>CM038045.1:99869066-102369066 GCA_021397845.1 Areca catechu
AACACAAGTGCTATAAATTTGACCAAAAATTCAATTCAGCATTCTAGAACTAAGCATATAGAGATCAGACACCATTTTATTAGAGATCATATTTTGAATGGTGACATTGAACTAGAATTTATCCCAACTAAAAAATAGATAGCTGACATTTTCACTAAGCCACTGACTCATGATAGATTTGAATTGCTTAGAGGAGAATTAGGTCTTTGTAATCCTTTGTAGATTTATTTAACCTAATTTCCTTCAAAATTAAGAAAAAATTATCTAGAAAATCTCCTACAACCATTCAAGTATTTTGAACAGCTTTCCTTGAAGATTTCATTGAATCAAACTCAGTTTCTGAATCTTTTCACTTTCTATGGAAAGTTTCTATTCGAGTCGACTCAGCAATTTTGCTCTAGTCGAACCGGCTCAAATGTTTGATTTTTTTGCTTGTTCTGAGTTCGCTCTAGTCGAGCTGACTCGGATATTTTTAGGGCTGGATGGGCCGACTCGAATGTCGGGAAATTGTCATTTTTAAATAGAACTGAGTACTCCTTCTCTTGCATTTCACTCTTTCTATTTCATTTTAAACTCTTTCTATTCCACTCAAAGCCTTTACCAATTTCTTAAAAACCATTCTTCGAAGCTTTTATTCTATATTTCCTACAAATTTTGCTAAAATGGCTCCAAGGAGATCAGCATGAAAGATTCCTCAAGCAGCTGAAACAAGCACATGCAGTGAAGATCTGAAGAAAAAGGGAGAAAAGAGAAAAAGGTATTCTCCTGAACAAAAAGAAGAAGAAACATCCTCTCCAACTGGGAAATCCACTTCAATGGCCAATAGGCCTGTCACTTGTGATAGAAGGATCGATTTCTCCTTCCTGAAAGAAATAGAAATGAAGATTGGAAGTTGGATTGACAACCAAGGATAAAAAATTTTTTGTTCTTTGGATATTCTAACCTATCCTACATTGGTAAGAACTTTTTTATGAAAACTTAGTTCTTGAAGATTGCCATTTGGAATCAACTGTTAAGGGAGTTCAAGTCGTTGTGGATGAAGAAAAGTTGAGCAACTTGCTTCAAATGCCAACTGATGGTGCCACCGAGCTTACCCTAAATGACAAAGAATACACACTGAAGCTTATTTTGGAAAGAGAAGATGTAAGCTCTGTCCAACATGTTCAAGCCAACATACTATCCAAGGAGATGCTACTACTTCATAATATGATTAGTAGAATTTTCCTTCCCATAACCGGTTTTCGACTGGGTGAGTGAAAAGGACATGACTTTTATAGGACATCTGATTGAAGAACCTCTCAACCTTCCTTTCATCATGATGATTCAAATGAAAAAAGCAGCAAGAAAACTCAAAGCATGCTTGCCCTGTGGTATGGTATTCACTTTACTGTTTGAAAATGCTGGAATTGACCTAACTAATGAGATAAGCAAGCCTCTACATCATTCAGACACTTATTCCTTTAACTCTCTTAAAAGAATGGGATACAAACTGCAAGAGGGAGGGATAAAGAAAATGACTAGTCAAATAGCAGCCACTTCTTCCAATGATGACATGGATGAACTTGCTGCTGTTAAAGCTGATGAACCTGAAAATAAGGATGAAGACAGATCTGAACATGCAATGATAACTCCATCTGAACTTAATGATACGGGATGACTCTAAGACTGCTAAACATGCATGAAAAATAGTAAAATAATTTTTTTGTGATTGTTATAATTTTATTTGCAGGCTAAATTCTCAAAATAAAGTAAGAACTAGCATAAAGACTAGCAGTACAAAGAATCATCGGATCGCATGCGAACTCATGCAAACTAATGAAATAGCCAGGACCCAAGAGTTGAAAAACTCCCAGTTTAGGATAGTTTATCTTTATCAAATTAGAAAATAAGAGTTGAGAAGGTTTCTTACCAGACAGAGATTAAATTTCAGTAGCAGAAGGGATCACTCACAACTCTGATCGGAGCCTGGAAGAAGAAGCCTTGTTTCCCTCGAATCTGATGGCTGATCTAGGCAAACTGAGCAGCAAAGAAGACCTCCTCAGGGGAGGAGAAGCACCTCAGGGATCCTGCAACCATCAAAGGTTAATCAAAACAGCAAATAAAAATTAGAAAAGGGTCTAGGTTTGAAGGGATTCAGGATTAAGGCTAAAAGCTGGCAGTCTGGGAAGAAGCTCTTCGACTTGGATGGCAGTAAGAACTCCTGTTCCTTGGGCATGGCTGATCTTCAAGGATGCCAAGGGATGCTAGGGCAGTGGGGTTTCAATCCGGGAATACAAGGAGAGCACTCAAAGGGAGAACCAAAACTCAAACTCAAGACAACTTTACAAAATTTCATAAAGGATTATTCAGAAGAAAAAGATGCTTACAAGAGGGGATGGGGTGGGGTATTTATAGAGTTCCCATGCCCTCACTAACCATGGTTACACTTGGGTTACAAGTCCTCTTCCAAATTAAAATACAAGTCCTTTCCTAGCTAGGTTAAAAAAACAAATCTCCATTAGGTTAGGAATTAACCTAGTTTTCTCCTTTTTCCTTCATGCTTTGACTATTCCACTCAAGGACACCTCTTGGACTTGGTCAACACTTCAAGGACGACTAGGAGGGCGTGTTGGGTTTCTATGGGCAGCAAGGGGCCGGCCCAAAGGGGCTTGGGTGCATGGGTTTGGGCCTCTGGAAGCTAGGGTGGCCTGGTAGCCTTATAGAAGGAATATTCCATGGAATCTTGCTTTTTTAGGGCTTGGGCTTGGTACTTTGACTTGGTTTCTTTGGGATAGGATGTAGAGGGACCTCTGGAATCATGGATGCCCTGGTTTGGGAATATGCTTTGGCATCTGGACTGGAATCTAGACATCTGGAGGGCATTTGGAAGCATCTTGGATCCTAGGTTCTCACACAAAATCCACTGGGCTGATGTAGTGGCCTCTGACTCCTGGATGTGGCCTGGTGGAACTCTAAAATAGGGTAACCTCCTTTCTTGTATAAAATTGAGCTCATATTGGACTCATAACTGATGTACAGGACTCAAAATAATGACTAGGTTGAGGGTTGAGACAAATCAACTAACCTCAACTTATTACAGGACTCAATCTTAATTGATTACAAAATTTGACACATGGCTAGGTATACCAAATAGGGCCCAGTAATCTATGTCTGATCCTGGTGCCCTCACCAATTCTCCAAGAGTGGGAGGAACTCGACCCCGTCGAGTGTGGGATAACTTGGCTCTCATAGTGCTCGAGTAGGTCTGGGTTGAGGTGCTGCAGGTCCTCACGGGTGATCCACGAGTCCTTAGATTCTGACCGACCTTGCCACCGGACCAAGTACCTCTGATAGCCTCTATCTTGGGTATCGATAGCTTGATTATTAAAAGGCCAAATTGTATGTGGACACTCTGGGATGGGTTCACTCACAAAGAAAGGGAGTGGCTCAAAGGGCTCGCTGGGTATCCCTGCTGGGTCCCTATACTCTACAAGATCTAAGATGCTGAAGGTGGAACTAATGCCTATATCGGGTGGTAACTCAAGCACATAGGCATTGGATCCAACTCTCTTGATTATCTTAAATGGGCCAGCTTCACGAGCATGAAGTTTCTTTACGGACCCTGGAGGGAACCGTTTAGGCCTAAGCATGATCATCACAAAATCCCCTGTAGAAAATTCTTTAGCTCTCTTTCAAGAATTAACCAAGTTATTATATTCATTACTTATGTTCAGCTCTTGACTAATTTCATGATGCATATGCTGTGCAGAGGCTAGTGTAGGTGCAGGCATATAGATTGGATTTGTGGACTCACATTTAGATGTTGTTTCATTACATACACCTATTTCTTTTGGTTGTTCTTCAGGGATTTGATCCTCGGCTTCCTCTATGAACAACTCTTGTAAATTATTAGTTTCACCCATAAAATTTGATCCTGGCTTAATTACTTTTTCAATTATTAAAGTGGGTTCATGATCAATTCTCATGAATTCCCTAGTGGGTTCAAAAGAGTCTTTTAATTCTTTAGCCTTAATCAGATTAACTCCTGGTTTTGCTCTAAGGCTACTAGAATTTCTTGAACTCCTTGGCTGAGTGGGATAAATCACAAATCTTTTCCCATGGTGATAAAAGGTATAGGTGTTGGTTCGATCAGATAGGGCAGCATCATGATCATATAGCCATAGTCGACCTAGAATGACACTACTAACCTTCATGGGAAGGACATCACACCAAATCTTTTCTTCATATGATTGCAATTTAATTAAGATTTGGAACCTAGACTTGATTGGCATAGAGGTGGAATCTACCCATGATACTTTATAGGGGTTGGGATGTGGAACTAGAGTCAAGCCTAAAGATTTAGTTATCTTAGTAGCAATGGCATTGACACAACTACCTCTATCAATTGTAATCTTACATACTTTATTTCCAAACTTAACAAAAGTCTGTAGGATGTTAGTCCTATGCCAATCTTCCTCAGGTTGGGTTTAGGTTAAATTATATCTAATTACCCCTACTTGATCAAATTCCTCATCTCCTTCATATTCCTCTATCAAGTTTAGTTCAGCCTCATAAACTTCTTCTTCTAGGTCATCGACATTGGGTTCGGTCTCTTATTCTTCAAGCTCCCCTATGTGTAATGACCTAGTGGGACACTGGCTAGCATAGTGACCTACCTTATTACACCTAAAGTAGGAATTGGGGCTGGGGCTTGGGGCTTTCTGAAATGTGGCTGCCTTACCCTTGTCGATCCAAGCAGGTGCAGAATTACTTGAACTAAATGGACTCGGACTCGAGTTAGGTCAAGATGGGTTAGGGTTGGGACAATTTGGGTTGGGGTTGAATCAGGTTGGGTTAGGGTTGGGTCGGACTGGGTTATAGTTCGGCCTAACTGGGTTGGAGTTAAATCGACCTGGGTTGGGGTTAAATCGACCTAGTAGGGAATTGGGTATTGTTCCTAATAGGTTCAGATTTCTGATAGGTGGGTCCTCTTTGGAATTGTTCATAATGTCTAGCTACTTGATAGGCTTGTTCCAAATCATAGACCTCTCTCATGTATAGTTTCCTTTTAATGTCCTCACGCAATCCAATTCTAAACCTGGATAGAGTCTGGTCTAAGGACTTGGTTTCCTTCCAGATGCCCTTCAGATGTCCAGATTCCAGTCCAGATGCCAGAGCATATTCCCAAACCAGGGCATCTATGATTCCAAAGGTTCCTCTATATCCTAGCCCAAAGAAATCAACTCCAAGTGCCAAGCCCAAGCCCTAAAGAAGCAAGATTCCATGGAATATTCCTGCTACAAGGCTACCAGGCCACCCCAGCTTCTAGAGGCCCAAACCACCCAAGCCCCTTTGGGCCAGCCCCTTGCTGCCCCTAGAAACCCAACATGCCCTCCTAGGCATCCTTGAAGTGTTGACCAAGAGGTGTCCTTGAGTGGAATAGTCAAAGCATGAAGGAAAAAGGAGAAGACTAGGTCAATTCCTAACCTAATGGGGATTTGTTTTTCTAACCTAGCTAGGAAAGGACTTATATTCTAATTTGGAAGAAGACTTGTAACCCAAGTGTAACCATGGTTAGTGAGGACATGGAAACTCTATAAATACCCCACCCCACCACCTCTTGTAAGCATCTTTTTCTTATGAATAAACCTTGCTAAAATTTTGTGAAATTGTCTTGAGTTTGAGTTTTCGTTCTCTCTTTGAGTGCTCTCCTTGTGTTCCCAGATTGAAACCCCACTGCCCTAGCATCCCTTGGCATCCCTGGAGATCAGCCATGCCTAAGGAATAGGAGTCCTTGTTGCCGTCCATGTCCAAGAGCTTCTTCTTCCCCGACTGCCAGCTTTTAGCCCTAATCCTGAATCCCTTCAAACCTAGTTCCTTTTCTAATTTTTATTTGCTGTTTTAATTAACCTTTGATGCTTGCAGGATCCCCGAGGTGCTTCCCCTCCCCTGAGGAGGCCTTCTTTGCTGCTCGATTTGCCTAGATCAGCCATCACATTCGATGGAAACAAGGCTTCTTCTTCCAGGCTCCGATCAGAGTTGTGAGTGATCCCTTCTACTACTGAAATTTAATCTCTGACTGGTAAGAAACCTTCCCAACTCTTATTTTCTGATTTGATGAAGATAAACTATCCTAAACCAGAAGTTTTTCAACTCTCGAGTTCTGGCTATTTCATTAGTTTTCATGTGTTCGCCTGCGATCTGATGATTCTTTGCACTGCTAGTCTTTTCGCTAGTTCTTACTTTATTTTGGTAATCTAGCCTGCAAATAAAATTATAAAAATTACAAAAAAATATTTTACTATTTTTCATGCATGTTTAGCAGTCTTAGAGTCATTCCGCATCACTTAAGGAGTTAATATTTCAGAAGATGGAGACAATTTCTGATTCACTAACAAATCACATAAATTTTGCACTTAAGGACTTACAAAATTCAGTTAATATCAGCTTGCAAAAAATGAGATCAAAACAGATGCTTCACAAGAAAAAGATGGAAAATGAGATGGATAGTTTTAAAGAAGAAATTCGATGTATCCTACATCAATCTCAAAAGGAAACATTTACTGCTGAGGATAATCCTTCATTGATCAATAAAGAGCCACTTGAAATTTCTACTCAACCATCTCCTGCTCCTTCAAAAATTCCTTCATCTGATCCACCTTCATTCAAATCTGAACCTGGTGTGACCAAAAAGAAGTCAAAGGCCAAGATGACTAACGCATCTATAGCTCCTGTTAGAACTAGATTCAGGGATTTAAGGTTTAAACCTCTGAAAACCAAAACCTCTGATAAGGTTATAGATGTTGGCTCTTCTTCTAGTGAAGAAGAAGAATATGTTATTTAGTTAGTCTTTTGGTTATATTGATCACATCTTTGTACTTCTGATTTTTTATAATATATATGCCATACTTTTATCTTATACGATTAAGGAACTTTTTGAATAGAAAGAAATCTTCTTGAATGAATGTACTTTCTTTCAAGTTTTGTACTTTGTATGGAAAATTTCTCAATGAAATGAAAGTTCTCTTGATAATTTATATTATTGTCATGAATTACCCTTCTAATTATGCAATGTTTTCGATACAACTGTGTTGGATTTTAAATTAGAATTTCCAAATCAAACTGAGAAAGTGAAATTATCTCAAACAAATATTAAATACTTTCTCAATCTATTTCAAAATCCAAGCTTTATTGAAAATACCTTTTTGATTGCTTGACAAAAAGGGAGAGAATGGTATCAATATCATTATTGATGATTAAGCTATCATGAAAATTCTATGCTGAGCTTCCCTCCAATTATTCTGAAAGTGCATGAAAAGAATGAAAAAGGGGGAGCACAAAAGTGATTGCATTTAAATGAACCTAACTGCTTCATTATTTTAAAACCTAGAGAAAGGGGGAGATTCTTTTGATCTAATTGCTCAAAAATTAGTCTTAATTCTTTCAATATTAAACTCTGATACTCCATGTTTGTGCTAATTCTGTTACTATGAAGCATGCAAAGTTTAATACTTTGATATACATAAAAGCACTAACATCAATACTATACAATTTCAGCACTAGAGCTTTGATATTTATTTACAAATATAATTGGCTCTGATACATGTGAATACTTACTTTCGAACACCTTTATACATGTTAAGAATTTTTCACGCTCAGTGTTTTGCCATCATCAAAAAGGGGGAGATTGTTGACCCCATAAGTGATTTTGATGATAACCAAACATTGAAGCATGCACATATTTTACTAACAACTCTTCAAGTGGTTTACAAGTTTTTGTAGGATGAATTTATTGTTCAAACTTCAACTCCTACAGTTATACTTCTTATTTTGAGTTATATTGTAATCGTATTTTGTAAAGCAGAACCCAAAAAAAAGTTAAAAAAAATCATGTAAAAGGGTTACTTCTATGAGTGTTGTGCATTAAAATTATTTTGAGTTGGTTTATATTGAATGTTGAAGGGTGTTGGTGAGAGTGTTCTCAAGTCTATTTGTAAAAATTCTGAAGAAGTCACTCAAGCTGACCCAGTCTGAAGAAGAGCCGACTCTACCTCATGGCATGCACCAAGGATTCTGGCATGCAGCAATCTGAGCCAACTCAAGTAGAACCAAGCCGACTCATCTAGAGTCCATTTCTATTATTTTCTGAGAACAGCCAGGTGAGTCGACCCCAACTAGATTGAGCCGACTCTACCAGAACAAATTTTACAGACCTGAGGAAGCGAGCCGACCCGATCTATAACAAGCCGACTCCTTCAGAGTAAAGTTTTCTAATTCTGGGATGAAGAGTCTACCCAAGTAGAAGCGAGCTGACTTCTCGAGTTCATTAATTTCAAAGATGGAAGTTCGAGCCGACCCAAGCTATCAAGAGTCGACTCATCCAGAGTGAAGTTTTTGCACCCTGAGATAGATAGCCAACCCTACTGAAGAAATGGCGACTCGACCTATCGACTAGAAGGATCTGAGCTAACTCAAAGAAACCAAGCCAACTCAAATATCATTTCCAAGTACATAATGGCTAGTTCCAGAATTCTTTTTTGAATGCAAAAAGGTACTCCAACGGTCAAATATCACATCCCAACGGTCTACAATGTCTCAAACTACCTTGGAGTGATGGAAGACCTATATTTGAGGGATTTGAACTTCCTTAAAAAAGAGAGTTAGTGAGTTCCTCAAAGTCTTAATGCTTTATTGAAGATTTAACCTATCAACAAGAAAGAGAGCACAAGTAAGCATTTAAAGTAGACTTCACTCTTCACCAACTCACATATGAAGATTGAAGCATTCATTGAAGAAAGAAAAGAAGCCTCTCAAGTGCATTAAAGAGAAGTTAAAGAAGGCTTCATCAGTGCTAAAGCGGCAACTATCAGACAACTAGAGTTTGTCATTTATTGTTGCATTTATTTTCAATTCATTCTTGAATTGTTGGGTTATTGGTGAGCCCATTTGAAAAACCAAATAGGTTCTTAGTGAGCCTTTGCTAAAAACCAAGTTGGGTTCTTGGTGATCCTGTGAAAACCAAGTTGGGTTTCTTTGATGATCCTGCTTAAAATCAAAGGGTGTTGGGTTTCTTTGGTGATCCTAGTAAAACCAAAGTGTAGAGGTTTTGGATTGTGAGCCTGTAAAACAATCCTACTATATTCGGATATGAATATAGTGAAAATCCCAAGTGGTATCTTGGGTAGTGGATGTAGGAGCTTGGTTGCTCCGAACCACTATAAATTTCTATGTGTTTGTGTTATGCTTCTTTGATCTTATTTAGCTTCTGCAAGTTATTATTTTGCCACGGCACCTAACACTCAAAAGGAAATTTTTAAGTGCACATTATCTACATAATTTTTTAAAAATATCCAATTCACCCCCCTCTTGGGTAGCCACCTGGGCAACATTGTAGCTCTCTCCTAGTTAGGATAGGTTAAAAAGCTTTGAGTGGGAGAAGGACTACAACTTTCATTTGGACTCTTCCACCATGCTTGGACTTGGTTAACTCATGAAGGACGCCTCCTCTTGGCATGTTAGGCTACAAGGGGCAGCAAGGGGTGGCCAAGAAGGGCTAGGGTACATGGGCTTGGTCCTCCTGGAAGTTGGGGGACCTAGGGTCCTGGGGCAAGCATATTCCTGGTATCCAAAGAGCATCTTGGTTCTTAAGTGCTTGGGCTTTGCTCCTGGGCTTAGGATTTCAAGGCCTGGGATGCTGGAATATCCTGGGAATCAAGGGGCACCTGGAATTTGGCATATTTTGGAGCATCTAAAAGAAATCTGGCATCTAAAATGGCATTCGGAAGGAATCAAGGCATCTAGAAGGCATTCGAAGGGCATCTAGGGTTCTAGGGTGTCAAATAAGGCCCAACAAGCTGATGTAAATGGCTCTAGCTCCTAGGTGAGGCCTGGTGGAACTCCAAAATAGGATAACCTCTTCTCTTGTACAAAAATTGGACTCTTACTGGCTCATTCACATGTATAGGACTCAATGACTGGACTAGGTTGAGACAAATCAACTAGTCTTAACTTATTACAGGACTCAATCTACTTATTATAAAATTGTGACACAAGACTAAGATTCTAAAAACCCTGATCAATAAACCATATGGGATCCAATGCTCTGATATCAAACTGATGCGAGATGATCCTAGGACTACCATGATTATAGAAAAATAGAAACTAATTTTTTTAGAATTTTTTTTAGAAATTTAATTTGCAGGCTAAAGTTTCTGAAATCGAGTAAAGCATAGCAGGAAAACTAGTAACGAAAGAAACTATCATACCCGCAAAAGACTCATGTAAAATAATAAAAGGGAGGATCCCAGAGATTAAGAAACCTCCGGTTAGGATAGTGTACCTTCAATAAATCAAAAGCTAGGAGGGGAAAGGATTTTACCAAGCACTGATTTCAAGATTTGTTCGAAGCCAGGGTCGCATAATACTCGGGATTGGCGCCTGGAAGAACAAGCCTTTGGTTCCTGAATCTGAAGGCGATCTAGACCCGGTCTGAAGGCAAGGAAAGCCTCCTCTGGGGGAGAACACCTCAGGGATCCTGCAAGCATCAAGATTAGGCTTGAAATAAAGAAACAAAGAGAAAATAATAAGATGAAACAAGATGGAAAGGGATTAGGGCAAGAAGGGCTGGCAACCTGAAGAAGGAAGGCTGCTATTTTCATGGATGGCTTTAGGGATCCTTCCCAATGCCAAGGCTGAAGTCAAAAGGCAAGGTTGGAGGCTTGGGCATAGAGGAATTGCAAGGATAGTGGTCAGCCAACACAAGAACACAAACCAAAGAAACCAAAAAAAATACAAGACACGGTCTTAAAATAATTCAGTAGAATAATATTTCATCAGAGTTGATTGATTACAAGAAGATGAGGGGTGGGGTATTTATAGAGTTCCCATACTCTCTACTTATTAGGATTGTAGCTCTCTCCTAGTTAGGATAGGTTTACAAGCTTTGAGTGGGAGAAGGACTACAATATTAACCTATAACTAGGAGTATACAAGTTGAATGAAACATAAACTTATTTTCCTTCTTACATTTGGACTCTTCCACCATGCTTGGACTTGGTCAACTGATGAAGGATGCCTCCTCTTAGCATGTTGGGCTTCAAGGGGTAGCAAGTGGTGGCCAAGAAGGGCTAGGGCACATGGGCTTGGGCCTCCTGGAAGCTAGGGTGCCTGGGGTCCTATAGCAAGCATATTCCTGGTATCCAAAGAGCATCTTGGTTCTTAAGTGCTTGGGCTTTGCTCCTGGGCTTAGGATTTCAAGGCCTGGGGTGCTAGAATATCTTGGGAATCAAGGGGCACCTGGCATTTGGCATATTTTGGAGCATCTAGAAGGAATCTAGCATCTGAAATAGCATCCGGAAGGAATCAGGGCATCTAGAAGGCATCCAGAGGGCATCTAGGGTTCTAAGGTGTCAAATAAGGCCCAACAAGCTGATGTAAATGCCTTTGGCTCCTGGGTGAGACCTGGTGAAACTCCAAAATAGGGTAACCTCTTTTATTGTACAAAAATTGGACTCTTACTGGACTCATTCACATGTACATGACTCAATGACTGGACTAGGTTGAGACAAATAAACTAGTCTCAACTTATTACAGGACTCAATCTACTTATTACAAAATTATGGCACATGACTAAGGTTTTAAAAGCCCTGATCAGTGAACCATATGGGATCCAGTGATCTGTGTCTGATACTGGTGTCCCTGCTAATTCTCCCGGGACGGGAGGAACTCGACCCCGTCGAGTAAGGATCAATATGGCTCTCACATAGCTCGAGAAGGTCTGATTTGAGGCGCTACAGATCCTTACTGGTGATCCATGAGTCCTCAGATTCTAGCCAATTTTGCTAATGGACCAAATACCGGTGATAACCTATGTTCCGGGGTATTGATGGCTTGGTCGTCCAGGATGCGCTCAATCCTTTCCTCACTATCTGGCCAATTTTGAAGTGGACTCTCTGGGGTGGGTCCACTCTCAAGGAAATGAATTGGTTCAAAATGCTCACTAAGTATCGCTGCTGGCTCCCGATACTCCATATTGTCTGAAATGCTGAAAGTGGAGCCAATACCTAATTCGGGTGGCAACTCGAGCACATAAGCATCTGGTGCGGGCACCAGTGCCAAAAGAAGTCGACAGGTTAAACCCACATCCCTGTAGATCACCTATGAGTAAAATCCTGAATCCAAACCCTATTTATCATGTAAATATTTATTTTAAATTCTATTATTTTGGTTTAGTTTGGGTAAACCCTTTTTACCAACTATAATAAGGGTTTTGTTTTGTTTGGGATAAAACCCTTTTTACCAAGTTGAGTCAAAATCCCAATTGAGTCAAACCCTATTTACCAAATTGGGATCTTAGTGGTCCAATTTAACTAGCCCTTTTTACCAACTTTAATTGAATTTTTATTTGAAAGCCTAGTTAAGTATAGTTGGTTAACTAGTTATTAGTTGGTTAAATTATGTGGTTAGTTATTCATTGAGTCCATGTAATTAGTTGAGTCATTGAATGCTGTATTACAAGAGGGGACCCAAGACAACATCCCATGTGCACCCAATTGAAGACTCAAGACAACCCATGTGCTAGCCCAAGACATAACCTCTTCTTGGCACTATTTATTTAAGGATTTGGACATCAACACATGTCATATATGGACATGTCATTGGGACAACACCATTTGGATATTTCGTTTTGGGACAAGAACACATGCCATATCATTTTTGTTTGGACATCCCACATGCCATGTGTTTTATTATTTTTGGTCGGCCACTTAAGAAGAAGTAGCGCCTCTTTTTTTTTTTTAAGAGTAAAGCAGAAGGAGATCTCCAAATTGGCGCCCTCCCACTCCATTCCTTCATGCCAAAACCAAGAAAGAAATCAGCCAACAACATTTCCTACTTCAAGAGTTTTGATAAAATAGGTTGGAAGTTGCTAAAGTTCCTAGGACTCAAGAGTCTCACCAAAACTCTTGAATATTTTTCAATCCAAACTGAAAAGTCCACTCATATACAAAAGTCTAGATTAGCCCAACAAGTAAGAGTCCAAGACACCTAGAAGTAGGACTCTAGGAGTTGTAGTCCAAGGGAGCACAAGACTAGTATTTGTGTCCCTTACATCACTGGTTGGGAGTCTATAAATACCCCACCAGCCCCTTGTAATTCATCAATTATTCATCAATATACAATGAAATTCTGTCGAATTTTATTCTTTTGCCGTGTGCATCACGGGGTGTGAGGCCCTTTGTTCTACGGAACATCACGGGGTATGAGGCCCTATTTATCCAGCCATCAAGAAATCCAAATCCACCATTTCTAAACCCTCCTTTCTTTTATTCTTTTTTTCCATTGCTATATTTAATTAATGTTTCTTTCTTTGTTGAGTGTTACAGGTGAACAAGAATCAAGATCAGGTGTTCTTGCCTCGGAACCATCATCGTGTGGAAGATCAGATCCCGGAAGCAAGATCTTGAAATCCTATCGCTACAATCTTAAGAGTCTTGCCAGATCTACATCGAGAGAGCGATCTTCGTTGGTACAACTGAACTTTTACCCATCTCATAATTTTTGACTCATTGAATAGATCCTAGTTTACGATGGTTTCTCAACCACCAGATCCTATTTTTTTTTAATTATTTTATAGGTTTACTTGTACGGGTAATTGAATTAGTTTCCTTCGTTGTCTCCTTTGAAGTCTTCTTTAAAATCTAAAAAATATAAAAAAAATAGTTTCTAATTTTCTCTATTAATTAGTTATTAATTTCAGTAATTTAGTTTTGATTTTCTATCCCGCATCAGTTTTGGTATTAGAGCACGGTTAAACTAGGGATTAATCTCTCTTGTGCCAACTTAGTTCTCTTTAAGTACTCAGATTGGGTGCTTCACCATGGCCATCCGGTCATAGGAAAAAGAAGGGCTGCAAGACCCTCACAACTCATTCAAACAGGATTTTCTATGGCGTATATGGGTGCCGCTATGAATTGACCCTTGAAGAAGAAAACAAAGAGATAGGCATCTTTAGGTTTTAATTTCTGCATCTCAGCCAAGTTAGTACATAGTCTGTTGTTTTAATTATTTCTGTATGTAGGTAACTCAGAATCACATGATTCGTGTTTTGCTAGATCATCGTAATTGATATTATTTTTCAAAATTTTTTCATGAATTTTTTCGATCTGTAGATTTTCTGCTCGCCGAAATACTGCCTGGGAACAGTTCTGCCCTATTTTTCAGCAAAGCTAATTTCAGCAAGTTTAGGGTTCTTTTGGTAAAATATATATATATATTTTAATATTTTATGCATATTAAGTACTTATCTGTAGAATATATCCTTGTTTAAAAAAATAATAATTAAGTTTCATTTTTGCTTATTTGCATATTAGGGTTTCATCTTGTATGTGCATCATTTAAACCTAATCTTAAAGGCATTCAATATCTACATAAGGGAGGGATTTCATCACCCTTCCTTAGCCCACAATCACCACCTTTGCATCGGTCCTAGCCCTAATTAAAATTAATTAGACTTAATTTGCTCTAGTAAGCTAGGGACACCAACAGGTCAGGTTCTAAGTATTGTGTGCAAGCTAGTGCACCCAATCCTCTGATTATCACTTGAACTTAGTGTCTAAGGCTAGAGGTCCAAAGGCAAACGTCCTAAATGGTTTTGTGGATTTTAATTAAGACCCTGCAAGAGTAGGGAGAGCCTCCCACGACCCCACCTCTTACCTGGCCAGTGGACAGGATAATTATTGAATTGGCTGTAATTTGAGCTGACCCATTCTACTTGAGCTCTAGGTCTAGAAAATCCTAGTATGAGTCTTGTCTGTGTGTTTGCATTGCATGACCCCTAGATTAGGAGACCAATACTTGTAGCCTCAAATCCAACCCAGTCTGGGTTGACCACAGAGTCCACTATGGAAACCTTCCTTAGGACCTTCACTGAACAATGTATCCAAATAAACAATAGGTTTGACTGACTAGATGACCATTTAAAAAACCTAGAAAGGATCCGAAAGACCTGTCCTAAGCCTAAACTTGAGACACCCTTATCCATACCACCCAACCCTAGGATAGCCTCTTGCCATGACCCAATCTGGGATCTTAGTTCGATAAGACCTCTAGAATAATGGCAAAGGCCCAGTTACGGACCCAAGCATGTATCTGAGCACATACCCCTGTCTTATGAACCTAGATCCTATGAGTCCATATCCTATGGGCAGGAGGAACCCATAGTCCATCAACCTGAACCCCATAGGATTGGTATGCCTAGGTATCAACCAAGTATTAGTCAAGTTCCACTTAGTCGACCAAACCCACTAGGATTAGTACACCTAGTAGAACCTCGAAATCCATCCACCTCCCCTTAATTGACCCACCTTTACTACCCCATTGGTTTAACAAGCTGCCATTGTAGTGGAAGTTATGAAGCTGATGTGACTTAGTAGATGAGTATGTAGATGAGGAGATACAGGAAGTAGGCCCAGAGTTAGATAATCCTGACCATGATCGTACCCAGACTGAAACTATACTGGTAGGACCTTTAGAAAAAGAGATCTAAAAGGAACCTAACCCTATTGTTGAGACTTTACCTGAGGAAACACTAGAAGAGAGTCAAACCATGGAGCTTAGTTCTGAAGTAATTAGTGAGGACTTGATTTTTGCAAACCAATAAACTCGGGAAGAGTTATATCCATCACTCCCCATTAAAGACCTTTTTCCTGAAATTCTTAACTCATCCTTTCTTCAGGCTGACCCTTTATTCCCTGTAGGTATGAATCAGTGTCTAAACTTTAAGGTCAACCCCATTAGTCTAAGACCAATCCTCGAACCCTTTTCTTATTTCCTACCCTACCAAGTCAACCCTGAACCCAGTTCTTATTTTTTACCTTTTCCTGAAGCTTCCAGTATTTCTAGGACCATTAGTTTGCATTTTATAGAAATTAGCATGTTGCATAAGCCCATTAAGCATGTTAGGTTTACAACATATTTCTGGCAGAACCTATGGCATTTATTAGGAGTGCATGTCAAGTTTTCATCTGTATGTCATCCATTGACCAAGGATCAAGCATAGAATTGAAATTAAGGACTTAAATAAATAAAATAATAATAATAATAATAATAATAATAAATTTTATTATAAATGCATGGTTGAGTCTATTAGATATTTACAGAGTCATATGCATAAAATATTAAAGAATTGTATAAGAATCATATAGCTAATTCAAGAAAAAGACTCAAAAAATTTAATGGAGGAGACTTTGTTATGGTTAGGCTATGACCTGGACTAGTTATATGCCCGTAGTAGTGTACCATACAAAGTAATTAAGAAAATAGGACCTAATGCCTACGTGCTTGAATTGCCACCTGAACTAGGCATTGCTCTAGTTTCAACATTTCAGATCTTATCGAGTATAGGGAGCCAACATTGATTCCTAGTGAGCCATTTGGGCCTAATCCTGTCCTTGAGAGTGAACCAACCCAAGTGTGTCTACCTGCCATACCACCAGCCCGGAAAGATAAGATCGAACGGATCTTGGATAATAAGATCATCGCTACCTGGAGCAAAGATTACCAGCAATATCTGGTTTATTGGCAAGGACAACCTGAGTCTGATGATTCTTGGATCACCAAAGAGGACTTGCAAAAAGTTGTCCCTGACTTACTAGAGTATTATAACAGTGGAATTGATCCATACTCTATAGGATCGAGTTCTTCCCACCCGAAAAGAATTGGTGCGGGCACCAGGGCCAAAAGAAGTCGACAGGTTGAACCCATATCCCTGTAGATCACCTATGAGTAAAACCCTGAACCCAAACCCTATTTATCATGTAAATATTTATTTTAAATTATATTATTTTGGTTTAGTTAGGGTAAACCCTTTTTACCAACTGTAATTATGATTTTATTTTGTTTGGGGTAAAATCATTTTTACCAAGTTGAGTCAAACCCTATTTACCTAATTGGGATCTTAGTGGTCCAATTTAATTAGCCCTTTTTACCAACTTTAATTGGGTTTTTATTTGAAAGCCTAATTAAGTTTGGTTGGTTTAATTAGTTATTAGTTGGTTAAATCATGTGGTTAGTTATTCATTGAGTCCATGTAATTAGTTGAGTCATTGAATCCTAAATTACAAGAGGGGATCCAAGACAACATCCCATGTGCACCCAATTGAAGACTCAAGATAACCCATGTGCTAGCCCAAGTCACAACCTCTTCTTGGCGCCATTTATTCAAGGATTTAGACATCAACACATATCATGTTTGGACATGTCATTGGGACAACACTATTTGGACATTTCATTTTGGGACAAGAACACATGACATATCACTTTTGTTTGGACATCCCACATGCCATGTGTTTTATTATTTTTGGTTGGCCACTTAAGAAGGAGTTAGCACCTCTTTTTTTTTTTTAAAGAGGAGTAAAGTAGAAGGAGATCTCCAAATTGGCGCCCTCCCACTCCATTCCTTCACGCCAAAACCAAGAAAGAAATCAGCCAACATTTCAAGAAGTTCCAAGTCATCTCAAGTCATCCAAGTGGAGAAGGTTGGAAGGTTTTCCTACTTCAAGAGTTTGATAAAATAGGTTGGAAGCTACTTAAGTTCCTAGAACTCAAGAGTCTCACCAAAACTCTTGAGTCTTCTTTAATCCAAACTGAAGAGTCCACTCACATACAAAAGTCCAGATCAACCCAACAAGCAAGAGTCCAAGATGCCCAGAAGTAGAACTCCAGGATTTGTTGTCCAAGGGAGTACAAGACTAGTTTTTTGTCCCTTACAAGACTAGTTGTAATTCATCAATTATTCATCAATATACAACGAAATTCTATCAAATTTTATTCCTTTGCTGTGTGTATCACGGGGTATGAGGCCCTTTCTTTGTTCTACGAAACATCGCAGGGTGTGAGGCCCTATTTATCCAGCCATCAAGAAATCCAAATCTACCATTTTTAAACCCTCCTTTCTTTCATTCTTTCCTTTCCATTGCTACATTTAATTCGTGTTTCTTTCTTTGTTGAGTGTTACAGGTGAATAGGATTCAAGATCAGGTGTTCTTGCCTTGGAACCGGCATCGTACGGAAGATTGAAGCTAGGAAACAAGACTTAAAATCCTATCGCTACAGTGTTGAGAGTCCTGCCATATCTACATTGAGAGAGCGATCTTTGTAGGTACAACTGAACTTTTTTCCATCTCATAATTTCTGACTTGTTGAATATATCCTAGTTCACAATGGTTTCTCAACCACCAGGTCTTTTTTTTTTTAATTGCTTTATAGATTTACTTGTGCGGGTAATTGAATTAATTTTCTTCGCCATCTCCTTTGAAGTCTTCTTTAAAATCTAAAAAATATAAAAAAATTAGTTTCTAATTTTCTCTGTTAATTAGTTATTAATTTCAGTAATTTAGTTTTGGTTTTCTATCCTGCATCAACATCATATCCAACTTTCTTTATTATTTTGAACGGTCCAGCTACGTGAGCATGAAATTTTTTTATGATCACAAAATCTCCTACAGAACTTTCCTTAACTCTCTTTCGGGAATTAGCCAAGTTCTTATATATTTCATTACTTAGATTAATCTTTGGCTAAGTTCCTGATGCAGATGCAAAAATGCTAGACACATGCAGACTCCTAACAGATGATGCAGGGGACTCATACTAACACCTAATGACATACAGACAAAACACCTAATGTGGTCAAATAGCTCATGCTAACACTTATTAGTATGCAAATTTTATTAAACCCTACACTACAACTGTGGGTTTAACATTTTGTCAGGTGGGTGACATGCAGATGAGAATGGTGCGTGGACTCCGACTAAGTGCCATAGGGTCCTCCAAAAGTAAGATGCAAATATGACATGCTCAATTAATGCATGCGTTATACTTACCTCTATAAAATGCAGATGAATAGTTAAAAAAGCATAAGAAAATCCAAGAAAAGGCAGAAAATACGAGGTGGATTCAGGGTTAGTCTGGCAAGGTAGAGAGTAAAAAAAGGGGTTGGAATTGATCGGATAGACTAGGAGACAAGAAGGTGTTTCAGGGATAAGTCCTATACTAATGAGGTTAACCTTATGGGGTTGAGGTATATCTAAAGGGTCTGCATAATGGAAGAAAGGGTCGTTGATTTCAGGGAAGAGATCAAGTCGAGTCAAAGAGACGACTTCATCCTAAGGATACTGATTTAAGGAGATCAAGACCTTAATAAATTCTTCTGGCTCACAAACCAAAGGACTAGGCTCTATAGTTGGGCTTTCTTTTAGTGGCTTCTCAGGTAAGGTTCTGATAGTAGTATTTAGATTCTCTTTTTCTAGCTGGTCTTCTACTACAGGTTCAGCTTGGGTGTGGTTAGGTTCAACTAATTTTGGGTTGTCTTCTACCTGGTCCAACCTATTGGTTGCTTGGTTATTTGTTTGGTTCATTTAGTTGACCTGGGTGATTAATTGGGCACAGGATTGGTTGAACTTATGGTTCATCTGGGCAAACTGATCAGCCATGGCTTTCATAAAAGCCTCAAAATTGAAGTCCATGGTTGAACTGGGTTGGTTGTACTGGACTTTCGACTCAACTAACTCCGGGTTGATTTCTATCTGGGTTTCCACTGGGTCAACTAATTCTGGGTTGGCTTCTAACTCTAGGTCGTTTATAGGTATCTCTTCTTCTAAATCTTCAATAGACTCATCATCTTCATACTCCTCTACCAGACTTGGGTCAGCCTCATATATCTCTTCTTCTAGGTCATCCTGGTGAACCAATGGGATGGTAAGAGGGGTTTGGCTAATAGAAAATTGACTAGGGTTTGGGATAACAGGGGTGGGTAAACTAAAGGTTATGCATTCATAGGTTATGGGTTTATAGGTTACGGGCTCAAGGGTTATGGGTTCAGTTCTATGGATCTGGGATTTAGGAGGGTTACTCTTGTTGGACTTAGTTTGACTAAACATGAGTTCCCTCTGATTTGACTCAAATTCCAAGGCTATGCCATAGGCATCATCTAAGTCTCGAATTTGCCATTGAAATAATTCACCCTGGATATCTCTACGTAGGCTAGCTCGAAACCTAGATATGATCTGAGACTCATGTTCAACTATGTAACATGTCCCATAAAACTCATCAAATTGGTCAATGTATTCAGGCACAGTTTTATTACCCTGACTCAGATCCCACCATTGTCTTAAAAGTTCGCAATCATTGGATCTGGAGTAATAGGATCTAGAGTCATAGGATCTAAATACATATGATTGGGATTGAGTACATTTAGGTGCATAGGTCCTGGGATCATAAGATCTGGGTTCCTGGTATGGGTCATGGTATTGGGTTTCTATTCTAGTGGTCATGCAAACACTCAATCAACCAAGGTGAAATGATGCAGCCAAGCATGCAAGGTTAGTACATGCTAGGGTTTGCTAGACCTAGAGTCAAAACTGAATGGGTCTACTCAACTTACATTTAACCCAGCAGCTAATCCTTCCACTGGCCAGGCAGGAGGTGGGGTGGTGGGAGGCTCCCATTACTTGTCACAGGGTTCTAATTATGAACCACCAGTCCACTTAGGTCATTTGACTCTGGACCCCCAACCTTAGACACCAGTTTTCAGTAATAGCCATAGGATTAAATGCACTAGTTGGTCCACATGGTTTAGACCCGACCTGTTGGGTGTCACCTAGCCCTCTAGGGCAAATTAAGTCTAATTAATTTTAATTTAATCTTGGGTCAGCATGATGATGGTTGTTTTGGACCGAGGACAGGTGATGAAATCCCGCCTTGATCCGAGATAATGAATTGCCCTTAAGATTAGATTAATCAAATGATGCACATTCAATGAGCCCTAATGCAACTAATAACAACCAGAAAAAAATAAAAATATTTTACGTGTATTTTATAAGGTGGCAAGTTAAGTTTAGGTTGATTAGGTTAGCAAACAAATTGGTCTTGGGATGGGGGGGTTGAGAAGTTGGTTAGGTTTGGTTGAGTCAAGTGTACAGAGTTCACAAATTCTGAGATTTAGGGTTCAGATTAATGCAGTGTTTGACATGGATTCGGATGCATAAAAAAATCTGAAAAATTTTAGGACAAAAGATGGATGGTGTTGATGACCTCTACCAAATTTTATGCAAAAATAAAATCATATAATGATGCAGATTTTAGGATTTTCAGACTATTGCAGAATTATAGGATTTTAGTTAGGGTTTCTAATATGCCAAATTTTAGGACTTTTAGTTTTTTGTAAAATTAATTAGAAATAATGATAAAATAGAGGATAAGACAGAGAATATGTCATGCAAAGTTCATAGAAAAATAAAATTCCTAGGTGGTCGAAATCGAATGAAACCTAGACACCTAATGCAGTGGAAAGGTGCAGAAAATTTAGGAACTAGGGTTTTTTTGACTCAGATGCATATGAATGCTATCCTAAACCCGCTCTAATACCAAACTGATGCAAGATGAACCTAAGACTGATGAAAAATAGAAAACTATTTTTTTTAGATATTTTTTTTAGAATTTAATTCAGTGTCTAAAGACCCGAAAATAAGTAAAGAATTAGCAAGAAGACTAGTAATAAAAGAAACTATCATACCCGCAATAAGACTCATGGAAAATAATAAAGCCAGGACCCGAGAATTGAGAAACTCCTAGCTTAGGATAGCGTACCTATCTGGTGGGGACACCAGAGGTACCAAAATAAGACAAAGGCTTCTCACTCTATGGATAAATTAGTAGTGTTTGAGTCCATTTGTAATAAGGGCTTAGTCCATTTAAGTTGTCATTTTATTATTTGAGTCCTGTACCAGTCAGCTCATGTTGAGCTAGTCTTCTTCCTGAGTCCTATACATGTCAGCCCAAGTACAAGAGAAGACCAATGATAAATCATGGATTTACACGTTTATTTTAAGTATTTTAGTTAATTAATGGTGCTAACATTCTTTTAATAACCTAATTTCATAATTAATTTAGACTTTCTTGCAAAACTAATTATTTTAAAAAAATATCTTTGAAAAATGTGAAATTAGAATACGTTCATGAAAAATAGATTTCAAGTCAAAGCACCACACACCCATTTAAATGATAAATAAAATATTTAATTAATGATCATGGAATTGGTAAAATTAATAAGTTTGAAACCCGTCAATAGTTAGAGCTTGATTTATGGAATCCAACGATGCAAACGGTACTTAAATCAGGTTCGAAATGAAGAAGTTATGAATTTCTTTAGCATTTTGCACACATTTTGATGCTGTACGTTTTTTGGAGCAGGTTGGTTGACCGGCAGCCATTGCTGCCGGTCCACGGAGCAGGGCGTGGACCACAGCTCTCCAGAGGTGCCGAAACTCGCCGGGAAGTACGCCGGCGGTGTCCACGGTCGGAGGAGAAGCTTCGATGGTGATTTGACGGGCGGTGGTGGCGGTTTTTGGCGGCAAACGGGAGGAACGCAGTCCACGTTCTTCACGAGGAAGTCCACGTTGCCAGAGCAATCCACGGGCTGACGGGCGTTGCCGAGCATTCTTCGCGAGCTGGGCATTCTTCACGGGCGTTGCAGTCCATGGGCGTTGCGGGCGCTTCTCACGAGCCTCACGTTGCAGTCCACAGGCTGCTGATCATTCCTCCCAAGCTTCTCCACGGGCACGGGTGAGCAGTCCACGGGCACGGGCGTTGCGCGCAATCCATGAGCTCCACGGCGCAGTCCACGAGCGGCGTGATCTACGGGCGCTGTAGGGCGGTGAGCACGGAGCAGCAACGGCGGTCGCGGTGTTTCTTTTGTCCCACATCGCTAATATGCAATGAGCTCTCCTCTCCGATCAATTATAAAATGAACCCCATAGCACAAGGCAAAGGTATCCTGGAGAAAGGGCAAGGTACAGGATAGAGGGCATTGCTTGGGTTGCGGGTTGGCTTTTGGGAGTGAGGTTTCTCAAAGGAGAGCGTGTCCCTACACCATCTTCCAGCCTTCTCCCTCTCTGAGATCAAGATCCGAAGAAGAAGACGCAGAGGAAGCCCAGTTCGCTCTATGGAGTACGAAGGAAGGAGCTATCTTCCCGACGAGGCTACGCTGATCTGTTCTTGTCTTTGTTCTTTGTTATTTTAGTTTTTTTACTGCATTGTACTTAGACCTTAAATTTCAATCAATGCAATATCTCTTTTAATTCCTGCCTTTCATCTTGTCTGCAAATAGATGCTAGGATCTAAATAATAGATCCTAGTGCCAAGTTTTCCTGTAATTTTAATTTTTATATTTTTTTTTTGACTTCAAATATTTTTTTACAAGATCAAAAATTTCAAATCCTAAACACCGCCTTCTCTATGGATTCGACCCGACTCCTCTTGCTATGTATTTTTAAATATTTTAAGAAGTCAGATTTTAAACTGATAGCCACGGTGTCTTAATGATAACCCCGCGGTTCTACCAAGTTTTTGGCGCCGTTGCCGGGGAAGGCATTAAAATAATAGTTTTTGATCTTTTTGATTTTTTATTCCGTGCTAACTTTTCTTTTTCTTGCAGATTAAAAAAAAGAAAAAAGAGAGAAAAGCAGAAGAGGAAGAAAGTCTCCCAATCAGTAGGATCCATCCTAAACTTTTTTTCCTCTTTTATATATTAATTGTTTTCATTTTTAGTTTCTTTTCTTATTTCCAAAAAAAAAAAATTCAAATTTCAAATTTTTTTAAAAAAAATTTTTTTTGCTTTTCATTTTTAGATTCATTTAGGTAAATTTATCTTTCTGCAAAATCCAAAAAAAAATGCCCAGACATTTCATAATTTATTAGGATTAGAAACTTAATCACAAAGATAAAAAATATATATATAGCTTTAATTTAATTTGGTGTGTTTATAACTTTTATTTTGACATCTTATTTATTGCATTTCATAATTTCATAATCATCTTAAGGGCACATATCCATAAACAAGATAAGGTGGGGAGTTCAATACCCTTCCTTAGCCCACAAACCATCACCCCTCATTTTGCATACCTAAGCCTTCTAAATAAAATTAACTAGACGTCAGCCCTAAGGAACTTGAGCTCAATAGGACAGGGCACCAAGAAGAGTTGGACCGGGTCAAGATTAGTTGGTTGACTGGTGTCTAGGAAATGGGTTCAGGGATTACGTCCCGAAGGAAGGTGGTTGGATACGCTTACCTGGCCAATTTCCAATTGGTGTCTAAGGCAAGCAAAGAGGGAAACTCCACTGACCTTATCTTACCTGGCCAGTTAGCTAATTGGTCTTTGACTTGGAGGGCTCCAAGGTGGTCTTGGAAGTTAGGAGCTGTCTAGAATTAGGGAGCCTAGGATAGAAATCTGTTTGATAAGTGTTTGAAAATAACAAAAATATATATATATATATAAAATAAAAAATTTTGATTCACATATTAGGGTTGCACTGTTACATGCACGGTAGGAGATCTTTATTTCCAGACCTAGTTGACTTCAACCCTGAAATCGAACGACTGATCCATAGTATACCAAAAAATCAAATGGCTGGAATCCTAGAAGAACCACCTAGACAGATGAAGGAATACTTTATTCCTTCCACCTACAACCCATCGACTTGTATCCATTTACCTGAAATACCTGCTAGACAATATGATATCAAGTCTGCCACAATCCAAATGCTTCCTTCCTTTTATGGGAATACCAATGAAGATCCTTATAAGCATCTAGATGAGTTTCTTGAAATATGTTCTACGGTGAAGATCCAAGATTTTACTGATGATGCCCTTAGGCTAACCTTGTTCTCCTTCTCACTTAAGGATAAAGCCAAGTACTGGCTTGGCACAATAGGGAAACCAATTCGAACTTGGGCTGTAATGCAGCACGAGTTCCTTAAGAAATTCTATCCTATAGGTCGAACCAACACCATGAGGCGAGCCATCACTGGATTTGCTCAGCTTCCTGGTGAACAAATTCATGGATCATGGGAGAGACTTAAGGAACTCCTTAGAAAATGCCCACATCATGGTCTGTCTAAGTGGCAAATTGTCCAAGCTTTTTATGAGGGATTAGGAGACCAGTATAAACAAATAGTGGATGCATCTTGTGGAGGTGCATTCATGAGTAGAAGTGAGGATGAAGCCTATACCTTGTTTGAAACCCTAAGTGAAAATTCGATCAACCATGCTTTTTTGACTTCATATGAAAGATCGATTCCTCACCAAAAGTGGGCAGGGATTTATGAAATTAGACATTCAAATTCCAATGTCGACTTGAACCTAATATCCCAAAGATTAGATACAGTCGACCTCCTTGCCCAAAAGTTGGACCAAGTCCTAGCCCTCAGTCAACAATCTCCTGCACAATACCCATCACACCCATCACAATACCCATCACCCTCTAATCATTAGGAGATTTGTTCTATCTATGCTAGCCCAGCCCATCACATGAATGAATGTCCTACGGTTGCACAGTTACCACCTTTCATCCAAGAACAAGTCCAAGCTGCTCAAGGTTACTCCAAGCCGGGTATTGACCCATTTTCAAATACTTATAACCCGGGTTGGAGAAACCATCCTAATTTTTCTTGGAAACCACAACAGACTCAGGTTCACACCCAAACTCCTCCTGCACGGAACTTTCAAAATAGGCTCCCATACCAAAACTATGCCTATAATAGAGGTCAGCCTAGTCAACCTGCTCAGCCACCATATCATCATCAGTCATCATATCAACCTTCGTAACAGACCAATCTGGCCGACGATAGGTTTGATCAACTCCAACAATTAATCATGACCCAACAACAATCTATCGCCATGTTAGAAGTTCAAATAGGACAGATAGCTGAATCTACTATGAGGAGAGAACCAGGTCAACTACTGAGTCAACCAATACCGAATCCTAGAAACAACCCACTCATTCTTCAGCCTAATGTTCCACCTAAGAACCCTCAATTTGAGAATGCCAAAGCAATTTCTGATCTTAGAAGTGGTAGGATTCTTAGGGACCCATATCAAGACCAGGAGAGAGAGGCTAGTACTGATGCTAGCCAGAATGAAAATTTAGAAGAAGATGTTAGTACTAAGACTAACCATGTAGAAGAGCCTGAGCCCGGGACTAGTACTGATACTGGTTCCAATTTAAATGAGAAAGGGAAGAAGAGAGCAGATGAATTACCTGAGACTTATAAACCTAGAGTCTCGTTCCCTTCAGCCCTAGAAGCTGGCTCTTCCCGTAAAAAGCAAGAAGCACGCAATGAGGAGCTGATGGAACTATTAAAGCAAGTCCATATTAATTTACCCCTCCTCGATGCAATTCAGCACGTTCCATCTTACGCTAAATTTCTCAAAGAACTCTGCACCCAAAAGCGTGAGCCACGAACCATAAAGAGAATCATATTATCTGAGGATGTAAGTGCAGTCTTGTTGAATCAATTACCTCAGAAAATGAAAGACCCCGGTGCTCCTTTGATTTCTTGTGTTATAGGAGGCATTACCTTTGATCGAGCCCTGTTAGACCTAGGAGCTAGTGTGAACCTTCTTCCAACCTCGGTCTTTGAAAAATTTGGGATAGGTGAACTAAAACCCATGTCAGTCATTCTACAACTAGCTGATAGATCTATCAAGACACCACGTGGTTTGATTGAGGATGTCTTAGTTAGAGTGAACCAATGTTATTTCCCAGTAGACTTCCTCATACTAGACATGGAACCATCCCAAGAGCTAAATCAGAATCCCATAATCTTAGGTTGTCCATTCCTAGCCACTGCCAATGCCAATATCAATTGTAAAATGGGAGCTATGGACATTTCTTTTGGGGATCAAAAGGTGAGAATTAATATTTTTAATGCCTCAAAGTTTGCTCAAGAGGAGGAAAATTGTTTTGTGATTGGTTTAATAGATAAGATTGTTGAGTCTGAATTTTCCTCCAATTTGATGGAAGATGACGAGCCTATTGCTGAAACCCAAGTCCAGGAGGTAAATGACCTACTTGATTCACCTCAACCTTCACCACCTTGGTTAATGCAAACTGAATCCTTACCTGACCTAGGAACCGAGCCTTTGCACCCTTCGATTCAGGCCCCACCACAACTTGAACTAAAAACTTTGCCTGAATCACTTAAGTATATGTTTTTAAGACCCGACAAAACCCTGCCTGTAATCATTTCTTCTGACCTAACCATTGAGTAGGAAAACCAATTGATAGATGTTCTGATAACACACAAGGAGGCCATAGGTTGGGCCATTGTTGATTTAAAAGGCATTAGTCCATCAATTTGTATGCACCATATCTATACTGAGGATAGTGCCAAGCCAACTAGAGAGATGCAAAGACGGCTCAACCCAAACATGCAAGAAGTGGTCAAGAAAGAAGTGATTAAATGGTTAGATGCTGGTATTATTTATCCTATTTCTGATAGCCATTGGGTGAGTCCTACTCAAGTCGTTCCAAAGAAATCTGGACTCACGGTTGTCCGTACTGACGATGGGGATTTAGTACCAACACGACTTTCTACTGGGTGGCGTGTCTGTATAGATTATAAAAAACTTAATGCAGCTACCCGCAAAGACCACTTTTCCTTACCATTTATTGATCAGATCCTGGAAAGATTAGCTGGCCAGCAATACTTTTGCTTCTTAGATGGATACTCAGGATACAACCAGGTAGCAATCTATCCAGGAGACCAAGAAAAGACCACCTTCACATGTCCCTATGGAACCTTTGCTTTCCGTAGAATGCCTTTTGGATTGTGTAATGCACCTGCAACCTTTCAAAGGTGCATGATATCAATTTTCTCGGACATGGTAGGAGATTTCTTAGAAATTTTTATGGATGATTTTTCAGTCTTTGGAGAATCTTTTGAGAGTTGCCTCAATAATTTGAAGAAAATATTAAAATGATGTATTGAGGCGAATTTGGTTCTGAGCTGGGAGAAGAGCCATTTCATGGTTCGAGAAGGGATTGTTTTAGGACATATTGTATCTAAGAGAGGGATCGAGGTAGATAAAGCAAAGGTTGAATTGATCTCTAAACTTCCTCCACCCATCTCTATCAAACAAATTCGATCTTTTCTCGGCCATGTAGGATTTTATCATCGCTTCATCAAAGACTTTTCCAAAATTTCCCATCCTTTGTGTAATATGCTCGCCAAGGACGTTCCTTTCAATTTTGATGAAGATTGTCTTATGGCTTTTGAATTTCTAAAGGAAGCTGTGACCCAAGCCCCAATCATTCAACCCCCTGATTGGTCATTACCTTTTGAAATCATGTGCGATGCTTCAGACTTTGCCATAGGAGCTGTCTTGGGCCAAAGGGTAAACAAATGTCCCATAGTGATTTATTATGCTAGCAGAACTTTGAATGAAGCCCAAAAAAATTATACCACTACTGAAAAGGAGTTGCTAGCTGTGGTGTTTGCCCTGGAAAAGTTTAGATCATATCTTTTAGGTTCCAAGATTGTGGTTTATTCGGATCACTCGGCTTTAAGATACCTGCTCTCAAATTAAGATGCTAAACCATGATTGATTAGATGGATCTTACTGCTACAAGAGTTTGATTTTGAAATTCGAGACAAGAAAGGATCTGAGAATGTTGTAGCAGACCATCTATCTAGGATTTTAATTGAAGAGTGTGAACCTGCATCAATTGAAGAATCTTTTCCGGATGAACAACTCTTAGCAGTTTCACATGCAAAGGCCCCTTGGTTTGCAGATATTGTTAACTACTTAGTGGTTGGACAAATCCCTAATGGCTGGTCCAAGAATGAAAAGGATCGATTCTTTGCTCAAATTAAATATTACTTTTGGGAAAATCCTGAACTCTTTCAAATTTGTGCTGATCAAATCATCCGTAGGTGTGTTCCTGAATCTGAACATCTGAGTATTTTAAACTTTTGCCACACCCTTGCTTGCGGAGGACATTTTTCTGGTCGAAAAAACTACGGCTAAAGTTTTGCAAAGTGGATTTTACTGGCCGACATTGTTTAAGGATGCATATACTTTTTGCAAAGAATGTCTTAAGTGTCAAGCCTTAGGAAATATTTCAAGAAAAGACATGATGCCTTTAAATCCCATCTTGGTAGTTGAAATCTTTGACGTTTGGGGAATTGACTTTATGGGACCCTTTCCACCCTCTAATGGTTTTGAATATATTTTGGTGGCTGTCGATTATGTTTCTAAATGGATTGAGGCAATGGCAACACGAACCAATGATCATAAGGTAGTCATAAAGTTTGTTCAAAAGAATATCTTCTCTAGGTTCGGATTTCCACGTGCCATCATTAGCGACGGAGGTGCCCATTTCACAAACTCCCAATTTCAAATGCTTTTACGAAAATATGGGGTCACGCATAAAGTAGCTACACCTTATCACCCGTAAACAAGTGGCCAAGTGGAAGTATCCAATAGGGAGATCAAGAACATTTTGCAAAAGACTATTAGGCCCGATCGTAGAAACTGGTCAAACCGATTTGATGATGCTTTATGGGCCTATCGGATAGCTTACAAGAATCCCATTGGAATGTCTCCCTATAGACTGATCTTTGGAAAAGCATGTCATCTTCGGTAGAACTTGAACATAAAGCATATTGGGCGATTAAGCAATTAAATTTTGATTTAAAGCAAGCTGGTTCTAACCGAATGTTGCAACTGAGTGAATTAGATGAACAGAGGCGAGAGGCTTATGAAAATTCACGTATTTATAAAGAGAAAATGATAGCCTTTCATGATCAATTTATTTCTAGAAAAATCATTGAGCCAAATCAACAAGTCTGGTTATTTAATTCAAGGCTTCGATTATTTCCTGGAAAATTGAGATCTAGATGGGTGGACCTTACATTCTTAATCAAGTATTCCCCCATGGTGCAGTCAAAATTTATGATCCTAGGTCAGGAAACTTCTTTAAGGTGAATGGTCAACGTTTAAAACCATACATTGAAGGAATATCAACAAATCGAACCATTGACCAAGTAACGTTAACTGACCCATACTGAACTGAACTGCATTATGTCTGGCTGAAGACATTAAACTTAGCGCTTATTGGGAGGCAACCCAATATGTACTCTATTTTTTAAAAAAAAAAAAAATTTGCAGCCTCTACATTGTTCATGAGCTCCTCTTCTCAGGTAACCCCTATCCCTTTATATTTTTAATTCTTATGGTTTATTCCTTTGCCTTTTTATACCATTAGGGACAATGGTATTTAAGTTGGGGGGTCGGGACAATTTTTTTTAAAATTTAAAAAAAAAAAAGTTTTCATGTGTCAAAATAAATCTGGAGCAAGATAGACTAGGAAAAGTAATAAGAGTTAAAGAGTGTGCTAATGACTATAGCGAGTCAAGAAGTAGACTAGCGTGTCAGACTTTTAGGGCCTACTTAGATCACCTAAAGGCTATTAGCACTTCTATTGCACATGCACGCTGACGAGATAAAGTAAGTATTAGTTGTAAGGACAATTGAGGACTTAATTATCACTGAAAACTGGTAATTGATATATATCCCAATTTAAAATTTTTTTGAATTGAGGAAAGAGCTACCTACCTGAAATAAAAGTGCAAAACATAGAGTATATGTGGATCACCCTGAACTTAGTAACTGGGTCTCTGTCCCTAAGTCAAGTGTGGAGGTTCGCGTCAAACGGTGAAGGGAAGGCTAGGATGCTCAAAAAAAAAAAAAAAAAATCAGGTAGTGTGAAAGCTAACTCAGTTCATAAGCTTAATTTAGGGATGTATAGAAAATTAACCAAAGTAAGTGTTAATCAAAGATACATTTATTCTTGCAAACTAGTACCAAAATGTTAAGTTAGTCATCACAAACACAAGTGCTGTAGATCTTTAGATGAACTCTAAAAAAGTTTCTAATTATGCTGACTGTAAAATTTATTTCTGAAACTCAATACTTAGTTAGTGATACTTGCTAGATCTTTTTACTTTCAAACCTGGATCTATTTTTGTAAAGGATGATCTTTGTGACACATAGTTATACTTTTTGCATTGCTAAGGGACTAGCAATAAGTAAGTTGGGGGGTGTGATAAATCATGGATTTACATGTTTATTTTAAGTATTTTAGTTAATTAATGATGCTAACATTCTTTTAATAACCTAATTTCATAATTAATTTAGACTTTCTTGCAAAACTAATTATTTTAAAAAAATATCTTTGAAAAATGTGAAATTAAAATACGTTCATGAAAAATAGATTTCAAGTCAAAGCACCACACACCCATTTAAATGATTAATAAAATATTTAATTAATGATCATGGAATTGGTAAAATTAATAAGTTTGAAACCCGACAATAGTTAGAGCTTGATTTATGGAATCCAATGACGCAAATGGTACTTAAATCAGGTTCGAAATAAAGAAGTTATGAATTTCTTTAGCATTTTGCACACATTTTGATGTTGCACAATTTTTGGAGCAGCCGATCCTTGATGGACCGGCTGCTGGGTTTATAACTCGCAGGTTGGTTCACCGGCAGCCATTGCTGTCGGTCCACGAAGCAGGGCGTGGACCACAGCTCTCCAGAGGTGCCGAAACTCGCCGGGAAGCATGCCGGCGGTGTCCACGGTCGGAGGAGAAGCTACGGCGGTGGTGGCAGTTTTTGGTGGCAAACGAGAGGAACGCAGTCCACGTTCTTCACGAGGAAGTCCACGTTGCCAGAGCAATCCACGGGCAGACGGGCATTGCCGAGCATTCTTCGCGAGCTGGGCATTCTTCACGGGCATTGCAGTCCATGGGCGTTGCGAGCGCTTCTCACGAGCCTCACGTTGCAGTCCACAGGCTGTTGATCGTTCCTCACGAGCTTCTCCACGGGCACGGGCGAGCAGTCCATGGGCACGGGCGTTGCGCGCAATCCACGAGCTCCACAGCACAGTCCATGAGCGGCGTGATCTACGGGCGCTGCAGGGCAGTGAGCACGGAGCAGCAACGGCAGTCGCGGTGTTTCTTTTGTCCCACATCGCTAATATGCAATGAGCTCTGCTCTCCGATCAATTATAAAATAAACCCCATAGCACAAGGCAGAGGTATCCTGGAGAAAGGGCAAGGTATAAGGTAGAGGGCATTGCTTGGGTTGCGGGTTGGCTTTTGGGAGTGAGGTTTCTCAAAGGAGAGCATGTCCCTATGCCATCTTCCAGCCTTCTCCCTCTCTGAGATCAAGATCCGAAGAAGAAGACGCAGAGGAAGCCCAGTTCGCTCTACGGAGTACGAAGGAAGGAGCTATCTTCCCGACGAGGCTGCGCTGATCTGTTCTTGTCTTTGTTCTTTGTTATTTTAGTTTTTTTACTGCATTGTACTTAGACCTTAAATTTCAATCAATGCAATATCTCTTTTAATTCCTGTCTTTCGTCTTATCTGCAAATAGATGCTAGGATCTAAATAATAGATCCTAGTGCCAAGTTTTCCTGCAATTTTAATTTTTATATTTTTTTTTGACTTCAAATATTTTTTTACAAGATCAAAAATTTCAAATCCTAAACACTGCCTTCTCTGTGGATTCGACTCGACTCCTCTTGCTACATATTTTTAAATATTTTAAGAAGTCAGATTTTAAACTGATAGCCACGGTGTCTTAACGACAACCCCGTGGTTCTACCAACCAAGTCAGTCCAAGTGAAGACCAACCCAACTGAAGACATGAAGACCAAGACATGGAGACCAACCCAACTAGAAGCTATGAAGACCATGAAATCAAAAGCCTGGAAGACAAATCCGAAGCCATGAAGTCCTGGACCGCAGCCTAAAGCAAATTGGGCCAGCCAGGGCCCGGGAGGAGAACTAAGGGGTGCCAAGCTTATGGTCACCTTTCCCTTGGTCGGACACTTAGAGTCACCCCTCTTGGCTGACCAAGGCAAGTGAGAGAGGGAGAGAATTAAGGAGTTTCTCTACCTAGCCTACCATGTATTCTAGTTAGAGTTGGGGTTGGATTAAAATTCCTATGTAAAGTCTTTTTTAACCTTACTTGGGGGCCAAGTCTAAGAGTCTATTTAAGAGACTCTACTCTCTTATATCAAGGCAACTTTTTCATGAAATAATATTGAGTTTACAACCTTGCTGTGTGCTACCTGCTGTGTGCTAAAAGGGATTCTGTGTGAGCCCTTCTTCTTCCCGGAGTCCTATGCCTGCCTCCAGTCTCCATCTGCCTCTCTAAGCCCTAGCCACCCCCTTCAAACACCTTCTTCCCTTTACTGGTTTTTCAATTAACTCTCCACCCATGCTTTGTTCTCTAACCCTAGAACGGTTGTTTGCAGGTCCCTCAGTTTCTATGAATCCAACGACTCCAGCCGGGCCGCAATCAGATCATCAAGCAGAAAGCTGGGAATCCGCGGGTCTCCAGCTTGATTTTCCAGGCTGTATCCGGGAGTGAGAGCGACCCCTTTGCATACGATTGGCATCGGGCACATCAACCATTGTTAGGTACCTCCTCTTCCTGCCAGATGCTTTACTGAAGATGAACTGGCCCAACCGAGACTTCTCAGACTCGGCGGTCCTCTTTCTTCTTGCTTTTAGGTTCTACTTTGTATGCTTTAGCTTCTTATTTTGTATAGTTTTCTCTACTTAGATTCCTGGATTGTTCTTTAAGAATTAGATTCATAACTTAACTTTAAAAAAATACAAAAATATACTTGAATGCAATTTTAGTTCTGCATCATTTAGTATCAGAGCATGTTTTGGGCTCAGTTCTCTTTGGATATTTGGATCGGGTGCTTCACCATGGCCGTCCGGTCATAGGAGACTAGTAGGGATGCAAGACCCTCTCTTCCCAATCTATAGGATCTTTTATGACGGTAGGGGTGCCACTGTGAATCGACCCCTGAAGAAGAACACAAAGAGTTCCATTAGGGTTTTTGCATTTTCGGCCTTCAAAGTATATCCTCTATTATTTTCATTATTTCTGCCTGCATAGAATTTAGAAAATTCTAAGATTTATTTTCCTAAATTCCTCATAATTGATATTAATTTTTAGAACTTTCTTAGGAATTATTTCATCTTGTGTATTTTCTCCTAGCCGAAACACTGCCTGAGAACAGTTTTGCTCTATTTTGGCAGCAAAGCCGATTTCGAGAATTTCAGAATTTTCTTAGTATAATCTTTGCATATCTTTAATTTTGGCATGTTCCCTGCATATTAGGTCATAATCTGCAAGTTATTTTTCTATTTAAGAAAATACCAAAAAAAAAAAAAATTTACATATACTCAAAAACACCAAAAACACCTAAACCTAATTTGCATTTTCATCTGCCTGCCATCATTGCATAAAATACCTTAAGGACACTTTCTATATGTCAGATAAGGGAAGGAGTTGATAACCTCTCCTTAGCCCAAAACCACATCCCTTGCATTCGGTTCCAAGCCTAATCTAAAATTAACTAGTATTTGCCCTAGTGGGCTAGGGACAGCCATCGGTCGGGTTCAATCATTGTGGGATGAATAGTGCACCCAATTCATTTCCTATTACTGGATACTGGTGTCTAGGCAAGAGGTACAGTGTCAAACGACCTAAGCGGATCAGTGGTTCCTTAATTGGGTTCCCTACGAGAGCAGGGGGCCTCCCACCATCCCATCTCTTATCTAGCCAGATTGAAGGACTAGGATTTAAGTTGTGTAAGTTGAGTCAACCCATTCTGATTGGGTTCTAGGTCTAGGAAGCTGTAGTTGAGTCAGTGTTGAGTCTTGCATGTGCACTAGCTTAAGAGTCGATGTGTGTGTTTGATTGCATGACCATTAGATTAGAAGTCTAATACCAATAGCCTCAACCCAACTCAACCTAGTGAAACCATGGAGCCGAACCCTAGGAGAACCCCATACCATGACCCCTATTTGGAGCTCAATCCTAGGAGAGCCACTAGGTATGTTGTGTTGGTAGCACCTAAATTTTATGATCCTGGGTGTGAGGATTATCTTACTTGGGAAAGAGATATGGACGTGTATTTTGAACAAAATATGGGTTTCTATTCTGAAAGAGAGCAGTTCAGGTTTGCTAAAGCTAAGTTAGTTCACCATGCTAGGTTAGACTGGGATAATGTTGAGAGAATACTTAGGCAAGAAGGCTGTGAACCCATAACTACCTGGAGTGACATGAAAGTTAAACTAAGGATAAAGTACCTACCCAAGTCCTATGCATCCAAAAGACCCACAACCTATAGCCCTTATGATTCCAAATCCTATGAACCTAGAACCTATGTATCCAAAACCTATGAACCTAGACCCTATGACTCTAGATCCTATGCACCCATACCCTATAAGCCCAATAGACCCATGACCTATAGATCTGAACCCATGACCTATGAGCAGAATGAACCCCTAGGCCATCGACCTAAATCCCATAAGGTTAGTACCCCTGATATGAGCCCAGTAGTAAGCCACTACCCCTTAGGCAACCTGAACCTACTAGAATTAGTGCCTATAATCAGAGACCAGGACCTAGCCAATTTCTTCCTAGCCGACCTTCCCCTACCATCCCTTTGATTCACAAGGCTAACATCAAAGTAGAAGTGTATGAAGCTGATGTGAACTTAGTGGTTGAGTATGAGGGAGAAGAGGAGACAGCTCTAGAAGACCTAGAATTAGTGGACCTCGTAGGTACCCAGGTAGAAGCCAATCTAGAGTTAGTTGACCCTGACTATACCCAGCCTAAAGCTGTAATGGAAGAACAATTAGAGGAAGAGAACCTAGAGACTGCTGCTAGAACCTTACCTAGGGAAACCATAGAAGAGAGCCAAATTATAGAGTCTAGTCCTAAAATACAAGAACTAGAAGAATTTATTAAGAACCTGATCTCTTTGAATCAGTACCCCCAAGATGAGCCCCCTCCTATAGTTCCCATTATGGACCTCTTCCCTGAGATTAGTAACCCATCCTTCCATTATGCAAACCCTGTAGATTTATCTCAACCTTGTAAAGTTAGCCTCATTAGTCTAGAATTAGTCCTTGACACCCCTTCTTATATCCTATTATATCCAACTAACCCAGAACCTTTTTCCATACCCTACTGGACTAATTATGAACCCACTTCTTATTTTCTGCCCTTTCCATACACCACCAGCATTTCTAGGATCATTAGATTATATTTAGTTGAGATTATCATACTGCATGCATTCGTTATGCATGTTAGGTTTGCATTATACTTCTGGCATACCCTATGAAATTTGCTAGGAGCCCATTATAAGTTTTCATGTGCATTTCAAGCTAGGATCAAACCTAGAGAACCTATAATCTCTTAGGTTTAGGCCCAAAGAGTTCAATAAGATTTCCTTCAATAGGAATGCATAGTCGAGTATGTTAGGTGATAGTTTGAGTCCTTTGCATCACCTGTTAGGAGTATGCATGAGCCCAGCATGTTCATCACCTACACTAATTTTAAAACAAACTGGCTAATTCCCAAAAAAAGGGCAAAGAAATTTAATGTAGTGGATTTTATCATGGTTAGGCTTAGGCCTGAGCAGTTTCCATCCAGAACCGTTAAGAAGCTTCATGCTCGTGGAGCCGGACCTTTTAAAGTAATAGAGAGGGTTGGACCAAATGCCTATGTGTTAGATTTATCTCTGGATTTGGGCATTAGTTTTACCTTCAATATCATAGACCTGGTTGAGTATTTGGAATCGACATCAATACCCAGTGAGGCCTTTGGACCTACTCCTTCCATTGTGAATGACCCTAGCCCAGAGTGTCCACCAATAAATTGGCCTGAGAGAGAATGGATCGAGCGTATCCTAGACGATCAAGCCATCATGACCCAGGGCCACGGCTATCGACGTTATCTGGTCCAATGGCAAGGCAGGCCAGAGTCGGACGATTTATGGATTTCTCGAGAGGACTTGCAACACCTCGACCCAGACATTCTCAAGAGATATGTGAGCCAGTGTGATCCTTACTTGACATGATCGAGTTCCGCCCATCCCGGGAGAATTAGTGGGGACACCAGAGGTACCAGAATAAAACAGAGGCTTCTCAACCCTCTATGAATTAATTAGTAGTGTTTGAGTCCATTGTAATAAGGGCTTAGTCCATCTGAGTTGTCATTTTATTATTTGAGTCATGTACCAGTCAGCTCATGTTGAGCTAGTCTTCTTCCTGAGTCCTATACATGTCAGCCTAAGTATAAGAGAAGACCAAGCCAGTCCAAGTGAAGACCAACCCAACTGAAGGCATGAAGACCAAGACATGGAGACCAACCCAACTAGAAGCTATGAAGACCATGAAATTAGAAGCCTGGAAGACAAATCCGAAGCCATGAAGCCATAGACCGCAGCTTGAAGCAAATTGGGCCAGCCAGGGCCCAGGAGGAGAACCAAGGGGTGCCAAGCTTATGGTCACCTTTCCCTTGGTCGGCCACTTAGAGTCACCCCTCTTGGCCGACCAAGGCAAGTGAGAGAGGGAGTGAATTAAGGGATTTTTCTACCTAGCCTACCTTGTAGAGTTGGGGTTGGATTAAAATTCCAATGTAAAGTCTTTTTAACCTTACTTAGGGGCCAAGTCTAAGAGTCTATTTAAGAGACTCTACTCTCTTGTATCAAGACAACTTTTTCATGAAATAATATTGAGTTTACAACCTTGCTGTGTACTACCTGCTGTGTGCTAAAAGGGATTCTGTGTGAGCCCTTCTTCTTCCCGGAGTCCTGTGCCTGCCTCCAGTCTCCATCTACCTCTCTAAGCCCTAGCCGCCCCCTTCAAACACCTTCTTCCCTTTGCTAGTTTTTCAATTAACTCACCACCCGTGCTTTGTTCTCTAACCCTAGAATGGTTGTTTGCAAGTCTCTCGGTTTCTATGAATCCAACAACTCCAGCCGGGCCGCAATCGGATCATTTAGCAGAAAGCCGGGAATCCATGGGTCTCCGACTTTATTTTCTAGGTCGCATCCAAGAGTCAGAGTGACCCCTTCACATACGATCAGCATCGAGCACATCAACCATTGTAGGTACACCCCTTTGCCTGCTAGATGCTTTATTGAAGATGAACTGGCCCAACCGAGACTTCTTAGCCTCGGCGGTCCTCTTTCTTCTTGCTTTTAGGTTCTACTTTGCATGCTTTAGCTTCTTATTTTGCATAGTTTTCTCTACTTAGATTCATGGCTTGTTCTTCGGGAATTAGATTCATAACTTAACCTAAAAAAAATACAAAAATATACTTGCATGCAATTTTAGTTCCACATCACTGTCACCAGATCAAAACTCAGGAGAGGGAAGGCTTTTACCAGGCAGCGATTGTAGTTCCTTTGAAGAAGAGATCCCTCAACACTCTGGATGGTGCCTAAAAGAACAAGCCTTTGGTTCCCAAATCTGAAGGCGATCTGGACTCGATCTGAAGGCAAGGAAAGCCTCCTCTAGGGAGGGAAAACACCTCGGGGATCCTGCAAGCATTAAGGTTAGGCATGAAATAAAGAAATAAAGAAAAAATAATAAGATGAAACAAGAAGGAAAGGGATTAGGGCAAGAAGGGATGGCGGCCTAGAGAAGGGAGGCTCCTGCTTTTAGGGACAGCTTCAGGGCTCCTTCCCAATGCCAAGGCTGAAGTCAAGAGGCAAGGTTGAAGACTTGGGCATGGAGGAATTGCAAGGATAGTGGTCGTCCAACACAAGAACACAAACCAAAGAAACCAAAAAAAAATACAAGACACCAGTCTTGAAACAATTTAGCAGAATAATATTTTACCAGAGTTGATTGATTACAAGAAAAGGGGTGGAGTATTTATAGAGTTCCCATGCCCTCTCCTTATTAGGATTATAGCTCTCTCCTAGTTAGGATAGGTTTACAAGCTTTGAGTGGGAGAAGGACTACAATATTAACCTAGAACTAGGAGTATATAAGTTGAATGAAACATAAACTTGTTTTCCTTCTTTCATTTGGACTCTTCCACCATGCTTGGACTTGATCAACTCATGAAGGATGCCTCCTCTTGGCATGTTGGGCTTCAAGAGGCAGCAAGGTGTGGCCAAGAAGGGCTAGGGCGCATGGGCTTGGGCCTCCTGGAAGCTGGGGTGCCTGGGGTCCTATGGCAAGCATATTCCTGGTATCCAAAGAGCATCTTGGTTCTTAAGTGCTTAGGCTTTGCTCCTGGGCTTTGCTCCTGGGTTTAAGATTTCAAGGCCCGGGGTACTTAAATATCCTGGGAATCAAGGGGCTCCTAGCATTTGGCATATTCTAGAGCATCTGGAAGGAATCTAGCATCTGAAATGGCATCCAGAAGGAATCAGGGCATCTAGAAGGCATCCAGAGGGCATCTAGGATTCTAGGGTGTCAAATAAGGCCCAACAAACTGATGTAAATGCCTCTGGCTCCTGGGTGAGCCCCGGTGGAACTCCAAAATAGGGTAACCTCTTCTTTTTTACAAAATTAGACTCTTACTGGACTCATTCACATGTACAGGTCTCAATGATTAGACTAGGTTGAGACAAATCAACTAGTCTCAACTTATTACAGGACTTAATCTACTTGCTACAAAATTATGACACATGACTAAAGTTCTAAAAACCCTGATCAGTCAACCATATAGGATCCAGTGATCTGTATATAATCCTGGTGTCCCCACCACTTTTTTTATCTAATTTACCCCTAGCAAAGTCAGCATCTGAATAACCAATCCAATCAATAGATGAATCTCTAGAATACCACAAACCAATATCAATTATACCAAATAGATATCTAAGTATGCGCTTAACAGCCAATAAATGAGATTCTTTAGGATCAGACTGATATCTAACATATATATAAATACTAAACCTGATATTTGATCTACTAGCAGTCAAATATAATAAAGAACCAATCATTCCTCTATATAATTTATGATCAATAGATTTACCATGCTTATCTTTATCAAGTTTACAAGAGGGGCTCATAGGTGTACCTATTATCTTGGTAGTCTCCATCCCAAACTTTTTTAAGATTTCTCTTGTATACTTAGCTTGGTTGATGAAGATCCCATCTTTGGTTTGCTTGATTTGGAGTCTAAGGAAGAAATTAAGCTCTCCCATCATGCTCATCTCGAACTCACCATGCATAAGCTTGGCAAACTCTTGACAAAGAATTTTATTAGTAGCACTGAATATAATGTCATCAACATAAATTTGTACTACTAATAGATCATCATTTTTCCTTTTTAGAAATAATGTAGTATCAACATGGCCTCTAGAGAAACTTTTTTTAATTAAGAATTTACTCAGCCTTTCATACCATGCTCGGGGTGCTTGCTTTAAACCATAGAGTGCCTTGTGTAGTTTGAAAACATGATCAGGATGTGCATGATTTTTGAAACCAGATGGTTATTCAACAAACACTTCTTCTTCAATAAAATCATTTAGAAAAGCACTTTTGACATCCATTTGAAATAATTTGAAGTTCATGAAACATGCAAATATTAATAATAGTCTAATTGCCTCAAGTCTAGCAACAAGGGCAAAGGTTTCATCAAAATCAATCATTTCCTCCTGATTGTAGTCTTTGGCAACTAGCCTAGCTTTATTTCTAGTAACAATACCATTTTCATCAAGTTTGTTTCTGAAAACCCATTTTATGTCAATAATTGAACATTAGATGGTCCTTCAACTAAAGTCCAAATATTTTTTTTTTTGAATTGATTTAGTTCATCTTGCATTGCATTAATCCAATTAGGATCTTTTTTAGCTTCTTCAATATATTTTGGTTCAATTTGAAAAATAAAAGCAATATAGTCACATTCATTTTTGATTGAAGATCTTGTTCTTACCCCTTTTGATGGATCACCTATGATTAACTCCTTAGGATGTCCATTAGTATACCTCCACTCTTTGGATAGATCCGGATGCTTTGATATGGGTTGTATGACTTCTTCTCTTTCATTCTTGTCTTGATCTTCTTTATTCTCTTGAGAGGGTTGATTATCTAGAGTAAGCTTCTTTAGTTTTTCAGCACCTGCACATGCATCAGAAGTATCCTCTTTTTTAGAGGATTTGTTAGTAGATTCTTCAAATACTACATATATAGATTCCTCTACTACTAAAGTTCTCTTATTAGAGACTCTATATGCTCTGCTTGATGTAGAGTATCTTAAGAAGATACCTTCATCAGACATGGCATTATTCATAATAAAGCAACGATAATCAAAAACTCAAAAATATTTCAAAGTAGGTTTTCTTTGTTTCCAAAGCTCATATAGAGTTTTCTTTAAAATCGGTCAGATTAAAAAATGATTTAAAATATAGCATGCGATATTTACTACTTCAGTCCAAAAATATCTTGGCAAATTATTTTCAGAAAGCATTGTGCATGCCATTTCTTCTAAAGTATGATTTTTTTTTACTATCCCATTCTGTTGAGGTGTCTTAGGTGTAGAAAAATTTTATTCTATTCCTTTTTCATTACAAAAATTTTTAAAATCTTGATTTTCAAATTTAGAACCATGATCACTACGAATATAAATAACTGAAGTACCTTTTTCATTGAAAACTTTTTGATAAAACTTTATAAAAGATAAAAATGATTTATCTTTGTGAGCTAAAAATAGAACCCATGTAAATCGAGAAAAGTCATCCACTATAACTAATCCATATGTCTTGCCTCCTAGGCTAAATGTCCTAGTTGATCCAAAGGGATCCATATGGAGTAGTTATAATGGCCTAGAAGTTGAAATAAAATCTCTAGGTTTAAAAGATGGTTTTACTTATTTTCTAAATTAACATGCTTCACAAATTTTATCTTTCTCAAAACTAAATTTTGAAAAATCTCTTATTAATCCTTTTTGCATAATTTTGATGATAAATACATGCTTGCATGACCTAATTTACGATGTCATAGCCAACTAGTCTCATTAATAGTGGAATTCATTGCAACCAGGCATTCACCATTAGGCAAAGATAGATTATCCAAATCAACTAGATAGATATTACCATGCCTTTTTCCAATGAATTTCACTCCAATATTATCAGGACTAGAAATTATGCAAAGAGATGATTCAAAAACAACTTGAAAACTTTTATCATAAAATTGGCTAATACTAAGCAGATTATGTCTCAAACCTTCAACTAAAAGAACATTATCAATCCAAGTAGAAGGAAAGATGTGAGCCTTACTGATACCAATAATCTTTTTTACCATTATCACTAAAGGTTACACTCCCTCTATTTAGTACCTCAAGAGAGGTGAATTGCTTCCCATCTCCTATCATGTGCCTTGAGCAACCACTATCGAGATACCACAGTCTTTTCTTTTCTTCGGTTGCAAGACACACCTACAAAACAAATTACGTTTTGATTTTAGGTATCCAAGCCAACTTGGGTCCTTTAAGGTTAGTACTAAAAGTGGTTTCTTTTGGAACCCAAATCTTTCTAGAATTGTTAATTTTTTTTTAAATCACAATGGAATGCTTTATGACCTATCTTTTTGCAAGAAAACATGTGATGCTTGATGATGCAAGAATAAAAATATTTTTGAAAAACTTTTGCTATTTTTGGGGTTTAAAATCTAATCCAGCTTTGTTAAAAATAGCTCTTTGATTGTTCTAAAGAAGATTTAACTTTTCAGAACTATAGATGAATTTTTCAACAAAGGGTTTTACCTTATCAAGCTCATCTTTATATTTCTTGTTTTCTACTTCAAGATCTTTACATTTCATCAAAAGCTTATTGTTTGAAACATTTACTTTAGGTCTTTTCAAAACTTTATTTTTCATTGATAAAGTTTTGTTTCATTTTTCTAAAATATCAATCTTATTTTTTAAATCATTAACTTCATTCATAAAATTAGAGTTTTCATGCAAGAAAGAGTTTGCATGCTTTTTTAGTTTTTTATTTTTAGATATTATCAATTTATAATCATACATTAACTCATCAAATGCAGTTCTTAATTCATTAAAAGTATAATCAACTTCAATATCAGAATTTACTTCTTTTTCATGTTGTGCCATGAAGCAAAGATTTGTGACTTCAGTTTGTTCTTTATCTGAGCTGGAGTCCTCACTGTCACTCTAAGTCACCATCATTGCTTTCTTTCTAAGCTTCTTCCTTGATTTCTTTAGGATAGGGCAGTCATACTTGTAATGTCCAAGCTTCTTGCATTCGAAGTATATTGGTACCTCCTTCTCCTTGTCCTTTTTTTTTCCTTTTTGTTTCCCTTTTTCTTACTTGGTTGGAACTTTTTCTTGTAAAAATTTTTTTTCTTCTCATGAATTTTCTAAATTCTCTTGCTAATAGTGCTTCATCACCCTTATTCTCTTCTTCTTCTTCTGATTCTTCATTTGAAGGCTCTTCTTGTGTTGTGGACTTGAAAGCTATAGTCTTCTTCTTCTTGTCTATATCCATTGCTTTTTGCTTCAAGTTCAACTCATAAGTCATGAGTGAACCTACTAGCTGCTCCAATGAAAGTTTTTCAACATCTTTGGCTCCTTGTATGGCGATCACTTTTGGATCCCAAGATATTGGTAGAGACCTAAGAGTTTTGTTAACAAGATTGGTATTAGACATAATTTTACCTAGGCTTCTCATGCCATTTACAATATCAGTGAACATAGTGTACATATCAGTAATTAATTCATTAGGTTCCATGCGAAACATCTCATAAGTGTGCACAAGCATGTTAACCTTAGTGCTTTTCACTTGATCAATACCCTCATGAGTAACCTCAAGTGTGTCCCATATTTCTTTAGCTGAGGTACATGTGGAAATCCTATTGAACTCACTAGGATCCAATACACAGTAAAAGAGATTCATTGCTTTTGCATTGATCTTGGATTGTTTAATATCATTTTCATCCTAATCCTCTTCAAGTTTTGGGATGGAAATACCATTAACCACAACCGAAGGAATATGAGGACCTTTATCTGCCACTTTCCATAAATTATAATCTATAGATACATGTAAATTCTCATTCTAGTTTTTCAATATGTATTGTTAGTGCCATTAAAATAAGGTGGTCTATTCGAGGTGATGGGGGACTAATATGCATGCCATTTTTTTTGTATATTTTACATGTTGAGTTAGGTGATTAATTCCCAAATCTCAGATCAAAATTATTTATAGAGAATTTTGTATGAATTTTTGAAGATCAGCATGCAGATTAGAACCTAGAAAAGTAGCAAAGAAGGACCGCCGGGGCTGAGAAGCCTCGGTTAGGGCAAGTTCTCCTACAATAAAACTACTGGAGGTAGAGGGGTGTACCTGACAATGTCTATGAAGATCGCAGTGAAGGGGTCTCTCGTTCCTCGACGGATGCGGCCTGGAAAACCGAGCCAAAGACCCGTGGATACCCGGCTTTCTGCTCGTTGATCCGATTGAGGCCTGGCTGGAGTCGTTGGATTCGTAGGAACTCAGGGACCTGCAAACGACCTGTCAAGGGTTAGAAAATTCACAAAGGAACAAGAAAATAAAAGAAAAATAGCAAGGGAAGGCTTCTTTTGGAGTGGGCATCCAGGGATCTGGAGGGTTTGTTGGCAACAGGAAGATGATTGCAAACACCGGGAAGAAGAACTCTCACAAACCCCTTTATGCACACAGCAGGGTATCACACCACTCAATAGAAGAACTCAAGGTTTTCATTCATCAAAGATTCTCCTCATACAAGAGGCTAGGGTCCCTTAAATAGACCCTTAACCTTGGGCTCCAAGTAAGGGTACATAAGTCTTTACATAAGAATCCTTTTCCCTCTCAAACCCTAGCTAGAAAATAAGGAAATATTAGGTAGAAAAATTCCTAAAAATTTTTGACTTGGTCAAGACTCCAAGGATGCCTAGGGGGGCGTGTTGGGCTTCTAGGAGCAGCAAAAGGCGGCCCAAAGGGGCTCGGGTGCATGGGTTTGGGTCTCTGGAAGCTGGGGTGGCCTGGTAGCCAGGTAGCAGGAATATTCCCTGGTATCTTGCTTCTTAGGGGCTTGGGCTTGGCACCTGGGCTTGATTTCTTTGGGCTAGGATGCAGATGGACCTTTGGAATCATGGATGCCCTTATCTATGAGTATACTTTGGCATCTGGAAGGGAATCTGGGCATCTGGAGGGCATCTGCAAGAAATCAGGGTTTTCTGAATTTTCCTCCTGGGGTCTTCAAATCTTCAAGCTAGGTTGGACTTGGGCTATACTTCCATGTCTTCAATCTAGTTGGACTTGGTCTTCACTTGTATGATATAGTCTTGAGTCTTCAGTATGCTTGGACAGGACTCAAAAAAATAAAATTAGCTCAACATGAGCTGACTAGCATTGGACTGAACTAGCTCAACATGAGCTGACAAGTACAGAACTGAAATAACAACTCAAAATACTCAAATAACAACTAAAATAGACTCAGATGAGCTAAGCCCTTATTACAGATGGACTCATAAATTATTGATCAATTCACAGAGGATTGAAAAGCCTCTATCTTATTCTGGTGCCTCTGGTGTCCCCACCAATTCTCCCGGGGTGGGAGGAACTCGACCTTATCGAGTGAAGGTCAGACTGGCTCACATATCTCTCGAGAAGGTCTGGGTTGAGGCGTTGCAAGTCCTCTCGAGAAATCCATGAATCATCCGACTCTGGCCGGCCTTGCCATCGGACCAGGAAGCATTGATAGTCATGGCCCTGGGTCGTGATGGCTTGATCGTTCAGGATACGCTCGATCCGTTCTCCTCTCTCAGGCCAAATTTGTTTGTGGACACTCTAGGTTAGGGTCACTCACAATGAAAAGGAATATGTCCAAAGGCCTCACTAGGTAGCGCTGCCGGTTCCCTATACTCAACCAGGTCTGTAATATTGAAGGTAGAACTAATGCCCAAATCCGAAGGCAAGTCTAACACCTAGGCATTTGATCCAACCTTCTCTATCACTTTAAAAGGTTCGGCTCTACGAGCATGAAGCTTCTTTTAGGCCTAAGCCTAACCAAGATAAAATCCACTACATCAAATTTTTTGATCCATCTTCGGGAATTAGCCAGTTGTTTTAACATTAGTGCGGGTGGTGAACATGCTAGGCACATGTAGACTCCTAACAAGATGATGCAAAGGACTCAAACCTACACCTAACAGACTCGACTGAAGAGGTTTATTAGGTCTTAACTACCACTTGGGCATGGGGGCATGAGTCGTGGTTGATGGATGACATGCAGAAGAAAATTTGCTAGTAACTCCTAATAAGTGCCAGAGGGTCTGCCAAAAGTAGGTAGCAAATGGGATGGGCTCTATGGATCCTTGCAACCTAGTAACCTCAATAAAATGTAACCTAATAGTTCTAGACACATGAGAAAACTCAGGAAAGGGTAGAAAATAGGAAGTGGGTTCAGAATTACTCTGGTAGGGTGGAGAAAAAGGTTCTGGGTTAGTTGGATAAAGTAGAATCAAAGAAGGCATGTCAGGGACTAATCCTAGACTAATGAGGTTAACCTTATGGGGTTGCAATATATCTACGGGGTTTGTATAATGGAAGGATGGGTTATTAATCTCAGGAAAGAGGTCCTTAATGGGAACTATAGGAGGAGACTCATCCTGAGGGTACTGATTCAAAGAGATCAGGTCCTTAATAAATTCTTCTGGTTCTTGTATTTTAGGACTAGACTCTATAATTTGGCTCTCCTCAATGGTTTCCTCAGGTAGGGCTCTAGTAGCAGTACCTAGGTTCTCTTCCTCTATTTGTTCTTCCATTATAGCTTTAGGTTGGATATGGTCAAGGTCAACTAGCTCTGGGTTGGTTTCTACCTGGGCATCTACTGGGTCAGCTAATTCTAGGTCTACTAAAGGTGTCTCCTCTTCTCCCTCATACTCATCCACTAGGCTCACATCAGCTTCATACACTTTCGCGTTAATGTAAGCCTTGTGAATCTCAGGAATGGTTGGAGAAGGTCGGCTAGCAGGAAATTGGTTAGGTTCTGGTCTCTGATTATGGGTACTACTAGTAGGTTCAGGTTGTATAAGGGGTAGTGGCTCACTACTGGGTTCGTATTTAGGGATACTAATCCTATGGGGTTCAAGTTGACTAGGGGAAGCATGACTAGTACTAGGTTGATACTTAGGGGTTATGGGTTCTCTAGGCTCATAGGACAAGGGTGCAGATCTATGGGTCATGGGATTATAGGATCTGGGGTCATAGCATTTTGGGTCAGCTCTATGATCAGGTTCTAAGGATGGATCATGGTATGGGGTCCTCCTGAGGTTGGGCTCCCTATATGGGTCAAGATATTGGGTCCTCCTAGGGTTGGACTCCCTATATGGGTCAGAATACTGGGTTCTCCTAGGGTTGGACTCCCTATATGGGTCAGAATATTGGGTTATCCTAGGGTTGGACTCCCTATATTGGTCAGAATATTGGGTGTTGGGTCTACTAGGCTTATAGGGTGTGGGTGCATAGGATTTATGATCATGGGATCTAGAGTCATAGGATCTAGGTTCATAGGTTCTGGATTCATAGGTTCTAGGTTCATAGGATTTGGAGTCATAAGATCTATAGGTTGTGGGTATACTAGGCTTTGAGGATGTGGGTAAATAGGATCTATCTTCCTGGTCTACAAAATCCTGATTGGGTCTTCTAAGACTAACCTTAGGGATTGGGTCAGGATGATGGGCCCTCCTAGGTTCAGCCTCAAGGTATGGATCAGGGTTTGGGGTCCTCCTAGGTTGAGGGGAATCAGGATCTGGCTCAGACTGTGACCCATGGTTTTTTTCTGGGATCCCTACCCGGACTTTTAACTGATCAAACCTATTGGCAAGATGGTCAATTCTATCATTGGTTTGAATACGAGACTGAGTTAACTGGGTCATCTGGGTAGTTATGTGGGTAGCCATTTGGGCCATTTGATCAGCTAGGGCTTTTATTTGAGATTATAAATTTTCCATGGATTCAGACATTTGTGAAGGAGGTGGGTGATATGAAACTCCTGATCTAGTGCTCATGCAAGACTCGATCAGACCGACTATAGCTGACTAGACCTGGAGTCCAAACTAGATGCTCAATCAGGGTGGCAAACTAGCCTATAGTAACCCTGTACTCAGCCAGGCAGGTGTAAGGGGAGTGTTAGGTCCCTGATTGCCAATCCTAGACACCAATCAGAGATTGGCCAGGTAGGCGGACCAGCACACAAGCCCTTCGGGATTGAATCCCTAAACCACCATTCTAGACACTGAGCACAAGGCACACACAGGTTAACTTGACACATTGATCTAACACTAGCCCGGACCCGACCAGTTGGTGTCCCTAGCCCACTAGGGCAAATTAAGTCTAATTAATTTTAGGTTAAGGCTTGGGACCGAATGCAAGGGATGTGGTTTTGGGATAAGGAGAGGTGATCAAATCCTCCCCCTATCTGATATAGCAAGAGTGCCCTTAAAAGTAAATTATGCAATGATGGCAGGCAGATGAGGATGCAAATTAGGGTTTAGATATTTTTTTTGGTATTTTTGGAGAATATGTAATTTTTTTTGGTATTTTTTTAAATAGAAGAAAACTTGCAAATCATGGCCTAATATGCTGGAAATATACTAAAATTAAAAAATATACAAAAACTGCTAAACAAAAACCTAAAACTTCCAAACTTGTCTTGCTGAAAAAACAGAGCCAAAAATTTGCAGGATGTATTTCGGCTTGAAGAAAATTCACAGGCCATAATAAAATCTACAAAAATTTTTAAAATTATTTTGAATTATTAAGAATTTACAAAAATAAATTTCATAATTTTTAGAGTTTTTATCAGGGAGAAATAATTAAAATAACAGAGTATATATGGACTGAAAAATTGCAGAAAACAAGCCCTAATCTAAGCTCTGATACCAAATGATGGGGGACTAATATGCATGCCATTTTTTTTGTATGTTTTACATGTTGAGTTAGGTGATTAATTCCCAAATTTAGATCAAAATATATTTGTAGGGAATTTTTTATGAATTTTTGAAGATCAGCATGCAGATTAGAACCTAGAAAAGTAGCAAAGAAGGACCGCCGGGGCTGAGAAGCCTCGGTTAGGGCAAGTTCTCCTACAATAAAACTACTGGAGGTAGAGGGGTGTACCTGACAACATCTATGAAGATCGTAGTGAAGGGGTCTCTCATTCCTCGATGGATGCGGCCTGGAAAACCGAGCCAAAGACCCGCGGATACCCGGCTTTCTGCTCGTTGATCCGATTGAGGCCTGGCTGGAGTCGTTGGATTCGTAGGAACTCAGGAACCTGCAAACGACCTGTCAGGGGTTAGAAAATTCACAAAGGAAGAAGAAAACAAAGAAAAAATAACAAAGGAAGGCTTCTTTTGGAGTGGGCATCCAGGGATCTGGAGGGTTTGTTGGCAGCAGGAAGATGATTGCAAACACTGGGAAGAAGAACTCTCACAAACCCCTTTATGCACACAGCAGGGTATCACACCACTCAATAGAAGAACTCAAGGTTTTCATTCATCAAAAATTCTCCTCATACAAGAGGCTAGGGTCCCTTAAATAGACCCTTAACCTTGGGCTCCAAGTAAGGGTACATAAGTCTTTACATAAGAATCCTTTTCCCTCTCAAACCCTAGCTAGAAAATAAGGAAATATTAGGTAGAAAAATCCCTAAAAATTTTCTTGACTTGGTCAAGACTCCAAGGATGCCTAGGGGGGCGTGTTGGGCTTCTAGGAGCAGCAAAAGGCCGGCCCAAAGGGGCTTGGGTGCATGGGTTTAGGTCTCTGGAAGCTGGGGTGGCCTAGTAGCCAGGTAGCAGGAATATTCCCTGGTATCTTGCTTCTTAGGGGCTTGAGCTTGGCACCTGGGCTTGATTTCTTTGGGCTAGGATGCAGATGGACCTTTGGAATCATGGATGCCCTTATCTATGAGTATACTTTGGTATCTAGAAGGGAATCTGGGCATCTGGAGGGCATCTGCAAGAAATCAGGGTTTTCTGAATTTTCCTCCTAGGGTCTTCAAATCTTCAAGCTAGGTTGGACTTGGGCTATACTTCCATGTCTTCAATCTAGTTGGACTTGGTCTTCACTTGTATGATATAGTCTTGAGTCTTCAGTATGCTTGGACAGGACTCAAAAAAATAAAATTAGCTCAACATGAGCTGACTAGCATTGGACTGAACTAGCTCAACATGAGCTGACAAGTACAGAACTGAAATAACAACTCAAAATACTCAAATAACAACTAAAATATACTCAGATGAGCTAAGCCCTTATTACAGATGGACTCATAAATTATTGATCAATTCACAAAGGATTGAAAAGCCTCTATCTTATTCTGGTGCCTCCGGTGTCCCCACCACGAGGCTTGTCCTCAACTACACCAGTACCAAGGGGGGCTGCCATAGATCTTTACTCAAGGTGATTAGACCTATATACTGAAAACGTGGCTCTAATATCACTTGTTGCCCAGTAAGCAATCCAAGAGGGGGAGTGAATTGGATTTCTAAAAACTATTTGCAAGTATGCATACCAATTCAATAATCAATACAAATGTTAGTGAGATGCAGGTGTTGTGTGCTCTTAAAGAGTATGCAGTGGAAATTTAAATTGCAATGAAAGATAAGAGCAAATAAAGAAAAACAATCAATCACAAATACAAAGCAAGTATAGTGGTTCGGTGCTTTCAAATGCACCTACGTCCACTCCCCAAGATCCACTCGAGAATTCACTATAATCACTCATGATTACAGTCGATTACTTTTCTGAGCTCACTAATCAAAATCCCTTTTGGTTTTCACAAGGCTCACCAAAAGAAGCCTCTTGGTTTTCAAAGGCTAACCAAAAATCTTCTTGGTTTTCAACTAGACTAACCAAAAATCTCCTTGGTTTTCAACTAGGCTAACCAAAAACCTCCTTGATTTTGTTCTTAGGCTCACCAAAAAACCTTGATACAACAAAGTATGAAATGAAGTAAAGAATACAAGAAAATCTTTCTAATAAAAGCTATTATCTCTTTGAAGCTTGATGAAGATGATTGTCTTCAATTTGATAAAGCCTCAATCAATGCTCAAAAGGTTGGACTTGAATGCTCTTGATTGCTTTAAATGGTTGAAGGCTTCTTTAGCTTGGAAGTAGTTGCTCTCAATGAATGTAAGTAAATGAGCTTTCTTTTCTTTCTTTTTCTCTTCTCTCTTCTTTCTTGTTATTTCTTGTTGTGTTCCATTTGAATTTAATCCACTTAAATACCATTCCAAGGCCTAAAAGATTGTTTATGACCGTTAGATACGAGAAACTAGCTATTGGGGGTGAAAGGGACAAGTTATTATTTAAAAAAACTGGCCATTACTGTTTCCAAAACTCCAAGTGTCGACACTTCAGTCCTGTGAGTCGATACTTAGGGTCAACACTTAAGTCCCATGAGTCGACACCTAGTTTAAAATCCAGCTTTGAGACTCTCTGGAAATCTAAGGTGAGTCGACACTTCATCTGGTGAGTCGATGCTTGAGGTGAGTCTTGAATTTAGCATGTTCTGTAAAAGATTTGTCTCAGGCTTTGAGTCGATCCTTAAGATGATACCTTGAGTCGACACTTGAATGGCATGAGTCGACACTTCAAATGTGCCATATGAAACTTCTTTTTATGTGCTGACTTGAGTCGACACTTGCACTGTCATGAATCGACACTTTAAGTCGACACTTGCTGAAACTTTTTCAAAAATGATTGAAACTCTGCTGAATCCTTTTTTAACTAAACTCTTTAATTTCTTTCAAGCAAGTCTTAGATACTTAAGTCTTTAAATATTGATGTTTTATCCATAGAAAGGGCTTTTTCAATCATTTGACAAGCAATTCAATTTGACTAACTTGATGAGTACCTTTTCCTTAATAAAAACATGCTTTAGCAAACTGTTAGTACTCATTATACTTAAATATTTTGTTAATCATCAAAATCAATAACGGAGTTAACATCTCAGAGCATGAATGCTAGATTAATCTGGAGTCTATTTTAGATTAGGCTAGTTGTTTTGTTTGATTTGAGTTTTAGCATTTTAGTTTATCTGGTCTCCAATCCATTGGAGAGTCTCGAAGTTTTAGTCTCCAATTGATGAAGAGTTGGAGGATATTCCCAGGTGCGTGGATAACCTTCTACCAGCAACCAACCTCAGAACATTATATTGGAAGCGACAGCAACAGGGGATTGAAGCAATCAACCTGGTAGGGATTTAGCCTTCTTGTGCAGAAATCTTCTAACTTGTTCAAAGTGCCTCAAATGTTCCAGATATGATATGAATGTGAAACCACCTCTCTTGGGACCACAATCCAGTGAGGATTCAACCCTCCAAAGATCCTGATTGAACTCTAAAAGGGTAGAGAGAGGGATGACTTCAAAGATGCTAGGCGCTGGGTTTCCTACTTGGACTAAGAGTCCCAAGGCGCTAAGGAATTTTCTCCTTCTTAAAAAATGGCAGTTTGGATGCTGATATTACCCTGATAGAGAGTGACAAACTAGAGAGGAAGAGAGGGAGGAAGAAGATGGATATCAGAGAGAAAAGGTTATTTCATTATGATGGCTCTCATCAGCTCCATATACAAAGTATATATACTAGGTCACCATGTTCTAACCCTAAAACTCCCATAGGCCAACTTAATGCATAATTGAGTTTTCAAGTCCAAGTACACCCTTGACTCAGCCCAATCACAAATACCTAGGACTCAAAACCAGTCTAATATAAGTTGTCCCCTTAAGGCCCAAGTCCCCTGAACCTCAAGACCTGAAAGGCTAACAGCCTTTCATCCTAAGGCCCAAACTAGCCCTAGTAATTCCATGACAGCATCATGATCATTGGATCTTGGCCTTAGTCTTGGTACCCTGAGCCTTAGAAGCACCACATGAGACCCAACAATCTCCATCTTGGTGCTTCAAGGCTTCAACTAACTCCATCTTGTCCACAAGCCACGTCAGTGCCATAAACTTGCGAAAGCTATCATGCGGTAGAACCTTTGTCAATGCATCTGCTAGATTTTCCTTGGTGTATACCTTCACCAGCTCTACCTCACTATCCTCCACGAGCTCTCTGATATGATGGTATCTGATGTTGATGTACATGGTTTAAGCATGATAGACAGAGTTCTGTGCAAGTAGAAGTGCACTCTAGCTATCGCAATGCATCCTGATAGCTTACTGTTCAAGGCCCATTTCCAATGCTTGACCCTTTAGCCATAGGGCCTCCTTTGCTGCCTCTGTAACTTTGATGTACTCCACCTCAATGGTTGATAATGCCGTAATAGGTTGTAAGCAGGATCTCCATGATACAGGACCTCCATATATGCTAAATATAAAACCTATCATCGAACAACGGGTGTCCACATCTCTATCAGAATCCGCATCCATGAACTCTCATATAAGCCCTCGAGCCTCCTTGGACATGTTGGAGTGTCCCTTAGCACATCCTCTCTGTCCATAGTAGATGCCAACTCCAATCATGCCCGCCAAATACCTGAAGACTCCCTTCAATGTTCACTAGTGCTCCCTGCTAGGCTGTGCAAGAACCTGCTCACCTGACTCACTGCATGGGCGATATCTGGCCTACAACACACCATAGTGTAAATGAGACTACCTACACCAGAGGCATACAATACCCTCTCCATCTCCTGAACCTCCACCTCAGTCTGTGGTGCCATGGTCTTCAAGAGTCTAAAGTATCCGGCTATAGGCAGCCTGTCAATTTTGCTTCCTTCATCCCATACCTCTCCAAAACCTTTTTTATGTAGCCACCTTGAGATAAATGCAGAACCCTCTTATTCTAATCTTTAAAGATTTCCATGCCTAGGATCTTCCCCGCAAGTCCCAAATCCTTCATCTCAAACTCCTAAGACAAAGCTGCCTTCGATTCCTGCACTATCTATTTATTCTTGTATGCTATCAGCATATCATCCACATACAAGAGTAAGTAAATCCTAGAACCATCATCAAGAGTCCTCACATATATGCAAGAGTCATGATCATACCTGAAAAGTTTAAAGCTTTTCATAAAAATATCAAATCGCTTGTACCATTGCCTTGGCAATTACTTAAGCCCGTATAGTGACTTCTGCAGCAAACAAACTTTCTCTTCTGATCCTGGTTCTCTGAAACTTGGTGACTGCTCCATATAGATGCTCTCCTTTAAATGTCCATAAATAAACATCATCTTGATATCCATCTTCTCCAGCTCCAAGTCCTGAGCTGCTACGATGCTCAGTAGCACCCTGATGAAAGTATGTCTAACAATGGAAGAGAAAATCTCACTGAAATCTATTCCTTCTCTTTGTGAGTAACCTTTGGAAACCAAACAAGCTTTGAATCTGATGCCTCCTTGTTCCAAAGGTCCATCCTTGCATTGGTAAACCCATTTGCACCCTATGGATTTCTTCCCCTGTGGCAACTGCATCAACTGCCATGTGTCGTTCTTGTGGAGAGATTGCATCTCCTCGGACATTGCTAGGACCCATCTCACTCTATCTGGGCTCTCCATAGCTTCCTCGTATGTAGGGGTGCGAATGGGTCGGGTCGGATCGGGTCTTGAGTGACCCCGATCCGACCCGATTCTTTGATCGGATCCTAATAGTAGACCCACACCCAATCCACTAGAAAATCGGGTCGGGTCGGGTCGAGTCCACTATCAGAATTTTCAACCCAACGGGTCATTCGGGTTAGATCGGGTCCATAAATAATCCGATTCTAATCTACAAAGTTTGGATCTAAATATGATCCGAATAAAATATAGACAACTATATTTTAATTATTATATAGCTAACTATTATTAATTATAAAATATATAACAAATAATATTATTTTTAAAATAAATTAAGATATAAAAATAATTATAACTAGTTCCATACAAATTTTAAATTATAATTTAAAGGTCCAAATAGATATAATTCTAACAGTATTAGTATGTTCGAATCAGGTCAGGTAGGGTCGGGTCCAAATTCAGTAAACCCAGACCCAACCCAGAAAATGGAACAGGTCTAATTTTAGGACCCAACCCGGATCCACGGATCCATAAAAACGGGTTGGATCGGGTCTGAATGGGTCGGGTCACGGGTCAACCTGACCCATTTGCAGCCTTACTCGTAGGTATATGGGTCTCCATTGGCTATGACCAGGGCATATGACACCATCTCTCCAAAGCCATATCGGTCAGGTTGCCTGATGGTCCTCTTGGGCTTATGTAAAGTAACCCCGACATCTCTCCTTAGTCCAGCCTGCTTCGCTAGTCCTCCTGGCCTCGATCATCCATCTAATCTCTCTCCAAATATGGAGGCACCCTCTGAGAGTGCTCCACCTAAATGTCCAATCCTCCAGATGCACATGCAAGTTGCAAAATAGAAAATGAGGTAAGCTGTCCAGCGCTGCCCTGCTAACCTCCTGCTACTCCTATTGCTCCATTGTGCAACCTGACTCTGGAGAATTGACCTCTCATCAAAGGTCACATCCCTACTGATGAAAACCTTCTTCTCCAAGGGATCCCACATCTTGTACCCCTTAACTCCTCTTGGATACCCTAAGAACACCATCTTCTTTGACGTGGCATCCAACTACTACACTCACTAGCATCAATGTGCACATACGCCATGCACCCAAAAACCCATAGATAATGAAGCCCAATCTTCCTTCCAGACCATCTCCCCTCTGGAACACCACCATCTAACTTCATATGCAGAGATCAAATGACCAAATAGCAAGCTGTGTCAACTATATCAACCTAGAATGCCTTAGGAAGCCCTGCCTACAGCCTTATGCATCTTGCCTTCTCCATAAGGGTTCGATTGATTCTCTTGGCCACACCATTTTACTGAGGATTCCCTCTGATCGAGAAGTGCTTTTTGATTCCACACTCCTCATAAAAGTGCTGGAACTCCTTGCTGGTGAACTCACCCCTATTGTTGGACCTAAAGCACTTTACACTACAACCTTGCTCCTTCCCAACTTTTGCTTTCCATACCTTGAGCTTTAAGAAGACCTCTAATTTTTTTCTCACAAAGTAGACCCACACTTTCCTTGAAAAATCATCTATCAAGGTCAAAAAGTACCTCATTCCATTTCTGGCTGAAACTGGACATGGTCCCCATACATCAGTGTGAACTAGCTCCTGTGGAGCTATACAGTGGACTGAACCATTACTGAAGTGGATCCTCCTCTGCTTTCCCATCTGGCATGGCTCACAGACATCTGAAACATCACCAACCAGATCTAGAATTAATCCATGGTTGCTCGTTTCTTCATCCCATAATCTTCCATGTGGCCTAGGCAGTAGTGCCATAATCTATAGTCTCTCTATGGGTCTTGTGCTGCCACTACTGTATCAGATTGCCCTATCACAATTGACCCCTCCATCCTATAGAGATTATTGTCCATCCTCCTACCTCTCATCACAAACATGGCTCCATTGGAGATATTAAGTACTCCACTCCTGGCTCAACTGCTAAAGTTGTAATCGCATTGCTCCAGGTAGCCCAGTGACACCAATTTTTCTTCAACTCAGGAACATACTTGACATTGATCAGTGTCCTCATGATCTCATCAAACATCCTCACTCGTACACTCTGAATAGAGCAACCTTGCACAAGTGATCATCTCCAAGTGTCACACTTCCCTCATTGGTCTTAGTATAGGATGAAAACTAAGACCGATTCAGGATATAATGATAAGAACAGGCTGAATCCAGGGCCATATATCTATGTACAATCTATGATCATCTGATATCACCAAGAGATCATCCTCCACCTCTTTATCAGCCATGGTACTCACCGAATCTGATCCTCCTGTGTCTCCCTTCTTGTTCTTCAACTAAGGACAATCCCATCGAAAGTGCCCAGTCTCATTGCACTTAAAGCACCTTGCATCTTTCCTGCTCTTGCTCTTCCTTCTGGACTTTGACTATCCTCTCTGCTTGGACCTCTCCCTTCCTCTTCCGGACCTTTCCCTAATGATTAAGCCCTCTTGGGGAACTCCTTTGATTAGCTTCTCCCTCTGCTCATTGGAACGCAGCACCAAGACCATGTCTTCATACTCCAGAGTCTCCTTGCCATACAGCAGGATAGTAACCAAAGCATCAAAGGAAGGGGGCAGCGAGTATAGCAGCAGCAAGGACTTGTCCTCCTCTAACTTGACCCCAATATTCAGCAACTCATTATATATCTGGTCAAACTTCTAAATGTGATATACTATATTTTTGCCTTCCTGCATTCGAAGGCTATAGAATCACTTCTTTATCATCAACTTGTTGCATATGTTCTTCCCCATGTAAAGCATGTGCAACTTTGACCAGAGACCTTTTGGAGTCCTCTCCTCTATCATAGAATAGAGAGCCACATCCGCCAAGCACCCTCTGATCATCGCACAGGCCTTCCTTTCCATGGACATCCATTGCTTCTCTAACACCTCATCAGGCTTTTCCTTTAAAGCCAGATCCAGTTTCAACTAGACAAGGAGATCTTCAACCCAAACTTTCCACATGGAAATGTTTCCTTTCCCATCAAACTTCTCGAAATCCACCTTCATGCTGGTACTTATGACTGGATCCTAGCCAAACATACAATAATAAAAAAAATATTATAGGATTGAGAAGTACCTTGACAGGCCCTTGCTGAAATTTCAGCAATTAAAGATCTGCAACTTCTAGCATCTTCCATGAACTCCATGCAACTTGGGCTCTGATACCACTTATTGGAGGATGTTCTTAGGTGTGTGAAAAACCTTCTACCAGCAACCAACCTTAGAATATTGATGCAGGATAACTTGATCAAAATTATTTTAGGGAGGGTTGGATCATTGGTTGTTAAGAAATGACTACTAGGCTAGGTTCAACTCCCAATTATTCAAACAAACACATATTTTTTTCTCATATTTTCTTTCCCTTTTTTAATTTCCCAAATTTAAACTAAAGTTGGCAACAGGGTGGCCGCTAATGCTTTCACCTTCATGCGAATACTTCCTTCTCCATGGACAGATGGTAAGGTGGAATAAGGGAGGGAATTCCAGCCAAGATTTCACCAGTGACGATGCTAGAGTAGCATGGCAACTATGGGATCTAGATGGGAGGAAGGAGGTGGAGCCAAGGAGGTGGTGCACTCGGCTCCAAGCAGTGTATCGGTGATGGCGAATAGAGAGATCGTCGATGGGGTAGCTATCTGGGATGGGAGAATGAAGGGGTCATTCGATGGCCATGGCTTTGGATGGTGGCTAGAGATGAACAAGACGAAGGAGGGATCGGCTGGGATCCTCCGAACGGTAGGGAGGAGGTGGATGTGGACGGTGGTTGACTAGGAGCAAAGGAGATAATGGAGTTGGCAGTGGTGTCGGAGGTATAGAGATTGACCTCGATCGGTGACAATAGAGGTGCATGGGGAGGCCGATGGCATGGATCATCCGGACGGGAGAGAGAAGAAGATGCCATGGTGAACAATGGCAGTGAATATGGCTGTGGCGGGTTTGATCATCATCTGGGGGCCAAGGGTGACAGACCGAAGGAAGATTTTTGATGAGATCGATGGTTGGCAGCACGAAACGTAGGTGGCAAGGGCTTGGTTCCAATGCTTGATGGTGGTCATTGGAGCAGCTTGATGGATCTGGCAGGAGATGGAGCATCAACGAGGCATCACGGTAGTAGGGGATCCTGCGGGATCCATTGGAGGGATGAGGGAGATCTGGTGAGGAGCTTGTTTGGTGGAGAGGGAAGTTGGCCGAGGGGCGTTGGACAGCAGCATAGGGTTTCCACTTGCTGGTGAGAGTGCTCAAAATGCCGGGCTATAGTCGGATGGGAGATCTGATATGATCTGGGAAACAGAGGCTCCGTCGATGGTCGATGCACGGGGAGACGATGTGGGAAGCCTCATGGGTGGAGGACAGCAGTGGAGGTGTCTCCGGTGAGATCGGTGATCGGACGATGGGTGAATGGAGGTAGACTTGGTCAACTGCTGAGGGAGATGACTTGCAAAGGAGGGAGACGATTGAGTCTTGAGGAGAGAAGAAGAAGCAGGAGAGTTGAGAGGAAGAAGCATGAGAGTTTGAGGAAAAAGAAGGAATTAGGAATAGAGAAGAAGGGGAAGATTAGGAAAAGCAGAAGAGAAAGAGGAAGAGAAAAGGTCCAGGGAGAAGAGATAACAGGGAGTCCAGAGGAAGGAGGAGAAAAAGTAAAAGGAGAAGAAGGAGAGTCCGGGGAAAGGAAGAACCAGAAGAGAGAGGGGGAAACAAGAACCAGAAGAGAGAGAGGGAGAGAAGAAGAGAAGGGAGGAGAAGAGAGGAACGGGGGGAGAAGTCGGGACACACCCAAACTTTTTTTTCAATAAAATTCTTCAATTACATTTTATTTGCATTTTGTATTTGATTAGTTTGTAAAAAAAAAAACTATCTCATGCTATTTGGTTCATGCGATGAGTCAAGATGGAGTCAGAAGATACCTATAGAGCAGAGCCTGACTTGATGGAGTCGAGTTCTCCCCACCCCAGGAGAAATTGATGGGGACATCATCATGGTTAGCACTAATCTTGAAGACATCATCCAGTACGAATCCTAAAGTAGATGGATGTAATTTTTTTGGATACTTTTTATAAGTGTATGGGGTATGGGATATCTCATACTCATTTGAATAGATTTTTAAGATTAGTTTGTTTCCCAAATAAATTTGTTTTAGGATTTATTTTATTATTGTTTTAGGATTTAGTTTTATCAGATCTCTTAGTTTATTGAGAAGTTTCGATTGTTTAAGTCTATTTAGGTTGTAAGCCTCTGGTCATTAATCAATAATTTGGAATAAAATACTTTGAAATTTCTCGACTCCCACTTTCTCCCTTCTTCTCCTTTCCACCTCTTCTCTCTCTTCTCCTGATTCTTTCTTTCTTCATCCCCTTCTCCTCTGGTTCTTCTCCTCCTGCTTCTTCCTCTCCTAGTTCCGGTTCTCCTTCTCCCTCTCTCTTCTTCGACCTCTATTTCTCCTCTCTCTCTATTTCTTCTTCTCGGGTTCCCTTTCTCCTGCATCTTCTCCCTCCTCTTCTCTCTCTCTTCTAGTTTTTTCTCTCCCTGGACTCTCCTTCTTCTTCTTCTATTCTTCCTAATCTTTTTCTTCTTCCTCATCCCTTCTTCCCTACTTTCCTTCTCCTCTGCTTCTTCTTTCCCTCTCTTAATCTCTTTCTAGCCTGAGACCCTATCTTCACCATCAACGCCCCTCGGCCAACTTCCCTCTCCACCGAACAAGCTCCTCACTAGATCTCTCTCATCTCTCCACTGGATCCCATCGAATCCCTACTGTCGTGATGCCTCGCCAATGCCCCATCTCCTGCTAGATCCATCAAGCTCCTCACAAGGCCATCATCAAGCACCGAAACCAAGCCCTCACCACCTACTTTTCGTGCCACCAACTGTTGATCTCATCGAAAATCTCCCTTCAGTCTATCACCATCGGCCCCCAAACGATGATCAAACCTACCACAGCCATATTCGCTACCACTATTCACCATGACATGCTTTTCTCTCTCCCGTCTGGATGGTCCACATCATCGGCCTCCCCACGCACCTCCATTATCGCTGACCGAGGTCAATCACAATACCTCCAACACTACCGCCAACTCCACTATCTCCTCTGCTCCTAGCCGACCACCGTCTGCATCTGCCTCCTCCCTCCTATCTGGAGCCCCACAACCGCTCCCTCCGTCTCACTCATCTTCGGCCAACATCTGAACCCTCAACCACAGATCGGAACCACCCGTAACGTTCTCAGCCAAAACCCACCACCCACATCCTCCAAGCACTAGTGAGATCTCCACCTCCCCTCCATCTAATGACCTACGATGCCATCTCCCTGCTTCCCACCAGCAAGCCGCCTTCTTCCGTCGTGAACACCGCCGCCCTGCCGGACTCCTCCGAGCCCTCGCCCTCCAAGTTCGCTGCCTTCCTCACCGCTCGTGTCCCTCCCACGACCGAGCTGAGCTCTATACCAGGCCTTGAAACCGAGCCCCTGTGCCACTGACGATTGTTCCGCCCTTCTTCGATGACAGATCTTTCAAGGATGCCGGTGAAGTTCCACCGGAATCCTTCTCCGCAAGCCCTCATCTATTCCACCCAGCTTTGATCTATGAAGAAGTAGATGCTGCATGATTGTGCAATCAAACTCCCAGTCCTATTACCGATTCAGTTAAAGCATGGAAGGAAATACATGCTTTCCAAAGCAAAGCCCCAATCAACTACCGACTTTGATTTTTTTTATAAAAAGTAATGGTTATTTGATTAAAAAAATAAAAAAATAAATTTTTGGATTGTTGAACCTAGCCTAGCAGTCGTTTCTTAATGACCAACGATCGAACCCCAATGATCTAATCCCTAGAATAAATTTTGATCGGATTGTCCTGCATCAACATTATATTGTAAGCGGCAGCAATAGGGGATTGAAGTAATCAGCTTAACAGGGATTCAGCCTTCTTATACAGAAATCTCCTAAATTATTCAGAGCACCCCAAACATTTCAAATATGAAATGGATGTAAAACTACCTTTCTTGGGACCTCCAACTAGTGAGGATTCAACCCTCCAAAGCTCTTGGTCAAACTCCAAAAGGGTAGAGAGAGGGACGACTCCAAAGATGCTAGGTGCTGGGTTTCCTACTTGAACTAGAAGTCCCTAAGCACTAAGAAATTTTCTCCTTCCTAGGGAATGATAGCTTAGATGCTGATATTACCTTGATAGGGAGTGACAAACCAGAGAGGAAGAGAGAGAAGAAGAAGATGGATATCAGGGAGAAAAGGTTATCTCATTATGACGGCTCTTATCAGCCCCATAAATAGAGTATATATATACTAGGTCACCATGACCTAACCCTAAAACTCCCATAGGCCAACTTAATGCATAATTAAGTTTTCCAAATCCAAGTACACCCTTGACTCAGCCCAATCACACATTCCTAGGACTCAAAACTAGCCTAATACAAGTTGGCCCCTTGAGGCTCAAGTCCTTTAAACCTAAGACCCGAAAGGCTAACAGCCTTTCTTCCTAGGGCCCAAACTAGCCCTAGTAATTCCATGACAGCATCATGATCACTGGACCTTGGCCTTAGCCTTAGTCCCCTAAGCCTTGGAAGCACCACATGAGATCCAACATGGAGGACTATGGTCTATTTAAAGAACTCCCATGTATCAATTGAGGCATCAACAAAAATATTGAATAGAGTACTTTAGGATTTCCCAACTCTTCTCTTTCTCTTCTCTCTCTTACTCTCTTCCTCTTCTTTCTCTTCTCCTAGTTCTTCTCCTTCTTCTTTCTCTCCTCTTTCCTCTCTCTCTCCTCCTCCCCTAATCTTCTTCTTCCTTCTTCTATTCAAAGAATTGAAATACCTGAACACCAAAACCACCTATTCCACCAGATGATTGCCAATCCCTCCCAACAAATGACCACCTGCAGCAATCCCATGCCGTTGTCAACATTCAACCAAGCCGACCAAATAATCGCCTCACTTCCCGACCATCGCCGGTGAAAGCCCCATCAGATTTCCCTCCCCAAAGACCTCCCCTATTTTGGCACAATCGTGAAAGCTCCCATAGGTTTAGCCCGATTGTGAAGGCAAATACCCTTCTGCCTACCAACTTCAGTATAGATTCAAGAAAAAAATTAAAAAAAAGAAAAAGGGAAGGAAAAAAATGGTTTTAAGATAATCAATTTGGGCTTCACCATTAAGATCCTGAGCATCCTGGTCAGTGCATCCTTATCAGCACACGATCAAAAAATTTGCACACCTTTCAGAGCACTTCTAGAAGATTGCAATGATCATAACTTTGGATTTATTAGACCAAATCTAAAATTATTTTGATTTGGAAAATGATGACTGTAACTATTATCTTTTGGTATTTTAGGTCCAAGGACTTTACCGAACTTGCCATCTAACTAGGATCACAACTCGACTTGGTCAATGCCTCCTCTTCCAGTTTCGACCATGATCAAGTTTGTGAGCACCCCTTTTCACTTAAAATATTTAATTGACATTGGTAGAGAGCTATTTCCTTTAATTTTATTAGATTAATATATTAATTGATTGTGCTTAGCCTAAACTTATGGATAGTTTTTCAATTACCCAAGGTCCTATTTTTCTAAGATCTAGGGTTTTTATTATTGCTTGTAGTTATTAAAAAAATTTATTATAGCTTAATCCCTTCCATATTTAAAAAAAATAATTAGCTAATTTTGGTTTATAGTTTCAGTTTGCTGACAATTATTTTTTAAAAAAAACTGCATTAGTTCCATAATTGCATCCTTAGATTAGGTCATCTCGCATCAATTTTTTTGGTATCAGAACACTGCTTAGTTTAGGTTAGGCATACTTGCATTGCATTAAAAAAAAAATTCTGCATATCTTAGCATTCAGCATATCCTACATACCCTTTACTATTTTAGAAAGTTCTATTCATCGAAAACTCTAAAAATTACAAGATTTACTTCATTAGAAAATAAACTCATAGCCGAACAATTCTATAGTTACAGATTCCTGAAATTGCTTTAGAATTCATGCCAAACCTGAAGTTAAACTCTTAGCCTATGTTCTGAAATTTTGCAACCTGAAATTTTGTGCAACATCTGTTTAAACCTAATATTCTGTTTCTAGGAGAGTTGAAAAATTACAAAATTAGTATCTCTAGAAAATAGACTCAAATTAAAAAATTTCTACATGTGCAAATTTGAGAAACTACTTTAGGATTCATACCAGTTTGATCGAGAACTTCTAATTGAGCATGCAAAAATCTACAATCTACAAAACTACATAGCACCTAATCTTTTGACAATTTCTATTGATAAGATTATCAAAAAATCATAAAATTTATATATCTGAAAACTAGACTTGAAAAGGAAGAAACCTATGTATGAAAATTTTAGAATTGAGTTTTAGATTGGTACTAGATTTTTAGGAAAAATTGATTACCATATTCTAAAAATTCAATAGAGAGCTTGATTGTGATCATTGTATGACCACTAGATCAGGAGTAAAATACCATCCCGAATTCTTAGAGACAGGCAATAAGATGGATCCAAATCAATTAGCTACATCCCTACAAACCCTTAATGAAAAGATTGATAATCTGACTGTCATTTGCCAAGAGAATAGATTAGGAATAGAAAACTTGGTAAAAAATTGAGCTAATAATGCATAAATTATGAATATACCTCCTAGACCCATAGAACAATGAGAGATCCAAGATTTTAATGGGGACAAAAATTGGGCAATTCGACATCAACAAGATTTTATTGAGCAAGATGAATGCATTTTGCATAGTGTTAAGGTTGAAGCCCCAAGTTTTGTTGGTCGATTGGATCCTAAAGAATATATTGATTGGGAAGTAGATATGGATCACTATTTTGAATGGTATTATATGTTCGAAGAAAGAAAAATTAGGTTTGCTAAAATAAGATTATTAGGTCAAGCTAAAATATATTGGAGTAACATTATGCGATTAGCCATTCATGGAAGACATGAACCTATGAGGACTTGGGTTGAAATAAAAGATAGACTTCATGAAAAGTACTCACCCTCTTCTTACCATCAACTTCTCCTTGATCAATGGCAACGACTGACACAAGGCAATGGACCTATTAGCGAATACATCAAAATTTGATGAATACCTTATGAGGGGTAATGTGACTGAAGATCCCTCTGCCACTCTATCTCGATTTAGACTAAGAGATGATATGCAGAGTGATATATTTATGCAAGAAGTTTATAGTCTCAAGCAAGGTTACCAATTAGCTCAGGATTATGAGAGATTTCATAGGACATTGGCTACCCCTGAATCTTAAAACCCTAGTGATGCAGAACGAAAGCTCTGATACCAAAAATGATGCAGAACAAAAGAGGATGATGCGATGCGGAAATAAATTAAGATTAATTTTTTTTTTTTATATATTTTCAGAAATTGGCTTTGACTCAAAGGAAAGCTAAACTAAATTAAAGAAACTAGGTAATAATTGAAAGCACAAGTTAAAAGAAACTAGGTTATCAGAGTGGTTCAGAAGTAACGGATCGCTGGGGGTTGAGAAACTCCCAGACCTAGGGTTTCGCTCTGAACTTTCAACAGGACAGAAATAAAGAGAAGAGATGGGTTACCGACCAGACAATGATCTTCACAAAGTTTGGTGGAAGAACTCTCTCGAGCAGATTGTTGGATCCTCGGATTCAGATATCTTCGCAATGGATCCTCCAATACTGGTCCTGTGGCTGAGTCGGCTTCTCCTGAACTCAAGATCTGGGAAAGAAGAAGAACAAGTGATGGAATCAGATACTCAAGGAAGGATTTACCAGATTGAAGAACTTGAAAGCTGATGTTGCTGAAATCCGGATTCTCTTGGAGGCTGATCTGACTTCCTCTAGAAATTGCTCGGATGCTGATGGTCGGCCTTGACTTGAAGAGAGTGGCCGTGAGAGGTGGGATAGGCTAGGGTTTGGTGGAAAGAAGAGGATGATGGGCGGCTAGGGTTTGGGAGTGAAGTGGCTAACCTAGGGTTTGGGATTTTGGAGATCTCACACCTCCTCAAGGTTCCTGGGGAACCCGGATTTACTCCCTCACGGAGCTCAACACCTGGATGCGAGTGCGGAAGAGAGAAAACACAAAGTTTGCTCACAAAAAAATTTGGTTTCATTCATTGATTGGTGTAAACTTACAAGAGGGGTTTAATTTATAAGGCTTTACAAGGGAGGAGGGCTTCACATCTTCCCATGTGGGATTAAAAGGAGGGGATCTACAAATTAGGGTAAATCATACACATATGGTCGGCCAAGGTACCAAAAAAATTGGATTTGGATTATAAAAGGCAGGTAGATGGCGCCACCTTGCTTGGATCTTCAAGAAAAATTTCTTTCCTTCCATGGATCAACTCTTTTGGACTCCTCCTTTTCTTCCTCCCTAAGTCAAGGTCCTTCCCATCTTTGTTTCGGATGTCTTTAGCAGGTAGTGGGCGCCCCCTTGAAGTTCTCTTCCAAGAGAATTTCTTCCCTTCTTTGCTTTGGGTTTCTTGGGAAAGTCTTGGCCGCCCCCTTGATTTGTGGTCTCTTGGTGGACTTCTCTTTATCTGGCGCATGAGAGAAGGAAGTTGCCATCTGTGGAGTGGGGACCAAAGGCTGCTGGATGTAGATATGGCGCCCCTTGGACTGGGAGTGTGGCTGGGAGTGTGGTGTCCACTTGCCTGGTCTTGGAAGAAAATGTAACATCCCAGGTTGAAACCCTAGTCCACTACTGAGTCAACATGACTCAACAAAATAAAATGCAGGTAATGTAGACTCAAGCTAAATTGAGTTGATCTAGTCAACTCTTATTACAAACCAAAAACCTTAATTCTTCGGGCAAGGTTAATCAAAGATCCAGATGGAGATTTGAAGTCTTCTTCTGAGTCTGGTGCCCGCACCAATTCTCCTAGGGTGGGAGGAACTCGACCCTGTCGAGTATGGATCAAGTTGGCTCTGGTATCTCTCCAAGAGGTCTGGGTCCAGCTCTTGTAACTCTTCTCGGGAGATCCAAGAGTCATCAGAATCTGGCCTTCCTAGCCAGCGGACCAGGTATCTTTGGTATCCTCGATTACGAGTAGAGATAACCTGATCATCCAGGATCTTTTCAATCTGCTCTTTCCTCACAGGCCAGTTTGTTGGTGGACACACAGGGTTGGGTTCACTCTCAAGAGCGGGATTAGGTTCAAAAGCCTCACTGGGAATCACAGCTGGCTCCCTATACTCTACTAGGTCTGTAATGTTGAAAGTGGAGCTAATGCCTAGTTCTGGAGGTAACTCGAGCACATAGGCATTGGATCCTACTCTCTTTACCACTCTAAATGGCCCAGCTCCCCTAGCATGTAACTTTCTAACGGTTCCAGGAGGAAACCGTTCAGGCCTTAACCTAATCATTACATAGTCTCCTTCGTCAAAAGTTTTGACTCGCCTTTGAGAATCAGCCAATTTCTTATAAGTTTCATTACTTAAATTTATTTTGGCATGAATTTCTTTATGCAAGTCCTTTACATGCTATGCAAGTGCATCAAGAGACTTGTGTGTTTGGACTAATAGTGAAATCAGATCAAGTGGTGTGAGAGGCTTGTATCCTTGAACAATTTCAAAGGGGCTCTAGCCTATAGACCTATTGATCGAAACATTATATGCAACTTTAGCCCTGGGTAAATACAAATCCCAATTCCTGGTATTCTCACTCAATCAAAATCTGAGACAATGTCCTAAACTCGACTGACGATGCATTCCTAAAGAATGGACTTTATTCAAAGGAACCCTAGGTCTAAACCTAACAAATTACGGCTCTCTAGGTTTGACCTTGGGTCGGAGGATGGCATGCAGAGCATGAAAACTTATCATGGGTGCCTAGTAGGTGCCATAAGGTCTTCCAGAAGTAGGTGGCAAACCTAATAGATTCTGACACGTGGTTTACTCTAAAGACTTCGACAAAGTATACTTGGATGGTGTAAGAAGCATTGGAAGTCCTAGAGAAAGGGAGGAAATATGAGGTGGAGTCTCGAATTACCTGCTGACTAAAGGTGGTGACCTGAAGGTTTGAATGGTGATCTATGAGTGTCAACTGGTCATCCTTACGAAAGGAAAAGTTTGCTACTCCCAGGAATGGATCATGAGATGGTTCGGGAAGTAGCCTAGGACATGTGATTGCAACAGTTAAGGTTTGTTCTCTAAGCAAATAATGATCCACTTTCTCAAGAACTAGATTAGAGAATGATTCATGGAAGGGCCTATGGATGATGACCTCAAGACTTGAAATTTGACCTATGGGTGCGGAAAGGTATACTCTATAGAAGGGTAGGTTAGTCATGCGAAGGAAGGGGTCTGGGGCCATAAGGAGGACTTCTACAGGACTGGGTGAATCAATCCGCTCAAGACAAGGATGTTCAACTGAGATTACGGGAGAGACCTTAGTGGCTGAGCATGGGACAAGGTCCAATTGTAAGAGGCTTGATTCAGTCATCCTAAGGAGAGGATCTACCATAGGGTGGGCAAACTTAAACAGTTCAGTGCAAAGATCTTCAATTGGTACTTGGGGAATGACTGTCATTAGAGGGTACGAACTAATAGCTTGGGCTAACACTATGAGTTCTTCCTGGGGGTATTTGACTAAAGGAACCTGGTTCTCACAAATCTCTTGAATTTCTGAACTAGGTCCTATCAGTTGGTTGCTTTCCAAGGTCTCCTCAGGTAAGGAACCAATAGTATCAATTTCACATTCTTCAAGTTCTTTCCCCTCACATTCATCAACTAGACTCAAGCCAGCATCATATACTTCCTCGATGCCATCTTCAATGGGTTTCGGGTCAGTGGTAATCGGGTCAACTGATTCTAGGCTTGTCATACCTAACCGTTCTTCCTCATTGGTAGGCTGGGGTTCTCCCTCATTAATGTCATCCTTAGGATTCTTACCACTTAGCTGTGCACAAGCCAGTCCTATGCATGGGCACTGACTAGATTTATGGCCTCTTTCTCCACAAAACAAACATTCTTGAGATATAGGAACCTGAGTCACACTGGGTTTCAAGCTAGTAGAGACCTTACTTGGGCATGGGTGTGGATCTAAATAATCTAGAAGAGTTGAGTGACTGGTCTAGAATATTGTAAGGACCTCTCATAGACACGATCCACACTATAGATATCATGGTTAGGCTTCCTAAGGTTATGCTCGGATCACGGTATAAGGTCCTCCTAGGTTCCTGGCATGGGTGAGGTTGGGGCCTATTAAATTTTGGATCAGGGGTCCAATTTTGAAGTCTACATTTCTCAAGTACTTGGACTCGATCCCTAAACTGGGAAAAACCCTCATTCATGTCCTGACTCAATTTGGTCATACTTTCGGTAAGATTTCTAACCATGGCCTCTAAATCAGGTTGGGTTTGACCAGGTTGGCAGGGCACTCCATTCCGGGTAGACATGATGCAAGCAAACACACAAAATGAGACTCAACTGAACGACTACGGGCTAACTAGACCTAGAGCCCAAACTAGATGCCCAATCAGAGTGGCAAGCTAGCCTGTAGTAACTCAGGACTCAGCCAGGCAGGTGTAAGGGGAGTGTTAGGTCCCTGAATGCCAATCCTAGACACCAATCAGAGATTGGCCAGGTAGGCGGACCAGCACACAAGCCCTTCGGGATGGAATCCCTGAACCACCGTTCTAGACACTGAGTACAAAGCACACACAGAGTAACCAGACAAACTGACTCAACACTAGCCTTGACCCGACTTGTTGATGTCCCTAGCCCACTAGGGCAAATTAGGTCTAATCAATTTTAGATTAAAGGCTTAGGTTCGAATGAAGGGGTGGTGGTTTTGGGCTAAGGAGAGGTTATCAACTCCTCCCCTTATCTTAGATGCTCAAATGCCCTTAAGTTGAATTAAGAGATGAACACTCAAAAATAAATGGATTGCAGAACCCAAAAATAGAGTTGCAGTAATTTAATTCTCAGAAATCGCACGGAAACCAATAAATCATGAGAAAATTATGAAAATTAGTTTCAATTATATGGTTTCAGCAAAATAAAAATTAATGAATTTGGAGTTACCTGCAATGAGAAATAATTCCTGCAACAGAGAAATTACAGGATGAAAACAGAGCACTTCCCCGTTTACAATTTTGCTACGAAGTTGTAACCCAACGGATCCCCTACACGCCCTAGGAACACCCCGTGGAATGGGAAGAGGAGGTTTGCACCTCGCTTCGTTCCTAGGACCGGACGTCCTGGGGAGTCTACTTCGAGCAGACAAAGTAAAAAGAGAGGGACTCAAACAAGCAATCAAACAGAAACCCTAGACAGGGCTCTGATACCATAAAATGATGCAGGACGAAGCTCTGATACCAAAAATGATGCAGAACGAAAGCTCTGATACCAAAAATGATGCAGAACAAAAGAGGATGATGCGATGCGGAAATAAATTAAGATTAATTTTTTTTTTTATATATATTTTCAGAAATTGGCTTTGACTCAAAGGAAAGCTAAACTAAATTGAAAGAAACTAGGTAATAATTGAAAGCACAAGTTAAAAGAAACTAGGTTATCAGAGTGGTTCAGAAGTAACGGATCGCTGGGGGTTGAGAAACTCCCAGACCTAGGGTTTCGCTCTGAACTTTCAACAGGACAGAAATAAAGAGAAGAGATGGGTTACCGACCAGACAGTGATCTTCACAAAGTTTGGTGGAAGAACTCTCTCGAGCAGATTGTTGGATCCTCGGATTCAGATATCTTCGCAATGGATCCTCCAATACTGGTCCTGTGGCTGAGTCGGCTTCTCCTGAACTCAAGATCTGGGAAAGAAGAAGAACAAGTGATGGAATCAGATACTCAAGGAAGGATTTACCAGATTGAAGAACTTGAAAGCTGATGTTGCTGAAATCCGGATTCTCCTGGAGGCTGATCTGACTTCCTCTAGAAATTGCTCCGGATGCTGATGGTCGGCCTTGACTTGAAGAGAGTGGCCGTGAGAGGTGGGATAGGCTAGGGTTTGGTGGAAAGAAGAGGATGATGGGCGGCTAGGGTTTGGGAGTGAAGTGGCTAACCTAGGGTTTGGGATTTTGGAGATCTCACACCTCCTCAAGGTTCCTGGGGAACCCGGATTTACTCCCTCACGGAGCTCAACACCTGGATGCAAGTGCGGAAGAGAGAAAACACAAAGTTTGCTCACAAAAAAATTTGGTTTCATTCATCTGATTGGTGTAAACTTACAAGAGGGTTTAATTTATAAGGCTTTACAAGGGAGGAGGGCTTCACATCTTCCCATGTGGGACTAAAAGGAGGGGATCTACAAATTAGGGTAAATCATACACATATGGTCGGCCAAGGTACCAAAAAAATTGGATTTGGGTTATAAAAGGCAGGTAGATGGTGCCACCTTGCTTGGATCTTCAAAAAATTTCTTCCCTTCCATGGATCAACTCTTTTGGACTCCTCCTTTTCTTCCTCCCTAAGTCAAGGTCCTTCCCATCTTTGTTTCGGATGTCTTTGGCAGGTAGTGGGCGCCCCCTTGAAGTTCTCTTCCAAGAGAATTTCTTCCCTTCTTTGCTTTGGGTTTCTTGGGAAAGTCTTGGCCGCCCCCTTGATTTGTGGTCTCTTGGTGGACTTCTCTTTATCTGGCGCATGAGAGAAGGAAGTTGCCATCTGTGGAGTGGGGACCAAAGGCTGCTGATGTAGATATGGCGCCCCTTGGACTGGGAGTGTGGCTGGGAGTGTGGTGTCCACTTGCCTGGTCTTGGGAGAAAATGTAACATCCCAGGTTGAAACCCTAGTCCACTACTGAGTCAACATGACTCAACAAAATAAAATGCAGGTAATGTAGACTCAAGCTAAATTGAGTTGATCTAGTCAACTCTTATTACAAACCAAAAACCCTAATTCTTCGGGCAAGGTTAATCAAAGATCCAGATGGAGCTCTGAAGTCTTCTTCTGAGTCTGGTGCCCGCACCACCTAGAATCTTAGGACCTAGAGCCAGTAATAATCAAACCTCTACTAGTCGTTCCCTGTAAATAGCACCACCATATAGGAAGGATGATAAAGGAAAAGCTAGTTCAAGAGAGATTCCCTAGACTAGTAGTTCTAAGATTCAATGTTTTAACTGTAATGAGCTAGGACACTATGCGAGTCAATGTCCCTTAATAGCTTAATATATTGAGGAGCCTGAAATAGAAAATATTAAAGATGAATCTAAGAAAGAAATTTGCATTGCTGATCCGAAGTTAGCAGACACCTATGAAGGATATGACACCACCCAAGAGGAATCTGAACCCTTGCTTGCAAGAGAGGATAGACTTAGAGTAGTTAGATGTGTACTCACTCAACCTAAAGTAAGTGAAGATTAGCGATGACCTCTATTTTTCAAACCTTTATTGATCAAGGTAATAAGGTGTGTAAAGTAATTGTTGACTCTGGTGTTGATTTTGATGAATGACAAAATATCTAAGATATATGAGTACTAATGTGTGTTAAAAGTATTTATCCGATATAGGTACTCATCAGTATTGAAAGTTTGAATTACTTTTATCCGATACAGGTACTCATCAGTATTGAAAGTTTAAATTGCTTGTCAATTAGTTGAAGAAGTCAGTTAAATTAATGGAATTTCAAGTTATATGGGCTTTGGAACATGAGGAAGATCTTGAAAGCTCATAATTTTAATTTGGATGAGTTTCAGGGCTTGACACATACTTTGGAATTGGCCTGAGACAAGAAAGCTGAATCTTAGGCAAGTGCTGATTCAAGTGTCGACTCAAGTATAGACTCACAGAAGTGTAGACTCATAGAAGTGTCAACTCATAGAAGTGTAGACTCACAGAAGTATCGACTCACAAAAGTATCGACTCACAGAAGCTTGGGCTGATATGCAAACAAAATTTTTAGCTGGCACACTGAAGTGTCGACTCATGGAAGCCAAGTATCGATTCAAGTATTGACTCAAGTGTCGACTCAAGGCCTGAGACCAAAATGAAGACAGAATAGTATCATTCTTGAATTTTTGACATGAGCTGACTCAAGTGTTGACCCAAGTGTCAACTCTTGAACAAATCAAGTGTCAACCTAAGTATCGACTCATGAACAAATCAAGTGTCGATACTTGGAGTAACGACTAGTTTTTCTAAAGCACAGAACTTTTCAAATTTAATTCTAATAGCTATATTTTCCTCTCCAATGGTCATAAATAGTCATTTAAGGTTTAGAAAGTTATTTAAACAATACCAAACTCAATAAAAAGTGATTCTTTAGATTGATTAATAATTTCTTTAAAGATCCAATTGAAAATTCTTTGAAGATTCATATTTTGAGAGTGTTGAGCCTTCAAGCTTTCAAGATTTAAGAAGAGCTTCAAAGTCCACATCTTCAAGTATCATTCAAGGCTTCAACAACTTGGAGACAAGCTTCTTCAACATCATCAAAGAGCTTCAAAGATATATTTATTTTTATTTAGAAAGCTTTTATTTTGTATTCTCATCCTTATATTTGAGCTTTTATTACTACTAGTTTCAAGTGGATTGAAACTAGTATTGAGATTTGTTGGTGAGCCTTTGTATGAAAATCAACTAAGGTTGTTGGTTAGCCTTTTATAAAAATCAACAAGATTGTTGGTAAGCCTAAGTTACAAAACCAACAAGATTTTTGGTGGCAACCCTTGTAGGTGTAAGGTTAGGAGCAGCGGATGAGGTGGGCCTTGATGCATGCAATTTAAAAACTTTTTCTAAAGAGCATGGCGCAGCGAAAGGAGATAAAAACACTTTTATCTATGATGTGTTAATCTAATTGACACAAGCCCCTTACATAGATCTTGATGCATTTAGAGTAATGTATGTATGAAATCATGCATCTATAATATGAAACAAAGAACTATTCATGAAATCACACAATGATGCAACAAGAATAATATGTCGCACATATATAATGTAAGCCCATGACTTCGAGATGATGATCACTTGGAAGGCACGTGCTCCACCTATAAGGAAGAAGAGTAAGCTCTGCGAGCAGCACACGTGCACTACCTCTATAGGTGGTTCACACCCGGATACGGGATTTCTCTTCCTTCCTTCGAGGTGTTAGCCTCTTCAGAAAAAATGTCGGCAACAGGGACACCTTCAACTCCTTGAAGAACCATGGACTACTTCTTCAACTCTTTGAAGAACTGTTGCTGAGGCATAGATGGAACAGGACTCTTGAGAACCCTTCCCAACTCTTTATCCCAAACCTTTAACATAAGGTATGCACTCAAGAATCCCTCCCAAAACTCAAACCCCCTCTCTGATATCTCTCAGAGATCAAGTGTGAACTCTAACCATGAGAAAATGGCAGTCTCTTGATCTCATTTTCTATTCTTCCAGCAGAACTCAGAATATAACAAAATCACATGAATTGAAATGATTAACATACAAAATCTAATTTAATGAGAGATTATAAAGAGAGTCTGAGTCCCATGGAATTCAAGGTGTTACAAATCATTCGAATTCCATAATAGCAGTGATTAAAACCCTGAAATGCCCATCATTAAATCCCATAACAGTTGCAAGCATTAATGAAGCAGTTTCGATTTTGAACAGAATCTGTCAGCCGAGTCGATTCGACTGTTCGAGTCGACTCGAGTGAATTTACTCGAGTCGACTCATCAAATAAGTCGGCTCAAATGTTGCTTTGATAACTTCTTGTCGAAATAAGTCCAGAACGATTCTCAATCATTTCCATCACAACATATCAAGAAGAAACCCCACGGTGTATGATCCCATAAGTTCAAATACTAAACCAATAGCACGGAAACATTTCTAGTACCAGCCAAAGTCGCCATCTAGCAATGACACCCGGTATCTGAATGGTTGAAGATTACAGAGCAACATGAACCTGTCGAATATGGAATACCACTAAACTTATTCCTTTAATCTCCTAATGCTCCAGATGGCTTAGGGTTAAGCTGCCCAACCCTAATCAGTCCATGTCAATATGTCTCAAATAAAGAATCCCTGTAACTCCTTACAAGGAATGCCCTGGCCAAAATCTTTCTCAATTGAGGCATATTAAGCATTCAATCCAAACCATTTGGAGAGATCAATCATACCCTGATCCTACTACCGCTATACAAGTACTTGACTATATCCAGCAACCTTCCATCATCGGATTAGAAATCCGGGTAGTCTAGCACCTAAGCACAATGAGTTACTTGCAAGCTGCCATAGTGATCTCAAGTCAGAGGAATAATTATGCCCATATTTTAATGCAAAACTTTTCTTTGACAGAAAGAGAATCTCACATGAGAGTCATGCTTAGTGAAGTGTCGAACACCACCTGATGTCATGCCAACATCTCCATTGATGCAGAACGAAAGCTCTGATACCAAAAATGATGCAGAACGAAAGCTCTGATACCAAAAATGATGCAGAACAAAGAACAAAGAAGCGTATGCGGAAGTAAAATTAAGATTAATTTTTTTTTTTTTTTCAGAAATTGGCTTTGACTCAAAGTAAAGTTAAACTAAGTTGATGGAAACTAGGTAAGGATTGAAAGCACAATTTAGAAGAAGCTAAGTTATCAGAGTAGTTAGAAGTAACGGATCGCTGGGGGTTGAGAAACTCCCAGACCTAGGGTTTCGCTCTGAACTTTCAACAGGACAGAAATAAAGAGAAGAGATGGTTTACCAACCAGACAGTGATCTTCACAGAATTTGGGTGGAAGAACTCTCTCGAGCAGATTGTTGGATCCTCGGATTCGGCTATCTTCGTAATGGATCCTCCAATACTGGCCTCGTGGCTGGGTCGGCTTCTCCTGAACTCAAGATCTGGGAAGAAGAAAAACAAGTGATGGATTCAGAGACTCAGGGAAGGATTTACCAGGTCGAAGAACTTGAAGGCTGATGTCGCTGAGATCCGGATTCTCTTGAAGGCTGATTCGACTCCCTCTGGAAAGAGCTTTGGATCTGAAGTATCCGGACTGGAACTGGATGCTGGTGGTTGGCCTGGACTGGGAGAGAGAGAGGTCGTGGGAGGTGGGATAGGCTAGGGTTTGGTGGATTGAAGTGGATGGTGGGCGGCTAGGGTTTTGGAGTAGAAGTGGCTAACCTAGGGTTTGGGTTTTGGAGATCTCACACCTCCTCAAGGTTCCTGGGGAACCCGGATTTACTCCCTCACGGAGCTCAACACCTGGATGCAAGTGCGGAAGAGAGAAAACACAGAGTTTGCTCACAAAAAAAAGTTGGTTTCATTCATCTGATTGATTTAAACTTACAAGAGGGGTTTAATTTATAAGGCTTTACAAGGGAGTAGGATTTTACATCTTCCCATGTGGGACTAAAGGAGGGGATCTACAAATCAGGAAAAATCATACACATATGGTCGGCCAAAGTACCAAAAAAACTTGATTTGGGTTATAAAAGGCAGGTAGATGGCGCCTCCTTGTATGGATCTTCAAGAGAGTTTTTTTCCTTCCATGGATCAACTCTTTTGGACTCCTCCTTTTCTTCCTCCCTAAGTCAAGGTCTTTCCATCTTTGTTTTAGATTTTTTTGGCAGGTAGTGGGCGCCTCCTTGAAGTTCTCTCCAAGAAAATTTCTTCCCATCTTTACTTTGGTTCTCTTGGGAAAGTCTTGGCCGCCCCCTTGATTTGTGGACTTTTGGTGGATTTCTCCTCATCTGGCGCATGAGAGAAGGAAGCTGCTATCTGTGGAGTGGGGACCAAAGGCTGCTGGATGTAGATATGGCGCCCCCTGGACTCAGGCGTATGGCTGGGAGTGTGGCTGGGAGTGTGGTGTCCACTTGCTTGGTCTTGGGAGAAAATGTAACACCCCAGGTTGAAGCCCTAGTCCACTACTGAGTCAACATGACTCAACAAAATAAAAATGCAGGGAAATACATACTCAAACTAAAATTGAGTTGACCAAGTCAACCCTTATTACAAAACCAGAAAATCCTAATTCTTTGGGCAATGTCAATCAGAGATCCGGATGGAGCCCTGAAGTCTTCTTCTGAGTCTGGTGCCCGCACCAATTCTCCCAGGGTGGGAGGAACTCGACCCTGTCGACTATGGATCAAGCTGGCTCTGGTATCTCTCCAAGAGGTCTGGGTCCAATTCTTGTAATTCTTCTCGGGAGATCCAAGAGTTATCAAATCTGGCCTTCCTTGCCTGCGGACCAGGTATCTTTGGTATCCTCGATTACGAGTAGAGATAACCTGATCATCCAGGATCTTTTCAATCTGCTCTTTCCTCACAGGCCAGTTTGTTGGTGGACACACAGGGTTGGGTTCACTCTTAAGAGCAGGATTAGGCTCAAAAAGGCTCACTGGGAATCACAGCTGGCTCTCTATACTCTACTATGTCTGTAATGTTGAAAGTGGAGCTAATGCCTAGTTCTGAAGGCAACTCGAGCACATAGGCATTGGATCCTACTCTCTTTACCACTCTAAATGGTCCAGCTCCTCTAGCTTGTAACTTTCTAACGGTTCCTAGAGGAAACCGTTCAGGCCTTAACCTAATCATTACATAGTCTCCTTCGTCAAAAGTTTTGACTCGCCTTTGAGAATCAGCCAATTTCTTATAAGTTTCATTACTTAAATTTATTTTGGCATGAATTTCTTTATGCAAGTCTTTTATATGCTGTGCAAAAACTTCAGCAGACTCAGAGACTCGTGTGTGTGGGCTAATAGTGAAATCAGATCAAGTGGTGTGTGAGGCTTGTATCCAAGAACAATTTCAAAGGGACTCTAGCCTATAGACCTATTGATCGAAACATTGAATACAATTTCAGCCCTAGACAAAATACAAATCCCAATTCCTGGTGCTCTCAATCAAACCAAAATCTGAGACAATGTCCTAAACTCGACTGACGATGCATTCCTAAAGAATGGACTTTATTCAAAGGAACCCTATGTCTAAACCTAACAAACTATGGCTCTCTAGGTTTGACCTTGGGTCGGAGGATGGCATGCAGAGCATGAAAACTTATCATGGGTGCCTAGTAGGTGCCATAAGGTCTTCCAGAAGTAGGTGGCAAACCTAATAGATTCTGACACGTGATTCACTCTAAAGACTTTGACAAAGTATACTTGGATGGTGTAAGAAGCATTGGAAGTCCTAGAGAAAGGGAGGAAATATGAGGTGGAGTCTCGAATTACCTGCTGGCTAAAGGTGGTGACCTGAAGGTTTGAATGGTGATCTATGAATGTCAACTGGTCATCCTTACGAAAGAAAAAGTTTGCTACTTCCAGGAATGGATCAAGAGATGGTTCGAGGAGTAGCCTGGGACATGTGATTGCAATAGTTAAGGTTTGTTCTCTAAGCAAATAATGATCCACTTTCTCAAGAAATGGATTGGAGAATGATTCATGGAAGGGCCTATGGATGATGACCTCAAGACTTGAAATTTGACCTATGGGTGAGGAAAGGTATACTCTATAGAAGAGTAGGTCAGTCATGCGAAGGAAGGGGTCTGGGGTCATAAGGAGGACTTCTACAGGACTGGGTGAATCAATCCGCTCAAGAAAAGGATGTCCAACTGAGATTACGGAGAGACCTTAGTGGCTGAGCATGGGACAAGGTCCAATTGTAAGAGGCTTGATTCAGTCATCCTAAGGAGAGGATCTACCATAGGGTGGGCAAACTTAAACAGTTCAGTGCAAAGATCTTCAATTGGTACTTGGAGAATGACTGTCATTAGAGGGTACGAACTAATAGCTCGGGCTAACACTATGAGTTCTTCCTGGGGGTATTTGACTAAAGGAACCTGGTTCTCACAAATCTCTTGAATTTCTAAACTAGGTCCTACCAGTTGGTTGTTTTCCAAGGTCTCCTCAGGTAAGGAACCAATAGTATCAATGTCACATTCTTCAAGTTCTTCCCCCTCATATTCATCAACTAGACTCAAGCCAGCATCATATACTTCCTCGATGCCATCTTCAATGGGTTTCGGGTCAGTGGTAATCGGGTCAACTGATTCTAGGCTTGTCATACCTAACCGTTCTTCCTCATTGGTAGGCTTGGGTTCTCCCTCATTAATGTCATCCTTAGGATTCTTACCACTTAGCTGTGCACAAGCCAGTCCTATGCATGGGCACTGACTAGATTTATGGCCTCTTTCTCCACAAAATAAACATTCTTGAGATATAGGAACCTGGGTCACACTGGGTTTCAAGCTAGTAGAGACCTTACTTGGGCTTGGGTGTGGATCTAAATGGTTTGTTCTAGAAGACTTGGGTTGTTGAGTGACTGGTCTAGAATATTGTAAGGACCTCTCATAGACACGATCCACACTATAGATATCATGGTTAGGCTTCCTAAGGTTATGCTCGGGATCACGGTATAAGGTCCTCCTAGGTTCCTGGCATGGGTGAGGTTGGGGCCTATTAAATTTTGGATCAGGGGTCCAATTTTGATGTCTACGTTTCTCAAGTACTTGGACTCGATCCCTAAACTGAAAAAAACCCTCATTCATGTCCTGACTCAATTTGGTCATACTTTCGGTAAGATTTCTAACCATGGCCTCTAAATCAGGTTGGGTTTGACCAGGTTGGCAGGGCACTCCATTCCGGGTAGACATGATGCAAGCAAACACACAAAATGAGACTCAACTGAACGACTACGGGCTAACTAGACCTAGAGCCCAAACTAGATGCCCAATCAGAGTGGCAAGCTAGCCTGTAGTAACTCAGGACTCAGCCAGGCAGGTGTAAAGGGAGTGTTAGGTCCCTAATTGCCAATCCTAGACACCAATCAGAGATTGGCCAGGTAGGTGGACCAGCACACAAGCCCTTCGGGATAGAATCCTGAACCACCATTCTAGACACTGAGTACAAAGCACACACAGAGTAACTAGACAAACTGACTCAACATTAGCCTAGACCCGACTTGTTGGTGTCCCTAGCCCACTAGGGCAAATTAGGTCTAATTAATTTTAAGATTAAAGGCTTAGTTCGAATGAGTGGGTGGTGGTTTTGGGCTAAGGAGAGGTTATCAACTCCTCCCCTTATCTTAGATGCTCAAATGTCCTTAAGATGAATTAAGAGATGAACACTCAAAAATAATTGGATTGCAGAACATAAAAATAGAGTTGCAGTAATTTAATTCTCAGAAATCCCACAGAAACCAATAAATCACACTAAAATTATGCAAAATATCTTCAATTATACTGGTTTTAGCAAAGCAAAAATCACCAAATTTGGAGTTACCTGTAGTGAGAAATAATTCCTGCAACAGGATAGTTACAGACTGAAAATAGGGTACTTCCCCCGTTAACAATTCCTGCTGCGAAGTTGTAACCCAACGGATCCCATACACGTCCTAGGAACACCCCATGGAATGGGAAGAGGAGGTTTGCACCTCGCTTCGTTCCTAGGACCGGACGTCCTGGGGAGTCTACTTCGAGCAGACAAAGTAAAATGGAGAGAGACTTAAAACAAGCAAGCAAAACAGAAACCCTAGACTGGGCTCTGATACCAAAAATGATGCAGAACGAAAGCTCTGATACCAAAATTGATGCAGAACGGAAGCTCTGATACCAAAAATGATGCAGAACAAAAGCTCTGATACCAAAAATGATGCAGAACGAAAGCTCTGATACCAAAAATGATGCAGAACAAAGAACAAAGAAGCGTATGCGGAAGTAAAATTAAGATTAATTCTTTTTTTTTTTTTCAGAAATTGGCTTTGACTCAAAGTAAAGTTAAACTAAGTTGATGGAAACTAGGTAAGGATTGAAAGCACAATTTAGAAGAAGCTAAGTTATCAGAGTAGTTCAGAAGTAACGGATCGCTGGGGGTTGAGAAACTCCCAGACCTAGGGTTTCGCTCTGAACTTTCAACAGGACAGAAATAAAGAGAAGAGATGGTTTACCAACCAGACAGTGATCTTCACAGAATTTGGTGGAAGAACTCTCTCGAGAAGATTGTTGGATCCTCGGATTCGGCTATCTTCGCAATGGATCCTCCAATACTGGCCTCGTGGCTGGGTCGGCTTCTCCTGAACTCAAGATCTGGGAAGAAGAAAAACAAGTGATAGATTCAGAGACTCAGGGAAGGATTTACCAGGTCGAAGAACTTGAAGGCTGATGTCGCTGAGATCCGGATTCTCTTGAAGGCTGATTGACTCCCTCTGGAAAGAGCTTTGGATCTGAAGTATCCGGACTGGAACTGGATGCTGGTGGTCGGCCTGGACTGGGAGAGAGAGAGGCCGTGGGAGGTGGGATAGGCTAGGGTTTGGTGGATTGAAGTGGATGGTGGGCGGCTAGGGTTTTGGAGTAGAAGTGGCTAACCTAGGGTTTGGGTTTTGGAGATCTCACACCTCCTCAAGGTTCCTGGGGAACCCGGATTTACTCCCTCACGGAGCTCAACACCTGGATGCAAGTGCGGAAGAGAGAAAACACAGAGTTTGCTCACAAAAAAAAGTTGGTTTCATTCATCTGATTGATTTAAACTTACAAGAGGGGTTTAATTTATAAGGCTTTACAAGGGAGTAGGGTTTTACATCTTCCCATGTGGGACTAAAGGAGGGGATCTACAAATCAGGAAAAATCATACACATATGGTCGGCCAAAGTACCAAAAAAATTTGATTTGGGTTATAAAAGGCAGGTAGATGGCGCCTCCTTGTATGGATCTTCAAGAGAATTTTTTTCCTTCCATGGATCAACTCTTTTGGACTCCTCCTTTTCTTCCTCCCTAAGTCAAGGTCCTTCCCATCTTTGTTTTGGATTTTTTTGGCAGGTAGTGGGCGCCTCCTTGAAGTTCTCTCCAAGAAAATTTCTTCCCATCTTTACTTTGGTTCTCTTGGGAAAGTCTTGGCCCCCCTTGATTTGTGGACTTTTGGTGGATTTCTCCTCATCTGGCGCATGAGAGAAGGAAGCTGCTATCTGTGGAGTGGGGACCAAAGGCTACTGGATGTAGATATGGCGCCCCCTGGACTCAGGCGTATGGCTGGGAGTGTGGCTGGGAGTGTGGTGTCCACTTGCTTGGTCTTGGGAGAAAATGTAACACCCCAGGTTGAAGTCCTAGTCCACTACTGAGTCAACATGACTCAACAAAATAAAAATGCAGGGAAATACAGACTCAAACTAAAATTGAGTTGACCAAGTCAACCCTTATTACAAAACCAGAAAATCCTAATTCTTCGGGCAATGTCAATCAGAGATCCGGATGGAGCCCTGAAGTCTTCTTCTGAGTCTGGTGCCCGCACCATCCATGCTACTTGGTTAAGAGGGCAACCAACTGATATGACATCAATGACCTAGTCTCATACACCATCATCCTGAAACAGAATATTCTTTGATCATGAACCAGTTTATGAACTAAACGATGCATCCTCTCTACATCGCATACAAGGTAGCTCGAAGGATATCATCATACAAGAGTTCAATTTGGAAGATGGCATCTGATGAACAACCAGAATAAACTTTTTATTCAATTCAATAATTCATATACATATACATGAGTTGCACAACCGTCTACAGCATAGACGATTAGCTTTGGAACACATTTTCTATCAACTCCCACCTAGACTAAAGCTAATTGGAATATAATCTAATTCCCATCTTCCATTTGCAATCATCGAACTCTTGTATTCCAACAGCTTTAGTGAAGGGGTTGGCCAAGTTCTCCTTACCATCGATCTTCAGAAGCTTAATGTCACCTTGTTCAATAATCTCCTGAACAAGGTGATAATGATGCAGAATATGCTTGGTCCACTGGTATGGTTTTAGCTTTTTGGCTTGAGCTATGGCTCCAGTGCTGTCACAATACACCGGAATAGGACCATCCAAGGAGGGTGCCACTCCCAGCTCATCCAGGAACTTCCGCAACCACAGCCTCCTTTGCTGCATCTGATACTACAATATATTCTATCTCGCAAACAGAATCAGCTATTGTATGCTGCTTGAAACTTTTCCAGCAGACTGCTCCACCATTAAAGGTAAACACAAAATCAGATACACTCTTGCTATTATCTCTATCTGACTGAAAACTGGAGTCAATGTACCCGATAAGCCTTAAGTCAGAATCTTCATAAATAAGCCATTAGTCCTTGGTATTTCTTAAATACTTAAGGATGTTCTTAACAACTTTCCAATGAACTTCACCTGGGTCAGACTGGTATCTACTCACTATCCTTAGTGAATATGCCACTTCTGGTCTAGTACATAGCATAGCATACATAATAGAACCCATTGCCGAAGCATATGGAATCCTACTCATATACTCTCTTTCCTCAGGAGTTGTCGAACAATCCTTCTTGGAAAGAGTAATTCCATGATCTATCAAAAGATAGCCTCTTTGGAAATTCTCCATGCTGAACTGCTTCAACACAGTGTCTATGTACGTAGATTAGGACAGTCCCAGAAACCTCTTAGATCTATCTCTATGGATCTTCATACCCAGTATGAATGAGGCTTCGCCCAAGTCTTTCATAAAGAATTGAGATGAAAGCCGGATCTTTATCCTTGTAATGCTGGAATGTCATTCTCGATTAGAAGAATGTCATCCACATACAAAACAAGAAATACAACTATGGAACCATTTGCCCATTTATATATACAAGGTTCCTCTCCATTTTTAACAAAGCCTTACGTCTTGATATACTTATCAAAGTGCATGTTCCAACTCCGACAAGCCTGCTTCAGTCTATAAATGGACCTTTGCAGCTTGCATACTTTAGACTCATCTATGGATGTGAATCCTTCAGGTTGTATCATACACACCTTCTTCCATCTCACCATTTAAGAAAGTTGTTCGGACATCCGTTTGCTAGATTTCATAATCTAAATGTACTGCTCTAGCAAGCATAATCCGAACGGACTTGAGCATTGCCACAAGAAAAAATATCTCATCATAGCCAATACCATAATGCTAATGATACCCTTTGGCAACCAGATGGGCATTATAGGTCTCCACCTGCCCATCTGCACCCCGCTTCCTCCTAAAGTTCACTTGCACTGAATGAATTTTATTCCTTCAGGTGGATCAACCACTATTCATACATTGTTGATTTCCATGGATTCCATTTCAGATTTCATGGCTCCTAACCATGACTCAGAATCGGACCTTGAAATTACATCCATATATGTGATTCATTTTTCTCATCAAGTTCAACAGGATCACCATCCTGGACTAAGAAATCATAGTATATATCTGGTTGACGTGGTACTCTACCAGATCTCCTTAATGGTTGCATTATGGGCTTTGAATCTAATCTAATCAAATCCAATTCTATAGTGGCCTTAGAGTGAGAAGGTTCTTCTATCTGTTGAACTTTCCCAAGTTCAACATCAGCAGCTTAAGTGCCTTCACCAAGGTACTCCATTTCTAAAAGGTTGCTTTAAGACTGACGAATAACTTTTATTCCTCGGACAAATAGAAATAATATCCTTTGGATTCTTTAGGATACCCAACAAAAAGATACTTATCAGACTTAGGTCCTAGTTTTCCATCTCCAAACATCTGACATAAGCTGGACACTCCCAAATCCAAAGGTGAGAGAGAGTTGGCTTGCGCCCAGTCCATATCTTATATGGTGTTTTATCAACGGATTTACTTGGAACCCTATTTAGAAGGTAAGATGCTAACTCAAGAGCATATCCCCAAAAAGATTTAGGTAGACTTGCTAAGCCCATCATGGATCGAATCATGTCCAATAGAGTTCGATTCCTCCTTTTAGACATACTATTTAATTGAGGTGTCCCTGGAGGAGTCCATTGAGAGAAAATCCCATTCTTCTCAAGATAAGTCAGAAATTCACTAGAGAGATATTATCACCTCAATCTGATCGAAGAGTTTTATTAAACTTTCTAATTTATTTTTTAACTTCATTATGATAGCATTTGAACATTTCAAATGAGTCATTTATGTCTCATTAGGTAGACATAACCGTATCTCGAAAGATCGTCTAAAAACATAATAAAATAACTATATCCACCTCTTGCACTGATATTTATAGGTCCACATATATCAGTATGTACCAGACTTAGAATATCACTGGCTCTTTCACCTTTTCCAGTAAAAGGTGACTTGGTCATTTTTTTAAGAAGACAAGATTCACAAGTTGATAAAGATTCACTCTCAGTGATATCTAGAGACCTTCTCCCACCAACCTATTTATCCTATTCTTGTTTATATGACCTAGCCTATAGTGCCAAAGATAAATATCACTGAATTTATCTAACCTAGGGCATTTATTAGCAGTGTACTATACAGTAATAGGCTGTGATAGTACATATACACCATTCTTCACTTATCCAAACATCACATCATAACCATTTAATGTGATTTTGCAAATATCATTCTTTATAGATAATTCATAATCATCTTTGGCCATCAGGCCTACAGAAATGATATTCACCAAAAAGGAAGGACAAAAATGACAATCATTAAGAATGACAGTACAAGACTCGAAATACAAAGAAATGGTTCCCAATGCCAGAACTGGAGCTTGACTTCCATTCCCAATGTTCAAAAACCTTTCACCGCTTTCGAATCTCCTACTAACTTGAAGTCCCTGCAAAGAATTGCAAATGTGATAAGGACTTTTGGTATCTAATACCCAGCTAGTAATATCACAAATAGAGAAACTACAAGGATTTATCATATAAATACCTTGACCAACAATAGCTTGATGCTTCCCTTCCTTAGCCTGTTCGGGTCTAGAGTAGCAAGGTAAGCATAACAGTTCTACTTCTAGTAACCCGGCTTCTTGCAGAAGAAGCACTCTGCCTTACTCTTGTCAGCCTTCACCCTCCTAGTCTGACTAGGCCCAGCACTTTGCACCTTCTTATTTTTCTTATTCTTTTTCTTCTTCTTCCCTTTCCCAAAGGGATGATGCCCTACTCCAGAACCTTCTACTAGATTCACCAACCCCTTGTTGAGGTTATGGTCTCTCTCATAAGTCTGCAGTAACCCTAACATCTCATGATAATTTACTACAGGCCAATTCATTCTGAAATTATCAAGAAAGACTTGGTAGGAAGGGGGCACAGAATTCAGTGTCGCATCCTTGCCGAGTTGCTTTACAAAGGACATCCGAGTTTGCCCAAACACTCAAATAACTTGATCATGTACATGACATGATCAGTCACCAAAGCTCCATTATGCATACGCATGTTGTAGATAGCGGAAGAGATCCGGTATCTCTCTGTATCATCCAGAGTGCCAAAAGATTCCTTCAACCTTTGAAGAATCTCTTCTAGTTAGGCCTTCTCAAATTTGTGACTGAACTCGTCGTTCATCGCATCTAACACAATGCAACGCACCATAATGTGGTCAGAGATCCACTTCTGGTAAGTGACTTTAATAGTGCCACGAGCATTGGAGGCTGGGATTTCAAGTGCCGGATCCGTTATCACATTGAGGACCCACTCGTGCTCTAGGACAATCCTAAGTTTTCGATACCAGCTATTAAAATTGGGTCCAAAAAGTTTATCATTATGTAATAATGACTAGAGTGATAAAGTCGTCGACATTATCTAAAAAAGGAGAACAAGACCTATCAGTATATGAATTATTTTAAACATCCTAAAGACATGGATTTTAGTCTAAAGGTTTCTCCCACTATTTTATTCAGACTGGTAGCCTCTACACTCCAACCCAAAGAATAATCTTTACCCTTTAGTGGGTATTAGGATCCAATTGACTATACATGAGCCCGACTTTGGCTGGCCAACCCACATGCATCTAAAGGTAGGTACAATATCAATTGCTTCTCTAAGCAACTCCCAATATTCATTTTGCCCCAAGGGTCCTCATAATTGGCCTTTGGGCCTCCTATTAAAGGTCCTGGTTAGGTCCAACCATCAATATGATTGAATTCAATGCTTCTAACTAATGCATGATCAAGCCCGACTTTGGCAGGCCCACCTGACCATGTGTTAAGATAGTCGCACTGAGCTATCATCTGTTGAATGGCAATTCCACTTGCCTGATGACCACCGGTTCTTTGGAACTGCCGATGATCACCCAACTTATGGACTCATTACCAATCCAACTTAATGGGAGGCTAAGACTTAGGCTATCACATAACTTAGTCTTTTTATGGACCTAATAATTTAGAAGATTTAAATTTTGTGACACATGAAAAGAAGACATGGACCTTGATCAAGAAAACTCCCACCAAACTCTTAAAAGGTTTCAAGATCAAATAGGTCCATGGGCACTTATAAACTAGTCAAACTGATTAACCTTAGTTGACATGGGTCAACTTGAATCAATTGATAATTTAATCAAATCTGGTTCACCACATTAGCTAGGTAAGTAAGATCAAGGGATGGGTTAAGCCAAGTAAGTCTCTTGCCTTAGACACCAACCATGAGTTGGCCAGGTAAGAGTAGCCCCAAATAACCTTGATCATAACTGTCAAACTTACCTTAGACACTAAGTAGTTTACTAGACTCAATCAGATTAACCTAAAGACCCGGGCTCACCACGAAGCCATGAATCAAGTCTATTTAGAGGTATGGACTGATCTAACTAACTATTAGATAGATCTATAGAGGAGAGACCTAATTCAACTTTTGATTAGTTTTTTCTCTAATTAATCCATTCATCTAAACTTAGGTCTAACCCATTTAAGGACCCAATTCTAGCTAACCCAATCAACCCTTGGTTTATCATTCATGACATAAGATTAGAATCACATCCTAAATCTTAAAAAGCTTCAAGAATTATAACTTAATTCTTAATTAAGTGTAACATGCCAATTGAAACATTTTAAATTAAACCATATTTTGAAACTATTGCAAAATCAAGTGAAATAATTTTACAAAAAAATTTTGAACTTCAAACTTACTATTTCAGGCTTTTCTGGTCGAGTCGACTCGAGCATGTTGAGTTAGCTCGTCCAGAACACAAAAACAGACAGTAAATGCTATCTGCTAAATTGAGTTGACTCGAGCAGGGGTCAAGTCAGCTCAGATCATTAGAGCAAAAACAATAACTTCAAGTTTCAGATTTTTAACATAAACTTTTCAATTTTTTGGATCATACAACTTTTAGATCTTATCTAAACATAGTTATGACCTATCAACCATAGATTAAAATCATTTTAATATATCAAGTCCCTCACTTTCTTCTTCATAAGGTCGTGACACAGCGGCACCCCTACATGCCATAGGAGCACCCCTTGGAATGGGAAGAGATGGTCTTTAAACCATGCTTCTCTCCTATGACCAGACAGCCATGGCGAATCCATCTTAATCCAAGTACTTTATGAAGGAAATAAATCGATTTCATATAAAAACATTAAACTAGACATGCATCACAACCCTGCTCTAATACCATTGTAAGGTTAGGAGTAGTGGATGAGGTAGGCCCTGATGCATGCAATTTAAAAACTTTTTCTAAACCACATGGTGGAACGGAAGGAGATTAAAATACTTTTATCTATGATATGTTAATCTAATTAACACAAGCCCCTTACATGGATCTTAATGCATCTAGAGTAATGTATGTATGAAATCATACATCTATAGTATGAAACAAAGAACTATTCATGGAATCACATAATGATGCAGCAAGAATAATATGTCACACAATATAATGTAAGCCCATACCTTCGAGATAATGATCACTTGGAAGGCACGTGCTCCACCTGCAAGGAAGAAGAGTAAGCTTTGCGAGCAGCACACATGCACTGCCTCTACCGGTGGTTCACACTAGGATACAGGATTTCTCCTCCTTCCTTCGAGGTGCTAGCCTCTCCGAAAATAGTATCGATGGCAGGGACTCCTTCTTCAACTCCTTGAAGAACCACGGACTGCTTCTTCAACTCTTTAAAGAACTGCTGCTGAAGCACAAATGGAACGGGACTCTTAAGAACCCTTCCTAACTCTCTATCCCAACCTTCAATAGAAGGTATGCGCTCAAGAGTCCCTCCCAAAACTCAGACCCCCTCTCTAATAATCTCTCAGAGATCAAGTGTGAACTCTAACCATGAGAAAATGGCAGAGTCTCTTGATCTCATTTTCTATTCTTCCAGCAAAAGTCATAATAGAACAAACTCACATAAACTAAAATGATTAACACACAAAATCTAATTTAATGAGAGATTATAAAGAGAGTCTAAGTCCCTTGGAATTCAAGGTGTTACAAACTCTTGGAATTCTGTAATAGCAGTGATTAAAACCCTGAAATGCCCATCTTTAAATCCCACAATAATTGCAAGCATTAATAAACCAGTTTTAGTTTTTAGCAGAGTCCGTCAACCGAGTCAACTTGACTATTCGAGTCGACTCGAGTGAATTTACTCGAGTCAACTCATCAAATGAGTCAACTCAAATGTAGCTTTGATAATTTCTTGTTAAAATGAGTCTAGAATGATTCCCAATCATTCCCATGCCAACAGATCAAGAAGAAACCCCACAGTGTATGACCCCATAGGTTCAAACACTAAACTAGTAGCACAGGAACATTTCCAATACTAGCCAAAGTCTCCATCTAGCAATGACACCCGGCATCCGGATAGGTTGAAGATTGTAGAGCAACATGAACCTGTCGAATATGGAATACCACTGAACTTATTCATTTAATCTCCTAATGCTCCAGATGGCTTAGGGTTAAACTGCCCAACCCTAATCAATCCATCTCAATATATTTTAAATAAAAAATTCCTGTAACTCCTTACAAGAAATTCTTTGACCAAGGTCTTTCTCAATTAAGGCATATTAAGTATTCAATCCAAACCATTTAGATAGATCAATTCTATCTTGATCCTACTATCCATAAGTACTTGATTGTACCTAGCAACCTTCCATCACCGGATTAGAAATCTGGGTAGTCTGGCACCTAAGCATAGTGAGTTGCTTACAAGCTGCCATAGTGATCTCAAATCATAGGAATAATTCATGTCCATATTCTAATGCAAAACTTGTCTTTGACAGAAGGAGAATCTTGCATGAGAGTCATACTCAACGAAATGTCGAACACAACACCTGATGTCATACCAGCATCTCCTTGCTACTTGGTTAAGAGGACAACCAACAAATATGACATCATTGACCTACTCTCGATACACTATTATCCTGACACAACGTATCTTTTGGTAGCGAACCAGTTTATGAACTATATGATGCATCCTCTCTACATCGCATATGAGGTAGCTCAAAGAACATCATCACACAAGAGTTTAATTAGGAAGATGACATGTGATAAACAACCAGAATAAACTTTTATTTAATTTAATAATTCATATACATATGCATGAGTTGCACAACCGTCTATAGCCTAAATAATTGACTTTGGGACATATTTCCTAACAGTAGGTATTAGTGTTAGACCATCATTTTTTGATGGCACAAACTACACGTATTAAAAATCTCGCATGCACATCTATATGCAATCTATTGATTATTATCTTTGGAAAATGATTATTAAAGGTCCACATATTCCTTCAATAATGGTTAATGGCATTTCCATTCCAAAACTAGAAGAGGATTGGGATGAAAACAATATTAAGTAATTTGAGCTTAATGCCAAAGCAATGAACTTACTTTATTGTGCATTGGACCCTGACGAATTCAATAAGATCTCTATATGAGAAACGGTGAAGAATATATGGGATACACTTGAGATTACTCATGAGGGTACTCTTCAAGTGAAAAATACTAAGATAAATATGCTTGTACATACATATGAAATATTTAAAAGGTTTCAAGATAAATTGCCATTATGAAGAGCTCAATTTTTGGAATCCAAATGTGTAAATGGCATGTGAATCAGAATTCAAACGGGTTCAGAATTAAATTTTGAAGTTTATTACAACAAATGCATGGATTTTGAAACAGCCGGTCCACCATGGATTGGCCGTTGGGTCTACGAACTAGAAAATGGTCCATCGCCGCCATTAGAGCTAGTCCATGGGGCTGTTCCATGGACCACCAACCTTTCCAAGCTTTGCCGTCACCGGGGAAGCTGCCAGAAACCATCCCCTAACTGTCAAGAGCACCCTATGGCTGGAAAAACCGCCACCCGAGATGTCGGTCATCATTTTTGTTCTTCCCTATTTGATCTCCATTATCCCTCATCGATTGCCCACCATGCCACCACCTGAGCCACTGTCCAGCCATCCCACCACCCCATCCCAGCCTCTCTCAATCCGATCCACCACTATTGGCCACCCATAACCATCGACCCCCTTTTCAACCCCCCTCACCGTCGACCTCGCATCTCTTTCGGCCATTGCCCGCCGCCTCTCACCGCCATGCTCGATCGAAAGGAGCAGAGTCCAAGTTTGATTGAGGATCGGGGATTCGAGAATCCATTTAGGACTCTGCCTACCAGAGAAGGAAGGATACAATGCGATCAATTCATCACGATGCACATCGAATGGCCTAGAATTCTTCCTATGATATTCACTTAATCTGGAGCTTGATTAAGTCCAAATTTAACTGAGATGAAGCCCTGGATGAGCTCTATAAAAAGGATCGCTGGCTTATAGAAGAAAGCATCTTAGAGAGAAGAGTACGGTACAGGATAGGAGGCTCAGCTTTGGGTTACCAGTTGGCCTCTAAGAGTGAGGTTTCTTAGATGAGAAGCTCTACCGTCTACACCATTTTTTTGCCCACACCAGTCTCCAGATCATGACCCAAAGAGAAAGAAGAAGAGAAAGCCAAGTTCACTCCATGGATTATGATCGAAGAAGGAGATGTGACATCAACTGACTTTCTGATGAGGCTGCACTAATCGACTTCGGACACTTTGTTCCTACTTTCTTAGATACTTAATTATTATTTTTTAATGATTTGTAGATTCTTATTTTAATTAATGCAAAATTTATTTTTATTTAAATTTCTATCTTTTACTTGCTTGCAAGAAGATGCTAAGATCTGACTAATAGATCGAATGTACCAAGTTTTGATTTTCTTTCATACTTTTATATTTTGTTTTTTCGACTTCAAATCACTTTTCTTTATTTTATAAAAATTAAAGATTTCAAACTATTCCAAGCACTACCTTCTCCATAGATTTGACCTGACTCATCCTATCTATCTATTCCTTTATTTATTAGAAGTTGATTAATTAAATTGATAGCCATAGTGCCTTAACGATAACATCGCAGCCTATCAAGTTTTTGGCATCGTTGTCAGGAAAGGCATGAACGCTAACATTTTTTATTTCTTTGATTTCTTATAAATTCAAGTATACTATTTTTTTATTTTTTTGTATAGAAAAAATCAAAAAAAAAAGAAAAAAAAGAGAAGAAGATTTTTGCAAATCTGGTGAGATCAACCCTAATCCTAGATTTATTTCTTTTTTTATTTACTTTTTTTAATTAGTCTCCTCCTTTTCAACATAACAAATATATATATATATATATATTTGATTTTAGTTAGTTTCTTTTCAAACTAACCTAAAAAAAAATTTAAAATTTCTTCCTGTTTAAATAAATCTAAAAAAGAAAAAATTAATAAACCTTTTAAATAATTACCTTAAATACTAGATTTGATTTTTTGCTTTAGTTTAGAATATCTAGTTACCTTTTTTGTTTAACCTAATTTATTTTTCTTCCTCTCATATCTAACTAACCAAAAATTAAAACCTACCTTCCATTCTTTTTGCTTAAATTAAATAACCTAAAATAAAAACAAACATGTCACATAATACTTAACTAAAATTGAGTAACTAATTAAAACTTAAAAGATTTTTACTTGTCTGGGATATCTTTCTTTTTTGCATAACATATTTTCATAAAATATCTTAAGGGCATTATCCCAAAAACAATATAAGGTGGGGAGTTGATAACCCTTCCTTGGCCCACAAACCACTATCTTGCATCTTGCATTGACTTAAGCCTATTAATTAAAATCACTTAGATGCCAACCTCTGAGGAACTTGAGCTTAATAGGACAAGGCATCCAAAAGAGTTGGATCGAGCCAGGATTGGCTGATTAACTAGTATCTAGGAAAGGGATTCAAGGATGATGTAGCCCTAAAGAAAAGTAATTTTTAATTGGTTCCATTGACTGACCTGGCCAATTTTAATTGGTATCTAAGAAAAGCAACGAGGGAACCCCAACCGATCTTACCCTTACCTGGCTAATTGATTAGTCAGTTTCTGACTTGGAGGGCTCCAAGGTTGACTTGGTAGTTAGGAGCTGTCTAGATTTAGGATAACCCTAGGATAGAGAGTCCATGTATGCTAACTTATTTGTAAATAACACCAAATCCTAACTAACTCTTCTTCTCTCTTTTAGCTCTAGGACTCCTTAGGCCCTTTTCTTTAGAACTCTTCTCCTTCTTCATCTCACACCACTCCTCTTAAAATAAATAGTAATAATAATAATAAATAAATACATAAATAAATAAGGATTGCTTTGATCTAAATCTTTGATTACATATTTCAATAATCATACCAATCCAATAGACTGAATTAGTGCCAAGAGAAGGAATCCTTATAGTAGAATACCCTTTCTACTGGCACACCAAATTTATTCGAGCCCCACCCACTTTGAGAGTGAGTGCCCCACAAGGTACCAATCTCTTGAGTTTAGGTATGATCAAGTTTATTAGGATCAAACCCAAATGACCTACAACTCAAGAGATAATCCATACTATAATGCCTATAATTTAGGTTGTGGGCTCAACAAGATTTTTCATGGCAACCATACCCAGTGGTTACCCCAACTACCCAAGGATCTATGTTTATAGAGGAACCCTATTATGATCAGTCTTATCCCTATTATCAACCTTCTCCAACTAATTATAATCCATTATTTGAAAAGAAGGTTCAGCAAGCATCATACCCACCTTCTCTACAAACCAACTTAGATGTTGATAGGTTTGATCAATTTCAACAAATGATTATAGCCCAATAGCAATCTATCGATAAGCTAATGGATCAAACTGATCAATAATTGATTGAGCTCAATAGAGAGGAGGGAGGTGAATTACCTAGTCAACCTGAGAGTAACCTATAGAGACCATACCTAGCTCAAAACTTTAATGACCCTCTAGCTTCTCCTGAATAATCAACTCTAACTCCCGGGAATGAACTAGTCTTAGAACAACTCCACACAACCATAAGGACTAATATAGATAATTTAGCTAAGGCAAAAAAACATATGGAAACATTAAACTTGTGGGAACCAATTTCATCATTACCCCACTCACCTATGTCCCCACTCCTTAGTGCCCTAGAATCATCTATACCTTTTAATGGGATGGAAAAATAAATTGATGCAATGATGAAATTGGTTGAGACTTCCCAAGAACCATAAATGCATGACTTAATAGAGAAAGCCACCCCCACAACTCTCCCCCAGGATTTGTTAGATCCCTATCAGGCTTAGCTTATGATAGGTAATTTTAATATAGATGGGTATAGTACTGAAGTGAATAACTTCATACAAACATTTTACTTTGAAACTATCCCACTTTTGATTGATGAACAACAAGAGCCATCACCTAGCCTACCAATAGCCTCCTTGTTAGAATCACCACCTGAACTAGAACTGAAATCACTTCTTGATGCACCCATTGAAACTTTTCCAATGAACCTTACCCAGGAAGCCCAACTCAGTGGTGTTCTAAAAGCACATAAAGAAGCTATCAGGTGGGATATTACTAAAATAAGGAATCAAGATTTTAAAAATTTTATAGTTGATTTCTCCATATTCGACACCAATTTTGAGAACTTCCTCCACAACCTTTCCATGATATTAAAACAATGTATGAAGACAGGTCTAATATTAATCTGAAAAAGGTGCCTAAATTTTAAATAGGAAGGGATATTGACTAAACACATCATGCCCGAGAAGGGGAGTAAGGTAGACCAACCCATAATTGAAGAAATTTTTAAACTATCACCTCCAATCTTGGCCCAACAAACACAATCCCTTCCTAAGTATTTTATAAACTATAATAATATTCTTAAATCCTAAAATAACATGCTTGCCCAATGTACTTTATTGAGTCAGGCTAATCATCATAGAGTACTCTATGCTGAAGATGTTAAACTTAGCGATGGTTGGGAGGCAACCCAATAATCTCATTTTTTTCTTCTTTAGTATAATTACAAGAACTTAGATGGAAGTACAATAGCCCACTACTTCATGAGCCCACTACTTCATGAAGCCTTCTTCAATTTTCAAAAAACATCCACTCCAAGTGTACTCTTTTCTATTCCTTTTTACATATTACACCCTTTATTTTCCTTCTCCATTGAGGATAATATCGATTAAGTTGGGGGGAGAATAACTAATAAAGTTAAGTCCTTAAGTATGACTAAAAGTAATTAATTTTGTATCCAAATTTTATTTTGATTTGAAGTTAATTAGGCACCCTAATCAATGATTGATTAACGGCTTAGATAGTTTTAGAGATACTAAGGGGCAAATCACTAAGAAAATCCAACAAATGGTAGGGTATTGACTAAGTTAAATTTTGGGAGTAATTCCAGAACTCTTTTCCTTCGTATCTCGATAAAGAATCTGCTTATTGAGAGTTAGGATGGAAATATTGAAAAGTTCTCAAAAAAATATTGAGAGTAGAGGTGGAAATGTTGAGATATACAAAAATTTCAAAAAAAAATATAGAGTTAGTCTAACCTCACAGCATCTTAAACTCTTATTGAGTAATCGAGCCCCTTCATCTAAGTAAGCATTGTGGTTCGTGTCAAAAGGTGAGAAGATCAAGAGATCTGCTAAGCAATGGCACCCTACTGAGTAACCAGGCCCCTTCGTCTAAGTAAGTATTTTGGTTCACATCAAAAGATAAGGATGCTAATACTTAAGAGGTCAAGACACTGTACTAGACTTCTTAAAAAAAAGAGAGAAAGAAAGAAAGACAAGAGAAGGAACAAAAGGACTAAGGTATAAAAAGGCAACAAACCCAACTCAAATTAAGTTAGAGGATTTAAAGAGTAAGTTGGAGAGATAGTTAAGAAGATCTCTAAAGATTTCTATGATCAACACTCAACCACTAATTGGGCCGACTTGATGATCCAATGAAGTACCTCTTTAATGGTCTAGCCGGGTATTAACTGCCTTTAGGACTACCTAAGCCAACTCTTAATTCAAGGATGAGTCTGTATATATAGCTAATTCATCTGCTTTACTCGAGGATAAGCAAAGTTCAAGTGGGGGTGTGATAATTATATTTTATACACATATAAAAATATTAATTTAATAATTAAACTATCTTTATTTATATCATATTAATATTTTTATATATCATTTATAGGAAAAAAAACTATTATTATGAAGTACTCAATTTTTGAAATCCAACGATGCAAACGGCATGCGAATCAGAGTTTAGACGGGCTCAAAATTGAAATTTGGAGTTTATTACAACAAATGCATGGATTTTGAAGTAGCCGGTCCACCATGGACCGGCCACTGGCTCTACGAATAGGAGAATGGTCCACCATCGCCATTGGAGCTAGTCCATGGGGCTGTTCCATGGATCGTCGGGCTTCCTAAGCTTTGCCGTTACTTGGGAAGCTGCCGGAAACCATCCCCTCCCCATCGAGAGCCCCCTATGGCTGGAGAAACCACCACCCGAGATGTCGGCCATCATTTTTGTTCTTCCCTGTTTGATCTCTGTCATCCCCCACCGATCACCAGCCATGCCACCACCCGAGCCACTATCCAGCATCCCACCACCCCATCCTGACCACTCTCAGTCCGATCCACCACCATTGGCCACCCACAGCTGTCGACCCCCTTTTCAACTTCCCTCACCATCGACCTCACATCTCTATCGACCATTGTCACCATCACTGTCCACCACAGTCACCGACCCACTACGACAATTGCCACTGCTCGCCGCCTCTCACCACCATGCTCGATCGGGAGGAGTTAGAGTCCAAGTTTGATTAAGGATCGGGGATTCAAGAATCCATTTAGGATTCTACCTACCAGAGAAGGAAGGACACAATGCGATCAATCCATCATTATGCACATCGGATGGCCTAGAATTCTTCCTATGATATTTAGTCAAGCTGGAGCCCGATTAAGTCCAAATTTGATCAGGATGAAGCCCTAGATGAGCTATATTTAAAGGATCCCTGGCTTACAGAAGAAAGCATCTTGGAGAAAGGAGTACGGTATAGGATAGGAGGCTCAGCTTTGGGTTGTCGGTTAGCCTTTAATAATGAGGTTTCTTAGAGGAGAAGCTCTACCGTTTATGCCATCTTTCTACCCACACCAGTCTCTAGATGAAGATCCAAAGAGAAAGAAGAAGAGAAAGCCCAGTTCGCTCCATGGAGTATGATAGAAGAAGGGGACGTGACATCAACGGACTTCCCGACGAGGCTGCGCCAATCATTTTCGGATACTTCGTTCCTGCTTTCTTAGATATTTAATTATTATTTTTTAATACTTTATAGATTTTTATTTTAATTAATGCAAAATTTATTTTTATTTAAATTTCTATGTTTTACTTTCTTGTAAGTAGATGCTAAGATTTGACTAACAGATTGAACGTACCAGGTTTTGATTTTCTTTCATGCTTTTATTTTTATTTTCTCGACTTCAAATCACTTTTTTTTATTTTATAAAAATCAAAGATTTCAAACTATCCTAAGCACTGCCTTCTCTATGGATTCAACCCGTCTCATCCTATCTATCAGTTTTTCATTTATTAGAAGTCAATTAATTAAATTGATAGCCATGGTGTCTTAACGACAACATCGTGGCCTATCACTCTCCTATCAAACATTGAAGCAAATTTTCTAAACTCCTATTTATGACTTTGGTTTGGTTGTCTGTTTGTGGGTGATAAGCAAATGAAAATTTTAATTTTGTCCCCATTAAACACTATAAGATTTTTCAAAAGTAACTAGTGAATCGAATGTTCCTATCAGATATAATGGATTTTGGCAATCCGTGTAGCCTAACAATTTCATCAAAAATAGGTGAGCAACTTTAGAGGCATCAGAGATTTGGGGAAGGATAAGGAATGGATCATCTTGGAAAATCTATCTACTACCATGCAAATTGAGTCATTTTTATTAACTATTTAGGGTAGTCCTAAAATAAAGTCCATGCTTATATCTTGCCATGAATAGTTAGGTATAAGAAGTGGGGTGTACAAACTAGTGATTTTTTTGTGACGTTCAGCCATAGCACAAGTATGGCATCATGCAACAATCCAGGCTACATCGCACTCTAGACAAAGCCAACAAAACTAGGCCTCATGGTTCGATTATAGGAGATATTTTTGTGGAAGTAGATAATGCCTCCAAAATTTAAGGACTTGGACCACTGCATAGACCTCTTTAGCATAGACATGGTTCCATAGACACCTATACCTAATAGGGATAGATGGGACATTTTCTCAGACCATATTATATGGACTCGGATGGTCCATAGGTGCTAAACCTAAGCACGATGTGGCATCAGTGGAGATGGTCTTGATATAGCTACCACTATCGATGAGTACCTTGCACACTTTATCACTCTAACCACCAAAGGTTTGAAAGATAGCAGTCCTCCAATATTCACTTTCTTTGGGTTGAGTCAACATAAATCTATCCTCTTTTAGTCATTCCTCAAGTGCAATCTCAGTTTGGATGGTGTCATACATATCAAAAATATCAACTAATTCTAGGTCTGTGATATAGAATTCTTCTTCAGGGCTATTCTCAGGACTTTTACTTTCAAACTTCCCTATGAGTAGGGCTATCGATGGGCACTGACTAGCAACATGGCCTAGTCCATCACACATAAAGCATTGAATCTTGGAACAAATTTTTCCAGAAGTCTCTCCTATAACTTCTTTTCCTTTGTCGTCCTTCTTAGTTGGTTGTACCATGGATAGGGGACAACAAGCAAGAGATTGACTCATGATAGGTCTTAGGCCTAAAATACCTGGTCTAGGAGGCTCAAGTCATTAATTAATTGGTAATCTCTGGAACCTCCCATAGTCTTGGGCTAATTGATAGGCTTGCTTTAGACTATAGGCCTCTTGCATACAACCATCCTAGTCAATTGGATCATAATAAAGTTGAGGTGTTTGATTGCAACCTTCCTTGAAACCTAGATAATCATGTTTGTCTCCAGGATCAATGACTTTTAGAGAGAAGTTTCTAAGAGGGTGGCTTGTGTTGCTTAATCAGTTTTCTTCTAAGACTCTAACCCTTGCATATAAGGAATCTAATTTAGCTTCAAAACAACCAAAGATTTTCTATAAAGCAGCTTCTACATTGGATTCCATTTCATGGTTTGAGTGAGTGGGAAGACTCTGCTTGGTATTTGGCTCTAGACCTAGAAGTTATACGAAATTATAAAGGTTCTTATAAGGGAAGTATGTTTCAAATTCAAAATTCTATTTCTAGCTTGCACAAGGTTTAGATTAGAGATCCTTTGGGGTTTCTAGGGGTCCATTTTTATGGAAGTCAATGCAAATCTGGATTCTTCACTAAGTTAAGTTTCTAGCAAGCTAAGATTTCAAAATGTTAAAGGCTTCTAAACTAGAAATGTTCAAGTTTTCTACGGACTGCATAATCTAAATTTTCAATTGTAGTGCAAATTCATAAAAGATTGAAACCTAACTTCAAGGAGAATTTGGTACTAAACTAAGATTTGAATCAAAAATCTACTTTCATAAGTAAATTTGCAATCAAGTCTAGTTTCCAAATCCACTAATTGTGTATTTTTTTGATACTATTATGAACAGGAATTAAGGTCTAAATAGGGGTTGTGCTGAACTACAGGGTGCAGAATTCTAAGAGTAAAGACTCGACTTTCAGGTTTAATTGGCATGAATTTTAAAACAATCTCATAAAAATATAGATATAGTAATATTCCATTTCATGTCTACTTTCCAACGAATCAAGATTTATAATTTTTTTGAGGTTTGTATCATTGGAAATTTTTAAAAAAATATAGAGTATGCAAGGTTTCAGATTTTCAAATTTTTTTCTTCACTTTTTTTTTGAGATGCAAACTATTCATATGCAAATGCAATTAACCCTAACCTGACCTATGCTCGGATACTAAAAACTAATGCAAGATTGGCTAGCTATCTTGGACCTAATGACCCTCTAAAGAGATCAGTGAAGAAAATTAAATAAGTAATTAAAATAAATAATAGCAAATAATCAAAGCAAGCAAGAATTAAGCTAGTTGGTCTAGTCAAGATTAAGATCCAATCTAGGAAGTGACCCAATCAGTACGCATAGTCAAGTGGTTCAAAAATTAGATTGTTGGTCATTAAGGAATGACCACTAGACTAGGGTTATTAACCAGGTCTAAAAGAAATAAAGATAGGAAACTAATATGAAAGGAAAGTCATCATTGATTTAAAATTCTAATCTAATCCATGAAGAGTTCTTACCGAGCATAAGATGTCATGATTCCCTGGATGAGGGAGATCATTTTGAAGGTGGTTGAGATGGATAGCTATTAGCTCACGGACAAATCAAGTGAGAGTCTTCCGACTTGGATTAACCAAAATCATGAAAGGATTATACAAGGTTGAGGAATAAATAGCCCAATTAAAAAATATTCAATCAGCCCAAGTTAGCCCAAGAGGCCTAAACTACTGAAGTCTGCAGAAGGCTTAGGCTTTACTTTGAGAATCATGTGGCTTCCAATTGCTTTCATGATCGTGCCAAGCCAAGGGGCTGGGAAAAGAAATAGAGCTCAGTTGGGTGTTTCGGAGGGGGGATAGTGCCAAAGGTGCTGGCACCGATGGAATGGCCAATAGCAAGGGTGCCGACCAACGGTGAAGGAGATGGCCATATGTTTCAGCCCATCTATGCCCTACTCAGTCCATGAGCAATGCAGCATCGGCAGTGGCACGTTGTTAGCTATGGGTGGTGGCAAACATTGGTGGCTAGTGGAGAACAGGGAGGGGATCATGGATGGGGGCGTCGGGTAGTCGAAGATGGTAGCTCTATCTAATAGGTGGGGGGGAATTTCATGAACGAGGCATGGAGAAGCTATGGGTGATGGGGTTTGACAGTGTCGAATGAGAAGTGGATGGGCTCGCCAATGCTGAGGTGTTGGTGAGGCCTTCCAAATGGGAGGATGGGGAAGATCGCACAATGGCACAGGTGGCATGGGGTAAAGTGTTCCAATTTATGCCTTTCCATGGAGCTTGGACAGAGATAGGGAGATGGTGGTGGTGGAGCAAAGGCTAGTTAGGCACTGGGTGTGGTGTGGTGTAGTGGGAGGCAGCTTACAGTGGTGGACAATGGCTATGGGAGTTAGAGTCACTTAGAATTGGGTGGAGATAGGGTCTCGAGCCCTTTAGAATAGCATAGAGAAAGAAATTAAGAGGAAGATGAGAAATAGGAAGAGATGTAGGAAAAGAAGGAGAAGAGGAAGAAGTAGAGAAGTAGATTAAGAAGAAAAAAAGAAGATGGGGAACTAGAGGGAGAGGAGGAAGAAGAATAAAGGAAGAAAAGTAGGGGAAAGGAAAAATAGAGAAGGAAAGAAGAAGCCGGAAGGGAGGAAAACAAGACTTCTTAATTTTATTAGCTCTATCTTTTCCAATGACAACAATCCTTTAAATAAACTCTGATCCCCAATAACCTGGCAGCAAACCCTAACAAAACCCTAATAAACCAACGATAAATTGATAATAAACTAAAAGACACCAGACGAACCCAGCTCATGCTTTAAGATTTGTGCATGAACTAGAAACAAAAAGAACTGCACCCCATTCCCCATACACCTAAAATCTTAAAACCTTAATCTAAAGTATTCCTAGTCAAAGAAACCCTGAGTAGAGGATCAGGGTTTTCCGGTAAGACTAGCACATCCCATGTATACTGGAAAGGGTGACTGCTCTCACAGTCACTTGTGTATGACACTAATACTGGGATGTGGGTGCTCATTAGAGAATGAGTTCACTGATATGATCCAACTTGAGAACATCTAATGGAGTCTTAGCTACATGTCAATAGAAGGTTCTCATAGTGGGAGTGGTACAAGTAATCCTTTGACCTGAGACTGCCATAAGTACCTTATGTACATGAACCCATGCTTTGGTTCAATCCTAATCATGACACTGAGTCATGCACAGGATTGATACTGGGAATGGTGAATTGGATATGAAGGTAATGAGTAGGTCAACAAGGAATCGATCACTCTTGGTAAGAGGAGATTGCATCCAGCTAGTTAACAATTGGATGATGATTCAGGGAATCTTTGATCAAAGTAAAGATATTAGAGATGGTTTCTAATATCAAGATAATTGAATCATCAATATAAGATTGAGCTAGAAATAAATATAATATTGGATTTGACATATATCCATATCCATAGTTATATTTTGGGTGCAGGCTGATCGAAAGATTTAATTGTACGGTAACTCTCTACTGAAGGGTAATTTTGGTATTTCACCAGAATTTCCATATCTTCCAGGTAGACATGACACGTTGCTAGAAGTCAATCTTGTCTTGTGGGTTGATCAAATTCAAAGATCATTTATTAGGAAGAGTCCTAATTGATCAAATCGGGTAAGCCCGGTTTGACCTAAATCGATTAGAAAGAGTTCTAATCAAATTAGGTCAACTTGTATTCAAACCCACTGCTAGCTAGATGTGGAACCCAATGGGTCACACACTTAAGAGGATTGATCAAGAGTTTAATTTGGAATTAAATCATCTTTGCAGGATAACACTCTAGCAGGTGTTGCAAACCCTAGCTTCTATTCGAATCGGATTCGAATTAGCGTTCTGGATTGGTTCAAATTGGGTTCTAATTGGATCTAATTAGACCCTAATTGAGTTAATTGGGATTATGGCTAACCCTATTGGCTAGCCATGTAACTAGGCTAGCCTCCCCACCCACCCCCTTTGCTTTTCCATGCCAAATGCTAAGAGTCCATGCGCTTATGGACTCTTGGCGTGCCATTTGGAAGAGTCCATGGCGCATGGACTCTTGGCGCGCCCCACTTAATTCTTCGATGAATTAAGATGGGGTGGCCTCCTTTCTTAAGAAATAGCGCCTCACATACCCCCCCTTGGATAGGAATCCAATGGCTGATGGGTTTTTAAGAAAGAAGAAAATCGCTGTCTCTTCCCGGGCGCGCGAAATAACATCTCTTCGGAGATGAAAAGTCGCGACCCCTTTTCTTTTAAAACACCATGGTTTTTCCTTTAAGAAAAGCCGTGGGATTTAATCTGGAAGGCCGTGAGATGGGAGGATGGGGCATGAGAAATAGGGAAGGGGCGTGAGACAAAGTGGAATGGTGTTTACGGAGAGTTGTGTTCTTTTGAGAAGACATCTCTCTGTAATCTATTTAAACAACAGAGGTCTCGGGTGTTTGACTAATGTACGACAGAGGGTTTTATTTTTCTTTTCTTTCCAGGAAACTGATTCCTCCTTAGCTTGTTTAGGACACAGAGAGTTTCCCTTTTATAGAGTTCTCTTCTCTGTTGAAACTCAAGTCCAAAACAAGAGATAGGAAGAATCTCTCGATCGGTAAAAGAAAAGAAATACTACTCTGTTACTATTTCCTTTTATATTAAGACATTAGTGTCTTAAATCCTCCTCCTCCTTCAAGACAAGAGTTTTATTCTTAGGACAAGGTCTTAAGAAAGGGAGAGGAAGAAGAAAGAAAGGAAGTAAGGAGCCCCTACCCTGGAGTTTTAAAGCCATAGTCCTCTTGAGTTATAGGATAAGAATTCAAGTGAAGGAATTTTGAAGAAGCTAGCATCTTGATCAATCATCTTGTGGATCACCATTGGAGGGTGGACATTTGGACGCCTGGTGAATTCAATCAGCCCCTTCAACATCAAATTTTGTTGGAATTAGTGATTACAGGTTGGTACCCTAATTCTAACAATGTAAGTTTGTATGTTTATTATATGTTTTAATCCTGAATAAGGAGATCTTGGCTAAGGGATTATGGTGCAAATTTCATCATTTTGAAATTATACTTTCGCTGCGGTGCACCGGATTCCCAACAGTGGTATCAGAGCCACCCTTATTACAGTTAAAACATATGAAAATTTTTATGTGTTTTTGTTGTAGTGTCGCATGTTAGGGTTTTAAACCCTTGAATGCTGATACACTTAGCATATTTTATGGGATGCATGTATGATAATATATGTTTTGGTGTATGCCACTAGTTAGGGTTTTTCACTCAAACCCTAATTATTTTAGAGATATGATTAGTTTTGAAGTCATTATACTGAAATAAGGTTGCCCTGGCATAATGGTGGATCCATTATGTGGTAAATGGTTGTCCTAGTATGATGACACACTTAGCACATATTTGTTTTATCAGAGTGATATGATTGTGATATGTTCTATAAGAATGTGCTGGCAATTTTATAAAGCCCTCCTCTTAAAATTATATTAAGTCATAGTATATTTAACTAATAAGCATCACTAGTCATGGTGAATAATTGATCATTCGGTGTCTAGAAAGGTGGTTCTGGGAAGGTAAAGAGAATTATGGTTTTTAATTGGTTCCACTGACTGACCTGGCTAGTTTTTATTGGTGTCTAGGAAAGCAACGGGGGGACTCCTACATCTCTTCCACTTGCCTGGCCGATTTGATTATATTTAAATCTTGACTAAAATGCTTAGTGTTAAAAAATACTATATATTGGCCTTCCTTCATGCTGGATCATTATTGTGTTATGAACCACATTAGGTTTGTTGTGTTATCTGCAAGACCTAATATGGTGATTGACATAATACTAGTCTAGTGCATAGATATGCTTACAGTATATTCAGTATAATGCTTTGTTGTGTTATCTGCAAGAGCATTATATTTGAGTACTGACTGTATTGAAATGAAAGGGTCTTGACTTAACTAGAACATTATGGTTTGTTGTATTTTCTGCAAGACTAATAATGTTCTAGAGGCCAAGTTATTTTTGAGAATTATATGAGATATAATTGGAAGAGTTTCCTACCTTTGAGCTTATAAAAGATTTGTTGTATTTTCTGCAAGATCTTTTATAAGTTATGAGGATCTCAATCTCACTAAGAAAAATCGATCAGGGTTCTTCTCGATTATCATAGTGAGGGCTATGATTTTTGATAAAATAGTGGGAGACATAATTAAATTGAAGACCTAATTTAATTATGTAAGTCATTTCATGGTTGTTTTCTTATATATTGTTCTTTATTAAATGTAGATAAATGGCATCTTCATTATCACTGCGAAGTATCTTAGATACCAACAAACTGACTGGTCCAAACTATGTGGACTGGTTGAGAAATTTAAAAATTGTACTGAGTTCAGAAAAACTTTCTTATATTCTTGATACCCCTAGTCTTAATCCACTAGGGGATGATGCCACAGAGGAAGATATGGCCACATACAAAATATGGCAGAATGACTCCCTCACTGTCAAGTAGGAGAGCGACAGGCCGGATCCCAGTAGGAGAGGTTCGTTCGGACCTCTGCTCTGGTGGGTCGGACCTCTGAAGGAGTAGCAGCCGGAACCTTGAAGGAGTGACCCGGTCGGACAGCAAGAATGGGCCGGTTATGGCTGAGGGTGAGCCGTCAAGGTATAATAGTTATCCCCCTTGCCCTTGTGCTTCGTGCGAGCCCGTAGGCTCGAAGGACGAGGGCATCAAATGGCAGTAAATGCATCAATCTTTCAGATGATGTCGAATTCGATTCAGCATGCTACGACCGGCCGCCTTCTACTATGATTTTTGCTCCTAGACAGGTGTCAGTGTCTGGTTGGCGAAGATAGGGGGAGCAGTTATTGCTGGTATGGTGCATAGCAACTGCCCATTTGAATTCCTGACGCGACATGGGGCACGTGGCTTCATCAGAGCGATTGGTGCACTTCCTTGAGTGATCCATCTGGCATTGCTTCAATAATCATGCGGATCGTGACCGGATATGATCCGGCGCATCCCCTCGAATTCTCATCCAACTCGAAAATCACGGTGCCAGCCATCGGGTCGTGGCATGTGGGGGGATGCATTGGGAAGCTACCCCTGGGTGCCTATAAAAGGGGGGTAGCAGCACCCAGAAGGAGCCTTCCACCATGCTTGCGCTTGAAGAGAAGGTAGCCTCCTCCCTCCTTCCATTGCTTTAGCCCCTCTTAGAGAACCAGGGAACCAGGTTAGTTCCGTCTCCACCTTCCTCCATCTTCTTCCTTTTCTGCAACTCCCTTTAGAATGGCTTCTGGGAGTCGGAGTTCGGCTCGTGGACATAGGGAACCCGGCCCTTTCGACATCCCTTTGACCATGATCCGAGAGAGGGTCAAAAATCTTAGGATTATGTATAGCATTCCCACCACCCTACATCTGATCGTCCCCAGTCGTGAGGGTAGAGTGAACAGACCTTTAAACCTAGGAGCTCTCCCTTTGTACAAAGACCACCTGAAGGCTGGCCTTTGTTTCCCGATCCACAGTTTCTTTGTCCAGGTCTTCAACACGTATAGAATTACTCCTTCCCAGCTGACCCCGAATAGCATTCAGGTTCTCTATGGCTTCATGGTTCTGTGTCGGGGGGCCGACATCGAGCTGAGGGTGTCCTTGTTTTCAAATTTCTTCTTATTGAAGCAGGACTTTCAGAGTCAGGAGTGGTGGATGTTCAGTCCATGCCCTGGACGAAAGATACTAGGGGGGCTTCCATCCGCCATTCATGGATGGAAGTCCCGATATTTTTTTGTAGATAGTTTAAAGCCGTGGGGCTTCGAGACAGCATGGAGGGAGCCGAGGCCGAACGCTTTGAAAGGGAGGAAGGTCTCGAGAGCCGATGAGGCCGACTTCCATAAACTGGATGACGAGGACCCGAAGTTCGTCGGCTTCATGCTCCACGAGGGGAGTCTTCATCAGGCTAGACTCAACCAGCACCTGATGTTGGGTAGGACGAGAGCCATAGAAAGAGAAGCCCATTACTTTATTCTTTGTCGGCTTTGCAACTATACCTCACTTCAACTTTGTTTGTTGACAGGTGGCAAGATGAAGCCGGATCGGGCGACCCTTTCGGCATGATCTGCACAGCGAAGGGCTGTCCGCATTGCGATACCGTGGTGGGGACACCAGATGCACTAGAATAAGACAAAGGTTTCATAGCCCTCTGTGGATTACTTAGCCCATTTGAGTCCATTTTTAGTTGTCATTTGAGTCTTTGAGTTGTTATTTCAGTTCAGAATTAGTCAGCTCATGTTGAGCTAGTCCAGTCCAGTGTTAGCTCATGTCGAGCTAATTTTATTTTTTTTGAGTCATGTTCAACCATATTGAAGACTCAAGACCACATCATACAAGTGAAGACCAAGTCCAACCAGATTAAAGACATGGAAGTATAGCCCAAGTCCAACCCAGCTTGAAGATTTGAAGACCCCAGGAGGAAAATTCAGAAAACCCTGATTCCTAGCAGATGCCCTCCAGATGCCCAGATTCCCTTCCAGATGCTAGAATATATTCATAGACTAAGGCATCCATGATTTCAAAGGTTCATCTACATCCTAGCCTAAAGAAATAAAGCCCAGGCGCCAAGCCCAAGCCCTTAAGAAGCAAGATACCAGGGAATAATCCTGTTACCTGGCTACCAGGCCATCCCAGCTTCCAAAGACCCAAACCCATGAGCCCAAGCCCCTTTGGGCTGGCCCCTTGATTCTCCTAGAAGCCCAACACATCCCCCTAGGCATCCTTGGAGTGTTGACCAAGTCAAGAGAGGAGAAGAGAATTTTTAAGGATTTTTCTACCTAGGTTTCCTTACTTTCCTACCTAGAGTTTGAGAGGGAAAAGGATTCTTATATAATATCAATTGTACTCTTACTTGGGGTCCAAGACTAAGGGTCTATTTAAAGGACCCTAGTCTCTTGTATGAGGATTGATTTTGATATATGAATTAAAACTTGAGTTCTCTTCAATTGCTTTGTGCTACTTTGCTTTGTGCTTAAGGGGTTTTATTGGTGCTTTCTTCTTCCCGGAGTTGCAACAGATTCCTGCAGCCAACCGACCTTCCAGAGCCCTAGCTGCCCTCCTCCAAAAGTTTTTTCTCCTTGCTATTTTCTCTTGTTTCCTTGTGCCCTTGTGAGTTTTCTAACCCCTGACAGGTCATTTGCAGGTCCCCGAGTTCCTACGAATCCAACGACTCCAACCAAGCCTCAATCGAACCACCGAGCAGAAAGCCAGGAATCCGCGAGTCTTTGGCTCGATTTTCCAGGCCGCATCCATCGAGGAATGAGAAATCCCTTCAATGCGATCTTCATCAGATGCTTCAGACGTTGTCAGGTACACCCCCTCTGCCACCAGTAATTTTATTGTAGGAGAACTTACCCTAACCGAGGCTTCTCAGCCTCGGCGATCCATCTTTATTGCTTTCTTAGGTCCTAATCTGCATGTGTAGCTTTTTAAATTCATACAGAATTATCTACATCATATTTTGATTTGAAGCTCGGGATTTAACCACCTCTTCCAACCCCTAAAATACAAAAAAATAATCTCATGCATATTAGTCCTACATCAAACCGACCATGCGGGAGCCGAAGAAGCGGACAGCAGAGCCGGCGCCCGAGAGGCCGAAGAAACAACGGACGACAGAACCGTCCACCATGGTGGTATCGGTCAAGTTAGAGGATGACATGCCTCTGACTGATCGTGGAAGGGTGATGCCGTTCAAGCGATCCTCCTCGGTCGGGCAGTCGGTCACCCAGGCGGAGGAGAGGCTTCCGACGCCGACCGAGGCGAACGCAGCCCCTCCGTCCCTGCCGTTGGAGCTGACTGAGGTGGCCTCACCGATAGTCAGGGGAACTCATGCAGAGGAGGGGCCGTCGGCCGTTGATGAGAGGGTTGACGGTGCTTGTGATGAGGAGGAGCGCCAGAAGTGGTGCGATGCTGAGAAGGCCAAGGAGCTACTTCAGAGGGCCGCCCTCGATAATGACGGGCGGTCGGTGAACGAGGCCTCCAGGAGTTCTCTTCACCACCTTTTAGGGGTAAGTGTCACATTTCATTTCTCCACTCTGAATTCATCGGTTGCAACTTTTTAACTGGTGTATATGTCGGTAGCTTATCAACGATATCCTGCTGATGGACGGTGGCCTGGGCGAGCTGCTCTATCTAAAAAAGCACTTGACCCAGAGGGCCGAAGCAGCTGAGGTGGCGAGAGACAAGGCTTGGGTGGCATTGACAGACTCCAGGGAGGAGGTGCTCGGCTTAAGGGCCGTAGCAGAAGAGGTGTCCACCCTGCGGGCCGAATCGGAGGCCCAGAAAAAGCAGCTAGAGAACTTGCTGGCCCAGAAGGCGGACCGGGAGACAAGTTTAAAGAATAAGAAGAAGAAGATCAAGGCTCTAACCCGTCGGTTGGCCATCGAGGAGGGGCACTTGACCGAGAGCGAGACTCACTCACAAGGCCACCAAGCGATGGCGGAGAGGTATAAGGGCCTATTGAAGATGACCCAGGAGTTACTGAAGACGGCCGGTGAGAAGGCTGTTGCAAATTATAAAGCCTCCGAGGACTTCACCGAGGAGATGAACGAAGTCGGGACTGTCGACTTCGACTATGGGTACGACGAATGTCTGGGGAAGGTCAGTGCAGCCTTTCCCGACCTTGACTTATCATTTGTTCAGCCACCGAAGCTGATGGAAGAGGAGGACTTGGAGGTGGCGGATCCGACTGCCCGTGCGGCCAATGCTCCAGTGGAGGTTGTCGTAGAAGTGGCCAGACCGGATGCCCAAGTTGGAGCCGAAGCAGAGGTAGCTGAAGGAGCCGAGGGGGCCAAGGCCATTGCTGCTACTGAAGGAGCTGAAGCGGCTGTTATCAGTGTACCTCCGAGGGTCAGACCTAGTCATTTGTAAATGTCCGACCTTTAATTTTGTAAAGAAACCTTTTTGAACTAATGAAGAACTTTTTTCGTAATGTCTTATTTTCATGTCTTTGTTGCCGACTGACTAGAGTGACCAAACTCACTTTTCTCTAAAATTTTACTAAGTGTGGACTAGTCGGCTAATCTGAGTGGACAGTCGGACCTCCAGGGTAAGCGTCGAGTAGTGGCTCAGGCCAAACTAGATTCCCTTAGGATTTTCGCTCTAAGTATTGGTCCGTCGCTTGTCCGGACCTGGAAGTAGTTGAGGCAGCGGTCGGACTGTAGCTCAGGTCAGAGCAACGAGCTTAGGAATTTTAACCTAAGTGTTGGTCCATCGGCTTGTCCGGACCTGGAAGTAGTTGAGGCAGCGATCGGACTGTAGCTCAGGCCGGAGCAACGAGCTTAGAAATTTTAACCTAAGTGTTGGTATGTCGACTTGTCCGGACCTGGAAGTAGTTGGGACAGCGGTCGGAGCTTAGAAATTTTAATCTAAGTGTTGGTCCGTTGGCTTGTCTGGACCTGGAAGTAGTTGGGACAGCGGTCGGACCGTAGCTCAGGCCGGAGCAATGAGCTTAGGAATTTTAACCTAAGTGTTGGTCCGTCGACTTGTCCGGACCTGGAAGTAGTTGAGACAGCGGTCGGACTGTAGCTCAGGCCAGAGCAATGAGCTTAGGGATTTTAACCTAAGTGTTGGTCCGTCGGCTTGTCCGGACCTGGAATTAGTTGAGGCAGCGATCGGACTGTAGCTCAGGCCGAAGCAACGAGCTTAGGGATTTTAACCTAAGTATTGGTCCGTCGGCTTGTCCGGACCTGGAAGTAGTTAAGGCAGCGGTCGGACTGTAGCTCAAGCCGGAGCAACGAGCTTAGGAATTTTAACCTAAGTGTTGGTCCGTCGGCTTGTCCGGAGTGCTTCGTAGAAGAATTGTGGACTTTATTGATAATACTTGCAGAGCTTGTCTACATTCCACGGATGCACCATTCGTCGTCCATCCAAATATTCAAGTCAGTAGGTGCTGGCATGAACCACTTCAATGACTCGAAAAGGTCCTTCCAAATTTGGGGAAAGCTTGCCTTGCTCATCGGCCTCGAGATTTCCATCCTCCGCAAGACCAGGTCTCCGACTCAGAAAGCTCGTGCTTTGACCCGTGAGTTGTAATATTTTGCCATCTTCTGGTGGTAGAACGCCATCTTCATGCTTGTCTGAAGTCTAGTTTCTTCGAGTAAGTCTAGGTCAGCCCTTCGCTATTCTGAGTTAGCCGGTTCGGCGTAGTGGTCGATCCGCAGAGATTGAAGAGAGGTCTCAACAGGGATGACGGCTTCGCTTCCATAAGTGAGGTTGAATGGGGTTTCGCCGGTTGACGTTCTGGAGGTTATCCGATATGCCCATAATACTGAGTGGAGTTCATCCACCCAAAGCCCCTTAGCCTCATTCAGTCGGGTCTTCAGCCCGTGCAAGATTGTCCCATTGGTGACTTCAGCCTCTCCATTGCAATGAGGGTAGCCGACCGACGTCAGTCAGTGAGAGATATGATATTGCTGACAAAAAACTTGAAACTTTGAGTTATCAAACTATCTTCCATTGTTAGTAATAATCGTCCGGGGAATGCCGAACTGAAAGATGATATTATTTTGGACGAAGTTCTCCACCTTGACATCTATTATCTGTGCTAGTGGTTCGACCTCCACCCACTTGGTGAAGTAGTCGATGGCCATAAGCAAAACTTTCCATTGCCCGGACGCCGGGGGGAAGGGTCCCAAGATATCCATCCCCTACTGTGCAAACGGCCATGGGGCAGTGATCGGAGTCAACTCACTGGCAGGTCTCCTCTGAAAATGGAGTACCTTTGACATGCGTCGCACCTTGGGACGAAGTCGGATGCGTCCTTCTGAATGGTAGGCCAGTAGTACCCTTATCGGATGATCTCGTAAGCTAAGGATCTTCCTCCGAGGTGGTCACCGTAGATGCCTTCATGGACTTCTCTGAGTGCATAGTCGGCATCTGTCGGCTCCAAGCACTTCAGCAGTGGTTGTGAGAATGACCACTTATACACGACACCGTCATGGACGACGTACTTAGAGGCCATCGAGCGCACTTTCTTGGCCTCCGTCGGATCTTCTGGAAGAGTTCCCTTAGTTTGGAAAATAAGGATCGGATCCATCCAAGAAGTTACTTGTTCCACCTGGTGGATCTCGGTCGGCTCTTCCGTAATACTTGGGTGCTACAGATGCTCCACAAAAGTTTGGTCAGAAGTGCTGATGGTAGCCGTAACCAACCTTGACAAAGCGTCCGCCCTAGAGTTTTGCAGATGAGGTATGTAAAGGATTTCAAAAAATCTGAGTCGAGAGATAAGGTTTTGTACCTTGTTTAAGTATTTTGCCAGGGTCGGATTCCTCATTTCAAATTCCCCCTTTACTTGATTAACCACCAGCAAGGAGTCGGAGAAGACTCTGAGTCGGCTGACGCCCAGTTCATTGGCGATTCGTAGCCTCGCGGGGATGGTTTCATACGCCGCCTGATTGTTTGACACCTGAAATGAAAAATGCAATGCATACTCTAGGTTCTCTCCATCCGGGTCGGCCAGGATCAGTCCAGCCCCACAGCCCGCAAGGTTGGATGCTCCGTCCATATAGAGGGTCTAGGCTGGATCGACTTCATAGATGGCATCGACTTCAGGTACTTCGACCATTTGAGGAGGCGTCACCTGTCTCCATGTGCACTCTGCAATGAAGTCAGCAATTACCTGGGCCTTCAAGGCAGATCATGGCTGGAAAGGGATGTCGAATTCGCCTAGCTTGATAGCCCACTTGGTGAGCCGACCAGATATGTCTGGGCTCTGAAGGATTGTCTTGAGGGGTTGGTCGGTCATTACCACGATCGGATGTGCCTGGAAATACGGTCGGAGCCCCTTGGTGGACGTGACCAAAGAATATATCAACTTTTGCATCTTAGGGTACCTTGTTTCAGTGTCATGGAGGACTTTGCTGATATAATAGATAGGCTTTTGCTGTCCATCCTCTCTAACTCGCATGAGGATGGCATCGATCGCTTCGTCCGACACCGAAAGATAGAGGTACAAAGGTTCCCCCTCCGTCAGCTTGGCCAACAATGGAGGGTTCTTCAAGTACTCCTTCAGGGCTTCGAAAGCCGATCGACATTCGTCAGTCCAAACAAAACTTTCCGACTAGTGCAGGGTTTTGAAGAATGGCAGAGACTTTTCAGCCAAACGGGAAATGAAACGGCTGAGAGAGGTGATTCGGCCGGTGAGCTCTTGCACCTGCTTTTTGTTAGTCGGATTTGCCATCTCAGTGATGGCCTTTATCTTGTCGGGGTTCACTTCAATTCCCCTCTGTGTGACCAGAAAACCAAGGAACTTGCCAGAGGTTATCCCAAAAGTACACTTCATGGGGTTCAGCTTCATCCGATGGCGCCTGAGTGCGTCAAAGGATTTTCGTAAGTCCCTGATATGGTCGGCCTTATGGAGACTCTTCACTATCATGTCATCTACATAGGCCTCCATGTTCCTACCCAGCTGACCTTCAAACACTCGATTGATTAGCCTTTGAAAAGTGGCACTGGCATTCTTCAAGCCGAAGGGCATCATCCGATAGCAGTACAGACCCTTGTCGGTGACAAAGGCAGTCTTCTCTTCATCTTTCGGATGCATCTTGATTTAGTTGTAGCCAGAGAAGGCGTCCATAAAGCTGAGAAGCTGGTGGCCGGTCGTGGCATCCACCAGCTGATCAATCTTGGGCACCGGAAAGTTGTCCTTCAAACAAGCCTTGTTGAGGTCGGTGTAATCTACATAGATCCTCCATTTTCCGTTAGCCTTCTTTACCATGACAACATTCGCTAGCCATTCAGGATAGTGGACTTCCCTAATGAAGCCAGCATCATAGAGCTTCTTCACTTCCTTATCGACAGCTTTCTGCCTTTCGGCAGCAAAGCTTCTCTTCTTCTGTCGGACAGTCGGTAGGTCAGATCCACCTTGAGCTGGTGAGTGATGATCTCCGATGGTATTTCGGGCATGTCTGACGCCGATCAAGCAAAGACATCGGCGTTACTCCTGAGGAAGCCGATCAGTTCTGACTTAATATCTTCACCGAGTGAACCTCCTGTCTAAAGGACTTTGGTGGGATCATCCTCTCGAAGGGGAACAAACAGAATCTTTTCCCCCGGCTGACCAAGGCCATCGGCTTCAGCCCTCAGGTCAAGTTGCTCCAAAGTGGGATGGCCTTCGGATTGTTGGTACATAATGGTCAGACACTACATGGCCATCCGACAGTCTCCCCTCATCACTCCGACCCTGCTCCTGGTTGGAAATTTTGCCAATAAATGATAAGTGGACACAATGGCTCGGAATTTGTTAAGGGCCGGTCGGCCCAGGATGGCATTGTAAGGAGAGTTCGTCCAAATGACCACAAAGCTGATATGGAGGGTTTTCTAGAATGGCTCCATCTCGATCATCACAGGGAGAACTATCTCCCCTTCACTCCGATGGAGTTGCCCCCGAAGCCTGTCAGCGGTGCGGGGATTCCTGCAGCATGGACGGGGGATTCCTGCAGCATGGACCTAGATAGATTCATTCTCACAAAAGCATCATACAGCAACACCTCTGTTGAGCTTCCATTATCTATAAGTATTCTCCTTACATCGTAATTGGCAATCACTACCGACACGACTACAGAGTCATTTTCAAAAACATGAGTCTCCAGAAGATCTTCATCAGAGAAGGTAATTGCATTGGAGCCCCTGGACCTTTTAGCAATGTCGGGCCCGTCCTCGTAACTTCCTCCGGACCGTCGATGCAACATGCCGACATCCCCACCGGTCAGCCTCTGACTGGGGAGCTCTGTCTCCTCCGGAGGGTTTCTAGCATTTGATGCTTCGGCCCGATCCCGATGGGGTCGGACGTACTTCACAGGTACCCCCTCTGGATGAGGTCTTCAATGGTGTCTTTCAGTTGCAGGCACTCTTCAGTACTGTGCCCATGATCTCTATGGAACCGATAGAATTTATCTTTGTTTCTTTGGGCAGGAGGGCCCCTTATCGGTCGAGGCCTTTATAGAAAGGTCTCATTCTCGATCTCCAGAAGGAACTTCTCTCTTGGTAGGGATAGAGGCGCATAAGTCTCGAACCTCCGGGGGAAATCCCTCGGCTTCGAACTTCGACGTTGGGCCGACCGTCGGCTGTCACTCGGAGGTTGGACTTTAAGAGCTTTATCGCTCCACTTCTTGGAGGTCGGTCTTCCCTCTGCTTGACGTCAGCCGGCCGCTTGCTCTTCTGCCAGGGCATACTTCTGCGCTCTGGCCAGGAGTTCGCTGTAGCTTGTGAAAGTTTCTTATCTAGAGAGAAAGTCAGCCTAGACGAGCGAAGCCCTCACTTGAAGGCTGACATGGCTACAGCTTCATTCAAGTCCGGGACTTCCATGGCTGCTGAGTTAAAACGGGCCATGAAATCCCAAAGAGTCTCTCCCTCCTTTTGTAGCACGAGGAAGAGGCTGTCGATATTCTCGGGGTCCGACTGCAGGTCCTGAAATGGAAAAGGAAAAGTGATTCGAGTTGAGAAAAGGAGTGGATCATACCTGGCCGGATGGTGGAGAACCACATCCGGGCAGTCTTCTTAAGGGTGGCAAGGAAGGCGATGTAGTGGAGGGCATCGGAGGTGCCTTGTACCATCATATGGGCTTTGCATGTGCCCAGATGATCCATCGGGTCGGTGGTACCGTCGTAGGGGTCCACCTACAGAATCTTGAAGTGGCGGAGAATCATCTTCGCCAGAATCTCATCGGAGAATGAGGGACAGGAGTCGTATACTTATCCCCCTTCGACCTTCTGTCGAAGGGCGATTTCGGCGATGTGCTCCTCCATGAGCATGATCTTGTTGGCATAATCCCTCGGGGGTTTAGCAGCAGGCCGACCGCCGACCGGGATGGATTCGGCACAGGAAGGCGAAGCAGACCTTGCCCTATTGCCATCGGCGTGATCGCCCAATGCCCTCCGGGGCTTCGCGGCGACATGAGAAAAATGCTGAGGGACCTCCGGCCATCGGCTTCTCTCAGCAATAGTTGGAGGATTGGTGCAGGAAATAGCGGGTAGTTGTATCGATTATCGGCTGCTTCCTGGAAATGCTGAACTACAGCAGTAAGCATTTCGATGCGATTCACTAATGTCTGGAACTGTTGCAACCCCGGTGTGATGATAGGTTCAGCGGCAGCTGCGACGGTGGTGGCGATATCATTCTCCCTGGGAGGTTCCTCATACTTGGAAGGGGAGATACCTCTTCTGGCAGTGGCACTTGGAGCTCTTCCCTTAGCCATTTTGTAGCAGGGGCGAAGGATTCCTCCTTTTAGAGAAGGGAACAGCCGCCCTTCCTCTAGCGCCAATTTGTTGTGGTGTCAACTCCTGGACCGGGATCGACTGGATGTGCTGGAGCGCTCCTCTCCCAGGTGAACCTGCAACAAAGACCCCAAGGGCGCCTGGTGGTGTTCCGGTGGGGGACCCTCCGATGCTTAAGTTAGCAGGAGGTTGAAGGCAACAGAATGGAGGAATCAATGAAAGAACAGCGTATGGAGAAGGAAGAGCTGTTCTACCTTCAAACGGGGTCCCTCGGGTACCTTTATAGGCACAGAACAGTCCAAAATCCGTTAGGGAAGAGGCTGAGAAAGACTAATCTACCCCTAGGAGAATCTGGAGAGTGGCCACGTGGTGTGTAGATACGGCGACATCATGAAAGTAGTGGAGCAGGGCTGTTGGGATGGCAGGATCCCGCAGTAACAGAAAGGTGCTTCTGGAATTTCCTGGATGCTAAGGCATGCTTGTCGGACGTCGACCGAGGGAAAGCCGGTCGGTCGGACCTCTGAAGGAGAGCGACGGGCCGGACCCCAACAGGAGAGGATTGCTCGAACCTCTGCTCCGGTGGGTTGGACCTCTGAAGGAGAGCGATGGGCCGGACCCCAGCAGGAGAGGGTCATTCGGACCTTTGCTCCGGTGGGTCGGACCTCTGAAGGAGAGCGACGGGCTGGACCCCGGCAGAAGAGGATCATTCAGACCTTTGAAGGAGTAGCAGTCGGAGCCTTGAAGGAGTGACCTGGTCAGACCGCAAGAATGGGCCGGTTCTTGCTGAGGGTGAGCCATCAAGGTACAACACTAGGAATGCCCTCATCATTTAGAACCATGTCAAAACTCCCCGGAGGTCCCAAGACTCCCATAATTAGATAAGGTTCTTCCTAAGAAGCCCCTCCTCCTCAAGGTTCTAAAGGACTCCCAGATCTCTCGGAGAGACTCGAAGGCGACACCAGCTAGCAAAGGGAAGATGTGAGTCACCCATTAAAGACCCAGCCAATGTGGAGGCAAGCCGCAGGCGTTGCTGAGCCTCAGCTATCGAAGATTGAGAGGAAAGCCCCCGGATGCACCAAGGATTCTAGAAAAATATACTCTACCACTGCCCTAGTGAGAGCCAACCAACCATCGAGCAAGGTGACATTCTCAAGGTTGCTTCCACTCCTAACCTAGATGCCTCCCAATACAAAGCCAAGCCCTGCTTGATGAGGCCAGAACCATGTCATGAATGGTGAAGGGCCACCCTCATGCCTCCCTTGTATGGATTCACCTGACATCAAGCAAGGTGGGTTTTCGAAGTTGCACCTATTGCAGACCCATCTAGAATCGAATGCAAAGATGGGCCATAGTGGAGGAGGAACCAGGTGTTGAGGTAGATGGTTGTCACCCATTTTCTAGCTTTGTCATTCGACCTACAACAGCTATGATCTAGTAACTAAAGTGCTGGCCATTTCCAATACCTTCCATGCCAAGAGGAGCATCCATTAGCATGCCCTTGACATGAAGATATCGATCCCAGGGAAAACCCTTCCATCGAGAAGGGGTGCCCAATAGCATTGCTACTAGAGGAGGATGACTGTCATTCTAGCATCCTCTCGATAGATTGAATTCCTGAGAAGTTTGGAAACCACTGACCTTCCTGGCCCTCCATTTATAGAGGACATAAGGGAAGACCACCGTGCCAATAGCCAACCAGCACATGACAGGTGGCCACATCCCATCAGCTAGGTGCTCCTCATAGAACCAGAAGACGAAGCACCAGGCAACCCGTCCAGATTGATGTTCCCTCAGGAGGTCACATGTCCATGGCTCTCCACACTCTAATCAAGGTGACATCATGCAGACATTAGAGTCATGTCCAATCAAAGACTTCCCTGGGATCAGGTCTGCGTCAAGTGGCATGCCTCACGATGTCGCACCCTATGATTGGTGGGCAAGTTAGATTTTCTTGCCACTCCCAAAAGCATGAGCAGTTACTGTGATCCCGATAGTGCCCCAAGATCCGTGTGAAAATGATCTCTAGGCGACAATGCATCCAACCCTAGGTGAGGTTGCCCCAGGTTCTACAGAGACACACAAGGCATCAAAGACAAGCAAGCCAAAGAACAAAATGCCAAGCACCAAGAGATGAAGCTAAAGAAAAAAATTATTCATTTCTTAGGTGGTTATAGAGGGAGTACAATGTCAGCTAGCCTTAAGGCCTTTCTCAATCTCTCTTGCCTTACATAGTTTACAATTTCTTCAAGTGTGGCATTGCGAGGTATGAACTCACACACATTGAAGCTAAAGTTATAGCCCTATAGGAACACCTTGTTTATTTCTTTGGAAGAACCCCAAACCCCCTTCATTAATGGAGGTTTGGACTTCCTCCTGGAAGGCCTCCTCTCCATGGTGTCTGCTCCTCTCTATCCTTCTACGGCACAAGTGAGCTCCACCTCCAAAGGGTATCCCTCATCTCCACCTCAACCACTAAAGCCCATATCATTGCCAGGTGTTTGGTCTCATCCACCCTAGCGGCCCACTCAAATGTGGCTGCTTCCTTTGCATCGATCAACCTCTCCTGCAAGAGAGTGATCTCTCATTATGGGCCTTTAGAGGGCTCGACAGACCACCGTGTCTTCAATGAGCTTTCCTCACCACCTACAGCCTCGTCTATTAAGGAGGGACCGTCTCGCCCTCCTTTGCAAGCACCTTGATAGTAGTGCTGTATAGTGCACCTTACTCACAAGATATCTCTCCTACTGTAGCCTCACCAGGGTACTAGATAATGCATCCCACTTGCGAGGCATATCTTTCCCTAGAGGAGCGGGGCCCCCTTGCTATGGGTCTCACCACATTGCTGCCTACCGGAGCCATAACTTGAAACTGCACCACTGGAGGTCCTGTAGACTAAGCATCCATGATCCCAAGATTCTCTGCTTCCATATCCTAGGATGCCTTAGCCATTGCTAGGGAAGCCTCACCTGTTGCTAACCTCATTTTAGCATCATCACTGGCCGTGAGCCTGGTGATCCTCTAGTGGGTGGCCTTCAACTACCGAGTCAGCTTTTTGTTCATGTCCATGTACAAATCCAATTGGTGTTGGAGCATCTATTGAGCCTCCTCCATCATGGTCTGGTCATGCTCTGTAATATCATGCTTAGTCTTTGCAATCTCCAATTGGCATCTGACTTAAGCAAGCTCCCTTCTTGGGCCTTCAGCCTCATCCAAAATCCAAATGGCATTGGTCTCCACCACTTGCCAAAATAGAAGAAATAGTTAATCGAACTGAGAAGGGAAACTCACAACAATGATAGCTACGATGCTACCTACAAGCACTGAGTGAGGTAGTCAATTGGCCTCCAGAGCAATGGGCTGGGCATCTGGCTAGTTTGAAGAGAAGAGTCATGAAACTGATTGCTACTACCCATGGTCACCACAGAGAGCAGCTTCGCCACATGACCCACCTCAGGTGATCCATAATAGGAGTTGTAGTTGCTTTGTAGTCACCCATAGTATCCTCACCTAGTATCTCCCATTTTGCCACCTCACCTACAACTTCTACCACCTTGCCTATCAGCAACTTGGCAGTGACTAGGAGAACCTCAGCCATAGCTTCGATCACCAGCAGACCCACCATGGCAGGCTCCTCCTTTTTAGCTATCTCAATAATAGTCGGCTCCACTAGCAGTGCAAGCACTGGGAGTTCAGCTACCTGCACCTCCTCCTCTACTATGATGGGGAGTGCAGGTGGGGCAACTACCAGGGTCACCTCCACCACCTCAACCTCCATCAGGGTAAGTGGAGCCACTTATGGCACCCCCAAGTTCTCCTCGGCGATGCCCCCAAGGGAAGCTGGCACCTCACAACTGCTACAGCACCCTTTTTCCCTGCATTGGCCTCACCATCATCCCTCTTCCTCTTCTAAGACTTCTTCTTGGTGGGATGCCTAATTAGTTCCTCTAGTGTGAACTTCATTGCCTAAATGATAACAAGCCTAGTTGATGCAGGATGAAATGCATGAAGAACATCGGCATAAAAGAAACCTATTTCGGATGAGCAATGATTCAGATCTATATGGCTTATTCTTCTCGAGAGAGAGCAAAGAACATGCTAGGATTGACCACAAGAAGAGTAAAGAGCACTATCCTGCAGACTGAACTCATCCAAATGATAAAGAAAGAGGATCTAAGGGTTAAGAAATCACTTATGATTGAGACTAGTACCTTCTTCAACAAGTCAGACCTAAGGTTAGGGGGGTTTGTACTATGCAATGATCTCTTCTTCATTGTTGGATCTCTCAACACTCGAGGGGGTTGGTGCCTGGATAAGGAGACGTTACTTTGGCAGATTTATCGGCTTTCAAGTCCAAGGTTCCAAGGCAAGGATGACCTCCTCTGCAAATCGAGATACCCAGGGGATCCTGCAAGCAACAGAGTTAGATACCTATCGAATCAAAGAATGAAGTGGAAAGGAAACTTTGAGTAGGGAGGGGTAGGAAATGGAGATGGAAGATGGATCTTGGCATGGATGAGGCTTGGCATAGATGAGGCTTGGCATGGAAGAGTCTTGGTGAGGAGGAAGCTTGTCACCCGGAGACTTGAAGGAGGAATGCTTGATGGCTAGGGCTTGGAGGAGGAACTCTTGGCGGCTAGGTCTTAGAAAAGAGATTAAGGTTTGGAACTTAGAGAACTAGGTTGGTTTGGGCCCCATACCCTCTCCCTCATGGAGCGTCAATGCGAATAGCATAGGAAGTAGAAAAAGAACCCTTTCATTCATCAAGATTCATCTTTTACAAGAGGAGAGGGGGGGTACTTATTAATCACCCAAGATCCCTTTTGAAATTTAAATACATGCCTAAAACAAGGAGAGAAAAAAGGGGAGCGCCTTTCATGCTTGGGCGATCAAGGACATCCAAGTGGGGCGCATCTTTCCTTTCAAGCTTGGTCAAAGATTTCTAAGTGGGGCACCTCTTTTGAAATTTGAAAAGCTTCCAAGTTGGTGGGAGAAGAAAGTGGGGTGCCTATTTGAATTTCATGGAAATAAGGAGAGAAAGGTGGGACCGCCACTTTGTTTCTTCCTTTGCTTGGGGTGGCTTGAGTGGGGACTAGTGGAGGTGGCACATGATGTCTTCCTTCTTTACTTCAGTAGAGACCAGTGGAGGTGGCGCATGAAATCTTTCTTTAAGTGAGGACCAATGGCTCTCCTCTTGGACTTGACTTGAATGAAAGAAAACAAAATCATAGGACTCAAGATGAAACCCAATGGGCTCAATTGACTTAACTCTATTATAGGACTAATAGGACTCAAGAATTGATGGACTCAAATGCCTAAGTAATCCATACTGAGCTCTGATTTAGGTGCAGCCTCTTTCTGATCCTGGTGCCCATACCAATTCTCTTGGGATGGGAGGAACTCGACTCTATCGAGTAAGGGTTAGTCTAACTCTGGTACTGCTCTAATAGATCCAGGTTGATGCATTGCAGATCCTCTCGAGTGATCCATGAGTCCTCAGATTCTGGTCGACCTTGCCAACGAACCAAATAATGCTAGTAGCCTCTGTTTTGGATAGTAACAACCTGGTCATCTAGAATATGCTCAATCCATTCTTGTTGCATAGGTAAATTGATTGGTGGACACTTAGGTGAAGGTTCTCTTTCAAGAATTTGGTCAGGTCCAAACGGCTCACTAGGTATTATTGCTGGCTCCCTATACTCAACTAGATCTGAAATGTTGAAGGTTGGTGGTAACTCGAGCACATAGGCATTAGGTCCAACTTCTTTTTCACTTTGAAAGATCCAGCCCCACAGGCATGTAGCTTTTTCACAGTTCCTGGGAAAAACCATTCAGGTCTAAGCCTAATCATCATGTAGTCTCCCTCAGTAAACTCTTTAACTCATTTTTCGGGAATTAGCTGTTGGGAATTGTGTCCCAAAGCCAGTCATCCAAATACCACCTTCCGGACCTCCGTTTGCTCCCAGATTTCAGCAGCGGTAAGGTGGACAATTGGTCTTCGATTTTCCACTGATATCTGCAATCAAAACAAGCTAAAATAGGTGTATAAAATCCCCAAAGTCTGCTGCCAGAAATTTTGCAGCAGAACTGGAACAGCTGGTTCTTCCTTGCATTTGGAGCAGTAGCAGGTGATCCAGCTCACGTGGCTTACTCCCAGGAGTAGAAGGGTACTCCCTCTAGAGGGGAGAAGTGCCCGGGGCTCTCGGATCCCTCTCCACACGCGGTGCTAGCCGCTGGAAGAAGACACTTGGTCACGGTAAGTTTCAGCAACAGGGCTTTGCTGAAATGGGAATTTGAGCACAAGAAACAAGGTTTTGTTTCTCTCCCTCACACACTCCAAATCCCAGCTCTACAAAGTACCCAATGGAAGAAAAAGAACCAAGCTCTTACCCTCTCAAACGGAAGAACACCCTAGGTGTTTTCTCTCTTCTCACGGTGAAACAACCCCCTCCTGAAATAGGGGGGAACTGCTGGTATTTATAGGACTGTAGGGAAGAAGACGGAGAGACAGGGAGAGGAAGAAGACTCGACTGTGTTTCACCCATTAAACCAGCAGTAAACAAGGGATTAAACCAGCCAGTGGAGGAGAGGAAGAGACGCCAACGATGAAAGGTCGATTGGCCTTCTTCGGATGCATGAAGTTTATTCCAGCATTTTATCGTGTAAAACGGTCAATGGGAGTAAACACCGGTTCAAAGAAAATACCGGTTCAACCAAAATCAGTCAACCCCTTTTTAAACCTCTTGGTTCAATCCAATTGAACTGGTTCAAACCCAATTAAAATTGGTTCAAGGGATTAAAATTGGTTCACAACCAATTGAAGGCCGAAACGAACTCCGAATTAGTTTAAAACTGATTTAGAAAAAATCTGGTGCAGTTCTGGTTAGCCTGGAACAATTTCTGGTTGACACAGACAAGGGTAAGACGGAGAAAAGAGTGCTCAAAAAATACCGTGACCAAAAAATCGAGACGATTCTTAATCGTAATCGGTATCCGGATCAGAAAGTAATCTTCTGTGGCGTGTGACCCCATAGGTTCGAACCTAAACGGTAGCACTAGAACAATTCTAGTACCAGCACAAGAAACCATCTAGCAATGGGTCCCGGCATCCGGATAGGTCGAAGATGCGGGAGCAAACTATCGAACCTCTGGCATATGGTTACCGTATAATTCATTCCTTTGACCTCTAATGCTCAGGATGACTGAGATTGGGCTGCCAACCCAGACTGAGTCAGTCGACTACGTGTCTCAACCTCGCAAGCCCAGTGACTCCTCACTAGGACTACCCCGGCCGAGGATTTGCTAAATTGAGATACTGTGAGACATTCAATCCAAACTGTTTGGACAGGTCAATTCCATCTTGGTTCATCACTGCTCCACAAGTACTTGCCTGTACCCAGAAACCTTCCGTCACCGGATTAGAAATCCGGGTAGTCCGGCACCAAAGCACAGGGAGTTGCTTGCAAGCTACCGTGATGACCTCAGGTCATAGGGACACATATACCCATATCCAATCATGAGTATCCCTTTGGCAGAAAGGGGACGCACGGAGTCACGTTCAATGAGATATCACATATCCCACTTGTAGATCACATCAGTGTCACCACACTCATTTGGTCAAGAGGACAACCAAACGATGTGAACTACAACAACCTATGCTTGATATATTGCCGTCCAGTACAATATACCCTTTGGTTGTGAACAAGGTTTAAGGACCACTCGATACATCCTCTCTGTATCGAAGTCAGTGTAGTCCTAAGGACTTCATCACATGGTTTTGAAAGCTCAAAACAGGGTATCCCACGGTCCAAGGAGGAAGAAGGCTGGAATAGATTTATTCCAGCCTATTCCAGGTTTATTCCAAAGGTATTCCAGGCGGAATAAAGGTATGGAAAATTATTTTTTTTAACATGCATAAATAGATTTATTTGTTTAATATTTTGCAAATATTTTATATTATCATACATGCCTACATGCAACATGAATAGGTTAGGTTCTGGGTGGAGCAGTTTTCCGCTGCGAGAATTTTTTTTTTTAAAAAAAAAAAGTTTTAAAATCCATTCTGCTCCCGTTGCTGTTTGCATGCCTAGTGTAGGATCATGTCAAACCACCTGCACCTATTTCTTTCAGTGGTATCAGAGCAGGTTGCATATGTAATCTATTCCTGTATGCATGTTTATAGATTAAAAATTGTTTAATCTAAAAATGTATTCTGATTTCTTTTTGGAACCTAGTTGAGACCTTCACCATGATCGTGTGTCTTTGACACGATGCGGGTCGTCTGTGTTGGCCTCTTCAGAAGGATCCTTAAAGAATATTAAAATTAAAAAGTTTTAATTTGTTGATACATGGTTTTGGGCATGTTTTATATGAAATATTTGTAAAATATTTGAATCTAGATGCATGATTGGTTTATGTAAAAATTGTTTTACATAGTGACTTAATTAAAAATTATTTTAATTAAGTGTTTAGCTTATTAAAAAATTTTAGGTTTATGAAATCTAATCAAATTTGCATAAGCCATTTTGGGTTAGCTGACTAGTTGGGTCCTTCAATGGGTTAGACCTATGTTTAGTTGAACCAGATAACAAGAAGATTAAACAAAAGTTGTTTAAGGCCCTTCTTTAGAACTATCTAATAGTTAGATTAGTTGATCCGTTCATCTAAAATGGATCCAATTAATGGCTCAGTGGATGCCCGAGTCTTTAGGCTAGTCTGATCGAGTCTGGTAAACCGACTGGTGTCGAGGTAGGTTTGGCATTGTGATCGTGGTTGTATGAGGCTACTTCTTTCCAGGCCAACATGGTTTGTGTCTAGGAAAGATGGTTAATGGCGGATACTCACCCATGATCTCACCTACCTGGCTAGTCGAGTTGACCAGAACTGATTGGAAAAGCTTAATGACTCGAGTTAACCCATGTCACCCAGGTTGATCGGTCTGACTGATCTATAGGTGCCCATAGATCAAATTTGTTGATTTATTTCAACCCTCCTGGAATCTGATTGATTCAGTGGGAGGATGATCTATGTCCTTGTCTTTTTCTTCTATCACAACTAAAAAAAAATCTTCTAAAATTATTAGGTCCTTAAAAAGACTAAGTTAAAGAGTTGACAGTGTCTTAGCCTCCCATTAAGTTGGATAGAAATGTGTCCATTAGCTTGGTGTGCATCGGCAGTTCCATAGAACGGGTGTACATCCGGCGACTGGAATTTCTATCTGATCGATGATGGTTCGGTGCAACCTCCTTAACAGGACCAGGTGGGCCGGCCATAGTCGGGCTTGGTCTTTAGTTAGCTGGAAGCATTGGATTTGTCATTTTAATGGTTGGACCTAACCTGAGACCCGCAATAGGAGGCCCCTGGCTGATTGGGGTGTTCTCTAGGGCAAAATGAAATACTGAAAATTGTTTAGGGAAACAATTGGTTTACAAAACCTACCTTTAGGCTCGTATGGGTGAGCTGGCCATAGTCGGGCTCATGAGAGGCCTATTGGATTTCAGTACCCACTTGAAAAAGTGTTTTCACAGATTGGAGTTAGAGGCTACCAATCTGAAAAATTAGTGGGAGAAACCTTTAGACTAAAGTCCAAGTCTTTTGGTTAAATTATTAATTCATACACTAATTTGGTCTTATTTTCTTTTCAGATGTCTTCAAATTTATCGCTCTGGTCACTTCTCGATAACGAGAAGTTAAAGGGTCACAACTTCGATAGTTGGTATCGAAGATTGAGAATCGTTCTGGAGCATGAACGGATCCTTTATGTGATAACAGATCCGGCACTTGAAATCCCTCCCGCTAATGCACGGAGTGCGGTCAGCGACGCTTATCTGAAGTGGGTCTCTGATCGGACTACTGTCCGGTGCATTATGTTAGTAGCGATGAACGACGAGTTCAATCACAAATTCGAGGAGGCCTAACCTTATGAAATCCTTCAAAAGTTGAAGGAATCCTTCGGCACCCCGGATGATGTAGAACGGTACACAGTGTCTTGTGCCATCTACAATTCCAAGATGCCGAATGGCGGTTCAGTCACTGATCATGTATTGTACATGATCGAGCTGATTGAAAAGTTGGGCAAACTCGGATGCCCCTTGCACGAGCAGCTCGGCAAGGATGCGATCCAGAATTCTCTTCCCTCCTCCTATCTTGATTTTCTCGATCATTATAGAATGAACAAGCCTGCAGTCAACTACCATGGTCTTTTGGGGTTACTGCAGACTTTCGAGAAAGACCACCAACTAAATAAAGGGGTGGTGAGTTTAGTGGGAGGTAGTATAGGTCGTCGTCCCTTTAAGAAAGGGAAGAAGAAAATAAATAAAAAGGGAAAGAAGGTGCAGAATGCTCCTGGCCCTAGTCAGACCAGGAAGTATAAGGCTGATCAGTCTTCTGCAGAGTGTTTCTACTGCAAGAAGAAGGGATACTGGAAGAGGAACTATCCTCTTTATATTGCATCCCTTGATCCGAACAGGCCGAGAAAGCAGAAGTCTGCTGAACAAGGTATTTATATGATAAAACCTTGTAATTACTCTATTATACTGCTAACTGGGTATTGGATACCGGTAGTCCAATTCATATTTGTAATTCATTACAGGGACTTCTAGTTAGCAGAAGATTTGAAGATGGAGAACATTTTCTGAGCGTCGGGAATCGAAATCGTGTTCCAGTACTGGCGGTCGGAGTCGTCTTGTCTTTGAGTCTTGTACTGTCGAACTAGTCGACTGTCACTATTGTCCTAGTTTCATTATGAGCATAATCTCTGTAGGCCTTTTGGCCAATTGTGGTTTTGAACTATCAATAAAAGGAGATTTTTGCAATGTTATTTTGAATAACTCTGTTATAATTAAAGCTAGATTAAATAATGGCATATATGTACTATCAAGGCATGTTAGTGTAATGTACACTTCTAGCAAACGCCCAGACTAGATAATGTCAATGATTTGTATCTTTGGCACTGTAGACTGGATCATATTAACCAAAATAGGATAAACAAGATGCGAGGAGATGGACTCCACTAGGTCAGTAATTCTGAATCACTGCCCACTTGTGAATCCTGTTTACTTGGTAAAATGACCAAGTCACCTTTTACTGGAAAAGGTGAACGAGCTACATAACTTCTAAGTCTAATACATACTGATGTATGTGGACCGATGACAGTTAGTGCCAGAGGAGGATACAAATATTTCATTACTTTTACAGACGACTTTTCAAGGTTCGGTTATGTCTTCTTAATGAGACATAAGTCTGAGTCGTTTGAAATGTTCAAACGATACCATAATGAAGTAGAAAAGCAAACTAGAAAAAGTATTAAAACCCTTCGATCTGATCGAGGTGGTGAATACTTATCTGGTGAATTTTTGACATATCTTGAGGAGAATGGAATTCTCTCTCAATGGACTCCTCCAGGAACACCACAGTTGAATGGTGTGTCCGAAAGGAGGAATCGAACCTTGTTAGAATGATTCGATCCATGATGGGCTTTGCAACTCTGCCGCTATCCTTTTGGAGATATGCGCTTCAGACAGCCTGTTACTTGTTAAATAATGTTCCAAGTAAGTCTGTTGTCTCCACTCCGTATGAGATATGGAATGGACGTAAACCCTCAATCTCACAACTTCGGGTCTGGGGTTGTCCGGCTTACGTAAAGCGTTTAGACTCAGACAAACTTGGTCCAAGGTATGATCGGTGTTTTTTCATTGGTTATCCTAAGGAAACCAAAGGGTATTTCTTCTATTTGGAGAATGAACAAAAGGTGTTCGTTGCTCTTAGAGCTATCTTTTTGGAAAAGGAGTTCTTTGGAGAAGGAACTATAGCCTCTAAGATTGAACTTGATGAAGTTCAGCCAATAGAAGAACCTGCACACTCTAAGGACATCGTAGAACCGGCTGTGATTGAATCACACCCAGAACCCATTAGGAGATATGGTAGAATACCGTGTCAGCCGGATAGATACTATGGTTTCTTGGTCCGGGACGGCGATCCCATTGAGCTCGATGAGAACAATGAGGATCCGATCACCTATATGGATGCACTTCAGAGATCAGACTCTGAGGCATGGCTTGGAGCCATGCGATCTGAAATGGAGTCCATGGAAATCAATAATGTTTGGAAATTGGTTGATCCGCCTGAAGGAATAAAACCCATCGGGTGTAAATGGATCTTCAAGAGGAAAAGGGGCACAGATGGGAAGGTAGAGACCTATAAAGCCCGTCTGGTTGCCAAGGGGTATCGTCAGCGATATGGTATCGATTATGACGAGACTTTCTCCCCTGTGGCAATGCTCAAGTCCATTCGGATCATGCTTGCTTTGGCAGCATATTTTGATTACGAGATCTGGCAGATGGATGTCCGAACCGCTTTCCTAAATGGGGAGCTGGAAGAGGAGGTGTATATGCTACAGCCTGAAGGGTTCACATCCACAGATGAATCAAAAGTATGCAAGTTGCAGACGTCCATTTATGGACTTAAGCAAGCCTCTCGAAGTTGGAACTTACGGTTTGATAGGTGTATCAAATCGTATGGCTTCGTTAGGAACGGAGAAGAACCGTGCATCTATAAATGGGTTAATGGTTCTGTGATTGTATTCCTAGTACTGTATGTTGACGACATTCTCTTAATCGGGAATGATGTCACAGCATTACAAGGAATAAAGGTCTGGTTATCATCTCAGTTCTCCATGAAGGACTTGGGTAAAGCTTCTTACATACTAGGTATGAAGATCTATAGAGATAGATCTAAGAAGCTTTTGGGACTGTCCCAGTCTACGTACATTGATACCATTCTGAAACGGTTCAGCATGGAAAATTCCAAGAAAGGCTATCTTCCGATAGGTTCTGGAATTACTCTTTCCAAGAAGGATTGTGCGACAACTCCTGAGGAAAGAGAATGCATGAGTAGAGTTCCTTATGCTTCTGTAATAGGCTCTATCATGTATGCTATGACTTGTACTAGACCAGACGTGGCATACTCACAAGGAGTAGTGAGCAGATACCAGTCTAACCCAGGTGAGGCGCATTGGAAGGTGGTTAAGTCCATCCTTAAGTATTTGAGAAATACTCAAGATCAATGGCTAATTTATGGAGAACCTGACTTGAAACTTGTGGGGTACTCTGACTCCAGTTTCCAGTCGGATAGAGATGATAGCAAGAGTGTGTCAGGATTTATATTTACCTTGAATGGAGGAGCAATCTGCTGGAAAAGTTCCAAGTAGGAAACTGTTGCAGACTCGGTATGCGAAGCAGAATATATTGCAGCATCAGATGCAGCAAAGGAAGCTGTATGGTTGCGGAAGTTCCTTGGAGAGCTAGGGGTGGCACCTTCCCTAGATGGTCCTGTTCCGGTGTATTGTGACAGCACTGGAGCCATTGCTCAAGCTAAGGAGCCTAAAGCTCATCACCGCACCAAGCACATACTGTGGCGCTACAACCTCGTACGAGAAATCGTGGAACGAGGCGACATCAATCTTCTGAAGATCGATGCAAAAGAAAATTTGGCCGACCCCTTCACTAAAGCCCTCGGAATAAAAGAGTTTGACTATTGTAAATGGAAAATGGGTATTAGATACTCTTCTGATTGGCTTTAGTACAAGTGGGAGTTGTTGGGAATTGTGTCCCAAAGCCAATCACCTGGGTTGTAGGCGGTTGAGCTCAGTATTATACTCTTTCTATGAATTAATAAAATATTTTTTTGACAGCTCATCACATATTGAATTTCCCTGAAATGAACTCTTTCCATATGATGAAGTCCTTAGGACTACACTGACTTCGATACAGAGAGGATGTATCGAGTGGTCCTTAAACCTTGTTCACAACTAAAGGATATATTGTACTGGACGGCAATATATCAAGTATAGGTTATTGTAGTTCACATCGTTTGGTTATCCTCTTGACCAAATGAGTGTGGTGACACTGATGTGATCTACATGTGGGATATGTGATATCTCATTGAACATGACTCCGTGCAGCCCCTTTCTGCCAAAGGGATACTCACGATTGGATATGGGTATATGTGTCCCTATGACCTGAGGTCATCACGGTAGCTTGCAAGCAACTCCCTGTGCTTTGGTGCCGGACTACCCGGATTTCTAATCCGGTGATGGAAGGTTTCTAGGTACAAGCAAGTACTTGTGGAGCAATGATGGACCAAGATGGAATTGACCTATCCAAACAGTTTGGATTGAATGTCTCACAGTATCTCAATTTAGCAAATCCTCGACCGGGATAGTCCTAGTGAGGAGTCACTGGGCTTGCGAGGTTGAGACATGTAGTCGACTGACTCAGTCTGGGTTGGCAGCCCAATCTCAGTCATCCTGAGCATTAGAGGTCAAAGGGATGAATTATACGGTAACCATATGCAAGAGGTTCGATAGTTTGCTCCCGCATCTTCGACCTATCCGGACACTGGGACACATTGCTAGATGGTTTCTTGTGCTGGTACTAGAATTGTTCTAGTGCTACCGTTTAGGTTCGAACCAATGAGGTCACACGCCATAGAGGATTACTCTCTAATCCAGATACCGATTACGATTAAGAGTCATCTCGGTTTTATGGTCACGGTATTTTTTGAGCACTCTTTTATCTGTCTTACCCTTGTCTGTGTCAACCGAAAATTATTCCAGGCTGACTAGGACTGTACCAGATTTTTTCTGAATCAGTTTTGAACTGATTCGGAGTTCGTTTCGGCCTTCAATTGGTTGTGAACCAATTTTAATCCCTTGAACAATTTTAATTGGGTTTGAACCGGTTCAATTGGATTGAACCAAGAGGTTTAAAAAGGGGTTGACTGATTTTGGTTGAACCGGTATTTTCTTTGAACCGGTGTTTACTCCCATTGACCGTTTTACAAGGTAAAATGCTGGAATAAACTTCATGCATCCGAAGAAGGCCAATCGACCTTTCATCGCTGGCGTCTCTTCCTCTCCTCCACCAGCTGGTTTAATCCCTTGTTTACTGCTGGTTTAATGGGTGAAATGCAGCCGAGTCTTCTTCCTCTCCCTGTCTCTCCGTCTTCTTCCCTGCTGTCCTATAAATACCAGCAGTTCCCCCCTGTTTCAGGAGGGGGTTGTTTCACCATGAGAAGAGAGAAAACACCTAGGGTGTTCTTCCGTTTGAGAGGGTAAGAGCTTGGTTCTTTTTCTTCCATTGGGTACGTTGTAGAGCTGGGATTTGGAGTGTGTAAGGGAGAGAAACAAAACCTTGTTTCTTGTGCTCAAATTCCCATTTCAGCAAAGCCCTGTTGCTGAAACTTACCGTGACCAAGTGTCTTCTTCCAGCGGCTAGCACCGCATGTGGAGAGGGATCTGAGAGCCCCGGGCATGTCTCCCCTCTAGAGGGAGTACCCTTCTACTCCTGGGAGCAAGCCACGTGAGCCGGATCACCTGCTGCTGCTCCAAACACAAGGAAGAACCAGCTGTTCCAGTTCTGCTACAGAATTTCTGGCAGCAGACTTTGGGGATTTTATACACCTGTTTTAGCTTGTTTTGATTGCAGATGTTGATGGCAAATCGAAGACCAATTGTCCACCTTGCCGCTGCTGAAATTTGGGAGTAAACGGAGGTCCGGAAGGTGGTATTTGGATGACATTTTGAAAGCTCAAAACATGGTATCCCACGGTCCAAGGAGGAAGAAGGCTGGAATAGATTTATTCCAGCTATTCCAGCCTATTCCAAGTTTATTCCAGAGTTATTCCAGGTGGAATAAAGGTATGGAAAATTGTTTTTTTTAATCATGCATAAATAGATTTATTTGTTTAATATTTTGTAAATATTTTATATTATCATACATGCCTACATGCAACATGAATAGGCTAGGTTCTGGGTGGAGTAGTTTTTCGCTATGAGAATTTTTTTTAAAAAAAAAAAAGTTTTAAAATACATTTTGCTCCCATTGCTATTTGCATGCCTAGTGTAGGATCATGTCAAACCACCTGCACCTATTTCTTTCATTAGCCATAAGCATTTAAGTTTCATTGCGCATATGCAAATTTCTAACATGTTGTGCATATGACTCATACCAACATCTAATAAATTACAGGTTTGACTAGCATTCCTATCAAAAGGAATTTATTAAATCTTTAACTACAACTTTGTACTTGACCCTTTGTTGGTGGGTGACATGCAGATAAAAATTTTACATGGACTCTGGTGCGGGCACCAGACTCAGAAGAAGACTTCAGAGCTCCATCTGGATCTCTGATTAACCTTGCCCGAAGAATTAGGGTTTTTTGGTTTTTAATAAGAGTTGACTAGATCAACTTAATTTAGCTTGAGTCTACATTACCTGCATTTTATTTTGTTGAGTCATGTTGACTCAGTAGTGGACTAGGGTTTCAAAATGGGATGTTACACTTTCTTCCAAGACCAGGCAAGTGGACACCACACTCCCAGCCACACTCCCAGTCCAGGGGGCGCCATATCCACATCCAGCAGCTTTTGGTCCCCACTCCACAGATGGCAACCTCCTTCTCTCATGCGCCAGATAAGGAGAAGTCCACCAAGAGACCACCAATCAAGGGGGCGGCCAAGACTTTCCCAAGAATTCCAAAACAAAGAAGGGAAGAAATTCTCTTGGAAGAGAACTTCAAGGGGGCGCCCACTACCTGCCAAAAACAATCAAATCAAAGATGGGAAGGACCTTGACTTAGGGAGGAAGAAAAGGAGGAGTCCAAAAGAGTTGATCCAGGGAAGGAAGAAAATTTTTCTTGAAAATCCAAGCAAGGTGGCGCCATCTACCTGCCATTTATAACCCAAATCCTATTTTTTTGGTATTTTGGCCGACCATATGTAAGGGATTTGCCCTAATTTGGAGATCCCCTCCTTTAGTCCCACATGGGAAGATGTGAAACCCTCCTCCCTTGTAATGCCTTATAAATTAAACTCCTCTTGTAAGTTTACAACAATCAGATGAATGAAAGAAATTTTTTTATGAGCAAACTTGTGTTCTCTTTTCCGCACTTGCTTCCAGGTGTTGAGCTCCGTGAGGGAGTAAATCCGGGTTCCCCTGGAACCTTGAGGAGGTGAGAGATCTCCAAAACCCAAAACCCTAGGTTAGCCACTTCTACTCCAAAACCCTAGCCGCCCACCATCCACTTCAATCCACCAAACCCTAGCCTATTCCACCTCTCACGGCCATTTTCTCCAAGTCCAGGCCGACCACCAACATCCAGCTACAGTCCGGGTACTTCAGATCCAAAGCTCTTTCTAGAGGGAGTCGAATCAGCCTTCAAGAGAATCCGGCTCTCAGCGACATCAGCCTTCAAGTTCTTCGAACTGGTAAATCCTTCCCTGAGTCTCTGAATCCATCACTTGTTTTTCTTCTTCCCAGATCTTGAGTTCAGGAGAAGCCGACCCAGCCACGAGACTAGTATTTGAGGATCCATTGCGAAGATAGCCGAATCTGAGGATCCAACAATCTGCTCGAGAGAGTTCTTCCACCCAAATTCTGAGAAGATCACTGTCTGGTTAGTAAACCATCTCTTCTCTTTATTTCTGTCGTGTGCTCGGAGTGTGGCTGGGCATGTGGCTTGGAGTGTGGCCTCCACTTGCTTGAACCTTGAGTTGATTGGAAGAGAAATGTGGCACCATTTTGGACCAAATTGAAACCACATTGGGACTTGCACCGAGTCAACATGACTCAACAAAATTTAAATGGTGACTCAAGAAATAAATAAAATAAATAAACTGGTTGACCAGGTCAACCTTTATTACAAACCCTAATTTCTCGGGCAATGTCAATCAGAGATCCAAATGGAGCTCTGAAGTCTTCTTCTGAGTCTGGTGCCCGCACCAATTCTCCCAGGGTGGGAGGAACTCGACCCTGTCGAGTAAGGCTCAAGTTGACTCTGGTATCTCTCCAAGAGGTCTGGGTCCAATTCTTGTAATTCTTCTCGGGAGATCCAAGAGTCATCAGAATCTGGCCTTCCTTGCCAGCGGACCAGGTACCTTTGGTATCCTCGATTACGAGTAGAGATAACCTGATCATCCAGGATCTTTTCAATCTGCTCTTTCCTCACAGGCCAGTTTGTTGGTGGACACACAGGGTCGGGATCACTCTCAATGATAGGGTTAGGCTCAAAAGGCTCACTAGGAATCACAGCTGGCTCCCTGTACTCTACTAAGTCTGTAATGTTGAAAGTAGAGCTAATGCCTAGTTCTGGAGGCAACTCGAGCACATAGGCATTGGATCCTACTCTCTTTACCACTCTAAATGGTCCAGCTCCCCTAGCATGTAACTTTCTAACGGTTCCAGGAGGAAACCGTTTAGGCCTTAACCTAATCATCACATAGTCTCCCTCAACAAAAGATTTGACTCGCCTTTGAGTATCAGCCAACTTCTTATAAGTTTCATTACTTAAATTTATTTTGGCATGAATTTCTTTATGCAAGTCTTTTATATGCTGTGCAAAATTCTCAGCAGATTCGGAGACTCGAGTGTGGACAGGTAAAGGGACTAGGTCAAGAGGTGTGTGAGGTTTGTACCCATGTACAATTTCAAATGGACTCTTACCCGTAGACCTATTGACCGAGTCGTTGTACGCAAATTCTGCCCTTGGTAGGTATAAATCCCAATTTCTGGTATTTTCACCAACAAGACATCTCAGCAGATTTCCTAGGCTACGGTTCACTACTTCAGTTTGGCCATCAGTTTGGGGATGATAGGCAGTTGAAAACTTAAGTTTTGTCCCTAACTTATGCCAAAGGGTCTTCCAAAAGTAACTGGTGAACCGGACATCCCTATCTGAAACGATTGTCTTAGGTAGGCCATGGAGTCTAACTATCTCATTGAAGAAAAGTGTGGCTACCTTAGACGTATCAAAAGTTTGGGAACAAGGCAAGAAGTGGGCCATTTTAGAGAATCGGTCGACTACGACACAGATAGAATCATGTCTCCTCTGGGTCTTAGGTAAACCTAACACAAAATCCATACTCACATCTTGCCAAGGACGATCTGGGACAGGGAGTGGGGTATAAAGGCCAGTGTTTTGTTTTCGCTGTTTGGCAACAGCGCAGGTTCGACATCTAGATACAATATTAGCTACATCCCTTTTTAAGCTAGGCCAGAAAAAGTGGTCTTCAATAGCTAGAATGGTCTTGTCTTTTCCAAAATGGCCAGCTAAACCTCCAGCATGGATTTCCCAAATCAAAAATTCCCTAAGAGAAGTTCTCGGGATGCAAAGCCTATTTTTGAAGAACAAAAAACCATCTACAAGGGTATAATCCTGGTGATTACTAGATGGTCCTTGAACTAGATCCTGATACACAGTTGTGAAATCCGGACAAGACTCATATTCCTCTTTGATTTGCTCAAACCCTATGACCTCAGTTCTAACAGAAGTTAATAACAGAGATCGGCGACTAAGGGCATCAGCTACCTTATTCTCAACTCCAGCCTTCTGTTTCAGGACAAAAGTATAGGACTGGATATATTCTACCCACTTAGCATGCCTAGGGTTAAGCTTCTTTTGGGAGTTCAGAAATCTAAGAGCCTCATGGTCCGAAAATAGTACAAATTCATGCGATAGCAAATAATGTCTCCAGTAACGCAAAGCTTGCACCACCGCATAAAATTCCTTATCATAGGTAGAATACCTAAGCTTAGCATCATTAAGTTTTTCACTAAAGAATGCTATGGGATGATTCTCTTGGCTTAGGACTCCACCTATTCCTACACCTGAAGCATCACAGGCAACCTCAAATACTTTAGAAAAATCGGGTAATCTCAGAATGGGTGCCTGGGTCATTTTATCCTTAAGATCTAGGAAGGCTTTATGGGCTGACTTAGTCCAACGAAATTCTCCCTTCCTAATACAATCAGTGATAGGAGCAGCTAAAGTACTAAACCCCTTGATGAATCGCCTATAGAAGGTAGCCAAGCCATGGAAACTTCTAACTTCATGCACATTGGTTGGCTCTGGCCAGTCTACTATGGACTTAATCTTCTCAGGATCGGCCGCCACGCCGTCAGGGGTTACTACAAAACCAAGAAAGATAACTCTACTAGTCATGAATTCATACTTCTTAAGATTACCGTAGAGTCTCTCATTCCTCAAAACTTGGCAGACTGCTCTAAGGTGGTCTAGGTGATCTGTTGGGGTCTTACTATAGATCAGGATGTCATCAAATAGACCACCACAAATTTTCCTATGAAAGCTCTAAGTACCTGGGTCATAATTCTCATGAAAGTACTAGGGGCATTGGACAACCCAAAAGGCATAACAACCCATTCATAAAGACCATCCTTAGTTTTGAAAGCAGTTTTCCATTCATCCCCGGGTCTAATCCTAACCTGATGATAGCCGCTTTTGAGATCAATCTTAGAAAAAACCATTGCACCAGCCATCATATCAAGCATGTCATCTAGTCTAGGGATGGGAAACCTATATTTGATTGTAATTTTATTGATGGCATGACTGTCAACACACATCCTCCACGTGCCATCTTTCTTTGGGGTCAGTAAGGCTGGGACTGCACAAGGGCTAAGACTTTCTCTAATAAACCCCTTCCTCAATAATTCTCCAACCTGCTTTTGCAGTTCTTCATGCTCAGATGGATTCATCCTGTAATGGGGCAAGTTGGGCAAAGTCGCTCCTGGGATTAGATCTATGGCATGCTGGATATCCCTAAGAGGTGGAAGGTGGTCTGGCAAATCCTCGGGAAAGACATCCTCAAATTCTTTTAACACAGGTTTAACTTCTTGAGGAGGCTCTGAGGGTTTCGAAGTTCTAAGTTCCTTAGCAGTCAGCATCCAGATGGGTGAACCACTATGAATTTCTTGTTCTAGATCCTTAGCACTGATTAGGTTCACTCCAGTTTTCATCTCCTTAACCTTACCAACTCCTTTAGTTACCTTGTCCTTAGGGGGAACGGAATGGATCGTAATCTTCTTCCCTTTGAAATTAAAGACACAGGTATTGGATTTTCCTAAGAGGGTGGCATCATGATCATACAACCAAGGTCTTCCGAGAATTATACTGCTCACCCCCATGGGTAAGACATCGCACCAAATCTTTTCGTGATAAGATTGCATTTGGATTTGGACTTGACATCTAGATTGGATGGGTATGGAGGTAGAATCTACCCAAGAAACCTTATAGGGGTTGGGATGGGGAACTGGGATTAAGCCTAACATCTTGACAGTGCTAGTAGAGATGGCATTTACACAGCTCCCACTATCTATGATGATCTTACATACCTTATCCCCTAATTTAAGAAAAGTTTGTAGGATGTTAGTCCTACGCCAATCCTCTTGAACTAGATTCTGGGATAGGATGCATCTTACAACTCCTAATTGGTCAGATTCATTGGGTTCCTCCTCTCCTTCATACTCCTCAACCAAATTCATTCCGGCCTCATAAACTTCTTCTTCAAATTTCTCACTGGGCTCGGAATTTTTGGTATCAGAGCTTTTGTGGAAGTAAAATTAAGATTAATTCTTCTTTTTTTTTTTATATTTCAGAAATTGGCTTCGACTCAAAGTAAAGTTAAACTAAGTTGATGGAAACTAGGTAAGGATTGAAAGCACAATTTAGAAGAAGCTAAGTTATCAGAGTAGTTCAGAAGTAACGGATCGCTGGGGGTTGAGAAACTCCCAGACCTAGGGTTTCGCTCTGAACTTTCAACAGGACAGAAATAAAGAGAAGAGATGGTTTACTAACCAGACAGTGATCTTCTCAGAATTTGGGTGGAAGAACTCTCTCGAGCAGATTGTTGGATCCTCAGATTCGGCTATCTTCGCAATGGATCCTCCAATACTAGTCTCGTGGCTGGGTCGGCTTCTCCTGAACTCAAGATCTGGGAAGAAGAAAAACAAGTGATGGATTCAGAGACTCAGGGAAGGATTTACCAGTTTGAAGAACTTGAAGGCTGATGTCGCTGAGAGCCGGATTCTCTTGAAGGCTGATTCGACTCCCTCTAGAAAGAGCTTTGGATCTGAAGTACCCGGACTGTAGCTGGATGCTGGTGGTCGGCCTGGACTTGGAGAAAATGGCCGTGAGAGGTGGAATAGGCTAGGGTTTGGTGGATTGAAGTGGATGGTGGGCGGCTAGGGTTTTGGAGTAGAAGTGGCTAACCTAGGGTTTTGGGTTTTGGAGATCTCTCACCTCCTCAAGGTTCCAGGGGAACCCGGATTTACTCCCTCACGGAGCTCAACACCTGGAAGCAAGTGCGGAAAAGAGAACACAAGTTTGCTCATAAAAAAATTTCTTTCATTCATCTGATTGTTGTAAACTTACAAGAGGAGTTTAATTTATAAGGCATTACAAGGGAGGAGGGTTTCACATCTTCCCATGTGGGACTAAAGGAGGGGATCTCCAAATTAGGGCAAATCCCTTACATATGGTCGGCCAAAATACCAAAAAAATAGGATTTGGGTTATAAATGGCAGGTAGATGGCGCCACCTTGCTTGGATTTTCAAGAAAAATTTTCTTCCTTCCCTGGATCAACTCTTTTGGACTCCTCCTTTTCTTCCTCCCTAAGTCAAGGTCCTTCCCATCTTTGATTTGATTGTTTTTGGCAGGTAGTGGGCGCCCCCTTGAAGTTCTCTTCCAAGAGAATTTCTTCCCTTCTTTGTTTTGGAATTCTTGGGAAAGTCTTGGCCGCCCCCTTGATTGGTGGTCTCTTGGTGGACTTCTCCTTATCTGGCGCATGAGAGAAGGAGGTTGCCATCTGTGGAGTGGGGACCAAAAGCTGCTGGATGTGGATATGGCGCCCCCTGGACTGGGAGTGTGGCTGGGAGTGTGGTGTCCACTTGCCTGGTCTTGGAAGAAAGTGTAACATCCCATTTTGAAACCCTAGTCCACTACTGAGTCAACATGACTCAACAAAATAAAATGCAGGTAATGTAGACTCAAGCTAAATTAAGTTGATCTAGTCAACTCTTATTAAAAACCAAAAAACCCTAATTCTTCGGGCAAGGTTAATCAGAGATCCAGATGGAGCTCTGAAGTCTTCTTCTGAGTCTGGTGCCCGCACCAATTCTCCCAGGGTGGGAGGAACTCGACCCTGTCGAGTAAGGATCAAGTTGGCTCTGGTATCTCTCCAAGAGGTCTGGGTCCAGCTCTTGTAACTCTTCTCGGGAGATCCAAGAGTCATCAGAATCTGGCCTTCCTAGCCAGCGGACCAGGTATCTTTGGTATCCTCGATTACGAGTAGAGATAACCTGATCATCCAGGATCTTTTCAATCTGCTCTTTCCTCACAGGCCAATTTGTTGGTGGACACACAGGGTCAGGTTCACTCTCAAGAGCAGGATTAGGTTCAAAAGCCTCACTGGGAATCACAGCTGGCTCCCTATACTCTACTAGGTCTGTAATGTTGAAAGTGGAGCTAATGCCTAGTTCTGGAGGCAACTCGAGCACATAGGCATTGGATCCTACTCTTTTTACCACTCTAAATGGTCCAGCTCCCCTAGCATGTAACTTTCTAACGGTTCCAGGAGGAAACCGTTCAGGCCTTAACCTAATCATTACATAGTCTCCTTCGTCAAAAGTTTTGACTCGCCTTTGAGAATCAGCCAATTTCTTATAATTTTCGTTACTTAAATTTATTTTGGCTTGAATTTCTTTATGCAAGTCTTTTATATGCTGTACAAAAACTTCGACAGACTCGGAGACCCGTGTGTGGACTGGTAAAGGAGCTAGGTCAAGAGGTGTGTGGGGTTTGTAACCATGCACAATTTCAAAGGGACTCTAGCCTATAGACCTATTGATCGAAACATTGAATGCAATTTCAGCCCCGGACAAAATACAAATCCCAATTTCTGATGCTCTCAATCAAACCAAAATCTGAGAAGATCACTGTCTGGTTAGTAAACCATCTCTTCTCTTTATTTCTGTCCTGTTGAAAGTTCAGAGCGAAACCCTAGGTCTGGGAGTTTCTCAACCCCCAGCGATCCGTTACTTCTGAACTACTCTGATAACTTAGCTTCTTCTAAATTGTGCTTTCAATCCTTACCTAGTTTCCATCAACTTAGTTTAACTTTACTTTGAGTCGAAGCCAATTTCTGAAATATAAAAAAAAAAAGAAGAATTAATCTTAATTTTACTTCCACATATGCTTCTTTGTTCTTTGTTCTGCATCAGACTCCTAATAAATGCCATAAGGTCTTCCAGAAATAGGTAGCAAATCTAACTTGCTCAAAGGATTTATGCAACCTATTAACCTTAACAAAGTGTAATCGAGTGGTTCTAAAAGCATTGGAAGCCTTAGGATAGGGTTGGAAATAAGAAGAGGATTCGTGGAATAGTCCTTGATTAATGAGGATGACCTTAAGGTTTGGGCATTAATTTATATCTACAAGCAATAAAAGGTCCATTTTATGGAAGTATGAGTCAGCAATTTTAGGAAAGAGATCTTTAACTGGGACTAAAGGAGTGAATTCCCCTGAGGGTACTGAATTGAAGAAACCATGTCCTCACTAATTTTCTCTTATTCTTAAATTTTAGGGATGGCTCTATAATTTGATTCTCTTCTAGTATTTCCTTAGGAAAGTCCTAGTAGTAGCAGTGTTATACTCCTCATATTTCTCTTCTTCTAATTGCCTTTCCAATACAGCTTCAGTCTAAGTATTTTCCTGATCAGCTAATTCTGGATCTACCATATATATTTTCTCTTCAATATCATCTTTGTGAACAAATAGGGTAGTAGGGATGGGTCGGCTAAAGGGAACTTGACTAGCACTTAGCTTATATCCAGAAGTACTAATCTTATTGGGTTCGGGTCGATGGGTTATGGATCTCCTCTGCTCATAGGACATGGGTATGTACTTTTTCCTAAGTTTGATCTTCATGACTCTCCATGTGGCTATAGGCATGTCTCTTCTCTGACGACAAATAAGCTCAACATTTTTCCAATATAATCTTGCCTGGCAGACTAATCTATGTTTGGCAAATTTAAACTTCCTCTCTGCCGACATCCCATACCATTCAAAGTATTGATCCATGTCGCCTTCCCAATCAGTGTATACCTTAGGGTCTAGACTTCCATCAAAGGTAGGTGCCTCTAGGCAAATGCTCCTAATGGCTCTTTTATCCTGGTCGACAAAATCATGGTATGGTCATCTCTGGTTACGTTCCAAGGTAGGTTCATGGCATTGGGCTCTTCTAAGATTGAGGGGCATTGGTAAAGGTGATTCAGGTTCAGCATGGGTCACATGGGTCTCTTCTAGGATCCAGATACACTCCTCCATTTGATCAAACTTATTATTTAGTTGGGCAAACTACTCAATCATGGTCCTTATGAGTTTTCAAGATTGGATCCATGGTGACACTTGGTTGGGTTTGGAAATGTTGGTATGGGATTCTTGATCTAGTGGTCATGTAGCATAGAGACTCATTCTAGGGGTTTCCTAGACATAGAAATTCAATGTAGAATGAATTGACTAATTACAATCAAGTCTTAAATTATCCCTTTAACTAGCAAGGTAAGAGGTGGGAGTGTGGGAGGCTCCCCCTGCTCTCGTAGGGCCCCAATTAAAAATCACAGTTTCGCTTAAGGCATTTACCGTTGGACCCCTAGCCTAAGACACTAATTTTGGTGTGGGCACTAGGATCAGATAGAGGCTCCTCAATCCTCTGTGGATCTCTGATTAGGGTTTCAATTTAATGGATCCTGTAATAAGGCTTCAAGCCTGAACATTTTAATTTTGAGTCAAGTACTTAGCTCCAATTTTTGTTTTAGCCTTGTACCTTGGCCAATTTGGTCAAGCTAGGTCAATCGGTCCTGTGTTTAGCTGTATTGGTCCAAGCCTAAGTCTACTTGATGATTGAGCTCAAGCTAGAGTGGACATTTGAGTCAAGCCCAGTTAATGGATCAAGCCATCTTTCCCACACCAAGTTGGATCACCATGTCCAATGACTGGAGCACCACTTCATCAGTGCCATGTGGCATGAGGGGGCACCACCTTACCAAGACACTTGGGCATCCAAGAGAGAATGGAGGGATTCAAAGTTAATGCTTGTTGGATGCCCATGCTCCAAGCCAACAAATTCCCTATCCCACTCCCCACATCAAGCTCTTTTCCAAAGAAGCTTGGTCAGCCAAGGAAGGTCTTCAAGGTAATGAAGCATCCCTTGATTTGTGAAGACATGTTCCTTGCTTCAAGCCCCCCACATCATGCCTTCTTCCCAAAGAGTCTTTGCCGGCCAAGGAAGGTCTTCAAGGCAATGAAGCATCCCTTGATTTGTGAAGACATGTTCCTTGCTTCAAGCCCCTACGTCATGCCTTCTTCCTAAAGAGTCTTGGTCGGCCATGGAAGAAAATCAAAGTCCAAAGGGTGCCACCTTTAATCATGAAGACAACATTCCCCAAATCAAGCTCCTCCACCAAAGCATGGTCAGCCTAGCATCTTGGATTTCGAATTCCAAGGGATTGAATGCAGATTTTTGGGCACCCCTTGTTTAAATTTTGTAACTCCACTCATTTGAATTCAAATGAGACTTAGGTGCTTATAAAAGGAGCCCTAACCTCTTATAGTTTCAATTTTGAATGAATGATAAAAAAGAGAGAATTTCTTCTTCTAATTATCCTTATCTTCTAGACTAGGAACTTTATGAGAGAGCGCCTTTGTCCTTCGGGACATTAAGGGATGAGAGGCCCTGAGTTACCATCCTCCTTCGCAAGTCATCCAGTCATCTTCAAGTTTGGACGCCCCCTGGAAACTCCATCTAGATGCCTAGCAAGAAGAGCCTCCTCGACCACCATTCTCAACCCTTTTCCATCCCTTCTTACTTGCTTATATATTCTTCTTGATGTTTCCTAATCCTTCACTTGGGTGCTCGCAGGTCCTCCAAGTGCCACGGACAACGGAGTCGGTCTTCCTTGCCACTGCAACCATCGGATGGAAAGTCGGCGAATCTGCAGGATTGAAGGCTTGTTCCTCCAGGCCGCATCCGTGAGAGTGAGTGAACTCAGCATCGGGCGCATCAAAGTTTTTCAAGATTTGCATCCCTAATCTCCTAAGTAGGTATTGATCTAGAGCTAAGTCCCACGAGGTTTCTCAATCCCGAGGTCCTCTCCTTATCTTTGTTTAGGGGCTATCTTGCATGCTAGAAATTCTTATCTTTATAGAATCTCTAGATATGTTCTTTGCTTGTCTTCAGGAATCTTTAATCTACTAAAACTTTAAAAAAATTACAAGAAAAATCATTTGCATATCCATCTCATCATTAGTATAGTCTCGCATCATCTTAGTCCCACATCATTTTCTGATATCAGAGCTTCATCCCGCATCAAATTTCCAGGAGTAAGTGAAGAATTGAGTTACACTAATCTCAACACAATACCTTGAACTTGACTTGTTGGTGTCCCTAGTCTTTGCTTTAGGTTACTACTCGATTTTAATTAGGGCTTAGGATCGATGCAAATGGGGGTGGTTGTTTGCGGGCCAAGAAAAGGTGATAAAATCTTTCCTTTATCTTAGATATAGAATTGCCCTTGGATATCTTAAATATAAATGCACAAGCAAATTCTACTCATCATGAAAACTAAATTATCTAAGCAATTCAATTTTGTAATGTGCCAGAAAACTTTAGGATGTTCAATGTGCTAATAAAAGAAAATTATGCATTTCAAGCAATCACTTAGACAAGTCATGCAATCACACATCGAGCAAGCAATTAGCATATTAAACTTTTAACCTAAGGATATCACGTCAGGCCGTAGCTCATTACTCCCATGGGTCGTAATAGTATATTTTTGTATACCTACTTAGGAGGCGTGAAACCCTAGATCAAAGAATGAAAACAATGCAGATTTTTTTTTGAAATTTCAGATCTAAAATCTATGAGGAAGATTTCAGCCTTGGTTTTTTTTGAACTAGCAAAATTAATAAAAAATGCTAATGAAAACTAGGATCTGTAAAGCTGTGAGGAGAACTTTCAGATTAATCCTTAATATGCAGAATTTCAACATGCAAGAAATCTCAGCACTACACATGAACTAGTCCTAATAACCATGCTCTAATACCAAACTGATGTGGGATGAAATGCATGAAAAACATCAGCATAAAAGAAAACCTATTTCGGATGAGCAATGATTCCGATCTATATGGCTTATTCTTCCCAAGAAGGAGTAAAGAACATGCTATGATTGATTACAATAAGAGTAAAAAGCACTATCCCGTAGACTGAACTCACCCAAATGATAAAGAAAGAGTATCTAAGGGTTGAGAAACCACTTATGATTAGGAGTAGTACCTTATTCAACAAGTCAGACCTAAGGTTAGGGGGGTTTGTACCATGCAATGATCTCTTCTCCGTAGTTGGATCTCTCAACACTCGAGGGGATTGGCGCCTGGATGAGGAGACGTTACTTTGGCAGATTCGTCGACTTTCAAGTTCGGGGTTCCAAGGCAAGGATGATCTCCTCTACGGATTGAGATACCTAGGGGATCCTGCAAGCAATAGAGTTAGAGACCTATCGAAGCAAAGAATGAAGTGGAAAGGAAATTTTGAGTTGAGAGGGGTAGGGAATGGCGATGGAAGATGGATCTTGGCAAGGATGAGGCTTGGCATGAAAGAGTCTTGGTGAGGAGGAAGCTTGTCGCCCAAAGACTTGAAGGAGGAATGCTTGATGGGTAGGGCTTGGAGGAGGAACTCTTGGTGGCTAGGACTTGGAAGAGAGATTAGGGTTTGGAACTTAGAGAACTAGATTGGTTTGGGCCTCACACCTTCTCCCTCACGGAGCATCAATGCGAATAGCATAGAAGTAGAAAAAAACTCTTTCATTCATCAAGATTCATCTCTTACAAGAGGAGAGGGGGGTATTTATTAATCACCCAAGACCCTTTTGAAATTTGAATACATGCCTAAAACAAGGAGAGAAAAAGGGGAGTGCCTTTCATACTTGGGCGGTCAAGGACTTCTAAGTGGGGCGCCTCTTTCCTTTCATGCTTGGTCAAAGATTTCCAAGTGGGGTGACTCTTTTAAAAATTGAAAAGCTTCCAAGTTGGTGGGAGAAGAAGGTGGGGTGCCCATTTGAATTTCATGGAAATAAGGAGAGAAAGGTGGGGGCGCCACTTTGTTTCTTCCTTTGCTTGGGGTGGCTTGAGTGGGGACCAGTGGAGGAGGCACATGACATCTTCCTTCTTTGCTTCAGTGGGGACCAGTGGAGGTGGTGCATGAAATCTTTGTTTAAGTGGAGACTAGTAGCTCTCCTCTTGGACTTGACTTGAATGAAAGAAAACAAAATTATAGAACTGAAAATGAAACCCAATGGGCTCAATTGACTTAACTCTATTACAAGACTAATAGGACTCAAAAATTGATGGACTCAAATGCCTAAGCAATCCATAATGAGCTTTAATTTAGGTGCAGCCTCTTTCTGATCCTGGTGCCTGCACCACTAGTTAGTATGCTAGCAAGAAAGAAGAGAAGAGCAGGTTCAATGAAATTAGATTTAGCAAAAAGTTCCATTTCATTGATCCTCCAAACATTTTGTATAAGCCTTGATGGCCACTATAAAAGAAAGATAGAAAAAGAAGAAAGCAAAAAAGACATGCATTGATCATGGAAGGCTAGCCAAATCTGCACCCTTCCTTGAGTCCTCCCATTAGAGTTCATAGAGTCCTCGCCACTACCCAAAGGTGACTCCACCATTAGTTTCCTAATATCTATATCTGGTAATTGCCTAGAAGCTCACCCTTTGCAAAGCTTGAAGCTCTACTATAAAGCATCCCTATAGGAGACCAATAGCTCTTGGTAGTACTCCTCCCCAAACTTGAAGGCCTCCTTTGGTACCTTGGAAGCCAGTGCTTCTGCTGCTATGCCTCCTCTCTTGTAGCCGAGACCTAGTCCTTGGCCTCACCGAGCACCTCTTCCACCACCCAGGCCCTTGCCTCAACCTTGGCGACCTTTATCTTTGCCTCATTAAGTGCTTTTTCTATCCTAGTAGCCCTCGCTTTAGCCTCACCGAGAACTACCCATGCTTTAATAAAGTCTTTCTCTCTGGCTTCATGCCTCTCTCAGTAGGCAATGGAGCTCTGCACACTCCATTATGCTCTCAGAAGGCAAGCAAACTTGGTTGCCAGAGATGTCTCTATCGTATCCGCCCTCACCTACTCAATCGCCTCCCGCTTGCTGGCTAGGCTGAGCTCTTGGACTACCTTATCGTGCTCCTCCTCTGCCATCTTAGTGAGCCTCCATGATTGCTCCACCTTGGTGAGGAGGTTATCCATATATTGTAGTAGCCCCTAGGTCTCCAGGAAACCCTACATCAAAAGACAAATTTAGCAAGATCTTCATCCCTGAAGAGAAGCCTACCACAAGAAGAATCATTGAGAGAACTATTGATATGGTGATCCAGATGAACTGCTACAGGCCCTCACTCATAGGCCTCCCTTATGCCTCGTCCTTGACCTTTGAGGAACAAGGTCCTTAAGAGCCTGAGGAAACCCTCCATCCCTAGCAGGCGAACCTCGCTCAAGATGGGGGCACTCTCTCAAATGGTAGAGGACCGTATCTCTCCACCCTTACTAGCACTCACTGCAAGAGTAGCTACCTGCTTCATCTTGGCAACCACTATCCTAGCCTTCACAGATGCCCTGGTCATCCTCATCGGAGGCTCCAACACAAACACTCAAGTCTCGCCAAGTCTTGCCAACCATCACCTGATCCTTCATGATGTTGCCGACCCTTCTTCTCTCCCCTCCTAAGCCTAGCTTGCACCTATCAGGGTATCACCTCCCATGTCAAGAGGCACCTCGGCCTCCACTTCCACCTCTATAGTGGGTGCCTTTCTAGGAACAACTATAAGGTCCGGAGGGAGTGACTATCCTTTGGTCTTCTTCACCTTCCATGCCTCCTCCATAGGGGATGAGGAATGTGCCCACTTCCCCTTTAAATCAACCGGGGGTGGTGGAGACTTCTTGATAGCCACCAATTATGGCCCACCTTGGATCATCAAGCCTACACTAAGAGACGAGGTTACTTTGCCTATTCAGAAAAGCTGAAGACTATTTATCAAATAGTTGGTGGGGGACCTACCTTGGGACAAGGAAACTCCCATCATGAAGAGAGCCTCCGGCCAACTCTCCGAGAGAAGGTCATCATATGGTGGGACCTGAACCGATGTTAGTTCATCCACCATAATCTACTCCCGATCTTATAATATCAGAAGCTCTAGCAGCTACAAGGTCTCAACCTCACCCCAGCATCCCAGGAATAGCCATGATGTCTGGGAAGCCACCAAAGAAAAATCATGATTTCCAACTGCATAGCTTTGTTGAGTCGGAGAGAAGCTGGACCCCTTGTGGGGGGAGGCGTACCACCACCCTAGGCTCTTCAAATTGGCCTTCATCTAGAGGAATGTGTGGAACACCCTCACCTTGGACTCCATGCGATGATGGACCATCAAGCTGAAAAAGTCAATGATGGCCCTCAAGGTGTTGGGAACCAACTGCACTAGACATAGTTGGTACCACCACTACAGATCTGCCATCATTGGGAGCATGGGGATCCTAAGCCCTATCGGTGATGCACTTATACTTGCTTCGAACCTCTAGCTGGATGTATGCCATGAAGCCAAACTTCTCCTAAAGCTGATGGACCATCTCCTCCATCAAGGTAGAGGCTACGATCTCGGGTGTGAGATCCAGCACCTCTACCCCATGATCACTACATCCGGACGTGAAGAAAGATGAAAGAAGGGAAAGATAGAGGAACCCAAGATTGCCTACTGCTAGTGCACTTTTCCAATCATCCAAAGACTCTTCTCTCTGTCGCTCTTCTACACCTCAATCACCTAGTATTGCAAAGGTGGAGGAGGCCCGACTAGCTTCTGCTCTTATACTTGTTGAAAGGGCCCATCCCTTCCTCAATGAGGGGGCATCAGTTTCCACCTCGCCACTCGATGCATCACATGTCTCCCGGTCATTAAAAGGCACCATCTCGAGAGGCATATTGTAATGCCAAACTGCCATAGTAATTTTTTAAATCTATCACTATTCTGGATGATGCCACCTCCCCAAAAATCATGTATACTCTCCTCCACCATGTGCCCACCCTAGCATAGATCTTGATGGGCATAGCCTTGACTTCTTCAAAACGAGCAGCCTCATCTAGTGCGGCCTTGCCATGGGCTACCTCGTCCAATGCAACTTTTCCTATTTCACCGCAAGTTGCCTTATCTGGTGTAGCCTTGCCTACCTCACCTACCTCGCCATGAGTTGCCTCATCCAACATAGCCTTGCCAAGCTCACCTTAGCACTACAGGCTCTTACACCCCGTGAGACTAGTTAGGTCTCTACCTCCTTCACCTAAGGCCTAGGAGAAAATAGGGCCACTTGGATTTGGAAATGGGGGGTAACTGATATAGTAGGGTCTAGTTGGTCCAGCATGGCACCAAAGCTCCAATCCATATTAGACAAGTGCCAGCCAACTCAAACGACCAGGCTACCTCTCTATGCCTCGCTACTTGGATATCAAGCCTCGTGATTATCACCTGCTACCTAGGAACCAACCATTGCCAGCTCCACCCCTGGTCCACCCAGGTCATGCGTGCTCTAGAGGCTGCTACCATAAATGCTCATCACTTGAGGAATGACTAGTCATAGGGACATGTCATGCCAGTCACCACTCCTTGCTTCACCAACCACAGTATGGCCCCAACCGTGGGCATGCATGCAATGACTAGGACATGCTAGATGCCACCCCCTACATCGCACACCATAACTTTCCTGCAATAGGTATCAGGTACATGTCTATAAACTTGTTCCCCAAGGACCCTCCAAGTAAGCCAAGAAGAGGCTAAAGGCCATGGTAAGCGAGCTAAGGGAGAAGAACAGGGAGATGAGGCAAAATAGAATCGAGAGCCCATATCTCTTGAGAGAGCTCGCTATTCTAAGAGCACACGCTAAAACTCCCTGACTCTGTGAGCATCCATCCGAGTGTCTATCAAGATATTTATAGTCCTACCATATACTTTCCACCTCCTTTGCCGACTCCATCTCTTTGGTAGCTAGGTCAGCCTTTTGTAAAGCCTCTTCGGCTTTCTTCTAGGTATCCTTGGATGTATGTTCCAAGGAGTGGATTTTCTTCTTCTTCTTCCTTAGTTTCACCTCCTATTCTACCATCTTGGCTTTGGCCTTCTTCAAGTTGGCCTCTAAAGACCGAACAGTGGTGATGCTTTTATTTAATTTTTCTTCCATGGCCAATCTCAATTCTTCGGCCACTTCCTTCTCAGCTTTCACTGTCTCCAACTCATGTTGAAGACCCTTGCTAAGATCCGTGAACCTTGATATACCTTCTTCTATCAGAGTCACTTAATGAATGAGCTGCATCAGACAATAAAAGAGTTAGTTATATTTATTATAATTTCAAGGAAGATGAAAGAAAGAAGACCACTTACCTTCAAAATATTAGGATATAGTGAGTTGGCAATCTGTTCCAACCAACAGTTCTTAGTTACTTCCCAGTCCTTTGGAAGGATCGTGGCCTTAATCAACTTCTTGGCCAAGTTAGGATTTTTCAGCTCACGCTCATCAGAATAGATTGTGAAGTCTACTTCATACTCCCCCTCGGGAGGATTATCTCTCTCTGACCCCTCCTCCACTTGAGGGGCTTTGCCTCTATCTTGATGAGGAGGCTGAAGTGGTGGCATGTCAATGACCGAAGCTGGCATCGACTGCTCCAAAGCTTGAGCTGGGGTAGCAGCCCTAGAATGGAGCTCTATTAGTGGGACAATGTTGTCATCGGATACCATCCTTGGTTCTGTAGGAGTACTTCTCGTGACCTCTTTAGCCCAAGCTTTCTTCACTCCCTCCGACTCTACTGAGGGAGTTGGCACAGGCCTTTTGCTAGTGGCCTAACGAAGCTTGTTGAAGTCTGGTTTCATCTTTGTATCTGTAAAACAAAAAGACAATAGTGGTCAGCTGACAAGTAATTGAAAGCAAAGCGGAAGTCATATATTATGAAGTATACCTAAAGATGGAAACGTACTGATCCAAGTGAGATGTAGGTTATGCTCGCTCAGCAACTCCCATATTTGAGAAACCTCAACTCCCAAGAGCTTTTTGAAGTCCTCTCGGTCGGCCTTCAGGACCTTCTTTCCATCATTGATGGTCAGACGAGGTTCTTTCCACACGGTATTGAAAACCCAGGGATATGCAAAAATAGAAAAAGGAAATAAGGCTTCCATCCATGAATAGTGGATGGCAACCCTGTGACAAACTTCCAACCTGTGCGAGGGCCGATAACCCATCATCCCTGGCCATGGAAATCCTTCTTTAGCATGAAAAAGGAAGTGAACAAAGAGCTTTTAGGCTTTATACTCAACTATTGGCAAAAGACTAAGAAGGCACAGATGACTCGAATACTATTCAGAGTTGGCTATGCCGAGACTATATGGTATAGATTAAAATTTTGATGAAGAAGGAGTGCAAGAGAAATCGAAGACTGGCTTTCATGTGGTCTTCATACACCAAGATGGTGCCAGGAGGATGGTTCACTCTTTCCTCAAGGTGAGGAACCATCAGTGGAAGGGTCTCAGGGATTTTGTAACAATCCCGCAGAGAGGCCAACCAAGAGAAAGACATAGAACTACTAATGGACTCGAGTCGTAACTCGATGCCCCTTTGTCTAGAAGGACTTACGGGGCCGGAGGACTCACTTTCTCCCCTACTGACCGGAAGCTCACCGATGACGGGAACCCTTAGAGACCTAACCATGGTGGGAAAAGAAGAAATCTCTAACCTGAAAGATATGGGAGAATTTGAAGGAACAAGGACCTAGAATCGAAGCCAAAATGGAGACCTTTATGAAGAAGATGTGGTCCGAGCACTAGAAATTGAAAAAGATTTCAATCAAACCCAATCAATCCAGTCTCCTTGTAGATTACCAGTGAATAAGTCATTTCAGTTTTAACTTTTAATTTCAGCTGAGTCCTGTACGATCAAGTTAATTTCAGCTTAAGAATTTCAACATGAGTTGTAATTAGAGTCAAGTCAATTTTAATTTCAACAAAAGTCTTGTAATTAGTCATAAGAGGCAAATTGGGTTCAATTTAGTCTTGTAATTGGTCAAGTTGGGTTCAAATTAGTCAAGGCAAGATCAAGACCATTGGATGAAAGCATGGAATGAAGCTTGAACCCAAGTAAAGAAGCATCAAGATTGGATGGAGCAAACCACCTCAACCTCCACGTCAAGATGGAATGCTACCTCACCCTCCACACCAAGATGGAAAGCCACCATACTCCCAGGCCACATCAACTCCATTTTTGCACCCAAAGCATAAAGAATTCGAATTTGAATTCAAGTTGGGATGCCCCACTTATCACTCCACTTTTCATGCATGTAATTCAAATTTCAAAGAGCTAAGGAAGTTAATAAATACCCCCAAACCCTCTTGTAATCAAGCCATTGAATGAATGAAAAAAAAAAATATTTCTTCTCTTTCATTACCTTGTTGCATTGTCACTCCGTGATGGAGAGGGTGTGAGGCCCAACCATTCATCCAAGCTCCAAGAAATCGCAAACAATCCTTCTCTTCCCCTTCTCAATCATTTTCCTCTCTTCTCTTTCCTTCCACATCCACTGATGTTCTTTATTGCAGGAATCCCTCCATAGCCACAAGTTGAGGATGGAGTCTACCTTGCCTTGGAATCAATTGCATTAGGTGTCTTCAATCAAGGGAGTGGTAGTCTTCTTATCCAGCCACTAGTCCTTTGAGTGTTGAAGTTTGAGCCACCTACAAAGTTGAGATTTTATTATTGGTAAGATAATCCCCTCCTAAATTTTTAGATCTGATTTCTTGAAAGTAATTGTCCTAATTAGAATGGTTTCTCAGCCATTAGATCCATTTACTTTTGAATGAATGAACCTCCACTACAGGTAATAACTTTCTAGTAGTCTGTTTCATTAAGCTCATTTGCTCTCTTATGAATAAAACTTGCTGAGATGTGGTAGACTCATTATTCTCTTTAGACTTATAAGTTTTTTAGTTTTAAAACCCATTTTCATCCCACATCATTTTTGGTATCAAAGCATGGTTAATTAGGACAAGATATGCCAGTTATTGAAAATTTCTGCATCATCTAAGGACTAGACCTGAAAGCTCATCCATAGCTTTTCAGATCTTAGTTTAAAATGTATTTCCTAAGTAACCTTTTAGATCAAACCAGACCTAGAATCTTTTCCCATAGATTTCATATCTGAATTTTCAGGAAAAAAAATTATTTATTTTCCTAGTTTACTCTCTAATCAAAGGAATCACGCTTCCTAAGCGAGTATACGAAAGTATACTTATGACCCATGGAAGTAATGAGCCAAGGCCAGACGTGAGATCCCAAGATTGAAGGGTCTGTTATGCTAAGTGTATGCTTGCATGATTGGAATTAATGAATACTACATTATATGTTTTCTACTCTAGCACAACCTAGGTTCTAAATTTCTGGTACAATTCAAATTTGAATTCTCCTGACCATAATTTTAAAATTCAAAATTTAAAATTTAAAATTTGAAATTTGAAATTTAAAAATTTGAATTTAAATTTTGAATTTCAAATTTCAAATTTAGAAATTTAAATTTTGAAATGAATGTCTATCTTAGTCTTTACATTCTATTAATTAGTTAGATTCTTGATTGTGCATTCATTCTAAAACACTTAAGGGCAATCCTATCATAAGATAAGAGGAGGATTTAAACACCTTTCTTTGGCCTAAAAATAACCAACCACATATTGCATTGACCCAAGCCTAATCTAAAACTGAGTAAGAACCTAAACTAGGGATATCAACAAGTCAAGTTCATGTTTCATGTTAAGACTTAGTATTGGTTAATTTTGTATTTACTCCTCGATATTCGTGTCTAAGGCTAGGGGTCTAATGGCAAACACCTTAAGTGGATCTATGGTTTTTAATTAGAACCTAGTGAAAGTGAGGGGAGCCTCCCACAATCCCACCTCTTACTTGGCCAGCTCAAAGGGTGACTGCAGTCTTGAATGATACTTTGGCAATTCATGCTACCTTGAACTTCTAGGTCTAGGAGCCCTATATACTAGGTTTTGTATTGCATGACCACTAGATCAGGAACCCCATATCAACATTTCTAAACTCAACCAAGTCTCACCATGGATCCCAATCTTGAAACTTTGATGAGAATCATGACTGAGCAATTCAAACAACTAAACAATAGGTTTGACTAAATGGAGGAGTGAATAGGGATCCTTGAAGAGACCCGTATGACCTATACTGAACCTGAATCACCTAGACCAACTCCCTTTGGCCTAAGAACCCATCGCCATGATCCTATCCCTGAACATAACCCTAGATGCCCACACCGAGATTTTACTGATTCGGAGGAAGAGCCCTTACGAACATATATCTCGATACACCCACTTTTGATTAAAATCTAGATCCTAAGGTGTACGTTGATTGGGAGAGTGACAAGGATCGATACTTTGAGTAGTATGAGATGTCGGAAGAGAGAAAGTTCAAATTCGCTAAACTTAGGTTAGTCCAACAAGCTAGGTTGTATTGGAGAAATGTTGAGAGTATTTGTCGTCAAAGAGGAGACATGCCCATGTCACATGGAGGGCCATGAAGATCAAACTTAGGGAGAAGTACTTACCCTTGTCCTATGAGCAGAGGCTTTTAGATAAAGAGCAGAGACTGATCCAAGATAACAGAATTGTATCCGAGTACATTGCTAAGTTTGACGAATTTGTCATGAAATATAGCATGGTTGAGTTGGAGGCTGTCACCCTATCTAGGTTTCGAGTATGCCTTCATGAGAAAATTTAGAGGGAACTATTCTTGAGAGAAGTCCATGACTTAGAATAAGCTTATCAAGTTGCTAGGGACTATGAAAGATTTCAGAGGGGACCCATGATCCACCGACCTGAACCCAGTAGGATTAATATCCTTGGATATAAGCCAAGTTCTAGTCAGGTTCCTTTAACCCGACCCACTTCTCTACCCCATTAGGTCACAAGGATGACAAAGGTAAGGCCCTTGAAGTTCAAAGGGATAATCACCAAAATGTACATTTCTTCAGGTGTCATAAAGTTGGTCACTATGTGATGTAGATTTTCTAATTAAACCGCAAGCGCACGGTGTGCAGAGTAGCACGTCCGACGAGTACGGGTTAATCCCACAGGAAAATGGATCTTAATCGGTTTTCAAACCCTCGCTTAAAGAAGCTGACAAAAATGAACAAAATTAATTAAATGAGAAGAAAGATATAATTTAAAGATCTAGGACTTTTGAATCCACTAGACCAACGATTTAGAAAACTATTCTAAGGATCTCTCTAATAAATCATTCAAACTTCTTTCTTTATTAAAGAAGTATGGATTATGAAAAGATTAAACTCAACAAAAACTCATCAGGGTTTTACAAGAAAAGAGATAAAGTAACGAAAAATAAATAAATATTGAGCCCCCTGTCTTTCGTCTTTCTTGCACCGAATCAAGCATGAAGGGATTGAAACCCAACTATAGCTCGCAAGAAGTTAAGAAAAGAAAGAAAAACTCTTAAAAATTAGAGCTATAGAAAACATCCAAAAAAAGGCTTCTAATCCTGGTCGATCTTCATCGCCAACCCCAGAAGGTTTATATAGCCAGATATGATTAAAATAAAATTTTAAAAATTAAGATAAAATAAAATATTATAAAATTAACTAAACTACTCGTAAAAATTAAAATTATAAAATATAAATGTAAAAATAAAAACTATTCTAATTATGGGAATGTAAATTGCATATAATAATTTGCATAAAATAAATCTATTCTAATTGCATGAAATTAAATTGCATAATTTAAACTATCCTAACAGGGATTATAAAATAACAGAAAATAGAAAAAAATAAATTTTTATTGTTTAGCTCTAAAAAAAATCTAGAACAAACTAAAAACACTGCTCCAGGCCCTCTCTGTCACTAAAAAAAAACTGCGAATGAATCCACTCCCCTGGCGCCTCCCGCAGTCCGTGTATTTATAAGAAAAATTGCATGGGAGAAACCACGCTGGACTCTTTGGCGTGACCAACACCACCGTCTGGGTCACCATCGATCCCGTATCAAATACTATCTCCGCGGTGTTTGGTGTTTTCCCGAGTCCGATGGTTATCTTGCATTCGAAGGCGTGATCCTCCTCTCCTTTGGACATCCAGCTCCCATCTCCCGACAACATAGATGACGGACATGGATACGGCTGGGACTTCGGCTTGGAAGATGGCAGCAACAGCAACAGGGAGGAAAATGATGCATGGCCTGCGGCTTGGAAGAATGGGGCGGCAGCAGCTTGAATTATGGAAGAACAGGGACTGAAAACGATGAAAGTGGCTGGAATTTTCTGGCTATTTGGACGCTCCCGGCAAGTGAGATGAAGACATGGCTTGGTTTGGCTTGTGGAGGAGACGACTTGCAGCAGCAATAAGGGGAAGAAGGTGACGGTGGGCTGCAGCAAGGAGGCAGCAGCAGGGGAAAACGGCAGTGGTTGAGGGGTTTTCCCAGCCATGAGGAGAATCCCGACGTCGAGGAGATCGTTCCGGCGTCTTCCCCCGGCGATTTCGTGGCTTGTGGAGGCCTGTGGTCCACGGCCCTGCTCCGTGGACCAGCTGCCATGGAGGATGGTGGAACTAAGGTGGTGTTTGGATGTTAAAAAGTTAATCCTGGAATAGGGATAGTAATTCCTGGGAATTAAGTTGGTATTCTCGTTTTCTGTTTGGTTGGAAGTATGGAATAAGGTGGTTATTCCAGTGCAATTAATGCAGTCTTATTCCTATTTGTGTTTGGTTGACATGAGAATAAGGCTTTATTCTTGGAGGATAGTGGATGAATTTTATTAAAATGACAAAATTATCCTTGAAGATTATAATGTAGAAAATGTTAATTATTTTTTTAATAAATTATATTTAAGTTGGCAAATTTCCATGTTAACATGGATAGGGATATCAATTTAGATATGATTATCTCCAATAAAATATTATAAAATTGTTAATATTTTTATTAAAAAAATTATTATCAAATAAAAATGAATAAAAATAATTTTAGGCATTAATTTTAAGAAAGTAATATTAATTAATAATAATTTTTTATTAGTTATTTTGATAATAATATATTATTAAAAAAATATGATCAAATAAATTTCTCAAAATACAATTTCTACAAGAAATTGTATTATGATACAATTTCTACAACATCAATGTCATACAAGACCAAAACAAGAATACACCTAACAGATGAATATTGGCAAAGGCTCTGTTGACTTCAAATCCTTCGACGCAGCCGATTAGATTGGATATATATTTTTCTATGACAATTATGTATCCAGCAATATAGAACATAGCCTTCTAAGAACCCGGACATTTAATTATACAACTTCAGACTAATTCAAATGGCAAAATTAAAACCTGGGCATTTGAAAATGCAAATTCATTATACTACATATAAACCTGGGCATTTCAAAATATAAACCTGGGCATTGCAATATAATAAATCATCCATAACACATGGCACAATACAAACCTGGGCATTTCAATATACAACTTCAGACCAATTCACATAGCAAAATTAAAACCTGTGCATTTGAAAATGCAAATTCATTATACTACATATAAACCTGGACATTTCAAAATATAAACCTGGGCATTGCAATATAATAAATCATCCATAACACATAGCACAATACAAACCTGGGCATTTCAATATACAACTTCAGACCAATTCAGATGGCAAAATTAAAACCTGGGCATTTGAAAATGCAAATTCATTATACTACATATAAACCTGGGCATTTCAAAATATAAACCTGGGCATTGCAATATAATAAATCATCCATAACACATAGCACAATACAAACCTGGGCATTTCAATATACAACTTCAGACCAATTCACATGGCAAAATTAAAACATGTGCATTTGAAAATACAAATTCATTATACTACATATAAACCTGGGCATTGCAATATAATAAATCATCCATAACACATGGCACAATACAAACCTGGGCATTTCATTATATAACTTCAGACCAATTCAAATGGCACAATTAGAACCTGGGCATTTCAAAATGCAAATTCAGATACACCATATAAACCTGGGCTTTTCAAAATATAAACATGTGCATTGCAATATAATAAATCATTCAGTACACATGGGAAAGAGAAAAACCTGGGCATTTCAATATATTACTTCATCCAATACAAATGGCACAGTACAGACATTGGATAAATGATCTGAAAGGCTTTAGATGAGAGCATGCTTTCATTACAAATATATGATGATTGTTTAACATGACAGATACTTCATCATAATAGGATAACATACTGTTTCACAATTTTTGTATTACTGTCGAAACAATGTAATCCCAAATGATACTACAAAATAGTAACTAAGAAATACAACATTCAGTTCGATACAAGGCACATTATAATGAATGTCCGCAACATCATTTTGATGAAGGTATATATTGCAGATAGTGATAGCAGTGGCAATCATCAGTCTTGTTCACTCCATCAAAGTCCATCACCACAGCAACTTGTAAGCTGCAAAAAATAAAAGAAAATAGTAAGTAATTTAGATATAACTTGGAGCATTTTCTACAAGAGCCGACTCCTAGGGAGGAGCTGACTCTGGCACGGATCCGGCACGCACTGGCACGGCAAATTTCTGGCACCCAGCACAAGAGCCGACCACCTGGCTAAGAGCCTTCTCCCACAGAACTTCATTTTCAAGACCCTGAGAAAAGGAGCCGACCCAAACTGACCCAAATTTTTAAATACCATTACATAAGAAACTGACTCAAAAATATATGTACCAAATAAACTACACTGCAAATTCACATTTTCTGTTAGATAGACAGCTCTTTCATGCTCAGCAAATAAGAAAACAGAAGCAAGTATAAGCTGTGTGCATTCATGCATTGAACAAATATATACAAACATGGATCTATATATCATACTATAATGGCAACCAGGGCTTAAGCAAAATGATATATAAGTTTCATGCAACACTTTCAGCCAGGTGAGTTTCATAGTACAACACATCATAAAAAAAGACCCATCCGATAAGAACCAGGATATGAAGATATTCCAGAAATGCAAGATCATGTTTGGTTGTGATACAGAGAGAAGGCCTATGAATATAAAATAACATAAACAAATATTACCATGCAATATATGGTATCATCTAGTACAAGATAAACTAAACTTTGGGGAAGTATGCTCTCCATTCATAACAACTAAAATTTTATTTCTTACCAATCATATAAAAGAAGTCCAAATTGTCATATGGTAACAGGCTGCAATAACTTCATCAACGAACTATAAGGTAAAGAAACCAAATAAATATATATTCATTAAATAATAGTAAGAAGGGGCCGTCTTAATACATGAAATGGTAGACCTGCATGTGTCAGCACATCATTCATAAAATTCTAAACATTGGACCATCTGCAGCAAAAGAAAAATTGTAAGAAAGATATGATACTTCAGTTAGAAAAAATCTGATAGCATAATAAAATTTAAAAAAGTAAACATTAGAAACAGGGGAAAGAACCACACACCTGAAACTTGATACCTTGGGTCTGATGCTAGGATCCTACCACATACCCACACACACACTCTCTCTCTGTGTGTACTCCAGAAAATATAAATTGTTCAATAAGTTAGGGATCGAAAAACCATATAACACTATGAAAAAAAGAAAGAAAGAAAACTATACAAAGAGAATGCATATACGGGTCGTTTTGTAAGTGGACATTTGGTTCATGGGAAAACGGGAATGGCAGTGCACCATACCAATCTTTCAAAAAATCATATCCTGTCTCGTGTGCACCAACATGACAGTGCACCATACCAATCACTACATTTCCTTTCCATGGGCCATCATTGAGATGAGCATGCACATTAATGATTATGGTCTATGAGAAGGAGACAAGATACAATGGGCTGTCTCAATAAAGTAAAATCAGCAGTACAATTGAAATGGTGGCTCAGAAGATATTCGAATTTTATAACATTAGAGCAAAGCGGCTACAATAGGAAGAACCCATACATAAGAACCTCAACTATTGTCTCCAAGCAATGCTCTATCAGTGATCAGCCCCTCATCATTGCCACACATATGAACCTGGAACTTTATGATACAAATGGCACAATAAGAACCCACTATTTCAAAATACGCATTGATGATAAAAATGGGCTGTCTTAATCAAGTAAATCAGTAGCACAATTGAAATGGTGGCTCAGAAGATATTCGAATTTTACAACATTAGAGCAAAGCGTCTACAATAGGAAGAACCCATACATAAGAACCTCAACTATTGTCTCCAAGCAATGTTCTATCAGTGATCAGCCCCTCATCATTGCCACACATATGAACCTGGAACTTTATGATACAAATGGCACTATAAGAACCCACTATTTCAAAATACACATTGATGATAAAATGGGCTGTCTTAATCAAGTAAAATCAGCAGCACAATTGAAATGGTGGCTCAGAAGATATTCGAATTTTACAACATTAGAGCAAAGCGGCTACAATAGGAAGAACCCATACATAAGAACCTCAACTATTGTCTCCAAGCAATGCTCTATCAGTGGTCAGCCCCTCATCATTGCCACACATATGAACCTGGGACTTTATGATACAAATATCATAATAAGAACCTGAGCAATTAAAAATACACATGGTTAATTAATGTGTCGTATTGAACACAACCAATATAATCCATCCAGAAATCTTTTATATAATATTGTTATAGGGCTTCAAACATGAAAATCATATAAACAATACAACTTTAGAATATAAAAGGCAAAATCGACAAAAATCAAGTATGAACAATGTGGCTCAGAGAATTTGAATTATAAAATAATCGAATATTCATGGTTATAAAAGAAGAAAAGTAGTTTAACTAATCAACTAATGTCTCATAGCCAATCTCCATTTTATGGCAGCCATTCATTATAGCCAAAATCGATAACATGCATACATCTTAAATTGATAAGTAGATATGCAAGGAGTAATGAAGATAAAGAAACATTATACGTGTACCACTAAAGAAAAGTATCATACGGGTTAAAGGTCCTAGTACAAATTCTACTATTACATAATATATATAACTTTAAACAAACAGTTCATATAAGACCACATGAACACATTCCCAGCAAATATCCTATGATGATGCCAACTATTAATAGCCATTAGAGAAGATCGTGACCCAGTGGTGGTTCTGCCACAAACAAACATATCTCTGTCAACCTCATTGATAACATTTTGATGAAGTATTGGATTTTGGAGGCCTCGAATATATATGTCAAATGCTTCAAATGCCTCGGCTTTTGTTCTATACTTTTTATATAAAGCATGGGGGTAACCCGATACTTCACGTTGACAATCTGGCCATGACTCATAAACTCCCCTTTGACGACCCTCGAAGACGACATAATACCTTCCCGAAGACATAAGTAGATGCAATTAACAACCACGTTGTCTTCCTGTATAAGGAAAAAGATACAGAAATTTACAATTAGTTATATAATTAATGGTAGATGGAGGGCTTACGAAATCATGAAATCATTATATGAATACATTCAAATGTATCTCATTTGCTACTTCCATTTTAACCTACCCCTATTTTGATGATCAATCCATAGCCTGCTTGCTATAGAATTTCGTAGATCTTCTCCTCTACGGCTTTCATCATCACCAACAATAACAAATGGATCTATGTCATCATCATCGTTATCAGCAGGCTCCGGTGCTAATGACATGTTGAAGTACTTGTCATTTCCCTGGTTGCGCCTAATGAAATTATGAATAATGCAACAAGCCATGACTATACGCTTTTGAACCTTGAAGGGAAATGGAATGGCAGTCCTCAAAATCTTGAAACGCTTTTTCAGAATTCCAAATGACTTCTCTACACAATTACGCAATTGTGCATGTCTATGGTTGTACAAATCTCGTTGGTTGGAATATCGACGAGATCGGGGATTACTGAATGTACTTAGATGATATCTATTCCCACGATAGGGAGCAAGGAACTTATCTGTATTCGCATATCCAGAGTCAACTAGGTAATATTTTCCATTTGGAACATTAAATCCACCCATCTCCACACACCATCGCAAAACACGCATGTCAGCTGCCGAACCTTCCCATCCAGTACAAATGAAAAGGAAAGAGTGATCAAACGAGGCAGCAGCCATAACGTTTTGTGAAATCGTTCCCTTCCGATTTCGAAACCGAGGTTGTTTGCTCACCTTGATTAGTGCAGGTATGTGTGTGCCATCAACAGCGCCTACAGCATTCTGTGATGCAACATAATGCTTAAAATCGAATAACCAATAAAAAATTTAATGAAATTCATATTTATGGAAACGTACCTTGAAAAATGGATGGAAAAGATTGCTATCACGGATGCGTGGATGTACACCGACATCGTCATCTGGTTGAACTATATAATCATGTTTTAGGTTACAGATTGCTTTCAAGACTGTGTTAAAGTACCTGGATATTGTCTCTCCCGAATGTTGGAAGGTCTCAGCCAAAACCCTATCGGTGACACAATGCCCTATACCGTACAAAAAGAAACCCAATTGTTCCTTAGCAGTCACGTAACGACTGCCACGAAGAAGTCCACGTGAAACCAGTAGTTCCTCTAACTGAACGAACATTGTATTTGTCATTCGAAAGTGGTTATAACCCCTTTCAAGATGTCCACTGAGAATGTCTGTAATGAATTGATGACCTGAAAATGGACGTGTTCGACATGGTACCCTTGACACTACATTGCTTTCGCCCATTGATGTTAAACCACTATTTAACAATGCGATAAGGACATCATCCCAAAAGTTATCGTCATCTATAATGAATTGCAGTAGCTCATTCAACCTAGGATCCATCTAATCAAAACAGAAAACAAGTTAATGCCATTTAATATTGAAATATATTTGCATTTATACATAGTACAAAAGACAAACATAACCAGATACGAGAAAATATGACAAAGCAAGAAGAACTTAAACAACATATAATAAGTTCCGAGCCTATTGTATATCATAACTAAATAAGATGAAACATCAACAACTGTTTAAAACTTTCAACATTTAGGTCAAACAAAATGCATATGAGAGATTCAAGGCCAGCCAGGCCTGTAGATGTCAGCACTTTCTGTTGCAGGTGTAGAAGATGTTTGCATAAAAGTATGGGAGCTCTCTGGAGTAGACCGCCTAGTAACATCGGCAGGCGTATCATGACTGCTAGCTCTGAACACTTGCTCCGTGAAAGAATGGGTCGACCCTTGTATTGGTGAATGCATATAAGTTGGCATGAAGATATTAGGAGTACCTTGATTAAGTTGATTGAACAAAGGTCGAACAGGTACATGCGGTCCTCTTGTATGGACTGAATGCATTGGTTGTGATATGTAAGAAGTGGGGTCACATAAACCTCTTGGAGTAAAAGGTGGCATACAATAAGGACCATGATATACGTCCGACATGTGCTTCCTAAGCCATGCTTCCAAAACTTTCCCCTCATATTTCATAAAAAACCATCGATAAGTCTCGTTTTGGAAAAGTTCCAAGCCGGCTACAATGCATTCGGGTGTAACACCCGGCAAAGTCTCCAACTTATTCATGCATTCTTCTATCGAGTGGAGTGTAGGCCTAGCAATCTTATCCCTTCGTAGAATCTCATGAGCAATCTCTATTCTTGTCCTACCTTGCTCCGCTAATTCAGTCAGTGCAACAGAAGCATCACTAGTCATCCGAATCTGAGATGCCATTGCAGTCGGAGTACTTGACCTCCTCCGCTTTCCACTTGATGTGGATGGACGTCCCTTCGAAACAGTATCAGTAGGAGGTGTTGAAGTACATGCGGGAGGGCTATTATGAGTTTCGGCTGAGTCACTATGATTTGAATCTACAGCACGTACGTACGAGGAAGCAGATACACCAGCATGTGTTTGAGATAACTGCCGGTGATGAACGTGTTCTGACTCAAATCTTTGTGGATCATCGTCAGAGGTTTCGTTATCAGAAACACCTTCAGGAAGAGCAGACGTGTCCCCACGCCTACCACTGGCCGTACTTCTAGAGAAAAGTATCTCTAAGTCTTCATAACCAGGAAATTGCTTACCCTTAATGCGGGCATAAGATTTGTTCGCCTGTATGCAATAAGAACTGAGATGTTAAATTATGCTAACTATTTGCTTCATTACCAAATTTTTAATAGCTATGTACGTAACACTCACCGCAATAACCTCATCCCACATTTGATGATCGCCGGGGGTTGGCAGCTTCAAGACAGGATCCCAACCCCATCCTGATCGATTTGCTAGGTTGTAATACATGTTGAAAGTTTTTTAAGAACTTTCAACCTATTTTTCAGGTTTGTATAGGTGAAATCCTTACTGGTTTGTTGATTAAACGCAAGTGTCATCTTCCTCCAAGTCTCCTTTGAAAAAATACCATTTTGAGAATGTCCTTCATCATTGGCTTGCCTCATTAAGCCAAGCATTATGAGATCGAGGGTATCTGTCCAATTCGGAGCCCTCTTACGTGATGATACATTGACATCAATTCTTTCTTTATCTCGAGATTTAGACATTTTTATCCAACACTGTAACACCGACAAAACATAAATAAAACATAAATTAGGTACAAAAATATCAACAATTACAATAGTAGAGTATGATTAGTGTTTTTGAAATTGTTAAAGTAATATTTTCTGGTTATAAATGTCCAAGGATTATATTTTCATATGTAAGTTGTGTGGCAGATGCAATCAATGATCCCACATCCATAGCTATGTTTCAAGTTTCGAATATATACATTTACAAATAATTTGAAATATCACATATCATACCATTAGCATTCAGTTTCCGATTTCTTTTAATATATCACATATCATACCATTAAGCTTTCCATGTAGAGAAAGACAAAAAAATCCGGAGAAACATAGAACGCACCAGACCAGAGCACTAAATCCCTGGAAACTCAAAACCACATATAATGCACTTTTATGTCTCTATGCACCTCATGGGCATTTTTTTTCAAAGATTATATATGATTTGTTTACTTCCTGTAGAGTTATAAATGACATTCTAAGTTGCTGCAAACATCTAAAATATCAATAAGTGATAATGTGTTGGAACAAACTTCTAATAATAGAATTAAATAAATTTTCAATTGGTAGATGTGCATCAAGTTTAATGCCTTTATTAGCTTTAAAATGTGCATCTGTAGCTAAAATCTTGTTAAACTTCATGAAAGGTTCAGTGAGAAAAGTGGAGGTCAAACTATAACGGGACCTGAGAGACTCATTAATCAGTTTTCTGGGCTATGCATGAGAGACAACTGAGTTGCTTTCTAACAACATGAGTGCGATCGCCGGAGCCAAGAGAAAGAGATTTGAGATTAGAGTAGGGGGCTTGGGGTTGAACGGGGGGCATGGGCGTCCTGCATCGGATGTGGGCACCGGGGTTGAGGAAGGAGATCGGAGCCGAGGAGGTGGGCTTGGGGTCACACGGGGGCGGAGAGGACATCGGGTGCGTACACCGGAGCCGAGGAGGGAGATCGGAGCTGGGAAGAGCTGCGGGTCATGCTGGGGGAGGGTAGGGGGCATCGTGACCTCGGGTGCGTGCACTAGGGCCGGGGAGGGAGATTGAAGCCTAGGGGGTCGTGCGGGTAGAGGGGGTCACATGGAGTCGGAGGCGGCGGCGGGGTCGCATGGAACAGGGGACGGCGGCGGGGTTGGGCTGGCGGTGAAGCAATGGAGATTTTACCTTAGAGGAGACGATCGGAACGATGAAGACGACGATCAGAACGGCGAAGCCGGAAGGCCAGCCACGGAGAGACAGAGACTTCACTGCTTCCGTCTCGGTCAAATACTCTCTCTGATTTTAAGCCTCCATAAACCCTAACCGATGCCCTAACCGTTGCTCTTGATAATAAAGGAGATTGAGGAAGAGAGGGACCAAACAATACCATACCTGGGAGGAGACCGATCGTGAATAAGGAGTACAGGGGACGGAGACACCGGAGCGAGACGAAGAAATCAAGACCTTCTCTTCAGAATGAGTCGAGACGAAGAGGTTTGAGAAGAACACCGATCGGCCATTTACATGGATACCCTTGGAATACAAAAACACGAATAACGTAATTCCATGGGAACCCATGGAATTAGAATTCGTGAATAAGGCCATGTTGACCGGAATAAAAAACCATCCTAATTCCCTCTCGTAATTTGGGTCGTTTGGCATTTTAATCGCGAATAAGAGCTTATTCCTCGCTCTATTCCGCAACCAAACACGGCCTAAAAGTCTCACGTGTACCGTTGGGTTGGTTCAGCATGAACCAACGTTTTAACCCCCATTGCTTTGAAAATCGTGCTTATTCATGGATTAACCCTTCAAAATTCATTTTCCAGCTCAATTGAAGTCCGATTCGCATGACGTTCACGCCGTTGGATCCCAAAAATTGTGCTCTTCACGTTGGTGTGGGGTTGAATCATTTAAAACACTGCATAAAATTATAAAATTTAATCAAATAAGGATAATTTAATATTTAACTTAATGCTTTAATATTTAATTTTTATGCATGTATCATTATGTTAGTCAGTGCTCTACCCGAGCCTTACACATAGGAGAATTAGAAGAAGGAGCTCCTAAACCCAATGAAGAGGAAGAAGTGTATGAAGCAGGATCAAACTTAGTAGATGAGTAGAAGGGAGATGAGAAAAATATAGATTCATCTAAGCTAATGGAAGTCGTTAGATGTATTCTGACTCAAACTCAAGAACACGAAGATTGGCGTAGGACTAACATCCTACAAACTTTTGTCAAATTAGGGAGAAGGTTTGCATAATTATCATAGATGATAGGAGCTGTGTTAATACCATTTCTACTAATGCCGTTAAAAATATAGGTTTGCCTACTATTCCCCATCCCAACCCTAATAAAGTATCTTGGATTGATTCAACCTCCATTCCCATTAAGTTAAGATGCCAAGTTACAGTCCAAATCCATTCTTATCAAGAGAAAGTTTGGTGTGATGTTCTTCCTATAGGGGTTAGCAGTATTATTCTAGGCCGACCTTGGTTGTGTGATCATGATGCTATCCTATATAGTCGTTCCAACTTATGTTCCTTTAACCATCATGGAAAGAAAATTGTCATAAACTTGACACCACCTAAGGAAAACACCAAAAGAGGGTCTAGTAATCTGAAGGAAAAGAAACAATGATTAAATTTGATCAGTGCTAAAGATTTAGAATGAGAAATTAATGAGGATTCACCAGTTTGGATATTATCTACCAAGGAAGTCCAAGATCAATCCCAGAAGGAGCAACCCGAGGAAATAGTAGAGTTTTTGAAGGATTATCAAGATATGTTTTTAGAAAAATCTTCCTGATCACCTCCCACCTTTAACGGACATTCAACATGCCATAGATTTAGTCCTAAGAGCCACCTTACCAAATCTTTCACATTATAGGATGAATCCAACTGAACACTCAAAGTTATAAAAGTAAGTTGAAGATCTCCTCCAAAAGGGATTCATTAGGAAAAGCCTGAGCCCTTGTACGGTACCTGCCCTTTTGACCCCCAAAAAGGATGGTACTTGGAGAATGTGTATAGATAATCATGCCATCAATAAGATAACGGTCAAGGATCATTTTTCTATTCCCCGTCTAAATGATTTGTTAGATATGATGGCCGGAGCTACTATTTTTTCTAAGATTAACCTTAAGAGTGACTATCACCAAGTTAGGATTAGGCCTGGGGACGAGTGGAAGATAGCTTTCAAGACTAAGGGTGGCCTTTATAAATGGGTAGTGATGCCTTTTGGCCTTTCTAATGCCTCTAGTACTTTCATGAGGATCATGATCCAAGTCATAAGATTGTTCATCGGAAAGTTTGTCATAGTTTATTTTAATGACATCCTAATCTACAATAGGACTAAGGAAGACCACTTGAGCCATCTTCAACAAGTATACCAAGCTCTTAGAAAGGATAGCCTCTATGCCAATCTTAAGAAATGCAGCTTCCTGACCCCTAGAATCATTTTTCTAGGTTTTGTCGTTACCCCCGAAGGAGTATCTGCCGACCCAAAAAAGATTAAGTCCATAGTTGAGTGGCCTATACCCAAAAGCATACATGATGTATATAGCTTCCATGGCCTTGCCACCTTTTATAGGAGATTCATTCAAGGTTTTAGTATGATTGTTGCACCTATCACTAACTGTATTAGGAAGGAAACTTTTGAATGGACTAAGAATGCCAATAGAGCCTTCCTTGAGATCAAAGAAAAAATGATCCAAGCACTAATTTTGAGGCTACTTAACTTTTCGAAGGTTTTTGAGATTGCTTGTGATGCCTCCGAAGTTGGAATTGGAGGAGTTTTGAGTCAAGAGAATCATCCTGTAGCCTTTTTTAGTAAAAAACTAAATGAAGCAAGGTTAAGATATTCAACTTATAATAAGGAATTATACGCGATAGTTCAAGCCTTAAGGTATTGGAGATACTATTTACTACTGCAGGAGTTTATTTTATATTTAGACCACGAGGCATTCTGATTCCTTAATTCTCAAAAAAAGTTGAATCCTAGGCACGAAAAGTGGGCAGAGTATATCCAGGCTTATACCTTTATTTTGAAACACCATGCTGGCACTGAAAATCGAGTTGTCGATGCGCTCAGTCGTCATTCCATGCTCTTGACCTCTGTAAGCACCAAAGTCATAGGATTTGACAAGTTAAAAGAAGAATATGAAAATTGTCCTGACTTTAGCAAGATTTTTCAATCTGTTCGCCAAGGACCATCTAGTTTGTATAGTGACTATACTTTTCATGATGGATTTGTTTTTAAAAGAAATAGGTTGTGCATTTCTCGAACTTCCATTTAAGAATTTTTAATTTAGGAAATCCATGCAGGGGGTTTAGCTGGCCATTTTGATAGGAACAAAACCATTCTAGTAGTTGAAGACCACCTTTTTTGGCCTAGCCTCAAGCAAAATATGGCCCAAGTAGTGGCTCAGTGTCAAACCTGTGCTATTGCCAAATAGCAAAAATAAAATACCGGCCTATACACCCCTTTGTCAGTACCTGATTGTCCATGGCAAGATCTTAGTATGGATTTTGTGTTAGGATTACCAAAGACCATGCGAAGACACAACTCTATCTATATTATGACCGATCTCTTTTCCAAGATGGCACACTTCTTACCTTGTTCCCAAACTTTTGATGCTTCAAAAGTGGCTAAGCTATTCCTAAATGAAGTGGTTAGGTTACATGGTTTGCCCAAAACTATTGTGTCTGATAGGGATGTCCGATTCACTAGTGATTTTTCGAAAACCTTATAGCACATGTTAGGAACCAAACTGAAGTTTTCTACTACCTACCACCCACAAACTGATGACCAAACAGAAGTTGTAAATAGGAGTCTTGGAAACCTATTGAGATGTCTAGTTGGTGAGAGTACTGGAAATTGGGATCTTTTGCTATCACGTGCTGAATTTGCCGACAATAGCTCAGTCAATAGGTCCATTGGAAAAAGCCTATTTGAGATTGTCCATGGATACAAACCAAAAAAGCTCATAGACCTTATCCCTTTACCCATATATGCATGAGTTTCTGAATCTGCAAAGTCATATGCACAGCATGTTAGAGATTTGCATGAAGAGATCAGTAAAAAAATTAACTTGAGCAATGAAACTTACAAGTATATGGCTAATTTCCGTAAGAGAGTCAAAGAGTTTACTGAAGGAGAATATGTAATGATTAGGCTAAGACCTGAACAGTTTCCACCCGAAATCATGAAAAAGTTATATGCCCGCAATGTAGGTCCTTTTAAAATAATAAAGAAAATTGGACCTAATACTTATGTGCTTGAGTTACCATCTGATTTTGGTATCAGTTCAACTTTCAATATCTTAGACCTAGTAGAGTATAAGGAACTAGCAATGATACCCAGTGAATCTTTTGGACATGATCTCATTTTTAAGAGTGAACTTATCCTTGAGTGTCCACCAGCCACATTACCAGAATAGCAAGATAGGATTGAGCGTATTCTGGATGACCAGGCTATTACTACCTGTAACAAAGGATATCAACTCTATTTGGTTCATTGGCAAGGTTGACCAGAATCTGAAGACTCGTGGATCACTCGAGAGGATCTGCAAATGATCAACCCAGACTTACTAGAACACTACTAAAGTCAAGTTGACCCATACTCGATAGGGTCGAGTCCTTTCCATCCCAGGAGAATTGGTGCGGGCACCAGAATTCGAAAGAGACTTCAATCAAATCCAATCAATCCAAGCTCCTTGTGGATTACCAGTGAATAAGTCATTTCAGTTTCAACTTTTAATTTTAGCTGAGTTCTGTAGGATTAAGTTAATTTCAACTTAAGAATTTTAACATGAGTCTTGTAATTAGAGTCAAGTCAATTTTAATTTTAGTAAAAGTCCTGTAATTAGTCATAAGAGGCAAGTTGGGTTCAATTAGTCTTGTAATTGGTCAGGTTGGATTCAAATTAGTCAAGGCAAGATCAAGACCATTGGATGAAAGCATGGAATGAAGCTTGAACCCAAGTAAAGAAGCATCAAGATTGGATGGAGCAAACCACCTCAACCTCCATGCCAAGATGGAATACCACCTCACCCTCCACTCCAAGATGGAAAGCCACCTTACTCCCATGCCACATTAGCTCCATTTTTGCACCCAAAGCATAAAGAATTCGAATTTGAATTCAAGTTGGGATGCCCCACTTATCACTCCACTTTTCATACATGTAATTCAAATTTCAAAAGGCTAAGGAAGTTAATAAATACCCCCTAACCCTCTTGTAATCAAGCCATTGAATGAATGAAAAAAAAAATCTTTCTTCTCTTCCATTACCTTGTTGCATTGTTACACCGTGAGGGAGAGGATGTGAGGCCCAACTGATTCATCCAAGCTCCATGAAATCGCCAACAATCCTTCTCTTCCCCTTCTTCAAGCACTTTCCTCTCTTCTCTTTCCTTCCACGCCCACTGATGTTCTCTATTATAGGAATCCCTCCATGGCCACAAGTTGAGGATGGAGTCTACCTTGCCTTGGAATCAATTGCATTAGGTATCTTCAATCAAGGGAGTGGTAGTCTTCTCATCTAGCTACTAGTTCTTTGAGTGTTGAAGTTTGAGCCATCTACAAAGTTGAGATTTCATTATTGGTAAGATAATCTCCTCCTAAATTCTTAGGTCTGATTTCTTGAAGGTAATTGTCCTAATTAGAATGGTTTCTCAGCAATTAGATCAATTTACTTTTGAATGAATGAACCTCCACTACAGGTAATAACTTTCTAGTGGTCTATTTCATTAAGCTCATTTGCTCCCTTACGAATGAAACTTACTGATATGTGATAGACTCATTGTTCTCTTTAGACTTATAAGTTCTTTAGTTTTAAAATCCATTTTCATCCCACATCAAGATGAGGGCAGGAAGATTCATTCTATAGAGCGAACACCCTTTATATAGGTGACAGCAATGACCTTGATATCTCCCTCGAAAGATGTGAAGCTCCTCTGATCGCACCACGTACAAACTGCACCGATCGTGGGTATGAACTACTAAGAAACAGAAGCCGAATTAACGGGAAAAAAACCAACTTGTCAGCCTTGATCCATGAGAATCCAATTAACAGCTAAGATGAAGTCTTTGCAAGATGATGGATGGTTGTGATAATGCCATGTTCCATAATCCGGGCCAAAGGCGAAGAGTCAGCCTAAGCATCGAAATGAAAAGAGTTGGCATGACCCTTAAATCCATGCCAACTCTCCCAAAGCCAATAAGAGCTTGACACATGTCCAAAGCACGATACTCAAAATAAAAAATAGTTATTATATCAAGCAAGGCCCGAGATTTGCCATCATTAGCAATCTTTTCTTTTATCGAAAGAAGATAAAAATTAATACTCCCATCTTTTAAAGCAATAAATTGCCTTGAAAATGGGAGTGGGGAAAAGTGTTATGATAAATCAAATCGAAGATTTATTTACCGGACCGAAGATTTAATTATCTGTCTAGACCGGTTGACCAGTAGCAAGAAGACTAGTTCGACTTGAGAACAGATCAGCATAGCATCTCAGCTGACAATTATATATGACCCGCAGTCGGTCATCGGCATACTCCGAATTTACTGGTCGACTTGCAGTTAGTTAATCCACTTCAACTTAAGGCCCGTCAACTTCAAGCCCACCAAGAACGAGCTTGGTTGTTGTAACCAACCAATCATATAACTGATAGCCACGGCATCAATAAAGATCAAGATAAGTAACCACCAATAGTAACTACAATTAGCTGAGGGAAAGTTATCCTAGTTAACTTTCTAATAGCAATCAGTTATAAGAAAGTATTAACCACTTTCAGTTGAATCAACGCCTATAAAAAGAGGTAAAAGGGGATCTCCAAGGTAAGTAAGCCTAAGGTTACCTTAAGCCAAGTCAATTTGATTACTTCTTTTTTTATCTATGCTCTCTTTGAGCTATAAATTTTGTTGTCCGAACTCTATTGACTTAGGCATCAAAGTGTCCCTCACTGGAAAAATTCCAGTCAGGAGTTTGTTTTGTAGGAACTCAAGGAGATGAACCGGCGGTCCAGGCATTCTGCTCAGTCCATGGAGATCGGTATCAACACCTCTTATATTTTTTTTGTACTGTATTTCTTTTTTCTTTTGCACATAAGCTTGACCGTTAAAGTTTGCAAACCCAATATTGCAACTTTGCAAGGAAGCAAAAGAGGCATAGCTAATGTTGCTTTTGCACATAAGCATTTGATGTAGCATAGTCTTTATTGGGATATCCTGGTTCAGCTATGAACCAGGCTCTGGTTCGACTTATCGAAGCCCTGGTTCTCCGGACTACGGACTTCGGACTAAGCGAAGGCCAACTGTAAGCAACTCAAGGAGTCACACCGAACTACAAAATCCAAAGGCCAGTCCTTCGGGTAGCACCTTCGGCCCCGGTTGAAGTCTGAACTACTCATCGACTTTCGAAGACATGAACTTCAGTCCCCACCGTAGACATGATCTCCGGCCTCGAGAAAATATCAAGCCTTCGGCCCACGTAAGGGGAAACCCGAAGCTTAAACTACAATCTGTTCCAAAAAGGAAACTGTAACCAACGGTTACAATCGACACTCATCATGCCATGATCATGGTTTGCAATTCCTGCAGCCACGCCTCCGATCTGGCCAGAATCGCTCATTGACAACCCATGATCACTATCATGGGAATGAATGGCTCCCCATGATCTCCGGGAAAAGAGCGGGCCACATACCAGAGGCCATCTTTTAAATATGGGTAAGAAGGATGGCTCGAGAGGTACGCATGAATAATCTCGCACATACACATTCTCAATCTCTAAAGAGCTCTTTTTCTCTTCCACTTTCGATATCTTCCCCATTCTGTGGCTGGAATCCACCACTGACTTAGGCATCGGAGTGTCCTCCGCCGGAATAACTCCGGCAAGGGACCTGTTTTGCAGGTGAACCAGGGAGCAGTCCTGCGACGTAGCAGCTCCGACCGGCCGATCCAGGGACTCCACGCCAACAGATTGGTGCTAGAGGGAGGGGGATGTATTACTAACATTTGTTAAGCTCCCTCCCATACAAGGGGAAGAAACAAAGAATTCTTTGATGGCAAGAGAAAAAGCCCAAAATGCTTCTACAAGCCGGATTCGTGCTCAGTCTCAAAGGGCTGCACCCCCGGAGGTGAACGATGTTCCACCTCCTATGGTTACTGTGGGAGCACAGCAGTTCGAAGCTCTTTTGAACCAGGTCGCCAACCTGACGGCCATGACTCAAGAGTTCCAAGACAGAGCCTTCCCGGTGGCAAACCCACCGGTTATTTCTAGACATAGATCTCGATCCCGAAGAAGGAGAGCACCACGGGAGGATTCAGCGCATCCCTCCCTCCATTCTCGGCCCTCTCCCGAAGGCCAAACTTTGAGACTGCCTAGGTCTGTCAATTCCCCACAAAAAGGGAAAAGGCCTAGGCAAACTTCCTCCTCCTCATCTGAAGACTCCACTCCGGTGGAAAGAGCGTCCAAGCAGACTCCCGATTATGACGGGAGGTTCAGAGCCATCGAATCAAAGATGGTAAGGATGCAAGAACAGAGAATGCAAGATCAGAGAGATCCCGAGGACCTGATTGTGGGTGATCTGCGCCCACCCTACACCGACCGTAACATGGCTGAGGACATTCCTCGGCACTTCAGGGTTCCCCAAATGGAACCCTACGACAGCACCACCGACCCCTTCGACCATTTGGGTAGCTTCAAAACCCATATGATGATTCAAAGAGCTTCGGACGTGACATACTGTTTGGCATTCCCGGCTACCTTGAAGAAGTCCACTCAGATGTGGTACTCAAGCCTGCGCCTAGGTACCATCGATTCATTTTTCGAGTTAGAAAAATTGTTTGTCTTGCATTTCAGGACCTGCCGTAAGACTCCTCGGAATACGGACACGCTCTTCCTCCTTCACTAGAATGAAGGAGAGAGCCTGAGAGATTACATCTCCAGGTTCAATGCGGCCACGCTTGAGATCCCTGATCTCAACGAGCACGTGGCCATGTCAGCTCTGAAGAAGGGGCTTCGAACCTCCAGGCTTACTTTTTTCTTGGACAAGAAGTTTCCCAAAAGCTATGTTGAGCTTCTATCAAGGGCTCAGAAATATACCGATGCTGAAGAGCAGGCGGCGAATCGACGTTTGATTGAAGGAAAACCCCCTTCAAAGAAGAAGAATAACAGGGGGCAAGGCCCCCAAACTTCTAATAACAACGGTGGCTGATATGCAGACCGCCGGAGAAGCCCTCCCAAGCCTAGAGCATTGGAAGGAAGATTCAACTCATATACCCCCCTCAACCTCCCTCGAGAAAAAATCCTCATGGAGATAGAAAAAGAAAACTTTCTCCAACGGTCCCGTCCCATGAAGGCCTCCTCTTCCACAAGGAACAGGAATAAATTCTACCATTTCCACCGGGACCACGGCCACAACACAGAAGAATGCATCCAGCTGAGAGATGCAATCGAGGACCTCATTAAGAGGGGGTACTTGGGGTGATACATCGGCCACCAGGGGCCCCGGTTGGAAGCAACTGTTCCCCAGCCACCTCCCGAAGATGCTGAATTGCCAAACCAAAGGCCCACCAATGGAGGTGTAGGGATGATACACCAGCCTGCTAACTGGAGAAGGGATGAAGATGAAGCTTCAAAGCGACTTAAAGATAACAACTCCATCCTCTTCTCCGACGACGACCTTGCAGGAGTCCGGCTCCCGCACGACGACCCTCTTGTAATTTCGACCGTAGTGGCCAATTATGATGTACAGAGAGTTCTTATTGATAATGGAAGTTCGACTAATGTCTTGTTGTACGATGCATTCTTTAAAATGTGTTTACCTAGACATCAACTACAGAGATCCCCCATACCACTCTCTGGTTTCGGGGGTAACCAAGTTTATGCCGAAGGGGAGATAGTGTTGCATGTAACCCTCGGCTCCGAGCCTCAACAAAAGACATTGCCGATCAACTTCACGGTGGTCCAGATCCCCTCTGCATCAACATTATTCTGGGGAGGCCCGCCTTGAACAGGTTCCGGACCATGATCTCCTCTCACTACCTCTTAGTATGCTTCCCCACCAAGAATGGTGTTGGAGAAGTTAGAGAGAACTAGAGGATGGCACGGCAATGTCTAATGATTGAAGACAGGCACTTCAAAGATTCGACTACCCCGGATCAGCTGGATCCAAGGGATTCAGCCACAAACCTTGGTGAACCCATGGAGAGAACCATCCCGATACCTTTGAAAGAGGAAGATCCCTGAAGAGTTGTGCAAATCGGGAGCGCCCTTGACGAAGAAACCAGAACGAAGCTGATACGTTTCCTCAGGGACAACGCCGATGTCTTTGCCTGGTCGGCTTCGGATATGCCCGGGATTCCCGCCAAAGTGATTACTCATCGGCTGGAAGTAACCCCTGGGTACAAGCCGGTGCGATAGAATAAGAGGAGCTTCACCCCCGAAAGAAAGCAAGCTGTTGATGAAGATGTTGGCAAGCTCCTCAAGGCAGGGTTCATCAGAGAGGCCCGCTACCTCGAGTGGCTGGCCAATATGGTAATGGTGAAGAGAGCTAGCGGCAAGTGGAGGATCTGCATCAACTATACAAACCTCAACAAGGCTTGCCCAAAAGATAGCTTCCCTCTCTCAAAGATTGATAAACTGGTCGACGCTACCGCCGGCCACAGTTGCTGAGCTTTATGGACGCCTTCTCTGGCAACAACCAGATCAGAATGGATCCGCAAGATGAGGAAAAGATGGCATTCATCACTAATAAAGGTCTCTACTGCTACAAGATGATGCCATTCGGCCTCAAGAACACCGGAGCAACATTTCAAAGACTCATCAATAAGGCATTTGAAAAGCAACTGGAAAGGAATATGGAGGCCTATGTTGATGACATGATCATCAAGAGTCTCCACCGGAGAGACCACATCCGCAACTTGGAGGAGCCAGTCAATGCTCTCCGGTGCTACAAAATGAAGTTAAACCCGGCAAAGTGCGCCTTTGGGATCACGTCAGGTAAATTCCTGAGCTTCCTTATCACCAAACGAGGGATTGAGGCCAACCCCGAGAAGATCCAGGCCTTGAAGGATATGCGACATCCCTCCTGTAAAAAGGAAGTCCAACAGTTGACATGGAGGATTGCCTCCCTAAGCAGATTTATCTCCCGGTCCGTCGAGAAATGTCTTCCATTCTTCAAGGTACTTCGACAATCAAAGGGCTTCGAATGGTCCGAAGACTGTCGCGCTGCCTTTGAGAAATTGAAGAAGTATTTGGAGACCCCGCCATTGCTCTCCAAGCCAAAAGAAGGCGAGGTTCTCTACCTGTACCTCTCTACTTCAGACGAAGCAATGAGCTCAGTTCTTGTCCGGAAGGAGGAAGACGGGTCCCACAAGCCGATCTACTATATCAGCAAGATCCTGCATGACATAGAAACGCGGTATGCAAGGATACATAAGATGATCTACTCTTTAGTGATTGCGGCAAAGCGACTACGGCCATATTTCCAGGCCCATGCTATCGTGGTGCTAACTGATCAACCTCTCAAGGCCGTTCTCCAATCTCCGGACACTTCTGGAAGGATAGCCAAGTGGGCTGTGAAGCTAAGTGAATTTGATATTAGCTTCCAGCCCCGAGCGGCTATGAAGGCCTAGGTGCTCTCCGATTTTTCGGCCGAGTGCACCTGAAAATCCGAAGATGAGGCCTCTTCGAATGAAGGAGAAGCCTCCAAGGAGATAAAGTCCGTTTGGGTGCTTCACATGGACTGAGCTTCCAATGCTACCGGGTGCGGAGCTGGACTCATGTTGGCCGAACCTGATGGCCAGATTATAGAGTATGCACTCCGTTTCTCCTTCCACGCCTCCAATAATCAGGCCGAATATGAGGCCCTACTCGCCAAACATTGGATAGCCAAAGATCTGGGAGTTCGGCAACTCCGAGCCTTCTTCGACTCTCAACTGATTATGAATCAAGTTAATGGAGAGTACGCAACCAAAGATCCAACCATGGTGCAATACCTGGAGAAGGTTCAGGCCTTATCCTTTCAACTGGAACATTTTGAAATTATTCATGTTCCTTGATCAGAGAACTCCCGGGTAGATGCACTATCTTGACTAGCAACTACAGCATCGGAGTCTCTCGGGCGCACCTTTGTTGAACATCTTGAAACTCCAAGCATTGCCAAAGAGACTGCAGAGGTGCGCCAGATTGATGCTAAGCCAAGCTGGATGGATCCCATCATCAGATTCCTGAATAAAGAGAACTGCCCGAAGATAAGGCATAGGCGAAGAAGATTCGCTGGATGGTATCTCAGTATGTCATCTTAGATGGAACCCTCTACAAGAGATCATTCTCCCAACCATTGCTGAAATGCCTTGGACCAACCAATGTAGATTATGCATTGAGAGAGGTCCACGAGGGCATATGCGGGGATCACTTGGGAGGCAGATCTCTAGTATACAAGATTATTCGACAAGGATATTACTGGACCTCCATCCAGAAGGACTCAGCTAATTTCGTGCGGAAGTGCGACCAATGCCAGAGGTATGCCAATGTGCAGAGACAACCTGCGAGTCACCTAACTCAGTTGGCAGCCCCATGGCCCATTGCCCAGTGGGGGATGGACATTCTTGGCCTGTTCCCACCAGCATCAGGGCAAAGGAAGTTTCTCCTAGTGGCCATCGACTACTTCACAAAATGGGTGGAAGCCAAACCATTGGCCCAAATTACAGAGAGCAAGGTGGAGAGTTTTGTGAAAAACTCCATCATCTTCAGGTTCGGTATCCCACACGTAATCATCACGGACAACGAGAGACAATTCGACAATCCGAAGTTCAAGGACTTCTGTGCTCGGTACCATATCCAGCATCGGCTAACATCTATTGCACATCCATAGTCCAACAGAGAAGCCGAAGTCACCAACCGGACCATCCTCCATGGTCTAAAGACAAGGTTGAACTCCGCTAAAGGACTTTGGGCTGAAGAACTAACCTCTGTTCTTTGGGCATACCGAACTACCCCAAGAACAGCCACCAGCGAATCTCGTTCAACCTAGCCTACGGTACCGAAGTCGTGCTACCTATCGAAGTCTCCCTACAGTCCCTGAGAATTGACAACTATGAAGAGCCTGAGAATTTCGATTGCAGAAGGATCGATCTGGATCTGCTATCAAGCACCAGGCTACAGGCCCAGATAAGAATGGTGGCATACTAGCAAAAGGTCGCCAAGTACTACAATACAAGGGTGAAGGAGCAAACTTTCTGTACGGGGGACATGGTATTGCGAAGAGCAGAAGTGTCCAGGCCAACAGAACAGGGTAAACTCTCTCCTAACTGGGAAGGCCCATATCAAGTCGAAGAAGTCATTCGACCAGGGACATATCGACTCAAGACCCTGGAGGAGAAGACCCTATCTTGGCCATGGAATGTACAAAACCTTCACAAATACTATCAATGAAAAAGTTCCAAAAACTCCTATGCAAAGCTCCTCAACCCTACTCAACTCAGAATGGCTAGTTGCATCGACTGAACGACAACAGCCCAAATGACCCGATTTGAAAAATTGGTCAACTGCACAAAAGAGAGTCTGATCCACTCACCTTATCGGTATGCCCAACGAGCGCAATGGATGGCCCAACCATGATGCAGAATGGAAGCTCTGATACCAAAAATGATGCAGAACGAAAGAGATGATGCGATGCGGAAGTAAATTAAGACTAATTCTTTTTTTGTTGTTTTTTAATATTTTCAGAAGTCAGCTTTGACTCAAAGAAAAGTTAAACTAAATTGAAAGAAACTATGTAATAATTGAAAGCACAATTTAAAGAAACTAGGTTATCAGAGTAGTTCAGAAGTAAAGGATCGCTGGGGGTTGAGAAACTCCAGACCTAGGGTTTCGCTCTGAACTTTCAACAGGACAGAAGTAAAGAGAAGAGAAGGGTTACAGACCAGGCAGTGATCTTCACAGAGTTTAGTGGAAGGACTCTCTTGAGCAGATTGTTGGATCCCCAGATTCAGATATTTTCGCAATAGATCCTCCAATACTGGTCCAATACTAGATGCCCAATCAGAGTGGCAAGCTAGCCTGTAGTAACTCGGGACTCAGCCAGGTAGGTGTAAGGGGAGTGTTAGGTCCCTAAATGCCAATCCTAGATACCAATTAGAGATTGGCCAGGTAGGCGGACCAGCACACAAGCCCTTCGGGATAGAATCCCTGAACCACCGTTCTAGACACTGAGTACAAAGCACACACAGAGTAACTAGACAAACAGACTCAACATTAGCCTAGACCTGACTTATTGGTGTCCCTAGCCCACTAGGGCAAATTAAGTCTAATAAGTTTTAAAATTAGGCTTAGGATCGAATGAGTAGGTGGTGGTTTTGGGCTAAGGAGAGGTTATCAACTCCTCCCCTTATCTTAGATGCTCAATTGCCCTTAAGATGAATTAGGAGATGATCACTCAAAAAAAAAAAAAAATTGTAATGCAGAAACACAGAAACATAGTTGCTATAATTTAACTCTCAGAAATTTCACGGAAACCAATAAATTATAGTAAAATTAAGTAAAATAGTTTCAATTATACTGGATCCAGCAAAATAAAAATCAGGCAATTTAGAGTTACCTGCAATGAGAAACAATTTCTGCAACAGGATAGTTATAGACTGAAAATAGAATGCTTCCCCCGTTTACAATTCCTGCTAAAGGAGACTTTGCTATGGCTAGGCTATGACCTGAACTAGTTATATGCCCATAGTAGTGGACCATACAAAGTAATTAAGAAAATAGGACCTAATGCCTACGTGCCTGAATTGCCACCTGAACTAGGCATTAGCTCTACTTTCAACGTTTCAGACCTTATCAAGTATAGGGAGCCAACATTGATTCCTAGTGAGCAATTTGGGCCTAATCCTATCCTTGAGAGTGAACCAACCCAAGTATGTCCACCTGCTATACCACCAGCCTGGAGAAACAAGATCGAACGAATTTTGGATGACAAGATCATCACTACCCGGAGCAAAGATTACTAGCAATATCTAGTTCGTTGGCAAGGATGACCTGAATCTGATGATTCTTGGATCACCAGAGAGGACATGCAGAGAGTTGCCCCTGACTTACTAGAATATTATAAGAGTGGAGTTGACCCATACTCGACAAGGTCAAGTTTCTCCCACCCGGGGAGAATTGGTGTGGGCACCAGGGCTAAAAGAAATTGACAGGTTGAACCCACATCCCTGTGGATAACCTGTGAGTAAAACCCTGAACCCAACCCTATTTACCATGTAAATATTTTATTTTAAATTATGTTATTTTGGTTTAGTTAGGGTAAACCATTTTTACGAACTATAATTAGGGTTTTGTTTATTTTGGGATAAAACCCTTTTTACCAAGTTGAGTCGAAACCCCAATTGAGTCAAATCCTATTTACCCAATTGGGATCTTAGTGGTCCAACTTTAATTGGGTTTTTATTCGAAGTCTAATTAAGTATGGTTGGTTCAATTAGTTCTTAGTTGGTTAAATCATGTGGTTAGTTATTCATTGAGTCCATGTAATTAGTTGAGTCATTGAGTCCTATATTACAAGGGGCATCCATTTAAAGACCCATGTGCATCCAATTGAAGACCCTTGTAACTCAAATCAAGACCCATGTGCTAGCTCAAGACAAGCCCATGTGACTCCATATGCTAGCATATATTTCTTGCCACATGTCTTCCTATTTGGTGCCACATTTGCAAGACTTCTAGACAATACCTGCCACATCACCAGAGGACATCAACACATGGCATGTCACTTGTGTTTGGACATGCAACAAGAAAAGGACATCACCACATGACAACACCTATTGGTCGACCACTTAAGAAGGAGTTAGCGCCTCTTATTTTTTTTAAGAGTAAAGTAGAAGGAGATCTCCAAATTGGTGCCCTCCCACTCCATTTCAAGGAGTTCCAAGTCATCTCAAGTCATCCAAGTGGAGAAGGTTGGAAGGTTTTCCTACTTTGAGAGTTTTGAGAAAACAGGTTGGAAGCTTCTTAAGTTCCTAGGACTCAAGAGTCTCATCAAAACTCATGAGTCTTCTTCAATCCAAACTGAAGAGTCCACTCACATATAGAAGTCCAGATTAGCCCAACAAGCAAGAGTCCAATATATCCAGAAGTAGGACTCTAGGAGTTGTAGTCCAAGGGAGAACAAGACTACTGTTTGTGCCCCTTACATCACTGGTTGGGAGTCTATAAATACCCCACCAGCCTCCCTTGTAATTTGTCAATTTTATTCATCAATATACAATAAAATTCTGTCAAATTTTATTCTTTTGCTATGTGCATCACGGGGTGTGAGGCCCTTCCTTTGTTCTACGGAACATCGCGGGGTGTGAGGCCCTATTTATCCAGCCATCAAGAAATCCAAATCCACCATTTCTAAACCCTCCTTTCTTTCATTCTTTCCTTTCCTTTGCTATTTTTAATTCATGTATCTTTTTTGTTGAGTATTATAGGTGAACAGGAGTCAAGATCAGGTGTTCTTGCCTTGAAACCAGCTTCGCGCAGAAGATCGGAGCCCGGGATCGAGTTCTTGAAACTTTACCATTAAGATCTTAAGAGTTCTGTCAGATCCAATTCAAAGGAGTGTATCTTCATTAGTAAAATCAGAGCTTGTTCCCCTCTCATAATTTCTGACTCGATGAATAGATAAACCCTAGTTTACAGTGGTATCTCAGCCATCAAGTCCTTTTTTTTAGTTTACTTTGTTCTATTTACTTTGCGGGTAATAACTAGTAGACTAGTCTTTCTTTATTAAATACTTTGAGTCTCTAAAATTCTAAAAATCTAAAAAAAATAATCTCTATTTTTCTCTGTTAATTAGGTTTAAATATTAGTAATTTAATTTTGGTTTTTGTCCTGCATCATAACTCATGCAGAATAATAAAGCCAGGACCCGAGAATTAAGAAACTCCCAGCTTAGGATAGCTTACCCATCACCAGATCAGAACTCAGGAGGGGGAAGGCTTTTACCAGGTAGTGATTGCAGTTCCTTTGAAGAAGAGATCTCTCAACGCTCTGGATGGTGCCTGGAAGAACAAGCCTTTGGTTCCCAAATCTGAAGGCGATTTGGACCCGGAGTGAAAGAAAGAAAAGCCTCCTCTAGGGAGGGGAAACACCTCGGGGGCCCTGCAAGCATCAAGGTTAGGCACAAAATAAAGAAACAAAAAGAAAATAATAAGATGAAATAAGAAAGAAAGGGATTAGGGCAAGAAGGGCTTGCAGCCTGGATAAGGGAGGCTCTTGCTTTCAGGGATGGCTTCATGGCTCCTTCCCAATGCCAAGGCTGAAGTCAAGAGGTGAGGTTGGAGGCTTGGGCATGGAGGAGTTGCAAGGATAGTGGTCGGTCAACACAAGAACACAAACCAAAGAAACCAAAAAGAATACAAGACACCAGTCTTAAAACAATTCAGTAGAATAATATTTCATAAGAGTTGATTGATTACAAGAGGAGGAGGGGTGGGGTATTTATAAAGTTCCCTTGCCCTCTCCTTATTAGGACTTCAGCCCTCTCCCAGTTAGGATAGGTTTACATAATTTAAGTGGGAGAAAGATTGCAAAATAAACCTAAAACTAGAGTATACAAGTTGAATAAAATAAAAACTTGATTTCCTCGTTCCAGTTGGACTCTTCCTCCTAGCTTGGACCAAGTCAACCTCCAGGACACCTCTCTTGTTGGTGTGTTGGGCTTCAAGGGGTAGCAAGGGCTGGCCAAGAGGGCTTGGGTACATGGGCTTGGGCCTCCTGGAAGCTGGGGTGCCTGGGATCCTGGGGCAAGTATATTCCTGGCATCCAAAGAGCATCTTGGTTCTTAAGTGCTTGGGCTTTGCTCTTGGGCTTATGAATTCAAGGCCTGGGGTGCTAGAATATCCTGGGAATCAAGGGGTGCCTGGCATCTGGTATATTCCGGGGCATCTGGAGAGAATCAGGGCATCTAGAGAGCATCTGGAGGGTATCTAGGGCTCTGGGGTGTCAAACAAGATCCCTTAAGCTGATGTAAATGCCTCTGGCTCTTGGATGAGATCTGGTGGAACTCCAAAATAGGGTAACCTCCTCTCTTGTACAAAAATTGGACTCTCACTGGACTAATACTCAAGTACAGGACTCAATGACTGATTGAGGCTGAGACAAATTAACTAGTCTCAACTTACAAAACTCAATCTTACTTGCTTATTATGACACATGACTAAGGTTCTAAAATCCTAATCATAAACCATATGGGATCCATGATCTATGTCTGATCCTGGTGTCCCCACCAAGTTCCTCCCATGATTAGTTAAATCCTAGTTTGGCTCACTTGGAGGTGGATGATTGATGCAGAACGAAAGAGAGACGATGCGATGCAGAAGTAAATTAAGACTTTTTTTTTTTTTTTTGCTCACACATAAATTGAATTCATTCATCAGTGCCCTTTAAAACTTACAAGAGGGTTTTATTTTATAGGTCTTTACAAGAGGTCAGGGTTTTACATCTTCCCATGTGGGACTAATAGGATGGATCCTCAAATTAGGCTTGTAGAATCAAATCCTTCTCATATGGCTGGCCAAGAGCTTCCATAAGTGTTGATTGGTGGCTCCAAATGGTAAGTAGGTGGCACCTCCTAGCCTTGCTCTTTAAGAACAATTTTTTTCCTTCCATGCTTGGTTTTATTTGGAAATATTTGGGCGCCTCCTAGTCTTGCTCCCCAAGTTTTGCTCCTTTCTTTTCATAGCTTGGCTCTTATGGAATTATTTTGGGCACCTCCTTGGATTGAGGATCCTAAATTGATTTCTCCTTAAGTGGTGCATGAAAGAAGGGACCTGCTTTCTTGTGGTGTGGGGACCAAAGCACACTGGATGGAGATGTGGCGCCCCCTGGACTCTGGCGTGTGGCTGGGAGTGTGGCGCCCACTTGCTTGGGCCTGGGAGAAAATGTGGCACCCTGGACCTTGACTTGAAAAAGGTGGCACCAACCTGGAGAAGACCTAGACCACTACTAGGACTTGTACTGAGTCAATATGACTCAACAAAATTTAAATTGCAGGAAAATACAGACTCAAACTAAAATTGAGTTGACCAAGTTAACCTTTATTACAAAACCAGAAAACCCTAATTCTTCGGGCAAGGTCAATCAGAGATCTAGATGGAGCCCTGAAGTCTTCTTCTGAGTCTGGTGCCTGCACCAATTCTCTCGGGGTGGGAGGAACTCAACCCTGTCGAGTATGGATCAAGCTGGCTCTGGTATCTCTCCAAGAGGTCTGGGTCCAATTCTTGTAATTCTTCTCAGGAAATCCAAGAGTCATCAGAATCTGGCCTTCCTTGCCAGCGGACCAGGTATCTTTGGTATCCTCGATTACGAGTAGAGATAACCTGATCATCCAGGATCTTTTCAATCTGCTCTTTCCTCACAGGCCAGTTTGTTGGTGGACACACAAGGTCGGGATCACTCTCAATAACAGGATTAGGTTTCAAAGGCTTACTAGGAATCACAGCTGGCTCCCTATACTCTACTAAGTCTGTAATGTTGAAAGTAGAGCTATTGCCTAGTTCTGGAGGCAACTCGAGCACATAGGCATTGGATCCTACTCTCTTCACTACTCTAAATGGTCCAGCTCCTTTAGCATGTAACTTTCTAACAGTTCCAAGAAAAAACCGCTCAGGTCTTAACCTAATCATTACATAGTCTCTCTCAACAAAAGTTTTGACTCATCTTTGAGAATCAGCCAACTTCTTATAAGTTTCATTACTTAATGTTATTTTGGCATGAATTTCTTTATGCAAGTCCTTTACATGCTATGCAAGTACATCAAGAGACTTGTGTGTGTGGGCTAATAGTGAAATCAGATCAAGTGGTGTGTGAGGCTTGTATCCATGAACAATTTCAAAGGGACTCTAGCCTATAGACCTATTGATCGAAACATTGAATGCAATTTCAGCCCTGGACAAAATACAAATCCCAATTCCTGGTGCTCTCAATCAAACCAAAATCTGAGCCAAAGCCTAGTAAAGGATCAAGAAAAACTAAACTAGACTGACGATGCATTCCTAAAGAATGAACTTTATTCCAAAGGAACCCTAGGTCTAAACCTAACAAACTAAGGCTCTCTAGGTTTGACCTTGGGTCGGAGGATGGCATGCAGAGCATGAAAACTTATCATGGGTGCCTAGTAGGTGCCATAAGGTCTTCCAGAAGTAGGTGGCAAACCTAATAGGTTCTGACACGTGGTTCATTCTAAAGACTTCGACAAAGTATACTTGGATGGTGTAAGAAGTATTGGAAGTCCTAGAGAAAGGGAGGAAATATAAGGTGGAGTCTCGAATTACCTGCTGACTAAAGGTGGTGACCTGAATGTTTGAATGGTGATCTATGAGTGTCAACTGGTCATCCTTACGAAAGGAAAAGTTTGCTACTCCCAGGAATGGATCAAGAGATGGTTCGGGAAGTAGCCTAGGACATGTGATTGCAACAGTTAAGGTTTGTTCTCTAAGCAAATAATGATCCACTTTCTCAAGAAATGGATTAGAGAATGATTCATGGAAGGGCCTATGGATGATGACCTCAAGACTTGAAATTTGACCTATGGGTGCGGAAATGTATACTCTATAGAAGGGTAGGTCAGTCATGCAAAGGAAGGGGTCTGGGGCCATAAGGAGGACTTCTACAGGACTGGGTGAATCAATCCACTCAAGACAAGGATGTTCAACTGAGATTACGGGAGAGACCTTAGTGGCTGGGCATGGGACAAGGTCCAATTGTAAGAGGCTTGATTCAATCATCCTAAGGAGAGGATCTACCATAGGGTGGGCAAACTTAAACAGTTCAGCGCAAAAATCTTCAATTGGTACTTGGGGAATGACTGTCATTAGAGGATACGAACTGATAGCTCGGGCTAACACTATGAGTTCTTCCTGGGGGTATTTGACTAAAGGAACCTGGTTCTCATAAATCTCTTGAATTTCTAAACTAGGTCCTACCACTTGGTTGCTCTCCAAGGTCTCCTCAGGTAAGGAACCAATAGTATCGATGTCACATTCTTCAAGTTCTTCCCCCTCATATTCATCAACTAGACTCAAGCCAGCATAATATACTTCCTCGATGCCATCTTCAATGGGTTTCGGGTCAGTGGTAATCGGGTCAACTGATTCCGGGCTTGTCATACCTAACCTTTCTTCCTCATTGGTAGGCTTGGGTTCTCCCTCATTAATGTCATCCTTAGGATTCTTACCACTTAGCTGTGCACAAGCCAGTCCTATGCATGGGCACTGACTAGATTTATGGCCTCTTTCTCCACAAAACCAACATTCTTGCGATATAGGAACCTGGGTCACACTGGGTTTCAAGCTAGTAGAGACCTTACTTGGGCATGGGTGTGGATCTAAATGGTTTGATATAGAAGACTTGGGTTGTTGAGTGACTGGTCTAGAATATTGTAAGGACCTCTCATAGACACGATCCACACTATAGATATCATGGTTAGGCTTCCTAGGGTTATGCTCGGGATCACGGTATAAGGTCCTCCTAGGCTCCTGGTGTGGGTGAGATTGAGGCACATTAAAATCTGGGTCAGGAGTCCAATTCTGATGTCTAGGATACCCAAGTACTTGGACTCGATCCCTAAGCTGGGTAAGATCTCATGGACTTGTTCCCTAAACTGGGCAACAGTAGCAGTCATATCCTGACTCAATTTGTTCATACTTTCGGTAACAGTTCTAACCATGGCCTCTAAATCATGTTGGATTTGACCAGGTTGGGAGGGTACTCCATTCCGGGTGGACATGATGATGCAAGCAAGAACACAGAATGTGACTAGACTAAAGCGACTACTGGCTCACTAGACCTAGAGTCCAAACTAGATGCCCAATCAAAGTGGCAAGCTAGCCTGTAGTAACTCGGGACTCAGCCAGGCAGGTGTAAGGGGAGTGTTAGGTCCCTAATTGCCAATCCTAGACACCAATCAGTGATTGGCCAGGTAGACGGACCAGCACACAAGCCTTCGGGATAGAATCCCTGAACCACCATTCTAGACACTGAGTACAAAGCACACACAGAGTAACTAGACAAACTGACTCAACACTAGCCTAGACCCGACTTGTTGGTGTCCCTAGCCCACTAGGGCAAATTAAGTCTAATAAATTTTAAAATTATGCTTAGGATCGAATGAATGGGTGGTGGTTTTGGGCTAAGGAGAGGTTATCGACTCCTCCCCTTATCTTAGATGCACAATTGCCCTTAAGATGAATTAGGAGATGATCAATCAAAAAAAATTGAATTGTAGAAACACAGAAATAGAATTGTTGTAATTTAACTCTCAGAAATTTCACAGAAACCAATAAATTAAAGTAAAATTATGTAAAATAGTTTCAATTATACTGGTTCCAACAAAATAAAAATCACGCAACTTGGAGTTACTTGCAATGAGAAACAATTCTTGAAACAGGGAAGTTACAGACTGAAAATATAATGCTTTCCCCGTTTACAATTCCTGCTACGAAGTTGTAACCCAGCGGATCCCCTACACGCCCTAGGAACACCCTGTGGAATAGGAAGAGGAGGCTTGCACCTTGCTTCGTTCCTAGGACCGGACATCCTAGGGAGTCTACTTCGAGCAGACAAAGTAAAAAAGAGAGACACTCAAAATATGTAAGCAAGTCAGAAACCCTAGACAGGGCTATGATACCAAAATGATACAGAACGGAAGCTCTGATACCAAAAATAATACAGAACGAAAGAGATGATGTGATGCGGAAGTAAATTAAGACTAATTCTTTTTTTTTTTTTTTTTAATATTTTCAGAAGTCGGCTTTGACTCAAAGGAAAGTTAAACTAAATTGAAAGAAACTATGTAATAATTGAAAGCACAATTTAAAGAAACTAGGTTATCAGAGTAGTTCAGAAGTAAAGGATCGCTGGGGGTTGAGAAACTCCCAGACCTAGGGTTTCGCTCTGAACTTTCAACAGGACAGAAGTAAAGAGAAGAGAAGGGTTACAGACCAGGCAGTGATCTTCACAGAGTTTAGTGGAAGGACTCTCTTGAGCAGATTGTTGGATCCCCGGATTCAGATATTTTCGCAATGGATCCTCCAATACTGGTTGTTGCCGATCTCGCCGCCACGCCCGTGCCATGGATCCGCTGATCCTACCAGATCGCCTAGCTCCTGGAGCCTCCTGGCTGGAGCGAACCTGCAAGAGAGGGTCAGAAGACCCTGGCCGGTGATCCCGGCGAGGGAGCTCCGACGGTCAAGTTAGTAGACGGCGAGAAGGAACAGATTCTCCAAGACGGGCCCCCGAAGGAGTCCCAGACTCAGAGAATTTACTAGCAAAAAGGTGCTGTAGGGACCAGAAACCCGGCCTTGGCCTCCTTGCCGAGCTCATGCCAAGCGATCCCCTCTCGGGACCCTGGATCTTACTCTCGGAGCGGGGCTTTTGGCCACTGTTTCTTACTTGTCCCAGCTTACCTGGTCGCCTCCAACTTCCTTCCTTTTATCTCCTCCCGCTGTCCGCCTGTCTTCTGCTTGTGGGAGGCTCCTCTTTCCATCCTTTTCTCTTTCCCCTTTTGGTTTTGAGGGCCAGGTGGCTTTTCGACCTCGTTCGCCGAGCCCAGTGGGGAAAGGGTAAAGACAGAAAAGGGGGGTGGCACCGGTAGGGCGGCCGGTCAGACCTCGGGCCCAGTGAAGGCGCTCTCCTTCCTAAGTGCCGGCACTGTCCGTTGACGAGCCCTGTTTTGTCAGGACCGCGCTTCTCGACTGCAGGACCTGTCGGGCCGATGTAAGTGGTGTTTCGAGTGCCGCCGCCCTCTGTACGGGGCGCTGTCTGTGATGCGCACGACTCGAGGGCCAACCTCGGAACCTGCGCCTCTTTCTCTGGGATCTTCTCTATACGGGCGGCCTGACCTCGATCGAGGTGGACCCCTCCTGGACGGACAAATGATCGACTTCCAAAAGAACTTGGCGATGTTTGCTTCGGTGATCCATGCCAAGGGTTCGGCTTCGACCCACTTTGTGAAGTAGTCGATGGCCACGATCAAGAATTTCCGCTACCCAGATGCCGGCGGGAATGGGCCCAGAAGGTCCATCCCCCACTGGGCGAATGGCCACGGAGCTGAAAGTTGGGAGATTGGGTTGGAGGGCTGCCGTTGCTCCGTGGCATGACGCTGGCACCGATCGCACCTCTTCACGAAGTCAGCGGCGTCTTCCTTCATCGTCTCCCAAAAGTAGCCCTGACGAAGGGCTTTGTAGGCCAATGCTCTGCCCCCCACGTGGTTCCTACAGACGCCCTCATGAATCTCCTGGAGCACGAGTCTGGCTTCTGCGGGTCCTACACACTTGAGGAGGGGGTAGAAGTAGGATCTTCGATACAATTGCCCATCCATCAGGACGAACCGCACAGCTTTCTTTCTGATGAGGTGGGCCGCCTCGCGGTCCTCTTGGCAGGGTGCCGCTGGTTATGTATTCGGCGCACCTGTCCATCCAGCTGGGCTCACGGCTGACCTGATTGACCTCCACCGGGGTCTCGTGACTTGGGGTCTCAAGGCGCTCCACATGAGTGCGGCCCAGCATCGAGTCCGGTAGGGTCGCCAGCCGGGAGAGAGTGTCCGCACGGGCATTCTCCCTACGGGGGATGTGGAAGATGTTGAAGCGCCGGAATCTGGCCGTGCCCGCCTTGACGAGCTCCAAGTATTTTGCCATTTGGGGGTCATGCGCGGCATACTCCCCGGAGACCTGTCCACCACGAGCTGGGAGTCAGTGAAAGCTTTGAGGTTGGTCACGTCCAGCTCGCGGGAGACCCTCAGCCCGGCAAGAAGTGCCTCGTACTCTGCCTGATTATTGGTCGCGGTGAATTGGAAACGGAGCACGCATTCGGCGACGACTCCGTCGCTGTTTGCAAGGATGAATCCGGCTCCGCTCCTCGCCAGAGTTCGAGGCTCCATCTACATGGAGGATCCAAGCGTCCTCTCCGGGATCGTCGGGGCCCGTCTTCAGCGGCTGGCCTAAGGGGCCTTCCTCGGGCTCCTTGCCTAAGCCTGCACATTCGACCAGGAAGTCGGCCAGCACCTGCACTTTCATGGCCAACCTTGGCCTGTACACGATGTCGAACTCGCTGAGCTTCAGTGCCCACTTCGCCAATCGCCCCGAAGTGTCGGGTCGGCTGAGCACCGCTTTCAGCGATTGATCCATCAGGACAGTGATGGGATGCGCTTGGAAATAGGGCCTGAGATGCAGAGCAGACACTATTAGCGCAAAAACGAGCTTCTCGGGCCAAGAATACCTGAGCTCCACGTCGCGGAGAAGTTTGCTGGTATAGTACACCGGTCGCTGGACTCCTTGGTCATCGGTCCGGACCAGGACCGAACTGACGGCTTCCGGGATGACCGCTAGGTAGAGGATGAGTTCCTCCCCCTCCTCGGGCCGGGACAGCAGCGGTGGCGATGCGAGCATCTTCTTCAGCTCCTCAAAGGCCTCCTGGCATTCCTCGGTCCAGGCGAAGTCGTTCATCTTTCTCAGCACCATGAAAAAGGGACGGCAGCGATCTGTCGACCTGGAGATGAAGCGGCTGAGGGCCGCAATCCGGCCGGTGAGTTGCTGCACTTGCTTCTTAGAGGCGGGCTGCTCCATGTCCAGGATGGCCTGGACCTTCTCCGGGTTGGCTTCAATTCCTCTTTGGGTCACCATGAATCCTAGGAACTTCCCGGCGGAGATGCCGAAGGCGCAGTTCGCAGGGTTCAGCTTCATCTGATGATGCCGGAGGTTGCCGAACGTCATCGCCAAGTCAGCTACGTGGTCCGAATCGGGTTTGCTCATTACCAGCATGTCGTCCATGTACACCTGCATGTTGCGGCCGATATGGTCCTTGAAGATCCTGTTGACCAGATGCTGGTACGTGGCCCCAGCGTTCTTGAGGCCAAATGGCATCATCCTGTAGCAAAAAGTTCCGTGGTCGGTGATGAAGGCGGTATGTTCTTCGTCCTCCGGGCTCATTCGGATCTGGTTGTATCCAGAGAAGGCGTCCATGAATGACAGGAGGCGATGTCCCGAGGTGGTATCGACTAGCTGGTCGATCTTTGGAAGAGGGAAGCTGTCCTTTAGGCAAGCTCGGTTGAGGTCGGTGTAGTCCACACAGATCCTCTACTTACCACTGCTCTTTCTTACCATGACCACGTTCGCTAGCCAACTGGGATACTGGACTTCCCGCACAAAGCCGGCGGCGAGGAGTTTCTCCACCTCCCCGTTGATGGCCTTCTGTCTCTCCATGGCGAAGCTCCTCTTCTTCTGGCGAACCGGGCGGCAGCTCGGATCCACGTTTAGCCTGTGCATGATGACCTCGGGCGGAATGCCTGGCATGTCGGTCGCCGACCAGGCGAACACGTCTGCATTCGCGTGGAGGAACTCCAGCAGGCAGGTCCATTCTTCTTCTGGGAGCTGCGCCCCGACCTACACCGTCTTCAGCGGGTCTGAACTAAGGGGATAAGTCAACAGGCGTTCTACGGGCCCCCCCTGGGTTCCTTCTCCCTTAGGTCGAGGTCGTCAACATCGGGGCTGAGCTCCACGCCCCGGGCGCCCGGGACCATCTGGAGGCAATGCGGGACCGGCTGGGTCGTCCCCTTCATCACCCCGAGCCCGGAAGGCGTGGGGAACTGCACCAACAACCTCTTCGTGGAAATCGTGGCGTACAGTTGGTTGAGCCCGGGACGCCCGAGAATGGCGTTGTAAGGCGAAGGGAGCCTGACGACGGTGAACGTCATCAGGACGGTCGTCTACCGAGGTGGGGATCCGGCGGTGACTGGGAGAGTGATCTCCCCTTCGACCCCCACGGAGTCCCCGGTAAAACCTACCAGGGGGGTATGCACCGGTCTCAGCTGATTGTGGGACAAATTCATCTGAGAGAAAGTATCGTAAAAAAGCACATCAGTCGAGCTTCCACTATCCACCATAATTCGATGTACAGGATGCTTCGCGATGGTCATCTCGACCACCACAGCATCGTTGTTTACATTCTCATTATCCTTCCCCTCCTCGGGAGGGATTACATTCTCCGGGTTCCTGACTTCCCGGGCTCTCTTCGCCGCTCGCCCGACCCCATGTGAGATCATGCCCACGGGATTCTCCGTCGGGCGATTATCGATTGCAGGGACCGGTGGTAAGGCCACGAGCGGCTGCCCCTCCGGGAGGACCTCGTTCCTGACGAACTTCCTGAGGTAGCCCCTCTTGATCAGCTCCTCGATCTCCCACTTCAGGTTGCGACACTCCTCCGTGTCGTGACCGTGCTCGCGGTGGAACTGGAATTACTTCGATTTGTCCCGGATAGCCCTCGGGTTCTGAGAAGGAGGTCGGCGGAGGTAATGCTCGCCCTCAATTTCCATGAGGATCTTCGTCCGAGGTGCGAGGAGAGGGGTGAACCTTCACTTCAGAATGGCCTCGCCCTTCGGCCTTGGATTCGGGCGAGGGTCGGCAGGTGGCCCGGGCTTCCGAGCTCCAAAAAGATCCATCAGGGACGGCCTCTTCGGAGTCCTCCCGTCCAGCTCTCGGCGGGTGTGGTCAGCCTCCTCCGCTCGGATGTACTTGTGGGCACGGAGGAGGAGCTCGGAGCACGTCCTGGGCGGCTTTTTGTCTAGGGAGTAGGTCAGGCGGGACGTCTTGAGCCCGCGCTTCAAAGCCAGCATGGCTACGGGCTCATCCAGGCTATAGATTTCCAGGGCTGCGGTCTTGAACCGGGTTATGTAGTCCCGTAGCAGCTCCTGGTCCTGCTGGCAGATGGAGAAGAGGCTATCCACCTCTCTCGGCACCTTTCGACAAGCGTCGAAATGCGCCACAAACTTCCCTTTCAGCTGGTGGAAGGAGCAAATAGATTCGGGCTCGAGGCGAGTGAACCAGACTCGAGCAGCCTTCCGGAGGGTAGCGGGGAAGGCGATGCACAAAAGAGCGTCGGGCCCCCTGGACCCTCATGAGAGCCTTGTAGCTCTCCAGATGGTCCAGAGGGTCAGTGGTCCGTCGTAGGGATCCACCTGCGGCATGCGGAACCGCCTCGGGATCGGCTCTGCCTGGATTTCTTCAGAGAAGGGGGGACGGGAGTCGTAGCCCGCCGGGTCTGCCGATGAGTTCTGCAGGTCAGCAAATCGGCGGGCGAACTCCGCTAACTTGCGCTCATGCTCCTCCAGGCGCCTCTCGGCCTGACGCCTGATGGCCTCGTCGGTGGAGTCTTCCACCGAGGCCGCTGGTGAAGGGGGCGCCGATCGGTCTCGGTGCAAAGTCAGGCCTCGGCGTCGCTTGCTGCGATGCGTCGTCTCGGCTTCATCGGCCAGGGATCGACTCTCGTGATCCGCCGAACTGGAGTAGTTTCTTTTTGTGAGAGCTTGGTGGCTCCCGCGGGGGTTGGAGACTGCCCTCGGGTGGGATGGCCTGCCCAGAATGGAGCGCAGGCTCCCACGCTGTCCCGCGGCTCGGGCCACGGGGGTCCCCGGCTGTGGCTGCGTGGCCAGGGACCGCTGCTGATGCTGAAGCTGCCGGACCGCCGAGGTCAAGGTCTGCAGCTGTTGGATGACGGCCACGAGGGTCCCGTCTGTCGAAGTCGGCGGTAGTGGAAGAGGAGGGGGAGCTGGAAGCTCCCTCTCCGGGCTGTGGGCCCCTTGAGGGGAGGGAACCTCCCCCACACGGCTGGTGGACGCCTCGCGCCCACGAGTGACCACCATTATCGGAGAGCGCGGTACCTGCAGAAAGCTGGCTCCCGCTAGGGGGCGTTGTCCTGCCCCCCTACCTGGTGCGCCAATCTGTTGCCGATCTCGCCGCCGCGCCCGTGCCACGGATCCGCCGATCCTACCAGACCGCCTAGCTCCTGGAGCCTCCTGGCTGGAGCAAACCTGCAAGAGAGGGTCAGAAGACCCTGGCCAGGGATCCCGGTGAGGGAGCTCCGACGGTCAAGTTAGTAGACGGCGAGAAGGAACAGATTCTCCAAGACGGGCCCCCGAAGGAGTCCCAGACTCAGAGAATTTACTAGCAAGAAAGGTGCTATAGGGACCAGAAACCCGGCCTTGGCCTCCTTGCTGAGCTCACGCCAAGCGATCCCCTCTCGGGACCCTGGATCTTACTCTCGGAGCGGGGCTTTTGGCCACTGTTTCTTACTTGTCCCAGCTTACCTGGTCGCCTCCAACTTCCTTCCTTTTATCTCCTCCCGCTGTCCGCCTGTCTTCTGCTTGTGGAAGGCTCCTCTTTCCATCCTTTTCTCTTTCCCCTTTTGGTTTTCGAGGGCCAGGCGGCTTTCCGACCTCGTTCGCCGAGCCCAGCGGGGAAAGGGTAAAGACAGAAAAGGGGGTGGCGCCAGCAGGGCGGCCGGTTAGACCTCGGGCCCAGTGAGGGCGCTCTCCATCCTAAGTGCCGGCGCTGTCCGTTAACGGGCCCTGTTTTGTCAGGACCGCGCTTCTCGACTGCAGGACCTGTCGGGCCGATGTAAGTGGTGTTTCAAGTGCCGCCGCCCTCTGTACGGGGCACCGTCTATGATGCGCACGGCTCGAGGGCCAACCTCAGAACCTGCGCCTCTTTCTCTGGGATCTTCTCTATACGGGTGGCCTGACCTCGGCCGAGGTGGACCCCTCCTGGGCGGACACCTGGTGAGGTGGCAGGAGGGCGCTCGGCTTCGGCCGAGGTGGACCCATCTCCTGGGGCCACCTGGCGAAGGAGCCACCGACCTCGGCTGAGGTGGACCCCTCCTGGGTGGACACCTGGCGAGGTGGCAGGAGGGCGCCCGGCTTCGGACCAGGTGGACCCGTCTCTGGGGGCCACCTGGCGAAGGAGCGAAGGAGCCGCCGACCTCGGTCGAGGTGGCCCCTCCTGGGTGGACACCTGGCGAGGTGGCAGGAGGGCGCCCGGCTTCGGTCGAGGTGGAACCGTCTCCGGGGGCCACCTGGCGAAGGAACGAAGGAGCAGCCGACCTCGACTGAGGTGGACCCCTCCTGGGTGGATACCTGGCGAGGTGGCAGAAGGGCACCCTGCTTCGGCCCAAGTGGACCCATCTCCGGGGGCCACCTGGCGAAGGAGCGAAGGAGCAGCCGACCTTGGTCGAGGTGGGCCCCTCCTGGGTGGACACCTGGCGAGGCAGCTGGAGGAGCCCGGCCCCTCCCAGGTGGACCCGTCTCCGAGGGCCACCTGGCGAAGGAGCGAAGGAGCAGCTGACCTCGGCCGAGGTGGGCCCCTCCTGGGTGGACACCTGGCGAGGCGGCTGGAGGAGCCCTGTACCGAACTCGACTTCGGTGAGGGCGGTAACGTCTCGGGATATCACCTAGCGAGGTAGCCTGGGGGGGCAAGGGCCGAGCTCGACCTCGGTAGTGCGGAAGCCGAGGCTGATTCGGCCGAAGAAACCTCCACGTGGCTCGATCATACCTGACGGAATCTGAGACTGGCCACGTCATCATTACAGCCATAACACTGGTCCTTTGGTAGAGTTGGCTTCTCCTGAACTCAAGATCTGGAAAAGAAGAAGAACAATTTATGGAACCAGATACTCAAGGAAGGATTTACCAGATAGAAGAACTTGAAAGTTGATGTTGCTGAAGTCCTGATTCTCCTGGATGCTGATCTGGCTTCCTCTGGATTTGCTCTGTATTCGAAGCAGCCGAACTAGACCTGGATGCTAGTGGTCGGCCACTACTTGGAGAGAGGGGCCGAGAGAGATGGGATAGGCTAGGGTTTGGTGGAATGAAGAGGATGATGGACGGCTAGGGTTTGGAAGTGAAGTGGCTAACCTAGGGTTTTGGGGTTGGAGATCTCACACCTCCTCAAGGTTCCTAGGGAACCCGGATTTACTCCCTCACGGAGCTCAACACCTGGATGCAAGTACGAAAGAGAGAAACACAAAGTTTGCTCACACATAAATTGAATTCATTCATCAGTTATTTTTAAAACTTACAAGAGGGGTTTAATTTATAAGACTTTACAAGAGAGCAGGGTTTTACATCTTTCCATGTGGGACTAATAGGATGGATCTTCAAATTAGGTTTGTAGAATCAATTCCCACACATATGGCTGGCCAAGAGGTTCCTAAAGTGTTGATTAGTAGCTCCAAAAGGTAAGTAGGTGGCGCCTCCTAGCCTTGCTCTTCAAGAGAAAATTTCTTTCCTTCCATGGCTCAACTCTTTTGGACACCTCCTTTTCTTTCTCCCTAAGTCATGGTTCTTCCCATCTTTGCTTTGGGCTTTTTAGGCATGGATTGGGCGCCCCCTTGAAGTGCTCCCCAAGAAGTGCTTCTTTCTTTACATAGCTTGACTCTTATGGAAATGTTTTGGCCTCCCCCTTGAATTGTGGATCCCATATTATTTTCTCCTTAAGTGGCGCATGAGAGAAGGGACCTGCTATCTTGTGGTTTGGGGACCAAACCATTGTCGTCCTTTCTGTCAACAACAAACACACTCAGAACGGTCCAACGAACCCTACTTCCCTATAAACCGAACGTGGTTTATGGAGTCTACATTATGGACAAATCGTGATGCAACACATCACAGAAAATACACGGGAAGATGTAACAGAAAAGATCTTTCATTTCTTTCAATTTTTCTTACATAAAGAAAAGAAAAGAAAGAAAAAAGAAAGAAAAAAGAAAGAAACTCTCCTATAAAGAGAGTAAGAAAAAGAAAAGAGAAAAACTCTCCAAAAGAGAGATACAAAAAAAAAAGCAGCAGCAGCAGCAACAGCAGGTTGGGAAATTTGGATTAACTCCCGACAGGTTTTTCCCGTATCATCAGGGAGAGACCAGATGAGACGATGAAGGGCCCTCGGTGTTCCCGTCCGAACTCGAGTTCGACCCCTCGTCAGAGACAGAATCGAATTCGTGGCCAGGGAAGGGAACGAAGGGTTTGATATTATCCAAGCCCTTCAGGTCTTAAAATCTGGAGGCTTTCCTCCGACACTCCCAAAACCCCTGGGGGAAGGAGTCCAGGGCCACCCCGGCAACCTCATCCTTGAATGAGGCAGAAGTTCTGAAGTTTGCGACGGCCTCTGCCACCTCCTTCTTCGCCTCCTCCGCCATCGTGGTCACCGCCGTGACTTGGGCCTGGGCCTCCCTCAACTAAGCCTCCAGAAGGCGGACCTTCTTCTCAAGATGGTCAACCAGAGGCTCCTCCTCTTCGCCAACGGGCCCAGATGGCCCCGAACTTCGCTTCCTCTCGGGGTCAATAGCCCTCCTCTTCGCTGCATGATGAAGCTCGGAAGTGCTGAACCTCATGGCTGATAGAAGGAAGACACCAACAGAAATGATGGCCTTCGACAGCAGGGGGTAGGGTCCTATTTATAGAAACCCTGCACCCATAATCGACTGCGGGGAGGCGTGTCCAACGTCCTTCCCAACCAACTGAGAAGGCGCCACATATCTGGATGACGCTTCGAGAACCAGAAAGTCTCTCAGAAGCCATTCCCAGGACCGTAACTGCCAACGCTTCGAATCTGGAGAAATCCGCATCATGCGACGGCACCATTAATGGTCTCTTTTTGAGAAAAAGAGGACCGGCAGCTCATAAGGCACAAGAGATCGCGACTGTACAAATTTCGACGTGCCACGTGAACAATGATGATCCTAATCAAATCCCCCTAATTATTGATTGGCGGGGAAATGACTCCTGTCCGCCCCAACGGACAAGCTAATCGTCCGAAAGAAGGCAATGCAATGGAGTTCTGGTCAGTTCAAGGATTCGTCCTTACCGACTGAACCGCCTTTGGCCACGACTATTCGACTAAGTGGAAAAGAGAACGGTAAAACCGGCTCTTATCAACTGGATGGCCTTCGAAAGCTATCGTTCGACTAGGCTAAAGGAGAAATGATAGAACCGTTTCAGGTTATACATGAACACATGAGGCACAACAATGCATATGCAAAGAAAGGAGAATTCATTCCAAAATCTGGAAAAATTGTAATACAAAGTTCATTGGCAACACAAGTGAAAAAGAAGAAGAAAATACATTCGAAGTGATCCAGGTCACTCAACATCAACAAGAGAGGGCTCCACACCACAGGACTGGAGCAACCTATCTACTTGATCAGAGAAGGTCTCATCAATCTGGGCCGGGACAGGAGAACCTTCAGCCTGGACTCCTCCAGCTTGAGTTGCCTCCAAGGTCGAGAACAAAGTCGGGAACACCTCCAGGTTTTCGACTGGGGTAGCAGCCTCCTCCGCCAGACATGGTGACTCCTCGACCTCCCGTGCAGCTTCAGCCTCCTCCGTTTCTCCTCCTTCCTCTCCAATCATGTTGTAGGAGGGGATCTTCGAAAGGTCGAGATGAGGGAGGGTCTCCTTTACCTTGGAAAGCCCATCATTGAAGCCGTGCTGGTAGGCATACAATGATGCTTCATCAATCTCTGTCTGAAATTATGTGACATCTTGAAGTCAGCCACGGCATTGTCTATCTGCTTCCTCAAAGCTTCGGACTCCCTCTTGGCGGCTTTGGCCTCCCTCTTGGCAGCTTAGGATTCTATGATCGCCTCTTCGGCCCTCCTAGAAGCATCCTCCGCCACCTTAGACAGGCTCTCCATCCTCTCCTGGTTCTCCCTGGTAGTCCGCTCCAGGGATTCAACTTAACTCCTACTCCTGTTCCACCCTGCCTCTTGTCCCGCTATCCTCGAGTGGGCGCTTTTCAGTTCGCCCTTCAGGCCGCGAACTTCATCGGTCACCCGGACAAGACGGTCCTCCATGAATTGTTTCAGCTTCTCGGCTACTTCCCTGGCAGCCCTAGTAGTCTGAAGCTCCTCCATGAGGTCATAGATGAGGCTGTCCATGTTCCCCAAGCCTTCCTCCATGAAGGTGAAGTCATAGACCAACTATATCAAAAAAGAAGAATCGAGGGTCAAATAACTCTCAAGGCAAAGGAGGCGGTGATAGTTATACCTGTTATAGGGCGGCGAAGCCGGAATCGAACACTTTGTGAAAGCTCCGATTCCGGAGAATTGCTAGGTTGCAAGGCTGGATCGTACCCTTCAACGCCTATCTGGCCTTCTTCGGAACCAGCAGCTCTCCCATAGGCGGGAGCTCCGAAGGATTCATCGGGCAACCTCCGGCTGAAGAAGCTCCACAGACGGACTCTCCTTCGACTTGCCAGGCCTTGCCCCTATCAGTGATAGATGATAAAATCGGCGGCACATCCACTCCTTGAGGCGGGCCTCCCATTGTGTCAACTGGGGAGGTGACCGCCGCTGGAGTCTCGACTGGGCAGGGCCTCACTAGAACCTCTTCCGCGGCTGCTGCATTTTCCCCCGAGATGCCTCGGAAAGATGAAGTGCTTTGGTCCCCTTCGGGACCATCTCTCCAAGCGCTCTTCCGAGCTGCAGACCTGGTGGAAGGGGCATGTGCCACCCTCCTCTCCGAAGTCTAGCGAAGCCAGCTCAAATTGCGCTTCATCCCACCACCTGCAGGCAAAGGGGATCACCTCAGTTAAACGAGCTACAATGAAACCTAAAGAAGAAGAGCAGAAATTTCCACTGCTATACCTAGTGAGGGGGATTTACTGATTCCCACTCGATGGAGGTTCCTCTCCTCCAACAACTCCCGGATAGGAGCAACTTTCGAGTTGGTCAGAAGATCATAATCCGATTGATCGGCCGCCAAGACTTTCTTTCCATCATTGGCGGTCAGGCGAGGCTTCTTCCACTCAGTGTCGAAGCCCCATGGGTCGAAGGACAACACAAATACAAAGACAGGTTTCCACCCATGGATGGTGCTGGGCATATCCTTAATCACCTGTGGCCCGATCTGGGACCGATCACCCACCATCTGTTGCTGTGGAAGTCCCTCTTGTGGATGAAAAGGGCCGAGAACAAGTTGGTTCTAGGCTCTACATTGGCAATGATGCACATGACCAGGAACCCGCAGATGTTCCTGATGCTGTTTGGGGTTAACTGCGCTGGCACCACTTGGTACAAGCGAAAAATCTTAACAAAGAAGGGGTGCAGGGAAAACTGAAGACCAGCCTTCAGGTGATCTTCGTATACAGCTAGGCACCCATGGGGAGCTTCGTTTGCCCGCTCCTCGGGCACAGGGAGGACGAAGGGAAATTCCTCAGGAATGCGATAGCGTTCCCAAAGAAGGGTTGCATTGCTTTGAGAAACCGAACTGGGGACCGACTCCGGACCTACTATATCTCCGGCCCCCGAGGGCCCAACCTGCTTCTCCTGACTCTCTACGGTCTCTTCCATAACAAAGGAATGAAGCAAAGGGTTGAAAAGAGGATTCTACCTGAAGAATAGACTGGTACTCCAGAATGATTTAGGCGGAGAACGAGATGAGGTTGAAGAAGCTTCCTTGCCTAGACCTTCACTTTTCCCCAAAAGAAAAGTAAGGGTCTCTGGACCCCCACAGAGAGTTAATTTGACTCAAGATTATCCTGGGAGGTAACCCCCTTACGACTGACCTCCAGGATAAGATCTATCCTTCATCCAACGGGCGGAGAACAACCACCACAACTATCCAAATCCCAACCAAAAGATTGCCTCAACCACTGTGCAATAGGACAAGGAGAGATAGCCTCAGGAACACCTACTTTTCCCCAATCAGGAAAAGGCACCTGTCCACCATCTGATTCTCAGATCATGATGGGCAGCCCAATAGAGGTCCCGTAATCCTTTACTGCACCGTCTCTCAGGAAGAAAGCGACAAGGCAATAATACTCTCACTTCTCAAGGCAGATCTTCGCTTCGACAACTGAGAGTAGGGGGCAACTATTGGGATATCCTAGTTCAGCTACGAACCAGGCTCCGGTTCGACTTATCGAAGCCCCGGTTCTTCAGACTATGGACTTCGGACTAAGCGAAGGCCAACTGTAAGCAACTCAAGGAGTCACACCGAACTACAAAATCCAAAGGCCAGTCCTTCGGGAAGCACCTTCGGTCCCGACCGAAGTATGAACTACTCATCAACTTCCGAAGACACGAACTTCGGTCCCCGCCGTAGACATGATCTCCAGCCTCGGAGAAATATCAAGCCTTCGGCCCACACAAGGGGAAACCCGAAGCTTGAACTACAATCTGTTCCAAAAAGGAAACTGTAACCAATGGTTACAATCGACACTCATCATGCCATGATCATGGCGCGCAATTCCTGCAGCCATGCCTCCGATCTGGCCAGAATCGCTCATTGACAACCCACGATCGACTATCATGGGAGTGAATGGCTCCCCATGATCTCCGGGAAAAGAGCGGGCCACAGACCGGAGGCCATCTTTTAAATATGGGTAAGAAGGATGGCTCGAGAGGTACGCGTGAATAATCTCGCACATACACATTCTCAATCTCCAAAGAGCTCTTTTTCTCTTCCACTTTCGATATCTTCCCCATTCTGTGGCTGGAATCTGCCACTGATTTAGGCATCGGAGTGTCCTCCGCCGGAACAACTCCGCAAGGGACCTGTTTTGCAGGTGAACCAGGGAGCGGACCTGCGATGCAGCGGCTCCGATCGGCCGATCCAGGGACTCCACGCCAATAGTCTTGCTTCAGGATTTTTGATCATGATGATGGAAGTTTATGAACTGTCTTTGAAAGCAAGTAAAGATTCATAAGCAAATTATACTGAATGTAATATGACTCCGAACTTTGCTAGCCTTCCCATGGCTTTTTAGGATATTTTATTATTAATTGCAGCCTTTGGAGTACTCTGATAAAAGCTATTCTTCCCACACCAGGCATCTAACTTTTTGATAATGATAATATGAACACCGGAGTCCCTAGGAAATGTCGTCTGAGAGAGTTCACAAACCTCTTGGATGAAATGCACCTGTACAAAAAATATGAAGAAAATTTGCAAAGACATGTTAGTATCTATTAAAATAAACCGTCCAACCATCTATATTTAGAAAATATTTGCAAGAAAGATCAACTTTACATTATTTCCCGATGAGACAAAACTATGCGATATTCCGCTAATAAGGTTGTTATACCCTACCGGCTCATCGCCGAGCTGGACCAGCCCCTCTTTGCGGTCCGACCGGGTCGTTCTTCTAAAGCTTCGACAGAGACACCTTCTTCGGAAGTCCGACCCACTGGAGTAGAGGTCCAAACGACCCACTCCTGCTCGGATCCGGCCCACTGTTCTCCTTCAGAAGTCCGACCCACTGAAGTAGAGGTCCGAATGACCCACTCTCGCTGGGATTCGGCCCACTATTCTCCTTCAGAAGTCCGACCCACTTTTGTAGAGGTCCGAGCGACCTACTCCTGCAGAGTCTGGCTCACTGCTCTCCACTGGAGTTCCGACAAACACTCCCTCTCGGAGGATCAATTGGCCCTCCCAGTCGACGTCCGACCAACTCACTCCAGGGCCCAGAGAATTCCAGAAACCTCTTTCAATTATAACGAAATCCTGCCACATCAGTAGCACTGCTCCACCACTCCCACGATGCTGCCCCATTCGGGCTCCATGTGGCCACTCTTTAGATCTCCTAGGGCAGATCGATCTTTCTCGGCCTCTTCCCTAACGGATTTTGGACTATTCCCGCCTATATAAGGTATCCGGGGGACCCCATTTTGAGCTAAGTACACTCTCCATTCTCCTCATGCTGTCTCTTTGAGTCCTCCATTATGTTGCCTTCAAGCTCCTGCTAACTTAGGCATCGAAGTGTCCCCCGCCGGAACACCGCCGGTACCCTGGGGGCTTTGTTGCAGGTCGACTGGGAGGAGTGCACTCCAGCACAGCCGATCGAGCCCGGTCCAGGAGAAGTGGCCGTAATAGATTGGTGCTATAGGAAGGGACTCACTCGCTCTTCTACTCTAAAAGGAGGAATCAACCAGCGAGGTCTGGCAATGGCGAAAGGGAGAACCCAAAACACTTCCGTCAGAAGAGGTCATTCCCCATCCAGGTCCGAGGGACCTCGCAGGGAGAATGACGCCGCCGCCACGCTGCTGTCACCGAGCCCAGTATCGTTGTGGGGCCGCAGCAGTTCCAGATGTTGCTGAACCACATAGACACGCTTACTATGGTGGTTCATCACCTCTAGGAGGCGGTCGACAACCGGCAGCAACCACCCACTACGTCTTGCACCAACCACCGACCGATCGCTGAGGCAGGCCGGCCTTAGGAAGTCCCTCCACCTCTCCCTTTCGTCATTCCGGAGCCCCGAAGGTCCTTGGGGGCTCGCACTGACGGCAAGAGGGTGAGGTCCGCCTCACCCTCCTATGCTGAACCATCCCCGATGGTGTTTGTCCTCATCCTCCTACACCGAATCCATCCCCGATGGTGTTTGTCCTCCTGCCGAATATCCAAGGGACTACACCAGCAAGATTCTACACATGAAAGAGCGCATCATAGAAATTGTGAATCGGTAGAAAGTCGAAGGGGGGCAGCCATACGACTCACACCCGCCTTTTTCTGCCGAGATTTTGGCGAAGATGATTCCCCGTCACTTTAAAATTCTCCAAGTGGATCCCTACGATGGCACCACCAACCTGCTGGACCATATGGGTACCTACAAAGCCCACATGATGGTACAGGGCACCTCCGATGCCCTCCATTGCATCACCTTCCCTGCCCCCTCAAGAAGGCCGCCCGGATGTGGTTCTCCACTATTCGGCCAGGTACGATCCACTCTTTCTCTTAGGTTGAAAAACTTTTTCTCTCCTATTTCAGGACCTTGCTGTCAGATCTCGAGGAACACCGACTGCCTCTTTCTCATGTCGCAAAAAGAGGGAGAGACCCTCCGGGACTACATGGCCCGATTCAACTCAGCAGCCATGGAGGTCCCGAATTTGAACAAGGCGGTAGCTATGTCGACCTTCAAAAGAGGGCTCCACTCGTCTAGGCACACCTTTTTCCTAGACAAGGGATTTCCGACGAGCTACACTGAGTTACTGGCCAAGGTGTAGAACTATGCCTTGGTAGAAAAGTAGGTGGCGAGTCAATGCCAGGCGGAGGGGAGGCCGGCCCCCAGAAAGCGGAGCAACAAGGCTCCCAAAGTCTAACCTCCCAACGATAGCAACTGGTCGACCCAACGCCGAAGTCCAAAGTTGAAGGACTTCCCTAGGTGGTTTGAGACCTATGCACCCCTCTCCCTTCCAAGAGGGAAGATCCTCCTAGAGATTGAGAACGAGACTTTTTTGCAAAGGCCTTGTTTGATGAGGGGCCCCCTGCATCCAAAAATAGAGATAAATTCTGTCGGTTCTATAAGGACCATGGGCACAGCACCGAAGAGTGCCTATAGCTGAAGGACGTCATTGAAGACCTTATCCGGAGGGGGTACCTGCATAAGTACGTCCGACCCCACCAGGATCGGGTCGAAGCCTCAACTGCCAGAAACCCTCCGGAGGAGGCGGAGCTTCCCAACCAATGGCCGACCGTTAGGGATGTCGGCATGCTGCATCAGCTGTCCGATTGGAGATATGAAGACGATCCAGACATTGTCAAGAGGTCAAGGGGTTCCAATGCAATCACCTTCTCTGACAAAGACCTCCTGGAGTCCGATGTCTTTGAAAATGATCCTATAGTCATATCGGCAGTGATTGCCAACTATGATGTAAAAAGGATACTTATAGATAATGGAAGTTCCATGGAGGTATTACTGTATGATGCTTTTGTAAGAATGAACATGTCTATGTCAATGCTACAAGAATCCCCCATACCGCTGACAGGTTTCGGGAAAAACTCTATCGGAGTTGAGGGGGAAATAGTTCTCCCTATAATGATCAAGACGGAGTCTTTCCAGAAAACTCTCCCCATCAACTTTGTGGTTGTCAGTACGATCTCGACATATAATGCCATTTGCAGACGACTGGCCCTCAACAAGTTCCAGGCCATTGTATCCACTTACCATCTATTGGCGAAGTTTCCAACCAGGAGCAGGGTCAGAGTTATGAGGGGAGACCATCGAATGGCTATACAGTGTTTAACTATTCTAGACCAATAGTCGCAAGGCCGTCCTACTCTGGAACAGCTCGACCCAAGGACTGAAGTTGATGGCCGTGGTCAGCCAGATGAAAAGATCCTATTTATCCCCCTTCGGGAGGATGACCCCATCAAAGTCCTCCAAATCAAAAGCTCTCTCAGCGAGGACATCAAGTCAGAGCTAATTGGCTTCTTGAGGAGTAATGCCGATGTCTTTGCTTGGTTGGCATCGGACATGCTAGGTATTCTGTCGGATGTCATCACTCACCAACTCAAGGTGGATCCGAACTACGGGCCTGTCTAACAGAAAAAGAGGAGCTTCGCTATCGAAAGGCAAAGGGCCATTGATGAAGAAGTGAAGAAGCTCTCCGATGCTGGTTTTATCAGGGAAGTCTATTACCTGAATGGCTAGCGAATGTTGTGATGTTGAAAAAGGCTAACGGGAAGTGGAGGATCTGCGTGGACTACATCGATCTCAATAAGGCATGTCCGAAGGATAACTTTTCCTTGCCAAAAATTGATCAATTGGTGGATACCATGACCGGCCATTAGCTTGTAAGTTTCATGGATGCCTTATCCTGCTACAAACAAATCAGGATGTACCCGGAGGATGAGGAGAAGATGGCCTTTGTCACCGACAAAGGTCTATACTGTTACAAGATGATGCCCTTCGGCCTGAAGAATGCCGGTGCCACCTTCCAAAGGTTGATCAACCAAGTCTTCGAAGGACAGCTCGGGAAAAACATGGAGGTGTATATTGATGATATGATAGTGAAGAGCCCCCATAGGGCCGACCACATCAAGGACTTACAGGAATCCTTTGACGCACTCAGACGTCATTGAATGAAACTGAATCCCGCGAAGTGTACTTTTGGGGTGATCTCCAAAAAGTTCCTCGGCTTCTTGGTCAACAAGAGAGGAATTGAAGTTAACCCCAATAAGATCAGAGCTGTTATTGAAATAGGGCATCCGAACAACAAGAATCAAGTGCAAGAGCTTACAAGTTGGATAGCCTCTCTCAGCCATTTCATCTCCCGGTCGGCTAAGAAGTCCTTGCCATTTTTCAAGACCCTACGTCGGTCGGATCGTTTCATCTGGACCGACGAATGTCGGTCAGCTTTTGAAGCCTTGAAAGATTATTTGAAAAATCCTCCATTGCTGACCAAGCCGACGGAGGGGGAGCTTTTGTATCTCTACCTATCGATGTCGGATGAGGTGGTCAGCTCCGTCCTCATGCGGATCGAAGAAGACGGCCAGTAGAAGCCCATCTATTACATCAGTAAAGTCATCCATGATGCCGAAATAAGGTACTATAAAATGCAGAAGCTGTTCTATTTGATGTGGGACATGATGGTGATGAGTGATGTGCCATGCTTATCTTGATTTATATATATATATATATTGTATTTTAAGAGCAATAACTAAAATCCTAACAGCAAAAGCAAACAGGAAGACCTAAAGAAAATAAAGTGACAACTAGTTATCGAAATTACCTACCCGCATGCAGATCTTGTCAAATAACTGTAAGGGAGGATCGCGGTGATTGAGAAACCACCCTAGATTAGGTTCCCTACTTTTAAATTTCAGATCTAGAGGAAGGGAAGGGGTTTAGATTTACCAATACGCTTTGAAGTTTCCTCGATTGAAGATCTAGATCGCAACACTCTAGGGTTGACGAACCCAACTCCAAAACCAACCGATCCAGCGTCTGGACTCCAATCACATCGGTTCCAAAGCAAGGACTCCAATCTTCAGAGTTGGATCTCGAAAGGATCTACAAAAAATATTAGAGTTAATTACTAGAGAAGTGCTAAGAATGCCAGGAACTCAGAAGAATAGAACTAAAGGGGGGAAGAAGGTTGGCATCAAAGTTGATTGTGCTCCCGGGGTCTTCTTCTTCGACTTGATTCAGGATTCTCTTCAAAGGATTGGATGTAGACCTTAAAGAGTCTTCAAATGGCAAATTTGATAGAAGAACCGGAACCAATAAATATACAGCATCACACCCTACGAAACTTGGACATCGCACCCAAGTTATTCTAGGTGTCTCACCTAGCACCTTCAAGCAAACTAGCTATGGAGGAATTGAAAAAAATGCAACAGCACTTTGTCTTTTCATTACTCAAAATATCATCCTTACAAAGAAGGGTTTTGGGCTCTATTTATAGCCTCATTACAAGTAGAAAGATGGGTTGAATTTTAAATTTAAAATAAAAGAAGAGGGAATTACAATTAAGGTTTTGGAATAGGTGCCAATGCTTCATAAAGATGGTTATCTTGAGTTGATCTTCCACCCTTTTCTTTCCTAGGCCGATTGAAGTTAAATTGTTGTATTTAAGTGGGAGTGGAGCCCACTTGAAACACCTCCAAGAGAGAATTCATGGGAAGGGAAGAGAATTTTTTGAAAGGTAAAAAGACTTTAACCAACTCTCTTAAATGCCTTCAAAACTTGTGCCATTTAATTCTCTTAAATACCTTCAAAACTTATGCCATTTAATTCTCATAAATACCTTCAAAACTTGTGCCATTTAATTCTCTTAAATGCCTTCAAAAAGCTTTCTTCAAGAAACTCCCTCCACCTTTTAAAGCTCCTTAATTGCTATATTCAAAGCTCCTTCTATCGATTTTTAAACTCCTTGTTTGGTGTGAAAGGTTTTCTTGGAGGAAGAATTTACATGGAGCTTCCAACCAAATAAATGTAGATGTGGTCCCCTCTTTGCTTCCTTCATGTGATGTAGACTCAGTCAACTCCATACAAAAATAACTCAGGTCCCATTAAATCCAAAATGGACCCAAAGACTAATTACTATATCCAAACATCCAAACAACAATTTTGATCTAATTGAGACCCGATTGGACCAATTACAACTTAATAATAGAGATAAGGTGCCATGGGTGCTTCTTTCTGGCTCTGGTACCCCTACCAATTCTTTCCAGGTGGGAGGAACTTGACCTTGTCAAGTAAGGTTCAGCTCTGCTTAGGTACTTCTCGAGCAAATCTGGATCAATCTTCTGCAGATCCTCCCGAGTTATCCAAGAATCATCGGAGTCGGGATATCCTTGCCAATGAACCAAGTATCGCTGGTAGTCCTTGTTCCGAGTAACAATCGTTTTATCATCCAGAATTCGTTCAACCCTGTCTCTCCGAGTTGAGGTTTTGGCCAGTGGATAGTCAGGGATAGGCTCACTCTCAAGAATGGGGTCAGGCCCAAACAGCTCACTAGGTAGCAGTATCGGCTCCCTATACTCTATAAGATCTGATACGTTGAAAGTTGGACTTATACCTAAATCTGGTGGTAACGCAATCTCATAAGCATTAGGTCTAAACTTACGAATTATTTTGAAAGGTCCTACACTTCGAGCATGTAATTTCTTGATCATTCTAGAAGGAAATTGCTCAGGTCTAAGCCTGATCATAACTTGGTCCCGTACTTTAAATTCTTTAAACCTTATATTTGAATCAGCCGTTTGTTTATATAAGTCATTGCTCTCTTTAATTTTTTTAATGATTTCATGTTGCAAGTTCTTTATGTGTTGTGCAAATGACTCAGCAGACTCAGATATGCGTGCATTAATAGTAAAGGAACCAAATCTAATGGCTTCCTAGGTTTGTATCCACGAACAATTTCGAACGAACTTTTTCCAGTAGATTTATTGATTGAATTGTTATAGGCAAACTCGGCTCTAGGCAATAATAGATCCCAATTAGAAGTACTCCCTCCCACTAGACTCCTCAATAGGTTCCCTAGACTTTGATTTACTACCTCGGTTTGACCATCAGTCTGAGGGTGGTAGGCAGTGGAATATGTCAATTTGGTTCCTAGCATATGCCATAAGGTTTTTCAAAAGTAGCTAGTGAACTTAACTCTCGATACCAAATCAATTGCATGCTGAATATCTCTTAATGGAGGTAAATGATCTGGTAAATCATCAGGGAAAACATCGTTGAATTCTTCTAATAAGTCTAAAACCTCCTTAGGATGTTCTAATTTGGGTTGATCCTGAGCTTCCTTGGTAACCAAAACCCAAACCGGTGACCCTCCAACTATTTCTCGTTCTAGCTCCTTTGCAAAGATCAAGTTCAGATTAGACTCTTTTTCCTTTAAGTAACTTGACCCTCTCTTAACATGGTCCTTGGGTGGAGCTACATTAATCACTATCTTCTTTCCTAGATGGTGAAAAGCACACGAGTTCGATTGTCCAAACAAGGTAGCATCGTGATTAAACAACCAAGGTCTACCTAAGATGATACTACTGACTCCCATTGGGAGGATATCGCACCAAACTTCTTCTTGGTAGGATTGTATATGAATTGTAACCTTACATCGAAACCTAATGTGAATGCTAGTTGCATCGATCCATGATACCTTATAGGGGTTCAGATGTGAGACATTTGGTAAGTTTAAGCTTTTAACAACATTAGTAGAAATTGCGTTGACACAACTCCCATATCAAAATGACTTTACATACCTTATCCCCTATTCTAATGAAGGTCTGTAGGATGTTGATCCTACGCCAATCCTCATTCTTTTTAGCTTGAGTCAGGATACATATAACCACTCCTAGTTGATCCATACCGATGATTTCTTCCTTCTTCACGTACTAATTTATTAGTTCAATTCCAGCCTCATAAACCTCTTCATCACAAGATTCCTTAGTTTCAGGTTCCTCCAATTTAGGTCCCCCTATGTGTATGGCTCGTGATGGACATTGAGCGGCAAAATGACCAGTATGGTTACACCTAAAACATAGTGTGGTCTGGTTCCTATCCTTCTGAACCATAGGTGCTTTCCCTTTATCATCCTTATGAATAGGGGATTGGGTCTAGATTGATTGGCAGGAACTTGGTTCTGATTTGGCCTATTTCCAGAAGCACTAAACCTAGTCGAGTCAGGTCGATAGGTAACGGGTCTCCTCTGAAATCATTCAGAATCCAGAGCAATCTGGTAGGCGTGTTCTAAATCATGTACCTCTCTTAGGAACAGTTCCCTACTTATGTCATCATTTAGGCATGCTCTGAACCTAGATAAAGTAACCGATTCAGACTCGGACACACCACACTGCATAGCATATTCGTTAAAAAGAGTGATGTATTCGGACACAGTTCGATTTCCTTGGGTCAACCTCTGCCATTGATCTAATAACCTCAGTTTATAAGACAAAGGTAGGTATTTGGCCCTTAATTTGTATTTCATCTCTTTCCACGTATTTATAGGTTGGTTTTCCCTCTGTCGCTCTAGTCTCTCCACAGTATCCCAATATAGTCATGCCTGTCGGACTAATCTAAACTTAGCGAATTTGACCTTACACTCTTCCGACATAGGATATCATATGAAATACTGATCCATGTCACTTTCCCAATCGGAGTAAATTTTAGGATCTAAGATACCGTCAAATGTGGGTGCATCAAATCTAATACTCCTGAGGGCTCGCTCTTCCTGATCATCTATATCATATTGTGACCTCCTAGGAATAGGGTCAGGGGTAACCCCTCTGTGCTGGACTCGATGCCTGGGAATTTGGTCAGGTATGACCTTTCTACGTTGGGCTTGATACCTAGGGATTGGTTCAGGGGTAACTTCTCTATGCTGGGCTCGATGCATAGGAATTGGGTCAGGAGTCAATTTTGGATGCTGGGATCTTAGGTCATGCCGAGGGGTAGCTCCAATGGGTGTAGGGTCAAGTTGAGACACATGGGATTCTTCCAACGAACTTATTCTTCCATTCATCTGATCAAACCTATGATCGACTCTAGTGCTAATCTGCTTAAGCTGCTTAGTCATAATCTCATGAGATTTTCAAGGTTTGAATCCATGGATGTACTAGGTTGGTCATGGGGAACTTGATATGGTATTCCAGTCCTAGTAGTCATACAAACAACTCAATGCACTCAAACAAGCCTAACCGACTATAGCTAGCTAGACCTAGAGCTCAAACCAAATGTTAGGTCAAAATGATAATCTTGGTTGTAGTAACTTGGTACATGGCCAGGTAAGTGTAAGGTTGGTAGAGGTCCCTCTTTGCTTGCCTTAGACACCAATTTGAAATTGGCCAGGTAAGCGAACCAACCCACCTTCCTTCGGGCTCTTGTCCCTGAACCACTTGCCTAGACACCAGACACACAAGCACATACAAATAAGTTGTCTAAATTGGCTTGACACTTGGATCGACCCAATCTTGTGGGTGTCCCTAGCTCTCTAGAGCAATATCAATTAAGTTTCTACTCGATTTTAATTCAAAGATTGGGTTCGAATGCAATGTTAGTTATTTTGGGCTAAGAGAAGGTTATCAACTGCTCCTCCCATCTAACATGTTCGAATTGCCCTTAAAATCACTTCATGTATGAATGCAGCAGACAAACATGCAAACTAATGAAAACCCAAACCATAACGAATCAAAATCATGCTTGCTGAAGTTTTGACAGAATCTATTTTCAGGCCAAAAATAGAAGAGCAAAAATTTCACAGAACTCAGTAAATCATGGAAAAATGCAGTAAAATACTTTCAAATGCGATACACTCAACAAAATAAATTTCATGATTTTTGAAATTACCTATAAATAGAAAAAATTAAAACATCAGACCATATATGAGTAGATGCAGAACAGAAACTAGATGCAATGATGATAACCTAATCTAAGCATGCTCTAATACCAAATTTGATACGGGACGGGATGGTGATGAGTGATGTGCCATGCTTATCTTAATTTATATATATATATATATTGTATTTTGAGAGCAATAACTGATATCCTAACAGCAAAAGCAAACAGGAAGACCTAAAGAAAATAAAGTGACAACTAATTATAGAAATTACCTACCTGCATGCAGATCTTGTCAAATAACTGTAAGGGAGGATCGCAGTAATTGAGAAACCACCCTAGATTAGGTTACCTACTTTCGAGTTTCAAATCTAGAGGAAGGGAAGGGGTTTAGATTTACCAATACGCTTTGAAGTTCCCTCGGTTGAAGATCTAGATCGCAACACTCTAGGGTTGACGAACCCGACTCCAAAACGACTAATCTGGCATCTGGACTCCAATCACACCGGTTCCAAAGCAAAGACTCCGATCTTCAGAGTTGGATCTCGAAAGGATCTACAAAAAATATCAGAGTTAATTACTAGAGAAGTGCTAAGAATGCCAAGAACTCAGAACAATAGAATTAAAGGGGGGAAGAAGGTTGGTATCAAAGTTGATTGTGCTCCCAGGGTCTTCTTCTTCGACTTGCTTCAGGATTCTCTTCAAAGGATTGGATGTAGATCTTAAAGAGTCTTCAAATGAAAAATTTGATAGAAGAACTAGAACCGATAAATATAGAGCATCACACCCTACGAAACTTGGATGTCGCACCCAAGTTGTTCTAGGCGTCTCATCTAGCACCTTCAAGAAAAGTAGCTATGGAGGAATTGAAAAAATACAACAGCACTTTTTCTTTTCATTACTCAAAATATCATCCTTACAAAGAAGGGTTTTGGGCTATATTTATAGCCTCATTACAAGTAGAAAGATGGGTTGAAATTCAAATTCAAAATAAAAGAAGAGGGAATTACAATTAAGGTTTTGACTTCATAAAGATGGTTATCTTGACTTGATCTTCCACCCTTTTCTTTCCTTGGCCGATTGAACTTAAATTGCTGTATTTAAGTAGGAGTGGAGCCCACCTAAAACATCTCCAAGATAGAAATCGTGGAAAGGGAAGAGAATTTTTTGAAAGGTAAAAAGACTTTAACTAACTCTCTTAGATGCCTTCAAAACTTGTGCCATTTAATTCTCTTAAATACCTTCGAAACTTATACCATTTAATTCTCATAAATACCTTCAAAACTTGTGCCATTTAATTATCTTAAATGCCTTCAAAAAGCTTTCTTCAAAAAACTCCCTCCACCTTTTAAAGCTCCTTAATTGCTATCTTCAAAGCTCCTTCCACCGATTTTTAAACTCCTTATTTGGTGTGAAAGGTTTTCTTGGAGGAAGAATTTGCATGGAGCTTCCAACCAAATAAATGTAGATGTGGTCCCTGCTTTGCTTCCTTCAAGTGATGTAGACTCAGTCAACTCCATACAAAAATAACTCAGGTCCCATTAAACCCAAAATGAACCCAAAGACTATTTACTGGACCCAAAGTCTAATTACTAGACCCAAACAACAATTTAGACCCAATTGAGATCTAATTGGACCAATTACAACTTAATAATAGAGATAAGGTATCATGGGTGCTTCTTTCTGGCTCTGATGCCCCCACCACTTTTTCTTGGTCATAGCAGCCAAGCGACTCCGACCGTACTTCCAGGCGCATCCGATCGTCGTGATGACCGACCAACCTCTTAAGGCGATCCTTCGGAGTTCGGACACCTCCGGTCGGCTCGCCAAGTGAGCCATGAAACTCGGCGAGTTTGACATTTCTTTCAATCCCGATCGGCGTTAAAGGCTCAGGTAATTACAGACTTCATTGCAAAATGCTAATGGAAGCAAGGGGCATCCTCTCAAGTGGCTGAAGTGCCTGAGGCCGATGCCATCGATGAAACCGAGCCAGCTTGGACCTTCCACATGGATGGAGCGTCCAACCTTGCAGGCTGTGGGGCTGGCCTGATTTTGGCTGACCCCGATGGAGAAAGCTTGGAATATGCACTCCACTTTTCATTTCAGGTGTCGAACAATCAGGCAGAGTACGAAGCCCTTCTTGCAGGACTAAGAATTTTTGGTGAATTGGGCATCGACCGACTCAGGGCCTTCTCCGACTCCCAACTGGTGGTCAATCAGGTGAAGGATGAATTCGAAGCAAGAGATCTGACCCTAGCCAAGTACTTGAACAAGGTACAAAGCCTCGCATCTCGGTTCAAATTCTTCAAAATTCTCCATATACCTCGATTGCAGAACTCCCAGGGCGGACGCATTGTCACGACTGGCTATGGCCGTCACCAACACATCCGACCAAACTTTTGTGGAGTATCTGCAATGCCCAAGTATCACTGGAGAGCCGACCAAGGTCCACCAAGTTGAATAGGAAACCTCATGGATGGATCCAATTCTCTCATTCTGACCAAGGGGACTCTCCCGAAAGACACGACTGAGGCCAAGCGTGTGCGCTGGACGGCTTCTAAGTACGTCGTCATTGACGGCGTCCTTTACAAGCGATCATTCTCGCAGCCGCTGCTAAAGTGTTTGGGGCCGACCGATGCAGACTATGCACTAAGAGAAGTATATGAAGGCATCTACGGTGACCATCTCAGAGGAAGATTCCTGGCGTACAAGATAATCCGACAGGGATACTATTGGCCTACAATTCAGAAGGATGCGTCGGACTTCGTCCGAAGGTGCGATGTGTGTCAGAGGTACTCCAATATCCAAAGGAGGCCGACCAGCTAGCTGACTCCGCTTGCCGCACCTTGGTCATTTGCACAGTGGAGAATGGACATACTGGGACCCTTTCCTCTGGCATCCGGCCAGCGCAAATTTCTTATTGTGGCCATTGATTACTTCACTAAGTGGGTAGAGGCTGAACCACTAGCACAGATCACTGAAGCCAAGGTGGAAAACTTTGTCCGAAATTGCATCATCTTTCGATTTGACATCCCGCAGACAATCATCACCGACAATGGAAGGCAGTTCGATAACTCGAAATTCTATGACTTTTGCCAGCAATATCACATCTCTCATCGGCTCACCTCAGTCGGCCATCCATAATCAAATGGAGAGGCCAAGATCACAAATCGGACAATCCTACATGGATTGAAGACTCGACTGAATGAAGCCAGAGGTCTTTGGGTAGAAGAACTCCATTCAGTAATTTGGGCCTATCGGATGACCGCCCGAACGGTGACCGGGAAGACTCCATTCAACCTGACTTACGGAAGTGGAGCCTGGAAGTGAAACGGTGCAGGTGGTTTGACATGATCCTACACTAGGCATGCAAACAACTGCGGGAGCAGAATGGATTTTAAAAACAATTTTAAAATCTGCGCAGCGAAAATCAGCTCCGTCTAGAAACTAATCTAATTCTAGATGCAAATAGGCATGTAGAAAATATAAAATATTTGCAAAATATTTGAATTAAAAATTCTATTCATGCATGATTAAAAAATAATTATTTCATACCTTATTCTGGCTGGAATAACTCTAGGATAAACCTGGAATAGGCTGGAATAGCTGGAATAAATATATTCCAGCCATCTTCCTCCTTGGGCTGAGAAGAGCTCTGTTTTTGGCTTTAAAAATGGCATTGGAACACCGCATTCCGGACCTCCGTTTGCTCCCAAATTTTAGCAGCGGCAACTTGGACAAGTGGTCTTCGATATCCAATTGAAAGTTACAAGAAAATGTCAGCCAAAAAATTATAAAAATTCACCAAAGTCTGCTGCCATATTTTCTGTAGCAGAACTGGGCAGCGGGCTTTGGCCTTCGATTTGGAGCAGCTGGAGCGATCCCAGCTCGCGCGGCTTACTCCTAGGAGTAGAAGGGTACTCCCTCTAGAGGGGAGATGCGCCCGGGGCTCTCGGATCCCTCTCCACACGCGGTGCTAGCCGCTGGAAGAAGATTCGGCCACAGTGAACGGCAACAACTGGGCTTGCTGCAGTCCTGGGTTTGAGCACTCAATTGGACAAGGAAAAAGGGCCTTGAAACTCTTCCTCACACACTCCAAATCCCAGCCTATAAGAGCAAACTCTAAGCTCTCAACCAGGGGGTCTCTCAACCTCTCAAAGAAAGAACACCCAGGTGCAATATCACAGTGTTCTCACAGCTGAAAACTCTATTTTTGGAAACAGGGGACTGCTGGAGTTTTTATAGGACAGCAGGGAGAGGGAGGTGGAGAGACGGGGAGGCCAAGAGGCAGCAGCTGCCAAACACCATTAAACCAGCAAATAAACCAGCGGGTGGGAGGAGAAGAAGAGACGTCGCCCAAGGGTGGATCTTTGGTCGTTTGGCCTCCTCCAGCGAAAGGAAATTTTTAATGCAAGAAAACATGTAAAATGGCTGGGAGAAGAAAACACCGGTTCAAAAGAAACCGGTCCATAATCCTTAAACCAATTTGGTTCAAACCCATTGGTTCAATTAACCAATGGTGGTTCAATCCAATTGAACCGGTCCGAGTCCAACAAAATTGGATCAATTGGTTCACAACCAATAGGAGGCCAAAACGAACTCCGAATCAGTTCAAAACTGATTCAGAAAAATCCTGGCGCAGTGCTGGTCAGCCCGGAACAATTTCCGGTTGACATAAACAAGGGCAAGATGGGAAAAGAGTGCTCAAAAATACTGTGACCATAAAATCGAGATGATTTCCAATCATAATCGATATCCGGATCAGAGAGTAATCCTCTATGGCATGTGAACTCATAGGTTCGAACCTAAACGGTAGCACTAGAATAATTCTAGTACCATCACAGGAAACCATCTAGCAATGGGTCCCGGCGTCCGGATAGGTCGAAGATGCGGAAGCAAACTATCGAATCTCTGGCATATGGTTACCGTATAATTCATCCCTTTGACCTCTAATGCTCAGGACGACTGAGATTGGGCTGCCAACCCAGACAGAGTCAGTCGACTACGTGTCTCAACCTCGCAAGCCCAGTGACTCTTCACTAGGGCTACCATGGCCGAGGATTTGCTAAATTGAGATACTGTGACACATTCAATCCAAACTGTTTGGACAGGTCAATTCCATCTTGGTTCATCACTGCTCCATAAGTACTTGCCTGTACCCAGAAACCTTTCGTCACCGGATTAAAAATTCGGGTAGACCGGCACCAAAGCATAGGGAGTTGCTTGCAACCTACCGTGATGACCTCAGGTCGGAGGGACACATATACCCATATCCAATCGTGAGTATCCCTTTGGCAGAAAAGGGCTGCACGGAGTCACGTTCAATGAGATATTACATATCCCACTTGTAGATCACATCAGTGTCACCACACTCATTTGGTCAAGAGGACAACCAAACGATGTGAACTACAACAACCTATACTTGATATATTTCCATCCAATACAATATATCCTTGGGTTGTGAACAAGGTTTAAGGACCACTCGATACATCCTCTCTGTATCGAAATCAGTGTAGTCCTAAGAACTTCATCACATGGAAAGAGTTCATTTCAGGCAAAATGCAATATGTGATGAGCTGCCAAAAATAATATTTTATTAATTCAAAGAAAGAGTACAATACTTAGCTCAACCGCCTACAACCCAGGCGATTGGCTTTGGGACATAATTCCCAACAACTCCCACTTGTACTAAAGCCAATCAGAAGAGTATCGAATACCCATTTCCCATTTACAATAGTCGAACTCTTTTATTCCGAGGGCTTTAGTGAAGGGGTCGGCCAGATTTTCTTTTCCATCGATCTTCAGAAGATTGATGTCGCCTCGTTCCACGATTTCTCGTACGAGGTGGTAGCGCCGCAATATGTGCTTGGTGCGGTGATGAGCTTTAGGCTCCTTAGCTTGAGCAATGGCTCTAGTGCTGTCACAATACACTAGAACAGGACCATCTAGGGAAGGTGACACCCCTAGCTCTCCAAGAAACTTCCGTAACCACACAGCTTCCTTTGCTGCATCTGATGCTGCAATGTATTCTGCTTCGCATACCGAGTCTGCAATAGTTGCATGCTTGGAACTTTTCCAGCAGATCGCTCCTCCATTCAGGGTAAATACAAACCCTGACACACTCTTGCTATCATCTCTATCTGACTGGAAACTGGAGTCAGAGTACCCCACAAGTTTCAAGTCAGGTTCTCCATAAATCAGCCATTGATCTTTAGTATTTCTTAAATACTTAAGGATGGACTTAACCACCTTCCAATGCGCCTCACCTAGGTCAGACTGGTATCTGCTCACTACTCCTAGTGAGTATGCCACGTCTGGTCTAGTACAAGTCATAGCATACATGATAGAGCCTACTGCAGAAGCATAAGGTACTTTACTCATGCGCTCTCTTTCTTCAGGAGTTGTCGCACAATCCTTCTTGGAAAGAGTAATTCCAGAACCTATCGGGAGATAGCCTTTCTTGGAATTTTCCATGCTGAACCATTTCAGCATAGTGTCAATATACGTAGACTAGGATAGTCCCAAAAGCTTCTTAGATCTATCTCTATAGATCTTCATACCTAGTATGTAAGAAGCTTCACCCAAGTCTTTCATGGAGAACTGAGATGATAAACAGACCTTTATTCTTTGTAATGCTGCGACATCATTCTCGATTAAGAGAATGTCGTCAACATACAGTACTAGGAATACAATCACAAACCATTAACCATTTATAGATGCACGGTTCTTCTCCGTTCCTAACGAAACCATACGATTTGATACACCTATCAAACCGTAAGTTCCAACTTCGAGATGCTTGCTTGAGTCCATAGATGGACCTCTGCAACTTGCATACTTTTGATTCATTTGTGGATGTGAACCCTTCAGGCTGTATCATATACACCTCCTCTACCAGCTCCCCATTAAAGAAAGCGGTTCGGACATCCATCTACCAGATCTCGTAATCAAAATATGCTGCCAAAGCAAGCATGATCCGAATGGACTTGAGCATTGCCACAGGGGAGAAAGTCTCTTCATAATCGATACCATATCGCTGACAATACCCCTTGGAAACCAGACGGGCTTTATAGGTCTCTACCTTATCATATGTGCCCCTTTTCCTCTTGAAGATCCATTTACACCCGATGGGTTTTATTCCTTCAGGCGGATCAACCAATGTCCAAACATTGTTGATTTCCATGGACTCCATTTCGGATCGCATGGCTCCAAGCCGTGCCTCAAAGTCAGATCTCTGAAGTGCATCCATATAGGTGATCGATCCTCATTGTTCTCATCGAGCTCAATGGGATCGCCGTCCCGGACCAAGAAACCGTAGTATCTATCCGGCTGATGCGGTATTCTACCGGATCTCCTAATGGGTTCTAGGTGTGATTCAATCATAGCCGGTTCTATGATGTTTTTTAGAGTGTGCAGGTTCTTCTATTGGCTGAACTTCATCAAGTTCAATCTTAGAAGCTATAGTTCCTTCTCCAAGGAACTCCTTTTCCAAAAAGATAGCTCTAAGAGCAACGAACACCATTTGTTTATTCTCCAAGTAGAAGAAATACCCTTTGGTTTCCTTAGGATAACCAATGAATAAACACCGATCAGACCTTTGACCAAGTTTGTCTGAGTCTAAACGCTTTACGTAAGCCGGACAACCCCAGACCCGAAGGTGTGAGATTGAGGGTTTACGTCCAGTCCACATCTCATACGGAGTGGAGACAACAGACTTACTTGGAACATCATTTAATAAGTAACAGGCTGTCTGAAGCGCATATCCCCAAAAGGATAGCGGCAGAGTTGCAAAACCCATCATGGATCGAACCATGTCCAACAAGGTTCGATTCCTCCTTTCGGACACACCATTCAACTGTGGTGTTCCTGGAGGAGTCCACTGAGAGAGAATTCCATTCTCCTCAAGATATGTCAAAAATTCACCAGATAAGTATTCACCACCTCAATCAGATCGAAGGGTTTTAATACTTTTTCCAGTTTGCTTTTCTACTTTATTACGGTATCGTTTGAACATTTCAAACGACTCAGACTTATGTCTCATTAAAAAGACATAACCGAACCTTAAAAAGTCGTCTGTAAAAGTAATGAAATATTTGTATCCTCCTCTAGCACTAACTATCATCGGTCCACATACATCAGTATGTATTAGACTTAGAAGTTCTGTAGCTCGTTCACCTTTTCCAGTAAAAGGTGACTTGGTCATTTTACCAAGTAAACAAGATTCACAAGTGGGCAGTGATTCAGAATCACTGACCTCGAGGAGTCCATCTCCTCGCATCTTGTTTATCCTATTTTGGTTAATATGACCTAGCCTACAGTGCCAAAGATACAAATCGTTGACATTATCTAATCTTGGGCATTTGCTAGAAGTGTACATTACACTAACAGGCCTTGATAGTACATATATGCCATTATTTAATCTAGCTTTCATTATATCAGAGTTATTTAAAATAACATTGCAAAAATCTCCTTTTATTGAAAGTTCAAAACCACAATTGGCCAAAAGGCCTACAGAGATTAAGCTCATAATGAAACTAGGACAATAGTGACAGTCGACTGGTTCGACAGTACAAGACTCAAAGACAAGACGCATGACTCCGACCGCCAGTACTGGAACACGATTTCCATTCCCGACGCTCAGAAACTGTTCTCCATCTTCAAATCTTCTGCTAACTTGAAGTCCCTGTAACGAAATACAAACGTGAATTGGACTACCAGTATCCAATACCCAGTTAGCAGTATCAACAATTGAGTAATTACAAGGTTTTATCATATAAATACCTTGTTCAGCAGACTTCTGCTTCCTCGGCCTGTTAAGATCAAGGGACGCAATATAAAGAGGACAGTTCCTCTTCCAGTGTCCCTTCTTCTTGCAGTAGAAACATTCTGCAGAAGACTGATCAGCCTTAAACTTTCTGGTCTGACTAGGGCCAGGACCATTCTGCACCTTCTTTCCCTTCTTATTCATTTTCTTCTTCCCTTTCTTAAAGGGACGACGACCTCTACTACTTCCCACCAAATTCACCACCCCCTTATTCAGTTGGTGGTCTTTCTCGAAAGTCTGCAGCAACCCCAAAAGACCATGGCAGTTGACTACAGGCTTGTTCATTCTATAATGATTGAGAAAATCAAGATAGGAGGAGGGAAGAGAATTCAGGATCGCATCCTTGCCGAGCTGCTTGTGCAAGGACATCCGAGTTTGTCCAACTTTTCAATCAGCTCGATCATGTATAATACATGATCAGGAACTGAACCACCATTCGGCATCTTGGAGTTGTAGATGGCACAAGACACTTTGTACCGTTCTACATCATCCGGGGTGCCGAAGGATTCCTTCAACTTTTGAAGGATTTCATCAGGTTGGGCCTCCTCGAATTTGCGACTGAACTCGTCGTTCATCGCCGCTAACATAATGTATCGGACAGTAGTCCGATCAGAGACCCACTTCAGATAAGCGTCTCTGACCGCACTCCATGCATTAGCAGGAGGGATTTCAGGTGCCGGATCCGTTATCACATAGAGGATCCGTTCATGCTCCAGAACGATTCTCAATCTTCGATACCAACTATCGAAGTTATGACCCTTTAACTTCTCGTTATCGAGAAGTGGCCGGAGCGATAAATTGGAAGACATCTGAAAAGAAAATAAGACCAAATTAGTGTATGAATTAATAATTTAACTAAAAGACTTGGACTTTAGTCTAAAGGTTTCTTCCACTAATTTTTCAGATTGGTAGCCTCTAACTCCAATCCGTGAAAACACTTTTTCAAGTGGGTACTGAAATCCAATAGGCCACGCATGAGCCCGACTTTGGCCAGCTCATCCATACGAGCCTAAAGGTAGGTTCATAAACCAATTGTTTTCCTAAACAATTTTTAGTATTTTATTTTGCCCCAGAGAACACCCCAATCGGCCTTGGGGCCTCCTATTGCGGGTCTCTGGTTAGGTCCAACCATTAAAATGACAAATCCAATGCTTCCAGCTAACTAAAGACCAAGCCCGACTTTGGCCGGCCCACCTGGTCCCGTTAAGGAGGTTGCACTGAACCATCATCGATCAGATAGAAATTCCAGTCACCGGAAGTACACCCGTTCTTTGGAACTGCCGATGCACACCAAGCTAGTGGACACATTTCTAACCGACTTAATGGGAGGCTAAGACACTGTCAACTCCTTGACTTAGTCTTTTAAAGGACCTAATAATTTTAGAGAATTTTTAGTTGTACAAAAGATAAGACAAGGACATGGATCATCCTCCCACTGAATCAATCAAATTTCAGGAGGGTTGAAATAAATCAACAAATTGATCCATGGGCACCTATAGATCAGTCAGACCGATCAACCTGGGTGACATGGGTTAACTCGAGTCATTGAGCTTTTCCAATCAGTTTGGTCGACTCGACTAGCCAGGTAGGTGAGATCATGGGTGAGTATCCGCCATTAACCATCTTTCCTAGACACCAACCAAGTTGGCCAGGAAAGAGGTAGCCTCATACAACCATGATCACAATGCCAAACCTACCTCGACACCAGTCGGTTTACCAGACTCGATCAGAATAGCCTAAAGACTCAGGCGTCCACTGAGCCACTAATTGGATCCATTTTAGATGAATGGATCAACTAATCTAACTATTAGATAGTTTTAAAGAAGGGCCTTAAACAACTTTTGTTTAATCTTCTTGTAATCCGGTTCAACTAAACTTAGGTCTAACCCAGTTATGGACCCAACTAGTCAGCTAACCCAATTAACCCAAAATGGCTTATGCAAATTTGATTAGATTTCATAAACCTAAAGAAAAAAATTAATAAGCTAAACTCTTAATTAAAATAATTTTTAATTAAGTCTCTATGTAAAACAATTTTACATAACAAAAAAAATCATGCATCAAGTTATTTTACAAATAATTTATATTCATATAAAATGCCTAAAACATGTATCACCAAATTAAAATAATTTTTAATTTTAATATTCTTTAAGGATCCTTCTGAAGAGGCCAACACAGATGATCCATATCGTGTAAAAGACACACGATCATGGTGAAGGTCTCAACTAGGTTCCAAAAAGAAATTTGGATACATATTAAGATTAAACTAATTTTAATCTATTAAACATGCAAACTAGATTAGATTACATATGCAACCTGCTCTGATACCACTGAAAGAGAAACGGTGCAGGTGGTTTGACATAATCCTACACTAGACATGCAAACAACTGCGGGAGCAGAATGGATTTTAAAAATATTTTTAAAATCCGCGCAGCGAAAATCTGCTCCGCCAAGAAACTAATCTAATTCTAGTTGCAAATAGGCATGTAAGAAAATATAAAATATTTACAAAATATTTGAATTAAAAATTCTATTCATGCATGATTAAAAAATAATTTTTTCATACCTTATTCTGACTGGAATAACTCTGGGATAAACCTGGAATAGGCTGGAATAGCTGGAATAAATCTATTCCAGCCTTCTTCCTCCTTGGGCTGAGAAGATCTCTATTTTTGGTTTTAAAAACGGTGTCGGAACACCGCCTTCCGGACCTCCGTTTGATCCCAAATTATAGCAGTGGCAACTTGGACAAGTGGTCTTCGATCTCCAATTGAAAGCTGCAAGAAAATGTCAGCTAAAAAATTATAAAAATTCACCAAAGTCTGCCAGATTTTCTGCAGCAAAACTGGGCAGCAGGCTTTGGCCTTCGATTTGGAGCAGCTGGAGCGATCCCGGCTCGCGCGGCTTACTCCTAGGAGTAGAAGGGTACTCCCTCTAGAGGGGAGACACACCCGGGGCTCTCGGATCCCTCTCCACACACGGTGCTAGCCACTGGAAGAAGATTCGGCCACAGTGAATGGCAGCAACTGGGCTTGCTGCAGTCCTGGGTTTGAGCACTCAATTGGACAAGGAAAAAGGGCCTTGAAACTCTTCCTCACACACTCCAAATCCTAGCCCATAAGAGCAAACTCTAAGCTCTCAACCAGGGGGTCTCTCAACCTCTCAAAGAAAGAACACCCAGGTGCAATATCACAGTGTTCTCACGGCTGAAAACTCTCTTTTTGGAAATAGGGGACTGCTGGAGTTTTTATAGGATAGCAGGGAGAGGGAGGTGGAGAGACGGGGAGGCCAAGAGGCAGCAGCTGCCAAACACCATTAAACCAGCAAATAAACCAGCGGGTGGGAGGAGAAGAAGAGACGTCGCCCAAGGGTGGATCTTCGGTCGTTTGGCCTCCTCCAGCGAAAGGAAATTTCTAACGCAAGAAAACGTGTAAAACGGTTGGGAGAAGAAAACACCGGTTCAAAAGAAACCGGTCCATAATCCTTAAACCAATTTGGTTCAAACCCATTGATTCAATTAACCAACGGTGGTTCAATCCAATTGAACCGGTCCGAGCCCAATAAAATTGGTTCAATTGGTTAACAACCAATAAGAGGCCAAAACGAACTCCGAATCAGTTCAAAACTGATTCAGAAAAATCCTGGCGCAGTGCTGGTCAGCCTGGAATAATTTTTGGTTGACACAGACAAGGGCAAGATGGGAAAAAGAGTGCTCAAAAATACTGTGACCATAAAACCGAGACGATTCCCAATCGTAATCGGTATCTGGATCAGAGAGTAATCCTCTGTGGTGTGTGACCTCATAGGTTCGAACCTAAACGGTAGCACTAGAACAATTCTAGTACCAGGACAGGAAACCATCTAGCAATGGATCCCGGCGTCTGGATAGGTCGAAGATGCGGGAGCAAACTATCGAACCTCTGGCATATGGTTACCGTATAATTCATCCCTTTGACCTCTAATGCTCAGAACGACTGAGATTGGGCTGCCAACCCAAACTGAGTCAGTCGACTACGTGTCTCAACCTCGCAAGCCCAGTGACTCTTCACTAGGGCTACCCCCACCGAGGATTTGTTAAATTGAGATACTTCGAGACATTCAATCCAAACTGTTTGGACAGGTCAATTCCATCTTGGTTCATCACTACTCCACAAGTACTTGCCTGTACCCAGATACCTTCCATCACCGGATTAAAAATCCGAGTAGTCCGGCACCAAAGCACAGGGAGTTGCTTGCAAGCTACCGTGATGACCTCAGGTCGGAGGGACACATATACCCATATCCAATCGTGAGTATCCCTTTGGCAGAAAGGGGCTGCACGGAGTCACGTTCAATGAGATATCATATATCCCACTTGTAGATCACATCAGTGTCACCACACTCATTTGGTCAAGAGGACAACCAAACGATGTGAACTACAACAACCTATACTTGATATATTTCCGTCCAGTACAATATAACCTTTGGTTGTGAACAAGGTTTAAGGACCACTCGATACATCCTCTCTGTATCGAAATCAATGTAGTCCTAAGGACTTCATCACATGGAAAGAGTTCATTTCAGGAAAATGCAATATATGATAAGCTGCCAAAAATAATATTTTATTAATTCAAAGAAAGAGTACAATACTTAGCTCAACCGCCTACAACCTAAGCGATTGGCTTTGGGACACAATTCCCAACAAAGCCATCATCCCCGTTGAGATCTCTTTGCAATCCTTATGGATTGACCACGGTGCCGAGCCAACTAACTCTGAGCAGCGGAGGGCTGACCTGAACCTACTTGAAGAAACTAGACTCCGAACAAGCTTAAAGATGGTGACTTACCACCAGAAGATGGCAAAGTATTACAACTCACTGATCAAGTCTTGAACTTTCCAAGTCAAAGATTTGGTCTTACGGAGGTCTGAGATTTCAAGACCGACCGAGCAAGGAAAACTCTCCCCAAATTGGGAAGGCCCTTATGAGTCGTTGAAGTAATTTGAGCCGGAACCTACCAACTCGAACATTTGAATGGATGGTAGACAGCGCGTCCATGGAATGTAGACAATCTCTGCAAGTACTATCAATAAAATCTACAACTTCTTGAAGCACCTCCAAAAGACCGACTCCGATCGGCAAAGACTCTAGGGCAGCCCACCTCCGAAAGACCGACTCCGATCGGCAAAGGCTCTAGGGCAGCCCACCTTCGAAAGATCAACTCCGGTCGGCAAAGGCTCTAGGGCAGCCCACCTCCGAAAGACCGACTCCGGTCGGCAAAGGCTCTAGGGTAGCCCACCTCTGAAAGAACGACTCCGATCGTCAAAGGCTTTAGGACAGCCCACCTCCGAAAGACCGACTCCGGTCGGCAAAGGCTCTAGGACAGTGATGCGGCAAGCATATGATTAATAATTTGATTAGTGTTTGTAGAGCAATGAAACCTAATTATACTAGCATTGTACTCATCATAATAAGTCTCAAGGATTACATGAAAAGGGACTATTACATGATTAGACACAATCCTAAAACTAAGAAGGAAGAAGATCTAGACAATAGGGGCTAATGATTGAGGACTTGCCTTGTTGAGCTTTCCAACCTTCTAATGATTTCAAACCTTGAAACTACCGATGCTCTGGAATGGAGAACTTGGATAATAGAGATCAGAATGCTGGGCTTGGGCTTCAGCTTGTTGGTTCATTGTCAAGGGAAACCCTGTTCACAACTCAAAGACTTCGAAGGACCCTGCAATGAAGATCAAAAGTTAAGGAAGAAAAAAAAGCAGGCATATGAGAGGGATGGAATAATTTATGAGCAAGGAAGGAAGTTTGAGATGGTTTGGCAGGCTCCAATGTCTCCTTCTTGAACTTGGCGTTGGATGGCTTGGAGAAGAAAGTAGATTCGAGTGGGGGGGGGCTTAGGAACAATCACTCAAAGAAATAACATAAGACTACAACTTCAACTTCAACTTCATTTTTTTCATTCATCTCATCAATAGATTTTCAATGGGATGTCCAAGGGCTTAAAAAGCCTTAAACTCATTTGAAATTTGAAACCCATAGATTAAGGAGGATTACAAGCGGGGGGGGGGGGTTGGAGGATTTGGTGGAGGGTTTGGTTACAAAGGATTTGGGAGGGATGTGGCCGACCCCCTTGAATTTGAATTTTCCTTTGGTCGGCCACCTTTGGATTCTTTTGAATTTCCTTTGTTGGCACCCAAAGGTGATGAGGTGGCTGGTGAGGTGGCGTCCTTGGCTGATGACGTGGCATGTTGAGGTGGCCTTCTACTTGGATATGAATTTCAGGATGACATGTGGCGCCAAGTGGGGTCACTTGATTAAATCTTGCTGATGTGGCATCTTTGTTGATATGGTGCCATAAGTGGGTCCTAGTTGATGGTCCTTCTCTCTTGCTTGGTTGGTATGTCTTCTCTTCCTCATGTGGTCAAATTCTGGGATCCAAAATTTGAGTCTTGTTGTTGGCTTTCATGACTTAACTCAACTGAACTGACTTGACTGACCTAGACTTTAAAACTTGATATGGACTTACAGTAAATGAAATTTAGAAGTAATTACAGGACTAAAACACTCTTGATCAATGAAATTTAGAAGTAATTACAGGACTAAAAAAAATAAAACACTCTTGATCAGGAATTAAAACTCAAAATTAATTACAGGACTCAGGGTAACCTAATTATGTTCGATCCAAATTGGGATGAGGCTAACCTTGTTGGAGTGAAGTTTCTTTCTGCTTCTGGTGTCCACACCAAACAGCCCACCTCCGAAAGACCGACCTCGACCGGCATAGGCTCTAGGGCAGCCCACCTCCGAAAGACCGACTCCTATCGGCAAAGGCTCTAGGGCAACCCACTTCTGAAAGACCGACTCCGATCGGCAAAGGCTCTAGGGCAGCCCACCTCCGAAAGATCGACTTCGGTCGGCAAAGGTTCTAGGGCAGCCCACCTCCGAAAGACCGACTCTGGTCAACACAGGCTCTAGGGCAGCCCACCTTTGAAAGGTCGACTCTGTTGACAACATCTTTGGGTTCGAACGAGTCGACAGACCAACACTTGGGGAGAAAGATCCTAAGTATATTGGTCCGGCCTGAGCTACTATTCGTTGCCTACCTCAACATCTTTGGGTTTGGACAAGCCGACAAATCAATACTTGGGAAGAAGCTCCTAAGTGTCTTGGTTCAGGCTGAACTACTATCTGGCATCTACTTCAGAAAATCCGACTGCACCATCTGATAAGCCAAAGGACCTATACTTGGAAAAATTTCTAAGCTATTGATCTTGAATCAGGCTATTATTCAACTACTTACGGTCCTACCTAGCCGACCAGCAACACTTAGAAGCATCTTCAATGACAAAAGCTTCGGCCAGCCCGATCGACTACATGTACACATAAAAAACAAGGAGATGTGGAAAAGAGATGATATTTCATTGATGTTCTTTACAAAAAGGGGAGGTCAGACCTTTTCAAGTGACCTAGGTCTGGCCTACCGAAATTACACCAACGATTTCTACTTCGGCCTCTGCCGGCGTATCCGGGGCTTCGACCTCTGCTTCAGTCCCCTCTGGCATCACCGGAGCACTCATTGGAACGTCCACCGTGCCCGTATCAGCTTCGGCCTAAACATCCGATCCGGCCTCCTCCGCGCCAGCTTCAGTGTGGGGTTCGACCCCTCCGTCGGACGGGCCCCCCTCTACTTCGGCATCCTCCTCTTCTACCCACTTCAGCAGCTGTAGAAAAAGGAAGTCAAGCTCCGGGAAGGTAAGGCTGACCTTCTCCAGGCACTCTTCATATCCGAAGTCGAAGCCATACAATCTGGCTTCGTTCATCTCTTCTTTAAACTCCTCCGAAGCCTTGTACTTCTTTACGGTCGCTGTAGAAGCCGACTTCATCAATCTTGTGTCGACTTCAGCAAACCGTTGTACCTTTCTACTTCGGCCTGGCACCCCCTCGAACGCTTCTCAGACTCAAAGAGACGCGCCCTTTCTTCGGTTAGTTTGCGGGCTAGAAGCTTCGCCCGCCGCCTCTTGTCCCTCAGCTTGGTACTCAAGTCATCCTGCTGAGTCTGCAGATCCGTAATCTGGGTCTTCTGAGCCTCTGCCTCAACCCGTAGGGTAGAGTGCTCTTCTTTAGCCGCACGTAGGATGGACAATTCCGACCTGACGGCTGCCAACGCTATTTCAGCGGCATCCCTCGCCGCCTCGACTGCTTCGATCTTCTGGCTCGAGTGTTCCTTTGGATCCAATAACTCGCCCAAGCCGTCGTCCATCAGCAGCATGTCCTGGAGGAGCTATCAATGATAGGGTAAAGTTAGTATCAAATAGACCAAGACAAAAAGTTCGGATTCGAGCGACTTACCCCCATCATATGATGAAAGTAACTCCTCGTGACTTCATTTACCGTCCGTCGACCCGACCTGTTCCAATCGGTGCCTGCGACGACCCTCTCTAGCAGGCCCCTGACTTGCTTAGCATCTTGTATTGCATGCTGCGTTTAGCGTGCACCATCGCTGACGTCGATGACTTCCCTCTCGTCGGCCCTCCTTTCTACGGCTCTTATTTTCTCTTCGGCCACCGGGGGAGTCTCCTCCGTCGGTTCAGGGAGTGGCGAGATCGGAGCCGTCTCCTCGTGGAACGGTAGCGATTGCTCCTCTCCAACCCGGGCAGCCGATTGACCAAACAAAGACGAGCGCTCCACCGGCTTCGATGCTAGACGGTCCGACAATGGCATGCCATCGGTGTCGAACTCGATGGAGACGACAGTGGTAGTCTGTTCCCTCGCTTGCTGCTTCGCCAGCCTCTCAGACGTCGGCTCCTCCGTTTGTTTCCTCTTGGGTTTCTGGGCCACCGGCTCCATGGTCTAAACGGCCCTCCTTTGGGCAGCTAGCACCGAAATGATTGATCGGTTCGGCTTCATCTTACCACCTGTCAAAAAGCACAAACAGAGTTATTCACCTCAAAGAAATCTGACAAAAGGAAGATAGAAGGTCTTCAGTGTGGGTGTCTATCCTACCCAGATATCGATGTCGGTTGATCCCAGCCCGATGCAGACTTTTCTCGAGGAGCAAGGGGTGCACAAATGTCGGATCCTCATCACTCAGCTTATGAAAGTCGGCCTCATCGGCCCTCGATATTCTCCTCCCATCGACGGCCCTCGACCGGGGATCCCCCCATGCCGGCTAAAACCCTCATGGCTCTAGATTATCTACAAAAAAATATCGGGACTTCCATCAGTGGATGGCCGACGGAAATCTCCCTAGTATCTTCCAGCCGGGGCGGGTACTAAACATCCACCACTCCCAGGTCATGGTCGTGGGGATGTCATAGGGATCTGGTTCCCTATTCCCGTGGACCGAACTCCTACTAGAGGCCATTTTGGTGGAGGCTAAAAGGAGGAGAAGAAGAAGACGAAGGCAGAACTGACCTGGAGGAAAAAGTTCCTAGGAAGGGCAAGGGCAGCAGGAGAAGAAGGCTCTCTCTCCAAACCCAAGTGCAGTGAAAGACCACCTCCGGGCATTTGCCCCTCCTTTTATAGGCGCTGGGGGGCCGCCTCCCAACGCCCCTCGAGCGCCGCGATCCGTGGCAGGCGACGCGACTCCCTGATTTGGCAGGGAAGCCGCAGGGATGCACCATATCACGTCTGATCACGATCCGTGTAGTTGCCTGGCTGACGATGGATAAGCTACTTTGGGCACCGTGCCAACCGCTCGGATCTTGCCGCGTGGCTCACGTCGCGTCAGGGGCATGTCGAGCTGGTGTTTCAGGCTGGTAACCCATCATGGCACCATACCAGCATTAACTGCCTCTCCTGCCACCGCCAATCAGGTGCTGACACATGTCCAAGGGCGAAGATTCGGAGCAGAAGACGACCGGTCGTAGCACACCGAATTAGATTCGCCATCATCTTGAGGACTAGAGCATTTATTGCCAAGTAATGCCCTCGTCCTTTGAGTCTGCAGACCTGCTCGAAGGTCAAGGGCAAGGGGGTAACTATTATACCCTACTGGCTCACCGCTGAGCTGGATCGGCCCCTCTTTACGGTTCGACCGGGCTATTCTTCTAAAGCTCCGACTGAGACACCTTCTTCGGAAGTCGACCCACTGGAGTAGAGGTCCGAACAACCCACTTCTACTGGGATCCGCCCCACTGCTCTCCTTCGAAAGTCCGACACACCGGAGTAGAGGTCCAAACGACCCACTCCTGCTGGGATCCGATCCACTGTTCTCCTTCAGAAGTTCGACCCACTTTTGTAGAGGTCTGAGCGACCCACTTCTGCAGAGGTCCGGCTCACTACTCTCCACTAGAGTTTCGACAAACACTCCCTCTCGGAGGATCGATTGGCCCTCCCAGTCGGCGTCCGACCGACTCACTCCAGGGCCCAGAGAATTTTAGAAACCTCTTTCATTTATAACGAAATCCTGCCACATCAGTAGCACTGCTCCACCACTCCCACGATGCTGCTCCATCCGGGCGCCCCGTGGCCACTCTCCAGATTTCTCTAGGGGCAGATCGGTCTTTCTCAGCCTCTTTCCTAACGGATTTTGGGCTGTTCCGTGCCTATATAAGGTATCAAGGGGACCCCGTTTTGAGCTAAGTACACTCTCCCTTCTCCACACGCTGCCTCTCTATTCCTCCATTCTGTTGCCTTCAAGCTCTTGCTAACTTAGGCATCGGAGTGTCCTCGCCGGAATACCACCGGTGCCTGGGGACTTTATTGCAGGTCAACCGGGAAGAGAGTGCTCCAGCATAGCCGACCGAGCCCAGTCTAGGAGAAGTCGCCGCAACAAAGGTTAATATAGAATTTTGCAAATGCATTGATAACTTGTCACATTGAGATTCTTGAAGTAGTAAAATATATATTTGATCATATAAATAATTAGCTTTATGCATGCGGTGACCAATCCGAACGTTCCACCTTTTAATAGTCTGGCGGGCATTATTTAAAAGAAAAGTTATTCGCATGCCAAGAGGGATAGAAGAATTGGAAGACCAACCTTCTTGAACCATTTTTTTTTTTTTTTGATAAACAAAAAGAAAAGGGGGGTAAATCCCGTCGTAGCTATCCCCACTAGAACCCCCTCCCTGTTAGATCATGTTCGATTCGGGTCGTATATTTTTGCGTGCCCTTCCCATCATAGATGAGTACGTCAGCCTGATCCCGCTAAGCCAATGGAGTAGTGCACTTTCTCCCTACCCAGGTCATGTGCTCCTGGACGCATCTTGAATTTAATCGAATCACCCGCATGGAACATACCTCAAACTCGTGATTGGTGGGTGAGAGGTTTAAGCCCTTACCAACCGGGCTACCGTCTTAGCGATGAACCACTTTTTTAGTGAAGCATAAAATAACTAAAATTTTTCAAACCGAAAAGGCTGCAGTCCACTATTCATTGTATTAGAAACATTAATCAATAAGAACAATGATATGATGCAAATTGTGTAAGATAAATAACATTAGATATGGAATAACGATCTAACCGGTTTGTAATAGTAAAAGCTTGGTCAATACGCTTCTAGATCCTAGCAAGACCTAACATATTATTATACTAAGTAAAATAAGGTCCCTTGCCTCTTAAATTTATTAATACCGAAACTTTCTAATGGGATGATCTACCCGGAGAGACTTATATCCTCTTTTATTTTTAGATTATAAAATATAATTAAAATCACTTATAATAAGTATTAGAATATTAAAATGAAGTACATTCAAAATTTATGATCAAAGATCATGATGCTAAGACATCAAAGTACTAGCATCAACCTTCGGCAAAAAAAAGTATATTTGGCAAATATATAACATCAAAAAAATAATTTATTTCTCTTCTAAAGCTTAAAAAAAAGCATCTTTGTTCCCATAATCCTAAGCAATTGATTAACAATTCAAGAAGGGCACTTCTAAAAATTGAAGCAATTTTATCATGCACGCGCTACAGGCAAATGGAACATGGTTGCTTATTAAAAATAAATAAATAAATAATTTATTATTATTTTTTTAAAAAAAAACATGGTCGCCCGTTCCCCCGGCGCGTATGAACAGTGGCGTAATGTCTCAAGCAGCGTTGACAATTGGCAACTCGGACTAGATGGACCACCCTGACGAGCCGCTGGTTCTGTGCTCGACGGTTTTGATCTCTAAAGCGAGGGTGCGATGCAAACCAGGGAACCCTAGACGAAATCTCTAGACGCAACGGGGGACGTCTGATTTCGCACTCCCCCGCAACAGGCAGAGAAAAATAGCCACACGCATCGTATTATTTACTCCATTATGTCTATCCCCTCCGGATTTGGGCCACGCCATTAAAACCCTCAGATGGCTGCGATCTGGAAAGGGAGACGAGATCGAGTGCAAAAGAGAGGAGAGACAAGGAGTCACGGAATCGAAGGTATCGTCCTTTATCTCTCTTAAATCCTGCTCCTCCTCTGTTGTGATCTATTGTACTCCTTTCTCTCTCTTAACCCCTTCCTGTCCAGTGCTCATCCCGACGCCACGTAGCTGGTGATCTCACCCTGCTCTCTTGTTTGTTTCTCCGTGGATATATCTAAGCACAAGGCTTCTGAGTTTTTTTTTTTCTTTTTTTGCATTTTTTTGATGGAATGTTTGTAGAGTATCACTTCATCAAGAATCTCTGAAGGGATCGATTCGAGGCGGTAGTGCATGTTTTGGATTGAAATTTCCCTGGCCTACTCGTGTAATCGCTAGCTTTTATCGCATGATTGATTTTTTTTTTTGGTTGGACATATAAGACTGAATTTTGGCTCGCGTTTGAATTAAAACCAATGAGAAAAAACGATTTTGATCGAGATCGTGTGGAGTACGGATACTCGATTGGTGCAATGCGAATGGAGCTTGTGCTCAGTTCTCTGGTTTTGGCAACAAATAGTAACGTTTTGATGAGAAATTTCTATGCTTAACTCAACTTCCCAAATCTTGGTTTAGCTGTTCTTTTCCAAGCATTAGCAGGGTTGGGAGCTGTGTTTGAAAGAAGCAATTATGCTAGAAAGGACATGGGTAGAAGGTAGAGGTCCTGCCTCTATCCCCCCAACCAGGGGTGGTTTAAGAGAGTGCTTGCATACCACGCATGCGAAGCAAGGGCATGGCTGCCTGCCATTCCTTGAAGAAATTTACTAGAGATGCTATGAGGTTTTCTGGTGTCTTTGTTTTCTTGTTTGGGACTCTTGTTGTTGAATCTTGTCAGATAGAATCAGTGCTGCTGCTGCCAAGTCACCCACTGGTGGGTGATAGCGGTGCCTGAGGGTCTTCCGGTCTTTTCCAATAAGGTAGAGAGTTGCTTCCGGGTGCTTCATTGAACCTGCTAAAACAGTTTCTGGATTAGAATTTCTGGTGGGGGATTCTCCAATGCTCAAATCAAGAAAGAAGAGGATGAGATGCATAGCAACAGTTGGAGCTGAGAGTCCAGTGATGACCGTATGAGTACAAGTGGTAGTAAGTATCGTCACTTAAAATATACGTCGTCAGGATTTCTGCTTATCTATTTATAAGGTTACATGAAGTAATGGGATGCTCCAGGAAGGCAGCCTCCTCTGGCAGGTGTAGTTGATTTTGGCAGATTGATAGGATCTTGTCTTCTAGGATCTTTTTCATTACTATCTTTTCTATTAAGATAGCTGATCCTGTTATGGTGCTGCCTTCCATGAACCTGTCCATCACAATGTCACGATCATTGCTGGGATAGCTAGAATAGCTAGAATTGGCTAGGACTAGTTGTCGCTACTTGAGCATCATTGGCTCTGAGTGTTGAGATGGCTTGTTTGGTGTTGAGAAAGGAGGACCTAGTTGAGGGAGGACCTGGTCGAGGGAGGGCCTGGCTGAGGGAGGACATGGTTGAGAGAGGATCTGGCCAAGAGTTGGGCTCCGACATCGTAGCATACTCGATTGAGTATGTGTCTTAGCGGGTTCGAGTAAAAATTTAGGAGATGCGTAATTGGGATATGAGTCAAGCTTGATTGTGTGGTCTTTTGTTGCAGGTTCTGGCAATAGTTGGTGTGGCAGCCTGCTTTATCATCTTTTGCTCGGTCGGTCGCCGGATGAGCTGGTTGTGATAGTCATCTCCTTCCTGACTGGCGGTCTGTTCATTGTCTTGTACTTGGTGATATAGTTGGTGGCGTGGTTGCTCATTTTGGTTGTCTGGTGGATGATTCCATCTTAGTTGGTGGTCCTGTAGATATCTTGAGGCCAAGTAAATAGTTGTCATAATAGATGCTCCCCACTTCCGAGTCCAGAATGCTACCAAGTAGGTTTGCCTAATTCCTTCATCTCTGGACGAAGAAAATAAATACCTTATCGGCCTTGAGAGTTGGGCATGTCTTTTTGTTCTCTATATATTGAATGGCTTTTTGAAAATCGGTACTTGCCGTTTTGTCATCTTGGATGTGGTGTGCAGGTGAATCATTGGTGCAATGCTTCAAAAGCTACACCATAACTCTCGACGATGCGCCCGATCATTCTTAACCAACAATGTTGTGCCATATGGCCTGATAGCTATAAGTTTTAAATAATTTGCACTGAACTCGAGACTGGGAGTTGATCGGTCAATTGGGATTTTGGAGTGACATGGCTATACCCAAGTAGGAGTGGGCCACATGTCAAGATCTGGCCATTTTGGTAGAATTGACTCTTCGATCATAGCCATTTGGGGCTTGCATAAGTAGGGAACCCCTACTGTAGTTGCAGGGATTTTTGCTTGCAAAGAAGAAAGGGGAGAACAGAGAGAAGTCCGTGCTTGAACTCTCCAAGGCTTTTGCAGGTTGGTCTCCTGCTCCTTGTGTTCTCCTTCTGATTCAATAGGTTTGTAGGAGTTCAGTAGGTGTAGGCACTCTTTCCTTTCTTGTTGTCTGAAGTTCCTTCTTCCTGCTTTCATCCAATTCTTAGGTGGAGATATTTTCCTTTGATTTTTCCTTGATTTTCTACTCCCTTAATCTGCTATGCGTACTCGAGAGATGCCTTCCAGTGATGAGAGTTATTCGGTAAGCAACTTCTCGGGTGCACAAGAAGTCTTAGGACTTTTCCTTGGAGTTGAGTTTTGGGAGTCCATCTAAGGAGAAAGTCTTTGGGAGTCCAATAGAGGAAGTCCCTGCCCCCTAGGGGAAAAGTCGGGTAAAGCATTCTGGCAGCCTGACTAACCCTTCGGCAGGGTTGCTATATGAGGTCTTGACGATGATAAGGGATGACATTGTTCAGATCCATGAGAAGTGTTGGATTCTGGATACTTTTCACCTCCATGCACTGGGATCGGAAGATCGAGTAACTTCCAGCTCAACTAAATTCTTGGTTGTTTATGAGGAGGATCTTCATGCTGGTCTTCGCTTCCCTTTGCATGACTTTATCTGGAATGTCTTTGATCGGTACCAAGTCATTCTGACACAACTTGCTCTGAACTCTTCATATTCTCACCACCTTTGTCATTCTGTCACTTCCTTGAGATCTAGCCCCGATTATCATTATTTAGGGCTTTCATCATGTTGAAGAAGCTTCCCGGGTTGAGGGGCTGGTGATTTTTTGGTCCCCAACATGGGAGAGCTATCATCGGCAGCCTCCCTATCTCTACTCACCATTGGAAAAACCATTTCTTCGTTGTTACATTCGACCAACCATGGGGAACCTCTTGAAGTTGGGGAGAGCCGGACATCTCGCCAAACAAGAATGATTAAGTGCTAGAGTATGATGAAGAGGACTTCTCCAAATATAGTAGCATGGAAGTTCCCCTCTAAAGGAGCTTCTAATTGAGCGAAACTTGTATGATGCCGAGTTGAGCCTTGTCAACTTTCTTGATAAGAACTTTGTGTTATTTCTCTTTTCACTTGTACTCTGACAAACTTGCTCATCTTACAGCTATGAAGATGGTTCTAGCGGAGTTTTGAGAGCTTGTTAAGAAGAGGTCGGCTTTCGAAGATGATCACAAAAAGAAGGCCATTGCCAAGAAAGGAGAGCTCGGGGCCATCCGTTGGGGCCCCTTCTACTGTTGTGAGGCTACCAACACCTCGGGTGACCTTTGTTGCCCTAAGGAATTCCACCCGTAGCGACAAGGAGGTGGAGGTTGTGGCTATCCCTTCCGCTGCTACTCAGGCAGTGGAGTATAAAGATTGTGATGATTTTGTGAATGATGTTGCCAAGGTTGGGAAGGGCGTGTATGTCTTCAGGTTCGACAACTGCAAGAAAATGGTTGCCGAAGCCTACCCAACATTGGATTTGAGCTGCATTTTAGGGTCGGGAGAAGAAGAGGGTGCAATGGAGGGAGGAGAGGAGGTAGCTGAAGAGCAAGTTGCTAAGAAAAACGGTGCTGACGAAGAAGTCGTCGAGGTACAGCGCCCGAGGCAGTTGCAACTAAGGCTCGTGAGGAGGCGGCTGCCGCTCCAGAAGCATAGACATAGGAAGACTTATTTGCTTATGTACTTTTGTTTTCTTCCTCGGGCTTTGGTCCAATTTTGTAAAGACTCTTTTATCCATGAAAAACTGGTTTCTTTTCAATGATAGTGTGTTGAATGGATGTTTTTATTTTACAAATTTTGTTAAGTATCTTAGTCAGCAGAACTGTTATAACCGACTGAGTAATTCTCTAATGATGAAGTCAGATTTCTTAGTCGGCTCGAAAATCTATTGGGCTAACTCGGTTGTTGGACTTAGGAGTGAAACTTCTGACTTTAGGATTTAAGATTTTCCTTCCGCTTGCTATCTTAGTCGGCATCCGAGTATGTCGTGACAAAAGTATCAACTATGCTTTGCCTGATGTAGTTTTTGAAAGCGAAGAAAATTTTTAGGTCCTTTAGTTAGAAAAAAATGTTTGCCAAGTATCTTTGACTTATATGGTTAGTCACCTTCCAACAGTTGAGGGCTAGCCATCTTTCAAAGTCTGACTAAAAGAAGTCGGCCGCATTCTACATTGACTGGGTGGCTTTGACCATCTCCTCGCATTTGATGCTAGGTTGGAAAGCGGATTGCCTTCGAAAATGTGGTGCATTTATTCCTTTGATTATTCATTTGATGATCGTCGCATTCGGCCGATCGGGATGTGCCACGTGGTGGATAAGCTTTGACCTTCAATTGCCAATGCTGACCTTGGAGTTGGGAGTAAATGAAGTAGAATTTTTAAGTGGCCGCCTTGTCTAGTTGCTCTGGCTGTGCCATATGTCAGCATTTGATAGGCCGGGTTCAGGTATAAGTAAGAACCCTTTCCCTAGCCTTTTTTGCCATAGCCTCATTCTAGGAGTGCTTCTAGGCTAAGCGAAGCACTGGTGGCCCTTAACCTGAGAAAGCTAATGCCAAATGCCAGAGTGCTTGAAGGAGAGATGAAATCTAGTGAAAATGAGACAGATGGCATTAGGAAGGCAAGAAGAGAAGACCGAAGGTGTTCTTGGAGATGGTTTCACTTGGAACCGTTGAACAATAGTTCTTGGTGGAACATTTTCTTCAAAAATCTTAGGTCAATGATCTTTATGAAGAGAATGATGACATTGAGAAGTTGGTTTCCCGGGAACCGATGAGCTGGTTTTTAAAATTTTCTGCAAAAAATCTGATTCTTACCGTTAAATTTCGGCAAAAATAGGACAGATCTGTGGATGTCACTTTGCAAGAGCCTCACACGGTGCTCCTCTACTTCGCACACATGCCATGGGATCGTAGGAAAATGGGATAAATAAGAAAATAGAGGGAAGAACACAGCGATCAGTCGAAGACAATTTTCAGCAATCTTTTTCAGGGGTTTTTGGTGTGTTTTTCAGGAGGCTTTCTAGGGGTTTCTTTGTGATGGCAGAGGAGTTTGTCTCAATCTCTTCACGGGGAATCAAACGTAGAATATTTAAAAAGATGAAGAGTTTATCTCGATCTCTCCCTTTGTTGTTTTTTTTAATCTTAGATCAAATCACATCCCAAGGGACCCATCTCAAAGATGCACGACCCTCAAAGCCCAACATAAAAAATTGGAATGCTCCTTCATGCCGAGAATTTCTCAGCGTGAACAATTGTTCATGCGGAGAATTTTTTAGCATGAACAGTGAGATGGTTCCAATTTTTTAAAATTTTGAATTCCAAATTCAAAATTATGAAAATACCCTTCAACCTAAAATTGATTTTTATTTGGGTTTAGGGTCCTAACCAATTTAGGACTTAAACCCAATCAAATTATAAACTGATTCCAGTCCTAATTAAATTAAGACTCAAACCTAATACCCTCTTAATCAATGAATTATAAATTAATTCAAATTCATTCCCGGAATTAATCCTGCAGTTAATACCCAGTGCTAGCTGGACATAGCCAGTATTTAATTCTCTATGATCCAAAACTTAATTCTTTTAATTAAGAGAATATATTTGTTCAATCAAGTCAATTACTACAAAATTGAACGAATATATCTTAGGTCAAGACTTTAGATCGATATTGAGCTTGTGGGTGATTACCTTTAAAGGGATCCCCGGCATGTCCAATGCCGACCAAACAAAGATGTCCACGTTTTGGTGCAAGAAGTTTTATAGTCGATCCCAATCACCTTTGCATAGAAGAGCTTCGAGTTGAATCATCTTCGTTGGGTCATCCTTCAATGGGAAGTAGTTTCTTGGCTAGTTCTTCTCGTTTCTCCGGCTCTCTAGTCCAATTGCTCGGTGGCTGGCACTTCACTAGCTTTCTGCAGTGCGGGTGCCATCATAAAGCACTGTCAGGCCATTCACTGGTCTCCACGCATCTCATCGATCCCATTCCTTGTCGGGAACCGGACAAGAAGGTTCTTGGGTAAGACAATTGCATTTAGCTCATTCTAGCCTAGTTGATCAAGGATGACGGTAAATATCGAGGGAATCTGAACAACGATGAAGGTGATGAAGATAGTGCTTAGTCAAGGTGGAGTTCTAGCAATCAAGATTCTCGGTATCGATACCTGGATCTGTATCGGTGGCCGGCTGGTATGGTATGGTACGGTACTGGTACGGTACCAGTACCTTACTGTATCGACACTAGGTATGGGTAGGTACCAATACCGTACTGTATCGACACTAGGTATGGGTAGGCATGCTGGTATGAACCGGCACGTCCAATTTTTTTTGGTTGATGGATTTTGGTCTTTTTAGATTTTTATTTTATTTTTTTAGGATTTAGGATTTAGTGTTCAGGGTTTTTAGGATTTGGATTCTAGAGTTTAGGATTAAAGACTTCAAGGTTTAGGATTTAGGATTTAAAAAATGTTAATATATTAATTCTAGTTAAAATAAGATATAAAATGATAATTAAATTAAGATTATCAGCAATTAATGAAAGTGAAAGGTAACATAAATATAATTACATACCAATATTTAGAATCGGATAGTGTCGATGTCCATAAATATAGGGATCATTTATATACTGTGTAGGAAGATAAGTAAATCCCTCTAGCCAGGCTGCATGATATTCCTTTAAGGTCATTCCAAGAGGATGCGTGATGGATCGTAACTTATTGCAAATCCCTCGCTGAGGTTCCGACTCTGAGAGCTATCCAAAGACTGATGATAAGGCTGTGCAGGGGCTCGTCCAAATATACCGGCAGCAAAATTAGATTTATAAGATATTCTGTGCTGCATGGGATAATAACCACTAGAAGATGATGTCTCAAATGCACCATATGGACCAGAAGCTGTCGTTAGCTACGGGTAAGAGGATCTTGAATATGAGGATGATCCTGATACATCTATGGATTCTACTCCACGTGTAAGAGTTGCAGCTGCATCGTATCCCGAACGACTTTGTGGAGCCCGTCATTTATATGGAATTGTATCACCACAGGTCTACTAGCTAGTACTCCATGGTCTTTATCTTGTGTGGCATGGCTAAATTGTGACTCAGTGAATCGAAGATGAATAGGCGGCTGCGACTCTTATCCTTCGGCCCCTCCTGATCACTAGATCCTTCACTATCTGAAGAAGTACTAGCATCACTCTCTCTGGTATCTGAATCTGAATGGACTGAGTATTTCGATGTAGGTGCAACTGCCTTTCATTTTCCTCTATCTCCGGACCGAATAGATGGCGAGGATGGACGATATGCTGTATATGCTGAAGTCCTTGTTGTCCATTGTCCAGCATCCATCCCAGTCTTGCTAGCTACAAAACTGGCTGGTTGAGGAGGCGATTCTAGCTTATCAAGCTTTGGCTCTTGCTGCTGACTCATGACCCATCCAATCATTAGATCTTCATCCTCATCAACATATAAACTTGCAGTGGAATCAAGGTATTTCAATTCAACTCCTCCTAGATGCACTTTAGCCTCAACCTTAAATTATAGTGTACATACACAAGATCGTTGAGGCGTTTCTGTTTCAGACAGTTCCTCTACTTGGAGTGGATAAGGCCAAATATAGACCAGTTGCACTCATCCACTGGATGACACCATCTGGGAGAGGATCTTGACTGTATGAACTTTAGATTTTTTTGTAGATCCACCAAAATGCATTCACATTTAGCTGCAAAAAATATTACATCATTTAGAATTTTAGATTCGGTAAAATAAAAAATTCAATGTGAATATAATATTACACTTACTGCTTAGTAGTACCTACCAGGATTCATCTTTGATTTACTTCTGATTGCTACAGTGGATCCAAATGAATATATGCCCTTCCTAAAAAATTGTCTGTCAGAAAAAAGTTTTGTTATCATGTGTTACTTGTTGAAATTAATGCTAATAAAAATCTTTCAATAATTTCAACCTAACTTCTTCTAGGCATATAGTAGCGACATCTGGATCGGGCTTCATATTGTAGATAACATTGTGTAGGGCAGACATAAACTCTTCATTCATGGCAATGTCCGGTATGAAGTATTGGAATCTTGGATTTAGATAGTAAGCTACACATATTTTAAAAATTAGTCAAGCGTACTTATATAAATCTAATTAAATTTAAATTTTTAGGGACTTCATAAATTACTGCATACCTGTTAGATACAAATTTGAACTCATTTGATAACCCCACCATCCATCAATGACCAGATATAGTCAGTAGCATGTGCCGGATCTGTCTCTTGGATTTTTTTTTTATCCTTTGCATCATGTAATACAAGAAGTCCATCTGAGCATACCTCTCAGAGTCCATGACACGAAGTACCTCATATAGAGGCTTGATAGTCTCCATTATTCTTTCAGCTCGCTGCCAGAATGTCTGTTATTCTTTCAGCTCGCTGCCAGAATGTCTGTCTCGTCATTAAATTCTTCATATTGCTTTCCTTAGTATTTGCCCTGGTATATCTGCATTGCTGCCGTTCCTGACTGATAAACATCTGATACAGCTTTACTTTTTTGCCAAGAAGATTATCAAGTGCTATGTAATTAGTAGTAAACCGTGTGACCCCTGGTCTTAATATTTTTCTCTTGTAAAGCTCTTTATCAATGATAAGATCCATGTATGGTTTTGTATGAATCTGGTGATCGACTGTGCTAGCTTAACTATCTTCTGCACCATGCGGATTTTTTCGATATCCATCAACATGAGGTTTATACAATGTACAGCACAAGGGGTCTAGAAAATATGCAGTCGTCGCTGCATCAAGATCTGTTATGCAGTTTTGTATTGTGGTCTATTATCTGTGATGACCTGCACGACATTATGCTCTCTTATCTGATCAATCATTTTCATCAATCTGAGGATATAACTGGCATCATGCACCTCATCTGAAGTATCAATAGACTTCTGAAAAAAATTTTCATTATAATAAGTCAAAAAATTGACGATGCTCTGTCTAGTAGGATCAGTCTAACTATCACACATCACTGTTAACCCATACACGGGCCACTTTGATAGAAGGCTATCAATCCTTCTAGCTTCTTATTGCTGTCCAGAAGTTGATCATAGATATCCCTCGATCTTGGAGGACTATACCTGCACCAGTAGTCTGTATAGATGAAATAGCAGAGCTGATAATATATGGATTGTCTGCTGCGTGCGCTGGGATATGACTGAAATGAAATCAGGAGATGATCCGTCACATATCTTTCTTTTTATTCTTTTTCAGTAAGGTGTCAATTCTCTGTTGCTTAGAGTTTCTGCTGGAAAGGGCATGTGGATCGACATCATGGATAGTGGCTTTTACTGAAATATTCCTAGAAGACTTCTACTGCCAAATGCTTCCAACATGGATGCAATATGGCTGGTGCCTCTCCTAATGGGCTCTGACTAAGGAGGTTATTCTAAACCGTCTCAGACTCTCCTGCAGTGCTAGCAGAACCGGATCCTGATCTCGACTCAAAAGCTGATTGTCCAAATCGCTATCTATTCCTGGCCGTCTCTTTAGCTGTCTTTGCTCATACAAGCTCGCTTGAAAAGCAGCCTCCATCTGTGTCTCTTCATCAAAAGGAGTAGATGCTCCTTCTGACTTCCTGGAGTAATAAGGTGATTCTGCGGCTCAGCGATCCATCTCTGCCTTCTGCTTTGCTGTTCTTTCCTTTCCAGTTTTGAAATATGCAAAATATTTCTTCATCAACCGACGGACCTCTTGTGGATACTGTCGGCATGCAGATATATCAGGATAGCCGCCAGCCAAGTATTATTTCAACCTTGTTATCCCTCATCTTTGAATTCGGTATTGCACCGTTTACACCTTCAGTGATGTCGACTCGAGAGCATCTCTCCATGCAACCAACCAATGTTGCGCTCCTAATCTTTCCTCCTTCTCGATGGATCCATACTTGAATATTTAAATTGCACATAAGGTCAATAATAACGTTTATTAATTAATACTTTATTAATCAAATTTTTTTATTTTTTAAATTTAAATTATTTTTTTAATTTTTTAATTTAAAAAACTTAAAAAATAAAAATATTATAAAAAAACTTGATCTTAGATTCATGTAGGATTCTATCATACATGCTAGATATATTTTTTTAAGATCATCGAAATGCATTAAAAATCAATTTTTCTTCAATTTAAGACCTAGAGTACTATTCATAAGATGCATCAAAACTTGGATAAATCGACATGAAATTTATAGTGAGAGTAGCTTATGAGCCATAGATTAATAATTTATAATTATAATTTTTTTATTAATTATTTTTTAATTCATTTTTAATTCAAAATTATTTTTTAATTTTTAAAAAAATATATTTAACAAAAAATAAAGATCTTAGTATCATTGTGTAGATTTATCCTATATCTACCACGTACTCTAAAATCATGGCCAACAAAAAAAACTTGATAGCATTTTTTTTAATTTTTTATTTTGTACGAATTTCAACAAAAAATGAGGGGAGGGAAAGAGGAGAAAGGAAAGCTATACATATCTTGATTCTACCTTCCTCTTCAATTTCTGGATGTCTGATTGCCTAGAAATGGAGGAAAAATCAATGTTTTTTTGTTCGTTGAGTTGAATGTCAAAAGAACATAGAGCTCTGTGTTCTGTTTGCTCTCTTAAGATGCCAAAAGCCCAAAATAATAGCCCCCCACATGGCTACAGTAGCCAATAGTGAAATAAAAAAAATTAAAGAAAAACCAGTTTGAACCGAAGCGAACCGGTCATGAAGGTTCATGTCCAGTTTGGTCCGGTTCTGGACTGGTTCGAGCCAACACAATTTTTTTTAATTTTTAAATGGGTGGGAACCGAATTATATGGCCGAACTGTGCGGCCGGCCACCGATTCGATTTGGTATGCCCCGAACCGGTCGGTCCGGCATGGTTCGGCATTCCTTGCTAGCAATTATAGGGAGAGTTATTTCTTATTCGATCCCGATTGATTCCCCAGAGAAGCTAACCAAGGGTGTGGAAACCCGTTTCAGTTGGTTGTCAGACATTCTTCTGATCAAAAGCATCATAAAATAAGATGTTGGTCGAGATTCCATTATTTATAATGATTCTTTGTACATCATGTTTTGTTATTATCATAGAAATGACAACATCATCAGTGTTGAAATTGTAAATCCTGTCTAAGTTCCTATTAAAAAAAATTTACATTTTCCTTCCTCTTCTCTCATCTTTTTTCGACCTCTTCGAAGTATGCGTTGCCCCCTTGGTAGATCATGTTGACCCGGTCCTTCGTTGGTCAGTTGTCAATGTCGGCTTGAGTCAACTATGAGGCAGGAATATGGGCGTTAGGCCAGACAATACCTTCACAGACGTACTTCTCGAGATAGCCATGTCGGATGAGTTCTTCAATTTCTCTTTTCTATTGATGACAGCCATTCGTGTTGTGGTCATTGGTCATGGTAGAAGTGACAATACTTTTGTTGCAGGAGGCTGAAGGCTCATCGGGTTAGACCTTCGCAGATATTGTTTTATGTCAATTTCTGTCAAGATTTTGGATCTAGGAACGAGGAAAGGAGTGCAGTTGTTAGGTTTGCTGGTAGAATTCCTTAGCCTAGAACCTTATCGGTGGGATGAGTTGGGCTTGCTAGATTGGGCGTCGCTGGGCTCCTCCTGGGCTTTCTTCTTCCTCGACTTTTCGTCAGGCTCGTGCCAAGTGTTGCCTCATTCGAGTGAATGTACTTTTACGTGCAGGCCAGCATTTTTGAATAAGACTTGGGGAAGTCTTATCCAGTGAGTAGGTGAAGCAGGAGGGGCGGAGTCCTCTCTTCAAGGCCAGCATGGCCACGGACTTATCTAGGTGGTAAACTTCTAAAGTGGTTGCCTTGAACTAGGCCATGTAGTTTTTCAATGATTATCCGTCATGCTGGTGGATGGTTAAGACGTTGTCGGCTTCTCGTAGCATCTTCCAATAAGAACTGAATATGCCATGAACTTTCTGCTGATTGAAGGAGTTGATGCTCCTTGGCTCAAGTTGGAAGTACCGTGCTTGAGTTGCTTTTTAAAGAGTGGATGGGAATGCAATGCAGAGCAGGGCATCGGAGTTGCCCTGAATTCCTTATGAGAGCCTTATAGCTCTCCAGATGAACCAGTAGGCCAGTGGTGCCATCAAAAGGCTCCAGTTAGGGCATCTTGAACAGACTCGAGATTAGTTCCTCCAGAATATGTCGAGAAAGAGGAGGACGAGTATTGAACTCGACTGGGTCCTGGCTCTCTCCATAAATATTGGCAAGCTGATGGTTGATCTTGTGTAGCTTGCGATCATACTCGTCGAGGCGTTGTTCGGCCTGTCGCTGAATTACCTCATTGGTGGACCCCTCCTGGGAGAACTCGGATGATGACACAGGGAGATCGGGTGTGCTTTCCCTTCTTCGGCTCTTTTCCGAGTCATCATGTCTCCCGTCTAGGGCTCTCTTGGCATGATGAAGGAGACTGATTGTGGGATGGTCCGACAGTGAGAGGACCTCCCTTTGTGGACCGGTGGCTTCCTCGGCAGGATGGAGACTGCGAACGATGGGAAGTCCATCGGTAATGGGATCTCTCTCCTGGTGATCGATGGTTGGGATGGGTAGTTAGGACTTTCGGCAACTGCTATTTTGCTACTAGGGGTTGTTGCTATTGTAGCCCTCGCACTGCCATGGCTAGGGCCTCAACCTGCTGTGCCAAGGTGACCAGCAAGCTTTGCTGGGTCAATGGTGGTGGAGGTAAAGCGACAGGTTCTAGCGCTTGGCTGGACGGCTCCTCACGATATGGAGAGCCTCCAATATGGTTGGTGGTGATGCGGGTGACCACCATGGCTCCAAACTCCGAAAACTTGAGGTTGCTTGTGCTTGCGAGCTCCCCTTACCTAACATTTCAATTTATTATTGCCAAGTCACCCTCCGATGGGGTGCGATGGTGCCTGAGGATCTTTTGATCTTCTCCTCTGACCTATTTATAAGGTTACATGGAGTAATGGGATGTTGCCAGGGAGGTAGCCTCCTCTGACAGGTGCAATGGATTTTGATAGGTTGTTAGGATCTTGTTTCCTGGAATTTTTTCCATTAGCATGCTGCCAAGGAGGTAATCTCCTGTGACAGGTATAATGGATTCTAACATGTTAGGATCTTGTTTCCTGGGATTCTTTCATTAGTATCTTTTCTATTAGAATAGTTGATCCTGTTGTGGTGCTTGTCCCCTACGAACTTGTCCGCCATGATGCCACGATCGTTGTTGGGATAGCTGGAATAGCTGGGATTGGTTGGGACTAGCTATCGCCACTTACTCAAGCGTCATTGTCTTTGAGTGTTGAGGTGGCCTATCCAGTGCCAAGAAAGGAGGACTTGGCCAAGGGGGGATCTAGCTGAGGGAGGATCTGGCCGATAGAGGATCTAACCAAGAGTGGGGCTTTGATCCCGTAGCATACCCGACTGAGTATGGGTCTTAGTCAAGTCTGAGTAAGTACTCGGGAGATGTGTATAGAGGTATGAGTTGGGCCCGATCGTGTAGTCTCTTGGTGTAAGTACCGGCGATAGTCAGTGTGGCAGCTTGCTTTATCGTCTTCTATTTGGTCGATCATCAGATGAGTCGGTAGTGATGGTCGTCTCCTTCCCGACTAGTGGTTTGGTCATCGTCTCGCACTTAGTCGGTGATATAGTTAGTGGCATGGTCTCTCCTTGGTTGTCCAACGGATGACTCCGTCTTAGTCGGTGGTCTGGTAAGTGTCTCAAGACTGAGTAGGTAGTTGTCATTACTCATTACAAGTGCTTTCTGGTTCTTGGACTTCTCAGGACGGTGGAGGATGTCACCCTGGATTGAGAGGACTCGAGTCCTAGTTGATTTTGCTGAATTTGTAAAATGTAGTTGAGCTTGGGTTATTTGTATGTCTTGGTTTGGCTTGGTGGTTAAGAAAGAGTTACAAGTAGTAGTTTCAAGGTTGACAGTTGCTTGGATGATAAGATTGGTAACTGAACATTGAACTGTTGAGTAGTGGCATGGAAGTATGAAGAGTGCATCATGAAAAGCTTATGTTAGAGGGGAAGTAGATTGATGGGAAATGTTTGTTTACTGCATTTCTTCGCTATTATCATAATTCAGAAGGAATGCAAAAATGTTTTAATAGATAAAACATCCCCATTTTGGTGAATGCTACTTGATGTTTTAAAGGCTTACATGGGCCAGCTCGTGCAATCATATTAGGAATTCATTATAATTTTCTTTCTATTAAATGTCTTGAAGAAGTAAATGATGTGACGGTGTTGTAAGATGTTTAAATTTGTTCTAACAGATTTAAAATGAATATGATTTACTTTTGAGGGGGTAGAGGAATTTATTTGTAGTTAAGAAGCTCTAAAGTGAGTTAAGAAAGATTGAGTACAAAAAGTGGGGCCCAACCCATAGTGCGAGTCCTTGTTCTCGTGTTCTTATTTATTCCTCCTCTTCGGAAAGGACAATGTTGACAAATTTTGCAGGTTTTGATGTTTTTTGGCTTTATTCTTTTTTCTTCGCAAGTGGTTATTTTGTGATTACCAACATGTAACATGAAACAAAGTGAAGGAATTGGTAGGTTATCTATAGCTAACATTTTTTTATCCCTGTATGTTTTGAAAATATGTTTACTTTAGTATATCAACATATAAATAGTAAATTGATTATATCAAAACCAAGGTTTTCGATACTGCTTTCTGTACCCATATTGGTATGCAACTGGTAGAGTGTTTGGACAGTATGGTTCTTAGTACCAACACCTACATATAAATAGTAAATTGATTATATCAAAACCAAGGTTTTCAATATTGCTTTCCATATCCATGCTGGAATGCAACTGGTAAAGTGTTTGGACAATATGGTTCTTAGTATGAACACTTGGTAAGGGAGGCATGCTAAGTATCGGTTCGTAATGGTACTAGTTGGTACACGCCGGTATTGCGAGGTATAGTTCAATATTGTAAACTGTGGTCATTCATCATAATTTCATGGAGATAATTTAAAAATTTCTAATGAAATCAATTGAAGGATCTTGTGTCTTTTGGTGTTTAATCAATCCTTGAAAATCTTGCAAATTATAAGAAGATATTGTAAAAGAGATCTGGTACTATTTTTCAACCCACTTCATTATCGAGATGGTGAGGCCAATGGGTGGATTGCTTGCAAAAGAATTTGTCTATGAAGGGTGCTGCATGTTAATCTTACTTTCCTATTCTTCTCTGAGGTTGTAGAGCTTTTCATATGTTTCTAAAGCACTTTAGATGGTGGCTTAGCATGTTGCATTTGGCCAAAGTAATAAATTTCTTGAATGCTTGGTTTCATTTTTTTGATATGTTCCTCGAATTAATTAGATCATTTGCTTTCTTACATTTTTTTTTTATAAAAAATTTAGAATTGTATGACATAGCATAAGAAGATCCCATTTGGCATTGCTGCAGATAGCAGAGCTTTTGTTAGTAGAGCTTTCCTTGGTAGAGCTTTCGTTAGTACAGCTTTTAATAGAAATTGTTTGTTGTTTGATAACTATATTTCTAAAATGCCGTGGAATTATAATATTTGTTTGGTAACTAAATCAAGAAGTATAAGCAAGTGATAATAAATGATATTACATAGTACTTTTCAATTATTTATCTATTTGTACTATCAAAAATTATTATTGTTAAGTATTCTTAATTCAGAAATTATTTATTTTGATATCTGACCTAAATAAAATAATGAATAATAAATTTTAAAATCAACTATTAAAATATACCCTTATTTTTATAATATTATAATATTCTAACAATATTACTATGATATAAGAATATGATATAATTATTAAGTATATTATAAAAGTATTATTTCATAATATTATTATAGTAAATAATATTATATTGTTATGATATGGTTATTATAATATAATATAATAATGATGATAGTAATCTAATATTATATTATATTCTATCATATTGTTATTATGTTGTACTATTAAATTCTGTTATTATAAAATTGTTGACTTATAGATTATTTTTAAATTAATTTGTTTAGAAAATTCAATCATTGAGATTCCAACTGGGTTTCTTGGGCCAACTTTTTCCTTAAAAAAAAGGCTTCCCAACACATCTTAAGTAGAGCTTTTGCCCAAAAGCTCCAAATTGGATCATTTCCTTAGTAGACCTTTTTCAATTTTTGGAGGTGCCAGCAAGTTATTTCAAAATTTTTACTATAACACCTCAAAATCACCCAAAGGGCTTTTGGTTCCTCAAGAAGTGCTGTTTGACTCTCCAATCAGTGCTAAGTGGACCTGTCTTGTTTATTCTTTTGAATATTTGAAACCTTGTCTTGACTTTTTCTGTTGATCTCAACATTTTCCTATTGCAGGATTGATGCTTACCACGGACTTGAACTTGGGGCATGGTCACAGTCGATCTACTTCATAGTCCTTTTCTCGTGTCTTGTTTAGTTTTGAGCTTCTCTTGACCATTGTATATCATGGGACAAATTTCATTTGAAACATTCCATGTTGTACATATGTATGTAAAGCTACAGTCGTGGTAGTATCATGTATTTCAGCATCTCAACTTTGTTGGCACTCTAATATTTCGTATGTGAATCAAGATTGTGTTTTATCTGCATGCTTTCTCACTGAATTTGTGACAGCTTTCATCAAAACTCGTAGATGTAATTTCGATTTTACGCGGGACGGAGAACCAACTTGCCATTAGTCTTGGATTCTTGATCATCTGAAAACTTGGAATTTCTGGTTGTTTTCTGATCAATGGAGAGCTTAGCACAGCTAGAAGCCTTGTGTGAAAGGCTTTACACTACTCAGGATTCAGCTGAACGGGCACATGTCGAGAGCACCTTGAAATTCTTTTCTGTGAACACTGATTACATTTCTCAGTGCCAATACATTTTGGACAATGCTTTGACTCCTTATGCTCAGATGCTGGCTAGTTCAAGCTTGTTGAAGCAAGTGACAGAGCACAGCCTTTCTTTGCAGCTGCGATTTGATATATGTAATGTTCTTTATTCTGGTCTATATTAACTTGTACATATAATTAATCTTTACAAATAAATAGGCTTTTATTTTTGGCCAGATTCAGGTCAATTGTTTTTCTGTATTTCCTTTTCAACATTCTAGTCTGGTTGCTTGTATGGTATGTTCTTTATGACAATATTTACATTCTGCTGCTTAACTGTTTAAATGTGACATGAAAATTTTCACTTTATTGCTATTGCAATTGGGTATTTCGTTCTGCACATGATTAAATTGCTAATAGCATTATCTGGGTTTTGGTGGACATAATGAAGCCTATAAAACTAATTTGTTATCTAATTATCCTTTCATCTAGTTTTTTCATCATGTTTTTGTCTTTTTGTACTTCCATTTAGATTCTGATTATATATTATGCATGTAAATATGTTTTTGCTACTTCTCTTGCAGTATTTTAAATTGACTTGTCTGTGATTTGTATGTAGGGAATTATGTGATAAACTACCTAGTGACTAGAGGACCTGAACTGCAGACTTTTGTAACTGGATCTCTGATTCAACTAGTGTGTCGAATTACAAAATTTGGATGGTTTGATGATGACAGATTCAGAGAGGTTGTTAAGGAGGCAACAAACTTCTTGAGTCAGGTACATCCGTACATGCTTTCTTGTAATCAAATATTAGTTTTTGTGTCTTTTTGTACATTCATGACCTTTGAATAAATGGAGGTATGGAGCAACATAGGTGTCTACAATCTCTAATATTTGTTGATGTATGTTTATTAATGTCACAGCAACTTCACCATGCTTTCTTGCTGCTTCTCCCATTCTCATTTCACTTTGCAAGATACTTTTATTTTATCTTTTCCTCTATCAAGTAATTGGCTTCTAGCACTTAGAGACCAACTCTCATGTGTAGTGAGCAGAGTTTGAATTATGCTGAGTGTTGGTTGTTAGAAAATCATGATAAACTTTGCCAGAATCTGATTCTTTTAATTTTTTTAGAAGTAACTTTTATCATCTTATTGGATCCTTTTGTTGTTAACTGTTTTGATTGGTCATACGCAACATACACCCTGGTAGCACTATCTTGTCAAATGCTGTAGCCTAGAGTAGTATGCCTTTCCTTTTTTGCTTGGTCAACTTTTTTCTAAGTCTAGAAACTAACCTGCTTATGCTAGAGAACCTACTTTCGGTCATCAGAGATGAGCAAGCAGACTACTATCATGAACATGGCAAATGCCTTAGCCTAGGATTGTGCAACAGTTACTTTCTTAATGCCAAGTCCACCTTCACCCAAGCCTAGAGCTTAGCATGTGGTAACAAAATAGACATAAACATGCATCCCTGACAAGGACATCTTTAGGAAATCTGTCTTGAAGCACACAGGGCTCTTAGGAGGCTCAGGGCTAAACTTATAACTTGCTGAAATGGAGATTTTCCATGCAGAGTGCAAGAAGGAGCACAGTTGATTAAGAAACTTGCAGTAAGAATAGCATCACTCCAGAACATTTTGGGAACATACATATAACGTAAAATCGTCTTGCAACTTTTGAAAGGTGACAGTTTTTACGTTTAGCTATTTCATTTTGTTGAGGGGTATAAACACACAAAGTTTGATAGATAATCCCATGATTGTCAGAAAAGGCAGCCAACTCGGTTTGAACATACTCAGATACTCTAATGTATTGCCAGTTCTAAAGATTTTAATAGGCATACTAAATTGAGTTTTAATTTTATTGTAAAAGGAAATGAACACATTGAGCATCTCAAATCTATTTTTCAAAAGATAAAGCCACGTCATCCGAGAGTAGTCATCGATGAAAGACACAGTAACGATAACCATTAATAGAGGAGATCTATAATGGTCTATCATAATGGATAATATCAAACAAAGCAAAACTCCTAGACTTTATCAGGATAAGATTGATGCATGTGTTTGCCAACAACATCAAACAAAGCAAAACTCCTAGACTTGACTCGATTGGGATAAGATTGATGCATCTTGTGTCTGCCTAGCTGATAGGCTTCATACTTAACCATAGACTCACTGGACAGAGGATTATTTGACAAAGAATACAAAGTGACGGGTGTCCCAGGCGAGGGTGCCATTGTGGATATATCACAAATAGAATTAGATATGATAGCAATAGATGGAGATGGATAACTCTTGAAGGTATCAAGGTAGTAGAGTTTGTTTTTTTCATGGCTTTCATCAATTATCCTCTTCGTCTTGAGATCCTGGAAGGCACAAGAATAAGGGAAAAAAATTACACTACATCCCAAAGATTTAGTTAGTCGACTTATAGATAATAAACTAATAGGAAACTTTAGAATAAGTAGAGAGGATAAGGACAAGAAAGATGACAAAGAAATGTCACCATATCTAGCTACTATCAATATAGATCTATGAGCAAGATATACACTTTGATGAGGACTAGAATTGATAGAGAAAACAGGTTCTTTCGACTAGTCATATGTGAAGATGTTCCAAAGCAAGGTTTCCAGTACCGATACCGGGAGCCGTACCGGTGGCCGACTGGTACCGATACGGTATCATGCCGTACCGGTTCAAACCAGTATGTCTAAATTTTTTTTTTGATTTTTTTTGATGAATTTTGGGATTTTAAGGTTTTTTTTTATTTTTTAAGGGTTTAGGATTTAGGGTTTAGAATTTAGTGTTTAAGAGTCCTAAATGCTTGAAATTTAGAATTTAAGATATGTCCGATTTCAAGGTTTAGGACTAAATACTAAGATTTAGAATTACCTCCAATTGAAATAAGATATAAAATGATAATTAAACTAAGATTATCAGCAATTAATAAAAATGAAATGTAGAATAAACATATAATTACATACCAATTTCTAGAATCGGATAGAATGTCGATGTCCATAAATATAAGGATTATTTATGTACTCTGTAGGCAGATCGGTATATCCCTCCAGCCAGGCAGCATGATACTCCTCTAAGGTCATCCAAGGAGGTATGCGTGATGGATCATAACTCATCGCAGATCCCTCTCTAATGTTCCGACTCTGAGAGCTATCCAGAGACTGATGATATGGCAGTGCAGGGCCCATCCAAATATACCAGCAGCAAAATCAGATTCATAAGATGCTCCGGACTGCATGGGATAATAACTGCTGGAAGATGACGTCTCAGATGCACTATGTGGATCATATGGATCAGAAGCCGCCGGTAGCTGCGGATAAGAGGATCCTGAATATGAGGATGACCCAGATACATCCATGGATCCAACTCCACGCACAAGAGCTGCAGCTGCATCGTGTCCTGAACAACCTCGCGGAGCCCGTCGTCTATATGGAATCGTATCACCACGGGATTTATTAGATGGTAATCCATGATCTATATCCTACGTGGCATGATTAAACTGCGACTTTCCAGTGAATCGAATATGAATAAGTGGCTGCGACTTCTGTCCTCCAGCTCCTCCCTGATCACTAGATCCTCCACTATCTGAAAGTACCATCATCACTCTTTCTGGTATCCGAATATGAGTGGACTGAGTGCTTCGATGGAGGTGCAATTGCTTTTCTGTTTTCTGTCTCCGGATCTACCAGATGGTGGGGAGGGACAATGTGCTGTATCTGCTGGAGCCCTGTGAGGAATATGACTTGTTGCCTATTGTCCAGCATCCATCCCAGCCTCACTAGTTACAAAACTGGCTGGTTGAGGAGGTGATCGTAGCTCATCAAACTCTGGCTGCTGCTGAATCATGACCCATCCAATCATTGTATCTTTATCCTCATCAACATATGAACTTGCAGTGGGATCGGGATATTTCAATTCTATTTCTTCCTGAATATATTTTAACCTCAACCTTAAATTATAGTGTACATATACAAGATCGTTGAGACGTTTCTGTTTTAGACGGTTCCTCTGCTTGGAGTGGATAAGGCCAAATGTACACCAGTTGTACCCACATCCACTGGATGACACCGTTTGGGAAATGATCTTAACTGCAAGAACCTTCAGATTTTTAGCAGATCTACTAAAATGCACCCACCATTCAGCTGCAAAAGATATTACATCATTTAGAATTATAGATTTGGCAAAATAAAAAATTTGATCATGATATAATATTATACTTACTCGTTAGTAGTACCTGCCAAGATTCATCTTTAATTTACTTCTGATTGCTATAGTGGATCCAAATGAATTTGTGCTCTCTAAAAAATTGTCTGCCAGAAAATGTTTTGTTAGCATGTGTTGTTGAAATTAATGCTGTTAAAAGTCACTCAATAATTTCAACCTAATTTACTTCTTCAAGGCACATAGCAGCGGTATGTGGATCGGTCTTCATTTTATATATAACATTGCATAGGGCGGACATAAGATCTTCATCCATGGCAATGTCCGGTATGGAGTATTGAAATCTCGGATTCAGATAGTAAGTTGCATATATATTTTAGGAATTAGTCAAGCGTACTCGTACAAATCTAATTGAATTTAAATTTTTAGGGACTTCATAAATTACTGCGGACCTGCTAGATGCAAATTCGAACTCATTTGATAACTCCACCGTCTATCAATGATTCGGATATACTCAGATGCATGTGATGGATCTATCTCCTAGATCTTTTTCTTTGCCTTTTGCATCATGAAATACAAGAAGCCCATATGAGCATATCTCTCGGAGTCCACGGCACGAAGTACCTCTTATAGAGGCTTGATAGCCTCCACTATCCTCTCAGCCCGCTGCCATAATGTCTGTCTCGTCACTAAATTTTTCACATTGCTTTCCTTAGTATTTGTCCTGGCATATCTGCTCTGCTGCCACTCCTGACTGACAAACATTTGACATAGCTATGCTTTCTTATCAATAAGATTATCAAGTGCAATGTAATTAGTAGCAAACCATGTGATCCCTGGTCTCAATATTTTTTTTCTGTAAAGCTCTTCATCAATGATAAGACTCATGTATGGTTATATATAAATCTGGTGATAGACTGTGCTAGCTCAACAATCTTCTGCACTCTGTGGATTTTTTCAATATCCATCAACATGAGGTCTATACAATGTGCAGTATAAGGGGTTCAGAAAATATACAGCCGCCGCTCCATCAAGATCTGCCCTGTGGCCCTGTACTGTGGTCCATTATCAGTGATGACCTGCACAACATTATGTTCTCCCACCTGATCAATCATCTCCTCCATCAATCTGAGGATATAACTGGCGTCGTGCACCTGATATGATGTATCAATAGACTTATGAAAAAATTTTTCCATCACAATAGGTCAAGAAATTGATGATGCTCTATCTAGTAGGACCAGTCCAACAATCACACATCACCGTCAACCCATACACGGGCCACTTGCTCTAATACGAGGATATCCATCTTTCTAGCTTTTTATTGCTATCCGGAAGCTGATCATAGATATCCCTCGATGCTGGAGGATCTATACCTGCACCAGCAGCCTGTATAAATGAAATAGCAGAGCGATAATATGGATTGTCTACTGCATGGGCTGGGATATGACTGAAATGAAACCAGGAGGAGATGGCCCGCCACATATTCTTCTTCTTATCCTTTTTCAGCATTGTATCAATCCTCTGTTGCTTGGAATCTTTATTGGGAAAGGTATGTGGATCGACATTATGAATAGTGGCTCCCTCTGGAATGTCCTTGGAAGACTTCCTTCTATTGTCAAATGTTCCCAACATGGATGCAATACGGCTGATGCCTCTCCTGACGAGCTCTTTGACTGAGGTGCTCCTAAACTGTCTCAGACTCTCCTGCAGTACTAGCAGAAGCGGATCCCGATCCTGACTCAAAAGCTGATGGTCCAAATCGCTGTCTATGCCTGGCTGCCTCTTCCTGTTTCTTCTGCTTATACAAGCTTGCTTGAATAGCAGCCTTCATCTGTGCCTCCTCATCAGAAGGAATATATGCTCCCTTTGACTTCCTGGAGTAATAAGAAGGTTCTGCGGCTTTGCACTCCATCTCTGCCTTCTTCTTTGCTGCTCTTTCCTTTCCAGATTTAAAATCAGCAAAGTGTTTTCTTCATCAATTGACGGACCTTCTGTGGGCACTGTCAGCCTGCAGATACATCAGGATAGCCGCCAGCTAAGTGTTGCTTCAACCTTGTTACCCTCCACCTTTGAATTTAGTATTGCACCATTTACACCTCCAGTGATGCCGACCTGAGAGCATCTCTTCATTCAACCAGTCAATGTCCCGTTTCGGATTTTTCTTCCTCAATAGATCTATATCTGAATATTTAAATTACATATAAGATCAATAATAATATAATAAAATTAATACTTTATTAATCTTATTTTTAAAATTTAATTTATTTTTTTATTTAAAAAATTTTAAAAATAAAGAAAAATAAAAAATTAAATTTTAGAATCATGTAGGATTCTATCATGCTACATATATTTTTTTAAGATCTTAGAAATGCATTAAAAGTCAAATTTTCTCAATTTAAGACCTAGAGCACTATTAATGAGATGCATCAAAACTTGAATAAATCGACATGAAATTTATAGTGAGAGTAGCTTACGAGCCCTAGATTAATAATTTATAATTATAGTTTTTTTTTAATTATTATTTTTTAATTAATTTATTAATCCAAAATTAATTTTTAATTTAAAAAATTATATACTTAACAAAAAATCAAGATCTTAGTATCATTGTGTAGATCTATCCTACATCTACCACATACTCTAAAATCATAGCCAACAAATAAATTTTAACAGCATTTCTCCTTAATTTTCTGTTTTGCACGGATTTTAACAAAAAAACGAGAGGAAAGAGGGAAATACGGAAAAGGAAAGTTATACATACCTTGATTCTACCTTCCTCTTCGACTTCTAGATGTTTGATTGCGTTGAAATGGATTAAATTTTTAATTTTAATGTTGTCGCAAAATAATCAATGAACAACAGAGAGCTCGTTAAACTTAAAGCTCTTAAGAGCTTACTTAGAGGCATCCCCCCTACCATGCCACATGGCTACAGTAGCCATGTGACAAAAACAAAAGAAAACTCCCCACCTATCCGAACCGACCCGAATCGGGCCGAACCGGGCTTGAACCGACCGAACCGAGTGGTTCGGCCTCTTTTCGACCGGTTCAGCACCGGTTCGGCCCAGTTCGGGTCTGGTTCGGTCTGGTATAAATTTTTTTTTTAATTTTTATGGGGTGGGAACCAATTTATGTGGCCGAACCGTGCCGGTCGGCCACTGGTCCGGTTCGGTAATCCCCGAACCGGTTGGTTCGGCACGGTTCGGAGAACCCTGTTCCAAAGTCAATGATCCAATGTAATGAAGATGGAGTGGCATACAGGCCTGCCTACTTGAGTAGGCAATGGTCACTGTAGAATTCTGAGGTAGATATTTGAATATAAAGTCCTTGAATAATCTTGTGTACTTTCTTCTTGGTGACATAAGTGGGAATAGGTTTCATAGAATTATTAGCTGCAATAGTGTAGCCAATAAAAGAGCTAGAGTGGTCTCCATCAGCAATAGAATTTGTTGAAGAGGGCCTTTCATGTAATTTCCAGCATCTATCAACTGTGTGATTATTTCGATGGCAATGAGAGTAAATATGATTGGACCCATTAGACCTGCCTTGGCCTTTGCATTTGCCACCCCCACCATGCGAGAAAGTTGATCCAACAAAATTGCTGAATTTTCTCGTGAAGGAGTGGATAGAATAGAAGATAATTTCCTTGATCTTTAGCTACTCGCTGTAATCTGGTAAAGACTTTATTCATAAAGGAAATGGAAGATTCTACCAAAATCTTTTTTTCTGATAGAATGTAACTCTGGATTCAACCTATGCAGAAAAATGGATACATGCACTTCTATTCTTTGTTGTTTTAGTTCTTCCATGTTGCTGGTCAGATGTTGATAAAGATTTAGTTAATCAGTAATGCTTTTGACACTGCTGAAATAGTCAGTTAAGGACAATTTATGACAGGTTGCTAAATGCCTTTTTATATGGATAAAAAAATTATTTTGATTTTTTTCTTGGGTAAAAGTTATCTTTAGATCTTGCCATAAGGACCTGGCAATGTCATGGAACATAAATGAAGCTGCAATATTTTGTTCCATGCTATTCCAAAGCCAAATAATCATCTGATCATTCTCTTTTTTTCATTTTTTCTAGTTTGAGTGAGTATTGTTTGGAAGATCATCAATCATCATAGATATAATCTACTTTGTCTTGGGCACTCAGAAAATTCTCTACCATTTTGGACTATAGTAAAAAATTTGACATACCATCAAGCTTTATAGTTGTAATTTGAGATGTCTTTTGCTTTTTGGATAGTTGTCTGAACAACACTTGATAAGTTGATATAGTTTTGTCTTCAGCCATGTTACCCACAACTATTTAGATCAGGGATGCACACAACAAACAAAGAGAGCGTGTAGAAGATCACATAAAATAGCCCACTCACATGATTAATGAACCAGCATCAAATTCATCGAAACTTTAATATTGCCACTTAGGATCAGAAGAACATTTGTGGATTCATGAACAACAACAAAAGCACTCCAGAAGGCACTAGATTTGAGTAAATGGGCAGCAACTAGAGATCTTGATCAGAAGGATGAGAATTGTTTGTTGTTTGAGGATGCCATGGCAGCTAGAGAAGAGGATAGGAACAACCAGGCAATGAGATAACTTTTACATGGCGTAAGAAAGATACCTATGCTGTATAGAAGAAGAAGACGAGAGATGGGTGGTTGCTAAAGGGAGGAGGTGGCATCTAGGGTTTGAGGTAAGGGAGGAGGCAGCTGCTAGGGTTTGAGGTGAGGGAGGAGGCAGCTGCTAGGGTTTGAGGTGAGGGATGAGTGGCAGCTAGGGTTTGGAAACCTGACTCCATGTTGAAGAAAAGAAAAGATGATTAGCCATCAAGCTTCTGCTAGCTGATTAGAGGGTTTAATATAATCAGCATAAAGCCAAATTCATAAGTTATCTCCATATTAATAATACAATATAATGACTTCTCAAAGATAAAATAGGTAAAGTCAGAAATGAAATAACATAACATAATGTAAAATGTAAATAACTAAGTCTCAACAATAAATAGATTAGACACCCCAAAAAGGTGACATCTAAGTGTAAAAGGATGGGTGAAGGAAGATAAACTATGTTACTAGGATTTGATTTGGAGATTTGTTTGCTTGTAAGCCTTAAAACTCTAAAGCTACATTTGGGTTGTACTATTCCAATTCCCTTTACTTGGGCACAAGTAAAGGACTTTCTGAAAGGGGATGGAAATTCCATGTAATCTTTAGTTTAGCTTATATCTAGAATTTGATTAATTTGTATTGATTTTTTTAATATATCCACGACCAAGAAATAAAACCAAATTTTTAAATAACAATTAGTATAAAGGTTTTGGAGGCTACCTAGTGTAAGGCATTTTTGATTTTTTATTTTGTAATATTAATTTTAATATTTATGTTTTTTTGTTACATTTATATCTCTGGTATTTCCTGGTGATCTTCTATAATATATCTTTCACTTTTATTACTTTTATTTTGTGTTTGTATGTTTTATTTTTAACTCAATTATTGTTGGCATATTTTGAGGGAGGGCCATGGTGCAACGGTTAGGTTGCTCCATTGTGACTTTCATAGGTTCAAAACCAAAAAACACCCTCTTTATAATTTCCTTTTTTTTTTTTTTTGCCCGGGGGGGGTGGGGTGGGAGCATGTTAAAAGCCTATTTGCATTTGATCCTCCTCGAACCCTGCTTGTAGGAGATTCATGCATCTAGATGCCCTTCTATTGTTTGTATTTTTTACACATTATTTCATTTCTTTTTCTTTTTAATATTTAATATAACTCACACTTTATATGCTCTTTTTAAATAATGATGTATATGTACATAATGGACTCCAAAAAGTTGTTCTATTGTTATACTCAAGGTTTTAAATCCCGTAGGATGGGGCCATCCTGCTGTTTGCCTGGAATAGGGTGCCTTGTCCTGGTGACCATCTTGATCGAGCATCCCGGGTGAAAAAGGACAGCCCCTAATCAATGTTAGATTTGTCTGTTAAGAAAAAAAACCCACCCATGACTCGTCTTGCCCATTGGAAAAACAGGCAAAAAAGCCCAAGACTTTGCAAAAAAGCCTATGGCCCTGTGACTCTGCCTTGCTTGGATTTCTCTCACATGACATTTAAATTTAATTTGCTTTAAGATCCATGCAGCTTTGATGAGAATGGTTTTTAAAGTGGGACTAGGGTGACTAGCGGTCCGTTTCTTCCTCCTTCCTCTTTCCCTTTGCCAGTTTCCCCGCCTCCCTCCCTCATCTCTCCTCCCTTCTCGTTGCTGAGAGTTCCTCCCTCAGTCCTCCTTCCCAAGTGCTCCTTCGGTTGCGGAATTGAAGGCAACGACCCTGCTCCTCCCTTCTGGCAACGATGCTAATGCCGCCGCATCAGTAAGAAAAGCAAGAAAAGATGTCAGTAGCCTCTCTTCTTCCTCTCGGCATGTACCTTTCCAATTTCCAACTTCAAAGCATCACATGTAAAAAAAAGAAATTAGGATTTGTCTTGATAGGGATAGCCATGCCAGCGCTTGATCTGGCCGGGATGAAGACAGCAAGGATTCAAGTTTTGGTTAGGATGTCCTACAGTATACCGGGATCGGGCCAGGAAGGGGTACCATTCCATGTGTCAGGATAGGATATCTCGCCAGCATTACAATCAGGATGCCTTGGGACATCCCTTGTAAAAATATCGAGATACTCCCGTCCCATGGGATTTAAAACCTTAGAAGATGGGATGGCCAGGCTGGAGGCTGGAGGTGGCTTTCGGGATCCCGCACTCATTTTAGGTTTCAGAATCTCAAAGATAAGGGATGGCCCCCGTCTTGGCCGGACTTAAATCCTTGGTTATACTGGTCCCTTTTCATTTTCAGTTTTCATCCTTATGAACTGATTTTTCTAAAAGAAAATGTTTAACCATATCATTATTTTCACTTTGCTGCTAATTAATTCATACCAAATACATCAGTCAACCTCATTTTATGCCATAAATGGTGATAATAGTTAATGCCAAACTGATATATTCGTTCCCAATCCTAAGGAATGACCATTCCACCCATTCAAGGGTCAATTGCAATTCAATTATTTAAGATAATGATAATTTAAAGAAAATATGAATATATGATATTCTCTTGTTGTACAAACCAAATATTGGATTGTGTCCAAACCTGGAATTCACATGATATGCCTACCTGTTATTTTGTGAACTAATTGTAGCACAAGTCTTTCAATCTATGGGGTCACAACACAAATATGAGGAAGGATTCAGGTCTCGGCGGGACATCCCACGAGACACTAAGACAGGGTATTATCCCATGTGTCGGGACAGAACATCCCACTAACGTCCCAGTATCCTAATTGGGACACCTTGGGACATCTCCTGTCCCAAGTGTCGGGACGGGGCGGGACGTCGACATGCCCCGCTCCAGGAAAAAATCGGGATAGCCTTGTTCCACGGGATTTAAAACCTTGTGAGGAACTAATAAATTTGGTTCAAAATAACTTTATCCTTTTCCCCCAATTTTAGGAGGTGACAGCCATGCATATGGTGATAATGCCTTATGGTTACAAACTTTTCAAAATTGTAGTATTTGCATTGTACGAAACCTATTTACAAATCCAAAAAAATCATTTGAAAACACAATCTTAATTACTTTTTTCCTTCCTAATTCAATTTGTAACTGAAGATTGACAAAGATCCTACTAAATAATGAGAAAAAATCCTACCTATTATATAGCTTATAAAATTAGTTAAAAATGTAAAAAAGATGAAATAAAAATACTTAAACAACCATTGGTTATAGTCAAATTAAGAAGGGAAATCAAGTGGTCAAAGAGTGCTTCTGCATATGATGTCTGATCCTGAAGCTGAGTAACATTGGAATCTGCTTGCTCATTGCAAGTACACCTTCTGCCAGACCTAGTTTAACTTAGTTGTACTGGGGATCACTGTTTAATCACTGATCAATGAAATGTTCAAAAGGTTTATGTGTGTGATCCAATCTTACTGATTTTACCAAGGAAGTTGCTTTTGTGCATAAATCATAAGGGAATTTGTTAATGGATAGAAGTGCACTAGTTGATAGACATACACGTATTGGAACAGTTAAGCTTACTGTTTGTTTAGTGTTTTTATTTTATATAAAGCAAGAAGAAGTGGCTTGCTACTCTAAACTGTTGCTTGATCCCCTTCATCTTATCGAAAACCACAAAATTGGGTGGCCTCCCCCCTCTTCTTGTTTTATCTGCTCTTTGTAAGCTTTTCTTGGTCCTCCATGGATGCCATGAGGAATCCTTTACATTAGCATGTGCTTCTAAGTTGGACCTTCGGTATAAATACCAAGGGTTATTGCAGTCAACTTAACAACTAAAGTGGGCAAATAATGAAGAAATTTTATATTAGACGTAGCTTAGTCAATAACCTTTTTCATTCATAATATTCAATATTCTATTTGTATATATCAAATCAGGGAATTTAGGGTCCTGAGATTAGACCATAAGTTGATGTCCTTTTAAGGATCATGCAGAATGCGAGGCAAGATTGGGTGCCCATGTGCATCATCCTACAATTGGCAATCATCCAAGGTAGATAAGTATGATGCACCATTTGATACATAAATATATGAAGTAATTGAAGAATTCCTTGAGGATAGAAATAATTTTTTGGAAGTGCTTCCACTTTAGACTGTCCTTGGCACTTTAACAGTCCAATATAGCCAACTTAATACTTATTTTTCTTCCCTTTTCTAGCCTCTCGGGAGGGGATCTTTTCATGAGCAATCATAAATTCTTCGGCCAGTATTTTTGTCTAAGGATGACTTGCTCTTCTAATCAAGATTTTAAATCCCGTGGGACAGGACTGTCCTGGTTTTTTCTTGGAACGGGACGTGTCGGTGTCCCGCCCCGTCCCGATACGCGGGATAGAGGACGTCCCAAGATGTCCTGATTGGGACACTGGAATGTTGGCGGGATGTCATGTCCCAACACATGGGACGATACCCCATCTCGGTGTCCCGTGGGATGTCCTGCCGGGACCTGAATCCTTGCTTCTAATTATAGTTTTAAGATAATTAACAAAAACTTTTGGCAGAATCTAGTATGTATGGATCACTAGTGCCTTTGGGTGTGTATCTTTTTTTAAAGTGAAGGCTGTATAAATTGTCCCTTGTCTATCTCAGTTGAGACTTGAATAGGATGTATTTTTTTGTGGAGAAAGTCCTCTTTAATGTTCAAACATTAATTGTATAGAAGGGGACATGAAAGCCAAGCTAGTCTTGAAGCTACCCAATTTGGCACACTACATAGCAAGGTTCCCGGTATCGGTACCGGGAGCTGTACCGGTGGTCGGCCGGTACCGGTATAGTACCGTGCCGACAAACGGTACGGCGGGGCGTGCCAGTTTGAACCGGTATGCCCAATTTTTTTTTTTTGATTTTGTTTGATGAATTTTAGGATTTTAATATTTTTATTTTATTTTTTAAGGGTTTAGGATTTAGAATTTAGTGTTTAGGAGTCCTAAACATTTGGAATTTAGAATTTAAGATATGTCCGATTTTAAGGTTAGGACTAAATATTAAGATTTAGGAGTACTTCCAATTGAAATAAGATATAAAATGATAATTAAACTAAGATTATCAGCAATTAATAAAAGTGAAATGTAGCATAAACATATAATTACATACCAATTTCTAGAATCGTGTAGAGTGTCGATGTCCATAAATATAAGGATCATTTATATACTCTGTAAGCAGATCGGTATATCCCTCCAGCCAGGCAACATGATACTCCTCTAAGATCATCCTAGGAGGTATACGTGATGGATCATAACTCATCGCCGATCCCTCTTTGATGTCCCGATTCTGAGAGCTATCCAGAGACTAATGATAAGGCAGTGCAGGGGCCCATCCAAATATAGCAGTAGTAAAATCAGATCCATAATATGCTCCGGGTTGCATGGGATAATAACCACTGGAAGATGATGTCTCAGATGTACCATATGGATCATATGGACCAGAAGTTGCCGATAGCTGTGGATAAGAGGATCCTGAATATGAGGATGATCCAGATACATCCATGGATCCTACTCCATGCGCAAGATCTGCAGCTGCATCGTATCCGAATGACATCGTGGAGCCCGCCCCCTTTATGGAATCGTATCACCACGGGGTTTACCAGATGGTACTCCATGATCTGTATCCTGTGGCATGGCTAAACTGCGACTCCCCAGTGAATCGAATATGAATAGGTGGCTGCGACTCCTGTCCTCCAGCCTCTTCCTGATTACTAGATTCTCTACTATTTGAAGTACTATCATTACTCTCTCTGGTATCTGAATTTGATTGGACTGAGTGCTCCGATGGAGGTACAACTGTCTTTTCTTTTCCTCTGTCTCTGAGTCTACCAGATGGTGGAGAGGGACGATGTGCTGTATTTACTAGAGCCTTGTGAGGAATATGACTTGTTGCTCATTGTCCACCATCCACCCCAGCCTCACTAGCTACAAAACTGGTTGGTCGAGGAGGCGATCCTGGTTCATCAAGCTCTGGTTGCTGTTGCTGACTCATGATCCACCAATCATTGGATCTTCATCCTCATCAATATATGAACTTGCAGTGGGAGCGGGATATTTTAATTCTACTTCTTTCTGAATACATTTTAGCCTCAATCTTAAATTATAGTATATATATACAAGATCATTGAGGTGTTTTTGTTTCAGATGGTTCCTCTGCTTGGAGTGGATAAGGTCAAATATGGGCCAGTTGCGCTCATATCCACTAGATGACACCGTTTGGGAGGATCTTAATTGCAAGAACTTTCAGATTTTTAGCAGATCCACCAAAATGCACCCACCATTCAGCTCCAAAAGACATTACATCATTTAGAATTTTAGATTTGGCAAAATAAAAAATTTAATCTTGATATAATATTATACTTATTCCTTAGTAGTACATACCAGGATTCATCTTTGATTTACTTCTGATTGCTACAGTGGATCCAAATGAATCTGTGCCTTCCCTAAAAAATTGTTTGCCAGAAAAAAGTTTTGTTATCATGTGCAACTTGTTGAAATTAATACTCATAAAAATCACTCAATTTCAACATAACTTATTTCTTCTAGGCACATAGCAGCGACATCTGGATCGGGCTCCATCTTATATATAATATTGCGTAGGGCAGACATAAGATCTTCATCCATGGCAATGTCCGGTATGGAGTACTGAAATCTCGGATTCAGATAGTAAATTGTACATATATTTTAAAAATTAGTCAAGCATACTCGTATAAATCTAATTGAATTTAAATTTTTATGGACTTCATAAATTACTGCGTACCTGCTAGATGCAAACCGAACTCATTTGATAACTCTACCGTTCATCAATGATTCGGATATACTTAGATGCATGTGATGGATCTGTTTCCTGGATCTTTTTCTTTGCCCTTTGCATCATGAAATATAAGAAGCCCATCTAAGTATACCTCTCGGAGTCCACGGCGCGAAGTACCTCATTTAGAGGCTTGATAGCCTCAACTATCCTCTCAGTCCCCTGCCAGAATGTTTGTCTCGTCACTAAATTTTTTACATTGCTTTTCTCAGTATTTGTCCTGGTATATCTGCTCTGATGCTACTCCTGACTGACAAACGTCTGACGCAGCTCTGCTTTCTTGCCAAGAAGACTATCAAGTGCAATGTAATTAGTAGCAAACCGTGTGACCCCTAGTCAATATTTCTTCCCTGTAAAGCTCCTCATCAATAATAAGATCCATGTATGGTTATATATAAATCTGGTGATAGATTGTATTAGCTCAACAATCTTCTGTATCCTGCAAATTTTTTCAATATCAATCAACATGAGGTCTATACAATGTGCAGCACAAGGGATCTAGAAAATATACGGTCGCCGCTTCATCAAGATCTGCCCTGCAGCCTTGTACTATGGTCCATTATCAGTGATGACCTGCACGACATTATGCTCTCCCACCTGATCAATCATCTCCATCAATCTGAGGATATAACTGGTATCGTGAACTTGATTTAAAGTATCAATAGACTTCTGAAAAAAGTCTTTCCATCACAATAAGTCAAGAAATTGAAGATGCTCCGTCTAGTAAGATCATTCCAACCATCACACATCACCGTCAACCCATACATGGGCCACTTACTCTGATATGAGGATATCCATTCTTCTAGCTTCTTATGGCTGTCCAGAAGCTGACCATAGATATTCCTCGATGCTGGAGGATTTATACTTGCACCAGCAGCCCGTATAAATGAAATAGTAGAGCGATATTATGGATTGTCTGCTGCTTGGATTGGGATATGACTGAAATAAAACCAGGAGGAGATGGCCCGCCACATATCCTTCTTCTTATCCTTTTTCAGCATTGTGTCAATTCTCTGTTGCTTTGAATCTCTATTGAGAAAGGCATGTAGATCAACATCATGAATAGTGGCTCTCTCTGGAATGTCCCTAGAAGATTTCCTTCTACTGTCAAATCCTCCCAACATGGATGCAATATGGCTGGTACCTCTCCTGACGAGCTCTTTGATTGAGGATGTCCTAAATTGTGTCTCAGACTCTCCTACAGCACTAGCAGAAGCGGATCCCGATCCTGACTTAAAAGCTGATGGCCCAAATCGCTATCTATGCCTTGCTGCCTCCTCCTGCTGTCTCCGCTCATACAAGCTCGCCTGAATAGTAGCCTCCATCTGTGCCTCATTTGAAGGAATAGATGCTCTCTCTGACTTCCTGGAATAATAAGAAGGTGGTTTTGCAGCTCTGTGCTCCATGTCTGCCTTCTTCTCTGCTGCTCTTTCCTTTCCAGCTTTAAAATTGGCAAAGTAATTTTTCTTCAACTGATGGATCTCCTGTGGACATTGTCGACATGCAGATACATCAGGATAGCCGTCAACCAACTGCTGCTTCAACCTTGTTACCCCCACCTTTGAATTCAGTATTGCACCATTTACACCTCTAGTGATGTCGACTCGAGAGCATCTCTCCATGCAACCAGCCAATGTCCCATTCCGTATCCTTCTTCCTCCTTGATGGATCCATACCTGAATATTTAAATTACATATAAGGTCAACAATAATATTTATTAATTAAAACTTTATTAACCTAATTTTTAAAATTTTAATTATTTTTTATTTAAAAAATTTAAAAAATAAAAAAATTAAAGAAATTAAATTTTAGATTAATGTAGGATTTTATCATACATGCTACATATATTTTTTTAAGATACTAGAAATGCATTAAAAATCAATTTTTCTTTTATTTAAGACCTAGAGCACTATTCATGAGGCACATCAAAACTTGAATAAATCGACATGAAATTTATAGTGAGAGTAGCTTACGAATCCTAGATTAATAATTTATAATTATAATTTTTTTTACTAATTTTTTTAATTAATTTATTAATTCGAAATTAATTTATTAATCCAAAATTAATTTTTAATTTAAAAAATTATATACTTAACAAAAAATTGAGATTTTAGTATTATTGTGTAGATCTATTCTACATCTACCACATACTCTAAAATCATAGCCAACAAAAAAATTTTGACAGCATTTCTTAATTTTCTATTTTGCACGGATTTTAACAAAAAAAATGAGAGGGAAGAGGAAAATAGGGGAAAGGAAAGCTATACGTACCTTGATTTTACCTTCCTTTTTGACTTCTGGATGTTTGATTGCGTTGAAATGGATTAAATTTTTTTTTAATCTCGTCGTCACAAAACAAATAACGAACGAGCTCTCTGTTAAAGCTCTTAAGAGCTTTCTCAGAAGCCCCCCCCCCCACCATGTCACATGGCTACAGAAGCCATGTGACAAAAACAAACCCCCCCCCACCCGAACTGACCTGAACCGGGCTCGAACCGACTGAATTGAGCGGTTCGACCTCATTTCAACCGGTTCAGCATCGGTTCGGCCCGGTATAATATATATATATATATATATATCTCATTTCAACCGGTTCAGCATCGGTTCGGCCCGGTATAATATATATATATATATATATTTATGGGGTGGGAACTGATTTATGTTGCCGAACCATGCCGGCCGGCCATCGGTCCGGTTCGGTACGTCCCGAACCGACCGGTTCGGCACGGTTCGGAGAACCCTGCCACGTAGACTATGTGGGTAGCTCCTACTAATAGGATTTGATCTTATTCGTAATCCGATACTGTCATGGCTAGCTGTCTTACTAAACTGAGGTGCATGCTTTATGTAATGTCTCGTCCTGTTTTGCCAAAACATGTTCTTTTGTTATTTTGTACTTTTTTTATCATGCTATTCTGTTGCATTTGCTTGATCTTCACAGGTGCTGTGCTGGCTAGTTTGTTCAGTTGAGGTCAAAGATCTTGGTGAGTAGAAGGGGCTTGAATTGTTTCTTTATGGGATGGTAAAAGGGAGAGGAAGATCTTATGATGACTTTGGTGATAATTTTGATAAAAAATATGAATGATCTTGTTGATAGTGGTGGTGGTTCTAGTGGCTAAGGATTATAAAATCTTTGCTTGATTTATTAACTTTCATTATTTCCTTGAGCCATATTTTAGCATTTTCAATTTTACTCCAAGTGCTGAAGATGCCAACTATTTGAGTTGGCAAAGTTGCAGGATGTTGGATACAAATGACCTGGGTGCAATCCTGCCGTCGACCCAAATTTTGGCCCGGCTTCTTGTTGTCATATTTCTCAACACAAAAAAAATTCAGTTCCTCTCTTTCAATGCTTCTGGTGTGGGATGAATGACAAAATTTTACTTTACGTACTCATTTGAATTCCTTTCTTTCTGACCACTTTAGAATATTTCTTTATAATTAAGAAAAGAATCATCAGAACATCTGTCATAATCTTTCTGATTCTACTGAATTTTCATATATAAAGAAGTTTTGCATTCTTCTGCTGTAAATTAATGTTCATATGGAAATCATAATCGTTATGAGAGATTTAGATCATAATGTTTTGTTGGAAAAATCCAATGAGTTTAGTTTTCTAGGCCTCAACACAGTTTTGATGATGCTGATGATGATACTACTTGCTATAATGTATCATAATCTAACATACTTTGGACAACTGCAGCTGTTCTTTAAAGCATGTGTGCGTTACTAATCAATTAGATGTTTATATTGCTTTCAATGATTTCTATCATCCATAATGTGATAGAATTTACCATGTCTGACCTTGTGATAGCCTTTTTTATTTGTTTAATACAGGGTATGATTGTTATTATAAGTTTACATAAGTCTATCATTTGCTGCTAATTGTGATGCATCAATTAATGTCTATTTTTCAGGCAACTCCAGATCATTACTCCATTGGTTTGAAGATACTAAATCAACTTGTATCTGAGATGAATCAGGTTCATCTGTCTAGGATTTTCTAATCCTAGCTTGCTTTTCTTCGCATGCAAAAACTTGGCATGACCATCCTTAAAATAGAAAACTCATAATTACATTGTGAAACTTAATTTAGATGATTGTTATACATTTTCTCAGCAATGTGAGTTTATCCTGAAATTTTTGGCATTGTAAACTCTTTTCTTATGTTTGGTTTACATGGAATATCAGGTTGCATAAAATGCTAATACGAGGCTGTGGTTCTTTTCTCATGTTGTCTTCTTGTAAAATGCTAGTACATGGCTAGACTCTTCAGAATAATATGCATCAACATATTTTCTTTTGCATCCCTGTGACAGAAAACATTTGAATAGACTCGAGTAAGGTTTTAAATCCCGTGGCATGGGGTGTCCAAGTTTCTCCATGGAATGGGACACCTCACTATCTTGCCTCATCCTGGTCGAGTCTTGCTGGTACCCTCTATTTTTTTCCCCTTCTTTCCTTTTCTTTCTTTTTCTTTCTTTCTTGTTTCTTTGCTTTCCTCCCTTTTTCCTTGCCTTCCTTGCTTTTCTTTTTCTTCTTTCTTTTTCTTATCCCTTTTTATGCTTCTTTCTTTCCTTTTTCTTTTTTCTCGTTCCTTCATCCTTCTTTCCTTCTTTTCATTTTTTTTCCTTCTCCCTTCTTATCTTTCCTTCCTTTTTCTTCTTTCCTTTTACTTTTCGTTTTCTTCATCTTTCCTTCTTTTCTTTATTTCCTTTTGTACTTCTTTCCTTGCACGGATGAGTTCGGAGTCCTGGTCTGTCCCAGTCTCGTTTTCTTATTGGGATGGGATGGCTAGGATGCCACCCATTGTGCTGGGACTTAAAACTTAGACTTTAGATGCAAAAGTAGGCTTGTTAGAGTTTTAATGACTTTCGAAAGTGCTATCATTGGAAAGTTCATCTTTTTATATGTCACTTTTTATAGATTATAATATGCCTATAGTTTCTAATTTAAGCTTTAAAGAATAGTAGTATATAGAGATTATGATATACATTTTGTTTACATAGAATGTATGGTTATGTAAAGAATTGTATATAGAGATGGTCCTTTTCTACTTGTATTTTCTTGAACAGACTGTTTTTGAATCATTTAAACCGTTAATTGGCAACTAAATGATTAACTCATTTTTCCTACTTTCTAATTCATCTGGATTATCAGAAATACAAGTTTAACTCACGTTTTCAAGATTTTAAGCACTATCTTTTCCTTGCAATGTTTAAAATAATGACCATTATACTGGTTTTAGAGGTCTACATAACGTTTTATGAATGTTTACTTGGCTTTTAAATAGCAACTGCAACTAAGGGGTGTTTTTGTTCCTTATAAGTGAAGGGAATTTTGATTGGAAAAGCAACTTCCATGTGTTTGGTAGAAGTAGTCAACATGGTGGTCAATTTATTCATCAACTTCCAAAATAAGTGCCAAAGTCTTTTTGGTTGGGGGTGGCCCTAAGTCACTTTGGGCAACTTACCGCCTTCATATCTTACCACCTAAGGTGAACTAAACATGCTCTAGGCTATCATCTTATCCTAACAATTGCTCCATAATGAAAGTAATGGCCATTGTTCATGTGAATAAATAATATTTTTCAATATTTAAAACTATATGCTAGCTGAAAATAATTATTTGTTTGGTGAGCAATGATTTGTGCAAGTAAGGTTGCTTGGGTGCAGCGGTGAGCTTGCTCCTTTTTAACCTGGAGGTCACAGCCTCACAGGTTGGAAAAATGGAAAGAACTTTTCCATATGCCGGTTTGAGGTGGCGTTCATGTGGCCCTCTCTAGGATTTGCAATAGTAGGAGGCCCTTTTTTTGGTTGAGCAAGTAACTTATTTACTTTTAATTATTGTTTTTTGTCTCATTATGGTGGGAATAAGAAACTGTTACAAGTTGTTATTTTTTCCTACATAAAATAATTTATGGTATTACCAAAAAAAAAAGAATTCATGATTGAAGTGTATAAGTAATGTTGTTACTTTATTATAGTGGAATTTAATCCTTTAAGAGGAGGTCCATTACTTGGATATTTATGAGCACTCTTAACTTCAATGGACTTGTCTCCTTTCCCTCCCTTCCTTGCTTAAGATCCCATTCTCTCTCTATATTAATCTATTTATCTATCTAAACCCCCAAATCTATCTAAACCCCCAAATCATGAGGGCCTCATCACCACACCATCTTCATTCTTCAACGAATCCCTCTTTGTCGTCTTGGGCTGAATTCCACCACCTCCTTGGGTTTTCCACTTTGGCTCACTCCTCTTTTGGTGCAACGATGTGACAGATGAAGAGAGAAAATTGATTGGAGTTGAGGTTGAGATGGGAGGGGGTAGGGTTGTGGAAGTTGTTGAGGAAACGTCTCGATTTGGTTTAAAATGCAAAGTCCATGCATCATAAAACCCAAGAGAAGACCCAACATAGGCCTAGGAAGCAGACCAGGCCCAACAGTAGCGAGCTAGGCCTAGCCTAGGCCTAGGCGCGCACACAGGAACAGCCCAGGCGCACGGTGCATTGAGTGGTCTACGCCTGCACATTTTGCATAGTGCATGGTGGACTGCATGTGCGGGAGAAGAGTAGAGCATGCATGGCTTGTGGGGATTGGGCCAGTCCACGCTCCGACACATGCGGTGAGGTATGTAACGGTCTATGTGGGGTTCACGAGCTGTTTGACATGGTTTTGACTCGGTTTGGACTCCTTTTTCGATGTGTTTTGAACCTCTAGAGTCTTGTCGAAGTGCTCTTTGATAGGGAGACCAGTACACGATCCCAAGGCTTATAAAAAGAGGTAAAAGGTCATAACGGGGATGGTAGCAGTAAAGAAAGCCTGTAGGAACTAGAGGGTCTTTTTGAGAGTTAAGAGCTTTTATGAGAGGGATTTTTGGATTTCTTGTTGAACTTTTTTTATAGGGTGAGAGTGTAAGATCTTTATAAATTTTTTCATAGTAAAACCTTGCATGCCTCATTGATTATGTCTTCTATTTTATTTTTCTCTTCTCTTACGGCATCAACAAGGATGTCGTGATTTTGGACACGGGAATTCGTATTCCGCATGAGGGATTTCCAAATAAGTGGTATCAGAGCAAGTGATACCACAATAACTGGTATTAAAACCAGATTGTGTTGATCGAGATTGAGAAAAATAGAGAAAACATGTATAATCAAAGTCGACATCAAACGATTTGAGGGGAAGAGCAATTTTTTTTTGGCAAGCAAGGGTAAAAGACATGCTTCTCTAGTAGGGTGTTGCCCAGGTGGCTTTCCCAAGAGGGAGGTGAATTGGAAATTAAAAAAATTAAGCAATAATGTGCTCTTTGAAATTCCTTTTAAGGTGTCAGGGCAGTGATAAAATATTTAAATGCAGAAGCAAAATCAGATTAGAAAAATACAACACAAACACACAACAATTATAGTGGTTCGGAGCAACCCAGCTTCTACGTCCACTATCCAAGATTACCACTTGGGATTTCCACTATATCCCTGACCGGAATACAGTCGGATTGTTTTCACAGGCTCACAATCCAAATCTCTCACTTTGGTTTTTTCGGGATAACCAAAGAAACCCAACTTGGTTTTACCAGGATCACCAAGAACCCAACTTGGTTTTAACAAAGGATCACCAAGAACCTAACACTTGGTTTTTAACAAAGGCTAACCAAGAACCTATTTGGTTTTTCAACCGGGCTCACCAATAACCTAACAATTCAAAATGAATTGAAAAGAAAAGCAACAGAATGACAAACAAATTTTTGTCGAATGGTTGCTGATGCTGCTCGAGAGAAGTCCACTTGAATGCACTTAAATGCACTTTAATGGCTTCTGTAGCTTCTTTGCTAAGTGCTTCAAACTTCAGATGAGAGTTGGTGAAGGCTTGAAGGCTATCTTGAATGCTCTTAGTGCTCTCTTGCTTGTTGACTTGGTTGGATATTCAATAATGCATTAACTTTCTCAAAAACCTTTTTCAAATAGTTTAAATTCCTCAAATATATAATCTTGTACCTTTCTCATGCAGTTTTAGTCGACTTGCCATTCGAGTCGGCTCGGATCCTCAAAGTTGTTCTGGTTGAGTCGACTCATCAATCCAGTTGGCTCGCTTGCACAGTGTCCTGATTCCTCACTTTGTAAGAGTCGGCTCGCCTTGATTCTGTTGACTCGGATCCTCAGGCCTTTAACATGTCAGTCTGGACGAGTCGGCTAACTTCCATTCTAGTTGACTCGATTGGCTGTTGTTCTCAGAGCATATTGTCTGGACTTTGGAGGAGTCGGCTCGATCTTTTGAAGAGTCGGCTCGGATTTTTGACAATATGATGGAGTCGGCTCGGACTACCCTTGGATTGGCTCACCTGTCTGATTCAGGAAATAGTACTCTGGACGAATCGGCTCGGATCTCTGTGTGCCAAAATCCTCATGCGTGCCATGTGCCAGAGTCGGTTCTCTTCTTTTCGAGTCGGCTCGGATGAATGTTTCAATGATTTTTTCAGTTTATCTCTAGAATTCATCCAGCAAGTCTTCAAGCTTCAAGATGTCTTCAAACTCAACATATTTCTAAGAAATTAAAAGCTTGAAACATATTTAGAAGTAACCCAATTTTATAATCCTTCTCAACTTTTTTCTTTGGGTTCTTTCTTACAATATTCAATTACAACACAACTCAAAACAAGAAATGAAAATGTAGGAGTTGAAATTTGAACCATGAATTCATCATGCAAAAACTTGTAAATCACTTGAAGAGTTAGTAAAACAAATGCATGCACCAATGTTTGGTTATCATCAAAATCACTTATGGGGTCAACATAGGGGTTGATTGATACTTTCATATGTAAGGAGAGGTTGACCACCATGGAGGACAAGATTTGGAAGTGGCTCCAAATGCAAGTGGTGAGAATGATCCGCTTATGTTTGATGGATGATGTGGCGATCTATGTGCTGAGCACGATTTTTTCGACGGCAATATAGACAAAGCTTGAGAAATTATATATGCAAAGTCTCTTACCAATGTGCTCTTTTTTTAGAAGCAGTTCTATCAATTATAGATGAGCAAAAAATAGCGTGCAAAAATATCTGAGCAATTTTTAAAAGATCCTGATTAATCTTCTTAGTGTAGGTGAGAAGGTTGAAAAAAAGACCAGGATATTGGTCTTGCTATCGTTATTTCTGCACTCTTTCGAGTTCTTGGTGACTACTCTTTTAGTGGGGAAGAGCACTATTAAGATGGAGGAGGTCATTTCAGTACTTGAGAATCAGGTTCTCAAGCAAGAGAACCAAGCTTCGAGTTCAAGTAGGAACTTAGCATTGGTGGTTTCAGAAAGAGCTGGCAACAGAAGATTGAGTGGCAAAGGATTACATGGTTGGCGGTGCAGGTTCATGTTGAAGAATATTAGCAAGATCAAGTGCTACCAGTGTGACAAGTTGGGGCATCATATTAGAGATTGTTCATAGTTCAAGAATCGGACGAGTGCTACTGTGGTGATGGTCGATGGTAGCGATACTGAAGATGATTTTCTTAGTATTCGAGGAGGTACTCCTTTTTTCCAGTAGTGAATTTTAGATTCTGTATGTTTCCATCATGTGTGTTGTAGAGAGGTGCTGTTTGAATCTCTAGAAAGTAGAGAAGGTGATGTCCATTTACCAGACAGATCAAGCTGTTCGATTAAGGATGAATGGATAGTCAGTTTAAAGCAAGGATTGCTGAACCGGTACCGGGACCCGTATCGGTCAGCAATCGGTATGGTATGGTATGATCCGTACCGTACCATACCGGCTTGTGTATCGGCATTGCTAAATTGAAAAAAAATAATCTCCCCCCTCTCAAGCAAGGATCGCTGAACCAAACATGAAATGGACCTGAATCGGGCTGAACTGAGCCCGAACTGGACTGTATGTACCGGTATGGTACCGTACCATACCGGTGCGGTATGGTACCGTACCATACCGGTATGGTGTACCATACCGGTGCGGTATGGTACCGTACCATACCGGTGCGGTATGGTACCGTACCATACCGGTGCGGTATGGTACCGTACCATACCGCACCGGTATGGTACGGTACCATACCGCACCGGTATGGTACGGTACCATACCGCACCGGTATGGTACGGTACCATACCGCACCGGTATGGTACGGTACCATACCGCACCGGTATGGTACCGTACCATACCGCACCGGTATGGTACCGTACCATACCGCACCGGTATGGTACCGTACCATACCGCACCGGTATGGTACCGTACCATACCGCACCGGTATGGTACCGTACCATACCGCACCGGTATGGTACCGTACCATACCGCACCGGTATGGAATTGAATTTCTTTAGTGCCGGATCGATTTTAATAAGTGAACCGACAGGCTCTTGGTCGGTAGGATATGGTATGCCCCGTACCGGGTGGTACGGGACGGTTTCGTGAACCTTGGTTTAAAGTTTCATGATGGAACATTGAGAAAAATGAATGAGGTCCGATACATATCCAACTTCAGCAAGAATCTGATCTCATTAAGTAAACTGGATTCAAACAACTTTACATTGAGAGCTGGTGATGGAATTCTGAAGATTATCTATGGCAATAAGATCATTTTAATGGGGAAGAATCATAGAGGACACTACTTCCTGATAGAGAGTTTAGCGTGAGGTGGAGTCCCTGGTGTGAGGTGAAAGGAATAAAGAGAAAAGAGTGGGAAAGAAAATCAAAATGAAATAAAGAATAAAGAAAAAAAAAGTAAATAGAAAAAAATAAATAGAAGATAGAAGAGCCCAGATTCCAAATAAACAAATTCAAACTCGAAAGAGATCTTTTTGATTCTCGAAGAATGAGGGGCTAAGGGAGAGCTCGACGCATGATGGAGTTCCAGATGCAGGTGGATCGGGCACTAGACGAGAGACTCGGGTGGATGACGGGCAATGTCGCTTGGTGAAATTCCTATTGCCGTAGGAAGTTATCTCAAGCAGGTCTTAGATCAAGGTGAACACAATACAAGATAGAGATGAGATCGAGCGGTCTAGTTTGACTCCTATGTTTGCCCATCTATAATTAGTCAGGTATTTGTTTCAGGGCATGGGGGCGGCAGTTACAAGCTCTCAAAGTTAGGTAGAGGCCGAATGTCAAGTCAAGGTGAAGATTATATAGAAAACGTCTTGATTCAGCCTAAAATGCAAAGCTCAGATACCAAAAGATCCAAGAAAAGGTCCAACCCAGGCCTAGGTGCATGCACAGGCATGGTCTAGGCACGCGCGATGCATGTATAGTTTATGCTTGCGTGTTTCGCACGGCCCACGCGCGTTTCGCACGGCCCACGCGCGTTTCGCACGGCCCACGCGCGTTTCGCACGGCCCACGCATGTTTTGCATGGCGCATGGTGGATCGTGGGTACGAGAGAAGGGCAGAGTGCACGTGGCATGCTGGGATTGGGTCAGTCTATGCATCAATGCACTTGATGAGCTCTATAGCGATCTATTCGGGGCTCATTGGTTGTTTGACGTAGTTTTGACTCTGTTTAGACTTCTTTTTCGACACGGTTTGAACCTCTTGAGCAAGGAACGCGGTATTGTCCCGTACCGCCCGGTACAGGGGCGTATCGTACTGGCAGCTAGCCAATACGGTTCATCCCAATAAAACGGTCTGGCCTCCGGACCGTTAAAAAAATAAAAAAAAAATTTCCGTACTGGTACGAACCGCTTGGTTCAGCCTGGTACCGCTCGGTTCAGCCCGGTATCGCCTAGTTCAGGTCGATTTCTTGCTTTGGGGGAGGGAAAGATGGTTTTTAATATCAAAAAGGGGCCCGGCATGCATGCTGGTACGGTACGTACCGTACCGCCCATCTTTCGAGATGGGTCCCGGTATCGGTACCGAGAACCCTACTCTAGAGTCTTGTCGAAGTGCTCTTCGATAATGAGACCGGTACACAGTCCCAAGGCCCATAAAAAAGAGGGTACCGGGAACCCTGCTCTGGAGTCTTGTTAAAGTGCTCTTCGATAGGGAGACCAATACACAGTCCCAAGGCCCATAAAAAAGAGGCAGAAGGTTAGATCGTTAGAAGAATGGGGATGGTAGTGGTAGAGCCTGTAAGGGCTAGAGGATTTCCTTGAAAGTTAAGAGCTTTTGTGAGGGATTTTTGGGTTTCTTGTTTAGTTTTTTATACAGAACGAGAGTGTAAGATCTCTTTTATAATTTTCTCATAGTGAAATCTTGTGTATCCTATTGATTGTATTCTCTTTTTTATTTTTCTACTCTTCTTTCTCTTGCGGGCTCGATAACAATATCGTGATCTTGGGCATAGGGATCTGTATTCCACATGAGGGATTCTCTAACAAGTAGTATTAGAGCAGGTGATACCAACAAAAGTGAGTGAGAGAGGACTAGAGGGCTCAATTCAAAATTTAAGGGAGAAAGGAGGAGGAGAACAAAAAAGGGTGTCAAAAATATGTAATTCTGATTTACCATAATTTTGGATAAGAATAGCGCATGAGAAAAGTGGCATTAATTGCTATAAGAGATGGATGTAATTGCCTAAAGTGTTTCGAAAACCGACAAAGCTTTTTGGATGGCTAAAATGAGGACATATATGGAGTTAAGTAAGCTGCTTACCTCTTTTTATGAGTTGGATTAGGACTTAGAGTAGATAGATAAGTTCATGCCTAGATTTCTCGAACTTCACATGCCAACGCATTTTGGTTTTAAATTTTTTGACCATATGCCTTGATTTGGTCAATAGAGGTTTGGCCTTGGTGCAGCAGTAAGGTTGCTCCATTATGACCCAGATCATAGGTTCAAAATGTGGAAACAACCTTTCCACAAATAGGGGTACGGTTGCATGCATTTGACCCTTCTTAGATGCTGTAGTGGTAGGAGCCTTGTACACTGGGACAATCTTTTCTATGCCTATATTTGTTAAATCTGTTTGGTTAATCATCTAAAAATGTAGTCATATTTTTTAAAATTTATCCATTCAGCGGGATAGTAATCCTAGAAATCTATTAGTTTTTTAGGCATATGGGGATTGTGATCAATAATTTTATCTAGGATGTAGAGTTCGAATAGCTAGTTATGTTTGCATGTGTGTCTATATATGTGTGTGTGTATCATGTTTTATGGAAAAAACAGGATAATGTTCCATTTCTTTGGAATTCATTACATGTCAAGCTTTACTGACTCATAAATGACATTATGCTACTTTTGACTTGTTATCTGTAATTAATTGAAGTATACAATATATAATGTAAATAATTTTGTGCTAGCTTCTTCACCATCTTGATTCTTTACTTTGGCAGCCAAACCCTGGATTGCCTCTGACACACCACCGTAGGGTTGCCTGCTCTTTTAGGGATCAGTCATTATTTCAGACATTCCAAATATCTCTGACTTCATTGCATCAACTTAAAAATGATGGAAACATGCAAGGTTTTGTTTAAGTTTCTATTTATTTGAGATTTTCATACCATGTGGTTTGTTTCCTAATTGATTTGATATTGCTGCTTTAATTTCTCTATTCCATCCTTATGCAGTGTCTAATGTGTTAAGGCAGCTCACTCTTTCCCTTACGCTGAGGTGCTTGTCTTTTGATTTTGTTGGGACTTCGTTAGATGAAAGCTCTGAAGAGTTTGGTACTGTTCAGGTATCATATTACTTCTCTCACATACGTTTGAATTTTGAGTTAAAACTGATTCCATCACCTGTTTTTGCTTTGGCCATGGTTTATATATATCATCTGATTCTTGCAGATCCCATCTTCCTGGAGACCAGTCTTACAAGATCCATCCACTCTTCAAATTTTCTTTGATTATTATAAAATTACAGAGCCTCCTCTCTCAAAAGAGGTAAATGTGTGAAAAGCCCATCTACAGCTATCATGTCTTACTGTTTAATTCTTGTAATCGGTTTGCTTTGTAATATAGCCATCATCACCTTCCTCGATAGGCAACTTCTTCTACCAATTTTAGATTTCTGAGGACTAAATGTGCGAAACCCCCTTTTTAATGCAATGTCTTTGATCTATGTATTTTTGGCATTTTTCTTGCCAGCAACTGTTCATAAAAATCTGAGTAATGAAATCTAAAAAGTACTTCCTCTTGATGTGCATATTGAGAGTCTTAGGCACGTGTTATATCAGTATCTATTGATCCTGAGTTTCATTATTTTGAATTGTACTCAGGTAGTCACTATTTGCTGCATTTTATTGCTTGCTAACCTCTTCCATTTTTAAATTACTATTAAAATTATAGCGATTGGCTTGATATGTTTTCTATATCTTGGCTTTTCTCTGTAACAAACTCTTGTTAATCATCTCTGTTGATGCAAATTTCTACTGGCTTCAAAGTTTTTTATTTCAAACCTTTCTTTTATAAATAATTTTAATGTAGAATGATTAAGCCAGAATGCTAGCCCATTGATTTAGCATGATTGATGGTTTTGAAGAATCCAAGCCCATTGAAATTTCTTAGTTCGTGGTTGTCCTAGGATTCATAGATTATGGGTGCTGGTATGCTTCTTTGATGAATACTTCCTGCTATGAATTTTAATTACTTTTTTTTTTCATAAATTAGCTCAAGCTTTTCAACTTATGACTGCTCATTCATTGGTAAGATGCCTCCCTAACAATTTTCGTCTAGCTTCTAGTCATTTTTACTGTTTAGATGATGATCCGTGGTCTGGATGGTCTGTCATATTATTTAGACTGATGGGATTCATATTCATATGCTCCTAATAAGATTCTAGTTTAATTGAAGATAATTGTTCTTCAATGTAAGATGAGTGCAAGGGTTAACATTATTCAACCAAGATTCTATACTTCGTAGGTCTCTTCAGGTGGATAACATCCATTGTAGTTCTGTAAGCATTATGATATAGTGCTTCAAGGGTTTGTAGACCATCAAATTGGTCATCTCCGTTCAGTATGGTACCAGGACATGCTTATGAAAACTCTTTGATTGAATGGTTTGGTATTTCGAAACCATGCCGGAATTCTTTTCTGTTTTTTTTTTAAACAAATTCAATAAATATTGATATGTTTCAAGGTCCTTAAACATGGTTGAGCCTCCCTCGTTCCCCTCTTTTCTCCTCTCCCTTCGGCTCTTTTCTTTTGTTCATTCTCTCATTCATTCTGAGACCTGAGTAATTGAAGAATGGAGGAAAGTCAGTGTGGCTCAGCCCATACTGCTTTTGCTCTCTTTTTCTTTTTCTTTCGTTGTTTTTTTTGGTAAACAAAGGGACCCCATTAGTTCCTGCTTGGTACCAACTAAAGTGGCCTTGGTACCAGTTTGTGTTGATTAGTTTCGAGTGAGATAAGCAGGATGTCTCAACTCATGAATGAACTGGTTTCCTGCATGTGTGCCATTTACTGTTCCTTTTGTGGAATGGTAAGGTATTGGCAGGACGTGGTGCCACTGATACCTTAAACCTTGAGTGCTTCGATAGAAATTGAGAGTTGATCAGTTGACTAGATCGTCTCTTTTTTGTTATGGCTTTACTAGTTTCATTTTTCTTATGTCCAACTGTATTGATGGGAATGCATATCCTCCTGATAGATTATGAAGATGATTTGTAACAATGCCTTCATAGAAGAAATGCATTGATCATTCTTACCCTACTATTATATGAAGAATTGTAGTTTCTAAGGAAAGATGCTCAATTTGAAAAGGAGCAAGAAGCTATTTTGTTTTCTTTAACACATGGGATTAGGCTACTAATGTTCATGTATGTTTACTAGTAGTCAACAACCTTGTCTTTTTTGCCTAAATTTGGTATGTAATATTTAAGTGACAAATATTTCAAGCAAGGTTTCTGGTATCGGTACCGGGACCCATATCGATACTGGGCCGGTATGGTATGGTACCGGTACTGTACCATACCGACACATGGTACGGTGGGTGTGCAGGTTGTACCGTGTGTGTGCCGGTATGAACCGGCACATCCAATTTTTTGTTTGTTAATGGATTTTTGGTTTTTTTAAATTTTTTTAGGGTCTAGGTCTTAGGATTTAGTGTTTAGGTCTTTAGGGTTTAGTTAGGGTTCAAGGTTTAGGGTTTGTGATTTAAAAAATGCTAATACATTCATTCTAATTAAAATAAGATATAAAATGATAATTAAAGTAAGATTATCAGCAATTAATGAAAGTAAAAAGTAAAATATAAATATAATTATATACCGCTATCTAGAATCGAGTAGAGGTCGATATTCATAAATATCGGGATCATTTATATATTGCGGAGGAAGATCAGTAATCCCTCTAGCCAGGCAGCATGATACTCCTGTAAGGTTATCCTAGGAGGTATGCATGATGGATCGTAACTCATTGCAGATTCCTCGCTAAGGTCTCGATTCTAAGAGGTATCTAGACTGATGATATGGCTGTGCAGGGATCCATCTAAATATATCAGCAGTAAATCAGATCTATAAGATGCTCCAGGCTACATGGGATGATAATAACTACTAGAAGATGTCTCGGATGTACTATATGGACCATATGGATCATAAGCTACCGGTAGCTGCGGGTAAGAGGATCCTGAATATGAGGATGATCTTGATACATCTATGGATCCTACTCCACATGCAAGAACTGCAGTTGCATCGTCTCGAACGATCTCACGAAGCTCGTCGTTTATATGGAATCGTATCACTATGGGATCTACCAGTTGGTGCACCATAGTCTGTATCCTGTGTGGCATGGCTAAATTATAACTCACCAGTGAATTGAAGATGAATAGATGGCTGCGACTCCTGTCCTCCAATTCTTTCTTGATCACTAGATCCTTTACTAACTAAAGAAGCACTAGCATTACTCTCTAGTATCTGAATCTGAATGAACTGAGTGATCCGGTGGAGATGTAATTGCCTTTCCTTTTTCTGTCTCTGGATCGAATAGATGGCGGGGAGGGATGATGTGCTGTATCTGCTGGAGTCCTGTGAGGAATATTGCTTGTTGCCCATTATTCAGCATCCATCCTAGCCTTGCTAGCTACGAACTTGGCTGGTCGAGGAGGTAACCTGGCTCATCAAGCTCTGGCTCCTACTGCTGACTCATGATCCATCCAATTATTGGATCCTCATCCTCATCAACATAAGTACTTGCAGTGGGATCGGAGTATTTCAATTCAACTTCCTCCTGAATGCACTTTAGTCTCAACCTTAAATTATAATGTACATAAACAAGATCGTTGAGGTATTTCTATTTTAGACGGTTCCTCTGCTTGAAATGGATAAGGTCAAATGTAGACCAGTTATGCTCACATCTAGTAGATGATACCGTTTGAGAGGATCTTGACTGCAAGAACTTTCAGATGTTTGCAGATTCACCAAAATGCACCCATCATTCAGCTGCAAAAGATATTAAATCATTTAGAATTTTAGATTCAGCAAAATTAAAAAATTAATCTAAATATAATATTAGATTTAGTACTTAGTAGTACCTACCAGTATTCATCTTTGATTTACTTTTGATGGCTACTGTGAATCTAAAAGAATCTATCTGAAAAAAGTGTTGTTATCATGTGCTACTTGTTGAAATTAGTGTTAATAAAAATCATTCAATAATTTTAACCTTACTTCTTTTAGGCACAATGCATCGATATTTGGATCGGGCTTCATCTTGGATATAACATTGCATAGGGCAGACATAAGCTGTTCATCCATGGCAATGTCCGGTAGGAGTATTGGAATCTCGGATTTAGAAAGTAAGTTGCATATATATTTTAAGAATTAGTCAAGTATATTTGTATAAATATAGTTTAATTTAAAATTTTAGGGAGCTCATAAATTATTGCATACCTATTAGATGTAAATCCGAATTTATTTGATAGCTCCATTATCCAATGATCTGGATATACTCAGTAGCATGTGCTAGATCTGTCTCTTGGATTTTTTTCTTTGCCCTTTGTATCATGTAATACAGGAAGCCCATCTGAGCATATCTCTCAAAGTCCATGGCCTGAAGTATCTCATATAAAGGCTTGATAGCCTTCATTATCCTCTCAGACCGCTACCAAAATGTATGTCTAGTCACTAAATTCTCAACATTGCTTCCCTCAGTATTTGTCTTGGCATATTTGCTCTACTGCCACTCCTGATTGACAAACATCTGATGCAGCTCTACTTTCTTGCCAAGAAGACTATCAAGTTCTATATAATTTGTAACAAATCGTGTGACCCCTGGTCTCAATATTTCTCTTTCAGTAAAGCTCCTTATCAATGATAAGAGATGTATGGTTATAAATGAATCTGGTGGTCTGTGCTAACTCAACCATCTTCTGCATCCTACGAATTTTTTTAATATCTATCAACATGAGGTCAATACAATGTGTAGTATAAAGGGTCCAGAAAATATGTGGTCGCCGCTGCATCAAAATCTGCTCTATGGTCCTATACTATGGTCCATTATTTGTGATGACTTGCACGATATTCTGCTTTCCCATCTGATCAATCACTTCATCAATCTGAGATATAATTGCTATCGTGCACCTGATTTGAAGCATCAACAAATTTATGAAAAAAAGTTTTTCCATCACAATAAGTCAAGAAGTTGATGATGCTCCATCTAGTAGGACCAGTTCAACCATCACATATCACTGTTAATCCATACACGGACCACTTGCTCTGATATGAGGCAATCTAATTTTCTAGCTTTTTATTACTGTCCAAAAGTTGACCATGAATATTTCTCGATCCTAAAGGATCTATATCTGTACTAGCAGTCTGTATAGATGAAATAGCAGAACGATAATATGGATTGTCTGCTACGTACGTTGAGATATGACTGAAATGAAACCAGGTTTTGATGGCCCACCATATATCCTTCTTATTATTCTTTTTTAGCATACTGTCAATCCTCTGTTGCTTGGAATCTCTGCTAGTATGGATAGTGGCTCCTGCTGAAATGTCCCTGAAAGACTTCCTTCTACTATCAAATGTTTCCAACATGGATGCAATACGGTTGATGCCTCTCTTAATGGGCTCTTTGACTGAGGTCCTAAACTATCTCGGACTCTCTTGCAATACTTGCAGATGCCGATCCCGATTTTGACTTAAAAGCTGATAGTTCAAATCGCTGTCTCTGCCTGGCCGTTTCCTCTATCTATCTCTATTCATACAAGCTTGTTTGAATGGTAGCCTCCATCTATGCATTTTTTTAGAAGGAATAGATGCTTCCTCTGATTGCATGGAGTAATAAGAAGGTGATTCTGTGGTTCTACGGTCCATCTCTACCTTCTTCTTTGATATTCTTTCCTTTTTTGCTTTGAAATCAGCAAAATATTTTTTTATTAGCTGACGAATCTTTTGTGGATACTATCGGCATACAGATATATCAGAATAGCCACCAGTCAAGTGCTGCTTCAACCTCGTTACCCCCACCTTTGAATTTTACATTACACCATTTACACCTCTACTGATATCGATCCGAAAGTATTTTTCCATGTAACCAACCAATATCACGCTTCGGATTTTTTTTCTCCTCGATGGATCCATTCTTGAATATTTAAAAAGTATATAAGCTCAATAATTATACTTATTAATTAATATTTTGTTAACCTATTTTTTTTTATTTTTTTATTTAAATAAATATTTTTTAAAATTCTTTATTTAAAAATATGAAAAATTAAAATATTATAAAAAATTGATTTTAGATTCATGTAGGATCTTATCATAGATGCTACATCTATTTTTTTAAGATATTGGAAATGCATTAAAGGCCATCTTTTTTTCAATATTAGTCATAAAGTACTATTCATAAGATGCATCAAAACTTGGATAAATCGATACAAAATTTATAGTAAGACTGTAAGAGTAGCTTATGAGTCCCATAATAATAATCTATAATTATAATTTTTTTATTAATTATTTTATTTTTATTAATTTTTATTTTAAAAAATTATATATTTAATAAAAAATCAAGATCTTAGCATCATTGTGTAGATTTTTTCTAGATCTATAATATACTCTAAAATCATGTCCAACAAAAAAAATTGATAGTATTTTTTCTTAATTTTCTAATTTTTATGAATTTCAAAAAAAATAGGAGAGGGAAAAGGAGAAAAATGAAGCTATACATACCTTGAATCTACATTCTTCTTGAATTATTTGGTGTTTGATTGACTTAAAATCAAGGGAAAGTTTTTTTTTTTGAGTCATTGAAGCTCCTTTCAAATGTTTATAGAGAGCTCTTTCAGAGAGCTCTGTCTCGTTAAAAAGCTCCCCACCAACTCCATAGTAACCAACAAAAAAACAAAAAAATCAAATCAGTTCGTACCGGACCGAATTGGATCGAATCGATCACGAACCGACCGAACTGATCGGTTTGGCGCGGTTCGAGCCAGTTTAGGACCGGTTCGGACCGATTCCCTAATTTTTTTAATTTATAAACGGGCTGAGCCATTTTAATTGGCCGAACCGTGCCATTCGGCCACCAGTCGGTTCGGTATGCCCCAAACCAGTCGATATGGAACGGTTCGGTATGCCCCGAACTCGTCAATTCGGCACGGTTCGGCGAACATTGGTTCTTACCATTTACATGCTGATGAGTTCATTAATGTTAACGTGCAATTAGTAAATACCGTAGGTCAGAAAAGACCTATAGATGACCTGAACTATAAGTACATATGGCACTTGAGACTTGGTCATATTGGTATGGACAGGATAAACAAACTGGAGAAGGATGGTGCCCTTCACTCATTGAATTTTGACTCATTTCCAATTTGTGAATTTTGCCTTCAAGGAGAGATGACCAAGTTACCCTTTGTGGGACATGAGGAGAGGGCTATTGAGGTACTTGCCCTGATACACACTGATATATGTAGGCCATTTGATGTGCATGCCATGGGTGGTTATTAATACTTTATATTCTTTATAGATGATTATTTATGGTACAGGTATATATTTTTTATGAGACACAAGTCTGAAATATTTAAAAAGTTCTAAGAATTCATACATTTTATAAAGAAGCAAACAGGAAAATCCCTTAAGGTTTTTGTTCAGATCGGGAAGGGGAATACCTTATGGAGAATTTCTGGGTTATCTCAAGGATAATGGTATAGTCACATAGTGGACTCTACCCGATACGCCTCAATTCAACAGGATATTAGAAAGGAGAAATAGGACCCTATTGGATATGGTCCGGTCCATGATGAGCTTCACTGATTTATCCTTATATCTTTGTGGATGCCCTACTTACTGCTATTTACATATGGAATAGGTTCCCTCTAAATCCATTCCTACTACATATGAGATGTGATATAGTAAGAAATCGAGTCTTGGTCATACCATGACTTGCAGATGTCCGGCTTATGTCAAAATGCAACAGGCTAGATCTGTGAGAGCCGTTTTATTTAGTATCCTAAAGAGCCATTAGGATACTATTTTTACTTTCTAGAGAATTATAATATAATTGTAAGCCAAAATGTTATATTCTTGAAAAAATAGTTTATCCAAGATGGTGGTAGTGGGAGGTAAATTGAGCTCAAAGAGAAGGTCTCTATCGAGCAGCGGGCTGTAGAACCTATTGAACCTATTCTAGTTGAGCTAGCTAGTGTAGCTCCATCCCCTCCACCTCATAGGTCTAGCAGGGTCTCCCATCCTCTTGAAAGGTGCTTAGGTATACTTACAGAGGATGTAGAGAAAGTGTTCCTTATGAGAGAGGGATCAAGTAGTTGATCCTAAGATTTATGACAGGGCAATGTCAGACATTGACTCCAAACAATAGTTGAGTGCTATGAACTCAGAAATCGACTCAATACACTCGAGCCAGGTTTGGACCTTAGTGGATCCACTAGAGGGTATTATACCCATTAGGTATAAATGGATCTATAAAAGGAAAATAGGTGCAAATGGTAAGGTAGAGACCTTTAAAGTTAGGCTAGTGGTGAAGGGGTATAGTCAGTGCGAAGGTATTGACTATATTCAGTGGTTGAAGAAAAGGATAGTGATCGAGGTAAGTTAATCGATTTCCTCTTTTGATTTTCATTGTGCTTCAGATTTGAGTTTATATGATATATTTCTAATCAGCATGTTAGGTTGATCTTTGGATATATTTTTAATTAAATTTGCATGCTATTATGAAATAGTTTCATAGATCGCTTCCATCAGGGTTTTAGAAACCCTACTAATTTTATGCCCACATAGCACCTACGAATCTTTCACATCATACCTAGCAAACTCATAGGAATACCCTGCATCAGATGGTACATAAGTGCCAGCTCCCTCTTTGAAACAAAATCAATTCTTTTGGTCTTAGGTAGAAAAATCCTCTCAATGATATGATATAGGAGCCTTAGATCAATCAATAGGGTATTAGCCATAAAGTCTCCTATCCCACCTACATTTTTATCTAGAACACACCTTAGTCCAACTTTGCTATCAGCCAATCTCTTCGAAATAATACCATCAGAAGAAACACCCAAAATGAGTCATAGGATAGAATCACTCAAAGAAGTCTCTATGCCTTTGACAGAAGATGTAATATCTCCAAAAACTCTTTTCAAAATACCATAAAACTCCATAACAAGTCTTGGGTATATCAAAATGTTAATCTTGAAAAAATCCTCCCAACCCTGTCCTCTAATCAACTGTCCATACATGAAACCACTGTCATCCAAAAACTTAAAATTGACCCACTTCCCTGTAGTGATGGCTTTGCTAGCCATTCTCTCAATCGGAGCTTGGGAAGGTGACAATGACAGCGTCGTGGCTGAGGGCTCAACTGGTGACTAGGTCGACTGAGCGGCTTCCTTTCATGCTGCTGCTCTCCTCTATCTTTTTTGCTCTCTTGTGGCATGCATCCTTTCAATTTTGGACCACAATTGCTTCAAACGATGAGCTAGCTGCTTCCTCGGCCCATATCTCCTCGGAAATGAAATGGAATCGAGAGAAAACGAGAGGAATAATGCTATATCTAAGGGATTTTGATAAATAGAAGGTTAGGACAGGAGAGAGCACTGTTCTTAGGGCTTGAAGATGACATATTGACCAAAAATAAACCTTGTGGGTCCCCTTTTCAAAATGAGAATCTCGTCCTCGAGTCAACTCATAGTGATTGTTGAGTTGGCTCAGACTTGACGGCTCGGATTCAAAATTCAAGTTGGCTTAAATCTAGGTCAAGAAAATATTTAGAAATTTATCAGAAATGAATTTTTGGAAGGTTTCGAGGGGATTTTTGAGAGTTCTAAGAGGGTTAAACTTGTAAGAATTTTCTTAGATAAAATTTGATCCTAAGAAGAGAAGAGATTCAATCAAAGAGGTCGTAAATATCTAATTCTCTTCTAATCATATCAAGATTATCCCAATTATTTCGAATCATCCGATTTGGGGTATACCAAACCATACCGACCAAGAACCGGTGCGGTTCGATCATAGAAAATGGTTCGGAATCCCGAATTGTCCAAAAAAACTCTAGACCGGTACGGTACGGTACCAGTGAGTTTTGCCTTGTTCAGTCTGATTTGGGTCCGGCTTAGGTCAAACAATATAACAATAAGGGTGGGAAAGATTTTTTCAGTTTTTTGGGATCCGGTATGGTAGATATCGTACTGTACCATACCAATCATTGACCAGTATAGATTTCGGTATTGGTTCAGTGATCCTTGAATCATACAAAACCTATTCTCACTTAAGGGCTTAGTGAAAATGTTTGCTAATTGCCTATTAGTGCTAATAAAATTAAGCATTACATCATTATTTTAAACAAGGATCGCTGAACCAGTACCAGGACCCGTATCGGTCAGCAATTGATATGGTACGGTACGGTATTATATTAGTACATGTACTGGTCTTGGTGAATTGAGAAAAAAACTATCTTCCCCATCTCAAGTAAGGATCGCTGAATTAGACCCGAATCGGACCTGAACCGAGCCCGAACCGGACTGAATCGGATTATACCAGTCCGAACCGACCCGTACCGGTCTGGATCAGGTCATTTATTATGGTTCGGGTCTTGAACCATTTTTTAGGACTTAATTATACTAGTTCTTGGCAGGTACGGTATGGTATGTCCTGATCCAGGCAGTTCAGGATGGTTACAAAAATCCTGATTTTGAACATGATCTCTTATGAAATAGTGTCTTATTTTAATGTTTTTGGTTCTTGAATATTGAATTGGATTTTTAGTTAAGTTTATTGCATTAATGTTATCGCATTTTTTGGAAAGTTATTAAGTTTGATGCCAAAATCTTTAAATTGTTGCTTAATCCGCAAGATTTGAGCACGTCTTTTGCTTGTAATGTATTAAATCTTGGCCGCTAAACCATGAGATTAAGTTAACACCAAGAAATTGACAAGTTATACTAGTATTTTTTATCTAGCTTACAACCAACAAAATCGATATCAAAATATCCTATTAATTCAATGGAAGATTGTTTTGAATATCATAAGCCAGTATTAATAGTACTAGATAAGTATCCAAATATTCTTTTAATAGCAAGTAAGTGTGATTCTTTAGGATTAGATTGATATCTTGCATACATACATACTTTGAGCCAAGGAATGCGGTACCATCCCGTACCGTCTGATACGGGGCGTACCATACCGTACCGGCAGCTAGCCAGCACGGTTCATCCCAATAAAATGGTCCGGCCTCCGGACCGTTAAAAAAAATTAATTTCCATACTGATACGATACGGTACCGGCCTTCGGACCGTTAAAAAAAAATTAATTTCCATACCGGTACGGTACCGTACCAGTACGTACCATCCAATTTAGCCCGATACGGGCTCAGTTCGGGTCCATTTCATGTTTTAAATGCTTTGGGGGGGAGAGAAAGATTGTTTTTATATAAAAAAAGAGGCCCGGCATGCATGCCGGTACGGTACGGTACGAACCGTACCATATCGTATCGTCCTCTTGCCAATACGGCTCCCGGTACCGGTACCGGAAACCCTGCTTTGAGCATTATATCTGGTTTACTAGTAGTAAGGTAGAGCAATGATCCAATCATGCCTCCATAAAGTTTTTGATCTGTGCTCTTACCTTTCTGTTCTTTGTTAAGCTTAGATATGGAGCTCATAGGTATGCCAATTTCCTTCAATCCCAATTGAATTTAGAAAACAAAGAACCAAGAAAGAACAATATAAGTACAAAGCTCCTTGAAAAGAGCAAGAATAAAACAATTATGCATAAAAGAATAAGACTTCTAGGAATCTAAAGAAGCTTCAATGCTTGTCTCCTTGCTGCGAAGCCAATAGTTGAAGGAATATTTCAGGTGGTTGGGAGTTGGAGCTTTCAAATAATGCTTTGATTTATCTCTTTGTTCTTAGTAGTACTTGGAATATTCTGAGTTTGATCATTATTCTTCAATGAGTTTGGTGAGCTTTAAATATGCTTCCAATGTCAAAATGACTGTTTCTAGCCGTTGGAGGATGAAATATAGACGTTAGATTCAAAGCTGGGTCAATTTGAACTTTTTACAGAGCTAGTCATTATACTTGTCAACAGTTTTCAAGTCGACTCGGATCACTATTGAGTTGACTTGGATCCCATCTGAGTTGGCTCAGTCCTCAGTTAAGTAGACTCGTCTTAGTTCACCAAAATACACCTCTGTTTTTGACCGTTGAGTCGGCTCAGATTCATTGGATTGACTCGGTTTCCGTCCAAGTCGGTTTAGTGGTCATTTGAGTCGGTTTACCAATCAGCTTCCAAAATTGTAGCTTCTGTATAATTAGCTCTCCTTGTCGAGTCAGCTCAGTTTCCATGCGAGTCGGCTCGGCGGCGTGCCAGCTGAAATTTTTCTATGCTATTCTGAAACTTTCTCGTATTGTGCTGAAACTTTGATCCATCAAAAAACTCTTGACTTCGCATCCCAATATACCATTTTGGCTTGATTTTCATTGGCTTTTTTATCTTGCAAATTAAACATTGTCACCCTCAACATTTCTTGAAACATTAACTCATTCAATTTATTAGTTACATTATATAGTCAAATATTTTGTTACTCATCAAAATCAATCCTTAGGATCAGCAAATGAATTATGACATAATATTATATTTTAAAATATTAAATTATATATTATACATAAAATGCAGTATTATTAATATATATATATACATGCTTAACTTGGCTCACAAGCCTTCTAGCCAAGTATTTTGCTTGAGTTTGACTTGAAAAATTCTTCGAGCTACTCGAGTTCAGTAATAGTCAAGCCAAGTCGAGCTTGGATTTGAGTTGAGCTCAAGCAACTTGAATGCTGCTCGGCTCCTTTGCACCCTTAGTCACAAGACAGCACAATATATAATATGCTATGTGATGCGTGCTGGTGATGTGCCTAACCATGTGCTAAGGCTTGTGGCCACTTAAACTGGTTTGACAAATAGTGGCACTATTTGATATTTGTTGGTTGGTATGGACCAACATGAATGACACAAGGGTGTGATTACCTCTATATCATGCCATTTGAGTATGCCACAGACATGGTATGTACAATGTATTAAAAGGTAGATAGTATAGTAGGCATATGGCTGGGGGGGTTTTGTAGCACATAGCGGATGCTATGTACTCAAAGTTGGCTGCTAAAGTCTTGCAATATTTTTTTATTCAAAGCATAAAAAAAAAATCAATACTTGACATGAACTTCATGTAGAAAAAGGAAAAAACACAGGGAGAATCTATAAAATATCATCCACTTAACACCATAATACCATTTCAATATCCATATAATGTAAAAGTCCATAATCGTATGAGAAATATCATCATCCACCAAACATAATATCATCAGTCATAAGACAATTATCCACAATAACATATCATCAAGCATAAGAAGAAAGATGTCCTCAATCATATAACATAATTCACTTCTCGCTTTCCTCTTCTTTCCCATGCTCCCTTCTACTAGGGCTTGAAATAACTCTACCAGCAGATGCTTTAAACAACCTGTTGGACTAGCTGATTGTTGGACTGGCCTAATTGGAAACTGGTGCAGCTTGGGATGGAATAAATCAGTTGAACCCCTAGCATAGTGGTCACTTTATCTGGTTATTGCTTGTATAGTGGCTGCTTCATACCCAAGTGCCATATACTTCTGCTATGATACTTGGCATAATGTTTTTGAGCCAAAAAATGCTATAGTGGCCGCTATAGCAGCTGTAGCAGCTGATTTTTAAAACAATGGCATATGTATTCAATTGTATTGTATGGTATGGACTGGCATGATACCTTGGTACATGTTTATTTTAATAACAAATTGCTTTTGATGAAGTATCATGTGCTTGTGTCATGTTGGCCTTGGTAGCATTGTCACATGTCATGCATTGGCACACAACTAGCACTGTGCTAATATTTTTCTATTCACTGTTGGGAGTCACTGGCCTAATACTTGCTCTAACATGCTGATTGGCACTTTCAATTGTGATGGAGATACGGGAGTAAGCAGTTCTGATTGGGTCTGGTCTTGAAATTTGGGAGATGTAACCTAGATGGTTATAGATTTAGGCTTTTGGCTTGAAACCAACCAATTTACCAGAAGATGGCTGTGCACAAGGATTCAGGTCCCAATAGGACGTCTCATAGGACACTGGGATGGGGTACCATCCCATGTGTTGGGACAAGACATTCTGCCAGTGTCCCAGCATCCCAGTCGGGATGTCTTGTGACATCCCCTGTCCCAAGTGTTGGGACGGGGCAGGATGCCGACACATTCTATTTCATGAAAAAACCGAGACATTTCCATCTCACGAGATTTAAAACCTTGGCTGTGCATCTGTGCAAGTTTAAATGCTTGACACGTTCCAAGTATTGGGACGGGGCGGGATGCCGACACGTTCCGTTTTATGAAAAAACCGAGACATCTCCATCCCACCACGGGATTTAAAACCTTGGTTGTGCATCTGTGCCAGTTTAAATGCTTGACTTGGTTCATTTGTGCCTAAATCCTAGATTCATATCTATTGTTGATCTCAAGGCTTTAACTGCTGCAAGCCAATGCTGTAGTGAGCTCTGCAGAGTACACGCCAAGCCAGTGCTTAGCACATGCTGACATGCTGTTAAGGCACTGCCATTGTACATGATTTGTGTGCCCATTTGCATGGAGTACGCTTTAGCCCTAGGTTGTTCTATTTGATTTCCATAGGGTTGGATTTAATTCTGCAGATTCTAATTATTTTATGTCTAGATTAAGGAATTAAAGCTCTGACCTAGGATTGGATTTCAGGTTAAGCCTGTGCCCATAATGGGTTAAAATTATTTGAATTGAGTTAAAATTATTTGAGTTTAGGTAACTTATTTTCATGATTTTGCTAATTTAGGGAACATGTTTAAATTAACCAGGAGCAAAAGATAGTTATGCTGCTTTTCTTGGTGTAGCCATTTGATTGATATTGTCTGACAAGCAACTGAGCAACTTTATTGTTGATTGCCAGACATTTTTTTCTTGTCTGTTAAAACAAACAAAAAACTCCTTTTGCTTTGGAAATTATTATTTTTGTACCTTTTGCTGCTTTAAAAGTTTGCAGTTGTTAGCACAATCAGCAGCTGTTTGCTATGGAGAAGCTGCAACATTTATCTGTTTTGGTCCTTCTTTTCCTCTCTAGCTTCTCTTATATCTTTGCTTGTCTGGTGGCTGTTAGTATGTTCTTAATTCATTGATTCGTTATTTTTAGATACATTTGGAATGTCAACATCTCTCCCTAGCTGTATGTTATCTTACAGTCCATCCTATTTCACATGTTGCTCGTGTTATGTGTTCTTTTGAATATTTATCTGTTTATCTGTTCATCTGCAATATTTATCTGTTCAGTCCTGCTTTTCCTCTCTAGCTTCTCTTATAATTCTTTGCTTGTGTCATAACTACTAGTGTGACTTCAATTTCTGATTCATTCTTTTTGGATAATTTTGGAATGTTAATATCACTCAGCTTATGTTATCTTAGAGCACTACGATTTCACTTGCTGTTCCTTTTTTGTGCTCTTTTGAATGTTTGCAATCATTTTCCAGGTCATTAGTTTGCTTTGTTTAATTTTTGGATGTCTTTATGCCTTGCCTATTTGCTATTCTTAACTGGTTCCTATTACTGACTTCCCAATTTTCCTGGTACCCCTCTTTGTTATTTTTCAGGCTTTGGAATGTTTGGTACGATTTGCTTCTGTCAGGCGGTCCTTATTCACAGATGATCATGCACGATCACAGTTTCTGGCTCATCTAATGGCAGGCACCAAAGAAATACTTCAAACAGGCCAAGGTTCATGTTCCAGAGCACTGTCATTTTCATTGATACTTGACTACATTAATTTTACTTGTTTTTGTAAGAGATTTTTTTTTTTCTAAATTGAACTTATATATTGTCCCTACAGATCTCACATCATCATCATGAGTCCAACAATTGCCACTAAGTTGCTGATTTATTGACTGGTGTCAAACATGAAAAACATTAAGATACATGTATACTCAATTTTAGAGATGTGGCCCCTAGATATCTCTTGCCAGATTGTTGCTTTGCAAAAGAACTGGTATGCATATAGAGTCGGGAAAGTTAAAGAGTAGGAAATATACAACGAAAAGTTGGAAGTAGATGTGATCAGATAACTTGTGAATTTCATGCAAACCAATAACAATGCACATGAAAATTATAGGGTATTACTTGAAAAGAGTTAAAGTTGTGTAATTTCCAGGAGCATAAGGTATAAATATGCAATTCAAAATAATGAAAATGTGTATTTTTGGTGATCGGATATCGTAAAATTGGATTATGAGTTGATAAGAGAGCATACTGGACTCTATTGTAGGTTTTAGGGACCAGTCCTGGTTGTGATTCTGTTTATAAGGTTAGACATTGTTAAGAGGGAAGAAGTTACTAAAGATGACAACTATCCGTACTTGAATTTAAGGCTATTGCCCATGTCACAAACTACACACATTTATGTTGGAGATAACATCACCCATTAATTTACATGTGAGCACTACTTAATGATAAATAAATTAAACTTGTCTGGTACTGGTGTTTACCGGACTGATTTGATGCTTCTCCATGAGCTTGTATGTGGCGACTTGGGTGAGAGAATTTACCACTGTTTTGAACTTTGGTGCCCAAGGCACATATGCAGCTGGGTATATGCGGAGGCGGTTCCTTGACCAAACCACATTGCCTATAGGCAGTTGCTATATGTCATCATTGCACATGGGCTGAGGAGACAATCCACTTGGCACTATGCTGTTGCATTTATGGTTGCTATATGTCATCATTGCACACGGGCTGAGGAGACAATCTGCTTGGCACTATGCTGTTGCATTTATGGTTCAATTAGCATTTTATAGCTGTATATGCAGTCTACTTGGCATTACAAGGCCAAATATGTGGCCCACTCGTATGTGGGCCTATTTTGTAGAGCATGTTCAAACTAATGGTTGTTGGATTTAGGTTCCAATTATGCTATAGCTATTGCTATTAGTATTAAGTACCAAGTAATAGGCACCTATTTTTTGTTTGTACTGTAATTAATATTGATATTATTTATCCCAAAGAATATTACTACCAATTTGTTTTTTTTACTGCACATAATATATTTTGTTTGGTTTATATAGTTAAAGAAGCTTTTTTTTTGGACGAGAGAGGATGGTTGAAGTCACCCACCCCCGATTTTATTAAGCATATGAAATCAGGACATAAAGGAGTAAAGATACAAATAAGACAAAAAAAGAGGCAAACCTTTATACAAAAAGTAAAGAAAAAGATCAGGGGGAGTAGTGGAGCAGGAGAGGTTGTGCAGGAGCAGCGAAGCTGGAGCCAATCATCATGGTAAAAGGTTTAGATGAAGAGCTGTCTGACATTGGATTTTCTGCAGTTTTTCCGCTCGTAGTGTAGATGTCGAATAGCTGAAAGGAGAGGTAATAGATGTAGCGATGTGTGCAGCCATTGAGCTATTGTTTTTGAAGAACCTCTGGACCCTGGTTCCTTTCTTTACAGAAATGCCATAAACAGCAAAGAGAAGTAGATCCAACCAAACAGATATGTTCAAACGATGGCAAAAGTAGCCAGTCTTTGGAGAATGATTTTAGATTGCTTTTCTATAGTTAAAGAAATGCTAACTGCATATGCATCTGAATATGCAGCCTGCATGCCGCATATGTGCTATGTGGCCCTTGACTGCCCACATACCACAACTGTTTTCTAACACACTGGAATGTGCCCGTGATTGAAAGCTTGTTGAACCGGTGATATGGTACAGCTTAGGGGGATGGGAAAACTTGAGGATATTTAGGGTGCTAAGACTAGTTCTATTGATGCCTAGAGCTTCCATACAGACCTGGTTATTTTTTCCAAGCTGGAGATTGGCTAATCAGTGTTTAACCTAGGGATCTGGGATCTGCATTTTAATTGGTGAACTAAGGTCTAAAATTAAAGTAATAAGCAATCTCCGAAATTGCTGATATGCACTATAGCGAGCAATATTTGCAGGTTAAACCTCAATGTTCAGGGAGACTAACGTTAAACTAATAATGCGAAACCATAAATGACTAAACAATGGTTGTAATTGAGACTTATTTTATTCTTCTCATATCTGGAAAATCTGCGGATGCTAATTTTTCAAGCAATGACTTTAAAGCACAAAAAAATGAAGGTTGCAGAAAACTCAAAGTCAAAGATAAAGAGATAATACGTAGTGTTATGATATTGCAATGAAGCTAGGCATTACACCTAGCTGTAACAGGGTTGACACCTCTTTCATTGAATTGAACTACAAGAGACAAGCGGACAATTTTTATTTATTACTTAATCCTGCCAGTCCAACTAGATACAAATAAAATTTGTCTTGTTGTAAGTTTAGGGGATCAGTGTTTGCACAAAAGGAAAATAACACAAAATAAAATTAATGAGTGCCTGCTACCTTATGGGGAAACTGCTTATGGGCCTTGCAGAGCAGCTGGCACTTATGAATTTTATTCCCTTTGCAAAGAAAGGAAGTTTTTAAAATGATATAAGCGTGATAGTTTCTTTCTTAGTAGGGCAGTCAACAGAATGTGAAGTCTCCTTATTGCTGGATTCTGTCCTTTATTATCTTTGACTTACGATCAACAAAAGGCTTTCTTTTGCTCGTTAATCCCTTATGCAGTTCTAGTTAGCAGGTTAACACCTTTTAAGTTTTGCTGATCTCCATCTTCTGATTAGAAATTAAATTAAGCAGAACTCTTTTAGCCTGCTCTGTTTGAATTTGTATGAGAGAGGATAGTTTCAGTTGGCTAGTTTTGCTTGTGGGGCCCAAAATATGTGCCCGTCTTCTCTCTTCTTTCTGCGCCCGTCTTCTCTCTTCTTTCTGCTTCATATCTGTGACTTCTTTTGGAAGGAAGTTTTTAAGGGGAAGTAAACCCTTGGGCTTGGAGGATTTCAAATTGCTGAAAGTTTTGATTGAAACACCATTAGTGTCTTCTCCTTTGTCTTGGCCATCAATTTGGGGATCTCCAAACTGCATCCATTCTTATTTAGAAAGTATGCATTGAAATAGATGTTCCCTTCATCTTAAATCATTCATTTGTTGATTCCGTTGATCAGTTCCCTGACATCAATGAACAATTCCATTGTTTTCAGGATTTCAATGATCTGATTTTTGGATGATGGTTACTTTCTCACAACAAAATTTTGTCTCCATTGGCTGGCTTGTATATTGGTATACCAGCCTTTTGACCCAATGGTCAATTTGGTTTGGTTAAGGCTAAGTAATTATTGTGGTTGACCTTCAGATGAAAAGACTAAAATTGGTAAGAAAAGAAATGGAGATCAGAAGAAACAAGGAATCACCAAGCTTTCTAACAGTACTTATGCAATATATATGCTTCTTCTCTGCTATAATCGTGTCTTAATTTATTGTTCTATCTACAACATGGTCATTCTATAGGCTTACAGGCACTCAAAATGATAATATTGTAAGTTAGGTTGATATGGGATAGTATGCTTTAATTTTGCATTTTAAAATAGGAGCAGGCTTTTCAAACATGGTGAGGACCAAAAATGTAAATGCATCAGCAGAAAGCTTTCAAATCTTGTTGTCTCTCTGTACCATCCACATATTCATCTGGCTCAAAAAGCAGTACCTCTTTGTATTGACTCATGGTTTGCTGAACTGGACGATACCCATGTTAATACAGATAGATGCAATGCATGATATGGGGTTGATCTGGTTCATTATGGTCATGAACTTGGTTCATCATATTAGTGCATATCATCCTGTAAGGGGGGTATGGTACTTTTACCGGTACTGAGCCAAGACTCAATATAGGGAGAGTGTCAAGTCTCAGTTTGCCAAATCGACCCCCATACACTATTCCAGTATGGTAAAAGTACAAAGTCCAGTATCGAGACAGCGAACCTTGGTCAGGAATATTGGTAAATGTAGATGATAAATGTTGGTGGCAATTAACTTGGAGTGTGATCTTGATATTCCCACCTTCACATAGATACAAAGCCTTCTCATTGATCCATGCTATGATTTGAAGATTGAAAGAATTTAACATCTTTGGCTAATTAAATCTGATTTCTTCCTATTCCAACATGCCTCCCACTAAAGATGTCCGTAAAAGTTCTGCAGATCCTTTTGGTAAACTAATTTTTTAAACATGAATCAACTTTAGCATCTTGAGGATTTTGCATCCTACTTATGACTACATGTTGCAGATGAATGTGCACATTCTTTCCTTAGATTTTGGTTGCTGTTTGCTGGAACACAAAGCTTTAGAAAGTTTGGATTTGGATTCTCACTCTAAAATCTTCTGATCTTTTCTTGTCATGTTGCTCAAATCTTACAACTAGTGTTTTAATTGTACCTATTATGTGCTGCAGTATCCTTAAAAGTAATTTCACATATGTACCTCTGTTATGTAGATTTCCTCTTAATCCACTTAAAAACTGCTGCAAAATATATTTTTGTTCACCATTTTTTAAAACATGTCTCATGTCAATAATAGTAATCTAATAAATAATATGTTCTCAAAATTATTCTTTTTAGGTCTTGCTGATCATGATAACTACCATGAATTTTGTCTCCTCCTCGGACGTTTTAAAGTTAACTATCAGGTAAACCATTGTGCCTTTTTGCCTGATTAAATTTTTGATAATTGTACAGTTCCTCAAGTATCAGTTGATTGCTCATGTACAAGATTGTGAAGATTCAAATGCATGACTGATCAGGTGATGATCAAGAATGTAGTAGAACTGGCTGCCTCATTGACCTTTCTACTGGTTTCCATTTTCTCTTCGAAATATCAATATCAATATCAATATATATATATATATATAATTATGTGTGTATTATATAGTATAACAATTGTGTAATTATATATGTATAATTCAGACAGACATACATATTTACATGCATACATGTACACATACATAGATACTTTTGTTTACAAATGTATGTAGAGACAAACTGCATACAAAAGTATATGTACTGATGTACATGCATATACATACATAGATGCACGCACATATATCCTTATAGCCTTGAACTGTGTGCTGTATGCCCGTACATGTATCTTACAATTGAAAATGAGATTTTACATGCATGGTTTTTAGCATGTGAAATGTTGATTATAGTTATTATCTATCAGTTTCTGACCATTATGTATGTATTTCTCCCTTGTATTGGAATAACGTCATGCTTTCATTAAAAATTTGTGCAATATATGTAATTCTAGGGGCTGCTGCAATGGATACAATATTTCCTAGTAGCAATGAAGTACCTTTCTTAACCTGAAAAAACCTACTATTTTGTAAAGTTCTTGTGTTAAAACTTAAAAGGTTTCCTCAGAGTCATAATGCAGTGGTTTTTGATTCTGTTGTAGCCCTGTAGTCATATATTACAAATTAGGTATTTGTGTTTCTGCTTTTATAGTTTTTGGATGTAACTATCCCAAATTCAGTCCGTTCCTTTTAATGTGAACTGTGATAATTGGTGATGAGTTCTCCCAGTTTTTTACATAAAAAAGGAGAGCCATGGTTATTGTGGCCAAAAAAGTCCTCATTGTTTAACTATTTAATCTTGTAGTCTGCCTTTAAGGAAATTGAATTTGTAAGGTTGATTGCCTTTAAAATTTTTTGGTATTCAAGTTATTTTCTTTAGCATCATGGTATCACTGATATGTAATTTTTTTTTATGAAGAATTGATGGACTTGTCTTTTGTTATTCTGATATTGGAGAGGCTTGTCTTAATATTGGATTTTGCCCATAATGTATATTTATGGCAGATAGACTAACCCAAGCAGTTTGGATATGCTGTTTATCTATGCAATATATTCCAGAAATGTGTTTGGAATTGGATTGTACAAGTAGCAAAAGTTAACTAAAAAATGGAAGAAAAAAGGTAGTTGCAAGGTAGAAGTATATTACTTTTTCATATATTGCTGTCTTTCACTCAAACAATTGTCATCTGGCTTAATATTATTGCTTATTTATTTGTTGCTGTAAATTTCTTGTCCTTATGGTAGTAAGTCAGGGTAGAAATGTTTACACACCAACTATGCCAATTCGCCAGCCAATGGCTTGAGGTAGAATGTTAATACAATCACCTTTTATGGGAGGTCTGCTTGACAACCAACCGTAACAAATCTGCTTAATTCTTCAATAGAACTTTCAACTCCTAGCCAACATATAGTTGGGCTTGATTACAAAGCCATCTTGATGGGAAAATGGCTGTCATCATTGTGATCATTGGTTAACATGCGCACTAAGCTTACCTTTCAATAAAATGGATTGATTTTTACATGGTATTTATTGCAAAGTATCTTACTCATATTGGACCGATTAACTAAACTCTATGGACTCTGGTTATTTGGAATTTGTTTTATGCTTATTTGGATGCATTTGATTTTGTTGTTTTCTTTCCATGCTTTAGCTTTAGTTTATATCAAGTTTCTTCTACTGTGCTCATATTTATATAGAAATTTTTTGATTTTCTTTTTGAAGCATCGGGATTTGGTGTTAACTGTTAAGCATGCGCAACAATTATCTTTAGGGCCTATTTGGATATTCTTGCAGGCAAGGACTTGAGTACTGGTGGGATGTCCTGTGGGACATTGAGATGGGGTACCAATTTGAGTGTCAGGGATAGACCATCCTGCCATTATCTTGGTGCCCTGATTGGCACGTCTTGGGACATTCCCTATTGTTGCCCGTAAGCAATCCAAGAGAGGGTGAATTGGGTCTCTAAAAATTACTTGAAGGAATGCAAGAGTGTGTGATTCAATCCAACAATTAAATCAAGTACTATGAATGCAAATGAAGTGCTCTTAAGTAAATGTGCAGCGAAAATATAAAGCAATAAAAGTAAGAGCAAATGGAAGAGACAAGCAATCACAAACACAAAGAAGTATAGTGGTTCGGTGCTATCCAATGCACCTACATCCAATGCACCTACATCCACTCCCCAAGATCTCCTTGGGAATTCACTATAATCTCAACCGATTACAGTCGATTAGTTTTTCGGGTTCACTAATCAAAACCCGACTTGTTTTCACAAGGCTCACAAGTCAAAACCTCACTTGGTTTTATAGGCTAACCAATAACCTAAATGGTTTTAAGGCTCACCACCAACCTCCCTTGGTTTTGTTGGCTAACCAAGAACCTAAATGGTTTTCAAAGGCTCACCAATAACCTTCCTTGGTTTTGCAATAGGCTAACCAAGAACCCTTACAACAAATATAGTTTGAAGTAAAGAAACAATAAAAGCTTTCTAATAAAAAGCAGGTATCTCTTTAAAGCTCGTTGTTGTGATGCTTTCAACTTGATGAAGCCTCTTTAATTGCTCAAGAATGCTTGATCTTTAATGTTCTTGAAGGCTCTTGAATGCTTAAAGGCTTTTTCTTGCTTGGAAGTGGTTGAACTCAATGAATAGGAGTGAATGCTCTCTTTTCTTTCTCTTTTGTTCTTTTTTCAATCTCTCTCGTTTTGATTTGATTTGAACCATATATATACCTTTCCAAGGCCTCAAATCTGGTTTCTAGCCGTTAGACACGAAAAACTAGCCATTGGGAGCCAAGAAGGACGAGTTTTGCGTTTGAAAAACTAGCCGTTACTATTCCCAGAACTCCATGTGTGGACACTTCAGGCTGTGAGTCGACACTTCAGGTCGACACTTGAGCTCCTTGATTCGATACCTAGTTCAAAAGTCTTCAATTTAGCTTTTTGGAAATCTCAGATGTGTCGACACTTCATCAGATGAGTCGACACTTAGCATCTATTTGTCGACACTTCAGCCAGATCTTCAACTTTAGCAAGTTCTGTGACCAAGTCATGGTCGACACTTTGAGTCGACACTTCACTGAGATCTTCACATAAACAGCTGAACTTGTGCTGAATCAAGTCTGTGTTGAACTCAAGTATCCATTCAAGTAATCTTCAACTGTCCAAGTCTTCTTTGAGCAGATTTTTCATCTAAATTTGGACTTCTTCAATCAACCAACATTTTTCAAATTGATGAGCATCTTTTTCTATAAAAACATACTTCAAAGAAATTATTAGTACTCAACTTATACTTAATCGTTTTGCTTATCATCAAAATCAATAATGGAGTCAACACCTATCTTAAGTGTTGGGATGGGGCATGACAGTGGTGCATCCCGTTCCATAGGAAAACTGGAATAGCCTGATCCCATGGGATTCAAAACCTTGACTGTAGGGATATCCTGCAAGAATGTGGCCTGTTGGCTTGCTAGCCCATATTTTCTAACAGCTTACTGAAGTCTCAGCCTAAATCCCAACTTGTGGGCATGTTGGTCTGTACGAAGAAAGAAAAAGACTAATGGAGATCTTTTTTTCCTTGCCATAGGATTTGGGCTGGGGGTGTTGGGTTGATATGGGCCATGCTCAAATAGGCTTTCCAATCCACGAATCTGGCTCAAATAGGCTTTCCAATCCATGAATCTGGGAGGAAATTCAGCCTAATCTTGCATGACTAGCCGAACAGGCCCTTGATGCTTAAATCCTAGAAGCAGGTAATGGAACAACATACTGAATGCATTCCTATATCCTATCCTCGCTCCCTATCTTGCTTCAATTCCGGGCATGTTAAACTGAAAGCAGAACATTTATTTTGTCGTGTGCTCAATGAAACACATTCCAGCTCCTTGCTACAAAGATACAAATGAAGGTTCTCTCACCATTTCCTTTATATTTGTACCATAATCATTTAAAGAACATCTCTAGAGTTCTATCAAGCATCCAAAATTATTTGTCTGAGATGAACATCATGCAATTTTGCTAAGTATCTCTTTCTTGCCAAGTTGGAGTGATCTGAAGGCCTCGTTTGCAAGAATGGTGAGGTCTTTGAGCTAAGTGATGAGGGAGTATTATAGATTTATTGTATGGAATGGGATTATATAGACATATTTTGAATGGGCTAGGTGATTATTTATATTTACTAATTTTGTCTTTCTACTACAGCTGATGCATATAATTTGAAACATGTGTTCTGTCCATGGACAAGGTACTGACCGAGGAAATTAATCTTGTTGCAATTTTTAAGCCTTTTGAAAGCAGGATGCTTGGCACCTGCTTCATATTGGTTTGAGTTTGAGCTCCACAACAATTTGTTTGGACATACATTTGTGGATATTTAAGTGGAAATTCTCCAAGCTAGGAATCACCTGTTGATATGGCCGTTACGCTGACGTGGCGTGTCACAGATTCCGCCAGGCGTGGTCCGAACCACGTGGGTTTTTTTCGGCGGAACGGGATCAGCGAGCGAGGTCGGATGCGGGTCGACCTCGATCGAAGTCGAGCACTCCTCTGCCGCTCCGCCAGGTGTCCGTCCAGGAGGGGTCCACCTCGGTCGAAATCGAGCACTCCTCTACCGCTCCGTCAGGTGTCCGCCCAGGAGGGGTCCATCTCGGCCGAGGCCGGCGGGCCCTTTGCTCCCTCTCCAGGTGGCGCCCGGAGATGGTTCCACCTCGGCCGAGGTCGAGCCGGGCCTTCCTGCTCCTTCGCCAGATGGCACCCGGATACGGGTCCACCTCGACCGAAGTCGAGCACTCCTCTGCCGCTCCTCCAGGTGTCCGCCCAGGAGGGGTCCACCTAGGCCAAAGCCGGTTGCCCCTTGCTCCCTCGCCAGGTGGCGCCCGGAGACGGTTCCACCTCGGCCGAGGTCGAGCCGGGCCTTCCTGCTCCTTCGCCAGATGGCACCCGGATATGGGTCCACCTCGACCGAAGTCGAGCACTCCTCTGTCGCTCCGCCAGGTGTCCGCCCAGGAGGGGTCCACCTCGGCCAAAGCCGGCCGCCCCTTGCTCCCTCGCCAGGTGGCGCCTGGAGACGGTTCCATCTCGGTCGAGGTCGAGCCGGGCCTTCCTGCTCCTTCGCCAGATGGCACCCGGATACGAGTCCACCTCGGCCGAAGTCGAGCACTCCTCTGCCGCTCCGCCAGGTGTCCGCCCAGGAGGGGTCCACCTCGGCCAAAGCCGGCTGCCCCTTGCTCCCTCGCCAGGTGGCGCCCGGAGACGGTTCCACCTCGGCCGAGGTCGAGCCGGGCCTTCCTGCTCCTTTGCCAGATGGCTCCCGGATACGGGTCCACCTCGGTCGAAGTCGAGCACTCCTCTGCCGCTCCGCTAGGTGTCCGCCCAGGAGGGGTCCACCTCGGCCAAAGTCGGCTGCCCCTTGCTCCCTCGCCAGGTGGCGCCCGGAGACGGTTCCACCTCGGCCGAGGTCGAGTCGGGCCTTCCTGCTCCTTCGCCAGATGGCGCCCGGACACGGGCCCACCTCGACTGAAGTCGAGCACTCTGCCGCTCCGCCAGGTGTCCGCCCAGGAGGGTTCCATCTCGGCCAAAGCCGGCTGCCCCTTGCTCCCTCGCCAGGTGGCGCCCAGAGACGGTTTCACCTCGGCCGAGGTCGAGTCGGGCCTTCCTGTTCCTTCGCCAGATGGCACCCGGATACGGGTCCACCTCGGCCGAAGTCGAGCACTCCTCTGCCGCTCCGCCAGGTGTCCGCCCAGGAGGGGTCCACCTCGGCCAAAGCCGGCTGCCCCTTGCTCCCTCGCCAGGTGGCGCCCGAAGACGGTTCCACCTCGGCCGAGGTCGAGCCGGGCCTTCCTGCTCCTTCGCCAGATGGCGCCCGGATACAGGCCCACCTCGGTCGAAGTCGAGCGCTCCTCTGCCGCTCCGCCAGGTGTCCGCCCAGGAGGGGTCCACCTCGGCCGAAGCCGGCCTTACGTGGTGAGGCCTCTAGGAAGCAGGGGCACGAGTTTCGAAACCACCACTCGGGCAGCGCGCGCCGTACCTCGCGAGGAGCGCCGATACAGTCGGCTGTGATGCGCGAAACCTCGTTTACATTGGCCCGACGTGTTCCGCAACCGAGAAGCGGAGTCCTGGCAGACAGGAGCCAGCAACGAACGTCGTCAATGCCTGGGAAGGAGAGCGCTCACGCTCGGCCCGAGGCCTGGACGGTGTCTTCCCTCTCCCCTTTTCTCGCTGGGCTCAGCAAGCAAGACAAGGAGGCCACCGGGTTCCTGGACCCGAAGGGGAAAGGGAAAAAAGAGGGAGAGAGGAAAAGGAGAAAGCGGAGAGGAAGCCTCCCGGGGGCGGGAGGCCGGAGGCAATGTGATGGGATAAAAGGATGGGAAGAGCGGATAACCAGGTAAGTGGAAAAAAGGCTGGGAGAAAGAAAGGCGCCAAGAGTAGGATCCAAGGTCCCGAGAGGGGTCCCTCGGCGCAAGCTCGGTGAAGGAGCTCGGCCCAATTTCCACTCTTCCAAAGACCTCTTTTGCTAAGATCTTCTCTAAGTCTGGGACTCCTTCGGGGACCCACCTTAGGGATTCTGTTCCATCTCGCCGTTTTCTAACTTGACCGTCGGAGCTCCCTCGCCGGGACCCCCGGCCAGGGTTTTTGACCTTGTTTTGCAGGATCGGAAGCTCGAAGACCTCGAGGTGAGACGGTCCGAGTCCGGTACCAGCTCTGAAGCTACAGGCCGCGGCGGTGAGATCGGCAACACCTGTATTTGTACATTCTGCTGTATATAGATATCTTTAAGGTCCTTATTAAAAATTAAAACCTATTGTCTACTTTATTTTCATATTTTTTTGTGTACGAACTTTCTTCATTACTTATTGCATCTGAGATGCTGAAAGTTTCAAAATCAAGACTGATGTGACATTCGCTTTTGTGGTTCTTGATATTTTAATTGCTCTAAATGTTGCTGCTTCTAAGCAGTGAAAGTTGGAATTTGCTTACTGGTATATGTACCTCCATCAGTATGACTTTGCCAGAAAGCCCTTGGAAGTTGGAATATTATAAGTATGGACTTGGTGCACCATCAATAATAGATGAGAATGACACTAAACATTTTATGAAAAAGAAAGGTTTAAGCTGCATTCTTCATGCCTTCCTTGTCAGATGTAATTGTGAAACTTTGTCTGGACTGATGTAACCTCCAATAAATCAAATATCAAAACAACAGATGGTCTGCTTACTGTTTCTTGAAGTGTCATCCTGGATTTGTACTCTGGTGGCCTACTTGGCTAGGGAAGAGGGTAAGACCGTAAGACATTATCAAACGCTGTGCAAGAATATTTCACTTTGTTTATCTTCGTTTCAATGAGAATTTGGCACAGAAGTAAATTATCAATCTGTATTTGTTTCATTGAGAATTTTGCATAAAAGTAAATAATCGATCTTTATGGACCCTCTTGGGTTTCAGTTGCATTCTGAATGATCTCAATATGTTCAGTATTATGTTCAATAAAAATGTCTCTTAAAGTATCTTTTAAATCAGATCATGCATGTTTTCTGCATGTGCCTAATTCAGTTACATTGGTAGAAATGGTTTTCCTATTGAGGATTGACTTAACCTGATGTGATATGTTGATGCCTAATTGTGTTCTAATTGGATGATTTATAACTTTTACATTAATTGATGTCAAAAATGGGAACATAAGTTCTATGCATAACTTCTTGTTAATTGTTTCATATGTTGAATTGCATGCTTCAGTTGTCTGAGCTTTTGAACGTAGAGATCTATGGTGATTGGATACATTTAGTAGCAGAATTCACTACAAAATCATTGCAGTCATGGCAGGTTTGTTTGGAATCCTGCACCCTGTTCATTTTTTTTTTTGGTGGAATCAAATGTTGATGGTCATTAACTGTTGACGGTTATTGACTGTTGATGATAGTGAGATTTCTACAACACAGACAACTGAATATTGCTTTTTTTTTTTTTCCTTTTTTTTCTTTTTTGCCTATTTGCTAGTGGGCTAGCAGTAGTGTGTACTACCTTCTAGGACTTTGGTCCAGGTTGGTGACATCTGTACCTTATTTGAAGGGTGACACACCAAGTCTGCTAGATGAAACTGTGCCTAAAATCACTGAGGCCTTTATCACCTCTAGATTCAGTTCTGTGCAGGTAGAAGTTTTTCTTTTAGATTCCTTTTCACTTGCAAAAAGATCTGCCTATACTGACTTCCTCCATATCAGGCTGGTTTTCCAGATGACCTCTCAGAGAATCCATTGGACAACGTTGAACTTCTTCAGGATCAGCTGGAGTGCTTTCCTTACCTGTGTAGATTCCAGGTTGGCATCTGTTCAATTTTTCTGCTCTTCTTGCTTCTTCAATACACATTTGGCTTCCCTGGTCTGTGGATAAAATTAATGTTTATTGTGTCATGTCAGTCTTTGGAACATGTTGAAAGTTGTCTTCAAGTTTACATTGTCATTATTAATGTGTTATTTTATCCCTGAATTGCAGTATGAAAGCAGTAGTTTATACATTATAAAGATTGTGGAACCTATTTTGCAGGCTTATACGGTATGTTTTTGTAGATTTGAATGCCATTGTTATTTTGATTTGGTTGAATTTATTAGAGGAAGGTCAGTTTTTTTTCCTCTCTCAGACATGAGAACTACAGCATTTTCTGACATTTGCAGGAAAGAGCAAGATCACCAGTTCCTGGAGATGTCAACGAACTTTCTGTGATTGAAGGGCAGCTTGCATGGATAGTCCATATTATTGCTGCTATTCTCAAGATTAGACAGACTACTCTCTGTAGGTATGTCAATGTTTTTTGTGTTGTTTCTCTAAATAATGTTTAAAGTGGAAGAAGCCATGTTAAGTTTAAAGTGGAAGGAGTAATGATGCCTTTTCTCACCTTTTTTGTTTTAGCATGGAGTCACAGGAATTAATCGATGCGGAACTTGCAGCCCACGTTTTACAGTTGATAAATATCACAGACATTGGCTTGCATTCTCAGGTAAAGAAGTGGAAATGGGTTTCTCTGCCAGCCAGGATTTGTGATGAGCTAAAAAGTTTATCATGGACTAATAATTTGATTATCATCATTCATTTAAGTTTTTGTCAATGCATCCGGTTGTTTACTGTTTTGTCTCTTTGGTAGTATGTACATGTACAAACATGACTTGGACACCATGACAGTTGGAGAATATAATTCGGGTGTTTGGAAAATAATGAAAAATGATTTGATATTCATCTGGTTCTCTAGTTTGTTGGCCAGCTATGCTCCCATAAGGGAATTAGGCAAGGGAAAATTATTATCATCTGTATTTTTGCTTGACTGTCCTTTACACTTAATCTGATTAGATATATCTTATAAGATATTGAAACATCTTCATCTTTTTGGTTCACTTGCAAATTTAGTCCTTCCTCTTGTCCCATTTAGGTTGGCTTATGTCTAGCTTGTGATTTGCATTTGATACTATTGCCAATAACAAGACAATCAATTCCTATGCTAAAATAATTAATATCTTTATGGATGATGACAATTTAGATATTTTTTCTTAGTTTTCCTTCTTTGTTTGTTTTAAAAATTTGGGAGTGATGTCTAGTTGGGGTTCTGGTGGCTAATTCTCAGGCTGAAGCTCGAGGTGGGTATAATGTTAGTAGGATCAGGTTTGGTTCAGCCCTTAACCAGACTTGACATTTTCCAATTGCACTCAGCTGGATTTGCTACTGTGTTCTGTGCTGGTAGCTTGAAAAATATTTAATATTATATGACACTTTTGTTGTGAGAGAAAGGGATGAAGATGCACCTGCAGTTCCCTTACCATAATTGCCTGCATCCAAATGGTCTAAATGCTTCGGATGTATGCCTCGAGGCTCATACTCGTACCTAGAACTTATGGTTGCTAGGCAAAGGGGTGTGACCATTAGGGCCAGCTCCAGTTCATGACATGGTGTGAGTTTTAGGGCCAGCAACAATTCATGCTATTATATTATATTATAATATAGTTATGATTAATATCCATTGTTAGATACTCAGATCAATGTATGATAGACTTGTGTTCAAACCTTGATGGAGGCATTCCCACCATGTTTCAGATGAAAGAAAGGGAGATTGATGTTTATATGAATATGTACATTTATATACTACAACTTTATATAACCATTGATAAAAATTGCTGGTTCTGTCAGATATGTGATCCTTAAAACTTAAAAGATTTGGATTAAGGTTGACAATCTGTTGATTAGTCAATTTATAAGATTTGATTTGGTTAACCAGTTGGATTCAAACCACCCTTATGGTTGTCCAAATCTGATTTCTTTCCCTACACTTTTAGTTTGTTGACTGATGTTTTGATCAGGTGTTGTTGGTAGAAGTAGAATTAGTACTTAGTATTCTTTGGTTATGTTTTTGAGGATGAAATTTTATTTCCTTTTTGATCCTACATTTTTGCTGTTTTTTGTCTTGTTATAAGGTCTTGCTTTTTAATAAGAAAGTAGATATTGTTTGCTGCATCATGTCTGTTTCATAAAACATTTAGATGCCATTCACTTTGTGTGATAAAACATTTAGATGCCATTCACTTTGTGTGATAGTTTGACCATTTGAGGTTGGATTTATTTTTACATCTCTGTTCATTTCCACAAGGACATTCTCCTCCATATAAGCAATTTTTTAAATCCGTTGTCTCAGGAAAGTATGTATTTTAGGTTCTCCTCCAGTTCTCCTTCTTTCTTTTTTTTTTTGAAGCATCTCAGCACCTTTTTTTTACTAGTGCTGTCAGATGTCTTTGCAGCATATTTTATGCTATTTCAGTGTATTTTGCACCACTTAATCCTTGATTAACATAAATCCTGCCAGTGTTTTCACCATTTAATTATAAGTTGTTTAATAATTAATATTGTTCCTATTTCTGACCTTATTTGAGAGGGATATCATAGTTAACTGCATAAGCAATTCTTTTTTTCTTTTTGTTCCTCAGAGATATGGTGAGATAAGCAAGCAAAGACTTGACCGTGCCATTATCACCTTTTTTCAGAATTTTCGAAAGTCATATGTCGGCAATCAAGCCATGCATTCATCCAAGGTAAGGCTATTCCAATGTTCAAGTTTGTATCATTAGATTTATTTGTGTAATTTTGATTCCTTTCCTTTCTGTTGCAGCAGTTATATTCAAGATTATCAGAGCTTCTTGGTCTCAACGATCATTTGGTCCTGCTTAATGTCATTGTTGGGAAAATTGCTACAAATCTTAAGCACTACACTGAGGTGAATGTTCAAGTGTTCTTCTGTATCAGTTTCTTGCTTTAAGGATCGAATATCAAATTTCATCTTGCATATGCTTGCAGAGTGAGGAGGTTATCAGGCAGACTTTGTCTCTTTTTCTGGAGCTAGCATCTGGGTGGGTTCTGTTGCGAAAAATTTGTCCTGTTTCTCCAAACTTTGGTGTAAACATTCTCATTATTTGGAGTTGCTTGTAGATACATGACTGGGAAGCTTTTGCTCAAGTTGGATACCGTAAAGTTCATCATTGGGCATCACACAGTAATTCCAAACCCCAGATAAAATTTTTTGTTCTTATATTGTCTTTTGGTCTCGGTAATTTTTTTTTTGAAGGTCTCAATAAAGAAGCATTTATCATTATCCTCCATTTCAGAGGGAAAACTTTCCATTCTTGGAAGAATACAGGTGCTCCCGCAGTAGAACGACCTTTTACTATACTCTTGGTTACTTGATTTTTATGGAAGACAGCCCTGTGAAATTTAAATCTTCAATGGAGCCACTTTTGCAGGTGTTGAATCCTTTGTTGATAGTTTTTCAGATAACTCTACGAGTTCTCCTTTCATTGGCATTAACACTTCTAATGGTGCCATTCCTATGGTCTGAAGTGATGTTTATGCTATCATAGGTTATGGTTAGGTTGGAGTCAACTCCTGATGCTGTATTTCGCACTGATACTGTAAAATATGCATTTATTGGTTTGATGAGGGATCTGAGAGGAATTGCAATGGCAACAAATAGGTACCATTTCTTGCCATCTCTAAAGTTAAAGCTTGGATGAGATGGTGTTATCGATATCTTTGTTGTTGTAATTTCTCAGTCGTAGAACATATGGGCTCCTTTTTGATTGGTTATATCCATCACATATGCCACTTCTCCTGAAAGTCATCTCACATTGGACTGATGTGCCAGAGGTGAGTTGTTCATTTTTATCATGTGAAGGCAGGTAATTTTGCCTCTTTCTATCTCCAGTCATGCTGCTTGTTTGTGTTGATACTACATGTAGTCTTTTGTCATCTTCATGTTATATGCTATTATTGTCAGTCTGATGTTACTTTTAAGACTGATTAGATATCATTTCCCACATCTGTCAAAACATCACACCAAAATATCATTTCCATACGATGCCACTAAAAAAAGAGGCAGCTGAAGCAAACTGTTGGACATCCTAAACTAGCTTTGAAGTTCAAACATGACACTGAAATACCACTAATCCAGATATATTCTAGTGCCAATAATTTTGTTACTCCAGGTTCACTGGTGGTAGGTGTCACAAGGCTGATTCTTTCCTAAAATTTTTGGCAAGAAATCAAACCTTGTGTGGCACTAGACTGCTATCTAGTTGAGCCTCTCAGCACTTTCCAACCCATAGAAGGCATACAGCAAGTGGAACAGGGACAAAATACTCAAGGCACATATAGAAAACATCATGCATTTCCTTTATTCCAATTCCCACAGAATTATGGATACAGGAGACCCACCCACAGTCTCTCAGATTTTTCAAATGTACCCACTCTACTTGCTACAAGCCTGCAACTATGGCTTTAAATGGGTAGTGGACAACTTCCCCTAATTGCTGGGAACCACCTCTCCCATTTGTTGAGAGTCTAACCGCTCCAAGAAGTTGGGAGTTAATTGCTGAAAAACTCTCTTAGCTACTGCTGTTTGATTTATGGACAACAACTACCCAAGGTAACCGAAGGCAACTGCTAGCCCAATTAGATTTCCTAGCCAGTATGTCAATTTTGCATGCCCAAGCCCTCTGTCTTGTGCACCCAAACACTAGATTGCATGCCCCTTGGTGCGCGCCTTGATGCATACTCGGCCAATAGCAAACTGCCTGCATGCTTGTGTGCCAAGCTGCATGCGCCCTGATGCACTCCAGCATAAATGCCTGCCATTAGAGCCGCCCACACACCCACATGTCAGACTACTCTCCGGTGCCAAGCTGCATGCCCGGCCATTTGTGTCCCCTTGCATGCGCGTGCCTTGCCATGCACGCCCTTGCGCATGCCTTGCCAGTTGCCATAGCCATGCCTTGGTGCTGTGCACTTCCTATGGTGCATGCCCTTGTGTGTCATGCTACTACCAACTTGATACCCATTTACTGGTGCCATTACTTGGCCTGGCCATCCAAGCATCGGACCATTTCCTGATACCTTTCGCTGCAGAGCTCCCTCTAAGTCCTTGTACATTTGGGATTGGCATGGCAAAGTTATCGACTCATGCCAATCTAAATATCTAGCTAATGGAGCTATGACAAACCTTTTCCACCCAAAGATCTTGACGTCCTTGGAGGGAGGTGTGATAGGTAAGCTTGGATTGCCTCTCCAAATTGCTATAATGAAATCTCTTTTTTCCAACTTGCCTCATTTACTGGTTTTCCCTTCCATTGGACTAAATACTCGATTCTTTTGTTTTTCTTGCTGTCCCAGAGTCCAGTGGTCAAGAATTTTCTCCACCTCGTCAAATTGTTGCCTTATGGTTGGTGGGGCACGTTGCATCTGAATCCTTAAAGGATCTACATCTTCATAAAAGGGCTTTAGATGACTCACATGAAAAGTTGGATGTACCTTTAGCCTTTCTGGCAGATGCAACCAATAGGCGACATTTCCCACCTTCACCACTTCGAAGGGTCCATCATACCTTGGAATCAAACCTTGATGTACCTTCTTACTACTGATATTTTTTCATATTTGAGGAGTCAGTTTCAGCATGACTTTATCTCCCACACTGAATTCCAATGGCTTATGCCCTTTGTTTGCATACTTCATCCTCGCTGCCTTATTGAGACTATCTTGGACCTCTCTTAACATTTCTTGTTGATTTCTGGCAAATTGGTAGGTTGCTGGATAGATTCCCTCAGTTTTTTGCAAGACAACTTTTTAAGGAGTGAGAGGTTGCCGCCCAGTTGCCAATTCAAAGGGGCTGAACCCTGTTGCGGAAGATCGATGAAGATTGTAGCAGAATTGAGCAGTGTCTAACAGCTTCCGCCAATTCCTTTGGTTGGTTGTTATATAGTGCCTGAGATACTCTTCCAACAAAGTATTCACCCACTTTGTCTGACCATCAGTTTGAGGATGGTTTGCTATGGAGAACTTGAGTTCAAAATCCATTAATTGGATGAGATAAGTCTAGAATCTTCTCGTGAACCGAGCATCTCTATCACTAATAATATATGAAGGCAAACCGAAATGTTTTATTACATTTCGATAGAACAAGTCTTCAACGATCTCTGCTGGATATGCTTTTGGCACTGGAACAAAAACAACATACTTGGAGAAGTGATCAACCGCTACCATAATAGAAGACATACTTTCAATCTTTGGAAAGCCACTAATAAAATCTATGGATACTGAAACCTATGATTTTTCTGCAATTGGTAATGGTTGTAGACTTGTAGCAGACTTGCCTCCTTGCACCTCTCCACTTTGCCTTGCTGGCACACTAAGCAAGACCAGACATAAGCCTCAATGTCCTCCATCTTTTCCCATACAAATGGACAAGAGAGCCATCATGCACTCTCTTCCCGAATGACTAGCCCATTGGAAATCATGGGACTCCCTCATGAGTTAGTCTCCTCAATCCCCCCGCCATTAGGGACATACAGCTTATTGCCTTTGCTCATCAATAGGCCATCTTCGATCCAGTGTCTCTGAGTCACCCCATCTCGGTCTTGTCGAAGCAACTTTTGGTAGACCTTATTTGCTTGAGCCACCACCCGAATCCTGTTGGTGAAATTTGCTTCGATAGTGGAAATGGCAGCAGCCACCTCCACGATGCCTTTCGACTCAAGGCATCGACAATATGGTTATGCCTCCTAGGTTTATGCTCCACTTGAGGTCATATTCAGCCAAGAATTGTCATCGAGTCTATCTAGCTGATAGTTTTTTCTGATTCAAAAAGAATGAATTAGCCATGTTATCAGTTTTTACCATGAACTTTGTACCCAATAGGTAAACCCGCCATGTTCTCAAGCAATGCACCATAGCCAGCATTTCTTTCTAATGGGCAGAATATTGCTATTTCGCCTCTTTTAATTTTTGACTTTCAAAGGTAACCAGATATCCCTCTTGCACCAATACACCCCCAGTAGCTTTATCGGAGGCATCGGTATGTACATCAAAAGGCTTCAAGAAATCAGGCAATTTCAGCACTGATTCTAAAGAAACAGCCATCTTCAATCTATTAAAGGCTTGTTGACATGCTTCAGTCCAAATCCATGGTTGATCATTCTTCAACAGATCCGTCTATGGAGCAGCCTTCTTGGAATAGCTAGCCACAACTTGCGGTAATGGTTGGCCAAACTAAGAAAGCTCCTCAACTTGTCAACCTTTGTAGGAGTTGCCCAATCTAGGATGGCTTGCACCTTCCGATCCATCTTTACCTTGCCATTGCCCATCACATGCCTAAGGAAATTGATTTCTTTGTAGCCAAGGATCGTTGAACCGGTACCGAGATCCGTACCATATCAGTACATGTATCGGTCTTGTTAAATTGAGAAAAAACTATCTTCCTCCCCCTTTCAAGCAAGGATCACTGAACTGGACCCAAATTGAGCTCGAACCAGACTGAACTGGGCCGGTCCGAATCAACCCATACCGGTCCGGTTCAGGCCATTTTTATGGTTCGGGTCCTGAACCATTTTTTAGACTGAACCGTATCGATTCTTGACCAATACAGTATGGTATGCCCTAAACTGGGTGGTTCGGGACGGTACCGTAAACCCTGCTTGTAGCAGAATTCACATTTCTCCGTTATATATAAACCATGTTCCCTCAGCTGATTGAATTCCAACTTAAGATGATTTTTGCATTCTTCAAAGGAATGCTGTATATGACTATATCATCCAAGTAAATAACAACAAACTGATCGATATAATCATAAAAGGCATCATTCATTAAGTTGCAAAAAGTTGCAGGCAGGGTTTTAGAAACCATCTTGAACCGTTCGGCTCGTGGTGTACTGAACCATATTGGGTCAAGAACAAGTATAGTTCGGTCCTAAAAAATGGTTTGGGACTCCAAACAGTTCAAAAACACCCATAACGGATCAGTACGGTATGGTACAATCCGGTTCAGTACGGTATGGTATGGTATAGTCCAGTACAGACTGGTTCAGTCCAGTTTGAGCTTGGTTCGGTTCGGTTCGGGTCGCACAATGTAACCATGGGAGGGGTTTTTTCTCACTTTGATCAAGGCCGGCACATAAACCGGTATGGTATGGTATGGTACGGTATTGTACCGGTTGCTGATTAGTACTAGTCGTGGTACCAGTTCAGTGATCTTTGGTTGCAGGTGCATTTGTCAAGCCAAACAGCATCACAACAAACTTAGATGAATCGTACTACCTTGTGACCACAGTAGTCTTTGGTTCATGTCCCTTGGTAATTCTCACTTGCCAATGCTTGATGGTAAATCTAACTTGGTAAAGTATGATGGTGCGTGTCGTACACCAAAAATAAATACCTTATTTCCACTACTTACCATGTAGAGTAGCAGGAGTAAGGGCCGAGTCTATAGAGACTTTAAGCAGTTATTTCAACAGTGATTTTAAAGGACAATAATAGTAATTTATTAATTACAGAATTAAAACTATTTAACTAGAATAATAAAATAATAGAGATTCAAATAAAAAAGAAAAGTCATGGGTTTTCAATTGGTTACTTGGCAGACGGTTTTCTTCCTATGTAAATACTCCATATGTCACCTATCAAGATATAATCCATTTATGGAGATCACAAACCGTACCTGTTATATCATGGCCTGTTCTCGTGAAATATTGATTAGTCAAGATAGGATGTATATCAAGTAAAAGAGTTCACATTTTGAATAATCTATTCTAAGAGTATGAACAGGATCTATAGAGCACGGTTCATCTTAAAAATATAGATCATTCAAATAAAACATAAAACAATTAAAACCAGATTTTTATTTCATAGAAAAAAGTATAAATAAAAATAAACAAAAATAATAGAACACTGCCTGTTCAAGCACTACAGTGAAATTCCGAGGAACTAAAGATCTAACCCTCCATGGATGAACTCCCCACCGTCGTTCTCTTTGACATCTTCATGTTGGAATAAGATTTGAGTAGTAGATGGGAAAAGGGAGCGGTAGTAGTGGAGGCCTAGCAGAGATCTCTGAGTAGATGGGAAGGGGAAGAGGAAACGAGAGAAGGCAATTAGAAAGAAGAATCGAATATCTCATCCTTTAGCTGCAACGTTCTTTTAAAGGCAGAGAAGAATGCATATGAACTACGTTTGTTTCCATCGCAATCCTTCCCAACAACATTGGTTCCGTGTGATTTATCCGCTCAATCCATCGCAACCAGCATCCCGTATTTGCTGTGGCCCTTTATCCAGCTTCGCATTTCATTGCTCCAACCATTTTTCAAAAGTTAAATTCTTGCTTATCCTTTATTTTACCGAACAACCCAGAAGTTCGTGAAAATCCGTCGATTGGTTTCTTGCTTCCAACCATTCCTTACATGCTCGGACATCCTGGTTCACTCTAACACTGGTCCAACTACCACAACGACTTGGTGGATTAGGTAGAGGCTGCTGGTAAGGAACAAGGAGGGACTTATGGTGGAGATGTTGAGCAGGTCTAGGGGCCAAGGGCAATGGGCGTCTCGATGAATCAGAGGAAGAGCATCTTCCTTTCAAGTTGGCAACAAGGCAGCAGCCATGGGATTGTGATGAGAACATAGGATGGCGGCAGACCGGGGAAGATGGTACAATGGTGTCTCAGGCTAGCGGCGGTGTTCTTGGGATGGAGGAGCAGTTGCACAGTGAGAAGGTGGCATAGGCCGCAGTGGCGATAGGGAGGATGGTCAGCAGCATCTTTGGATGGTGGTGGTGATGGCGGCTGGACTGTGATGGATAAGGGTGGTGGCTTGGGAAGACTAGGACGATCGGCGATGGCAATGGTGGTGTGGCAGCTATGGGCGTCGGGCAGTGGCAGCACCTCGGTGGATCATGGTGGCTCAGGAGGCGTGGTGGTGTCTCAGCATGGAGGAGGAAGGGGATGGTCCATAGAATATGCCCTATAGACCGGTGAGTGGGAGGTTGGTGAGGATGTCAGCCGGAGAAGAGGTTCATGGTTGCAGAAGGGGAAGAAAACCGTGATGGCAGATTCATGGTGGTGACGAAAAGATGGCTGGAGCTTGGCAAATCAGCCATAGAGGAGACGTACAGCTAGAGAGGAGGCCGGCGGTCGCTTTCGGTGCTTCTTTGGCAACAAGCAAGAGAGGAGGCCGGCGGTCGCTTTCGGTGCTTCTTTGGCAACAAATGGCGGTTCAAATCCCTCTATGGTCTACGGCTTTGAGCCGTGGACCGACAAAAATGGTAGCCATAGATCCTGAAGTTTTTCATAGACTAAGCAGCCGGTCCATGGTGGACTGTCTACTTTAAAATTCTTGCAATCTTGTATTAATCTTTGAAATTCAATTCCGAGCTCATTTTAAATTCGATTCGCTTCAAACTTGTTTTGTTTGATCCCATAAATCGAGCTCTTCGCGTTGGCATTGTTCTTTCATGCAAATAATACATAGAAGTATCAATTTTAAATAAATAAAGTTAAATTAATTATTAAATTAATACTTATATATAATGTAATTATCATATGCTGCCTTGGACAATCGATCGAATAAATCTGAGATCAAAGGCATCGGGTACTTGTTCTTGATAGTGACTTTGTTTAGGCCTCTGTATTCTACACAAGGCCCAAGGGAACCATCCTTCTCTTGGAACAACACAGGGGCACCAGATTGGGCTTTGGATGGTTGTATCTTCCTCGCATTTAGCAGTTCATCCAATTGCTTCTTCAATTCAGCCAACTTCTTAGGTGACATTATGTAGGGAGCTTTGGGTGGAGGGTCTTGTGCTAGGCACAAGATCAATCTTGTGATCCATGGCACGTTGAGGCGGCAATCCTTTTAGCAATTCCGAAGGCATCACATCATCAAATTCTTGCAGAATTTTAGCTACCTTCCTTGGTACCTCTGTTATCTCCTCTGGGCCTACATCAATGAGAGCAATAAGGTAGGTTGTTTGGCTCCTTATCCACCCATGAGCCAATTGCATGGTGGAGACCATCTTCACCTGTTCGCAAACTCCAGCATCAGAAGGAATGCTGCACCCCGCAACAAAACAGGATTTCTTTTCATCATATATCAACAACCCAAACAAGCATGGCAATACTGCCACTTTGGCAGCGACGAAGAAGTCATTGCCAAGGTTCAAATCAAAGTCGTTCAATGAAACCACCATCAAGTTCATGTGGCCATCCCATCCACTGACAATCACTTAGACATCAAAGGCCATGCCCCTCATGGCCTGGGCTTGGGAATTGACTACCTTGATGTGGCTTGGGTGCTTCACCACACTCAAGCCTAGAGTGGTCACGATCCTTTCAGCCACAAAACTGAGTGGCACCAGTATCCACCAGGGCTAAAATCTAATGTCCATTGACTCCCATTGGCATGAACATTAGCTTGGGACGTTCCTTGGCTTTCTCTACTCAAATTGCGCCAAGTAGTTGCAAGGGTGCAACTCTTTGTGTGGCCTATAAATTGGAATCATCATCACGGGTCCCCGTAGTGATAATACATTGATATTGCCCTTATTGGGATAGTTTTGAGCAAGATGAGGACCGTTGCAGATGAAGAAAGCAGAATGGGGGTTGGCTTGATCCCTTCTTTGGTGGGAACCCTCCACCTTTGCCCTCGCTTTATCAGCATCCCTAGTCCACTTCTCCCCAATATTTTTGAACTTTAGTTTCTTTTTGTGACTTTTCAGCAAATCTGGGTTTACTTGTGGAAGGGCCATTGCTAAGTTTGCCAATTCTTAAGTCCACCAATCTGTCAGCGGTAGCCAATCTGGTAGGCAAGTCTTAAACACCTTGCCGTTGCTAATTGCGCCTATGGTTGGAGGCTGGATAGGAAATTGAATAACCTGTTTGCCTCGGACATATCTTTGATGTCTAGCATAAGAGAGCTGAAATCCTTCACACTTTCTTACCGAACCAATCTGCCTTAGCATTTTTTGGGAGTCCCTTGCAACCGATGCTATATTGCAAGGGAGGAATTGATCCTTCAATTCCTGCTTCAACACCTCCCACATATCGATTTTTGGCCTAGCAACATCTTTCGTTTTGGTTTTCCACTAGAGTTTAGCATCTCCTCCTAAATACATGCTAGTGATAGAGACCTTCGCTTCAAGAGTGTGCACAACTTTAAAATATTGCTCCTTGTTCCACAAGAAATTCTCTAAATCTTTGGCACTCCAAGTACCATTGAAAGGCTTTGGGTCAATAACCTTCATTTTGATGGTACCATCTCCCCGTGAAGGGTTCTGTAGAATCGTCTTGAGGAGTCCGACATTGAATATCATCTCCTCCATGCATTGGTGCATTGTTGCAAAGGCTTCTTGCAGCAGAGTCGATGTGGCCAATGAGTTCTCAACTCAAGACCATAAAGATTCAATGGCATTAATTTGAGGCACCCCGATCATTGCCTCCAACAGGGACAATCTTTCATGGATAGCTTTCATGTTGCCAACCGCAGGCATGACCACTACCCCCATGCTCAAGACTTTCACACTGATATCTTGCTGAAATCCCACCGAAAGAGCCTTGAAATGAGCTCTGATACCAACTGCCACAGGGCTGATTCTTCCCCAAAGTTTTTGGCAAGAAATCAAGCCTTGTGTGGCACTAGATTGCTATCTAGTTCAACCTCTCAGCACTTTCCACCCCATAGAATGCACAGCAAATGGAACAGGGACAAAATGCTCAAGGCACATGTAGGAAACATCATGCATTTCCTCTATTCCAATTCCCATAGATTTTGGATATAGGAGACCTGCCTACAATCTCTTAGATTTCCCAAACGTACCTACTCTACTTGCTACAAGCTAGCAAGTATGGCTTTACATAGATTGTGGACAACTTTCCCTAACTACTAGGAACCACCTTGGAACTGTTTCCCATCTGTTGAGAGTCCAATTGCTCCAAGAAGTTGGGAGGTAACTGTTGAAAAACTTTCCTAGTTACTGTTTTCTGATTTCTGGATAGCAACTACTCAAGATAACTGAAGTCAACTACCAGCCCACTCAGATTTCCTAGCTAGCATGTGAATTCTGCATGCCTAAGCCCTTTGTCTTGTTCTCCTAAACACCAGATTGCGTGCCCCCTGGTGCGCGCCCTGATTCATACTCGGCTAACAACAAATCACCCGCATGCCTGCGAGCCAAGCTGCGGGCACCCTGGTGTGCTCCAGCATAACTGCTCACCATCAAAGCTGCCCTCACCCACATGCCAGACTGCACACTCGGGTGCGAGGCTATGCGCCTGGCCATTTGCGTCCCCTCACATGTGCGCACACCTTGCCATGCATGTCCTTGCGCGTGCTTTGCCATGGCCATGCCTTGGTGCTGCGCACTTCCTGTGGTGCGTGCCCTTGTGCACTATGTTGCTGCCACCTTGACACCCGTCTACTGCTGCCATTACTTGGCCTGGCCATCCAAGCACCAAACCATTTCTTGATCCCTTTCGCTATAGAACTCCCTCCAAGCCCTTGTGCATTTGGGATTGGCATGGCAAAGGCATCGACCCATGCCAACCGAAATATCCAGCTAATGGGGCTGTGACGGTAGGCATATATCAGTATGGATATGCTTGTCAATTGAATCTTGAAATTGATATCCATAAATGGCAGTTTAGTTCTTTGAACATGAGAAGCATTTGAGATCATGTAGTTTTACATTAGCCTTGGGATTGGGATCATAAGAAAGGTGAAAAAGGAAAAGCAAGGTTAGGGCTGTCGGAAGAGGGTGCATTGAAATAAACTAATAGTCCAAAAATTAAAGGTGGTGCATTGAACCTAAAAAAAAAAACTCATAGCCAAGAAGTTAGCATTATGGACAAATGAAATACTGACAATGAGGTGTCTTAAAGTGCTTATCAAAGTAGGTTAACAAAATAAAAAAGTTATCTTTAAATATATCCATACCAAGGTTCCCGGTACCAATATCAGGATCTATACCAATCATCAATAGGTATGGTACGGTACCAGTACCGTACCATACCGAATATCAGTATGGCATTTTTTTTGGTTTTTTTGAATTTTCTTTGATTTTAAATTAGTTTTTGATGATTTATTAAAGTTTTTGAGGTCCAAATAGATGTATCCTCATGACTAATTTGTCAAAAACCACTACGAAGTATTGTCTAGCCTCCAACTATTCTACAATATGTTTTAAGAAATAAAAGACTTGTGTTATTTTTGCTTGCTGATCATATTTTTGGCTCCATGCCATAGTGAATTTCAGCACCTACACATACAACATCTAAATGAAGAGAGCAAAAGAAAAACTATTCATCGAAGAACAACTATAAAAGATCAATATAATGGTATGCTATCAGTCAAGCATGAAGAAATTTTCATAAAGCAAAATTATCAATAATCAATTGGTTAAAAAGGAGAAATATAAATATAGTTACATACTGATATTTAGAATTGGATCGAGTATCGATGTTCATAAATGTCAGGATCATAAATGTACTTAGTAGAAAGGTCAGTAAATTCCTCTAGCTACGCAGCATGGTAACCCTATGCACTCATCGTAGTACGTATGTGTGATGGATTGTAACTCATCGCAGATTCTTCGCTGAGGTTCTGACTTTGAGATGTATCTAAAGACTAATGATATGACTATAGAGAGGTCCATCCGAATATACCGGTAGCAAAATCAAATCTGTAAGATACTATAATCTTCATGGAATAATAGTCACTAGAGGATGATGTCTCGGATGCACCATATTCATATCCACATAGATCATAAGCTGCTAGTGCCTGCGGGTAAGAGGATCCAGAATAAGAGGATAACCTTGATATATCCATGGATCCTACTCCATGTGCGAGATCATCTGTAGCTATATCATATCTTGAATGACCTTGTGGAGCCGGTCAATTGTATGGAATCGTATCGCCGCAGGCTTTACCAGCTCATGCACCATGGTCCATACTTGTATGGTGTAAGAAACTGACTCACCAGTAAATTGAAGATCAATAGTCAACTGCGTCTCCTGTCCTCTGGTCCCTTTCTGATCATTAGATCGACCATTAGAAGAATCACTAGCATTGCTCTCCCTAGCAAGGTTCCCGGTATCGATACCGGGAGCCGTACCGGTGGCCGGTCGGTACTGGTACGGTACCGTGCCATACCGTGCCGACGTGGTACAGCGGGGCGAGCCGGTTTGAACTGGTACGTCCAATTTTTTTTTGATTTTGTTTGATGAATTTTGGGATTTTAATGTTTTTATTTTATTTTAAGGATTTATGATTTAGAATTTAGTGTTTCTGAGTTCTAAATGCTTGAAATTTAGAATTTAAGATATGTCTGATTTCAAGGTTTATGACTAAATACTAAGATTTAGGACTACTTCCAATTGAAATAAGATATAAAATGATAATTAAATTAAGATTATCAGTAATTAATGAAAGTGAAATGACGCATAAACATATAATTACATATCAATTTCTAGAATCGGGTAGAGTGTCGATGTCTATAAATATAAGGATCATTTATTACTCTTTAAGCAGATCGGTATATCCCTCCAGCCAGGCAGCATGATAGTCCTCTAAGGTCATCCTAGGTGGTATGCATGATGGATCATAACTCATCGCATATCCCTTTCTGATGTCTCGACTCTGAGAGCTATCTAGAGACCAAGGATCACTGAACCGGTACCAGGACCCGTAACCGTCAGCGGACGGTACGGTCCGTACCGTACCAGTCAGTGATCGGCAAGCGTACCGGTATTAAAAAATTGAAAAAAAAAAGTAGTTTTTCACCCTCAAGCAAGGATCGCTGAACCAAATATGAAATGAGCCCAAACCGAGCCGAACCAAGCTCGAACCGGGCCAAATCGAATGGTTTGTACCGGTATGGTACATACCGTACCGCTACGGAATTGAATTTTTTATATTTTTTTATTCTGTATCGATTTTAATGCATGAACCGTACCGGCTCTTGGCCGGTACGATACGGTATGCCCCATACCAGGCGGTACGGGACAGTTCCATGAACCCTGCCAGAGATTGATGATATGGCAGTACAGGGGGTCCATCCAAATATACCAGCAGCAAAATCAGATTCATAAGATGCTCCGGGCTGCATGGGATAATAACTACTGGATGATGTCTCAGATGCACCATATGGATCATATGGACCAAAAGCCGCCGGTAGATGCGGATAAGAGGATCCTGAATATGAGGATGATCCAGATACATCCATGGATCCTACTCCACGTGCAAAAACTACAGTTGTACCGTGTCTCGAATGACGTCACGGAGCCCGTCGCCTATATGGATTCATAATACCACGAGGTCTATCTGATGGTAATCCATGATCTATGTCCTATGTGGTATGGCTAAATTATGACTTCCCAGTGAATAAAAAATAAATAGGTGGCTGCGACTCCTGTCCTCCAGCCCCTCCCTGATCATTAGATCCTCCACTATCTGAAGCACTATCATCACTCTCTCTGGTATCTGAATCTGAATGGACTGAGTGCTTCGATGGAGGTGCAACTGCCTTTCCTTTCCCTGTCTCCACACTGAATAGATGGTTAGGAGGGACAATGTGCTGTATCTACTAGAGCCCTGTGAGAAACATGGCTTGTTGTCTATTGTCCAGCATCCATCCCAGTCTCACTAACTACAAAACTGGCTGGTCAAGGAGGCGATCCTGGCTTATCAAGTTCTGGCAGCTGCTGATTCATGACCCACCTAATCATTGGATCTTCATTCTCATCAACATATGAACTTGCAGTGGGATCGGGATATTTCAAGTCTACTTCCTGAATACACTTTAGCCTCAACCTTAAATTATAGTGTACATAAGATCGTTGAGGCATTTTTGTTTCAGATTGTTCCTTTGCTTGGAGTGGATAAGACCAAATGTAGACCAGTTATGCTTACATCCACTGGATGACACCGTCTGGGAGAGGATCTTAACTGCAAGAACCTTCAGATTTTTAGCAGATCTACCAAAATGCATCCACCATTCAGCTACAAAAGATATTACATCAGGGTTCCCGGAACCGTCCCGTACCGCCCGGTTCGTGTCGATTCAGGCTCGGTTCGGGGTCGGTTTAGTGAGAGGGGGGAGAAAAATTAATTTTTTATTTAATTTGGCATGCCGGTACACCTTACGGTACGGTACGGTACGGACCGTACCGTACCGCCTGCTGACCGGTACGGGTCCCGGTACCGGTTCAGCGAACCTTGTATTACATCATTTAGAATTTTAGATTTGGCAAAATAAAAAATTTAATCCTGATATAATATTACACTTACTCCTTAGTAGTACCTACCAGGATTGATCTTTGATTTATTTCTGATTACTACAGTGGATCTAAAAGAATCTGTGCCCTCGCTAAAAAATTTCGTCTGCCAGAAAATTTTTTTATTATCATGTGTAACTTATCGAAATTAATGCTTATAAAAATCACTCAATAATTTTAACCTAACTTCTTCTAGGCACATAGCAGCGATATCAGGATCGTGCTCTATCTTATATATAAAATTGCGTAGAGCAGACATAACATCATCCATGGCAATATCCGGTATGGAGTACTGAAATCTCAAATTCAGATAGTAAACTGTACATATATTTTTAGAATTAGTCAAGCATACTTGTAGTCTTGTACAAATCTAATTGAATTTAAATTTTTAGGGACTTCATAAATTACTGCGTACCTGCTAGATGCAAATCCGAACTCATTTAATAACTCTACCGTCCATCAATGATCCGAGTATACTCAGATACATGTGATGGATTTGCCTCCTGGATCTATTTTGTTGTCATTTGCATCATGAAATACAAGAAGCCCATTTGAGCATATCTCTCGGAGTCCACGGCGCGAAGTACCTCATATAGAGGCTTGATAGCCTTCATTATCCTTTCAGTCCGTTGCCAGAATGTCTATCTCGTCACTAAATTTTCACATTGCTTCTCTCAGTATTTGCCCTGGCATATTTGCTCTGCTGCCATTCCTGACTGACAAACATCTGACGCAGCTCTGCTTTCTTGTCAAGAAGGCTATCAAGTGCAATATAATTAGTAACAAACCGTGTGACCCCTGGCCTTAATATTTCTTTTCTGTAAAGCTCCTCATCAATGATAAGATCCATGTATGGTTATATATAAATCTGGTAATAGACTGTGCTAGCTCAACAATCTTCTGTATCCTGCAGATTTTTTCAATATCCATCAACATGAGGTCTATAAATGTACAGCACAAGGGGTCCAGAAAATATGCGGTCGCCGTTTCATCAAGATCTATCTTGCGGCCTTGTACTGTGGACCATTATCAGTGATGACCTGTACGACATTATGCTCTCTCGCCTGATCAATCATCTTCTCCATCAATCTGAGGATATAATTGGCATCGTGCACCTGATCTGAAGCACCAATAGACTTCTGAAAAAAGTCTTTCCATCATAATAAATCAAGAAATTGACGATGCTCCGTCTAGCGAGATCGGTCCAACCATCACAGATCACTGTCAACCATACATGGGCCACTTGCTCTGATATGAGGATATCTATCCTTCTAGCTTCCCTTATTGCTATCCAAAAGCTGACCATAGATATTCCTCGATAGCTCTCCTTGTTATCCTTTTTCAGCATTGTGTTAATCCTCTGTTGCTTGGAATCTCTACTGCGAAAGGCATGTGGATCGACATCATGAATAGTGGCTCCTTCAGGAATGTTCCTGGAAGACTTCTTGCTACTTCCAAATACTCCCAATATAGATGCAATACGCTTGGTGCCTCTCTTGACAGGCTCTCTGATTGAGGTCCTAAACTGTCTCAGACTCTCTTGCAGCACTAGTAGAAGCGGATCCCGATCCTAATTCAAAAGCTAATGGCCCAAATCGCTGTCTATGCCTGGCTGCCTCCTCCTGCTGCCTTTGCTCATACAAGCTCGCCTGAATAGCAGCCTCCATCTGTGCCTCCTCATCAGAAGGAATAAATGCTCCCTCTGACTCCCTGGAGTAATAAGGTGGTTCTACGGCTCTGCACTCCACCTCTGCCTTTTTCTCTGCTGCTCTTTCTTTCCCAGCTTTAAAATCAGCAAAGTATTTCTTCATCAACTAATGGACCTCCTGTGGACACCGTCGGCATGCAGAAATATTAGGATAGTCGTCAGCCAACTGTTGCTTTAACTTTGTTACCCCCTACCTTTGAATTCAGTATTGCACCATTTATACCTCCAGTGATGTCGACCCGAGAGCATCTCTCCATACAACCAGCCAATGTCCCGCTCCTTATCCTTCTTTCTCGATAGATCCATATCTGAATATTTAAATTACATATAAGGTCAATAATAATGTTTATTAATTAATACTTTATTAACCTAATTTTAAAAATTTAAATTATTATTATTATTTTTTTATTTAAAAAAATTAAAAAAATAAAAAAATTTAAATTTTAGATTCATGTAGTATTCTATCATACATGCTACATATAATATTTTTAAGATTCTAGAAATGCGTTAAAAGTCAATTTTTCTTCAATTTAAGATCTAGAGCACTATTCATGAGACGCATCAAAATTTGAATAAATCGACATGAAATTTATAATGAGAGTAGCTTACGAGCTTTAGATTAATAATTTATAATTACAATTTTTTTACTAATTATTTTTTTAATTAATTTATTAATCTAAAAATTAATTTTTAATTTAAAAAATTATATACTTAAAAAAAATCGAGATCTTAGTATTATTGTGTAGATCTATCCTACATCTACCATATACTCTAAAATCATAGCCAACAAAAAAATTGACAGCATTTCTCCTTAATTTTATGTTTTGCACGGATTTTAAAAAAAAAATGAGAGGGAAGAGGGAAATAGGGAAAGAAAAGCTATACGTACCTTGATTCTACCTTCCTCTTCGACTTCTGGATATTTGATTGTGTTGAAATGAATTAATTTTTTTTTTTAATCTCGTCATCGCAAAACAAATAACAAACAGAGCTCTCTGTTGTTAAAGCTCTTAAGAGCTTTCTCGGAAGCCCCCCCAGCATGTCACATGGCTAGTAGCCATGTGACAAAAACAAAACCCCCCTGCGAACCGACCTGAACCGGGCCGAACCGGACTTGAACCGACCGAACTGAGCGGTTTGGCCTCATTTCGATCGGTTCAGCACTGGTTCGGGTCCGGTTCGGGCCGGTATAATATATATATATTAAATTTTTATGGGGCGGGAACTATTTTCTGTGGCCGAACTGTGTCGATCGGCCACTGGTCCGGTTCGGTATGCTTCGAACCGGTCGATTCGGCACTGTTCGGAGAACCCTGCTCCCTAGTGTTTGAATTTGAATCAACTGAGTGCTCCACCGTAGATGCAACTATCTTTCCTTTTCCTTTATCTCTAGGTTGAATAGATTGCGAGGGATGATAGGCTGTATCAGTTGGAGCCTTATGAGAAATATTGTTACTTGTCCATTATTTAGTATCAATCCTAGCTTTGCTAGCTACAAAACTGGTTGGTCAAGGAGGCGATCTTGGCTCATCAAGCTCGGCTCCTGCTGCTAACTCACGATCCATCCAATCATTGGATGTTCATCCTCATTAAAAATCACTCACAGTTGGATCCAAGGATTCAGGTCCCGACAGGACATCTCACGGGACACTGGGATGGGATACCATTTCATGTGTTGGGACAGGACATCCCGCCAGCATCCCAGTGTCCCAATCGGGACATCGTGGGATGTTCTCTATCCTGAGTGTCGGGACGGGGCGGGACGCCGACGCGTCCTGTTCTAGGAAACAACCAGGACAACCCTATCCCACAGGATTTAAAACCTTGGTTGGATCAGATTATTTCAACTTAACTTTCTCTTGGATGCACTTTAGCCTCAATCTTAAATTATAGTGTACAAATATAAGATCATTAAGACGTTTCTGTTTTAGACGGTTCTTTTACTTAGAGTGGATAAGGTCGAAGGTTGGTCAGTTGTACTCATATTCACTTGATATCATCTGTGAGAGAATCTTGACAGTAATATTTTTTAAATGTTTTGTAGATATACCAAAATGCATCCAACATTTAGCTGCAAAAGATAGTAGATCATTGAGAATTTGAGATTCGACAAAACAAAAAATCACATTGAATCTTATATTAGACTATGTACCTACCAGGATTCTTCCTCGATTTACTTCTAATTATTGTAGTAAATCTAGAGAATTTGTGCCCTTTCTAAATATTTGTCTGGAAAAAAATTATTGTTATGATATGTTGTTTTAAGTTACAATTAATAAAAATTACTTAACAATTTCAACCTAACTTGTTCTAGATACATAGCCACGAATTTGGATTGAGCTCCATCTTACATCTTACATTGCATAGGGTAGATATAAGCTGATCATCCATGGTAATGTCTGGTATTGAATACTGGAATCTCGGATTCAGATAGTAAGCAGCATTGATTTTTAAAACGAGTTAAGTGTACTTGTATAAATATAATTGAATTTTTAAATTTTTAGAGTGTTCTTAATTTGTTGCCTACCTGTTAGATGCAAATCCATATCCATTTGATAGCTCCACCATCGATCAATGATCCGAATGTACTTATTGATTTGAGTTGGATTTGTGTTGACTCTGGTCTTGATTTTGATGATTGACAAAATACTTAAGTATATATGAGTACTAATGTGTGTTAAAAGTGTTTATTAGATACATGTATTCATCAATGTTAAAAGATTGAAAAGATTGTCATTTAGTTGAAGAAGCTAGGGATTTTCAAGTTATAAGGGCTTTGGAACATGAGGAAGATCTTAAAGAGCTCATTATTTAAATTTGGACGAGTTTCGGAGCTTGGCACACCCAGCACGCCAAATATCAAGCCAAGTGTCGACTCAAAGTGCCGACTCAAGGTCTGAGAGCAAGAAAAATACAGAATAGTATCAATCCAGAATTTTTGTCTTGAGCTGATCTAAGTGTCGACCCTAAGTGTCGACTAACCTGTCAAGTGTCGACTCACCAGATTCAAGTGTCGATACTTGGAATAACGGTTAGTTTTTCAGAAATGCAGAACTGATTTTAACTTGCTTCAAACGGCTAGTTTTTCATCTCCAACGGTCATAAACGGTCATTTATGGGTTGGAGAGCTATATTAACACCAAAAATCAAATAAGAAAGTAATTCTTTGGTTAGATCATTGAATATCCTTCAAGGATTCAAGTATTGAGTGGTTCAAGCCTTCAAGCTTCCAAAGATAAGAGAGTTGATCCAAGTCCACAACATCAAGCTTCATTCAAAGGCTTCAACAAATTGAAGATAAGCTTCTTCAAGATCATCCAAGGGCTTCAAAGAGATACTTGCTTTTTTTAGAAAGCTTTATTGTATTCTTTACTTTCATTCTTACATTGTTGTATCAAGGTTTTTGGTGAGCCTTGAAAAATCAAAGAGGTTGTTGGTTAGCCTTTGTGTAAAACCAATATAACAGGTGATCCCGTAAAACTAACATAGGTTGTTGGTGAGCCCGTAAAACTATCGAAGGTTGTTGGTGAGCCCGTAAAACTATCGGAGGTTGTTGGTTAGCCTAAGTTAGAAAGCTAACAAGGATTTTGACTTGTGAGCTTGGTTAAAACAAGTTGGGTTTGATTAGTGAGCCCGGAAAACTAAACTATTGTAATCTTGGTGATTATAATAGAATATCCAAGGGAAACTTGGGAGTGTATGTAGGTGCCTTGGAGTGCACCGAACCACTATATATTCTTGTATTTGAGATTGCTCTTGTTCATTGCTTATTTACTCTTGCATGTACTTTGTTAATTTCGTTACATATTTTCATTAAGCACACAAGCACTTTGGCAAAACATAAGTACTTGATTTGAATTGGCACATACTTGTTTTATATCCATTGAAATAGTTCAAATAATCTTTAAAACCCAATTCACCCCTCTCTTGGGTTGTGTTGACTCCATTATTGATTTTAATGATAAGCAAAACGATTAAGTATAAGTTGAGTACTAATGGTTTCTTTGAAGTGTGTTGTTGTTGAAAAAGGTGCTCACAAATTTGAAGAAGTTTGTTTGATTGAAGAAACCAAGTTTGGATGAAAAGAACTGCTCAAAGAGGATTTGGACAATCAATATTTGCTTGAATGATTATTTGAGTTAAGTAGAAATGTGTCTCAACTCAAGTTCAGACTTTTTTGTGAAGTTTTCAGTGAGGTGTCGACTCAAAGTGTCGACACATGACACCAAGTATCGATACATGACACTAAGTGTCGACACATGGAGGTGAAGTATCGACTCAAGCTGGTACGCAAAGTATGTTTCAGATGGCATGGCTGAAGTGTCAACACATGGACCTGAAGTGTTGACTCAAAGTGTCGACACATGGATCAGCTCATCGCCTGAGATTTTCAAGCCATAGAACTTGTTGAAAATGAAGAACTGCTGAAGTGACGACACATGGAAGAGAAGTGTCAACTCAAAGTGTCGACTCATCTGAGTAAATGTCGACACATTTGAGATTTTCAGAGAACCAGATTGAAAATATTTGAACTTTGTGCGACTCAAGAAGTTCAAGTGTCGACAGGAAGTGTCGACTCAAAGACTGAAGTGTCGACACATGGAGTTTTGGAAACAGTAACGGCTTGTTTTTCAAATGCAGAACTCGACCCTTTTGCCCTCCAACGGCTAGTTTTTCAAGTCTAATGGCTAGAAACGGGATTTGAGGTCTTGGGAAAGTATTTATTTGCTCCAAATCAAATCAAATGGGTAACTATTGAATATTATTGATGAGAATGAGATAAGAGCATTCAAGAGAGAAGAAAAGAGAGCTTTAACTCCTATTCATTGAATATTCAATCACTCTCAAGCAAAAACAAGTCTCCAAGCATTCAAGAGCATTGAAGATCATCCATTCTTGAGCATTTAAGAGGCTTCAACAAGTTCAAAGCACTTCTACATCGAGCTTCAAAGAGATATCCGCTTTTGTTTAGAAAGCTTATTTTGTTTCATAACTTCAAATCTTTATTTGTTGTAAGGGTTCTTGGTTAGCCTATTGTAAAACCAAGGGAGGTTATTGGTGAGCCTTTGAAAACCAATAAGGTCGGTGGTTAGCCCGCAAAATCACTTAGGTTCTTGGTTATCCCGGAAAACCAAGGGAGGTTGGTGGTTAGCTCGTAAAACCATTTAGGTTCTTGGTTAGCCCGTAAAACCAAGTGAGGTTTTGACTTGTTGGCCTTATGAAAACAAGTTGGGTTTTTGATTAGTGAGCCCGCAAAACTAATCAACCATAATCGGTGTGATTATAGTGAATTTTCAAGGGATCTTGGAGAGTGGATGTAGGTGCATTGGATAGCACCGAACCACTATATTTCTTGGTCTTTGTGTTTGATTGATCTCTCTACTTGCTATTCTTTTATTACTCTTTATTTCTGCTGCACTTTTAATTTAAGAGCATTACATTTGAATTCATAGTACCTTGCTCATTTAATTGTTGGATTGGATTGCTTAGCATTGCATTGCATTAAGTAAATAATTTTTTAGAGACCCAATTCACCCCTCTTGGGTTGCTTACTAGGCAACCGGTTTTATCATCACTGGGCAACAATTTGTCTCTTAGATCTTTTTCTGTCCTTTTTATCATGTTATAAAAGAAGCACATTTAAGGATATCGTTTAGAGCCCACGGCTCGAAGTACCTTATATAGAGGCTTGATAGCCTTCACTATCCTCTTGGCCCGCTATCAGAATATTTGTCTCATTATTAAGTTCTCCATATGGCTCCCCTTAGTGTGTCCTAGCATATCTAATCTGCTGCCAATTTGGATTGACAAACATCTGACGCAGCTCTAGTTTCTTACCAAAAAGATTATTAAGTACTATATAATTTGTAGCAAACCGCGTAATACCTGGTCTCAATATTTCTCTCCATGTATAGCTCCCCATCAATGCTAAGACCCATGTGTGGTAGTAGATGAATCTGATGATATTCTGTGCTAATTTAACTTTCTTCTGTATTCTACGAATCTTTCTAATATCCATGAACATGAGATCGAGACATTGTGCAGTACAAGGGATCCAGAAAATATGTGGTCACTATTCCATTAAGATCTTTCCTGCGGTCCTATATTGTGATTCATTATTTATGATGACCTATATGACATTCTGCTCTCCCACCCAATCAACCATCCCTATCAATCTAAGGATGTAGCTAGTGTCATACACCTGATTTGAAGTATCAATAGATTTATTTAAAAATATTTCTCCATCATAATAAGTTAAGAAGTTGATGATGCTGCGTCTGGAGAACCTATCCAACCATCACACATCACTGTCAATCCATATACGGGCCTCTTACTTTGATAGGAGGTAATACATTTTTCTAGCTTCTTATTGTTGTCCGGATGATCTACATCTGCACCAGCAACTTGTATAGTTGCAATAGCAGAGTAATAATACGGGTTGTTTGCTGCGTGCGCTGGGATATGATGAAGTAAAACTATGAGCCAATAGCCCACCATATCTTTCTTCTTATCCTTTTTCAGCATATAATCGATTCTCTATTGCTTGGAATCTCTGTTAGGAAAGGCATATGGATCCACGTCATGGATAGTGGCTCCTGCTGGATGTCCCTAAAAGATTTATTTCTACTGTCAAATGCTTCCAACATGGATGCAATACAGTTGGTACCTCTTCTGGCGGACTCTTTAACTGAGGAGGTCCTTTTAAACTGTGCTTCAGATTCTCTTGCAATACTTCTAGAGTCCAATTTCGATCCCGACTCAAAAGTTGATGGTCCAAATTGCTCTCTTTACCTGGTTACCTCTACTCATACAAGCTTGCTTGAATGGTAGCCTTGATCTGTATCTACTCATCCTTTGGAATAGATGCTTTTTTTGACTTCCTGGAATGATAAGAAAGTGGTTCTGCGGCTCGATGGTCCACCTTTGCCTTCTTCAAAGTCTTTTCCTTTGCTTTGAAATCAGCGAAGTGCTTCTTCATCGGTTGATGTTCTGGTGGACAATGTCGACATGCAGATACATTAGATAGCCACCAGGTAAGTACTGCTTTAATCTTATTATCCTACCATTCTTAAATTTTATATTATACCATTTATATCTCTAATGATGTCGACTCAAGAGCATTATCCCATACTCCTAACCAATGTTATGCTCTAGATCGTTCTTTCTCGATGGATCCATTCCTAAAGATTAAAAAAATACATCAGCTTAATAATTACATAAAATTAATAGAAGTTTACCTTTTTTTTTTAAATTAATTATATATATATTTAAAAATTTTTAGAATAAAAAATTAAAAAAAACAAAAATATAATTTTATCTTAGATTCATATAGAATCTTATCATGGATGCTACATATATTTTTTTAAGACAGTGGGCTTGCATAAAATGCCACTTTTTTTCAAAATTAGGTTTAGAGCACTATTCACACAATGCATCAACACTTGATAAATCGATACAAAATTTATGATAAAAATAGCTTGCAAGCCCCAAAACCATAATTTTATTTTATGATTTTTTAAAATTAATTTTATTTTTTTATTTTTAAAATATTTTTAAATCTAAAAAATTTTATACTTTATAAAAAAAGTGATCTTAGTATCATTATATAGATCTTTCATATATCTACAATATATTCTAAAATCATGCTAAAATAAAAAAAATGACAAAGTTTTCTTTGTTTTTTCATGTCGCATGAATTTTGTTTTAAAAAAAGATAAGGAAGAGGGAGGAGAGAGAAGAAGATGGATTTACATATCTTTAATCAACGTTTTTCCTTGATTTCCCAACATTTGGATCACTTGGATAGGAAAAAATGGCTTTGGAAAGCTCTCTCCTGAGGTTTCTATCAAACTAAGAACCCGAGAGGTTCTTAGTTATATTAAAACAAACCCCCTACCCCTACCTACAATAAACTATTCGATTCGGATCCAAACTAGACCTGAACTGGGCTTGAACCAAGCTGCACCGTCCGAAATGCACGATTTGAGTGCAGAACCATACCGTTTCGTTCCAGTTCGGAAGGTTTTTGGGCGATTCAGGCATCCGTGCTAAAATCCATGGCCGAACTGTGCCGATGCCTGGCCGGTCCGGTTCGGTTTGCCTCGAACCGGTTGGTTCAGCATTGTTTAGAGAACCCTGATTCCAGACAAATAAAAATGATACCATATGTCCATGCTTGTAGCAAATTTGATTGATGTTTAAATTTGTTACTGTATATGTGCTGCTTCTCTAACAACCTAATGCATTTTGTGCTTTTCTGCATGTATGTCCACATTTGTTGGTTCTTCTACTTAACTGTTGTAAAGATTTTAGAACTAGTTATATGTGAAAAAGATTTATGGTCTAAAAAGTGATGCAGGAAAGTTAAGGAAAAAAAGATCCGGATGTGAAACATTTGAAAGATGGGGTGAATGTAGAATACTTGGAATATAGTTGTTTGTGAAAAGCCTTCCATTGCCATTACTTGGAAATGACAACCTCACATTCTGATGTGTATGCTCTGTCATAGATTCTTTGGACTTACCATACAGTTTTCGATATTGTTTTATCATGTGAAATATTCTGTCTGTTTAGCGTTGTTTCTCCCGGGCATTGTTTACCAGTAGTCATAGTGGTATGTTCACAAAACAATTGATTCTTGCAGGTTACAACACCATTGCTAAAGTTCATGGTAGAATTTGTCTTAAACAAAGCTCAGCGATTAACTTTTGATTCATCATCTCCTAATGGGATTCTTTTATTCCGGGAAGTCAGCAAGTTAATTGTGGCATATGGATCACAAATCATCTCTCTTCCAAACAGTGCAGATATTTATGCTAACAAATACAAAGGAATATGGATCTCATTAATCATTCTTACAAGGGGTGAGTTCTTGCTACATTTCTTCATGCTTGTGCATTTCCTGAATGCTAAGTGGAGTTCTTGCTACATTTCTTCATGCTTGTGCATTTCCTGAATGCTAAGTGGAAATGCTAATACCATGACTTTGTTATTTGTCTTTACAATGTTCTTTGTACTGAGTGGTAATCTGTAATCTTTCTTCTGATCAATATTAACTAATGCCTATTTACTTCTTAATTGTGCCAACTAATAGGTGACAAATTGATCTTGCTCTTCCAGATTTTTATAAGCTTGCATTCTTGTTAAGGATTTGACTGAGGCCTTCACCTCATGTCAACTTGGTGTGGCACATAATTGGTCATTATGTGTGCTAGTGCGTGCCAAGCATTGTCATGACATGATACTGCATGTACTATGCTATGTCAAGTGGGCTTGGCACCAGCATGTTGCATTTATAACATTGTGCTAACAAAAATATTACATAACTCAGCAGTTTGAGGTCTAATGATATCTTGACCAATGCTTGGGTTTAGATGTATGCTAATTGAATGTTTCATTGTTGTCATTATGCTATCTTGACCAATGCTTGGGTTTAGATGTATGCTAATTGAATGTTTCATTGTTGTCATTGTCAAGGTTTTAAATCTCGTGGGATGGGTGTCCCGGTTTTCACCCAAAATGGGATGTGGGACATCCTGTCCTATCTCGATGGCCATCTTGATCAGGCACCCAGTACATGCGCAAAGGAACGATTCATGTTTCTTGAACTGGTAGATCACATAGCCAAAAATTGAAGTGCTTTGAGAGCTGTGTGGGCACAATCCAACTGATGACATCACAAAAGGTCAATCATTCTATTGCGCAAAAGATACAACCTAAGCCTGTTTCTACCTGTGGATTGCACAAAGCCACAAATTCGAGTGCTCTGAGAGCTGTGTGGGCATGATCCAACGGATGATGTCATTGTCATGAAAGAAGATCAATCATTCTATCATGCAAAAGATATAGCCCGAACCTACTTCAATCAGTGGATCTCACAAAGCCACAAATTGGAGTACTTTGAGAGTTGTGTGGGCACGATCCAATGAATGACATCATGAAAGAAGATCAATCATTCTATCATGCAAAAGATATAACCCAAACCCACACTTGAAAAGGGCCTTAGGGCTGTTTGACGACTTCTTGCTTTTCTAGTCCTCTCCTCTCTCTCCTGGTTGCCTCGTTGGAAAATCTGAACACCTCCTTCCTCCCTCCTTCCTCTTTCCTCCCTTCTCATTCCTGAGGTCCTCCCTTATGACATGCTCTGCTCTCTTCGTAAGAAAATCAGAATTGAAAGATAAAGGCCGTATCCTCCCTCCCGACGGATGATGCCAATGCCAACGCATCAGCGGAAAAAGGTCAGTCTTTCATTCTTCTTCCTCTCGGCGATGAATTGGCTGTTCGAAGTAGAAAAAAAAGGGCAATTCCCGACTGGGACAGCCATACTGGTGCATGATCTGGCTGCGATGAAGGTAGGACATCTGGGATGGAGGCCGGAAGTACATTTTGGAGTCCCACACCTGTTCTAGGTGCCATGAGCTCAATGGAATGGGATGGGATGGTCGGGACGGCCCCCATCCCACTGTAACTTAAATCACTGGTGTTTGTTATTTCTGATGTTCATTGATATGGATGCATACTTATTGTACTATGATTCTGCTATGGGCCTTTGTTATTGGTTTGGCTACAAGGATAAACTGTTTGCATAAACCTCAGCATAATTGCTTGATACTGGTGTTGGATGACAGCTTGAGGTATCTATTATTCACGGACAGAGTAGTGTTAAGTGATTAATTATGGACAAAGTGGATGCTATGTTGGTTTTCTAGATGAAAGAATTTAAAGATACAGAATTTGAAATCGTTCAAGTAAAGATTCCAAATGCTGGTATTACGTGATGCATTTGCGTGGGCTGAATGGTGCTGTTAAAGTGGTATTGCTTGATACGTTAGCTGCTCTGCTTTAAGCCGAATTGGGCATGCTGATTGAATAGAAATATTGAGAAAGAGGGACAAGAAAAAGAGAAAAAAGGAAATATATTAGCAAGCTTATGCACTGAATATTATATATAGGAACACTTTTTGACCATGCAAGGGTTCAGATAATTAACTATATTTAATGTAATTAAGATTGCATTCCTCATTACAGGACCATACTGACACTTGGCAGTTGACATTACCTTTGATGTCTGCACCAAAAATTGTACCATTTGTCGTGCGGTATGGTATGTGTTGGTATCATACTGTGCTAGTCCCTTACTGTTATGCCTACTGGCGCTGATACTTCAAACTTGTTAAGAACATTTTATGATGGCTGTCAGTGCTATACTGGTTTACATGTTAAAGCCATAACAATGTTGACAACTTTACATTGGAATATGGTGGTCACTTTCTACCAGTACCCGTTGGCATTTGACTCTGTGGTTAAAGCAAACAAGATTACATACGAAATAATTTTGTTTGACTGGTGGAGTTTAAATGGAAAAGGAGCAGTATTACAACCATAACGACATTAATACAGAACTTTTTCCTTCTCAAGGTAGCTTTTACAAGTCCAAGTATTTTCTTCTGCAAGTGGTTGGTATTTCTTATCTCTATTATGCATTATGAAGTTGTGTATTGATTTTTCCTTGCTAGTTACTAAATAGCATCAAAGTTGATAGAGGATGGCACACTTGAAACAAGTCAAATGCTTGATAGCAAATATTAGCAGGCTACAATTTTGTTCTGTTTTTTTATTTGCTGTGGCTTATTGTCAGTTTGAATTTTCCATCTAACTTGCGTTTCAGTGGATGGTATTCCTGAATAGCTAGTGTTTATGATTTTTTTGCTGCTTAATCAATGCTGTTCATGTAATGTATCACAGCATTGGCCGGGAATTATGTCAATTTTGGTGTGTTTGAATTATATGGTGACAGGGCACTTGTGGATGCCCTCGATGTCTCCTTAAAGATGACTCTATCAATTCCCATGCCTGATATATTGGCATTCCGAAAGGTGAGATATCTGATTTGGCTTGAAAACATGTTTTCTTTTAAGTTACCTTACAATATTTTCATCTAGTTGGCTTGTATTTTTTCTGTTTCTAGCTTAGTTAGTCTTGTTCAGTGAGAAATAGGTCAAACTTCACCTCTATAGATTCTCTAATATTGCACTGTCATTTCTAGCATTACTGCAAATTGAATTTTGGGTCCTATATTCATGAATACCATGAAAATGTGATCTGCTCTCCTAGGTGATGTTCAAATGGAAAAGAACTCTCTTTGTATGTGGCTGAATGCCTTTGTTCATCTGTCTGACTGGTATTATATTCAACAAACCTATACACCTTTCTCATCTCATAAATTTTAATACACATAATAGTTATAGGCAGCTTTCATAGGTAAATATTGGAGCTTGGGAAATGTGAGTTCAGTGCTTAAAAAATCCACACCTTGATGTACAATTTAGTAGATGGAGATGCTCTGCAATGTAACTGTCACCAATTCTTTGGTCATATGCTTACCATGGTTACTGGATTTTCATATATTAGCAATTTCCTTAGTTTCATACTATTACATTAGCAAAAGTTGATGGACATATATAATAGTTAGTCCATAAAACAAGTTCACGTGTTTTGGGGTCTGTTGTACTGTTTTCTATACTGCCCCTAATATCATACATCAAGTTCACCGTTGCTAGATTTGGCTTGACTACATTCTGCTTCTTGTTTTCAGGCATAGCACCATTCTAGCGTCTCATCAGATTTTCGGAGGGATCTACTATATATTGTTCTAAATTCTCTATGCTGGTCAGCAGACATCTCTGTTTCAAAGTATAATTTGCTTAAGAAACAGATGCACTACTTGTACTTAGGTAAAAGAGTTCCTCTAGAACTAGTTAGTTCAATCTGATCTGATTTATCTTTGGATAGAAGTTTGTCTTAAAGCTAGGGAGAGGAATCCGACTCGAAGTATGTAAGGACGGATCTCGTGGGTATAAATAGAGAGTATGTATCTCATCTTTTTTAATCAAGAAGAAATATAGAGGTATAGGGATTTGATCCTTATCTTTGAAAATTCTCTTCTACCTTTATAAGATTCGAGTAAAGCGGGTTGAAGGAAATCTTCCTTCTTGATTGAATCAAGTTGGTATCAGAGTGTCGATCCTATACATCTATGTGTAGGGTTTTGCGTGGTGCTCCTAAGCCTTGGAAAGACTTAGGAGGCCATGGCAGGGTTGCTGGAGGCGATCCCTGGGAGCTTGGAGGCGTGCCCAGAGGTCCTGGAGGTGTTCCAGAGGTCCTGGAAGTGTTCTAGGAGGGTCCAGAGTCATGTTGGGTTAGGGGGCTTGACCCGGGGTTGTGGTTTTTCTCACATTGATTTGTTAGGGGAGTTTTTGAGGGATTATAACATAACCCAGTTGGGTTATGGGGTTTAGGTCTAGAGGTTTAGTCGGTTCCATTTGGTGTGAAAGGGGTTTGAGGCTAGGTAGTTAGTTGGTTAGTTGGTTAGCCCAACCAACTAAGGATCCTAACTATTTAGCGGTCCTAACCACCTTGAACCTAGCGTCCAAGCCCAAGAATTAGTTGGTTGGTTGTAACCAACTAGGAAGCCCAACCTCTTTTGGAGTCCAAACCGTCCAAGACCAAGATAATCGCCCACATGCTATAAAGAAGCGGGGGCGATGTTTTGAGGTCTTGGACCGGAAGCGAGAAATCAGAGGGAGGGCGCACGGAGGGGTTTTCTTGTGCGTGGAGCCTCTTGGAACCATGAGGGCCTGGGACCGTGAGGTATTTCACGGGGCTTGGAGAAGGGAAGTCGTGCATGAGGGAGTCCGCGGGTTGGAGCTTCTTCTCGATTTGTGAGAGGTGAGAGGAGGCTGGTGTCATTGTGTCTTGTAACAAGTTTTTCTCCAAGGATTAATAATAGTCTCTCTTTTCTTTTAATTTCTTTCTATATCTTCTCATACTTCTTGGTTTAAAAAGAAAGCTGTCATCATCACGTCAGGAACTCTCCCTCGTTGCTTCCGTGGTATATATTATGATCCGGGATTTCCAACAAGTGGTATTAGAGCAGGTTCGAGCACGGGAAGAGGAGGTTTCTATCCCAGGATCCTTTCGAGGTTTCTCCAGGATTTTGGAGAAGGGTTCAGATCTAGGATTTTCTCAAGGTGTTGAGAGGAAGGATAAGATCTGGGGCTGCTGTCTATACCCTCTTTATATTAGGTATCTTTTTCAAGGTTTTTGTCAATCTTTCGCTGTTTTGTAATTGTTTTGGATCATAGAAGGCAGCGGGGTGAAGATTGGTATGGAGAAGTTTGATGGAAAAGGAAGTTTCACCATGTGGAAGGTTAGGATGGAAGACTTGCTGGTTCAGATGGGATTAGATATGGCTTTGGAAGATAGGTCAGGGGGTTTGAATGACAGAGTGGATGTTCTTGGAGAAAAGGGCATGTGCCACGATCCGGGCTTATCTAGTGAATGAAGTTTTGTCTGGCATGTTAAGAGAAGACATCCAAGGAATTGTGGTCGAGGTTGCACACCATGTATATGGGAAAGAATATGTGCAACAAGTTGGTGCTGAAGAAGCAACTGTATAGCCTTCGGATGCAAGAGGGTGAGGATGTTGCGGGACACATTCAGCGGTTCGACCGGATGAGCATGGATTTGCTCAACATTGGGATGGATTTTGAAGAGGAAGATAAGAGTCTGCTTCTTTTATGTTCACTACCCGGGAGCTTCGGTCCGTTGGTGACTACACTGCTGTATGGAAAGATGCTGGTGTATGAGGAGATCATATCAATGCTAAGGTTCAATGAGCAGCGGGAACGGATGACGAAAAGGGAGGTCTTCCAGGAGGGTTTGGCTGTGTCAGAGAGGCCAAGGAAATGGAAGAACAAAGGTGAACAGGTGGGACGGGTACAGTCCGGGAAAGGTAGCATGGCAGGCAAGTGCTACGGGTGTGGTGTAGCAGGGCACTTTAAGCGGGAGTGTCCGCTTAGGAAGAAGTGCAGGGATGGAGAAAAAGAAAGCCCGGATTTCTCAGGTTCAGTCGCTGGGTCAAAGGAAGAGTTGGATGAGCTCTTGGTTGTTTTGGAGGAGCGTGCGGGATGCAGTATATCCAAAACGGTCTCGAAGGGGTTCGCAGGTTGCGAAGGGTTCGAGGAGACAACGACTAGGTATGAGGTGCAGTGGCAGGCTCAGCAGGGCAGCGTTGAGCGGCTAGCCTCGGGATTTCATTCTGTGGTATTAGAGGGACTTCAGTCTTAGGTGGAGCACCGGGGAGAGGTGGCTTCACGGGTGGAGTAGGATTCGACACGAGATCAGAGTGGAGTGCACGGGGAGTCATATCCCAGCACCAGCGCCAGGAGTGCACCGAGGCAGGTGGAGCAGTGTGCACAGGTAGTGAGGCATGGCTTTGAGGAGATGGTATCAGGTAGAGCTCCAGTTGTAGCGAGTGCCGGCTCAGGATTGCTTGGATCTCTCCAGGAAAGTCCAAGAAAAAGACTGATGCCGCTACCAGGCAGAATGAAGGCTACAATGATGGTGCCAGGATACAAGGATTTTCAGCGGGGAGGCGGTCATCCCAAAGGCCTCCAAGGGAGCTTAGCAGCTGAAGGGTGTTGTCAAAGGCAAGGAGATCCATACAAGAGGCTGTCATGATATGCAGTTATAGCGGGATTGTGCAGGAGGACATTGCCAGGTTTGCCAAGGCTTGGGAGCACCAAGGTGGAGATTGTAGAGTTTTGCGTGGTGCTCCTAAGCCTTGGAGAGACTTGGGAGGCCATGGCAGGGATGCTGGAGACAATCCCTGGGAGCTTGGAGGCGTGCCAAGTGGTTTCTGGAGGTATTCCAGAGATCCTGGAGGTGTTCCAGGAGAGTCCCAGGGTCATGTTGGGTCAGGGGGTTTGACCCAGGGTTGAGGGTTTTTTCACATTGATTTGTTGGGGAAAGTTTTTGAGAGATTGTAATATAACCCAGTTGGGTTATGGGACGTGTAGTTGGTTTCCTTTGGTGTGAAAGGGGTTTGAGGCTAGATAGTTAGTTGGTTAGTTGGTTAGCCCAACCAACTAAGGACCTAACTACCTTGGGGTCTTAACCATCTTGAACCTAGTGTCCAAGCCCAAGAATTAGTTGGTTGGTTATAACCAACTAGGAAGGTCAACCTCTTTTGGAGTCCAAACCATCCAAGACCAAGATAACCGCCCACATGCTATAAAGAAGGGGGGGCGACGTTTTGAGGTCTTGGACTGGAAGTGAGAAATCAGAGAGGGCGCATGGAGGGGTTTTCTTGTGCGTGGAGCCTTTGGAACTATGAGTGCTTGGGACCGTGAGGTATTTCACGGGGCTGGGAGAAGGGAAGCCGTGCATGAGGGAGTCCGCAGGTTTGAGCTTCTTCTCGATTTGTGAGAGGAGGCTGCTGTCATCTCGTGTCTTGTAACAAGTTCTTCTCCAAGGATTAATAATACAGTCTCTCTTTTCTCCTAATCTCTCTTTTATATCTTCTCCTACTTCTTGGTTTAAAAAGAAGGTTGCTATCATCACATCAGGAACTCTTCCTTGTTGCTTCCGTGGTATATACTCTGATCCGGGATTTCCAACACCATGGAGGGGTCTTAGTATATGGTTCAACGTGCGAGCAATGCAAGTAATCAGGAGAAGGGATATCTGTGCTTCAATCATATTGAAAGACAGATATGTATGGTTGCTAGTTTTTCTGAGTAGATGATGAGATGAAGGGACATCTTACATAATTGGAGGAGAAAATTAACCAACTCATCGAGATCATCTTTAGATTGGCAGTACCTTCAACGAAGGTGGAAGCACAAGCACCAATAACAACTATTGCGAAGCTATCTCCAATGTTTGGAGAAGAGAATCCTTCGTCCAGTAAGGATGAATAACCTAGAGCCACAAAAAACCTCTCTTCAACCATTTAAAGTTGATGCTCAAATTAAGATCCCCGTATACAATCGGATTGTTGCGGAAAAGTTGGATAACTAGTTAGACTAGTTAGAAATCTATTTTACTATGGGTATTCTAGTATATAGAAAGTAGCTTTTGCCTGTCTCAAGCTTTTTAGCCACGCTCTCATGTGGTGAAATTTGTACATAAGAAACACTGATGTTTCTAATCTGACGTGGAGCAAATTCAAGGGCCTAATCAAGCCTAGCAGTTCACCATATGGATCTTTTATGGTTCTAGTGCCAAAAAAAGATGATGAATGGAGGTTGTGCATTGATTACATGCTTTGAATAAGATCATCATCAAGAATAGGTACCCTCCACCTCTAATTAATGATTTATTAGATCAACTGAAATATGCATGTTATTTTTGAAAGAATAGTGCCCTGAAAGCTAATCATATTTATTATTTAACAGGGGCATTTTTGTATAGTTTTTCTAACTCATGTATGATATTATATTAATAAAAGGCATTTTGGTTCATCATATATTGTATCCAAGGATCGTTGAATCGGTACCGGGACCTGTACCAGTCAGTGACCGGTACGGTATGGTACCGTACCATACCATACCATACCGGTACATGTACTGGCATTAAAAAATTGAGATAAAATGTCTCTCCCCCCTCTCAAGCAAGGTTCGTTGAACCAGACCTTAATCGGATCCGAACCAAGCCAAACCGAGCCCGAACCGGGCGCTATGCACCAGTTCGGTACCGTACCAGTACAGAAATATATCTTTTATTATTTTTTTAATAGTCCGGAGGCCGGACCATTTTTTGTGGGTGAATCATATCGGCTCATGGTCGTTAGGTACGGTATGCCCCGTACCGGGCGGTATGGGACAGTACTGCAAACCTTGGTTGTGTCTTATACCTTTTTATTTTAAGATTATGGTAAACCCCCTAGATTAGGACAATGGATTTAGGATTATGATGAAGTTCATGATAATGAGACCTAAGATCTTATAAACCCAAATCTAGAATATTCATAGTCGAAGGGTCATCGAGTCGGGATCGATGTTTCCAGAAAGACTGGAATATTCTATGTATGCTCAATGGAGAGAGTGGTTGGTCTCATGATCACTTGTGTAGGGATACTAATACAAGGATGTGGATGCTTATTAGGATATGAGTTCATTGAATTGATCCGTCATGAAAACATTTTATGGAAGTCTTGTCAAAAGATGATTTTCTTAGTGGGAGTTATGTAAGTGATCCTTAGATCCGAGATCACCATGGAATCTTGTACACATAAATCCATGTTTGGTTTATACTCATTCATGACTTAGTCATGTACGGGATGTTCATGGATATGGTGAATTATGTATGAAGGTTATGAGTAGGTCAACAAGAAATTGATCACTCATAGTAAGAGGAGTATTTATCCCATGTAATTTCATTAAATAATGACTCAGGAAGTCTTTGATCAAAGCAGGATAAAAATAGAAAAAAGGGTTTCTAATCTTTCATTGGTCGAATTTTCATTAATGATTTGAGATTCGAATGAATAGTATTAGGGTTTGATAATTTTCCATACCGATCGATTATTTGGGATGTACCGTATTGGCCATTAATCGGTATGGTTCAGTCCTAAAAAAATGGTTTGGGATCCGAACCATAAAAATGACCTGAACCGGACCAGTACGTGTTGGTTCGGTATGGTACAGGTCGGTTCGGACCGGTACGGTCTGGTTCAGTCTAGTTCGAGCTCTGTTCAGCCTGGTTCGGGTCCGGTTCAGGTCCAGCTCAGCGATCCTTGCTTGAGACGGGGAGGAAAATAGTTTTTTTCAATTCACCAAGATTGGTACATGTATCGGTATGGTACGGTTGATGTACATGCTCCAGTTTGAGGGAGAGTGTCATAGAAAAGTGAGCAGCTTATTTTATATTATTTCCTAGAAGAATATATTTTATCTTAGTCATATTAGAGTATTACTGCAGTCTTGTTAGGAGTCATATATTACCATATATGATGATCCTGAATTCTATTTAAAGGTCTTTAGGGCCCTAATATCAATAAACAATCCTTTTCCTTCCTCTTAACAAGGAAAGGCTTTGTTTTTAAAATCTCGTATGTTTTATATTTTTTATATTCCATATTCTAATGTCCAAAATTGGTAATTTTATGTTTTTTTGTATATTATTTATATTTCTGTCTTATTAGCTTGGAGAACCATATTGGCATGCTTCCCATTCTTATTATAGGATTGGGGACAGTTTGAAACTGATTTGATGGAATTGTGTGCAAGCAATTTTGTTCAAAACACATTTTGGTTGTAATATTGTATTAAATTTTCCTGTCTATGGTGTCACATACAGATGATTTCACTACCTTAAGAATTGCCTTTTATTTTTCTTATGGTTGAGGACGTTGTCAAATGAACCTTTACAAATGATTTGTTTCGTCTCTTTCAGCTTACGGAGGCTTACTTTGCATTTTTGGAGGTTTTGTTCAACAACCATATGTCCTTCATTTTGAACCTGGATACAAGCACCTTTATGCATATTGTTAGCTCACTTGAATCTGGTTTAAAAGGCTTGGATGCTGGTATCTCATCTCAGGTATGTGTTTCACTAACTGTTCCATCTTCTTGAGAACAAATTATCTATTTCTATGCCTTTAATTTTGCATTCTCCCATGTTCCCCTTCTTCACTCAAACACCTATCATAAATCTTGAAACAATTATTAATTTGCTAATGATAATGACATTCTTAACAAAACATTTTTTGTTGCTTATATATGTACTTGTAAATTCTGGTTTATTGTAACTAATGTTCTTTTTTTTCAGTGTGCATCTGCGGTTGATAACCTTGCTGCATTTTACTTCAATAACATTACGGCAGCAGAGGTGCCCCCATTGCCAACTGCACTGAGTCTTGCTAAACATATTGCAGGGTGCCCCAATCTGTTTCCTGAGGTGTTTGTCATCTTGCTTTACCTAGATTTCATTTGCTGAAGTGTTTATTAATTGTTTTCAGTACAAGATATTTTTATTAGTTTGTAACTTATTAGTTTTATTCAGGGTTTATGGTACCACCTGTACCGCTCGGCATGGGGTGTACTGTATCATTCCGGCCAAGGGCCGGTACGGTTCATCTATAAAAAATGGTTCGGACTACCGGACCATTGAAAAAAAAATAAAAAAAATTATATTCCGTACCGGACGGTACCATACCGGTATGTATTGCCTGGTTCGATCCAATTCGGGCTTAGTTCGGCCTGGTTCGGGTCCGGTTCATGCCTGATTCAGGTCAAACAATTTTGCCATGGAGAGGGAAAGAGTTTTTTTAAAATTTTGTGGGCCTGGTACGGTGACCGGTGTGGTACGCTACCATACTGGTCGGTGACCGGTGTGGGGCTCGGTACTGGTTCGGTATTCATTGATTTTATTCCTTGTCGATTTTTGTGTACACATGGATACCATGAACTAAAATAATGTTTAATGGTTTCTTATGTATCAACCAATTGTTTATCTTTTCCCTTTTAATGTAATATACAGAGGGCTTCTTTCACTAAATCTGGATAGACCTTTATATACTTGCAATGAACAGTTGTCACTAAGCAATTAAAATGCACTGAAAGCATGCTCAACATTTCAGTTATAACAAAATAGCTGGCTGCAGGTTTGTGAGAGGTGGATCCAATTTATATGTTTGTGGATTTGTCCTAGTTTTAGTTGGAATTCAGTCTAAATCCAATTTTTCTTTCAATAATAAGATTTCGTTAAAATGTTGAAAATCATGTCAAGAATTATCTGTCATTTTATACAATTCGTTTTTAAGCGTTAAATTTTTTCAGTGTAACCATATTCTAGTTAGGATAGTGTTAGGAGATGTCTCAGAGTCCATGTTGGTAATATGTGGGGAGAGGTTGGATCCACATATGCCCTTTAACATAAGCAGATTATCAATTGATTTGACATCACTTGGAAAAAGGAAAAAAATGAGATAGAGGTAGTACTGGTATCACTTTCTAGTCTATAGGTGAGATGGATTATTTTTTTTAAGCCATCATGATGGCCTCACATGTTATGTCCATTAAGATGAGCACTAATCATGACTCTGCACACCACTCAATTGCTTAAGCTAGCGAGTTGAGCAACAATAGTTGAAGGTAAATTGCCTTGTGTTGTTGCTTCCTAGTTAAGTGGCTGTACATGAGCTTCATGGGATGCATAGACATAAGTTGAAATATCAATGGGTTAGGTTATGCCTGCATAATATTCTCCAGATGATTGACTGGTATCTGAACTAATTTCTAATGGGTTTGAGACACTTGACAGTTGATAGTTTGCAGAGTTGGCTAACCAAGTTATTTCCAAATTTTGTAATACTTCGACTTGACAATCATATGTCAAACACCAAGGCGATTGTTAATTTGTGATGGAATAACCATTGGCTTGGAAGTAGGAACAAGAACAGTTGGGACTTAGTCATGGTTTTATGACCCAAACATCTAAAGTTTATTGGCTTGGTTTGGTCAAGTTTAACTTATGATTTGACTTGTCCCCTTTTTTATATAATGCTATGCAAGATGGAAAATGCTCATCACAAAACATTTATTACCTTAAGAAAAACAACACCATGATGTCTCATGGGCTCAATTAGGGGTGCAAATGAGTTGAGTTGCTCGCGAGCTACTTGAGCTCAACTCAACTCATTTATTATCGAGCTCGAGTTGAACTTGAGTAGCCCGAATAGTTTTACTTTTACAAGTCGAATTCGAGTTGTAAGATACTTGGCTTGAAAGCTCACGAGCCTATTCAAGTTTATATATATTTTTAATAATATTTTTTATTTATAATATATATATATTATTAGTGGGCTAAGGCTCGATTTTGAGCTTGAACTCGAGCTCGAGTATGGTTTGGTTGATATTTGAGTCGAGTCGATCTAGAGTTTTGCCTATTTTTCATCGAGCCGAGCTTGAGCTTGGGATATTAAGGCTCAATCGATCTCAAGCTGAGTTTCAAGCCCGAGTATTTTGAATCAAGTCAAGCTCGAGCTTCTAACTACTTGATTCGACTTGGCTCGATTGCACCCCTTGGCTCAATGGACCTAGCAAGGAAACTTGAAGTTGTGTTATCAATGAAAGGCCATATGCCTGGGTGGTGTAGGTAGGTCAACTGCTAAAAGATTTTCAATTCAGGATTTGAGATTAGAGACGGAGTTTTGCAAAGTTATTTGCTATCTTAGGTTCTCAAGTGATCCTTATTAGGGGCCAGGGCCATATGGTTACCATGTGGGCCCTCAGATTTGGAGTTTTCATCAGCACTGGACATGATCAATGCAAACTATAGAACCCCTTGCATTTGTTCATCTCCTGTCTCCATGCCTTTCATCTAGGATGGAAATATTGTTCACACAGTGGCAAGGATGGATTGCATTTGATGCAGCAAAAGGAAGCAGTGAGGGCCAATAGAGGTGGCAGTAGCAATGGTGGGTGTCCAACCTAGGCAACATCAGTGTAGTCACTGTTCTCTCCCTCTATCTCTCCATTGCTCTTCTTTTGCTCCTTCCCAATTTGTTAGCCTTTCTCCAACACTTCCCTTGTCTATACATTTGTGACGTGGGTGAGCTGTTTCTACTTGTTGATACATGTTGAAATGCCCTTTCTTTGTTACACTGGCAAATCTACATAACATTGCTAACAATCGCATTAAGATGAACCATTCAAGTGTTTAGCCTTAAGAGGATTGAATTAAGTCTAGGTGTTATTATGAGTATGAAGATCTATAGAGTATTGAAGCTTTTTGATATTCTGACACCTTTTCGTAAAGACATGCTTTGCTAGTATTGGAGATTTGGCATATGAAGTTTTTCAGCATAGAATAGAATGGTGCATTATCATAATCATAAACATGAAGTCTTTTTCCAACGATTTGGATTGGCTTTTGGATCCTCATTTTGGCTACCTCTAGCATTGTTCTAAGTTCTAACCAAGGTTCATGTCTTGGTACTGGGCCCTGTACCAATGCCAACTTGTTACCATATGTTACCATATTGGTATGGGGCCGGTTTGGCATACTGAGTATTGATGCGCCCCTTTTACCATGTATTGGTACAAAACTGGTAAAACACCACCTGGTTTGGTATGGTATGATGAACCAGTGTTCTAATATTTTCCACATCCTTCTTGACAGCCTTTTTTTGTGTTATCTTAGATCTTTTCCTTCTTTTTTTACCAGTTTCAATAGATTAAAATACCTCTCCTTGCTAGAATCTTCTTAGATCTTTGTACATGTCCATACCATCTCCATCAATTTTCATAACTTTATTCTTAATTTATGCAACTCCTATAGCCCCTCTAATTTGTTCATTTTTTTATTTTATTCTTCTTAGTTTTACTATACATCCATGTTAACATACTCATTGCTGCTACATTCAACTTATTTTCATTTGTTTTGTTTATGGCTTGACAATCTAAGCCATATAACATGGCAAGCCTTGCTGTTTTATAGAAAATTCTCTTAAATCTCTAAAATATACACATATCTCTTAATATTTTAGCTGCACATCTCCACTTTATCCAACTAGCTCAAATTCTATTACATATATCTTCATCTCTCTCCATTTTGCATAATGGACCCAAGTAACGAAATCCGCCTCGTTATGGTATCTCTTGGTTGTCAATCTTATCTGGTATTGTACTTCTGTTTTCATTCTTACCAAATTTACGTGTCATATACTGTCTTTGTTTTACTAATCTTTATGCCTTATTCTTAAAGTTTTCTTTCACCAGTCTAATTTAGTATTTAATCTAGTTGGCTTTTCATCAACCATTATTATATCATCCAGAAATAACATAAACCATGAATACATATTTTTGAATATTCGAAGTTCATCTCTAAGTAGTGCAAAAAGCTATTGACTTAATGTTGATCCTGCAAGCTTATATTAACAATAACTAGTTGTACTGTAGTAACTCCTAACACATCAATTCTCCAGCACTACATGTCTCCAATTATTTCAATGTTAAATTTATGGATGTCTTTCCTTCTGAAAGTCCACCATATGCTTTCCCAAGTTAATGAGGATCATATGTAGAATTTTCCTTTTTCTCTTTATTTCTCAATCTATTATCTTAAGTAAAAGATAGCCTCTGTGATTAATCCTTCAGCATATATCCATATTGGTTTTGTAATATGTTGTTATTTTTGTTAATCTGTCTAATTACCCCTTTTTGTAGTTTTATAGTGACTCATAAACTTAATTCCCAGATAATTAAAATATTTTTGGATATCATCTTTATTCCTATGACAAGTACTAATATATTTCTCCTCCAATCATCTGACATTTTCTTTGTTTTAAATTTCATTAAGTAAATTATTAAGCCATTTTAGCCCAATATCTTTGGTGATTTTTTCAAACCTCTAGGTAATTTATTTGGCCCTAATGAATTTACCATGTTGCATTCTTCTCAAAGCTATCTCCATTTCACTTTTATGAATTGAACAAGCAGAACCTTTGCTCCCTAATTTTACTTTTTTAATAGAGATTTCTTTATTAGAATCCTCATTAATAATTTCAATACCATCTCCATCTTTCTTTTTTCTTCATCCATCACTAATATCCTATTATCCTCCATTTTAATGCAACTAACTTGATCAGTATATCCAGATTTCCTCTCTAGCTTAACTGTTCTATAAATTTTTTTTCACCTTATGGACCCAAGATAATATATAAATTATCACATGCTCTATGTTTTGTCTTAATAGCATTTTTGCATTTTTCTTGGTCATATGAGATCTTATAAAATACTTGACATTGTTTGTTTCTTGCCATTATTTAGAACAATCTTTTTTTTAAAAAAAATCAATTGCCTCTTGTCCCTCATTATTCCATAACGAATTTTCTTTATTTGTATATATTATTCCTTTTGATTCTCCTAAAACATCTTTTGCTACCCTCTTCCAACAATTAGCCTTTTGGTCCCACCTTTTATTTGGTTCAGTCCTTAAATTCCAATTTTCTTCCTTCAGCAGTTTATTCCTAAAATATGTAATATCCAAATTTTTAGAGTATTTTCTTTCCTTCTTGCACTTGGCGTATAAATCAAAGACTAACAACCTTTATTCTGTTGTTAAATTTTCTCGTGGTATCGTTTTCGAGTCCTTTATCTTTTAATAAAAATAATTTATTTGTGATAAATTTGATCTCTTAAAAGTAACTAAAGTTACTAAATGCTTGTCTTTCTTCTTAAAATGTGTTTGCAATTGTGAGGTTGTAAGCTACTGCAAACTCTAGGATCGAATCTTCCAACAAATTTCTATCCTCAAATCCAAATCTATCATATAATGGAATGCTGCATTAAACTTGCTTTGGTTTTGCTATAGTTGGATATTTTTATCATTTTTGGGTATTTTGAAAACGTTTAGTGAAAGCATGCTTTTTGTTACTATTAGAGCTTTGCATTAAGAACGTTTTCAGCATAGAATGTAATGTTGCACTTGTTTCCTTTCTGCATGTTCTGCAGAACCACAATTTGCACTACTCTCTCTCTCTTTCCTTGTGTGTGTGTGTGTCTCTGGAGATTTATGGTGGACCACCTTGTACCATATCTAATACTTGCACAAAAATTAATTTCTAATTTTTGTAGTAAATTGTTAGAACATAAATACCAGGAACACAGTTGGATACAGAATGCTCATTTATATTCAAGCTACCTTTCTTTTGTGTAATTTCCTTAGCTTGCTGTATTCCATTCCTTCCACTGCCCTAATATATCTGTTCCATTATTTGAACAGATACTTAAGACGCTGTTTGAGATGGTTTTATTTGAAGATTGTGGAAATCAGTGGAGTCTTAGCAGACCAATGCTGAGCTTAATTCTGATTAGTGAACAGGTGACTTATATTGATTGTATCTTGCGCCTTTTGTTGTTTGTATATTGTATATATGCTCAATGCTTGAAATTCATTATGTAGAAGAATTCATGAATTAGATGCTGACATATTTGTCATAATTTATAGATAAACAGTCTTGAATGAGAATTAAATTGATATTTTTTTTATTTTGAGTCTTATGAATTTTATATATGTAACAATTCTTTGCATTATCTAGTTAATATCTGTATGGGGTTCCTATGTTTTTGTTCCAGGAAGTTGAAAAGTCCTGAAGTTTATTTGTTGGAAATGCACTGATCTAATGAAAAGCAAACTAGTTTGTCTGTGCCCCTGATGGTCTCATTTTTTTTTCATCAATAAAGTTTTCATGTGGGCCTCTTTTTCAGTCTTTGAGACAAACAAGTTCATTAGAACAAAGTCAGTATGTCAGCCAGATTGTGGATTTTTGTATTCCTAGATATGTTCTGCTGGTTTTGACCTCTAAACTGGGAGAACTTGGCTGTTTGGATGAATGGATAAATGATTATTTGTTATATATTTTGCAAAAATGTCAGCACTTCCTATTTGGCATGATCTAGTAGTTTCTTTTGGTGTAACTGTTACAACATGAAAGATTTATGTTTTAAGTCATCAGTTAATAGTTGTGAGTGAGATTTTACAAATGTAACTTGCTACAAGTCTACAACCAATAAACTTTATCTTCCTCCAAAAATAGGAATCGTAAGTAAACTCAAAGATCCTTCTCTCATTAATATATAAAGGTTGGCTGTAAGCAGTGTCTAACAACTTTGCCTTATTTTGTGGACAAATGAATTAGACAACACTGTGTGACTTGATGATGGTGAGAACAAGGTTTTAAATCTTGTGGAACGAGGCTGTCCTGGTTTTTCCCTGAAATGGGATGCACGGCATTCCACCCCATCTCAACTCTCGAGACAAGGGATGTCCCAAGGTATCCCAATTGGGAGACCAGGACGTCTTGTCCCGATACATGGGACAGTACTCCATCCCAGTATCCCGTGGGACATCTTGTCGGGACCTGAATCCTTGGATGAGAAATGTGCAATGGTTAGTTAAAGGTTCCATAAGCAACATGCCATGACTTGACCATGGTGAAAAACCTGCTATTTTTTGTATTAGACAACACTATGTGACTTGATGATGATGAGAAATGGGCAATGGTTAAAGGTTCCATAAGCAACATGCCATGACTTGACCATGGTGAAAAACCTTATATTTTTTGTTTGATTATTGTCTCTTAGATGGCAATGGTACCTAATTACAAGAGGAGAAGATGCTCTGTTTCAACTTTGAAATGGAGCAAAGGCAGGGAATCATGCTTGATAATGATTATGTTTGCTACTGTGAGAATTGGAAGGTTAATAAGAATGGAGAGTGAGTGTATGGGTAATGACATGGAAATCACTATTTCAAACTTGTATGAAACTAAATGGTAAGAAAGGTCCAAGGAACTTGGTTAACATTACAGGCTAATATATGTTTAGATGGAAAATAATGTTATTAAATGGAGAACAGTAACTTTTTGCATCATAAAAGGATAAGTTTTAGTTTAAGAGAAATTTATTTAGTTTTACATGAACTGATCATTCACAATGTTATGCATAGACCACTGCCCGGAAATATAGAGATGAATAAGATATTTGTTAAGTGGTTACTCAAGTTTTATGGATAGAATTTGAGGTGAAAAATGGTTGAGATGGGTTTAGTTATATGATCTTATGGGTATAACTCAAGATGGATGAACATTTAGAGCGATTCATGCATGCCATGGATAGAATACTATTTTACTTTTTAAATATTGATTTAATTGAAAAGTTATAGCAAACGTTAGTTGACTTGGTTAACTAATTTTCACAAATTTTTAATAAGTAAGAGTATACTAGACAATTACAAGCAATTGTTCTGGTAACCATTCATAGGAGAAGATAGGGCAAATATTGCAAAGCCATTGTTCGATTAAAACTTACTAGCTGCATTGTGGCCAAGGAGGGAATAAGTGTTGTTGGTGCCGAAATTTGTTGAATGTCGGAAATACTGGAGTTGGTGGTGCAAGTGGATCTTCAGGAGGCAGAATCTACAAAAAATCCCTAGCCGAAGGTGGCTATGGCGCGGGCCCTCCGATGTTCAAGTCAGTTTTCAAGCACAACAATAATATGAAAAGTGGTAGAAAGATTTACGTACCTTTTAGGACTTTCATGGGGTCCTATTTATAGGTGGACAAATATATTTTTGAAATGACAAAGTTCTCAACAGATCCGATGAAGTAATAGAACTTATCATGTGGACTGTCTCGAGTTTTCTGTTGGTAGAGAATGTCTTTTCTGTTTTAATGAAACCAAGGATTGCTAAATCGGTACCGGGACTATACCGGTCAGCGATCGGTATCGTATCATATCATACCATACCGTACTGGTACATGTATAGATCTTGGTGAATTGAGAAAAAAACTATCTTCCTCTCCCCTCTCAAGCAAGGATCGCTGAACCAGATCTGAACCGGACCCAAACTGAGTCGAATCAAGCCTGAATCGGACTTAACAGGACCGTTGCGGTCCAAACCGACTCGTACCATATCGAACCAACCTGTATCGGTCTAGTTCAGGCCATTTTTATGGTTTGGGTTCTGAATCATTTTTTAGGGCTGAACCATACCAATTCTTGGCCGGTACGGTACAATACGCCCTGAACCGGACAGTTCTTGACGGTTCCAAAAACTCTTAATGAAATCTTGTCATTTATGTGGGGCATGCCATGTTTCTTTAATGTTGACATAGGCTACTACATAAGTCTAGGCACACCTTCCTTAATAGTGTAGATATGGCGACGATTAGGGATCTTTAGGCACGACATGACGTTTGGCTTCGTGGTGGTGGCTATGGCAGTGAGCATTGGAATACTGGTCTTAGGAGGGTACAAAGGGGTGTATTGCTTAATGGTTCGCCAGTCATCCTGAGTGCATGGGATTTGCCCAAGTACTCTTATGTCCGAGCACTGGTTGGCCAATGGGACTTGTCCAAGTGGCTCTAGTTAAAGGTGGAATGCTTCCGATGACCTTGGAATCGCCAGGCTATAGGGGTCGGTCATTATCGAGGCTAGGTCAGATGAAAATGGTTGGCGGATGATGCTTGACATGGTTTGATCCAGTGGATTCTTCCTGATGAACTGGCGGATGGAAGGGGTCGCCGCATGCCGGGTGCGTGGTCAGATTCGATGAGTGGTCGGCGAGCATTTGTTGATAGCTTTCGGATGCTAGTAAGTGTTAGCTGTCACCAAGACTTGCTCAGATATGGGTATTCGATGGTTCGGCACTTGATCGGGTTTGGCCAGTCGAGATGGGTGCATCTTCCAGTGAATGGTTGGATGGGTGAAGCGAAGTCCGTACAGTGGGCATTTGGCCAAGCCATACTCGCATTGGGGTTACTCGAAGGTCTAGTGCCTAGCTGGTCGGTCAGGGGTGTTATGCCTCTCGGTGAGGGGTCGACTGAAGGTTGAGGCTGGCCATGTGTTGGTGCCGATGTTGTCTCGCCCAATAATATTGAAGCCAAATTGAGACTTTCTTAGATTAGTGTCCTTATACGATGAGTGGTTGGCATTGTGGTACCAGGTCTGTTTGATGGCATTGGAGTTAAGCTTTCGTCTGGAGATTTAATTCGATAAGTGGTCGGCGAGAACATGATTGATCCACTCGACAACACTTGCTATCGAGCTGCTTGATCAGCCTTTCGAGCCTTTCAATGTCGGGTCAAGGGTTGGCCTCCTGGTGATCGATCCTAGCGATCCGACAAATGATCAAGCGGTCATGTTATTGGATCGTCTGGCTTGGCTAATTTTCTTTAGGGCTTTATATCCCTAGTTGCAGGTTAGTCGGTGGTCATGCAGTTGGGCCGATTAGCTATTCTTGCTAGTTTGGGCCTGATATCCCTGGTCCAAGCATATTTTCTTTCAATAAATATCCCCTACTCCCTAACTCGAGCTTTGGTCAGATTATGGGAGTTCTCAAAAGTGGGTCAGGGATATGAAGGCCCTTTTCAAATGAAAGGTTATGCATGGCTTTCCGGTCGGATCCAGATGGACGAAGCAATTATGGGCCCCAATTCGTGACTTAAGCATATGCTTTGGCTAGGATTTTCGGAACTGTCCTAAACCATCCGGTTTGGGGTATACCATACCATACTGGCCAAAAACCGGTATGGTTCAGTCCTAGAAAATGATTTGGGTCGGTTCGGATTGGTACGACCTGGTTCGGGCTCGGTTCGGCCCGGTTCGGGCTCGGTTTAGCGATCCTTGCTTGAGAGGGGATAGACCCCTTGATCAAGGGCATCCTTATGCTAAGGAGTGGTATTTCTCTGCTCAAAAGGGGACAGATCCCTTGATCAAGGGTGCTCTTTCAACCATCCACAGGTGGAAGGGGCGGTATCTTTTCATTTCCTATCCCTCCATTTGTGATTGGGGTTTACCAAGCTGGGGTCAACTGTAAGCTTCTGTTCTTGGTATTCCTAAGCTGTGTTGAGAAAGAGGAGCATTTCAGAGCCTTTAGGGATTTCAAGGTCCCTCTTTTGGGGCAACTCTTATCCGAGGGGGTCCTTTCCAATGTGGGGCTCAGTCGGTTCATCCTTTGAGATGAGTTTAGGATTTTTCATTTTCTTCATCATTTCATTCATTATTTTTCATCATTTTTTCTTTGTTTTGATCGGTGGTATGATTGCATATATGGGGCTTGAAGATCTAGCCGAGCTGAAGAAGACCCTAACCTAGAAGAGAAAGGGTCAAGCTTCTACTTTGGCGCCGAAGAAAGTGAGGCTCACGAAACCTAAGCCATGGGAGATTTCAGTCAAGTCAGCTTCCCTTGTCATGGCTGAGGTTGCCTCGGAGACCATTGTTGTATTGTCCTTGTCGGCCCCATCCCTTGCGCCGATCACTCAACCATCATCTTCCAGTATCCTGGTCGAGGTAGCCTCAAGGGGCTTGGCTGATCTCGATTTTCCCTTGGAGGAAGGCTCGGAGGGGGTGACCCTCCTAGACTGGAAGATTGCCCGGGACCTTGAGAGGACTCTTTTTCTGGTAGAGTTGGAGAGGGTGAATGCAATGTGCTTCCCGAAGCTAAGAAAGCAATTGGTGACGGTCATGCAGCAGGTATTGTTTTGTTCGTCCTTTTTCTTTTCTCTTCACTCTTTCTGATGTCTGGCTCTATTGTAGTCGTCGCACTTCATGATTGTGTTGTTGAACTGGACACTAGAGGGAACAAAGGCCCTAACCAGCAAAGGCGATCAGAAGATGTTGCTATGGAGGCCTGTCGAAGAGCTGACATGGCAGAGGCTGCATTCGAGCGCTTGAAGGAGGTGCTTGCTAGGGCGGAGACTGATTTGGCCAAGGTGAAGGCCAACTCGACTTTAGAAAAAGAACGGTGGTGGAGGTGGTGAAGGCGAAAGAGGAATTGGTCAAGGTGGAGAAGAGGGCTAAGGAGAAAGACCATGGGAGAATACACAGCTTCCATGGACTTCGCAGAAGAAAAAGCCTAGGCGGTGGTGGTCTTCCGCACATCAAAAGAGTTCTATGCTGACCATCGTGCGTTCAATCAGGATGCCTTCGAAGAAGGCTTTAAACTAGGATAAAATGACTGCCATTTCGAGGTCGTGATCCATCACTCGGAGTGGGACATTCCTGGATGATCAAAAAGAGTTTGGGGTGTGTCCTCCCCTGAGTGCGGAGAGGTAGCAGCACCCAAGCCCTCCTTAGCCGACTTGTCACTGTGTCCGAGCCCTCAACCGAACACGTTGCTGTGTTCGAGCCCTCAGCCGAAGGCACAATCACTCCCCCCGAGGCCACTCCCATTACTGTTGACCCCAAAGCGAAGGTCGGAGATTAAACTTGTACCATTTCATTTTTCCTTTGAACTTTGTAGCTTTTCATTTCTTTCTTGTCCTTGTAAAAGAAAACTTTTTATCAATGGAATGAAAGAAAATTTTCCTTTCCTCATCTCATATTGTTTATTTAATAGTATTAGATGCTGATTTTTCACCAAGCGAGCCTATGGTCGCCAAACCTCTTCCAAGGGCCATAGAAATTAGGTCCTGCATTGATAACTAAAGAAGAAAGCCAAAGTGGTGAACAAGAAGGCCACCGATCGGAAGAAACTATTGAAGATGCAGGACGCACTTAAGAAGGTGAATGAGGAGATTGAACATCTTCGATCGTTGACTAAGGTGCATGTCTTTGAAAAGGTCAAGTTCACCATGGAGTCAAAGAGATTGGAGATGGTTGAAAGGATGACTTGGGATGCAGGTACTAAGGTAACTCAAATGTGCAGCCAACTTCGATAAGCTCAGGAAGAGATCTCCACTTTGGAGTTGTTGCTCGCATCCAGAGAGACGAGTTGGGGTTGGCTGCTCGGACATTGTAGCCTCAAAATGAACTGCACAAGGCTTGGGAGATCGCTTGCCTTGAATGAGTGTTGAGGGATAAAGGTGCAGCGACCAGCTCTGAGACCGAGTTAGGCCAACTTGTCATGGTTGCCCCTTAGCATGGGCTCCCTAGAATGGAGACGTACCATATGGTGAGTAGAGGCGCGGCAAGAGGTTTCGAGGTTGAATCGAGATAGCTGGCCATGGTCACTTGTCAACTGAGCAGGCAGCTTCAGGCAGGGAGGTGCCATCATGCAACGAGAGTTCAAGGGATGTGGGGAACTTCCTGGGAAGAGGGTCCTTTGGTGAGAATATGCGACGTGTTCATCATTGGCCATTGCATCGGGATTGCAACTGCAGGAATATGGTTCGGTTTCTCTATCCATATCTTGTTCTCTTCCACTTGCCTGCTTTTGGGTTGGACTTGGGCATATTTTATGCAGAAACTTGTAGTAGAATCCATACCAATTCCCGGAGTTTATCATTCCTTGCAACGCGTCCCGTGGAGTATAGTCCCTCGAGGTAGAACTCTTGGAAGATTTGGGGGCTGAAGATCAGCCAACCCACGAGATGGAACCTGCAGACTTGGGGGCTAGAGAAGATCAGCCCCTTGTAAAGATTTTTTTTTTTGTTTTTGTGTGGCGTTCAGTAATTGTCTTTTTTATAAGAAAAAGGGATATGGGTAAACCTAGTGTAGCCACTCCCGCAGGCCCCCATCCTGTCAAAAAATGCTCGATTCAAGGCGCTGGATTTTCGTAACCTTTCTCTACTTAAAGGTGAGTATGTCAAACAGACACCACCATGGTGCAAGCTGGTCAGAACGGGGAACTAGACAAGATCCTGACCTCTCACTTAACCTAACTATCACAGGCCCCAGGAATAAATCCTAGATTTAATCAAGTCATCCGTAGACTCATGCCTCGAACCCATGATCAATTGGTAGTGAGGCGAGGCCCTAACCCATGATTAGTAATTATCTTTTGGTAGCCCTCGGGTGCTTCTCACAACACAATGAAATTTTTATTCACTTTTATTTTCATGGTTTGAATCAAGGTTCCCGGTACCGATACTGGGAGCCGTACCGGTGGTCGGCCGGTACCGATACGGTACGGTACTGTACCGTGCCGACACATGGTACGGCATGGCGTACCGGTTCAAACCGGTATGCCCAAATTTTTTTTTTTTTGATTTTTTTGATATGTTTTTGTGATTTTAAGGTTTTAATTTTATTTTTTAAGGGTTTAGGGTTTATGAAGAATTTAGTGTTTAAGAGTTCTAAACACTTGAAATTTAAAATTTAAGATATGTCCGATTTCAAGATTTAGGATTAAATACTAATATTTAGGACTATTTTCAATTGAAATAAAGTAAAAAATAATAATTAAACTAAGATTATCAGCAATTAATGAAAGTAAAATGTAGTATAAACATATAATTACATACCAATGTCTAGAATCCAATAAAGTGATGATGTTCATAAATATAGGGATCATGTATGTACTCTGTAGGAAATTCAGCATGTCTCTCTTTCCAGGCAGCATGATACTCCTCTAAGCTCATCCCAGGAGGTATTCGTGATGGATCATAACTAATCGCAGATTCCTCTCTGATGTCCCAACTCTGAGAGTTGTCCAGAGACTGATGATATGGCAGTGCAGGGGCCCATCCAAATATACCAGTAGCAAAATTAGATCCATAAGATGCTCCAAGCTGCATGGGATAATAACCACTGGATGCTGACGTCTTAGATGCACCATATGGATCATATGGACCAGAAGCTGTCGATAGCTGCGGATAAGAGGATTTTGAATATAGGATGATCCAGATACATCCATGGATTCTACTCCACGTGCAAGAGCTGCAGCTGTATCGTGTTCCGAACGACCACGCGGAGCCCGTCGCCTATATGGAATCGTATCACCACGGGGTTTATCATATGGTAATCCATGATCTGTTGGCATGGCTAAACTGCGACTCTCCAGTGAATCGAATATGAATAGGTGGCTGCGACTTCTGTCCTCCTGCCCCTCTCTGATCACTAGATCCTCCACTATCTGAAGCACTATCATCAGTCTTTGGCAAGGTTCGCGGTACCGTCCCGTACCGTCCGGTACGGGGCGTACCATACCGTACCGGCCAAGAGCCGGTACGGTTCGCCACCCAAAAACGGTCCAAACATCGAACCGGTGAAAAAAAGTAAAAAAAATTCTGTATTGGTACAGTACCGGTATGAACCGCCCGGTTCGGGTCGATTCGGGCTTGGTTCGGGTCGGTTCGTCCCGGTTTTGGTCAGTTCGGGTCGGTATAGTGAGAGGGGGGAGAAAGTTTATTTTTTTTAAAATTCGGCATGGCGGTACACGTGCCGATACGGTACGGTACGTACCGTACCGTACCGCCCGCTGACCGGTACAGGTCTCGGTACCGGTTCAGTAGACCTTGGTCTCTAGTATCTGAATCTGAGTGGACTGAGTGCTTCGATGGAGGTACAACTGCCTTTCCTTTTCCTGTCTCCGGGTTACTAGGTGGGAAGGGACGATGTGCTGTATCTGCTGGAGCCCTGTGAGGAATATAACTTGTTGCCCATTGTCCAGCATCCACCCCAGCCTCACTAGCTACAAAACTGGTTGGTCAAGGAGGCGATCCTAGCTTATCAAGCTCTGGCTGTTGCTGCTACTGACCCATGACCTACCCAAACATTGGATCTTCATCCTTATCAACATATGAACTTACAGTGGGATCGGGATATTTTAATTCTACTTCTTCCTGAATATATTTTAGCCTCGACCTTAAATTATAGTGTACATACACAAGATCGTTGAAGCGTTTCTGTTTCAGACGGTTCCTCTGCTTGGAGTGGATAAGACCAAATGTAGACCAGTTGCGCTCAAATCCACTGGATGACACCGTCTGGGAGGATCTTTACTGCAAGAACCTTCAAATTTTTAGCAGATCCACCAAAATGCACCTACCATTCAGCTGCAAAAGAAATTACATCATTTAGAAATTTAGATTTGGCAAAATAAAAAATTTAATCCTGATATAATATTAGACTTACTCCTTAGTAGTACCTACCAGGATTCATCTTTGATTTATTTTTTACCGCTATAGTGGATCCAAATGAATTTGTGCCCTCCCTAAAAAATTTCGTCTGCCAGAAAAAAATTTGTTAGCTTATTGAAATTAATGCTCTTAAAAATCATTCAATAATTTCAACCTAATTTCTTCAAGGCACATAGCAGTGATATCTGGATCGGGCTCTATCTTATGTATAACATTGCGTAGGGTAGACATAAGATCCTCATCCATGGCAATGTCCGGTATGAAGTACTGAAATCTCGGATTTAGATAGTAAGTTGCACATATATTTTAAGAATTGGTCAAGCATACTTGTATGAATCTAATTTAAACTTAATTTTTAGGGACTTCATAAATTACTACGTACCTGCTAGATGCAAATCCGAACTCATTTGATAACTCCACCATCCATCAATGATCCGGATATACTCAGATGCATGTGATTGATCTGTCTCCTAGATCTTTTCCTTTGCCCTTTGCATCATGAAATATAAGAAGCCCATCTGAGCATACGTCTTGGAGTCCACGGTACGAAATACCTTATATAGAGGCTTGATAGCCTCCACTACCCTCTTAGCCTGCTGCCAGAATGTCTGTCTCGTCACTAAATTTTTCACATTGCTTTCCTCAATATTTGCCCTGGCATATCTGTTATGCTGCCACTCCTGACTGACAAACATCTGACGCAGCTCTGATTTCTTACCAAGAAGACTATTAAGTGCAATGTAATTAGTAGCAAACTATGTGACCCCCGGTTTCAATATTTCCTTCCTGTAAAGCTCCTTATCAATGATAAGACCCATATATGGTTATATATAAATCTGGTGATATATTGTGCTAACTCAACAATCTTCTGCACCTTGAGAATTTTTTCAATATCCATTAACATGAGGTCTATATAATGTGCAGCACAAGGGGTCCAGAAAATATGTGACCGTTGTTCCAAGATCTGCCCTGCGGCCCTATATTGTGGTCGATTATCAGTAATGACCTGCACGACATTATGCTCTCCCACCTGATCAATCACATCCTCCATCAATCTGAGGATATAACTGGCTTCGTACACTTGATCTGAAGCATCAATAAACTTCTGAAAAATCCATCACAATAAGCCAAGAAATTGATGATGCTCCGTCTAGTAGGACCAGTCTAACCATCACACATTACCGTCAATTCATACATGGGCCACTTGCTCTGATATGAGGATATTCATCCTTCTAGCTCCTTATTGCTATCCAGAAGATGACCATAGATATCCCTCGATGCTGGAGGATCTACACCTGCACCAACAGCCTATATATATGAAATAGAAGAGCGATAATATGGATTGTCTGCTGCGTGGGCTGGGATATGACTGAAATGAAACCAGGAGATGCCCCGCCATATTTCCTTCTTCTTATCCTTTTTCAGCATTGTGTCAATCCTCTGTTGCTTGGAATCTCTACTGGAAAATGCATGTGGATCAACATCATGGATAGTGGCTCTCTCTGGAATGTCCCTGAAAGACTTCTTTCTACTGCCAAATGCTTCCAACATGGATGCAATATGGCCGGTGCCTCTCTTGACGGGCTCTCTGACTGAGATCCTCCTAAACTGTCTCAGACTCTCCTAGAGTACTAGCAGAAGCGAGTCTTGATCCTGACTCAAAAGCTGATGGCCCGAATCGTTGTTTATGCCTGGCTGCCTCCTCCTGCTGCCTCTGCTCATACAAGCTCGCCTGAATAGCAGCCTCCATCTGTGCCTTCTCATCAGAAGGAATAGATGCTCCCTTTGACTCCCTGGAGTAATAAAGTGGTTCTGCGGCTTTGCGATCCACCTCTGCTTTCTTCTTTGCTGCTCTTTCCTTCCCAGCTTTAAAATCAGCAAAGTATTTCTTTATCAACTGACAGACCTCCTGTAGACACTGTCGGCATGCAGATGCATCAGGATAGCCGTCAGCCAAGTGCTGCTTCAACCTTGTTACCCCTCATCTTTGAATTCGGTATTGTACCATTTACACCTCCAGTGATGTCGACCCGAGAGCATCTCTCTATGTAATCAGCCAATATCCCGTTTCAGATCCTTCTTCCTCCTTGATGGATCCATACCTGAATATTTAAATTACATATAAGGTCAATAATAATGTTTATTAATTAACACTTTATTAATCTAATTTTTAAAATTTAAATTATTTTTTTTATTTTTTTATTTTAAAAATTTAAAAAATAAAAAATAATAAAAAAATTTAAATTTTATATTCATGTAGGATTCTATCATACATGCTACATATATTTTTTTAAGGTTCTAGAAATGCATTAAAAGTCAATGTTTTTTCAATTTAAGACCTACGGCACTATTCATGAGATGCATCAAAAATTGAATAAATCGACATAAAATTTATAGTGAGAGTAGCTTACGAGTCCTAGATTAATAATTTATAATTACAGTTTTTTTCTAATTTTTTTTAATTAATTTATTAATCCGAAATTAATTTTTATTTTAAAAAATTATATACTTAACAAAAAATCAAGATTTTAGTATTATTGTGTAGATCTATCCTAGATCTACCACATACTCTAAAATTATAGCCAACAAATAAATTTTGACAGTATTTTTTTTTAATTTTTTATTTTGCACGGATTTTAATAAAAAACGATACGAAAGAGGAAAATTCGGATAAAAAAAGCTATACGTACCTTGATTCTACCTTCCTCTTCGACTTTTGCAGGTTTGATTGGGTTGAAAATGATCAAGGAATTTTTTTTTTCCGTTGTTTTTCTTTTCGCAGCTTTGCAGCAAAGGCAACCCCCCCTCTCAAAGCATGTCACATGGCTCCGGTAGCCATGTGACAAAAACAAAAAAAAGCTCCCACCTGTCCCCTCCCGGCCGTACTGACTCGAACCGGTCGAAATGGGCCTGAACCGGCAAAAAAAAGCCCCCACCTGTCCCCTCTCGGCCTTACCGACCTGAACCAGGCCGAACTGGGCCGAATCGGCCGGTTCGGGCCCGTTTCGATCGGTTCAGCACCGGTTCAAACCAGTTCAGGTCGGTTCGGTGCGGTAAAGATTTTTTTTTTATTTTTATGGGGTCGTGCCGATTTATATGGCCGAACCGTGCCGGCCGGATCGGCACGGCCGGCCACCGGTCCGGTTCGGTACACCCCGAACCGGCCGATCGGCATGGTTCGAAAAATCTTGGTTTGAATATGTCACTTCAAATAATTGGATGATCCTCTTTCATTTAGAGTTGATTGAAAGCCACCAAACATATCATAAGTTGTAGCGTCGGGCAACAGTAGAGATTTAAATCCTTTGTGGACCAATCAAAGGACTTAAGACTTTGACTGACTAGGGGTTGTTGAAAAGTAGGGCCATGGGTGCTGAGTGGCCTTTGAGTTCTGACTGATCAAAGGTCGTTCACTTGGAGCCATAGGTGCTGAGTGGCCTTTAGGCTCTGATTGATCAAAGGTCGGTCACTTGGAGCCATGTGTACATTTCCTTGTGTTTCGATGCATTACTACTCGATCAATGCCTTGATCTTTTTCTCCCAACTCATGGGATGCCGCATGGTCAAGAGTGCCATATGTCATTGAACCCGATTTTTAGGAAGTTTTCACTGGGCACGACCTTTCGGGTGACGATTATTTTTATGGCGCCGCTCCCAAGGGGATAAGGGTCGTGATATGGACGTTTGCCACTCTAATTTCTCTTCCCGGAGACATTTTGTTCCCAAGAGATATCTGTCACACGCCGATTGGGCATGGGTGCAGCTGGCCTTCTCCCAGTTTCTCTATAAATAGAAAGGAGAGACAAAAATCTTGACATTTTTTAGTTATTAGAATGTGCGGAAGGGTGGCATACTTGGCTCTTGGCGTGGTTGCTTGGGTTGCCGGGCATCCTTTTGTAATGGAGGGGTTCTCTTCGGGGAGGTTGCTTCGAAGGCATTTGTTCATCTTGGAATGAAAGATATTGGAAACAGTCGATACTCCAGCTACGTCGCTACAACTATCGTCGATTGATGGACGAAATTTGAGGGGGGCTTTTCCTAATTCCTCAGGCGGGGCTTTTGCTTCAATGGAGAGGCGGTGGTGTAGCAGGGCCTATGCTTCAATGGAAAGGCGGAGCATGCACCTTCGCCTTGGGCAGCAGGCAGTACTATCCCGAGAATATGCAGGGCATCCTTGGCTCTCCGACTCTTCGCCTTCATCTCCTTGTGGGTTGAGGTGTGCTTTTCATTGCCTCAATTCCATGTGAAGGAGAGTTACATCCGTGCTTCACCCTAGTGGGGCATCCTGGACTTCAGGATGCACCTCCTTGGTGGGGCATCCTGGCTATTGTCAGTGCATGGAGGAGACGTCCTTCGACTTTTCGGAGGGGAACTTGGTCGCTCCAAGGAGCTGGACTCGGTCCTGATCCTCTTGTCAGCACGGAGCTTGCGAGTCTCAAGTCAACCCCTCGGAGTTTAGCCTTTAGTTGTGCTTTATAAAATACTCTTGGAGCAAAGGTAACATGGCCAAGGCCAAAAACACATGTAATCAAAATTTATTAATGAAATAAAAAATTCTTCACATTTCTTGCTTATGCTTGTTTGTTTGTTGGATTTTGAACATTTTGGCTATATTTTTGCAACTCTTGTATCTTCACGGAAGTTATTTTTTTGGGGGTTTTAAGGATATCCGATCAAGGTCATATCCGACGAGCTCTAGGTTTTCAATCGAGCATCCCCATACGACGAGCTTTAGGAGAGGTTTTGCCTGGCTTGAGGGGTTGGCTCGGAAGCCTTCATCGTTAAGGTTCTTAGATACCTGCCAGTCGATATAGATATAAAAAAGGATTTTTATTTAGCAAGAGGTGGAACTACAATATTAGTAATACACTCGGAGATTAGCTGAGTTACAAGGTTGGAGTATGGGAGTTCCATTCAGTTGCTTTAGTTGGTAGGTCCCCGGCTTGACGATTTCTTCATTAGATAGGGGCCTTCCTAATTTGGTAAGGGTTTGCCTCTTTGGTCGGGTTGAGAGACTTCCGCTCGGTGCAGTACTAGGTCGCCAACTTTGAAGGTTTTGCTTCGCATTTTGGAGTTGAAGTAGCAGGCGACTTTATGTCGGTATGCCACTATTATGATGCACACCCTTTGTTAGTTTTCATCTAGTAGGTCTATGTCTGCAAGTTGCCTTTTCGAGTTGGTTTGTTCATCAAAGTTTGCGACCCACATTGATAGGACTTCGAGCTTGACGAGTATCATGACCTCGGTCCTGAAGGCAAGGTTGAAGGGTATTTCTCCTATTGGAATTTTTGGTATCATGCAGTATGCCCAAAGTATATATGAAGTTCATCAACCCACGAACCTTTAGCTTTGCCCAGTCTCTTTTTGATCTCTTGGAAAAGGGCTCGATTTTTAACCTTCGCTTCATTAGCTTGGAGATGAGCTACTGAAGTGGGGTGATGCGAGATCCCTTGGTCTTTGCAAAATTCTTCAAATCCAACTCTGATGAATTATTGTCCATTAACGATGATCAGCACCTGGAGGATCCCGAAATGGTAGATTATAGCCTTCCATACAAAGTATCACCTTGGCCTCAGTAATTGTACCAGTGGCTTGGCCTCCATTCACTTTGTGAAATAATCCACAGTGATCTGTAGAAACTTTCATTGCCATGAGTTTGGTGGGAACGGGTCTAGGATGTCCATCTCCCATTATGCAAAAGGCCAAGGGGGTGCATTTGGGGGTGACCGCCATAGCGAGAAGGCACTAGATATTCGAATTTCTTTGGCAAGTATCGCACCGCATAATGAAGTGCTCCGCATCTTTTTACATTGTGGACCACTAGTAACCTTATCGGGGAGCTTATATGCTAGTGCCTTTTTTCCAATATGACCCCTGCATATCCCTTCATGAACTTCACTCAATGCATAATCAGCCTTGGACGGGCGTAAGCATTTGAGGGGTAGAAAAAATGATCTCTTGTAGAGCTTCCCTTCATGCAAGAGGTATCGAAAGGCTTGATACTTTACTTTGCAAGCTTCCTTCTGATTTGTAGGGAGCTTGCCATTTTCCAAAAAGTTGATAAGCAGATCGATCCAATGGCTCATTTTCCAGTTCCATCACCTCTGGCGAATCTTCGATGATCAATCTCTTGATTAGCTGCAAATAGGCTCCTCTGGGGAGTGCTATCGGTGTAGTGGTTATTGCTTTGGTTAGCAAATCGGCTTGGGAGTTATCTTCCCTTGGAATTTGTTAGTCCTTTAAGTTGCAAAAGACATGGGTTAAATCTTTGACCTTTTGGAGGTATTTCTCCATATTTTCCTCTCAAGCTTCATAGTTGCCCTTGATATGCCCGATGATCAATTGGGAGTTGCTGTAGATTTTTAGGTCCTGTACTCCCAACTCCTTGGTTGTCCTGAGTCCTGCGATCAAGGCCTCATACTCGGTTTCATTATTTGTCACTGAAAACTCAAAGTGTAGGGCGTGCTTGGTGATAACCCCTTCCGAGCTCACGATGACCACCCCCACTCTCAATCCCTCAAAGTTGGACAATCCATCCACATATTTTCCAAGTGTTGGTACTTGGTAGGGCTTTGAGTGGGGTCATGCACCAATGTCGAAGGTTTCACTTCTGATTTGGCCTGCTCGTCACGAATGGTACACTTAACTAAAAAGTCAGCCAATATTTGAGCTTTAATTGACAGTCGGAGCTAGAATTTGATGTCAAACTCAGAAAGTTCAATTGCCCACTTGGTGATGCGGCCCGATGTGTCAGGTCAGTGCAGGATGCTTTTCATGGACTGATTTGTCAGGAGGATGATAATGTGGGCTTGAAAGTATGGTCGAAACTTTTGAGCAATAATGAGGAAGGCATAGACCAACTTCTCTAGCTTGGAGTATTGGATCTCTGTCTCTAAGGATCCGACTGATATAGTAAATTGGCTTTTGAACTTTGTTCCACTCTTGGATTAGTACTGCACCTATTGCCAGGGATGAGGTAGCTAGATATAGGAATAGTTCCTTGCCTAGATCCGACTTGCTCAATAGCTGGGAAACTAAGATAGCTTTTAAGATCTTCGAAAGTCTTTTGGCATTCTTCAATCCACTCGAAGTTCTTGGGCTACTTCAAGGTCTGGAAGAAGGGAAGGCATCGCTCAACCGACCTGAAGACAAACCGATTGAGGGCTGCGATCCTTCCAATGAGGCATGAGATATCTTTGATCATCTTTGGGGGTCCCATCTTGCAGATGGCTTTGATTTTCTGAGGGCTCGCTTCTATCTTCGGTTGGAGACCATGAAATAAAGGAATTTACCTGAGGCCACCCCAAAGGCACGTTTGGAGTTCAGCTTCATTTGATATTTTTGGAGGGTGGCGAAGGCTTCTCGAAGGTCATCAACATGGGTCTCAACGACTTTGACGAGCATGTCGTCTATGTACACCTCCATGTTTCTTCCAATCTGATCTTTGAAGATTTTATTTACCGGGCATTGGTAAGTTGCACATGCATTTTTCTGACCAAATGATAACCCGATAATAGAAAAGACCTTGGTCAATAATAAAAGTGATTTTCTTATCCTCAGGAATCATTCAGACAGGGTTCCTGGTATCGGTACCGGGACCCGTACTGATGGCCGGCCGGTACGGTATGGATCGATACCATACCGTACCGATATTCGGTACGGCTAGGCATGCCGGTATTAACCAGCACACCCAATTTGTTTTTTGGGTCGATGAATTTTGGCCTTTTTAGATTTTTATTTTATTTTTTTAGGATTTAAAATTTAGTGTCTAGGGCCTTTAGGGTTTGGAATTTAGAGTTTAGGATTGAAGACTTCAAGGTTTAAGGTTTAGGATTTAAAAAATGCTAATACATTAATTTTAATTAAATAAGATATAAAATGATAATTAAACTAAGATTATCAGCAATTAATGAAAGTGAAAGGTAACAAATATAATTACATACAATGTCTAGAATCGGGTAGAGTATCGATGTCCATAAATATCGAGATCATTGATGTACTCAGTAGGAAGATCAGTAAATCTCTCTAGCCAAGCAGTATGATTGTTCTGTAAGGTCATCCCAGAGATGTGTGATGGATCGTAACTTATCGCAGATTCCTCGCTGAGGTCTTGACCCTGAGAGCTATCTAGAGACTGATGATATGGCTGTGCAGGGGCTCATCCAAATATACCGACAACAAAATCAGATCCATAAGATGCTCCAGACTGCATGGGATAATAATCACTAGAAGATAATGTCTCGGATGCACCATATGAATCATATGGATCAAAAATTGCCGGTAGCTGCGGGTAAGAGGATCTTGAATATGAGGATGATCCTGATACATCCATGGATCCTACTACATGTGCAAGAGCTGCAATTGCATCATATCCCGAACGATCTCGCAGAGCCCGTCGTCTATATAAAATCGTATTATCACGAGATCTACCAGTTGGTACTCCATGGTGGTGTGGACACCAGAAGCCGAAAGAAACTTCACTCCAACAAGGTTAGCCTTATCCCAATTTGGATCGAAGATAATTAGGTTACCTTGTATCCTTTAGTTCAAAAATATTTTATTTTCAAGAGTCATTTCCTTTTCAAGAGTCCTGTAATTAATTTTGAGTTTCAAATCAAGAGTGTTTATTGAGTCCTGTAATTACTTTTAAAATTTCATTTCCTGTAAGTCCATTTCAAGTTTTAAAGTCTAGGTCAGTCAAGTCAGTTCAGTTGAGTTAAGTCTAATTCAGTTGAGTTAAGTCTAATCAAGTCTTAAAGCCATGAAAGCCAGCAACAAGACTCAAATTCTAGACCCCAGAATTTGACCACATGAAGAAGAGAAGACACATCAACCAAGCAAGAGAAAAGGACCATCAACTAGGACCACTGGGCGCCACATGTCATTCTTATCCAAGTAGAAGACTACCTCACCATGCCACGTCATCAGGTGCCACTTCACCAGCCACCTCATCACCCTTTGGGCGCCAACAAGGAAGATTCAAATTCAAGGAGGTTGGCCACATCCCTCCAAATCCTCCAACCCCCCCCACATCCCTCCAAACTCTCCACCAAATCCTCCAACCCCCCTTGTAATCTCCTCGATTTGGGGAGTTTTTAAATTTCAAAAGCTAGCTTTGTGAGGCTATTAAAAGCCTTGGACGCCCATTGTAAAAGAGATTGATTTTGGGAATGAATGAAAATTGAAGTTGAAATTTTGGAAGTAGAAGTTGTCTTGTATTTTTTTCTTATGTGAAAGTTTTCCATCCTCTTCCTCCATGCCAAAGCCATTCTTTTTCCCTAGCAAAGCATCTTCCAAGCTCAAGTGAAGGCATTGGAGTCGGCCAGATCTACTCAAATTTCTGTTCTTAGTTCATCAATTCTTCCATCCCTTCTATATGTTCCTATCCTTCTTCCTTAACTTTGATCTTCATTGCAGGGTCCTTCGAAGTCTTTGAGTTGTGGGCTGGGTTCACCTTAACAAAGAACAAACAAGCTGAAGCCCCAAGTCCAGGGTTCTGATCTTTGTTATCCAGATTCTTCAGTTCTGAACATTGGTAGTTTCAAGGTATGAATCAAAAGAAGGTTGGAAAGCTCATCAAGGTAAGTCCACAATCATTAGCCCCTATTGTCTAGATCTTCTTCTTCTTAGTTTAGGATTGTGTCTAATCAAGTAAAAGTCCAATTTCTTATAATCCTTAAGTCTTATTATGATGAGTACAATGCTAGTGTAATTAGGTTTCATTGCTCTACAAACCATATTCAAAACATTAATCATATGCTTGCCGCATCACATGGTCTCTATCTTGTGTAGCATGGCTAAACTGCGACTCCTCAGTAAATCGAAGATGAATAGTCGGCTACGAATCCTATCCTCCGGCCCCTTCCAGTCCCTTCCTGATCACTAGATCTTCCATTATCTGAAGAAGCACTAGCACCACTCTCTCTGGTATCTGAATCTGAATGGAGAGTGCTCCGATGGAGGTGCAACTGCCTTTTCTTTTTCTTTATCTTCGGACCGAATAGATGACGAGGAGGGACGATGTGCTGTATCTGCTAGAGCCCTGTGAGAAATATTGCTTGTTGCCCATTGTCCAGCATCCATTACATCCTCGCTAGCTACAAAACTGGTTGGTCGAGGCGATCCTGGCTCATCAAGTTCTGGCTTTGCTGCGACTCATGACCCATCTAATCATTGGATCTTCATCTTCATCAATATATGAACTTGCAGTATGATCGGGATATTTCAATTCAACTTCCTCCTGAATGCACTTTAGCCTCAGCCTTAAATTATAGTGTACATACACAAGATTGTTGAAATATTTCTATTTCAGACGGTTCCTCTGCTTGGAGTGGATAAAGCCAAATGTAGACCAGTTGCGCTCACATCCACTGGATGACACTGTCTTAAAGAGGATTTTGATTGCAAGAACTTTCAAATTTTTGCAGATCCACTAAAATGCACCCGCCATTCGGCTGTAAAAGACATTACATCATTTAAACTTTTAGATTCGACAAAATAAAAAATTCAATGTGAATATAATATTACACTAATTGTATAGTAGTACCTACCAGGATTTATCTTTAATTTACTTCTGATTTTTACAATGGATGCAAATGAATCTGTGACCTTCTTAAAAATATTCGTCTGCCAGAAAAGTTATCATGTGCTACTTATTGAAATTAATGCTAATAAAAATTACTCAACAATTTCAATCTAACTTCTTTTAGGCATATAGCAGCGACATCTGGATCGGGCTCCATCTTGTAGATAACATTGCGGAGGGCAGACATAAGCTCTTCATCCATGGCAATGTTCGGTATGGAGATTGGAATCTCGGATTCAGATAGTAAGTTGCATATATTTTAAGAATTAGTCAAGCGTACTTGTACAAATCTAATTGAATTTAAATTTTTAGGGATTTCATAAATTATTGCATACATGCGAGAATGCAAATCCGAACTCATTTGATAACTCCACCATCCATCAATGATCCGGATATACTCAGTAGCATATAATGGATCTGCCTCTTGGATCTTTTTCTCTGTCCTTTGTATCATGTAATACAAGAAGCTCATCTAAGCATACCTCTCAGAGTCCATGGCATAAAGTATTTCATATAGAGGCTTGATAGCCTCCACTATCCTCAGCCCGCTGCTAAAATATCTGTCTCGTTACTAAATTCTTCATATTGCTTCTCTCAGTATTTGTCCTAGCATATCTGCTCTGCTGTCATTCTTGACTGATAAACATCTAACGCAGCTATGCTTTCTTGTCAAGAAGATTATCAAGTGCTATGTAATTAGTTGCAAACCGTGTAACCACTGGTCTCAATTTTTCTTCCCTGTAAAGCTCATCATCAATGATAAGACCCATGTATGGTTATATATGAATCTGGTGATCAATTATGCTAGCTCAACTATCTTCTGCACCCTGCAGATTTTTTCAATATCCATCAACATGAGGTCTATACAATGTGCAGCATAAGAGGTCCAGAAAATATGCGGTCGTCGCTGCATCAAGATCTACCCTGCGGTCCTGTATTGTGGTCCATTATCTGTGATGACCTGCACGACATTATGCTCTCCTACCTGATCAATCACCTCCATCAATCTGAGGATATAACCGGTATTTAGCGGTGCGAATGGGTCGGGTCGGATCGGATCATGAGTGACTCCGATCCGATCCGGTTCTTTGATCGGGTCCTAATAGTAGATCCAGACGCAATCCACTAGAAAATCGGGTCGGGTCGGGTCCACTATCAGAATTTTCAACCCAACGGGTCATTCGGGTTGGATCGGGTCCATAAATAATCCGGTTCTAATATACAAAGTTTGGATCGAAATATGATCCGAATAAAATATAGACAACTATATTTTAATTATTATATAGCTAACTATTATTAACTATAAAATAGATAACAAATAATATTATTTTTAAAATAAATTAAGATATAAAAATAATTATAACTAGTTCCATACAAGTTTTAAATTATAATTTAAAGGTCCAAATAAATATAATTCTAACAGTATTAGTATGTTCGAATCGGGTTGGGTCGGGTCCAAATTCAGTAAACCTAGACCCGACCCGGAAAATAAACAGGTCTAATTTTAAGACCCTACCCGGATCCATGGTTCCATAAAAACCGGTTGGATTGGGTCTAAATGGGTCGGGTCGGGCTATGGGTCAACCCAACCCATTTGCAACCTTACCGGTATTGTGCACCTCATCTGAAGTATTAACAGATTTCTGAAAAAAGTTTTTTCATCACAATAAGTCAAGAAATTGATGATGCTCTGTCTAGTAGGACCAATCCAACCATCATACATCATTGTCAACCTATACACGGGCCACCTGCTCTGATAGGAGGATGTTGGGATGATCCGGTTTGATGCAGTATAATTGTCAGTTCATTAATCTAATCGATCTTACTTGAGCCGGTCAGCTAAGTCAGTTTGCCCAAAGATGGCATTTCTGAAATCTAAAGCTTATGATTCATCCCTACGAAGCAGTGTCTCGATTCCTTCTTCCTGTTGGTCATATTTCGCAAATCTATAATCATGTCTTCAGCTTGGTCTGAAAAGGACACTTCTGGAGTATATCGTTATTTCATTCGGCTTCATGTCTTCAGCCTGGTCCGAAGAGTACACCTCTGGGATATATCGTTATTTCATTCGGCTTCATGTCTTCAGCCTGGTCCGAAGAGGACACCTCTGGAATATATCGTTATTTCATTCGGCTTCATGTCTTCAGCCTGGTCCGAAGATGACACTTCTGGAATGTATTGTTTATCCCTTTGGCTCCATGGTAAACAGTTCTTTATCTTCTAGCTCACTCCGAAGGAGATAAATCCGAAGCATATAACTAACACTTCTTCGGCCTAAGGAAGATGGTCCGAAGTAGTTAAGCTCTTTTCGGATCTCCTCTAAAGAGTGTATCTGAAGCATGTGAACGATCTCTCAACCTAAAGCAGTTGAAGGTTGTTCTAGTTATAACCATCCACATGGTCGATAGCTCCGGCTTCGATAACTATGGACTAATTTCTGACCGCAACAACTTACGGTTATAAGGAAGTTACATTAACTAACTCCCATAACTGTAATTAGTTACACATGCCTATAAATATCGGTAAGAGGGGATACCCGAGGTAAGCAAACTCCAGGCAAGTTAGAACCGGTCCACAACTAGCTCTTTCAACGCCGCTCAACTCATTTTCTTTTCCATTCCACTTCCACTTCTTTCTGCTCTCAAGTTCTCCATTCTGTTGCCTAAATTCTTGCTGACTTTGGCATCGGAGTGTCCCCCATCGGAAAAATTCTGGTCAGGGGATTTGTTTTGCAGGTTTTCATCGAAGGTGAACCAGCAAGCAGGTTGCTCCATCCGATCCACGGGGATTTAGCTTCAATAGATTGGCGCACCAGGTAGGGGAAGGTCAATTTCTTTTGGTTAAGGAGAAACTTTGAGAAATAAGAATAGTGAGAAGAAATGTTCGGAATGCTTTGCAAGTAAAGAACATTTTGTTTCTCAACAGGATGATTCTCCAGTGAAAAATGATACGCCACCTTCTATGTTGACTATAGGGCAACAATAATTGGAGGCCCTTCTAAATCGAGTTGATGCCCTAACAACCTTAGTCCAGACTCTTCAAGAAACTGCTATTCAAAGGCAGTGCCCACCAGCCATTTCTCAATCCAGTCATCGAGCTAGGGGAAGGGAGGATCGATGTCAGGAATCCACTCTATGTTCTTCACAAATTCAATTTTCTCGTGAGCATTATATCTCCCAGTCTGGCAGGCGTATGGAGGATCACCCTGGTAAGAAAAGAGCCAGATGCTCCCTTTCCATTTCTTCTGGAGACTCTACACTTTAAGGAGTCAGGCAAAGAGAAGTGAACTTCAATTATGAAGAGAAGTTTAAGTTATTGGAGTCACGGATAGCTAGGCTCACTGATCAAAGAAGAGGTGAAGAAATTATAACTTTCAATTCATAACCTCCTTTATCCGATCGAATTATGGTCGAAGTCATTTCTCGGCATTTTAAGATTTCTCAACTGGAGGCTTACGATGGAACTATCGATCCCCTTGATCATTTGGGAAGTTTCAAAGCTCATATGATGGTACAAGGGGCATTCGATGCATTATATTACCTTGCTTTCCCTGCTATCTTAAGGAAAGCCTCTCTCGAATGTGGTATTTGAGCATACAGCCAGGCACAATTCATTCTTTTGGTGAGCTGGAGCGGTTATTTATTTCATATTTCATAACATGTCGAAAGATGCCGCGTAACACAGACAGTTTATTCCTCCTTCAACAGAATGAAGGAGAAAGTCTTAGGTAGTGTTTGGATGGCAAAAAGTTATTTCTAGAATAGGAATAGATATTCTCCAAGAATAGTCTATTCTTGTTATTATTCTCAATTTCTGTTTGAATCAAAATCTGGTATTCCACGTAATTAATGCGGTGTTATTCCAAATGGTGTTTGGATGATATGGGAATAAGCCTGTATTCTACTAAGAATAGGAGAGGAATTTTTTGAAATCCCAAAAATACCCCTGATAAAATAATAAGATAAAATGATTTATAAAATTTATTTTTAATTTTATATTTAAGTAAATATTTTTTTTATATTTTTATATAAGATAAAATGATTTATGAAATTTATTTTTAATTTATATTTAAGTAAATATATTTAAGTAAATATCCTTGATGAAATAATAATTTTATATTTGAAATCCCGAAAATGCCCCTGGAATGCACAAACCATGAATAGCGCTATCCATTGAATAGCAATTCTGCAATTAATGCGTTGATGAGAATAAGCTTTTTTACTTATTCCATCTCGGGTTTTGGGCTGTTTAAGAGAATAAGAGGAATTACGGCCTTATTCCACCACCTATTCTCTTTCCAAACAGCCTTAAAGAATTTGTTGTTTGATTCAATTCGGCCACTCTGGAGATCCCTGATCTCAACGAGCATGTGGCCATGTCAGCTCTGAAGAAAGGTCTCAGATCATCCAGGTTCACTTTCTCCCTGGACAAAAGATTCTCAAGCTATGCCGATCTACTGGCAAGAGCTCAGAGTATGCTGCTGCTGAAGAGCAAGCCGCGAGTTATCGACTCATCGAAGGGAGATACCCTTCCAAGAAAAAGAGCAGTAAATGATCAAATGTGCCCACATCATCTAACAATGTGTCGGTTCCAAAACAGTCCCAAGTCCAAGCAATGGGGCACTCGGTTCGACTCCTTCACTTCCCTCAACCTCCCGAGAGAAGATTCTGCTGGAAATAGAAAAAGAAAATTACTTACAAAGGCCACGTCCCTTGAGAACCTCTACTAAAATGAGAGACAAGAATAAATATTGCCGATTCCATCGTGACCACGGCCACAATACTGAGGAATGCTTCCAACTCCGGGACACTATTGAAGACCTAATCAAAAGAGGGTATCTGCAAAAGTGTGTTAGCCGTCCAAAGCCTCAGGTCGAAGTAACAGCCCCTCAAAGAACCACTAATGAAGCCAAATTGCCTCACCAAAGGCCAACTGATGGAAGAGTAGGAATGCTCCATCGGTCAATCGGCTGGAGGAATGAAGCTGAAGAAGATAATCCCAAGAGAATTAAAGGCAAAAACTCTATTAGCTTCTCAGATGAGGACCTTCAAGGAGTTCAACTCCCACATGATGACCCTGTTATGGTTTTAACTGTAATAGCAAAATATGATGTAAGAAGAATTTTGATAGACAATGAAAGTTCTGCCAATGTTTTACTGTATGATGCATTTCTTAGAATGGGCTTATCTGGAAGTGAGCTGCAAAGGTCTCCTATTCCTCTAACTGGGTTCGGAGGAAATCAAGTTGGAGTTGAAGGAGAAATAGTTTTACCCGTAACTCTTGGCACTGAACCATGCCAAAAGATGCTTCCCATCAACTTCATAGTAGTACAAACACTTTTAGCTTATAATGCAACCTTGGGATGGCCTGCTTTAAATAAATTTCAAGCCATAGTATCGACCTACCATCTTTTGGTGCGATTTCTTACTAGACATGGCATCGGAGAAATAAAAGGGGATCAAAAGGTTGCTCGCCAATGTCTAATGATCCAGATAAACAATCGGCCAATCCCTTGACACTCGATTAGTTAGATTCAAGAGACAGAACTGAAGACTGTGGAGAACCTATGGAAAGGACCCTTTCCGTGCCTTTGTCCAAACACGACCCAACGAAATTTGTACAAATTGGCAGTCTGTTAGACGAAGAGACAGGCAAAGCTGATTCGCTTTCTCCAAAGTAATGTTGATATCTTCGCTTGGACAGCATTGGACATGCCCGGAATTCCAGCCGAAGTAATTACACACTGATTGGAAGTAACTCCTAATCATAAACCCGTTTGGCAGAAAAAAAGGAACTTTGCCTCGGAAAGGCAAAAGATTATTGACGAAGAAATCAACAAGCTCCTAGAAGCCAAGTTTATAAGGGAAGTACAGTATCCGGATTGGTTTGCCAATGTTGTGATGGTAAAGAAGTCCAACGGCAAGTGGAGGATTTGTATTGATTATACAGATCTTAATAAGGCTTGCCCAAAAGATAGTTTTCCTTTGTCAAAGATAGATCAATTAGTCGATGCCACTGCCAGTCATCAGCTACTGAGCTTTATGGATGCTTTCTCAGGATATAACCAAATACGAATGGATCCTGAATATGAAGAAAAGGTTGCTTTCATTATAGAAAAAGGTCTTTACTGTTACAAAGTGATGCGTTTGTGCTAAAGAATGCCGGAGCAACTTTCCAAAGATTAATCAACAAAGTATTCAAGAATCAAATAGGAAGAAATATGGAAGCTTATGTCGATGATATGATTGTGAAGAGTCTTCTTAGGTCCGACCACATTGAAGACTTAAGAAAATCCTTTGACGCACTTAGATGCCATCGGATGAAGCTGAATCCGACTAAATGCACTTTTGGTGTGACCTTAGGGAAGTTCTTGGGATTCTTAGTTACCAAGCGAGGAATTGAAGTTAATCCAGAAAAAACTCAAGCCAAGTTCATCCAGAAAAGAAGTACAATGGCTAACAGGAAGAATCGCCTCTCTGAGTCGATTTATTTCCTGATCAGCGGAAAGATGTCTTCCTTTTTTCAAAGTCCTTCGTCAAACTTAGAGTTTCGAATAGTCAGACGATTGCAAGCTTGCCTTTAATAAATTGAAAGAATACCTGAAAAACCTTCCTTTACTTTCTAAACCTCATGAAAGAGAAGTACTTTATCTGTATCTTTTTGCTTCGGATGAAGCGGTTAGTCAGTGTTTGTTCGGAAAGATGCCGACCATGTACAGAAGCCGATCTACTACACTAGTAAGGTACTACATGAGATGGAAGTACGATATCCTATAATACAAAAATTCTTCTCCTTAGTAGTTGTGGCAAAGCGTTTGCGGTCCTACTTCCAAGCCCATACTATTGTGGTTTTGATGGATCAGCCCCTGAAGGCCATCTTGCACTGTCTCGACACTTCAGGAAGGATAGCTAAATGGGCCATTAAGTTGGGGGAGTTTGATATTGACTTCCAGCCTAGATCGGCAATGAAAGCGCAAGTCCTGGCTGACTTCATAGCTGAATGCACTTGGAGACAGGATGAGGATCAACTGAGGACCGAAGAGGAAGAGACCACTGAAGAAGATCCGGAACCCATATGGATGCTTCATGTGGACAGTGCCTCTAATGCCAATGGCTATGGAGCTGGCCTCATTTTAGCCTGTCCAAACGGTCAAGTCATAGAGTATGCTCTTCGTTTTTCTTTCCAAATTTCGAATAATCAAGCAGAGTATGAAGCTCTCATTACTGGACTTAGAATTGCTCAGAAACTGGAGATTAAAAAGATTAAAGTCTTTTCGGATTCCCAGTTGGTGGTGAACCAAGTAAAAACTGAATTTGAAGCTTGGAATCCCACTATGATTCAGTATTTGGAGGAGCAAAGCCTAATATCCCAACTGGAATATTTTGAAATTATTCATGTGCCTCGAATAGAAAATTCTCGGGCTAACGCTCTTTCATGTCTCGCGACCACCACCCCAGATTCCTTGATCGTACATATGTAGAATATCTTGAAGATCCCAACATATCTGAATCTGTAGTGGAGGTATATCCGATTGAACGTGAGCCATCTTGGATGGATCCCATCCTTAAATTCTTGAACGAATGAACATTGCCTGAAAATAAGCTTGAAGCTAAATGGCTTCGTTGGATAGCTTCTCAGTATGTGGTTTTAGATGTGATTCTATATAAAAGATCCTTTACACAACCTCTGTTAAAATATCTAGGGCCATCAGATGCCGATTATGCTCTCAGAGAAGTGCATGAAGATGAAGGTATATGCGGGGATCACCTAGAGGGCAGATCCTTGGCTTACAAAATAATTTGTCAAAGGCTACTATTGGCCAACTATCCAGAAGGATTCTGCAGATTTTGTCCGAAGATGTGTTCAGTGCCAAAAGTATTCTAATATACAAAGACGGCCTGCGAATCAGCTAACTCCGTTGACAGCTTCTTGACCTTTTGCTCAATGGGGAATGGATATTCTTGGTCCGCTCCCTGCAGCCTACGAACAATGAAAATTTCTTATAGTGGCTATTGACTACTTCACTAAGTGGGTTTAGGCCGAACCTTTGGCACAAATTACTGAGGCAAGAGTCGAGAATTTCGTAAGGAACTTTATTATTTTCCGTTTTGGCATTCCTTATGTCATTGTTACTGATAACGAAAGGCAATTCGTCAATTTAAAGTTCAAAGGCTTCTGCACCCAGTACCATATACTTCATAAGTTGACTTCTGTTGGTCACCCTCAATCAAATGGAGAAGCTAAAGTGACCAACAGAACTATTCTACACGGTCTCAAGGCTAGGTTGAATGATGCTAAGGGATCATGGGTTGAAGAGTTGAATTTGGTTCTTTAGGCATACTGAACCACTCCCAGAATAGCCATCGGTGAATCTCCATTTCACTTAGCTTACGGCACTGAAGCAGTCCTCCTTATAGAGATTTTTTTACAATTTTTACGGATTGACCATTATAGAGAACCTGAAAACTCGGAACGTCGAAGAGTTGATTTGGACTTCTTGCAAGGCACCCAACTCCATGCTCAGCTGAAGATGGTTGTATATCACTAGAAGGTTGCCAAATATTACAACTCTCGCATGAAGGAACGAACTTTTCGCCTCGAGGATTTAGTCTTGCAAAGATCTGAAGTGTCCAAGCCAACTGAACAAGGCAAACTCTCTCCTACTTGGAAAGGTCCTTATCGAATCAGAGAAGTCATCCGCCCTGGAGCTTATCGACTTGAAACTATGAAAGGCACTTTGTTGCCTCAGTCTTGGAATGTTGAAAATCTTCGCAAGTATTATCAATAAAAATCCCTGTTCACAGGGTTTTATTAAAGTATCGAGATGGGCCTAATCACTTTGTCTTATTCTCTATTAAAAGGCATAAGGATGATCTCCGTGATCTACTCTACGAAGTATCGAGGGAGGCCTGATCAGCCTGTCTTATTCTCTATTAAAAGGCATAAGGATGATCTACGTGATCTACCCTACGAAGTGCCGAGGCGGGCCTGATCAGCCTCTCTTATTCTCTATTAAAAGGTATAAGGATGATCTACGTGATCTACCCTACAAAGTACCGAGGCGGGCCTGATCAGTCTGTCTTATTCTCTATTAAAAGGCATGAGGATGATCTACGTGATCTATCCTACGAAATGCCGATGTGGGCTTGATCAGCATGTCTTATTCTCTATCAGAGGTGTAGGAATGATCTACGAGGCCTATCCCACGGTAAATCTGATAAAATGTTGGGTAAGTCCGGCGGCATGCCGAGGTACATTCAATCAGTATATGTATGTATATTATTTTCGATTGATGTTAATCTAGGCATTCAATCCTAGCAGAGGAGTTAATGAAATGACATTTAATTACTTCGGATCTTCTCATTTCCTAAAAAAGAAGAAACAAGGTTATGGTATCTCGTTTACATGATTATTTTATTATATCTTCTTGGAAGAAGGGAATGGTTTTACATATCAAGTTCTCTTATTCGATATATTAATAGCAGAATTATCCAAAACCTGGTTTTCTATCCAGCCGATTCTATTTAATGTGATATGAAGAATCCGAATTCGAAAATTGAGATCACCTATATGATGAGCTAACTTGTTTGGGTTCTTCGAAGCTCATGTTTACATTATGGCTAAATCCAAAGACTTTGTATTATTTTAAGTCCGAAGATTTGGTATTATTTTAAGTCCGAAGACTTGGTATTATTTTAAGTTTGAAAACTTGGTATTATTTTTAAGTCCGGAGACTTTATCCTTAGACGAATTTTTATTTGAAATTTCGGGGTTGAAAGTTGATGTACTTGTAAGGAATGTTGCTTATTCACAAATTCTGTATGATCAATAAGATCATCATTCAACATTTTACCTTCGATAAATCCATACTTGGTAAATTTCTCATTACAGCATAATTCATTTGGTAAGAAAGATGTTCTACTCATGAAAAGTAGTACATGTAATATTATCTTTCTTATAACAAAAAAAAAGGCTACAAAAATTGTGCATCTTTTACATTAGCCACCTATGGATCGGCTCAGCCAGAGTATCTTTAGCTGGGTTAGATCAATTGGATCAGCAACCATTAATATTTCCATTTCAGCTGCTTCTTCGGTTGCGACTTGAACTTCTTCAGAATGACCCGATATTGCTTTTGGCGATCTAGGCTCTTATGTTTCTTCAAGTTCATGTAGCTGAATATTCGAAATATCGAGGTTTGGGTAAAGTTTTTGTACTTCGTTTACCCCATCATTATAACCGCTCGGTAGCTGAAGGTTCCTGCTTCGATCATTTTATCATTGCATGCCGAAGACTTTTTATAGTGCTCGACCGCCTTGATCTTTTAAAGCTTCTATTTCTATGGCCGTTGCTTCAACTTTTCTAACCGCTTCATTGGCCTTTTCAACCACCGCTTCGGTCTTCTGAGATTCGTTGGTCGAATGTTCCAAGGACCGAATCTTCTTTTTTTTTTTTTAAGTTTTGCTTCTTGTTCAGAAGCCCTCAGCTGAGCTTTTTCTAATTCGGCTTTCAGATTTTGAATTGCGACGTCTCTCAAAGAGAGCTTTTCTTCCATGGCCTTCTTTAACTCCTTGGCTACTTCTTTTTCGGCTGCAGCATTTGGAGTTTTTCTTTGATTCCCTTATGGTAATCTCTGAACTCAATTATACTCTCTTCTATAAGAGTAACATCGTGAATCATCTGCATTGACCACGTGGAAACATTATATTAAAAGGAAGAAAGGAAAAAATAATATTCACCTTCAGCATAGATGAGAATGCCGAATAGAATATCTCCTCGATACATCGGGTTTTGCTGACTTCCTAGTCTCGAGGGAGGAAAGTACACTTTAATACTTTCCTAGCCACTTCGGGGTGCAAGCCCCGTGCATCAGAAAAAGTTGCAAAATCCAAGTTATACTCTCTATCCGTTGGGGCATTCCTCCCTGTACCCTCTTCAGTCTGGGGAGCCTTTCCTTTTGCTCTGCTTTTATCCCTCGAAGAAGCAAGGAGTGGCTCTCCAATAGTCGGATTTGGGATGGATCGTTCCGAAGAGGACAATGGGGGTGAGCTCCGAAGGTTCCATTGAGGGGGCATCATCTTCGTCATGTGTGGCCCTTGTTGGAGCTGTATTGGAAGTTCCTTCGGCCCTAGCCTTCTTTCGGACTTTGGTTTCCTTTGATGAACCGGCACTGCTCTCTTTCTGGATGCCTGTCGAAGTCTTTCAAGGTTAGGCCTCATCGGTTTATCTGTAGTTGAAGAGAAAGGTTTCTCAGGTCAGTCATCGGAAGAACATAATAGATTTTGAAAAAAGAACTAAAGCCGACTATCTTTTATACCTAATGTCAGAAGCTCGCTGATATGAGCGAGATGAAGGTTTTGTTCCCTTGACAATTCCTTGGCCAGAGGAACCCCCGGACTTGATAATATCTCGAAGTCCTTCTGATCGGCCTTCAAGATTCTTTTCCTGGCATTTGCATCTAGATGTGGAGTCTTCCATTCGATATTAAAGCCCCAGGATGGATAAAAGATGAAAAAGAAACAGGGTTTCCATCCATGTATGGCACTAGGAGTCCCCTTAATTAGCCTTCGACTTGGACGGGGGTCGATGACCCACCATCCTTCACCATGAAAGTCTTTTTTCAATACAAAAAGAGAAGTAAACAAAGATGTTCTGGGCTCTACCTTATAGAATTTGCAAAGAACTAAAAATCCACAGATGTTTCTAAAACTGTTCGGCATCAGTTGAGCTGGGACTACTTGATAGAGATTAAAAACCTTCACAAAGAAAGGATGAAGAGGAAACCCAAGGCCAGCTTTTAAATGATCTTCGCATACGGCGATTGCCCTGGGAGGAGGGCGAATAATTCTCTCATCTGGATTGGGAACAAATGCCTTATAGGTCCTAGGAATGTGATAGCGATTCTAAAGACTCTCTGTTCTAGTATGAGACAGGGAACTAATGATTGTTTCCAGAGAAAGTTCAGAACCTTTCCTTCTGATAAGGCCTCCACTCCTAGAAGGTTCATCCCTCATTGAACCCTTGCTAATGGTTGGGTTATACAACAACTCAGACGTTATGAAAAAATAAGGACCCCTACCTCCAGGCAAAAACAAAATAACTTGCAGAAGAAGAACAATGGTGTAGGACGAGAGGAAGAAAGAAGTTTCAGTAGAAAACGCGGAACTTCATTTCGTTAGATGGCCACCCCTTTTATACGCAAGATGGTAGCGTTTTCTTGGGAAGATGATGGTCTTTTCAATCACATAACGTATCAGCAGCACCGATCGTGGGTACGAATTACTAAGAGGCGTCGATTGATGAATTGTCAGTTACGATCCACGAGAAATATCTCAGACGACCAAGATGAATTTTTGACAATAATCAAAGCTCAGGATCTCGCCAAGTGCACCTTCTCGGTTGACGAAAAGTTCCACGGAAATTCTTTTAATGAAAGGATCAGCCAAACTTTCAAATCAACGCTTCCCTTTTTGAGGCATCAATAATAGGTTGACACCTGTCTTTGGCACGATCTCCAAATCGTAAATCAGTTATTATAAGCGACAGAGCCGGTGATTTGCCATAATTGGCTATCTTCTTTTCACCAACAAACGACAAATTATGATTAATCCCATTTCCGAAATAAAATTATTTCGAAATTGGGAGTGGGGGACAGATGTTGGGATGATCCGTTTTATGCAGTGTAATTGCTGGTTCATTAATCTAATCGATCTTACTTGAGCCGGTCAGCTAAGTTAGTACGCCCAAAGATGGCATTTCTGAAATCTAAAGCTTATGATTCATCCCTACGAAGCAATGTCTCGATTCCTTCTTTCTGTTGGTCATATTTCGCAAATCTATAATCATGTCTTTAGCCTGGTCCGAAGAGGACACTTCTGGAGTATATCGTTATTTCATTCGGTTTCATGTCTTCAGCCTAGTCTGAAGAGGATACTTCTGGGATATATCGTTATTTCATTCGGTTTATATCTTCAGCCTGGTCCGAAGAGGACACTTCTGGGATATATCGTTATTTTATTCGGCTTCATGTCTTCAGCTTGGTCCGAAGAGGACATTTCTAGAATATATCGTTATTTCATTCGGCTTCATGTCTTCTGGCTCACTCCGAAGGAGATAAATCCGAAGCATATAGCTAACACTTTTTCGGCCCATTCCAAGGAAGATGGTCCGAAGTAGTTAGGCTCTTTTCGGATCTCTCTGAAGCATGTGAACGATCTCTCAACCTGAAGCAGTTGAAGGTTGTTCTAGTTATAACCATCCACATGGTCGATAGTTCCGGCTTCGATAACCATGGATTAACTAATTTCTGACAGCAACTACTTACGATTATAAGGAAGTTACATTAACTAACTCCCATAACCGTAATTAGTTACACTCATGCCTATAAATATCGGTAAGAGGGGACACCCGAGGTAAGCAACTAGCTCTTTCAACGCCACTCAACTCATTTTCCTTTCCATTCCACTACCATTTCTTTCTGCTCTCAAGTTCTTCATTTTGCTGCCTAAAATTCTTGCTTTGGCATCGGAGTGTCTCCCACCGAAGAAATTCCGGTCAGGGGATTTGTTTTGCAGGTTTTCATCGAAGGTGAACCAGCAAGTAGGTTGCTCCATTCGGTCCGTGGGGATTTAGCATCAACAGAGGCTATCCATCCTTCTAGCTCCTTATTGCTATCAAGAAGCTGATTATAGATATTCCTCGATCTTGGAGGATCTACACTTGTACCAGCAGCTTATATAGATGAAATTGTAGATGATATGGATTGTCTACTGCATGTACTGGGATATGACTGGAATGAAATTAGGAGATGGCCGTCACATATCTTTTTTCAGCGTGGTGTCAATCCTCTGTTGCTTAGAATCTCTGCTGGGAAAGGCATGTGGATGACATCATGGATTGTGGCTCATGCTGGAATGTCCCTGGAAGACTTCCTTCTACTAGCAAATGCTTCCAACATGGATGCAATACGGCTGGTGCCTCTCTTGACAGGCTCTTTGACTAAGGAGGTCCTCCTAAACTATCTCAGACTCTCCTGCAACACTAGCAGAATCGGATCTCGATCCCGATTCAAAAGCTGATGGCCCAAATCGCTCTCTATGCACGGCCGTCCCTTTAGCTGCCTTTGCTCATACAAGCTTACTTGAATAGCAGCCTCCATTTGTGCCTCCTCATCAGGAGTAGATGCTCCCTCTGACTTCCTAGTATAATAAGAAGGTGGTTATGTGGCTCTGCGGTCCACTTTTGCCTTTTTCTTTGCTGTTCGTTTCTTTCTATCTTTGAAATCATCAAAATATTTCAACTGACGAACCTCTTGTGGACACTGTCGGTATGTAGATATATTGGGAATTTGGGATAGCTGCCAGTCAAGTGCTGCTTCAACCTTGTTACCCCCACCTTTGAATTTGATATTGCATTATTTACACCTCTAGTGATGCCGATCCGAGAGCATCTCTCCATGCAACCAACCAATGTCACGTTCCGGATCCTTCTTTCTTCTCGATGGATCCATACCTGAATATTTAAATTGCACATAAGGTCAATAATAAGTTTATTAATTAATACTTTATTAACCTATTTTTTTATTTTTTAAATTTAAATTATTTTTTAAAAAAATTAATTTAAAAAATTTTTAAAATAAAAATATTATAAAAAAACTGATCTTAGATTTATCTAGGATTCTATCATACATGTTACATATATTTTTTTAAAACTCTCGAAATGCATTAAAAGTCAATTTTTTTTTAATTTGAGATCTAGAGCATTATTCATAAGATGCATCAAAACTTGGGTAGATCGATATGAAATTTATAGTGAGTAGCTTACGAGCCCCAGATTAATAATTTATAATTATAATTTTTTAAATATTTTTTTAATTTATTTTTTAATCTAAAATTAATTTTTAATTTAAAAAATTATATACTTAATAAGAAATCAAGATCTTAGTATCATTGTGTAGATCTAGAAATTGTGTAGATCTATTCTAGATCTACCATATTCTAAAATCATGGCTAACAAAAAAATTTGACAGCATTTTTTCTTAATTTTTTATTTTGCACGAATTTCAACAAAAAAAAGTGGGAAGAGGGGAAAGGGAAGCTATACATACCTTGATTCTATATTTCTTTTCAATTTCTAGACATCTGATTGCCTTGAAATTGAGGGAAAATGGCCAAATTATTTTATTTTAAGTCGAACGATAAGAAACACGGAGAGCTCTCTCTGTTGGTTTCTTTAAAAAGCCAACGAATCCCCCCACATGGCTATAGTAGCCAACAGGGGAAAACAAAAAAAGAAACCGGTTCGAACCAGTCTGAACCGGTCACGAACCGGCCGAGCCGATTGGTTCGGCATGGTTCCTACTGGTTCAAGTCTGGTTCGGTCCGGTTGTGGATCGGTTCGGGCCGATACATATTTTTTTATTTTTAAATGGTTGGAACCGATTTATATGGCCGAACCGTGCCGGCCGGCACCGTCCGATTCGGTACGCCCTGAACTGGCCGGTTTGGCGGTCCTTGCATTCAGATTTAGTTATGTAGTTGGAAAAAGCATCCATGAAGCTAAGGAGATCATGGTCTAAAGTGGCATCCATCATTTGATCAATTCTTGGTAGCAGGTATCCTTCAGATATGCTCGATTGAGGTCGGTGAAGTCGATGCAGATTCACTATTTGTCATTCGTCATTTGCCATTCGCCTTCTTTACCATGACCACATTGGAGATCCATTCTGGATAGGTCTTTCTAACTAAGCTAGCATCGAGCAACTTGTCAACCTTGGTTATCGCCTTCTGGCACTCAAGTATAAAATTCTGCTTTATTTGTTTAAAGGGTCGGTGCTTTTGATCTACATTCAATAGGTTTACCATTATTGAGGGGTCGATGCTCAGCATGTTTATTGGTGTCCAGGCAAAAACGTTTGTATTCTCATGCAAAGACGAGACCAATTAATTTTTGGTTACCTGATCCAAGTTAATGCCGATCCGGATTATGTGCTCTAGATTCCCGTTTGCTAGGGGTATGGAGATGAGGTCCTCAACCCGTTCTCATTGCTCGGCTAGGTCATACGAGTGTCCAGGCCTTTGACTAGGTAGGCATTGGTAACTTGGTTCCTCGGAGCTCGATGTGGATAGCAATGGTTTGCCATGCTTTGATCCTGTGAACCTCTCTGATCGCATGCATTGTAGGGAACTTGATTTTCAAGTAATAAGTTGACACAACTGCTTGGAAGGCATTGAGGCCTGGCCGTTTGAGGATGGTGTTGTAGGCCGAAGGTGCTTGGATGACGAGGAAGTCCACCAAGGTGATGGATCTGTGAGAATAATGCCCTATCCTTACAGGCAAACTGACAACTCCCTTAACTTGGATTCATCCCTCGTGAATTTGACCAAGAAGTCTACTCTACCTTGCTGCTTAGGGGATATTCCCATGTTTATGACAGCATCATAATACAAAACAATAGCTGAGCTTCCATTATCTATTAGAATGAAGCATACGTCATAGTTTTCGATATTTAGGGTTACAACTATTGCATCATTATATGGAAATTGGACCACTTGATCATCCTCTTTAGTGAAAATTATAAGTTCACCAGCTATTCTCTCAGTCATCCTTATCGTTAGGGTTCGGGTAGTGGTACCCCAGTGATAGTGTGTACAGTTCCTAACGGAACTAGGTCACCCTTTTCTCGAGGTTTGGACTGTGGCGGTTGTTCAGTTGGTGGTGGTGATCTTGGCCGGTTCCCCTGCTCTACAGCATCAGATGAACTGGTCAAGGTGGCTTCATCTGATGAGCTCCTCAATCTTGTCTCGGAGCTAGATACACTCTTCGATGTCGTGGCCATGGTCATGGTGATAAATAGAACTTGTTTGGATTTCTTCGAGTTGGCGGGGTCAGTAGCTTTCCTAGTTTTTGGGAGTTGTCCTTTGATATCCATTAGCACCTTCTTTGGTGCATTTAGTGGAGTATAGGTGTTAAATTTCCTCGACGGAGAAGCCTAGCAGCCTTTTCTACAAGTTCTGGGTCAGTGTTCCCAAAAGGTCTTGCTTTTCTTCTGAGGCAGGGATCTAGAGCACTGTCGGACTTTTTCCTCCCTCTAGAAGTGCTTCCAATCAACTCACATTCTCTCACCACCCAATAGTAAGGAAGTGGTGGGGACTTCCTCTTGCACAAGCATCCTCCATTTGGGTATATTTTTTGGTCCAAGCTAGCATATCAGTAAAGTCTCGGGGTGAGGTCTTGATTAGTGACTTTTTAAGATCATTCTTCTATAGGCCGCTCATCAGAGTTGACATGGCGATCGATTAGTCGAAGTCGTGAATCTCTAGGATAGCCACATTGAAGCAGCTGATAAAGGCTCGGGTTGACTCCCCGTCTTTTTGCTTGAGGGTGTGGAGGTAATCCGACCATTTTTGTTACCTTCGACTGTTAACAAAATGATTAGTAAAGGATCCGCTTAGCTGCTCAAAAGAATGCATCGATCTAGGCTTTAAACTTGTGTACCACTGTCGAGCCCCTTCATTTAAAGTGATAGGAAGGCTTAGTAAAGGATAAGGTCATGTGCTCCGTGGAGGAGCATCATTGTTTTAGAACTTTTTAAGTGATCAGTAGGGTCAATGGTGTCAAAGGAAATATAAGCTGAAGATCAGCTTGTAATCACTGAAGATCAGCTTGTAATCGCTGAAGATCAGCTTGTATATATGGTAAGGACTGAAGATCAGCTTGTAATCGCTGAAGATCAGCTTGTAGTTTGTCTAATCATTGAAGATCAGCTTGTATATATGGTAGGGGCTGAAGATCAGCTTGTAATCGCTGAAGATCAGCTTGTAATCTGTCTATATAATGGGCAATTATCAATGAAAAAAGGGACTTCTTTCAAAAATTTCAAAAAATCTATCATGGTATCAGAGCCACAGCTCTAAATTGTCATTTGTCTCGTGCTCCCAAGTTTCTTAGTCTTAGTTATTCTTGTTCATGTTCTCTTGATCTCATGTCTTCCGATAGGTTTGATGCTTCTCTGATTCGTTTCAATGGCAAAAACTACTTTGCTTGGGCATTTTATTTCAGGATTTTCATCAAAGGAGCTGTGAGGACATATTGATAGCAGTAACCCAGCTCCTGACAAAAACAAAGACAGACCAACACGCTAAGTGGGAAGTCAAGGACGCACAAGCTCTGGCATGGATTTTAGGATATGTCGAACCCAGTATTATCTTGAATCTTCGATCTTCTCATACTGCGGCTCAGGTGTGGACTTACTTGAAGGTCTACAATCAACAAAACACTGCTCGTCAGTTCTAACTTGAACATGAATTGGCGACTCTTCAACAGGATAGTCTATCTCTGATTTTTACTCTAGATTCACTAATCTTTGGGCTGAATACGCTGATATAGTTTATGCTAACTTACCATCCAAAGGCCTTAGTTATGTTTAATCTGTCCATGAAACTACTCAGAGGGATCAATTTCTAATGAAACTAAGACCTGAATTTGAAAGCACTAGATCCAATCTTATGAACCGAGAATCAGTCCCCTCCTTTGATACATGTCTCAATGATCTTCTTCGTTAAGAACAACGCCTTCTCACTCAAACCACCATGGAACGACGACCTACATCTATTCCTATGGCCTATGCTGCACAAGGTAGGCCACGAAGCAGGGATATGAGCACGGTTCAGTGCTTCTATTGCAAGGGATTTGGCCATTATGCTACAAATTGTCCTCGAAAATTCTACAACTACTGCAAAAAGGATGGCCATATTATCAAGGAATGTCCAACTCGACCTTCCAAGAAATCGGAGACAGCATATACAGTCTCAATTGGCTTTTCTAGTGCTGGTAGTTTTGTGAATACAACACAAAGTGCTCCTGCTCCTGTTTCTGTCCAACCCGTGACCCCTGAAATGATTCAACAAATGATCATTTTTGCATTTTCAGATTTAGGACTCTCAGGTAAAACCTTCTCTACATCATCTCCTTGGTACTTTGATTTCGGGGCTTCCCATCATATGACAAACAATGCTAATTCTCTTACCAATGTAAACAAATATTTTGGAAACCTCAAAATTCATACTGCTGATGGCAATCATTTACCGATCACGGCCACTGGTGATGTTTCCTCCTCTCTCACTGATGACTTCGTATCTCCCGGTCTTACCACCAATCTGGTGTTTGTCGGTTAGTTGGTTGATTATGATTGTAAAGCAGAATTCTCTAAATCTGGTTGTGTTGTGCAGGATCAACACTCAGGGTGGATGATCGCGAGGGGGCCTAAAGTGGGACGTCTTTTTCCTCTTCAATTTTCCTTGTCTTCCTTTTCTTTGCCTTTTGTCGCTTATAATTCTGCTCATGTTGATTACCGAGTGTAGCAAAATGTCTCGGACATCCAAACTCAAATGTACTTCTTGCTTTATTGAAATATGATTTTCTTGGGAATAATGAAATACCATCTCTTAGTGCTGTTCAGTTTGATTGCAATTCTTGCCGACTTGGCAAAAGTAAAACTCTACCCTTTCCTATTCACACACCGCATGTTGTCAAACCTTTCGATCTGATACATAGTGATGTGTGGGGTATGGCGCCAGTCACTTCGCATGCTAATTACAAATACTTTCACTTTTATTGACGATTATAGTCGTTTCACATGGATTTATTTCTTTCATTCCAAAGTTGAAGTATTTTCTGTTTTTAAATTTTTTCATGCATATATTCAAACAATTTTCGGCCCATATCAAAATCTTTCATTTTGACAACGGGGGTGAATATATGTCTCATTTATTTCAGGACTTTACAGAATCATGGCATCATTTCTCAACGGTCTTGCCCTTCGACACCTCAATAAAATGGGGTGGTTGAAAGGAAGAACCGTCACCTTCTTGATGTGGTTCGCACTCTTCTGTTAGAATCCTCCACGCCCTCTCAATTTTGGTGTGAAGCTCTTTCCACTGCTGTCCATCTCATCAACCAATTGCCTTCTCCCACATTAAACCATGACTCACCTTTCATCAGGTTATTTGGTCACCCTCCAACTTATTCTAACCTTCGTTCCTTCGGTTGTATCTGTTATGTTCATCTTCCTGCCCATGAATGCACGAAACTCATAGCTCAATCAGTTAAATGTGCTTTTCTAGGATACTCAGTACAATAGAAATGTTTACTAACTCTCCTGCAGATCCAATCCCTTCTAATCCTCTCCTAGTGTATCAATGACGCACCACTGCTACTTCCCACCAACCTTCAACACCTCCCGAGCCCCCTCAAGCTTCTTCCCCGACTGCTGCTCCTGTTTTAGCACCTGCACTTACCTCTCTCAAACACAGTACTCGGGTTCGTAGACCCCCAAATAGGTTTGGTTTCTCTTCTCCTTCATCCTTCACAGCCACCTTGTCTTCTATTTCTCTTCCTTCGTCTTATAAACAGGTAATGGAGCATGAGTATTGGCGAAAAGCAATTGAAGTCGAACTTCTCGCACTTGAAGAAAACCAAACCCGGGATGTTGTTTCGTGTCCCTCCTACGTGAAACCCCTTGGAAGCAAGTTCGTGTTTTCTATCAAGCTTCATTCCGATGGGTCCATAGACTGTTACAAGGCTCGATTAGTGGCACTTGGCAACAAACAAGAATATGGCTTAGACTATGATGAGACCTTCACACCTGTCGCCAAAATGACCACTGTTCAAACTATATTCACTCTTGTTGCATCCCAATCATGGCCCTTACATCAAATGGATGTTAAGAATGCATTTCTCCACGGCGGTCTCAAGGAAGACGTTTACTTGAAACATCTCTTTGGTATGCCCACTTCACCTAATAATGTTTGCAAGCTGAAACGTTCTTTGTATGGTTTGAAGCAGGCACCAAGAGTATGGTTCGAAAAGTTTCGATCAATTTTGCTTGCTTTTTCTTTCACCCAAAGTCAATATGACTCCTCCCTTTTCCAACAAAGGACATCCACAGGTATCGTTATCCTCCTTGTTTATGTGGATGATATCATCATCACTGGCTCTGATTTGGAGGCAATCTCTGCGGTTCAGACTTTGTTGCATTCTACATTCCACATGAAAGACCTTGGCCAGCTCACCTACTTGGGTTTAGAGGTGCATCATCAGGCTCACGGTCTCTTTTTAAATCAGCACAAGTATAGTCAGGATCTGGTTCAGCTAGCTGGTCTCACCAATGCCACTTTGGTTGACACCCCCATGGAACTTAATGTGAAATATCGACGTGACGAAGGGGAGCTTCTTGAGGATCCTACTGCCTATCGGAAGTTGGTTGGTAGTCTTATCTAACTATTACCCGACCAGACATCTCTTATGCTGTCCATATCGTTAGCAAATATATGCAAGCACCGAGGCATCTCCATCTATCTGCAGTCCACCGCATAATTCGCTACATTCTTAGAACACCTAGTCGTGGCTTATTCTTCCCTTTCGGTTCTTCACTTCAGCTACAAGCCTATTATGACGTTGATTGGGCCGGTTGCCCAGACACCTGGAAATCTACTACCTGCTGGTGTGTGTTTCTTGGTGATGCCCTCGTCTCTTGGAAATGCAAGAAGCAAGACCACGTCTCCAAATCATCTACTGAGGTCGAGTACCGAGCCATGTTTGCAGCATACTCTGAGATCATTAGGCTGCGTGGTCTCCTCACAGAGCTCAGTTTCTCTCCCGTTCATCCTACTCCACTCCATGATGACAATACTAGCGCCATATAAATTGCCGCCAATCCTGTCTATCACGAATGCACCAAGCACATCGAGGTTGATTGTCACTCGATCAGGGAAGCCTATGATCATCAGGTCATCACCCTTCCACATATCTCCACTACTTTGCAGATCACCGATATCTTCACAAAATCCCTACCACGTCAGTGCCATCATTTTCTCATTGGTAAATTGATGCTTGTCGATTTACTAGCATCAATTTGAGGGAGGATGTCAAAGGAAATATCAGCTGAAGATCAGCTTGTAATCGCTGAAGATCAGCTTGTAATCGCTGAAGATCAGCTTGTAATCTATCTAATCGCTAAGATCAGCTTGTATATATGGTAGGGGCTGAAGATCAGCTTGTAATCTATCTATATAATGGGCAATTATCAATGAAGAAAGGGATTTCTTTCAAGAATTTCAAAAAATCTGTCAAGTAGTCCCATCATAACTTTCAAGCTGTAGAATCTTGAAATGTCAGAGAAGCGGTGCTCACATTATTTCGTCGTCAAAAGGTGGGTCATTGTTGAACCCATCATTTGGTGTTGAAGAGAGGTTGCGGATTGCCTTAATTCGCTGATCCAACTCCTTAAGCTTCGGCTTGACCTCAGGGTCTCTAACAGCAAGGGCCTTCGATCGCCGAGGGGATCGTTGGCCTAGGATGGAGCCATGCCCCAATTAAGGGCTTCGGGAGCACTATCTTCTTGGCTTCGGGCTCTTAGGGCGATGATGGTGAACAACCCTTTCTAGATTCCTATGAGGGAATGTGGGAGTCGGTTGCATCATGGGTTAAGAAGTCACAGGTAATGCTGCTAGCAGAGTCTGAGCTACAGGGAGCGAGCAGGGGTGGCTTGGATAGTCTGAATGGCCACCACCAAGTTCTAGACCTATATGAAGAGTAAGTTGAACTGGTCTGCACTAACTATAGCTATCCGTGAAGATGGCAGGGCCCTTACAAGCTAGGGCTAGTCATTAGCTTGGCTTTCCACTAGCCTTTCCGCCACTTAGGAGGTGGCAGTGTTGGTGCAACAGGATGTAGCTTTCTTAGGTGGCATTGTTAATCCACCTTTAAATCAATCTCTTCAAAGTTACAAGCCCTTTCTTTCTTTTGTTGGTACTGAAATCTGTTTAATGCCAGAAATGCTAGAGCTGGTGGTGCAGGTGGATCTCCGAGAAGCGGAACCTATAAAAATGTTCTGGCCAGAGATACTCCGATGCGGGCCCTCTGACATTCAATTTAGTTTTCAAGCACAACAATGGTATGAGAAGCGTGGTTGTAAGATTTGCATTCCTTTTAGGACTCCCATGGGATCCCATTTATAAGTAGAGGACAAGGATATTTTTGGAATGATAGATCTCAGTGGATCCGGTAAGAAGTGATAGAACTTATTATTGAGTCTCGGGTGGTGCATTCATGGCTAGTTGGGTCAATGTACATATATTGATCTAGTCTATCATAGTTTTCCATGATGTATCTAAGGCTAAGGTCGAGTTCGGTATGAGTCCTAGGTATTTAGGCTCAGTTTTGGTCAGTCTGGGTCTTAGAGTCGGCTCTTCTGGGATAAGAGTCGGCTCTGTTGGTTGGCACGTCTCAGAACAGGTGATTGTGGACTGGACGAGTCGGCTCGAATGGGTTCGAGTTGACTCGGTTGCAGTCAGGAAACTTGTAGACCGGACGAGTCGGCTCGGATGAGTTCGAGTCGGCTCCGTTGCACAGTTTGTCAATTCTGTGGTTTGGAAGAGCCGGCTCTGAGGATTAGAGTCGACTCGGTTCCAGGGCCAAGTCGACTCTAGTGTCTAGAGTCAGCTCGGATGTCGGGTGAACTGTTTTTTGAACGGTGCCAGCTGGGAGAGTTTTGGGATCTCGGTCACGTATGATCGTGGTATATATATATTGTATCCTTGTAAGAGGATGGGGTGAAGAAACGAAGGTGTAACGAACTTCTTGAAGCTGAAAGAAGAAAATTTCTCCCGAGAAAATTTCTCTGTTTCTCCTTCCTTTTCTCCTCCCATTCTTGGTGTTCTTGATCTTCACAGACCTGAATCCTACCGTGATCTTCAATGGAGATTGCTGGTAGATGGTCATCCACAATCTGGTGATATGCTTCCGTGATTGCTTTGTTGATCAGGGCATTCATTTTTTATCAGAAACAAGGTTGCTCTTGAGGGTTTGGTTCGTCAAATCTGGTTGGATTTGAAATCGAATTCTCGACATTTGGTATCAGAGCAAGGTTCGTGGAAGGAAGATCTCAAGATCAGAGGGTTGGAAGTAAAGCTTCTTGCAGGTACTATTTTTAGATATCTTGAATTCTTGATTGTGGTAATGGCATCAAGTGGATTCAAAGTAGATTTTGAGAAGTACGATGACAAGGGAAACTTCATCCTGTGGCAGCAAAGGGTTAAAGATTTGCTGGTTCAACAGAGAATCTACAAGGTCTTGGTTAAAGAAAGATCGGAAAAGATTAGTGTTGAAGAATGGGAAGAATTAGAAGAAATTGCTTTCAGCACCATTAGGATGTGTTTGGCTGATCAGGTTTTACCTGATGTGTGTTCAGAGACTATCGCAAAAGGTCTTTGAAGAAGACTAGAGAACACATACATGGGAAAGAACATGACGAACAAGCTATGACTAAAGAAGCAACTGTATAGCTTGAGGATGCCTAAAGGAGGAGACCTAGTTGCTCACATTCAGAGGTTCATTCAGGTATGTTCTGAGATGATGAGTCTGGATGTGAAGATAGACGATGAGAACCGGGCATTGTTGCTGCTGTGTTCACTCCTTGGATCGTATGATGGTCTCATAACAACCTTGGTTTATGGGAAGGAAACCCTGAATTATGAAGAGGTTGGTGTGCTCAGATCCAATGAACAAAGGGAAAAGATCTACAAATGTAATTCTAACTCAGAGGTTCTTGCTGTAAATGAGAGGCAAGGAAGACCCAAGGAAAGAGCTAGGGGAAGTTCAAGGGCAGATCTCAGTTTCGGAACCACAAGAGTGTGAAATGCTACAAGCAAGGTTTTCCGAACCGTGCCGAACCGGATCGGTGGCTGGCCGGCATGGTTCGGCCATATAAATCGGCACAGCCCCATTTAAAAAACAAAAAAAAATAACTTCACCGAACCGGGCCCGAACCGGTGCGAACCGGTCGAAACGGGCCCAAACTGGTCAATTTGGCTTGGTTTGGCTCGGTATGGCTTGGGAAGAGGGGGGGCAAATTTTTTTGGAATTGTCACATGGCCACTGTAGCCATGTGATGTTTTGTCGGGGGGAGATGCCTTTCCTTTTAATTAAGGAAAGGCACAGAGAGCTTGTAAAGCTCTCTGTGCCCTCTGCTGCAGCGCACCATGGAAGGAAAAATGCAAAAAAAAAATTTCGTGGATCAATTTCAATCCAATCCAACTTACAAAAATCGAAGGGGTAGATAGAATCAAGGTACGTATACCTTTCTTTTTTCGTATTATCATTTTTCATATCATTAATTTTTGTTAAAATCCGTGCAAAATAGAAAATTAAGAAGAAATGCTGTCAAAATTTATTTGTTGGCAATGATTTTAGAGTATGTGGTAGATCTAGGATAGATCTACACAATGATACTAAAATCTTAATTTTTTTTTAGGTATATAATTTTTTAAATTAAAAATTAATTTTGGATTAATAAATTAATTAAAAAAATAATTAGAAAAAAAATTGTCATTATAAATTATTAATCTAGGGCTTGTAAGCTACTCTCATGATAAATTTCATGTCGATTAATTCAAGTTTTGTGCATCTCATGAATAGTGTCCGTAGGTCTTAAATTGAAAAAAAAATTGACTTTTAATGCATTTCTAAGATCTTAAAAAAATATATGTAGCATGTATGATGGAATCCTACATGAATCTAAAATTTAAATTTTTTTTATTTTTTTTATTTTTTAAGTTTTTTAAATAAAAAAATTTTAAAAAAAAATTAAATTTTAAAAATTAGGTTAATAAAGTACTAATTAATAAAGATTATTATTGACCTTATATGTAATTTAAATATTCAGGTATGGATCCGTCAAGGAGGAAGAAGGATCCGGAGCGGGATATTGGCTGGTTATATGGAGAGATGTTCTCAGGTCGGCATCATTGGAGGTGTAAATGGTGCAATACCGAATTCAAAGATGGGGGGTAACAAGGTTGAAGCAGCACTTGGCTGGCGGCTATCCTGATATATCTGCATGCCGACAGTGTCCACAAGAGGTCCGTCAGTTGATGAAGAAATACTTTACTGATTTTAAAGCTGAAAAGGAAAGAACAGCAAAGAAGAAGGCAAAGATGGATCGCAGAGTCGCAGAACCACCTTCTTATCACTCCAGGGAGTCAGAGGAAGCATCTATTTCTTCTGATGAGGAGGCACATATGGAGGCTGCTATTCAGGCGAGCTTGTATGAGCAAAGGCAGCAGGAGGCAGCCAGGCATAAACAGCGATTTGGGCCATCAGCTTTTGACTTAGGATCGGGATCTGCTTCTACTAGTGCTCCAGGAGAGTCTGAGACAATTTAGGAGGACCTTAGTCAGAGAGCCCATCAGGAGGCACCGGCCGTATTACATCCATGTTGGGAGCATTTGACAGTAGAAGGAAGTCTTCCAGGTCCAGGGACATTCCAGAGGGAGTCACTATCCATGATGTCGATCCACATGCATTTTCCAATAGAGATTCCAAGCAACAGAGGATTGACATAATGCTGAAAAAGGATAAGAAGGATATGTGGCAGGCCATCTCCTGGTTTTATTTCAGTCATATCCCAGTCCATGCAGTAGACAATCCATATTATCGCTCTGCTATTTCATCTATACAGGCTGCTGGTGCAGGTATAGATCCTCCAGCATCGAGGGATATCTATGGTCATCTTCTGGACAACAATAAGGAGCTAGAAGGATGGATATCCTGATATCAGAGCAAGTGGCCTGTGTATGGATTGACGGTGATGTGTGATGGTTGGACTGGTCCTACTAGACGGAGCATCATCAATTTTTTGACTTATTGTGATGGGAAGACTTTTTTTCAGAAGTCTATTGATGCTTCAGATCAGGTGCACGATGCCAGTTATATCCTCAGATTAATGGAGGAGGTGATTGATTAGGTGGGAGAGCATAATGTCGTGCAGGTCATCACTGATAATGGACCACAGTACAGGGCCGTATGGCAGATCTTGATGGATCGATGGCGGTATATTTTTTGGACCCCTTGTGCTGCACATTGTATAGACCTCATGTTGATAGATAATGATAAAATTCGCAAGGTGCAGAAGATTGTTAAGCTAGCACAGTTTATCACCAGATTTATATATAACCATACATGGGTCTTATCATTGATGAGGAGCTTTACAGGGGAGAAATATTGAGACCGGGGGTCACACAGTTTGCAACTAATTACATTGCACTTGATAGTCTTCTTGGCAAGAAAGCAGAGCTGCGTCAGATATTTGTCAGTCAGGACTGGCAGCAGAGCAGATATGCCAGGGTACATACTGAGGGAAGCAATGTGGAGAATTTAGTGATGAGACAAACATTCTGGCAGCGGGCTGAGAGGGTAGTGGAGGCTACAAGCCTCTATATGAGGTACTTCATGCCGTGGACTCCGAGAGGTATGCTCAGATGGGCTTCTTATATTTCATGATGCAAAGGGTAAAGGAAAAGATCCAGGAGGCAGATCCATCACATGCATATGAGTATATCCGGATCATTGATGGACGGTGGAGTTATCAAATGAGTTCGGATTTGCATCTAGCAGGTATGTAGTATTTTATGAAGTCCCTAAAAATTAAGTTTCAATTAGATTCATACAAGTATGCTTGACTGATTTTTAAAATATATATGCATCTTACTATTTAAATATGAGATTTCAGTACTCCGTACTGGACATTGCCATGGATGAGGATTTTATGTCCGTCCTGCGCAATGTTATATATAAGATGGAGCCCGATCCAGATATTGCTGCTATGTGTCTTGAAGAAGTAAGTTATGTTGAAATTATTGAATGATTTTTAAGAGCATTAATTTCAACAAGCTAACAAAATTTTTTCTGGTAGAAATTTTTTAGGGAGGGCACAGATTCATTTGGATCCACTGTAGTGGTCAGAAATAAATCAAAGATGAATCCTGGTAGGTACTACTAAGGAGTAAGTCTAATATTATATCAGGATTAAATTTTTTATTTTACCAAATCTAAAATTCTAAATGATATAATGTCTTTTGCAGCTAAATAGTGGGTGCATTTTGGTGGATCTGCTAAAAATTGAAGGTTCTTGCAGTGGAGATCCTCTCCCAGACGGTGTCCTCCAGTAGATGTGAGCGCAACTGGTCTACATTTGGTCTTATCTACTCCAAGCAGAGGAACCGTCTGAAACAGAAATGCTTCAACGATCTTGTATATGTACACTATAATTTAAGGTTGAGGCTAAAATGTATTCAGGAAGAAGTATAATTGAAATATCCGGATCCCACTGCAAGTTCATATGTTGATGAGGATGAAGATCCAATGATTGGGTGGGTCATGGGTCAACAGCAGATCCCAGAGCTTGATGAGCCAGGATCGCCTCCTCGACCAGCCAGTTTTGTAGCTAGTGAGGCTGGGGTGGATGCTGGACAATGGGCAACAAGTCATATTCCTCACAGGGCTCCAGCAGATACAGCACATCATCCGTCCCCACCATCTAGTAGACCTGGAGACAGAGGAAAAGGAAAGGCAGTTGCACCTCCATCGGAGCACTCAGTCCACTCAGATTCAGATACCAAAGACAGTGATGATAGTGCTTCAGATAGTGGAGGATCAAATGATCAAGGAGGGATAAGAGGATAGGAGTCGCAGCCACCTAGTCCTATTCGATTCACTGGGGAGTCGCAGTTTTGCCATGCCACGTAGGATACAGATCATGGAGTACCATCTGATAGACCCCGTGCCCGTGGTGATACAATTCCATATAGGCGACGGGCTCCGCGTGGTCGTTCGGGACACGATACAATTGCAGATCTTGCACATGGAGTAGGATCCATGGATGTATCTGGATCATCCTCATATTCAGGATCCTCTTATCCGCAGCTACCGGCAGCTTCTGGTCCATATGATTCATATGGTGCATCCGAGACGTCAGCATCTAGTGGTTATATCCCGGAGCATCTTATGCATCTAATTTTATTGCTAGTATATTTAGATTTCCCCTGCACTGCCATATCATCAGTCTCTGGACAGCTCTCAGAGTCAGGACATCAGAGAGGGATCTACGATTAGTTATGACCCATCACGCATAACTCCTGGGATGATCTTAGAGGAGTATCATGCTGCCTGGCAGGAGGGACATGCCGAATTTCTCACAGAGTACATACATGATCCCTATATTTATGGACATCGTCACTCTACCTGATTCTAGACATTGGTATGTAATTATATGTTTATGCCACATTTTACTTTCATTAATTGCTGATAATCTTAGTTTAATTATCATTTTTTTATTTTAATTGAAAATAGTCCTAAATATTAGTATTTAATCCTAAACCCTAAAATGGTACTCCATCCTAAATCCTAAATCCTAAACCGGCCTAAATCCTAAATCCTAAATCCTTAAAAAATAAATCCTAAACCCTAAACCCTTAAAAAATAAAATAAAAATCTTAAATTACAAAAAAAAACAAAAAAAATCAAAAAAAATTTGGGGCATACCGGTTTGAACCGGTACGCCTCACTATATCGTGTGTCGACACGGTACGGTTCGGTATCGAACCAGTACTGGCCGGCCACCGGTACGACACCTGGTACCGGTACGCCAAACCTTGGCTGCAAGTGTCATCAACTTGGGCATATCAGGAAGAATTGTCCTATTTGGAAGATAGAAAAGGGGAGAGCCAACACTAGTGGCGCTAATGCTTTTGAAAGCAATGGAGGAGAAGTACTGATTGTATCGAATGGATCAGTGGATTGGAAGAATACCTGGATTTTGGATTCTGCATGCTTATACCACTATACCTCATATCGAGATGGTTTTACACCTATGACAGGTCAAATGGAGGCAGTGTAAGCCTTGGTGATGATCACCCTTGTATAGTAGCTGGACTAGGCACTATTAGGGTGAGGATGTATGGAGTGATAAGGACTATCAAATGTCAAACATACCCATAATTGAAAAATAATTTGATTTCTTTGGGCTACTTGGAAGAGCAGGGATATGCTTTTAGTTGCCAATCTAGTAGTGGATGTTTGAGGATTACCAAGGGAGCTTTGGTGGTAATGAGAGGAAGAAGACTGAGCAACAATCTATACAGGATGGAAGGCTCAGTGATGAGTGATAGTGCTGAAGTGCTTGCAGCGGCACAGGAGGAACATTTGAAATATAAACTGTGGCACTATCGAATGGGTCATATGAGTGACCAAGGGCTCACGGAGTTAAGTAGAAGAGGGAACATCCCAGCTTTGAAAAAGGATGGAAATGACCTGTGTGAGCCGTGTATCTTTAGTAAACAGCATAGAGTGAAATTTGCTATTTGTACCAAGCCAAGTGAAGGAGTGCTGGATTTGGTGCACTCGGATGTATGGGGACCAGCACCTCTGTTATCCAGAGGTGGAGCAAGGTATTTTGTTACCTTTATTGATGACTTCTCTAGGAAACTGTGGGTATATCTGATGAGGAAAAAATCAGATGTATTTGTCCGGTTTAAAGCTTAGAGGGCTGAGGTAGAGGAGACAGGAAGACATGTAATGTGCCTTCGGACTGATAATGGTGGGGAGTACTCTAGTACAGAGTTTAGGAGTTACTGTGAGGAAAATGGTATCAAACACCATTACACGGTAAGGATGACCCCACAGCAGAATGGTGTCGCGAAAAGGATGAACCGGACACTATTAGAGAGGGCAAGAAGTATGAGGCTGCAGTCATCATTGTCGAAAACTTTTTGGGGTGATGCTATTACTCTGGCATGTTTTCTTATAAATAGGCCCCCTCACTTCAAGTTGGATGGAGGACTTCCAAAAGAAGCTTGGAGTGGGAAGAAGGTGGAGCTTGGCCACCTGAAAGTTTTTGGTTGCCCGGCTTATGTATATGTGGAGGCAATTGAAAGAAGTAAGCTGGATCCTAAGTCGAAGAAGATAATCTTCATAGGATATCCACAAGGAGTCAAAGATTACCTACTATGGGATCCATAGTCTCAAAAGGCGGTGATCAGTAGGGATGTCATCTTTGATGAGAGGAGCATCTTGGAGAAATTAGGGACTGCAACTGGAAATGCAGTCATTAAGATGAACAGCAGTGAGCCCATCATAGGTGGATATATATTAATAATATATCATCTTTTATGCCAAGTTTGCTTTATTCCTAAGTATTACCTATACTTTTCCAAACATAGGAACCATGTTAATCATTCCCCACAGTTCCTAAGAATAGATTTCCGGACTAGTAAAATTATTCTTGATTCCCATTCCTAACAACCAAAAATGGCCTACAAGGTATAGTGAAGGGTTATGGAACAAAGATGGGGGTGTGCGGTGCAGGGAAATAGATGCGCAACGGAAGTGGATTTTTTTAAAAATTATTATCTGATTTAACACTTTAATCAAAACCTGCATTCGAAACCCTAATCCTAGATTTTATTTGCATAAGACAATGAAATAATAAGAGTAACAATAAAATACACGTATACTTGACGAGTCATCCAATGCTGGTCTGTGATCCAGTAGGCCCTCAAGCACGAGCCCTCCAACGATGATCCACATCGAAGCTTCTCAAGGACCTTCCCAATCTATAAAGCTTTCTAAAAGTTCACAAGAATTTCGGCCCTTCTCTTTCTCAAGGAGATGCACACCCTGAAACCTTGTAAATTCTTCTCGAGAACTCACTAGCCTCTCTCTATCCCTCCCCTCTGATCTCTTAGCCCTATCTTAGACTAAGAATTGATTGATTGCTCCAACCCTTGGAGTACCCTTTTATTTATAGGCTTCAAGCCAAACCCTTTTGGCATGGGAGTCTAATGAAATTAGACTTCCAAACCAGCCTTAAGCCTTTATCCCAACTTGACTTGGAATAGGAGACCTTTTGTGTGCCAACTTTTGGCATGGAAAGAGGGCCTTGGTGTGAGAATGGGCCGAGGAATAGTGGTGCCAAATTGAGGTTAATTCCTCCCAGGACTCCTAGTGGGCTGAAACAACCCTAGCACCAACCCTTGGTGCATCTAATTTCTCACCGCAAATTAATATCCATTTTGGCATTGAATTAATCTGTATCCAATAGGGATTTAAAGGAGAGAGAATCCCAAAAGAGAACGTATAAGATCAGGTCAAAACCCCTTAGGAGGACACCTAAGGGGTGCCAAATTAAATCTTGTGGCAAGGCATTCTAACTCCAATAAGAGTTAGTGCTAAATCCTTTTCAATTTGGCATGAGGAGAGGGAAGCCCAGTAGGATTCCTGATGCACTATCCGATGCTTTTTCACGTTGCAAAAAATCAGCAAAAAATAAAGTGTCGCCTCTCCTAAATAGGGTGCAAATAGGAGTTCTACTCCTATTAGAATTTAGATTTGACCTAGTCAAAATAGGTTTTTCAAATAGATTGGAAACTCAGGTCTAATCCGTATGCTAGCAATCCAATTAGATCCATAGGATCTATACTAAATTCTATTAGGTTAGGTCCATGATTGACTTTCTAATTTGTGTGATTCATTGGGTCCCACACCTAGTTAACAGCGGACTTAGGTTTGAACCTAATTCAATTAAGTCAAACCTAAAACACTAATTATTTAGAACTCCTAATTAATTTTTGAATTAAACTCTTTAATTCGTGTAGGCTCACAAGCCAAAATTGATGTCTAGCAACATATGATAGCTATTTGAAGATGTAGAATTTCAGTGGAATTACTAAAACACCCTTTTGTAGCAAATTATTGTCCAATTCAGTCCTTCAATAATATCAAGCCTAAATACGTAACCATATATATCTCGATCCAAGATGATGACTCAATTAATGAAATATCAGAAACTCTCTCTAATTTTCATTCTACTCTGGCCAAAGATTCCGGAGTCATCATGTTATGAGATCACATAGGATGTTCTCTCCTTTTACAAGGAGTGATCGATCCCTTGTTGACCACTTACAACCTCCATGTATATTTCACTATGCCTAGAACATCCCATATATATATCAAAATATCATGCTAGGATATAAAGTATAGATCCATATACACAAGGTACCATGGTGATCTCAGGTCTAAGTATCACTTGCACCATTTTCATTGGAAAATCATCAATTGACAAGCTAGTAAGGCTTTAGTAGATGTTCTCCTTGCAGGTTGGTAGTGAACTTATTCTTCAATGAGCACCTATATTCTTATATTAATATCCCCACATGAGTGACTGTAAGATCAATCTCTCTTTCAAGAGCCTACATAGGATGTGCTGGTCTATCCAGTACCATCGATCCCCGACTCGATCCTACGACCGGAAATATTTTAAGATCTATCAAGGTTTTAAGTCTCACTGGCATGATCTCATTGTGGCCTTAAATCATTATCCTAATCTATAGGGTTCATCATAATTCTAATTAAATCTTAAAAGAACAGAATGCAGCATATGGTGAAACAAAATTCTCTTTATTGATTAATCATAAAAGTTATTTACATAAGTAGGAAAATAAAGTGCAAAATGCCCCATTGCATCAACCATGCGATTGACTTGCAGGGCATAATCCTTTTAGGGGGGGAAGGTAATGCCAACCTTATGCTACCAATTTGATTTCATGTCAAAAAGGTCAAAAATGGAGGCTAGTTTATGCTTCTTTATGAAAAAATTTATGGTTAATAGTCTTCATCAAATTGGATTTATCATTATAATGGAGTAGCAAAATAGGTGTCAATGTCTTTGGGTTGTAACATAAATGCACACTAGTTTCATATCTCTTTAAACTAATCGTAGATAAACTTCTAATTTTTCAGCTGTAATGTGGTTAAATAACTTGTAATTCATATAATGGTAGTTGTGAGCAGGTGGATGGAATTTATGCTCTGTTGGGGCATGGAGCAAACTTTTTGAAGTTATCAATATTAAAATTACTAACTACAAATAGATTATATGGAATGCAATTAAAATGGAACTATAAATGAAATCTTATTCAAGTGAATGAGCCTTATATATCATATTGTGATCGAGCTGTGATAAATTGTGATGAAGAATGGAGAGATTGGTAAGGCTTGTTATAGGATTACATTTGGTTGGATAAAGTGGAGGCAATTTTTGGATGATATGTAACTGATGCATGCCTGGTGACTTGCATACATCTATTTCAGTAGTAAAGAGGTTCTAAGTAAATAGGATGATCATGGTATACATGGGAATGCTGAGATGGAAGTGTAGTAGTGTTTAATTTGGTAGGATGACTTGTGTAATGAGATCATAATCGGCCAGATGAAGTAGAGAGGTGGTCTTACCTGTCAGATAAAAAAGTAGAGAGGTGCTTTTAGGATATTATGTGACTCATGTATTCCTTTAATGACTTCAAGGGATATACTATTAACCACAGTTTAAGTTTTGCATGGTTCGTTTTGTTTGTGATAATAAGGAGGATCTTACTGGATGGATGTGGCATAAATATGGATGCGTGAACCTCCAAATCAGCTTTCTTGTCGTCCATAAAAGTCAACATTGTGGTTCTAAGTTTTTTTTTTTTTATAAGAGTTCTAATTTTACAGCATGTAGTGATTTCCAGTTTAGCCATTAATTGCTCTCTTCTTATCTCTCTTTATTTGAAAATGATCATACTCTTTTTGTGATATACGTGGCCTTCCATGTTCTACAACATGTGTTTGTGATAGCTTTCAATCTTTTAACAAAAACCTATATTTAATGGTGGCCTTGTAAGTCTTGATGTAGATAGGCATGTTGCTGGGAGATGAATTAGAGTAGATAGGCATGCTGTTTCATGTTGGAACTTGCTAAGACATAAAATTATAGGCACTTTCAATGTATTCTTTCTTATTGAAGAATAGTAGTAGATGAGATAATTGACACTTCTAATTTGTCAACATCACTGGAGCATGATGGTCATGGTTGTATGCTATGTATATTATTGTAAGTTTATTCCTTTTCTTGTTCAACGTTTTGTTATAAAAGATGTATAACATTTTAAGTGTGGGCACTTTCTTTGTATTATTTTTTACTGAAGAATAGTCACTGATGTAATTGAGACTCTTAATCCTTTACTATCACGGGACAAGATGGTCATGGTCAATATCATTTGTATGTTTTTCCATGCTTATTCTTTTTCTTGGCCTATCTTCACTTGTCATATAAGATGTTTTATGGAAAAGACATTATGCTTCTGTGAACTTTCTTTATGCAAATGTTCAGATTAGTCCTGTATTTGGTTTTTCTGAAACCCAGTCTCGCATGATTTTCTTGTACTATATCCTGTCCTTGCATGGCTTCTATCTTTGCTCACTTTACATGTTTTGCATCTGCAGATGTTTAATGATACGAGAACACAGATCTTGGCTTCACAGGTTAGTGTCAATATCCTCCTTTTTTGATCCTTGATACTATTGCATTTTTCCTTGTCCTTGTTCAGCTATCAGACCACTTGTTTGTAAATGTTAGCACATTTCTTTTATTATTGTTATTTTTTGAGCCTCTAGTTAGGGCCCTAGTCCAGGTGGCAAAGAATTAGATTTTAGGACTTTGAACTCGTCTCTCAGGTTCTTGTCTTTTTTAATCAGTGAGATATTTCATTTGATGTTTGAAAAGATACCACTGGAAATTATGTTAGAATTCTTGGATCTTTTTTATCATCATTTTTTTTTGTATAAAAATTGTTTCATTTAAATATGTTTGGTTGCAGGGAAATTCCTGAAAATGAAAAGTGGTGCTTTTTCTTGGAAAAGGAAATATTTGTTTGTAGAACTAAAAATAAGCCTTCTAAATCGTCAATTTTCTGTTGAAACAAACAGAAAGTGGGAACCTCTTTGGTATTGTTGTTTTTTTGTTCTTGTTTCCCTACAAATAAGTGAAATACTGTCTGGAGATTAATGTTGGAGATAGCATTTATATGGAAATTCTGCCATTGCTTTTATTTTCACTTTTTGGAGGCAATAAATCTGTGATGTCAAATCTCTAAAGGTTTTATAAACTATTTGAAAAACAATTGCATTTGCGTTCAGTCATTATGCATTTTGCATTCGGTCATGTTCAGTTTTCTTCTTAGTTTTGTGAAAACTAAAACAGAAGCAAAAGCAATGCCAATCAGGCCCTAGATTTTCATTGAAGTTTTTGATGAGGTTCTCTTGGCAACCAGACTGTTAATTATCGATACTTTCAATTCCAAGCAATCTCTTTTCCCCCTTTTATAAGAATCGTGCCTGTGAATCTGCTTGTTTCAGTTTGCTCATTGTGTTCTGACAAAGCCATGTTTGCTTATATGCAGCCATCAGATCAACAGCAACACCTTTCACTATGTTTCGACAAGCTGATGGCTGATGTCACAAGAAGTTTGGATTCAAAGAACAGAGACAAATTTACCCAGAATCTTACTACATTTCGACATGAATTCCACGTCAAGTAGTACCAGTATCTTAGCATTACTTATGGGGAAACTTTCTTGCTGTGACCTGTAGATGCCCAGCTCCATTCCATTATGCGACCCTCTTTGGTTTAATGCAGTCATGAGAGAAGGATACTCACTGTTGTGCTTACCGTTGAAAATATATATATATTTTATATTTTTTTATTTTTTTTTTTTTTTGGCTCCTTCCCGTGGTGGAGGGTGTTTATGGTGGTAGGAAATGGGAAGGGGCGGGATATATTTGCTACCGTTCTCTGGAGAGTCGTATCCATGTAGGTTTACACCAGTGGTTCATTCTGGTCGTCATTATACTGGGAATGAAAATATGTTGGGTTTTTTGCATGGTTATTTTGTACAGCAGAATTTTAAAAGTGCTGTAAAAGGGATGGTCACTGTCATTAGGTTGTCCGAGCAAACATCCGTGGCTAGAAGATTTTATTCTTTTTCTTAGGGGGGATAAAAGATGTAAATACTGCTCTCTTGTTGGAGTTGTTATATACATTACCTTTTTTATTTTATATTCTAATACTTTTGTTAACTGCTCATGTGGCATCCATGGTTTTTGATGTCTTATCATGGAAGCTTATGTTTGTCACCCTTCGAAGGCGTGTTACTAGTGTCTGGTTAATGATCGAGTTATTATGGTGGTGTAATTATTCCTCTTTTAGAATATATGCTGATAACACTTCATTTATGATTTGTCTTGGCTGACTTCCAAATGCTTGACAGTTTGTTCTGTGGCGGTAGAAATGGGATCCCTAACACCTGCTACTCGAGCCACTGCAAGATATTTTGTCGAAACAGGAAAAAAGATATGGCGTTGTTGAGAAGGTTCTTGATTGAATGACTTTCGACGACAAACATGCTTGTGGAATTGTTTATGACGTTGATCGTGGTGATGTCATTTTGACTGTTGGATATGTGTATGTTGCAGCTTCTCCCCCTGTTTCTAACAAATGGAAATCACAATGATGGAACAGCAGGGTTTGTTGAAAATGCTGCATGACCGGTGTTAGGGGAGTAGGATATTTTCCTGACCAAATCATAAAATCACCTATGAATTGTTTTAACATGCTAAAAATAAATTTAAGAAGTAGATTTGAAATAAAAAAAATTAGAGAAAGATAATTGAATGCTTATCTGATTTGTTATCCTTCTTTCTTGTCGGATTGGATCTAGTAGATTTTCAAATTTTTTGTTGGAACCGTGCACGTGTCTAGCCTATCCATGTAAAGTAGGTCATTAATCGAAACTAGCCTATCCATGTAAAGTATTAGCTTTCTATAGGCTTTGCTTGGTTTGAATTTGAACCCTTCTTCAAGAACTCGAAGAAGCTTTTGTATGATTCCTTAGTATAGATTGAAGGGAATACTTATAGGATGTCAAGAAGAAAAGAAAAAAATTTCTTCTTCTCTTCCTTTCTCCCTCTAAACTCTTTGAGATATTTTTGGCAGGCAGAATCAAGGGAGGAGGTAGTAGAATATGGCTTGCGGCAAGAAAGAAATAGGAGAAAAGATGATTAGTCCTAAGCCTTTCCTTTTATTTTTGTCACACAAAATACCCCAAGACTCCACTAGAAAATTTGATAAAACTAATCCTAAATCAGTTAGAACTGAAACATGGTTAGTTCCTGAAGAAGAGGGGAGGTGCCAAAGTAGTGCCCCTTTTTTTTCTCGTGTGCCAAGTGAAGGAGGCAACAATTTTAGTACCCCCTCTCCTCTTAGTTGGCCAAAATAGAGAGAGAAATTTAGTCAACTTGGATTTTGACTTTTGGTTCAATTTGGCTTCAATTTGGATTTAATTCGAATCCAATTCAAACCTCATTCAAATCAAATTTGAAAAGATTATCAATCATAATCTAATTAGAATTTGAATTCAAATCCCACTTGGATAACTAAATCCAATTAGCTTTAAATTAAGTCAAGTTTAATTTTAATTAAATCTAATTTAAAGCAACTAGGATCGATCAATAATTTAATTAAGCTAAATTATATTGCAACACTTGTAATTAAATTCCTTGGCTAACAATTAGTTGTTTCTAAATATGTAACCCTTATAAATTGATCCAAATCATCAATCCAATTAATAATTTCGCAAAAAATCTAAGTGTGTGATCAAGTCAAACTCTTTCTATGTGTGAACTCTCAGATTCTATTCTGTTTAGTATTGAGACATACCATGATCTCAATTTTAATATTTTCAAAACTCTTGATGGACTGAAACAATTCTAACTCAATCCAACAAGGATTGTTGATTCGAAAATGATTCTAATGAGTTTTTACAATCCACTAGTAACATTTAGAATTACATAATAGCAACCTCGTAGAACAGAGAGATAAATCCATGGATATACTTATCGTGTGATTGAGTTCTTCTATCGAAAGTCCCGATAGGTACAGGTCATGGAAACTCGTCAAATCCTAAGCATTTATCATATACAAGATTTAATTAGCTTGAGCCCAATCATGAATTCTATGTAAACTCCTTTCCATTATCATATTACTGTTGCCACAGACTTAAGGACTCAGTCTCTTAGCTCGTATAGGACTACTCAACTACTAAAATTGATAGATCCCTTATAAGTGCACACCCTATTCCTATAGCAAACCTACTACAACCAATAAATATCACAAGACCTTGAATGGTTAGGGATCATATTTATGTACTGTCAAACTACAGCAACCCCATTGTAGATAGCCGAGGTACTTAGGTCAAAGAACTACTCACATAACTACAGTATTAAGAATGCCATTGACAAGTCAGTAGATATCCAAGTGACTTCTCATTCTTGGTCATGCTCAATATCGTTGTTCTCTAATAATCATTTGCACTCTTGCTCTAGTGTCCGTATACTATAGATTAGAGACTTGTCTACCCGAAAGGAAAGCGATTCAAATAGCAATCTTACTGAATCAATCACTATTCTCATGATAACCCAATGATTGAAAACATTTAGGAGTTAATCTATAATGACACTTATATCGAATTCTTAACTCCTGAGAATATGTATTATTAATAATTAATTTCTTGGATGATTCATAAACACATCACATATAAATGGAAAAGAAAATATCCATATTATTAATTTCAATAAATCAAGTATAAAAATATGTTCAAGAAATGATACAATTATCATGCCAATCTAGATTTTAAGGTATATATCTAATAATCTTCTACTTACTCCAAAGCCAATTAGCCATATACTTAAGGTTCCATTTTTTCAAGGTGGACTTCATTTTTCTGCTGGCTCAATTGCTTCATCAGTGGGTCACTATGATATCCATGGAGTCCACTCTTCACACCTTAATGTAGTTCTTCTTCAGGTAGTTGCGTATGATGTGAAACTATCACTCGATATACTTGGATTTTTTATGAGACCTGGGCTCCTTAGTGAGCGTTGTGGCATCATTGTTATCGCAATACAGGATGATGGCATCTGATAGCAATACTTCAAGTTCTGAAATAAACTTCTTGTACCAGAAGGCTTCCTTTGCAACTTTCATGGTAGAGTTAGCAATAATGGGTTGCTTGGAACTCTTGTAGCTTGTAGAACCACCATTGCGAAGAAATATGATGGAATTTTTAAGTTTTCCTTGAACATGCATCACTATACGTAGCAAAATAAATTAAAACTCAAGCAAGATCATGCTTGCAATGGAATAGGAATCAAAATAGATTTTTGTAATGAAATAAAAACTAGAAAAAGATCTTATTTTCTTGCATACCTTTCACCACTCGATGATCTTGGAACTAGTTCTTCTTGAAGTTGCAAACCTAGCCGGCCTCTATAGGTATCCACATGGAGCCGTAGACTAATATGAGAACCTAGCTATCAAGATTCAATGATCTTTACAGGTATTGCATGCAGAATTTTAAAATAATTTTAAAAAAAAATAGCGAAACCAAGATTAAAACTATTTTAACCTAGTATGCAGAAAGATCTAATCTATTAAAACTCCTAGATCTATTCATGTGATGCGAATAATTAGATTTGAGATTCTAAAAATTAAATCTAAAATTTAATTTAAGACTAGTGATCAGATCATCTACTTGTTACGCTTATTCCTTCTTCATTCTTCAAATTCATTTCTTCTCGGATTAGATCTGGAGAATTTTTCAGGTTTTGTTGAAGCGTTCATGCACCCGGCCTCTACAGGTATCCATAGGAGATGGCCGATCAAAAGTCAGGAGAACACCGATGTGCTAGCATATTGCAGATCTCTCTTTAGGTTGGATCTAATCTCTCTTTCTTCTTTTCTTTTTCTCTACACAAGATCAAGGAAGAAGATTTTTCTTTACACGAAATCATGAAAAAAATAATATCTCGCACATGAACCCTTCATGCAAGGGAGGGGATAGGAGGAGGAAGGGTGATGAAAGGCTCTTTTCTTTTGTGTACCATGGAGAACAAGAAAGGATGGGGTGATGAATTGTAAGATCTCATTTTACGTTAAACCAAAAAATCATAATGCCAAATATGTGCCCCCTTTGTTATTTCTTTTAATTCCCACACCATAAGAGAATCTCTTTCTCCCTAGAGTCCTACCATATCAAAGATTAGGACAAGGTCTTTGAATCAAATTCAAAAACTAATCCTAGATAGATAAGCATAGAAAGAGGAAGGAGAAATCATGGGGCACCAACTCTTTGGAGCACCCCACATTGTTCCATGCACAAAATTCTCGTGAAGAAGGGCATGGCCCCTTCTTTCTTACACGATAAAAAAGAGTGGGGCATGAGGAGGGAGAGAAAGATTTAGGAATTAGTTTAACTAACTAACTCCTAATCCTAATCCAATTAGGACTCTAACTAATCTAATTTCTAATCCTATTAGATTTAGGTCTAGATCCATAACCAATTAGGAATTAGATCCTAATCTAATTAGGACCATTAAACCTGATGTGGCAAGAAGCTGACATGTAATCCCTATCATATGCCATATCAGAAAAAGCTGCCACAACGGACACTCCTCTCCGGACTCCTTTGCTGGGCCGAGCTCCCCCAGGACGTCGGGGCAGCCCATCAAAGCTGAGTTCCATCCTCTGCCAGGTCGGCACCCGCAAACCCGAGACGTCTAGGATGGAGCCGAGCAACCTCCTTACCAAATCGAGCCCCTTCGAGGCCAACGACCTGGATCAGGGTCGAGCCCAGCCCTCCTCCACCAGGTCGAGCCCCTTCGAGGTCGAGCCCTCTGGGCTGGAGTCGCGTGCTGACCTCCTCCACTAGGTCGAGCTCCTCCGAGGTCGAGCACCCTGGATCGAAGTCGAGCCCAGCCCTCCACCAGGTCGAGCCCCTTAGATCGAAGTCGAGCCCAGCCCTCCTCCACCAGGTCGAGCCTCTCCGAGGCCAAGCCCTCTATGCAGGAATCGAGCCTAGCCCTCCTCCGGGTCGAGCCCTCTGTGCAGGAGTCGAGCCTAGCCCTCCTCCGGGTCGAGCCCCCTCGAAGTCGAGCCCCTTTGGTCCGGAGTCGAGCCCAACCCTCCTCCACCGAAGTAGAGCCCCTTTAGGGCCGAGCCCCTCAGAGCCGAGTCCCAGCTCTTCAGTTCAGCAACCACCTCGGACAATGGTGCTGGCCACCGAGGGGGCAAAGCCGCCCTTCCAAGGCACCGGCGAGCTGCCCGAGGACCGCGAAGAAGTGCCTATCAAGTCATAATAACCATCTACAGCTACCACTTAACCAGAAGGAGAGAAGCTCCCTAACCAAGGCACCACGCTCTCCACCAATCGCCTACATCACCCGAAGAGAAAGTCAACTAGAAGATTCAAATCCCGGGGGCCGCGGTCCCCCGATCGAGGCCCTGTCAAGTTTTTCAGAATGGAGTGACCGGAAGGAATGTCAGAACACATGGCAGCTTTCCTTATCACGAACTAGGAAAGACGTCCTGCCCACGACACGGAACATCGCCGTACATGCTTGCTAGCACGGGGGAGATCCTGAGGAGGCGTTCAACAACCACCTAGACTTCAAAGAACCTTCGACACCCCCAGTGGGAAGGTAAGCTAAAACAAAAACAAGTTAAGACACAAACACCCGGACAAGTGAGGGAGGAGAGGCCACACGGGAAAATCACCAAGGAGACTAAGAGTTCAAGGCTCCCAGAGATCCGCGGGAAGGATTGCCCGACACAGCCATCCAGCTCCAGTTCACCTCGGCCACCACCTTTTCCAGCTTGTTTGCACCCCCACTCACACATCATTCACTCCTCCTAGCATGGAGTCCATCTCAGGGACTCGACCAGGAGGATCTGTTCCCTTGGATCATCACAGGCTTGACCATCGGAGTGTCCCCACCGAAATTCCTGGCCCGGGTCTTTAACCTTTGTTTTGCAAGTCCCGACGAGCAAGCCGATCCCGAAGAGACGAGGGGTGATCCGACTCTGACAGCAGCTATGGGCCACGATGATCTTGGCGGCAACATATTGGCATGCTAGAAAGGGGGGAGAGGCAGGACGCATCTTGACCCAACCTAAACCCCCTGCAAGCAGCTCACCAGGAGGATAGTGATGACGCGAGCAAGAGAAGCCTCCACCAGCCATGCGGGAGATCCCCCTTCCCGTGGGGACCCTACAGTCTAGAAGGGGAGCTCCCCGCTCCTGCTAAACCACCTCCGGCGAACATCCAGCTGGCCGTACTCATCCAGCAGATGCAGGTCCTCACCACAGCAGTACGCCAACTCCAGCATCAGCAATGGTCCTTGGCTACCCACCAACATCTAAGGACCCCAGCGGTCCATGCTGCAGCACCTCGCGATAGCCTGCATTCCTTCCAAGGAAGGCCTTTGCAGTCGCGGGCCGTCACCGATCACCGGGGTAGTCACTTGACTCCGGCGAAGAGACAACAGGCCAGATCTGCCGATAGGGAGAGCCGGTTCCTAACCCTCGAGTGGGTAATGGCCAAACCCTGTCAAGGTTGAAAAGGCAAGACCCCCCTTCATGGACATCATACCATATCACCTTCTCTGTCTCCTTTAGCCTCGGCGGAGGGTTCAACCGACGATGCCATTAGGCGCATGGCCGAGAAGTGCCTGGAGGAGCATGAGCGCAAGCTAGCGGAGCTATCCCGCCGGTTTGCGAACATGCAGGGCTCTGCCAACGAGCTAGCGGGCTATGATGCCCGTCCCCCCTTCTCCCGAGAGATCCAAGAGGAACTGGTTTCCAGCCGGTTCTGTATGCCGTAGGTGGATCCCTACGACGAGACCACCGACCCCCTGGACCACCTAGAAAGCTACAAGGCCCTCATGAGGGTCCAGGGAGCCACCGATGCCCTTTTTTGCATTACCTTCCCAGCAACTCTCCGGAAGGTGGCTCGGGTCTGGTTTACCCACCTCAAGCCCGAGAGCATCAGCTCTTTCGCTCAGCTGGAGCGAATTTCGTGGCCTACTTCGATGCCTATCGAAAGGTGCCACGAGAAGTATGCAGCCTCTTCTCTATCTGGTAACAGGACCGCGAGCCCCTATGTGACTACGTGGCCCACTTCAAGGTTGCTGCATTGGAGATTTACAATCTTGATGAGACAGTCACCATGCTGGCACTGAAGCGAGGGCTCAGGACCCCCCGCCTGACCTACTCGTTCGACAAGAAACCTTGCAAGACCTACTCCGAGCTCCTCCTTCGAGCTCAGAAGTATGTCCGCACTGAGGAGGCGGATCGTACAAGAAGGGAGCTAGATGGGAAGTCGCTGAAGAAGCCAACTCCTATCGAGGCGTTCGGGATGCGAAAGCCGAGACCCCCAGCTCCGAACTTCTGCCAGGGGCCGAGACCAAGGAGTGCTCCCACTCTCGAGGAGAGATTTACCCCTCTCCTCACCTCGAGGATGAAGATCCTCATGAAAATAGAAGGTAAGCCCTACCTGAAGCACCCACCTCCAATGAGGCCATCCGCTGGCCGCGACAAGATGAAGTATTGTAGCTACCACCGCGACCACGGCCATGACATGGAGGAATATCATAACCTCAAGAAGGAAATCGAAGAACTCATCAAGAGAGGCTACCTCGAAAGGTTCGTGGGGGGCAGACCTCCAGCGGAACCTCGGGCGCTCGTCGCTCTCCCGCCAGTCCCTGCAGTCGACAACCGCCCTACCAAGAAGCTGATAGGGATGATCTGCTGGGGAGCCGAGTGTGCATCCAAGAGGGCTCGGGGGGCAGAGTGTTCTAAGAATGTACTCCCCTTTATGAGGGAAAGGGGAAGTGGGAGAGAAAATGTAAATAACGATGTCGTGGTCATCGAGATGACGATCGTGAAACATCCTGTAAAATGCATCATGGTTGATAGTGGAAGTTCCACATATATGCTTTTTTAAGATACCTTCTCTAGAATGAACTTATCCTCCACTCAGCTTAGACCTATGCATACACCCCTTATCGATTTCACGGAAGATTCTATGAGGGTTGAGGGAGAGATCACTCTCCCTGTCATTGCCGAGACCTCAACTCGGTAGAGCACTGTTATGATGACTTTCATGGTTGTTAGGCTCCTTTCAGCCTACAATGTGATTTTGGGACGACCAGGGCTCAACTTGCTCGACTCCGTCATCTCCACGAAGTGGCTGTTGGTGCAGTTCCCAACCCCCTACAGTGTCGGGGAGATAAGGGGCGCACCTCAGCGATTCAACATTATTTCCAGACTCCCCCTGGAGCCAAAGTCTCCGAGGACGACCCCAAGGCAGACGATCTTGACCAAAGGGCGCAGGACCCCAAGGGTGGCCCGATCGAGCGCTTGCTGTCTTATCCACTAGGAGCCGACCAGGCGAAGATGGTGCAGATTGGGGCCTAGCTACAAGACGAGGAGAGGGCCCACCTGTTGGAGTTCGTACAGGTGAATGCAGATGTGTTCGCATGGACGGTGATGGATATGCCAGGTATTCCCCGCGACATCATCACCCACAAGCTAAGTATTGACCCAAAGCACTGGCCAATTCGGCAGAAGAAGAGAAGCTTCACCCTGGAGAGGTAGGCGGCAATCAATGAGGAAGTGGACAAACTCCTCGCTATCACTTTCATTCGAGAGGTACAATACCCGAGCTGGCTGGTGAATGTGGTGATGGTAAAGAAGAGCAATGGCAAATAGAGGATCTATATAGACTACACCGACCTCAACAAGGCATGTCCAAAAGATAGTTTCCCTCTACCGAAGATCGACCAGTTGGTGGACGCCACCTCAGGGCACCGACTGCTCTCCTTCATGAACGCGTTCTCCGCATATAATTAGATCCAGATGCACCCAGAGGATGGGGAGCACACCGCCTTCATCACCGACCAAGGGATGTACTGCTATAGGATGATGCCCTTCGGTCTGAAGAACGCCGGGGCCACGTATCAGTACCTGGTCAACAGGGTCTTCAAAGACCAGATTGGTCGGAACATGCAGGTGTACATGGACGACATGCTTGTCATGAGCAAGCTGAGCTCGGACCACATCACCAACCTCGTCGAAGCCTTCCACAACCTCCGGAAACACCAGATGAAGCTGAACCCAGCAAAATGCGCATTCGGAGTGGTGGCAGGAAAGATCCTAGGCTTCATGGTTACCTAGAGGGGCATTGAAGCAAACCCGGAGAAGGTCCAAGCGATCACCGACAAGGAGCACCCGTCATCCAAGAAGCAGGTCCAGTTCCTGATGGGGCAGATCGTGGCTTTGAGCCAGTTCATCTCGAGATCGACCGATCGCTGCCTTCCCTTTTTTAAGGCACTGCACAAGATGCATGACTTCACCTGGATGGAGGAGTGCAGGATGGCCTTCGAAGAATTGAAGAAATTCCTGGCATCTCCTCTACTGCTCTCCAGACCGGAGGAAGAGGAGGAGCTCCTACTCTACCTGGCGGTCACACCTGAAGCGTCAGCTCGGTCCTTATCCATGCAGATGAGGATGGATCTCAGAAGCCGGTGTACTACACTAGCAAAATCCTCCACGATGCAGAGATCAGGTATACTCATTCCAAGAAACTCATTTTTGCTCTAATAATGTCTGCTAAGCACCTCATGCCATACTTCCAAGCGCATCCCATCGCGGTCATGATGGATCAACCACTTAGGACCATCTTAGCCATCCCGAAACCTCCGGGAGGCTGGCTAAGTTATTCCTGATGCTGAGCGAGTTCGACATCGCATATCGACCAAGGTCATCATAGAAGGCTTAGGTCCTAGCTGACTTCCTGGTCGAGTGCACGGGACTCGCTAAGGAGCCAGAGCAGACAACTCTGGAATACAAGTTGAGCCCAGAATAGAGGAGGAGCCCTGGATCCTCCACGTCGATGGAGCGTCCAACTCTGGTGGGAGTGGGGCAGGCCTCATCCTTGCCAACAGTGACGAGATCGTGGTAGAATGTGCTCTTCATTTCAAATTCGCCATGACAAACAACCAGGCAGAGTATGAGGCACTCCTCGCAGGCCTAAAGGTCTCTCACGAGCTGGGCATGCAAAGCTTGAAAGTCTTTACCGACTTCCAACTGGTGGCCGGACAAGTCTCCAAAGAATATGAAGCCAGAGATCCCCAGATGATTAAGTACTGGAGCGGGTCCGCTCAAGCACGGCAGGTTTCCGACACTTCAGTATCTTCCATATCCCCCGCAGAGAGAATGCTCATGCAGATGCACTGTCGAGACTCGCAACCTTGCTGGACTCGTCACTGGGATGTGCCAACATCGAGTACCTCAAGAATCCAAGCTACGAAGCTCCAGAGGAGATACAGCAAGTTACCTCAGAGCCGAGTGGATGGACAGGTATGTCAAGTACATCATTGATGGCACCTTACCAGAGGATCGCATGGAAGCTGGCCTCATCAAGAAGAAAGCCTCCCGGTTTGTCCTGATGGAAGGACAGCTTTATCGCCGGTCCTACTCCTACCCACTCCTGAAGTGCCTCAGACCCACGGAGGCGGCCTTCATACTCCAAGAGATACATGAAGGCCTCTACGGGAGCCACGTGGGAGGAAGGATGCTGGCATACAAAGCTCTTCACCAAGGATACTTCTGGGAGACCACGAGGGAGGATGCCGCCGACTTCGTAAAAAAGTGTGACAAATACCAGCACCATGCCCACATATAGCATCAATCGGCGGTGCCGATCTTCTAGCTCTCCGCCCCGTGGCCTTTCGTCCAATGGGGAATGGATATCTTAGGGCCATTTTTCCCCGCACCAGGGCAGCAGAGATTTCTACTGGTGGCTATTGACCACTTCACCAATTAGGTGGAAGCGGAGCCACTAGCATGGATCATGGAGGCCAAGGTCGGCCAGTTCTTCTGGAAATCAATCATCTGCTGCTTCAAACTCCCCCATTACATCATTACCGACAACGGACGGCAGTTCGACAACCGAGAGTTCGAGGGGTTTTGTGCCGAGCATGGCATTCATCACCACTTCACCTCGGTAGCTCACCCCCAAATGAACGGGGAAGCCGAGGTGACCAATCGGACCATCCTCTAATGACTTAGAACCATGCTAGACTAAGCCAAGGGCAGATGAGCGGAGGAACTCCCAAGCATCCTGTGGGCCGACCACACAATGCCCAGAATGGCGATGGATGAAATGCCTTTCAACCTCGTATTCGGCACTGAGGCCGTTGTCCCGATCAAGTTCGGCATGCCAACACTACGGGTATGGCGGTACGATGAAGCGGAGAACCCGGTGCGCCTTCTACTCAATTTGGACTTCCTCGAGGAAACCAGGGATAGAGCTCGGCTCCGGATGGTGGCATACCAGCAACGAGTGGCCCGGTACTACAACGCACGGGTAAGGCCAAAGGTCTTCCGACCTAGTGACCTGGTGATGCATCAAGCCGAAGCATCTCAAACCCGAGAATGCGGTAAGCTCTCTACAAACTAGGAAGGCCCCTACAAGGTGGTCGAAGCTCTCCCACATGGAGCCTACTACCTCGCAAATCTGAATGGTGCCAGATTCTCATGAACGTGGAATACCTGCAACCTGAGAAAATATTATCGGTAGTGTAAGGCTCACTCCTTATAATAATAAAGGCCTTCTTTTGCACAAGTCACCCTCTGCCTTGCAGGAACATCGCTGCCATGCCCCAGCTTTCCAGCACCAAAGCCCGGAGCCCAGCTCTCCGGCACTCAAGCCTAGAGCCTAGCTTTCTGGCACCAAACCTCAAAGCCTAGCTCTCCGACAATGAAGCCCGGGGCCTAGCTCTCTGGCATCAATAGTGGATGTCGCTACCCGACCCAAGGTCTGGTGCGTTAAGGCCTGGAGTCCAACCCTCCGGCATTGAAGCCCGAAGTCCAACCCTCTGGCATTGAAGACTAGAGTCCAACTCTCCAGCACCAAAACTCGGAGCCCAGCTCTCTGGCACCGAAGCCCGAGGCCTGGCTCTCCGGCATCAATAGTGTAAGGTTCTTTCTCACTAATAATCAAGATACCCCTTTGCGCAAACAATTTTTGCCTTGCAAGGATGTCACTACCTGACCCAAGGTCCGACGCGTTGAGGCCCGGAGTCCAACCCTCCAGCATTGAAGCCCGGAGCCCAACCATCCGGCATTGAAGATCAGAGTCCAACTCTCCGGCACCAAGTCCTTGAGCCCAGCTCCTAGGCACCAAAGCCCAGATCCCACGCACTCCGGCACCAAAGCCCAGATCCCACGCTCTCTGGCACCAAAGCCCGAATCCTATGCTCTCCGACACCAAGTCCTCGAGCCCAGCTCCCAGGCACCAAAGCCCGGATCCCACACTCTCCGGCACCAAAGCCTGGATCCCACGCTCTCAGGCACCAAAGCCCGGATCTTATGCTCTCCGGCACCAAGTCCTCGAGCCCAGCTCCCAGGAACCAAAGCCTGGATCCTATGCTCTCCGGCACCAAAGCCCGGATCCCACGCTCTCCGATATCAAAGCCCGGAGCCTAGCTCTCTAGCACTGAAGCTTTGAGCCTGGCTCTCTAGCAATCAAGCCCGGAGCCTAGCTCTCCGGCACTGAAGCTTTGAGCCCAGCTCTCGGGCCATCAAGCTCGGAGCCCAGCTCTCCGGCATTGAAGCTTGAAGCCTAGCGCTCCGGCACTCGGGAACACTCACCCACCTCTGACACACTCAGAGACTAAATGGAAGCCTCCTTCTCCAATCTCATTACATGCCAGAAAAAAAAAAGAGAAGAGAGAAAAGATGAGTCAAATTGGTGAAGATATTTTCATTACTTGGCAAAAACTTTACACTGTCCCTAGGCCCCGACATGCAGGGCAGCCCAGGTCAAAAAGCAAAAAAAATTACAAGGGAGCCCTACTATACTCGGCCGGCGCCTTCCCCGGACGATGTTTGGGCTAGGCCTCAACCTCCCCGGCCTCCAAGGCCGGGATCCCTCCTTCTACCACCACCGCTAGTAGGCTTGGTCCAACCACCACTGCTGGTGGGGTCGGTCCGACCGTCGCTACTAGCGGGGTCGGTCCAGCCGCAGCCTCATGCTCCTCTGCCACCACCGACGTAGGAGTTAAATACTTCATCCCCATGGAGCCCGGAAGGCAGATGATGACCAGCTACTTGTCTGAGATGATGCCATGCAGCAGGGACCGGCAATACACGAACCTCTTGAGAAAGGAGTCCGTCGTCGCCTCCTTGAAGTTGAGTTTGAATTCTGGGGAGGCCTTGTAGTTGGCCACCGCATCGGCAACCTCCTTCCCGGTGGTCTCTGCTCTGCGGGTCACCTCAATAGCCACTTTTTCTGCATCCCCGACCCGGTGGATGGCCTCGGCTGCCTCTTTTTTCAAAGCCTCCGCTGAGCTGACGACGACAGAGACCTTTTCCTCTACCTCGGCAGCCTTCTGCTCGGCAGCTGCAGCCTTCTTCTCTATGGAGGCAGCTCGCTCCTTCACTGCCTCCAGCTCGGTCCTGAGCTCCTTCAGCCGAGCCTTTTGGACTCGAGCTCCTTCGAGAGTCGCTGAGCACTAATGACTTCGCCCCGAAGCCCTTTGACCTTCATGTTGGCTTCCCAGGCCTCATCGTTCTTCCACCTCAGCTCGACGTTCACAGAATCGAGCTCCACCTTCTGCTCCCTATCCCTCCTGGCCCAGGTGCGGCAGTAATCCCTGATGAGTAGGAGTTCCTCACCTTGCTGCATAGAAGGGGATGTGAGTCATTGAGGCAGAAATGAAGATGAAGCAAGGCAGAGCAAAGAAACACTTACAGTGAAGAGGTGGGAGAAGGTGGTGTTGATGGCATCGCCCAGAAGTTTCCCGGCCCACTCTCGCCAGTCGCATGATTGGATGTCGAAATCCATCATGTGCTCGGCAAGGGCCGGGTCCTTGGCCAAGGATACGTTGGGTCCCAACTTAAAGGGGACCCAGCGGTAGTCCCTGTTTCTCTTGCCCGCCACCGTTATGGAGTCACCTGCACCACAGGCGGAAGAAGCCTCCAGTGCGGGTTGCGAGCTCGGCACCATCTCGGAAGGCATCGTCGATGTCAGCCCCGCACTTTCTGGCCCTCCTTCCTCCTCGACCTCGACGATCTCCGGAGGGGGGGATGCCATGGCGGTAGCAGTGGCAGCAGATTTGGCCCGGGCAACCACCTCAGACTCTAGTGCCGGGGCCAGACTGCGCTACCTCGGAGCCTCGGGGATGGGCTCAGTGACCCTCCTACTCGGCTCGGGGATCGGCTCGGCTGGCACAGTGGACATGGCCCTCATGCCATCGTCTACCCGAGCCCTCTTCGAGGAGGGCACACCGGCCCCCTCTGCTTGGCCCCTCTCCTCAGAAAACGAGAGGAGCTCATCCATGGAGAACTTCATGCCTGCATCAAGAAGGAAGACATCATCTCTGAGTAAAAAAAAAAAAGTGAGAGAAAAAAGAAAAAGAAAAAGGAAGTTAGAGCCGAACTTACCCAACTCCTGTGTTGGGCCGACCCCGGCCTCTTGAAGATTCTACTCTGACAGCAAGACCTCAAGTGAAGGAATTTTGATGGAGTGGAGCTGGTCATATACCTCCAGGTTAGCCTCCTCAACCACAGAATTCCGGTTTGGGGACCAATCTGGGTTGCTCCAAGCCCAGTCGACCCCCTCAACCGAGAAAAAAAAGTACCTGCTCTTCCATCCTTTGATGGAAGAGGGGAGCTGGAACCTAATACCCCTGGGTCGGGAAGAGAGGGACCACCATCCCTCCTCGATGGGGTAGCGTTTCAAGGTAAAGAAGGCCCTAAACAAAAAAAATGGGCAACTATCCTGTGAAAATGGCACAGAACAATGAAGCAAAAAATCGTTCTGATGGCATTCGAAACGAGCTAGGCAGGAACCAGATGGTAGTTATTCAAGACAGAGAGAAAGAATGGATAAAAAGGGACTCGATGGCCTCCCGCAAAGGTTTTCTCATAGAAAGCTATCCGATGAGGGCCACCGGAAGTGATCCATTCCTCCGATCGAGGAACCAAAAGCTGGACAGAATCCGGGATACCATAGGTGTCCTGGATGGTTGTGAGACCCACGGTGGTGATCACTAAAGCAATCCCCCCGAGACCTATCGACTGAGGGGGTTCGGGAGCAGGTTCAGGAGCAGGAAGAAGAAGAGGACGAGGTGGAGGGGAAGATGCAGGTTCCCTAATCACTATCCCCCTAGGCGCGGGTCTTCGGCTCACCTCGAAGCGCGCCACATCCTCCTCCTCATTGGAAGAGGAAGAAGGCGGCCTCGGCCTAGAGGGCTTGGCCTCACCCTGGTTGGTTGTAGGGTGGAAGTTTGGTCTAAAGTGAGACATGGAGGGGAAGATGAAAGAGAGAAGAAGACGGACGAGAGTCCAGGGAAAAACCTGGCCCTAGAAGGTCAAATCTATCCAACCAAGACGAGGAAGAAGGGGACTAACCTGCTGTGAACTTGGGAAGACAAAAACAATCAAAGGGAACGAAAGAGGAACCTCGGTCTGATGGTGGGCACGCAGGATTTGATAGAGGGTATGTTTTGGAAAAAGTTGCCTTTCCTCTCGAAGTAACTGGTGCCCGATCGTACCGTTAGGCTCCCCACCGTTAGATCAGCGCCACGTGTCATCAATCGGCATGGCTGACATCTGGCTTCAACTGCGGCCACTCTGAATTCTATACCCACAATAACTACTCCTCAAACATGTCCACATGGCTCCCCTAGGTAGGCTGAAAGAACCGCTTCACGAAGCACCGACGATCGCAGCCATCATTGTACCGGATTCTCACCTTTCCATATCAGCATTGCATTTACTCCCTTCATCCCAAGCACCCCGCACCAACAAAACTCGGGAGTGGGGGGCAAATGATGTGGCCAAAAGTTGACGTGTAATCCTTGTCAGATGCCATGTCAGAAAAAGCTGCCATAGTGAACACTCCTCTCCGGACTCCTTTGCCAGGCCGAGCTCTCCCAGGACATCGGGGCGACCCGTCAAAGCCGAGTTCCATCCTTCGCCAGGTCAGCACCCGCAAGCCCGGGATGCCTAGGACGAAGCCGAGCGACCTCCTTACCAGATTAAGCCCCTCCAAGGTCGAGCCCCCTAGATTGGAGTCAAGCTCAGCCCTCCTCCACCAGGTTGAGCCCCTCCGAGGCCGAGCCCTCTAGGCTGGAGTCGCGTGCTGACCTCCTCTACCAGATTGAGCCCCTCCGAGGCCGAGCCCCCTAGATCGGAGTCGAGCCCAGCCCTCCTCCACCAGGTCGATTCCCTCCGAGGCTGAGCCCTCTGTGCAGGAGTCGAGCCTAGCCCTCTTCCAGGTCGAGCCCCTTCGAAGTCGAGCCCCTTTGGTCCGTAGTCGAGCCCAGCCCTCCTCCACCAAAGTGGAGCCCCTTCAGGGCCGAGCCCCTCGGAACTGAGTCCCAGCTCTTCAGTTCGGCAACCACCTCAGACAATGGTGCTTGCCATCGAGGGGGCAAAGCCGCCCTCTCAAGGCACCAGCGAGCCACTCGAGGACCACGAAGAAGTGCCTGTCAAGTCATAATAACTGTCTGCAGCTACCACTTACACCAGAAGGGAAAGAAGCTCCCTGACCAAGGCACCATGCTCTCCACCAATCACCTACATCACCTAGAAGAGAAAGTCAACCAAGGGATTCGAATCCTGGGGGCGGCGGTCTCCCCGATCGAGGCCCTGCCAATTTTTCCAGAATGGAACGACCAAAAGGAATGTCAGAATGCATGGCAGCTTTCCTTATCATGAACCAGGAAAGACATCCCGCCTATGGCACGGAACACCGTCGTACACGCCTACTAGTATGGGGGAGATCCCGAGATAGGCATTCAATAATCACCTAGACTTAAAAGAACTTTCGACATCCCCAATGGGGAGGTAAGCTGAAACAAAAACAAGTTAAGCCACAAACACCCAGACAAGTGAGGGAGGGGAGGCCACATGGGAGAATCACCAAGGAGACTGAGAGTTCAAGGCTCCTAGAGATCCACGGGAAGGATCGCCCGGACATAGCCATCTAGCTTTAGTTCACCTCAGCCACCACCTTTCCCAGCTTGTTTGCACCCCCACTCACACATCATTCACTCTTCCTAGCATGGAGTCCATCTCAGGGGCTCGACCTGGAGGATCTATTTTCCTGAATCGTCACTAACTTGACCGTCAAAGTACCCCTACTAAAATCCCCGACCCGGCTCTCTAACCTTTGTTTTGCAGGTCCCGATGAGCAGGCCGGTCCCGAAGATACGAGGGGCGATTCGACTCTAACAGCAGCTACGGGCCACGACGATCTTGGTGGCAACAAAACCTAATTAGAATAGATCAAGCCTAACTAAATTAAATCAAATTTAATTCAACTAGGATTAGACAACCAATTAGGTTAAACCAAATTGGCTTGCAATACTTGTAATTAGATTAGTCCAAAACCTAATTGGACTAGGGCATCACCCAAACTCAACCAAATTGAATCCAATTCAATTTGTATCAAGCCTAATCATAATTAAATCATCAAATCATCTAGTTGATGATTAATCAGACTATACTAAATTGTAACTCTTGTTGTAAAGTCTTCCTTGCTAATATTTAGTAGCTGCTAAAATTGTAACTCTTATATTTGATCCAAATATCAATCCAATTGATATTTTGATCGAGATCCAACCTTTCAATCAAGTCAAACTCTTTTTACATGTGATTCCATAGGTTTTGTTCTATCTGATAGTGAGAATACCATGATCTCTATCATAGTACAATCAAAACTCTTTTCGATAGGTAGGAATAATTCCAACTCAACTCATCATGGATCTTCGATCTGAAAAAGATCCAATTGAGTTATCACAATCTACCAGTGATGCCAGCAGCATGTAGCGGCCATGCTAGCAAAATAAAATAAGTAGAACGCCTAGATATGGTCACTATGTGAACCAGTTCTTCTATCATGAGTCTTAATAAGATGGAGGTCATGAAAAACTCATCAAAATCCTTTGTCTATCATATGTCAAATTTAATTAGCCTAAGCCTAATGTAAAACTTATTAAAACTCTTTTTGATACTTCACCTATTGTGGTTACAAATTTTTGGACTTAGCTTCTTAAATTGTATAGGACTATGCCTCTTCTACCAAGATCGATAGACCCTATCTAGATGCACACCTATTTCTACAACAAACCTACTATAGTCAATGAATACCATAAGGACCCAATAGCTAGGGACCAAGTTTATGTATTGTCAAATTACAGCAACCCCACTGTGAGTAGCTGAGGTGTCACTGGTCAAAGAACCATGCACACAACCATAGTATTGAGAACGTCACTGATGAGTGAGTCATATCTAAGTGACTTCTCGTATGGTCATGTTTAGTACCGTTGTTCTCTAACAACGATCTATACTTTTACTTTAGTGTCCTCATACTATAGACTCAAGACCCGTCTTCTAAAGGAGAGAGATCTGTGCACCAATCTTGATGAATTAATTACCATCTTCATGATGATCTAACAATTGGGAGCAATTCAAAAATTAATTTATAATAACACATATCTTAAATTCTCAACTCTTGAGAATATGTGTCGTTGACCACTAATTTCTAGGATGATTCTTGGACACAAACAAGAATGGATAATAATTACCTATTTTATTGATGAAATAGAATGCTCTAAACTAGATACAATGTGCCAGCTAGATTGGCATCTAGGGTACATGCTATTAGAAAATATGTCCTAAAGCCAATCATTGGATTGTAGATGGTTAAGCTCCTTGTAATTTGTACATGAATCATTAATAAATAAATATTATTTTTGGTAGTTCATCACTATTTATGTATCTTCCTTTATGAGCTCTTATATGATGAAGTCCTAAGGACTACTTTTATTCAACAAAGGAGGATTTGTTGTGTTCTTGAACTTGTTCATAATCAAATGATATGTTATGACTTAAGATGATAACATTTATCAATCATAGGTTGTTATGAGCCCTATAGGTTAGTTGTCCTCATGACTAAGGAGTGTGGAGACACTGATATGGTATACAGGTAACTATATGTGTACACTACACCAAACAAGACCAACTCTATAGAGTACTCTACTATTAATAGTATTTCTCAGAAGGATATGTGTATAAGTATCCCTCCAACCTGAGATTATTATGGTGACTTGCAAGCAACTCACTATACTTAGGTGCCAAACTACCAAGATTTGTAATCCAATAATGGAAGGTTACTAGGTGTAGTCAAGTACTTGTTAAGTCAGTGTACGAGTTAAGATAGGATTGACCACTCTAAGATGTTGGAGAAAATGCTTTGCCATATTTTAATTTAGCAAAACTTTGGCTAGGATAATCTTAGTGAGGATTCATAGGATTTAATAAGTTGAAACATATTTGGATGCACTATTTTAGAGTTGGCAATTGACTCTGATCACATCTTGAGCATTAGGTCAAAGGGATGAATTATGCGATAACCATATACCTGGGTTCTTGAATATTTCTTTGCAATCATTTGATCTATTCAGATATTGGGTACCATTGCTAGATGGTCACATCGATTAATTTAGGAATTGTTCCTAGGCTATAGACTTAGTTTTTGAATCTATGGGATCACACATATTAAAAGTTTCTAACTGATCATGATGGCAGATTAATAATTAATAATCATTCAAGAATATAATGATCAATTCAATTAATAATTAACCAAATATAAATATTATAATTAATTAATTAATTATTAATTAATTATAAAAAAAATTAATTAGTAATTAGATTGCTAATTAGATTTGTTTGATTAAGCAAAGAGATTTTGGTCAAGCTTAATTGAATTTGGTTCAATTATATTTTATCCGATTAGGTTATATGATGACCTAATCGCTAAAAAAATTTAATTTTGGTTTGATCCTAGTTTGAACTTAATTAATTTCTAATTTGATTAAAATTCAATTAATTTAATTGAGATATAATTGGATTAGGTTCAGTTAATTAGTTGAGTGTAACTTAATTTAGTTTGGTCCTTAACTAATTTTGACTAAGTTAAAATTCAAAATTTCTACGTAGCGCCCCTAATATTTCTCCATGCCCTATCTCATGCTAATCAAGGATTTTCATGAATGATTTCATGCAAAATCTGAGATATGTCACCCTCCCCTTTATCTTCTATATTAGGATAAAGTTTGGATTAATTTGGATGATATTTGAATTGGTTTTTATAAGAGTTTCAATAAGATTGAAACTCTTGACCTTATCCATATCCAATTGGTCTTTATCCCCTCTTATCTTAATTCAGTCACCATGACATATTTTTATTTAATTTTTTCTTGGGGTGCACAATAATCATGAAGCTTTTTACCATGATTTTAAGGAGAGAAAGCCATAAAAAAGGAATTTGAGAGAAAAAAAATTAGCATGGAGAAATAAGTGGTTATGGGGGCTTCTTAGCATTAGGGTTTTACGAGGAGAGAAAAAATAAAAAGGTCTTCATATTTTTAATGTATCTCCCACCTCTTGATCTCTGAATGTCCACTTCTTGATCTTCTTGAAGGGTTCAAGAAGATCAAAAGAAAAATTTTATTTCAGCCATCTAGTGGCCTTCAGAGGGATCTAGCAGTCTTAGAAGGTCGATCATATCAAAACTTCATGTGGACGGTTCGTAGAGACCGAATACCCTGTGTGGCTATGAAGTGATGTGAAGATTCCTTATCATGTACCATCAATAGTGGCATTCATTGACCCATGCTAAAGTCTGAAATTAGATTTTATATTATATGTAGATTTGATCTACAACATAAATCGATAAGTTCGATGCATGCTAAATTTTTATTTTCAATAATTTTAATTCCTTTCATATTATGTTAGATCCTTTTGATAAGATTTTTTAAATATGATCTAAGTACTTATAATCTTATTTTCTTTCACTATGGTTTCAAAAAATACATATATATAAAATCCTATCTATTTTTCAATAATGGTATCAGAGCCACAGGTTTTGGACATGATATGTTTAAGATTAAAATCTGATTTTTGTGTAAAAGTTTTAATTTGAGTAATTGCTTTGAATTGGGTTGATCATTATGGACGTTCGGTCATAGAAGAAAAGTAGGATTTAAAGGCCCTCTCTTTCCATTCCATGGGATCTCCTGTGACATGTAAGGGTGCTGCTTATAGTTATATCCCATGAATAAGTTAGGTAAAAGAAATGTTATTAAAATTATTTTAATTTTTATATCTAATTTATAGTAATTTAATATTGATTAATTTGGTATTTTTGATCTGAAATTAATTTATTATGACCTAATTTTATGTTTAGAACGTGAAACATAATATTAATCTCAGCATATAACTATACATATAGTTTATATCTAAAGGTATTTAATATGTATAAGATGCATGTAAATTGTTTAGATCTAATTTTTAGCACAATTAATCCCGATTAATTATTGAAAATAAGACTTGAAATATTAGATCTAGAATTGTGAATTGAAGATCTAATGACATTTCATAAAACTTGGGCCATGGGTTAGCTTGAATCAGGTCAAGTAACGAATCGGTTAAGTAACTAAATTAGACCTAGGATTAGAAAGTTGAATAATATGGACCTAATAGAGAATTAGATTTAACCTAACCAAAAGTTGATTAGGATTAGATCAAGAATTCTCTAGATCAATTCTATAGAGATAGCTTGATCAAGTCCATATTATATCAAATAGACATGATTATGGCTTAGTGGTTAAATCCAAGTCGTTATGTTAGTTTAATCGAATATAATGAACCAATTGGTATCTAAGGTAAGTTGGTATTTGATCATGGTTATTAAATGGACCTACTTCTTACCTGGCCAACTTGGTTTGTGTCTAAGGAAAGAGGTTGATGGTGAAACCCTCCTATTAATCTCACTTACATGGCCAATATGGTCAGTCAATTTTTGATTAGACAACTTATTGATTTGAGTTAATCCATGCTAGTAAAAATTATTAGCTTGACTGATCTAGGTGCCCTTGGACTAATTTATTTTCAACCCTCGTCGTAGACTTGGTTAAGTCAATGAAAGGATTGTTAATTAGTTCATGTCTTCTTCTTCTTTTTTAACCATTTAATATTTTTTTAAAATTATTAGGTCCCTAAAATAATAAAGTTATTAGGTCCCTAAAATAATAAAGTTATAGAGATAATCGAGTCATAGCCTCCTATTAAGAGTATGGTAATGGGTCTAATAGTTAAGATAATCATTAAAAATCTAAAGACCTAGTGCTCATATGACTATTGGAATTATCAATCATATTATGATGATTCAGGTGTGATCTCTTAATGGTGATCAGGTGGGCCAAGCCATACTTAAGCTTGGTCATTCATTGGTTAAAAATATCGAATCCTATCATGTTAATGGTTGGACCTAACCAAGACTTTCAATGGAGGTGCCACATGCCTACTGAAGAGGTGCCTAGGGCAAAATTGAAAACTAAAAGTTGTTTGAAAAAATAATTGATCAAGAACCTACTTTTAGATCCACATGGATGGGCCGGGCCACACTCAGGATCATGTGTAGTATATAGGATTCTAGTACCCATTAGGAAATTAATATAATTCATTAGATTAGAGGTAGAGACTACAATTCATAAAAAAGTGGGAGGACCTTTAGACTAAAGTTCAAGTCTTTAGTATTAAATGATTAATGTATTATTAGGTCTTGTTCTCTTTTTTTAGTTATAAATGGCCAATATATTATTACTCCAATCATTATTGGGTAATGAAAGATTGACGGGATCCAATTTTGATAACTAGTATTGAAAGCTAAAAATTATCCTGGAGCATGCACGGATCTTATATGTGCTGACAGATCCAGTACCTAAGGAGCCCACTCTTAGTACCCAAGGTCCGGTTTGAGATACTTACCAGAAGTGGCTCAATGACCGAACCATGGTCTGTTGCATTATGCAAGCATCCATGAATGACAACTTCAATCGCATTTGCGAGGATGCTCAGCCAGAGGATATCCTTCAAGTATTGAATAAATCCTTTGGCACTCCAACGATATTGAATGGTATAAAATATCTTATACCATTTTCAATACCTGGATAAGGGAAGGGGTATCGGTCACTGATCATGTATTATACATGATCAAACTGATTGAGTGCCTGAGCAAACTTGGGTTTCCCTTGCATGAGCAGCTTAGGAAAGATACAATTTTAAATTTCTTGTCAAAATGCTATCTCAACTTCTTTAGTTATTATAGAATGACTAAGCCTGTAGTTAACTACCATGGTCTAATGGGATAACTGCAGACTTATGAGAAGGATCATCAGCTCTATAAGAGGGTGGTGAATGTTGTGGGAGGATATACTTTGATAGGGCATCATCCCTTTAAGAAAGAAAAGAAGAAAAATAATAAGGTAACATGCTTAGCCATGCCAGACCAAGAAGTCCAAGTCTGACCAAAGTCAAGCAGAGTGCTTCTTCTATAAAAAGCAAGGTCACTAGAAGAAAAATTGTCATCTTTATATTACCTCAAGAGACCTGAACAGGCAAGGAAGAAGAAGAATCAGCAAAGGATTACTGGATAAGGTTCTTATATGATAACGTTTTGTAATTTCTCAATTCGTGATACTACTACCTAGGTATTAGATACTGAAAATCATATTAATATTTATAATTCATTTCAGGGATTTCAGGTTAGTAAAAGATTTGAAAATGGTAAGAGATTCCTAAATGTTGGAGATGGAAGAGTGCCAGTTCTAGCTTTAGAAATTGTCAAACTTGTCTTCAATAAAATATCATTGTTTTAGATTGTTGCCACCAAGATCATCGTGGCCTGTAGCTTTGACATGTCAGGTTCCCACTAGATGCATGGCTCACCGCCTCGCAGTCGGCTCGCTCGCTCGCTCGGGGGTCCTGCAAGATAGAGGAAACCTTGGGCCAGGGATTTCGGTGAAGGCACTCCGACGATCAAGTCAGTGGGATGATGAGGGGAACAGAAATCTCTATAGCAAAGAGCTTGAGAGACTCTCCGTGTCGAGAGGGTGATAAAAGAGAAGATAATCCAAATTGAAAAAGTCTCTGTTGTTTCTTTCTTGCTTACCTTTACTTACCTTTTCGTGCGGGTCTTATATAGGTGTGTGGCTTTTTGCTGGCTTCCAGGTTCTCTCCTTCGAAGGAGGCTTTCTATTGCTTGCTGTCGCCTCTCTGTCAAGCCAGTTCTGCGCCTGAGCCCTGAGCCAAAATGGGATGTTGCCATTTTTAAGGAAGCCGCCCAGGTACCTCAGTGACTAGGGTCTAGGGCCTAGGGTCCAGGCATCCTGTCATGGAAGTCACAATCTCCCAGTCGTGCGATCATCGATGTGTCGGTACATTGCAAGGCTGGGAGCCTGGTGTTTCCCGGATCATGCAGATCGTGTGCACGGCACGCCACAGGGGTCCTACACCCATGAAAGGGCATGCACCACCTGTCGGAGGCTCTGCATGATCAGGTATTCCCTCGTCTTCATTTTGAATTCTGGCCCCTTTATGCCTTTTGCGGGAATCCATGCTCTTGCTAGTAGGAGGATCTACTTTGGAGGGGTGGACTCGACCTCGACCGGGAGTTGACCTTAGATGGGGGGCCCATCCAATGAGCTCTGCCTTGGCTAGGAGCTAACCTTGGCAAGGTGGTCCATTCTAGAAGGATAAGGTCAACCCCGACCGGGAGCTGCCCTCAGTCGGAGGGCTTGTCTTAGAGGGATAGAATTAACCTCGATCGAGAGCTGATCTTAGATAGGGGGCCCACCCAATGAACCCTGCCTTAGCTGGGAGCTGACCTTGGCAGGGTGGTCCGCCTCGATTCTTCATCATGTAGCCTTGCTCAGGTGGCATGTCTCTTGCTGTTGTGGCCATCCGCAGGCTCCACGTCAGCGGATGTCATCATATTAGTCCATAGGCTCTACGTTAGTGGATGTTGCCATATCAGTCTCCCTATTTTCGAGCCCAGAGAATGAAGTGTTTGCTCGGGGCGAAGGGAGAAATGATTGCATTGGCATGGAGGGGGCATGCCCCTTCCATTACTAATGTCGGATGCACTGGCATTTGGGTGGTCGTGCTTCCACACCATCTAGGTGTCGCCATGTCTTCTCTCCTAAAAAATGGTCATTAATGCTGCATCAACTTCAAGGAAACTGCTCCAAGTTTAAAGTGCCGCTTCGGTACGTGGCATCTCTTAACAGGCTTGGCACGAGATATGGCACACATCTTCTACAGGCACAAGGTGACAGGACTCCAGGCCATTAAATAGGATCCATCTTCCCAGTCCTTAGAGATTCTTCAGGCGATGGAAAGGCTAGACTTTTGCTCCAGAGCTACTCTTCCCCTTCCCCTTGGGCGAGGTCTTGACAAGTTAGGCTACCTTCCTTCTTTCACCCCTCTTTCCTTCTTGGGTTGGGGGAGTACCCTTGCCAGGGTCTCCAGGTCCTGTATGACCATTACCTTCATTCTTCATACTGTAGGGATGAGGTTCAGCCTCAAGGATCTCCAGGAGATGTCCCGAAAGAGGGCTGCTATCGAGGAGCCCGAGGGGGAGCCCAGTGTGAAGGTCTGGGAGGGCGATGTAGGGGGACTATGGAGGCGGTCAAGCTTGAGGTGGCCCCTGCCAGAGGGAGGGATGCTGACTCCCTTCAGGCTGAGGAGATGGCCCATCTAGAAAGGAGGGTGCAGACCCTCCAGACTCAACTGGAGGAGGAGAAGGCTTGGGCCATGGCGGCAATTGAGAGGGCGACGGTGGCTGCTACACTGGCAGAGATGGCCAAAAAGGAAGTTACAGAGGCCATCCCCAAGTTCATGGCATCCCAGGCCTTTAAGGACGAGGTCACCGAGGCTGTCTTGGATTCCTTCCATCAAGGATTCAGGGACTTCAATAGCAAGGCCTTTTGCTTTTATGGGTTGAAAGGGCTAGACAACATCAGGCCTTCCATTCCATTCCCTGGGTAGGAGGATGAGCCTGGCTTTGAGGAGGAGTCAAGGTCAGAGGAGGCTGAGGTTGAGGTGAGATCCGAGGCCTCCCCAAGCACCTTGCAGAAAGCGGGGGTCGCCCGTCGATCTAGAAAGGATCCGGTGGCTGATGTTTAGATCTCGTTTTCCTTTTTGTGTTTGTAAGTCAAGGAGGGCCTTCGATTTGTTGGGGGTCTCGCAGGGAGCGTACATAAAGTTTTCACGATATCAATGAAACCCCTTGGCTATTATTCTGCTTTTCTCTTTCTTTTTGTGTTGCCTAGCTGCGGGCCAGGAGGTAGATGGTGGAACTTGCTTGGAGCTCCCATCTGACATCTCCAGACTGTGAGCTGGGCGATGAAATTGCTTGTCTCTGAGTGCCGGGATTCATAAGTTTTTGGACTTGAAGTGCCGGGCTTCAGGAGTCTCCGGGCTTCGAGAGTCTCCGGGCTTCGATGCGAGGCGCTGAGGCTCTGGGCTTGAGTGCAGGGCTTCAGAGATTTTTTGATTTTGGTGTGGGGCACTGTGGCTCCGGGCTTGAGTGCGGGGCTTTGGAGGTTTCCTGGCTTTGGTGTGGGGCACTGTGGCTCCCGGCTTTGGTGCAGGGCATTGTGGCTCCCAGCTTTGATGCGGGGTGCTATGGCTCCCGACTTTGGAACGGGATGCTATGGCTCCCGGCTTAAGTGCAGGGCTTCGAAAGTTTTTTGGCTTGAGTGCAAGACACTGTGGCTCCCAGCTTTGGGACGGGGTGCTGTGGCTTCCGACTTAAGTGCGAGACTTCAAAAGTTTCCGGCTTTGATGCGAGGCACTATGGCTCCTGGCTTTGGTGTGGGGCACTATGGCTCCCGGCTTGAAGTAGGGTGGATGAGTTCCAACATAGGTGAAAAACAAGGTTGCACCAAAAAAGGAACTTGAATTTATTATGGAAGAGCCTTACAATATTGGTGGTATATCCTGAAGTTGCTAGCATTCCAGGTTTGCATGAAGCGGACACCATTGAGCCCAGTGAGGTAGTGGGCCCCGCCCAGCAAGGCTTCGATCACTGGTAAGGACCCTCCTAATTCGGAGAGAGTTTTCCTCACTCCCCCAGTTGGGATGCTTCCGCTCACCCGAGCACAAGGTTGCCTAGGCAGAACACCTTGGGCTGTATGTAGTAGTTGTAATAGCGCGCGACTCACTGCCGGTAGGCCACCATTCAGAGTCGGGCTTTGTCCTTGTCTCATCCAGCAAGTCCAGGTTGAGGCGGAGGCATATCGAGTTTTCAACTTCATCGTATTGCTCTATTCGGAGCATGGGCAGGTCGAGTTCCACTAGGATTACCACTTTAGTCCTGAAGATGATGTTGAGGATGAGCCACCGAGCTGAAGTAATGGTGGATGCCGAGATCAGAGCAAAATTCTTTGAAGTCCCGATTATCGAACTGCTTCCCGTTGTTGGTGATAACTGTGTGGGAGGCCATATCTATAGATTATGGATTTCCAGAAGAAAGACTGGACCTTTGCCTCTATTATCCGTGCCAGAGATTTGGCCTCGACCCACTTGGTGAAGTAGTCGATGGCACAATCAGGAACCTTCGTTGGTCGGATGATGTAGGGAAGGGGCCTAGGATGTCCATTCCCTACTGAACAAATGGCCACGGGGCTGATAACTGGAGATAGGGGCTGCCGGCTACTGCTGGATACATGCGTGGCGCAGGCACTTGTCGCATTTCTTCACAAAGTTGACTACGTCTTCCCGCATGGTTTCCTAGAAGTATCCCTACCGGATCACCTTATGGGCTAAGGCCCTACCCCCCACATGGTTGCCACAGATGCCTTCATGTATCTCTTGGAGCACGTAAGCGGCTTCTGAGGGCTTCAGGCACTTCAGTAGGAGGTAGGAGTAGGACCTCCGGTAGAGCTGCCCATCCAAAATCACATAACGTACGGCCTTCTTCTTGAAAAGGCTGGCCTCCTTTTGGTCCTCTAGCAAGGTGCCAGCATGATGTACTTAATGTAGGGATCCATCCAGCTGGCCTCGTCGTTGAAGACTTGCTTGACCTCGGCCACAGTTTCGTAGCTGGGGGCCTCGAGGCGTTCATGAAAGTGCATCCCAATAAGGTCTCTGGCAGGGTGGCCAACCTGGAAAGGATGTCAGCCCGGGTGTTCTCTACCCGTGGGAAATGGGAGATGTCGAAGTGCCAGAGGGTCGACACATGAGAGCGCACCCGATCCAGGTACTTTACCATCATGGGGTCCCGTGCTTTGTACTCGCTGGAGACTTGGCCTATTACTAGCTGTGAGTCTGTGAAGACCTTGGTACGGGCACCAGGGCCAAAAAAAGTTGACAGGTTGAACCCACATCCCTGTGGATCATCTATGAGTAAAACCTCGAACCCAACCCTATTTCCATGTAAATATTTTATTTTAAATTTTATTATTTTGGTTTAGTTAGGGTAAACCCTTTTTACCAACTGTAATTAGGGTTTTGTTTATTTTGGGGTAAAACCCTTTTTTACCAAGTTGAGTCGAAATCTCAATTGAGTCAAACCCTAATTATCCAATTGGGATCTTAGTGGTCCAATTTAATTAGCCCTTTTTACCAACTTTAATTATGTTTTTATTTTGAAAGCCTAATTAAGTATGGTTGGTTCAATTAGTTATCAGATGGTTAGTTATTCATTGAGTCCATGTAATTAGTTGAATCATTGAGACATGTATTATAAGAGGGGACCCAAGACAGCATCCCATATGCACCCAATTGAAGACTCAAGACAAGCCATGTGCTAGCCCAAGTCACAAGCTCTTCTTGGCGCCACCTTTTCAAGGATTTGGACATCAACACATGTCATTGGGACAACACCATTTGGACATTTTATTTTGGGACAAAAACACATGCCATATCACTTGTGTTTGGACATGCAACATCACCACATGATAAAACTCTTTGGTCAGCCCATGAGAAGAAATATTTGGCGCCACGTAATTTTGAGATAAGTAAAGCAGAAGGACTTCCCCAAGATGGCACCCTTCCACTCAAAATTATTTCATGCCAAATGAAGAGTTCAGCCAAGTAAATTCTTCTCTTCCTTGATGCCACTTGCTAGGGAATTTCAAGCCAAATTACTTTATCTCAAGTGTTGGAGGTCCAAGAATTTTTACTCCTAGCATTTCACTCAAACAAGTTGCTAGTTGCTCAAGCTTCAAGAACTCAAGAGTTTCATCAGAACTCTTGAGTCTTCTCCAATCCAAACTGAAGAGTCCATGCACCTGCAGAAGGCTACATTATCAAGACTCCTGAGTCCACCCAACATGACCAACTAAGGAAGCAATCATGGCCCTTCATCAAAGTTCATCACCATCTCCATCTTGGCGCCAACCTTGGATAAGAGTCCCATTCAATCCATCAAGAAGGAGTCCAGGCCACTTAGATCTAAATTCCAGAGTTGTAGTTCAAAGGGAACAAGAGTCTTGTATTTGAGTCCCTTACTTCACTAGTTGGGGGTCTATAAATACCTCACCAGTCCCCCTAGTAATTGATGAAATTATTATTGAAATACAAAGAAATTCTGCTAAGATTTTCCTTTGCTATGTGCATCATGGGGTGTGAGGCCCTTTGTTCCTTTGGAGCATCGTGGGGTGTGAGGCCCTACTTATCTAGCCGACAAGAAGACCCAACCATCATTTCAAATCCTTTCTTTTCCTTCTTTTCTTTTCATTGATGATTTCTAACTTGAATTCCTTTGTTAAGTGTTTTGTAGGTTACCAAGAATCTAGATTTGGTATTCTTGCCTCAGAACTGGCATCGTGTGAAAGATCGAAGCCCAGAAGCGAGATCTTGAAACCCTGCCATGGCAATCTTGAGAGTTCTGTTAGATCTGAAGAATCAATCTTTGTTGGTAACTTTAAACCTATTCCCCCTCTTTAGTTTATGATTAGTTGAAGGTTAATCCTAGTTTCAGTCATTTCTCAACCACCAGGTCCTGCTTTTAAATTGCTTTATAGGTTTACTTGTGCGGGTAATATAATTATTAGTATCCTTTACTATGAAAAGGTGCTCATCAATTCAACAAAATTTGATTGATTATCAAACAATGAAAAAGTTCCAACTATGGATGAAAGATCAGTTTAAAGTGGACTTTGGTAGTTGAAGAATGCTTGAAAGGACATAAGAGTTCAACACAATTTGGTTTCAACAGAAGTTCAGTTATTTTTTTAAGAAATCTCAATCAAGTGTCGACTTAAAGTATCGACTCACAACCCAAGTATCGACTCATAATAGTGAAAGTGTCGACTCAAGCCGGTACATAGAAAGAGTTTTAGATGGCACGGCTGAAGTGTCGACTCATGCCAGTCAAGTGTTGACTCAAGGTGTTGACACAAGGATCAGCTCATCGCCTGAGACTTTTTTATTATAGAACTTGCTGAAGTTGAAGACTTACTAAAGTGTCGACACATGGATGTCAAGTGTCGACTCACTAGTGGAAGTGTCGACTCATCTGAGAATTCTAGAGAGCTTCATTGAAGATATTTGAACTAGGTGTCGACTCATGGAATGCACGTGTCGATCCTAAGTATCGACTCACAGCTTGAAGTGTCGACACTTGGAGTTCTAGAAATAATAATGGCTAGTTTTTCAAACACAGAACTCGCCCCTCTTGGCTCCCAATGGCTAGTTTTTCGTGTCTAACGGCTATAAACTGACTTTAAGACCTTAGGAAGGTTTTTAAATGATTCAAATCAAATCTAAACAAAGAGAGAATCAAGAGGATTAAGAGAGGAATACCAAGAGAAAGAAAAAGCAAGTGCATTCATTCCTATTCATTGAAAGAAACTACCTTCAAGCAAAAAGAAGTCTCTAAGTATTCAAGAGTATTCAAGTTCAACCTTCTTGAACATTTATTGAAGCTTCATCAAGTTGAAGGGAGCACTACAACAAAGCTTCAAAGAGATATCGACTTTTATTAGAAAGCTTTCATTGTTTCTTTACTTCAAACTTATTCTTGTTGTAAAGGTTTTTGTTTAGTCTATTGGAATACCAAGGAGGTTGTTGGTTAGCCTTGAAAACTAATTAGATTCTTGGTTAGCCGCAAAACTAAGGGAGGTTGTTGGTGAGCCTTAAAACCAATTAGGTTCTTGGTAAGCCTAGAAAATCATGTGAGGTTTTAACTTGTGAGCCTTGTGAAAACAAGTCAGGTTTGATTAGTGAGCCCGAAAAACTAATCGGCTATAATCGGTTGAGATTATAGTGAATTTCAAGTGGACCTTAGGGAGTGGATGTAGGTGCATTGGAAAGCACCGAACCACTATACTTGCTTTATGTTTGGATTGCTTGTCTCTTTAATTTGCTCTTATTTTTATTGCTTATATATTTTCGCTGCATACTCACTAAGAGAACTTTACACTTGCATTCATTGTACTTAGGTTGATTATTGGATTGGTTCACACACTTGCATTTCATTTAAACTTTTTAGAGACCCAATTCATCTCCCCTCTTGGGTTACTTACTGGGCAACAAGTGGTATCGAGCCCTGTTCTCAGTGTATAGGTCTAACCGTCTTGAGTAAAGATCTATGTAGCCCCTATTGGTACTAGTGCAGTTGAGGGACAAGCCTCAAATAGACCTCCATATTTTAATAGAACAAATTATACTTATTGAAAAACTAGAATGAGAATTTACATGCATTCAATTGATTATAATTTATGGAAGGTTGTTGATAAGGGTCCTCATGTTCCTTCGATTGTTGTCAATGATGTTTCCATCCCAAAGCTCGAAGAGGATTGGGATGAAAATGATATTAAACAATTCGAGATCAATGCGAAAGCAATGAATCTCCTCTATTATGCATTAGATCCTAGTGAGTTTAATAGGATTTCTACATGCACATCTATCAAGGAAATATGGGACACACTTGAAGTTACACACGAGGGTACTGATCAAGTGAAGAATACAAAAGTAAACATGTTAGTGCATACTTATGAGATGTTCCGAATGGAACCAAATGAATCTATCACTGACATGTACACTAGAATCACAAACATAGTAGATGGCATGAGAAGTTTAGAAAAAATTATGTCTAATGTTGATCTTGTCAACAAAATTCTCAAGTCACTTCCGACTTCATGGGATCCAAAGGTGACCGCCATACAAGAAGTAAAGGATGTTGATAAATTACCCTTGGAGAAATTGGTGGGATCGCTCATGACTTATGAGCTGAATTTAAAGTAAAAATCTATGGATATGGACAAAAAGAAAAAGGGGATAGCCTTCAAGTCTACTATTCAAGAAAAATCCTCAAATGATGAATTGGAAGAAGAAAAAGAAGAAAAAAGTGAGGAAGCACTTCTAGCAAGGAAGTTTAGAAGGTTCATGAAAAGAAGAAAATTTGTTTATAAGAAAAGTGCCAAACAACCAAAAAGAAGGGAAAAGAAAAGGAGAAAGATAAAGAAAATGAGAAGAAGATACCTACATGCTTCGAGTGCAAGAAGCATGGACACTACAAATTTGATTGCCCTCTTCTAAAGAAATCAAGAAAGAAGCTTAGGAAGAAAGCTATGATGGCAACCTGGAGTGATAGTGAGGACTCCACTCAGAAAAAAAACAAGCTGAAATTGCAAATCTATGTCTCATGGCACATCAAGAACAAGAAGAGGTAATTTCTAATACTGAAGTAGATTTTATCTTTGATGAATTGAAAAATGCTTTCAATGAATTAGTGCATGATTACAAACTGATTTTATCTGAAAACAGAAAATTGAAAAAGTATACAAATAGTTTTTCACATGAAAATAATTCTTTGTTAAATGAAGTTAGTGAATTAAAAAATAAACTTGATATTTTAGAAAAGAAAAATAAGGCTTTAACAATGGAAAATGATATTTTGAAAAGATCTAAAACTATCATTTCAAATGATGATCTTTTCAAAAAAAAAAACAAAGATTTAGAAATAGAAAATAAAAACTATAAAAATGAACTTGATAAAATGAAACCCTTTGTTGAAAAGTTCACTTATAGTTTTGAAAAACTAAATCTTCTTTTAAACAACCAAAAAGCTATTTTTAATAAAGCAGGATTAGGATACAAATCTCAAAAATAGCAAAAGTATCTGAAAAACTTTTTTGTACCTATATCATCTAGTATTACATGTTCTTCATGCAAAAAACAAGGTGACAAAGCTTTTCAATGTAACATGAGAAAAATCAATACTTTTGGAAAGGTTTGGGTTCTAAAAGGAACCAATTTATGTACTAACCCTAAAGGACCCAAGTTGGCTTGGGTACCTAAAAATAAAACTTGATTTATTTTACAGGTGTGTCTTACAACCAAGAAAAATAAAAGATTATGGTATCTTGATAGTAATTGTTCAAGGTACATGACAGGAGATGTGAAGTAATTCACTTCTCTTGAAGCAATAAATGGAGGGAGTGTGACCTTCGACGATAATGGTAAAGAAAAAATCATTGGTATTGGTAAGGTTCACATCTCACCTTCTACTTGTATTAGTAATGTACTCTTAATTGAAGGTTTAAAGCATAATCTTTTAAGTATTAATTAATTTTGCGATAAAGGTTTTCAAGTTATTTTTAAATCATCTAATTGCATGATTGCCAGTCCTGATAAAAATGGAGTAAAATTCTTTGGAAAGAGGCATGGTAATATTTATTTGGTAGATTTAGATAATATATCCTTGCTTAATAGAGAATGCCTAGTTGCAATGAATTCTATCAAAGACGAGACTAGTTGGCTTTGGCATAGAAGACTAGGACATGCTAGTATGTACTTACTTTCAAAACTTTGCAAAAGGGATTTAGTAAGAGATTTGCTGAAACTTAGTTTTGAAAAAAATAGAGTTTGTCAAGCTTGCCAATTTGGAAAACAAGTTAAAACATCTTTCAAATATAAAGATTTTGTAACTACTAGTAGGCCATTAGAACTACTCCATATGGATCTCTTTGGACCAACTAAAACATCCAGTCTAGGAGGCAAGAGATATGGATTAGTTATAATAGATGATTTTTCAAGGTTTACATGGGTATTCTTTCTTGCTCATAAAGATGAATCTTTTTCAGTATTTGTGAAGTTTTACCAAAAAGTTTCTAATGAAAAAGGTACTTCAGATATTTGCATACGTAGTGTTCATGGTTCTGAATTTGAAAATCAAGATTTCAAAAATTTTTGTAATGGGAAAGGTATTGAACATAATTTTTCTGCATATAGGATACCTCAGCAGAATGGGATGGTAGAAAGAATCGTACTTTAGAAGAAATTGATGCACTATGCTTTGCCAAAATCATTTGCCAAGATATTTTTGGGCTGAAGCAATTAACACTGCTTGTTATATTTTAAATCATATTTTAATCCATCCTATTTTAAAGAAAACTCCTTATGAACTTTGGAATCAAAGAAAACCAACTTTAAAATATTTTTGAATTTTTGGTTGTCAATGTTTCATTTTGAATAATGGTAAAGACAATCTTGGAAATTATGATGCCAAGTTTGATAAAGGTATCTTTCTAGGATATTCTACATCAAGCAGGGCATATAGAATTTTTAACAAAAGAACCCTAGTTGTAGAGGAGTCTGTACATGTAATTTTTGAAGAGTCTACTAACAAATCCTCTAGGAAAGAGGATACATTTGATGTATGTGCAGGTGCTGAAAAGCTAAAGAAGCTAACATTGGAAGATCAACCCTCGCAACAAAGTGAAGAAGATCAAGATAAATGTGAAAGAGAAGAAGCCATAAAATCTACACCAAAGCATCAAAATCTACCTAAGGAGTGGAGGTATGCTCATGGACATCCTAAGGAATTAATCCTAGGTGGTCCATTTAAAGGGATAAGAACTCGATCCTCAATTTGAAATGAATGTGATTATATTACTTTTGTTTCTCAAGTAAAGCCTAAATAGTTTGAAGATGCTGAAAAAGATCTTAACTGGATAAATGCTATGCAAGATGAACTAATTCAGTTTGATAGAAATAATGTTTGGATATTAATAGAAAGACCATCAAATATTTCTATTATTGGCATAAAATGGGTGTTTAAAAATAAATTAGATGAAAAGGGAATTATAACTAGAAATAAAGCTATGTTAGTTGCCAAAGGCTACAATCAAGAGGAAGGAATTGATTTTGATGAAACTTTTGCTCCTGCTGATAGACTTAAGGCAATTAGATTACTATTAGCATTTACCTGTTTTATGAATTTCAAACTTTTTCAAATGGATATTAAAAGTGCTTTTCTGAATGGTTATATAGCAGAAGAAGTTTTTGTAGAACAACCACCTAGTTTTGAAAGTCATGCACATCCTGATTATGTTTACAAATTACATAAAATACTTTATGGCTTAAAGAAAGCACCCCGAGCATGAGCATGGTATGAAAGACTCGGCAAGTTTTTGATTGAAAAAGAATTATCTAAAGGCCATGTTGATACTACCTTATTTCTAAAGAAGAAAAATGATGACTTATTAGTAGTACAAATCTATGTTGATGATATTATTTTCAGTGCTACTAATAAAATCCTTCGTCAAGAGTTTGCTAAGCTTATGTAGGGTGAGTTCGAAATGAGCATGATGGGAGAACTCAATTTCTTTCTTGGACTCCAAATCAAGCAAACCAAAGATGGAATCTTCATTAACCAAGCTAAGTATACAAGAGAAATCTTAAAAAAGTTTGGGATGGAGACTACTAAGTCAATAGGTACACCTATGAGCCCCTCTTATAAACTTGAAAAAGATGAGCATGGTAAATTTGTTGATCAAAAATTATATAAAGGTATGATTGGCTCTTTATTATATTTGACTGCCAGCAGACCAAATATAATACTTAGTGTACGCATGTGTGCTAGATATCGGTCTGATTCTAAAGAGTCTCATTTGTTGGCTATTAAGTGCATTATTAGATACTTATCTGGTACAATTGATATTAGTTTGTGGTATTTTAGAGACTCATCTACTGATTTAATTAGATTTTATGATGCCAATTTTGCTAGGTGTAAACTTGATAGAAAAAGTACTAGTGAAACTTGCCAATTTCTTGGAGTTAACTTAATCTCTTGATTTAGCAAGAAACAAACTTCAGTTGCACTATCCACAATTGAGGCTAAGTATATTGCAGCAGGAAGTTGTTGTGCTCAAATCTTGTGGATTAAGCAACAACTTGAAGATTTTGAAATCAAATTAACTAAGACACTCATAAAATATGATAATACTAGTACAATTTGCTTAAATGAAAATTCTATTCAGCATTCTAGAAGCAAGCATATTAAAATTAGGCATCATTTTATTAAAATCATGTTGAAAATAATGATGTTGTGCTTGAATTTATTTCTACTAAATTGTAATTAGCTGATATATTGACTAAGCCTCTCCAAGAAGATCGGTTCAGTATGATTAGAAGAGAGCTTGGGGTCATCAATCCTTTCGATTGAAAAATTCTAATCTTTGACCCATGAAAGATAAATTTTGATAACAATCATATTTAATTTCCATGAATTTCACTGCAAGTCTATTGATTCTGATCATTGCTTTATTTTCTATTTTTCTTCGGTTTTAAGTTGAAGTGTCAATACTTGTAAGTGTCGACACCTTGAAGTGTCGACACTTGGCCCTATGTCATGAGTCGACACTTGAACGGTAACAGACCGAGATAAAAATTTGAAATGAAGTATTTTTGTGATCTTTTCTCTCCCAAATCGAGCCGACACCTGCCCTAACACCATTCTATCTTCTTCTTTCCACTAATTTTCAATTCCAACCCTCTCAAATTCACATTTGGGATGGTTTTTGATTTGGTCTTTGGCATTTTCCCTCTTCCATTTCATTTTTGGACCATTAAAACCCTAGATCTCCTCTCCTCTAATACTTCAATCCTTGATTTTGTGGAATGGGACCTAGGAAGCAAGTTGTCCATCATCCTCGGCTGACCAATCAAGAAGAAGAAAGAAGAACAAAGGCCGGACATGAAGCTAGTGCACCGGATGCCCCTGCTCGACCTCTTTTTCCTGTGGCTAGTCAGATGGGTACGAAGACCGTCGAAGGAGGACACCGTGTGGACTTCGCATTCACCGACCAGCAACATTTTTGGATAGGCCAGTAAATCAGGGATGTTGGTTTGGATCCATTCTGCTCTTTGACAGAGAGGTTTTACCCGGGCTTGATACTAGAGTTCTATGGATCTTTAGCCCGAGGCAGTGATGGATGGGTCGCACAAGTCCATGGCTGAGATGTCCCAATGATAGCAGAGATTCTGAGTAGAGTATGGGACATACCCATGAGAGGATCTGTGATTGATGACTTAGTAGATAGGTTCAGTGGTCTCCGATGTATTTTTGAGTCAGATGACCTGCCTGAGGGAGCCACTGTTGTTGCATCCAGACTTTTAGCTAAGATGAGGTTGCTGCATCACATTGTTGCTCGGATCCTTCTATCGAAGACCAGTCATTTCAACTTCATCACAAAGAGATAGCTACTAGTGATGGTGTCTCTGGTTCAGCATACTCCTGTTTGCCTTCCAGTACTTATGGTACATCAGATGACGGAGGCATCTATGAGTTAGAGACTGTGTTCGCCCTACGAGATGGGCTTGACTTTGCTCTTCAGAGCTTACGATATTGTTATGGATGATGAGCCCTACCGGATGTTACTGTACACTGATGTCTATGACATTAGATCTCTTCACCGGATGGGGTATCAGCTTGTCAGAGGCTAGTGGAGACGACGAGTATCAGGTCAGGTCGCTGACAGAGATGAGGATACAGCGGAGGAGGAGCATATATATGAAAGAAAATGATGCAGGTGGTTTGACATGATCCTACACTAGGCATGCAAACAGCTGCGGGAGCAGAAAGGATTTTAAAATATTTTTAAAAATCCGCGCAACGGAAATCTGCTCCACCCAGAAACTAATCTAATTCTAGTTGCAAACATGCATGTATAATGATATAAAATATTTGCAAAATATATAAATAAATAGATTTATCTATGCATGATTAAATAATAATTTTTCCATACCTTTATTCTGGCTGGAATAACTCTGGAATAAACCTGGAATAGGCTGGAATAGCTGGAATAAATCTAGCCTTCTTCCTCCTTGGACCGTGGGATACCCTGTTTTGAGTCTGAAAAAGAGTATCCAAAAGTGGGCTTCCGGACCATCGTTTCCTCCCAAGTTGTAGCTGGGGCAAGGGTGAATAGTCTTCTTCGATTTCCAACAAAAATCTGTAAGCAAAAAGAGTGTAAATGGTGTACAAAATCACCTAAGTTTATGCCAGAATTTTTGCTGCAGGACAAAAACAGCAGGTTCTTTCTTCGCGTTTGAAGCAGCAGCAGGTGATCCGGCGTGCGTGGCTTGCTCCTAGGAGTAGAAGGGTACTCCCTCTAGAGGGGAGACGCGCCGGGGGGCTCTCCGATCCACCTTCACACGCGGTGCTAGCCACTGGAAGGAGAGACGGTCACTGGTTAATGGCAGCAGCACACATTTGCTGCAGTACGAGTTTGAGCACAAGAAACAACCGGTTCTATCCCTTACACACTCCAAAACCCAGCCCCAACTGCACTCTAAATGAGCCTCTCAAAGAAGAACACCCAGATTTTGTTGTTGCTTTCTCTCGGTTCTCACACGCTGGAAAAACTGGGCTGAAACATGGCATAGGAAGCTGTTTAAATAGAACAACAGGGAGAGGGAGTTGGAGAGGCTGGGAAAGGAGGAAGAAGACTGCTGCGTTACACCCTTTAACCAGCAATAATCATGAGGTTAAAGCCAGCGGGTGGAGGAAGGAGAAAAGACGTAGATTGGCCTTCAACCGGACATTTGGCCTCTTCGTTTCATCCAGCGTTTGGTCTTCTTCGAAAGGAGTTCCAACCAACGTTTTACCATGTAAAACGATCAATGGAGAGGAACAACGGTTCAATTAACCGGTCCAAGCAAAATGGTTCAAACCCATTTAAACCAAACGGCGGATCAATCCAATTTAATTGGTTCAAGACCAAAAAAATTGGTTCAATTGGTTCACAACCAATTGGAGGCCGAAACAAACTCTGAATCAATTCAAAACTGATTCAAAAAAATCTGGCGCAGACCTGGTCAACCCGGAACAATTTCCGGTTGACACAGACAAGGGTAAGACAGGGAAAAAAGTGCTCAAAAAATATCGTGACCATAAAATCGAGACGATTCTTAATCAAAATCGGTATCCGGATTAGAGAGTAATCCTCTGTGGCATGTGACCTCATAGGTTCGAACCTTAACGGTAGCACTAGAACAATTCTAGTACCAGCACAGGAAACCATCTAGCAATGGGTCCCGGCATCTGGATAGGTCAAAGATGCGGGAGCAAACTATCGAACCTCTGGCATATGGTTACCGTATAATTCATCCCTTTGACCTCTAATGCTCAGGACTACCCCGGCTGAGGATTTGCTAAATTGAGATACTGCGAGACATTCAATCCAAACTGTTTGGACAGGTCAATTCCATCTTGGTACATCACTGCTCCACAAGTACTTGCCTGTACCCAGAAACCTTCCGTCACCGGATTAAAAATCCGGGTAGTCCGGCACCAAAGCACAGGGAGTTGCTTGCAAGCTACCGTAATGACCTAAGGTCATAGGGACACATATACCCATATTCAATCGTAAGTATCCCTTTGGCAGAAAGGGACTGTACGGAGTCACGTTCAATAAGATATCACATATCTCACTTGCAGATCACATCAGTGTCACCACACTCATTTGGTCAAGAGGACAACCAAACGATGTGAACTACAACAACCTATACTTGATATATTGCCATCCAGTACAATATATCCTTTGGTTGTGAACAGGGTTTAAGGACCACTCGATACATCCTCTCTGTATCGAAGTCAGTGTAGTCCTAAGGACTTTATCACATGGAAAGAGTTCATTTCAGGGAAATATAAAATGTGATGAGCTGCCAAAAAATATTTTATTAATTCAAAGAAAGAGTACAATACTGAGCTCAACCACCTACAACCCAGGCGATTGGCTTTGGGACACAATTCCCAACAACTCCCACTTGTACTAAAGCCAATCAGAAGAGTATCTAATACCCATTTCCCATTTACAATAGTCGAACTCTTTTATTCCGAGGGCTTTAGTGAATGGGTCGGCCATATTTTCTTTTCCATCGATCTTCAGAAGATTGATGTCGCCTCATTCCACGATCTCTCGTACGAGGTGGTATCGCCGCAGCATATGCTTGGTGTGGTGATGAGCTTTAGGCTCCTTAGCTTGAGCAATGGCTCCAGTGCTGTCACAGTGCACCGGAACAAGACCATCTAGGGAGGGTGCCACCCCTAGCTCTCCAAGGAACTTCCGCAACCACACAGCTTCCTTTGCTGCATCTGATGCTGCAATGTATTCTGCTTCGCATACTGAGTCTGCAACAGTTGCCTGCTTGGAACTTTTCCAGCAGATTGCTCCTCCATTCAGGGTAAATACAAATCCTGACACACTCTTGCTATCATCTCTATCCGACTGGAAACTAGAGTCAGAGTACCCCACAAGTTTCAAGTCAGGTTCTTCATAAATCTGACATTGATCTTTAGTATTTCTCAAATACTTAAGGATGGACTTAACCACCTTCCAATGCACCTCACCTGGGTCAGATTGGTATCTGCTCACTACTCCTAGTGAGTATGCCACGTCTGGTCTAGTACAAGTCATAGCATACATGATAGAGCCTACTGCAGAAGCATAAGGTACTCTACTCATGCGCTCTCTTTTCTCAGGAGTTGTTGCACAATCCTTCTTGGAAAGAGTAATTCCAGAACCTATCGGGAGATAGCCTTTCTTGGAATTTTCCATGCTGAACCGTTTCAGCACGGTATCAATGTACGTAGACTGGGACAATCCCAAAAGCTTCTTAGATCTATCTCTATAGATCTTCATACCTAGTATGTAAGAAGCTTCACCCAAGTCTTTCATGGAGAACTGAGATGATAACCAGACCTTTATTCCTTGTAATGCTGTGACATCATTCCCGATTAAGAGAATATCGTCAACATACAGTACTAGGAATACAATCACAGAACCATTAACCCATTTATAGATGCACGGTTCTTCTCCGTTCCTAACGAAGCCATACGATTTGATACACCTATCAAACCGTAAGTTCCAACTTCGAGATGCTTGCTTGAGTCCATAGATGGATCTCTGCAACTTGCATACTTTTGATTCATCTGTGGATGTAAACCCTTCAGGCTGTATCATATACACCTCCTCTTCCAGCTCCCCATTTAGAAAAGTGGTTCGGACATCCATCTGCCAGATCTCGTAATCAAAATATGCTGCCAAAGCAAGCATGATCCAAATGGACTTGAGCATTGCCACAGGGAAGAAAGTCTCGTCATAATCGATACCATATCGCTGACGATACCCCTTGGCAACCAGACGGGCTTTATAGGTCTCTACCATCCCATCTGCACCCCTTTTCCTCTTGAAGATCCATTTACACCCGATGGATTTTATTCCTTCAAGCAGATCAACCAATGTCCAAACATTGTTGATTTCCATGGACTCCATTTCGGATCGCATGACTCCAAGCCATGCCTCAGAGTCTGATCTCTGAAGTGCATCCATATAGGTGATCGGATCCTCATTGTTCTCATCGAGCTCAATGGGATCGCCGTCCCGGACCAAGAAACCGTAGTATCTGTCCGGCTGACGCGGTATTCTACCAGATCTCCTACTGGGTTCTGGGTGTGATTCAATCACAGACGGTTCTACGATGTCCTTAGAGTGTGCAGGTTCTTCTATTGGCTGAACTTCATCAAGTTCAATCTTAGAGGCTATAGTTCTTTCTCCAAGGAACTCCTTTTCCAAAAAGATAGCTCTAAGAGCAACGAACACCTTTTGTTCATTCTCCAAGTGGAAGAAATACCCTTTGGTTTCCTTAGGATAACCAATAAATAAACACCGATCAGACCTTAGACCAAGTTTGTCTGAGTTTAAACGCTTTACGTAAGCCGGACAACCCCAGACCCGAAGGTGTGAGATTGAGGGTTTACGTCCATTCCACATCTCATACGGAGTGGAGACAACAGATTTACTTGGAATATCATTTAACAAGTAACAGGCTGTCTGAAGCGCATATCCCCAAAAGGATAGCGGCAGAGTTGCAAAGCCCATCATGGATTGAACCATGTCCAACAAGGTTCGATTCCTCCTTTCGGACACACCATTCAACTGTGGTGTTCCTGGAGGAGTCCACTGAGAGAGAATTCCATTCTCCTCTAGATATGTCAAAAAATCACCAGATAAGTATTCACCACCTTGATCAGATCGAAGGGTTTTAATACTTTTTCCAGTTTGCTTTTCTACTTCATTACGGTATCGTTTGAACATTTCAAACGACTCAGACTTATGTCTCATTAAAAAGACATAACCAAACCTTGAAAAGTCGTCTGTAAAAGTAATGAAATATTTGTATCCTCCTCTGGCACTAACTGTCATCGGTCCACATACATCAATATGTATTAGACTTAGAAGTTCTGTAGCTCGTTCACCTTTTCCAATAAAAGGTGACTTAGTCATTTTACCAAGTAAACAGGATTCACAAGTGGGCAGTGATTCAGAATCACTGACCTCGAGGAGTCCATCTCCTCGCATCTTGTTTATCCTATTTTGGTTAATATGACCTAGCTTATAGTGCCAAAGATACAAATCGTTGACATTATCTAACCTTGGGCATTTGCTAGAAGTGTACATAACACTAACAGGCCTTGATAGTACATATATACCATTATTTAATCTAGCTTTCATTATAACAGAGTTATTCAAAATAACATTGCAAAAATCTCCTTTTATTGATAGTTCAAAACCACAATTGGCCAAAAGGCCTACAGAGATTATGCTCATAATGAAACTAGGACAATAGTGACAGTCGACTAGTTCGACAGTACAAGACTCAAAGACAAGACGCAGGACTCCGACCGCCAGTACTGGAACACGAGTTCCATTCCCGACGCTCAGAAACTGTTCTCCATCTTCAAATCTTCTGCTAACTTGAAGTCCCTGTAACGAATTACAAACGTGAATTGGACTACCAGTATCCAATACCCAGTTAGCAGTATCAACAATAGAGTAATTACAAGGTTTTATCATATAAATACCTTGTTCAGCAGACTTCTGCTTTCTCGGCCTGTTCGGATCAAGGGACGCAATATAAAGAGGACAGTTCCTCTTCCAGTGTCCCTTCTTCTTGCAGTAGAAACACTCTGCAAAAGACTAATCAGCCTTATACTTCCTGGTCTGACTAGGGCCAGGAGCATTCTGCACCTTCTTTCCCTTTTTATTTATTTTCTTCTTCCCTTTCTTAAAGGGACGGTGACCTTTACTTCCTCCCACTAAATTCACCACCCCCTGATTCAGTTGGTGGTCTTTCTCGAAAGTCTGCAGTAATCCCAAAAGACCATGGTAGTTAACTGCACGCTTGTTCATTCTATAATGATCGAGAAAATCAAGATAGGAGGAGGGAAGAGAATTCAGGATCGCATCCTTGCCGAGCTACTCGTGCAAGGGGCATCCGAGTTTGCCCAACTTTTCAATCAACTCAATCATGTACAATACATGATCAGTGACTGAACCGCCATTCGGCATCTTGTAATTGTAGATGGCACAAGACACTTTGTACCGTTCTACATCATCCAGGGTGCCGAAGGATTCCTTCAACTTTTGAAGGATTTCATCAGGTTGGGCCTCCTCGAATTTGCAATTGAACTCGTCATTCATCGCCGCTAACATAATGCATCGGACAGTAGTCCGATCAGAGACCTACTTCAGACAAGCGTCTCTGACCGCACTCCGTGCATTAGCGGGAGGGATTTAAGGTGCCGGATCCGTTATCATATAGAGGATCAGTTCATGCTCCAGAACGATTCTCAATCTTCGATACCAACTATCGAAGTTGTAACCCTTTAACCTCTCATTATCGAGAAGTGACCGGAGCGATAAATTGGAAGACATCTGAAAAGAAAATAAGACCAAATTAGTGTATGAATTAATAATTTAACCTAAAGACTTGGACTTTAGTCTAAAGGTTTCTCCCACTAATTTTTCAGATTGGCAGCCTCTAACTCCAATCCGTGAAAATACTTTTTCAAGTGGGTACTGAAATCCAATAGGCCTTGCATGAGCCCGACTATGGCCAGCTCACCCATATGAGCCTAAAGGTAGGTTCGTAAACCAATTGTTTCCCTAAACAATTTTCAGTATTTCATTTTGCCCCACAGAACACCCCAATCGGCCTTGGGGCCTCCTATTGCGGGTCTCTGGTTAGGTCCAACCATTAAAATGATAAATCCAATGCTTCCAGCTAACTAAAGACCAAGCCCGACTTTGGCCGGCCCACCTGGTCCCGTTAAGGAGGTTGCACTGAACCATCATCGATCAGATAGAAATTCCAGTCGCCGGATGTACACCCGTTCTTTGGAACTGCTGATGCACACCAAGCTAGTGGACACATTTCTATCCAACTTAATGGGAGGCTAAGACACTGTCAACTCCTTGACTTAGTCTTTTTAAGGACCTAATAATTTTAGAGAATTTTTTAATTATGACAGAAGAAAAGACAAGGACATGGATCATCCTCCCACTGAATCAATCAGATTTCAGGAGGGTTGAAATAAATTAACAAACGATCCATGGGCACCTATAGATCAGTCAGACCGATCAACCTGGGTGACATGGGTTAACTCGAGTCATTAAGCTTTTCCAATCAGTTCTGATCGACTCGACTATCCAGGTAGGTGAGATGATGGGTGAGTATCCGCCATTAACCATCTTTCCTAGACACTAACCAAGTTGGCCAGGAAAGAGGTAGCCTCATACAACCATGATCACAATGCCAAACCTACCTCGACACCAGTCGGTTTGCCAGACTCGATCAGACTAGCCTAAAGACTCGGGCATCTACTGAGCCACTAATTGGATCCATTTTAGATGAACGGATCAACTAATCTAACTATTAGATAGTTCTAAAGAAGGGCCTTAAACAACTTTTGTTTAATCTTCTTGTAATCCGGTTCAACTAAACTTAGGTCTAACCCAGTTATTTTCCCAACTAGTCAGCTAACCCAATTAACCCAAAATGGCTTATACAAATTTGATTAGATTTCATAAACCTTAAAAAAAAAAAATTAATAAGCCAAACTCTTAATTAAGTCTCTATGTAAAACAATTTTACATAACTAAAAAATCATGCATCAAGATATTTTACAAATAATTTATATTCATATAAAACATGCCTAAAACATATATCACCAAATTAAAATAATTTTTAATTTTAATATTCTTTAAGGATCCTTCTGAAGAGGCCAACACAGACGATCCGCATCATGTCAAAGACACACGGTAATGGTGAAGGTCTTAACTAGGTTCCAAAAAGAAATCAGGATACATTTTTTTATTAGATTAAACATATTTGAATCAATAAACATGCATACTAGAGTAGATTACACATGCAACCTGCTCTGATACCACTTGAAAGAAAATGATGCAGGTGGTTTGACATGATCCTATACTAGGCATGCAAACAGCTGCGGGAGCAGAAAGGATTTTAAAAATACTTTTAAAAATCCGCGCAGCGGAAATCTGCTCTGCCCAGAAACTAATCTAATTATAGTTGCAAATAGGCATGTATGATGATATAAAATATTTGCAAAATATATAAATAAATAGATTTATCTATGCATGATTAAATAATAATTTTTCCATACCTTTATTCTGGCTGGAATAACTCTGGAATAAACCTGGAATAGGCTAGAATAGATGGAATAAATCTATTCCAACCTTCTTCCTCCTTGGATCGTGGGATACCCTGTTTTGAGTCTGAAAAAGAGCATCCAAAAGTGGGCTTCCGGACCTTCGTTTCCTCCCAAATTGTAGCTGGGGCAAGGGTGAATAGTCTTCTTCGATTTCCAACAAAAATCTGCAAGCAAAAAGAGTGTAAACGGTGTACAAAATCACCCAAGTTTCTGCCAGAATTTTTGCTGCAGGACAAAAACAGTAGGTTCTTTCTTCGTGTTTGGAGCAGCAGCAGGTGATCCGGCGCGCGTGGCTTGCTCCCAGGAGTAGAAGGGTACTCCCTCTAGAGGGGAGACGCGCTGGGGGGCTCTCCGATCCACCTTCACACGCGGTGATAGCCGCTGGAAGGAGAGACGGTCACTGGTTAATGGCAGCAGCACACATTTGCTGCAGTACGAGTTTGAGCACAAGAAACAACCGGTTCTCTCCCTCACACACTCCAAAACCCAGCCCCAACTGCACTCTAAATGAGCCTCTCAAAGAAGAAGAACACCTAGATTTTGTTGTTGCTTTCTCTCGGTTCTCACACGCTGGAAAAACTGGGCTAAAACAGGGCATAGGAAGCTGTTTAAATAGAACAGCAGGGAGAGGGAGTTGGAGAGGCTGGGAAAGGAGGAGGCAGACTGCTGCGTTATACCCTTTAACTAGCAATAAACATGAGGTTAAAGCCAGTGGGTGGAGGAAGGAGAAGAGACGTCGATTGGCCTTCAACCGGACATTTGGCCTCTTCGTTTCATCCAGCGTTTGGTCTTCTTCGAAAGGAGTTCCAACCAACGTTTTACCATGTAAAACGGTCAATGGAGAGGAACACCGGTTTAATTAACCGGTCCAAGCAAAATGGTTCAAACCCATTTAAACCAAATGGCGGATCAATCCAATTTAATTGGTTCAAGACCAAAAAAAATTGGTTCAATTGGTTCACAACCAATTGGAGGCCGAAACGAACTCTGAATCAGTTCAAAACTGATTCAGAAAAATCCTGGTGCAGACCTGGTCAACCCGGAATAATTTTTGGTTGACACAGACAAGGGTAAGACAGGGAAAAGAGTGCTCAAAAAATACCGTGACCATAAAACCGAGATGATTCTTAATTGAAATCGGTATCCGGATCAGAGAGTAATCCTCTATGGCGTGTGACCTCATAGATTCGAACCTAAACGGTAGCACTAGAACAATTCTAGTACCAGCACAGGAAACCATCTAGCAATAGGTCCCGGTGTCCGGATAGGTCGAAGATGCAGGAGCAAACTATCGAACCTCTAGCATATGGTTACCGTATAATTCATCCATTTGACCTCTAATGCTCAGGACAACTGAGATTGGGCTGCCAACCCAGACTGAGTCAGTCGACTACGTGTCTCAACCTTGCAAGCCCAGTGACTCTTCACTAGGACTACCCCGGTCGAGGATTTGCTAAATTGAGATACTGCGAGACATTCAATCCAAACTGTTTGGACAGGTCAATTCCATCTTGGTACATCACTGCTCCACAAGTACTTGCCTGTACCCAGAAACCTTCCATCATCGGATTAAAAATCCGGATAGTCCGGCACCAAAGCACAGGGAGTTGCTTGCAAGCTACCGTGATGACCTCAGGTCAAGGGACACATATACCCATATCCAATCATGAGTATCCCTTTGGCAGAAAGGGGCTGCACGGAGTCACGTTCAATAAGATATCACATATCCCACTTGCAGATCATATCAGTGTCACCACACTCATTTGGTCAAGAGGACAACCAAACGATGTGAACTACAACAACCTATACTTGATATATTGCCGTCCAGTATAATATATCCTTTGATTTTGAACAGGATTTAAGGACCACTCGATACATCCTCTCTGTATCGAAGTCAGTGTAGTCCTAAGGACTTCATCACATGGAAAGAGTTCATTTCAGGGAAATATAAAATGTGATGAGCTGCCAAAAAATATTTTATTAATTCAAAGAAAGAGTACAATACTGAGCTCAACCGTCTACAACCCAGGCAATTGGCTTTGGGACACAATTCCCAATAATATATTTGGATGAGGTAGGACCTTCAAAGATACACATTGACATGCTTGAGATTCTGCCTGAGCCTTCAGCACAGCCAGAGCCTGCTTTTCAGCCCGAGCCTGCACGATCAGATATTCCAGGAGCTTCTGAGAGTCTTGAGGATAGAGTCACTCACATTGAGACAGAGATTACTATCATTCATCAGCGAGTCGATAGTTTCATTATGGAGACTAGAGAGAGCCATCGAGGTTTGAGAGATGGGATCTCTGCCATTATGTCTGCCTTGAGTAGACCCTCTTTTAGGAATGTTTCCCATACTTCAACTCCAGCTGATTCTACTCCAGTTCCACCTGCTCCGGGACTGGTCATGGATGATGATGATGATGTGACTGACTCTGATAAGTTTGACTTTCCAGATATGATGACAGAGCCAGTGTCGGAGATAGCAGCTGACCCTACTAGGAGTCCCATTCATGATCCATTGAGTTCATCCTTCCAGACTCCTATCCTACCCACACCTCCTTCTAGACCAGCTGATCATTCTATCATTCCTATACTCACACCTATCATTTCTTTAGTTGATACACCTATTATTGATACACCTGTTGTTGTTTCTCCATCATTACATACATCTTCCCTTATCCGGGAACCAGGATTTTATACTTCTGGTTTCCATCATCTTGATTCCGGTCCTTTATTTGATCATACACCACATCCTACAATTTTCAAGACTGTCACTCCGATCAGTTCTTCTCTTACTGCTGACATAGCTTCTACCTCTTCAGCTCCAGCTAGAGGGAGGACTTATGTTAGACGCAGAGGACGAGGTCATTGTGTTCCATCTAGACCGACCAGGACTCATCTTCGTGATCTTTGATATATGTGGCCTCGATCTCATGCTTTTATTGATATCGGACCGATTGAGATTGGATCCTCAAATGATGAGGATAATGCTTAGGATTGTTTTTATATTTAGATAGTTTATATTTCTACACTTGTTGTATGTTTCTTTTGATGTTTATTTACTCTTTTGTATCAATCTTATATCAAATGAATGAAACATTTTCTTTTACTTCATGTTATGACTTTGAATGAATGAAATGCTTTATTTAATTTCAGTGTTTCAATGTTCTCCTTCATGAATGAGTGAATGACTTACATTTATGTTCGGGTTTATTGCCTTCTTCCTTCCTTTTTTAATAATAACAAAAAGGGGGAGAAATAAGTATAAATGTGAAGTGAATGAGAAATAAGTAAAATGAGAGATAAAAATTTTTGTTCATTATGTGAGGGGGGGTAATTCCTTCTTTAAATTGGAAAATCTATTTTGTTAAAATTTTCATGTCCAATTCTTACTTTTAGATGCTTAAGTTTTAGCTTATTATCATTAAAAGATCTTCAAAAATCAATTTTATAGATCATCTCTTTAGGGGGAGTATTTATACTCTTCACAGTGTTCTATTGCTGAATTTATTACTCTTGAGCATGTTTTCTTTAGAGTATCATGATACATGAATTTATTTCTTATATATATGTTCAAGCTCTGATACTCTTAGCTCAAATCAGTTTCAAAAGAAAATTTTAAAATCTATAATAAACATCTCTTTCCGTATTTCAATATCTATTGCAATAAGCTCTATGCACATTTAAATTTTTTCTTTAAAAGCTTATTTATGGAATTTATACTTAAAGGTTTTGCCATCATCAAAAAGGAAGAGATTGTTGACTCCGTTATTAATTTTGATGATAAACAAAATGCTTAAGTATAAGTTGAGTACTAACTATTTCTTTGAAGTGTGTTTTTATAGAAAAAGGTGCTCATCAATTCAATAAAATTCGATTGATTATCAAACAATGAAAACGTCCCAACTATGGATGAAAGATCAGTTTAAAGTGGACTTTGGTAGTTGAAGAATGCTTGAAAGGATACAAGAGTTCAACACAATTTGGTTTCAGTAGAAGTTCAATTATTTTTTGAAGAAATCTCAGTCAAGTGTCGACTCACAACCCAAGTGTCGACTCATGACAGTAGAAGTGTTGAGTCAAGCCGGTACGTAGAAAGAGTTTCAGATGGCATGGCTGAAGTGTCGACTCATGCCAGTCAAGTGTCAACTCAAGGATCGGCTCATCGCTTGAGACTTTTTTGTTACAAAACTGCTGAAGTTGAAGACCTACTGAAATGTCAACACATGGATGTCAAATGTCGACTCAAAGTATCAATTCACCAGTGGAAGTGTCGACTCATCTGAGAATTCCAGAGAGCTTCATTGAAGATATTTGAACTAGGTGTCAACTCATGGAATGCAAGTGTCGACTCTAAGTATCAATTCACAGCTTGAAGTGTCGACACTTAGAGTTCTGGAAACAGTAATGGCTAGTTTTTTAAATACAGAACTCGCCCCTCTTGGCTCCCAATGGATAGTTTTTCATGTCGAATGGCTATAAACTGACTTTGAAGCCTTGGGAAGGTTTTTAAATGATTCAAATCAAATCTAAACAAAGAGAGAATCAAGTGGATTAAGAGAGGAACACCAAGAGAAAGAAAAGCAAGTGCATTCACTCCTATTCATTGAGAGCAACTACCTTCAAGCAAAAAGAAGTCTCCAAGTATTCAAGAGCCTTCAAGAGCATTGAAGTTCAACCTTCTTGAGCATTTATTGAAGCTTCATCAAGTTGAAGGGAGCACCACAACAAAGCTTCAAAGAGATATCCGCTTTTATTAGAAAGCTTTCATTATTTCTTTACTTCAAACTTATTCTTATTATAAAGATTTTTGGTTAGCCTATTGAAAAACCAAGGAGGTTGTTGGTTAGCCTTGAAAACCAATTAGGTTCTTGGTTAGCCCGTAAAACCAAGGGAGGTTGTTGGTGAGCTTTAAAACTAATTAGGTTCTTGGTAAGCCAAGAAAACCAAGTGAGGTTTTGACTTGTGAGCCTTGTTAAAAAAAGTCGGGTTTGATTAGTGAGCCTAGAAAACTAATCAGCTGTAATCAGTTGAGATTATAGTGAATTCCCAAGTGGGCCTTGGGGAGTGGATGTAGGTCCATTGGAAAGCACCGAACCACTATACTTGCTTTGTGTTTGTGATTGCTTGTTTCTTTAATTTGCTCTTATTTTTATTACTTTTATATTTTTGCTGCATACTCGCTAAGAGCACTTTACACTTGCATTCATTGTACTTAGGTTGATTATTGGATTGGTTCACACACTTGTATTTCATTTAAACTTTTTAGAGACCCAATTCACCCTCCTTCTTGGGTTGCTTACTGGGCAACAATATTCTAGATGACAAGATTATTACTACCTAGAACAAAGGATATCAATGCTATTTGATTCATTGTCAAGGTCGACCAGAATCTAAGGACTCATAGATCACTCGAGAGGATCAACACAGATTTACTATAACACTACCAAAGTCAAGTTGACCCATACTCGATAGGGTCGAGTCCTTCCCACCCCAAGAGAATTGGTACGGGCACCAAAGCTCGTAAGAGACTTCAATCAAACTTAATCAAGTCAAGTTTATTTTGGATTGCAAGTGAATAAGCCAGACTCAAGTTTGACTTCAACTTTGTTTTTAATTTTCAACATGAGTCCTGTAATTAGAGTCGAGTCCATTCCAATTTCAATTTCAATTTAGTCTTGTTAGGTTTAATTTAGTTTTGTTGGGTTCAATTTGGTCAGGTTGGGTTCAATTTGACCTTGTAATTAATCAAGTTGGTATCAATTTGGTCTTGTAATTAGTTGGGTCTTGTAATTAAGCAAGTTGGATTCAAGTTGGGTTCAAATTAGTCAAGGCAAAGACATGAAGCTTGAAAGCATCAAGATTGGATGGAGCAAACCACCTCAACCTTCATGCCATGTTGGAATGCCACCTCACCATGCCAAGATGGGATGCCACCTCACCGCCACATCACCTCCATGCCAAGATGGATGCCACCTCACCTTCCCATGCCACATCACTCCAATTATGCACCCAAGCATGAAGAATTCAAATTTGAATTCAAGTTGGGGTGCCCACTTATCTCTCCACTCTTCATGCATGTAATCCCACTTATCACTCCACTCTTTATGCTTGTAATTCAAATTTGAAAGGATTAGGGAAGTCTATAAATACCCCTAATCTTCTTGTAATCAAGCTCTTGATGAATTAAAAAGAAAAGCCTTTCCAAAGAGTCTAAGGGGTACTACTTCTACTTGGCTCAGGAACAAAAGTTGTTCGTCAGTCTTAGGGCTATCTTTTTGAAAAAGGAGTTCCTTGGTGAAGAAACTATAGCCGCTAAGCTTGAACTTAATGAAGTTCAACAAGTAGAAGAACCGACATACTTAAGGGATAACATAGAACCAGTTATGATTAGATCACCCAGAGCCCACACAGGAACCATTAAGGAAATCTGATAGGGTATCGCATCAACTAGACAGATACTATGATTTCTTGGTCCGGGATGGTGATCCCATTGAACTCGATGAGAACAATGAGGACCCGATCACCTATAGGATGCAATGTAGAGGTCCGACTCTGAAAAATGGCTAGGAGCCATGAGATCCAAAATGAAGTCCATGGAAATCAACAATGCATGGACATTGGTTAATCCACCTGAGAGGATAAAACCCATTGGATGCAAATAGATTTTCAAAAGAAAAAGGGATGCATACGGGCAGGTAGAGACCTATAAAGCTCGTCTGGTTGCCAAGGGGTATCGTCAACGTTATGGTATTGACTATGATGAGACGTTCTCTCCTGTGGCAATGCTCAAATCCATTTAGATCATACTTGCTTTAGCAACACACTTTGACTATGAAATCTGGAAAATGGATGTCCGAATAGCTTTCCTGAATGGTGAGCTGGAAGAAATGTATATGATACAACCTAAAATGTTCACATCGACAGATGAGTCAAAGATGTGTAAGCTTTAAAGGTCCATCTATGGACTGAAGCAAGCATCTCGGAGTTGGAACATACGATTTGATAAGTGATCAAGTGATGCAGCATACAAAGGATGCTTTCTAAGCTAGAAGATTAATTAGTTGGTTGAGTAATGAACCCTACTGGCATAAACTAAATTTACTCACAAGATAAGCATAGGAAGTCAGATGAAGGAAAGCTAAATAATGGATAACCCAAACTATAGCTCTTGCTTAATCCTTGAAGATTGGACCTAATGGTTGGGAAACCATTCTAACTAGAACATAAACCATTCAACTATTCGAACCAAAGAGTAAAGGAAGGTTTACTTACCAATATTGAAGTCTCATACTTTTTAGTAGTGAATCAATTTCAGCACTCCATGGATTGAGGATGGAACTTGAAACTATCACACCATGGAAAGAAATCCTCTAGCTTAGATGGTTTCAACTCTCCTTGCACATAGCTTGCTTAGGTTACAACCTCCCATGATCTTCTCCTTGTATTCGAATTTTCAAAATATATTGGAGGCTTATAAATACCCCTCCAAACCCCTCTTGTAAGGTGATTGATGATGAATGAAATTTCTAGTTTTCTTCTTCCATTTATTTTGTGCAAGTGTCCTCTGAGAGGGAGAGGGTGAGAGGCCCATAAGCTCTTCCACTAGCCGACCTAGCCACCTCCTAAATCCACTTCACTCCATTTAAGAGATGCCCCCTCCATCATGAATGGTATAATCATTATGTACACTAGATGGTCCTTGTTGAAGGGATTGATAAATGACACTGAAGTCGGGACACTTGAGGTATTCTTCTTTCAATCTATCAAACACCATAACTTCAGTGCTAACTGAGGTCAAAAGCATGGATCATTGGCTCAGTGCATCTGCAACCCTATTTTCAGTACCGGCATGGTGTTTCAGAATAAAAGTATACTCTTGAATGTATTCTACCCATTTTCCATGCCTAGGGTTCAATTTCTTTTGAGAACTAAGTAATTGTAAGGCTTCATGATCGAAATAAAGAACGAACTCTTATGGTAGAAAGTAATGTCTCCAATACCTCAATGCTTGAACTATCGTGTACAATTCCTTATCATAAGTTGAATATCTCATTCTCTCCTTATTCAACTTTTCACTAAAGAATGCCACTGGATGACTCTCCTGACTCAAAACTCAAATTCCTACTCCAAAGGCATCACAAGCAACCTCAAATACTTTTGAAAAATCAGGTAATCTTAAAATAGGTGCCTGGGTCATTCTCTTCTTGATTTCTACGAAGGCTCTATCGGCAGCTTTTGTCCATTCAAAGGTTTCCTTCCTAATGCAATCGGTAATGGGTGCTACTGTAGTACTGAATCCTCAAATAAATCTCCTATAGAATGTGGCTAGACCATGGAAACTACGAACATCATGAACACTTTTGGGTACTTCCCACTCAACTATGGACTTGACCTTCTCGGGGTCGGCAAACACTCCTTCAGTGGTGACAACAAATCCTAGAAAGATAACTCTATGGGCCATGAAGTCACATTTCTTGAGGTTGGCATAGAGACTATCTTGTCTAAGGGCTTGACAAACTTGCCTAAGATGATTCAAATGGTCTTTCTTCATTCTACTATAAATAAGAATGTTATCCAAATAGACCACTACGAACTTCCCAATGAATGTCCTTAAAACTTGGGTCATGATCCTCATGAAGGTGCTAGGTGCATTGGACAGACCAAAAGGCATTACTATCCACTCATACAAGCCATCCTTAGTCTTGAAGGCGATTTTCCATTCATCCCCGGGTCTAATTCTTACTTGATGATAACCACTCTTAAGGTCGATTTTGAAGAAAATCTTGACTCCAGCCATCATGTTCAACATGTCATCCAAACGGGGAATAGGAAAACGATACTTAATGGTAATCTTATTGATGGCTCGACTGTCTACACACATTCTCCATGTGCCATCTTTCTTAGAGGTTAGTAGGGCAGGTACCGCACATGGGCTCATGCTTTCCCTAATGAATCCCTTTTAGAAAAGTTCTCCAACTTGTCGTTGTAACTCAGAATATTCGGTAGGATTCATCCTATAATGGGGAAGGTTGGGTAAAGTGGATCTTGGGACCAAATCTATGGTATGTTGAATATCTCTTAAGGGTGGAATGTGATTGGAAAGGTCTTCTGGAAATACATCTTGAAACTCCTCTAGAAACCTTAACACTTCTTGGGGCTATTCCTTATGGGTTTGATTCTGAACTTCCTTAGTTGACAAAATCCAAATAGGTGAACCACCATTAAGCTCTTGCTCCAATTCCTTAGCACTGATCATATTTATTCCTTGTTTTTTATCCCTCAGGTGATTTGATCCTCTCTTAACACTGTCCTTAGGTGGTGAGGAATTGATTACAATCTTCTTTCCATTATGAGTGAAAGAACACGAATTAGAATGACCATAGAGTATAGCATCATGATCATACAACCATAGTCGGCCTAATATGATGCTACTAACCCCATCGAAAGAACATCGCACCAAACCTTTTCTTGGTAGATTAGATATGGATTGTGACTTGGCATCTAAATTTGATGGGAGTTAAGGTCGAATCTATCCAAGATACCTTATATGGGTTGGGATGGGGTATGGTGGGCAATCCTAAGTTCTTGACTATACTAGTCGACATGGCATTGACATAACTTCCACTATCTAAGATGATCTTGCAGACATTTTCTCCTATCTTAACAAAAGTTTGTAGAATGCTGGTCCTATGCCAATCTTCTTGCTCCTTGGCATGGATCAAGATACATCTCACAACCCCTAGAGATTCTGATGAGTCTACGATCTCTTCATCCCCTTCATACTCATCAACTAAGCTCACACTTGCTTCATATACTTCTTCTTCCTCATAATTTTTTATAGGTTCAGTGACTTTCTCTTCTACATCTCTTATGTATAATGCTCTGGTGGGACATTGGCTTGCATAGTGACCTATCTTATGGCACCTAAAAATAATGGACATTACCTTCTCTTCGAACTTCAGGGCTCTTTCCTTTGTCATCTCTATGAGCTAATGGAGTAGTAGGATTGGGTATGTTGGATGGACTTGGGCTTGGGCTTGGCCTACTACCAGGAGGATTAATCCTAGTGGGCTCGGGTCGGCGAAATATAGGTCTCTTCTGAAATCTCTCACAGTCCCTAGCAACTTGATAGGCTTGGTCTAGGTCATGGACCTCTCTCAAAAATAATTCTCTCTGGATTTTCTCGTGTAGACCTACTCTAAACCTAGACAAGGTCACTGCTTCAGACTTAACCACATTGCATCTCATGATGAACTCATCAAACTTTGCAATATACTCTGACACCGTCTTATTTCCTTGATTTAATTGTTGCCATTGATCCAAGAGTCTTTATTCGTAGGACAGGGATAAATACTTCTCCCTAAGCTTTACCTTCATAGCTCTCTAAGTGGCTATGGGCATGTCACCTCTCTGTCGACTAATGCACTCAACATTATCCCAATACAATCTAGCCTGACGGACCAATCTAAGTTTGGCAAACTTAAATTTTCTATCTTCTAACATTTCATACCAATCAAAGTATTGATCCATATCACTTTTCCTGTCTATATATACTTAGGATCCAAGTTTCCATCGAATGTGGGTGCATCTAGACAAATATTTCTAAGGGCTCTCTCATCCTGGTCAACATAATCATGGTATGGTCTCCTTTGATGTAAGTCAAGGGTATGTTCCTGGCGTTGGACTCTAAGATGGATGGGTGCCAATCTGGGTGACTGTGGCTCAGTAGGGGTCATACAGGTCTCTTCAAAAGTTCCTATTCTCTCTTTCATTTGATCAAACCTATTATTCAATTGCTTGAACTGCTCAGTCATAGTTCTCATTAGACTTCTAGATTGGGATCCATGTTAGAACCTGATTGGTCTTGTGAATGCTGGTATGGAGTTCCTAATCTAGTAGTCATTCAATACAAAGACTCATTCTAAGGTTTGCTTGACCTAGAAGTCCAATGTAGTATGAATTGACTCGGTATAGATCAAGACTACAACTACCCTTTTAACTAGCCAGGTAAGAGATGGGATTGTGGGAGGCCCCCCGCTTTCACGAGGACCCAATTAAGGAACCACAAATCCACTTAAGACGTTTGCCTTTGGACCTCTAGCCTTAGACACCAATTTTCAAGAGTAGATGAAGAAATGATTTACACTAGTCTCAACACACTAATTGAGCTTGACTTGTTGGTGTCCCTAATTCTAATTAGGTTGCTACTCAATTTTATTAAAAGGTTTGGGTTCGATGCAAAATATGGTTGATAATTTTTGGGCCAAGGAAAGGTAATGACCTCCTTCCCTTATCTTATGATATTATTGCCCTTAAGTAGTTTAAAATTGAATGCAACAAACAACAATCTAACTAAACAATGCTAGAATAGACTTGCTGAAAATTTAGGGCAGAATTGTTCTCAGGTAAAAAACAAATGTGAAAAAAATCTATAGATCGAAATAAGTCAGGAAAAAATTCTGATGAAAAGTATCAAATGTGATGAATCCAACAAAACAAGAATCAAGATTTTTTAAGTTTCCTATATGCAGAAACAATTAAATGAACAGGCCATATACTAAAATTACGGGATACAGAAACTAAGCCCTAAAAGAGTTATCTTTTATTTTCTTCTTCACGAGTCAAATCATAATGGCACCCCTACATGTCATAGGAGATCCCATTGAATGGAAAGAGAGGGTCTTGCAGCCCTACTTCTCTTCTATGACCGGATGGCCTTGGTGACGTACCCAATCCGAGTACTTAAAGAGAAACATACATGCTATCATTATTATGCTACCCATGTAACCATGCTCTGATACCAAATATTATGTGGCATACAAAGGATGCTTTCTAAGCTAGAAGATTAATTAGTTGGTTGAGCAATGAACCCTACTAGCATAAACTAAATTTACTCATAAGATAAGCATAGGAAGTCATATGAAGGAAAGCTAAACAATGGATAACCCAAACTATAGCTCTTGCTTAATCCTTGAAGATTGGGCCTAATGGTTGGGAAACCATTCTAACTAGAACATAAACCATTCAACTATTCAAACCAAAGAGTAAAGGAAGATTTACTTACCAATGTTGAAGTCTCACACTTTTTAGTGGTGAATCAATTTCAGCACTCCATGGATTGAGGATGGAACTTGAAACTATCACACCATTGAAAAAATCCTTCTAGCTTAGATGGTTCCAATGGCAAGATCAACCTCCTCTTTAGCTCACAACCTTGGAGGATCTTGGAAAGAAGGGAGATTAATGACTTGGAATGGTAAGGGAAAGAAAATGTAAAGGGTTTAAGAAGGGATGAATGTTGGTGGATTGGTTGAAGTTGTAGGAGATCAAGATGGAAGCTTTGGTGCCTTGAATGTGGGCTAGTTGGAACTCCCTAGCTGAAATCAGATTGGTAGCTCTTGAAGTAAGAAAATGAGCACTCCAAAATGTTGTAGAAGGCTTCCTTAGAGGATGGTGTTGGCGGCCTTGAAGCTTGAAGTAGATGGCTGTTTTGGATGGTGGATGGGAAGGTTTACTTTGGTGGATGGAGGGGGCGTCTCTTAGATGGAGTGAAGTGGATTTGGAAGGTGGCTAGGTCGGCTAGTGGAAGAGCTTATGGGCTTCTCACCCTCTCCCTCTCGGAGGACACTTGCACAACACAAATAGAAGAAGAAAACTTAGAAATTTCATTCATCATCAATCACCTTACAAGAGGGGTTTGGAGGGGTATTTATAAGCCTCCAATACATTTTGAAAATTCGAATTATAAGGACTAGATCCTAGGAGGTTGTAACCTAAGCAAGCTACGTGGAAGGAGAGTTGAAACCATGCTTGAAATGGGGAGAAAATGGTGGTCGGCCACCTTGCTTTTGAATTCAAATTTGGCTACCCAAGAGGTGATGATGTGGCATGCTTAGGTGTTCTTCATGTTGGCTTTGAAGATGACATGGCTTTCACTTTGACTTGATGATGTAGCGTCCACCTTGGCATGGTTGGTTGGATTGATTTGTTGCACTTAATCTTCAAGCCTTCTTGCTTAATTTGAACCCAATTCAAACCCATCTTGGACCAACTTAGGAAATCAACTAATTACAATGTCAATTTCAATCCAATTTAACTCAAGAGACCAAATTGACATGGACCCAATCCTAATTACAAGACTCAAACTCAACCAAAGACAAATTTTCCTATTTACAGGACTCATGTTCAATAAAATTGAAACCAAAAGCAAAATTGAAACCAAAAGTAAATTAACTTAATCCATCCATAATGAGTCTAGCTTGATTAGATTAGACTGAATTCTCTTTCGAACTGTGGTGCCCGCACCATCAAGTCATATGGCTTTGTTAGGAACGGAGAAGAACCTTGCATTTATAAATGGGCTAATAGTTCTGTGATTGTATTCCTTGCATTGTATGTGGATGAAATACTCTTAATCAGAAATGACATCCCAGCACTACAAGAAATAAAGATCTAGTTGTCATCTCAGTTCTCTATGAAGGACTTGGATGAAGCCTCTTACATACTAGGTATGAAGATCTGTAGAAATAGATCTAAGAGGCTTCTAAGACTGTCCCAATCTGCAAACATTGATACTATGCTGAAGCAGCTCAGCATGGAGAATTCCAAGAAAGGCTATCTCCCGATAGGTCCTGGAATTACACTCTCCAAAAAGGATTTTGCGATAACTCCTGAGAAGAGAGAGAGTATGAGTAAAATTCCATATGCTTCGGTAGTGGGTTCTATCATGTATGCCATGACATATACTAGACCAGACATGGCATACTCACTAGGTATAGTGAGCAGATACCAGTTTGACCCAGGTGAAGCTCATTGGAAAGTGGTAAAGACCATCCTTAAGTATCTATGAAATACTAAGGACCAATGGCTGATTTATGGAGAACCTGACTTGAAACTTGTGGGGCATACTGACTCCAGTTTTCAGTTAAATATGGATGACAGCAAGAGTGTGCTAGGGTTTATCTTTATCCTAAATGGAGGAGTGATATGCTAGAAAAGTTTCAAGCAGCCTACTATGGCAGACTTAGTATGCGAAGCAGAATACATCGCAGCATCGGATGCAACAAAGAAAACTGTGTGGTTGTGAAAGTTCCTAGATGAGCTGGGAGTGGCACCTTCCCTGGATGGTCCTGTTCTGGTGTATTATGATGACACTGGAGCCATTGCTCAAGCCAAAGAGCCAAAGTCCCATCAGTGCACCAAACACATTCTATGGTGCTATCACCTTATGTAAAAAATCATGGAACAATGTGACATCGACCTTCAGAAGATTGATGGAAAGGAAAACCTGGCCAACCCCTTCACTAAAACCATTGGAGTTCAAGAGTTCAATAATTGTAAATGAAAAATGAGAATAAGATTCTGTACTGATTGGCTTTAGTCCAAGTGGGAATTATTGGAATAGTATTCTAAAGCCAATCGTATAGGCTATAGACGGTTGTACTATTTTGTAATTGTATGTGAATTTTTTAAATGAATAAAAGTTATTTTTTTAGCTGTCATCACATGTGCATTTTCATGAAAAGAACTCTTGTGTGATGGAGTCCTTAGAACTACATTATATTTGATATAGAGAGGATATATCGAGTAGTTCTTAAACTGGCTCACAACCAAAAGATACATTATTATAGGACGACGATGTATAAGCGTAGGTTGTTGTATATCACATTGGTTGGTTGTCCTCTTAACCAAGGAGTATAGAGACACTAATATGACATACAGGTAAAATGTATGACATCTCACCGAACATGACCAACTGCAGAGCTCCCTTCTGCCAAAGGGTTGCTCGCGAAGGGATATGGGTATATGTGTCCCCCAGACCTGAGGTCACCATTGTAGATTGCAAGCAACTCACTATACTTTCATGCCAGACTACCTAGATTTCTAATCTAGTGATGAAAGGTTTCTGGATACAGTCAAGTACTTGTGGAGCAGTGATGGATCAAGATGGGATTAACCCCTCCAAATGGTTTGGAGTGAATGACTCACTATGTCTCAATTTAGCAAAACCTTGGCCAGGATAGTTCTTGTGAGGAGTCACAGAAGTTGTAAGGTTGAGACACGATCTGAATGTACTAAATTAGGGTTGGCAGTCAAACCCTAAGTCATCCTGAGCATTATGAGGTCAAAGGGATGAATTATGTGATAACCATATGCCAAAGGTTCTCGAAAGTTGCTCTGCAATCTTCGACATATCCGGACATCGGGTATCATTGCTAGATGATGACTTTGACTGGTACTGGAAGTGTTCCAGTGCTATCGGCTTAATGTTCTGTAAGGTTTTTGTATGGTGCTTCCAAGCCTTGGAGAGACTTTGGAGGCCATGGCAGGGATACTGGAGGCGATCCCTAGAGCTTGGGGGCATGTCCCAAGCTATCCTCGAGGTGTTCCACGGGATTTCTAGGATTGTTCCCAGGGCTCTGAGTCAACTTGGATCATAGCTTGTTGGGTTAGGGGGTTTGACCCAAAAGGATTAGTATTTTCATATGGGCTTAGAGGGAGAGTTTTTTTGATAGATTGTAACATAACCTAGTTTGTGGGTTATAGGGTTGGGTCCAGGTTTGTTAATTAGTTAGGAGCTTAGCCAGTTAGTTGGTTAGTTGGTTGGTTGTAACCAATTAGAAAGCCCAACCATGTGAGGTGTTATAACCAGTTTGTTATTGGACAATCCAAGTCCTAACCGTCCATGTGATTGAGTCCTAACAGATTCAAGAAGTTGTTAGTCCAAGAAGTCCAAAAAACCAAGAAGTGGTTGACACCCAATATGAGAAGATTGCACGGCCATCTATTTAAGAGAAGGCATGCCTGAGAATTGTGATCTCTCTCTGATTTTGAGAGGCATCTGTGGGAGAGCGCCCCTTTGTCCATGGTCTTGAGAGAACCGTGAGGCTTGGCTCACGGTCCTAGATGGCATCTTCTTGCATGGAGGGAGGCTGCATGGAGGGAGTCCACGTGGGGACTTATCCATAGGAACCTACATAAGGGAGTCCGCAGGTAGAGACCTCCTGAGTTTCAAGGAGGCCACGGTGGAGGGCTTCAGAGAGGCGCACATGAGGGATATATCGCGTGGAGGGCTTGATCCGTGAGGGTACATCATGGGGCTTTGGAGAGGAGATCCTGCATTAAGATATAGTCCGCAGGTGGAGCTTCTTCTCGGGTTTCAGAGAGAAAGGGACACACGTTGAGGTATTGTCCGTGCATGGCCGTACGTGGGTTCTTGGGATAGTGAGGCCTGCAAGAGAGAAGATGTGAGAGACAACGAGAAGCTTCTGGGATTTCAAAGGAGTGCCGTGAGTCTTGTTGCCTTGTAACAAGGTTCTTCTCCAAAGGATTAATAAAGCAATCTCTCTTTTTCTTCTATATCTCTCTTCTATCTCCTATGTTGCATGATATTGAATCCAAGAACAGGTTGCTTCTGCTATGTATAGGTGATGGTCCGAATCTTCCAACAAGTAGGATCGGTGCCTAGGAGTTTCAACATGTTCGAACCTATGGGGTCACACATCAAAAAGTTTCTGCCTGATCTAAACGTTGATCGATGATTGAGAATCATTTGGCATCACTGAGGGTCAATATGATTGACCATGATCCAAGTGTCGACACTTCGGAGTGTCGACACTTCCATGTATCAACACTTGGCTGTGACGAGGATTTTTTTTACTAATTCGATTAGTAAATGTTAGAGGACTTATTTGCAATATGATTGCAACATGATGGATCAAGCCAAATATGATTTGGCTTAGGATCAAATTGGATTTGGTTTTTCATGCTCTCTTTCCTTTAAAAAGATTTAAATTTGAATTTCGAATTCAAATTCAAATCTTGGCTGAAATTGGCTTCAAGATTTTTATGGAATGCATTATTTGGAAATGCAGATTTTCTTCCATTTAAGCCTAGAGCTAATTTGGTTTAACCCTTAACCCTTTTATCCAATCACTCCACCTTCCATATCTCTCTCCCTCTTCGCTGCCACTATAAATAAATGTTATTGTAAGGCCAGCACATGGATGACAAACCAAGCTTTTCTAAGAGAGAGAAAAGGATTCCTTAAAGTGGGGTTTTAGAGAGGATTAGGGTTTTGAGTATGAGCCTACCTAGCAATCAAGCTAGGGTTTAGGAAGAGAGAGTTGGTTGGGAAGGGTTCCATTTCACTTCTCCTCATTGTCCTTCAATAAGTTCTTCCCGATGGCTTCAAGAAAGTCTTGCAGGTCCAAGGAGAAGATTGGCTTCCAGGATCCTGAGAAGCTAGCACTCCAAGGGAGTTGATTGAGATTGAGCCCTGGTGTGAACTACCCGTAGAGGCCAGACACTTGTGTGGCTTGACAGCTCTTCATCACCTTCATCCAACGGTTTAAAGGTAATGTACATTTCCCTTGATCTCATGTGATCATATCTAAAGCATGAAATTGTTACATGCTTTTCCTTTTTATTGCTTATGGTATCCTTTGCATGCACTTTTATTATGTTGGATCCTGTTGTAGGCAGATTGGTAGATCGACTTGATCGATCTATCAAGTATTCCGCTATTCTTTATTTTAAAATAGTTAATATAGTTTGCTTCTACTACTTCATTTTTATTAATGACATACTAATCATTAGGAATGATCTTCCAATATTACAATCAGTCAAAGCTTAGCTATCTAAAAAGTTTTTCATGAAGGACTTAGAAGAAGCATCCTATATACAAAGTATAAAGATCTAAAGAGATTAATCTAAGAGGATGCTCGACTTGCCCAAATCCAAGTACATACTTAGTGATGAGAAAAATTCAACATAAAAGAAAATAAAAGAAGTTATTTGCCCATGAGTCAAGGCATACATCTCTCTAAGAAGATGTCACCTAAGACACCTGAAAAGAGACAAAGGATGAGTAAAACTCATTATGCTTTAACTATAGGATTAATCATGTATGCTATATTATGTACCAGGCATGAAGTTGCATATGCTTTAGGCATAGCAATTATGGTTCAGGCCGATCCAGGAGAAGATCATTAGAAAGTTATGAAAAACATTCTTAAGTACCTAAAAATGATGAAAGATATTTTTTAATATATGGTGGATCATATTTAAAACTAGAAGGCTATACTGATTCTAGTTTTCAATCAGAACTTGATGATAGCAAATCTATATCAAAAAATGTATTCACTCTGTATGGTAGTGCAGTGAGTTGGAAAAGGACCAAGTAGCAATTGTAGCTGACTCGATTATTGAGACAAAGTACATTGCTGCTAGCGAAGCCGCTAAAAAATATGTTTGGATGAAGAAGTTCATTATGAAATTGGATGTAGTTCCTGAGATACAATAACTGGTGCCACTTTATTATGATAACATTAGAACTGTTGCACAAGCTAAGGAACTAAGGTCTCATCAAAAGTCCAAGCATATTCTAAGGCACTTCCATCTCATTGATGAAATTATTGATAAACAAAATATGGTCATAGAACAAGTAGATACAAAGAACAATATTGCAAACCCATTCACTACTAAGGCCCTCCTTTAACAGCAGTTTAATCACCATCTAGATTGTATGGGAGTTAAATACAAGGGTAATTAGTTTTAGTACAAGTAGAAAATTGATAGAATAGTGCTTTATAAGCCAATCATATTTTATATATGACAAGTTTTTTTGTAATTTTCTTCCAACTTATGTATGACATTTATTAATAAAGGACATTTATCTTTCATCATATGCTATATTTTATACTTTTATCTTGAGATTATGATGAACTCTATAAATTAGGACAATGATTTTAGGGTTATGATGGGTTCATAATGGTGAGACTTAAAATCTTGAAAGTCCTAATCTAAAATATTTATAGTCATAAGATCATCGAGTCGGAGATCAATGTTTTCGATAAGATTGGCATATCCTATATATGCTCGATAAAGAAGATGGTTAGTTTTACAACTACTTATATAGAGATACTAATATAAGAATATGAGTGCTCATTTGAAAATGAGTTCACTAAATTAATCCGTCATGAGAACATCAGTGGGAGTTATGCAAGTGATCCTTAGATTTAAAATTACCATGGAATCTTGTACATATGAATCCATATTTTGGTTCATACTCGTTCATGGATGAGTCATGTACAAAATTGTCTTGGATACAGTGGATTGTGTATGAAGGTTATAAGTAGGTCAACAAGAATCGATCTCTCCTAATAAGAAAAGATTTTTATCCCATATAATATCATCGTATAATAACTCAGGAAGCATTTGATCAAAGTAGAATGAAATTAAATATGGTTTTTAATATTTCATTGGTCGAGTTTTCATTACTAGATTGAGACTCAAATGATTAAAGAGTTAGGATTTGACATATTTTCATATTCATTGTTTATTTAGGATAAAGGATGATCGAATGATTTGACATATTTTCATATTCATTGTTTATTTAGGATAAAGGATAATCGAATGATTGAATTGTATGGTAACTTGCCATTGAAGGATCTTTTTAAATTTTTTTCCGAATTACATATCTTTTGGATAGGCGTGACACATTATTAAACATCAATCATGTTTTGTAGATTTTCAAGAATTAAAGTATTTAATTCATGAGTCAAGTAGAAAAAGTTCTAATTGAACTATTTTGGCTAGCATGGATATGACCAAAATTGATTAGTTGGGTTCTGATCGATTAGGTTAAACATGTACCAGGACCTGTTGCTGGCCAGATGTAGAACCCATAGGGTCACACAAACAAGGAAATTAACCAAAAACAAAGTTTTGGTTAGTTGGTTAGACCAAAGAAACCGATTAGGATAGCCAAGAAACAAGCTAGCACGTGGCATAAACCCTAGCTCCTTTATCAAGTTGATTTGATCAAAATCTTGTTGATTTAATTAATCCAATTGAGTTATTAATCAAATTATGTTAAGATCTAGCTTGGACAACATTTTTTTGGATTTTATTGGACTTTTTTTAGTAATTTATGGTATCAATTATAGAGTCCAAGTTGACTTGGACCCTATCATACTTAGCATGTAAATTGGATAAGGCTGATTTGTTTTGTGTGCGAAGGGGCCATAAGAATCTTTTCTGATATGGATTTGAGTCTCATGTGGAAGCCCTCTATGTCCTCTACCACGTGATACACATTTTAGTGTGTGGCCTATGGGCAAAAGTGCCATTTTTTCTTGGTGCACTCGTGGATGGCTTTTCATAAAGGGATGTGAAAGACTTCTGCTTTGATGATTTATTTTTTAAAATCTGTGCCATCAGAATCCAGATTAAATGACCTTGACACGTGACAAAATTAAAACTTTTTTGATTTATGGAAGGTTGCCTAAGATACCCTTATTTTTGCATATGCACGAAAGAAGACTGAATCGTGTATCACATAATTAAGAGTCTTCTAATAAGACTCTTAAATTTTAATATGCTGATTTAATAAATTTTGAGATTGGCATAACTGGACCATTTAACGCCCTTTCTATTACTAAAAATAGGGGATAGTAGATAAGGTTCAGATATTCCAACTCTATCCAACCAATCTTCTTCCTTTTCTTATTAAGACAAGATCTTAATAACAAGACAAGTCCACATCTTTAAGACAAGAGCCTAGAAAAAAATTATGAAAAAATTAGATTAAGAAAGGAGGATTTAAGAGTCCAACTCCAAATCAAAGAAAATCCAAATCCAAGCCAGGAGTGGTTTGACCAAATTGGATCAAACTAAGTTCTATAAATTAGAATTCATCAACAAGGTTTTGGAAGGAATCTCGTTCTTAATTAGAGCAATTTCTGTGGATCACCTCTAAATGGCATATATTTGTGTGCCTGTAAAAATTTTAGATGTTGCATTAAAGATATTCTTCTTAAATTTCTTATTTGAAAAGGACTCTTGATTGCTAATCTATAATGAATCATTGAGATTGGATTTCGGCCTGCACAGATTTTCATAAAATGTAAGCATGCAAAAATTTTTGAAATTCAATTCTGCTGCGCATCCTGAAAACCAGCATGACCCTGCTGGCCTGAATCATACTTTGGCCAGCACAAATTCAGCTCAAGCTAACTTGCAGCACGTTTTCCTAATGCTGCACCAAGCATGCTGGTCCGAAAATGGGCTTGACTGATCTTGTCCTTGGTGTTAGCTAAGCAGGCTGAGCCTGAGGAAACATCTGGCCCAGCCCACTTTACCCAATTTGTAGGTTGGACAAGTTCCAATTCACCCCAGAAGACTCGACAACAAGAACCACAAGGGCAAAGCATATGGTCCTGCGTGTTCTAAATTCAACACAAAGTCCTGGGTGTCTTTTGGCATAAAAACAGAGGATCATCAAGAAAAGGCCTACAATTCTTAGATTTCATATTTGTCGAGACTGAAAGTTCAATGCAAACTAACCCATTTTATTTTCAATTTAACATGAAATAATCCATGGTGTTCAAGGCATCATCAATACTCCAAATAATGTTCACTGGATTCTGGAGGGACTTCTATTGTTGCTTTACCTCTCACTCACCACCCTCCCTTGTGTCCCTGTCCAAATATGAGGAGCTAACTTCATGCAAGTAATGAATATAAACAAAATTTTAAACACATCACATGTAAAATAGAGAACCAAACATCATCCTAGATTTATTGAAAAATTTAATCCTGAGCAAATCATGATATTTGGAAGACATTCATGATATAGATTGCTTCCATTTTATGACTGGTTTTTTAACATCACACTAAATTGTAGTGCTGTAATTTCCAAAGAGATAACTGATGCCTAACCAAAAACTGAAAAAGAAGTTACTCCTATAATGTCCATGATTTTTCGCCCAATAAAGATGTATTTGTCTATCAAAATTAAGCATGACAACTTTTCAGGAAGGTCCATTTTTTGGCCCCATATATTGGTCAGTTTTGTAGATCTTGCAGAACGTCCTTTTGCCAAACAAGTAATAAGGAAAGAAGAAGATAGAAACAAGAATATCTCGTTTCCAATACCACCACAAGAAGCTACATCTTTCATATTCTTTGGATTCTGAGAATGAAACCACTAACATGTTATGATGTCGACAAGGCCGGAGAATGGACTCAGCACGAACATTTATTTCTTTCCTCAACTTGTACAAGCCATAGGATTATTATCCTAGACAGTAGAGGATGGCCAGACCAAATAAAAGAATGAAGAGTACACCACGGGAAACTTAACATGCTTGAAGAAGCAAAATGGCGAGAAAATCATTAAAGATGTTAGAACCAAGGAGATAAAATTCTTCAATTGGGTTAGTAGTAGATGTACAACCCTACAGCTGGATTAAAAGCTTAAAGAAGAGAGGTCATCAAATATGGTTCTGATCTCGGGTCTTTCAGATGCTGAACGAATACACCTGAGGGCCACCCGTAATAAATCTTCAAGCACCCTGGGGGGGCTTTCATCACCGTCAACTTCTAGAATATGCCAATCAAAGCACTCAAATGAACGGTTCTCGCCAGCCAGTAACTTTACCCAGTCCGTCAGATCTACAATGCCAGGATTTCCAGAGACAATTTCTCCAGCATTTTTCCCAGTCAAGAGCTCAAGCAAAATAACGCCAAAAGCATATACATCACTCTTTAATGACGGACATGGCTTACTTGTGCTTGCAAATTCTGGTGGACGGTATCCAAGAGCACCGGCATTTAAAACCTGCTCAGCCATGCCAGCTGGGTTCATTATCCTATGTAGACTGTAATCAGTCAGAAGAGCATTCAAACTGGGAGCTTGAACTAAGATGTTCGTGGATTTAAGATTGCCATGAGGAATTGCTTTTTCATTGTGTAGGTAGTCCAGGCAGCGAGCAGTATCTACAGCAATGTTAAGCCGTTGCCTCAAAGATAAGGGATGAAGCTTTCTCTGTTCAGACTCTGGGAATAGACAGCAAGATAGCAACCAGGTTATTAAAGTTGCTACTAAATGAATGTCAAGAGTACTTTGTTAAATATGTTATATTTGAACAGCTTATTAATTTGTTATTATTATTAGAAAATAAATGCAGTATGAACATGTGATCTAACTGTTAAGCTTCATACACATTTAACCCCATGACAATCAGCTTAAGATTTTGGGGATACATAGGTCAGCTAACATGGTAATAGAGCTCAGATTTGCTGGAAGTCATAAATTTGCATCCCCTCTATCCCGGCAATTTATTTAATTAACACAGTTATTATATTGACTCATTTTGGTCATTGTGCTTGTTATCTTGACTCATTTTAGACACCAGGTAGGACATGCTTGTAACCCTATGTACTTGTATATAATAAACAATGAGTTGTGCCTGTTGCTCCTTACACACATAAAATTTATAAAGTTTCACAAATTATTATTTTAAACTTCATAGCTCACATCAAAACAGGCCAAACATAAGACATGTAATGATGTTATAATTTGATGGTATGAAGAATCAAGTAGGACTCGTTTGGTTGACGGGTATAGAAAGGGGGAAAATGTGGTCAACGGGGAAATGAAAGAACCCCTCTTGTATGATTGGAGTTTTCAAATAAGAGATTGGAAAGTGGGATTCTCATTGGAATAAACTTCTGATGTTTCATGGAAAAAAAAACCCACGGGGGACATCAGTTTTTGGCTTTTCTCCTAAAAAGGGAATTGGGATCATTTCCTTTTTTTCATAAGTATCCTTAAAGCCATGAATAGAATGGGATAAGGTCTTCTCCTTTAAATATAATAGGTATTTTATACCGCATTTTCAGAAAAGTAAATGCTCAACCAAACATTAGGACACCCTAGAATGTATTACTTTTCCATGATCAACCAAACATGTCAAAACAACTTTTCCAGGCATCAACTTCTTAAGAATTAACTTTTCAGGAAAAAACATTCCAACGAGGGAATTTTCTTTCCATCAACCAAACAAGGCATGGTGTCACAGAATACCCCAAGAATACCCCAAGTGTCTAAGTGTGCCAAAGCCAAAAACCTAAAATCTGGCATGTCTGCCAAGACTATTCATGTTTTTGATGCTTAAAGTAGGTTAGTAGATCAAGTTACTACAGTGTTATCATGCATGACACTACTGACACTATTAGTAAAGGTGTTTGCATCTTTTTTGGATTCATTCTTTTAGGTTAGTTTATGATTGGGATTAATTTGGATCAAAGGTCAATATACAGTGATATTAACACTTTTTACAATGGTTGTAAATTGCAATTGTATCATTTGTAAGTTGATGAATATTAAGCTAAAATTGCAGTTTCAAATTTTTGTTTGGAGGTGTGATTCCCTTCTCTATCTTCCTGTATTCTTCCTCCTCTTATACTCCTCCTTTTATCTTAATTTATTTGAGAATATGCATCATTTTTAATTTCCCATAACGGAACAAAATCTATATATTAAAAAATCAATACAGCCAGCAAAACTCCTAGTCATCTTTCAATTAATTGATAACAAGTCCTAAAATTAACTCTCTTAAACTAGTGGAAGCTTGGAGACCATCCACTAATGTGCCTGGAAGATCACACAAAAGAATCTAAGAAATTATGATGCACATACCCTTACTCCATTCTTTTCCATATGTCATTGATGCAGCCTAAAGACACCAAAAGAATAAAAGAGACAATCAGATCCAGCCAAACTTCTGATGGGTCTTGCTAAACATCCAATTCCTGACATTAGCTCAATGCCAGCTTGCAGCAGCAGCCAAGTCCTAGCCAGAGCTGCAGAATCTGACTGTTTCCTTCCATGTGTGGACCGTCCAAAGCATGACGACCAACACATCAGATTTGGAAGCAACAACAGTTTCTAGCTATTTGAATCCTTCTGGCAGCAGGAATCTAACTCTTACAAGCCTTAAACTTCAAACAGGCCTAGCTTTGATAATTTGTTTGATTTAAATTTTCCTGTATTATTTATTTCAACTGTGAGGCGTGTAGAAGCACCCATGAATCTTACATAGAAGCACCTATGTACTCAAGAGGATCTTGGTGCAACACAGCACGACTTTGTTTGATGCCCTGTGGAGATTGAAGATAAAATGCTAAGGGTTCACCAAGAAGGCAGGCATGACACCCTTAGTTATCTTTATGCTTCTGGTTTATTCTCAAAAGCCTAGAAATCTCATTATTTTTATTGATTGCCTTTGCATCATTATTTTAAAAGTAGCTTCCTCTCAACTTTGCTACATCTGAGAAAAGCTTTCATTGAACTACTCTCAATGAGTGAGCATGAGAAGGGACCATCACCTTACCCGCAGCACTATTAAGCTCATAATCTTTAATCCTTTTATTCTTTATGATGATTGTGATAAAGGCAAAGAAGTCTGTTATCGACAAAGTCATCACGGTAAACTTACCAACACAAAAATGAAGTCCATCATGGATTAAGACTTATAACTTGATTAAGACTTTCTACCTATAGAACTGCAGATTCCAGCATGCAATACCATACCATTCTGATGGTTTTTAGAACCTTGTTTGAGGTGCTTGTTAAATAAAAAAAAAATCCTAGTTCTTGCTTATTTTGACCAAGGTTTTAAATCCCGTGGGACGGGACTATCCCGGTTTTTTCATGGAACGGGATGCATTGGCATCCCGTCCCGTCCCGACACTCAGGACAGGGGATGTCACAAGATGTCCGAATTGGGATGCTAGAACAATGGCAGGACATCCTGTCCCAATACATGAAATGGTAGTCCATCCCGGTGTCCCACGGGACATCCCGCCGGGACCTGAATCCTTGATTTTAACAAGAATGGTAAGTGGTGACCTTACAAAAACAATAAATATACATGAAATGTCCTCAAGTCCTCATTTCTTTAGTACTTGTTACCAAAATAAACTTTTGACATTCTAAATGAGTGCATGTTAGTCATAAATAATCTACTGTTTGTTAAAGAGATGAGAATTTGGGTGGATGCTAGACCTGAATTATTAATACTGTACTTTTGACGTAGCTGAGGTCAGAAATGATAGGCGTTAAGCAAAAGAAGAAGAAGAGATTGCTATTGAGAAGAAGCAAGAGAAAGGAGATAACAGAGATCAACATAAGCAACCCAGTCCTTCACTATCATTCATTCTCTAATAGGCTTTATAGACAACACATGACCATACATATTCCATAATTAGTGCAACACAAAATTCTATAAGACAAACAATAATTACTTTTATAAGCTTTAGGAGACACATACATGAATTAATAAGCCTAAAATCATTAAGAGACATTCCACATTTATGAACACATGATTAAACCTTAAAAACAACCACTAACTATTAAAAGCATAATTAATATTTGACTAGACTATTGGCTTTAGACTAAATAATAGGCGACTCCAGCATGGGCTGAATCAAAATCAACTGATCCAACATGAAAGTTTCATTGCTCTTGCATCAGATATGTTGCTGCCTGGATCGTCGTGGCCCGTAGCTCCGGCGCATCGCCGTTGCGTCGGGTGCCTCCTCCTGCCGGAGGCACTTCCCCCTCCTCGATGGTCGGCTCTTCGGCCCGCTCGGCTTGCAAAACAGGGAAGACCCGGACCGGGGATTCCGGCGAAGACACTCCGACGATCAAGTTAGTGGGACGATCGAGGGGAACAGAAATCTCTGAGACGAAGAGCTTGGAGGACTCCCTCGCCTCAGGGGGTGACATAATAAAGATATTCAAATAATATAAGGAAAAAAATGATAATGCCTAAACGGCAAATAGAAGGAATGGAGAGCGAGGAGCGGGGAGGTTTTCCGACCGATTTCTTAGCCACCGAGCTCTCGGGGTACTTGCTTGCTTACCTCTCCCCGCTCCTTCTGCGTCTGCCTCTTACCTTTCTTACCTCACACCTTGGGCAATGGCCCCGCCCGGATCGAGGGCTTGGTCCTGGTGTCCTTCTTGGGATGCCCTCTCGCGGTGTCTTCTTCGGAGGGGCTTGCCGTTGCCTGCTGCTTCTCCTTTTTCCCTTCCCCCTCTCGGAATGGTCCTTCCGGAGGAGGAGGCGATCCTTGGGCTTCTCGGGGCCTCTCCTTCGCTCCCGGACTGGTCCTCCTTCCAGCCTTCGGTGAGCCCTTTGGAGAGGTCTCCTGAGAGCTCTCTGGAGAACCCTCTCGCTCCTCCCTTTGCTCCAGGATTCCCCCTCTTCTTCCCCTTCCTCCCTCTCGGGGGTGTTGTCTTTTATTCTTTCCCAAGGGCAGGAGCTGTGCCATCGAGCCCCAGGCCATCATAGGGAGTTTCCATACCCGAAGAGGCTGCTCGAGCATTGCAGGGCCTATGGCTTTGACAGGATTCCCCTTCTGAGGGAACTCTGGGTCTCCAGCCGTACGATTGTTGACGTGGCGGCACACTACAGGCCCTGGGCCTGACAGGGCTTAGCTCGCGCAGAGCATGCGGGCGACGTGTTGCAGAACTGGCATTGGTGGCAGAACGTGCCACTTTCCAGAGGTTGCAGGTGGACAGGGACCTCCGTGCCGTGGTTTGAATTCCTGTTGATCTTTCCCTCCACCGCTCGTGGAAATTCTAGCCTTCATATGGCAGGAAAGGACCTCCCGGAGAGGTCCGCCTTCAGTAGCATGAGCTCGACCCCGGCCGGAAGCTGACCTCAGACGGAGGGCTCACCCCATGAGATCGACCCCAGCTGGGAGCTGACCTCAACGGGAGGGCTAGCTTTATGAGCTCTGCTTCGGTCGGGAGCTGACCTCATATGGAGGGCTCACCCCGTGAGCCTGTCCCCGAATGGGAGCTGACCTCGGCAGGGGGCTCGCTTCGCGAGCTCGACCCCGGCCAGGAGCTGATCTCGGCATTCCACCGGGGACCACGTCTAGGTGGCAGTCCCCACCCATGCAGCCGCTGGCTGGCGGTTGTGTAGGCTCCATGTCAGCGGATGTTGCCACATCGGATGCCCCCCACTCCCGAGTCCGGAGAACGAAGCATCGCTCAGGGCGATGGAAGTAATGACCATGATGACATGGAGGGACGTGCCTTCTGCGCCATCAATGCGTCGACTGCCCATGCCCCGAAGATCGCGCCTTCACCTTAATGGGATGTTGCGCTCAGTCTCCCAATGCAGGGATCATCAATGCCCTGGCTAGATCAGGGCGCCTGTCCCGTGAACCGAAGCGTCGAGAGGCGCCTGGAGCCGTCACGTGGTGACTTCCGGTTGGCTGCGTGGCTTTTAAAAGGCCTTCGAGCACAGATGGCCAGGGTTCCGCAAAGCTTCCTTCTTCAGCCCCCTTCTGGTTCCAGTGTTGGCCTCAATGTTTGCCCTCTTCAATCCCTCTCCCTCGGCCTGCGCTGAGGGAGGGCTCTTGGTAGACTTCAGGACTTCAACCCGAGGCCCGGAGGGCCAAATGAAGGCTCTCCGGGAGCGACTGGCCAGCATCAAGACGTGGGCATCTGGTTCGGAGAAGAAATCCACCGAGCTCAAAACTTCCCCCTCGGATGTAAAGGGGGAGATCCTCCGGTAACGTAGCTGGGGCAGAGAAAGAGGCTGCCTCAAAAGCAAAGGCAGCCGGAGCCACCACCCGGTTCGCAAGACCAGAGATCTTACAGGAGGTGGTGGCCCGAGTCGTGGTCGCTGTGGCAGGGGCCACGGCCGCTGTGATGCGAATAGGACCATCCTGATGCGGAGCCGCTACGGCTATCTTTGGAATCACGGGATCGATGAATTCTGAGGACGATGCGGTAGAGGCGGAGCCGATGCCAGGCTCTAGAGATCCGGCGAACTCCTGAGGAAGGGTGCCCCTCCATGGTGTCTCCTACACGGGCGAGGAGCAGAGATGGGGCTTCGGTCCATCCACCCTCCATCTTGTATCTTAGGATTTCAGGTCTCCCGGCCTGTCGGGGGCCTTCATAAGATGTAAGAGACTTTTGATCAATGAAAGCGTCCCTTCCTTTATGATTGTTGTTCTGTCTTTTTTTTTCTTTCTTCCTTTTTTTTCGAGCTTGAATATGCTGCTCGGCCTCCCGGGCTGCCGAGAGCCTCTCTCCGAAGTGAAGGACGTTCCGATGAGAGTGGTTTTCTTTCTTCCTTCGGTCGGAACGTTGTGTTCCCTTCACTTTGCTTGTCATTTTTCTTTTCTTCGGCTCGGACTGCCTCTAGGGAGTCTCTTCGATTTGCCAAGCCGTGAGTCAGGCGACCGATGACAGGAATTCAAGGATTCCTCACTAACATTCCCGGTCCGTGAGCAAGGCAATCGGACACAGGGCTTCCGGAGTGTCTTGGCTCGATTCGCCACACTGAGTCAAGGAAAAGATGGTGGGACTTCTGGAGTTTCCCAGTAGACATCTCCGGACTGAGTAAGGCAGTGGATGCAGGGCTTCATGAGTTTCCCAGCTTATAAGTGCCAAACTGTGAGTTTCGCGATAGATGGCAAGGTTCCAGGAATCTCCAACTATGCCTCAACACTGTGAGTGGGACAACTGAGTATGGGTCTATCGGAAGGACCCGGCTTGAAGATTGCCGGGCTGCGGGCCTCTTGGTAGATAGCCGGTTGCCCTGTCATCGCTTCAGGGTCGTGAGCCCGACCGAAAAGTGCGGGCCCGATGGAATGGGCTCGACTTATTGAAGTGGGTGTTGCCATGCTGTGAGTCTCACAGTAGACGGCATCTTAGTGCCACCTCCGGGCTGTGAGCACGGCTGTGAAGGCGAGCCTGATGGAGGGCCCGACTTGATGATGAAGATGCCAAACTGAGTCATGCGGTAGGTGGCAGGTTGCCCTACCACCACCTCCGGGCTGTGAGCACGGCTGTGAAAGCGGGCCTGATGGAGGGCCCGGCTTGCTGATGAGGATGCCGAACTGAGTCACGCAGTAGGTGGCGGGTTGCCCTGCCGTCGTCTCCGGGTTATGAGCATGGCTATGAAGGCAGGCCTGATGGAGGGCCTGACTTGCTGATTAGGATGCCAAACTGAGTCACACGGTAGGTGGCGGGTTGCCCTGCCATCACCCCCGGGCTGTGAGCACGGCTATGAGGTTGTGGGACGCCGAGCTTCTCGGTTCGCCACGCTGTGAGTCATGCGGTAGACGGCATCTTGGTGCCGCCTCCAAGCTGTGAGCGCGGTCATGAGGCTGAGGCGCCAGACTTATGGGTAAGCCAAGCTGGGTCACGCGGTAGATGACATCCTGGTGCCACCTCCGGGCTGTGAGCTCGGCTGTGAAGGTGGGCCTAATGGGGGCCCGGATTGCTGATGAGGATGCCGAACTGAGTCACGCGTAGATGGCGGATTGCATTGCCGCCGCCTCCGGGCTGTGAGCACGCTATGAAGGCAGGCCTGATGGAGGGCCTGGCTTGCTGATAAGGCCGAACTATGAGTCACGTGGTAAGTGGCGGGTTGCCCTACCGCCGCCTCCGGGCTATGAGCTCATCGACTATGAAGGCGGGCCTGATGGAGGCCCCGGCTTGCTGATGAGTTGCCATTCTAAGTCTCACGGTAGACGGCATCTTGGTGCCGCCTCCAGGCTATGAGCACGGCAGTGGAGTTGTGGGGCGTCGAGCTTCTCGGTTCGCCATGCTATGTCACGCGGTAGACAGCATCTTGGTACCGCCTCTGGGTTGTGAGCGCGGCCATGAGGCTAATGCACCAGACTTATAGGTAAACTAAGCTATGAGTCACGCGGTAGACAACATCTTGGTGCCGCCTCCGGGCTGTGAGCTTAGCTAATGAAGGCGGGCCTAATGGGGGGCCCAGCTTGTTGATGAGTTGCCATACTGTGAGTCTCACTGTAGACGGCATCTTGATGCCACCTCCGGGCTGTGAACACGGCTGTGAAAGAGGGCCTGATATGGGGCCCGACTTGCTGATGAGGATGCCGAACTGTGAGTCACGCGGTAGGTGGCGAGTTGCCCTGCCGCCGCCTCCGGGCTGTGAGGTTATGGGGAGACGAGCTTCTCGGTTCGCCACGCTGTGAGTCACGCGGTAGACGGCATCTTAGTACCGCCTCTGGGCTGTGAACGCGGCCATGAGGTTGTGAGGCGCCAGACTTATGGGTAAGCCAAGCTAAGTCATGCGATATACATCTTGGTGCCGTCTTCGAACTATGAGCTCGATTGATGAAAGCAGGCCTAATGGGGGCCCGGCTTGTTGATGAGGATACCGCCATGCTGTGAGTCTCGCACTAGATGGCATCTTGGTGCCGCCTCCGGGATGAGCACGGCTGTGGGGTTGTGGGGCGTCGAGCTTCTCGGTTCGCCACACTGAGTCACGCGGTAGACGGCATCTTAGTACCACCTTCGGGCTGTGAACGTGGCTATGAGGCTGTGAGGCGCCAGACTTATGGGTAAGCCAAGCCGAGTCACACGGTAGACAACATCTTGGTGCTGCCTCCGAGTTGTGAGCTCGGCTGATGGAGGTCCCGGCTTACTGATGATTTGCCGTGCTACAAGTCTCGCAATAGATGACATCTTGGTGCCGCCTCCGGGCCGTGAGCACGGGCCTGATGGAGGGGCCTGCATTGTTGATGAGGGCACCGAATTGAGTAACCCGATAGGTGACAGGTTGACCTACCACCACCTCCGGGCTGTGAGCTCGGCTGGTGGGCACGGGCCTGATGGAAGGGCCTGCATTGTTGATGAGCGCGGGCCTGATGGAGGGGCCCGCGTTGTTGATGTGGACGCCGAACTGTGAGTCACGCGGTAGGTGACGGGTTGACCTGCCACCATCTCCAGGCTGTGAGCTCGGCTGGTGAGCGCAGGCCTGATGGAGGGCCCGGCTTGTAGCCGTCGAACTATGAGTCAGACGGAGATGTCCCTACACAGATGAAAGGCAAAGTTGCACGAAGAACGGACTTAGGTAATTGAGAAGAAGTTTTACATCACCAGTAGCGCCCTCTTGAATTGCTCGTATTCTCGGTCCATGGGCATCGGGGACCAGTGAGGTAGTAGGCTCTGTCTGGTCGGGCTTCGACCCCTTCGCTGGGGTCCTTTATGGGGTTGCAGTTGTGCGCCATTCGTGATCGGCAGGCTGCCCCCCCAGGGTCAGGCCCCGTCTCTTATTAATCTGGCCCGCTGCGAATCGCGCGGTGGGTGGCATTTCGCTGCCATCCCTCGATCGTGGGTGAGGCTATGATGCTTGCCTTTAACGGTGACACAAGGGCTTCTCCTACAAAACTGTAATATAGTTTTCATATTACAAGGATAGTGGGGAAGGGAATTATCCATCAGGCTTGCACGAGATGATAGAAGCCTCCACATGCAGAGGAGTGCCTGGACTCTGGGTCTAATCGGAGAGTACCGCGAGGGGTGGCAGGTGTTCGAGAAACCTGCGAACATAAGCTCCTCTCTCCGCGATCGTCAGACCCTTCTCTTCTTGTTCTTCGGGCGGGCCCCCAAGAGGGAGCTCTCGTGTCCCCTGCCTGCCCTCCAAGGAGGTTGCTACGATCGTTCCGTCAGTTGGAGGGCCCGGATCCTCAGCTTTGGCCGAGATCCTCTCAACTCCTAAGTCGTCTGCCACTCGACCCCCTACCTGACGCGCCAATCTGTTGCCGCCTGGATCGTCGTGGCCCGTAACTCCGGCGCGTCGCCGCCGCATCGATGCCTCCTCCCGCCGGGTGCGCTCCCTCCTCGGAGGTCGGCTCTTCGGCCTGCTCGGCCTGCAAAACAGGGAAGACCCAGGCCGGGGATTCAGACAAGGACACTCCAACGATCAAGTCAGTGGGACGATCGAGGGGAACAGAAACCTCTGAGATGGAGAGCTTGTAGGACTCCCTCGCCTCAAGGGGTGACATGATAAAGATATTCAAATAATATAAAGAACAAGATGATAATGCCTAAGCGGCAGAAAGAAGGAATGAAAAGCGGGGAGCGGGGAGGTTTTCTGGTCGGTTTCTTGGCAGCCAAGCTCTCGAGGTACTTGCTTACCTCTCCCCGCTCATCCTGCATCTGCCTCTTACCTTTCTTACCTCACGCCTTGGACGATGGCCTCGCCTGGATCGGGAGCTTGGTCCCGGTGTCCTTGGGGTGCCCTCTCACAATGTCTTCTTCGAAGGGGCTTGCTGCTGCCCGCGGCTTTTCCTTCTTCCCTTCCCCCTCTCGGAATGGTCCTTCCAGAGGAGGCGAACCTTGGGCCTCTCGGGGCCTCTCCTTCGCTCCCGGACTAGTCCTCCTTCCAGACTTCGATGAGCCCTCTGGAGAGCTCTCCTGAGAACTCTCTAGAGAACCCTCGCTCCTCCCTTTGCTCCAGGATTCCCCCTCTTCTTCCCCTTCCCCCCTCTCGAGGGTGTTCTTTTTTTCTTTCCCAGGGGCAAGCGCTGCGCCATCGAGCCCCAGGCCATCGCGGGGAGTTTTCATTCCCGAAGAAGCCGCCGAAGAATTGAAGGGCCTATGGCTTTGACAGGATTCCCCTTCTGGGAAAACTCTGGGTCTCCAGCCGTACGGTTGTTGATGTGGCAACACGTTACAGGACCCTGGGCCTAACGAGACTTTCCTTGCACAGAGCATGCAAGCAGCATGTTGCAGAACTGGCATTGGTGGCAGGACATATGCCACCTTCCGGAGGTTGCAGGTGGACAAGGACCTCCATGTCGTGGTTTGAATTCCTGTCGATCTTTCGCTCCTTCACTGCTGGCGGGAATTTTGGCCTTTGTATGGTAGGGAAGGACCTTCCGAAGAGGTCCGCCTTTGGCAGCATGAGCTCGACCCCGGCCGAGAGCTGATCTTAGACGGAGGGCTCACCCGGTGAGCTCGACCCTGCCTGGGAGCTAATCTCGGCAAGAAGGCTGGCTTTATGAGCTCTGCTTCGGTCGGGAGCTGACCTCAGACGAAGGGCTCACCTCATGAGCCTGACCCCGGCTGGGAGCTGACCTCAACAGGGGGCTCGCTTCGTGAGCTCGACCCCGGCCGGGAGCTGACCTCGGCATTCCACCGGGGGCCACGTTTAGGTGGCAGTCCCCACCCATGCGGCTGTTGGCTGGCAGTCGTGTAGGCTCCACGTCAGCGGATGTTACCACATCAAGATACTTCCATTGTGTGGAACCCATCCTTCAAGTTCATTTAACATTAATGATCTTGGGATTTCTTGCATTCCTGGTCTACTAATTAGATCTTGTGATGCCACGTAACCTCCACCAAGTAATTTGTATTTTGATGAAGGATGATAATTCAAACTGAGAACAAATTATCTTGGTGTTCACGCATAAAATTATAGATCTTCAAAGACAATAGAAAATGAATTTTCATATTCAAATAGAATAGAATTTCCCTGAACGCTACTTCTCAATGTTAAACTTTTAGTTCTCTTAAATCAAATGCAGATGACATAAAGACGATCGGATCTATAAATTCATAGCATCTTAGATCTTGTAATCATGTGTACTTGAATAACCGGAGAAGTCATAGTATAACTAGGATTACCACGTGAAGACGCCTCAGAGGTAAATTTCTAACTTCAACCGCCTCCATAATAAATATCTTGCATTAAAGTTGATCTTGATATGTGATATAAGAACAACTTCAAAATATGATGGCCCATCATTGGAAGAAGTTCTAGTTGTCATGAGTTGAGATAGAATGGCTTGAAGATACTTCAATGGACCTTTTTCTTGTTCTATAAATTCCTTATGCTTTGAAGCACTCATCAAACTTCCCTTATGTTAGAGCCAAGTGTCCTTTATGTTGGTAAAAGTAACTCCTCGTTATGTTAAAGGAGTACATCATGCGCATGGTTGTTGCAAACCATGATTTCAGAAAGATATCTTCTTAAAGAGAGAATAGCACCAATGATAAGAGATCAAACAGATACTTTGAAGTAGCAAGGGTTGAGCTAAACAGGAAGGAAAGATAACAAGAGGAATCCACCACTAAACATAAAGCGACAAACAATCCAATTCTTCATTATTATTCACTCTATTATCTGATTTTATATAGACAAGACATGACTTTTCATGTCCCATGATGAATGCACTACAACAATATGAAAGGCAACAATAATTACATCCACAAACTCTATAAGACACATGCATGAACCATAATTAATAAGCCTAGAAACACTAGGCACATTTAACATTTATGAACACATAAGTAAAGCTTAACATCCACTAGCTATTAATAGCATAATTGATATTTGACTAGAAGTTTGAATGTAGATGAAATAATGAGCTATTGCAAGATGGATCAATCCCACATGGTTGTCCTTTGCTCCTATGTTAGCAGGAGCAATAGACCAACCATGGTGAATCAACTCATTTTTATCAACCATTTTTGGAGTGGCCCATATGTTAGTCAAAGCCAATCTAGTTCAATGTTATTTATTAGTTATCAATAGCTAGTGGTTGTTATTCTAAAATTTTGTGTTATAAATTTTCCTTTATTCATTATAATTCATGCATGGTATCTTTTAGAGATCACGCAAGTATTTATCTTTTATAAAGTTGTAAGTAGTAATTCACTAGGAAATATAAGGTCATCTTGTGTCTATATAAATAGACGTACGATAGAGAAAAAATCATGGTGAAGAATTTGGAATAAATCAGTGTTTATTTTTCTTTGGTTTTTTGTGGTGGATTCCCTCAGCTTCTATTCCATCTATCTTAGTTTGCTTCCATCTTTTGCTTTCTTCAATACCTATTATTTCTAGCATGAAATGCCAAAACACCCCAAACGGGTGGTTCGGGGCATGTCGAACCATACTGGCAGCCTACCAATGCGATTCGGGCATTCAATTCAAAATGCCAGCAAAATCGGAGCAAGGAAAAAGGAAAGAGAAGAAGAAAGAGAGGGGGTAGGGAAGGAGAGGGAAAGGTGAACGATGGCCCGCCAAGGCCTTCAAGACTCCACCCTTCTTTACGAGAAGAGATTAGAGAGAGAAATAAAGGGGGAGGGAGAAAAATGGAGGGAAAGGGAGAAAAATGGAGGGAAAGGCAGCAGGGAGGCCATTGGATGGCTATCGTGGCTGACAGATTTTTTAAAAGTTTTGAAAGAAGTTCCTTTCTTCATTGATAATTGTCCATTATATAGACAGATTACAAGCTGATCTTCAGCGATTACAAGCTGATCTTCAGCGATTACCATATATACAAGCTGATCTTCAGCGATTACAAGCTGATCTTCAGCTGATATTTCCTTTGACATCCCCCCTCAAATTGATGCTGGTAAATCGACAAGCATCAATTTGCCAACAAGAAAATGATGGCGCTGACATGGCAAGAATTTTGTGAAGATATCAGCGATCTGCAAAGTAGTGGAGATATGTGGAAGGGTGATGACCTGATGATCATAGGCTTCCCTGATTGAGTGACAGTCAACCTCGATGTGCTTGGTGCGTTCGTGATAGACAGGGTTGGCGGCAATTTGTATGGCACTAGTGTTGTCAGCATGGAGTGGAGTAAGATGAACGAGAGAGAAACTGAGCTCTGTGAGGAGACCATGCAGCCAAATGATCTCGGAGCATGCTACAGACATGGCTCGGTACTCGACCTCAGTAGATAATTTGGAGGCGTGGTCTTGCTTCTTGCATTTCCAAGAGATAAGGGCATCACCAAGAAACACACACCAGCCGGTAGTAGATTTCCTGGTGTCTGGGCAACCGGCCCAGTCAGCGTCACAATAGGCTTGTAGCTGAAGTGAAGAACCGAAAGGGAAGAATAATCCATGACTAGGTGTTCCAAGAATGTAGCGAATTATGCGGCGGACTGCAGATAGATAAAGATGCCTCGGTGCTTGCATATATTTGCTAACGGTATGGACAGCATAAGAGATGTCTGGTCGGGTAATGGTTAGATAGATAAGACTACCAACCAACTTCCGATAGGTAGTAGGATCCTCAAGAAGCTCCCCTTCATCACGTCGATATTTCACATTAAGTTCCATGGGGGTGTCAACCGAAGTGGCGTTTGTGAGACCAGCTAGCTGAACCAGACCCTGACTATACTTGTGCTGATTTAAGAAGAGACCGTGAACCTGATGATGCACCTCTAAACCTAAGAAGTAGGTGAGCTGGCCAAGGTCTTTCATGTGGAATGTAGAATGCAACAAAGTCTGAACCGCAGAGATTGCCTCCAAATCAGAGCTAGTGATGACGATATCGTCCACATAAACAAGGAGGATAACGATACCTGTGGATATCCTTTGTAAAAAAAGTGAGGAGTCATACTGACTTTGGGTGAAAGAAAAAGCAAGCAAAATGGATCGAAACTTTTCGAACCATACTCTTGGTGCCTGCTTCAAACCATACAAAGAACGTTTCAGCTTGCAAACATCATTAGGTGATGAAGTGGGCATACCAGAGGGAAGTTTCAAGTAAACGTCTTCCTTGAGATCGCCGTGGAGAAATGCGTCTTGACATCCATTCGATGTAAGGGCCATGATTGGGATGCAGCAAGAGCGAGTATAGTTCAAACAGTGATCATTTTGGCGAATGGTGCAAAGGTCTCATCATAGTTTAAGCCATATTCTTGTTTGTTGCAAAATGCCACTAACCGAGCCTTGTAACGGTCTATGGACCCATCGAAACGAAACTTGATAGAAAGCACGAACTTGCTTCCAAGGGGTTTCATGTTAGAGGGACACAAAACATCCCAGATTTGGTTTACTTCAAGTGCGAGAAGTTTGGCTTCAATTGCTTTTCGCCAACACTCATGCTCCATTGCGAAGGAAGAGAAATAGAAGACAAGGTGGCTGTGAAGGATGAAGGAGAAGAGAAACCAAACCTATCTAGGGGTCTACGAACCCAAGTACGGTGTCTGAGAGAGGTAGGTGCAGGTGCTGAAACAGGAGCAACAGTCGGGAAAGAAGCTTGAGGGGGCTCGGGAGGTGTTGAAGGTTGGTGGGAAGTAGCAGTGGTGCGTCGTTGATACACTAGAAGAGGGTTAGAAGGGATTGGATATGTAGGAGAGTTAGTAAACATAGGCAAAACAGAAAATAAAGGAGAAACGAGATCCTGATGGATGGAAAAGAAATACTGATTTTCGAAAAAAATCACATTTCGAGAAACTCGAATACGACACAGATTTGGATCATGGCAAAGAAAACCTTTCTGTTGTACTAAGTATCCTAGAAAAGCACATTTAACTGATTGAGCTATGAGTTTCGTGCATTCATGGGCAGGAAGATGAACATAACAGATACAATCGAAGGAACGAAGGTTAGAATAAGTTTGAGGGTGACCAAATAACCTGATGAAAGGTAAGTCATGGTTTAATATGGGAGAAGGCAATCGGTTGATGAGATAGACAGCAGTGGAAAGAGCTTCACACCAAAATCGAGAGGGGATGGAGGATTCTAACATAAGAGTGCAAACCACATCAAGAAGGTGACGGTTCTTCCTTTCAGCCATCCCATTTTGTTGAGGTGTCGAAGGACAAGACCGTTGAGAAATGATGCCATGATTCTGTAGAAAGTCCTGAAACAAATGAGACATATACTCACCCCATTGTCAGAACGAAAGATTTTGATATGGACCGAAAATTGTCTGAATATATACATGAAAAATTTTAAAAACAGAAAATACTTCGTCTTTGAAATGAAGGACATAAATCCATGTGAAACAACTATAGTCGTCAATAAAAGTGACAAAGTATTGTAATTGGCATGCAAAGTGACTGGGGCCATAACCCACACATCACTATGTATCAGATCGAAAGGTTTGACAATATGCTGTGTATGAATAGGAAAGGGTAGAGTTTTACTTTTGCCAAGTCTGCAAGAATTGCAATCAAACTGAACAGCACTAAGAGATGGTGTTTCATTATTTCCAAGAAAACCAGATTTCAATAAAGCATGAAGTACATTTGAGTTTGGATGTCCGAGATGTTTATGCCACACTCGGTAATCAACATGAGCAGAATTATAAGCGATAAAAGGCAAAGAAAAGGAAGACAAGAAAAATTGAAGAGAAAAAAGACGTCCCACTTTAGGCCCCCTCGCGATCATCCGCCGACTGTTGATCCTGCACAACACAACCAGATTTAGAGAATTCTACTTTACAATCATTATCAACCAACTGATCGACAGATACCAAATTGATAGTAAGACTGGAAGATACGAAGACATCAGTGAGAGAGGAAACATCATCAATGGACGTGATCGGTAAATGATTGCCATCAGCAGTATGGATTTTGAGATTTCCAAAATATTTGTTTACATTGGTAAGAGAATCAGCATTGTTTGTCATATGATGGGAAGCCCCGGAATCAAAGTACCAAGGAGATGATGTAGAGAAGGGTTTACCTGAGAGTTCTAAAGCTAAAAATGCAGAAATGATCATTTGTTGAATCATTTTAGGGGTCACAGGTTGGACAGAAACAGGAGTAGGAGCACTTTGTGTTGCTTCGTGGCCTACCTTGTGCAGCATAGGCCATAGGAACAGATGTAGGTCGTCGTTGTTCCATGGTGGTTTGAGTGAGAAGGCGTTGTTCCTCGCGAAGAAGATCATTGAGACATGTATCCAAGAAGGGGACTGATTCTTGGTTCATAAGATTGGATCTAGTACTTTCAAATTCAGGTCTCAGTTTCATTAAAAATTAATCTCTCTGAGTAGTTTCATGGACAGATTGAACAGAACTAAGGCCTTCGGATGGTAAGTCAGCATAAACTATATCAGTGTATTCAGCCCAAAGATTAGTGAATCTAGAGTAAAAATCAGAGATAGAAAGAATATCCTGTTGAAGAGTAGCCAATTCATGTTCAAGCTAGAACCGAGCAGTGTTTTGTTGATTGTAGACCTTCAAGTAAGTCCATATTTGAGCCGCAATATGAGAAGATCGAAGATTAAAGATGATACTATGTTCGACAGATCCTAAAATCCATGCCATAACTTGTGCATCCTTGACTTCCCACTTGGCATGTTGGTCTGTCTTTGTTTTTGTCAAGAGCTGGGTTACTGCCATCAATATGTCCCCACAGCTCCTTACTTTTGACGAAAATCCTAAAATGAAATGTCCAAGCAAAGTAGTTTTTGCCATTAAAACGAATTAGAGAAGCATCAGACCTATCAGAAGACATGAGGTCAAGAAAACATGAACAAGAATAACCGAGACTAAGAAACTTGGGAGCACGAGACAAATGACAATTTAGAGCTGTGGCTCTGATACCATGACAGATTTTTTGAGATTTTTGAAAGAAGTCCCTTTCTTCATTGACAATTGCACATTATATAGACAGATTACAAGCTGATCTTCAGCCCTTACCATTTATACAAGCTAATCTTCAGCAATTACAAGCTGATTTTCAGCGATTACAAGCTGATCTTCGGCCCTTACCATATATACAAGCTAATCTTCAGCGATTACAAGCTGATTTTCAGTGATTACAAGCTGATCTTCAGCTGATATTTCCTTTGACAGTGCTGCTAGATGGCCAACATCCATCTCGCAGACATTCGGATTTGAAATAGAGACGACCCATCCATATGCATCCTTTTCTTTTTAAGCAATGAAGGGTGAAGACGGTCGAAACCCATTGTTGGTGCCATTATGCATCACTTCAAGAAAAAAGCATAATAAATAGGCCTTTGTTTTAAACCTGCGGCATTCGTGAGATGGATTTCGGCCATCTAATAGCCATGATGACCTCCTTGCTACCTTCCCCTCTCTCCATTTTTCTCCCTCCCACTCTCTCTATCTCTCTCTAATCTCCTCTCGCAAAGGAAGGCAGAGCCTTAGAGACCTCGATGTTCTTTAATGGCCTCCACAATCCTCCGGTGCCCACCGCCAGCTTATCCACCAGCATCCCTTTCCTTCCCTCCCTCTCCCTCCCCCCTCTCTTTTCCTCCCCCAATTCTCCCTCTCTCGTCTTTGTTTCCATATCAGTTCAAGCCCGGTATGGTCCAATACGTGAGCGTACCAACTTGCACTACCAGCTAGCAAGAACCGGTCCAATTGCGAGTTAGCAAATCTTGATTTCTAATGCTACTATAAAAGCACAATTCAACTCGGATGTTCCAGTACTCAATTCAACCCAACTTTCTGAAAGTGTGGCTCTAAATAGAGTGGAATGAAGGAAAACGATTCGTACAACTGACCCCAAGTACTTAGTTGAGTGGTATTATCAAAGCTCAATTTAGTCTTTCATCCTTTCTCTTATCCACTCCTATACAAGGAGATAATTCCATCTTACAGTCATTATCTGCAAGAATAATAAGCATAATGGATGCATTTCACATCATGAAGAGTTACTTTGTCAGCATAAAAGAAATGCTTGGCTATAGTAGAAAGGGCATCTGAAGATTTTGAAGAATTACCCCATCAGTTCAATGAACGAGTTGAGGATCACTTCAAAAAACTTAGGTCATGCTAAGTTAACCCACAACTATTAGAATTCCTGCAAATAAGCATTATATGAAGTTGTTCATTTTTCACAGCTGCAGGATCAGCTTAAGGCCAAGTGATGACTTAAGCATACCGATGAAGTTAGAAATTCACCTCAAAGGCCTCTTAGTGTTATGACATCTCATACTTTTAATTCTGCTTTTAAGACTTTGGCATCTATCCTCCAACTCTAGAGATCCACACAGTTGCGATACTAATGATGCTTAAAATATCAACAATCCAATCAAGTCAACATCACCTGAATTTGATTTAAGAGGAATTGATCTTGAAATTCCAATTTTTTATAGCATAGTAGAACAAGAAGTTTTTAAGGATTTGGTTTCATGCCTTAACATCAAGAAAACGATCTTTGAAGAAAAAAATAATTTACTGATATATTTGAAGATCCATATTTCTCTATGAAAGCACCAATGCAATCTGTTCTCATTCTGCATCAAATTGCAGTAAAATACAAATTATTTGTTGGAGGTTGTGCAAAGTTGCAATATCAAGCTAAAAAACCTGGAGGACATGAAAATTGTAAAAGCATTGATCATTGAAGAACTTGAGGATTAAAATCAAAAAAAAAGAAGAACTTGAGGATGAGTTCCATATACCCAATGTGTTTAACACACAACCAATGGACAAATCATGTTGAATCAGCCCATTTTGGGGTAGCCCATGTACTAGTCTAAGTTAAAAGTCTAGTCAAATATTATTTATCAATTATTAGTATAAAACGGTTGTTATTCTTAAATTATGTCTCCATAATCTGAATTGTATCTTTTATAGTTTATCAAAGTAATTTATTCATCTTGTAGAAAGTTGTAAGCATCAATGCATTGGGAAATGTAAGGTCATCTTGTGCCTATATAATTAGATACTTAGTAGGGACAAGAAACATAATGAAAAATTGGGAATGAAATGTGTGAATCATTCTTTTTAGTGGTGGACTTCACTTAACATCCCTCTATTATACTATTTTATTCCATTCTGTCATACATTTGAAGAACAAGTGTTTATAATTGGACCTGCCAATGGACTGGGTTTTGTTCACAACTTAATCCAAATCTGACCATTTTCTGAACATGATTCCTAAGTGCTCATGAGCATGCACAACTATAAGAAAAAAGAATCAAGAATTAACCTAAATTGAGCATTTTAACCTTATCTATAGTTTCATTAAAACAAATTAAGTGAGAACAAGAATATGTAAAAATTGGATGAAGAATGGCCAAAGCAGCTAAAGTGCAGAAACTCCAGTAGTTCAGGATCCGATTTTGCCCAATCAATCCATTTTACCTAAATTTCAGGCAATGATTGGTATAAAACTGCTCAAATAAATAAAATAAGACTTTTAGCAGTTATGTTTTAATTTGGAAAAGTAGATATAACATCACAGAAATGCACTATATTACTTTTGATAGTATGAAAAGGATACTTCATGGAATACCAACTTAAGCATAAAATTCTGTTTCCCATAAATGGATATGCTTACAACTCACTGCGGTAACAGATTAGTGTCAAAATGGACAAGCATGGCATATTGTAGTAGAAAAGAACCATGGAACTAAATAATTTAGCCATAACTCTGGTACACCAAAAATATAAGTACGAAAATAGATATAAATAAGTAAATAATAAATGTATCAAACAATAATTACATACAAAATTCAAATCATAATGATAAATGAATGAAACTATGAAAGCACTTTAAATTATGGAATACAAGAATAGAATCAATACAAATTTCAAGGTGATACATATTATATAAACCAAGAAAAAGACAGAATATCATACCACATAGGTGAGCTGTTAAAGATGCTGCATCAATGTAATCAGATATGATAAGCCTCTCGTGTTCTTTCGGACCCCAATAATAACCCCTTAGAGACACTAAATTTGGATGCCTGATGTTTCCAAGTTTTTTTGCTTCCCTGCCAAATTCCTTCTTGCTCTTTGCAATTCCTTCTCTCAGCCACTTCACAGTCAGAACGTGACCACTTTCAAGGGTAGCTTTATAAGATGTTCCATGACAGCTTCTACCAATAATTTCTGCAGGAGCATGGGAAAGTTCCTCTGCTGTAAACACAAATGAGTTGTCAAAGAGAAGCAAATCTCCAGCCAGTCTATCTGGGGAACACACACTAAGAATAGAAGGATGCTGAGATATATATGGATCACTGGGAGGGGAAGATATGATGAGGGACATCGAAGATTTCACTTCATTCATTGCAGGGGAACTACTTATTGTTGCATGATCAGCTTGCACAGGTTTTGTTGATGACCCTTGAATGTTGGGTTCTGCAGACTCTCTGGGAGCCAATGCAATGTTACCATGCCCAAGAGGCATTGATGAAGACCTTGATGAAAATAAGTGATCCTGAGAGGAACTCAAACAAGTAGATGGTGGGTCCACACTTTGCCATTGCCCAAAAAGTTGAGGAATGGGAAACTTCTGCTTACCATCACCTTTCCCTCTTTTCGCATTGGACACCCTATAATAAATTAGTATTACCACAGTAATTACACTAAGAAAAATTGCACCAGCAATTAAAGCATATCTAACTGCATTTTTCTTGTGATCACCATGTATTCTTTTATCAGCAAAGTTGGAAATGTTTGAAGAAGGTACATCAGGAAAAATTAGTAGGTCATTTCCTGGATGAAATGATGAATCAGGAAATCTCAGCAAGTTATCAGGAACAATGCCAGACAGATTATTATATGAGACATTGAATCCAACAAGGCCTTCAGGGAAATTGTCAGGTATAGCACCCTCAAAATGGTTATTAGACAAATCAATGCATAGCAAGCTGTGGAGCATACCAATTTCTTTTGGGATCTGTCCTGAAATATTGTTTCTTCCAATATTCAGCAATTTTAGTGCTGTAAATTCACCAATTTCTTGGGGCAATGAACCATGTAAGGTATTATTTGAAAGATCAAGAGAGACCAAACTCGAATTTTGAGTAGGGAGAACTGGAACATCTGAGGAAGGGGAGATTGTGCCCTGAGAGTTTGCGAATGGGATAGGTCCAGTAAGGCTATTTCCTGAAAGATTTAGATCCCTCAATCTTGATGATGTAAACAGACTGGGAGGTAGAAGTCCATGTAGTTGGTTAAGACTGAGATCAATAACATTTATTGCAGGATATGTGCCAATCACAAGTGGAAGTTCCCCCATCAACAAGTTGTTTGAAACCTTGAAAGAGGTCAGCCTCAGAAACTGAGATGTTTCATTTGGCAAAGTTCCTGTCAATTTGTTTGAATTCAGATCTATAACTTCCACATAATTTCCCCAACTCTGAACCATGGATAAGTTTCCAGAAAGCATGTTATTACTCAAATCCACAATAGCACAACTCCCTACCCTGATAGGCAAAAAACCTGACAGTTTATTTGTGGAGAGATTCAAATTCTTCAGAGTTGCAGAAGTTATGCTTTGAACTGGACCTGCATTAAAAGAAGACAATGGAGATTGACTTTGGATGTCCAAAAATGAGTTCACAATAAAAGGCAATCAAATAGAGTATGGAACTTTAAATTACAAAGTTTCATAAACAACAACAGGTGGACATTTTGCAAACATCATGCAACAATTATGTGATGTACTCAGCATGGTTCAAGTACGGTATCTGTGCATAGAATCAAGTTCTAGAACTTGGCATCCTAAAATTATATGAATAAGAACTTTTGAACTCGAGACTAATTACCTGAAAGTTGGTTGCTGCTTAGGTCAAGTTCAGTCAAGACCATTGAATTTTCTTTGATCAGTGCTTCAGGCAAAGAACCAGATAACTGATTGTTTCCCAGACGTAGAATCTTAAGTGAAACTATAAAATTGAAAGAAGGGACATGACCGCTAAGCTGATTGAAACTGGCATCAAACACCTCCAAACTGTCAAATAAAGGAATTGGATCTTTTGCAAATAGCTCCCCGGACAACCTATTGTGGCTAATATTTAGGTACTGTAGTGAGCTAATAATTTCAGAGGACCCGTCAGCCATTGACTTCACTGATCCAGAAAACTGGTTCTGGCTAAGATCAACATGAACCACACTTTCCAGTTGGCCAAGAATACCATCTATAGCACCAGAAAAACTGTTAGCCCGCAAGTCTAAATACTTCAGCCGTCTTAGATTTCCTAAACCAGAAGGCACCATACCCCCAAAATTATTCGAAGATAGATTCAGATACACCAGATTCACCATTTTTGTCAACTCAATAGGTACATTTCCACCAAACAAATTCTGTGATATATCCAGAAACTCCAGAGAGCTTGCTGACCCTAGCTCAGAGGGGAGAATTCCCGTTAATTTATTGTTCAACAGAGAGAGGTTACGAAGCATCCCCATTCTAGCAAAGTTGGACAGACTAATGTTACCTACCAAAGCCAAATCGTTCAATGTGACCGAGGAAACCCGACCACCGCTACACTGGACTCCATACCAGTTTTGAGGACAATCATTAGAATCTGGCCAGTCACCACGATTCCAGGTACTGAAGACATGGTCCAAAGGGTCTCCCTTAATCCCTTTCTTGAACTCCAAGAGTGCATCAACATCTGAACTTCCCCTGGCAAGTCCTACCCATATCACAACAAGCAGAACAATGAACCGCATTCCCTAACCTACGCAGATAGACCCGAGACCGAAGAGGGGCTTACAGAATCTACAGCTGAAACAGCAAAATTCTGAAATGAAAGAACAGTGGAACACAAGAAACCCAATGAAACATCCAAGATCCAACTAATGGAAAGTAAATCTAACACTCTAATCCTTCACAAAAGAAGCTGAATAGAACTTCTCCATGGATACCAATTCTCTAGCAACTTACTCAGAACAGAAACACTGAATTATTTGAACAAATCCAAGAATGAAAATCAACATAAATCTTAACAACGAAGAAGTCAAACCAAGAGTGTTACCTGACCCAACAAAATCTAACTCCACGGTAATTCACTCCAAACAAATTTAGATGGAATTTCAGATCATAGACATAAATCCAAGAAAATAAAACACCAATTATACGCTCAAATAGAACAGAACTCCCAGCAATACATACCAAAACACGCAATGAGGAAGAAAAAGAGAGCAGAAAGGATAAGAGGACTCCAGATCAGAATGGATGAGAGAGATTGGTAACTAGTAGGAAGAGGTGTTCTTTTTTGGTGGTTGGCGTTGGGGGGGTGGGTGGAGAGAAGAAAGGAAATGGGAGAAGAAGTTGAGAGTCAGAAATAGATTTTCTGTGCTGGTGGGGAGGGATTGGTGAGCGAGATTGGACTTTTATCGGCAACATTCTCCCTTGGAATCTTCATCTGCTCCTGTGGTGGTGGAAGGAGAAGGAATCAAGAAAAGAGACAAGGAAGACAAGATCCCTGCTGAGGAGTTTGGGGAGAGAGAGATAATGGGACTGTGGTACAGAGCGGGGTAGAGAGAGCCAACGAAGCCCCCTCTGCTTTCTCTTTCTCTCTCCACGCAGTACTGCAGTGGAGAGGTACGGTTGGCTTTCCAGCGATGCCTGCAGTCGAGGAGGTGTGTCAACAAGTATTCGTATGCCATTACTGTAGCAGCGCGGTTGGTAAAAACTTGGATTAGAGACATGATTTTTTAGATGACGATTAAATTTTAAATTTCTGGATATACATGTTGAAAGGCGGGGGCTGATGCTCCTGCATCATAATGAAAGTAGACTAACATATTTATTAATTGATGAAAAAAATATGTAAAAAAAATTATGATCCAAATCGAATAATCGTCTAATGGATTAGAAATCTAATAAAAAACTACATCAAAATTTATTTTCTCATATCTTTTTTCTACTAAAAAAAAATATTCGAATAACATTTGAAACCGAATACCAGGTTTTCATCCCATAAAAAAGGCATGGGAAGATTGTAAGAAAGAATGCGAAAATTTTTACTTGGAAAGACTTTCGAGCATGTTAAAATTAATTACTGATTAAGGGGCATAAGAAAAGGCATGCCATGCTATTGTAAGAACAATGCATGTTAAAGTTAATGGAATACCGCTAAAATGATAGCCTGGTTAATAGGGACTTAAACCTTTCATTCACCGATCACAGGTTCAAGGCATGATCCCTGCGGGTGACTCGATTAAATTCAGGATGTGCCCTGGAGTACGTGACCGGGATGGGTAGAGAGTGCACTACTCAGTCGGTTTAGCGGGATCAGGCTGACGTACTCATCTATGATAGAGAGGACAAGCGAAAAATGTTGCCCGTATCGAACATGGTCTGGCAAGGAAGGGGTCCCAGTGGAGGGTAGCTATGAATGGGATTTATTCCCTTTTCCCTTTTCTTTATCAAAAAAAAAGTTAATGAAAATTTTTACATGGGAAGTCTATGAAAAACATTAAAGTTAAATTACTGATTAAGGGGCATAAGAAAAAATACTTCTAAGGGGGAAAACCTAAGAGATAAACGAAATATATTATTGAAATTGTAATTTTTACATGGGAAGACTTTGGTGACTAAGGGGCCATAAGAAAGGCATGGGAAGACTGTAAGAAAGAATGCGGAAAGTTTTACATGGGAAGACTTTGGGGCATGTTAAAGTTAATTACTATTAAGGGGCATAAGAAAGGGCATGCCATGCTATTGTAAGAAACAATGCATGTTAAAATTAATGGAATACCACTAAGATGGTAGCTCGGTTGGTAGGGACTTAAACCTTTCACTCACCGATCACTGGTTCGAGGCATGATCCCTGCGGGTGACTTGATTAAATCCATAATGTGCCCAGGAGCACGTGATCCGGATGGGTGGTGTTACGGCCGTTATGATGACGTGGCATATCTCAGATTTCGCTGGACGTGATTCGAGCCACGTGGAGTTTTTTCGGCAAAGTCAGATGTGGCTCCGCCTCGGTCAAAGTCGAGGTCAGTCCAGGCCTTCTTGCCGCTCCGCCAGGTGTCCACCCAAGAGGGGTCCACCTCGGCCGAAGCCGGCGGCCCCCCTTCTCCCTCGCCAGGTGGCACCCTGAGACGGTCCCACCTCGGCCGAGATCGAGCCGGGCCCCCTCGCTCCTTCGCCAGGTGGCGCCCGGAGACGGATCACCTCGGCCGAAGTCGAGCGCCCCTCTGCCGCTCCGCCGGGTGTCCACCCAGGAGGGGTCCACCTCGATCGAAGCCAGCGGCCCCCTGCTCCCTCGCCAGGTGGCGCCCTGAGACAGTCCCACCTCGGCCAAGGTCGAGCCGGGTCCCCTCGTTCCTTCGCCAGGTGGCGCCCGGAGACGGGACCACCTCGGCCGAAGTCGAGCGCCTCTCTGCCGCTCCGCCAGGTATCCACCCAGGAGGGGTCCACCTCGGCCGAGGCAGGCCAACCTGTGCAGATAAGCTTCCGAGGAGCAGGAGCGCGAGCTTCGAAATTGCCCCTCGAGCCGTGCACGCCGCACCCCGAGAAAAGCGCTCGTACAATCGGCAGCGACACGCGAAACATCACTTACATCGGCCTGACAGGTTCCGCAGTCAAGAGGCGAAGTCCTGACAAAACAGGACCCGATAACGGGCATCGTCGGTGCCTGGGAAGAAGAGCGCTCACGCTCGTCCCAGGGTCTGGTCAGCGGTCTGACCGACGCCCTCCCTTTACTCTTTCCTCGCTAGGCTCGGCAAGCAAGGCAGGGAAGCCGCCTGATCCAGAAGGGGAAAGGGGAAAGAGATGAAGGGGAGGAGGTGAAAGCGACGAAGGAGTCTTTCAAGGGCGGCAAACGAAAAGGCAACATGAGGAGTTAAAAGGAAGGGGAGAGTAGATGACAAGGTAAGCAAGAAACGAAGGCTGGGAACCAAAAAAGCACCAAGAGCAGGATCCGAAATCCCGAGAGGGGACCTTCGGCGCGAGCTCGGTGGAGGGACCCAGCCAGATTTCTGTCCTTTCTGAGATCTTTCTTGCTAGCACAATCTCTAAGTCTGGGACTCCTTCGGGAGCTCGCTTGGGAGATTCTGTTCCCTCTCGCCGTTCACTAACTTGACCGTCGGAGCTCCCTCGCCGGGACACCCGGCCAGGGCTTCTAACCTTGTCTTGCAGGATCGAGAGCCAGGAGACCCCAGGGGCGAGGCGGTCTAGACGAATCGGCGGCTCCGAAGTCACAAGCACGGCGGCGAGATCGACAACAGATTGGCGCGCCAGGTAGGGGGGCAGGACAACACCCCCAGTGGGAGTTAGCTTTTTGTGAACGAAGCGCGCTCCGACCATGGTGGTCACGCGTGGACGCGAAACGTCCACCAGCCGAGTAAGGGAGGTCCCCTCCCCTCAGGGGCTACACAGCCCGGAGAGGGAGCTCCCTGCTCCCCCTCCTCTTCCACCACAGCCGACCTCGGCGGACGGACCTTTTGCGGCTGTCCTCCAGCAGCTACAGACCTTGACTACGGCAGTTCGGCAGCTACAACATCAGCAGCGCTCCTTGGCCACGCAGCCTCAGCCAGGGACCCCTGCGACTCGAGCCACGGGGCCATGCGGGAGCCTGTGCTCCATCCACGGCGGGCCATCCCAACCATGGGCAGCCTCCAATCCTCGCGGGAGCCACCAAACTCTCGCAAAAAGAAATTACTCTAGTTCGGCGGATCACGAGAGTCGATCCCCGACCGATGAAGCCGAGACAACGTGTCGTAGCAAGCGACGCCGAGGCAAGACCCTGCGCCGAGACCGATCGGCGTCCCCTTCACCAGCAGCCTCGGTGGAAGATTCCACTAACGAGGCCATCAGGCGCCAGGCCAAGAGGCGCCTAGAGGACCACGAGCGCAAATTGGCAGAGTTCGCATGCCGATTTGCCGACCTGCAGAACTCCTCGACAGACCCGGCGGGCTACGACTCCCATCCCCCCTTTTCCGAAGAAATCCAGGCGGAGCCTATTCCGAACCGGTTCTGCATGCCGCAGGTAGATCCCTACGACGGGACCACCGACCCTTTGGACCATCTGGAGAGCTACAAGGCTCTCATGAGGGTCCAGGGGGCCACGGATGCTCTTTTGTGCATTACCTTCCCCGCTACCCTCCGGAAGGCTGCTCGAGTCTGGTTCACCCGCCTCGAGCCCGGATCCATCTGCTCCTTCCATCAGTTGGAAGGAAAGTTTGTGGCGCACTTCGACGCCTGTCGGAAGCTGCCAAGAGAGGTGGACAGCCTCTTCTCTATCCGCCAGCAAGACCAGGAGCTGCTTCGGGACTACATCACCCGTTTCAAGACCGCTGCCCTGGAGATCTATAGCCTGGACGAGCCTGTTGCCATGCTGGCTTTAAAGCGCGGGCTCAAGACGTCCCGCCTGACCTATTTCGTGGACAAAAAACTCCCAGGACGTACTCCAAGCTCCTCCTCCATGTCCACAAGTACATCCGAGTGGAGGAGGCCGATCGCACCCGCCGAGAGCTGGACGGGAGGACCTTGAAGAAGCCGGCCCCGAGAGACGTTCCAAGGGCCCGGCGGCCTGGGCCATCTGCCGACCCTCATCCAAATCCGAAGCTGAAGGGCGAGGCCACCCCGGAGCGAAGGTTCACCCCTCTCCTCGCTCCCGGTACGAAGATCCTCATGAAAATTGAGGGCGAGCACTACCTCCGCCGACCTCCTCCTCAGAACCCAAGAAGCACCCGCGACAAGTCGAAGTACTGCCAGTTCCACCGCGAGCATGGCCACGACACAGAGGAGTGTCATAATCTGAAGCGAGAAACCGAGGAGCTGATCAAAAGATGCTACCTCAGGAAGTTCATGAGGAACGAGGCCCTGGAGGAGGGAAAGCCGCTCGCGGCCTTACCCCCGGTTCCCGCGATCGACAACCGTCCGACGGAAAAGCCAGTGGGCATGATCTCTTGTGGAATCGGGCGGGCGGCAAAGAGAGCCCGGGAGGTCGGGAACCCAGAGGATGTACCCCCTTCTGAGAATGGGAGTGAAAACAAAAATGTAAATAACGATGCTGTGGTGGTCAAGATGACCATCGCGAAGAATCCTGTACATCGAATTATGGTAGATAGTGGAAGCTCCGCTGACGTGCTTTTTTATGATGCTTTCTCTCGAATGAATCTGTCCCATGATCAGCTAAGGCCGGTGCACACCCTTCTGGTAGGCTTTACCGGGGACTCGGTGGGGGTCGAAGGGGAGATCACTCTCCCGGTCACCGCTGGATCCCCACCTCGACATACCACAGTCATGATGACATTCACCGTCGTCAAGCTTCCTTCGCCTTACAACGCGATCCTCGGGCGCCCGGGGCTCAACCAGCTGGATGCCATGATTTCTACGAAGCGGTTGCTAGTGCAATTCCCCACAGCCTCTGGGCCTGGGGTGATGAGGGGTTCGACCCAGCCAATTCAGCATTGCCTCCAAACGATCCCAGGTGCCCGGGGTGCCGAGCTCGGCCCCGATGTCGACGACCTCGACCTAAGGGAGAAGGAACCCAGGGGAGGACCCGTAGAGCGTCTGTTGACTTATCTCCTCGGTTCGGACCCTCTGAAGACTATGCAGGTGGGGGCCCAACTCTCGGAGGAGGAACGGGCCCGCCTGTTGGAATTCCTCCGCATGAACACGGACGTGTTTTCCTGGTCCGCAGCCAACATGCCGGGCATTCCCCCTGAGATCATTACGCACAGGCTGAACGTGGACCCGAGGTGCCCCGGTCCGCCAGAAGAAGAGGAGTTTCGCCGCGGAAAGGCAGAGGGCCATCAACGAAGAGGTGGAGAAACTCCTCGCCGCCGGTTTTGTGTGGGAAGTTCAGTATCCCAGCTGGCTGGCGAATGTGGTCATGGTGAAGAAGAGCAGTGGCAAGTGAAGGATCTGTGTGGACTACACCGACCTCAACCGAGCCTGCCCGAAGGACAGCTTCCCTCTTCTGAAGATTGACCAGCTGGTCGACACCACCTTAGGGCATCGCCTCCTCTCTTTCATGGATGCTTTCTCCGGGTACAACCAGATCCGAATAAACCCGGAGGACGAAGAGCACACCGCCTTCGTCACCGACCGTGAAACTTTCTGTTACAGGATGATGCCGTTTGGCCTCAAGAACGTCGGGGCCATGTACCAGCGACTGGTCAACAAGGTCTTTAAGGACCAGATCGGCCGCAACATGCAGGTGTACGTGGATGATATGCTGGTAATGAGCAAGCCCCTCTCGGATCACGTTGCCGACCTGGCGGAGACCTTCGGCAACCTCCGACTTCATCAGATGAAGCTGAACCCGGCGAAGTGCGCCTTCGGCGTCTCCGCCGGGAAATTCCTGGGGTTCATGGTAACCCAAAGAGGGATTGAAGTCAACCCGGAAAAGGTCCAGGCCATCCTGGACATAGAGCTGCCCGCCTCCAAGAAGCAAGTCCAGTGACTCACCGACCGGATAGCCGCCCTGAGCTGGTTCATCTCAAGGTCGGCCGACCGTTGCCGACCCTTTTTCAAAGTGCTGAGGAAGATGAACGGCTTCGCCTGAACTGATGAGTGCCAGGAGGCGTTTGAAGAGCTGAAGAAGATGCTTGCATCGCCCCCACTACTTTCTAGGCCCGAAGAAGGAGAGGAACTCATCCTCCACCTGGCAGTCACCCCGGAGGCCATCAGATCGGTCCTAGTTCGGACCGACGACCAGGGAGTCCAGCGACCGGTGTACTACACCAGCAAACTTCTCCACGATGCGGAGCTCAGGTATTCCCAGCCCGAAAAGCTCATTTTTGCATTAATAGTGTCTACTCAGCGTCTCAGGCCTTATTTCCAAGCGCATCCCATTGTCGTCCTGACGGATCAGCCGCTGAAAGCGATACTCAGCCAACCCGACACATCGGGACGATTGGCGAAGTGGGCACTCAAGCTCAGCGAATTCGATATCGCTTATAGGCCGAGGTCGGCCATGAAAGCGCAGGTGCTGGCCGACTTCTTGGTCGAGTGCGCAGGCCTGGACAAGGAGCCAGAGGGGGACTCTCTGCACCCGCAATTTAAACCAGGCCTCGAGGAACCCGAAGAGGACGCGTGGATCCTTCACGTAGATGGAGCCTCGAACTCCGGCGGGAGCGGAGCTGGTCTCATTCTTGCAAACGGCGATGGGGTCGTCATTGAATGTGCACTCCGTTTTCAGTTCGCCGCAACCAACAACCAGGCGGAATACGAGGCGCTCCTCGCTGGGCTGAGAGTCTCCCGCGAGCTGGGCGTAGCCAACCTCAAAGCCTTCACTGATTCCCAGCTGGTGGCCGGACAGATCTCCAGAGAATATGCTGCGCATGACCCTCAAATGGTGAAATATCTGGAGCTCGTCAAAACGAGCGCGGCCGAATTTCGGCGCTTCAGCATCTCCCATATATCCCGCAGGGAAAATGCCCGTGCGGACGCTCTCTCCCGGCTGGCGACCCTGTCGGACTCGTTGCTGGGTCGCGCTCATATAGAGCGCCTCAAGGCCCCGAGTTACGAGACCCCTATAGAGGTCCAACAGGTCAGCCACAAGCCTAGCTGGATGGACAAGTACGCCGAGTACATAACCGGCGGCACCTTACCAGAGGACCGTGCAGTGGCCCGCCTTATCAAAAAGAAGGCCGCGCGGTTCGTCCTGATGGATGGGCAGCTGTATCGGAGGTCTTACTCCTATCCCCTCCTCAAGTTCCTGAGACCCGCGGAGGCCACACTCGTGCTCCAGGAAATCCATGAGGGCATCTGCGGGAACCACGTGGGGGGCAGAACGCTAGCCTACAAGGCCCTCTGCCAAGGTTATTTCTGGGAGACGATGAATGAGGACGCCGCCGATTTCATGAAGAAGTGTGATCGGTGCCAACGGCACGCCGTGGTGTAGCGGCAGCCCTCCACTCCACTCTCCCAGCTCTCGGCTCCGTGGCCGTTCGCCCAATGGGGAATGGACCTCCTAGGACCATTTCCCCCGACGTCCGGATAGCGAAAGTTCCTGATCGTGGCCATCGACTACTTCACGAAGTGGGTTGAGGCCGAACCCCTGGCGCGGATCACAGAGGCAAACATCGCCAAGTTTTTCTGGAAGTCAATCATTTGCCGTTTCGGCCTCCCCCATACCGTGATCACCGATAACGGACATCAGTTCGACTGCCGGGAGTTTGAAGAATTCTGTAGTAATCTCGGTATCCACCATCGCTTCACCTCGGTGGCGCACCCGTAGACAAATGGAGAAGCCGAGGTCACGAATAGGACCATCTTGCAAGGCCTCCAGACGAGGCTGGATCAGGCCAAGGGCAGGTGGGCAGAAGAGCTCCCGAGCATCCTGTGGGCATACCACACCACCCCAAGGACAGCCACCGATGAGACCCCGTTCAATCTCGTCTTCGGAGCCGAAGCGGTTATCCCGATTGAGCCCAGTCTACCCACCATGCGTGTGGAGCAGTACGACGAAGCGGAGAACCCCGCCAGGATGATGCTCAACCTGGACCTTCTTGAGGAGACGAGGGACAAGGCCCGAGTCCGAATGGCGGCGTACAGGCAGTGAGTGGCCAGGTACTACAACTCCCGGGTGCGACCAAAGTCCTTTCGCCCCAGAGATCTGGTGCTCCGGCGCGCTGAAGCTTCTCAGCCACGAGAGTGCGGGAAGCTCTCCCCGAACTAGGAAGGCCCGTACAGGGTGGCGGAAGTCCTCCCTCACGAGGCCTATTACCTGGAGGAATTAGGACGATCCAGATTCCCTCGGACTTGGAACGCCTCGAACCTAAGGATGTATTATCAATAATGTAAGGTTCCCCGAACTCCTGCAATAAAATTCCTTTACTTCAAATGCTTTTTCTCGCTTCGTAGGAAAAGAGGCGCCTGGCTCTGAGTTCGGCAAACACGGCTGTGGCCAGAGACCCGAGAAAGCGAGAAGTCCCGGACTTCGGTCTAGAAGGTGGGGCGAAGCCCAGCTCGCCCACGCGATCATGGAGAACAGCTCGGCAAGCCGCGCTAGGCTTGGATAAAGCCTGCGGCCCCGGGGTTCAGTTCGGAAGTCCCGAACTTCGGTCTGAAAGGCGGGGCAGAGCCCAGCTTGCCCATGCGATCACGGAGAACAGCTCGGCAAGCCGCACGAGGCTTGGATAAAGCCTGTGGCCCCAGGGTTCCGTCCAGAAGTCCCGGACTTCGGTCTGGAAGGCGGGGCAGAGCCCAACTCGCCCACGCGATCACGGAGAACAGCTCGACAAGCCGGCAAGGCTTGGATAAAGCCTGCAGCCCCGGGGTTCAGTCCGGAAGTCCTGGACTTCGGTCTGGAAGGTGGGGCAGAGCCCAGCTCACCCACGCGATCATGGAGAACAGCTCGGCAAGCTGTGCGAGGCTTGGATAAAGCCTGCAGCCCCGGGGTTCAGTCCGGAAGTCCCGGACTTCGTCTGGAAGGCGGGGCAGAGCCCAGCTCGCCCACGCGATCACGGAGAATAGCTCGGCAAGCCGCGCAAGGCTTGGATAAAGCCTACGGCATCGGGGTTTAGTCCAGAAGTCCCAGACTTCGGTCCGGAAGGCGGGGCAGAGCCTAGCTCGCCCACGCAATCATGGAGAGCGGCCCGGCAAGCCCAAAGGACTCACGCAAGGCCTGCTCTACTGTCGCTCAACCCGGAAGCTCCGAACTTTGATCTGAATGCTGGATGGGACCCAGTCTACCCGCGAACTCAGCCCGGAGCAAGCCGCAGGACCTCGTCTCGGCACTCGACACAAACATCTCGACAAGACACAAAAAAAAAGAGAAAAAGAAAAGGGAGACAAGGTCGATACTTAACAAGATCGGGTCTTTCATTACTTTGAAAAAGTGCTACAACGGAGGAGTCCCGACAGGCCGGGAGTCCTTAAAAAAAAAAAAGAGAGAGAGATACAACTGGGGGCCTAGTTCGGCGCGGTGGCAGAATCTTCAGGCCATGGCGTGCACTCCCCGTCTTCGTCATCGACAGCTGGCTGCTTGGAGGGCTGCTCTGGAGCTGCAGCCGCGTCACCCGCTGCAACTGGAGCCTCGCCGGTGGGCTCCTGCCTTCTACACCCAAGCACCACCCCACTGAGGTCGAGCTCGGGGTAGAAGGAGCCCACCTTCTCCAGGCACACCTGGAACCCCTTCAGAAAGGAGTCCACGGTGGCCTCCCGGACCTCCGAGATGTATTCGTCGGAGGCCTCGGGATGGCCTCCTGCACCTCCCGCTTCGAAGCCTCCAGGAGCCCGTTGATGTAGGCGCTCCGCTCCTTGGCCGCGCTCGCCTCCCTCCGGGCCTCCTCCAACTGGCACTCCAATGACTGGGACTGAGCTCGGAGACAAGTCCTCTCCGCCACGTCCTCCTCCATGCGCCGCTGGTTGGAGATCCTCTCCTCGGACAGAGAGGACTCCAGTTCCTTGACGCGCCCCTCGGCGCGCGCCAGGTCCGATTGCAGGGCCTGGTTACTCCCCCGCAGCTCGACCCCCTTCTCCATGAGGTCCTTCATGTCAGCTGCGAGCTTACCGAGCTTCTCCTCCTTCTCGGCATCTTTCTTGGCGTACCCTGCGAGGAAATTCCTTAACAGGAGCATGTTGGTCCCGATCTGCACGAAAAGGTGAATTGGTCAGTAAGGAGTTAGCTGGAATTGTAAAGGAGAAGGATCCGAGCTCGGACTTACCGTGAAGAGCTACGGGAGAATCCCGAGCAGAGCATCAGCATAGTCCCGGCCACCCCGAAGTCGACGGTCCCGGGAAGTGCAGGCGAACTCCATCACCTTCTCCGCGAGCCCCTGATCGTGGATCACGGAGCATCGACTCGTGATGGTCGGCGGCGGGGCGGAAAGATCGACGGAAGGAGCGACCGCCCCCTGGGCCGGACTGCCACCGGCAGGGTAGCTGGAGTCGCGGGCGGCGCCGTCGGAGCTGCGGTGGAGGTGGGCACTGCCCGGGAGGGAACCGGGCCTCCCTCTTCTGCGGCCCCTTCAAGGCGGATGACGGGGGCATCGGCGGCCCGGGCCCGAGGTGGCCTAGGCACGGGAGCTGCAACTGCTGGACCGGGAGCGGGCGTCGGCACGACCTCCCGGCTCATCTCGGTGCGAGCCCTCTTCGCCGCGGGCTCGTCTCCCTCGGCGTCATCCCTCTGAGCCGTGCCCTCCAGAAGATTTTCCAGGGAGAACTTCAATCTGCAATGGAAAGGAGGTCGGTCAGCCAAGTTAAAGGGAGAAGGGGAAAAGGGGGGAAGTGCAGAATAGAAGAAAAAGCTGAGCCTCACCTGGCTCTCGGATGGGACTGATCCCCGCCTCGAATAAGTTTGCCCCGAGAGCAGAACATCGAGCGGGGGAACCACGTTGCTCAATAGCTGGGAGTAAGCCTACTGGTCCGCCGGCTCGACTTGGAAGTTCCTGTTCGGGGACCGATCTGGTTCGCTCCAGGCCCAGTCGACGTCCTCGACCGAGGCGAAAAAGAACCGATTCTTCCAACCCTTGATGGAGGAAGGGAGGTCGAACCGGAGACACCTAGGCCGGGATGAAATGTACCACTAGCCATCATGGTGGAGTACCGCTTCAGGGTGAAAAGAGCCCTGAAGAGGGAGAAATGGGCAACGAACCCGTGGAAGTGGCAGAAAACGATGAAGGAGAAGATGACCAGTATGGCGTTGGAAGCCAACTGGGCCGGGACCAGGCGGAAATGACTGAGGAAAGAAAGAAAAAGGGGTGCAGAGGAAACCGAAGACCCCCAAGGAGGAAGTCCTCGTAGAAAGCTATGCGGCCGGGACCACTCAAGGTGGCGCGATCCCCAGGCCGTGGAAGAAAAAGATGGATCGACCCCGGGATGCCATAAACTTCCCAGAGCAAGGAAAGGTCACCTTCGGTCATCGTTGAAACGTGACGGAGGGACCGACAGAAGGAAAGACCAGAGGAGGAAGAGAAGAGATAGGACGGGCAGAGAATACAGGGGGAGACCTAAGACCCCTAGGGATGCCTATGGTGATACCCCCAGGCTAGAGTCGCCTGCGGGTCTCCTCCGGGATCACCTCCGCTTCCGAGGAGGAAGACGATGGAGTCCTCGGCCGGGACGGACCGGCCTCGTCTGGGTTAGACAAAACATGGCAGCGGTGCGCCATGGAGAAGAAGGTGGTGAGGAAAAGTCGCTAAAGGAAAGGGACGGAGCAAGAAAAAAAATGGAAGCACTCACCGAAATAAACTGTGCAAAAGAGGTAGCAACCCGGGGGAGTGGGAGATAGCCTGTTGCAAACCGCCGACGGAGCGTGAGAAAGGGAAAGGGCCTCGTTCCGGAAAGTCCCCTCCTTTTCAAATTCGATCGGCAGCGATCGTACCCGTCATTCCGTTCCGGACCATCGATGGATGCCGCGTGGACGCACGCCTGACACCGACGCCTTGGTTGCAGGGAAACGGCCTCTATTTCGAAGCGACACATTAATTACGGCCAGAGAGACGACACGTGGCAGCCTCTTATAGGGCTTTGGGCGCAACGAGGAACGGCGACGAGGATCGTGGCAATCATGGCACAAGATCTTCGCCTCCCCCATATCATCTCCGCATTAAATCCCCACGTTCCGAGCCATGACGCCTCAACGGAACGAGGGGACGGGGGACAACTGTTACGGCCGTTACGATGATGTGGCATATCTCAGATTTCGCTGGACGTGATTCGAGCCACGTGGAGTTTTTTCGGCAAAGTCAGACGTGGCTCTACCTCGGTCGAAGTCGAGGTCGATCCAGGCCTTCTTACCGCTCCGCCAGGTGTCCACCCAGGAGGGGTCCACCTCGGTCAAAGCCGGCGGCCCCCCTGCTCCCTCGCCAGGTGGCACCCTGAGATGGTCCCACCTCGGCCGAGGTCGAGCCGGGCACCCTCGCTCCTTCGCCAGGTGGTGCCCGGAGACGGGATCACCTCGATCGAAGTCGAGCACCCCTCTACCGCTCCGCCAGGTGTCCACCCAGGAGGGGTCCACCTCGGCCGAAGCCGGTGGACCATGCTCCCTCGCCAGGTGGTGCCCTGAGACGGTCCCACCTCGGCCGAGGTCGAGCTAGGCCCCCTCGTTCCTTCGCCAGGTGGCGCCCGGAGATGGGACCACCTCGGTCGAAGTCGAGCGCCCCTCTGCTGCTCCGCCAAGTGTCCACCCAGGAGGGGTCCACCTCGGCCGAAGCCGGTGGCCCCCCTGCTCCCTCGCCAGGTGGCACCCTGAGACGGCCCCACCTCGACCGAGGTCAAGCCGGGCCCCCTCGCTCCTTCGCTAGGTGGCGCCCGGAGACGGGACCACCTCGGCCGAAGTCGAGCGTCCCTCTGCCGCTCCGCCAGGTGTCCACCCAGGAGGGGTCCACCTCGGCTGAAGCCAGCAGCCCCCCTACTCCCTCGCCAGGTGGCACCCTGAGATGGTCCCACCTCGGCCAAGGTCGAGCCAGGCCCCCTCGCTCCTTCGCCAGGTGGCGCCCGAAGACTGGACCACCTCGGCCGAAGCCGAGCGCCCCTCTGCCGCTCCATCAGGTGTCCATCCAGGAGGGGTCCACCTCGGCCGAGGCAAGCCAACCTGTGCAGAGAAGCTTCCGAGGAGCAGGAGCGCGAGCTCCGAGATTGCCCCTCGAGCCGTGCGCGCCGCACGCCGAGAAAAGCGCCCGTACGATTGGCAGCGACACGCGAAACATCGCTTACATCGGCCCGATAGGTTTCGCAGTCGAGAGGCGAAGTCCTGACAAAATAGGACCCGATAACGGGCATCGTCGGTGCCTGGGAAGAAGAGCGCTCACGCTCGTCCCAAGGTCTGGTTGGCGGTCTGACCGGCGCCCTCCCTTTACTCTTTCCTCGCTAGGCTCGGCAAGCAAGGCGGGGAAGCCGCCTGATCCATAAGGGGAAAGGAGAAAGAGATGAAGGGGAGGAGGTGAAAGCGACGAAGGAGTCTCCCAAGGGCGGCAAACGAAAAGGCAACATGAGGAGTTAAAAGGAAGGGGAGAGTAGACGACAAGGTAAGCAAGAAACGAAGGCTGGGAACCAAAAAAGCACCAAGAGCAGGATCTGAAATCCCGAGAGGGGACCTTCGGTGCGAGCTCGGTGGAGGGACCCGACCATATTTCTGTCCTTTCTGAGATCTTTCTTGCTAGCACAATCTCTAAGTCTGGGACTCCTTCAGGAGCTTGCTTAGGAGATTCTGTTCCCTCTCGCCGTTCACTAACTTGACCGTCGGAGCTCCCTCGCCAAGACACCCGGCCAGGGCTTCTGACCTTGTCTTGCAGGATCGAGAGCCAGGAGACCCCAGGGGCGAGGCGGTCTAGACGGATCGGCGGCTCTGAAGCCACAGGCGCGGCGGCGAGATCGGCAACAGGTGGAGAGCGCACTACTCCGTCGGTTTAGCGGGATCAGGCTGACGTACTCACCTATGATGGAGAGGACAAGTGGAAAATATAGCCTGTATAGAACATGGTATGGCAAAGGAGTTCCAGTGGAGGGTAGCTACGATGGGATTTTTTCCCCTTTCCCTTTTCTTTATCAAAAAAAAGTTAATGGAAATTTTTACATGGGAAGTCTATGGGGCACGTTAAAGTTAAATTACTGTTTAAGGGGCATAAAAAAATACTTCTAAGGAGGAAAACATGAGAGATAAATGAAACATATTATTGAAATTGTAATTTTTGCATGGGAAGACTTTGGTGACTAAGGGGCCATAAGAAAGGCAGGGGAAGACTGTGAGAAAGAATGCAGAAATTTTTACGTGGGAAGACTTTGGAGCATGTTAAAGTTAATTACTGATTAAGGGGCATAAGAGAGGGCATGCCATGCTATTGTAAGAAACAATGTGATGGGGACCTTGAGCAGATTCTAGCTAGTCCAGATCCCAGCCAGTCCAGTCCAGATCTCGGTGCCAGCCAACACGATCTTGATGTATTTTATGGGTGTACGTGGGTTTAGGATATCTCCGAATCGGAGATCAGTTTTTATTTCTGTTTAGAGTTATCGAAATCCCTAGTAGTTCTGATTATTTTGAGTATGTTTTAGGATTTATATTTATCTTATCGGCTGTTTTAGGATTTGTTCGGATCTATTTCAGAGGTTCCGGTTGTTTATTTTATTTAAGGTGATGTTTTGTCATGAAGAAAATAGCGAAGAATTTATTGAGAAAAAAAATCAGGACGTGTCCCTCCTTTCCCCCCCTCTCCGTCTCTTCTCAGTTCTTCTTCTCTCTCTTCCCCTTGTCTCTATTTCTGCTAATCTCAAGTACTTAGTTTAACCCACGATTTTCCACTGTTGCTAACCATTCGAAAGTCTCCGCACGACCGTCACCGCTCCAACTCCTCTGTTCTTCCTGCTTCCCGTCACCTGCAGTCGCCAACGTCAACCGACCAGCCCTAGAGTCCCCGCACGACCGTCACCGCTCCAACTCCTCTATTCTTCCTGCTTCCCGTCACCTACAGCCGCCAACATCGACCGGCCAGCCCTAGAGCCGCGTCTCCTCTCCCTTCACCAAAAAGCAGAGACCCTCTGCCCCTTCCTCCATCTCTGCTCGCAACGCCGGAAGCTGACGTTCAGAGAGATCCACCGCCGAGGCCCCATTTCCTACCGGATCTGCCAAGCTTCTCCCACAACCGTCGTCCAAACCCACAGCCACCGATCGGAATCGCCCAATCCTCCCTCCTATCGATGCCTCCCACCGGAACTCCTCTCGTGCCGACCTGCCTCCCGTCCATGTCGTCGCCTCCGCCCAGCGCCATCGCCTGTGAAGTCCCTCCACAGGCCCCTCCCATGAAGCCTCCTGCCGGAACTCCGCTCCACCGTCGCCAGTCACCTCTAAGACCACTGCCGGTCGATCCGCCGTCGCCGCCCAATGCCGACACCGGTGAATCTGGTCGCAAGCCCTTCGGCCTCTATTTTCTTGTGATGATCCGTGGAGAAAAAAGGCTCAGCACGAACGTGAAAGCATTTCACGTTCCTATTACCAACTTCTGAGCTGCACGGATCTCAGAGCTATTCCAAGATCTGTGAAGCACGGTTTCCAGAGCTACACAGATCCTAAAGCCTCACAGGTATCAGAACATTGTGTTTATTGGTTTCTATTTATTTTGTTTGATTTGGGATTGACAATATTGCTTGTTTTTTGATGATTTAGGTCCGACGGCTTCAGATCTATCTCGCTCGCAAACCACTAGTCCGGATTTTGACTACCTCTAGATAATCTCACTCTTCCAGAATTTATGATATTCCATGTTTTGGGTAAGACCACTTCGACAACTTGAGCCAATTAATTACTGGATTATCTTTTATTTAATTAGATCTGATTTTATTAAATTGGAAAGCCCTAACCTAGTGGTCATTTCCTAACAATCAACGGTCCAATATCTTGAATATTTTGACCGTGCATGCCGATCGAGTCAATTCCTAGATTGGATCTTGATTTGACTAGGATTATTTCTTAGTTTAAATTCTTAATTGCATTGATTATCTGCTGGTCTTTATCTTTAATTACTTCATTAATTGTTTCATTGATCTCATTAAGGTCCTTAGGTTTAGGATTTATCGGCCCGTCCCGCACCAACTTGGTATTAGAGCAATAGGTTAGGTTAGGGTCAATTTCAATTTTTAATTTTGCATGACAACTAGGTCAGGGATCAAATATCAATCAGAACCTTCTTCCTTAAATAACAAAATGGATCCCAGTTTAGAAGTTGTCCTTCAGGGAATTATTGGTAAACTTGAAGCAATTGATAGCAAGTTAGGATCTTTAGATGCAAGGATAAGAACCCTTGAAGAGGAACAACTAGTGAATACAAATCATCCTATTAGGAACTCTTCATCAAGAGTTACAGATCCTAGAGACCCTAGAGACCGAAATGACTACCCGGGTTATGATGGTGGTCGTACTCATACCCTTCGACCTGACCCTAGGGATCGACATGATTATCCAGGTTTTGATGTAGGTAGTCATCAAACACTTAGACCTTATCGCAACCCAATTGATCAGGAAGAACGAATCATGAGGAGTGTTAAGGTTGATGCCCGAGTTTTGTAGGTCGCCTGGATCCCAAAGAATACATTGACTGGGAAGCTGATATGGATCACTATTTCACTTGGTATGACATGTCTGAGGATAGAAAAGTTAGGTTTGTCCAAATGAGGTTGTTGGATCAAGCCAAATTATATTCGCACAATGTTCAGAGATTAGCCACTCATAGAAGACAAGACCCCATGGGATGAGATGAAGGATAAGCTTCATGAGAAGTATCTTCCTGCATCTTATCAACAGCGACTCCTGGTCCAATGGCAAAGGTTGACCCAGGGAACCGGATCTGTAAATAATTACATTGATAAATTTGATGAATATCTTATTCGATGTAATGTGAATGAAGACCCGTCTGTCACTTTATCCCGGTTTAGAGCTGGTCTGAGAGTGGATATTCAAAAAGAACTATTTTTGAAAGAGGTTTATAATCTAGAACAAGCATATCAATTAGTCCAGGACTATGAAAGATTCCAGAGGATGTCTATCACACGTAGAACTAAACCTTCTAGACCAGGAGTTTTAGGTCCACAACCTAACATGAGTTAGACCCCTGGTAGTCAACCCCTGTCTACAACCCCACCAATTAAGAGAGATGAGAAAGGAAAAGGGATTATAGGAGATACTTTCCGAGGAAGTAGCTCTAAGATCCGCTGCTTCAGGTGTAACAGAATAGGTCATGTGGCTAGTCAATATCCTTTTAGAACATTGCATATAGGGGAACTTGAAGAACATGAAGATCTAAGTAATATCCTTGAAGAAGAAGTTTACACTGCTGATCCAGGATTAGCCGATGCCTACAAAGAATATGACCATGAGGGTAGAGCTGAAGAATGATTAGGAGTTAATTTGATTAATATAAGTAATCAAATGAATAAACGACTAGCAGATTCTCACCAGCAAGTTAAGGATTTTACTGAGCAGTTTCCATCAGCAGGCCCATTCAAAATTTTAAAGAAAATTGGACTGAATACATATGTTATTGATCTACCATTTGATTATGGGAATTGTCCTACTTTCAATATTTTGGATCTAATTGAATATGAAGAACCAGCATTGACACCTAGTGATCCATTTGAGCCTGCATCTTCTTTTGAGAGTGACCCTCCTCTTGAGAGCCCACAAGCCCAAATGAGAGGAAAGCACGATAAGATCAAATGTATTTTGGATGAGTAGATCAAGTCTTCGAGGAGTTGAAACTGCTACCGCTACCTGGTTCACTGGCGAGGCAGGTCGAAGTCAGAGGATTCCTGGATTACTGAAGAGGAGCTACAGAACATGGATCCAAATATATTTGAGTACCTCTAGCCTGACTCGACGGAGTCGAGATCTCCCCACCCCAGAGGAAATGATGGGGACCTTGAGCAGATTCTAGCCAGTCCAGTCCAGATCTCGGTGCTAGCCAACATGAATCTTGATGTATTTTATGGATGTACGTGGGATTTGGGATATCTCCGAATTGAAGATCGATTTTTATTTCTGTTTAGAGTTATCGGAATCCCAAGTAGTTCCGATTATTTTGAGTATGTTTTAGGATTTATATTTATTTTATTAGCTGTTTTAGGATTTGTTCAGATCTCTTTCAGAGGTTCCAGTTGTTTATTTTATTTAAGGTGATGTTTTGTCATGAAGAAAATAGCGAAAAAATTTATTGAGAAAAAAAATTAGAGTGTGCCCTGACTCCTTCACCCCCCTCTCCGTCTCTTCTCGGTTCTTCTTTTCTCTCTCTTCCCCTTGTCTTTATTTCTGCTAATCTCAAGTACTCAGTTTAACCCACGATTTTCCACTGCTGCTAACCATCTGAAAGTCTCCGCACGACCGTCGCCACTCCAACTCCTCTGTTCTTCCTGCTTCCCGTCGCCTACAGCCGCCAACGTCGACCGGCCATCCCTAGAGCCGCGACGCCTCTCCCTTCACCAGAAAGCAGAGATCCCTCCGCCCCTTCCTCCATCTCCGCTCGCAACGCCGGAAGCCGACGTCCAAAGAGATCCACCGCCAAGGCCCCATTTCCTACCGGATCTGCCAAGCTTCTCCCACGGCCGTCGTCCAAACCCACAGCCACTGACCAGAATCGCCCGATCCTCCCTCTGATCGATGCCTCTCGCCGGAACTCCGCTCGTGTCGGCCTGCCTCCCGTCCGTGTCATCGCCTTCGCCCAGCGTCGTCACCTGTGAAGTCCCTCCGCAGGCCCCTCCCGTGAAGCCTCTCGCTGGAACTCCTCCGCTCCGCCATCGCCAGTCACCTCCGAGACCACTACCAGCCAATCTGTCGTCACCGTCCAATGCCAACACTGGCGAATCCGGCCGCAAGCCCTTCGGCCTCTATTTTTTTGTGATGATCCATGGAGAAAAAAGGCTCAGCACGAACGTGAAAGCATTTCACGTTCCTGCTACTGACTTCTGAACTACACGGATCTCAGAGCAGTTCCAAGATTTGTGAAGCATGGTTTCCAGAGCTGCACAAATCCCAAAGCCTCACAAATATCAAAGCATTGGGTTTATTGGTTTCTATTTATTTTGTTTGATTTGGGATTGACAATATTGCTTGTTTTTTTGGTGATTTAAGTTCGACGGCTTCAGATCTATCTCACTCGCGAACCACTGGTCCAGATTTTGACTACCTCTAGACAATCTCATTCTTCCAAAATTCGTAATATTCCATGTTTTGGATGAGACCACTTCGATAACTTGAGCCAATCAATTGCTGGATTATCTTTTATTTAATTAGATCTGATTTTATTAAATTGGACAGCCCTAACCTAGTGGTTGTTTCCTAACGATCAACGGTCCAATATCTTGAATATTTTGACTGTGCATGCCGATCGAGTCAATTCCTAGATTGGATCTTGATTTGACTAGGATTATTTCTTAGTTTAAATTCTTAATTGCATTGATTATCTGCTGGTCTTTATCTTTAATTATTTCATTAATTATTTCACTGATCTCATTAAGGTCCTTAGGTCTAGGATTTATCGGCCGTCCCGCACCACAATGCATGTTAAAGTTAATGGAATATCGCTAAGACGGTAGCCCGATTGGTAGGAACTTAAACCTTTCACTCACCGATCACGGGTTCGAGGCATGATCCCTGCGAGTGACTCGATTAAATCCAGGATGTGCCCTGGAGCACGTGACTGGGATGAGGGGAGTGTGCACTCCTCCGTCAGCTTAGTGGGATCAGGCTGACGTACTTATTTATGATGGAGAGGACAAGCGAAAAATGTGGCCCGTATTGAACATGGTATAGCAAGAAAGGGGCCCTAGTGGAGGGTAGCTACGACGCAATTTATTCCCTTTCCTTTTTCTTTATAAAAAAAAAAGGTTAATGAAAATTTTTACATGGGAAGTCTACAGGGCACGTTAAAGTTAAATTACTGATTAAGGAGCATAAGAAAAAATACTTCTAAGGAGGAAAACTGAGAGATAAACAAAATATATTATTGAAAAATTCTATCCACCTTCTAAAGAAACACTATATCGTTTTATTGGATTCTATCATGTATCGCAATTAATAATAGAACTATACCAATTTTCAATATCATACAGCTCAACATTTTTAATAAAATATTGAACAAAAATACTCTCTTGTATTGACATCCTATGATTGTATTATGACATCATTTGCATTATGACTTCCTATATATTGACACGGTAAAAAAGCATTTCCATTCAAAATATTTTTTTTTTTTCAAATTTTTCTGAACAAAAAATGACCTTCATCCAAATCTGTATTATAACATTCTATCTACATTATGACATCCTATATCTGTATTATAGAAAGCCATAATATGGGCAGGATATTACATACACAAGTTGTTATAATAGAGACATAAGATGCCACAATACAAATACAGAAAAATATTATTTTCATTCTAAAAAATAAAAAAATAGCTAGACTACATTAAATAATTATGACATTGAAAACCAAGCAATATTATTAGTGATGATACATGATCCGACCTGCTAAAATGATATATTTTTTTATCAAAAATGATGGATAAAATTTTTTTCGAGTATTATTATCCGCTGAAATACGATAGTATGCTGACATTGATACCTAGTGTTTGGTTGCCATTCAAACTTTTGACAGGGAGACTTGCATGGTAGGATAATTTTATTTTTCTATTAAAAAGACAAGATGTTAGGCGCACAAACTATAAACGCCTTTTTTTGAATAGACAGAAACCATTCAAGTGGTTTTTAAGTATATTGCCATGATAGGCCACCATCTCCAAGATGGTATTCTGACAGCATCCCAACTGGAATTAGTCAAGTGGTGATGCCAGCTTGTAGCCTGCCAATTCCTGCTGTAGAATGTTTGTAAAAGGCATCCCCACCCCTCCCACTCCCAACCTCCCCCAATGACCCATTTATCCCCTTTTTCTAGGGTCCAGAAATACTTGAATCCCGGGGTCAAATGATTACAACAGTCATCAAGCAATTGAATGATTGTTTAGCTGCTGTTGTTGAATTCCAGACTTTAATGCATGCGCTGAGCATTAATGGCACCATTCAATACCAACCTACCTACTAACTCGTATATAAAAGATAAAGAGCCTAATAATTCAAAGATTTACAGTCCCCCATCAAAAAAGATGAGGAACACAAACTGGAATTAATGCGTACAGAAGCAGGAATTCAGTGCACAACCAACAAGAGAACTGCAACTCTGTATCAGGCTTGCAGAGCCATAGCTGCTGGGGAGTTTGGCTCGTAGCCGTGCACCCTAAAGCGATAGATGCATGTTAGAGCGGAGTTCCCATGGTTGGAGGTGAAGTCCAGCCGCCCCATGTTCATCACACCCAGGTCCGCTGTCTCAACATTGAAGGTCTGTGCGTTGCTCTTGTTGACGTCGTAAGAGAACTCACTGAGGAGGTGCAACTTGGCGTAGCTGAATGGCTCATCGTCAGGGGATTCAAACCATGCAGAAACCCGACAATCCTTGGGGGCACTGGACCTGTCATAAGCCACGCTCTTCACATAAACCAGATAGAGAAATCAGCGCAAGTTTGAAGAATGATTGAATGGTTAACGTCTGCACTTTGATACAATTGAAAGATGGCAAAAGCTAACAATAAATAATTGCTATAGCCAAAAAAACGGTTTCAGTACTCAATTATGCTACAAGACATACTGCCAAATGTGGCGAAGGCGACTGCAGTGATTGACACACTACACATCATGGAAACCAAGTGTAACTAAAATCATGGAATCAAATTGTTGCAGCGACTTCTCCTGGACCGGGCTCGGTCGGCTGTGCTGGAGTTCTTGTTCGGTCGACCTGCGACAAAGTCCCCAAAGCGTCGGTGGTGTTCCGACGAAGGACACTCCGATGCCTAAGTTAGCAGGAGCTTGAAGACAATAGAATGGAGGAATCAGAGGAGTAGTGTATTGAAAGTAAAGAGTGTACTTACCTCAAAACGGGATCCCCTAGGCACCTTATATAGGCACGGAACAGTCCAAAATCCGTTAAGAAGGAGTCCGAAAAGGACTAATTTGCCCCCAGGAGGATCTGGAGAGTGGCCACGTGGCGCCCGGACAGGGTGGCGTCGTGGGAGCAATGGAGCGGTACTACTGATGTGGCAGGAGTTCGTTACAACAAAAGAGGTTTCTGGACTTCTCTAGACCCTGCAGCAGGCCGGTCGGACGCCGACCGAGAGGGCCAATCGGTCCTCCGAAGGAGGGTGTCTGAAGGAGAGCAGTGGACCAGATCTCAGCAGGAGCAGGCTGTCGGACCGCTACTCCAATGGATCGGACTTTCGAAGGAAAATGGTGGGCCGGACCTCAACAGGAACGGGATGTCAGACTCCTATTCCAGCGGGTCGGTCCTTGGGCAGGGAACGTCCGTCGGGTCACCAACAGGAGGGGCCGACGGACCTCAGTAGAAGTGGATCAGACCTCCGGCTGGGAACGCCCATCGGATCTTCAACAGGAGGGACCGACGAACTTTAGCAGAAATGGGTTGGTCGGGCCCTTGAAGCGATTTGGTTCAGACGGTGAGCCGGTGGGGTATAACAGTTGCCCTCCTTGCCCTTGCCCTTCGAGTGAGCCCTTGAGCTCGAAGGACAAGGGCATTAATTGGTAATAAATGCGCCAGCCTTTAAGATGATGGCGAATCCGATTCGGCGTGCTGCAGCCGGCCGTCTTCTGCTCCATTCTTTGCTCTTGGACAGGTTCAACACCGGATAGGTGACGGCAGGAGCGGCAGTTATTGCTGGTACGGCGCATCATGGCTACCAGTCCTGAAGGGCGCACCTGTTGAACTCCTGATGCGACGTGGACCACGTGGCCACATCTGAACGGTCGGCGTGGTACTTGAAGCGATCCATCCACCGTTGCTCCAATGGTTACGCGGATCGCTACCGGATACGATCCGGTGCATCCCATCGGATTCTCACCAAACCCGGGGGTCACGTCGCTTACCGTCAGGCCATGGCACATGGGAGGCGTTGGGAAGCCGCCCCCCGACGCCTATAAAAGGTAGGGATGAATGCCTAGAGGGGTTTTCCGCTGTGTCTGGGTTTGGAGAGAGAGAGCTTCTTTCCTCCGCTGCTCTAGCTCCTTTAGGAAACCAGGAGTCCAGGTTAGTCTCGCATCCGTCTTCCTCCTTTTCTGTAGCTTCCATTAGGATGGCTTCTAGGAGTCGGAGTTCGACTCGTGGAAACAGAGAACCAGGCCCGTACGACATCTCTTCGACCATGACCCGGGAGAGGGTGGAGAATCTTAGGGTCGTTTACGGCATTCCTTCCACCTTGCACTTGACCATTCCCAGCCATGAGGTTTGGGTGAACGGCCCATTAAACTTAGGTGCCCTTCCCATATATGAGGATCATTTGAAGGCCGGTCTCTAATTTCCAGTCCATGACTTTTTTATCCAGATTTTCAATCTGTATAGGATTATACCTTCCCAACTGACCTCGGATAGTATTCGGGTGATTTGTGCTTTCGTAGTTCTTTGTTGGGAGGTCGACGTCGAGCCAAGGCCGTTGTTATTTTCCAACTTTTTCCTTTTAAAACAAGACTTCCGAAGTCAGGAATGGTGGATGTTCAGTCCCCATCCTAGCCGGAAGATATTAGGAGGGCTTCTGTATGCCATCCACGGATAAAAGTCCTGGTATTTTTTCGTAGATAGCCTAGAGCCATGGGGCTTTGAATCGGCATGGAGAGAGCCGATGCTGAATATCATAAATGGAAGGAAGGTATCAAGGGCCGATGAGGCCGACTTCCATAAGCTGAACGGCGAGGACTCGAAGTTTGTCGGCTTCCTGCTCCATGAGGAGAGTCTCCATTGGGCTGCGATCAGCCAACATCGGATGCTAGGTAGGATGGAGGCCGTTGAGAGGGACCTACTGTTCTTTTTTTTGTTAGTTTTGGTGCTGCTACTGACTCCAGCCTTGTTTTCTGGCAGGCGACAAAATGAAGCCAGATCGGGCGATCCTTTTAGCACGGTCGACACAGAGGAGGGCCGTTCGCATTTTTGAGCCGACACCTCGAGAGCCGAAGAGGTAGCGGGCGGCAGAGCTGGCGTCTGAGAAGTCGAAGAAGAGACGGACGGAAGAGCCATCCACTACAATAGTGTCAAGGGAGTCAGATGATAATGTTCCATTGGCAGATCGCCGAAAGGCGATGGCACCGGAGCGTTCATCATCGGTCGGTCAGTCAGCCGCCCGGGCGGGGGACTCCTGGCACCGACCGAGGTGGAGGTAACTCCATCTTCTCCGCCACTAGAGCTGATGGAGGAGACTTCCCCGGCGGTCTGGGGAAAACAGGTAGCTAAAGGGCCATCGGCCGTCGAGGGGAGGGTCGACGATGTCGACGATGATGGGGACCGCTAGAGGTGGCAAGCTATCCATGACGCCGAACAAGTCAAAGAGCAGCTCCAGAGGGCTGTTACCGGTGTCGACGGACGGTCAATGAACGAGGCCGTTAGGAGTTCTCTTCATCACTTGTTAGGGGTGAGTTTCAGATTTGAGCCTTCATCCCTTACTTTATTGTTTATAATCTTCTAACTGTGTATATGTCGGTAGCTCCTCCGGGACACGTTGCTGGTAGATGACGGCTTGGGCGAGTTGCTCCATCTGAAGGAGCACTTGACCAATAGAGTGGAGGCGGCGAGGGATACCGCGTGGGTGGCACTGACAGCTGCCAGGGCGGAGCTGACTTGTCTTCGGGCTGTCGAAGGAGAGATGTCGGCCTTGCGGGCCGAGTCGGAGGCCCAAAGGAAGCAAATTGTAGACTCGCTGGCTAGGGAGACCGACAGGGAGGCGAGGCTGAAGAGTAAGAAGCGGAAGGTCAAGGCCCTGACCCTTTGGCTAGCCGAGGAGGGGCGTTTGGCCGAATCCGAAACGCGCTCAAGAGGTCACCAGACGGTGGCGAAGCAGTACAAAGATCTGCTGAAGACGACCCAGGAGCTACTGAAGACGACAACTAAAAGAGTTGTGGTGGAGTACAAAGCCTCCGAAGACTTTGTAAAGGAGATGAACGAGGCCGGCACAGTCGGCTTCGGGTATGGATATGAAGAGTGCCTGGAGAAGGTTGGCGCTGCTTTTCTAGGACTCGATCTCTCCTTCCTTCAACCGCCAAAGCCGGTGGAAGAGGAGAGTGAGGAGGCGGCGGATCTGACCGCCAGTGCGGTCAAGACCCCATTTGAGGCTGTCATAGTGGCGGTCGGACCGAACGCCCAGATAGAAGCGACGCGGGGACGGCCACCACTCCCATCGGAGCTCCAGGAGGAGTTGAGGAAGTCGAAGTAGCTATTTCCTCTATACTTCTCGAGGGTCAGACCTAGACGTTTGTAAAGGTCTGACCTTCCATTTTGTAAATAATTTTTTTGATCCAATAGAACTTTTTACATTATTTCTTGCGCATGTTTGTATTGCCGATTGATAAGACTGGCCGAAGTCACTTCACTTCTTCTAAAATTTTACTAAGTATGGGCCCGTCGGCTAGTCTGAGCGGACGGTCGGATCTGCATAGTAGACGTCAAATAGTAGCTCAGGCTGAACCAAGTGTTTTCAGGATTTCCTTCCCAAGTGTTGGTCTGTCGGCTAGTCCGAACCCAAAGGTAGTGAGGTGGGCGATGGACTATAGTTCAGGCTGACCCAATCTACTTAGGATCTTTCTCCCAAAGTGTTGGTCCGTCGGCTAGTCCGAACCGAAAGATAGTGAGGTGGGTGATGGACTATTGCTCAGGTCGAACCATTTACTTAGGATCTTTCTTCCAAAGTGTTGGTCCGTCGGCTAGTCCGAACCAAAAGATAGTGAGGTGAGCGATGGACTGTAGCTCAATTGGCATATTCAATTGGCATATTAATGGGCTTACATCCCATCTCTCGTAGGAGATCAAAAATATACTTTTGCTGGCAAATAAAAATACCTTCTTTAGACCGAGCTACTTCAATCCCCAAAAAATGTTTGAGCTTGCCAAGTTCTTTAATCTCAAATTCTTTTGCAAGTCTAGCCTTAACCTTTGAATTTCCTCATCATCATCACCTATTGCAATGATATCATCGACATATACAATCATGATTGTGAGTTTCCCTACTGCCAAGTATTTGAAGAAAAGGCTATGATCTCCTTGACTTTGTTTGTAGCCAAAACAAGCATTACTTTAATAAACTTTCCAAACCAAGCTCGGGGCGATTGCTTAAGCCCGTAAAGTGCATTTCTTAACCTACACACTTTATTATTTTTGAAATATTTCTTGAAACCCGGTAGAGGTTCCATATACACCTCTTCTTCAAGATCACCATGTAAAAATGCATTCTTGACATCAAATTGCTGCAAACACCAATTGAAATTAGCAGCCAAAGATAAAAAAATGCGAATAATATTCATCTTGGCTACCAGAGCAAAAATCTCTTGATAATCTATCCCATGTGTTTGAGTATAATCCTTGGCTACTAACCTAGCCTTATACCTCTCCAAAGTCCCATCTGCGTTAAACTTGATAATATACACCCATTTACATCCTACAAGTTTCTTGTCTTTAGGATGATCAACAATCTCCCATGTATAATTTTTATTAAGTGCACTCATTTCCTCATTCATGGCAAGTTTCCAATTATCATCCCAAGTACCTCATTGACAGTTTGGGGAATAGAAATGGTGTCTAATTTAGTGAGAAAATAGCGGTGTTTATGTGAAATTCTATCCAAAGAAATAAAGTGAGAAATAGGATGTTGAGTACAATTTTGAACTCCTTTCCTAACTGCTATAGGAACATATAAATCATCAATCAATGGAGAGGGTAATTGTAACTGCATTCCTGGTTCCGGAGTTGAATCTTGAACTTGCAATTGGTTAGAAACAGGCTTACTTCTCCTTGAGTAAACTAGGATAGGTTTTTCCAGCAACCAGGGATATATTTGGAGTTAATTATGATGAGTCAGTAGGCTGGTCATGTGGCTGATCAAGGGAAGATTCAAGTGCAAGTTGGTTTTGATCAAGGGGCTGCTTGGGTATAGTAGGCAGCGACTGACCAGTAGGTTGTACAGTAGACTATAAATCCAAGAAAAATAGCTCTGATTCTTTATTACTCACATTCTCCTCTTGAAGATGAGAACTAGAATAAAAAGGTTGTTTTTCAACAAAAGTAACATCCATTGAAATAAAAAATTTACGAGAAGCAGGATGATAGCATTTATACCCTTTTTTAATGGAAGAATACCTAATAAAGATACATTTTAATGCTCTTAGATCAAGTTTTCCTCGATTAGTATCATGAATGTGACTCCCCCCAATAGGATTTAGGAACATTGTTTTGAAACAAGAGTGCTCGTGTGATTTCTATAAGGTGTTTATTTTTTCGCTCCGCTGTCCCATTTTGTTGCAGTGTATTAACACAAGATGAGTAATGAACAATTCCTTCCTTTTGAAGAAAAGATGAAAGATTTTGATTAAAGTAATCTCTCGCATTATCAGTCCATAGATTTTTAATCCTCATCCCAAATTGGTCTTTGATCATTTGAAAAAAATTTGGAAAGATTTCACTAACTTCGGATTTGTTTTTCATTAGATATACCCAAGTTATCCTAGTGCAATCATCTATAAATGTAACAAACCACCTTGCCCTGGTAATGTTCAGAATTCTAGGACCCCATATGTCAGAATGGATTAAAGAAAAAAGTGACATAGATCTAATATTACTCAAAGGATAAGAGGCACGTTTGTGTTTAGCAAGTTCACACATCACAATGTAAACTGCTCATTTCAATATCTTTGAATAACAATGGAAGCATAGTCTTGAGAACTTACTTGCTTGAACTAGAGAACACGAGCTGCCAGGATGCCCAACAGAGTTTAGCATGGATTTCAGCTTTTCTATCTCTTGAAAGTTTCCAGTCCATCTTGGTTCAGTTTGTCATTAGGAACATCCTCAGCATGTCATGTGGGCTTGTCCTCGGGTCTGTCTCCCACGATTACCTCCCTTTCCTCCAACATTTAGAGGCTTCCCATGGAGTTTCTAGCAAGTATCCTTGGTGTGACGTGCCTTCTTGCAGCCCACGATTACCTCCCTTTCCTCCAACATTTAGAGGCTTCCCATGGAGTTTCTAGCAAGTATCCTTGGTGTGATGTGCCTTCTTGCAGTAAGTGCACCAAACCCCTTCATGGTTGGACTGCCTTTCATTTCTATTGATCTCAACATTGTATCAATCTTTTGTAAAATTCATGGCTGATCCTTCATTGACAGAATTGTCAAGCATAATTCCTCTGCGACTCTCTTCACCCCGTATTATTGAGAAAACACTCTTAAGAGACGGGAGGACTTCTTTCCCAAGAATTTGGACTCGAACTTGATCAAAGTCAACATTGAGGCCTGTAAAAAACTCAAACATTCTCTCCCTTTCTACAAACTTCTACAACATAGCTGCATTTTCTCCGCATTTCATTTTAAAATTTTGGTAATAATCCAACTCAAACCAAAACCCTTTCATAGTACTATAATACTCTTGTGACAGAAAATTTGCCTTGCTTTGTGTTGTTCATTTTGGTTCGGATCTCATAGATCACTGCAGCATCTTGTATTTTTTAATAGGTTTGGTGAACCATTTCCCAAACTTCTCTAGCTGTTGTGAGGAACATGCAAGTTCGGCTCACTTCGGGTGTCATGGAGTTCCACAACCATGACATCATCATGGAATCTTCTTCGTCCCACTTTGCAAACGTGGCATCCTCAGTAGCAGGTCCGGTTCCCATGAGATGGCTCAGTTTTCCCTTTCCCTTGAGAAATGTTTTAACAACTTGAGACCATTGAAGATAATTTTGGCCATTGAATTAGTAGAAAGTCTGAATGTTTTGTAGTTCTCCTTTTGACTTAACTAGCATCTCAGCTCGATTAGCCTCAATGTAAGCACCAGTAACAGTAGGTTGATTCTCAAAATAACCCTCTGACATGATGACAGACAGAGAATTAAGAAGGATTCGGCAACTAGCACCAAAGATTTAGAGAAAGGATTTTGGTGTGGAATGGCCGTAGAGAGGCTCTAATACCATGAGCAAAAAATTGAAATTCTTCTTTTCATTTGATCATGAACGAAATACACTAATATAGTACATGACCAATGTCCTATTTAGGAAACAAACTAATTCTTACTAATCAGGCATAAACAATTAAATCAGCCTAAATTAGAATCATAGCTGTTAGCTATATCAGGAAGATTATAATCAGTCTAAATTAAGGTCATAACTATTAGCTATCAATTAGCTATTTACAACCATATACAATCTCCTAAAGTAAGGAAAGAATTCAAGATTTTCGGGCATGTATCTATTATAATATTACATATGGTCAAAGCATTTTGCCTTATCTCATCTCGTCTTCTTCAGAAGAAACAAGCAGCGGAATAAGTGGTAGCAAAGCCTTTGAGTAGTGGCATGGTTCATCCGATGGGCGAGCAGCCGATGGATAATGCAGGAGCCATAGATGTTGGTGCACGAGCCATGGATGCAGCCGAACAGCTAGAGGAGCAGCAGAGCAATATATGGCATGTAGTTTTAATCTCCCACTGCACTGTTCATGCCCCAAATCCTCCGGTGCCTTAAATTACACATTTCCTCCGCACACCTGTTAACCACTCCCCCCTCCCCCTCCGCCACCCCACCTCTCTTTGAAATCCTGGCTCTCTCACTCTCGCTGGATGAAGATTCTGCTCTGTGCTGTGATGATCATGACAAGAGGACAATGAAGCCTGGCACAAAGCCCAAAGCAACTAGGCTCGAGTCTGGCTAATTTTGGCCATAGTTGGGCCTCAACCCAACCTGACCCACCCAGTAAGTAGGTCTGCAGTCTGCACACTGAAAAAGCACAATATAGACCCAGCCTGGCTCAATCTTCCAAAACCATGTCTTGGATTGAGGTCCATTGTAACTTTGACATGCAATAGCTATCCAATATTCAAGTCAAGTGTGCCAAAAAGAGCCAAGACGGATATCTTCTGAAATCAGACATTCAGAAATCTTCTAAAAATCGGACATGCAAACACATGTATCTTATATTTATATTTGTAAATATGTCTTGTGAGCATCTAATGAATAAAAAGCTAGACTCATGCTTGTTAAGTTCATAAAATTTGGTGAAGTTTGTGCTAATGGTTATGTAAGACATGATAACTTTCATATAGAAGTATAGAAGAACTGATGATAATGGCATCATGATTTGATTGTATTTAGGGTCAAGAGAGTGTCATTTAGTGTCCAAGTGGACAACTTGTCAAAAACTGAAAATCAGGACTGTCTAACTAACACGAATCTAAATTATGACCTGTTTGAAAAACCAAGTTGGGTTCAAGACTCCAAGTTACTTTTCCTACCTGACCCCTGTTCTAGTCAGGTTTATAGGGAGTGGGTCAACTATTAGATGATCCGACCCAACTGGATTCAGTCCAGTCCACTCAACCCAAAAGCCCTTGATGATGAAATCTTTAAGCCTCTATCACTCACCCCGCTGCAATAATAGGCTTGTAAGTTGGCGACCAAGGTTATTTACTTGTAGGTTGAAGGCTCAATGAATTGCACAACTACAACCTTTATTAGTTCTTTTCACTTTTGTTCATGTTATTACAAGTTTTCACTTGTGTACTCCCAAAACCCCAACCCAATTGATTAGCAATGTCCAGTCTTAAATAATATTGAACCAGAAGGAAACCAGGTTAGGTCTGAGTCATGCTTAACCCAGTGTCAACTCAGCCCAATTGCAGGCCTCATTGTGAGTCGATCCAACGAACAGACTCAGTTTAATCAAGAAAAAGGTTATAGAAAAACAATGTTTGCAACAAATGGAACAAAATGAAAATTCCTACGAATTTTCTAACAAATTAGAGTTACCTTACTTCCTCTAGTAAATAATCTTCATCCAATCATGAGAAAAGAATCCACACATTGTCAGGGAACTAAATAGAGGATAATAGAGGTCATTTTTCTTTCACCCATGACATGTATCAGAAAATGGAAAAGGTAAAATAAATAAACAAACAGACCATATAGCTGGTCAAAAGCCAGAGGATACACAAAATAGCTTGTCAGAGACAACAGCTCAGCTTATTTTATTTGAACAATAAAAAAACAAGCATAAAAGCAAGCATATCATAGTTTTCATTTATCTGCTAGCTTTAAACTATAGTATGTTGGAATGTTTCTAAATATGCTTCAAGGAATGGTGGTATTTGTCAATCATTGCTTGCTGATGCAATCAAACCCATAGTCAATTATAAGTTTAAAGGGAGTTCTAATGTTCAGTTGCAATGTAGCAATTCAAAAGTATAAAAGGTTTTACAAAGATTTTGTAAGAAGTTTCTCTACATTAAGCAATAAATCATCCTATGAGAGATTGTGCTAAGGTTGCAACTGCCATCTACTGATTTACCAGATAACAACCGAACAACAATCAAACAAATAAAGAATGTTATGTTTCATAACACAAATTAAAAATATCAAATGGATCTCTCTCCAATAATTGGTCGTGGATCTATGCTGATAGCAAAGGAAAAACCAAAACCCTTTTCCTGTTCCTCTTTTTGAGGAAAAGAACAGGTACCAAAACATCATTTCAGTTTCACCACCCATCAGGTACCAAAACAAAAGAAAGATTTACAAATAGACTACAAAACAACAAAATCCAAAAATTTTTTGTCTTCAGAGTGGATCACATGGTCGAGCAACAAAGTTTGAACATGATCGCTTGCCACAACAGAGATATACCTCAAGAACTTAAACTGATAGAACAAATCACACCAATCAGTTGATTGCCTTGACATTTTTTGGGGGGTACAAGATTGCCTTACATTCAGACACGCCAAAATAAACCACTTGCATGACTTACATAACTAACCAAGTCCACTTTTATGAAACCAAGCAATTATGATTAGTTGCTAGAATATTCTACTGAAGTTACCCGTTCCACGATCTTAATCCTACAAATAACAAAACATAATGTTCTTTTTTTTGTCAGTTTCAAGTGGTATATCACATGATCTTTGAAATGCGGAAACCAAATAGGGGAATTTATTTTTCTATAATATTAGTATTATGAAATATATGTGCTTCCTACATAATCAAAATTTTTGCATCTGCTCCTGCTTCATCATGCCCAGGATGTGAACATACAAGAAAAGTTCTTCTAGGCCCTCCGAACTCTTGGCTGCTACTGATCCTATAAATCCAACCTCTCCGATCGAGTCGAGACCAGCAAGCAGCAAGCGGGGGAGAGTCGACGTGTTGCCATAGCGCGCGTACTCTTTTCGAGCGTCGTTATGTAAGAGGCGGAATTCTGCTTCCAATTTTGTACAACAATCCGACCAAGAAAAAGAAAGGGCTTTTTCCTTGAGATCCACGTACAAATCATTGGTGACATCTCTCAAAGTTGCAGGAAAGAATCTGTTCATGTATAAGACTGGCAAATCTACCACCAGGTGGAGGGGCCCAAACAATTGTTAACCCTTATTAAATCTAAGATGATCAAATCTGACCTCCATCTCCTCCACCACTAAACAAAAAATGCTACTATTAAATAAGTTTTGAGATTAGATTTTTTTAAAAAACAAACTGATTTTAATTTTTTTAGAAATTTGAAAAATGATATTCTTCTGTGACTTGTTCAAAACATTGATAAACACCGAATAATCACCAAAAGGGAAAGGAGCAGAGGGTCATCATGGAATGGGAGAAATTAGGGGAGATGGGATGGGCTTTGGAAGATGTCTTAAGAAGTCTAGGGCATTTTAATCATTTGAAATGGTGGGCTGATGGTGTTGGCTAGTTGGCGAGCTGGAGGACTACTTTGGAATGATTTGGAAACTTCAAAGGCAACTTTGAAAATTTTTAAAGATGAGAGGATATGTGTGAGAATCACCCAAACTTGAGAGGTACAGACTGCAATTTTTTTTAAAAAAGTTTTTTATTTACTTTTTGAATTTTTATTATTTTAAATTAATAATTTTTTTCCTTTTTTAGCAATGATCTCCCCTTCCTAACTTAAGAGTCTAAATTCAACTAATTGCCCTTGGGGCTCTCTCCAATCTGCCCACTTTGGTAGATCCCCCCATCCACCTCTCCCCCCCTCTCTCTCTACATACATGTGTATATACATGTACTCGCTAAGAGTTCCTTGTCTCCATTCTATTTGTTGTCTGTTCTTTTCTTAGTTTTGAACTCTTCAATATATCATTTTGTTTTATGACATCTTTTTACATGTTGTCAACTTCATTAACTTGTTTCATGTTCTATATTTTTTATTCATTTTCTAATATTTTCAACTTGAAACTTTTTATTTTAGTTTATTTACTAGAATAAACTATGTTATATTTTCAGTTTTTTTCCTTGCCTTGGGTTTTTTTCCCTTTTACTTGAAAATTTGTTTTCTTTGTTTTATATGCAATTTTGCCTATTCATTTTTATTTTATTTACTAACTCTAGTTATAAAATTAAATAGTTTGTATGATATTTTGTTAATCATTTTTTTCTCAAACTTGCATTCTAGAAGCTGTTTTGCTTTGGAGGGTGGGCAACCTAACCCCTATAGTACCAAATAAGGATGGACACCAATAGAAAAGCACTTCAATGTAATACATGTCAATGCTCTAAAGAATAAAATATAGGTGCACAATTCACACCACACAGCATGCATGTAATGAGATCTACTAGCAATAGTGCCTGTGAAGAACAAAAGCACTACTTGTTGGAGAAAGCTGCTTTTAGTCTTGCGTTTACAATATATTTCCTGGCATATTCTCTTCACGTCAAACTAAAATTTGATTATTGAACCGTATTCATCACATGTTGTCCTAACATTGAACCAAACTTGGTACTAAATCTTTTAATATCATATTCTAAGATAATGTTTTGCAATGCTTCACAGAATTACCTTTTCATAAAAGCACAAGCTAAGAAATGGATCTTAGGAGAAGCTAGGAAAACAAAGCTCAAGCTTATGCTTATTAAATCATGCTCCATATTCGTTTAATAATGAGCCCACCCTACAAAAACACAAATTATCATTCTCTTCATTTCAATTGATGGCATTCTTGTTAAGTCCACCTAAACTCAATAATCTCAACATAATTATAGGCAACCTAACCCAATATCTAGATCCCTGATTTGGATGCAAGGCCCAAGCCTTAATGTTGATCCTTAACTAGTTTGCTTTTAGGTCTAGCAAAATGAATCAGAATCTCTCCAAAAACAACTAGATTTGATTCAGTTTGGCTCAACATCATGCCAAAGTCTAGGTCGAAATAACTAAATGACTTGGCTTCAAGCCTAGATATTAAACCCAAATACAATATAGGTTAGTCCGAGCTTAAGTATTTGCAGATCAGATCAAAGTCTTTTGTGGTGAAACTTACACATATGACCACAAAAAAGTCATTCTACATTATGTGTTCATCTAATGCCAAGTATCTGACAAGGTGATTCTCACTTAAAAAGCCTATTCTGAAAGTGCTTCCTGAAGCAAACACCAAACACAGCCATATGTCAATCAACCAGAAAGATGCTCTTAATCTGATTCATTGCCAAATTCAAGAAACCTTTATTCAATTAAAATAGATTTCTTCATGTCCAACTCGATGGACCTTATTGCAAAACTAATTGATTCAAGTTGTAAAATTTTGGATCACCAAGAACCCAAGTCTTTGGATCACCAAGAATCCAATTCCTCCTACATAGCAGATCTTTTGACATTTGTGTACAAAAGGGGGATAACATTCTTGTACCTCAAAATATCTTATGGAAAAATTGGCTGAATTGGAAGAAGTTTAGAATTTTTCTTCTCTCATGCATTAATGAAATAGCGTTTGGGATGACAGATCTGCTCAAAGCTGTGGACTCAATTGTTTTTCATTACATTGCCCTCTACCATCACACCCTGGTCACCGTTGAGATTCTATACTTGAACATCATATCAAGCTCCAAATCTTCCAGGTCCTCCAACCCCATACCCAGGTCAGAGGAGAGAGAGAAAAAAACATAGAAGGATTCACCTTATATTTCACTTGCCAAACAAGTTCCTAAAAGGTTGGCTCCCATAACTTTCCCTCCCAACTAACCATGTGGTTCTCAAGCTAGCAATAACAAAATGTAAACAATACCGAACTAAGAAATGCATGCATGAAATATTCCTCACACAAGTTTCACCTCAGAAACCTCATGAGTGTTCCTCAAATGTCTAAACCTATGACAAGCCCCAAAACATCCATGTACACTAGAAACATAAGACCATGACCCTCTTCTTATAAAACATCATTATTAGCAAGATCATGACTTTGCAAATTTTAATGCTTAGTAGCCATGACACATGCATAGACTATACCCATAGTATGTAGTATTAGTTTTCTAAAGAAATGGCAAAGGTGCTCTAAAAGTCTCCCATAAGCACAATAGATTTGCACCCAAGGTCCGTTGTGACAGAATCATGTACCATACTAGTACCTGACTGTTATGGTACAATATTGAACCATACAGTATCAACACTCGGTATGCAAATGCATACTGATTTGGAAGTGGTAGAATTTTTTTTTGATTTATTTTTTGTTTTACTTTCTTTTTTTTTGAGGATTAATTCAGGCTTATGGATGTTTAAAAGAAAAGAAGAAGAAAAAGGAAGGAATGGTATGTGATTGATCCATACCTCATACATGGATCTCTAATCATAGACAACAAACCTTTCAATAATAACTTTTCTGATTCTTCTTTTGATTGGATTAGTTAACTATGTCATTATGGGGCTGAGGTAGCTTATGGATCAATTAACTTCATTTGGTCAATGGACTTCCTTAATGAAATATCTTGAGAAATGATTGATCAAGAAGTATGATTTAAAGACAATGATTTGGCGAAATAATGTATGAACTAATTAATTATATCTTCAAAAATCTGTAATCTTTTTCATTGCTATATAATAAATCATGCATAAAATTATCTAAATCAAATGAAGCAACATTACTTAGAACTTGTTGTCCTTATCAATCACTACTTGTTATTTATATTCTATGAATTAATAATTGCATTGAGCTTCTCAAGGAATGGAAGGAATGTGGGATTCCATCATAGGTTGGATCATCATGGTACAAAATGAGGGGTGTTTGCTCCGTATGTTTTATTGTTTCAGATTTAGCTATGCATCAAAGAAAGATTTATTTGATATCATGATATAAATGGAATAATTTGATGTTGAGTTGTGCATGAACTAGGCCAACTTTCAGAAGTACAATTTCAGATCATGGTCCAATTTATAGGCTCTTGTTAGCCTGTTCAAGCTCTAGTTTCAATTAATATGAGGGAATAAGTTAAGCTTAATTTTTTTAAGACCTCAAAATTTATTAAAGCATTTTGAGTTATCTCCAAGATGAGTATATATATTTTGCTGGATGCAGAATTGATTTGCTTGGTATGGTTGCGAAATTTGGCTCAGCTCCCACTAAAAAGGAAAGAGAAAAGCAAGGGAAAGAAAGAAAAGAAGAAAAGGAGATGAAAAAGAAAAGAAAGAGAGAAAAAGAAAAGGAAATGAAGAAAGGAAGGAAGAAAAAAAGAGTGGAAGGAAAGAAAAAAAAAGAGTGGAAGTAAAGAAAAAATAAGTTAGAAAGTCAAAAAGGGTAAGAGGTCCAAACCAGGCCAAACAAAGCGGAACCGCCCAATTGCACTCAGTTCAAAGCAGCTCGAGTTGGTTTGGACCCCTTACCGAGCCGAACCACCGAACTATCCAGCTAACTAACCAATTCAGGTTGGAACACCCCGAACCAAATGGTTAAGGATGGTTTGGCTTACCTTGTTTGCACCCCTCTCAAAACAAGTCATAATCAATCAAGACTCTTAACCAACAATAGTGTTGGATCCGTTCTATTCAGAACCAAATTATTTTTTATATCGGTTTAGAAGTTTGGGCTGGTTGGCATTATTTTCCATCCAGTCATCGGAGTATACTAAAGGAGTGCTCATGGGTTGTACCTGCAAAAGAGCCCTGCCAGAGGTGGCTTTGATGAAGGCACTCCGATACTTAAGTCAGTCAACAGGCAATAGTAAGTAGAAAGTGAAGTAGAAAAAAGAAAGGTCTCGTACCTTGAGAGCTCTCAGGGAGCTCCCTTTTATAGACAGGTAGCAAGGGCATTCTTGGAAAGCAAAAAGTCTTAGTGGGTTGGTAAAAAATAGACCGAGCATTAGATCTTGTCAAAAGATCTGAGAAGGAATCATTCTATTTGTCCAAAATGTCCACCTCCCATTAATGGAGACTTTGTCTCATTCATGTTGTCAGCCACTCTTCTTAATAGTGATAAGGACTATAGCCTGCAACAGGTCATATCCCTCTTAATAGAAGAGATTTGCCAAAGATTATAAGATATGACATCCTGATTAGACTACTGTGCTGAAGGAATGAGCATCGGATGACTCTCCCTAGGGTTGCCTAGTAGTATGCTGCTTAGGGCTCTTAGCTTCCCAAGGGCTAAAGGGTCCTAGTTTGGACCTGATCCTCTTGTCGAAGTCGAGGGTCAAGAGACCAAGGGTCTCGAAAAGTGACATGATGCGTCAGGGCTCAATTGCTGGGAGCAAAGTGGGCCTTTGATGAGGCGAGGGGTTAAATAAGCCGAAGGTCCTGGAGGCTGAGGGTCAGTTGGGCTGAATATAAGCCGGACCAAGGGTTAGTTAGGCCGAGGGACTCGGTGCATGGCTTTGACCGAAAGGGCTACTCCACATGTTGCAGAGATAAAGGTCCCTTATCAGGGCCGAGGGAATTCAATGGTACAGCCTCATCTTCGGGTACCAAGAGTGAACCTCAAATGAAGCTGTCTAAAGAGTCATCATGCACAAATGGCATGTAACTGATGCTGTTCCATCAGGAAACCCATCTCATGATCCTCGTCACAGATGTTTGGTTGACGTTCCATTTGAGAAAGTGCTTTGTACATAAACAATCCAAGGGTGACTAGTTTGACACCGAGGATTATGGAGACCAAAGGGATTCAGGATGGTTTTTTCCTCATCTGGAGGATAGAGGACGACTGTCACCTTGGCGTCTGTCCCAGGATCCTCAAGATGCCAAGGGTGGGGGGTTAGCCCCAACATCATTTGCCCCCACTTTTTCGATCGTGTGAAGCATCTCGGGCTAAAGAGTAGTCCTAGTTTCAACCCAAGGGATCCCGAACTTGAATGAAAATTATCGCACTCTTTATGAGGCACATTTATGTCATTCCTCGAAATGATTGGCCTATTAATGACCATCTCTCTTTATAAATAGGGAATCCATGATGTCCCCCCTTTTTTGGTGTTGCTTGGCTTTGTTGGGGAAGACTTTACACCATTGAAGGGTAATTTCCGGCAAGTTTCCAGCAGTAAAATTTTCACACAGATGGATCCAGTAGAACTGAAGAAGGTTCGGAGGGCTGCTAAAAGACTTCAGGAGTCGGGCATCCAGTCTGAAGTAATAATTAACCAATATGCTAGATTGTCTTCGAATGAGGGAGAGCTGAAGGCGTCCGCCTTGGGTCCATCCCCCACAAGTTTTTCCAAGGGTTAAAAGACTGCTAAAAATTTAGTGCAATCTCTATTGTTGCCCGCTGATATTCAAATGATGCAGGATATCAACCCTGAGTCTCATAAACGTGGGACTTTCAAATCAGTGATTCAGGTATGATGAACATGTTTCTTTTCAAGTAGTTTCCATGCTTTATTGACAGTAACTTCTCATAGCTAGGGCGACACTTGGGTTGCTTCATAAAATCGGCCAAAGTTGCGAAGGAGAAGATTGCGGCGGCGAACAAAAGGGCTGCCTATGCTGCGAGGGAACTCTGTGAGGCAAAGGCTCATGTCTTGAAGGTGGAACAAGAGTTCCAGGAGTAGAAGGAACATGCAAACACTCTTTTAAGGAATGTCGTACGTTCAATAATAAAAATTGGGGAAGTGAGCGAATGGGTGGCTTCCATGCGCCAACTGATGACCGACGCTCGCCAAGGAGAGGTCCAAGCCCTTGTGAATGCTAAAGCCGAAGTTGCAAACTTGAAGAAGAGCTTTAGGCTGAAATTAGATACTTGAAAGAAGATGCCAATAACCGAATTTAGTGGCTCTGGGACGAGCTCAAATTGATTAGCAGTGAAAATGAGTGGCTGTGGGAAGAGCTTCGACAAGTTCGCAATCGAACTCAAGGCGAAAAATCTTCAAGTTTGGATCAAGAGAGGATTCAGTAGGCCAAGCAGGCTCGTCACAAGGCTTTAGTCGAGGATCAATTCCTTCTACAGGAGCTTGAAGAAGAAAGGAGGATTGTTGTTGAGAGGTTCCTGGACTCAGAATCTCGGTGCCACGGAGAGGCACGAGGCCTTAGCCTTAAAAAGCCAACTGAATGTAGAGCTATCAACAGGTCGGAACCTAGATATCCAGACCCAGACCCGAATGCCCGATGGGTCTAATCCTGAAGTACATGACCCAAACCTTAATGGGCCTGGGGTATTCGGACCTGGATCTGGGACTCAAATGTGAGACCAAAGGGCTTAGGAGTTAGGAGCACAGGAAAATACCTGTTTTGGAGGCGCCATCAAGGAGAATAAACATTGTCACCTCAACCATCTCCGTAGCCTCTGACTCCCCCCATCCATCGTCAATCAGGACGGATTTGATCATGTCTAGGTAGGTGGCAACCCAGGCTGGAAGCCTCCTCCCGGGGGCTCGGATTTCCAAAAAATGTTCAGAATCAGAGGTGGAGGATGCGGACAAGCTTCGGTGATGGTGATCGGAGGTAGAGGTGTCACTCCAGAACTCGATCCAACGAGGGGCCTTGCCGACGATGAAGTCGAGGCTATGACAAGAGGCGGAGGGCAAGAGGGGGAGTGGAATGGGCTTGTCGACTATGACGGAGGCGGAGCACTAGGGATGGAGGAAGAGATCTAGAGCAGGGAAAGGGGAGTGGAAGGCGGTGTCGCTCCAGAATCAATCTAGCAAGGGGCCTTGCCGACGATGGAGTCGAGGCTGCAAAGGGGGGAGGTAAGGGTAGTGGGCTTGTCGACTACGATGGAGGCAAATGGGAAGGAGAGGGGGAGATCTGGAGTGGGGGAAGGGAAGTGGAAGGCGGCGTTGCTCCAAAACTTGATCCAACGAGGGGACTTGCTGATGATGGATTCGAGGCTGCAGTAGGAGGCAAAGGGGGAAGGAGAAGGGGACTGGACTTGTCAGCTATAATTGAGGTGGAGAGCCGATAATGAAGAGATCTGGAAGGGGAAGGGATTGGAAGGCGGACTGTGGTGAAGAAGTCGACAATGTCAAGCCACATGGAGAAGGGGGAGGGAGGACGGGGAGTTGGCCGGTGTGGTCTGCTGGTGGGTGGAGATGGGGGGAGCCACCGAGGCAGGGAGGGAGATTGGGAACAAGGGTGCCCGCACTTAGGGCTGGCTGTCATTTTTTTTCTTTCACCTAGATTTGAGCTGTTAGATCTTTGATCTAATAGTTTCACAATATTTTCAATAAATATATATATTATTATATATTTATTCGGATCTCATGGTTTGTTAGGTCTAAATATTATATCTAAATCCTATCCATTTACATTATATTTAAACGGTTCGGGTGAACAAGTCTCTGTTAGTACCAAAACCCAGACCCGGACCCATTGGTAATACCCACGGGCAATTTCCCGGTACCAATACCGAGAGCCGTACCGGTGGCCGGCCGGTACCGTACCGTGCCGACACACGATACGGCATTGAACCGGTACGCCCAATTTTTTTTTATGTTTTTGTGATTTTAAGGTTTTTATTTTATTTTTTAAGGGTTTAGGATTTAGTGTTTAGGAGAATTTAGTATTTATAGTTCTAAACGCTTGAAATTTAAAATTTAAGATATGTCTGATTTCCAGATTTGGGACTAAATACTAATATTTAGAACTATTTCCAATTGAAATAAGATAAAAAATGATATTAAACTAGATTATCAGCAATTAATGAAAGTGAAATGTAGCATAAACAGATAATTACATACCAATTTCTAACAGGTAGAATGACGATATCCATAAATATATGGATCATGTATGTACTCTGTAGGAAATCGGTATATCCCTCCTGCTAGGTAGCATGATACTCCTCTAAGCTCATCCCAGGAGGTATGCATGATGGATCATAAATAATCGCAGATCCCTCTCTGATGTCCCAACTCTGAGAGCTGTCCAGAGACTGATGATATGGCAGTGCAGGGGCCCATCCAAATATACCAGCAGCAAAATAAGATCCATAAGATGCTCCGGCTGCATGGGATAATAACCACTGGATGATGACGTCTCAGATGCACCATATGGATCATATGGACCAGAAGCTGCCGGTAGCTGCAGATAAGAGAATCCTGAATATGAGGATGACCCAGATACATCCATGGATCCTACTCCACGTGCAAGAGCTGCAGCTGTATCGTGTCCCGAATGACCATGCGGAGCCTATCGCCTATATGGAATCGTATCACCACGGGATCTATCAAATCTAATCTATGATCTTTATCCTGCATGACATGGCTAAACTGCGACTCCCCAGTGAATCGAATATTAAATAGGTGGCTGCGACTCCTATCCTCCTACCCCTCCCTGATTACTAGATCCTCCACTATATGAGCACTATCATCACTATCTCTGGTATCTGAATCTGAATGGACTGAGTGCTCCGATGGAGGTGCACTGCCTTTCCTTTTCCTCGTGTCTCCGGTCTACTAGATGGTGAGGAGGACGATGTGCTGTATCTGCTAGAGCCCTATGAGAAATATGACTTTTTGCCCATTGTCCAGCATACACCCAGCCTTACTAGCTACAAAACTGGCTGATCGAGGAGGCAATCCTATCTCATCAAGCTCTGGCTACTGCTGCTGTTGACTCATGACCCACCCAACCATTGGATCTTCATCCTCATCAACATATGAATTTGCAATGGGATCAGGATATTTCAATTCTACGTCTTCCTGAATACATTTTAGCCTCAACCTTAAATTATAGTATACATACACAAGATCGTTAAGGCGTTTCAGTTTCAGACGGTTCATCTGCTAAGAGTGGATAAGGCCAAATGTAGACCAGTTGCGCTCACATACACTGGATGACACCGTTTGGGAGAGGATCTTAACTACAAGACCTTCAGATTTTAACAGATCCACCAAAATTTACCCATCATTCAGTCGCAAAAAACATTAAATCATTTAGAATTTCAGATTAACAAAATAAAAAATTAATCCTGATATAATATTACACTTACTCATTAGTAGTACCCACCAGGATTCATCTTTGATTTACTCTGATAGCTACAGTGGATCCAAATGAACCTGTGTCCTTCCTAAAAAATTCATCTGCCAAAAAAAATTTGTTAGCTTTGAAATTAATGCTCTTAAAAATCATTCAATAATTTCAACCTAACTTACTTCTTCAAGACACATAGCAGCGACATCTGGATCAGGCTCCATCTTATATATAACATTACGTAGAACAGACATAGATCCTCATCCATGGCAATGTCCAGTACGAGTACTGAAATCTCGGATTTAGATAGTAAGCTGCATAGATATTTTAAGAATTAGTCAAGCGTACTTGTACAAATCTAATTGAAACTTAATTTTTAGGGACTTCATAAATTACTACGTACCTGCTAGATATAAATCCGAACTCATTTGATAACTCCACCGTCCCTCAATGATCCGGATATACTCAATGCATGTGATGGATCTGCCTCTTGGATCTTTTCCTTTGCCCTTTGCATCATGAAATATAAGAAGCCCATTTGAACATACCTCTCAGAGTCCACGGCACAAAGTACCCATATAGAGACTTGATAGCCTCCACTATCCTCTCAGCCTGCTGCCAGAATATCTGTCTCGTCACTAAATTTTTCACATTGCTTTCCTCAGTATTTGCCATAGCATATCTGCTCTGCTGCCACTCCTGACTGACAAATATCTGACGCAGCTATGCTTTCTTGCCAATAGACTATCAAGTACAATGTAATTATTAGCAAATCGTGTGACCCCTGGTCTCAATATTCCCCTCCTGTAAAGCTCCTCATCAATGATAAGACCCACGTATGATTATATATAAATCTGTGATAGACTGTGCTAGCTCAATAATCTTCTACACCCTGCGCATTTTTCCAATATCCATCAACATGAGGTCTATACAATGTGCAACAAGGGGTTCAGAAAATATGCGGCAGCTGCTCCTCAAGATCTGCACTGCGATCCTGTACTGTCATCCATTATCAGTGATGACCTGCATGACATTATCTCTTCACCTGATCAATCACCTCCATCAATCTGAGGATATAACTGGCATCGTGCACCTGATCTGAAGCATCAATAGACTTCTGAAAAAAGTCTTCCCATCACAATAAGTCAAGAAATTGATGATGCTCCGTCTAGTAGGACCAGTCTAACCATCACACATCACCGTCAATCCATACACGGGCCACTTACTCTGATATGAGGATATCCATCCTTCTAGCTCCTTATTGCTGTCGAGAAGCTGACCATAGATATCCCTCGATGCTAGAGGATCTACACCTGTACCTGCAGCCTGTATAGATAAAATAGCAGAGCGATAATATAGATTGTCTGCTGCATAAGCTGGGATATGACTGAAATGAAACAAGGAGAAGATGGCCCGTCACATATCCTTCTTATCCTTTTTCAGCACTATGTCAATCCTCTGTTGCTTGGAATCTCTACTGGAAAATACATGTGGATCGACATCATGGATAGTGGCTCCCTCTGGAATATCCCTATAAGCTTCCTTCTACTGCCAAATGCTCCCAACATGGATGCAATACGACCGGTGCCTCTCCTGACGGGCTCTCTGACTGAGGAGGTCCTCCTAAACCGTCTCTGACTCTCCTACAGCACTAGCAGAAACGGATCCCGATCCTGACTCAAAAGCTGATGGCCCGAATCGCTGTCTATGCCTGGCTGCCTCCTCCTGCTGCCTCTGCTCATACAAGCTCGCATGAATAGCAGCCTCCATCTGTGCCTCCTCATCAGAAGAAATAAATGCTCCCTCTGATTTCCTAGAGTAATAAGATGGTGGTTCTGCAGCTCTGTGGTCCACCTCTGCCTTCTTCTTTGCTGCTCTTTCCTTTCCAGCTTTAAAATCAGCAAAGTATTTCTTCATCAACTGACGGACCTCCTGTAGACACTGTCGGCATGTAGATACATCAGATAGCCGCAAGCCAAGTGCTGCTTCAACCTTGTTACCCCCCCCTTTGAAATCAGTATTACATCATTTACACATCCAGTGATGCCAACCCGAGGCATCTCCATGTAACCGGCCAATGTCCCGCTCCGGATCCTTATTCCTCCTTGATGGATCCATACTTAAATATTTAAATTACATATAAGGTCAATAATAATATTTATTAATTAACACTTTATTAACCTAATTTTTAATTTTAATTTATTTTTTATTTTTTTATTTAAAAAATTCAAAAAATAAAAAAAATAAAAAACTTAAATTTTAGATTCATGTAGTATTCCATCATATATGCTATATATATTTTTTTTAAGATCCTAAAATTGCATTAAAAATTATTTTTTTTTTCAATTTAAGACCTACGGCACTATTCATGAGATGCATCAAAACTTGAATAAATCGACATGAAATTTATAGTGAGAATAGCTTACGAGTCCTAGATTATAATTTATAATTATAATTTTTTTCTAATTATTTTTAATTAATTTATTAATCCAAAATTAATTTTTAATTTTAAAATTATATACTTAACAAAAAATTAAGATTTTAGTATCATGTGTAGATCTATCCTACATCTACCACATATTCTAAAATCATAGCCAACAAATAAATTTTGACAGTATTTCTTAATTTTCTATTTTGCACAGATTTTAATTAAGAAACAATACAAAAAGAGAAATACGGAAAAGAAAAGTATACGTACCTTGATTCTACCTTCCTCTTCGATTTTGCAGGTTTTGATGGGTGAAAAGGATTAAGACATTTTTTTTTCCGTCGTTTTTGTTTCCGCAGGTCTGCAGTAAGAGCTCGTATGCCTTTTCATTCTTTAAATCAAAGGCAGCCCCCCCTCCCAAAGCAGTCACATGCTACAGTAACGATATGACAAAAACAAAAAAACTGCCCCCACCCGCCTGTACCGGGCCGAACCAGGCGGTTCGGTCTCGTTTCGACCGGTTCGACCCGGTTCGGGTCTGGTTTGGTACAGTAAAGAAATTTTTTTTTTATGGGGCCGTTTCGATTTATATGGCCGAACCGTGCCGGCCGTCCACTGGTCCAGTTCGGTACGCCCCGAACCGACCGATTCAGTATGGTTCGGAAAACCCTGCCCACGGGTCTGGACCTGGCCTGTTGACAGCTCTAGCTAAGGGTCACAGAAAAGACCATCGAAGGGCTGAAAAAGGATATTGATGTGAGTGGCCAGGAAGTGATGTTGCAAAACAAACTGTCACTGGCTGAAGCATATGTAGGGGCCGCTAACACAGCTTCACCAAGCCAAGAGAAAGGCATTAAAGGTCGGGTTCGAAGAGTGCAAGATCTTGGCAATGCAAATTCTTTCGTTGGCCGAGGCACACTTGCTTCAAATCCCCATTACGGCACAGGCTTTGGCATATCTTCAAGCTGGTCGATAAATCCTTTGAGAGAAAAATTCCATACACTTCAAGGATTCATATTTTGAGTGATTTAAGCCTTCAAGCTTCCAAGCTTCCAAGCTTCCAAGTTTCAAAGAGAGCATCCAAAGTTCACATCCTCAAGCTTCATTCAAAGGCTTCAACAAATTGAAGACAAGCTTCTTCAACATCATCCAAGGGCTTCAAATTGATACTTGCTTTATTTTAGAAAGCTTTATTGTATTCTTTACTTTCATTCTTACATTATTGTATCAAAGTTTTTTAGTGAGCCTTAGAAAACCAAAGAGGTTGTTGGTTAGCCTTGGTGTAAAACCAACATAGGTTGTTGGTGATCCCGTATAACCACATAGGTTGGTGAGCCCGCAAAACCAACAAGATTTTTGGTTAGCCGTGAAAACCAAGAGGTTGTTGGTTAGCCTAAGTTAGAAAACCAACAAGGATTTTGACTTGTGAGCCCGGTGAAAACAAATTGGTTTGATTAGTGAGCCCGGAAAACTAATCGGCTATAATCAAGTGTGATTATAGTGAATTCCCAAGGAAAACTTGGGGAGTGGATGTAGGTACCTTAGAGTGCACCGAACCACTATAAATTTGTTGTGTTTGTATGATTATTTTCTTTGAGCATTGACTTTATTAATTCCGCTGCATATTATTTTGAAGCACACAAACACTTTGGCAAACACAACACTTAATTGCAATTAGCACATACTTATTGAAATAGTTCAAAAAGTTTTATAAAATCCAATTCACCTCCCTCTTTGGTTGCTTCATCACTGGGCAACACGTCCCATTATGGGTTTCGTGAAAAAGGAAAACCTTAAATACTTCGCATCTCGCCAAGAGGCTCGGTGCTTGAAGTTGAACCGATCATCCATCCTTGTAGGAAATGAAGCGACAGAATGATTACGTTCGGACTTAGTCAACCCGATCTGCGAGACTTTGGTTTCGCCCACTCTCGATCCACCACATGTCAAGCATCTAGCAAAGTAATCCACTACTGTCGCTACTAGAGAGCGGTCACCTGCTGCCCTAATCATTGAAGCATCATCCTCAGCAGTGGGAGCTTCCTCGCCCACCCCTAGCCCGAGGCTTAGACTGAGGACTCCGAGTAGGGTCCCCTATCGCCCAATATGCCAGCATCCACAACTAGCCCGATGTGCAGGAGTTATTTAAAAGAATCCTTCTCCCCAATAATGCTCGGGAATTCATTGGGGCATAAGCTATTCATCGCCAAAAGAGGCGATTCAAACTTTCCTTCGGATAAGTATCATTTGCCTCGGGTTATTATTCTGTTTCCCCAGCTACTTTACTAACATCTTTTTCCTTTGCAGATGGCTCATTACGTAGACGATTATTCAAATATGAAGTCATGCCAGGGAATTGGAAAAGGTAACGGCACTTCAGGCCAAGATCAACACTGCTGAAGCAGCCAGTCCGCAGCCGAGGCAAGCACCAGAGCTGAGGTTACCCACCTGAATGAGGCGATTTTCTAAGAGGAAAAAGCGGGTATGGGAGAAAGATCAAGAGAAGGAATTAAGTGGTGCACTTGCAGTCGTGCACCGCAAGATAAGGCCGAGGGGCAATTCATAGTAGTGGCCCAAGAAAGTGTGGCAGCTTGTAAGGTCTCAAAGAAATGCATTGAGGACCGAAGGAAGTATGGTGCCTTAACTTACCTTATCGCTAAGCAAGAGGTTTGGTCCAAAGTGACCATCAAATTTTCCAGTTGGATTTCCTCGATGTGCCATCCAAGTCAGAGGACGAGGGAACAAAGGGGCCTAAAGATGCTACCGACCCCTTAGATAATCAGAACCTTCCGCCATAGGGTTATTTTTTTTCTTTGCTTGTAAATGACCCTGGTCCACTTTCAAGCGAATCATTTTTGTAATGGCCTTTTGGCTCTTTTGGACAAGGTTTTAAATCCCGTGGAACAGAGATGTCTTGATTTTTTCATGAAATGGGATTGCCAGTATCCCGTCCCGTCCCGACACTTGGGACAGGGGATGTCCTAGGCATCCCAATTAGGACACTAGGATACTAGCAGAATGTCCTGTCCCAACATAGGATGGTATCCCGTCCCGATGTCCCATGGGACATCCTGCCAGAACCTGAATCCTTACTTTTGAAAATATCAATGAAGCTCTTTTCTTCCCTTCGTAATTGAATATCTGTTGTCATTTGTTTTCATTACTTGCATCTCTCGTGGCTCAGGGTCATATAGTTTGCAGGGTCATCAGCGAGATTATACAAGGTACCAGCCTTGAAGGCGAACACCATAATAGATCTAGCATTTTTATCTGCCGATAGGCTTTAAAGAAATCATAGAATCACCAATAGCAAGTGGTTTCGAGGGCCTCCAGCAATAATTGTTTTGACCCTCGATTTTTAAGCTAGGATGAGGGATCTTTTAACCCTCGGCACCATAGTGGACGACGGTCCTAGTGGTTATTTCTCATCATTGAGCCAAACCTTTTGGTTAGCCCGACATGGTGGCAGAAGAGGGTCCTTTTGGTTGCCCCTCGTTGTTAAGCCGGGACCTTTTGGTTAGCCCGACATGCTGGCGAACGAGGGTCCTTTTGGTTACCTCTCGTCGTTGAGCCGGGACCTTTGGTTAGCCCAATATGCTGGTAGTCGACGAGAGTCCTTTTGGTTACCCCTCATTGTTGAACCGGGACCTTTTAGTTAGCTTGACGTGTTGGTGGACGAGGTTCCTTTTGGTTACCCCTCGTCGTTGAGCTAGAACCTTTTGGTTAGCCCAACATATTGGTAGATAAGGGTCCTTTTGGTAACCCCTCATCGTTGAGCCGGAACCTTTTGGTTAGCCCAACGTGTTTTGAATTGAACTGGGCTGAAGGTGTTTCCGATTTGCATTGGATTGAACCGAACCGAAGACTTTCCGATTCATGTTTTTCTTCCAAGGTCGTCCAATGCGTTGCCACATGGCAGGTTCCTCGGTATTGTCCTCCCACGCCACAAGCACCACGTGGCAAAGATCGCCACTTGTCGAGAACTTGGCTGCTGGGGAACTTTAACTTATCTTCTTGAATTACGAGTGCCTTTATGGCAACGCCCGGGTGAGAATGTCGAGGAATGATCACACTGTTCCCGAGCAAATAAGAATGCTGACCTAAGGGCCTACCAACTCGACACCTCTTCCCTAAGACAATTACCGGGAGGAAGACATGTCTTGCAGTGGCAAAGGGTGAGCGTGGCCAAAGGCACATGTCCAACAACAATCAGGCACAGGTGCAGCCAGCTTCTACCTGGCTCCTATATAAATAGGGGGCTAGCGATGTGCATCTTCACTATATTTCCTTTCACCAGAGACTTTGCAAAGAAATGTCACCGCCGACTTCCGGCACGGGCACCTGGAACATGGGATTCCCTCTCCTAATGGAGATTCTCCGGGAAGAATGCCTAAATGGACTCAAAAACGTGTTGATGGACGTTTACCTTGAAATAGGAGGTATTGGAAACAGTCGACGTTCCAACTGCGTCGCTACCACTACTATCGCCAGTCAGAAGATGAAATTGGAGAGGAGCTTAGGTTGTATACCTCATCACCCAATTCCTCCTTCAGCAAGAATTGGGATTGGGGAGAGAGGCAACAAGTACACTCCTGGAGCCTTCGCCACAGTTAGCCGATTGAGGGCCTTCAGAATGCTCCTCTCCCTCTTGCAGGACGTGGATCCCTCGGGTTACACCAGTTCTCTTTTCCGCAGCTGCGCATGGATTGGGGGATACCTTTTGTTGCATTAACTTCATGCAATGAGAACCTGCACCTAATACAGGTCAACTTTGCCTCATGGCGCACCTCTTTCCCTTTGCAACAGGATTTTTGCATGCGGCGAGGTGTCCTGGCTGCTTTCAGAATGCAGGGTAGAACTTTGGCTCCTTGGAATGGAACTTCGTCACCTCGGGGAGCTCAAACTTGGTTCTCATCCTCCTGCTGGTGCAGAGCTTGGGAGTCTTAAATCAACCTTCCGAAGTTTGTCTGCACTTCGGCTGTGTTTCATAAAATATCTTTGGAACAAATGTAATTTAGCTAAAGCCAAAAACACGTATAATCCAAGAATTTATCAATGAAATGATCATTCTATTATGCTTCTTGTTTGTGTTTGCCTATTGCTTGTTAAATTTCAAACCAAACCGTATGGCTGTGTTTAGCCCTTAGTTCTTTTTACATATTGACTAATGATTTAAACCTTGGTCTCATGAGCTTCGCGAAGCCTTTGTTTTGGCTCAAAAGTTTTGGCTTGACGGTGAAGACCGTCAAACCTTAATTTCTTGCTGATTAGATAATGCATGATTTAAAAGGACTTTTTATTTTATCAAGAAGAAGGGACTACAATACTGGTAGTACATCCGTAGGTTTTTAGAATTCCACAAGCAAGGCAAAGGAGTTCCGTCTAGCTACGTCAGGCGATAAGTCTCTGATCGAATGACCTCCACTCAGTATGATCCTTCCGAGTTTAAGGAAAGCTTCTCTTGACTAGTTGTGAGACACTTCGGCCCATTATAGTACAAGATCTCCAACTTGGAAGAACTTGCCTCGAACTCATGCTGCGGTATCGGGCAACCCTTTGCCAGTAGGCTACCATTCTAATTGCAACTCTCCCGAACTTTCTCTAGCAGATCCAAGTTCGCTCTCATATGCTCCGAGTTGTTATTTTCATTGAGTGCTTGACTCAAAAAGAGGGAAAACCTAGCTCCAACAGGATCACCACCTCAATCCCGAAGGTGAGACTGAAGGGAGTTTTGCCTATTAGGATTCTTTAAGTAGTCCGATAGGCCTAAAGAACATGGTGTAGCTCATCAGGCCACGACCCTTTGGTTGAATCAAGTCTTTAGTCCCTGCAAAGAGTTATATTCATAATCTCAGTCTCCTCATTAGCTTGGGGGTGGCTGACAGAGATAAATGCACAATATCTAAAGCCTTGCAAAATTTAGCCAATTTGAAACTACTAAACTGCTGACCATTGTCGGTAATAAGAACCCTCGAGAGATCCAAAGTGGCAGACAATGGAGTTTCCATAATTTTGGCAAGAGGTTCGACTTCCACCCACTTCGTGAAGTAGTCTATGGCCACGAGTAGGAACTTTCACTATCCCAAAGTTTGAGAAAAATAACCAAGTATATCTATCCTCCATTGGACAAAAGGCCATGATGCACTGATTGGTGCCAGCGGGACAGTCGATTGTCGTTGCAAATTAGACTATCGTTGACACCAATTGCATTTTCTGACGAAGTCCATAGCATTTTGATATATGGTGGGCTAGTAATAGCCTTGCCACAGGATTTTGAAGGATAAGGCTTTGCCCCCCAAGTGGTTTCCACATAGCCCTTTATGGACTTCTGGTAAAGCATATTCTACCTCTGAAGAACACAAGCACCTCAACAATGGCAAGGAGAAAGATCTCTTGTATAGCTTGTCTTCGTAGATAACATATTGTGAGGCCGTGCCGTAGCTTTCGAGCTTCCTTCCGGTCGCAAGAAGAGTTCCATCATGACATACCCAATCAGCAGGTCAATCCAACAGGGCTCAAAGTCAAGCTGCAACATCAAAGTTGGCTCCTTGATGCTAGCTCTTCCACCATGTCAAAGAAAACCTGGGCATGCAAATCGAGTGGCACGCAGGTTGCTACCTTGCAAAGGGATCGGCTTGAGCATTCTCCATCTTGGAAATCTACTAGATCTCGAGGCTTCAGAAGGCTCGAATTAAATCCTTCACCCTTGATAGATACTTCTTCATATTTTTCTCTCTGGCTTCGTACTCATCATGTACATGGCCGACAATGAGTTAAGAGTTACTGCAAGCCTTCAGATGTTGCACCCCCAATTCTTTGGATATCCTGAGACCAACGATCAGAGTTTCATATTCGGCCTCATTACTGATGAGAAGAATCCGAAGCGAAGGACATACTGGAGGTCATCTCCTTCAAGACTGGCAAGGGTCAATCCTGCACCCATCCCATTAATGTTTGATGAGCCATCCATATGTAACTCCCACTGATTTTCTAGGTCCCCTTCCACCAAGTTGTCTGTTATCACTACTGCTAGCTTTTCATTCGGAATGGTGCACTCAGTTACAAAGTATGCCAATACTTGTGCCTTGATAGAAGGCCAAGGCTGAAACACCAAATCAAACTCTGAGTTCAAGAGACCATTTGGCCATCCTGCTAGCGATATCCAACTTATGCAGGGCTACCTTGAGTGGTTGGTCTGCTAGGACCACCACAGTATAGGCTTGGAAGTAGGGCCGAAGCTTCATGGCTGAAACTATAAGAGCAAAAATCAATTTCTCAAGGCAAGGAAATCGGGTCTCCACATTTGCAACACCTGCTAATATGATAGACTGGCTTCTAGATTCAGTTTTCTTCCCAAACTAGAATAGATCCGATAGACAAGGGAGAGACGACTAAGTATAAGCACAGCTCCTCACCTACCTCGAGCTTGCTGAGTGGAGAGCACTGAGGTAGGCTTTGAGCTCCTCGAACACCCTCCGGCATTTAGCCTTCTGGCATTTATTGATCCACTAAAAGTCCTTCGACTTTTTCAGAGTTTGGAGAAAGGACAAATACCACTCCTCTATGGTGAGCCTTTGCACCTCTTTCAGTGAGCTTCTACACCTCTTTCAAGCTAAGGGCAACTATTCTTCCCTCAGCCTGGAAATAAGCTGGCTCAGGGCAGCTATTCTTCCAGTGATCCTCTACACCTCTTTCACCATTTTTGGGGCTCCCATGTATCTCACCGCCTAGATCTTCTCCGAGTTAGCTTCAATTCCTTGCTGTGACATCATAAATCCGAGAATTTTGCCAAAATCATCCCAAATATGTTTGCTGGGTTTAGCTTCATTTAATACTTGCGCAGGGTAATGAAAGTCTCCTCTAGGTCATCAACATCGTTTCCCGAGGCATAGCTCTTGATGAACATATCATCCACATAGACTTATCGATTTGATCTTTGAATACTTTATTCACCAGTCACTGATAGGTTGCCCTAGTATTCTTCAGGCCAAATGTCATGATCCCTTACAAAACAAACCACGATTAATTATAAAGACTATTTTTTCTTCATCCTTTAGCACCATGCAAATTTGGTTGTATCAGGAGAATACATCCATGAATGATACCAGCTCATGGCTTGCAGTGGTATCCACTAGCTGGTCAATTCAGGAAAGTGGATTGCTGTCCTTCGGACAAGCTTTGTTTAAATTGATGAAGTCAATACATATCTGCCACTTCCTATTAGCTTTCTTCACTAGCACGATATTAGCCAACCATTCGAGATAGTTGACTTTCTTAATAAATCCAGTGCTGGTCAACTTGTCCACCTTTTCAACAATGGCCTTCTATTGCTCTAGGGTGAAGCTTTGCTTATTTTGCTTTATCAGCCTATAGGCCGAGTCCCCTCCAAGCTTGCACCATCACCTGTGCACCATCACCTCTGGGTCGATACCTAGCATATTTGTACGAGACCGAACAAAAATGTCAACATTTTTTTGCAAGGAACTCACAAGTTGTTGCCTTGTAGTCTTGTCCAATTTGGAACCAATGCAGATAGTATATTGAGGATTGCCATCGTGAAGAGGGATAGTCAAGAGATCCTCGACAGTTTCCCCTCGTTCTTCAATCAACTCGTCATGAGTCTCCTATCCTTTGACAGGAATGGTGCCGAGCAGCTTAGCTTGGAGGGACACCATGTAATAGTGCTTTGCCAAGGCTTGATTCCCACGAACCTTGCCAACCCTTCGTGCGGTTAGGAATTTCATAAGCAAATAGTATGTAGAAATAATAGCACGAAAGGTGTTCAACCTGGGTCAACCAAGTATTGCATTGTACACTGATGGGGTCTTGACAACCGTGAAGATCAGGCGCACTAGGGACTACCAAGGAGCCTGCCCTACTATCATAGCCAGTACAATAATCCCTTCAACAGGGACCGACATCCCTGAAAACACTGATATTGGTCCATACATCCTGTTACCACCTAGATCGCCGTGCTTATAGCTCTGACGTGGCGCGAACTCATCGAGCTCCCGATGGGTGCTTGGTCCTCTTCTCTGGTCAGCTCCAGAACCGGCGTGACCTACAAAAGAGAGAAGACCCGGGCTGGAGATTCCAGTAGGGACACTCCGACGATCAAGCCAGTTGGGACGATCAAAGGAACAGAACCTCTATAACGGAGAGCTTGGGGTCTCTTCGCGTAGAGGATGAAAGATGAGATGTAAGAGATGGAAAGACAGGGTTGAGTGGAGATCAGAGAGCTGGGAGGTTTTCTTGGTCGATTCCTTGCCCGTTTGCACTCTGAGTCTTACCGGTGGCCTTCCTCCCCCTTTTCTTTTCTCGAGGATCTTTCTTCTGTTTTATATAAGAAGGATGGCCCTGACCAAGTCTGGGGCTTCACTGAGATGTCCCTTTCCTGGTATCCCTTTCGGGAGGGATTTCCTTCATCCGCGGCCTCTTTTATCGGACCAGTCCTCGAAAGGAGATCCTTCTATTGGGGGCGTTTTGCCGGCGTAGTACAGATCTTATCCCTCTGTGTGTGCATTTTCCATGGAGGGGGCGCCCGTGCCGCTGAGCCCCGAGCCATGGTGGGGCATTTCTATTCCAGGAGGGACCGTCGGAGTGTCGCAGGGCCTGGGGCCTTAATGGAATACTCTTCTTGGAGGAGGTACAGGTTCCGTGTCGTGAGAGTTGGAGCCCTCCAGTTGCACAGTCATGGACGTGGCGGCACGCTATAAAGCCTGGAGCCTGGTGGAGCACGCATTGCACAGAATGTGTGGGTGGCGCGTCTGCAAAGTTTGAATTTCTGATAGGGTGCGCGCCACCTCCCAGAGGTTGCAGGTAGTTGAAAGCTTTCATGGCACAATCTGAACCTCTGCTGATATTCTATCTCTCTTGCTTCTGACAAGAATTTCGGCCTTGGATGGATGGGGGGAGCTCTATCTCGGGAGCTGAGCCCCGGAAAGCATGAGCACGAGCTCGGCCGGGAGCTCGATCCCGGATGGGAGCTGACCACGACCGGAGGCTCGTCCTCGGAACGCATGAGCACATCCTCGACCGGGAGCTTGACCCCGGATGGGGACTGACCACGACCGGGGCTCGCCCTTGGAAGCTGACCTCGACTGGGGGCTCGCCCTCGGCAAGCATAAGCACGTTCTCGACCAGGAGCTTGACCCCGGATGGGGATTGATCTTGACCGGGGCTTGCCCTCGGAACGCATGAGCATGTCCTCGGCCGAGAGCTCGACCCCGGATGGGAGCTGACCTCGGCCGGGGATCGCCCTTAGAATGCACGAACACGTCCTCGACCGGGAGCTCAACCCTGGATGGGAGTTGACCTTCGCCGGGGCTCACCCTCAGATCGCACGAGCACGACCTCGGATGAGCTGACCTCGACCGGGGGCTCATCTTCGGATCTTCATTTGGTCGCCGCATCTAGATGACATTTTCTGCTAGCGCGGCCACCAGCATGGGCTTCACGTCAGTGGTTATGCCACATCAGATGCCCCCACTCTTGAGCCCAGGAAACAATGCGGCGCTCAGGACGATGAGAGCAATGATCACGCTAACGTGGAGGGATGCACTTCCTGCACCATTAATGCTTCGAGCATCGGTGCCCTGAAAATCGCGCTTCCATACCAACGAAGCGACACCACGTCAGCCCTTTCCAAAAAGGGACCATAAATGCTGTGCCTGGAACGAAGCGACCCGCCTCCGAACCGAAGTATCGACTTCGTCGAATCCCGTCACGTGGCAGGCCCTGGTTGGCCAGGGAGAAAGGGAGCATGCCTTCGACCGATACGAGACGACGGGAGCTGCAAGCTTTATGAAAGGGACTTGTCTTCTCGCCCCTTAAGGGTTTTTCGTGCAACAAAGACAAGGCCTCTTCTACAAAGCACTTCTTCCCGCCTCATCTTCATTTCTCTAGTTAGGGATTCAAAGTCCTTGCAGGTTAGACTTCTCCTCCCCATTCCTCTTTCTTCTCCTCCTGCTCTCCTCCCTCGACCTGTGCTGAAGGAGAGTTCCCATTAGGTTTCTAGGCTTCTGCTTCTCCTTTGTCTTCTTTCCTCATGCTCCTCATGAGTTTTTCCGGCGGAGGGCACCGTCACCTAGATTTTTTCGATAAAGTGGGGCCATCTCGACCTAGACTTCCTTCATCGAATAGCGAGGAGGAAGTCCCCGTAGTGATCTGCAAGGGTCCCTGCCGGACGGGAATTGTCATTGAACCCCCTGCGACTCCTCCCCCTCCTCTCATCGAGGAGTAAGGCAGTCCCGCCAGCATTGCTTCGGTGATGACTGGTAAGGATCTTGTCCACGTCCGAAAGGCGTATGGGATCCCTGATTCCATCTGGCTCTCAGTTCCCGAACCGGAGGAACGGGTCACTTCCGGTGGCCCGGGCCAGATCGTCCTATAAGAAGACTTCTTCGGGGTCTTCGTCTTCCTCTTCATCCCTTCTCTCTTTTCTGAGCAATTATCACTTGGTCCCAGCCCAACTTGCTCCTAACACCATCAGGACCATCTTTTGTTTTGTTGTCCTTTGTCATTTCCACGGGATTTTAGCCCGTTTCTCTCTTTTCAAGGTTTTGCTCATCCTGAAGCGCCACCTAGTTAACAAGAGGGTGGTTCGTGGCTCCCTGCCCGCGGGTCATCAAGCTGGACATGCCCTTCTCCATCAAAAGGGAAGGAAGAGCAGGTTTATGTTTACCTTGGTTGAGGGGGTGGACTGGATTTGGAGTGACCCAGACCGCTCCCCTAATCGGCATTCTACAATCGAGCTGGCCGACAAGGAAGTGTACGATCGGTTCGTCACTTCTGAGGTCCCACCTCTCCAGGACCTGTTGTCCGAGCGGAATCTCGTCGACGCTGGGGTCAGCCAAGCCCAGACTCAGGATAAGGTTCACTGCCGGGCTTCCTTTTCTCCCAGGTTAATCAGGCTGCAACTGAGGACTAACCGAAGTCTTTTGTCTTGTAGGGATGAAGTTCATCATGAACGAGCTCCTGGGCATGTCAAAAAAGAAGGCCGCCGCTGCAGGGCCCGAACGGGAGCCTACGAAGAAAGCCCGGAAGGAGCCAGGATGGAGGCCCGGCGAGGAGCCCGATAGGAGGGGACCCACTCCCGTACCGGTCGCACCTGGGCCGGCGGCCCAGGCTTCAACCCTAGGCCCAGGAGTGAGGCCTGGCCTGTGGAGGGGGCCGCACCAACAGCTTCGATGGCCCGTCCGCAATCTGAAGCTCCACCCTAGCCAGAGGTGGTGGTGGCGGGAGACACCGCCACGAAGAGTCCAACTCCACTACTGGAGGCAGAGCCGTCGACGACCGGTCAACCGCCACCGCGCCTCCACCAGCTGCCACCCCGGAAACCTCAAAGCCGTCTGCGATGCTGGATCCAGGGAAAAAGGTGTCCATCTACCTGTCCCATGATGCGAGGCTAGCGTAGGATGGAAAGCTGGCGAAGGAGATTCTGGATGCCCTCATCCAGCCACTGGATTGCTAGGATAAGAGCGACCGTCAGGTGGTGGATGTCTTCACCGGGGTGTTCCCCCAGCTTATGTCGGTAAGTCATTTTCTGGACTGCATTTTTTTCTTCCTGAGGAGGTATTGACTGATGTTCTCTATGCAGGTGGCCGCCGACGGTCAGCTCCTCCGAGACTCCTGCCAGGGGCTGATTAGATGTGACTTCCATCTCCGCAAGGAAAGGGATGAAGCTCGGGCTCAGGCCACCCGAGCTCAAGAACTGGAGGGCAAGGTGAAGGCCCTTCAGGACCAGCTAGCCAACTCTGAGGCAAGGACGACGGGGCTGGAGAAGAAATCCGTTGAGCTCGAGGTGGCCCTGAAGGAAAAGAACGGGGAGAGCCTCTGCCGAGCCAAGAAGATGGCTGCCTCTGTGGCGGAGGTAGCCCGCCTGGAGGGAAGGGCGCAGACCCTCCAGGTGCAGCTCGATGAGAAAGCCGCTCGGGCCATGGCAGTCCTGGAGAAGGCCACGGTGGCCGTTGCACTGATGGAGGCGGCAAAGAAGGAAGCCATCGAGGCCGTCCCCAGGTTCAAGGCGTCTGAGGCCTTCAAGGACGAGGTCGTCGAGGCGGTGTTGGACTCCTATCACCAGGGATTCAATGATTTTCGAGATAAGGCTGTCCGCCACTTCGGACTGAAGGGGCTAGAGAACATCCAGCCCGAACTGCCGATCCCCGAGGCGCCTAGAGGTCCTGTTACCGAGGCAGAGGGAGAGGTAGAGGCGGAGGCGGAGTCGGAGCCGAAGCCAGAGTCCGGAGTAGGGGCCGAAGCTGGAGATGCCGCCGCCCAAGATGCCCCTTCATCAGAAGGAGTCACCCATCGGCCGGGAAAGGAGCTGGCGAGGGGGACTTAGATTTTTTCTTTTTTCCTGTAACTAGATTTTTGGAAGACTTCTCGGCTTGTCGGGAATCTTTATAATATGTAAAAAACCTTCAATCAATGAAGTCATTATTCTCTTCAGTCACTGAGTGCTCTTTTCCTTCTTTTACTTTGTGTCCAAGTTCGTTGAATGGCTTCCCGGCATGTCGGGAGCCTTGACTGATGTAAGAAACACTTTGATAAATAAACACAATTTCTTTTCGACTGATGTGTCTTCTATCCTTCTCATCTTATCTTATGTTCCTTTTCTTCTATACTCTCTTTTTTTTTTTGAGGCATTTCAAAGCAATCCACCGGAGGCTGTGAAGGACTTACTTCCATAATGAAGAACTAGTCCAATTTAGCTGATGGCCTTTGTCTTACTCTCTTTTCTTCCTTCAGCTTCTTTACCCTTCCTCATGATAGAAAGGTAGGCTCCATGGTCGCCGTGTGTGAGCTTCTCCCAGGTCTTAGCCATTTTGAGTTAACTCCGAAACCTTGGGACAGGCATGAAGAACTTTGGGAATACTCCATTCCTGTTCAACTGGTCTTGAAGTTATGCGGACTTGAATGCATGGCTTCTGAAGTTTCTTGATTTGCCGAGTGAGTCAGTGGTAGATGGCGAGATTTCAGGATTTTCCCAGCTAACACCTCCGAACTGTGAGCGAGGCAATTGAGTGCGGCTTCTGGAATCTCCCTACTTGATTTGCCAAGCTGAGTCAAGAGGTAGATGGTAGGATTTCAGGGGTTTCCCAACTGACATCTCCGGACTGTGAGCAAGGAAGTTGAGTGCGGGACTTCTGGAGTCTCCTTGCTTGATTTCCCAAGCTGAGTCAAGCGGTAGATGGTGGAATTTTAAGGGTTTCCCAGCTGACATCTCCGGACTGTAAGCAAGGCAATTGAGTGCGGGGCTTCTGGAGTCTCCCTGCTTGATTTGTCAGGCTATGAGTCAAGCGGTAGATGGCGGGATTTTAGGGATTTCCTAGCTGACATCTCCGGACTATGAGCATGGCAATTGAGTGTGGGCCTTCTGGAGTCTCCCTACTTGATTTGCCAAGCTGTGAGTCAAGTGGTTGATGGTAGGATTTCAGAGGTTTCCCAGCTGACATCTCCGGACTGTGAGCAAGGCAGTTGAGTGCATGGCTTCTGGAGTCTCCCTGCTTGATTTGCCAAGCTGTGAGTCAAGCGATAGATGATGGGATTTTAGGGATTTCCCAGTTGACATCTCCGGACTGTGAGCAAGGCACTTGAGTGCTGGGCTTTAGGAATCCTTTGACTTTGAGTATGGGGCTTCATAAGTTTCCCGGCTTTTGAGTATGGGGCTTCGTAAGTTTCCCGGCTTTTGAGTGCGGGACTTCGTAAGTTTCCCAGCTTTGAGTGCGGGGCTTCATAAGTTTTCCGGCTTTGAGTGCGGGGCTTTGTAAGTTTCCCGACTTTGAGTGCGGGACTTTGTAAGTTTCCTAACTTTAGTGGGGGGCTTCGTAAGTTTCTTGGCTTTCAGTGTGAGGCTTCATAAGTTTCCCGACTTTCAGTGCAGGGCTTCGTAAGTTCACGGCTTTGAGTACGGGGCTTCGTAAGTTTCCCGGCTTGGAATGCGGGGCTTCGTAAGTTCCCGACTTTGAGTACGGGGCTTCGTAAGTTCCCCGGCTTGGAATGCGGGGTTTCGTAAGTTCCCGACTTTGAGTACGGAGCTTCGTAAGTTCCCCGGCTTTGGCTATCGGACTTGGAGACGGGCGAAGGAGTTCCTGCACAGGTGGAAGACAGTGTTGCACCAAAAATAAACTTTAATAATTGAGGAAAAACCTTATATTATTGGTAGTACATCCTCAAATTGTTGACGTTCCACATCCAACGGAATCGATCGCCGTTGAGCATGGCGAGATAGTAGGCTCCATTGAGCTGAGCCTCGATCACCTTGTAGGAGCCTTCCCAGTTCAGGGATAGCTTGCCACATTCTCCTAGTTAGGATGCTTCTGCTTGCTTGAGTACCAGGTCGCCTGGACGGAACGTCTTGGGCTTGACGTGGGCATTGTAGTAGCGCACCACTCGTTGCCGATATGCCGCCATCCGGAGTCGAGCTTTATCCCTCGTCTCATCCAGAAGGTCCAGGTTGAGGAGGCGGGCCAGATTCTCCACCTCGTTGTATTGCTCTACCCGCAGCGTAGGCAGACCAACCTCCACAGGAATTATAGCTTTTAAACCAAAGACAAGGTTAAAAGGAGTCTCACTTGTTGCCGTCCGAGACGTGGTGTGGTAGGCCCACAATACACTGGGGAGTTGTTCCGCACATCGGCCCTTGGCCTTATCCAATCTAATGCGGAGCCCTTGCAAGATGGTTCGGTTGGTTACCTTAGCCTCCCTGTTGGTCTGACGGTGAGCTACCGAAGTGAAGTGATGGCAGATATTGAGGTCGGTGCAGAACTCTTCGAAAGCTTGGTTGCAAACTGCCACCCATTGTCAGTGATGACCGAGTGCGGAGTCCAAAACGGCAGATGACCGACTTCCAGAAGAATGATCTGACCTTGACCTCAGTGATCCGCGCCAAGGATTCGCCCTCGACCCATTTGGTGTAGTCGATGATCATAATCAAATACTTCCATTGGCCAAACATGGGAGGAAAGGAACCTAGGATGTCCATTCCCTACTGGACGAATGGCCACGGAGCTAATAGCTGGGAGAGCGAGGTAGCCGACTGACGCTGGATGTGGATGTGACATTGGCAATGATCACATCTCAAAAATTCAGCGGCATCCTCTCACATGGTCTCCCAAAAGTACCCTTGCCAGAGCGCTTTGTAAGCCAGCATCCTACCCCCCACGTGATTCCCGCAGATGCCTTCGTGTATTTCTTGAAGCATGTAAGCAGCTTCTGAGGGTCTCAAACACTTCAGCAGGGGTAGGAGTAAGACCTCCAATAAAGCTGCCCATCCATCAACACGTACCGCGCAGCCTTCTTCTTGAGAAGGTCGGCTTCTTTACGATCTTCGGATATGGCACCGTGGTAATGTATTTAATATAAGGGTCCATCCAGCTGGCTTCAGTAGTGACCTGTTGGACCTCTGCTACAGACTCGAAGCTGGGGGTCTCCAGATATTCTATGAAGGTATGCCCCAACAACGAATCTGGCAGGGTTGCTAACCTGGAGAGGACATCGGCTCGGGCATTCTCCGCTCGAGGGATGTGGAAAATGCTGAAGTGCTGGAGGTTCACTATGTATGAGCATACCTTATCTAGATATTTAGCCATCATGGGATTTCGAGCTTCAAACTCGCTAAAGACCTGCCCCACAACGAGCTGCGAGCCCGTAAAGACCTTCAGGCACTTGACGCCCAGCTCACGGGACACCTTCAATCCCACGAGGAGCGCCTCGTACTCAACCTGATTGTTGGTCACCTTGAAGAGGAAACGCAACACGCATTCAACGACGACTACGTCGGGGTTGGCGAGGATGAGACCGGCTCCACTCCCTCCGGTGTTGGACGCGCCATGGACATGGAGGATCCACGTCATCACTCCCGAGGTCAGGTCTGGCCCGGATTCGGCTTGCTGGTCTGCCTCCTCCAGGTCTTCAGCCACCCATGTGCATTCCACCAGAAAATCGACTAGGACTTGAGCCTTTTGCGCTGATCATGGACGGTAGGTGATGTCGAACTCGTTGAGCTTTACTGCCCACTTGGCCAGGCGCCCCAACATGTCAGGACAGCTAAGGATAGCCCTCAAGAGCTGATAAGTGAGGATGGTGATTGAATGTGCTTGGAAATATGACCTGAGATGCTGTGCAGACACAATGAGTGCAAAGATAATCTTTTCGAATCGAGTGTACCTGGTTTCAACATCGCGGAGTAGCTTGCTGGTGTAGTAGACTAGCCGCTGGGTATCGTTCTTGTCGATGCGGACCAGCACCGAGCTAACCACCTCCAGTGAAACCACCGAGTACAGGAGCTCTTCCCCGGGCTCCGATTTGGACAGCAATGAAGGGGAGGCGAGGAGCTTCTTTAGTGCCTCGAAAGCCTCCCAGCACTCCTCCGTCCAGGTGAAGTTGTGCATCTTGCACAGCACCTTGAAGGCTGACAGCGCTTGACGGAACGCAAGATGAAACGGCTTAACATTGCTATGCATCCAGTCAAGCGTTGAACCTCCTTCTTGGAGACAGGGTGCCTCATTCTGTGATCGCTTGGATCTTCTCTGGGTTGGCCTCTATCCCCTTTGGGTGACCATGAATCCCGGGAACTTTCCCACCACAACGTCAAACACGCATTTGGCGGGGTTCAGCTTCATCTGGTAGAGACGAAGATTGTCAAAGGCCTCCGCCAAGTCGGCGATGTGGTCCGACCCCTGGCCGCTCATAACAAGCATGTCATCCACGTATACTTGCATGTTGCAGCCGATCTGGTCTTTGAAGACCCTGTTGACCGGGCGCTGGTACGTGGCCCCTACATTCTTGAGGCCAAATGGCATCATCCTATAGCAATACATACCTCTGTCGGTCACAAAGGCTGTGTGCTCCTCGTCCTCCTTTGTGCATGCGAATTTGACTGTATCCGGAGAACGCATCCATGAAACTAAGGAGCATGTGACCAGAGGTCGCATCCACCAGCTGGTCAATCTTGGAAAGTGGGAAGCTGTCCTTCGAACATGCCCGGTTGAGGTCGGTGTAATCCATGCAGATCCTCCACTTCCCGGAAGCTTTCTTGACGATCACTACATTAACAAGCCAGTCAGGATACCGTACCTCATGGATGAATCCTGCCGCGAGTAGCTTTTTGACTTCCTCATCAATCGCCTTCTGCCGCTCCGGGGCAAAGCTCCTCTTCTTCTGCTGGACTGGGTGGCAATTGGGGTCGACGTTCAGCTTATGGGTGATTACATCTGGAGGGATGCCGGGCATGTCTGCAACGGTCTAGGAGAAGACATCCGCATTGGCCCACAGGAAACTGAACAGGCAGGACCTCTCCTTTTCGGACAGCAGGGCTCCCACTTGCACAGTCTTCAAGGGATCATCTCCTAGGGGAAAAGATAGCAGGGGCTCAACTGGTCCGCCCTTCGACTCCTACTCGGCCGGGCCTGCTTGGTCAATGGCTGGGCTCGGACAGGCCCCTCGTGGCCCTGGGACGGTTTGCAGGCAGTGCTGGACCGGCTGTTAGAACCCTCTCATCTCCCGGTCCCCCATGGGGTTGGGAACTGGACGAGGAGATGTTTGATGGAAATGGTAGCATCAAGCAAGTTGAGACAGGGACGCCCCAGGATTGCGTTGTAAAACGAGGGAAGCCTTACAATGGTGAACGTCATCAGTATGGTGCTTTGCCGAGGTGGCGTTCTGGTGGTTATTGGGAGTGTAATCTCTCCTTCAACTCCAACCGAATCCCAAGTGAAGCCCACTAAGGACATGAATACTGGCTTTATTTGTTTGGTGGACAAGTTCATCCTTGCAAAAGCATCATAAAAAAGGATATCAGCAGAGCTTCCACAGTCAACCATAATTCTTTTTACAACATATTTCGTTATCATCACTTTAACGATGACAATATTATTTGGGTTATCTACTCTTGCCGACCCTTCTCCAGGGGAGTACATCATCATTCTCCTCTCTCCCTAGCCCTCTTCGAGGTTCTCCTTGCCTCCCAGGAGATCATCCCGACCGGCTTCTAAGTGGGCTCTAAGGTCGCCACAACGAAGGGGACCCCCTGTGCAGCTGGCGGAAGCCTCCCATGCGAGCGTTGTCACCATGAGACCGTGGATGTCCACGGATGCTCTGCTAATGGTGGGGTGACTAGCTGCCAAGACTTCCACAGTCAATGGCGTTTCTGCGTCTCTCCCTTCCTAGCACGCCAATCTGTTGCCGCCTACATCGTCATGGCCTGTAGCTCTGACGTGGCATGGACTCGTCGGGCTCCCGATGGGTGCTTGGTCCTCTTCTCCAGTCAGCTCCAGAATCGGCATGACCTGTAAAAGAGAGGAGATCCGAGCTGGAGATTATGGCGGGAATACTCCAACGATCAAGAAAAACAGAACCTCTGTAACGGAGAGCTTGGGATCTCTCCGTGTAAAGGGTGAAAGATGAGATGTAAGAGATTGAAAGACAGGGTTGAGTCGAGATCAAAGAGCTGGGAGATTTTCTTGGCTGATTCCTTGCCCGTTTGCTCTCTGAGTCTTACTAGTGGCTTTTCTCTCCCTTTTTTTCTCTCAGGGGTCCTTCTGTTTTATATGAGAAGGATGTCCCAAACCAAGTCTGAAGCTTCACTGAGATATCCCTTCATGGTATCCCTTTCGAAAGAAATTTTCTTTGTCCGCGGCCTGCCCCCTGTCGGACCGGTCCTCGGAAGGAGATCCTTTTATTGGGGGCATTTGCTGGCGTAGTACAAATCTTGTCCCTCTGATGGTGCAGTTTCTCGTGGGAGGGATGGGCGCCGTGCCGCTGAGCCCCGAGCCATGATGGGGTGTTTCTAGTCCAGAAGGGACCGTTGGAGTGTCGCAAGGCCTGAGGCCTTAATAGAATACTCCTCTTGGAAGAGGTATAGGTTCCGTGTCGCGAGGGTTGGAGCCTCACGATTGCATAGTCGAAGACATGGCAGCATGCTACAGGGCCTAGAGCCTGGTGGAGCATGCATTGCACAGAATGTGCGAGTGGTGCATATGTAGAGTTTGAATTTCTGGTAGGGTGCATGCCACCTCCCGGAGGTTGCAGGTAGCTAGGGCCTTCCATGGCACAGTCTGAACCTCTGATGATCTTCTATCTCTCTTGTTTCTGGCGGGAACTTCGACCTTGGCTGGATGGGAGGAGCTCTATCTCGGGAGCTGGGCCCCAGAAAGTATGAGCATGACCTCGGCCTGGGGCTCAACCCTGGATGGGAGCTGACCTCGACCAGGAGCTCGTCCTCGGCAAGCATGAGCACATCCTCGGCTAGGAGCTCGATCCCGGATGGGAGCTGACCTCGGCCAGGGGCTTGCCCTTAGAATGCATGAGCACGTTCTCGACCGGGAGCTCAACTCCGGATGAGAGCTGACCTCGACTGGGGGCTCGCCCTCGGATCACACAACCACGACCTCGACCCCGGATGAGCTGACCTCGGCCAGGGGCTCACCTTCAGATCTTCATTTGGTCGCCGCATCCAAATGGCATTTTCTGCCAACACGACTGCCAGCACGGGCTCCACGTCAACGGTTGTTCCATATCAGGCTCCACGTCAGCGATTGTGCCACATCACATCCCTTCCAATTATGCTCAAGAAATATTCATCTTCAAAAGGGCCTCATAAAACAAGACATCCACAGAACTTCTATTATTAATGAGCATGTAGTTTACATCATACTTAGTTATGTTCATGGTTACAACCCTGGGATCATTGTGGGGATACTATACTCTCTCGGCATCAACCCAAGTGAAGGCAATAGCCTCGTCGACTTCTTCAGTCTTCTGCCTCTTGCTAGAACTATCCTCAGCTGGCCTGCCAATTATGATATTGACTTTGCCCGAGATGGGTTGGTTAAATGGTTCCTCCGACCTCAAGGGTGGCTCTCATAGGCCTACTGGGACTTTCGAAGCTTCACGCCTCTCCCTCCAGTCCTAAAGGAATCTATCTAGTCGGCCATGATGGATGAGTTCTTCAATCTCATCATGCAACTACATGCACTCTTCCGTGTCGTGGCTGCGGTCGTGGTGATAGAAACAGTACCGGCTTCGTTTGCAACGTTCTTACATTAGACAGCTGTTCCTTGACCTATATCAAAACCTAGGTTCAAAGGGCATTCAAAGGAGTATGGTGAACAAACCCTCTGGATGGTAGGATCCCTTGCCGATCCTGGAGATTTTGATAGTGTTGAACCCGAGAGGGAGACCTTCGACACCGTGGAGACCGGCTTGTCTCTTCTTCCCTCGATCTTCTCCTAGGCTGGAATTCTCGAGCCAAGGGCCATTCCTTAGCCACTGAAGCAAGTGAAGCCATTGGAGCAAACAGAGCTACTGGAACGGATGGCGGGCCATAGGCGCCATATGCCTCTTCAACACGCACGAATTTCTCAACCCTAATCAGCATCTTAGAAAAGTTCACCGCCGGCCGCTTTTCTAAAGAAAAAAGGAAAGGAAACTACTGGAGACCACTTTTCATAGCAGTCATGGCAACTGCAGGGTCCAAATTATGACTTCTAGAGCCACCGCATTAAACCGACTCATATAAGATCAGAGGAATTCTTGCTCTCCTTTCTTGACATTAATCAAAGAGTCGGAGCTTTGATGCAGCTTCCTATTGCTTGCAAAATGAGAAATAAATGATCAACTTAACTAATCGAAGGAGCAGATAAAACCTGGCTTCAAACTAGAATACGAGTGTCGGGTTGATTTCCTGAGTAGAGAGAGGCCCGCACAATACTCCATTAATGGCCCCATGAAGAAGTATCAGGACTTGAAACTTTCCATATGGTCCACCGAGTTGGTGGATCCATCATAAACCTCCAACCATAGCATCTTAAAATGCTTCGTTAGTGACTCTAGCATGATATAGGCTCCAAAAGGTGGATTAATGGTGACACCGAGACCTTTGTCTATGGCCGGGACTAGATCATGTAGCATTTCGATGCACTGATCCATCTTTCAAAGCTTTCAGTCTATTTCAACATCTCTAGCATCTACACCTCGAAGGGTCAAGGGGGTGAACGAGCTGGTGTCAACCCCTCATCAAATCGAGACAAAGAAGAATACCCCTAACACATCCAGGGCTCTATAGTGCACTAGGATAAGTAGGCTCCTATCGCTCATGACTTCGTGAGAGGGAAACCATCTCCATTTCCGTCGCACTGCCCCAGCACTACCGGAGCTCGATGGTATTGCCTAGTCCACTTCCAGTTGTGATGCTGCCACTAGCGCCACTAACACTATCGAGTGTTGGTCACCTGGACCACAGCTGCTAGTGCTTGGATTTACTGATATAGCTATTCCAAGCAATCAAATTGGCTTCCTTGCTAGGTGGTGCCAACCTAAGATTCTGAAGCAGGACTTCCGGTAGGCTACTAGCCTGTCGGGAGGTGGTGGCACTGAAACATCAAGTGGACATGCCTTTAGATGGCATAAAGACCTTACTCGTTGTTTCTATCTAAAAATGGATGAACAGGCTGGCCCTTCCTCTATCTGTTGCCATTGTTTTCCATCTCATTGTCAGAGTATGCTAAAGAAGTGCTCATAGACTGTACCTACGAAAAAACCCCACCGGAGATGGTTCCGATAAAGGCACTCCGATGCTCAAGTTAGTCAACAAGCAATAGTAGGGAGAAAGTAGAGCAGAGCAGAGAGAGATCTCGTACCTTGGAAGTTCTCAGGGAGCTCCCTTTTATAGGCAGGTAGCAAGGGCATTCTTGGAATGCAAAAAATCTTAGTAGGTTGGTAAGAAACTAACCGAGCATCAGATCTTGTCAAAAGATCTGAAAAAGAATCATTTCATTTGTCTTGAATATCCACCTTGCATTAATGAAGACTGTCTCATTCACATTGTCAATTATTTTTCTTGATGATGATAAGGATTGTAGCCTAGAACGTGTCACATCCTTTTTAATGGAGGAAGGATTTGCCAGAAATTACAGGATATGGCATCCTAATTATGCTATTATGCTCATGGAAATGAACATCGGATGATTCTTCCTGGGGTTGCCTGATAGTTTGCTGCTAGGGGGTCAACCTCTCTAGGGCTAAAGGGTCCTGGTTCGAACCTAATCCTCTCTCGAAGCCAAGGGTCAAGAGACTGAGGGTCTCCAAGAGTGATATGACGTCGAGGTTTAATAAATGGGAGGCAAAGTGGGCCTTTGATGAGGTAAGGGGCTAAATAAGCCAAAGGTCTCAAAGGTCGAGGGTCAACCAAGCTCAGGGTTAGTTAGGTCAAGGATCTTGATGTACGGCCTTGAGTCTTGATGTACAGCCTTGACTTGTTTAGAAGGGATTGCTCCATATGTTGAAGAGGTGAAGGTCCCTTATCAGGACCAAGGAAATTCAATAGTATAGCCCCGTCTTCAGGTACCGGGAGTGAACCTCAGATGAAGCTGTTCAAAGAGTCATCATACACAAATGGCATGTAATTGGTGCTGCTCCATTAGGAAACCCATCTCATGATCCTCATCATAGATGTTTGGTTGATGTTCTATATGAGCAAGTGCTTTGTATATAAACAATCCAAATGCGACTGGTCTGACATCGAGGGTCATCGAGACCGAAGGGATTCAAGATGGTTTTTGCCTCGTCTAGAGGATAGAGGATGATCGTTGCCTTAACATCTATCCCAAGATCCTCGGGATGCCGTGGAGGGGGAGTTAGCCCCAATATCAAGGCCAAAACTTCAAATCATGACCAAAACATCAGCAACCATTTAATACAATATTTCCAACTGGAGTCATGCCATATTAATTATTGTTGTCAAATTCCAAATTTCCCCCTTAAAAATTTATCTCTTTGCATCTCTTTATAACTCGCATACAACACATTTTAAAAAAATATATATCTAGTTATATAACTAACATACAAGATATAGTTGAAATAGAAATGATATATGTATATAGTTATATAACTAACATATCAGAAATGGTTGAAATGGAAACTATATATATAAATAAGAAACAGTTAGAAGAAATGAAGTAAAATTTGAGAGCCACATATCTTTAAAAAAAATAGTTATATGATTAACATACAAGAAATAGTTAGAAAGAAACAAGTAAAAGCTTAAGTTCCAAATACCTAAAAATAACTATAAAGCTGTATGGAAATTGACAAACACAATTGGAACAAAAACTTACCTTAGGGACATGCTCCAACATGACAACCTCAGGTATGATCCCTGTTCTAAGCCTAATCTCAGCAAACCCACTGCTTCCCTGCAAGGGAAAACATTGACCAGGCTCACCAAAACTCGGCTCCAGCATTTTGTAAGCATTAGCATGAACACCATTTCGGCCTTTTGCAACAGAAAACCAACCATCAGATTCCCCAAACCATAGGGCTCTGAATGCCTGACCACCCTGGCCCCACCAGAAGCTAAAGCATAATCAACCCTCCCAAGACCATCAGCTGCATGCTTTTCCATCTCTTTCTCAATAAGATCCATAACAAAAACCCTAATTCGGTCAATTTGGTCCAGATTAACATCACTATCACCACCATCTAGCCTTCTAATGTTCTTCAGCTCATTCCACAATCTATCAAATTCTTTCCTCAAAAGGAGACCCATGTCCTTGAATTCTATCAAAGCTTGTCTAACCTATCAGTCCTAGCTTCCAACTTCTTCAACTCCTCCTCCAGCAGTGCCCCTTTCTCTTCAATTTGCTTTTTCAGTTCCCTTGCCACAGTACGAATCTCACTTCCAATGTTTCCATCTACAAGATCTACCTGAACCTGAAGCATCTTTGCTGTTTTCTTTAAAGATGCCTCAACTTCAGAAATCCGGCCCTCATAATCCAAAGCAACAAAAGGTGAGTTAGCATTGTCTCCAATTCTATCAGTCCATCTCCAAACTATCTGCCCCAGCCATAATAGAACTGCTAGAAGCAGGGAATTCTTTGTGAGAATGCTAAGAACAGTTCACCACTTCGGTTTCTCTGGTTTCCATATAGCTTTCTTATGCCGTGGTGAAATGGTGGAAGAAGCAATCAATCCTTTCTTCAACTGTGACTAGTCTTTTGATCTCTCAAGCACAGATTCTCCTCTGTTGTATGGGCCAGGTCCTTCCCATTAACAATAATCTTATCCTCGCTAACCCCATTAACTCCTCCATCAGCAAGCATATCAGCACTTAATTTTTCTCCACAACTACCACTGTTCTCCTACCATTTGGCTTTGTTTGGATCCAAGGTCAAAGATGCATTGTTACTGGCAGCAAGATTTGCTGCCATTGCTGCAATGGTGGAAGCGGACATTGTACTGCTCTGCTAACTCTCCAAATTCTCTGAGAAATAACCTAAAAACGATGACAAAGAGATAACAACAACCAAAAATTTCAAGCATAAAGACAGAATAATTCTCATGGTTAAAGGAAAACTAATAAATGATTCAACCATGAAACCAAAACATATCCTTTCCTAACGAAAATAAATTCACAACAAACGAAATGTTTAACCACAGCAAACCATCACTCAATAAACAAACGAAATGTTTAGCTATAAAATCTGGAAACAAGGTTACAAAACCAAAACTTTGGGTCCAATAAATCACAGAATCCATGAGAAAAAAAGGGGCGGCCAAAACCCACAAAATGAACTACAGATTTACCACATAAGAATCCCCATAGAACCAAGAATACTACCATAAATCATTAATCAAACTCTAATCTTCCAACAACTCCAGAAACATCAAGAATCTAAACCAAACAAATTTAACAGAAAATGCAAACGACTGCCTGAGTCCAAAGATATCGGTAAGGCCACTGCCCCAAAAGACAGGAACAATAGGAGAAAACAACATTACAAAGCGGATTTCGAGACTTAGACTTCGAAAAAAAGAGAAGAAATGAGACAAGACCCGGATCCAGCGCGTGCTCCACAAAGTTCGAACAAGGGATCGAGCGAAAACTGAGAAAGAAATGCCGTCGGCGTGCCGGCCGATCTCGCCGTCCGGGGCACCGCTGACCGTGGCCGAGACCGTCGAGCGCCAAAGCGAGAGGGGTTTTGAGTTTTGTTTGCGAGAAGAGGTGAGATGGGGGAGGAAACGCAGGGCGGAATCGCTCTTTGGGTTTGTAGTTGGTTTCATGCGCGGCTAGACGACAGGACCGTGTATTTGAGCGTGCAGTCATTGCAGGGTCGTTTGGTACGAAAATCATTAGGTTGTATGCGGCGCATTGTCAAAGACAACCTTTATTGAACGTTACCTCACGGAACGGGAGCCTCCGGAAAAACAACATCAAAATTTATTTTTTTATTTTTTTAATTAAAAAAATAAAAAAAATAATATAAATTTTTGATAATATTAATTATAGATAATATAAATTATTATATTTAATATATGTAGGTAATGTTACCTAATGTAAAATTAAAATTCTAAAATATTTCTATATCAAATTTATATTTTATTTATAATATATATATTTTATCTTATTTATTTATTTACAATATAATTTTTATATTTTATATTAAAATATAAAAATATTTTTTATTTTATATGTTTATATAAAAATAAAAATATTTTATATTAAATAAATTTAATATAAAAATTTATATATTAAATAGAAGATATGTTTAATATATTACTTAAATATATTAAATGATATATTAAATTTACATATAATATTATTAAATATAATATAATATAATATATATTAATATAATATTAATATAATATAATATAATTGTATTAATATTATATTATAAATATTTTATTTTATAGTATATTTTATTATATTATATTATGAAATATATCATATTATATTATTATATAAATGTTAATTATATTATATTATATAGAAAGGAAAAGGAAGGCAGGAAAGGAAGGTAATTTGGTAATCTAGATTATCTGGAAGGTGATAATATGAATTACTGCCCTCCTAGAAGTAATCCAGATTATCTCTTGAGAAGCAATCCAGATTATCAAATATGATAGATTATCATTCAAAAAGCATACCAAATACAGTAATGTAAAAGGATCCTATTAAATTATCAGTGATCTAAATGGATTGTCTATTACTAAACATAACCTTGAGATTTTATGTAGTAATGATTTCAAATTATTTTTAATTTTTAATCATCATCTAATTGAGATATCATATTAGAGATTAAGATCATCCAGATCCTGCATTGAAAGTTAAGGATAAAAATATCTCTAGTCTAATAAAACACTTGATATATCAATATACTATTAACATATTATATTAATATTATATAATATAATTATAATATATATTATAATATAATATATTATTAATCATATTATTATTATATTATAATTCTATGATAATTTTAAACTAGGATAGAAATATCTTATTATACCTTAAATTTATATAATAAAATATTTAATATATTATGCATTATTTTTATAATCAAAATAAATATTAGTATTTAATAAATAATATATTATAAGTATAAATAAAATGTTAATTCAATAATAATAATTTATATATTTTTATATGATTAAGAAATATATTTTTATAAAATATTTCAAGGATAGTTTTGATATTATATGATTCGTGATCTTAGATTCTCATGGAATACCTGTTGCCCGGCTAAACAAGGGATAAATTGGATTTTCAAAAATTTAGCAAATACATACACTTTTTCAAAATACAATTGAGTGAAGTGAAAGTGGAAAGAACTAAAACAAATACAAATAATGAGAGAGAGCAAACACATATATATACAATAAATTTTATAGTGTTTTGATACATCCAAGCATCTACATTCACTTTTCAAGGTATACTCAGAAATTTCTACTATATTCTCTTGAATACAGCTTGTTTGTTTTAATCTGGTTTACAATTAATCCAATTGGCTTTACCAAGATAGCCAATCAAGACCTTTGCACAACCACAAGACACGAAATTTTTTTTTTCAAGTTTTAGTCCTATTGAAAATTAATACAAAAAACTAAAAACATAATTTGCAACACAAAAGGAAAAGCTCCTTGAATGAATAGGTTGGTTGCCGGCGAAGCTTGTTAAAGATGTAAGAATTTTCTTGATTTGGACTAACATTAATTGATATTTTTCTTTTATTAAAATACGGGTTGATTTTATGGTTCATGCTGATAGACGTAGGTTGAGCCCATTGTTATGTGATCATTGATTGGGCTAGGAGCACCTCATGTGATTTGGTATGGTTGAGGTGGCACAATGTAGGCCTTATCCCAACTTGACTTGTGATGGGAGGGTCAGTTAGGGTATTTTTATTTTATTGGCTAGGTCTCCTCTTCGCTTCCTCTATTTATATATATCACGTATATCGTGATTTTATGGTACGGTGATTTTTTCCATCGAGAGCCGCCTTTTTGAGGATAATCGGAGAGAATGACTCTACCTGTGGTGTTCGTGTAAGCATCGGGATCAAGGATCTGCATTGGAAGATCATGGCGACTACAGGTAAGTAATTATTTTTTAGATCTAATATATCATTCTAATTTTGTGATCGATTCTAGAGATTGAGAAATTATTTTTTTTCCTACATTTAATATCAGAGCCCTGGTATCTAAAAGATTAGAGATATTAGATCTGTTAAATAAATTTTTCCATTGATCTTTATAGATCTGTGCTTGCACAGAAATCCATGCTATGGGGGTAACCGGCAGCATCGAGATATATCACGGTGATGGAAGGAGAAACCGGTAGTCTCCGTAATTCCTTTTGACACCCTTCATAAAAAAAAAAAATCTCTGAACCCCGACGGCGATTGGGCATCCAGATCCCGGCCCGAAACTGCTGGATCTCGATCGATTGACTGAGATCCTAAGTCGTTTCAACAAAAAAAAACATCCATAAAGAGGTTTTTTACCCATTTTCGGCCCTGGACCCATCGGAGGTGATTGTATGGACCGCCATCGGCCATGCTTAAGCCATCACCGCCGGGCGTGTTCCGGTCGGTCTCGCAGACCGGACTCCTTCCCTCTTCCCCCCTCTTTCCGGTGGCAGCGATCGGTGGATCACCGGTGCTGCAAACTGTCAAAAAAAAAAAAACAAACAACAGTCTAGCCGTGGACTTGCTCATGATGTCCGGCGTCTTCATTGGAGTTGGCGATCGGAAGTTCTTGGCCTGCCTGGGCGGTGTTCTCGCCAGTGGATGCGCCAGCGGGTGTGGGATCAAGGTCGTTGTCGGCGATTTTGGATCAAGCCCTCTTTGCTTTTGGGTTTGATCATGGGGAAGGAAGGAAGAAGGGTTTGCGGGTTTTAAGTTTTAACCCAAAAATCCGTTAACCCATTATCTCAAAAAAAAAAAAAGGAATGGAAAAGGGGCATCTTGCATTTAGGTCCCTGCAATTTTTGGAATTAAGGTAAGCCCCTTTTGCAGTTTGGTCCCTCTAAATTCATAATTATATTTTAGTCCAAAATTAAATATTGGAGGGGCATGGGTCGATCCTTTGATTATTTTAACAATGCACATTTTTTGGAATGCAATAATTTTGGTAAAATGGATTAGTGGATACATATTGATTGGTATCCTATTATGACTGATTGTGGACATACATTTGTTTTGCGACTATTCTTTTGTTTTGTTAGATATTTATTCCCTGTATGTATAATTTTGTGGGTTGGCACAAATATTTATCACCAAAGTGGTTTGTTTGTGTCAGTTCATTGAATTGTTCATCATGTGAGGGATATTTTCTGGTTATGACATACAAGCGCCTGCCCAAAGGGGATTGTTGTGTATTTTAACTAGAAGATATTTTCTGGTTATGACATACAACCACCTGCCCAAAGGGGGTTGTTGTGTGTTTTAACTAGAAAATATGGCATGGAGCATTTTGTTGCTGAGGTACTCTAGCTTCCTTGGGCCTGTCCACCCAAAGGGGATAGGTTCAGGAATGCTAGAATATCTGATTAGCCTATGGCTTCATGTGTAGAACACTAATACATATTGTATGTTCTGTCCAAAAGGGAATATGTAATATTATGTTTGTGTTCTTATTTGTTATTATGATATGATATGTTGTATGTCCGTTAATTAATGTTTGGCATTCCTTATTTTTGATTGTATAGTTACTTTTGGTATAAACAACAATAATGCTGTTGTTGAAGTACTCACTGGGTCGAACTATAAGAAATGAAGGCAAGACCTAGAGTTTGCTCTTGGAATTGCTGACATTGATCTTGCATTGTGTGAGACCAGACCTGATGATTTGAATGATCAAAGCACCATTGAACAGAAGGACCACCTTGCTAAATGGAAAAAGTCGAATAGACTTAGTCTGATTGTAATTAAGAGGTCAATTTTGGAACATCTTCTGAGTGGTTTACCGAAGTCTGACAATGCGAAAGAGTTGCTAGATGCAATTGAGCACAGGTATCTCGTATCTAATAATGCTGAGATCGGATCCCTGATGAAGGAGTTGACAACCATGACCTACAATAATATTAGGGGTGTCAGAGAATACATTCTGAAGATGGTTCATATATAATCTAAGCTCAAGGGTCTGAAGATTGATCTGTCGAATTCCTTTATTATGTCACTGCCTTAAATTCCTTGCTTATGAAATTTTCTTAAATCAAGATTGCCTACAATACTCTGGATGAAACCTGGAATGTTAATGACCTGATCACTAAGTATGTTGCTGAAGAAGAAAAGGTCAAGAAAAAGAAGATTGACAGTGCCCTCCTTACTCATCAACAACAAACTCAAGCTGGCAAGCATTTTGTACATAAAAAGAAGGGAAAGCCTACTGCTCCTAGACAGTCTCAAGATTCCAAAAGGGATGGAAGAGGTCATGATCAGAACCATTTTGTAGGAGGTCCCAATGCTGCCATTAAAAGGAAGATCAAGTGCTTCCACTGCAAAAAGAAAGGACACATAAGAAGTCAGTGCTTTAAGTTCAAGTCCTGGTTAGAAAAGAAAGAAAAACAGAGATGTAAGCCCCTTGGTTTGGTCTATTGTGAATCTAATATTGTCAATGTCCCTATTAATTCCTGGTGGATAGATAGTGCAGCTTTGACTAATATTGTTATTTCTCTACAGGGGATGATAAACAAACGGAAGCCAAGTCTGCATGAGAGCAAATTGAAGGTTGAAAATGATTATGAAGTCGAAGTAGAGTGTGTAGGAGTTGTTAAGTTGTGCTTAGGATTTGGTTTTGTAATTATTTTAGAAAATGCCTTTTATGTACCTTCCTTTAGAAGGAATTTGATTTCTGTTTCATCTTTAGATAAGCTTGGTTATGGATTCTTGTTTAGCAATAAAAGAGTTTATTTGATATTCAATTCGAAAATTGTTGGCTATGGTGATTTGGTTGATGGCTTATACAGATTGTCTTTGGCTACTAATAATTCTAATGCTTCTTTAAGTGTTGAAAATGCTGTTGCCAAACGTCCAAGGAGTAATGATAAATTCTTTATGTTATGGCATAAATGCTTGGGACATATTTCAAAGAAAAGAATAACCAGATTAATCAATGATGACATCCTGCCATTTTGGATCTTGGGGACATTGAAACTTGTGTTGATTGTATTAAAGGAAAATTGACTAAAACCAAGAAAAAAGGGGCAATTCGTAGTTCAAACCTTCTGGATATAATTCACACTGACATAAGTGGACCTCATTCTTCTACAATTTATGGTAATAGATATTTTATCACTTTTATTGATGACTTTTCTCGATATGGATATGTTTACTTAATTAAAGAAAAGTCCGATGCCCTTTAAAAGTTTAAGATTTTTAAAATTGAAGTCGAGAAATAATTGGAAAAAGTTATCAAGATTATGAGATCTGATCATGGAGGTGAGTACTATGGCAGACATGATGTGGCTGGGCAGCAAATGGATCCATTTGCCAAGTATTTACAAGATTATGGGATTGTTCCTTAATATACCATGCCTGGAAGTCCTGAGCAGAATGATGCTGCCGAAAGGTAGAATCGCACCCTTAAAGATATGATGCGGAGCATGATGAGTAAGTCTAATATGCTAGATTTTTTATGGGATGAAGCTCTCAAGATAGCTTTATATATTCTCAACAGAGTTCCCAATAAATCTGTGTTGAATACACCTTTTGAACTCTGGACTGGAAGAAAACCTAGTTTAAATTATTTTCGGGTTTGGGGTTGTCCTGCAGAAGTAAAATTATACAATCCTACAAAGAAAATGACAGATCCCAAAACAAGTCGTTGCTACTTCATTGGATATTTAGAACATTCTAAAGGATATAGGTTTTATAGTCTAAGAAGAGGTAACAGAATTGTGGAGTCTCTTACTGCAAAGTTTCAAGAACTTGATGTGGTTGATATTGGATCTTCATCCACTATTGATGATGATAATGCACAAGGAGAAACTGTTTATATTCCCATATCCAGTCAGAATGATAATTTAATTCCTGCTCCTATTGAAGGAATGGATGATGAAATCCATGATCCACCTAGCTCTTTTCAGAATCTTCAACTAGTGGAAGAAGTCCAAGTTAGAAGATCTGTTAGACAAAGAAGATCTGCAATTTCAGATGATTTTTATGTTTATCTTGGGAAGAATGACTTTGATATTGGGCATATGGTTGACCTAGTTACTTATATTGATGCTGTTAATCTCTCCAATCTAATTTATGGATAAATGTTATGAAAGAAGAGATGCAATCTATGGCCCATAATGATGTGTGGGAGCTTGTTGAGCCTCCTAATGGTTGTAAACCTATTGGATGCAAATGGATATATAAAACTAAAAGAGATTCCAAGGGAAGAATTGAGCATTTCAAGGCCAGACTGGTAGCAAAAGACTTTGCTCAAAGAGAAGGAATTGATTTTACTGAAACTTTCTCTCTTGTATTTTCAAAAGATTCTTTCAGAATAATCATGTCTTTGGTGGCTCATTATGATTTGGAGCTACATCAGATGGATGTTAGAATTGCTTTCCTGAATGGTAATCTCTGTGAAGAGGTCTATGTGAAGCAACCTGAAGGTTTTCAAGAAAGTGGAAAATAACACTTGGTTTGCAAATTAAAAAGGTCCATCTATGGTCTGAAGCAGCAGGCATCACGACAATGGTACCTCAAGTTTGATGAAGTTGTAACCTCTCTTGGTTTTGAGAAAAATAAAGTTGATCAATGTATATATCTCAAGATCAGTGGGAGGAATTTTATAATCCTTGTTTTATATGTTGATGATATCCTGCTTGCTAGCAGTGATTTTGGTTTGCTTTCTGAGACTAAACAAATATTGTCAGAGAATTTTGATATGAAAGATCTTGGTGAGTTATCCTTTATTTTGGGAATTGAAATTCATATGGACAGATCTTGATGTTTATTGGGTTTGTCACAAAAGGCATACATTAACAGAATTCTTCAGAGATTTAGTATGCAAAATTGTAGACCTTGTGATTATCCTGTGGTTAAAGGTGACAAGTTTAGTAAAGATCAATGTCCAAGGAATTAGCTTGAGAAAGATAAAATGAAAGATGTGCCTTATGCCAGTGCTGTAGGGAGCTTGATGTCTGCTCAAGTCTGCACCAGACCTGACATTGCCTTTATAGTGAGTGTTCTTGAAAGATACTTATCAAATCCAGGTTATCAAGATTGGATTGCTGTAAAGAAAGTGATAAGGTATCTACAGAAAACCAAAGATTATAGCTCATATATAGGAGAGTTGATACTCTTGAGTTGGTTGGATATTCGGATTCTGATTATGCCAGGTATCCTGATGATCTAAAATCAACTTATGGATATATTTTTATGTTGGCTGGTGGTGCAGTATCTTGGAAAAGTGTTAAACAGACACTGACTGCGTCTTCTACCATGCAAGCCGAGTTTGTATCTTGTTATGGAGCTGCTACTCAAGCTATTTGGTTAAGGAATCTTATGGATGGACTTCAGATTTTGTATTTGAGTTCTAAACCAGTGTTGATATACTATGATAATATGGCTGCAGTATTCTTTACAAGGAATAATAAGTCATCTAGCAAGTCTAAATACATTGAGCTGAAGTATTTAGCCGTCAGAGATCTTATAAAGAATGGTGATATATTGTTGATTATATAGATACAGAGTTTATGTTAGCTGATCCTCTGACCAAAGGTTTGAGGCCCATAAGCTTTGCGAGGCTTGTTGAAAATATGGGCATAGTGAGTTCTTTTGATATACTTGGTTAGTGGGAGTGACTCTGTAATTAGACTTTATTATCATCATGAATATTTTTTTCATATATCATGAGTTTTTTTTGCATGATTGTTATCATGATAATTATTTTGTTTAATGATTTTATATGTGCACAAGTGAAATAAAGTACAACATAGTATCTCAAGATTGTGTCTTTATCTTAAGAATGACAGTTGTATTGGTATATCTCATTTGATAATTTTGAGATCTCATTGTGTCTGGAGACATACAGACTTCTTTGAAGTCGTGAGATTTCTCTAGCTTGTGATATAGCATGTGATTATAGAGAAATCTTGATTGAGGGTACATATGTTAATTTATTTTGATTATGAGATATCTTTTTTGGTTATGTACCTGACTGAGACCTGGTATCGGTTTCAGATATGTTGTGTTATCTTGTCATTGACACCATTGTTCAGTATGTGAGACAGAATGGCTTGTTGTTTTGATGCCATCACGATTTCTCTTGCTTATTTTGTTTTTAAGCATGTTGACAAGAAATTAGAGGACTGACAATGAAAAATAGTATATTTTATTTGATCACCTTGATGCTATTTTTTTGCTATACTACCACACCAAGATTCATGTTGGTGGTGTTTATGATGCTTGTAACTATGGATAAGTCTTGTATCGGTTAAGTAGTCAACGACCTCATGATTCGGCATCATGGATACTATTGGACTGAGTCATTTATAGGTGCTGTCTATGGATCATATTGTGGCCACATTTTATTTTCAACACGAGAATTACTTTTAAAATAAAATGTTTTCAAAATTATTAATTAATGTAGCCCAAGTGGGAGAATATAAGAATTTTCTTGATTTGGGCTAACATTAATTGATATTTCTCTTTTATTAAAATATGGGTTGGTTTTATGGTCCATGTTGATAGACGTAGGTTGAGCCCATTATTATGTGATCATTGATTGGGCTATGAGCATCTCATGTGATTTGGTGTGGTTGAGGCAGCACAGTATAGGCCTTATCCCAACTTGACTCGTGATGGGAGGGTCAGTTAGGGTATTTCTATTTTATTGGCTAGGTCCCATCTCTACTTCCTCTATTTATATATATCACGTATATCGTGATTTTGTGGTACGGTGATTTTCTCCATCAAGAGCCGCCTTTCTGAGGAGCCCGGAGAGAAGGACTCTACCTGTGGTGTTTGTATGAGCATCGGGATCAAGGATCTGCATCGGAAGATCATGGCGACTACAGGTATGTAATTATTTTTCAGATCTAATATATCATTCTAATTTTGTGATCGATTCTAGGGATTGAGGAATTATTTTTTTTCCTACAAAAGATGCCTCAAATGCTTGTAATTAAAGCTCTTTAATCACTCTTTGAATGCCCTCTTAAATCTCAAGAAAAGTTAGTTTGGAAGTGATTAAACTCTCTTGAATTTGCAATGAATACTAAACTTTTTCTCTTTATTTTTTAAAAGTTATATATTTATTAACTTCTCCCTTGATTTTGTAGAGTCTTCTTAAAGTTTAATCCACTTGGAAAGCCCATTTTGATAGTTTTTAATTGTTAGAGTTGAAAATAGTTGTTGGGAAAGAAACTTAACAAAATAGAACTTATATAGAACTAGCCATTTGAACCAGTCAAAAGTTCAGGAATCAACTTGTCGAGCCATAATTCGACTTGATTGCATATCTTAAAAATCTATTTTTGGTTTTCTTTAAAAAAGCCAACTTGTCTAAAACAAGAGTAAGCTTGTCCGTTTGTCCAAAAAAATCATCTTTTTGTATCCTCTATGAAAGCTAACTCACCTATTCCATGAATCAACTCATCTGCATGTTCTGAAAATTTGGTCTTTTGTTTTTACTAAGAGAACCGACTCATTTATTACAAGAATTGACTTGTCTACCTGTGACAAAAAAATGCTTTTTTATTTTACTAAGAGAGTTGACTCATCTATTCTAAGAGTCGACTCATAGAGATGCCAATGTTGTATGCCAATTCCAGAATGTACCAGAATCGACTCTTCACCTACATGAGTCGACTCAACTTCTCCAAGTTGACTTTTAATAGATATTTTTAGCTACAACTTGGATCTTTTTGGCTTAAATGATTACCAAAGTTTTTAGGACTTCTCCTAAGAAAACTTTTCTTTACAAATATATTCTTAAATAACTTTAAAGAATATTAGTATACTTTTTATGCTCCAATATTTTGTAATCATCAAAATCATTCATGGGATTAACAATCTCTCCCTTGTTAATGATAACAAAACATCAGGCAAGGAGATAAAAAAATAATATCAATGTAAAGTGTATTTCCAAACATACAAAGTAAAATGCATCAAAGTAAAATATATATGTTATATTTTCAAATGTACATGATGCATCCAAAAATGATCATGTCTATGTGGACTCCACGTAGCTCACCACCTCACTTGCCAAGTCAGCGTTAGGCCACTCACCTAGATCAGGCTATCTCACATATCAATTCAACATAGCAAGCAAACTTCTCAAACCTTGACACATGGCCCCAGTCATCATGTAAGGAAGCCCTGCATGCCCTCCCTCTGTAAAGGGCAAGTGACCTTGCACTATGGCCCTCTGATGCAGCCACTCATTAATATAAACACCTCCATGAAAGCATGCCTAGCATGTAGACGAGCTTTGTACCATATCCGCCCACTCCTCCAAGGGCATGTATTTTGCAAAGACGTGCCAAACATCTCTCCTTACATCACACAATATCCCTATAGATGCTAAGTACCCCATGTACCTCCCCTATAAATTTGTTTCCTAGATCCTCTAGTTGCATTTGGTACATTGCCAAATAATCTTGAAAGATAATGCGGATTACCAATAATATGGATTGCTGGTAATGTGGATTACCAATAATGTAGATTATTGTATTTGGTATATGTAAGTAATGTTACAAAAAATAAAATTAAATTTCTAAAATATCCTTAAATTAAATCTATATTTTATTTATAAAAATATAATTTTTAATATTTTATAATATATTATATAGTTTTATATTTTATTATTTTAAAAAATAAAATAAATATATTTATAAAAATAGTATAACATTATATTATATACTATAATATTATTAAATTTATAATATTATTATATTATATTATTACATAATATTATAATAAAATAATATAATATAATAAATTTTATAAAATAAAATAAAATAATATACTATTAAAATATATTTTATAATATTCATACTTTATATAAAATTAAAAAATTAAGAAATATTTTTTATACCAAATAAATTTAATATAAAAACTTATATGTTAAATAGATAAAATATTTGATATATTATTTAAATACATCAAATAATATATTAAATATATATATTATATTATTAAATTTAATATAATATGTTTATATTATATATAAGTATATTATATTATAATATGTTATTAAAATATATTTTATAATATAACATAATATTATATTATATTATGTACTATAATAATATTATATTTGTAATATGATATAATTTATCATATATTATATAATATTATATATATATTTATAATATTATAATATTATAATATATAATATATTATAATATATTATAATATTATAATATTATAATATATTTTATATTTTATTATAATATAGGAGGAATGGAGAAGGATGGATAATATTATCTAAAAAATTACTTGAGAGGTGGTAATCTAGATTATCACCTCTCCCAAAATAATCCAGATTATCTCTTGAGAGGTAATCCAGATAACCAAACAGGATAGATTGCCATCTAGAAAAATATACCAAATACAATTATATGGTAGGGCCCTATTAAATTATCAGTAATCGGATAGATTACCTGCTACCAAATACAACCCTAGGTAAGACTCTCTCTGAAGCTCCTCTAGGAAAGTTCTCCTCCAGAGGTTCTACCGAAAAGTTCCTCTCCTATGGGGCTTTTCCTAATAAGCATCCTTAAGCATCCATAGCCCTCTACGAGACTCAATAGTTTTTCTGGAGTCACCTGAAAGCCCCAAAGTGCTACCCGGGCTTAGACGAGGACCACCTTATCTCGCCCAAGCTTTATCTTGTCTTGTCTCAGCCTTATCTTGCCTCACCTGTATCTCACCATGACTGCTGGATGCATTCATTGCCTCACCTACATACATCTTCACTGCCTTACCCACTTTTACTCTATCTTGCTACTCTCTTACCTTCTATACTATATACGTAGAAGCTATAGTTTCCTCTCCTTTCTTGTTTGCTTCTGCATGAGGCTAACTTAAGCATCGGAAGGTCTATCATGAGGAACCATCCCATTATATCCCCGTAGCTAGACTTCCATGGCTTTTTTAGTTTGTAGGTTCTGAAATGCCCATACCAGATGGAGGGAAACCTAGATGATGCGGGACGGGATCCTGATGTAACTTGGGTTATTTGGAAAAGGGAAATACCTAAACAAACTAGGACCGTGGGAGGGCTTAGAAGGCTCTTGGGACTAGGGCAAAACTGAAACTAAAATCCTAAAATAGCTGATCTTTTTTGTTTTCAATTTTCTTGGTGGAGGTGGCGAAGGAAGGATGGAGATGGGAGACTGGGAATTGGAACTCATGGCCCTGGGACTCACTCTAACAGGGAGACACACACAAAAAGTCAGGGATCAAAGCACACAGCTATCCTCAGCTCTCATCGAACCCATAATGCACACAGCAGAGCTCTCATAGATGCCCCGAGGGATCAAAGCACACAGCTACCATGAGCTCTCATCAAACCCATAATGCACACAACAGGGCTCTCAAGCACACAACAAAGGCATCTCGCTATGGTGACTCTCAAAAAATATGAGGGGATAAGAAGATGGGATAGGGGATAACTAGGGCCTCACACCCCTCATCGAACCCATAATGCACACAGTAGGGAACGAAGGCAAAACGGGCCTCAGCCCAGAACCAGAACTAGTGGCTAAACCAAAAATTTCTATTCAACTTAGTAATACAGGAGCGGAGGGGGCCTTTTTATAGGCAAACTAAAATCCCTCACTTACTTAGCCTACAAGCAACCCAAAAAAAGAAAATAAATTACATCAAAATCCATGCTACATCAATATTGGTGCTGATCTGCTCTGGAAAGTGTATTGACTTGAAGAAGTGCTCCGAAGAGCATGCTACTCTGAAAACTAGATTGCTCCAAAATCCGTGCAGACTCTACTCGTGGCCGTGCATAGGGGGAGGAAACCATCTCCGGCAGCAATTGGTGGATGGCTGGCGGGCGGCGGACGGGGCCGGCGGACGGTGAGCGACGGACGGTGGGCTACAGGTGGGGCGGCGTCACAGAGGTGGCACGGCACACCCAGGGCGTGCCGTTTGGTCTCCCACAGCGGTGGGGACCCCTGGGCACCGGCGAGGCCTCCGACGACCAGGCTTTGGATGGCGGATGGTGGCGGTGGCTGCAGGCGGGGCAGCGGCAAGCGACGGCATGGCATGCTTGCATGCCGTTTCGTCTTCCTGCAGGCATGGGGCCCCGGGCACCGGCGAGGACCTTTGACGGTTGGTGGGCGGCGGATCGACGGTGGGCGATGGATCGGTGGGGGTGGTGGATCGGCGACGGGCGGCGGTGGCTGGCGGCGGCGTAGGAGTGGCACGACCGCACGGCATGCACGAGCATGCTGTTTGGTCTTCCCACGGGCGTGGGGCCCAAGGGCACTAGCGAGGACCTCCAAGGGCCGGGCGAGGACCAGCGGGGGTGGCCGGGGTCGGGCAGCCCGGATCTGGGGGGCGGCGGGGCGGTGGGCTAGGGTTTGGGAATTTTAAAATTCACGGGGGAAAGATGGAGGAAGATGGAATAAGACTGGGATAAAGTGGGGATAAGTGGGGATAAAACTGGAATAGTGGGGATAGGTGGAATAGTGGGAATAGGAAAAATAAAAAAATGCGAGAAAATTAAGAAAAAATGAAAAATACTTGGACCTCATCTAGATCCCCATCATTCTCCTCAATCGCGAAGAACTCGACTTCGTCGAGCTCGAAAAATGGAGTACACCCCAATCCACAACTCGCTTTGTCGCCAAATTGATGCGGGACGTGTATGTAAGCAATTATATTTTTGTAGGTTTTTTTTTTTAATTCAAGTTGTGAAACTAAATCCTGAAGAGCAGATCAAGTATTTAAGCATGGAAAACTATGCAAGAAAGAAACTAAAAGCATGCAAATAGGACCTAAGAGCATCAGAAAGAGAAGGACCGTCGAGGCTAAGAAGCCTTGGTTGGGCTAGTTCTTCTACAATAACGCTACTGGTAGTAGAGGGGTGTACCTGGCAATGTCTGAAGCACCTGATAAAGATTGCAGCGAAGAGATCACTCGTCCTCAATGGATGCGACCTGAAAAAATAAGCCAGAGACCCGCATATTCCCGGCTTTCTGCTCGGTGGTCTGATTGGGGCCTAGCTGGAGTCATTGGATTCGTCGGAGTCGAGGGACCTGCAAATGACCTGTCAGGGTTAGAAAACTCAGAGGAGATGAAGAAACAAGAGGAAAACAGCAAGGGATGAGGTATTTTGGAGTGGGTAGCCAGGGCTCTGGAGGGCAGGCTAGCGGCAGGATGCAATTGCGAAACACTGGGAAGAAGATATCTCACAAAACTCATTAAGCACACAGCAGGGTAGCACACAACAGTTGTAGAAAACTCACTTGTATTTCATATATCAAAATTAGCTCTCATACAAGAGACTAGGATCCTTTAAATAGATCCATAGTCTTGGGCTCCAAGTAAGGATACAAAAGTAATTACATAGGAGTTTTATTCTCACCCAAACCCTAGCTAGAAAATAAGGAAACATTAGGTAGAAAAAATCTCTAAAAATTCTCTCTCTCTCTCCTTGCCTTGGTCGGCCAAGAGGGTGACTCTAAGTGGCCGACCAAGGGGTGGTCACCTTAAGCTCTTGGCGCCCTAGCTCCCTCCTGGGCCTAGGCTGGCCCAATTTGCTTCCGGCTGGTCCAGGACTTCATGGTTTCTGATTTCTCCTCCTGGGGTCTTCAAATCTTCAAGCTGGGTTGGTCTTGGGCTACACTTCCATGTCTTCAATCTGGTTGGACTTGGTCTTCACTTGCATGATGTGGTCTTGAGTCTTCAGTGTGCTTGAACAGGACTCAGAAAAATAAAATTAGCTCAACATGAGCTGACTAGCACTGGACTGGACTAGCTCAACATGAGCTGACTAATTAATACAGAACTCAAATAAGGACAACTTAGATGAACTAAGCTTTATTACAATGGACTTGAATGTAGCTACGTGATCCACAAAGGGTTGAGAAGCCTCTATCTTATTCTGGTGCCTCTGGTGTCCGCACCAATTCTCCTGGGATGGGAGGAACTCGACCCTATCGAGTGAAAATCAAGCTGGCTCACATATCTCTTGAGGAGGTCTGGGTTGAGGTGTTGCAAGTCCTCTCGAGAAATCCATGAATCATCCGACTCTGGCCGGCCTTGCCATCAAACCAGGAAGCATTGATAACCACGGTCCTGGGTCATTAAGGCTTGATCATCCAAGATACGCTCAATCCGTTCTCCTCTCTCAGGCCAATTAATTGGTGGACACTCTAGGCTAGGGTCACTCTTAATGGAAGGAATAGGTCCAAAGGCCTCACTAGGTATCGCTGCTGGTTCCCTGTACTCAATCAGGTCTATAATATTGAAGGTAGAACTAATGCCCAAATCCGAAGGCAAATCTAACACACAGGCATTTGGTTCAACCCTCTCTATCACTTTAAAAGTCTGGCTCTACGAGCATGAAGCTTCTCTTTTAGGCCTAAGCCTAACCAAGATAGAATCCACTACATCAAATTCCTTGACCCTTCTTTGAGAATTAGCCAGTTAGATTCAAGATTAGTACAGGTGGTGAACATGCTGGACACATGCGACTCCTAACAGATGATGCACAAGACTCAAACTATCACCTAATAGACTTAACTATGCATTCCTATTGAAGGAATTTTTTATTAAACTCTTTGGACCTAAACCTAAGAGATTATAGGTTCTCTAGGTTTGATCCTAGCTTGACATGCACATGAAAACTTACAATGGGCTCCTAGCAAATTTCATAGGGTATGCCAGAAGTATAATGCAAACATAACATGCGAAATGAATGCATGCAGTATGCTAATCTCAACTAAATGCAATCTAATAATCTTAGAAATGCTGGAGGTGTCTGGAAAGGGTAGAAAATAGGAAGTGGGTTCGGAATTAGTCTGGTAGGGTGGGAAAAAAGGTTTAGAATTAGTTGGATACAGTAGGATAAAAGAAGAGGTGTCAGGAACTAATCCTAGACTAATTAGGCTAACCTTACGAGGTTGAGGTATATCTACAGGGTTTGCGTAATGGAAGGTTGTGTTACTAATCTCAAGGAAGAGGTCCTTAATGAAAACTATAGGAGGGGGCTCATCCTGGGGATGCTGATTCAAAGAGATCAGGTCCTCAATAAATTCTTCTAGTTCCTGTATTTTAGGACTAGACTCTATAATTTGGCTCTCCTCTATGGTTTCCTCAAGTAAGGCTCTAGCAACAGTACCTAGGTTCTCTTCCTTTAATTATTCTTCTACTATAGCTTTAGGTTGGGTATAATCAAGGACAACTAACTGTAGCTTGGCTTATACCTGGGTACCTACGGGGTCAACTAATTCTAGGTATTCTAAAGGTGTCTCCTCTTCTCCCTCATACTCATCCACTAAGTTCACATCAGCTTCATACACTTCCGTGTTAAGGTAAGCCTTGTGAATAGGAGTGGTAGGAGAAGGTCGGCTAAGGAAAAATTGGCTAGCTTCTGGGTACTGACTATGGGCGCTAATCCTAGTAGGTTCAGGTTGCCTAAGGGGTAGTGGCTTACTACTAGTCTCATATCTAGGGGTACTAACCTTATGGGGTTTAGGTCGATGGCCTAGGGGTTCATTCTGCTCATAAGTCATGGGTTCAGATCTATAGGTCATGGGATTATAGGATCTGGGGTCATAGGATTTGGATTTAGCTCTATGGGTCTTCGGTCTATTCGACTCATGGGATATGGGCTCATAAGTTCTAAAGTCATAGGATTTGGAGTCATAAGATCTATAGGTTGTGGGTATACTAGGCTTATAGTATGTGGGTAAAGGTGGCTCAGGTTTGGATCTAGTCTGGGTCCTACGGGTTTTCTTTAAGGTTCATAGTCGGTTGTCTATATGGTCAAACCTCTGATTCAGCTAAGTGAAGGATTGGGCTAGTTGATCAGTAAGGGCTTTCATTTGGGCTTCAAAGTTATCCATGGGTTCAGCTAGAAGTGGAGATGGTGGATAATATGATGCTCCTAATCTAGTGCTCATGCAATACTCGATCAGACCAACTACAGCTCCCTAGACCTAGAGTCCAAAACTAGATGCTCAATCAGGGTGGCAAACTAGCCTATAGCAACCCTGTACTCAGCCAGGTAGGTGTAAGGGGAGTGTTAGGTCCCTGATTACCAATCCTAGACACCAATCAAAGATTGGCCAGGTAGGCGGACCAGCACACAAGCCCTTCGAGATTGAATCCCTGAACCACCATTCTAGACACTAAGCACAAGGTACACACAGGTTAGCTTGACATAGTGATCTGACACTTAGCCCGGACCCGACCAGTTGGTGTCCCTAGCCCACTAGGGCAAATTAAGTCTAATAGATTTTAAGTTAGGCTTGGGAATGAATGCAAGGGAGGTGGTTTTAGGCTAAGGAGAGGTTAACAACTCCTCCCTTTATCTAGCATAAAGAAAGTGCCCTTAAGAGTATTTTAGGCAATGATGGCAGGCAGATGAAAATGCAAATTAGGATTTAGTTATTTTTAGGAGTTTTTGTACATATGTAATTTTTTTTTTGTTTTAGAATTTTTTTAAACAGGAAGATATTTGCATATTATGATCTAATATGCAGGAAACATACTAAAAATAAAAGATATGCAAAGAGATACTAAACAAAACCCTAAATCTTCCAAAATTGCCTTGCTAAAAAATAGAGCCAAAAATTTGCAAGCTATATTTTGACCTACAAAAACTGCACAGATTGAAATAAAATTTGCAAAAATTCTATAAAATACTTTGAATTAAGATGAATCTATCAAAATAAGTTTCAGAATTTTTGGAGTTCTGAGAAGAGAGAAACAATTAAAAGAACAGTGTATATACTGAAAGGCCGAAATAAAAAAAAAATCCTTAAAGAACTCTTTGTGTTCTTCTTTGGGGGTTAATTCACAGCGGCACCCCTACTGCCATAGGAGATCCCATCGATTGGGAAAGAGGATTTTGAAGCCCTACTAATCTCCTATGACCGGATGGCCATGGTGAAGCACCTAATCCGAGTATCCAAAGAGAACTGAGCCCAAACAGGCTATGATACCAAATTGATACGGGACGGGATCCCGATGTAACCTGGGTTATTTGGAAAAGGGAAACACTTAAACAAACTAGGACTGTGGGAGGGCTAAGAAGCCTCCTGGGACTAGGGCAAAACTGAAACTAAAATCCTAAAATAGCTGATCTCTTTTGTTTTCAATTTTCTTGGTGGAGGTGGCGAAGGAAGGATGGGGATGGGAGACTGGGAACTGGAACTCATGGCCCTGGGACTCACTCTAACAGGGAGACGCACACAGAAAGTCAGGGATCAAAGCACACAGCTACCCTAAGCTCTCATCGAACCCATAATGCACACAGCAAGGCTCTCATAGATGCCCTAAGGGATCAAAGCACACAGCTACTCTGAGCTCTCATTGAACCCATAATGCACACAGCAGGGCTCTCAAGCACACAACAAAGGCATCCCACTAGGGTGACTCTCAAAGAACATGAGAGGATAAGAAGATGGGATAGGGGATAACTAGGGCCTCACACCCCTCATCGAATCCATAATGCACACAGTAGGGAACGAAGGCAAAACGGGTCTCAGCCCAGAACCAGAACCAGTGGCTAAATCAAAAATTTTTATTCAACTCAGTAATACAGGAGGGGAGGGGGCCTTTTTATAGGCAAACTAAAACCCCTCACTTACTTAGCCTACAAGCAACCCAAAAAAGGAAAATAAATTACATCAAAATCTGTGCTACATCAATATTGGTGCTGATTTGCTCTAAGAAGCGTGTCGACTTGATGAAGTGCTCTGAAGAGCGTGCTGCACTAAAAACTGGATTGCTCCAAAATTCATGCGGACTCTACTCGTGGTCGTGCACAGGGGTAGGAAACCATCTCCTGCGGCAACCAGCGGACGGCCGGCGGCCGGGAAGCGAGTGGTGGATGGGGCGGCAAATGTTGAGTGATGGACGGTGGGCGGCGGGCGACGGGTTGCAGGTGGGGCGGTGGCACAAAGGTGGCACGACACGCCCAAGGCATGCCGTTTGGTCTCCCACGACCGTGGGGACCCTTAGGCTCTGGCGAGGCCTCCGACGATCGGGCTTTGGCCTGCGGATGGCGGGACGACGGCGGATGGAGGGTGGCAGCCAGGCGGTGGACGGCGGCAGTGGTTACAGGTGGGGCGGCGGCAAGCGATGGCACGACATGCTTGCGTGCCGTTTCATCTTCCCTCGGGCATGGGGTCCCGGGCGCCAGCGAGGACCTCCGACGGCTGACGGGCGACGGCAGGTGGTTGTGATGGGCGGCGGTGCAGGGGTGGCATGGCTGCACGGCATGCACGAGTGTGCCATTTGGTCTTCCCTCGGGCGTGGGGCCCAAGGGTGCCGGTGAGGACCTCCGACTGCAGGGCGAGGACCGGCGGGCGGGCCGGCGGGCCGGCGGGGGTGGCCGGGGTCGGGCAGCTCGGATCTGGACCATTCGGATTTGGGCTTCAAATTGTTGGAGACTATAGTCTATTTAAAGAGATCTTGTTATTAGAATAAATCATCAAGAAGTTAACAAAAGTATTTTGAGATTTTTTCCTGATTCCCTTCTCTCCCCTTTTCTCTTTCTCTCCTTCTCCCTTCTCTTCTCCTTCCTCAGCTATTTCTTTCCCATACTTCTTCTTTCTCCTATTCCTCTTCTCCCTGCTAATCTAAAGTGATTGAGCCCCTATTTCCAATTCAACCCCACCCATGAGCCCCTCTTGCTGCTCACCTCTAGCCAACAACGACCTCCGTTGCACCTTTACCACCGCATCCTCCACTATCTTTGGTCACCATCTCCTCATCGCCTCACCTCCCCTTGTCTCCCGCACCACCCATGTAGTCTCCCACCTTGGTTCGGTGACTCGAGCACCTTTGCTCGACCACGACCACCTCTACATCATCATCTCCATGGCTTCCTGCCTCAGCTAGGCATCCGACCACCTCCAACCTCCCATGGTTTGATCTAAGGGCCCCGTGCTTGCTCATCCTCTACCATCCTCAATTGCTAGCAAAAATATTGCATTGCCTTCTCCCTCCTCAAGTCCAAGAAGAATCCCACCAGCCTCATCGGAATCTATCCCTACCTCCCATCTTAGCTGATCGATACTAGAACTTTTGTGCACCCACCTCAGGCCAAGTGCACCCTACCACCCCCTCTTTGCTACCGTCAGCCATCCCCATCACTCGTGACTATTGCCAACTGTGCTGTCCGTGCCATTCCCCGTGCTGACCATGCATTTATGTCACCCATCCCACCGGTGACTTCACCCCGGTGCCATCCTCCTCGATGATCACCAGCAAGCCTCTTCCTTCATCCACGGTCACCTTCCAAAGCTGTCTATCGAGCTCTACTGCCCTGAGTGCCTTGGTTGCATGAACATGAAAGCTACATGCTTTTTAGAGCAGATCCAAAAACCCCTACTGACTTCTAATTTTGGGCTGAATTGAATATTGTTCCTATTTGAGAAAACTCTGGTTTAATTGATTGTTGTTATCTTGTGTTGGTAATCCAGATTCGAAGGCTTTAATGAACTCACCATCCAACCAAGATTGCAACTTGGCTTGATAAATGCCTCCTCTTCCAGCTTCGACCATGATCATGATTGTGAGCACCTTCATTTTTATCTAAAAATAAATATTTTTAATTAATATTAGTAGTAAGTATAACTCTTTAATTTTATTAGATTAATATATTAATTTCCTGTGCTGAGCCTAACCTTATGGGTGGTTTCTCAATTATCAATGATCCTAATCTTTAGATTTAGGATCTTCTATTGATGCCTGTAGTTGTTTATAAAAATTAATTATAGCTTAATCCCTTCTATAATCACTAAAAAAAATTGAAGCAACTACTTTTGGTTATAGTTTTAGTTTGCTGCAATCCAAAAAATAAAAAAAATAAATCTACATTAGTCCCATCTCTTGCATCCCTAGATCAGGTTGTCCCATATCAGCATCTTTAGTATGAAAGTGTAGTTTAGGTTGGGTTAAGGATATTTGCATTGCATTTACATACCTAGCTCATTGCACTTAAAACATTGAATCTTGGAACTGCTAGTTTGGGGAGCCTCTCTTGAAATAGCTTTTTCTTTATCATCCTCTCTATATGGTGTACTATCAGTAGGGAACGATTAGTAGAGATCTGATTATTATTAGATCTAGTTCTAAGATTTCAGGGTTATGAGGTTAAGTCGATGGGTAACCGATGACCTATGGAATCTCTCATAATCCTGAGCCAATTAGTAAGCTTGCTTTAGACTGTAAACCTCTTACATAAATAACTCACTCTGAATATCATTTCTTAAACTAGCTTGAAACCGAGATAGAGTGACAGAGAGATCCTCAGACACGTTACACCTCATAAGGTATTTGTCAAATTAGAGATGTATTCACTAACAGATTTATTGCCCTGATTTAGCTATTGCCATTGATCAAGGAGACATTGGTGGTAGGATGTGGATAGGTATTTCTCACGAAATCTATCTTTCATTTCAACCCAGGTCCTAATGGGTTTGTATCTTCCATGCATGGCCAATCACACAATGTTACTCCAATTTAGAGCAATTTTACAAATCTATGTAAATGCAATGTAAGTTTTAGAGATTTTACAAATTTGCAAACATAGAAATATTCACTTTCGAGTCTATTTTTCAACGATGCAAGTTTTATAATTTTCTGAGTTTTCTAGAGATAAGACTTCCTAAAACACTATAGGGTATGTAGGTTATACAAACTTCCAAATAATGCTAAATATGAATACTAATTTTTTTTAATTAATACAAGCTATGTAAATGCAATGCAAATATCCTTAACATAACCTAAATTATGCTTCAATATCCAAAAAGAATATGGTATGAGATAACCTGATCTAGAGATGCAAGAAATGACACTAATGTAATTTTTTTTTAATTGCTAGCAAACTGAAACTATAACCAAAATTAGTTGATTCAATTTTTTTTAATGATTAAGGAAGGGATTAAGCTATAATCAAATTTTTTTAAATAACTACAGGCTCTAATAGAAGATCCTAGATCTAAATATTAGGATTGTGGGTAATTGAGAAACAACCCGTAAGGTTAGGATTAGCACATGTAATTAATATGTTAATCTAATAAAATTTAAGATTTATGGTACTACCAATACCAATTAAATATTTATTTTAAATAATGAGAAGGTGCTTATAATCATGGTTGTCGTCGAACCTAGAAGAGGAGGCATTCTATCAAGCTAGGTTGCAATCCTGGTTGGATGGTGGGTCCATTAAAGCCTTCAAACCTGGATTACCAAAATACAAGATAACAATAGTTAATTAAACAAGAATTATTCCTAATATGGCAAGCTGCTGATGTGGCACCCACATCATACACAGCTGGTCGACAAGGTGGCAGAGAGCACCATCTAGCCCATTTGAGGTGAGCTCCTAATCGAGGTCGAGCTCCCAATCGAGGTGAGCTCCCAATCGAGGTTGAGCTCCCAACCGAGGTCGAGCTCCCATCCAAGGTCAAATTTCCAAACGAGGTGAGCTCCCAGCCAAGGTCGATTGATCGAGGTCGAGCTTCCATTCGAGGTGAGCTCTCGATCGAGGTCGAGCTCCTGTCCAAAGTGAGCTCCCAACCTAGGTCGACCTTCCATTCAAAGTCAAGCTCTCGATCGAGGTCGAGCTCCTATTTGAGGTGAGCTCTCGGTTGAGGTCGAGCTCTCGGTCAAAGTTGAGCTCCCATCTGAGATAAGCTTCCATTTGAGGTGAGCTCCCGATTAAGATCGAACTCCCACCCGAGATGAGCTCCTAGCCAAAGTCGAGCCCCCGGCCAACATCGAGCTCCTGGTTGAGGTCGAGCTCTCACCCGGGATGAGCTCTTGGCCGAAGAGAACTTCAAGCCAGTTAAGCCCCCAATTGGACCAAGCCTACAGAGGTAGGAAGATTTCCCCCGACCATGGTAGGAGGAGTGATGGTAGGTGAAATGAGACATGAGGGAGGCATGGATGGTGATGCCTGAGCACAACATCACCGTCTCCATCAGACTAGTCACAATTCTCTTGCAAGGTGAGTGCTCTACCAGGGCTCTAGGCCAGCATGCTGCCTGCATCTCCTGCAAGGTGAGTGCTCCATCAGGGTTGCAGGCCCTATAGCACGTCGCTTGCATCTTCTGCGAGGCGAGTTCTCCACCAGGACTCCAGGCCCTGTAGCGCACCGCCTGCATCTCCTGAAAGAAGGGTGCTCCACCGGGGATCCAAGTCTTATAGCACACCGTCTGCACCTCCCATAAAAGGAATGCTTTGCCAAGGCTCCAGGCCCTGTACTGCACCATCTGCACCCCTATAAATGGAAGCACTTAGCCATGGCCCCAGATCCTATGGCATGCCACCTGAACCTTTCACAGGGGATCACCCCACCAAGGGGGCTAGCTCTGTCGCACGCTGGCTGCACCCCCTGCAAGAAGACCTTGATGCGGGATGAAAGATGCAAAATTAATTCTAACAATCCTAAATTTTTTTTTATGTGAGCAATGATCAATTAGTCTTAGCAACTTTTAGAATAAAGGACTCAAAGAACCTAGATAAAATCAACTAGGCAACTAGTACGATACCCACAATGTAAATTCACAAAACTAATTAAGAAAATAGGATCTAATGATTGAGAAATTACCTAAACTAGGATTAATGCTTACCAACAAAGATTTGAAGCTCTCTTGATGTAGATCAATTTTAGCACTCTAAGATTCGTGGTAGAACTTCAAGATTATCGATCTTCGGGTTCTGATCTTCAACGAGGATGGTTCCAAAGCAAGGAAACCTTCACTTCAGATCTTAGTCACCAGAAATTAGTCAAAAGAGAAAGGTTAGATGGAGTGGAAGGTGGAAAAGATTTGAAGAAAGAAAGAAGAAGAGGAAGGATGGTGGCTTTAGGACTTCTTGGATGGATGGATGATAGATAACTAGGCCTCATGCCCAAGGACCTCTCGCCCTCTCCCTCTCGAAGTTCGATGCTCTCACAGTAAAGGATTAAAGAGAATATCTCAACTTTATTTTATGAAAACTGATTTAATACAAGGGGGGTTTGAGGGTGGTATTTATAGACTCCCAAGAACCACAAGCTAGAAAAGTAAGGGTTACAACTTCTTGAGTACTTGTTAGAAGGGCAAGAATCTCCTTAGAAGTGGCTTCCCTTGGGCATCAACCACCTCTTAAATTCCACTTAGGCATCATGACTCCTTAGCATTTGAACTTCTTGAGCTTCATCCATTTAGGCGACAAACCTTGAAATAAAGTGGGTGGCAAAGACTCCTCTCTTCATGAAATGGTTTCTCGGTTTGAATTGATGATGGGCGGCCAAGATGAATCCTTGGTTGGGCATCCAAGATGGATTCTTGAATTTGAATAATAAGGAACTTTTGAATTTGTAGGACTCCTTGAATTCTTGAATTCTTGGATTCTTGGAACATGAAACTCCCTTGAATCTTGGAAACTTGGCTTCTTGATGGGCATCCATATTGAACCCTTGTGGCCGACCAAGAGGATGACATGGCATGACATAATGATGTGGCAAGATGATGTGGCATGACATGGTGACATAGCAAGATGAGGCATCCGAGATGATGTGGCATCATGAAGTGGGTCCCTTCTTGGCTTGCATTCAAGATACTAAAGAACCCCCTAACTAATTACAAAACTCAATTAAAACTGACTTCACTCAACTTGATAAAATTGAACCTAATTTGACCAAATTATATGACTAAGGCATAGACTTTAATTACTAGACCAAACAAAACAAAATTAAAATTGACTAGGCTTGTATATACAGGACTCAATTGAAATTGGGATTTAGGACTTAATCACAGGTGATCAACAAGGGGCTGGGATTAACCTGTCATTTCTTTCTAGCCCTGGTGTCCGCACCAATTCTTTCAGGATAGGAGGAACTCGATCCTATCAAGTATGGATCAACTCGACTTTGGTAATGCTCTAGCAAGTCTGGGTTGATCTTTTGTAGATCTTCTCGTGTGATATAAAAATCTTCAAATTCAGGTCATCCTTGCCAACAAACTAGGAACGTTGATAATCCTTACTCCAAGTAGCAATGATCTTGTCATCCAAAATCCACTCAATCCTGTCTCTCCATTCTGGTATTTTGGTTGGTGGACACTCAGGGGTAGGTTCACTCTCAAGGATGAGATCAGGCCCAAAAGGCTCACTAGATATCATCATTGGTTCCTTATACTCTATAAGGTCTGAAATATTGAAAGTTGAACTAATACCTAATTCAGGTGGGAACCCAAGTACATAAGCATTAGATCCAATTTTCTTAATTATTTTGTATGATCCTGCACTACGGGCATGTAATTTTTTCATGGTTCCAGATGCGGTCGAAGCCTGATCATAACAAAGTCTCCTTCATCAAATTCTTTGAGTCTTTTTCATGAATTAGCCATATGTTTATATGATTCATTACTCTCATTAATCTTTTTACTTATTTTCTTATGCAATTCTCTAATAAATCCTTTTTGAGAAAATCCTCTACTTGCCTTTGCAACTCTAAATGTTCAGTAGGGTTCATCCTATAGTACGGTGGATTTGGCAAGGTGGCTCTTGGGACTAAATCTATAGCATGTTGTATGTCCCTTAATGGTGGTAGGTGATTAGGGAGGTCTTCAGGGAACACATCCTTAAACTCTTTCAGAAACTCTAAAACTTTCTGAGGGTATTCCTTTTGGGATTGGTCATGAACTTCCTTAGCGATCAAAATCCAAACTGGTGAACCCTCGATAATCTCATGCTCTAATTCTTTGGTAGTGATTAAGTTTAATCTTGGTTCCTTCTCTCTCAAATTACTAGACTCTCTTTTGATGTTGTCCTTAGGTGGGGTCGAATTGATGACAATTCTCTTTCCATGGTGGTTAAAGGAACATGAGTTGGTTTGGCCAAAAAGGGTAGCATCATGGTCATACAATCAGGGTCTGCCTAAAATAATACTGCTAACCCCCATTGGAATAATATCACATCATACTTTCTCTTGGTAGGATTGAATTTGGACTGGGACTTGGCATCGTAACCTAATGGGTGTAGATGTTGCATCGATCCAGGATACCTTATAGGGGCTGGGAAGTGGTACTGTAGGTAAGCCCAAGTTTTTAATAGCATTTGTAGAGATGGCATTAACACAGCTCCTACTATCTATGATGATCTTATAAACTTCATCCCCTAGTTTGATAATGGTTTGTAGGATATTAGTCCTATGCTAGTTCCTATTCTTCTTGGTTTGAGTTAGAATACATCTAACTACTCCTAGTAGGTCAGATGACTCTATGGGTTCCTCATCTCCTTCATATTCATCCACCAAATTTTCCTCAGCTTCATATACTTCTTCCTCACACTCTTCAATATTTTTTGGGTTCTCTTCCTCAAGCTCTCCTATATATAAGGCTCGTGTAGGGCACTATGCAGCATAATGGCCAACTTTATGATACCTAAAATATTATGCAATTTGGCTCCTATCCTTTTGGACTTCGAGTGCCTTACCTTTGTCATCCTTATAAGCTGGTGGGGTGGTAAGATTGGGTCAGCTATTTGGGAATCGGCTCATACTAGGTCTACTTCTAGGGGTACTAGACCTGCTAGGCTCGGGTCGACGGGTAATGGATCCACTCTGAAATCTCTCATAATCCCTAGCAACCTCGTAGGCTTGCTCTAAATCATGAACTTCTTTTAGTGGTGGGGACACCAGGACCAGACACAGATCACTGGATCTCATTTGGTTTACCTAGTCATAGGTCACAGTTTTGAAAATTTTGTACTCAATTAAGATTGAGTCCTGTAATAAGTTGAGGTTAGTTAATTTGTCTCAACCCTTAACCTAGTCAGTATTTTGAGTAATGTACATCAGCTATGAGTCTAGTATGAGCTCAATTTTTGTACAAGAGAGGAGGTTACCCTATTTTGGAGTTCCACCAGGCCATATCTAGAAGTCAGAGGCCACTACATCAGTCCATTGGATTTTGTGTGACAACCCAGGATCCAAGATGCTTCCAGAATCCAGATTCCTTTCAGATGCCCTCCAGATAGCCAGATTCCCTCCAGATGCTTCCAGAATATTCCATATGCCAGGAGCCCATGTTTTTCAGGTTATCCCAGCACTCTAAGCCTTCAAATTCAAGTCCAAGCACCAAGCCCAGGTCCATTAATAAGCAAGATTCCAAGAATATTCCCCTATCAGGCCATCCCAGGTTCCAGGGCTCAAAGCCCAAGCGCCCAAGCCCCCCTTAGCCAGCCCACTTGCTGCCCATGAAGTCCAACACGCCATTCGAAGAGGGCTTAGGTGTCCTCACATGTTGACTTGGTCCAAAACTAAGTGGGGAGAGGAAAGAAGAGAAGACTAGTTCAAATTCTAACCTAGTTGGGATTCTTAATCCTTTTAAACCTTGTAATTCTAACCTAGCAAGGAAAGAACTTATAGTCTAACTAGGAAGAGGACTTGTAACCTAAGTGTAACCCTAGTTAGAGAGGCCATGGGAACTCTATAAATACACCACCCCTCCCCCTCTTGTAATCATCTCTTTCTTATGAACAACTTGTTGAAATTTTGTGTTATTGCCTTGTGATTGGTGTCTTTATTTTGGTTCTTTACTTTGAGTGCTCTCCTTGTGTACCCCAGCCTAGTCCCTGCTGCCTTAGCATCCTTTTGCATCCTTGGAGATCAGCCATGCCCAAGCAAAGGAAGCCCTAGCTACCGTCCAAGACAAGGAGCTTCTTCCTCCCCGGCTGCCATCTCCTAACCCTAATCCCTATTCCTTCAAAACCTTAGTTCATTTTCTATTTTTTATTTGCTGTTTTGATTAACCTTGATGCTTGCATGATCCTCGAGGTGATTCACGTCCCTTGAGGAGACCTTCTTTGCTTCCAAGACCGCCCAGATCAGCCATCAGATTCAAGGGAACTAAGGCTTCTTCATCCAGGCTCCAATCAGAGTGTGAGTGATCCTTTCTACTACAAAGTTTTTAATCTCTGACTGGTAAGAAACCTTCCCTTCTCTTATTATCTGATTTGATGAAGAATAGCTATCCTAAACTGGGAGTTTCTTAACTCTCAGGTCCTGGCTACTTATTATCTTGCATGAGTTCTTTGCGATCATGATGATTCTATGCATTGCTATCCTATTTGTTAGTTCTTACTTTTATTTGAAAATTTAGCCTACAAACATAAATTATAAAAATTACAAAAAAAATTAGTTTACTACTTTTCCTGCATCTTTAGCAGTCTTAGAGTTGTCCCTCATCAGTTTGGTATCAGAGCGGGTTTAGGATAGTTTTTATCTGCTTTATATTCACAAACCCTAATTTCTGCATCCTGTCCACTGCATTAGATGTCTGTTTTTCATCTGATTTTAACTATCTAGGAATTTTTTTTTTATAAAATTTTCAAGAATTGTTCTTTGTCATGTCCTCTATTTTATAAAAATTTTTAATTAATTTTATAGAAAACCTAAGTCTTTAAAATTTGGCATATTAGAAACCCTAATAGAATCCTTAAAATTTCTATAGCAGTCCAAAAATCCTAAAATCTGCATCATCATTTGATTTTTTTTCTGCATGAAATTTGGTAGGTATCATCATCACTATCCATCCTCTGTTTTAGAATTTTTTTGAATTTTTTCTGCATCAGTAACTTTGTCAAATTCTGCATCAACTGAAATCCTAATTCTTTGATTTCTATTGGTTTTGCACTTGACTAACTCAAACCTAATCAACTTCCACCCACCCCAATTTCAAGCCAAACTTTGTTTGATAACCCTAGTTAACTTAAACTTAACTTGACATCTCATAAATTAATTAAAAATCATTTTATTTTTTGATTATTTTAGTTTGCATTAGGACCATTGAATTTTATCATCTTTTAATCTAATCTTAAGGGCAATCAATATAACATCAGGGCAGGAGGTCATTACCTGTCCTAGGCCCAAACAACCACCCAGCATTTCCATCCAAGTCTTAATTAAAATTAATTAGATTTAATTTGTCCTAGTAGGCTAGGTGACACCCAACAGGTCGGGTCCGAACTATGTGGGCCAACTAGTGCATTTAATCCTTTAGCTATTACTGAAGCTGATGTCTAAGGCTGGGGGTCCAGAGTCAAATGACCTAAGTGAACTGGTGGTTTTTAATCAGGACCCTATGACAAACAAGGGGAGCCTCCCACCACCCCACTCCCTACCTGGACAGTGGAAGGATTAGCTACTAGGTTAAGTGTAAGTTGAGCTAACCTATTCAGTTTTGACTCCAGGTCTAGGAAATCCTAGATTAAGTTAACCTATTTTGCATGCTTGGCTGCACCATTTTATTTTGACTGATTGTTTGATTGTACGACCACTATATTAGGAACCCAATACTAGAAGCCTAAAATCCAAACCGATTCAGCCATGAATCCCAATTTGGAGGCCATCCTGAGCCAGCTTGCCCAATTAACTATCCAATCCCAAACCTAGTTTGCCCAACAAACCCAATCCAATATCCAGACCCAAAATCAACTTACCCAAATGAACCAAGCCAATACCCAAACCCAAGCCCAGCTTGCCCAAATTGACCATAGGATTGACCAATCCAATACTAAGCTTGACCAACTGATCCAATCAAGTAATCAAGTAATTTATAGTTTTGACCAAGTAGGAGACCAATTAGGAACCCTAGGTAAGACCCACAGAGTTGAACCCTTGACCTATAGATCCCAGGAACCCATAGTCCCTAGATATGAACCTAATAGTAACCCACTATCCTTCAGTCAACCTGAACCCTATAGGTTTGATACCCCTAGATTTAAACCCATAACCTTTAAACCTATAACCTATGAACCCATAACCCTTAGTTTACCCACCCCTGTTATCCTAGACTTTAGTCAATTTTTCATTAGCCAAAACCCTCTTACCACCCCATTGGTTCACCAAGATGACTTAGAAGAAGAAATATATGAGGCTGACCCAAGTCTGGTAGAGGAGTATGAAGACAATGAGTCTACTAAAGATCTAGAAGAGTACCCTATAGAAGACACAGGATTAGTTGATTATGACCGAACCTAGATAGAAATCAATCCAGTATTAGTTGATCCAGTAGAAACCCAGGTAGAAGCCACCCTAGAGTTAGCTGACTTTAACCATACCCAACTTGTAGTCGAAGAACCCTTAAAGGGAGAAGACCATGAGGAATCCAATCCTACAATTAACATCTTACTTGAGAAGCCACTGGAAGAAAACCTAAATAGAGAGCCCAGTCCTTTGATTTATGAGCCAGAAGAGTTTATTAAGGACTTGACCTCTTTAAATCAGTACTCTCAGGATGAAGTCACCTCTTTGACACCACTTGATCTTTTCCTAAAATCAATGACCCCTTCTTTCACAATGTAGATCCTTTAGATATGCCTCAAACCCATAAGGTAAATCTCATTAGTATAGGACTCATCCCTGAAACACTTTCTTGTCTCTTAGTTTATCTGATTAACCCCGAACCCTTTTCCTACTTTCCACCCAATCAGACTAACTCTGAACCCACCTCTTATTTTCTACCTTTTTATGAAACTTCTCCTAATTTTTTCATTATTAGATTGCATTTTCTAGAAGTGAGTATACTGCATACATGCATTGTGTATATTAGGTTTGCATCTTACTTCTTGCATACCCTTGGCATTTACTAGAAGTACATAGTAAGTTTTCATGTGCATGCCATGCTAGGGCCAAACCTAAAGAGTCTATAGTCTATTACGTTTGTCCCTAGAGTCCAATAAATTTCTTTTGATAGGAAAGTCTTGTCAAGTTTATTAGATGTTAGTCTAGAGTCCAATAAATTTACAGACCCAACTACCTGTCCACATATGCACTAGCCTTAGCACAGCATATGCATCATGAAATTAGTCAAGAGTTGAACCTAAGTAATGAACTAAATAACAACTTGGCTAATTCCCAAAGAAAAGATAAAGAATTTTTTGTAAAGGATTTTGTGATTGCAAAGAAATTTTCTGCTCGCGAAGCTGGCCCATCCAAAATAATAAAGAGTAATGGACCCAATGCTTATGTGCGTGAGATACTACATGATTTAGGTTTTAGCTCCACCTTCATCATCTCAGATCTTATAGAGTCTAGGGAGCCAGCAGTGATACCTAGGGAGCCAGCAGTGATACCTAGCGAGCACCTTGAGCCTATTCCTCCCTTTGAGAGAGAACCCATCCCAGAGTGTCCACATACAAATTGGCCTATAAATGAGAAAAAGATTGAAAGAGCTCTGGACGATCAAGCTATCGGTATCCAGGATAGAGATTGTCAGCGATACTTGGTCCGGTGGCAAGGTCAGCCAAAATCTGAGGACTTGTGGAATGCTGGTGCAGATCTGCAATGCCTCGACCCAGACCCTCCTTGAGCCAATTGACCCATACTCGACGAAGTCGAGTTCCTCCCACCTCGGAAGAATTGGTGGGGACACCAGGATCAGACACAGATCACTGGATCCCATTTGGTTTGCCTAGTCATGTGTCAAAGTTTTGAAAATTTTGTAATCAATTAAGATTGAGTCCTGTAATAAGTTGAGGTTAGTTGATTTATCTCAACCCTCAACCTAGTCAGTATTTGAATCATGTACATTAGTTATGAGTCCAGTATAAGCTCAATTTTTGTACAAGAGAAGAGGTTACCATATTTTAGAGTTCCACCAGGCCACATCCAGGAGTCAGAGGTCACTACATCAGTCCATTGGATTTTGTGTGACAACCAAGATCCAAGATGCTTCCAGAAATCCTGATTCCTTTCAGATGCCCTTAAGATAGCCAGATTCCCTCTAGATGCTTCCAGAATATTCCATATGCCAGGAGTCCATGTTTCCCAGGTTATCCCAGCACTTCAAGCCTTCAAATTCAAGTCCAAGCACCAAGCCCAGGTCCATTAAGAAGCAATATTCCAAGAATATTCTCCTATCAGGCCATCCCAACTTCCAGGGCCCAAAGCCCAAGTGCCCAAGCCCCCTTGGCTGGCCCACTTGCTGCTCATGAAGCCCAACATGCCATTCCAAGAGGGCTTAGGCATCCTCACATGTTAACTTGGTCTAAAGCCAAGTGGGGAGAGGAAAAAAAAGAGAAGATAGGTCAAATTCTAACCTAGTTGGGATTTCTAATCCTTTTAAACCTTGTAATTCTAACCTAGCTAGGAAAGGACTTATAGTCTAACTAGGAAGAGGACTTGTAACCTGAGTATAAACCTAGTTAGAGAGGCCATGGGAACTCTATAAATACCCCACCCCTCCCCCTCTTGTAATCATCTCTTTCTTATGAATACAACTTGCTGAAATTTTATGTTATTGCCTTGTGATTGGTGTCTTTATTTTGGTTCTTTACTTTGAGTACTCTCCTGTGTACCCCGACTGAATCCCTACTACCCTAGCATCCTTTTGCATCCTTGGAGATCAGCCATGCCCAAGCAAAGGAAGCCCTAGCTGCCATCCAAGACAAGGAGCTTTTTCTTCCCCAGCTGCCATCTCCTAACCCTAATCCCGATTCCTTCAAAATCCTAGTTCATTTTCTCTTTTTATTTGATGTTTTGATTGACCCTGATGCTTGCAGGATCCTCGAGGTGCTTCACCTCTCCTGAGGAGGCCTTCTTTGCTTCCAAGACTGCCTAGATCAGCCATCAAATTAAGGGAACCGAGGCTTCTTCATCCAGGCTCCAATTAGAGTATGAGTGATCCCTTCTACTACAAAGTTTTTAATCTTTGACTGGTAAGAAACCTTTCCTTCTCTTATTATCTGATTTGATGAAGAATAGCTATCATAAACTGGGAGTTTCTCAACTCTCGGGTCCTGGCTATTTATTATCTTGCATGAGTTTTTATGATCATGATGATTTTATGCATTGCTATCCTATTTGCTAGTTCTTACTTTTATTTGGAAATTTAGCCTACAAACATAAAATATAAAAATTACAAAAAAAAAAATAGTTTATTGCTTTTCCTGCATCTTTAGCAATCTTAGAGTCGTCCCGCATCACTCAGGAACAATTCCCTCTGGATATCTTCATGTAAGCCTGCTCTAAACCTAGATAGGGTGACCACTTCAGACTCAACTACATTATACCTCATAACAAATTCATCGAATTTGGCTATATATTCATACATAGATTTGTTGCCTTAAGTCAACTTTGCCACTGATCTAGCAATCTTTGCTCATAGGACAAGGGTAGGTATTTCTCCCTAAGTTTAATCTTCATAGCTCTCCATGTGACAATGGGCATATTTTCTCTTTGTTGATTAATTCGTTCCACATTTTTCCAATACAATCCAGCTTGTCAGACTAACCTAAGCTTAGCAAACTTAAATCTTCTCTCTTCCGACATCTCATACCAATCAAAGTACTGGTCCATGTCACTCTTCCAATAAGTATATACCTTAGGATCTAAACTTCCATCAAAGGTGGGTTCTTCAAGTCGTATATTCTTAAGGATTCTTTCTTCCTAATCATTAACATCCTGGTATATTGGCGCCTAGGATTAAGTTCAGTGGTGAGTTCTCTACATTGGGCTCTTGGACCTGGGGAGTGAGTCTAGGTGTTTCAGGCTCTGGATGGGTCATATGGGATTCTTCAAGGTTTCCCAGTCTCTCTTCTACTTGGTCAAACTAGTATTGAGTTGCCTAAATTGTTCAGTCATAGATCTCATCAAAGCCTCAATATTAGGATCCATGGGGGATTGGTTTGGGTCAGGGATTGCTGATATGGAGTTCCTGATCTAGTGGCCATGCAATGCAATCCTAGCTTCTAGGGCTCCTAGACTTAGAGCTCAAGTAGAATGAGTCAACTCAACTTACAGCCAATTCAATAATTACCCTTTTCACTGGCCAGGTAAGAGGTGGGGTTGTGGGAGGTTCCCATTGCTTGACGCAGGGTCCTAATTAAAAACCACAAGTCAACTTAGGGTATTTGCCTCTAGACCTCTAGCCTTAGACACCAAATTCAACAAATAACTGAAGGATTGAGTGCACTAGTTTTCTCACAATACTTAGAACTCGACCTTGTGGGTGTCCCTAAGCTGCTTTAGGTTTCTAATTGATTTGAGTTAGGCTTGGGTTGATGTAGGGTAGTTGTTTTGGGCTAAGAAAAGGTGATGAAATCCTTCCCTTATCTGACAAAATAAAAGTACCCTTAAGTTGATTTCAATTATGATGCACACACATGAAACCCTAATGCATGAAACTAAGATCAGAAAATTACAAAAAATAAAATATTTTATTCTTTCTATTTTTTTATGCAGATGAAAGATTTAATGAAGTTTAATTTCAATTAATTGAGTGCAAAGAAAATTAAGTTTGGAAGGTTTCAAAGCAGTCAAAGTTTAGCCCTAAACTAAGTGTGTAGAAATTTCAGCAATGTAAATATTTTTAGGGTTTCTTTTACAGATTTTTTTTTATTTTCAGATTTGAAAAATTATAGAAAATAGCAGAATTTAAGAGGACTAAATATGTAATCAATGGATGCAGAAATAAATGAAAAACAACACGATTCTGATGAGAATTCAGTCCTAGGTTTAAACTAGTATGTAGATTTTAGCATGCAGAAATTTCAAGAACTAGCAATTAAACCATGTTTAACTTGCTCTGATATCAAAAGATGATGCGAATGAAAGATGCAAAACTAATTCTAACAATCCTAAAGTTTTTTTATGTGAGCAATGATCAATTAGTCTCAGCAACTTTTAGAATAAAGGACTCAAAGAACCTAGATGAAATAATCTAGGTAACTAGTACGATACCCGCAATGTAAATTCATAAAACTAATTAAGAAAATAGAATCTGGTGATTAAGAAATCACCTAAACTAAGATTAATGCTTTCAAGGATCAGAACTAAAGAGTTTAGGAGTGGTGTTGCTTACCAATGAAGATTTGAAGCTCTCTTGATGTAGATTAATTTCAGTACTCTAAGATTCATGGTTGAACTTCAAGATTATCGATCTTCAAGTTTTGATCTTCAACAAGGATGGTTCCAAAGCAAGGAAACCTTCACTTCAGATCTTGGTCACCTGGAATCAGTCAAAAGAAAAAGGTAAGTTCGCGTGGAAGGTGGAAAAGATTGGAAGAAAGAAAGAAGAAGAGGAAGGATGGCAGCTTTAGGGTTTCTTGGATGGATGGATGATAGATAACTAGGTCTCATGCCCAAGGACCTCTCACCCTCTCCCTCTCGGAGTTCGATGCTCTCACAGCAAAGGATTGAAGAGAATATCTCAACTTTATTTCATGAAAACTAATTTAATACAAGGGGGTTTGAGGGTGGTATTTATAGACCCTCATAAACCACAAGCTAGAAAAGTAAGGGTTACAACTTCTTGAGTTCTTGTTGGAAGGGCAAGAATCTCCTTGGAAGTGGCTTCCCTTGGGCATCAACCACCTCTTGAATTCCACTCCACATAGGCATCATGAATCCTTGGCATTTTGATGTGGGATGTGAGATAAATGAAATGAATGGATGATGATGTGCTTTAAAAGGTTAGCTATCCATGATGAGCAATGATTTAAAGCATGAAAATTAATCATAAGAGAGACAATCTTCTTCCAAGCAAGAGACTAGTTGATCAAAAATTAAACACCCCATGCATATCACATTCAAATTATATAAGATGGATCTCATGGCTAGGAAACCATTCCTACTAGATCAAATACCTTCAAATCTCAAATCCAATGGTCAAGAAGTGGTTCTCCTACCAACAATGAAGGCTAAATATTTGGTGGAAATGAAGCTCTCACCACTCACAGGATTGGGACTAGATTGTAAGACTATCACACCCTAAACTTGAGGACTTACCTTCCACTTGATTCATGGCTGGAAACCTTCATCCTTGACTTCAAATCAATCAAGAGAACCTACAAAAAAAATGATATAAGGTGTGGAAGCAAGAGGAAAGAGGAATTGAACAAAGATAAGCAAGGAGAAGAGAATTTTGGGGATGGATTGGAGCTTGGTGGCAAGATATGGGTCTCACACCCTCTCCCCTTGGAGTGCACTTCAAGGGCCTTGATAGGATTTCTTTAAAGTGGAAAATGGGTCTCTCACCCTCTATCTCAAGAAGTGACCTAGCTCTTAGGCTAGGGAACAAGAAAAAAACTAAATTGGGGCCTATCACCCTCTCCACACAAGGTGCTAGAAAACAAGAACAAGGCAAAAGAATGGAACCATGCTAGAACTCTCTTTCATTCAATCATAGCATGCTTACAAGAGGGGGCTTGGGTCTTATTTATAGGCCCAGGAGCCAAGGAGTTTGGCCAAGAGAGGTAGGTGGCCTAACTAATTTTAGTTCTAACCTTTTAATAACATGTGGTTAAGGAGTTCTGACAAGAAACTACATTTAGTTGTAACTAATCCAAGTGGCATCACAAGGTTCTTCCAAGTGGCATTAAGATGGGCTTCCATGTGGTGCCAAGAGGAGTCTCCATGTAGCTTCAAGAGGTGCTTCCAAATGTCATCAAGAGATGTTTCCATGTGGTGCCAAGAAGAGTCTTCGTGTGGCTTCAAGATGTGCTTCCAAATGTCATCAAGAGATGTTTCCATGTGGCGCCAAGAGGAGTCTCCATGTGTGGTCAATGATGCTTCTAAGTGTTGACCAAAAGTGATTATGGAGTGGGCTTTATTTGATGGATTATGGAGTGGGCTTTCTTCCATAGGCTTTTAGTGGATCCTGATGAAAATATTAACTACAAAACCATAAAGAGTCAGCTTGAAACCTTTTTCTTTTGTTGATGTCCTCATCAATGCTCCCGGGTGGAAAGAATCGACCTTGTCGAGTATGGGTCATTTGGTTTTGGTAATACTCTAGTAGGTCTGGGTCAATCTTTTGTAGATCCTCTTGAGTGACCCATGAGTCTTCAGAATCAGGTCGTCCTTGCTAATGAACTAAATAACATTGATAGTCCTTGTTTCGAGTAGTGATAGTCTTATCATCTAAGATTTGCTCAATCCTATCTCACCGCTTGGTAGTGTGGCTGGTGGACACTCAGGATTTGGTTTACTCTCAAAGGTGGGATCAGGTTCAACTTACTCATTGGGTATCATTGCTGGATCCTTGTACTCTACTAGATCTGAAATATTAAAGGTGGAACTGATACCATAGTCAGATGGTAAGTCCAGCACATAAGCATTAGATCTAATTTTCTTAATTATTTTGAAAGGACCTGTACCACGGCATGTAATTTTTTTTATAGTTCAGGATGGGAAGAGGTATCAAGAGGTCCTAATTTCCAATATTCTTCCTACTAGACATCTCGGTAAATTTCCAAGACTCCTATTTACAACTTCTGTTTGGCCATTAGTTTGGGGGTGATAAGTGATAGAGAAATTTAATTTAGTTCCCAACAAGTGCCATAGGGTTTTCCAAAAATACTGGTGAATTTAACATCCCTATCAGATACAATGGTCTTAGGCAAACCGCGTAATCCTACCACTTTATTGAGAATAATTTGTCCACTTTTGAAGCATCATAGGTCTAAGAATAGGTAAGAAATGTGCCATCTTTGAGAATCGACCGATAATAACATAGATGGAATCATGTTTGTGTATAGTCTTTGGTAGTCCTAACACGAAATCCATACTAATGTCTTGCCATGGATAGTTAGGGACAGGTAAAGGGGTGTATAGGCTAGTGTTTTGTTTTTGCATTTAGTAACAGCACATGTTTGACACTAGGCTACAACTTGGGCTATATTCTTTTTAAGGCTTGGCTAATAAAAATGATCTTCCACTGCTAAGATTGTCTTATTTCTTCCAAAATAGCCAGCTAGAACCTTGGCATGGATCTCCCAATTCAGAGTTCCTGAATAGATGTTCGGGGAATGCACAACTTGTTTCCTTTAAAAAGGAATCCATCATGTAAGATATAGTCTTTATATTCTTTAGATGGTCCTTGACTAACATATTCAAAAATTTTACTAAAGTCAGGATAGTTTTTATATTCCTCTTTCAATTTATCAAATCCTGAGACTTCAGTATTCACAGATGTTAAGAGCATAGAACGTCGATTTAATGCATCGGCAACCCTATTTTTAGTACCGGCACGGTATTTTAGTACGAAGGTATAGTCTTGAATATACTCTACCCATTTGCCATGCCTAGGGTTTAACTTCTTTTGGAACTAAGGAATCGAGTGCCTCATGGTCGAAATATAGGACAAACTCCTGCGGTAACAAATAATGTCTCCAGTGTCTCAAAGCTTGAACTACTACATACAATTCCTTATCATAAGTAGAATACCTCAACTTTGCACCATTTAGTTTCTCACTGAAGAAGGCTACAGGATGGTTCTCTTGACTCAAAACTCCTACCAATTCCAATTATGGAGGCATCACAAGCAACCTCAAAACCTTAGAGAAGTCGGGTAATCTTATGATCGGTGCTTGTGTCATTTTCTTTTTAATCTCAAGGAAGGCTTTATCAGCATGCTTGGTCCACTCAAAAGTTCTTTTTTTAGATAATCTGTGATTAGGGCAACAATAGTACTAAACCCTCGAATGAACCTCCTATAGAAGGTGGCAAGGCCATGAAAGCTTCGTACATTATGTATACTTTTGGGTTCAGGCCACTCAACTATGGAATTAATTTTCTCTGGATCAACAGATACTCCTTCAGCGGTAACAACAAACCCTAAAAAGATTACTCTATGGGACATGAATTCACATTTCTTCAAATTTGCACAGAGGTTTACTTTTCTAAGGACGAGACAGATTTGACGAAGGTGATCCAGGTGGTCTTCTTTAGTCTTGCTATAGATAAGAATATCATCAAAATACCATAATGAATTTTTCCATGAAAGGCCTTAAGATTTGGGTCATGATCCTCATGAATATACTTGGAGTATTTGAAAGGCCAAAAGGCATCACTAACCACTCGTAAAGACCATCTTTAGTTTTGTATGCCATCTTCCACTCATCTTCAGGTCTAATCATAACCTAATGGTAGCCACTCATAAGGTCAATCTTAGAAAAAATCGTAGATCTGGACATCATATCAAGCATATCATCAAGGCGAGGAATAGGGAATCGATACTTGATTGTGATCTTGTTTAAGGCACAACTATCAATACACATTTTCCATATGCCATCCTTCTTAGGGTTCACTAGGGCAGGTACTGTACAAGGACTCAAACTCTCCCTAATGAATCCTTTTTGGAGGAGATCTCCAACTTGTCTTTGCAGTTTGGCATGCTCAGTAGGATTCAACCTATAGTGTGGTAGGTTGGGCGAGGTGGCTCTCGGGACTAAATCAATAGTATGCTGGATATCCCTCAATGGAGGTAGGTGATTAGGTAAGTCTTCTGGGAATATATCTTTGGAATCCTTCATGATCTTTTTGACTTCCTGGGGTGGTTCCTTAAGGTTTTGTTCCCGGACTTCCTTATAGGTCAAGATCCAAAAGGGTGATCCTTCATTAATTCCTTTTCCAAATTCTTGGCACCAATCAAATTTAGGTCTTGTTTCTTTTCTTTTAGGTCACTAGATCCTCTTTTGGTGTTGTCCTTAGGTGGGGTTGAATTAATAACAATTTTCTTTCCTTGGTAGGTAAATGAGCAAGAATTGGATTGACTAAATAAAGAAGCATCATGGTCATATAACCAAGGTCTACCCAATATGATACTACTTACCCCCATGGGAAGGACATCACACCAAACTTTTTTTTGGTAGAATTGGATCTGAATGGGAACTTGACATCTTGACTTGATAGGAATAGATGTTGAATCTATCCATGACACTTTATAGGGGTTGGCATGGGGATCAGGGGTCAAACCTAGATTCTTAAGGATTTTGGTTGAAATCGCATTCACACAGCTCCCATTGTCTATAATGATTTTATAGACCTTTTCTTTTATCTTGACAAATGTTTGAAGTACGTTGGTCCTTTTTCAATCCTCCTTTACCTTTGTTTGGGCCAAGATTCTAACAACTCCCATTGTTTCACTTTGTTCAATCTCTTCTTCATCTTCATCATACTCATTTATCAAGTTTGACTCAGCTTCATAAACCTCTTCTTCACGCTCTCCAGTGGGTTCAGTCTCTTCATCAACTAACTCTCCTATATGTAAGGATCGAGTAGGGCATTGGTTGGCATAATATCCCTTTTTGTTGCATTTAAAGCAATAAATATTAGGGTGACTACTCTTTTGAACTTCAGGGGCCTTACCCTTGTCACTTGGTTGGCTCGATGGGATAGTAGGAGTGGGGTGGTTTAGGCACATTTGGTTGAACCCTGGTTTTGAGTAGGGGCACTATTCCTAAATGGTTCAGTTCGACGGATGATTGGTCCTCTTTGAAATCTCTCACAATCTCTAGCTATTTGATAAGCTTGCTCGAGGTCATTGACTTTCCTTAGAAACAACTCTCTCTGGATGTCTTCACGCAAACCAGCTCGAAATCGGGACAGTGTAACATCTTCAAACTCATCAATATTGCATCTCATTGCATACTCATCAAATTTAGCAATATACTCAGACAGTTTTATTACCTTGGGTCAACCTTTGCCACTGATCTAAGATTCTCTGGTGATAAGACATAGGGAGGTATTTTCCCTTAAGTCTAAGCTTCATGGCTCTTCAGGTAGCTATGGGCATGTCTCTTTTTGTCTAATCATTTGTTCAACATTTCTCCAGTATAGCCTAGCCTGGCAGACTAATTTCAGTTTGGCAAGTTTGTACTTTCTTTCTTCACTCATCTCATACCATTCAAAATATTAATCCATTTCTCCCTCCCAGTCAATGTAGGCCTTAAGGTCTAGGCTTCCATCAAAGATAGGAGCTCCAATCGAATGTTCCTCATGACTCTTTCATCCTGATCAAAAAAGTCTTGGTGAGGTTGCCTAGGAGTGTATTCAGGGATGAAGTCTTGATGCTGGGCACGGGGATTTGACCTAGATGATCAGGCTCAACATGGATCCTATGGGCATCTTCTATGAAGTCATGGTGAAGTCATCTTGGATTGTACTCAGGAGTGAATTTATGATATTGGACTCTTGGACCTCGGGGATTTGGCCTAAGTGACTCAGGTTCGATGGAGTTCACTCGGGTCTCTTCAAGGGTCCTAATTCGATTCTTCACTTGACCTAATTCCTTATTCATTTGCTATAATTGCTCAGTTATAGTATCAAACTTTTCAGTCATAGTCCTCAACAACATTTCAAGATTGGGTTCCATGGATAAACCATACTAAGTGTGGGACTGTTGGTATCGAGCTTCTGACCTATTAGACATGCAGTACAAACCTAACTTCTAAGATTCCTAGACATAGAAGTTCAATGTATCAAGAATTGACTAGATACTAGTCAAGAATATAGTTACCCTTTCCACTATCCAGGTAAGAGGTGGGGTTGCGGGAGGCTTCCCTCGCTTTCGCGAGGTCCTAATTAAAAATTGCAAGTCTGTTTAAGGCATTTGCCGTTGGACCTCTAGTCTTAGACACCAATTTTCAGAAGTAAGTACAAGCTTAAATAGTGCTTTGTCTCATCTTGCTCATGAACTTGAACCGTTGATGTCCTTAGTTTTAGGTTCCGACTCGATTTTAATTAGGGTTAGGTCAATGCAAGATGTGGATGGTTGTTTTTAGCCAAGGAAAGGTAATGACCTCCTTTCCTTATGTTGATATTGAATGCCCTTAAGTAGATTTTGAAATGGATGCACAACCAATCATAATTAACTAGGAGAATATCTAGGCTAGTACAAACATGTAATTCAAAATTCAAATTTCAAAAATTTAAAAATTCAAATTTTAAATTGAAAATTTTAGATCTTAAAGTCTGAATTTTAAAAATCAAATTTTTAATCTTAAATTTCAAATTATGGTTGGAAATTCTTTTTTTTTTTGAAGGCTCGGTACAAAAATCTCAGCAACTAACAAACCTCCAACTAACTAGATTTGAAAATCAAAATTCAAATTTAAAAATAAAAAATTTAAAATTTAAATTTAAACTACCAGATCTTAGATTTAAGATTTCATATTTAAAATTTTGAATTTTAATTCTCAAATTTTGGTTAGGAAATTCATTTTTGAAAGCTTGTTGTAAAAGTTGTTACAAGAAACTCTAGTTAACAAACCTTTAACCATAAAAACACCCAAAATTCAAAATTTAAATTCAAAAATTTTAGATTTCGAATTTTTAAAAGTGGAGATCTTAGATTCAAATCTAAAATTCAAAGAATTTTTTTTAATTTTTTTTTTAAATTTGAAGGAGCAACTTGATGGAGGGAAAACTAGAATTAAAACAAGCTATGAGCTAACTAAGGAAACAACTTAAAATGATAAAAAATAAAATCAATTATTTTTTTAAAAAATTGATCTTAGAGTTTAAAGTCCTAAAATACAGTAAGATTTTTTTTTTGAATTTTTTTAAGCTTTGAAAAAAAATTAAAATTCGTGAAACTATACTAGAGCAGAATTCCAGTAACTTGACCTAGTAGAACCTAAAGTTCTGATACTAAAATTGATGTGGGATATGAGATGAATGAAATGAATGGATGATGATGTGCTTTAAAAGGTTAGCTATCCATGATGAGCAATGAATTTAAAGTATGAAAATTAATCATACGAGAGACAATCTTCTTTCAAGTAAGAGACTAGTTGATCAAAAATTAAACACCTGCATGCATATCACATTCAAATTAATATAAGATGGATCTCATGGCTAGGAAACCATTCCTACTAGGTCAAATACCTTCAAATCTCAGATCCAACAGGCCAAGAAGTGGTTCTCCTACCAACAATGAAGGCTAAAATATTTAGTGGAAAGGAAGCTCTCACTACTCATAGGATTGAGGACTAGATTGTAAGACTAGCACACCCTAAACTTGAGGTAAGAAGTTGTTGCAAGAAAAAAAATTTCATCAAGTAACAAACTTCCAACTAACTAGTTTTGAAAATTTGAAATTTAAATTTTAAAATTTTAAAAATTTGAAATTTAAATTGGAACTATTAGATCTCATAGTTAAGATTTCAGATTTCAAATTTTGAATTTTAATTCTCAAATATTGGTTAGAAAATTCATTTTTGAAAGCTTGTTGTAAAAGTTGTTACAAAAAACTTCTAGCTACCAAACCTTTAACCATAAAACATTCAAAATTCAAAATTTAAATTCATAAAATTTTAGAATTTAAATTTTTGTAAGTGGAGATCTTAGATTCAAATCTAAAATTCATAGAAATTTTTTTTTTGGAAACTTTTTCTAAAATTTAATGGAACAACTAACTGGCATGAAACTAGAATTGTAGCAAATACTAGCTAACTAAAGGAGCAACGTGAGATGATGAATTTTAAACTATAAAAATTCTAATTTTTTTTTTTAAAAATTTATATATTAGATCCTAATGTCCTAAAATATAGCAAAAGAATTTTTTTGAATTTTTTTTTGTAATGTAAAAAATTACTAAAATTTATGGAAAACTCAGACTAATACTAGAGCATAAATTTCAGCAACTTGACCTAGTAGAACCAAAGCTCTGATACCAAAAAATTGATGCAGGACATGGGTGATGAATGAAATGAATGGGTGATGATGTGCTTTAAAAGGTGATCTATCCATGAAGAGCAATGAATTTAAAGCATGAAAATTAATCATAAGGGAGACAATCTTCTTCTAAGCAAGAGACTAGTTGATAAAAAATTAAACACCCGCATGCATATCACATTCAAATTAATATAAGATGAATCTCATGGCTAGGAAACCATTCCTACTAGGTCAAAACACCTTAAAATGATTAGATCCAAAGATCCAAGAAGAGGTTCTCCTACCAACAATGAAGGCCAAAATATTTGGTGGAAAGGAAGCTGTTAACACTCAAGGATTGAGGCCTAAACCCTAAGACTAGCACTCCTTACTTTAGGACTTACCTTAGCCTTGATCCATGGCATGGAGACTTTCATTCTTGACTTGGAAATCCTGAGAGAACCTGCAACAAAACCCAACATTAGGTATAGAAGAGGAATTAAGGATGGAATTGAAACAAAGGAAAGAAGGAGAAAGAATAGTGGCTGCCGGCTTGGAACCAAGGAGCTTGAACTTGGATCAATCAAAGGGCATCCCACCCTCCACTCATCACAAGGGCATCCCACCCTTCAAACACAAACCAAAGGGCATCCCACTCTCTTCTCAAACAAGGCTTCAAACCTTCAAACCAAAGAGATCTCACTCACTCCACCCAAGAGAACACAAGAAGGAACTTAACAAGAAGGAAACCTTTCATTCAATTCTCAAAATATATCATAGAATAGTATCCTTACAAGAGAGGGCTTGGAGTCCTATTTAATAGGCCTTGGAACCATAGGTGTCGACCAAGGAGAGAGAGGAGAAGAGGGTTAGGTTAAGCTAACTACTCCTAGTTATATCTAATAACTTTGGTTACATGGTTGTAACTGGAAGTAGTTTGCAACAACTTATAGGTAAAAAGTTGTAACAACTTAACATATTGGTGGCAATGACATAGCCTCCTCTTGTTGATGTGGATCCTTTGGTGTCATGTGATATGGCATCCCACATGTCAAGTTGGTTGGAGATTTGTTGGGGGATTGGAAAGTTGTTATATGCTCCCTACAAATCACTTGATGAGGTGTCCTCCATGTCTCCCCCAAAGATGCTTGATATAGTGTCCTCCATGTGAAGGGGAAGTGGTCTCCATGTGAAGGTGAAGAGGTGGCATCCATGAGGTATCCAAGTGGCATGCTTGAATCGGTGCGGGCACCATAGCTCGAAAGAGAATTCAATCCAATCTAATCAATCCAGACTCATTATGTATTTCAATGGATTAAGTTAATTCTACTTATGGTTTCAATTTAAGTTAATTCTACTTTTGGTTTCAATTTTATTTCTTTAATTGAACATGAGTCCTGTAAATATAAAACTTTATTTCTTTGAGGTATTAGAGACACTACTTACTACCGCAAGAGTTCATTCTTTATTTTGATCATGAAGCCCTACGATTCCTTAATTTTCAAAAGAAATTGAACCCTAGGCATGGAAAATGGGTAGAGTACATTCAAGCGTATACCTTTGTTCTGAAACACTGTGCCGGCACTGAAAATAGGGTTGCAAATGCAGTGAGCCGATGATCCATGCTTTTGACCTAAGTTAGCACTAAAGTTATAGGGTTTGATAGACTGAAAGAAGAATATCCTAAGTGTCCCGACTTTAGTGTCATTTATCAATCCCTTCAACAAGGACTATCTAGTGTACATAATGATTATACCATTCATGATGGATTCCTTTTCAAAGGAAACCAGTTGTGTGTCCCCCGAACTTCTATCAGAGAGTTTTTGATTTGGGAAGTTCATGCTAGAGGCCTAGCAGGTCATTTTGGTAGGAATAAGACCATCCTAACAATAGAAGACCAATTCTTTTGGCCTGGCCTTAAGAGGAGTGTAGCCCAAGTTGTGGCTCAATGTTGAACATGTGCTGTTACCAAATAACAAAAGCAGAACACTGGTTTGTACACTCCTCTACCAGTCCTTGATTGTCCCTGGCAATATCTTAGCATGGACTTCGTACTAGGACTACCAAAGACCTTAAGGAGACATGATTCCATCTACGTTATAATTGACCGATTCTCTAAGATGGCTCACTTCATACCATGCTCTCAAACTTTCGATGCTTCAAGAATGGCTAAGCTTTTTCTTGACGAAGTGGTTAGGCTACATGGTTTACCCAAAATCATTGTATTAGATAGAGATGTTAGGTTCACTATCTACTTTTGAAAAATCCTTTGGCATATGCTAGGAACCAAACTAAAATTCTCTACTTCCTACCATCCTCAGATTGATGGCCAAACTGTAGTCCTTAATTGGAGTCTAGGAAATCTACTGAGATGTCTAGTTGGTGATAGTATGAAAAATTGGGATCTCTTATTACCTCGCACTGAGTTTGCTTATAATAGCTTAGTCAATAGATCTACTGGAAATAGTCCATTTGAGATGGTCCATGGTTACAAACCTAGGAAGCCCATAGATCTCATCCCATTGCCCACACATGCATGAGTTTTTGAGTCTGCTGAGTCATACGCATAGCATATTAAGGATTTACATAAAGAAATCAGTTAAAAAAATCAACATGAGTAATGAAACTTACAAGCGTATGGCTAATTCACATAAGAAAATCAAAGAATTTTATAAAGGAGACTATGTGATGGTTAGGCTCAAACCCAAACGGTTCCCACCTGGAACCATGAAAAAATTACATGCCCGTGGTGCAGGGCCATTTAAAATCCTAAAGAAAATTAGACCTAATGTGTATGTATTGGAACTATCATCTGACTTAGGTATCAGCTCGACCTTCAATGTTTCAGACTTAGTAGAGTAAAAGGAGCCAATATTGATACCTAGTGAGCCTTTTAGGCCTGAACCTATCATTGAGAGTGATCATACCCCCGAGTGTCCACCAGCTACTATACCAGAGTAGCGAGCAGGATTGAGAGAATTCTGGACGACAAAACTATCACTATGAGGAATAATGACTATTAACGCTATTTGGTTCGATAGCAAGGTCGACCATAATCTGATGACTCGTGGATCACTCGAGAGGATCTACAATGAATTAACCCAAACTTATTGGAATACTATCAGAGTTGGATTGATCCATACTCAATAGGGTCAAGCTTTCCCACCCCGGGAGAATTGGTGCAGGCACCACAGCTCAAAAGAGAATTCAATCTAATCTAATCAAGCCAGACTCATTATGGATTTCAATGGATTAAGTTAATTATGCTTTTGGTTTCAATTTAAGTTAATTTTACTTTTGGTTTCAATTTTATTTCTTTAATTGAACATGAGTCCTGTAAATAGGGAAATTTATTTCTTTGATTGAGTTTGAGTCATGTAATTAGGATTATGTCCATGTCAATTTGGTCTCTTGAGTCAAATTGGATTCAATTTGACCTTGTAATTAGTTGATTTTATAAGTTGGGTCCAAGATGGGTTTGAATTGGGTTCAAGTTAAGCAAGAGGGCTTGAAGATTAAGTGCAACAAATCACTCCAACAAACCATACCAAGGTGGATGCTACATCATCAAGTCTAATTGGAAGCCATGTCATCTTCAAAGCCAACATGGAGAACACCTAAGCATGCCACATCACCACTCATTGGGTGGCCAAGTTTGAAATCAAATTCAAGGTGGCTGACCACCATTTTCTCCCCCATTCAAGCATGGTTTCAACTCCCCTTCCATATAGCTTGCAACCTTCCATGATTTGCTCCTTGTAATTTGAATTTTCAAAATGAATTGGAGGCTTATAAATACCCCTCCAAAACCCTCTTGTAAGATGATTATTCATGAATGAAAATTTTCAAGGTTCTACTTCCATTTGTGTTGTGCAAGTGTCCTCTGAGAGGGAGAGGGTGAGAGGCCCATAAGTTCTTCCATTAGCTGACTAGCCACCTCCTAAAACCTGATGGGGCACGGGATAGGATAGGATCGTCGGCGAGCTAAGAAGTCGCCGAAGATTAGGGTATCCTATTTTTTTTTCTATTTTCTGATTTCTTTATGGTGGTGACGAAGGAAAAAAAATAGGGATGGAGGATAACGAGGATGGACTACCACGAACCCTGAAACCCACTCTCACAGAGAGACTTCACACCTCTAGGGCATTATACCTACCACCCACCTCACTACATGCAGTCTAGGGTATCTCACCTACCACCCATCTCACTACACGCGGAGCCCAGGGTATTTCACCTGCCACCCAGGTCACTCCTGGAGCCATGAGGGGGATTTCAAAGAACGTGGAGGAAAACGAAGATGGGGGATAACTAGGGCATCACGCCCCTACGATGTCCCGAAGGACAAAGGCAACATCAACACCCGCAGGTGAAGACATAATGGGCCATAGCCCTGAACAACAACTGCCAAACCAACTGACAAACCAAATCCCAAAAATTCAATTTCTTCTATATCCATTTACAATAGGAATGAGGGGTTATTTATAAGCTCCATAACCCTCATTTGAATTTGAATACAGGATAGGGATAACTCAAATTTAAATACAAGATAGGATAAGATAAGCCTATCCATATCTCAATCATAACCAACAAAATCCTAATTTAAATTTCAAATAAAAGATAGGATAAGATAAGCCTATCCATATCTCAATCATAACCAACAAAATCCTAATTTAAATTTCAAATAAAAGATAAATCCTAAATTTATTTTTCAAATTTATTTGCTGCTCCAAAATTTGTTCTGCTCTGAGATTCATGCAGGATGATGTCCCCATCATTCTCCTGAGGTGGGGAGAACTCGACTCCGTCGAGTCAAGCTCAGCGGGGTTTGCGCTCTGCTGGGTTGTATGTGAACTCGGAGGTATCAAGACCATACTTTTCCCTCATCCTCTGGCTCCACGCATCATTCCTGCTCTGATACCAAGTTGATGGGGCACGGGATAGGATAGGATCGTCGGCGAGCTAAGAAGTCGCCGAAGATTAGGGTATCCTATTTTTTTTTTCTATTTTCTGATTTCTTTATGGTGGTGACGAAGGAAAAAAAATAGGGATGGAGGATAACGAGGATGGACTACCACGAACCCTGAAACCCACTCTCACAGAGAGACTTCACACCTCTAGGGCATTATACCTACCACCCACCTCACTACATGCAGTCTAGGGTATCTCACCTACCACCCATCTCACTACACGCGGAGCCCAGGGTATTTCACCTGCCACCCAGGTCACTCCTGGAGCCATGAGGGGGATTTCAAAGAACGTGGAGGAAAACGAAGATGGGGGATAACTAGGGCATCACGCCCCTACGATGTCCCGAAGGACAAAGGCAACATCAACACCCGCAGGTGAAGACATAATGGGCCATAGCCCTGAACAACAACTGCCAAACCAACTGACAAACCAAATCCCAAAAATTCAATTTCTTCTATATCCATTTACAATAGGAATGAGGGGTTATTTATAAGCTCCATAACCCTCATTTGAATTTGAATACAGGATAGGGATAACTCAAATTTAAATACAAGATAGGATAAGATAAGCCTATCCATATCTCAATCATAACCAACAAAATCCTAATTTAAATTTCAAATAAAAGATAGGATAAGATAAGCCTATCCATATCTCAATCATAACCAACAAAATCCTAATTTAAATTTCAAATAAAAGATAAATCCTAAATTTATTTTTCAAATTTATTTGCTGCTCCAAAATTTGTTCTGCTCTGAGATTCGTGCAGGATGATGTCCCCATCAAAACCACTACATTCCATCAAGGTGCTGCCCCTTCCATCAACTAAAGGAGTCCTTCCCATCCACCAACCAAAGTAGCCAGCTTCTTCAATCTTCAAGGACTCCAACACCACTCTCCAGGGAAGCTGTTCTACAACACTTCGGGGTGCCCATCTTCTTCATTCAAGAGATGCCAATCTGATTTCAGCCAAGGGGTTCCAATCAGCCCACATTCAAGTTGCCAAATCATTCACCTTGATCTCCTACAACTTCAACTAATCCACCAACATTCATTCCTTCTTTAAACCTTTACATTCCCTTCTTCTTGCCATTCCAAGTCACTAATCCCCCTTCTTTCCATGATCCTCCAAGATTGCGAGATGAAGAGGAGGTTAATCTTGCCATTGGAATCATCTAAGATAGAGGTCTTCTTCCCATGGTGTGAAAGTTTCAAGTTCCATCATCAATCCATAAAGTCCTGAAATTGATTCACCACTAAAAGTGTGAGAATTCAATATTGGTAAGTAAACCTTCTTTTACTCTTAGGTTTGAATATTTGAATGGTTTATATCCTAGTTAGAATGGTTTCCCAACCATTAGGTCCAATCTTCATGGATTAAATAAGAGCTATAGTTTGGGTTACCTTAAATCCATTGTTTAGCTTTCCTTCATATGATTCTTGTGCTTATCTTATGAATGAATTTTGTTTATGTAAGTAGGGATCATTTCTCAACCAAACTTGTTATTCTTCTAATTTAGAAATCATCCTTTGCATTTTGCATCAATTTGGTATCAAAACATGGTAAACTAGGGCATATAGGTTAGTTTAATTTCAGCATTGTTTCCTTCTTTAATCTAGAGTTTCACGCCTCCTCAACGGGGTATATGCAAGTATACTATCTGTCCATGGGAGTAATGAGCTACGACTGGACATGAAGTCTTTAGGTTGAAGGTTTGGTGTGCTATTTGCTTTCTTGATGTGTGATTTGCATGATTTGTCAAAGTGAGTGTGTGAAGTGCATGATTTTCTTTTGTTTAGCACATTGAAGACTGCAAAATTCCTGGCATAGTTCAAACTTAGGTTTTCCACCGGGAGTTTAGAATTTAAAATTTAAAATTTATAATTTGAAATTAAAAAAATATTTAAATTTAAAATTTGAATTTGAAATTTCAAATTAGAAATTTACATTTTGCTTGATTAGTTTTGTTGATATTGTAATGTTGCATTCATTCTAAAAGACTTAAGGGTGGTAATATCATAAGATAAGGGAAGGAGGTCATTACCTTTTCTTGGCCCAAAAATAACCAACCACATTTTGCATCGAACCTAAGCCTTTAATAAAATTGAGTAGCAATCTAATTAGAACTAGGGACACCAACAGGTCAAGCTCAATTAGTATGTTGAGGCTAGTGTAAGTCAATTCTTCATTTACTTCTGGAGATTGGTGTCTAAGGCTAAAGGTCCAACGACAAATGCCTTAAGTGGATCTACAATTTTTAATTAGGACCCTGTGAGAGCAGGAGAGCCTCCCACAATCCCACCTCTTACTTGGTCAGTTGAAAGAGTATTCGTAGTCTTGATCTATACTTAGTCGATTCATACTACATTGAACTTCTACATCTAGCAAACCCTAGAACGAGTCTTTGTATTGAATGTCCACTAGATCAGGAACTCCATACCAACATTCACAAGACCAACCAGGTTCTACCATGGATCCCAATCTAGAGCTCTAATGAGAACTATGACTGAGCAGTTCAGGCAATTGAATAATAGGTTTGATAAATAGAAGAGAGAATAGGAACTCTTGAATAGACCCGTATGATCCCTACTGAGCCACAATCACCCAGATTGGCACCCATCCATCCTAGAGTCCAATGCTAGGAACATACTCCCGACCCATATTAAAGGAGACCACATCATGATTATGTTGACTAGGATGAGAAAGCCCTTAGAAATATTCATCTAGATGCATCCACATTCGATGAAAACTTAGATTCTAAAGTGTATATAGAATGGGAGAGTGATATGGATCAATACTGTGATTGATACGAGATGTCAGAAGATAGAAAATTTAAGTTTGCCAAACTAAAATTGGTCTGTCAGGCCAAATTGTATTGGGATAATGTTGAGCGCATTAGTCGACAGAGAGGTGACTTGCCCATAGCCACTTGGAGGGCTATGAAGGTAAAGCATAGGGAGAAGTATTTACCCATGTCCTATGAGCAAAGACTCTTGGATCAATGGTAAAGATTAAGTCAAGGAAATAAGACGGTGTTAGAATATATTGCCAAGTTTGATGAGTCGACAAAGAGGTGACTTGCCCATAGCCACTTAGAGGGCTATGAAGGTAAAGCTTAGGGAGAAGTATTTACCCATGTCCTATGAGCAAAGACTCTTGGATCAATGGTAAAGATTAAGTCAAGGAAATAAGACGATGTCAGAATATATTGCCAAGTTTGATGAGTTCATCATGAGATGCAGTGTAGTTGAGTATGAAGCTGTGACCTTGTCTAGGTTTAGAGCAGGTTTAACAGAAGAAATCCATAAAGAATTATTTCTGAGAGAGGTCCATGACCTAGACCAGCCTATCAAGTTGCTAGGGATTGTGAGAGATTTCAAAGGAGACCCACATTTTTTCGACCAGAACCCACTAGGATTAATACTCCTAGAAGTAGGCCAAGTCCAAGCCCAAGTCCATCCAACAGATCCAATCCTGCTACTCCATTAGCTCGTAGAGAAGATAAAGGAAAGAGCCCTGAAGTTTGAAGAGAGGGTAATGTCCATTGTTTTAAGTGCCATAAGATATGTCACTATGCAAGCCAATGTCCCACCAGAGCATTACACATAGGAGAAGTATAAGAGGAAGTTTTTGAATCCATAGAAAATTATGAGGAAGAAGAAGTGTATGAGGCAGGTGTGAACTTAGTTGATGAGTATGAAGGGGATGAAGAGATCATTGACTCATCGAAGTTTCTAGGGGTTGTGAGATGTATCTTGACCCAGGCTATGGAGCAAGAAGATTAGCATAGGTCTAGCATCCTACAAACCTTTGTTGAGATAGGAGAAAAGGTTTGCAAGATCATCTTAGATAGTGAAAGTTGTATCAATGCCATATCGACCAGTACAGTCAAGAGCTTAGGATTGCCCACTGTACCCCATCCCAACCCATATAAGGTATCCTGGATATATTCGACCTCAATTCCCCTCAAATTTAGGTGTCAAGTTACAATCTAGATACAGTCATACCAAGAAAAGGTTTGGTGTGATGTTCTTCTGATGGGGGTTAGTAGTATCATATTAGGCTAACCATGGTTGTATGATCATGATGCTATACTTTATGGTCATTTTAATTCATGTTCTTTCACTCATAATGGAAAGAAAATTGTGATCAATTCCTCACCACCTAAGGACAATGTTAAGAGAGGATCAAGTCACCTGAGGGACATGAAAAAAGGAATAAACATGATCAATGCTAAGGAATTGGAGCAAGAGCTTAACGATGGTTCACCTATTTGGATTTTGTTAACTAAAGAAGTTCAGGATCAAACCCATAAGAAACAGCCCTAGGAAGTGTTAAGGTTTCTAGAGGAGTTTCAAGATGTATTTCCAGAAGACCCCCTAATCACCTTCCACCCTTAAGAGATATTCAACATGCCATATATTTGATCCCAGGATCCACATTACCGAACCTTCTCCATTATAGGATGAATCCTATAGAACATTATGAGTTACAATGACAAGTTGGAGAACTACTCCAAAAGGGATTCATTAGAGAAAGCCTGAGCCCATATGCGGTACCTGCCCTTCTAACCCCTAAAAAAGATGGCACATGGAGAATGTGGATAGATAGTCGAGCCATCAATAAGATTACCATTAAGTATCGTTTCCCTACTCCCCATTTGGATGACATGTTGGATATGATGGCCGGAGCCAACATTTTCTCCAAAATTGACTTTAAGAGTGGTTATCATCAAGTAAGAATTAGACCCGGGGATGAATGGAAAACCGCTTTCAAGACAAAGATGGCTTGTATGAGTGGGTAGTAATGCCTTTCGGTCTGTCCAATGCACCTAGCACCTTCATGAGGATCATGACCCAAGTTTTAAGGACATTCATTGGTAAGTTTGTGGTTGTCTATTTTGATGACATTCTCATTTATAGTAGAATGAAGGAAGTCCACTTGAACCATCTTAGGAAAGTTTGCCAAGCCCTTAGACAAAATAGTCTCTATGCCAACCTTAAGAAATTTGAATTCATGACCCATAGAGTTATCTTTATAGGATTTGTTATCACCACCGAAGGGGTGTCTGTCGACCCTGAAAAGGTCAAGTCCATAGTTGAGTGGTCGGTACCCAAAAGTGTCCATGATGTTTGTAGTTTCCATGGTCTAGCCACCTTCTATAGGAGATTTATTTAAGGATTCGGTACCATAGTAGCACCCATTATCGACTGCATTAGGAAGGGAACCTTTGAATGGACAAAAGTCATTGATAGAGCCTTCCTAGAAACAAGGAGAGAATTACCCAAGCACCTATTTTAAGATTACCTGATTTTTCAAAGATATTTGAGGTTGCTTGTGATGCCTCTAGAATAGGAATTGGAGGAGTCTTGAGTCAAGAAAGTCATCCAGTGGCATTCTTTAATGAAAAGTTGAATGAGGCAAGAATGAGATATTCGACTTATGATAAGGAATTGTACGTGGTAGTTCAAGGTTTGAGGTATTAGAGACACTACTTACTACCGCAAGAGTTCGTTATTTATTTCGATCATGAAGCCCTACGATTCCTTAATTTTCAAAAGAAATTGAACCCTAGGCATGGAAAATGGGTAGAGTACATTCAAGCATATACCTTTGTTCTGAAACACCATGCCAGCACTAAAAATAGGGTTGCAAATGTACTGAGACGACGATCCATGCTTTTGACCTCAGTTAGCACTAAAGTTATAGGGTTTGATAGACTGAAAGAAGAATACCCTAAGTGTCCCAACTTTAGTGTCATTTATCAATCCTTTCAATAAGGACCATCTAGTGTACATAATGATTATACCATTCATGATGGATTCCTTTTCAAAGAAAACTAGTTGTGTGTCCCCCGAACTTCTATCAGAGAGTTTTTGATTTGGGAAGTTCATGCTAGAGGCCTAGCAGGTCATTTTGGTAGGAATAAGACCATCATGACAATAGAAGACCAACTCTTTTGACCTGGCCTCAAGAGAAGTGTAGCCCAAGTTGTGGCTCAATGTCGAACATGTGTTGTTGCCAAACAGCAAAAGTAGAACACTGGTCTGTACACTCCTCTACCAGTCCTTGATTGTCCCTAGCAATATCTTAGCATGGACTTCATACTAGGACTACCAAAGACCTTAAGGAGACATGATTCCATCTATGTTGTAATTAACCGATTCTCTAAGATGGCTCACTCCATACCATGCTCTCAAACTTTCGATGCTTCAAGAATAGCTAAGCTTTTTCTTGATGAAGTGGTTAGGCTACATGGTTTTCCCAAAATCATTGTGTCAGATAGAGATGTTAGGTTCATTATCTACTTTTGAAAAATCCTTTGGCATATGCTAGGAACCAAACTGAAATTCTCTACTTTCTACCATCCTCAGATTGATGGCCAAACTGTAGTCGTTAATTGGAGTCTAGGAAATCTACTGAGATGTCTAGTTGGTGATAGTATAGAAAATTGGGATCTCTTATTACCTCACACTGAGTTTGCTTATAATAGCTCAGTCAATAGATCTACTGGAAAGAGTCCATTTGAGGTGGTCCATGGTTACAAACCTAGGAAGCCCATAGATCTCATCCCATTGCCCATACATGCATGAGTTTTTGAGTCTACTGAGTCATACGCATAGCATATTAAGGATTTACATGAAGAAATCAGTAAAAAAATCAATATGAGCAATGAAACATATAAGCGTATGGCTAATTCACATAAGAAAATCAAAGAATTTTATAAAGGAGACTACGTGATGGTTAGGCTCAAACCCGAACGGTTCCCACCTGGAACCATGAAAAAATTACATGCCCACGGTGTAGTGCCATTTAAAATCCTAAAGAAAATTGAACCTAATATGTATGTATTGGAACTACCATCTAACTTAGGTATCAGCTCGACCTTCAATGTTTCAGACTTAGTAGAGTATAAGGAGCCAATATTGATACATAGTGAGCCTTTTGAGCATGAACCTATCATTGAGAGTGATTATACCCCCAAGTGTCCACCAGCCACTATACCAATGTAACTAGCAGGATTGAGAGAATTATGGACGACAAAACTATCACTACAAGGAATAAAGATTATTAACGCTATTTGGTTTGATGGCAAGGTCGACCGGAATCTGATGACTCATGGATCACTCGAGAGGATCTACAACGAATCAACCTGAACTTATTGGAATACTATCAGAGTTGGATTGACCCATACTCGACAGGATCAAGTCTTTCCCATCATGGGAGAATTGGTGCGGGCACCATAGCTCAAAAGAGAATTCAATCCAATCTAATCAAGCCAGACTCATTATGGATTTCAATGGATTAAGTTAATTATACTTTTGGTTCCAATTTAAGTTATTTTTACTTTTGGTTTCAATTTTATTTCTTTAATTGAACATGAGTCCTGTAAATAGGAAAATTTATTTTTTTGGTTGAGTTTGAGTCCTGTAATTAGGTTTAGGTCCATGTCAATTTGGTCTCTTGAGTCAAATTGGGTTCAATTTGACCTTGTAATTAGTTGATTTTATAAGTTGGGTCCAAGATGGGTTTGAATTGGGTTCAAGTTAAGCAAGAGGGCTTGAAGATTAAGTGCAACAAATCACTCCAACAAACCATGCCAAGGTGGATGCTACATCATCAAGTCTAATTGGAAGCCATGTCATCTTCAAAGCCAACATGGAGAACACCTAAGCATGCCACATCATCACTCATTGGGTGGCCAAGTTTGATATCAAATTCAAGGTGGCCGACCATCATTTTCTCCCCTATTCAAGCATGGTTTCAACTCCCCTTCCATATAGCTTGCAACCTTCCATGATTTGCTCCTTGTAATTTGAATTTTCAAAATGAATTGGAGGCTTATAAATACCCCTCCAAAACCCTATTGTAAGATGATTATTCATGAATGAAAATTTTTAAAGTTCTACTTCCATTTATGTTGTGCAAGTGTCCACCGAGAGAGAGAGGTTGAGAGGCTCATACGTTCTTCCATTAGCCGACCTAGCCACCTCCTAAATCCACTACATTCCATCAAGGTGCTGCCCCTTCCATCAACCAAAGGAGTCCTTCCCATCCACCAACCAAAGTAGCTAGCTTCTTCAAGCTTCAAGGATGCCAACACCACTCTCCAGGGAAGCTATTCTACAGCACTTCGGAGTGCCCATCTTCTTCCTTCAAGAGATGACAACCTGATTTCAGCCAAGGGGTTTCAATCAGCCCACATTCAAGGTGCCAAATCATTCACCTTGATCTCCTACAACCAATCCACCAACATTCATTCCTTCTTTAAACCTTTACATTTCCTTCTTCCTGCCATTCCAATTCACTAATCCCCCTACTTTCCATGATCCTCCAGGATTGCAAGCTGAAGAGGAGGTTAATCTTGCCATTGGAATCATTTAAGCTAGAGGTCTTCTTCCCATGGTGTGAAAGTTTCAAGTTCCATCATCAATCCATAGAGTCCTAAAATTGATTCATCGCTAAACGTGTGAGAATTCAATATTGGTAAGTAAACCTTCCTTTACTCTTAGGTTTGAATATTTGAATAGTTTATGTCCTAGTTAGAATGGTTTCCCAACCATTAAGTCCAATCTTCTTGAATTAAACAAGAGCTATAGTTTGGGTTACCTTAAATCCATTGTTTAGCTTTCCTTCATATGATTCCTGTGCTTATCTTATGAATGAATTTTGTTTATGTAAGTAGGGATCATTGCTTAACCAAACTTGTTAAGCTTCTAATTTAGAAATCATCCTTTGCATTCCGCATCATGAATTGGGTTGATTTGGGTTGACTTGGCTCATGAGGATGGTGGAGTTGGCTTGTGCTTCAAAAAGGGTGAGTCGATTCATGAGGATGGTGGAGTCGGCTTATGGGCTTTGTGATTGGGCTTCATCTCATGACCTTTATTGGATTTAAGTATATTCTATTAGCTACAAAACCAAAGAGAATTAGTTTGAAATTTTTCCTTCTTGTTGAAGTCCCCATCATTCATCCATTTGGGTGACAAACCTTAAAATAAAGTGGGCGGCAAAGACTCCTCTCTTCATGAAATGGTTTCTTGGTTTGAATTGATGATAGGCGGCCAAGATGAATCATTGGTTGGGCATCCAAGATGGATTCTTGAATTTGAATAATAAGGAACTCTTGAATCTGTAGGACTCCTTGAATTCTTGAATTCTTGGATTCTTGGAACATGAAACTCCCTTGAATCTTGGAAACTTGGCTTCTTGATGGGCATCCATATTGAACCCTTGTGGTCGACCAAGAGGATGACATGGCATGACATGATGACATGGCAAGATGAGGCATCCAAGATGATGTGGCATCATGAAGTGGGTCCCTTCTTAGCTTGCATTCAAGATACTAAAGAATCCCCTAACTAATTACAAAACTCAATTGAAACTAACTTCACCCAACTTGATCAAATTGAACCCAATTTGACCAAATTACATGACTAAGGCATAAACTTTAATTACAAGACCAAACAAAACAAATTAAAATTGACTAGGCTTGTATATACAGGACTCAATTGAAATTGGGGTTTAGGGCTTAATCATAGGTGATCCGTAAGGGGTTGGGATTAACTTGTTGTTTCTTTCTAGCCCTGGTATTCGCACCAACCTTCTTCCGGGAATCTCGGACCTTGTCCAACAAGGCTTTGAAGAGATTGTACCCTTTTCGGAGGGGATACTCGGGGAGGGGCATCCGACCATGGCTCTAGACCTGGTCTGGCTGAAAGAACTCCTATATAATGGTAAGAGGGACCTCCAGGATGGGGGGGAATTGAGAGAGAGATGTAAGAGCACAAAGGTAAAGGGCTGAACAGTGGGCAACCCCCTAAGATCAAGTTTTCCTATTCCCTTCTATTTTGTTTTCCTCTGCATGGTGGCATCCCAAGCCTCTACCACGAGGATTTGTTTCCCTCGGTCACCTTACTGACTTGACCATCAGAGTGTTCCCACCGGGTTCCTTGGCTTGGGTCTCCTCTTTTTTGTAGGACCGATGAATCATGAAGGCATGAGGATGAAGAACCCGATGCTCCGAGGAGGCCAGCTCATCTGGGCCACACCATAGCTGTTGGCCATGGTGATCTAGATGGAAACAAATTGACACGCCAAGAAGGGGGGCCGAGAGCGCTGACACTGTCTGCTCTAGGTAAGAAGCATCAAACAATCTCCAATGATCTTATGATAGCCTGCACATGGGAAGCCTCTGCCAGCCACATGGGAGACCATCCGACTATGGCAACTGATGCAGCCAAAAGGTGAAGCTCCCTATTCTCCACCTTCATCTCCAGATGATCAATCCATGCAGATTGCCGTACTCACACAGCAAGTCCAGACCCTAATTATGGTAGTCCACTAATTGCACCCCCACACCAGTCGTTGGTGACACAGTAGTAGCTGGGGATGCTTGCGGCCCATGCTGCTACCCCTATGCCAGCCTAAGGTCCTTCCGGGAAGGGCTATCTCATGCATAGGTAGCCTCATATCCATAGGGGAGCTTGCGGATGGCTGGGAAGAGGCACTGGGATGGTTCAACCGGTCATGAGAGCCACTCCCCGATCTTGGATCGTGGTGCTGTGTTGCACTGGTGATGCCAACACGGCAAGGAGTCGAAGCACAAGTTCCTTTGATCGGCACCCTCTTCTCCCTTGACAGCCTTCGTGGAGGGGTCAACAAATGAAGCCATCCACCGTCGAGTGGAGAAGCACCTCGAGGAACAAAAGCACAAACTGGCTAACTTAGCCCACTAGTTTGTCAAGATTCGAAGCTCCCTATATAAGCTCGTGAGCTTTGATGCTTGCCCACCTCTCTCTCACAGGATACAAGAGGAACCAATTCCTAATTGGTTCCGCATGCCCCAAGTGGACCCCTATGATGGGACCATAGACCCCCTCGACCATCTTGAGAGTTACAAGGCTCTCATGCAGGTCCAAGGGGCCATTGATGCCCTCCTCTACATTGCCTTCCCAGTTACACTCCGTAAGGCAGCCTGAGTCTGGTATTCCTATCTTGAGCCAAGGAGCATTGACTCCTTTGAGCAATTAGAGAAAAAGTTTATGGCATACTTCGATGCTAGCCAAAAGGTACCACATGAGGCTGATAGCCTCTTTTCTATCTGACAGCAAGACATGAGTCCCTTCGGAATTACGTGTCCTGGTTCAAGATAGCTACCCTGGAGATCTACAACCTTGAGGAGCCCATTGCCATGCTGGCATTGTAGAAAGGGCTCAAGACCTCCTGCTTCACCTACTCCCTTGATAAGAAGTCTCTAAAATTCTATTCAGAGCTCCTCCTTCATGCCCACAAGTACATCCGTGCAGAGAAGGCCGACCGCACCCAGAGGGAGTTAGATGGGAGGCCCCTGAAGAGGCAGGCCCAAGGGGAGGTGAGCAGGCTACCTGTGCCCAAGGTCACCTCGACCCCTCAGATGGGCCCTAAGCTAAGGGATGGTCCTACCAAGGATGAGAAGATCAAACCTTTCCTTACCCCAAGAGCTAAGATCCTGATGGAAATAGAGGGTGAGCATTACCTGCATCGCCCTCCCCCACTAAAGCTATTCGGTGGACATGACAAGTCACGGTACTATCAGTTCCACCATGATCATGGCCATAACATCGAGGAGTGCCACCATCTAAAGAGGGAGACGAAGACCTGATCAGGCGAGGCTATCTCAAAAAGTTTATGGAGGGAAGAGCTCTACCCAAGGTTTATAACAGCGAGATCTAACATCCCGCCATCGACAACCAACCCACAGAGAAGCCAGTAGGGATGATCTCCTAGAGGTAGGATGGGGGTCGAAGAGAGCTAAAGGGAGGGAGAGGACTGATGATATACTCTCCTGCTTGGGAGAAGGGTTAGCTAGGATGGATAATCCAAATAATAATACTATTATTTTAGAAATGATAATAGCTAAGCATCCTATAAAGAGAATAATAGTTGATAGTAGAAGCTCCATCGACTTTCTTTTGATGATGCCTTTGTAAGGATGAACTTATCCCCTGATCTAATAAAGCTAGTGTTCATGCCCCTTGTCAGCTTCATCGAAGATTCTGTTGGAGTCGAGGGAGAGATCACCCTCTCGGTCACTACTGAGGCACCACCCTAGCAAAGTACCATAATGGTGACCTTCACCGTCATAAGGCTCCTCTCGGCCTATAACATAATCTTGGGGCATCCCGAGCTCAACTTGTTGGATGCAGCCATATTGACCAAGCACGTCCTCGTCTAGTTCTTGACTTTGTATGGGATTGGGGAGACGAGAGGGTCCTGACAGTTGGTCCCACACTACATGCAAACTATCCCTAGAGCTCAGAAAACCAAGGAGGGTCTCACAGTCGATGAGTTGGGCCTGAAGGAGCTAGAGGCAAGGGGAGGCTCGATGGAGTGCCTGCTGTTGCTCCCCCTTGTGAAGATCCCTTAAAGATGATGCAAGTTGGAGCTCTCCTAGCTAAGAAGAGAGGGCTTACCTAATGAGCTTCTTGTAGGTGAATGCCAATGTCTTTGCTTGGACCACAGTAGACATGCTTGGAATTCCTCCCGAGGTGATCACCCTCAAGCTGAACATCGATCCTAATTGCCATCTGATTTGGCAGAAGAAGAGAAGCTTCATCCTAGAGAGGCAAAGGGTGATAGATAAGGAAGTAAAAAAACTCATGGCTGCAGGCTTCGTCCAGGAGGTGCAGTACCCTAACTGGCTAGCAAAGTTTTATGGTCAAGAAGGCTAGTAAGAAGTGGAGGATCTATGTGGACTACACCGACTTCAACCGAGCATGACCAAAGGATAGCTTTCCATTATCTAAGATCGACCACCTTGTGGATGCAACTTCGGGGCATAAGCTGCTTAGCTTCATGGATGCATTCTCCAGGTACAATCAAATCTGCATGCACCCAGGGAATAAGGAGCACACGATATTTGTGACCGACAGTGGGATGTTTTTCTACAAGGTGATGCTACGATGCTATTTGATCTTAAGAATGCTAGGGTGACATACCAGTACCTGGTTAGCAAGGTCTTCAAGGACCAGATAGGACATAATATGTAGGTCTACATGGATGACATACTCATTATGAGCGATCAAGAATTGGACCATCTCATTGACCTGGAGGAAGCCTTCAACAACCTCTATCTTTAGGATGAAGCTGAACCCAACCAAGTGTATGTTCGACATCATGACCAAAAAATTCCTGGACTTCATGGTCACCCAGTGAGGGATCGAGGCCAACCTGAAGAAGATCCCGATGATCATGGACATGAGGCATCCTGTATCTAAGAAGGAGGTCTAATGCCTAGCCGATCATGTCACTGCCTTTAGCCAGTTCATCTCGTGCTCCACCGAGTGCTACTACCATTTTTCAAGGTCCTGCACAAGATGCATGACTTTGCCTAGATGGAGGAATGTCTGGAGGCATTCGAGAGGCTAAAGAAGCTCCTCGCCTCTCCTCCATTACTTCCAGGTTGAAGGCCAGAGAGGAGCTTTTCCTGTACCTAGCAATCTTCCTAAGAGCAGTCAGCTCGGTGCTGGTCCTCATTGATAAGGACGGTCTTCAAAGGCTGACCTACTATACCAACAAGCTACTCTGTGATGCAGAAATTAGGTACACTCGATCTGAAAAGATTATTTTTATACTTATTATATCTGCTCAACATCTTAGGCCTTACTTCTAAGCTTATCCAATTACGGTCCTCACTGATTAACCCTTGAGGGTCATTCTGAGTCGCCCGGACACCTCGGGGTGCTTAGCCAAGTTGGCAGTGAAGCTCACCAAGTTTGACATCTCCTACCATTTGAAGCTATCCCAGAATGCCAAGGTCTTGGCCGATTTCCTAGTAGAATGCACTTGGATAGATGAGGACCTGGAGGAGTCTCTCATAGAGCCTAAGCAGGGCCCAATAGCAAAAGAGATGACATGGGTCCTCCACATCGATGGTGCATCCAGCTCTGGAGGGAGTGGAGTCGTGTTGTCCAGTAAGTAACCCAAGAGGGGGGGTGAATTGGGTCTTTAAAAATTATTTGATGAGATGCAAGAGTGTGTGATCCAATTCAACAAGTAAACTAAGTTCTATAAATCCAAATGAATTACTCTTAAGTAAATGTGCAGCAAAAATATAAAGCAATAAAAGTAAGACCAAGTAGAGGAAATAAGCAATCACAAACACAAAGAAGTATAGTGGTTCGGTGCTATCCAATGCACCTACATCCACTCCCCAAGATCCTCTTAGAAACTCACTATAATCTCAACCGATTACTGCCGATTAGTTTTTCGGGCTCACTAATCAAAACCCGACTTATTTTCATAAGGCTCACAAGTCAAAACCTTACTTAGTTTTATGGGCTAACCAAGAACCTAAATGGTTTTAAGGCTCACCACCAACTTTCCTTGATTTTGCGAGCTAACCAAGAATCTAATTGGTTTTCAAAGGCTCACGAATAACCTCCCTTGGTTTTGCAATAGGCTAACTAAGAACCCTTACAACAAGTAAGGTTTTGAAGTAAAGAGACAATAAAAGCTTTCTAATAAAAAATGGGTATCTCTTTGAAGCTCGTTGTTGTGATGCTTTCAACTTGATAAAGCCTCTTTGATTGCTCAAGAATGATTGATCTTTAATGCTCTTGAAGGATCTTTAATGCTTGAAGGCTTCTTCTTGCTTGAAAGTAGTTGAACTTAATGAATATGAGTGAATGCTCTCTTTTCTTTTCTCTTGGTTATTTCTTTTTCATTCCCTTAATAATTATTTATTTTGATTTGATTTGGATCATATAAATACCCTTCCAAGGCCTCAAATCTAGTTTCTAGCCATTAGACATGAAAAACTAGCCATTGGGAGCCAAGAAGGACGAGTTCTGCATTTGAAAAACTAGCCGTTACTATTTCCAGAAATCCATGTGTTGACACTTCAGGCTGTGAGTCGATACTTCAGGTCGACACTTGAACTTCTTGAGTCGACACCTAGTTCAAAAGTCTTCAATGTAGCTTTTTGGAAATCTCAGTGGTGCGGACACCAAAGGCACCAGAATAAGGTAGAGGCTTCTCAACCCTCTGTGGATCACTTAAGTGACATTCGAGTCCATTGTAATAAAGCTTAGTCCAGCTGAGTTGTTTGAGTCCTGTATTAGTCAGCTCATGTTGAGCTAGTTCAGTCTAGTATTAGTCAGCTCATGTCGAGTTAATTTTATTTTTTTGAGTCCTGTCTAAGCAAATTGAAGACTCAAGACCACATCATACAAGTGAATACCAAGTCCAACCTGGTTGAAGACATGGAAGTTGAGCCCAAGTCTAACCCAGCTTGAAGACTTGAAGATCCCAGGAGGAGAAAATGAAAACAAGAACAAACCTGAAACCCTAGACCAGCCGGAAGCAAACTGGGCCAGCCCAGGCCCAGGAAGGAGATTAGAGCGCCATTCCTTATGGTGACCCTTCTCTTGGTCGGCCACTTATGGTCACCCCCTTGGCCAACCAAGACAAGGAGAGGGAGAGCAAAGATTAAGGGATTTTCTACCTATGTTGCCTTATATTCCTAGTTAGGGTTTGAAAGGGAGGAGTCCTATGTAAAGTCTAAAGTACCCTTACTTGGGCCCAAGGTTAAGGGTCTATTTAAGGGACCCTAGTCTCTTGTATGAAGCTTGATTTTGATATATGAAATAAACCTTGAGTTCTTCTATTGCTTTGAGTGTTACCCTGCTATGTGCATAAAGGGGTTTGAGAGTTTTCTTCTTCCCGGTGCTGCATCCATCTTCCTGCCGCTAGCCAACCTTCCAGAACCCTGGCCGCCCACTCCAAAGACACCTCTTCTTTGCTGTTTTCCTTTATTTTCTTAATTTCCTCTGAGTTTTCTAACCCTTGACAGGTCATTTGTAGGTCCCCCAGTTCCTACGAATCCAATGACTCCAGCCAAGTCTTAATCGAACCATCGAGCAGAAAGCCGGGTATCCGCGGGTCTTTGGCTCTGTTTTCCAGGCCGCATCTATCGAGGAATGAGATATCCCTTCGCTGCAATCTTCAACGGGCACTTCAGACGTTGTTAGGTACACCCCCTCTACCTCCAGTAATTATATTGTAGGAGAACTTGCCCTAACCGAGGCTTCTCAGCCTCGGCGATCCTTCTTTATTACTTTCTAGGTCCTAATCTGCATGCTTGACTTCAAAAAATTCATACATAATTCCCTACAACTTATTTTGATCTAAAATTCGAGATTTAATCACTTAACTCCACATATAAAACACACAAAAATAATTGCATGCATATTAGTCCCGCATCACTCAGATGTGTCGACACTTCTTCAGGTGAGTAGACACAGCATCCATGTGTCGACACTTCAGCTAGATCTTCAACTTCAGCAAGTTCTGTGACCAAAAAATCTCAGGCGATGAATTGATCCATGTGTCGATACTTTGAGTTGACACTTCAAGTCCATGTGTTGACACTTCAGCCATGCCATCTGAAACTTTCTTTGTACCTGCTTGAGTTGCCACTTCACTGTCATGTATCGACACTTGGTGTCATGTGTCGACACTTTAAGTCGATACTTCACTGAGATCTTCACATAAATAGTTGAACTTGTGCTGAATCAAGTCTGTATTGAACTCAAGTATCCATTCAAGCAATCTTCAACTGTCCAAGTCTTCTTTGAGTAGATCTTTCATCTAAACTTTGACTTCTTCAATCAAATAACATTCATCAAATTGATGAGCACATTTTTCTAGAAAATAATACTTCAAAGAAATCATTAGTACTCAACTTATACTTAAGCATTTTGCTTATCGTCAAAATCAATAACGGAGTCAACAATCTCTCCCTTTTTGATGATGACAAAACCTTTAAGTATAAATTGCATAAAAATCTTTTAAAAGAACTTTTCAAGGTGTGAAGAGCTAATTGCAATAGATGTATCAGAGCAATTGTAATATTGAAAGGATGTATCAGAGTAAGAGCATTATAATGGCTAAGAGTATCAGAGCTTGGAATATATAAGATATAAATTTATGTATCGTGATACTCTAAAAGAAAACATGCTTAGGAGAGACAAATTTAGCAATAGACTAGACTCCCCCTGAATAGATGATTCGTAAAATTGTAAACATCTATTTAAACATCTAAAGAAAAGATTTGACATGAAATTCAATTCAAAATAGATTTTCAATACAAAGGAGGTATTGCTCCCTCTTACTTAATGAATTTTGTAAAGAATTTTCAATTTAAGCTCAAAGAATTCTCAAAAGAATTTTTAAACATGAATTTTGAAGCACATTTATACTATTACTCTTATACTCCCCCGCATATTTATACTTTAGTCTTATTACTCCCCCTTTTTGTTATCATTAAAAAGGAAGGAAGAGAATAAGCAAGTCATTCAAGATAGAACAGTGAAGTATAACATAATAATTCATTCAATCATTCATAAATGAAGACAATGAAGTACTGAAGGAAATTAATGCATTTCATTCATAACATGAAGTACAACATAAGATTTCATTCCAGGTTCGAATTTTGTATATAAAGAGAACATCAAAACATACAAAAAGTGCAGAAAAGCAAACTAACTAAACATAAAAAGTATCCTAGTCCTCATCCTCATCCTCTGAAGATCCGATCTTAATCGATCCAGTGTAAGGAATGAGCTCGGGGCCACATCGATCTGAGATCACAAAGATGGGTCTTGGTTGGTCATGAAGGAATACGACGACCACGTCCTCTGCATCGAACATATGTCCTACCTCTAGTTGAAGCAGAAGAGGTGGAGGCTATGTCATCGACAGGAACATAGCAGATCGGAGCGATAGTCTCTACAACTATCGGATGTGGTGTATGATCAAATGATGGACCAAAATCAAGATAATAAAATCCAGGTGTGCAAAAACCTATCTCTCGAATAAGAGAGGATGTATGAAGGGTAGGTGTATCAACTATGGGTGTGTCAAAAATTGGTGTATCAGCTAAAGAAATGATAGGCATTTCAGCTGAAGAATCAATAGGTGTATCTATAATCGGTGAGTCAATAGGAGTATCAATGATGGGGATATCAATGATATGTGAATCAATAACAGGTGAAAGAATAAGTATAGTAGTATGATCATCAGATCTAGATGGTGGAGAGGATAGAACAAGAGTCTGAATGGGTGAACTGGAAGGATCTCGAATGGGACTCCTAGGCAAGTCTGCTGCTACCTCTAGTGCTGGCTCTGACATCAAGTCTAGAAAGTCGAAACCATCATAGTCAGTATCCTCATCACCATTAGTGTCACTCTTTGATCCTGGTGTTGGAGCTGGAGTAGGTGGAGATGGATCTAGAACACTCTGAGAAGAGAGTCTGGATAGTGCAGATAAAATAGCGAAGATGCCATCGCTCAATCCTCTGTTGCTGTCTCTCGTCTCCATAATAAAGTTGTCAAGTCGCTGTCAAACAATCATGATATCTAACTCTATGCGACTGACTCTGTCCCAAAGACTCTCTGAAACTCCTGGAGCATCTGACTGAGCTGGTTGAGGCTGAGGCTGAGATGTAGGCTCAGACTGAGAAGCAGACTTTGGTTGCGTTGCTAGCTCAGGTTAACTCTCTAGAAGAGGTGCCTCTATAGGTCCTGTCTCGCCGGAAAGTATACGCTCCTCTACAGCATCATCATCTCTGTCATCAGCCTGACCAAATACTCTGCATCTCCACTGGCCTCTGAATAGCTGATATCCCATCCGGTGTGAGACCTGATGTCATAGACATCAGTATGTAGTAGCATCCGGAAGGGCTCATTATCAAAGCTCACACCATACTCTCTAAATAGAAGTGTCAACCCCATCCCGTAGGGTAAGCAGAGTCTCTGACTCGTCGAAGCCTCCGTCATCTGATGTATCATGAGTACCGGAAGGCAGACGGGTGTGTGCTGAACCAATGAGTCCATCATGAGCAACTCTTTCTCAGTGATGTAATCAAAATGGCCGGTCTTCGGCAGAAGAATCCGAGTGACAATGTGATGCAGAAGTCTAATCTCGGTAGACAAACGGGATGCAGGCATAGTGGCTCCCTCAGGTAAAATATCTGACTCAAATACACACTGGAGTCCACTCAGTCTGTCAATCAGACTATCAACTACTGAACCAGTCATAGGAATATCCCATACCCTGCTCAATATCTCTGAAGTCACGGGGATATCCTTGCCTCTGACCTGAGCTATCCAGCCATCACTCCCATGGGCTAAAGATTCGTAGAACTCTCATATGAGCCCTGGGTAGAATCTCTCAAATAATGAACAGAATGAAACTAAACCAGCATCTCTAATCCACTGTCCAATCCTAAAGTGTTGCTGGTCGACAAAACTGAAATCCACATGGCATCCTCCGACAACCATCTTCGAGCTCATCCGACTGGATGCATTGAATAGTCGTCGAACAGGTGGATCTGGAGCTCTAGCTTCATGTCTAGCTTTCGTCCTTCTCTCTTCTTCCTGGATAGATGGCCGAGGGTGATGAATAACCTGCTTTCATGGTCCCATTCCTCTAAATCATGGATTAAGCACTAAAAGGAGGGAACTAGGGTTTCAACGGCCAAAACAGAAAATCCAAGAAGGAAAAGTGGCAAAACCAAACCACGAATCATCTAGAATAGGGGATTTGAGAGGGTTTTTGGCAAGATTTGGAGGGATATGGTGGTTGGAACTGTTCTAGGGCAAGGTTGGCACAAATTTAAGAGGAAAGTGCCAAAGAAAATGACCGAATCTGACTTTATTCTTGGTCTTCTGCCATTCATGTGTCAATTCACGACACAGGTCCATGTGTTGACACATGAAGGTGTCAGCACATAAAGGTGTCGACACAATGACTTAAAAATTGAAAAAAAAGAAAATGATAGGCAGATCAAAATCACTGGAAATTCAATGAAATTAAAGATAATTGAATATGATTGATGTCAAATTTGATCTTTCATTGGTCAAAGAGAGGAAAAAATTCTTAATCAAAAGGATTAATGATCCCGAGTTCTCTTCTAATCATACTGAACTGATCTTCTTGGAGAGGCTTAGTTAAAATATCAGCTAATTGCAATTCAGTACAAATAAGTTCAAGCATAATATCATTATTTTCAACATGATCTCTAATAAAATGATGCCTAATTTCAATGTGTTTACTTCTAAAATGTTGAACAGGATTTTTAGTCAAGCAAATAGTACTGGTATTATCATATTTTATGGGTGTACTAGTTAACTTGAACCAAAATCTTCAAGTTGTTGCTTAATCTACAAGATTTGAGCATAACAACTTCCTGCTGCAATATACTCAGCTTCAACTATGGATAGTGCAACTGAAGTTTGTTTCTTGCTAAACCAGGAGATTAAGTTAACTCCAAGAAATTGGCAAGTTCCACTAGTACTTTTTCTATCTAATTTATATTCAGCAAAATCAGTATTAGAATACCCAATTAATTCAACAGATGAATCTCTAGAATACCATAAGCCAATATTAATTGTACCAGATAGATATCTAATAATACGCTTAACAGCCAACAGATATGATTTCTTAGGTTCAGACTGATATCTAGCACACATGCATACACTAAACAGTATATCTGGTCTACTAGCAGTTAATACAATAAAAAGTCAATCATACCTCTATATAATTTTTGATCAATAGATTTACTATGCTCATCTTTATCAAGTTTACAAGAGGAGCTTATAGGTGTACCTATTGACTTAGTAGTCTCCATCCCAAACTTCTTTAGAATCTTTCTTGTATACCTAGCTTGGTTGATGAAGATTCTATCTTTAGTTTGCTTGATTTGGAGTCCGAGAAAGAAATTAAGTTCTCCCATCATGCTCATCTTAAACTCACCCTGTATTAGCTTAGCAAACTCTTGACAAAGAATTTCATTAGTAGCACCGAAAATAATATCATCAACATAGATTTGCACTACTAATAAATCATCATTTTTCTTCTTTAGAAACAAAGTTTTATCAACATGGTCTCTAGAAAATTCATTTTTAATCAGAAATTTGCTGAGTCTTTCATACCATGCTCGGGGTGCTTGCTTTAAACCATAATATGCCTTGTGCAATTTAAAAATATAATCAAGATGTGCATGATTTTTAAATCCAGGTGGTTGTTCAACAAAACCTTCTTCTGTTATAACACCATTTAGAAAAGCACTTTTAACATCAATTTGAAAGATTTTGAAATTCATATAACAAGCAAATGCTAATAGTAGTCTAATTGCCTTAAATCTAGCAACAGGAACAAAAGTTTCATCAAAATCAATTCCTTCCTCCTGATTGTAGCCTTTGGTAACTAGTCTAGCTTTATTTCTAGCAACAATTCCATTTTCATCTAACTTATTCCTAAACACCCATTTAGTGCCAATAATAGATACATTAGATGGTCTTTCTATTAATGTCCAGACATTATTCTATCAAACTGAATTAATTCATTTGCATAGCATTTATCCAGTTAGGGTCTTTTTCAGCATCTTCAAAATATTTAGGCTCTACTTAAGAAACAAAAACTATATAATCATATTCATTTCTAATTGAAGCTCGAGTTCTTACCCCTTTAGATGGATCACCTAGGATTAATTCCTTAGGATGTCCATGAGCATACCTCCACTCCTTAGGTAGATCTTGGTGCTTTGGAGTGTCTTCACCTTTTTCATCTTTATCTTGATTTTCTTCGCTTTGCTAAGAGGGTTGATCATTCAATGTCAACTTTTGAAGCTTATCAGCACCTGCACATGCATCATAAGTAGCCTCTTTTCTAGAGAATTTGTTAGTATATTTTTTAAAAACAACATGTATAGACTCCTCTACAACTAGGATTCTTTTATTAAAAACTCTATATGCCCTGCTTGATGTAGAGTATCCTAGAAAGATACCTTCATTAGACGTGGCATCAAATTTTTCAAGATTGTCTTTTTCATTATTTAAAATAAAACATTGACAACCAAAAACTTGAAAATATTTTAAAGTTGATTTTCTTTGATTCCAAAGTTCATAAGGAGTTTTCTTTAAAATAGGATGGATTAAAACTCGATTCAAAATATAACATGTAGTATTGATAGCTTCAGCCCAAAAATATTTTGGCAAATCATTTTCATAAAGCATAGTTCATGCCATTTTTTTCTAAAGTATGATTTTTTCTTTCTACTACCCCATTCTGCTGAGGTGTCCTAGGTGCAGAAAAATTGTGTTCTATACCTTTTTCACTATAAAAACTTTTGAAATCTTGATTTTCAAATTCAGAACCATGATCACTATATATGCAAATAATTGAAACACCTTTTTCATTTGAAACTTTTTGGTAAAACTTTACAAATGCAGAAAATAATTCATCTTTATGTGTAAAAAGAAAATCCAAGTAAATCTTGAAAAATCATCCACTATAACCAATCCATATCTCTTGCCTCCTAGACTGGATGTTCTAGTTGGTCCAAAGAGATCCATATGAAGTAGTTCTAGTGGCCTACTAGTAGTAACAAAACCTTTAGGTTTGAAAGAAGTTTTAATTTATTTTTCAAATAGACATGCTTGGCAAACTCTATCTTTTTCAAAACTAAGTTCCGGTAAATCTCTTACTAAATTCTTTTTGCAAAGTTTTAAAAGTAAATACATACTAGCATGACCTAGTCTTCTATGCCAAAGCCAACTAGCCTCATCTTTAGTAGAATTCATTGTAACTAGGCATTCTCCAATAGGCAAAGATAGATAGATCAGCTAAATCTACCAAATAAATATTACCATGCCTTTTTCCAATGAATTGTACTCTATTTTTATCCAGACTAGCAATCATGCAATAAGAAGATTTAAAAACAACTTGAAAACCTTTATCATAAAATTGACTAATACTTAAAAGATTATGCTTTAAACCTTCAACTAAGAGTACATTGCTAATACAAGTAGAAGGAGTAATGTAAACCATACCAATATCAATGATTTTTCCTTTACCATTATCCTCGAAGGTCACACTCCTCTATTCATTGCTTGAAAAGAGGTGAATTGCTTCACATCTCCCGTCATGTGCCTTGAGCAACCACTATCAAGATACCAAAGTCTTTTGTTCTTTTGGTTGCGAGACACACTTGCAATACAAATCAACCTTTGTTTTTAGGTACCCAAGCCAACTTGGGTCCTTTAGGGTTAGCACTTAAATTGATTCCTTTTGGAATCCAAACTTTTTCATAAGTATTAATTTTTCTCATATTACATTGAAAAGATTTATGACCTTGTCTTTTGCATGAAAAACATGTTATGCTAGATGATGCGGGTACAAAAAAGTTTTTGAAATACTTTTGTTGTCTTTGGGATCTATAATAACCTAATCCTGCTTTGTTAAAAACTGATCTTTGGCTGTTTAAAAGAAGATTTAATTTTTTTGAGCTATAGGTAAACTTTTCAATAAAAGGTTTAATTTTGTCAAGCTCATTTTTGTACTTTTCATTTTCCAATTCTAAATCCTTATTTTTCTTCAAAAGATCACCATTTGAAATAATAGTTTTGGATCTTTTTAAAACTTCATTTTTTATTGTTAGAGCATTATTTTTCTTTTCTAAAACATCTAGTTTAGTTTTCAAATCACTAACTTCATTTAATAAAGAATTATTTTCATGTGAAAAACTATTTGCATAATTTTTAATTTTCTATTTTTAGATAAAATTAATTTGTAATCATGCATTAGTTCATCAAAAGCATTTCTTAATTTATCAAAAGTAAAATCTATTTCTATATCGGAATTTACCTCTTCTTGCTCTTGATGTGCCATGAGACATAGGTTTGCAATTTCAGCTTGTTCTTCTTCTGAATTGGAGTCCTCACTATCATTCCAGGTGGCTATCATTGCCTTCTTCCTTAGCTTCTTCCTTGACTTCTTTAGGAGAGGGCAGTCAAATTTATAGTGTTCCGGCTTCTTACACTCGAAGCAAGTAGGTATCTCCTTCTCCTTTTTTTTTCCTTTTCTTTCTCTTTCTCTTTTCCCTTCTCTTTAGTTGATTGGAACTTTTTCTTGTAAGGGAACTTTCTTCTCTTCATGAACATTCTAAATTTTCTTGCAAGAAATGCTTCTTCACTTTCATCCTCTTCTTCTTCTTCGGATTCATCAATTGAGGATTCATCTTGAATAGTATACTTGAATGCAATCCCCTTCTTTTTCTTATCCATATCCATAGATTTTTGCTTCAAATTCAGCTCATAAGTATGAACGATCCTACCAGCTGCTCCAATGGTAGCTTGTTAACATCTTTAGCTTCTTGGATGGTGGTCACCTTCGGATCCCATGATGTTGGAAGTGACCTGAGGATTTTGTTGACAAGATCAGCATTAGACATTATTTTTCCTAAACTTCTCATTCTATTTATAATATTTGTAAATATAGTGTACATATCAGTGATAGATTCATTAGGTTCCATTCAGAATATTTCATATGCATGCACTAACATGTTCACTTTAGTATTTTTCACTTGATCGGTCCCTCATGGGTAACTTCAGGTGTGTCTCATATTTCTTTGGTGGATGTGCAAGTAGATATCTTATTGAATTCACTAGGATTTAATGCACAATAAAGGAGATTCATTGCTTTAGCATTGATCTTGTAGGCCCAAGTAGGCAACCCAAGAGGGGGGGTGAATTGGATTTTATAAAAATCTTGTACTATTTAAAATATAAACTAAAGCAAGTATGTGCTAATGCAATTCAAGTGCATGTGTATTTCAAATAAATGCAGCGAAAATAAAGAAATAAAAGTACAAGAAGAACAATCACACAAACATGAAGGGTTTATAGTGGTTCGGTGCCAACCAAGCACCTACATCCACTCCCCAAGAACCCTTTGGAAATTCCACTAAGTTTGGTTTTATAACTTAGGCTCACCAACAACCTTTACAACTTGTTTTGTCTTCGGGATCACAAGTCAAACCCTAGTTGGTTTCAAGGCTCACCAACAACCACCCTTGGTTTTACGGGATAACCAAGAACCTAAACAACTTGTTTTGGCTTCGGGCTCACAAGTAAAATCCTAGTTGGTTTCAAGGCTCACCAACAACCACTTTGGTTTTCAAAGGCTTACCAAAAATCTCTTTGGTTTTCCAAGGCTCACCAAAAATCTTAAGTAAAATAATGTAAGAGCAAGTATAAACGAATACAATAAAAGCTTTCTAAAATAAAGCAAATATCTCTTTGAAGCCCTTGATTATTGATGAAGATCTTGTCTTCAAGTTGATGAAGCCTTTGATTGATGCTTGTAGATGTAGACTTTAAATGCTCTCTTTGAAACTTGGAAGCTTGAAGGCTTTGAATCACTCAACTCTTGAATCCTTGAAGAATATTCAAAAAACTCACCAAAGGATTGCTTTCTCATTTGATTTTTGATGTTTATATAGCCTCCCAACACTTAAATGACCGTTTATAGCCATTAGGAAGGAAAATATGGCCATTGGAGCCAAGTTAGAGAAATTCTGCAGCCAGAAAACTAGTCGTTACTGTTCAAGTGTCGACACTTCACCTCCAGGTGTCGACACTTCAGTTTCAAGTGTCAACACTTTAGTTTCCAGGTGTTGACACTTCACTTCCAAGTATCGATACTTCAGCTCCAGGTGTCGACACTTCACTGAAAGAGCTTTCTGAAGTTTTCTGTTTGTCTTAGGCCTTGAGTCGACACTTCACTCTTCAAGTATCGACACTTGATCCTCAAGTGTCGACACTTCATTTTCAGGTGTCGACACTTGCCTGTGCCATTGCTGAAACATCTTCAAATTAAAATTTTAACCTCTTCAAGTTCTTCCATATTAATTCCAAAGTCCATATACTTGATTTTCCATTAATTTAAGAAATTTTTCAACTGAAATACAAGCATTTCTTCATCTAACACGGTTGAGTACTAAGATCTGAAAAATATACTTAAAATATAATTAGTACTCATATATACTTAAACATTTTGTCAATCATCAAAATCAAGACAGAGTCAACAGATCTCGGATTGTTTAATATCATTTTCATCCCAATCCTCTTCGAGCTTTGGGATGGAAATACCATTAACCACAATCGAAGGAATATGTGGACCTTTATCAACTACCTTCCATAAGTTATAATCAATAGAATGCATGTATATTCTCATTCTAGTTTTTTAATAATTATAATTTGATCCATTGAAAAATGAAGGTCTATTTGAGGCTTGTCCCTCAACTATACTAGTACCAATAGGGGCTGCCATAGATCTTTACTAAAGGCAGTTATACCTATATATTGAGAACAGGGCTCTGATACCATTTGTTACACAGTAAGCAACCCAAGAAGGGAAGAGAATTGGGTCTCTAAAAATTATTTGATGAGATGCAAGAGTGTGTGATCCAATTCAACAATTAAACTAAGCACTATGAATGCAAATGAATTACTCTTAAGTAAATGTGCAGCAGAAATATAAAGCAATAAAAGTAAGAGCAAATAGAGAAAACAAGCAATCACAAACACAAAGAAGTATAGTGGTTCGGTGCTATCCAATGCACCTACATCCACTCCCCAAGATCCCCTTGAAAATTCACTATAATCTCAACCGATTATAGCCGATTAGTTTTTCGGGTTCACTAATCAAAACCCGATTTGTTTTCATAAGGCTCACAAGTCAAAACCTCACTTGGTTTTACGGGCTAACCAAGAATCTAAATGGTTTTAAGGCTCATCACCAACCTCCCTTGATTTTGTGGGCTAACCAAGAACCTAATTGGTTTTCAAAGGCTCACTAATAACCTTCCTTGATTTTGCAATAGGCTTACCAAGAACCCTTACAACAAATAAGGTTTTGAAGTAAAGAGACAATAAAAGCTTTCTAATAAAAAGTGGGTATCTCTTTAAAGCTCGTTGTTGTGATACTTTCAACTTGATGAAGCCTCTTTGATTATTCAAGAATGATTGATCTTTAATGCTCTTGAAGGCTCTTGAATGCTTGAAGGCTTCTTCTTGCTTGAAAGTAGTTGAACTTAATGAATAGGAGTGAATTCTCTCTTTTCTTCTCTCTTCGTTATTTCTTTTCCATTCCCTTAATAATTATTCAATTTGATTTGATTTGGATCATATAAATATCTTTCCAAGGCCTCAAATCTGATTTCTAGCCATTAGACATGAAAAACTAGCCATTGGGAGCCAAGAAGGACGAGTTCTGCATTTGAAAAACTACTCGTTACTATTCGCAGAACTCCATGTGTCAATACTTCAAGCTGTGAGTCGACACTTCAGGTCAACACTTAAACTTCTTAAGTTGACACCTAGTTCAAAAGTCTTCAATGTAGCTTTTTGAAAATCTTAGATGTGTCGACACTTCTTCAGGTGCGTCGATACTTTGAGTCGATACTTAGCATCCATGTGTCGACACTTCAGCCAGATCTTCAACTTCAGCAAGTTCTATGACCAAAAAATCTCAGGCGATGAGCTGATCCATGTGTCGACACTTTAAGTCGACACTTCAAGTCCATGTGTTGACACTTCAGCCATGCCATCTAAAAATTTTTTTGCATATCGGCTTGAGTCGACACTTCACTATCATGTGTCGATACTTGGTGTCATGTGTCGACACTTTGAGTTGACACTTCATTAAGATCTTCACATAAACAGCTGAACTTGTGCTGAATTAAGTCTGTATTGAACTCAAGTATCCATTTAAGCAATCTTTAACTATCCAAGTCTTCTTTAAGCAGATCTTTCATCTAAACTTTGACTTCTTCAATCAAATAATATTTGTCAAATTGATGAGCACCTTTTTCTATAAAAACACACTTCAAAGAAATCATTAGTACTCAACTTATACTTAAGCATTTTGCTTATCATCAAGATCAATAATGGAGTCAACAAGTCAGACTCATCCTCGCCAACTTTGATGGGGTGGTCACCAAGTGTACACTGTGTTTCCTCTTCAAAGCCATGAACAACCAGGTCGAACATGAAGCTCTCCTCACAGGACTAAAGGTGTCTTGTGAGCTAGGCATTACTATCTTGAACGTCTTCATGGATTTGCAGCTCATGACGGGCTAAATCTCTGGCGAGTACGAAGCCCATGATCCCATGATGGTGAGGTACTTGGATTGTGTACACTCATATACAATATATTTTTGACACTTTAGCATCTTTCGCATCCCCCGAGGAGATAACGCCCATGTTGATGCCCTCTCTAGGCTGGCTACCTTGCCGGACACGTTACTGGGGCACACCTTCATCGAATACTTGGAGGTCCCCAGCTATGAGGCCATGAGTGAGGTCTAGCAGGTCACCTCTAAGGTGAGCTAGATGGATCCTTACATTAGGTACATAACTGATGGTACCCTGCTCGAAGATTGCATGGAAGCTAGTCTCCTGGAGGCAAAGGCTACCTGCTTTGTGCTGATGGACGGGTAGCACAATCGAAGGTCCTACTACTATCCCCTACTGAAGTGCTTGAGGCCTTCAGAGGCTGCTTACATCCTCCAAGACATACACAAAGGTATCTACAGGAACCAGGTAGGGGGCAGGACATTGGCTTATAAAGCCCTTAGATAGGGCTACTATTAGGAGACGATTCAGGAAGATGCGGCTAAGTTCATACGGAAGTGTGATTGCTACCAATGGCATACCCATGTGTAGCACCAACCAACTTCCTTGCTGTCCCAGCTCTCCTCTCCTTGACCATTCGTCCAGTGGGAGATGGACATCTTGTGTCCATTTCCCCCGGCATCTGGTCAGCGAAAATACTTAATTATTGTCATCGATTACTTCACCAAATGGGTGAAGGTCGAGCCCTTGGCCCAGATCATTGAGGGTAAGGTGAGGTCATTCCTCTGGAAGTTGGTCATCTGCCACTTTAGGCTTCCCCATACCATCATCATGGATAATGGGTGACCATTTGACAACTAGGCATTCAAGGAATTCTGTGCTAACTTGAACATCTGTCACCGCTTCATGTCAGTAGCTCACCCACAGACCAATGGAGAAGCCGAGGTAATGAATTGGACCATTTTTCAAGGGCTCCACCCTAGGTTGGATGAGGTGAAGGATTACTGGGCCGAAGAGCTACCCAGTGTGTTATGGGCCTACCACATGACACCTCAGATGGCGACAAGTAAAATGCCATTCAGCCTGGTCTTCGACATAGAAGCTGTGATCCAAGTTGAGATGGGCCTGCCCATGCTATGGGTGCAGCAGTATGATGAAGTGAGTAATTCAGTATGCCTCCTCCTCAACCTAGACCTACTGGAGAGATGAAGGATAAGGCACAGCTCTTCATGGTGGTGTACCGGTAATGAGTTGCCCATTATTACAACTCTCGCATGAAGCCCAAACCTTCTGCCCGGGTGACCTTGTCTTGAGACTTGTGGAAGTCTCCTAGCTAGGCCAATGCGGCAAGCTATCCCCAAACTGGGAAGGCCTCTATAGGGTGGTCGAGGCCTTGTCTCAGAGAGCCTACCGAATTGCCAAACTAGATGGTGCCCAATTTCCCCAGACATGGAATGCTGCAAACTTGAGGATGTACTATCAATAATGTAAGCCCTCCACTCAATAATGAAATGAAATTCTTCTTTGGTGGCAAAGTTTGTCTCTATCTCTCCAAAGCACACTTATCCATTAGATCCCTAGTCCGGTGAAGAAAGCTAGGAGCCTCAGTGCCCTGCACTTATCCATCGGACCCCAAGTCCGGCGAAGAAAGTAGGGAACCTCAGTGCCCTACATTTATCTATCGAATCACAAGTCCGATGAAGAAAGCCGGGAGCCCTAGCACCCCGCACTCAAGCTAGGAGCCACAACACCCCGCACTCAAGCCGGGAGCCCCAGCACCCCAGACTCAAGCCGGGAGCCCCAGTGCCTCGCACTCAAGTTGGGAGCCCCAGCACCCTGCATTCAAGTTGGGAGCCTCAGCGCCCCGCACTTATCAAGCCAGGAGCCCCAGCACCCCACACTTATCCATCGGACCCCAGGTTTGGTGAAAGGAGGATGAGACACTTCATAGTCTTATCTTCACTGGTGTTTGATTCAGCGGCACTTGCATCCACCTATCCAATCTTGGCCCAATCCTCATTAGCCAATGAGCAGAAGGGGCATGCCCAGGCTCTGCCTGGCACTGCCACCTCCGACAGTTCACCCGACCCTCGTGACATCTAGCCATTGGATCTAGAGGTGGAAGCCACACACACAACCAGAAAAAAGAGAAGAGAAGAGAAAAGAAGAAGTCTGGGTTCACAAACAAAAAGCTTGATTGCATTATTGAAAAAGAGTTTACATACAAGAGAACTTCCTAACAGGACAGGAGTTCAGCAAAATGTTTCCAATACAAAAAGAAAAAAGAGAAGAAGAGGAGAGAAACAATGGAGGAGTGTCAGGTCAGCCATGGCCTGGAGGTTGATGCACCATTGAATCTAATGGTCCTCACGATGGCCTTAATTAGTACCCCCATCTCAGCCATCATTTGCTCGATAGCCTCCCTCATCAAATTCTGTCAAGTCGGTGCTGTGGCAATCATGACTACTTATGATGCTCGGGGTGGAGCTACCGGGGTGATCTTGATGGATTCCTCCTATTTTGGACTAGAGGGCTCTACTAGGGTGGCTTCAGTAGGTGGGTTCACATCACCCACATTGCCCTCAGGCTCGACGGGGATGATGTCACGTAGGTTAGGGAGGTGGAAGAGTTGTGCCATCTTTCTCTTGCTCTCCTTGAAGTCTTTGATGAACGTGTCATAGATGGCCTCCTGCACTTCATCCTCAATCTCTGTCGAGGCCTAGTACCGATGGATAGACTCGGCTGCCTCCTTCTTCATGGCCTCCATCACCATCGAGGTGGTAGCAGCCTTCTCCTTAGCCACCGTGTCTCGTTGCTCTACCAGGTCTAGCCACACCTGGAGGCCTGTAGCTACCCTTTCAGGTGGAGCAACGAGGAGATGGACCTGGAAAGTTTCTCCTCTAGATGGGCGATATACCCCCTTTTTTTGCTATCATGGCCTTGCAGTCCTCCATGAGTAGCTCGAGGTCTGCCACAGTGTCCCAAGTCTGCCTGAGCTCGACCTCCAAGCTTCTCACATAGGCCTCTAAGTTCAGCAACTGCTCGGCCGAGACCTTGGCCTTTGCCTCGGTGGCATCGGCCCTATTGTGGGACTCTGCATCCTGCCAGTGCAGTGCCAAGCATGCATCCTTAACTAAGAATGAATCTTGAATGACTTGAAGCATGAATCAAGGGAAGACCATGAGCACAAAAAAAAGAAAAAAATAGGGGGGGAGGGGAGAAAGGAGGAGAAGTGAATACTTATTATGAGGAGCTAGGAAAAGATCCCGGTGACTGTGTCCCCCAGCATGCGGCTGACCCTTTGCTATCGATCCCGAGGCTATAGATGAACCCTAATAGCCTCTCCACCAGGCCAACTCGAGGGTGACCGATGCATCGGGAGGTATCAATGTGGGCCCCCTGGCCACCCTAAGGGTCAAAGCCATAAATGAAGAAGGTCCTGTCAACTCTAGGCCCACCGGACGGGGCTCTGCCACTACACTGATCGCGGGCATAGCTGGATTGCCTTCCTTCTCGGGCATGATAGTGGCCTCGGGGGATGGTGGGATCTCCACAACTTCAAGAACCTCTAGGAGAGGGGCCCGAGGTGCTCCCTCCCTCGTCTTGGTGCTCATGCTAGGACCCAAGGTCGCGTCCCCATTCGCCTCTGCAACCAGCACTAGGGAGCCCTGTGCCCTCTCCTCCTAGGGTGGGTCGAGGCTCCTCACGAGGCCTCTACTCCAGCTCCTTGTGGGATGATGCGGGACTAAGATGCATGCAAGTGATTCTTAGTTGTTTTTATGTTTTAATGGATTGATCGATTCCTGAAATTAAACTAAGAATAGATCTAGAGATTTGCATAATGACAAGAAACTCTAGCATGCAGACATAGACCCTAAACAATGATAAAGAAGGACCCCGGGATTGAGAAACCCCGGTAGGACTTAGTTCTAAATCAATACCCTACTTAGGAGATTAGGGAGTGCAAACCTTTTGAAATTTTGAAGCGCCCGATGCCAAGTTCGCTCACACTCATGGATGTGGCCTGGAAGATCGAGCCCTTGACCCTGCAGATTCGTCGGGTTTCCATCAGATGGTCCTGAAGGCAAGGTAGGCCTACTCCTTTGTTCGTGGTATCGAAAGGACCTGCAAGCAACCTAGAAATGAGTTAGAAAGATAAGAAGGCATAAGATAGCAAAGAAATGAAGGGGAAAGAAGTTGAGGGTGGCGGTCAAGAGGGGTTCTTCTTGTTGGGCATCCAAGAAGAGCTTCCAGTGGGGCATATTAGCTTGGGAGGTGGATTGCTGGCTTGCATAGGAAGAAGATACTCAGGGCCTCACACCCCTCGATGTTCCAAAGAACAAAGGCTCACGCTCTCATAGAGTTCCAAGTCACAAGACAAGGGCTAGAGAAAAGAAAATTTCAAATTTTTTTCATTCATCATCAATCATCAATTATTACAAGAGGGTTAGGGCCATATTTATAAGCTCCCAATCCCTTATTTGAATTTAAAATTTGAAAAAAGGAGTTACAAGCTTGTTTTGGGGAGAGGAAAGGGGGTGGTTGTCTCCATGAATCAAGGGCACCCAACATTGAAATTTGAATTCCTCTTCATGAAGCTTTGGCTGACCATGACTGCTAGGCTTGATCCTTGGTGATATTGCTTGATATGTGGAGTGGAGTGAGGAGGGTTGTTTGCTTGAATCAAGGGGGCACCCACTTAGAGTTTGAATTTGAATTTTTTTTTCATCATGAAATTTGGCTGCCCAAGTTGTTTGACATGGCATTGGTGATGTGGTGCTCCTATGACACATGGCTTTGGTGACATGGCACTCCCATGACACGTGGTATTGGTGATGTGGCACTCTCCATGGCTTAGAAGATGAGTTGGCAATCCTAGCTTGGAATGGAGGGGAAGTGGCTTGATTTGGCATGACTTGTTTGCTCACTTGTGGACCCATCTTCAAATTAGCTTGAACCCATCTTCAAATTGACTTGAGATTGTGAACTAACTTGGCTAATTATAGGACCAACTGACCCCAGGGCACGGGAGGAAAGAGAGAAATATAAAACAAATGGTTCGGATGATGCCCAAAAAAATAGGAATTTCTGCTCGAGTGTCAAACTTGGGATTTGTCAAGTGTCAACACTTGGTCAGGTGTCGACACTTGAGGTTTTTCAAGTATCGACACTTGGCCAAGAAAATCCCAAAAAAAAATCAAAAAAGAAAAAAAATTGGGGAAACTCTAGAGAAGGGTTTAGGTCTAAGTGAAAAAAGATTTTGAGCACTAAGAATTGGTCACGAAGAAGATTTGAGAGAGTTCTAAGAAAAGGGGTCTATGATTCCTAACTCTCTTCTAACCATGCAAAACTTATCTTCACTCAAGGGTTTGGTAAAAATATCAGCTAATTGAACACCAGTACCAACAAATTTAAGCATTACATTAGAGTTTTGCACGTGAACTCTTATGAAGCAATGTCTTATTTCAATGTATTTACTTCTTGAATATTGCACAGGACTCTTAGTTAAATTGATTGCACTAGTATTGTCACATCTTATGGGTGTCTTAGTTAGTTTGATGCCAAAATCTTTGAGTTATTGTTTGATCCATAGAATTTGAACACAACAGCTTCCAGCTACTATATATTCAGCTTCCACCGTAGATAGAGTAATTGAATTCTGTTTCATGCTATTCCATGAAATCAAATTGACTCCAAGAAACTAACAAGTTCCATTAGTACTTTTTATGTCAAGTTTACACCCAGCAAAATCATCATCAGAATAAGCAATCAATTCAAATGATGAATCTCTAGAGTACCAAAAACCAATATTAATAGAGCCAGACAGATATCTAGGTATGCGTTTAACAACCAAAAGATGAGATTCTTTAGGGTCAGACTGATATCTTGCACACATACAAACACTAAACATAATATCTAGCCTATTAGCAGTTAAATATAACAATGAACCAATCATTCATTTATATAACTTTTGGTCAACAGGTTTACTTGATTCATCTTTGTCAAGTCTACAAGAGGAGCTCATAGGTGTACCTAATGGCTTGGTGTTCTTCATCCCAAACTTCTTTAATATTTTTTTTGTGTACTTGGTTTGGTTGATGAAGATCCCCTCTTTTGTTTGCTTTATCTGGAGTCCGAGGAAGAAGTTAAGTTCTCCCATCATGCTCATCTCGAACTCATCTTGCATTAACTTTGTAAACTTTTGACAAAGATATTCATTAGTAGCACCGAATATGATATCTTCCACATAAACTTGTACTACTAGAAGATCATCATTCTTCTCTTTCAAAAATAAAGGAGTATCTACATTTCCTCTAGAAAAAACTATTTTTAAGTAAAAAAGAACTCAATCTATCATACCAAGACCCTATATGACTTGGCATCAAATTTGCTTAGATTATCTTTATCATTGTTTAAGATGAAACAACGGCATCCAAAAATACAAAAATATTTGATTGAAAGTTTTCTACCCTTCCAAAGTTCATAAGGTATTTGTTTATAAAATAGGTCAGATTAAAACACGATTTAAAACATAACATGCTGTATTTATGGCTTCCGTCCAAAAATATCTAGGTAAATTATTTTCGTAAAGCATGGTGCGTGCCATTTCTTCAAGGGTTCTATTTTTTCTTTCTACCATCTCATTTTATTGAGGTGTTGTAGGTGCAGAAAAATTATGATGAATGCCATTTTCACTATAAAATTTCTCAAATTCATGGTTTTCAAATTCTGTACCATGATTACTTCTTAAAAAATAATTGAAATACCTTTTTTATTTGAAACTCTTTTATGAAATTTAATGAATGCAGAAAATGTTTCATCTTTATGAGCTAAAAACATTATCCATGTAAAACGAGAGAAATCGTCTACAATGACTATACCATACTTCTTCCCTCCCAAATTAGTATTCTAGTCGATCCAAAAAGGTCCATATGAAGTAATTCTAGGGGTCTAGATGTAGAGACTACTCCTTTAGGTTTAAAAGATGATTTTGTTTATTTTCCAAGTTGACAAGCAGTGCAAATCTTATCCTTTTCAAAACTAAATTTTGGCAAATCTTTTATCAAATCCTTTTTATAGAGTTTTGAAATCAAGTGCATGCTAGCATGTCCTAGTCTACGATGCTAAAGCCAACTAGTTTTATTTATCTTGGCATCCACTGCTACTAGGCATTGACCATTTTGAATATATAGATCATTAAGATCAACCATATAAATGTTGCCATACCTATGACTAATAAACTTAATACCATTGTCATCAAGACTAGAAACAATACACATGGAAGATTCAAAAATAACTTTAAAATCTTTATCAAAAAACTAGCTAATGCTAAATAAATTATGCTTTAAACCAGTGACATATAAAATATTATCTATATAAGTAGAGAGGGTAATATGGACTTTACCAATTCCAACAATCTTACCCTTTCCATTATCACCAAAAGTACATTACCACCACTTTGATACTCAAGTAAGGAGAACTGCTCCATATCTCCAGTCATGTGCCTTGAGCAACTACTATCGAGGTACCATAATCTTTTTTGTTGGTTGCAAGACACACCTATAATAAAAATCAGGTGGAGAGTTTAAGTACCCAAGTCATCTTGGATCCTTTAAGGTTAGTGGTGATGGTTCCTTTTGGAACCCAAACTTTTCTAACTTTACTTATTTTCCTTTTATTGCATAAATAAGATTTATGACCTACTTTACCACATGAATAACAAGTAATTGAAGATGAAACAGGCACAAAAAAATTTTTGAAAAATTTTTGTTGCTTTTGTATTTTGAAACTTAAACCAGCCTTGTTAAAAACAACTCTTTGATTATTTAAATGTATATTTAGTTTTTCAGAACTGTAAGTAAATTTTTCAACAAAAGGTTTCAATTTTTCAAGTTCATTCTTATATTTCTCGTTTTCTTCCAAAATCTCCTTATTTTGTTTTATAAAATTCTCATTTAAAGCATGGGAGTTTTTCTTTTTCAAATCTTCCTTTTTCTTTTCAAGAAGAATAATTTTATCATTTAGCTTTTTGTTTTGAAGAAGCAAGCAATCATTTTCAATTGAAAACTTATTATTTGTTTTAACTAAATCCAAATTTTGCTTCTTTAGTTCTTTATGCTTTGATTTAAGTTTTTGAAACTCAATCATAAGTTTATCAAAAACTTCATGCAACTCATCAAAAGTAAACTCTTTTGTAGGTTCAGATGTTACCTCATCATTGTTGGTAATTAGATAGAAATTTGCAACCTCTTGTTGTTCTTCTTCGGAGCTTGAATCCTCACTATCGCTCCAGGTTGCCATCATAGCTTTCTTTCTCAATCTTCTACTTTTCTTGAGTAAGGGGCAGTCCATCTTGAAGTGGCCAGGTTTCTTGCATTCAAAGCATGTGGGTTGCTCCTTTTCTTTCTCTTTATCCTTCTCTTTGCTAGGCTCTCTTTTTTGAGGTTTCTTCTTGAAGTTATACTTCTTCTTTCTCATGAACCTCCTAAATTTTCTAGCCATGAGAGCCATCTCATCTTCTTCATCTTCTTCTTCGGACTCATCACTTGACTCTTCTCTTGTGGTGGACTTGAAAGCTATCACTTTCTTTTTCTTATCAATGTCCATATTATTTTATTTCAGGGAGAGCTCATAGGTCATCAATGAGCCCAATAGTTGCTCGAGAGAAAGAGTATTGACATCCTTAGCTTCTTCTATAGCAGTGACCTTTGCATCCCAAGAAGCCGGAAGAGACCTGAGAAACTTATTGACAAGTTCACCATTAGAAATAATCTTTTCTAAACTTCTCATGCCATTCATAATATTAGTGAACCTAATATACATCCAACTAATAGATTCAGTAGGTTCCATTTTAAACATTTCATATGTGTGAATGAGCATATTAATTTTAATAATTTTCACTTGATGTGTACCCTCATGGGTAACCTCAAGTGTGTCCCATATTTTCTTAGCGAAGAGATAATTTGAGATTCTATTGATTCACTCGGATCCAAAGAGCAAAACAATAGATTCATAGCCTTCGCATTAACCTCTATTTGCTTAATATCATTCTCATCCCAATCATCTTCCATTTTGGGAGTGGAAATGCCATTAATCAAGATAGTAGGCTGATAAGGACCTTTAACAATAGTCCTCCAAAGATTATAATCAATGGCTTGAATGAAAATGCATATACGTGTCTTCCAATACGTATAATTTGTGCCAATAAACAAGGGGGGATGGTTAGAGGCTTGACCTTCTACAACACCCATACTAATTGGGGCTGCCATGATTTTTTACTCAAGATCGTTGGACTTACAAGTAGAGTACCGGTGCTCTAATATCACTTGTTGCCCAGAAATGGAGCCCAAGAGGGGGGTGAATTGGGTCTTAAAAAATTAAAGCAATTATGTACCGGTCTTTGAAGTGTTTATGAGCAAAGTGAATAACTTAATGATATATAGTATAAATATAAAATTAAATACTAAAAGCAATTATAAGAAGAGCAATCACACAAACATCAAAGTTTATAGTGGTTCGGTGCAAACCAAGTACCTACGTCCACTCCCTAAGCCATTTTTGGGAATTCCACTATAATCTTTTCAAGATTACAGCTGACTTATTTTACAAGGCTCACAAGTCAAAATCTAAGTTGGTTTTTCCACCTAGGCTCACCAACAACCTTTACAACTTGTTTTGTCTTCGGGCTCACAAGTCAAACCCTAGTTGGTTTTGTCCCTTTGGCTCACCAACAACCACAACAACCTACTTTCAAGTAACCCTTGAAAGCTGGGTCAACAAAGAATAAAGATAAAGATACAATAATGAAAGCACAATCAAACTCTCTTCAAAGAGTGGAATGTGAGGCTTTGAGGTTCTTGTAGATGCTTGTCTTGTCTTCTCTTTGAAATCTTCTTCAAGCTCTCTTTTGGAAGGATGAAATGATAGGCTAGTAAGCTTTTTCAGGGAATTTATCCTTTTATGGCTTTTGAAGTGAAGCTCTTGAGGAAATATTGACTTTTGAGTGTTCAATAGAGTTCAATGCTTCATGAATGAGTTTGGTGAAGCTTAAATACTTAAAAAAACTTTCAAAAAATGGTTTGAGACCATTGGAGGATCAAAACTAGCCGTTGGAAGCTTGAAAAGATAAAATCTGCAACTCAGAAAATAAATCCGTTAGAGCTGTCAGAACCTGTAAGTCGATACTTGGTTCTCAGGTGTCGACACTTGGTCCGCAGGTGTTGACACTTGGAGCTCAGGTGTTGATACTTGGCCCAAAAACCCTTCAGAAAGGCATGTTCTATATTTTCAAAAAATCTCAAGCCTTGAGTCGATACTTGGATTCCAGGTGTCGACACTTGTGTCTTAGGTATCGATACTTGGAACTCAGGTGTTGACACTTGGCATGCCAGTCAAGAATTTTTGCGTGCCAGTTACTGAAGTGTTGACACTTGATAATTCTTGAGTCGACACTTGGGTCTGAAATTGCCAAAAGGAGTGCCAAACCTCTCAAAAACATAGGGATACATAATCAAACTTTAAATACACTTATGTAAACCATAATTGAATATTTTTGAGGCCCTTTTTCATGGAGAGAAGACTTCTTAAAACATGAATTTTGCCTGGCTTCAGGATACTTTCATTTTAGAATTTGAGGTGCTTGTATCCTGTAACTCAGAACCATAGTTGAAATATTAGTACAAAATATGTACTTAACATTTTGTTAATCATCAAAATCAAGGGCAAACCCAACAATCTTCCCCTTTTTGATGATGACAAAACCTTGAGTATATAAGCATTCAAATTCAATTTTTAGATATGATATCTCATAAACATGAACTTAAAGCTCATATAACACAATCTTAATAGAGGAGAGGTATAAATTAAGTATGGAAGTTAAATTTACTCTCCCCCTCAGTGAGTTAAGATATGAAACATTTGGTATTAAAGCATTTCTCAATTGAAGAATAAAATATTTGAAACTTATATCTTATAAAATCTTACTCCCCCTTTTTGTCAATCATTAAACAATAAAGGTAGTAAACTCCCCCTCAATAAATGCATTAAGAAAAAGAAGGTGGTTAGGGGCCATGATACCAGGTCTTAGAGCCAATAAATAAGGTATCATAGCCAAAAGTATTAGAGTAAAATTATAAGATCAATCATTAATAGAGTAAATGAACAAGCTAGCAAATGAACTAAGATTGATAATCAAGTAAGAAAGTGGAATGCTAGTCTGCATATATAAAAGTATTCTCAGTACAAAATTTGCTGATACAATTAGCATAGACTGAAACATAGCAAGTACAGACATAAAACATAACATAGACACTAATACGTAACATCAAACAACAGAATCTGTGAGGCTACTCCTCATCTGATGGAAGCTCAAAGAAGATAGGACCGGTAACCCTAGATCTAGGAACTAGAGCACTAGGGGTCTTCATGATACTACGACTCCTAGTCCTAGTGAAAGGCCCTATAGGGGCACAACCCTAGAAGAATGAGCAGATGGCAGTGGAAGAGTCTCAGTAGGTGTCACAAAAACTGGAGCAGTCAAGATTAGTGTGTCGTAAGGATCAATAAGTAGAATAGCAGGGGTTTGAATCTCATGGCTGACCAACTTAAAGTCATATGCTCTATCATTGCTATCACCGTCACCATCAATAATATCCGTGTCTCTGTCATCTCCACCATCATCAGCTCGGTCTCCACCACCAAGTGTATCATCGTGTCCGTCCTGGTGGTCACCAACATCATCATCATCAGGAGGGGGGTCTGCAGGTGCTGCTGCTGGAGATAGGAGTGATCTTAGTAAATCCTCAATGCATGCAAATCTTGCCTCCATGGTCCGTCGCATCTTAATATGCTGCTCAGTAATATGGGTTCTAAGGCCCTTAATCTCAATGCATAACTGAGTGGTACAGACTCCTAAGCCGATCATCTCACTCCTAATATCGGCAAACTCATGCCTGACCATCTCCTAAAAAGATGTACCAACTGAAGTGGAAGGAGGAGTAGGAGAGGCTGCGGGTGCTGGAGCTGGAGTGGTAGGATCAGGCCAGTGGGTGCTATTGCTGCTGATCGAGGAGGTGTAACTGAAGGCCCTGATGGCCCTGCCTCAGCCTCACGAAACTCGTCCTCCTTATCTAGCTCCTAGTCAGACTCTCTGCACACCCACCGCTCAACAACTCGATGATATCCCATACGGTGGAGTGATCGCTCATCGTACATGTCTGTATGAAGGATATCCTTGGAGGTCTCCCCCTCCAAAGGAACAGAGTAGGCTCAAAACAAACGTGTCAGCACCATGCCTAGGGTAAGCAATGTCTCCTCTGAGTGGCAGCATCTCTCATCTGAGCTAATATCAGTGCTAGAAGGTTGATCGCCGTCGTCTGAGTCAAACAAACCATAGCCATCAAATCTCGCTCAGTAATAAAGTCAAATCTCCCGGTCTTTGATAGAAGAATCCAGGCAGTGATGTGATGTAATAAGCGCATCTCCACTGACAGCTGATTTGCGGTGACTGTGGCTACATCATGAACATCCTCATGCTCTAAGATGCATCGAATGCCTCTTCATGATCCTCTGTGGATGGAATAATGATCCCACGGTGCAAGATCTCCTAGATACAGCAATGACCTCCTCTAAAAGTGGAATGTGGATACCCCTGACAGTCTCACTCCAAAGTGTCCATCTATAGTCGAGACTCCTGTAAAACTCTCGAATCAAGTGAAATTCCTTGATAATAATGTTTTCATAAAAAATCCGTACCAGTGAAGGGTATGTCAAGATGTCCAAAGAGCAGAAGTGCTTCTAGCCTTGACTCTCTATCCATTTTCCAATTTTCATTTCCATTTCTTCTAGGAATGCAAAGTCGATCCTTCTTCTGCAAGTGACAGGCCGGTTGACCATTGAGACACGCTGTTCGGGAGGAGAAGGAGTTTCTTCATCTTGATGCACTGGAGCAGATCTTTTTCTCTTTTCCCTTTTTCTTTTGCATCTACACTGCAAGCACTTGATTCACCGATCAAAAGAACCTTCTTCACAGATCTTCGAGAAACCATTGCAAAGGGATTAAGGAATTTTAGGCTCTAGGAAATGATTTTTGGGAGTTTGGTAAAGTTTCTGAGAGAAGTGGAGTGAGTTTAAAGTAAAGTAAGAAGAGTGAAGTACTTAGAAAGGATAGTTCAGAACAACCTAAATAGCAATTTCCTGACTTTCGAGTCAGCTCGCTCAACCCTAGAAACATCTGAGTTGGCTCAGCCAGAGCGAACTCAGAACAATTAGAACACCGAGTCAGCTAGGCAAAGACTTAGTCGGCTCGATCAGAGCGAAAGGTAGAGAACTCAAACATTCAAGCCAGCTCGACTAGAGCAAGATTGCTTGAGTCGACTCGAATAGAAACTTTCCACATAAAATTAAATGATTCAGAAATTGAATTTGATACTGTTGGCTCCACCCAGTGATTTTGATGAATAACAAAACATTGAGTACATATTGTATTCTAATGTGAATTTCAAGTTGTGAGTTTTCAGGAAGAAAGCACCTCAAAATTCCAAATATTTATGGTGTATGGCATGCAATGGCACGGAGCAAATCTCACATATCCGGGCATCCTATTCATTAAAAAAGGGCTTACAATTGCTTAATTATTATGTGTTTATGCTTTCATGAACATTATTTTTGATTTCAAGGCTTTTACTCTTGATTCTGGATGTTTTCAGTCTCAAGTGTCGACACCTGGACAGTCAAGTGTCGACACTTCAGCATTTGGCACGGACAAAAATCCTTGGCACGCCAAGTGTCGACACCTAGAATTCAAGTGTCGACACCAAGTGTCGACACTTAGGTTTCAAGTGTCGACTCAAGGCCTGAGAATTTTGAAAATACAGAACTTTGTAGGTTCGAGGATTTTTGTGTCAAGTGTCGACACCTGTGCATCAAGTGTCGACACTTGAATGATCAAGTGTCGACTCCCAGAAATTAAGTGTCGACACCTGACAGCCAAGTGTCGACACCTGACAGCCAAGTGTCGACACTTGCAGCCTGACAGCTCTAACGGATCTATTTTTCTGGCTTGCAAAAATAGGTTTTCAAGCTCCAAATGGCTATTTTGCTCTCACAAACTATTTTTAGAATGTTTTTGGTGTATTTAATCTCCACCAACCTCATTTTAAAGCAAGTGAAGTGTGAAGAAGTCAAGAAAAAGAAGAGAGAAGTCTATTCAAGAGCATTCAAGTCCACTCAAAAGCCAAAAAGCCAATATTCTCTCTAAAACTTCAAATCAAAAGCCTCTTCTAGCTTGATTCCACTGAAAAAGCCTACTTGCTCAACTTTACTACATTCCAAAAGGAGGCAACTTGAAGAAGAGTGAAGTCAAAGCATCACTTGGGCTTCAAAGATTCCAATCTACTCTTGAAGAGAGTTTGTTGTAGCATTTAAATTTCATATTTGTTTTGTTGTGCTTTAACCTTGCTTTCAAGGGTATCTTGAAAGAAGGTTATTGTGGTTTGTTGGTGAGCCAAAGTGTTAAAACCAACTAGGGTTAACTTGTGAGCCCGAAGACAAAACAAGTACTTAGGTTTGTTGGTGAGCCTAGGTGATAAAACCAACTTAGGTTTTGACTTGTGAGCCTTGTAAAAACAAGTCAACTGTAATCTGGTGTGGATTATAGTGAAATTCCCAAGTGTGGCTTGGGGAGTGGATGTAGGTGCTAGGTTTGCACCGAACCACTATATATCTTGTGTTTGTGTGTGATTGCTCTTTCCCTTTGCATTCTTTAATTAAGTGCTATCATCTTGCATCTAATTAATTGTTACTCACAAGCACCACTAGACCTTTTGTTTTATTGTGTTAAATTTTTAAAAGACCCAATTCACCCCCCCTCTTGGGCTCCATTTCTGGGCAACAAGTGGTATCAGAGCACCGGTACTCTCTTGTAGGTCCAAGGATCTTGAGTAAAAGATCATGGCAGCCCCAATAGGCATGGGTATTGTTGAAGGTCAAGCTTCAAACCGACCCCCACTTTTTAATGGCACAAATTACACATACTGGAAGACACGCATGTGCATATTTATACAAGCTCTTGATTATAATTTGTGGAGAACAATAGTAAAAGGTCCTCATCAGCCTACAATGATGATTAATGGCATTCTCATCCCTAAAATGGAAGATGATTGGGATGAGAGTGACATTAAGCAAATTGAGCTTAATGCAAAGGCAATGAACCTTTTATTTTGTTCTCTTGATCCTAGTGAGTTTAATAGAATATCCAACTGTCTCTCCGCAAAGGAGATTTGGGATACACTTGAGGTTACCAATGAGGGTACACACCAAGTGAAGACCACCAAAGTTAATATGCTAATTCATACTTATGAAATGTTTAAAATGGAACCTACTGAGTCTATCAGTGAGATGTATACTAGGTTCACAAACATTGTGAATGGCATGAGAAGTTTAGGAAAAATAATTTCTAACGGTGAACTTGTAAATAAACTTCTCAGGTCTCTACCAGCTTCATGGGATGCAAAGGTCACTGCAATTGAAGAAGCAAAAGATGTCAACACTCTCCCGCTGGAATAACTGTTGGGCTCTTTAATGACATATGAACTATCTCTCAAACAGAAGAACGGAGAGGTGAGCATTCAAACTACCAAGAAGACGGTATTTGAAGAGGATGACGAAGAAGATGAAACTGCTATGTTAGCAAGGAAATTCAGAAGGTTTATGAGGAAAAAGAAATTCAATTACAAAAAGAAACGTCTGAAAGGTGAGTCCAGTAAAGAAAAAGATAAGGAAAAGAAGGAGGAGCAGCCCACATGTTTTGAGTGCAAAAAGCCAGGGCATTTCAAGGTAGACTGCCCCTTACTAAAGAAAAGCAGAAGAAAGCTAAGGAAAAAGGCCATGATGGTAACCTGGAGCGAAAGTGAAGACTCCAGCTCTGAGGAAGAACAACAAGAAGTAGCAAATTTCTGTCTAAGGGCCGATCAAGAAGAGGTATGTTCTGAAACGAAAATGAATTATCTTTTGATGAGCTTCATGAAATTTTTGATGAACTAGTCATAGAATTTCAAAAATTAAAGTCAAAACATAAAGACTTAAAGAAGCAAAATCTGGAACTAGCTAAAATAAATAACAACCTTTCAAATGAAAATGAATACTTCTAATACAAAATAAAAATTTAAATGATAAGATTATGGGTCTTGAAAATGAAAAGAATATACTTGAAAAGAAAAGTAACTTACTTTCAAATGAAAAATTGTCAAGACAGCACAAAGAAATTTTAATGGAAAACAAAAGATATAAAGAGGAAATCGATAAACTAAAGCCTTTTGTTGAAAAATTTACTTACAGTTCTGAAAAGTTAAATTTACTGTTAAATAATCAAAGAGTAGTATTTGACAAAGCTGGATTGGGATTCAGAACTCATAAGAAATAGAAACTCCTTAAAAATTTCTTTGTGCTTGCATCTTCATCAATTACATGCTATACTTGTGGTGTTAAAGGACATAAATCTTACATGTGCAACAAAAGAAAATTAAGAAAAACTAAGAAAGTTTGGGTTCCAAAAGGAACCAATGCCACTAACCAAAAAGGACCCAAGATGGCTTGGGTACCTAAAGTCTCCACTTGATCTTTATTGCAGGTATGCCTTGCAACCAACAAGAAAAGAATGTGGTACCTTGATAGCGGTTGCTCAAGGCATATGACAGGAGATGTGGAGCAGTTCTCATCACTCACATATCAAAATGGTGGCAATGTAACTTTTGGTGATAATGGAAAAGGAAAAATCATCGGTATTGGTAAAATCCATATCACCCCTACCTCTTATATTGATAATGTTTTATATGTTGATGGATTAAAACATAACTTGCTTAGTATTAGTCAATTTTGTGACAAAAATTTTAAAGTTGTTTTTGAATCTTCTTTGTGCATTGTTTCTAGTCTAGATGACAATGGCATTAAATTCATCGATCATAGGCATGGCAATATTTATATGGTTGATCTTGATGATCTCCCTATTCAGAAAGGTCAATGTCTAGTAGCAATGGAAGCCAAGATCGATGAAGCTAGTTGGCTTTGGCATCATAGACTAGGACATGCTAGCATGTATTTAATTTCAAAACTTAGCAAAAAGAATTTAGTAAAAGATTTGCCTAAACTCAATTTTGAAAAAGATAAGATTTGCAGTGCATGTCAACTTGGAAAACAAACAAAGTCTTCTTTCAAACCTAAAGGAGTAATCTCTACATTTAGACCTTTAGAATTGCTTCATATGGACCTCTTTGGGCCTACTAGAACATCTAGTTTGGGAGGTAAGAAGTTTGGTCTAGTCATTGTAGATGATTTCTCACGTTTTACTTGGGTCATGTTTTTAGCATACAAAGATGAAACGTTTTCTGAATTTATAAGATTTCACAAAAGAGTCTTAAATGAAAAAGGTGTTTCAGTAATTTCTTTAAGAAGTGATCATGGAACTGAATTGGAAAACATCGATTTTAATAAATTCTGTATTGAAAATGGAATTAATCACAATTTTTCTGCACCTAGGACACCTCAACAAAATGGGGTAGTAGAAAGAAAAAATAGAACTCTTGAAGAAATGGCACGCACCATGCTTTGTGAAAATGATTTACCTAGATATTTTGGGCGGAAGCCATAAATACTGCATGCTATATCTTAAATCGTGTTTTAATTCGATCCATTTTAAAGAAAACTCCTTATGAGCTTTGGAAGGATAGAAAACCTTCAATCCGTTATTTTCATGTTTTTGGTTGCCGTTGTTTCATCTTAAACAATGGTAAAGACAATTTAAGTAAATTTGATGCCAAATCAGATGAGGGAGTCTTTCTAGGCTACTCCACATCTAGTAAGGCATACAGGGTCTTCAACAGAAGGACACTTGCTGTTGAAGAATCATTCATGTAGTATTTGACGAAACTAACCAAAAATCTTCAAGAAAAGAAGATGTACTTTTTGATGAATCAGGTAACAAGAAAACTGAAGAAAGAAACAACGATGAAGAACTTACCAAGGAACAGAATGATGATCAAAACACTGACAGAGATCAAGCACAAGGTGATGAAGATACCTCAACTGTTGATCCTTTACCAAAAGAATGGAGGTATGCTCATGGACACCCAAAAGAACTAATTATAGGTGATCCATCTAAAGGTGTAAGTACTCGATCATCTCTTAGAAATATTTGTGATTATTTAGCTTTTGTGTCTCAAATTGAACCCAAAACTATTGAGGAAGCTGAATGTGATAGTAATTGGATAAATGCTATGCAAGATGAACTTAATCAATTTAAAAGGAACAATGTTTGGACACTAGTAGATAGGCCCTCAAACACATCAATTATTGGCACAAATGGGTTTTTCGAAACAAACTTGATGAAAATGGAATAGTAATTAGAAATAAAGCTAGACTAGTTACCAAAGGATACAATCAGGAGGAAGGGATAGATTTTGATGAAACCTTTGCTCCTGTGGCTAGACTTGAGGCAATTAGGCTATTATTGGCTTTTTCTTGTTTCATGAACTTTAAACTGTATCAGATGGATGTTAAAAGTTCTTTCTTGAATGGATTAATTGAAGAAGAAGTTTATGTTGAACAACCCCCTGGTTTTGAAAATTCTGAATTTCCAAATCATGTTTATAAACTTCATAAAGCTTTATATGGATTAAAACAAGCTCCAAGAGCTTGGTATGATCGTTTAAGCTCTTTTCTGCTGAAAAATGATTTTACTAGAGGAAATGTAGATAAAACATTATTTTAAAGAAAAAGAATGATGATCTCTTAGTAGTACAAATCTATGTTGATGATATAATATTTGGTGCTACTAATGAATCTCTTTGTCAAGATTTTGCAAGTCTAATGCAGGGTGAGTTCGAGATGAGCTTGATGAGAGAACTGAATTTCTTCCTCGGACTCCAGATAAGGCAAACCAAAGAGGGGATCTTCATCAACCAAACAAAATACACAAGAGAAATACTCAAGAAGTTTGGGATGGAGAACACTAAGCCATTAGGTACCCCTATGAGCTCTACATGTAGACTTGACAAGGATGAATCAGGTAAGTCAATTGATCAAAATTATATCGTGGCATGATTGGTTCATTATTATATCTTATTGCTAGTAGGCCAGATATCATGTTTAGTGTCTGTATGTGTGTAAGATATCAGTCCAATCCTAAAGAGTCTCATCTTTTGGCTGTTAAACGCATATTTAGATATCTATCTGGCTCAATTAAAATTGGTTTATGGTACTCTAGGGATTCTTCATATGATTTAATTGCTTATTCCGATGCTGATTTTGCTGGGTGTAAACTTGATCGTAAAAGTACTAGTGGAACCTGTCAGTTTGTTGGAGTAAATTTGATCTCCTGGAGTAGCAAGAAACAGAACTCTGTTGCTCTATCTACGGCAGAAGCCAAATATATAGCAGCTGGGAGCTGTTGTGCTCAAATCCTCTGGATCAAACAACAACTCAAAGACTTTGGCATTAAACTAACTAAGACACCCATAAGATGTGATAATACTAGTGCAATCAACTTATCTAAAAATCCAGTGCAACATTCAAGAAGTAAACACATTGAAATAAGACATCATTTCATAAGAGATCATGTACAAAACTCAAATGTAATTCTTGATTTTGTCTGTACCAATGATCAATTAGCTGATGTGTTTACAAAGCCCTTGAGTGAGGATAGGTTCTGTCTGATTAGAAGAGAGTTAGGTGTAATTGATCCATTCTCCTAGGACTCTCTTAGTATCATTTTACCTAGTCCTAAAAGCTCAAATCTTATTGTTTAAAACCCCAAGAAACTTGTCAAATTTTCTTGGCCAAGTGTCGACACTTGGAAAGTGTCAAGTGTCGACACCTGACCAAGTGTCGACACTTGACAAATCCGAAGTGTCGACACTTGCGAATCTGAACTGTTTTAAAACGGGCCGAACAATGGCTTTTTTGAAAATTCTCTTCCCCCAAATTTCTTGGAACAGTGGTCCCCCCTGTCCAAACCCGTCTTTTCACCCTTCAATCCGTCTCAAATCAGGTATTTTCCCTCTCTAAACTCATTTTTATTTCTCTATGTTTTTAATTTTATTATTTTTAAACCAAACGATCGTGTTTTAGGTTTTTCGAACATTTTTCTTCAATCTAACCGGATTTTTGAGTGTTTTAGTAAATTTCTAAAACTCCATTTGAGGGAATCTTGTTTTAGATTTGTTTTTCTCGAATTTCCTCATCTTTTGGATGTTTTTCAACCCTTTTTCACAAAAATCACTGTCTCATCAATTTTGGACAAAATAAATGGGTTTTCATCTAATTTAAGCATGCTAAATCCTTTTATTGATGATTAGGAAGGATTTTTAGTAATGCATTTTGAACATTTTCGTCTATTTGCAAAAACCCTAAATGATTAAAACCCAAATCCCATGATTTTTGATTTTACAAAATAATCTTTTTGGGATTCAAATGTGCTCCACCTAACACAAATTTTTTAAATTTTACTCAAAAATTTTGTCATTTGATCAAAACTTATTGATTCTGGTTTTTTGAACTCTAATCTCAACCTTGGCCAGTCCTTTGTTCTAAACCTTTTCCATTCTTCCTGGTCAGTTGGCTGATATGGGTCCTAGGAAGAGACTTGCAGTTAGAGCAAGGCCTAGACAGGGTAGTGAGAGGTGGTCGAAGGCCAGATTCGATCCCGCTCAGCTGAGCAGTACAGCCACTCCGAGCTCCCCCCTGCAGAGAGGATGGCAGGGAAGTCAGTAGCTTCAGGGAGAAGAGTTGATCTACTCTGTTTCGACAGGCACCATTTTGGCATTAGGGAGATACTCACAGATGCAGGACTAGTACCCTTCTGCACCATGCAGGAGAGATACTATCCTCACCTGGTGAGGGAGTTCTACAGTGCACTGGACTGTCGACGACTCTTATGGACGACATCCATCAGGGGTACACAGATTTCTTTGACTGATGAGTTGCTGAGCAGAGTATGGGAGATACCCCAGAGAGGAGTCTGTGCATTTTCAGTTGATGACAGAGAGGTAGCTTTCAGATGCATCCTTGAGCGAGAGGATGTTCACGGTATCTCAGTGGTTACCGTGAACCAGTTATCATTAGAGATGCGACTGCTGCACCACATTACCGCACGGATCCTTCTACCGAAGACTGGCAGATTTGATTTCATCACAGAGAGAGAGAGCTGATGTTGATGACCAGTCTGATCGAGAGGAGACCAGTTGATATACCCGCCTTGATGCTGTCATAGATGCATGATGCTGCCACTCAGCGCCGACACTATCTGCCATACGGGATGGCACTGACCCGTCTTTTCAGAGCCTGTGGAGTATCATTGGAGGGGGAGATCCCCAAGGAGATACTGCACACAGATGTATATGATGAGAGGTCATTGCACCGCATGGGATTCAGGATGGTTGGAGGTCGATGGGTTCGGAGAGAGTCTGGCCAGGAGCTAGATGAGGAGGATGAGATTCGAGAGGCTGAGGCTGGACCATATGAGCCAGCAGTCCTTCCTCCAGTGGATGTACCATCGACACAGGCAGAGCACCTGTCACCTGATGCTTCAATTCCTCCACCACCATCTACCGGATTATCCTTTGAGGAGCATGCCAGAGCACAGTTCACTCAGATCAGAGGAGAGGTGACTCAGCTGCATAGCGAGGTTGTGCTTCTACGAGCACAGACTACCTCAGAGCATGCTGAGATCCGCAGATCCATGGAGGAGGGATTTACACGTCTTGAGAGTCTTCTGAGATCACTTATACCTCCTGCTGCACCTGCACTTGCTCGATCTGATGATGATGATGATGATGATGACGGCGGCGATCACCAGAGCGACCATGCTGATTTTGCTGACGGAGGTGATCAGGATGTTGACCGTGCCACTGAGGTAGTGGGCACTGACAGCGACAGTGTAGGCGGAGCTGATGCTTATGAGGTGGTCAGTCGAGATCCTCCTACTACACCTGCTCCTTCTACTGCACTAGTTGACTTCGTTCCGGATCCTACTAAGCCAGCTGATCGTCTTTCACCTCCTTCTACCAGATCTTCTAGGGTTGTACCTGCTTTTGGTCCTGCCGGTCGTACCAGGAGTCTTAGAGCTTTAGCACCTCCTAGGGCATTAGCCACCAGATCTAGGATTAGTGCTCCTTTTAGTCTTGATGTTCCATCTGATGAGGATTAGCCTCACAGATGACTGTTTCAGATCTTATTTAGTATGGTTGATATATGTATGTTTCAGCTCTTTTGTACTGAAAATTTATCTCATATATATATGTTTGTTATCTTAAACCTTTTGTACTTCAGTTTATCATATTTTAGCTCTGATATAATGGGATATTTTAACTCTGATTAAAGCACAATTTCAGCTATGATATTTGTTTCTCTACTCTCTTTTTGTATCCCTGCTAATTGTAAGGGGGAGGTTATTTTTTATGATTGACAAAAAGGGGGAGAAAAAGTAAGGAGAAAAAGTAAGGAGAGAAAAAGTAATGAGAAAAAGAAATGTTAAAAAGTGATGTTAATTGTTATGGAGAAAAAGAATGATGTTAATGGATGTAGAAAAAGATGCATTATATTGATTTGAAGTTTACCTTGATAAGAAGTATCTAATTAAGGGGGAGATTGTTTCCTATCTCTATTATGATTAGAAACTCATGGTTATAAAAGTTTGAACTATATTGTCTTTTTTTCTCAAGGTTTTGTCATCATCAAAAAGGGAGAGATTGTTGGCTCCACCCAGTGATTTTGATGAATAATAAAACATTGAGTACATATTGTATTCTAATGTGAATTTCAAGTTGTGAGTTTTCAGGAAGAAAGCACCTCAAAATTCCAAATATTTATGGTGTATGGCACACAATGGCACAGAGCAAATCTCACATATTCGGGCATCCTATTCATTAAAAAGGGCATACAATTGCTTAATTATTATGTGTTTATGCTTTCATAAACATTATTTTTGATTTCAAGGCTTTTACTCTTGATTCTGGATGTTTTCAGTCTCAAGTGTCGACACCTGGACAGTCAAGTGTCGACACTTCAGCATTTGGCATGGACAAAAATCCTTGGCACGCCAAGTGTCGACACCTAGAATTCAAGTGTCGACACCAAGTATCGACACTTAGGTTTTAAGTGTCGACTCAAGGCCTGAGAATTTTGAAAATACAGAACTTTGTAGGTTCGAGGATTTTTGTGTCAAGTGTCGACACCTGTGCATCAAGTGTCGACACTTGAATGATCAAGTGTCGACTCCCAGAAATCAAGTGTCGACACCTGACAGCCAAGTGTCAACACCTGACAGCCAAGTGTCGACACTTGCAGCCTGACAGCTCTAACGGATCTATTTTTTGGCTTGCAGAAATGGGTTTTCAAGCTCCAAACGGCTATTTCCAATGCTCCAACGGTCACAAACCATTTTTAGAATGTTTTTGGTGTATTTAATCTCCACCAATCTCATTTTAAAGCAAGTGAAGTATGAAGAAGTCAAGAAAAAGAAGAGAGAAGTCTATTCAAGAGCATTCAAGTCCACTCAAAAGCCAAAAAGCCAATATTCTCTCCAAAACTTCAAATCAAAAGCCTCTTCTAGCTTGATTCCACTGAAAAAGCCTACTTGCTCAACTTTACTACATTCCAAAAGGAGGCAACTTGAAGAAGAGTGAAGTCAAAGCATCACTTGGGCTTCAAAGATTCCAATCTACTCTTGAAAAGAGTTTGTTGTAGCATTTAAATTTCATATTTATTTTGTTGTGCTTTAACCTTGCTTTCAAGGGTGTCTTGAAAGAAGGTTATTGTGGTTTGTTGGTGAGCCAAAGTATTAAAACCAACTAGGGTTAACTTGTGAGCCCGAAGACAAAACAAGTACTTAGGTTTGTTGGTGAGCCTAGGTGATAAAACCAACTTAGGTTTTGACTTGTGAGCCTTGTAAAAACAAGTCAACTGTAATCTGGTGTGGATTATAGTGAAATTCCCAAGGGTGGCTTGGGGAGTGGATGTAGGTGCTAGGTTTGCACCGAACCACTATATATCTTGTGTTTGTGTGTGATTGCTCTTTCCCTTTGCATTCTTTAATTAAGTGCTATCATCTTGCATCTAATTAATTGTTACTCACAAGCACCACTAGACCTTTTGTTTTATTGTGTTAAATTTTTAAAAGACCCAATTCACCCCCCCTCTTGGGCTCCATTTCTGGGCAACAGATACAATTGAAAATTCAAGGAAAGTTGTTCAAGAAACATGAGAAGTTGTAGGAGGTTTTCTAAATAATTTTCCTTAATCTTTGAAGGAAATTGGGTTGACTAAATCTAGATAGGATCACAAAGCCCTAATTCTCTTCTAAGCAATTCAAATCTATCCTGATTCAGTTGCTTAGTGAAGATGTCAGCTAATTATTTTTCTGTTGGAATAAATTCTAGTTTGATGTCACCATTCAAAACATGGTCTCTAATAAAGTGGTGTCTAATCTCTATGTGCTTAGTCCTAGAATGCTGAATAGGATTTTTTGTTAGATTTATAGTACTTATGTTATCACATCTGATAGGAATTTTGCATTATGTAATACCAAAATCTTCTAGGTGCTATTTAATCCATAACGCCTGTGCACAACAACTCCCTGTAGTAATATACTCTGCTTAGTAGTAGATAGTGCTACCGAGTTTTGTTTCTTGCAGTGCCATGAGGTTAAATTCAACCCTAGAAATTGACATATGCCGCTAGTGCTCTTTCTATCAACTTTACAACCAGCATAATCAGCATCAGAGAATCCAATTAAGTTTAAAGATGATTCTTTTGAAAACCACAGACCTAGATTACTTATGCCTTTCAAGTATTTAAAAATTCTTTTAACAGCAAGCATATGTGTTTCTTTAGGATTGCATTGAAATCTAGCACAAACACACATTGTATAAGATATCAGGTCTACTGGCTGTTAAATATAAAAAGGATCCGATCATACCTCTATAAAGCTTTTGGTCAACATTGGATCCACTTTCATCTTTGTCTAGTTTACAGGTAGTGTTCATGGGTGTGTTAGCTTCTTTGCTTATTTCCATGCCAAATTTCTTGATCATCTCTTTGATGTACTTGGCTTGGTTTATAAAGATTCCTTCTTACCTTCATTTATTTGATTTGTAATCCAAGGAAGTAGTTGAGCTCACCCATAAGGCTCATTTCAAATTCTCCCTGCATTAACTTAGCAAATTCTTCACAAAAACTTTCATTAGTTGCACTAAAGATAATATCATCAACATAAATTTGTACAACTAATATATTATTATCTTTCTTTTTAATGAAGAGAGTTTTATCAACATTTCCTCTTGAAAAATTATTTTCAATTAAAAAAGTGATAAGTCTATCATACCAAGCTCTAGGGACTTGTTTCAAACGATATAAAGCTATGTTCAATTTGAATACATGATTTGGAAAAGCATGATTTTCAAAACCTGGTGGTTGTTCCACAAAAACTTGTTCAGAAAAAAATTTATTTAGAAAAGCACTTTTGACATTCATTTGAAAAAGTTTAAAGTTCATGTAGCAAGCAAATGCAAGAAGTAGTCTAATGGCTTCTAGTTTTGCTATGGGTGCATAGGTTTCATCAAAATCAATACCTTCCTCTTGACTATATCTCTTTGCCACTAATCTAGCTTTATTTCTAATTACATTTCCTTGTTCATCTAGTTTGTTCCTATAGACCCATTTGGTTCTTATAATTGGGTGGTCTTTAGGTCTATCAACTAGTGTCAAAACCTTATTTCTTTCAAACTGGTTCAGTTCTTCATGCATGGCTAACATCCAGTTTGGGTCAGTTTCAGCTTCTTCTAAACTGTGTGGTTCAATTTGAGATACAAATGCTAGGTAGTCATGTGCAGTCCTATGTGTAGACCTAGTTTTAATACCTTGAGAAGGATCACCAATAATTAACTCTTTAGGATGGGAAGTAGCGTACCTCCATTCAGTTGGTAGATCGGTATGATCCTTACTTACCGTTTCTTCTCCTTCTTCAATTGGACTTTCTTGAATACTCATATCTTCCATCTCCTTTTGAATGGTACCTACATCATTGTCAATACACTCATCTTTTCTAGATGGTGATGGATTAGTTTCATCAAATATAACATGCATTGACTCTTCAACAGTAAGAGTCCTTTTATTAAAAACCCTATATGCTTTGCTATGAAGTGAATAACCAAGGAAAATAGCTTCATCATATTTGGCATCAAATTTTCCTAGATTATCCTTACCATTGTTAAGCACAAAGCATTTGCATCCAAACACATGAAAATAATTGATATTGGATTTCTTTTCATTCTAAAGTTCATAGGGGGTTTTCTTCAAAATAGGACGGATCAAAACGTGGTTTAAAATATAACAAGCAGTGTTCACCGCTTTTGCCCAAAAGTACCTTGGAAGATTACCTTCACACAGTATTGTTTGGGCCATTTCTTCCAAAGTCCTATTTTTCCTCTCTACAACACCATTTTGTTGTGGTGTTCTAGGAGTGGAGAAGTTGTGATCAATGCCATTTTCAATGCAATAATCATCGAAAAATTGATTTTCAAATTCAGTATCGTGATCACTTTTAATTGAAATTATTGAAAGATTTTTCTTATTTGAAACCTTTTTGTAAAATTTTCTAAACATTTTGAAAGTTTTATCTTTGTGCACAATAAACAAGATCCATGTAAATCGAGAACAACCATCTACAATCACAAGGGCATATTTCATACCTCCTAGGCTTGTGGTCCTAGTTGGTCCAAATAAGTCCATGTGAAGTAGTTTTAAAGGTCTAGATGTTGAAATCATATTTTTTGATTTAAACCTCCCCTAGTTTGTTTACCCATCTGGCATGCATCACACACATGATCAAAATCAACTTTAAACTTAGGCATGCCTCTAACAAGATTCTTTGAGATTAATTTGGCAATTGTATGAATGCTAGCATGACCTAATCATCTATGCCATAATAAACATGACTCCTTGGTCTTAGCATTCATTGCTACTAGACTGGAGCTACTGGACATGGCTAGATCATTTATATCTACCATATAGATGTTCCAAGTCTATGGCCAATGAATTTATTGCTAGAATCAAGAGAGTTAGTTACTATACATATAGATGATTCGAAGATAACTTTGAAGCCTTTATCACATAATTGACTAATACTTAGTAAATTATGCTTCAATTTATCTACTAGAAGCACATCTTCAATGAAAGTACAGGGGGTTATTTTGATTTTACCAATTTCGATTATTTTTCCCTTGCCATTGTCTCCAAAAGTAACCAAACCTCCTTCTTTCATTTTCAGGGTGATGAATTGATCCTTGTCACCCGTCATATGTCTTGAATAGCCACTATTGAGATACCATCTTTTCTTTATTTTCTGGGCTGCAAGACATTCATGCAAGAAAGTCAAGGAGTTCTTTTAGGTACCCAAGCTAACTTGGATCCTTTTAGGTTAGTAGAGGTGGTTCCTTTGGGCACCCAAATTTTTCTTGATGTGTTATGGACATTTCTAATAATATTGCAATTGAAAGATTTTTGTCCTAATCCCTTGCAAACAAAACATCTGATTCTAGAATTTTGAAACGATCTGTACTTTAAAATTCTAGATGCATGAAATGTAGAGATAACAGGTTTTGTATTTGAATTCTTAGTAATATATAAAGCAGGTTTTGAAATGGAAGTAGAACCTTTTGTGACAAAAGTTTTATTAGGAGTAAACTTGGGAACAAAATCCTTTTGTTTCACAAATGTAGTAGCTGAAATATAATTTGAATTTGAAGCATTAAAACCTATACCAACTTTATTACCAGAAATTCTTTGATCTTTAAGAATTAACTCAAGCTTGTTCGAAGATAAAGTTAATTTTTCAACAAGTAGCTTGAGTTTCTCAACCTCCTTTTTCAACTCATTGTTTTCCTTCAATAAAGTATCATTTTTGTTATAAAACTCACTGTTCTCGGTTTTCAAAACTTTACATTTTTCAGAAAAGATATGAAGTTCTTTTCGTAGTAAAGAATTCTTTTCTAAAATTTCTTCTCTTTCTTGGAGTAAAGAATCATTGATATGCTTTAATAATCTAATCTTTACTCCTGCCTTTTTGAATTTAGATAAAAGATCATAAAATGCAGAAATTAACTCTTCAAATGTAAATTCAATTTGTATGTCGCGGGAATTTACCTCATTTTCGAGACCCGTTAAACATAGGTTAGCTATTTTCGTGGTCTCTTCTTCTTTAGTAGAAGTGGAGTCTTCACTGTCGCTCCACGTGGCAACCATCGCTTTCTTTTTCTTCTTTCTAAAAAATTTCTTTAATTGAGGACAGTCCAGATGAATGTGCCCCGATTTCTTACATTCATAGCAGGTGGGGACTTGTTCCTTATCTTTGTCTTTGTCCTTGTCCTTTTCTTTGGAATGTTCTCCTCGTTTATGGAATTTTTTGTTAAGCCTTCCTTTCTTTTTTCCCATAAACTTTCTGAATCTCCTCATGACCATTGCAATATCTTCATCTTCAAGATTGTCTTTGGTGGAGGAGGAGTCATCTTCCGTCTCGTCATCATCCTTTGATTCTAATGCAACCTTGAATGCAATTATTTTCTTCTTTTTCTGATCATCATCCGTTCTATGCTGCATAACTAGTTCGTGTGTGATGAGAGATCCCATTAATTCATCCATTGATAGAATGTTCAAATCTTTAGCTTCTTGGATGGCTATGACTTTAGGATCCCATTTGTCAGGAAGTGATCTCAAGATTTTCTGTACTAAATCAGTATTTGAGTATACCCTGCCAAGACTTTTCAAACCATTAATAATATTTATAAATCTAGCATACATGGCAGAAATACTTTCATTAGGCTCCATCTTAAATAGTTCATAATTGTGCACTAAAAGATTGATCTTTGAAGTTTTCACTTGAGAAGTTCCTTCGTGGGTCACCTCAAGTTTATCCCAAATTTCCTTCGCTGAAGAGCAAATGGAAATTCGATTAAACTCGTTTGAATCCAAAGCACAGTAAAGCAAGTTCATTGCTTTGGCATTCAATTCCCCTAATTTCATGTCGTGTTCATCCCAGTCCTCTTCAGGTTTAGGGACATCCATGCCATCAACTTTGGTCATGGGGATACTTGGCCCTTTAAGAATGACCTTCCATAATTGAAAATCAATAGCTTGGATATAGATTTTCATTCATGCTTTCCAATATACATAATTTGTGCCTGTGAATAGTGGAGGTCTATTAGTTGATTGGCCTTCTGCTAAGGACGTACTCATTGGATGAGCCATCAAACTTTACTCTAATGTATTCAGAGATACTGCTCTGATACCAGTTATTGCCCAGGTGGCTACCCAAGAGGGGTGTGAATTGGAAATTTTAAAAATTTAAGGCAAGTAATGTGCAATTACAAATTTCTTAGAAGGTGTTGGGTGCTATGACAAAGTTATAAGTTGTAGAAGCTAAAAGGAATAAAAAAAGGCACAACACAAATATACCAAATTTATAGTGGCTCGGAGCAACCCAGCTCGAACATCCACTACCCAAGATACCACTTGGGATTGCCACTATATTCACACCCGAATACAGTAGGATTGTTTTACAGGATCATAATCTAAAACCTCTATACTTTGGTTTTACGGGATCACCAAAGAAAACCTAACACCCTTTGGTTTTAACAGGCTCATCAAAGAAACCTAACTTGGTTTTACCAAGATCACCAAGAACCCAACACTTGATTTTTAATAAGGCTCACTAAGAACCTATTTGGTTTTTCAACTGGGCTCACCAATAACCCAACAATTCAAAAATGAATTGAAAGAAATGCAACAAAAATGACAAACTCAATTTGTCGGATAGTTGCCGGCGTAGCTTGATTAAAGTCCACTTGAATGCACTTGAATAGGCTTTAATTGCTTCAATGGCTTCTTCCCAAAGTTGCTTCAAACTGAAAATCAGAGTTGGTGAAGTCTTGAAGTCTAGCTTGAATGCTCTTGTGCTCTTTTTGCTGTTGGTAGGTAGAATATTCAATAAAGCTCTCTTAACTTTGAAGAACTTTTCAAAGACTTATCTTGTATATTTTTGGATGTTCAAATCCTTCAAATATAAGGTCCTCCATCACTCCAAGGTAGTTAGAGATGTTCTTGACCGTTGGGATGTGACTTGTGACCGTAGGATCACTTTTTGGCATTCAAAAATAAATTCTGGAACTAGCCGTTAGATACCTGGAAATGATGTTTGAGTCGGCTCGGATTCTCTCGAGTCGGCTCAGATCCTTCGAGTCGATAGGTCAAGTTGCCAAATCTTCAGTGCAGTCGGCTCATTGTCTCAGGGTGCAAAACATCACTCTGGATGAGTCGGCTCTTGATAGCTTGGGTCGGCTCAAACATCTTTCTTTGAAAAACTTAAACTCGAGGAGTCGGCTCTTTTCAGCTCGGGTCAGCTCTTTTTCTCAGGTTCGGAAATCCTCACTCTAGAAGAGTCGGTTCGATGTAGTTCAGGTCGGCTCTCTTTCTCAGGCTTTCAAAATTAGGTATGGCAGAGTCGGCTCTTTCTGGTTCGGGTCGGCTCGCCTGGTTGTTCTTAGAAATCTTCAGAAATTGGACTCTGGAAGAGTCAGCTCGGACTAATTCCAGTCGACTCGGATTCATTAGAGTCAGCTTGGTTACCTTCAAGTTGGCTCGGATTGCTGCGTTCCAGAATCCTTGTTGCATGCCAGTGAATGGAGTTGGCTCTTCAACAAGTTGGGTCAGCTCGAGTATCTTCTTCAGGATTTTTTACACTTGAACTTAAATAAAAATTCTTACCAACTCTTTACATTTTCAAGCATACAAACTCAAAACTAATTTCAAGGCACACATACACAGAAGTAACCCTTTTTATATGAATTCTTTCCTTAGCTTTTTCATTGGGTTCTTCTTTACAAAAACTTATTACAACACAACTCAAATAAGAAAACAGAGATGTAGGACAAGAAAACAGAGGTGTAGGAGTAGAAGTTTGAATATTTAATCCATCTTACAAAAACTTGTAAAATACATGAAGAGTTGTCAGAAATAAATATACATGCTCCAATGTTTGGTTATCATCAAAATTACTTATGGGGTCAACATAGTGAAGCACCCGATCCGAGTACTTAAAGAAAAACTAAGTCCTAACCATGCTCTGATACCAAACATGATGCGGGACTAAGATGCATGCAAGTGATTCTTTGTTGTTTTTTTTGTTTTAATGGATTGACCAATTCCCGAAATCAAACTAAGAACAGATCTAGAGATTTGCATAATAACAAGAAACTCTAGCATGCAGACGTAGACCCTAAATAATGATAAAGAAGGACCCTGGGATTGAGAAACCATGGTAGGACTTAGCTCTAAATCAATACCCTACTCAGGAGATTAGGGAGTGCAAACCTTTTGAAATTTTGAAGCGCCCGATGTCGAGTTCGCTCACACTCATGGATGTGGCTTGGAAGATCGATCCCTCGACCCTGTAGATTCATTGGCTTTCCGTCAAATGGTCGTGAAGGCAAGGTAGGCCTACTCCTTTGTTCATGGTACCGAAAGGACCTGCAAGCAACCTAGAAACGAGTTAGAAAAACAAGAAGGCATAAGATAGAAAAGAGATGAAGGGAAAAGAAGTTGAGGGTGGCGATCAAGAGGGGTTCTTCTTATTGGGCATCCAAGAAGAGCTTCCAGTGGGGCATCCCAGCTTGGGAGGTGGATTGCTGGCTTGCGTAGGAAGAAGATACTCAGAGCCTCACACCCCTCGATGTTCTGAAGAACAAAGGCTCACTCTCTCACAGAGTTCCAAGTCACAAGACAAGGGCTAAAGAAAAGAAAATTTCAGATTTTTTTCATTCATCATCAATCATCAATCCTTACAAGAGAGTTAGGACCATATTTATAAGCTCCCAATCCCTCATTTGAATTTAAAATTTGAAAAAAGGAGATACAAACTTGTTTTGGGAAAAGAAAGGAGGTGGTTGTCTCCATGAATCAAGGGCGCCCAACTTTGAATTTTGAATTCCTCTTCATGAAGCTTTGGCCGACCATGAATGCTAGGCTTGATTCTTGGTGATATGACTTGATATGTGGAGTGGAGTGAGGAGGGCTGTTTGCTTGAATCAAGGGGGCGCCCACTTAGAGTTTGAATTTGAATTTTTTTTTTCATCATGAAATTTGGTCGTCCAAGGTGTTTGACATGGCATTGGTAATGTGGCACTCCCATGACACATGGCTTTGGTGACATGGGGCTCCCATGACATGTGGCATTGGTGATGTGGCACTCTCCATGGCTTGGAAGATGAGTTGGAAATCCTAGCTTGGCATGGAGGAGAAGTGGCTTGATTTGGCTTGACTTGTTTGCTCACTAATGGACCCACTTCAAATTAGCTTAAACCCATCTTCAAATTGACTAGAGATTGTGAACCAACTTGGCTAATTATAGGACCAATTGATCCTAACTTGACCAAATTGGCCAAGTTACAAGACTAAACCAAAATTGAAATCAACTAGATACTAATTACATGACTCGAATGCAAATTACTCAGGCTTAAGTATCTTAAGCCTTATTATAGGACCCAAAAAAGACCAAGAACCCTAATAAAAAATCCATAGAGAGTTGAGGAACCTCTGTCTAATCCTGGTGCCTGCACCATGGGGCCTCTTTGCCAGCTCCTCACGAGACCTCACCATCGATGATCGCTTGCGGGTCATCTACCTGAGTCGATCGATGGAAAAATTCAGGGAGAACTTAGTAACTATACCGTGGAAGTGATATAATATAATAAAGGAAGAAATGGCCCTAAAGGAGTTTGGGATAAGCTGGGCCAGAACTAACCTATAGTGGTCCAAGAAAGACAAGATAAAGGGATGAAGAGGGAGCTGAAAGCCAGCAAGAAAAAAATCTTCGTACATGGCGACTTGGCCTGGCCCACTTGAGGTGACATGCTCCCCCGTGTCTAGGGTCGAGATTCGGATGAAATCTAGAATCCCATAGATGCCCCAAAGATGTAGGGCATCCATCCTCATCATCATCGAGGTGACCCCAGACGGACCGGCCTTGTCCAAGATTGAAGATGAAGGAGGGGGAGGTAAGTACTAGGTGTTGGGATCCACCATCTGGTAGGGACCCTGGGGGATCCTAAATGGAACATCCTCCTCCTCACTACCCGAGGAAGGAGGCGCCACCCGTGACGGCTCCACCATGCTGGGGCGGGCCGGGGGATGCCCTTGGGGATGGTGATCACTTCCAGAAGAACTCATGGAGGAGGAAAGGAAGAAGCAAAGGAAAGAGGAAAAATCAAGGGATAGGGGATGCTCCCTTGGTGCAAATAGGAAGGGAAGGCAATGGAAGAGGAAAACTAACCTGCAAAGGACTCTAGGTCGAGGGTTGTAGATTTGGGTGTGGAGCTCCCTTCTTTCTTCTCCATTCCTCCCTTTTTGCTCGAAGGTCTTTGAAAATAAATGAAAGGATGAGACATTTATCTGAAAGAGATGGAGAAACCCCCTTTCAAGCTGAACTAGCCGATCGATGTGGCCCTTGCCCCGCCAGCCAATGAGGTTTGGACACGTGTCGACCCCCCCACTGGTTGGGGTGCTTCGATTCATGAAATGATGCATCAGAAAGCATAAAGGCATCACTCTGGGTCATCACTTCTGCTGACATGGTGCCCCTTAATTGGTGCGGGCATGATTTGCGAATCATTAGTGGTCATGATATTTAATGGCATGGGTGTGGTGGTCCTTCACGTCAGTAGCATCATTACTCCTTTTGCCCCGAATCCAAGAAGCCATGATGTGCTCGGGGCTCGAGAGTGGGGGGCATCTAATGTGGCAAGCCATTGACATGGCACCCACATCATACATAACTGGTCGATGAGGTGGTGAAGAGCACCACTTGGACTGTCTGAGGTGAGCTCTCGGTAGAGGTTGAGCTCTCATTTGAGGTGAGCTCCTGGTTAAGGTCGAGCTCCTATTCGAAATGAGCTCCCAGTCGAGGTCGAGCTCCCATCCGAGGTAAGCTCCTGATCGAGGTCGAGCTCCCATCCGAGGTGAGCTCCTGATCGAGGTCGAGCTCCCATCCGAGGTGAGCTCCTGATCGAGGTTGAGCTCTCATCTAAGGTGAGCTCCCGATCGAGGTCTAGCTCCCATCCAAAGTCAAGCTCCTGGTCGAGGTGGAGCTCCCATCCGAGGTGAGCTCCTAGTCAAGGTTGAGCTCCCATCCAAAGTGAGCTCCAGGCCGAGGTTGAGCTCCCATCCAAGGTGAGTTCCCAATCAAAGTTGAGCCCCTAGTCGAGGTTGAGCTCCCGTATGGGATGGGCTCTTAATCGAAGAGAACTTAAGGGTAGTCAAGCCCCTAGCTGGACCAAGCCCCTAGAGGTAGGAAGACATTCCCCTGACCATGACAGGAGGAGCAATGGTAGGCAAAACACGACATAAGGGAGGCCCGGATGGTGATGCCTGAGCATGACGTCACCATCTCTATTGGACCAGCCATAATTCTCTTACAAGACGAGTGCTACACTAGGGCTCCAGGCCCTGCAGCATGTCACTTGCATCTCCTACAAGGCGAGTGCTCCACCAAGATTGCAGGCCCTATTGCACATCACCTGCATCTCTTGTGAGGCCCTATAGCATTCCACCTACATCTCCTACAAGAAGGGTGCTCTAGGTCCTGCAACATGCCATCTGTACTTTCCATAAAAGGAATGCTCTACAGGGCTCCGGCCTTGTACTGCACCATCTGCACCCCTGTAAATGGAAGCACCCAACCAAGGCCCAGATCCTATGGCATGCCACTTGAACCTTCCGTAGGGGATCACCCCATCAAGGGGGGCAGGCTTTGTAGCACATCGGTTGTACCCCCTATAACAAAACATTCTTCCAAGAATCTCGGACCTTGTCTAACAGGGCTTTGAAGAGGTTGTCCCCTTCTGGAGGGGACACTCAAGAAAGGGCATCCAACCATGGCTCCAGACCCGGTCTGGCCAAAGGAATTCCTATATAATGGTAAGAGGGACATCCAGGATGGGGGGGAACCAAGAGAGAGATGATAAGAGTGCAAAGGCAAAGGGCCGAACAGTGGGCAACACCCTAAGCTCCAGTTTTCCTATTCCCTTCTATTTTATTTCCCTCTACATGATAGCATCCCAAGCCTCTGCCATGAGGATCTATTCCTCTTGGTCCCTTATTGACTTGACCATCATAGTGTCCCCACCGGGATCTCCGACCCAAGTCTCTTTTTTTTACAGGATCGATCGGTCTTGAAGGCATGAGGATGAAGAACCTGACACTCCCAAGGAGGCCAGCTTATTCGGGCACATCAGAGTTGCAGGCCATGGCAATCTAGGCGGCAATAATTCCAAATAAGAACAAAAGAATAATTCAGCCCAATAAGGCCCAAAATAGAAGTTGCCAAGGGTTTTGGGATCTGCTTTGAAAGGCATGTGACTTCAATGGTGGCTTTTACATTCGTGCTAATGAACCCAGAAGTAGACTTCAGAAAGAGGAGGCCAACAAGGCTAACGACACAGATAGCTACATGGGCTGTGGCTTAGACAGCAAGATAGCATAGCCATGGGATGCGGCACAGGCAGTGTGGCTCTGGTGGCAGGGTCAAGCATGGTTGCTTGACACAGGTGACACGAGCAACATGATAGCATAGGCAACAGGGATCTTGAAGTTGGAGGTGGGTGGAGGGATTGTGTGGTCGATCATGGAGGGACACCGGTGGTGGGAGATCGGAGTTGTTGGTAGTGGGGAATGGTTGATGGCTACGAGATCAGTGACAGACAAAACCAGCGGCTCTGTTAATAGTGATCGACATTGAAGGATGAAGGATGGAGGGAAGCTGTAGTGATTTTTGATGGGATTGGGTGGACGGGAGGCAGAGTGGAGGGGTGTTCGACCTGGGTGAAGGCTGATGATGGCAAGATTGATGACGTCTCAAGCTAGTTGAGGGCATAAGCGAGAGGATGTGGAGGCCATGGGAGACCTGGGAAGGTGGGAGATCGATAGTGGTGGTGGATGATAGGGTTGGGCAGCAACAGATGGTGGGGAGTGGAGGTTTACGATGGAGGCTATTTGGTGGTGAGAGGTCAGTGGAGTCGGGATGAGCATTGACAGTATGTTGGTGGATAGGGTGAGTAAAGAAAGGGGCTCACAGGTGGGATTAAAGTAGAAACATGATCTTAATCACTTTAGAATAGTAGGGAGAAGAGGAATAGGAGGAAGAAGAAGAACACATAATAAATAGCAGAGGAAGGAGAAGAGGAGGGAGAAGAAGAAGAAAAGAGAAGGAGAGAAAGAGAACAAGGAATAGAAGAGAACCATAAGGATAGAAGAAATCTTAAATTTTTTATTCACTTCTCGATGATTTCTTAATAACAAAGACCCTTTAAATAAACTCTGGACCCCAACAACCTAGAGACCAATTCTATCAAAACTTTAAGACTTCAGATTAATCTAAAACAAATAGACTAATCTAAAATAAATTAAAAAAATCTAAACCAATCTAGTTCCATGCTCTAAGATCCATGCATGAGCTAGATATAAGAAAATAAACCCAATCCCCATACATCTAGAAAAAAATAAAAATAAATACATATGTCTGCTCCAAAAAAAATACTGGGAATGCATCAAAATCCATACTGGATGATGTCGTCACCATACCTGGTACCATTTGAGTAGTTTGGTAATAATGACATGAATCAAAAATCATAATCCAGCCCCAAGTGCATCTTCATGCAATGCCATGCAGGTCACCGACCCCATGGTCATCCTCTTAGAAAGTCACGATTTCTCAAGCCTAAATGACATCGAAATAGCATAGTCCTCTTGGATCTTCATCAAATTATCCTCACCCATAATGGACTAAACTACCTTAGGAGTTTCCTTAACCACCATCAATCTTGATGCAAAACTCCAAGAACACAATAGAGAAGCAAAAATAGAAAGGCAAGGGAAGAAGAAAGAAAGGGAAAAGCCACCATTTTCACTGTAGCATCTCCCATGGCAGTAAGCTTCCTTGGTAGCGTAGACTTTAGGCTTTCTCTATCAAGTAGACTAGCAATGATGGATAGCAAAAATAGAAGGATTGTAGCCCTCTCCTTCTCTTTTTGAAGATATGGCCCATAGCAGCAGTCTAGATGTCACTACATTTGGTGATGGACCGTTGATAAGTTTATTAAATATCCCAAATTAAGTATTAAAATAAATATTAATTGATATATAAGTCTTAAAAATTAATATTTTTATTAGTATTTTATAGAAAAGGAGTTAATGGATGGAAAGAACTCGATTTTTGAAATCTAACGGTATAAACGACACTCAAATTGAAGTTCAAACGGAGTTGGAATCAAGAAAAAATCACCAAATCAAGAAAATACATATTTAAAGCAACCGATCCACCATGGACTGACCGCTCGATACACGGGAGGCGGGGTGCGGTCCAGCACTAGTGTCATCCAGTTTATTATCATGGTATAAAATCATGCACGATTCTTGGCGTGAGATGGCTGGGCACTACCATTTACCGGGCACTGATTAGTGGTTTAGATCTATCAGATCAAAGATCCAATAGCCAGGAATTTGGCCGACCTGATAAAAAAATAACTCATGTGATATAACCTGATCTATGCTGATCAATGGCTATAATTCAATTCGATTAAAGATCAGATAGTCCATATTGATGCCAACCATAGGAAGGAGTGTAATAGTTGATCTTGCATGATTTTTTGCATGATTTGAGGAATGTGATGCAAAATGGATGGCTGAGAAGATTTTTTAAAATATAAGGCCAGTTTTAATGCAAATTGACTCCAAATTTGATCGAGAGAAAGCTCTTGATGAGATTTAAAAGAAGACCCTAGTAGTAGTCCATGCATCAGCTTTTGCAGCAAAGTTTTATTTACTTGTTATTTTGTTTTCTTGTTTAGATCTTGTGTTAGGCTTGGGAAAGGGGAGAATTATGGAGGAGATGCTGGTAGTAGCGATGTATGGCTATACTCCTTCAACCTAGGATGAAGTTGAAGCCTGTAGTCAGGTTTTTATTTTTATTTTGTACTTAAATTTCATGCAATAAAGTTTCTGCTTTTATTGTTCATATCTTTTGATTTATTTCACTAATGGAGGTTTTGATCTAACATATACGACCTATACCCTTTATCGATATGCAATAATTTCTGGATATGGTACGTGCTTAATAGAGATAGCTCATAGCATGGTGGATTAGATCCCTAATCTTGTAATTAAAATTAGATAGTTTATATTCTAAATGGATGTTCCATGATCTTTGGATATGGTCTGTACCTAACAAGAGATAAATTATACTAATATTTAATTTGTAAGTATTATTGATATTGCAATATGAAGAAAGAAAATAAAATCTATTTATATGGAGGCTTTGGATTCCTGGGTTACTTCTCTTGATCTTTTTAATCAATCAATTTACAATCGCTTTCTTTAATCAATTATTTTTATTCTAATCTTTATACAATCCATCTTTCTTTACTTTCTTCAAGAAACAATTATCCTTGATCCCTGATCCTTGCTCACCTAGCTATATAGTGAGTTAGATTTATTTTTAACCACCCTAGCTATTGCCAAGGATCTAGGTACAATTATTTTACGAAAAAAATATATACATATATTTCTTTTAATTTCAGTTATTGCTCTCTTTAGTTTTATTACCTTCTTTGTTTTAGCTGCCTTATTTTTTATTTCCTTCTATTTTTGCTAGTAGATCAAAAAAAAATTTCTTTCCTTCTTTTCACAAGTCAACTGCTAACCTAATTAACCTTTTCTTTTAATTTAACTATCTTAAATAATCCAAAAGAAAAAAAGATATCATTCCATAATACTTAATTAATTTAAGGAAATAAATAATAAACCTTAAAATATTTTTATTTTTTTTGGACACCTTATTTTTTGCATTGCATACTCATAAAATATCTTTAGGGCATAAACCCCTAAACAACATTAGGTGGAGATTTCATCACCCTTCCTTGGCCCATAAACCACCATCCTTCATACTACAAACCTAAGCCTTTAATATAAAATAAATTAGACTTGACCCTAGGACATTCAAGCTCATTAGGATAAGGCATTTGAAAGAGTTGGACCGAGTGAAGATTTGCTGGTCAGCTAGTATCTAGGAAAGGGGTTTAAGGATAATGTAGCCCTGAAGGAAAGTGATTTTTAATTGGTTCCATTGATTGACCTAGCCAATTTATTTGGTATCTAAGGAAGCAACGGGGGGACCCCCACCAACCTTACCCTTACCTGGCCAGTCAGTTAGTTAGTCTTTGACATGGAGAGCTCCAAGGTAGCCTTGGCACTTAGGAGGTATCTAGAGATATGATAACTCTAGGATAGAGAGTCCATTATTTGACAACTTATTCCAGTAGAACTTTAATCTAATTAAAATACTCTCTTTATCTATCTAGATTTTGGACTCCTTAGATTCTCACTTTTAGAACTCTTCCCCCTCTTTCTTAGAGATGGCAACAAAATCCAAACCCATGGATCCTGACCCAGTCAGACCCGATTAGATCGGGTAGTCAATGCTTTGACGGGTTTGGGTAAAACCCAAATGCTTAACTTTAGATTTGGATTGGGTCAGGATAGATATATACCCAACCAAAACCCAACCTGAACTATTTTAATATTTTAATATATATAATTAATATATATATATAATATTCTTCATGATCATTATAATCAATCATTAGTAATAATGATTAATTATTTATGGGTGGATAGGATGAAGAATGATGTTGCTACTAAGGATTAATCAAGAATTATTCTTTAAATCATTTTAGAACTTGGAATATAGAGTTATATATGATTTTAAATTATGTTTATGTCTTTATTTACTTTAGAGGTATTGAACTAAGTATTGTTAAATTCTATTTGTCTAAGATAATTTAAATTTTATTTTGATTGAATATGGAACTAAGTATTGTTGAACTAAAAATATAGTTAAATCTTATTTGTTTAAGGTATATATGATTACTGAAATGGTAGATGGCTTTAGAGTTGACAAAAATGAAAAAAATACTCAATGTGACTCATTTAGGTTTAGGCCGGGTAAACTTGCATTACCCAATACCTGGTTAAGATGGGTTTGGATAAAAAACCCCAGTCCTGATAGTATTTGGATTTGGGTAGTTAGAAACCTGGCTCGAACCTGGCCCATTGCCATCCCTACTTTTTCTTCCTTCCTCTTCTCCCCTTTTCATTCAAAAAAACCAAAAAAAAATTCAAAATTGTAACTTGGAAAAGAGAGTCTGGTCGACTAGTGAGAATAGATCTAAACCCTATCCTTGATCAAAAAAATTTAAAGTTAACCATGGAAGAATTAAGACATCCCCTAAGCTTGAGAGGCTACTACTACCAGATTGGATCTGCCCAACCATCGTGCATTCGACTATCCCAAACTAATGCTACCAATTTTGAGATTAATTCTCAAATTAACAATATGCTCTCCAAATTCACTGGAATTGAGGATGCCTACATTTTCATTAGAGAATTTGAGGAAGTGTGTGATATTATGATAATACGTGAACTCTTGGAAGATGCTATTAAAATTAGGCTAATTAATTTCACCTTAAGAAAAATGCCAAGATATGGATATATAGTTAACCTACTTAGTCAATCACAACATGGGAGGGCTTTGTGAAAACGTTCTTGAGAAAGTTTTTCCCATACCATAAAATAGCCAATTAAGAAATGAGATTATCCAATTTTATCAATTAGGGGGAGAGCTCTTCTAGAAATGCCTAGACTGTTTTAAGAACATTTTGAGCTAGTGTCTACACCATAAGATAGAGACTTGGAGGTTATGCTAAACCTTTTATGAAGGTCTAAAACCAAATTCTAGAACCATGCTCGAGTTGATGTATTAGGGTGATTTTATGCAGAAACCATCCAATGAACTTGGCAATTTCTAGGGGATTTAGCAGAAGAGAGCCTTCAGTGAGAGGGAACTAGGAAATCTAAAAAACACACCATCAAGAGATGGAATACACCAAATCTCAGCATCCATAGCCGAAGAGGCTCAGATGGCATCCTTGATTTGTAGGATAGAGCAAGTCTTGAAACTCAAGAGACAAGTCTCTATAAATCAAATAAATAAAGTACCTGCACCTGTATGTAATGGATGTAATGATCTAGGACATGTAGTAGAAGAGTGTCCCCACTTCATAACATAAACTGGAAATGGTTGTGCACAAGTAAGTGCAGCCTATTAAAGAATGATCAATAACCCCTATGCACCAACCTATAACCTAGGGTAGAGGAACCATCCAAACTTTTTCTGGTCACAAGGTCCTAATGTAGGTCATCCTACTTCAACCAGCCTAACCCAAGGCTCATCCTACATGAAACAACCCACTAGTCAATGATAACAAAAAAAAATTTAGTTATCTAGAGAAAGCCCTAGAAACTCTAGCTAAATCCCAAATTGACACCCATACTACCTTGAATAACTTTATGTAGAGCACAGCTTAATAGTTATCCTTTAATACTCAGGCTATAGCTCATTTGGAGATGCAAGTAGGTCAATTAGCCATAACTATAAGTGAGAGAAAATGGGGTAAACTATCGAGTCAGCCCAAGGCTAACCTTAGAAATCCAAATAATCAAGGATCGAAACAGGAAACCTAGATTAACCAATTAAATGCTATTCATACATTAAGATCTAGAAGGTAGATAGATAACCAGGTGGGTATGTCTAAATAAGAAGAATTAGACAACTGATTGAGCAGGGTCAATTTGAAGCATCGAAGGCATCAGAACCTAATGTAATATTCAACCCACCAGCTGAGCCTTTGCTAGAATTCGATGAACCAAAGATCAGGGTTGTAGCATTATTTCTAGATAGACTTAAATCCAACCAAACTTCAATTCAATTAGATAAGATTTTGGAGGTCTTTAAGCAAGTTAAAGTAAATATTCTTTTATTGGATATGATTCAACAGGTCTCGACTTATATTAAATTTCTTAAGGACCTATGTACCAAGAAGAAGACCACCAATATACTCAAGAGAGCTTTCCTGGTAGCTAGTGTGAGCTCTTACCTATCAAACCACATGCCAGTAAAATACAAACATCTAGGATCACCCACTATTTTTGCATTGTAGGAAACACCCTTATTAATAGGGCTTTGTTAGACTTAGGAGCAAGTGTCAATATATTGCCATATTCAGTATACATGCAATTTGAAAGAAAAGTATCCTAAAAGCCAATCTTTGTAAGGATATTTTTGTAATCTTCCAACTCTTGTATGACATTAATAAAAGACATTTTGTTTCTTCATACTGCTATGTCTTATTTAAAGATTATGATGAACCCCATGGATTAGGGCAAAAAAATTAGGGTTATGATGAAGATCATGATGGTGAGACCTAAGTTCCTATAAACCTTAATCTAAAATGTTCCTAGTCGTTGGATCATCGATTCAGGGATCGATGCTTCCAGAAAGACTAGCTTATCCTATGTATGCTTGATGGAGAGGGTGGTTGGTCTCACAGCCACTAGTATAGAGATACTAATACAAGGATAAGGGTGCTTATTAGGTATGAGTTCACTGAACTGATCTGCACTGAGAATATCTTATGAAAGTCTTACTACTTATCAACAGATAGTTCTCATAGTGGAAGTTGTGCAACTGATCTTTAGACTTGAGATCACCATGGTTCTTTATACACACTAAGCTATGTTTTGGCTCATACTCATTCATGGCATTGAGTCATGTACAGGGTGTTCTCGGATATGGTGGAAGGTGTATGAAGGATGTGAGTGGATCAACAATGAATCGATCATTCCTAGTAAGAGAAAATGTTATCCCATGTAATCTCTTTGATTGATGACTCAGGGAGTCTTTGATAAAAGCAGGATGAGATTAAAAATATTTTCTAATCAATCATCAGCAGAGTCTTCATTATCGAATAGAGATTCAAAATGACTAAGTGCTCGGGTTTGACAATTATCCATACTCATCACTTATTCGAGATAAAGGATGATCGAAAGATTGAATTGCATGGTAACTTTCCACTGAAGGGTATTTTGATATTTTTCACCAAATTCCACATCTTTCAGGTAGGCATGACATGTTGCTAGACATCAATTATGTCTTGTAGATTTTCATGAATCAATTTGATTGGACTCATGAGTCAATTCGAAAACTAGTTTGAATTAGCAACTTAGGTCAGCTTAATTTGACCTAATTAGGTCAATCGGATTCGATTGGATCGAATTGGCTTGGACCTAAACCTAATTAAAGGGGCATAGAAGGACCAAGAGTCCTTCTGCTTTTTATTCACCTTTTAGGTGATAAAGCTCTTTTAACCCTCTTTCATATGACACCCATATCGGGTATATTTTGATCGGTCAAAGAAGTGAAATGGCATGGAGAAAGGATGGTGCACAAAGTGAAGAGTCGTGACTCTTCACTTTGGCACATAGAATCATAACCAGAAATCCTTCTATTTGAAGGCTTCTTGGTTAATCGACACTTCTCTTGGAGTCTCACTTTCCATGGCCTTTCATTGACTGGTCAATTACCATATGGCAAGGGGGGAGTGTGCTGGAATTGTGAAGAGATGCAAAGGTCTCTCTTGGTGCATGAATAGTCATATACATTCACTCATAAGACTCCTTTGTGAAGAGTCTTATTTGATCTTTTGAATGACTTATCAAGGGTAGATAAGAAGACATATCTGGCACCTCTCCATCTCCTATTTAAAGCCTTTGATGTTTATGCCGAAGGTATGATCTGATCCTTTCTTTCCTACATTCTTACACTCTGCCATTTTTGTCTTCCTTGTCTCTTCCTTCCTTTATTCGGACATAGGTTTTGCCTTAAGACAAGTCCACTATTTTAAGACAAGGGTTTAGGAAGAGAATTAGAAAGTGATAAAGAGAGTGAAGAAAAGTTTTGAAGAGGGCTCAGAGTGCTCTACTGGTGGCAAGGGTCTGAGCAAGAAAGGAGAGACTGCCAAAGAAAGAAAGGCCATTGGAAGAGTTCCAGTGGATCAAGAAACCTACTAAGGAGTGGTTCCTAGGTTCAATTCCTATATGGATCACCTTTGGAGGGCATGCACTTGTATGCCTAGTGGAAGGAAGAAGGAATTAGAATTCCAGGTATTTTTTCAAACCTTGTTTGAATGACTTGTTAATTGTAATAAATAAGGGATCTTGGGCTTAGGGTTTATAGTTGTTTGGAGTTTCAAAATAAAAATTTTGAAATCCATTCTTCTGCTGTACCATCGAAATCCAACACAATTAGGGTTAGGAGAACTAAAGCCCATGGCAATGACCTTACAACTGGCAGATCGATCTTTAAAAGTACTAAGGAGAATAGTAGAGGATGTGTTGATTAAAATTAATGACTTTATTTATCTGGTAGATTTTATAATTCTAGAAATTGAATTGGAAATGAACCCAAAGAGTCATATCCTAGTTATATTTGGTAGACCATTTTTGGCCATGGCTAATGCCCAAATCAATTATCGAAATGGACTAATGAAACTTTCCTTTGGGACATGTCAATCGATCTAAATATTTTTAATCTCACCAATATAAATCAAATGAGCAACTTGAATTGTGTTTAGGATAATGTCTATGATCCAATTGACCTTAGTGATGAAGAGCTTAACTTAGAACTCTGGATGAACCAAGATCAGGAGGAAGTTAATGAGGTTGCTATAATTAATGGAAAATTAAGATGAGAACCTCCAATTGAACTACTCGAGGCAATATCCGAACTAGTGCCCAAATCATCAATGGAGGAAGTACCCAAATTGGAACTAAAACCACTTATGAAGTATCTCAAATATGCATATCTAGGTCCTTCAGAAACCTTGCCAGTGATCATTTCAGTAAACCTAGACTCCATGCAAGAGGAGGAATTATTAAATGTCCTTAGAGAAAATAGGAAAGCTTTAGGATGAATCATGGCTGATATAAAGGAGATCTGCCCCTTGATTATTCAACATAGGATTTACTTATGGAAGGAAGCCAAGCCTACAAGAGACCCCCAAGGGAGACTCAACCCAGCCATGAAAGAAGTAGTGAAGAAATAAATTATAAAACTCCATGACAATGACATAATTTATCCAATTTTAGATAATTCTTGGATAAGTCCTGTGTAAGTGGTACCAAAAAAGTTAGGAGTCACTGTAATCCAAAATGACAATAATGAACTAGTCCCAACTAGAATTCAAACTAGATGGAGGGTTTCCATCGACTACAGAAAACTAAATGTAGCCACTAGGAAGGACCATTTCCCTCTATCCTTTATAGATCAAATGCTAGAATGATAAGCTGGGCATGACTTTTACTATTTTCTGGATGGTTGCTCTGGTTATAATCAAATTGCTATAGCTCTAGAAGATCAAGAAAAGATGACATTTACCTATCCATATGGAACCTTCGCTTATAGATGTATGCCCTTTGGCTTATGAAATGTACCATCCATTTTTCAAAGGTGCATAGTTAGTATTTTCTCAGACATGGTCAAACGATTTCTTAAGATTTTTATGGATGACTTTTTCATCTTTGGATCTACTTTTTCTGAATGCCTATATCATCTTAGATTAGTTTTAGAGAGGTGTAAGAAAAAGTATCTAGTACTAAATTAAAAAAAGTATCAATTTATGGTGAAGGAAGGCATAGTTCTTGGCCTTATGATTTTGAAGAGGGGTATAGAAGTAGATAAAGCCAAGGTAGATCTGATTGCAAATCTTCTCCCACCTAAATCAGTCAAAGAAATTAGATCATTCCTTAGACATGCTAAATTTTATAAGAGATTTATCTAGAATTTTAGCAAAGTGCTAGACCATTAACTAATCTATTAGCCTAAGAAGTCAAATTTGACTTTACATCTGAATATCTCGAGTCTTTTGAATATTTAAAAGAAAAATTAACTTTAGCCCCAATTATTCACCCACCTGTATGGACTTAATCTTTTGAGCTCATGTGTGATGCATCTGATCATGCCATAGGAGTAGTCCTAGGTCAAAGAATTGATAAGCTACCTCGAGTAATCTACTATGCTAGTAAGACTTTAAATGATGCATAGCTCAACTACTCAACTATTGAAAATTTTTTTTAGCTATGATATTTGAATTAGAAAAATTTAGGTCTTATTTAGTAGGATCTCACATAATCATCTATACTGATCACTCAGCCATTAGGTGTCTTCTTTCAAAGAAAGATGCTAAGGCATGCTTAATCTAATAGATTCTACTCTTACAAGAATTTGACCTAGAGATCAAGGATAAAAAAGGTACTGAAAATATAACGGTTGATCATCTATCTAGGATAGCAATCACACCCACCAAAGATTTACATGTCAATGAGTTCTTTCCTAATGAACGACTTATGTTTGTTACCACAGAACCATGGTATGCTAACATAGTTATTACTTAGCCACCGGTGAAATCCGATGCACTAGAATACTCAGGACAAAAATTAATTTTTCTTTCAAGTAAGATACTTTATTTTTCCAAGTAAAATACTTTATTTGGAATGATCTATATTTATTTAAATAATTTCCTAACCTAATTATTAGAAGATGCATCCCAGATCAAGAAGTTAGGAGCATATTATCCTTTTGCTATGACCAAGCTTGTAGTAGTCATTTTGGAGCTAAAAAGACAGTGACAAAGGTGCTCTAATATGGATTCTATTGGCCTAACCTATTTAAATATGCTTAAGAATATTGTAAAGTTGTGTTAGATGCTAGCAAATAGGCTAGATCATAAAGAGAGATACGATGCTTATGAATCCAATCCTAATTGTAATTTTTTTTTATGTATTAGGAATTGACTTCGTGGGACCGTTTCCAAAATCTTTTGAAAACAAATATATTTTAGGAGCCATAGATTATGTCTCCAAGTGAGTAGAGGCAATATCTTGTAAAACCAATGATAACAAAATTATTGTAAAATTTCTTAAGGAACATATCCTCTCCCACTTTGGTATTCCAAGGGCTATCATCAATGACTGCGAAACATAGTCTATAATCAATCCTTTGCATCATTAATAAAAAAGTATAATATTATCCATAAGATGGCCACACCCTATCATCTACAAATAAGTGGGCAAGTAAAAGTTTTCAATTGATAAATCAAACAAATTCTAGAGAAGACAGTGAGCTCCAATAGTAAAGATTAATCATTGAAGCTAGTGGATGCGCTATAGGCATATCACACTGCCTTCAAGACTAACTTAGGAATGTCTTCATATATGTTTGTATTTGGTACGGCATGTCACTTGCTAATAGAATTAGAACATAAGATGATGTGGGCCATAAAATAATTGAACATGGATTTGGACATAGCTGGAGGCCAGAGAAAACTATACATAAATGAACTTGAGAAAATTAGGAACGGAGCAATGAGAATGCTAAAATTTATAAGAAAAGAACTAAAGCCTTCTATGATGAAGTTATTTTTAGAAAATCTTTAACTCGTGGACTAAAAGTCCTCTTATATAATTCAAAGCTTCATCTATTCCCAAGGAAATTAAGATATAGATGGACTAGACCCTACATAGTGAAAGAAGTCTTCTGGTATGGAGCCATAGAAATTGAAAATTCAAGTAATGGTGCCATCTTCAAAGTTAATGGATAATACCTAAAACCATTCTTAGAATTAGCCACTGAAGAAGTTGAGAAGGCTATGACTTTACATGAACCAGAGTAAGTCATGACATCTAGCTGAAGATATTAAACTTAGCACTTTTTGGAAGGCAACCTAAATTTTTATTATTTTGCTAACTTTTATTTTAATGATTTTTAGGAATAATGGACTGCTCCATATGGCCATTCCTAGTAATACATGATGTATATCTTGCTCAGGTGGTATCTCTCCATGTTTCATCTGTCATCTTTTTCCTTTCTCCATTAAGGATAATGAAAATTAAGTTAAGGATAGGGAAAAATATTTTGAAAAATTTTTGAAAAATATTTTAAAAATACTTTAAAATATCTTAAAAAACTTTGAAGAATTATTATAGAAGAAATTTTTATAAATCATGTGTTACAAAAGAAATTCTTGAACAAAATAGACTAGAAAAGGTAATAGATTTAGAAAGTATTTTATAATGACTATGGCAAGTCAAGGAGTAGACTAGCAGGTTAGACTTTTAGTTACTTAGGTTATCTAAAGACTATTAGCTCTTTCATCGCACATGCACATTGACAAGATAAAGTAGGTATTAGTTGTAAGGTCAATTGAAGATTCAGTTATTATTAAAAAATTGATAATTGATATATATCTCATTTAAAAAAACTTGAATTCAAGGAAAGAGCTACCTGCCTAAAAGAAGGGCAAGTTCTAAACATTGGTTTCTTACCAAGTAACCGAGTACCTTCATTTAGGCAATGTAAAGATGCCACTATTTTTTTATAAAAAAATTAGATGGTGTGAAAGCTATCTCATTTCATGTGCTTAATTTAGAGGTGTATAAACAATTAACCAAAGTAAATAGTAAATGAAAATATAATTGTTCTTTACAAGCTAGTACCAAAATGCTTAGTTGGCCATCATAACACAAGTGTTGTAGATTTTTGGGTGAATTCTAAGGAAGTTTTTAATAGTACTGACTATGAAATTTACTTTAAAAACTCAATACTTAGTGATACTAGCTTACTTTTTTCAACTTTAATCCTAGATCTAATTTGATAAAAGAAGATCTTAATGACATATGGTTATAAATTAATTACATTGCTAAGGGACTAGCAATGAATAAGTTAGGGGATATGATAAGTATATTAAATATTTCAAATTAAGCATTAAAATAAATATTAATTGATCTATATTTCTTAAAACTTGATACTTTTATTAGTGTTTTATAGAAAAGGAGTCCATTGATGGAAAGAGCTTGATTTTCTGAATCTAACGGTGTAAATGACACTCAAATCAAAGTTCAAATAGAACCAAAATCAATAAAAAATATCAAACTAAGATAAATACACATTTTAAAGCATCTGGTCCACCATGGATCGGCCACTTGGTACTCAGGAGGCGGGGCGCGGTCCAATGCTATAGTGCTATCCGATTTATTATTGTGGTGTAAAATCATGCACGATTCTTGGTGTGAGATGGCTGGGTGCTACCATGCACCAGGTGCTGATCAACAGTTTAGATCTATCATATCAAAGATCCAATGGCCATGAATTTGGTCGACCTGATAAAGGAAATAATGTGCATGATGCAGCTCGATTTGTGTTGATCAATGGCTAGAATTCAATTCGATTAAAGATCAGACGATCCATATTGATGTTGACCATAGGAAGGAGAGTAATAGCTGATCTCACATGATTTTCAACACGATTTGAGGCCTGTGATGCAGAATGGATGGCTGAGAAGGTTTTTCACAATATAAGACCAATTTTAACTCAGACTGACTCCAAATTTGATTGAAAGAAAGCTCTTGATGAGCTCTATAAGAGGAGGACCAAGGCAGTAGTCCAGGCATCAATTTTTATAGCAAAATTTTATTTACTTATTATTTTATTTTCTTGTTTAGATCTTGTGTTAGTCTTGGGAAAGAGAAAAATTATGGAGGAGATACTGGTGACAGTGATATGCGGCTAGACTCCTTCAACCTAGGATGAAAATGAAGCCTATAGTCAGATTTTTATTTTTTTTTTTGTACTTAAGTTTTAGGCAATAAAGTTTTTGGTTTTATTGTTTATATCTTTTGATCTATTTCACTAATGGAGGTTTTGATCTAACATATACAACTTATATCCTCTATCGACATGCTGTGATCTATGAATATGGTACGTGCCTAAGATAGATAGCTTGTAGTATGGTGGATTAGACCCCTAATCTTATAATTAAAATTAGATAGTTTATATTCTAAACAAACATGTCATGATCTCTGGATACGGTCCATACCTAACAAGAGATAAATTATACTAATATTTAATTTATAAGTATTATTGATATTGCAATATAAAGAAAAGAAAATAAAACCTGTTTTCATGGTGGATTTGGATTCCTGGGTTGCTTCTCTTGTTCTCTTTAATCAATCAATTTAAAATTGCTTTCTTTAATCAATTATTTTTATTCTAATCTTTTCATAATCCATCTTTCCTTACTTTTTTCGAGAAACAATTATGCTTTATCCCTGAGGATATGATCCTTGCTTATCCTAGCTATGTAGTGAGTTAGGTTTATTTTTAACCGTCGTATGACAAACGATCAACCCTAGGGGACACGTGTCCACACCGTAATGGGTGCATCATCCCATGCGAACTGCCATCACTTCGAGCCTCGAACCCCCATCATTGTTGCACCAAGTTATCATGCATGCCATATTAAATGCAAAGGATATGCATGATCTGGCAAGATGTGATGCTTCCAGACCTCTTTGGAGTCACGTGCGATTCACACCATCAGTTTCTATTGCCTCGCCCAAGACATAGCACAACCCCTTGCACACTTCGTTAGCTGGCCCCATGTGCAAGCCACCTATATTGTCCTATCACAGGAATGGAAGTTTAGTGTCAAGCTCCGAGGCCATCGGCCTCTACTCCTATGCCCAAGACAAAGGAGTTTCTTTGTCCTAGGAAGTGGGGGGCATCTGATGCATCTAGAAATCATTGTTCCTACATAGATGCCACAAGGCTCACCATCTCACTTGTCAGCTCAGTTCTAAGCTACTTCATCTGCCATGCCAAACTATTTCACCTACTAGTCTGATGCAACAAGCAAGCACCCAAGGCCTCGACACACAATCTCTGCTATCGTATAAGAAAGCTCCATGTATCCTCCTCCTGTGGGGGCAAGTGACCTCAGATCATGGCTTCCCTAGTGCCAGCCATTCCCCATCAATATGGGCAGCATGCCCAAAGGGCTCGATACCGATATTGGCTACTCTCCATTAATGCGATAGCATGCCTGCCATACAGAGGAGACCCACACCAACTCTACCTACTCCTCCAAGGGCATGTTCTCTATAGTGATGTACTACCACCACTTCCTACATCACATGCCCCATAGGTGCTTGGTACTCCATATACCTTGCTTATAAATTTGTTTCCCAGACCCTCCAAGTAAATCTTTCTCTATGATGAGCAAGCTTCATTGAAGCTTCCCTAGGAAACTCCTCCCTAATGGAGGCTTTTCCTAGCAAGTGTCCTTAAGCATCTATAACTTATTGCAAGACTTTACATTCTCCATATAGCCACCTTAGAGTTTCAATCCTCTGTCCGGGTGCAGGCTTGAACCCCATGCCATACTAGAGCTTTGCCTTGCCTTGCTTAAGCCTTACCTCATCAGGACCTGGCCTTGTTTTGCCAAGGCTCCCCCTTGCTTTACCAAGGCTCCACCTTGCTTCACCAAGGTTTCACCTTGCCTTGCCAAGGCTCCACCTTGCCTCGCCAAGGGTCCATTTTGCCTTGCTTATCTGCTTCCATCTCATCTTGCCAACATTTCACTATTGCATTATTTATGTAGAAGCCATAATTTTCTCTCTTATTCTATTTGCTTCCATATGACGCTGACTTAGGCATCGAAGGGTTCACTACAGGGAACCACCCCAGTATGTCCCCGTAATCAAACTTTCGTGTCTTCTTCATTTTGCAGGTTTCGGGACATCCGAGCCAACTAGAGGAAAATTTAGAGCCATCCGAATCAACAGCCATATCTAGCCATATCAATAACCCTTAGGTAGATGCAACAACCCTGATATAGGTTCCCTAGCACATGGAGATTGGGACCTCCATTCAGCAACACAACCTTCAAAAAGGACTAAAATATGCCCTAAAGCCCCCCAGTTAGATGGACCTTTGATCCATTGAAACCTTTAGTCCTGAGGACCTTTGGTCCTCACATTGGCCACTAGGCTGACCCTAAACCCTTGAAGAAAAAACAAAGATCTATCATGATTTAATATACTATAAGTTGGCTGAAGGGATAGCCATTGATGCTTATTTCCATGCACAGCTTAGTGTGGACAAATAGCCAAATCCTGTAATTCATGGTAAATCCCTGTAATTAAAGAAATGTGACTGGTTTTAGGCTACAGTCACTGTTATCATTAAGGATAGCAGCTGGTGACATTAACAGGACAAAGGTTTTATTAAATGGAAGGTGGACATTCCATACAAACGGGATGATTCCTCAGATTTCCTGATAGAATCTGGTTTCCACTCAAATCCTACCAACCCATTAAGGTATTTCATATCCTATTGCCTAGGTGGCTTCCCAAGAGGGGGGTGAATTGGGATTAAAAACTTTTGCAAGTATGTGCACTTTGAAATTCTTTTAGTGTAGAAGTGAAGTGTGCAAAGCGGAAGTAAATAAGTTGAAGCAATAAAGCAATGAAAGCACAATCACAAACACTAAGAAGTAGAGTGGTTCGGAGCAACCGGCTCCTACATCCACTACCCAAGGACCACTTGGGATTTTCACTATATCCCCCAACCGGAATACAGTCAGATTGTTTTACTAGGCTCACAATCCAAACCTATACACTTTGGTTTTACTGGGATCACCAAAGAAACCCTAACTCCCTTTGGTTTTACACGGGATCTCCAAAGAAATCCCAAACACTTGGTTTTAAACCGAGAAAACCAAGAACCCAAACTTAGGTTTGAAGATGTTCACCTAAAAACCTTTAACTCTCTCTTAAGACATAGCCCATTGCTGTTCTTAGAGAGTAAACAAAGATAAAGACAATGTAATCAAGCAACTATAACAAACCAAGTTTGTTTTGGTGTTGCCGATGTAGATCAAGATGAAGTCAAGCCTTGAATGCTCTTCAATGCTCTTCAATGCTGCTTCTTCCCTTCTTCAATGAGTGGATTCAATGATATAGTAGAGTTGGTGAAGCTTTGAATCCCACTTGAATGCTCTTTGAGGTAGGTAGTTGAGTGACTTGAAAAGCTCTTTGATTTCTCAAAAAATTTAACAATAAAGCTCTATTAATTGTTTAATCCTTCAAAAATAATTTCCTTTATAGTTTTCCATGAGATATAGCCGTTGTAGGGCCTTGGAATTCATGAAATGGCCGTTGGAGATGAATTGGGGTTCAAATTTCAATTTCAGCAACTAGCTGTTGGAGTGCAGAAAATGGCTCCACGAGTCGGCTCGAGCTCCAGGAGTCAGCTCGAAGTCTTAGACAGGCCAAAAACAAACTTCTGTAGGAGTCGGCTCTTCAGGCTGGAGTCGGCTCTTCAGGCTGGAGTCGGCTCTTGCCTTCTAGCTTTCAGTCAAGTCAAAAACATACATACCTAGAGTCGGCTCTTGAACTAGGAGTCGGCTCGAGTTCTCATAACTTCAAAAAATATATCTCTAGAAGAGTCGGCTCTTGGTTCTGAAACTTTGAAACTTTCTCCGTGCTGTGCCACCATGAGTCGGCTCTTGCAAGTCTTCAAAAATTGCTTCAAGTTTCTCCAAAAATCTTCAACATTGAATCAACTAGAAGCTAATCTACATACTCTATCAAATTTTCATAATTTTAAGCCCATTTTACATGATTACAACATTCATAAGCTAGGACTTTTACAAACTCAATTGAATTACCCTTAAGTAAATTTGAAAACCATTTTAAACAAAGGTAACCAATTCCTGCAAAACTTCTTAAACAATTTGAGAAGAGCTAGTATCAAATAGATGATCCAATGTTTTGTGATCATCAAATCATTCCAGGGGTCAACAATCTCCCCATTTTTGATGATGACAAAATACTGGGCATGATTAAAAATTTAAAAGCACTTTACAATCGTAGTATTTTCAAGTCTATGTGTATCCTATAGGTTAGGTATCAGTGTATCAATACAAAGTGCCATAAAGTATCAAATGTATAGAATTGAATACCAAATATCATGTGTATCAAGTATATCGAAACATGATGTATCATATGTATCATAACATGATGTATCAATACATGATGTATCAAGGGTATTAACTATACAATGCGTATCAAAACCTATGGAATTTTCAAACTTTTGAAGTAAACTTAAGTTTCATCAAATTTTCATAAATCAAACATTCATTTCATCAAAGTTTCATAACATTCAATTATCCATATAGCATTTGTAAACAATTCTTGAGCAATTTTCATGAATCAATATAGATTTCCAAGAAATTTTCATGAATCAACATAACTTCCATGAATCAAGATAACTTTTTCTTTTTCATGCCACACAGTCTCCATTCTCCCCCTTTTTGTCATCAACAATAGGTATATGAGAAATAGACATTCATTTATAACATTAATTCATTCATAACATTAAGTCAATCATAACACTAATTCAAGTGAACATGTCTCATAACAAGTGAAGTATATATATATATATAAGAAATAAGTCAGTATATAGCATATGTGATACTTTACAAATGTGCCACGGCATGACAAAATAGTATCACACAATCAGAATACAACAAATTAAAGTCCTAAAACAAGGATAAAAACCAAAACATCAGAATGAAGGGCTAGGATCACTATCAGGTTCTTCCTCATCAGAGGAGGAACCAACCTCTAGAACACCTGGACTAGGTTTGAACTTGGGGAACCTAGGACGGAGATCCCTAATCCTAGTCCAAGTAGGTGTAGAAGTCCTAGTCACTTTAGATTTAGGTTTAACTTTGGTTTTTGATTCTGATGAAATAAAGATAGGTGTAGATCTGGCAGTAGGTAGATCAACAGATAGGGCCAAAGTGCTGGTGGATGAAAGCATCTGAGTAGCTAGAGTCATTCCAACATTAGCAGATCCAGTAGCCTCCATACTATCCTGAGGCTCAACAACAGTAGGTGTGGTGTGATAAGGTGCATCAGTGCAATGTGTCGCCTGTTCCTGCTCCGCATGAGTGCCAGTACCAGTCCCAGTGTCCGTGCCAGTCGCTGTGGAAGTAGAAGGTGCATATTGGCTGGCTGCAGATAGCTATCTCAGTAAAGCCATAATATCATGAAAGCCCTGCTGCATCTCGGACTGAAGTGAACTAATCCTCCTGTCAGTGTCAGTCCTGAGACAAGAAGTCTCCTCTAAGACTCTCTGAAATTTATCATCAGTATCATATCTAGCAGCAGTAGGAGTCCTGACTGGTGAGTGAGGTGAAACATGAGCTAGCTCGGATGGTCCGGCCTCATCAGTTTGTCCCTCAGTCTCCTCACCATGTCCCTGAGCAGCCTGTGCATCATCATTTGAATCCTCTGAACGAGCTACAGGAATACCTGATGTCTTCCTGATCCAATTTCCATCAACTTTAATAAATCCCATTCTGGACTGGGATTTCACTGTGTACTGTTGGTGTGTAGCAACAGATGGCAATCCTCTCCAGTAAGATCAACATTAGCATCCTGGAATAACAAAGTAAACACCATCCCGTAAGGCAGACAGGCTTGTGCCCTACATACTGCCTCTCTCATATGAGAAATCATAATAAATGGCAGGTTGAGGGGCTCCTCCTCAATTAGTCACCTCATAAATATAAGATCTCTCTCGCTAACCCAATCGAATCTCCCCGTCCGGGGTAAGAAAATCCTGCTAATGATATTGTGCAATAGCCTCATCTCCAATGAGAGCTAATTTGCACTTACATGAATAATCCCCTTCACATTAGATCTTCCCAAAATGAGTCAAGTGTCTTCATCTTCTCCTTCATAACTAAATAGCATTTCCCTTCTTTAGGTATATTCAGTAAATTTGAAAGCTTATGCTCACTTATTTCTATGAATTTCCCTTTCACTATTCCTTCCAAATGAAAAGCTCCCAGTGACATGCTCTCAAAACATTGACGAACCAGATTTGGATAAGTTGGAACATTTAATTAAAAAAAATTCTTCCAACCCTAATTTTCAAGCCAAACATCAATACTCAACTATTCTTGTTCTAGAAAACTGAAATCAATGCACCTACCAGGGGTGACTTGTCGATTTCCCATAAGTATGACTTGTCGGGGTGCATGAACTTCTTCCTCTTGCTCAATCGGCTAATCCTCTTGCAGAATTGAAGTGTCCAGTCGCCTCTTGGTCCTCCATTCTTCAGCCACAGACCTAACTACTCTCTTTGCTTTCTTTGCCACAGCCTTGCGAGGCACCATTTTACAATGATTAAAGGTTTGAAGAGGTTTGAGAGGGTTTTTGGAGAGTTTCCTAGAGTGAAGTTAGGAGTCGGCTAGGATGAAACGGTCAAAACCTAGAAAACACAATGAATAGGAAATACAGAAACCCTACTTAAAAAGCTTCGGCCCAACCTTCGAGTCGGCTCGCCGAGAGCCCTGAGAACTCGAGTCGGCTCAAGCAAAAATTCGAACTAAAGGTCAAAAAGGGTCAAACTCTGTTTCTAAAGGTTTTTAGAATCTAAACTAGGTTGTCCTATGCTCTAAAAAAAAATTTGAAATTTATAGATAATTTTTCCTTAATTTTCAAAAATTAGGTCAAATAGGTTTAAAATGGGTCACATAGCCCTAATTCTCCTCTAATTTTCTCAAATCTATCTAGACTTAATGGTTTAGTAAAAATGTCTGCTAGTTGGTCTTCAGTCGGTATAAATTCTAGTTCAACAACATTGTTTAAAACATGATCATGAATAAAATGATATCGAATTTCAATGTGCTTAGTTTGTGAGTGCTGAATTGAATTTTTTGATAAATTAAGAGCACTAGTATTGTCACATTTAATAGGAATTTTGGATTGGACAACACCATAATCTTCTAGTTGTTGCTTGATCCACAACACTTGAGCACAACAGCTCCCAGCAGCCACATATTCTGCCTCAGCAGTAGATAGTGCTACAGAGTTCTGTTTGCGATAGTGCCAAGAAATCAAGTTAACACCTAGAAATTGACAGGTGCCATTAGTGCTCTTTCTATCTATTTTACATCCTCCATAATCAGCATCAGAATAACTAATTAACTTCAATGATGTATGCTTAGAATACCACAAACCTACATTACAGGTGCCTTTCAAGGTATTTAATAATTCTCTTAACAGCTATGATGTGTAATTTTTTAGGATTAGATTGAAAACATGCACACATACAAACACTAAATAATATATCAGGTCTACTAGCTGTTAAATAAAGTAATGATCTGATCATATCTCGGTACAGCTTTTGATCAACATTTGTGCCATTCTCATCTTTGTCAAGTCTACATGCAGGACTCATTGGTGTTCCATTTACCTTGCTTGATTCCATGCCAAACTTCTTGATTATCTCTTTAATTTACTTGGCTTGGTTGATCAGAATACCTTCTTTAGTTTGTTTGATTTGAAGTCCAAGAAAGTAACTCAATTCGCCCATCAAGCTCATTTCGAATTCTCCCTATAAAGCTTAGCAAAGTCTTGACACAAAGACTTATCAATAGATCCAAAGATAATATCATCAACATATATTTGAACAACTAAAATATCATTTTTCTTTCTTTGAATAAATAGTGTGGTGTCAACACCACTTCTTACAAATTCATTTGCAATTAAAAATTTCTTAGTCTATCGTACCAGGCTCTAGGTGCCTGTTTCAGACCATATAAAGCTTTATTCAGTTTGAAAATATGATTTGGGAAAGTGTGATCGATAAAACCTGGAGGTTGCTCAACAAAAACTTCTTCAAATAAAAAACCATTCAAAAATGCACTCTTTACATCCATTTGAAATAATTTAAAGTTCATAAAGCATGCATAAGCTAGTAACAATTAAATGGCTTCTAATCTAGCTACTGGTGCATAAGTTTCATCAAAATCTATTCCTTCTTCTTGATTATATCCTTGTGCAACCAGTCTAGCCTTATTTCTAATTACATTACCATCTTCATCTAGTTTATTTCTATAAACCCACTTAGTGCTTATAACAGGATGATCATTGGGTCTTTCAACTAGGATCCAGACATTATTTCTTCTAAATTGGTTTAATTCATCGTGCATTGCTAACATCCAACTAGGGTTAGTTTCGGCTTCTTCTATATTATGTGGTTCTACATGAGAAACAAAAGCAAACTAGGGTTAGTTTCGGCTTCTTCTATATTATGTGGTTCTACATGAGAAACAAAAGCAATTAAATCATATGCATCTCTATGTGTAGATCTAGTTTTAACACCTTGAGATGGATCTCCTATAATTAATTCTTTAGGGTGTGATTGTACATACCTCCATTCTTTATGTATATCATCATGCTCTTTACTCACCTCTTCTTCATGTGGTTCACTTAATTGTTTGTCTTTAAGAGTCAAGTCTTTCATTCCATGTTGTAAAGTACCTGCATCATCATTAGCAAAATTTTCCTTTCTCGAAGATGTAATGTCAGATTCATTGAAAACAACATAAACATATTCTTCAACAGTCAAAGTTCTTTTATTGAAAACTCGATAGGCTTTACTATTTAAAGAATATCCAAGAAAAATAGTCTCATCAGATTTTGCATCAAATTTACCAAGATTGTCTTTTCCATTATTAAGAATAAAACATTTACATCCGAAAACATGAAAATATTTGATATTTGGTTTTCTATTATTCCAAAGTTCATAGAAAATATTTCTGATAATAGGTCTAATTAAAAATCTGTTTAAAATATAGCATGTGGTATTAACAGCTTCTTTCCAAAAGTATTTTGGAAGATTTCCTTCACAAAGCATTGTTCTGGACATCTCTTCCAAAGTATGATTCTTTCTTTCTACAACACCATTTTGCTATGGTATTCTAGGTATAGAAAAGTTATGATCAATACCGTGCTTTGTGCAAAAATGATCAAAATACTGATTTTCAAATTCGGTACCATGATCACTATGAATTGAAATGACAAATAAGTTTTTCAAATTTGTAACTCTTTTGTAAAACTTTTTGAATACATTAAAAGTATCATCTTTATGTGCAATAAACAAAACCCATGTGTATCTTGAAAAATCATCTACAATCACAAGTCCATATTTCATACCACCTAGGCTGGTAGTCCTAGTAGGTCCAAATAGGTCCATGTGAAGTAGCTCTAAGGGTTTAGAAGTTGAAACTATGTTTTTAGATTTAAAACTCCCCCTCACTTGTTTTCCTAATTAACAAGCATCACAAACATAATCAAAATTAACTTTAAACTTCGGCAAACCTTTAACTAAATCTTTTGTAATAAGTTTAGCTATTGTATCCATACTAGTATGACCAAGTCGCCTATGCTATAGTAAACTTGATTCCTTGCTCTTGTCATTCATTGCTACAAGACTTGTATTACTTGACATAGCTAGTTCATTAAGATCTACCACATAAATGTTACCAAGTCTGTGTCTAATGAATTTAGTACTAGAGTCAAGTGGATCAACTACTATACACATTGATGACTTGAAGAATACATTAAAACCAATGTCACATAGCTGACTAATACTCAAGAGATTATGTTTTAACTTTTCTATAAGTAACACATTTTCAATAAATATAGAAGGAGTAATTTTGATTTTACCAATACCGATTATCCTTTCCTTTCGATTGTCACCAAATGTTACCATTCCACCATCCTTCTGTTCTAGGATGAAGAATTGATCAGCACCACCCATCATGTGTCTTGAACAGTCGCTATCCAAATACCATCTTTTCTTTATACTTGTGGCTGCAAGACAACCCTGCAAAATAATTATTTAGCAAATTTAGGTACCCAAGCTCTCTTGGATCCTTGCAAGTTAGTGGAAATAATTCCTTTTGGAACCCAAACTTTCTTAATTTTCATTTTGTCATTATGTTTCAAATGACATTCAAAAGCTTTATGACCAATGTTATTACATGCATAGCATACAATCTTTGAATTTGAATAATAACCATGAGATGATGCAAATTTAGGTCTAACATGTTTTGAACTAATGAACTTAGAAGCATATGAAGTAGAAGTTGAAGATTTGTTTGAAATAGGGCCTTTATAACCAATTCCAAATTTATTATTTGTTTCTTTTTAATCTTTTAAAATTAATTCAAGTTTATTAGAACTTAGGGTTAATTTTTCAACCAAGGGTTTCAATTTTTGAACTTCTTTCTTTAGGTCATCATTTTCATTTTTCAATTCCTTATTTTTCTCAAAATGCTCTTCTTTTTCAACTTGAACAATCTTAAGTCTTTCACAAACCAAATTTAATTCTCTTTGTAAAATTTTGTTTCTTTCACAATATTCATTCTTGTCTTTTTCAAAAACATCACATTGATTTTTTAAATCTCTCATTTTAAAACCTGCTTTTTTATATTCTATCAATAGTTCACAAAAAGCATTATGCGATTCATCATAAGTGAATTCTAAATTAGGTTCAGAAGTGCTTACCTCATCCTCCAAACCCATAAGATAGATTTGTGCAGTTTTTGTTGTCTCTTCATCCTCTTCAATGGATGTAGTTTCATCACTATCACTCCAAGCAACTAGCATTGCCTTCTTCTTCTTTTTAGAGAATATCTTTTTCTTCCCTTCAGGATAATCAGGATGGATGTATCCTGGCTTCTTGCATCCATAGCAGATAGGTACTTGATCTTTATCTTTCTCTTTCTCTTTTTCTTTCTCTTTTTCCTTTTCTTTTCCAAAATCACCTTTTCTGTAATGCTTTCTCCATCTGTTTATTTTTCTTCTGCCCATAAACCTTTTAAATTTCCTCATGACTAGGGCAATTTCATCATTTCCAAGATCATCATCATCTGATGAATTAGATTCTTCATTCTTATCTTCCTCAGTAGCTTTAAATGCAATGGCTTTCTTTCTTTTTGTATCTTCTTCAGTCCTTTGTTGCATAGCCAATTCATGTGTGATCAAGGATCCAAGTAGTTCATCTAGTGGCAGTGTATTTAGGTCCTTTGCTTCTTGAATTGCTGTCACTTCGGCTTCTCACTTATCTGGCAAATATCTTAAAACTTTTTAGATAAGATCAGCATTAGAATAAGTTTTACCCAGACTCTTGAGACCATTTATGATATCGGTAAAACGAGTATACATTACAGATATAGTCTCACTAGGATCCATCTTAAATAGCTCATAATTATGCACAAGTAGATTGATTTTTGATATCTTAACTTGAGAAGTGCTTTCGTGTGTGATTTCTAATTTGTCCCAAATTTTTTTAGCATAATTGCAAGTTGAGATTCTGTTAAATTTATTTGGATCCAAAGCACAATACAATAGGTTCATTGCTTTGGCATTCAATTCAGCTAATTTCATATAATTCTCATCCAAATCCTCTTCTGGTTTGGAAACCTATACATCATTAACTTTAATTGTAGGTACGTGAGGTCCTTTCATGATAATTTTTCATAAGTGAAAGTCTACGGCTTGAATGTATATCTTCATTCTTGCCTTCCAATAAGTATAATTAATTCCAGTGAAAAGTGGTGGTCTATTTGTGGATTGACCTTCGGCCAATGAAGTGCTCATGGGATGTGCCATATGTCTTTACTCTAACTAACTTTCAGAGACTACTCTGATACCACTTATTGCCCAGGTGGCTTCTCAAGAGGGGGATGAATTGGGATTAAAAACTTTTGCAAGTATGTGCACTTTGAAATTCTTTTAGTGTAGAAGTGAAGTGTGCAAAGCGGAAGCAATGAAAGGACTTGGGATTTTCACTAAGTTGAAGCAATAAAGCAATGAAAGCACAATCACAAACACCAAGAAGTAGAGTGGTTCAGAGCAACCAGCTCCTACATCCACTACCCAAGGACCACTTGGGATTTTCACTATATCCCACAATCGGAATATAGTCGGATTGTTTTACTAGGCTCACAATCCAAACCTATATACTTTGTTTTATCAGGATCATTAAAGAAACCCTAACTCCCTTTGGTTTTACACGGGATCACCAAAAAAAATCCAAACACTTAGTTTTAAACCGGAAAAACCAAGAACCCAAACTTAGGTTTTAAGAGGTTCACCTAAAAACCTTTAACTCTCTCTTAAGACACAGCCCCTTGCTGTTCTTAGAGAGTAAACAAATATAAAGACAATGTAATCAAGCAACTACAACAAACCAAGTTTGTTTTGGTGTTGTCGATGTAGATCAAGATGAAGTCAAGCCTTAAGTGCTCTTCAATGCACTTCAATGCTGCTTCTTCCCTTCTTCAATGAGTGGATTCAATGATAGAGTAGAGTTGGTGAAGCTTTGAATCCCACTTAAATGCTCTTTGAGGTAGGTAGTTGAGTGACTTGAAAAGCTCTTTGATTTCTCAAGAAAATTCAACAATAAAGCTCTAATAATTGTTTAATCCTTCAAAAATAATCCCCTTTATAGTTTTCCATGAGATATGGCCGTTGTAGGGCCTTGAAATTCATGAAATGGCCATTGGAGACGAATTGGAGTTCAAATTTCAATTTCAGCAACTAGCCGTTGGAGTGCAGAAAATGGCTCCACGAGCCAGCTCGAGCTCCAGGAGTCGGCTCGAAGTCTTAGAAAGGCCAAAAATAAACTTATGTAGGAGCCGGCTCTTCAGGCTGGAGTTGGCTCTTGCCTTCTAGCTTTCAGTCAAGTCAAAAACATACATACCTAGAGTCAGCTCAAGTTCTCAGAACTTCAAAAAATATATCTCTAGAAGAGTCGGCTCTTAGACTGGGAGTCGGCTCTTGGTTATGAAACTTTGAAACTTTCTCCGTGCCATGCCACCATGAGTCGGCTCTTGCAAGTCTTTAAAAATTGCTTCAAGCTTCTCCAAAAATCTTCAATATTGAATCAACTAGAAGTTAATCTACATACTCTATCAAATTTTCATAATTTTAAGCCCATTTTACATGATTACAGCATTCATAAGCCAGGGCTTTTATAAACTCAATTGAATTACCCTTACGTAAATTTGAAAATCATTTTAAACAAAGGTAACCAATTCCTGCAAAACTTCTTAAACAATTTGAGAAGAGTTAGTATCAAATACATGCTCCAATGTTTTGTAATCATCAAAATCATTCCAAGGGTCAACATATCCCAAAAATACCCTCATCACCCATCCATAAAATGGAGCTTCTTGAGAGCCCTAGGTATGAAAAATCTCTTTCTCTCCACTACTCCACTCCATTTTTCCTGTGGCTTGATATTGACTTGAGCATCAGTGCCTTCACTAGAGCCAACTCTGATGGGATTTTTTGCAGGTACAACTTGTGAGCACTACATCCTCTAGCATGTGCTAGTTACCAAGCAGATTCCAATTCCATCAGATAGAGGAAGGGCTATCTATTTGCTTGTTTTCTTTTTAAAAAAAACTACGAGTGGAGGCTACATGTCATGGTGTGTCAACTAGTGTTCCGGCACCACCAACTCTTGGTAGGGTAGTCAACCTATCGAGAGTCCTGTTCTAGAGCCTCAAAATTATACTACCCAGTAAGAAGGTCAACTTGACCAACTGAAATAACTTTCCTAGCAAATCCATGTGCTGGCCATCGTGGTCCAAGCAATCTAGCAATCGAAGGTGTCAGTGGTTCCAATGACTGCACCACAAATGGAGGTGGACCCGATGGTACCACCACAAACTCCTTCACCACTAGGGGCAGCGCACTTGGAGGCATGGTAACTTTCTCTTCCATAGGCACCAAGGAGTCCTAGGCATGCAAGAAGGCATTCCCTATTACCTCAGTCAAATGAGGGGTCGACATCTACTCGTTCATCCCCTCAACATTTTAAAGTGCACATTGAGAGAGAAGATAAGTTGATTAAAAACTTCAAGAGCTGGATTGATGCATTAAAGCCTTATGAGGGCTAGCTCTGCCCAAAGAGGAAGACCTTGGATTCACTAGTGAACCACCTTTTAGAGCCCAGATCATGCAAGAGCCACCATCGAGGAATTTTAAGATGTTGTAATTAAAGATTTATGATGGATCAACTAATTTGATTTACCATCTGGAAAGCATCAAGTCCCTAATGCTTCTACACAGGGCCATTGATGGAGTGATAAGCTGGACTTTTTCCTCTACTCTTAAAAAACTAGCTCAATATTTGTATTCAAATTTAAATCTAGTTCCATATATTCTTTTGATCAATTGAGTCAAATTTTTATTTCTCATTTTGCTAGTAGCAAAAAACCATGCCTAAGCTCCAACTCCTTGATCCATATCAAGCAAAGAGAGGAGGAATCCCTTCGATCTTATATGAGCCGATTTAATGAGATGGCTTTAGAAGTATAGAACCTGGATCATTCTATTGCAATAACTATCTTTAAAAGTGTCTTTAACAATGTCCCTTTCTTTTTTCTTTGGGAAAAAGGCTGGCAATAGACTTTCTTGAAATGCTCCTTGGTGCGGGCACCAAAATTCGAAAGATACTTCAATCAAACCCAATCAATCCAAGCTCCTTGTAGATTACCAATGAATAAACCATTTCAATTTCAACTTTTAATTTCAGTTGAGTCCCGTAAAGTCAAGTTAATTTCAGCTTAAGAATTTCAACATAAGTCCTGTAATTAGAGTCAAGTCAATTTTAATTTTAGCAAAAGTCCTATAATTAGTCATAAAAGGCAAGTTAGGTTCAATTTAGTCTTGTAATTGATCAAGTCGAGTTCAAATTAGTCAAGGCAAGATCAAGACCATTGGATGAAAGCATAGAATGAAGCTTGAACCCAAGTAAAGAAGCATCAAGATTAGATGGAGCAAACCACCTCAACCTCCATGAAAAGATGGATTCCACCTCACCCTCCATGCCAAGATGGAATGCCTGAAAGATTGTGCCCTGAAAGCCAATTGAAATATTGTAATTTTGATCCCAAAATCAATGAATTGACATTTTATAAAGGCATTATTTTCATCATTTGCTGTGTCTTTTTGATTTTATGATGAACCCCATAGATTAGGGCTATGGTTCTAGGGTTATGATGAGATCATACCAGTGAGACCTAAAGCCTTAAAACCCTAATCTAGAATATTCCTGGTCGATGGGACATTGAGTTGGGGATCAATGTTTTCGGCAAGATCAGCACATCCTATATATGTTTTGTAATGAGGGTGACTGATCTCACAGTCACTTGTGTTTGACACTAATACTAGGATGTGAGTGTTTATTAGAGAATGAGTTCACTGAATTGATCCAGATTAAGAATATCTAATGGAACCTTATCTGTTTGTCAATAGATAATTCTCATAGTGGGAGTAGTGCATGTGGTCCTTTGACCTGAGACTACCATAGTACCTTATATACATGAATCCATACTTTGGTTCGTAATCAATCATGACACTGAGTCATGCACGAGGTGATACTGGTTATGGTGGATTGTATATGGAGGTTGTGAGTAGGTCAACAAGGAATTGATCAGCCCTAGTAAGAGGGAATAGCATCCAGCTAATTTCAAATGATGGATTCAGGAAACCTTTGATCAAAGTATGAACATTAGAGTTATTTTCTAATGGTTCATTAATGAATCATCATTATAAAGATTGAGCTAGGGATGAATATGAAAATTGGATTTGACAAGTATCCATATTCATAATCATATTCGGGATGCAAGTTGATCAAAGGACTGAATTGCCCGGTAACTCACCACTGAAGGGTATTTTGGTAATTTCACCAAAATTCCACATCTTCCGGGTAGACATGATACGTTGCTAGACGTCAATCTTGTCTTGTAGGTATATGATTGAGTCATGGTAATTCAAATCAGTCAATTTGAATTAGATTCTAATTGACCGAGTCGAGCTAGTTTGAGTTGACCTAAATCGGCTTAGTTAAGATCTAACCGAATTAAGTCAAATAGAACTCGGACCTACTGCTGGCTAGGTGTGGAACCCAATGGGTCACACACAAAAGAAAATTGATGAAGGATTTAATTTGGAATTAAATCATGTTTGCAGGATAAACACACTAGCATGTGTTGCAGACCAAATTTCTATTCGAATCATATTCGAATTTGGTTCTGAATTGGGCTTAATTGGGTTCTAATTGAACCAGATTAAGGTCCAATTTATTTTTTAGGACATTGGGCTAACCCATGGCTGAACCCAAGTGAATTTAATTCACTGAGACCCTCTCTCCAAGACGCCCCCTCCCTTCTCTCACCCGCGCGCGCCAAGAAAGCAAGTCCACGCGCGTGGACTTCTCTTAAAATGCGTGAGAAGAAAAAAACGTCGGAGAAATTTCTGAATAAGGGTGTTTCAGATCCTTGTCTGGCGCCCTTGGATCTGGATCTGATGGCCAGAAAAATTTAAGAAAAAGATCCGTCGCTTTTCAGTCGCAAATCCGTCTCCAAAAGTCGCGATCTTTCCTGAAGTTTTTCCGAGAGTTCTCCTCGTCGGAAAAATGAAAATCAAATCGGAGAATCATGATTTTTGGTTGAGGGGATGCGTGAGGAATGAGGGATCGTGATCCCTGGGGTTTCAGAGGGTTGCGTTGTTTCGAGATGACACCCCTCTGAGATCTATAAATAGGGTTGGGGTTCTCGGGGTTTTCATGCAACATAGTTCAGAGATCCAATTCCCTTTCTTCCTCTCCAGAATACTCCTTCCTCTTGTTCTTGTTGGGTATTGTTTCCCTTACAGAGGTATCCTCTGTCGAAACTCTGACCCTAAACAAGAATAAGAAGAAGGTCTTGAACGGTAAAGGAAAGAAAAAGGAAAGGATCTATTCTTCTTTTCCTTCTTGAATTAAGACTTTGCCTGTCTTAATTTTTCTTCCAATTCAATTCAAGAAAAGGGATTCAAGAAAGGGAATTCTTGAAAAAAATTCAAGAAGAGGAAAGAAGGAAGAAAAAGAAATTTTCAAGAAAGAAAATTTCAGCCTAAAGGTCCAAGAATTGAATTCTTGAAAAAGAATTCAAGAAGAGGAACCAAGAAATAGAATTTGTTGTCTTCATTGTTTTTCTGTGTGGATCACCATTGGAGGGTGAACATTTGGGCACCTGGTGGAGATTCAGAGTTTGAATTTTGCGATACAAGTTAGTATCTTAATTTGAGATTAAAATCTTATAAAAACATCTTATATGTTTTAATTCTTTTAAGGAGATTTTGGGTTGAAGGTTTGGTGAAGATTTCATAAAGATAAAAATTTTTGAAATCTATGATTCCGCCTTGCCACCGAACCCTACAGTGGTATCAGAGCCTCCTTATTAAGATTAAAATATATATTCTGAATTTTAGATGCATATTTATATAATTAACATGAGATGTAATATATGTATGTTATAATGTCACAATTAGGGTTTTCACTCAAACCCTAATTGTTGTAGAGATATGCATAGAGATCTAGTCATCATACTGAAATAAGGTTGCCCTGGCATAATGGTGGATCCATTATGTGGTAAATGGTTGTCCTAGTATGATGACACACTAATCACATATTTGTGTTAATTATGCATATGTGTTTGATGTATGCCACTAATTAAGGTTTTCACTTAAACCTTAATTTGCATAGAGATATGTTTAGCCTTCTAGTCATCATACTGAAATAAGGTTGCCCTGGCATAATGGTGGATCCATTATGTGGTAAATGGTTGTCCTAGTATGATGGCACACTATGGCACATATTTGCTAGAATGTGCTTTGTTTTAATAAAGCCCTCTTTAACAACATATTAAGTTGTAGTGTCATATACCAAAAGCAAAAATAATCAATATGATTAGTTTATCATTCGGTGTCTAGGAAAAGTGGTTCATGATCGGTAAAGAGGACGTGGTTTTTAATTGGTTCCGTTGACTGACCTGGCCAATTCTTATTGGTGTCTAAGGAAAGCAACGGGGGGACTCCCACCACTCTCCCACTTACCTGGCCAGTATGATTAACTTAATTATTGATTAATATGCTCAGTGTAATATTCACTAGATATGGCCTTCCTTCATTCCAAGTCATTATTATGTTATGATCCATATTAGGTTTGTTGTGTACACACAAGGCCTTTTTTCTTTATGGTGACTAACATAATTTTTTGCTTGGTACATTTGATGCTTATGGAATGATTTGATATAATACTTTGTTGTGTACACACAAGGGTATTATGATTAATATCATGACTATATAGCAATGAAGGGTCTAACTTAACTAAAATATTATAGTTTGTTGTGTACACACAAGGCTATTAATATTTTAGAGGCCAAGATAAGTTGAGAATTGTATGAATTACAATTGGAAAGAGTTTTCCTACCTTTGAACTTATATAAGATTTGTTGTGTACACACAAGGTCTTTTATAAGGAATTAGGATCTCAACCCCACTAAGAGAACCAATTAGGGTTTTCTCGATCATCACATTGAGGGTTATGATGCTTGATAAAATAGTGGGAGACATAATTAAGTTAAAGTCCTAATTTAATTATGTTTTGTCAACATTGATTGTCTGCTTATGTAATGTTGTTTGTTAATGTAGATTAAATGGCCTCTTCACTCTCACTCCGTAGCATTCTTGATGCAAATAAATTGACTGGACCAAACTATGTTGATTGGTTGAGAAACCTGAAGATAGTACTCAGCCAAGAAAGAATTTCTTATATTCTTGATACCCCAACCTTGGAACCATTAGGGGAAGATGCCTCGCAAGAGGATAAGACCACATATAACACGTGGCAAAATGACTCACTTACTGTCAAGTGTATAATGCTTGCCTCTATGACCAATGAGTTACAGAGGCAACATGATAGCATGGACACAAACTCCATATTGCTCAATTTAAAAGAACTTTATGGAGAACATAGTCGAACTGCAAGATATGAAATATCTAAGCAGTTATTCCGTGCAAGGATGACAGAAGGTACATCCGTACAAGACCATGTATTAAAGGTTATTGACCTAATCACCCGATTGGGTCAATTGGGTTTTGTTATGGATGGGGAGTTGAATCAGGATTTAATCCTGCAGTCACTCCCAGAGTCATTTTCACAGTTTGTTCTTAATTATCATATGAACAAACTTAACACTTCCTTGCCTGAGCTGTTGAATATGTTAAAAACAGCAGAGAGCCATTTAAAGAAAAATAAGGCTCCACTTCTTCTTGTGGATGGTGTAAACAAGAAGAAAATAGGCAAAAAGGGTTCCAAGAGGAGGTTAAACCCAAAAGGGGGCATCAAGAAAAAGAAAGGAAAGAAGGCCTCCAGACAAATGACCTGCTTTCATTGTGGCAAGCCGGGTCACTGGAAAAGAAACTGCAAGGTTTACCTTGCAAGTCTGAAGCCTGGTGCTAGTAATGCACCAAAAGGTATGTATGAGATACATGCAATTTTGTCATTAAACACTTCTAATTCAAACTCTTGGGTATTGGATACTGCTTGTGGTCATCATATCTGCAAATCATTGCAGGGACTACAGAACATTAGAGTTTTGAAGGAAGGCGACTTCGAGCTCTACGGTGCTGGAGGAGATTCCATCCAAGCAGAAGCTGTAGGGACTTATATGTTGAAGCTGCCTTCTGGGAAGATTTTAGAGTTAAAGAATTGTTATTTTATGCCTAGAATCATTAGAAACATCATATCTGTACCCTTGTTACTTAAACAAGGATATATTATGAATGTAATGAGCAGTGGCTGCTCAATCAGTTTTTCTAATGAAATAATATTTAATGGCATATTTTGCAATGGTCTCTTAACTTTATCTTCTGATGACAATATACTACATGTTAGTAATAAACGAAAAAGAGATGAAATAAACAATACTTTACTTTGGCACTGTCGTCTTGGACATATTAGTGAGAAGAGGATTAACAAGTTATACAAGGAAAAATTCCTTAATCCTTATGACTATGAATCATTAGGAACTTGTGAATCATGTCTCATGGGTAAAATGACCAAGACTCCATTTAGTGGACATAATGAAAGGACAACAGAGTTATTAGGACTCATACACACTGATGTATGTGGACCTATGACAACTCAGGCCAAGGGTGGATACTCATATTTCATCACATTCACTGATGATTTTTCAAGGTACGGATTTGTGTATCTAATGAAACATAAGTCCGAAGCTTTTGAAATATTTTTAGAGTATCAAAGTATGGTAGAGAAACAAACGGGGAAAAGTATTAAGATCCTTCGATCAGATAGAGGAGGTGAATACTTATCCACCGAGTTTCTTGATCACCTTAAACAAAAGGGAATCATCTCTGAATGGACTCCTCCTTACACACCACAATTAAATGGTATTGCTGAAAGGAGAAATCGTACTTTATTAGATATGGTACGGTCCATGATGTGCTTCACAGACTTACCTGTTTCTTTTTGGGGATATGCCTTGGAAACAGCGGCTAATATTTTGAATAGAGTACCATCTAAATCTGTATCTGGTATTCCATATGAGTTATGGAGGGGAAAGAAACCCAATCTTAAGCACCTTAAGATATGGGGATGTCCAGCTTATGTCAAAAGAAATTTTGGACAAAAGCTTGATGCTAGAGCAGAAAAATGTCTATTTGTTGGATATCCCAAAAATAGTATAGGATATCTATTCTACCACCCTACTGAACAAAAGATTTTAGTCAGTAGGCATGCCATTTTTATGGAAAAGGAATTCATCCTACAAAAAGGCAGTGGGAGAAATATTGAACTTGAAGAAGTTCAACAAATAGATACATCTCAACAAAATCATAACATAATTAGTATAGAACCTGAACACACAACTCCTATCCGTAAGTCTGATAGAGTACGACATGCACCTGAAAGGTATGGGTTCATTATTGAAAATAATGAAGCCCGAATCATTGATAATGATGAGCCTCTAACATATACGGATGCTGTCATAAGTAGTGACTCAGACAAATGGCTGGAAGCCATGAGATCCGAAATGGACTCCATGTATGTCAACCAAGTCTGGACTTTGGTTGATGCACCAGAGAGTGTTAACCCTATTGGATGCAAATGGGTCTATAAGAAAAAGATTGGGACAGATGGCCAAGTTGAAACTTATAAAGCCAGATTAGTGGCTAAGGGTTTCAGACAAAAACAAGGAATAGATTATGATGAAACATTTTCTCCTGTTGCCATGCTCAAATCTATTCGGATCATGCTTGCTATAGCAGCATATCATGATTATGAAATCTGGCAGATGGATGTGAAAACTGCATTCCTCAATGGTTTCCTTGAGGAAGAGGTTTATATGTCACAGCCAGAAGGTTTTGTCTTGGAGACTAAACCTAATCAGGTATGTAGGCTAAAGAAATCTATTTATGGATTAAAGCAAGCATCTAGGAGTTGGAACATCCAATTTGATAAGACAGTCAAAGAATTTGACTTTATCAAAAATGAGGATGAACCTTGTGTGTACAAGAAGACTAGTGGGAGTGCCATAGTTTTCTTGGTTCTGTATGTAGATGACATACTCCTCATTGGAATGATATCCCAATGTTACAATCAGTCAAGGTATGGTTATCTAAACAGTTTTCCATGAAAGACTTGGGAGAAGCATCTTATATACTAGGCATCAAGATCTATAGAGATAGATCTAGGAGGATGCTAGGTTTATCCCAGTCTAGGTACATTGACCAAGTGCTAAAAAGATTTAGCATGGAGGAAAGTAAAAGAGGTTACTTACCTATTGGTCATGGCATACATCTTTCTAAGAAGATGTCTCCTAAGACACCTGAAGAAAGAAATAGAATGAATTCGGTACCTTATGCTTCGGCAGTAGGGTCTATTATGTATGCTATGTTGTGTACTAGGCCTGATGTGGCATATGCCTTAGGTATAGCCAGCAGGTTTCAGGCTGATCCAGGAGAGGATCATTGGAAGGCTGTGAAAAATATTCTTAAGTACTTAAGAAGAACTAAGGATATTTTTCTAATATACGGAGGATCTGATCTTAAACTAGAAGCTTATTCAGATTCTAGTTTTCAATCAGATCCAGATGACAGCAAATCTATATCTGGGTATGTTTTTACCCTTAATGGAGGAGCTATAAGCTGGAAAAGTTCTAAACAGCAAACTGTAGCTGACTCAACAACTGAGGCAGAGTACATTGCTGTTAGTGAAGCTGCCAAGGAAGCTGTCTGGATGAAGAAGTTCATATCAGAGTTGGGCGTAGTTCCTGAGATTGAAGGTCCAGTATCACTTTACTGTGATAATACGGGGGCTGTTGCTCAAGCAAAGGAACCAAGAGCTCATCACAAATCAAAGCACATTCTGAGACGCTTCCATCTCGTTCGAGAGATTGTCGAAAGACAAGAAGTCTGCATTAAAAGGGTAGAAATGAAGAACAACGTAGCAGACCCGTTCACTAAGGCTCTATCACAGCGAGAGTTTGATCGCCACCTTGATTGTATGGGGTTAAGATTTAAAGGCAATTGGCTTTAGTGCAAGTGGGAGATTGAAAGATTGTGCCCTGAAAGCCAATTGAAATATTGTAATTTTGATCCTAAAATCAATGAATTGATATTTTATAAAGGCATTATTTTCATCATTTGCTGTGTCTTTTTGATTTTATGATGAACCCCATAGATTAGGGCTATGGTTCTAGGGTTATGATGAGATCATACCAGTGAGACCTAAAGCCTTAAAACCCTAATCTAGAATATTCCTGGTCGATGGGACATTGAGTTGGGGATCAATGTTTCCGGCAAGATCAGCACATCCTATATATGTTTTGTAATGAGGGTGACTGATCTCACAGTCACTTGTGTTTGACACTAATACTAGGATGTGAGTGTTCATTAGAGAATGAGTTCACTGAATTGATCCAGATTAAGAATATCTAATGGAACCTTATCTGTTTGTCAATAGATAATTCTCATAGTGGGAGTAGTGCATGTGGTCCTTTGACCTGAGACTACCATAGTACCTTATATACATGAATCCATACTTTGGTTCGCAATCAATCATGACACTGAGTCATGCACGAGGTGATACTGGTTATGGTGGATTGTATATGGAGGTTGTGAGTAGGTCAACAAGGAATTGATCAGCCCTAGTAAGAGGGAATAGCATCCAGCTAATTTCAAATGATGGATTCAGGAAACCTTTGATCAAAGTATGAACATTAGAGTTATTTTCTAATGGTTCATTAATGAATCATCATTATAAAGATTGAGCTAGGGATGAATATGAAAATTGGATTTGACAAGTATCCATATTCATAATCATATTCGGGATGCAAGTTGATCAAAGGACTGAATTGCCCGATAACTCACCACTGAAGGGTATTTTGGTAATTCCACCAAAATTCCACATCTTCTGGGTAGACATGATACGTTGCTAGACGTCAATCTTGTCTTGTAGGTATATGATTGAGTCATGGTAATTCAAATCAGTCAATTTGAATTAGATTCTAATTGACCGAGTCGAGCTAGTTTGAGTTGACCTAAATCGGCTTAGTTAAGATCTAACCGAATTAAGTCAAATAGAACTCGGACCTACTGCTGGCTAGGTGTGGAACCCAATGGGTCACACACAAAAGAAAATTGATGAAGGATTTAATTTGGAATTAAATCATGTTTGCAGGATAAACACACTAGCATGTGTTGCAGACCAAATTTCTATTCGAATCATATTCGAATTTGGTTCCGAATTGGGCTTAATTGGGTTCTAATTGAACCAGATTAAGGTCCAATTTATTTTTTAGGACATTGGGCTAACCCATGGCTGAACCCAAGTGAATTTAATTCACTGAGACCCTCTCTCCAAGCCGCCCCCTCCCTTCTCTCACCCGCGCGCGCCAAGAAAGAAAGTCCACGCGCGTGGACTTCTCTTAAAACGCGTGAGAAGAAAAAAATGTCGAGAAATTTCTGAATAAGGGCGTTTCAGATCCTTGTCTGGCGCCCTTGGATCTGGATCTGATGGCCAGAAAAATTTAAGAAAAAGATCCGTCGCTTTTCGGTCGCAAATCCGTCTCCAAAAGTCGCGATCCTTCCTGAAGTTTTTCCGAGAGTTCTCCTCGTCGGAAAAACGAAAATCAAATCGAAGAATCATGATTTTTGGTTGAGGGGACGCGTGAAGAATGAGGGATCGTGATCCCTGGGGTTTCAGAGGGTTGCGTTGTTTCGAGATGACACCCCTCTGAGATCTATAAATAGGGTTGGGGTTCTCGGGGGTTTTCACGCAACATAGTTCAGAGATCCAATTCCCTTTCTTCCTCTCCAGAATACTCCTTCCTCTTGTTCTTGTTGGGTATTGTTTCCCTTACAGAGGCATCCTCTGTCGAAACTCTGACCCTAAACAAGAATAAGAAGAAGGTCTTGAACGGTAAAGGAAAGAAAAAGGAAAGGATCTATTCTTCTTTTCCTTCTTGAATTAAGACTTTGCCTGTCTTAATTTTTCTTCCAATTCAATTCAAGAAAAGGGATTCAAGAAAGGGAATTCTTGAAGAAAATTCAAGAAGAGGAAAGAAGGAAGAAAAAGAAATTTTCAAGAAAGAAAATTTCAGCCTAAAGGTCCAAGAATTGAATTCTTGAAAAAGAATTCAAGAAGAGGAACCAAGAAATAGAATTTGTTGTCTTCATTGTTTTTCTGTGTGGATCACCATTGGAGGGTGAACATTTGGGCACCTGGTGGAGATTCAGAGTTTGGATTTTGCGATACAGGTTAGTATCTTAATTTGAGATTAAAATCTTATAAAAACATCTTATATGTTTTAATTCTTTTAAGGAGATTTTGGGTTGAAGGTTTGGTGAAGATTTCATAAAGATAAAAATTTTTGAAATCTATGATTCCGCCTTGCCACCGAACCCTACAATGCCACCTTACTCCCATGCCACATCAGCTCCGTTTTTGCATCCAAAGCATAAAGAATTCAAATTTGAATTCAAGTTAGCATGCCCCACTTATCACTCCACTTTTCATGCATGTAATTTGAATTTCAAAGGGCTAAAGAAGTTAATAAGTACCCCCTAACCCTCTTGTAATCAAGCCATTGAATGAATGAAAAAAAAAGTTTTTTTCTCTTCCATTGCCTTGTTGCATTGTCACTCCATGAGGGAGAGGGTGTGAGGCCCAACCGGTTCATCTAAGCTCCAAGAAATTACCAAAAATCCTTCTCTTTCCCTTCCTAAATCATTTTCCTCTCTTCTCTTTCTTTCCATGCCCACCGATGTTCTCTATTGCAAGAATCCCTCCATGGCCATGAGTTGAGGATGGAGTCTATCTTGCCTTGGAATCAACTGCATTAGGTATCTTCAATCAAGGGAGTTGTAGTCGTCTCATCCAGCCGCTAGTCCTTTGAGTATTGAAGTTTGAGCCACCTACCCCATTTTTGGTAAGATAATCCCCTCCTAAATTCTTAGGTCTGATTTCTTGAAGGTAATTATCCTAATTAGAATGGTTTCTCAGCTAGTAGATCCATTTACTTTCGAATGAATGAACCTCCATTATGGGTAATAACTTTCTAGTAGTCTGTTTCATTAGCTCATTTGCTCTCTTATGAATGAAACTTGCTGATATGTGGTAGACTCATTATTCTTTTTAGACTTATAAGTTCTTTAGTTTTAAAATCCATTTTTATCTTGCATCATTTTTGATATTAGAGCATGGTTAATTAGGACAAGATATGCTAGTTACTGAAAATTTTTACATCATCTAAGGACTAGACCTGAAAGCTCATCTCATAGTTTTTTAGATCTTAGTTTAAAATGCATTTTCTATGTAACCTTTCAGATCAAACCAGACCTAAAATCTTTTTTCATAGATTTTAGATCTGAATTTTTAGAAAAAAATTATTTGTTTTCCTAGTTTACTCTCTAATCAAAGGAATCACGCTTCCTGAGCGAGTATATGAAAGTATACTTATGGCCCATGAGAGTAATGAGCCAAGGCCGGATATGAGATCCCAAGATTAGAGGGTCCATTGTGCTAAGTGCATGCTTGCATGATTGGAATTAATGAATGCTATATTGTATGTTTTCTCCTCTAGCACAACCTAGGTTCTAAATTTCTGGTACAATTCAAATTTGAATTCTCTTAAGCATAAGTTTAAAATTCAAAATTTAAAATTTAAAATTTAAAATTTAAAATTTGAAATTTGAAATTTAAAAATTTAAATTTAAATTCTTAATTTGAAATTTGAAATTTAGAAATTTAAATTTTGAAATGAATGCTATCTTAGTCTTTACATTCAATTGATTAGTTAGATTCTTGATTGTGCATTCATTCTAAAACACTTAAGGGCAATCCTATCATAAGACAAGGGAAGGATTTCATCACCTTTCCTTGGCCCAAAAACAACCAACCACATATTGCATTGACCCAAGCCTAATCAAAAACTGAGTAAGACCTAAACTAGGGACATCAACAAGTCAAGTTTATGTTTCATGTTGAGACTTAGTATTGATTAATTCTGTATTTACTCCTGGATATTGGTGTCTAAGGCTAAGTGGATATGTGGATCTGTGGTTTTTAATTAAGACCTTGCGAAAGCAAGGGGAGCCTCCTACAATCCCACCTCTTACCTAGCCAGTTGAAAGGGTGACTGCAGTCATGATTGGTGCTTTGGTAATTCATGCTACCTTGAACTTCTAGGTCTAGGAGCCCTAGAGACTAGATTTTGTATTGCAGGACCACTAGATCAGGAACCCCACACCAACATTCCCAAACTCAACCAAGTCTCACCTTGGACCCCAATCTTGAAACTTTGATGAGAATGATTACGAGCAATTCAAACAACTAAACAATAGGTTTGACCAAATGGAGGAGCGAATCGGGACCCTTGAAGAGACCTGTATGACCCATACTGAACCTAAATCACCTAGACCAGCTGATGCGGGACTAATATGCATGCAATTCTTTTTGTATGTTTTATATGTGGGGTTAGGTGATTAATTCCCGAATTTTAGATCAAAATTAATTATAGGGAATTTTGTATGAATTTTTGAAGCCAAGCATGCAGATTAGAACCTAGAAAAGTACTAAAGAAGGATCGCCGGGGTTGAGAAGCCTCGGTTAGGGCAAGTTCTCCTACAATATAAAGACTGGAGGTAGAGGGGGTGTACCTGACAATGTTTGAAGTACCCGGTGAAGATCGCAGTGAAGGGATCTCTTATTCCTCGATGGATGCGGCCTGGAAAACCGAGCCAAAGACCCGTGGATACCCGGCTTTCTGCTCGGTGGTCCGATTGAGGCTTGGCTGGAGTCGTTGGATTCGTAGAAACTCGGGGACCTGCAAACAACCTGTCAGGGGTTAGAAAACTCAGAGAAAATCAAGAAAACAAAGGGAAATAACAAAGAAAAGAAAGTTTTGGAGGGAGCTGGAAGGATGGTTGGCAGCAAGAAGATGGTAGCAAACACTGGGAAGAAGAACTCTCAACCCCTTTATGCACATAGTAGGGTAATCACACAAAGCAATATAAGAACTCAATGTTTATTTCATATCAAAAATCAATCCTCATACAAGAGACTAGGGTCCTTTAAATAGACCCTTAGTCTTGGGCTCCAAGTAAGGATACATTAGTCTTTACATAAGAATCCTACTCTCACTCAAACCTTAGCTAGAAAATAAGGAAACATTAGGTAGAAAAAATCCCTAAAAATTGTTTTGACTTGGTCAACACTCCAAAGATGCCTAGGGGGGCGTGTTGGGCTTCTAAGAGCAGCAAGAGGCTGGCCCAAAGGGGCTTGGATGCATGGGCTTGGGCCTCTGGAAGCTGGGGTGGCCTGGTAGCCAGGTAGCAGGAATATTCCTTGGTATCTTGCTTCTTAGGGGCTTAGGCTTGGCGCCTGGGCTTGATTTCTTTGGGCTAGGATGTAGGTGGACCTCTGAAATCATGGATGCCCTGGTCTATGAATATATTCTGGCATCTGGAAGGGAATCTGGGCATCTGGAGGGCATCTGCAAGGAATCAGGGTTTTCTGAATTTTCCTCCTAGGGTCTTCAAATCTTCAAGCTAGGTTGGACTTGGGCTCAACTTCCATGTCTTCAATCAGGTTGGACCTGGTCTTCACTTGTATGATGTGGTCTTGAGTCTTCAATATGCTTGGACAGGACTCAAAAAAATAAAATTAGCTCGACATGAGCTGACTCACACTTGACTGAACTAGCTCAACATGAGCTGACTAATTACAGGACTCAAATAAAACAACTCAGCTGGACTAAGCTTTATTACAGTGGACTCGAATGTCAATTAAGTGATCCACAGAGGGTTGAGAAGCCTCTGCCTTATTCTGGTGCCTTTGGTGTCCGCACCAATTCTCCCGGGGTGGGAGGAACTCGACCCTATCGAGTGAAGATCAGACTAGCTCACATATCTCTCGAGAAGGTCTGGGTTTGAGGCGTTGCAAGTCCTCTCGAGAAATCCATGAATCGTCCGACTCTGGCCGGCCTTGCCATCGGACCAGGAAGCGTTGATAGTCACAGCCCCGGGTCGTGATGGCTTGATCGTCCAGGATACGCTCGATTCGTTCTCCTCTTTCAGGCCAATTTGTTAGTGGACACTCTGGGTTAGGGTCACTCATAATGAAAAGGAATAGGTCCAAAGGCCTCACTAGGTATCGCTGCCAGTTCCCTATACTCAACCAGGTCTGTAATATTGAAGGTAGAACTAATGCCCATATCCGAAGGCAAGTCTAACACATAGGCATTTGATCCAATCCTTCTCTATCACTTTAAAAGGTCCAGCTCTGCGAGCATGAAGCTTCTTTTAGGCCTAAGCCTAACCAAGATAGAATCCACTACATCAAATTCTTTGACCTTTCTTCGGGAATTAGCCAGTTGTTTTAAGATTAGTGTGGGTGGTGAACATGCTAGGCACATGCAGTCTCCTAACAAGATGATGCAAAGGACTCAAACCTATACCTAACAGACTCGACTAAAGAGGTTTATTAGGTCTTAACTACCACTTGGGCATGGGGGCATGAGTCGTGGTTGATGGATGACATGCAGAAGAAAATTTGCTAGTAACTCCTAATAGGTGCCAGAGGGTCTGCCAAAAGTAGGTAGCAAATGGGATGGGCTCTATAGATCCTTGAAACCTAGTAACCTCAACATAATATAACCTAATAGTTCTAGACACATGAGAAGACTCAGGAAAGGGTAGGAAATAGGAAGTGGGTTCAGAATTAGTCTGGTAGGGTGGAGAAAAAGGTTCCGGGTTAGTTGGATAAAGTAGAATAAAAGAAGGCATGTCAGGGACTAATCCTAGACTAATAAGGCTAACCTTATAGGGTTGTGGTATATCTATGGGCAAGAAAAGGTCCATGCTATGGAAGGATGGGTTAACAATTTCTGGGAAGAGATCTTCAATAGGAATGGCAGGAAGGGATTCATCCTGAGGGCAATGGGTTAAGTAAGCCAAATCCTGAATAAAGTCTTCTTGTTCATGGAATTTAGGAATAGGCTCTACAATTAGATCCTTTTATAGTGTTTCCTCAGGTAAAATCCTAGTATCAGAGTTCTCTTCCTCTAATTGTTCTTCCACTATAGCTTTAGGTTGGATGTGGTCAAGGTCAACTAGCTCTGGGTTGGTTTCTACCTGGGTATCTACTGGGTCAGCTAATTCTAGGTCTACTAAAGGTGTCTCCTCTTCTCCTTCATACTCATCTACTAGGCTTGCATCAGCTTCATACACTTCCGCGTTAATGTAAGCCTTGTCAATCTCAGGAATGGTTGGAGAAGGTCGGCTAGGGAAAAACTGGCTAGGTCATGGTTTCTGATTATGGACACTAATCCTCGTAGGTTCAGGTTGCCTAAGGGGTAGTGGCTCACTACTGGGCTCATATTTAGGGGTACTAATCCTATGGGGTTCAAGTTGACTAAGGAAAACCTGACTAGTACTACATTGATACCTAGGGGTTATGGGCTCCCTAGGCTCATAGGTCAAGGGTGCAGATCTATGGGTCACGGGATTATAAGATCTGGGGTCATAGGATTTGGGTTCAGCTCTATGGGTCTTGGATCTACTGGACTCATGGGATATGGGTTCATAGATTTTAGAGTTAGAGGATTTGGAGTCATAAGATCTATAGGTTGTGGGTATACTAGGCTTATAAGGAGAGGGTAAATAGGATCTATCTTCCTGGTCTACAAAATCCTGATTGGGTCTTCTATGACTAACCTTAGGGATTGGGTCATGATAATGGGCTCTCTTAGGTTCAACCTCAAGGTATGGATCAGGGTTTGGGGTCCTCCTAGATTCAGTATCATAGTATGGGTCATGACGATGGGCTCTCCTAGGTTCAACCTCTCGGTCGGGATCAGGGTTTGGGGTCCTCCTAGGTTTAGTATCATAGTATGGGTCATGACGATGGGCTCTCCTAGGTTCAACCTCATGGTAGGGATCAGGGTTTGGGGTCTTTCTAGGTTCAGTATCATAATAAGGGTCATGACGATGGGCTCTCCTAGGTTCAACCTCACGGTGAGGATCAGGGTTTGGGGTCCTCCTAGGTTCAGTATAATAATAAGGAACATGGCGATGGTCTCTCCTAGGTTCAACCTCACGGTAGGGATCATGGTAAGGGGTTCTCCTAGGGTTGGGCTCCTTATATGGGTCAGAGTATTGGGTTCTCCTAGGATTGGACTCCCTATATGGATTAAAGTAGTGGGTTCTCATAGGGTTGGACTCTATGGTTTCACTAGGTTGAGTTGGGTTGAGGCTATTGGTCTGGGTCAACTGAGTCATTTGGGTAATTAACTAGGTAGTTATTTGTGTAGCCATCTGGGCCATGGATTGGGTTAGTTGCTTAGTGAGTGCATTAATCTGGGCTTCAAGGTTATCCATGGGTTCAACCAAAAGTGGAGATGGTGGGTGATATGAAACCCCTGATCTAGTGCTCATGCAAGACTCGATCAGACCGACTACAGCTGACTAGACCTAGAGTCCAAACTAGATGCTTAATCAGGGTGGCAAACTAGCCTATAGTAACCCTGTACTCAGCCAGACAGGTGTAAGGGGAGTGTTAGGTCCCTGATTGCCAATCCTAGACACCAATCAGAGATTGGCCAGGTAGGCGGACCAGCACACAAGCCCTTCGGGATTGAATCCCTGAACTACCATTCTAGACACTGAGCACAAGGAACACACAAGTTAACTTGACACAGTGATCTAACACTAGCCCGGACCTGACCAGTTGGTGCCCCTAGCCCACTAGGGCAAATTAAGTCTAATCGATTTTAAGTTAGGCTTGGGACCGAATGCAAGGAATGTGGTTTTGGGCTAAGGAGAGGTGATCAAATCCTCCCCCCATCTGACATAGCAAGAGTGCCCTTAAAGGTAGATTATACAATGATGGCAGGCAGATGATGCAAATTAGGGTTAGATGTTTTAGTAGCTTTTATATATGTAATTTTTTTTTGGTATTTTCATAAACAGAAGAAAACTTGCAAATTATGGCCTAATATGCAGAAAACATACTAAAATTAAAAGATATGCAAAAGGGATACTAAACAAAACCCTAAACCTTCCAAAATTGTCTTGCTGAAAAACAGAGCCGAAAATCTGTAGGCAGTATTTCAGCTTGAAGAAAATTAACAGACTGAAATAAAATCTGCAAAAACTCTGGAAAATACTTTGAATTATGATGAATTCAGAAAAATATATTTCAAAATTTTGTGAGTTTAGGACAGGGAGAAATAGCTAAATTAACAAAGCATATATGAACTGAAAAATTACAGAAAACAAGCCCTAATCTAAGCTCTGATACCAAATGATGCGGGACTAATATGCATGCAATTCTTTTTGTATATTTTACATGTGGGGTTAGGTGATTAAATCCTGAATTCTAGATCAAAATTAATTGTATGGAATTTTGTACAAATTTTTGAAGCCAAGCATGCAGATTAGAACCTAGAAAAGTACTAAAGAAGGATCGCCGGGACTGAGAAGCCTCGGTTAGGGCAAGTTCTCCTACAATATAAAGACTGGAGGTAGAGGGGGTGTACCTGACAATGTTTGAAGCACCCGGTGAAGATCGCAGTGGAGGGATCTCTCATTCCTCGATGGATGCGGCCTGGAAAACCGAGCCAAAGACCCGCGGATACCCGGCTTTCTGCTCGGTGGTCTGATAGAGGCTTGGCTGGAGTCGTTAGAATCGTAGGAACTCGGGGACCTACAAACGACCTGTCACGGGTTAGAAAACTCAGAGAAAATCAAGAAAACAAAGCAAAATAACAAAGGGAAGAAAGTTTTGGAGGGGGCTGGAAGGATGGTTGGCGGCAAGAAGATGGTAGCAAACACCGGGAAGAATAACTCTCAAACCCCTTTATGCACACAGCAGGGTAATCACACAAAGCAATATAAGAACTCAATGTTTATTTCATATCAAAAATCAATCCTCATACAAGAGACTAGGTCCTTTAAATAGACCCTTAGTCTTGGGCTCCAAGTAAGGATACATTAGTCTTTACATAAGAATCCTACTCCTACTCAAACCCTAGCTAGAAAATAAGGAAACATTAGGTAGAAAAAATCCCTAAAAATTCTCTTGACTTGGTCAACACTCCAAGGATGCCTAGGGGGGCGTGTTGGTCTTCTAAGAGCAGCAAGAGGCTGGCCCAAAGGGGCTTGGGCACATGGACTTGGGCCTCTGGAAGATGGGGTGGCATGGTAGCTAGGTAGCAGGAATATTCCTTGGTATCTTGCTTCTTAGGGTCTTGGGCTTGGCGCCTGGGCTTGATTTCTTTGGGCTAGGATGTAGGTGGACCTCTGGAATCATGGATGCCCTGGTCTATGAATATATTCTGGCATCTAGAAGGGAATCTGGGCATCTGGAGGGCATCTGCAAGGAATTAGGGTTTTCTGAATTTTCTTCCTGGGGTATTCAAATCTTCAAGCTAGGTTGGACTTGGGCTCAACTTCCATGTCTTCAATCAGGTTGGACTTGGTCTTCACTTGTATGATGTGGTCTTGAGTCTTCAATATGCTTGGACAGGACTCAAAAAAATAAAATTAGCTCGACATGAGCTGACTAATTACAGGACTCAAATAAAACAACTCAGCTGGACTAAGCTTTATTACAGTTGACTCGAATGTCAATTAAGTGATCCACAGAGGGTTGAGAAGCCTCTACCTTATTCTGGTGCCTTTGGTGTCCGCACCACCAGCTTCCCTTGGCCCAAGAACCCATTGCCATGATCCCACCCCTGAACATAACCCTAGATGCCCACACCAAGATTTTACTAATTCAGATGAAAGAGCCTATAGGAATATACATCTCGATGCACCCACTTTTGATAGAAATCTAGACCCTAAGGTGTACGTTGATTGGTAGAGTGACATAGATCAATACTTTGAGTGGTATGAGATGTCGAAAGAGAGGAAGTTCAAATTCACTAAACTTAGGTTAGTTCGACAAGCTAAGTTGTATTGAAAAAATGTTGAGTGTATTTATCGTCAAAGAGAAGACATGTCCATAGTCACACGGAGGACCATGAAGATCAAACTTAGGGAGAAGTACTTACCCTTGTCCTATGAGCAGAGGCTTTTAGATCAATGGCAGAGATTGAGTCAAGGTAACAGAATCGTATACAAGTACATTTCTAAATTTGATGAATTTGTCATGAGATGTAGCATGGTTGAGTCAGAGGCTGTCACCCTATCTAGGTTTTGAGTAGGCCTTCGAGAGAAAATTCAGAGAAAACTATTCTCGAGAGAAGTCCATGACCTAGAACAAGCTTATCAAGTCATTAGGGACTGTGAAAGATTTCAGAGAGGACCCATGATCCGTCGACTTGAACCTAGTAGAATTAGTACCCCTTGATATAAGCCAAGTTCTAGTCAAGTTCCTTCAACCCGACCCACTCCTAATACCCCATTAAGTCGTAAGGATGATAGGGGTAAGGCCCCTGAAGTTCAAAGGGATAATCACCAAAATGTGCATTACTTCAGGTATCATAAAGCTGGCCACTATGCTAGTCAGTGCCCTACCCAAGTCATACACATAGGAGAATTAGAGGAAGGAGCTCCTGAACCCAATGAAGAATTCGAGGGAGTGTACGAAGTAGGATCAAACTTAGTAGATGAATATTAAATTAGTAGAGAAGGTTTATAGATTCATCTGAGCTAATGGGAGTCATTAGATATATTCTAACTCAAACTCAGGAACATGAAGATTGGTGTAGGACCAACATCCTACAAACTTTTATCAAATTAGGAGAGAAGGTTTGCAAAATTATAATAGATAATGGGAGCTGTGTTAATGCCATTCTACTAATATTGTCAAAAATTTAGGTTTGCCTACTATTCCCCATCCCAACCCCTATAAGGTATCTTAGATTGATTCAACCTCCATTCCCATTAAGTTAAGATGCCAAGTTACAGTCCAAATCCAATGATGTGACGTTCTTCCTATGGGGGTTAGCAGTATTATTCTAGGTTGACCTTGGTTGTATGATCATGATGCTATCATGTACGGTCATTCCAACTCCTATTTTTTCAACCACCATGAAAAGATATTTGTCATAAACTCGACAACACCAAAGGACAACACCAAAAAAGGGTCTAGTAATCTGAAGGAAAAGAAACAAGGATTAAATTTGATCAGTGCTAAGGATTTAGAATAAGAGATTAATAAGGATTCACTAGTTTGGATATTGTCCACCAAGGAAGTCCAGGATCAATCCTAGAAGGAGCAACCCTAGAAAATAGTAGAGTTTTTGAAGGATTTTCAAGATGTGTTTCCAGAAGATCTTCCTGATCACCTCTCACCATTAAGAGACATTCAACATGCCATAGACTTAGTCCCAGGAGCCACCTTACCAAACCTTCCACATTATAGGATGAATCCCATTGAACACTTAGAGTTACAAAAGCAAGTTAGAGACTCCTCCAAAAGGGATTCATTAGGAAAAGGCCGAGCCCTTGTGCGGTACTTGCCCTTGAGCCCTTGTGCGGTACTTGCCCTTTTGACCTCCAAAAAGGATGGCACTTGGAGAATGTGTGTAGATAGTCATGCCATCAATAAGATAATGGTCAAGTATCATTTCCCTATTCCCCGTCTTGATGATATATTAGATATGATGGTCGGAGCCACTATTTTCTCTAAGATTGATCTTAAGAGTGGCTATCACCAAGTTAAGATTAGGCCGGGGGACAAGTGGAGGACAACTTTCAAGACTAAGGATGGCCTTTACGAATGGGTAGTGATGCCTTTTGGCCTTTCTAATGCCCCTAACACTTTCATGAGGATCATGACCCAAGTCTTAAGATTATTCATCGAAAAGTTTATCGTAGTTTATTTTGATAACATCCTAATCTACAGAAGGACTAAGGAAGACCACCTGAGCCATCTTAAACAAGTATGCCAAGCTCTTAGAAAGGATAGCCTCTATTCCAATATTAAGAAATGCAACTTCCTAACCCCTAGAGTTATTTTTTTAGGTTTTGTCGTTACCCCCGAAGGAGTGTCTGCCAACCTAGAAAAGATTAAGTCCATAGTTGAGTGGCATGTATGTTGGTTTTCTCCCAGGAACAAGAAATTGCAATTAAACAGGCATCAACAACCTGTCACACCGGAAGTAGATATAAAAATAATTTATATCTAATCATGTAATTCATAAATAAATCTAATTTATTTATCATAAATTTCTAACATGCTGCATAACATGAAAAAAATATTAGATCTGAAATAAAAATTATTTAAGCATAAAATACTTACCTGGATCGCTATCCAGGACTGCTTTGAAAAGCATGCAGATCCGCTATTAAAAAGCCAGGATTTTGTCGGAGCCGTGCAATTGCCCGGCCTCTACTAATATCCACACGAAACTCTCGCAACCGAATCATAGAGGGCACCGGACTGCTAGATCCTTGTAGCCCTCTCCTCCTTCAGCAAATCACTTGCTTTAAAATCTATGCCGATCTGAATCCGAACCGGCTTTTCTGAATTGGCTTCTGTCTTGCAAATCAGACTATGCAAGACCTTTGGACCTCTTATTTTCTTCTCCCTCTTATGAATAAGACCTCTCAACACTCTTGAAGAGAAGGAATCAATCCTCACAAAAAGAAGAAGAAGAAATATATGTAAAGGAAGTGGATGCCCAAGAGAGAGAATCTCTGCTCTTGACGCCCAAAAGAAAATCATGTAAAAGAGAAGCTTTTTTAGCCAACCCCTTCTCTCTTCCTTTTATGGAGTACGGTACATCCTTTCTCCAATCCTCCACACCAAAAGAGGGGAGTTTAAACTAATCTAGATTTGTTTAAAATTTAAGAGAAGTAGAAGAGGACTCTTCCCTCTCTTAAAATTCTCCACGCCAAAATCAATTAGCGCCCCTCATTTTGTCGTACAAAATCTTCTCCTAATTCTCCACACCAAAATGGGATAAGCCTCTTGGTTATTTGGATTAGGTGGAAGATTTCAATTCAAAAACTAAGATAAGTAAATGAGAAGGACTCCTCATTTTTATTCACGCCAATAATGATTAGCGCCCCCTCTTCATATTCGACCAACCTATTTGCTGCACAAAATACTTGGGGGCCCACTTTGGCATGTGGAGATAAGAGGAGACATGGAGAGAGAGTCCCAATCTAACTAGACTCTAGGTTTTGGTCCAAATGAAATGATTTTACAGTCAAACTAAAGTCGATTTTAAATTTGATCGAACCCTTTTGAAGCGGACATTGACCCAAATCAATCAGGATTAATTAATTGAGTCTAACTTAATTAAATTAAATCTAATTTGAATTAATTAATATTTAATCCATAATTGTAACATTTATAATTAGGTCAAATATTAATTGTAACACATACAATTAGGTCAAATTGATTTGCTGATTGGTTACTTGAGCTCCTAATGTATGTGACCCCTTAGGTCCTATCCTGTCTGGTAATGAGACATGCTATAATCTCCATTATACATTATCGAAACTCCTTTCAATGGACTGAAACAATTTCAGCTCAACCCTAATTAGGATCATCGATCTGAGAATGATCCTAACGAGCTCTCATAAAACACCAGTGACACCTAGCAGTATGTAGTGGCAACCCAGCAGAATAAGATTGGAACCCCTAGGTGTAGTTACCAAACGATTCGATTCCTCTATCAAAATCCTGAAATGATATTGGTTACGGATACTCGTCAAACCCATCAGTCATATGCTTAACCTAATCGACTCAAGTCCAATTGTGATACTAATGAAAATACCTTTTCATTATCACCCTACTATGGCCATAGATTTTTGGACTTAGTCTCATTAAACTTGCATAGGATTATACCTTGCTACTAAGGCTGATAGATCCCTACAAGTGAACACCCTACTCCTACAATAAACTTCCTACAGCCAACGAACACCACAAGGTCCCATATGGATAGGAACGATGTGATTGTGCTGTCAAACTACAGCAACCTTATTATGAATAGTCGAGACACTCTAGGTCAAGGAACTATTCACACAACTACAGCATCAGGAAGTTATCGACGAGTGAGTAGTCATCCATATAACTTCCTGTACATGGTCACGCTCAGTACCGTTGATCTCTATCAACTACCTACACTCTCACTCCAGTGTCACCACACTATAGATCAGACTCATCTACCTAGAAAGGGAAGTGATCTGTGCACCAATTTTAATGGATCAATCACCGTCCTCGTGATATTCCAACAATCGGGAGCCTTTAGGAGTTAATCTATAAAGACACATGCCTCAGATTCTCAATTCTTGAGAATATGTGTCATTGTCCATTAACTCCATGGACAATTCATAGACACAACAATATGAATGAAACTAATACCCTTTATTAATAAAGAAAAATTAAGTACAAAGTTAATGCCCTAAAAATTATAATGTGTCAAGCCAACATGGCTTTCAGGGCATACATCTAACACTGACCCAAAAGCATACATGATGTACATAGCTTCCATGGCATTGCCACCTTCTATATAAGATTCATTCGAGGTTTTAGAATGATTGTTGCACCTATCACTAACTGTATTAGGAAGGGAACTTTTGAATGGACTAAGAATGCCAATAGAGCCTTCCTTGAGATCAAAGAGAAAATGACCCAAGTACCAATTTTGAGGCTACCTGACTTTTCAAAGGTTTTTGAGGTTGCTTGTGATACCTTCGGAGTTGGAATTGGAGGAGTTTTGAGTTAAGAGAATCACCTTGTAGCCTTTTTTAGCGAAAAACTAAATGAAGCGAAGTTAAGATTTCAACTTATGATAAGAAATTATAAGCGGTAGTTCACGCCTTAAGGTATTGGAGACACTATCTACTATCTCAGGAGTTCATTTTATATTCAGACCATGAGGAACTCCGATTCCTTAATTCTTAGAAAAAGTTGAACGTTAGGCATGGAAAGTGGGTAGAGTATATCCAGGCTTATACCTTTATTTTGAAACACCATGCTGGCATTGAAAATTGAGTTGCCAATACACTCAATCGTCGTTCCATTCTCTTGACCTCTATAAGCACTAAAGTCATAGGATTTGATAAGTTGAAAGAAGAATATGAAAATTATCCTAACTTTAGCAAGATTTTTTAATTTGTTCGCCAAGGACCATCTAGTTTGTATAGCGACTATACCTTTCACGATGGATTCCTTTTCAAAGAAAATAGGTTGTGCATCCCTCGAACTTCCATCCAAGAATTCTTAATTTGGAAAATCCATACAGGGGGTTTAGTTGGCCATTTTGGTAGGAACAAAACCATTTTAGTAGTTGAAGACCAGTTTTTTTGGCTTAGCCTCAAGCATAATGTGCCCCAAGTAGTGGCCCAGTGTCGAACCTATGCTGTTACCAAACAGTAAAAACAAAACACCAGCCTATACACCCCTTTGCTAGTACCTAATTATCCATGGTAAGACCTTAATATGGATTTTATGTTAGGGTTACCAAAGACCATGCAAAGACACAACTCTATCTATGTTGTGGTCGATCTCTTTTTCAAGATGGCACACTTCTTACCTTATTTCTAAACTTTTGATGCTTCAAAAGTGGCTAAGCTATTCCTAAATAAAGTGATTAGATTACATGGTTTGGCCAAAACCATTGTGTCTAATAGGGATGTCCAATTCACTAGCTATTTTTGGAAAACCTTATAGCACATGTTAAAAACCAAACTGAAGTTTTCTACCACCTACCACCCACAAACTGACGGCCAAATAGAAGTTGTGAGTAGGAGTCTTGGAAGCCTATTGAGATGTCTAGTTGAGAGAGTACTAGAAATTGGGCCCTTGTGCTACCACGTGCTAGATTTGCCTATAATAGCTCAGTCAATAGGTCCACTACAAAAAGCCCATTTGAGATTGTCCATGGATACAAACCAAAAAAAGCTCATAAACCTTATCCTTTTACCCATACATGCATGAGTTTCTAAATCTACAAAGTCATATGCATAGTGTTGGGTTTCGGTGGCATAGTAAAAGAATGGATTTTAAAATTTTTCATTTTGAAACTCCAAACAACTAGAAACCCTAAGCCCAAGATCCCTTATCCATTACAATTAACAAGTCATTCAAACTAGGTTTGAAAAATACCTGAAATGCTAATTCTTTCTTCTTTCCACTAGGCATACAAGTGCAAGCCCTCCAGAGGTGATCCACATAGGAAATGAACCTAGGAACCACTCCTTAGTAGGTTGCTTAATCCATCGGGACTCTTTTGACATCCTTCTTAACTTCCTCCTTTATTGGACTCCCTACTCTCCTGTAGGGCACTCTGAGACCTCTCTATATCTACTCTCAGATCCCAGATACCCCTTCTATTTTTCTTCCTAGGCTCTTTTCTTAAAAGACTAGCCTTGTCTTGAGAGAACAAACCTTGTCTCAATAAGACAAGCCTTGTCTGGAGGGGAGGGAATGAAAAATAGCAAGTTGAGTTTTTTGATGGGAATTCTGATATTTGGCATCAAATCACTGATGCCTTTTATAGAGTAGGTAGGGGTGCCTAATATGCCTCTTCTGTAGCATTTAATCTATCAAATAACAGATCAAATAAGACCCTTCATTAAGAAAGAGTCTTATCTTGAAAGGTCATGATCCTTCTTGCACCAAGAGACAAGACCCTTTTGTCTCTTCGGTTCCCAGCAGATTTCTCCACTTGCCACATGTCATTAACTGATCAAAATAGACTAGGGATGTGGCTTTTCAATTTAATAGGTGTTGAAGATTTTAAAATACTTGAAATAGTAGGACTCTTGGCCTCTTTAATTAGCGCCAAATGAAGAGATGCAACTCTTCATTTGTGCGCTAAAGATTATTCATGCCATAACATTATCTTGACCGATCAAAGCCCATATGAGAGAGCATGGAGATGTGAAGGAACCTCTTTGGACCTTATCTGGATTTTATGACTTCTTAGCAGAAGGACTCTTGGTCATTCTGCATCCCATAATTTTACCTCATGCCATATGGTGCCCAAGAGTTTATGTCAACATGGACTCTCATAAATCCAAGATGTTTTAATTAAATCTAGATAAAATCTGAATTAAGCTGCCCCAATTAGGACACAACCCAATCTAGGATTTTCTCAAATTAGTTAGCGCATTAAGCAACCTTATAGACCTAATTTAATTGGGTTAGGAGTTAGGTTAGCCTACACATGCTAGTATGTAATCTAGCTAACCAATTAGGATCCCATGACCCTAATAAAATACCAATTGACTTCCTAGGCCAATTTTCTAATGTGTGTGACCCTTTGGGTTCCACATCTAGCTAGCAGTAGGTCTAGGTCCAAGCCAATTTGATGCAATCAAAATCGATTGACCTAATTAGGTCAAATTGAGGTGACCTAAGTTGCCAGTTCGAACTATCTTCTGAATTGACTCATGAATCCAATCGAATTGATTCATGAAAACCTACAAGACATGTGTTGCCCAGGTGGCTTTTCTAAGAGGGGATGAATTGGAAATTTAAAAAATTTAAGCAATTATGTGCTCTTTAACAATCCCTTGAAGTGTTAAGTGCTATGATTAAAATAATTAAAAGCAAAAGCAAGATATAAAGAGAATGCACAACATAAACACAGGAAGTTTTATAGTGGTTCAGAGCAACCCAGCTCCTACATCTACTATCCAAGATTACCACTTAGGATTTTCACTATATCCCCCATTAGAATACAGTTGGATTGTTTTAACTGGCTCACAATCCAAACCTCTACACTTTGATTTTTAAACTGGGCTCACCAAAGAAACCCAACACTTGGTTTTAATAGGATCACTAGAAACCTAACACTTGGTTTTAATACAAGCTAACCAAGAACCTATTTGGTTTTTAAACCAGGCTCACCAATAACCCAATAATTCAAAAAGAATTATAAAAAGAAAGCAACAGAATGATAAACAAATTTTGTCGGATGGTTGCTGATGCAACTCAAGAGAAGCCCAATTGATTGCACTTTCTTGAATGCTCTTGCAGTGCTCTCTTGCTCATAAGGTAGCTTGGAAATTCAATTTAGCATTTACTCATCATCTCTTTTTTAAAGCAGTTCAAATCCCTCAAATATATAGTCTTGTACTCTTCTCAGATAATTTTAGTTATTGTAGACCATTGGGATGTGACATTTGACCATTGGAGCACTTTTTGGATTCAAATTTCAAGTTTTGGAACTAGCCGTTATAAGCCTGAAATTGACCTTCGAGTCGGCTTGGATTACTCAAGTCGGCTCGAATCCTCAGAGTAGTTCTGGTTGAGTTGACTCGCTTCATTCTGGCCAGCTCAGTTTCATGGTATTCTTGTTCTTCACTCTGTAAGAGTTGGCTCGCCTTGATTCTAGTCGACTTGGATCTTCAGGCCTTCAAAAATATAGTTTGGAAGAGTCGACTCTTTCTCTTTAGAGTCGGCTCGGTTGGCTATAGTTCTCAAAACACTTGTTTTGGACTCTAGAGGAGTCAGCTCAAACTTTTGAAGAGTCAGCTCGGATGTTTGACTAAATGATAGAGTTGGCTCAGACTTCCTTTGGGTCGGCTTGCCCGTTTGATTTAGGAAATGGTACTCTAGATGAGTCAGCTCGGGTCCCTTAGAGTCGGCTTGAATATCCGCATGCCAAAAATCTTCATGCATGCCATGTGCCAGAGTCGGCTCTTTTCTCTTCGAGTCAGCTCGGATGAATTCTTCAGTAAATTATCAATTTTTTTCTAGAAATCATCCAGCAAGTCTTCAAAGTTTCAAGATGCCTTCAAACTCTTCTAACAATATTTCTAAGGAATTTGAAGCTTGAAACACATTTAGAAGTAACCCATTTTCATGATTTATACTTAACTTTTTCTTTGGCTTCTTCTTTACATGAATCACTTACAATACAACTCATTTCAAAACTATGAATGTAGGAGTTGAAATTAAACAATGAAATCATCTTACAAAAACTTGTAAAATACTTGAAGAGTTGTTAGTAAGACAAATGCATTTTTCTATGTTTGGTTATCCTCAAAACCACTTATGGGGTCAACAATCTTTCCCTTTTTGATGATGACAAAATGCTGGGCATGAAAAAAATTCTTTACAATTACATGTATAATTGAATTTGAAAGTGAGTATTAACATGTATCAGAGCTAATTGTATTTGCAAATAAGTATAAGAGCTTTTTGTGAAAAAAAGACTATATAGTATCATTGTGATGTGGGATGACTCTAAGACTACTAAACATGCATGAAAAATAGAAAAATAATTTTTTTATAATTTTTATAATTATATTTGCAGGCTAGATTCTCAAAATAAAGTAAAAACTAGCAGAAAGTCTAGTAGTGCAAAGAATCATCGGATTGCAAGCAAACTCATGCAAACTAATGAAATAGCCAGGATCCGAGAGTTGAGAAACTCCCAGTTTAGGATAGTGTACCTATCATCAGATCAGAACTCAAGAGGGAAAAGGCTTTTACCAGGCAGTGATTGTAGTTTCTTCGATGAAGAGATCTCTCAGCCTCTAGATGGCGCCTTGAAGAACAAGCCTTTAGTCCCGAATCTGAAGATGATCTGGATCCGGTCTGAAGGCAAAGAAAGCCTCCTCTGGGGAGGGGAAACATCTCGGGGATCTGCAAAACATCAAGGTTAGGCACGAATCAGGTAATCAAAGAAAAAAATAACAAGATGAAACAAGGAAGGAAGGGTTAGGGCTAGAAGGGCTAGCGGCCTGGAGAAGGAAGACTCTTGCTTTCAGGGACGGCTTCAGGGCTTCTTCTCAAAGGTGTGGCTGATGTCAAGAGGCTTGAGTTGCTACTTGGTCATGGGGGATTGCATGGATAGGTATCGGCCAACATGAGAACACAGAGAACCAAACCATAGGAACCAAAAGAAAACACAAGACACCAGTCTTAAAAACAATTCAGTAGAGTTTTAATTCATTAGAGTTGACTGATTACAAGAGAAGGAGAGGTGGGGTATTTATAGAGCTCCAAGCCCTCTTCTAAAGAGATTACAAGTCTTCTCCTAGTTAGAATAGGTTTACATAATTTAAGTGGGAGAAAGACTACAAATAACCTGGAGTGCTGGAATAACCTGGGAAACATGGGCTCCTGCCATATGGAACATTCCAGAAGCATCTGGAGGGAATATGGTATCTAAAATTGTATTTGGAGGGAATCAGGGCACCTGGAGGGCATCTAGAGGGCATTTAGGGCTCCTGGGTGTCAATTGAGCTCCCATAAGCTGATGTAATTGCCTCTGGCTTCTGAATGAGGCCTGATAGAACACTAAAATGGGATAACCTCCTCTCTTGTACAAAACTTGGATTCATACTGGAGTCATACTGATGCAGAAGACTCAATATACTGGACTAGGTCGAGACAAATCAACTAGTCTCACCTTATTACAATTCAATCTTACTTTCTTACAAAATTGTGACACATGACTAAGGTTCTAAAATAAATCCTAATCAGTAAGCCATATAGGATCCAGTGATTTGTGTCTGATTCTGGTGTCCCCACCATATTGCTTTTATATGTATCAGAGTGTTAAGGCTAGCACTTTCACAAAGTATCAAAGCTATTAAGGTATGCAAGGTATCAAAGCTCAATTTTGCAAAGTATCAGAAATATATCAGAGTTGAAAAATATCAGAGTTAATGCTTTAAGATCTTCAAGGTATGTGTGCAAATTTTGAGAGCATAGAGCAATTTTGAACTAAAACCATTTAGTTTCAACAATTTTTCTCCCCCTTACTTATATATGCAATTTCACATTTTTTAATCACATTCTCCCCCTTTTTCTTTCATATTTATTCTCTCTTTATCTTTCTTTCTTTTTCATGCAACTTTAAACAGTCTCCCCCTTTTTGTCAGCAATCAAAAAAGGTGTTCATTTGATCTTTCAAAGCTCAATTTTTATAATAGAAAGAGAAAGTTGATAAAATTTGTTTAAGATAATTTCACTTTGATATTCTAATTAAAATTTATTTTGATTAGCATTGTACAAATGAAAGTATCATTGAGAGTATTGCACAAGCTCAATTCATACATAAAAGATAGGCCAAAGTACTTTCATTTCATTTGTTGGATTTTCAATACAAGTTGCAAAAAGATATGAAACTAAGCACATTTGACATTCAATGATATAAAAATGCTTTCTTTTCATTCATAAAGTTTTTTGATTACAAAAGATAGGAAGCAAAGAATAAAGTAAACACCATCAAAAGTATAAAGATAGTCAAAAGTATATTGATATGATCATTGTAACCAAAAGTACAACCAAAACATCCTGCTGTTCTCCCTCACTAGAGGAAGAAGCAACATCTATTATCTTATCTAAAGTTTTGGTCTTTAGTGGCTTGAACCTAAGGTCCCTAAATCTACTTCTAACAGGAGCTATAGGTGTTCTAGTTTTCTTAATTTTTGGTTTTCCATTGGGTAGAACAGGTTTAGCCTTAGATATTGGAGGATCAGATGATGGTAATTCTGGAGGCACAAGGAGTGGTTGAGCAGGAGGTGTTGGTGGCTCTTTGCAAGTCTGTATGGAAACATCTTCAGCAGTGCAAGTATCCTTGTGTGGGTGCAGTAGGACACTTCAAAGTTCTTCTTTGAAATCTTCCAGCTCTCTTTGTATTTTCTTCATATGTAACTTCTGCTCTGTCTTGATTTCATGCAAGCTAGCATCAATTGACTGGCGTAATTCACCAAAAGCTGAGTTGATGTAGCATGTAAGAGATTCAGAAAGTGATTCCATCTATTGGGCTATGAATTCTTTAAATCCTGATGGAGTTTTCATTGAAGATCCAAAAGATTCTGTATCTTCATCATTATCTTCAGATGTAGCATCATTTCGATCATCAGTAGGAAGTTCTATTTGTTCATCATTGTTATCATCAGATGAGGTGGCAATCTTTTGTCTTGATAATTTCTTCAACCAAACTCCTTCTTGCAAGTGATATCCCATTCTCCGAAGAGATTTAGCTGAGTAGGTGTCTGAGTGGTGAAGTGGTTTGCCAATTTCATCTATCAGATCTATTCCAGCATCTTCGAAAATCATTAAAAAAACCATGCTATAAGCAAAGCATGCTTTGATTTTCCTCACTGCTTTCCTTATCTATATCATCATAATATATGGAAGGTTAAGGGCTTCTCCCTCAATGAGGTGTTCCATGAAGATCATGTCTCGTTCATTTATCCAGTCAAAATGACCGGTTCGGGGAAGAAAGATTCGGCTGCTCATGTTATGAAGCAGCCGCATTTCTTTGGAAAGTGTTGGGATATCCTGGTTCAGCTATGAACCAAGCTCCGGTTAGACTTATCGAAGCCCAAGTTCTCTGGACTACAGACTTTGGACTAAGCGAAGGCCAACCGCAAGCAATCAAGGCTTCACACCGAACTACAACATCCGAAGGCTAGTCCTTCGGGTAGCACCTTCAGCCCCGGTCGAAGTCTGAACTACTCATCGACTTCCAAAGACACGAACTTCGGTCCCTGCCATAGACATGATCTTCGGCCTCAGGGAAATACCAAGCCTTCGGCCCATGCAAGGGGAAACCCGAAGCTTGAACCACAATCTGTTCCAAAAAGGAAACTGTAACCAATGGTTACAGTCGACACTCATCATGCCATGATTATGGCACGCAATTCCTGCAGCCATGCCTCCGATCTAGCCGGAACTGCTCATTGACAACCCACGATCGCCAATCATGGGAGAGATTGGCTCCACATGATCCCCGAGAAAAGAGCGGGCCATAGACCGGAGGCCATCTTTTAAATATGGGTAAGAAGGATGGCTCGAGTGGGACGCGTGAACAATCTCGCACACATACACTTTCAATCTCCAAGAACCCTTTTTCTCTTCCACTCTCGACATCTTCCCCATTATGTGGCTAGAATCAGCCACTGACTTAGGCATCGAAGTGTCCTCTGCCGGAACAACTCCGGCAAGGGACCTATTTTGCAGGTGAACCAGGGAGCGGTCCTGCGATGTAGCAGCTCTGACCGGCCGATCCAGGGACTCCACGCCAACATATTGGCATGCTAGGTAGGGGCGACATCATTAACATTTGTTAAGCTCCCTCCCAGATAAGGGGAAGAAACAAAGAAGTTTTTGATGGCAAGAGGAAAAGCTTAAAATGCTTCTACAAGCCGGAGTCGTGCTCTATCTCAGAGGGGTGCACCCCCGGAGGAGAACGATGTTCCACCTCCCACATTTGTTGTGGGAGCACAGCAGTTCGAAGCTCTTATGAACTAGGTCGCCAACCTGACGGCCATGCTTCAAGAGTTCCAAGACAGAGCCTTTCCAGTGGCAAACCCACCGGCTATTTCTAGACATAGCTCTCGATCCCGAAGAAGGAGAGCACCATGGGAGGATTCAGCGCATCGCTCCCCCCGTTCTCGGCCCTCTCCCGAAGGCCAAACTTCGAGACTGCCTAGGTCTGCTGATTCCTCGCAAAAAGGGAAAAGGCCTAGGCAAACTTCCTCCTCCTCCAAAGACTCCACTCCGATGGAGAGAGCGCCCAAGCATACTCTTGATTATGACGGGAGGTTCAGAGCCATCAAATCATAGATGGCAAGGGTGCGAGAACAGAGAATGCGGGATCAAAGAGATCTCGATGACTTGATTGTGGGTGATCTACGCCCACCCTACACCGACCGCATCACGGCTGAGGACATTCCTCGGCACTTCAGGGTTCCCTAGATGGAACCCTACGATGGCACCTCCGACCCCCTCGACCATTTGGGCAGCTTCAAAGCCCATATGATGATCCAAGGAGCTTCGGATGCAATGTACTGTTTGGCATTCCCGCTACCTTGAAGAAGTCCGCTCGGATGTGGTACTCGAGCCTGCATCCAGGTACCATCGATTCCTTTTCCGAGTTAAAAAAATTATTTGTCTTGCATTTCAGGACCTGCCGCAAGACTCCTCGGAATACGGACACACAATTTCTCCTTCACCAGAATGAAGGAGAGAGCCTGAGAGATTACATCTCCAGGTTCAATGAGGCCACGCTTGAGATCCCCGATTTCAACGAGCACGTGGCCATGTCAGCACTGAAGAAGGGGCTTCGAACCTCTAGGCTTACTTTTTTCTTGGACAAGAAGTTCCCTAAAAGCTATGCTGAGCTCCTGTCAAGGGCTCAGAAATATGCCAATGCTGAAGAGCAGGCGATGAATCGACGTTTGATTAAAGGGAAACCCCCTTCAAAGAAGAAGAATAATAGGGGGCAAGGCCCCCAAACTTCCAATAACAATGGCAGTAGATATGCAGACCACCGAAGAAGCCCTCCCAAGTCCAGAGCATTAGGAGGAAGATTCGACTCCTACACCCCCCTCAACCTCCCTCGAGAGAAGATCCTCATGGAGATAGAAAAAGAAAACTATCTCCAACGGCCCCGTCACATGAAGGCCTCCTCTTTCGCAAGGAACAAGAACAAATTCTGCCGATTCCACCGGGACCACGACCACAACACAGAAGAATGCATCCAGTTGAGGGATGCGATCGAGGATCTCATTAAGAGAGGATACCTGGGGCAGTACATCAGTCACCAGGGACCCCGGTCGGAAGCAACTATTCCCAGCCACCTCCCGAAGAGGCCGAATTGCCAAATCAAAGGCTCACCAACGGAGGTGTAGGGATGATACACCGGCCCACCAACTGGAAAAGGGATGAAGATGAAGCTTCAAAGCGACTGAAAGATAACAACTCCATCCTCTTCTCCGACGATGATCTTGCGGGAGTTCGGCTCCTGCACGATGACCCTCTTATAATTTTGGCCATAGTAGCCAATTATGATGTACAGAGAGTTCTTATTGATAATGGAAGTTCGACTGATGTTTTGATGTACGATGCATTCTCCAAAATGTGTTTGCCTAGACATTAACTGCAAAGATCCCCCATACCACTCTCCGGTTTTGGGGGCAACCAAGTTTATGCTGAAGGGGAGATAGTGTTGCCTGTAACCCTCGGCTCTGAGCCTCAACAAAAGACATTGTCGATCAACTTCACGGTGGTCCAGATCCCCTCAGCATACAACATTATTCTAGGGAGGCCCGCCTTGAACATGTTCTGGACCGTGATCTCCTCTCACTATCTCTTGGTATGCTTCCCCACCAGGAATGGTGTTGGAGAAGTTAGAGGGAACCAGAGGATGGCACGACAATGTCTAATGATTGAAGACAGGCATTTCAAGGATTCGACTACTTCGGATCAGCTAGATCCGAGGGATTCGACCACAAACCTTGGTGAACCCATGGAGAGGACCATCCCGATACCTTTGAAAGAGGAAGATCCCTCCAGAGTTGTGCAGATCGGGAGCGCCCTTGATAAGGAAACTAGAACGAAGCTGATCCGTTTCTTCAGGGACAACGTCGATGTCTTTGCCTGGTCGGCTTCGGACATGCCCGGGATTTCTGCTGAAGTGATTACTCATCGACTGGAAGTAATCCCTGGGTACAAGCCGGTGCGACAGAAGAAGAGGAGCTTCACCCCCGAAAGACAGCAAGCTGTTGATGAAGAGGTTGGCAAGCTCCTCAAGGTAGGGTTCATCAGAGAGGCCTGCTACCCCGAGTGGCTGGCCAATGTGGTAATGGTGAAGAAAGCTAGTGGTAATGGTGAAGAAAGCTAGCGGCAAGTGGAGGATCTGCATCGACTATACAGACCTCAACAAGGCTTGCCCAAAAGATAGTTTCCCTCTCCCAAAGATTGATAAACTGGTCGACGCTACCGCTGGCCACCAGTTGCTAAGCTTTATGGATGCCTTCTCTGGCTATAACCAGATCAGAATGGATTCGCAAGATGAGGAGAAGACGGCATTCATCACTGACAAAGGTCTCTACTGCTACAAGATGATGCTGTTCGGCCTCAAGAACGCCGGAGCAACATTTCAAAGACTCATCAATAAGGTGTTCGAAAAGCAACTGAGAAGAAATATGGAGGCCTATGTTGACGACATGATCGTCAAGAGTCTCCACCGGAGAGACCACATCCATGACTTGGAGGAGTCATTCAGCACTCTCCAACGCTACCACATGAAGTTAAACCCGGCGAAGTGTGCCTTCGGGGTCATGTCGGGTAAATTCCTGGGCTTCCTTTTCACCGAGGGATTGAGGCCAACCCCGAGAAGATCCATTCCTTGAAGGATATGAGGCATCCCTCCTATAAAAAGGAAGTCCAACAGTTGACAGGGAGGATTGCCTCCCTAAGCATATTTATCTCTCGGTCAGCCGAGAAATGTCTTCCGTTCTTCAAGGAACTTTGACAATTAAAGGGCTTCGAATGATCCGAAGACTGTCGCGATGCCTTTGAGAAATTGAAGAAGTATTTGGAGACCCCGCCATTACTCTCCAAGCCAAAAGAAGGTGAGGTCCTCTACCTGTACCTCTCTGCTTCAGACGAAGCAGTGAGTTCAGTTCTTGTCCGGAAGGAAGGAGACGGGTCCCATAAGCCGATTTACTATATCAGCAAGATCCTGCATAATACAGAAACGCGAAATGCAAGGATGCAGAAGCTGATCTACTCTTTAGTGATTGCAACAAAGCGACTACGGCCATATTTCCAAGCCCACACTATCGTGGTGCTGACTGATCAACCTCTCAAGGCCGTTCTCCGATCTCCGGACACTTCTGGAAGGATAGCCAAGTGGGCTATGAAGCTAAGCGAATTTGACATTAGCTTCCATCCCCGAGTGGCTATGAAGGCCCAGGTGCTCTTCGATTTTTTGGCCGAGTGCACCTGGAAGTTCGAAGATGAAGCCTCTTCGAAAGAAGAAGAAGCCCTGAAGGAGACGAGTCTGTTTGGGTGCTTCATGTGGACGGAGCTTCCAATGCTACCGGGTGCGGGGCTGGACTCATGCTGGCCAAACCTGACGGCTAGATCATAGAGTATGCACTCTGCTTCTCCTTCCACGCCTCCAATAATCAGGCCGAATATGAGGCCCTACTCGCCAGACTTCGGATCGCCAAAGATCTGGGAGTCCGGCAACTCTGAACCTTCTCCGATTCTCAACTGGTTGTGAATCAAGTCAATGGAGAGTACGCAGCCAAAGATCCAACCATGGTGCAATACCTAGAGAAGGTTTAGGCTTTATCTTCCCAACTGGAACATTTTGAAATTATTCATGTTCCCCAATCAGAGAACTCTCGGGCGGATGCACTGTCTCGACTGGCAACTACAGCACCGGAGTCTCTCGGGCGCACCATTGTTGAACATCTTGAAACTCCAAGCATTGCCGAAGAGGCTGTAGAGGTGCGCCAGATTGATACTGAGCCAAGCTGGATGGATCCCATCATCAGATTCTTGAATGAAGGAGAACTGCCCGAAGATAAGGCAGAGGCTAAGAAGATCCGCTAGATGGCATCTCAACACGTCATCTTAGATGGAACCCTCTACAAGAGATCGTTCTCCCAACCACTGCTGAAATGTCTCGGACCCATCGATGCAGATTATGCATTGAGAGAGGTCCACGAGGGCATATGCGGGGATCACTTGGGAGGCAGATCTCTAGCAAACAAGATTATTCGATAAGGGTATTACTGGCCCTCCATCCAGAAGGACTCAGCTAATTTTGTGCAGAAGTGCGACCAATGCCAGAGGTATGCCAATGTGCAGAAACAACCTGCGAGTCACTTGACTCAGTTGGCAGCCCCATGGCCCTTTGTCCAGTGGGGGATGGACATTCTTGGCCCATTCCCACCAACATCAGGGCAAAGGAAGTTTCTCCTAGTGTCCATCGACTATTTCACGAAGTGGGTGGAAGCCGAACCATTGGCCCAAATCATAGAGGGCAAGGTGGAAAGTTTTATGAAAAATTCCATCGTCTTCAGGTTCGGCATCCCACATGTCATCATCATGGACAACGGGAGACAATTTGACAATCCGAAGTTCCAAGGACTTCTGTGCTCGGTACCATATCCAGCATCGGCTAATATCCATTGCTCATCCACAGTCCAACGGAGAAGCCGAAGTCACCAACCGGACCATTCTCCATGGTTTGAAGACAAGGTTGAATGCTGCCATAGGGCTTTGGGCCGAAGAACTGACCTCCATTCTTTGGGCATACAGAACTATCCCAAGAACGGCCACCAGCGAATCTCCGTTCAACCTAGCCTACGGTACCGAAGCCGTGCTACCTATCGAAGTCTCCCTACAATCCCTAAGAATTGACAACTATGAAGAGCCTGAGAATTTTGATTGCAGAAGGATTGATCTGGATTTGCTATTAAGCACCAGGCTACATGCCCAGATAAGAATGGCGGCATACCAGTAAAAGGTCACCAAGTACTACAACGCAAGGGTGAAGGAGCAAACTTTCCGCACGGGGGACATGGTATTGCGAAGAGCAGAGGTGTCCAGGCCAACAGAACAGGATAAACTCTCCCCCAACTGGGAAGGCCCATATCAAGTCGAAGAAGTCATTCGACCAGGGACATATCGACTCAAGACCCTGGAGGGGAAGACCCTATCCCGGCCATGGAATGTACAAAACCTTTGCAAATACTATCAATGAAAAAAAGTTCCAAAAAACTTCTGTGCAAAGCTCCTCAACCCTAATCAACTCAGAATGGCTAGTTGCATCGACTGAACGACAACAGCCCGAACGACCCGATCTGAAAAATTGATCAACTGCGCAAAGGAGAGTCTGATCCACTCACCTTATCGGTATGCCCGACGAGCGCAATGGATGGCCTAACCAGGCCACCAAAAAGATCAAAAGCATAGGGATGGTTTTCGTAACCTACCCTACGGTGAATCCAAACATGTGTCGAGATGGGCCTGAACAGCCTACCTTAATCATGACAGAAAGTGCACAGGAATGGTGTAAACACCCTACCCTACGGAAAATCTGAACACGTGCCTAAAAGGACCACTGTTGTCCTCTCTGTCAACAACAAACACTCTTAGAACGGTCCAACGGACCCTACTTCTTCCCTACAGATCGCAAGTGGTCTATGGAGTCTACATTATGGATAAATCATGATGCAACACATCGCAAAAAATACACGGAAAGAGATAAAAGAAAAGATCTTTCATTTCTTTCAAATTTTTACAAAAAGAAAAGAAAGAGAAAAGAAAGAAATAAACTCTCCTAAAAAGAGAGTAAGAAAAAGAAAAGAAACTCTCCTAAAGAGAGATATAAAAAAAAAAGAGAAAAAAAGAGCAGCAGCAGCAATAGCAAGGTTGGGAAATTTGCATTAACTCCCAGATGGGTTTTTCCTGTACCGTCGGGGAGAGACCAGATGGGACGACAAAGGGCCCCTGGGGTTCCCGTCCGAACTCGAGTCCGACCCCTCATCGGAGTCAGAATCGAATTCATGGCTGGGGAAGGGAACGGAGGGTTTGATATTATCCAAGCCCTTCAAGTTATAAAACTTAAAGCTTTCCTCCGGCACTCCCAAAACCCCTGGTGGAAGGAGTCCAGGGCCACCCCGGTGAGCTCATCCTTGAATGCGGCAGAAACTTTGAAGTTTGCAATGGCATCCATCACCTCCTTCTTCGTCTCCTCCACCACCGTGGTCGCCACCGTGACTTGGGCCCAGGCCTCCCTCAATTGAGCCTCTAGAAGGCGAACCTTCTTCTCGAGACGGTCCACCAGAGGCTCCTCCTCTTCGCCTCCAGGCCCATATGACTCCGGACTTCGCTTCCTCTTGGGATCAATAGCCCTCCTCTTTGCTGCACGATGGAGCTCAGAATTGTTGAACCTCATGGCTAATGGAGGGAAGACACCAATGGGAATGATGGCCTTCGACAGCAGGGGGCAGGGTCCTATTTATAAAAACCCTGCGCCCACGATCGACTACGGGTTGGCGCATCCCACGTCCTTCCCGGCCGTATGAGAAGATGCCACGTGTCCAGGCGATGCTTCGAGAACTAGAAAGTCTCTCGGAAGCCATCTCCAGGACCACAACCACCATCGCTTTGAATCCGGAGAAATCCGCATCGTGCGACGGCATCATTAATGGTCTATTTTTCGAAAAAAGAGGCCTGGCGGCTCATAAGGTGCAAGAGATTACGACTGTACAAATTTCGACGTGCCATGTGGACAACGATGATCCTAATCAAATCCCTCTTATAATTGATTAGCGGGGAGATGACTCCTGTCCGCCTAACGGACAAGCTCAACATCCGAAGAAAGGCAACGCAATGGAGTTTTGGTCCGTTCAAGGGTTCATCCTCACTAACTGAACAGCCTTCGGTCATGACTATTCAACCAAGCAGAAAAGAGAATGATAAAACCGGTTCTTATCGATTGAACGGCCTTTGGAGGCTATCATTTGACTAGGCAAAAGGAGAAACGATAGAACCATTTCAGGCTACACATGAGGCACAACAATGCATATGCAAAGAAAGGAGAATTCATTCCAAAATCTGGGGAAATTGCAATATAAAGTTCATTGGCAATATGAGTAAGAAAGGAAGAAAATACATTCAGAGTGATCCAGGTCACTCAACATTAGCAGGAGAAGGCTCCACACCACAGGACTGGAGCAACTTGTCAACTTGCTTGAAGAGGATCTCATCATTTAGGCCGGGATGGGAGAACCTTCAGCCTGGACTCCTCTAGCCTGAGTCGCCTCCTGGGTCGAGATCAGAGCTGAGATCACCTCCGGATTTTTGACTGGGGTAGCAGCCTCCTTCGCTGGACATGGCAACTCCTCGACCTCCCCTGCGGCTTCGGCCTCCTCCGCTTCTTCTCCTTCCTCTCTAATTATGTTGTAGGAGGGGATCATCGAAAGGTCAAGGTGAGGGAGGGTCCCCTTTACCTTGGAGACCCATCGTTGAAGCTGTGCTGGTAGGCATACAATGATGCTTCATCAATCTCTGTCTGAAATTGCGAAGACATCTAGCCACGGCATTGTCTATTCGCTTCCTCAAAGCTTCAGACTCCCTTTTGGTGGCTTCGGCCTCCCTCTTAATGGCTTTGGATTCCAAGATTACCTCTTCGGTCCTCCTAGAAGCCTCCTCCACCACCTTGGACAGGTTCTCCATCCTCTCCTGATCCTCTCTAGCAGTCCGCTCCAGGGATTCAACTTCCTTCCTACTCCTATTCCACCTTGCCTCTTGTCCCGCTATCCTCGAGTGGGTGCTCTTCAGCTTGCCCTTCAGGTCATGAACTTCATTAGTTACCCGAACAAGACAGTCCTCCATGGATTGCTTCAGCTCTTTGGCTACTTCCTTGGCAGCCCTAGCTGTCTGAAGCTCCTCCTTGAGGTCGTGGATGAGGCTGTCCATGTTCCCTAGGCCTTCCTCCATGAAGGTGAAGTCATAGACCAACTACATCAAAAAAGAAGAATCGAGGGTCAAATAACTCTCAAGGCAAAGGAGGCGGTGATAGTCATACCTGTTGCAGGGCGATGAAGCTGGAATCAGACACCTTGAAAAAGCTCTAGTTCCGGAGAATTGCCAGGTTGTGGGGCTGTATCGTACCCTTCAACGCCTGCCTGGCTTCCTCCGGGACCAGCAGCCCTCCCATAGGCGGAAGCTTCGAAGAGTTCGTCGAACAGCCTCCGGCTGAAGAAGCCTCGTAGACGGACTCTCCTTCGACTTGCCATGCTTTGCCCCTATCAGTGGCAGAGGGACAAACAGGTGGCACATCCACTCCTTGAGGTGGGCTCCCCGTTGTGTCGACTAGGGAGGCGACCACCGATAGAGTCTCGACTGGACAGGGCCTCGCTGGAGCCCCTTCCGTAGCCACTGCATCTTTTCCTGAGGTGCCTTGGGAGGATGAAGTGCTTTGGTCCCCTTCAGGACCATCCCTCCGAGCTTTCTTTTGAGCTGCAGACCTGATAGAAGGGGCCTGTGCAACCCTCCTCTCCGAAGTCTGGCGAAGCCAGCTCAAATCGCACTTCATCCTACCACCTGCAGGCAAAGAGGATCACCTCAGTTAAAAGAGGTTACAATAAAACCTAAAGTAGAGGAGCAGAAATTTCCACCGCTATACCTAGTGAGGGGAATTTACTGATTCCCGCTCGATGGAGGTTCCTCTCCTCCAACAACTCCCGGATAGGGGCAACTTCCGAGTTGGTCAGAAGATCATAATCCAACTGATCGGCCGCCAAGACTTTCTTTCCGTCATTGGCAGTCAGGAGAGGCTTCTTCCACACAGTGTCGAAGCCCCATGGGTCAAAAGACAATACAAATACGAAGACAGGTTTCCACCCGTGGATGGCGCTAGGCATGTCCTTAATCACCTTGCGGCCCGATCTGGGGCCGATCACCCACCATCCATTGCTGTGGAAGTCCCTCTTGAGGACGAAAAGGGTCGTGAACAAGTTGGTCCTAGGCTTTATGTTGGCGATGCTACACATCACAAAGAACCCGCAGATGTTCCTGATGCTGTTTGGGGTCAACTATGCTAGCACCACTTGGTACAAGCAAAAAATCTTAACAAAGAAGGGGTACAGGGGAAACCGAAGACTAGTCTTCAGGTGATCTTCGTATACAGCTAGGCACCCAGGGGGAGCTTTGTTCGCCCGCTTCTCGGGCACGGGGAGGATAAAGGGAAACTCCCCAAGAATGCGGTAGCATTCCCAAAGAAGGGTTGCCTTGCTCTGAGAAATCGAGTTGGGGACCGACTCCGAACCTACTACATCTTCGGCCCCCGAGGGCCCAACCTGCTTCCCCTGACTCTCTACGGTCTCTTCCATTACAAAGGAATGAAGCAAAGGAGCGGAAAGAGGATTCTACCAGAAGAATAGACTGGTAGTCCAGAACGGTTTGGGTGGAGAATGGGACAAGATTGAAGAAGCTTCCTTGCCCAGATCTTCACCCTTCCCCAAAAGAAAAGTAAGGGTCTCTGGACCCCCATCGAGGGTTACTGACCACCAAGATAATATCTATACTTCATCCAACGGACGGAGAACAGCCACCACAACTATCCAAATCCCAACCAAAAGATTGCCTCAACCACTGTGCAATGGGATGAGAAGAGATAGCCTCAGGGCCACCTACTTTTTTCCAATCCGAGAATGGCACCTGTCCACCATCTGATTCTCAGATCATGATGGACAGCCTAATAGAGGTCCCGTAATCATTCACTGCATCGTCTCTCAGGAGGAAAACGACAAGGCCATAATACTCTCACTTCTGGAGGTAGATCTTCACTTCGACACTGAGAGTAGGGGGGCAACTGTTGGGATATCCTAGTTCAGCTATGAACCAAGCTCCGGTTCGACTTATCGAAGCCCCGATTCTCCAGACTACGGACTTCGGACTAAGCGAAGGCCAACCACAAGCAACTCAAGGCTTCACACCAAACTACAACATTCGAAGGCCAGTCCTTCGGGTAGCACCTTCGACCCCGGTCGAAGTCTGAACTACTCATCGACTTTCGAAGACACAAACTTTGGTCCCCGTCGTAGACATGATCTCCGACCTCGGGGAAATACCAAGCCTTCGACCCATGCAAGGGAAAACCCGAAGCTTGAACCACAATCTATTCCAAAAAGGAAACTGTAACCAACGGTTACAATCGACACTCATCATGCCATGATCATGGCATGCAATTCTTGCAGCCACGCCTCCGATCTGGCCGGAATCGCTCATTGACAACCCACGATCGCTAATCATGGGAGAGATTGGCTCCCCATGATCTCTGGGAAAAGAGCGGGCCATAGTCGGAGGCCATCTTTTAAATATGGGTAAGAAGGATGGCTCGAGAGGGACGCGTGAACAATCTTGCATACATACACTTTCAATCTCCAAGAACTCTTTTTCTCTTCCACTCTCGACATCTTCCCCATTATGTGGCTAGAATCTGCCACCGAGTTAGGCATCGGAGTGTCCTCCATTGGAACAACTCTGGCAAGGGACCTATTTTGCAGGTGAACCGGGAGCAGTCCTGCGACACAGCGGCTCCGACCGGCCGATCCAGGGACTCCACGCCAACAGAAAGCATGTTGGCTTGTACATACTTGACAGAACTTACATCTAATTTTTCCAAGATTAACTTCAGTGCCTATTCCTTGTCTTTCAGAGTCAGCTCAGTTACGCCGTTAGTGGGCATGTGCAGTAGATTGCTTAGTTTTTCTTCATCCACAACAATCTTTACTCCTTTCACAATGGATTCCAAATAATATTCTTCAAGGGTTAGATTCTCAAAAAACATTCTTACAAGGAAGGGTAAGTCAGAGCATCCAAAGAGCAGAAAAATGTCCATCCCTGGTTCTCAATCCAGTTTCTGATCTTCATACCTAGTTCTTCCAAGAAGGTGAAGTCAATCCTTCTGCCACAGGTGACTGGTCGATTGGCCATTGAAGTGATTTGCCTTGGTGGAGAAGGCGCTTCTTCTTCATTCTGCCTTAGAGCGGATTTCCTTTTTTCTCTTTTCTTTTTTTGATTTTCACTATGAGAACTTGATTCAATGGTGTGAGAGTGCTTCCTTGCAGATCTTCTGGGAGCCATCGCACACACGCTCAAGGTGAAAGTAAGGAATGGAGCAGAAGAAAGTAGGTTCTGGTGGAGAGTCAGGGTTTAGAGCAAGAACGAAAGATAGAAAAATTTGGAAAAGGCTCTACAGCTCTATTAAAAAACTGTTTGCTCGATATCCGAGTCAGCTCGACTAACCCTAAAGTTGTTCGAGTTAGCTCGACCAAAGCAAAACCAGAAACAATAGTAATTCGAGTCGGCTCGACCTGAGCATAATTGCCTGAGTTGACTTGAACAGAAACTTTCAACAAAAGTTATGAATTGATTAGAAATGAAAATAAATTCAAGAAAATTGCATGGAAAGATGATTAAAGATGTTGAATTGATGTAGGAGGTTCTCTAGATAATTTTTTGTTAATTTTAAAGGGATTAAGTTTGAAAAATCTAAAAGGGATCATAAAGACCTAATTCTCCTCTAATCATCTCAAATCTATTCTGATTGAGTAGCTTAGTGAAAATATCATCAAGTTGGCTCTCAGTAGGGATGAATTGTAGTTCAATGTCACCATTCAAAACATGATCTCTAAAAAAATGGTGACTAATCTCTATGTGCTTAGTTCTTGAGTGCTGAATTGGACTTTTTGTCAAATCTATAGCACTTGTGTTATCACATTTGATAGGAATTTTAGATTGTGTAACACCAAAGTCTTCTAGTTGTTGTTTAATCCATAACACTGGTGCACAACAACTCCCTGCAGCAACATACTCTGCCTCAGCAGTAGATAGTGCTACTGAGTTTTGTTTCTTACAGTACCATGAGATTAAATTCAACCCTAGAAATTGGCATGTCCGCTAGTACTTTTTCTATCAATTCTATAACCAGCATAGTTAGCATCCGAAAATCCAATTAAATTCAATGAAGAAGTTTTTGAAAATCTTAGACCTAGATTACTTGTTCCTTTCAAATATCTTATAATTTTTTTAACAGCAAGCATATGTGATTCTTTAGGATTAGATTGGAATCTAGCACATACACATATGCTAAACAAGATATCAGGTCTACTTGCAGTTAAGTATAACAAAGATCCGATCATACCTCTATAGAGCTTTTGATCAATGTTGGATCCATCTTCATCTTTATCTAATCTGCAGGTTGGGCTCATGGGTGTGCGCATTTGTTTGCTTGACTCCATACCAAACTTTTTGATTATTTCTTTGGTGTACTTGGCTTGGTTAATGAAGATTCCTTCCTTTGTTTGTTTCACTTGAAGTCCAAAGAAGTAGTTAAGTTCACCCATTTGGCTCATTTCAAATTCTCCATGCATTAACTTAGCAAATTCTCTGCAAAGAGTTTCTTTAGTTGCACCAAATATAATATCATCAACATAAATCTGTACAACTAATAAATCATTATTTTTCTTCTTGATGAAAAGAGTTTTGTCAACATTTCCTCTTGAAAAATTATTTTCAATAAAGAAAGTACTAAGTCTATCATACTAGGCTCTAGGTGCTTGTTTCAAACCATATAATACTTTTGATGCGAAACTAATATGCATGTGATTATTTTTGTGTGTTTTATATGTGGGGTGAGTTGGTTAAATCCTGAATATCAGATCAAAATAAGATATAAAGAGTTCTATATGAATTTCAGAAGCTACGCATGCAGATCATGACCTAAGAAAGCAGTAAAAAGGGATCGCCAGGACTGAGAAGCCTCGGTTATGGCTAGTTCACCTACAATAAAGCTACTGGTGGTAGAGGGGGTGTACCTGGCAATGTCTGATGCACTTGGTGAAGATTGTAGCGAAGAGATCACTCGTTCCTCGATGGATGCGGCCTAAAAATTGAGCCAGAGACCCGCGGATACTAGGCTTTCTGCTCGGTGATCCAATTATGGCCTGGCTGGAGTCGTTGGATTCGTCGAAGTCGAGGGACCTGCAAACGACCAGTCAAGGGTTAGAAAACTCAAAAGGAAAGAAGAAATAAGGGGAAAATAGCAAAGGAAAAAGGTTGTTTGGAGTGGGCGTAATGGCTTGATTGTCCAAGATACGTTCGATCCGTTCTCCTCTCTCAGGCCAATTAATTGGTGGACACTCTGGGTAAGGGTCACTCTCAACAGAAGGGATAGGTCCAAAGTGTTGGGAATTGTGTCCCAAAGCCAATCACCTGGGTTGTAGGCGGTTGAGCTAAATATTGTATTCTTTTTATGAATTAATAAAATATTATTTTTGGTAGCTTATCACATATTGTATTTCCCTGAAATGAACTCTTTCCATGTGATGAAGTCCTTAGGACTACACTGACTTCGATACAGAGAGGATGTATCGAGTGGTCCTTAAACCTTGTTCACAACCAAAGGATATATTATACTGGACGGTAATATATCAAGTATAGGTTGTTGCAGTTCACATTGTTTGGTTGTCGTCTTGACCAAATGAGTGTGGTGACACTGATGTGATCTGCAAGTGGGATATGTGATATCTCATTGAACGTGACTCCGTGCAGCCCCCTTTCTACCAAAAGGACACTCACGATTGGATATGGGTATTTATGTCCCTCTGACCTGAGGTCATCACGGTAGCTTGCAAGTAACTCCCTGTGCTTTGGTGCCGGACTACCCGGATTTTTAATCTGGTGACGGAAGGTTTCTGGGTACAGGAAAGTACTTGTGGAGCAGTGATGGACCAAGATGAAATTGACATGTCCAAACAGTTTGGATTGAATGTCTCGCAGTATCTCAATTTAGCAAATCCTCGGCCGGGGTAGTCCTAGTGAAGAGTCACTGGGCTTGCGAGGTTGAGACACGTGGTCGACTGACTAAGTCTGGGTTGGCAGCCCAATCTCAGTCATCCTGAGCATTAGAGGTCAAAGGGATGAATTATACGGTAACCATATGCCAGAGGTACGATAGTTTGCTCCCGCATGTTCGACCTATTCGGACACCGGGACCCATTGCTAGATGGTTTCCTGTGCTGGTACTGGAATTGTTCCAGTGCTACCATTTAGGTTCGAACCTATGAGGTCACACGCCATAGAGGATTACTCTCTGATCTAGATACCGATTATGATTGGGAATCGTCTCGATTTTATGGTTACAGTATTTTTGAGCACTCTTTTTCTCGTCCTGCCCTTGTCTGTGTCAACCAAAAATTATTCCGGGTTGACCAACACTGCGTCAGGATTTTTCTGAATCAGTTTTGAACTAATTCAGAGTTCGTTTCGGCCTCCAATTGGTTGTGAACCAATTGAACCCAATTTAATTGGGCTTAAACTGGTTCAATTGGATTGAACCAAGAGTTTTAATTTGGTTGGACCGATTTTGAACCGGTGTTATTTTTTTTCTCCCCTTGGACCGTTTTACACGGTAAAACGCTGGGAGCAATTCCTTGCAACAAGAAGGCCAAACGATCGAAACACTCGCTGGGCGTCCCTTCTTCTCCCTCCACCGGCTGGGTTTAATCCTCCTGTTTATTTGCTCGTTAATGGAATGGCAACTGCTGCCGCTTGGCTTTCCCAGCCTCTCCAACTCCCTCCTCCTTGCTGCCTTTAAATACCAGCTTTAGTCCCCTGTTTCAAGAGTAAGCTTTTACACCGTGCAACAGTAAACAAAAGGATCTTCTAGGCGAGTTTTTCTTTGAGAGAGTTCTCCATTTTTTAGAGTTCTTGGGGTTGGCATTTGGAGTGTGTGAGGGAGAGAAACAAGGCCTTATTCCCTCTCTTTTTGAAGTGCTCAAATATGCTCTACAGCAAAGAGAAGTTGCTGCAACTTACCTGTGACCGTGTCCTCTTCCAGCGGCTAGCACCGCTCGTGAGGGAGGTTCAGGGATCCCCCGGTGTGTCTCCCCTCTAGAGGGAGTATCCCTTTACTCCTGGGAGTAAGAGGGTCGAGCCGGATTCGTTGCTGCAGCTCCAAACACCACGAAGAAGGCTGCTATTTTTCTGCAACAGAAATTCTGGTAGCAAGGTTTTGGGTGATTTGTACACCTAATTTAGCTAACTTTTCTTTGCAGATTTTTGTTGAAAATCAAAGAAGAATCGATCACATTGTCGCTGCTTCGATTCGGGAGGAAACGGAGGTCCGGAAGTCCCCGTTTGGTCACTGTTTTCAAAGTCCAAAAACAGAGTATTCAACGTCCAAAGGAAGAAGAAAACAGGAATAAACTTATTCCTGTTATCCCAGCTATTCCAGTAGATATTCCAGAGTTATTCTAGGTGGAATAAAGGTATGAAAAATTTTATTTTAATCATGCAAAAATAGATGTATTTATTTATATATTTTACAAATATTATATGCCTTGTTACATGCCTATTTTTAATACATGCAACTTGAATAGATTAGATTTTTGGGTGGAGCAGTTTTCCGCTGCGCGGGTTTTAAAATTATTTTTTAAATCCTCGGTGCTCCCATGCCCTGTTTGCATGCCTAGTGTAGGTTTATGTCAAACCACTTGCACCTGTTTTCCTTTCAATGGTATCAGAGCCAGGTTACAGGTGTAATTTATTCATGTATGCATGTATGTAGATTAAATAGTTTAATCAATGAGTGTATCAAATTCTTTTTGGAACCTAGTTGAGACCTTCACCACGATCGTGTGTCTTTGACATGATACGGATCGTCTGTGTTGGCCTTTTCAGAAGGATCCTTAAAGGATATAAAATTAAAAAAATGTTTTAATTTTTGATACATCAAATTTGCATGTTTTTAGGCATGTTTTATATTGGATATAAAATATTTGTAAAATATATTGATGCATGATTTTTGTCATGTAAAATTGTTTTACATAGAGACTTAATTAAAAATTATTTTAATTAAGAATTTGGCTTATTAAATTATTAGGTTTATGAAATCTAATTTGACATGAAAAAGCCATTTTGGGTTAATTGGGTTAGCTCTCTTATTGGGTCATTAACTGGGTTAGACCTAGGTTTAGTTGAACCGGATAAAAAAAGATTGATCAAAAGTTGATTAAGGTCCTTCTTTAGAACTATCTAATAGTTAGATTAATTGATCCGTTCATCTAAAATGGATCCAATTAGTGGCTCAGTGGATGCCCAAGTCTTTAGGCTAGTCTGATCGAGTCTGGTAAACCGACTGGTGTCGAGGTAGGTTTGGCATTGTGATCATGGTTGTATGAGGCTACCTCTTTCCTGGCCAACTTGGTTGGTGTCTAGGAAAGATGGTTAATGGCGGATACTCACCCATGATCTCACCTACCTGGCTAGTCGAGTCGACCAGAACTGATTGGAAAAGCTCAATGACTCGAGTTAACCCATGTCACCCAGGTTGATCGGTCTGACTGATCTATAGGTGCCCATGGATCATTTGTTGATTTAAATCAACCCTCCTGGAATCTGATTGATTCAGTGGGAGGATGATCCATGTCCTTCTCTTATCTTCTGTCACAAAAAAAAAAATCCTCTAAAATTATTAGGTCCTTAAAAAGACTAAGTCAAAGAGTTGACAGTGTTTTAGCCTCCCATTAAGTCGGTTAGAAATGTATCCACTAGCTTGGTGTGCATCGGCAGTTCCAAAGAATGGGTGTACATCCGGTGATTGGAATTTCTATCTGATCAATGATGGTTCAGTGCAACCTCCTTAACGGGACCAGGTGGGCCGGCCAAAGTCGGGCTTGGTCTTTAGTTAGCTGGAAGCATTGGATTTGTCATTTTAATGGTTAGACCTAACCAGAGACCCGCAATAGGAGGCCCCAAGGCCGATTGGGGTGTTCTCTGGGGCAAAATAAAATACTAAAAATTGTTTAGGGAAATAATTGGTTTACGAACCTACCTTTAGGCTCGTATGGGTGAGCCGACCAAAGTCGGGCTCATGCGAGGCCTATTGGATTTCAGTACCCATTTGAAAAAGTATTTTCATGGATTGGAGTTAGAGGCTACCAATCTAAAAAATTAGTGGGAGAAACCTTTAGACTAAAGTCCAAGTCTTTTGGTTAAATTATTAATTCATACACTAATTTGGTCTTATTTTCTTTTCAAATGTCTTCTAATTTATCGCTCCAGTCACTTCTCGACAACGAGAAGTTAAAGGGTCACAACTTCGATAGTTAGTATCGAAGGTTGAGAATCGTTCTGGAGCATGAACGGATCCTTTATGTGATAACGGATCCGGCACCTGAAATCCCTCCTGCAAATGCACGGAGTGCGATCAGAGACGCTTATCTGAAGTGGGTCTCATATCGGACTACTGTCCATTGCATTATGTTAGCGGCGATGAACGATGAGTTTAGTCACAAATTCGAGGAGGCCCAACCTGATGAAATCCTTCAAAAGTTGAAGGAATCCTTCGGCACCCCGGATGATGTAGAACGGTACAAAGTATCTTATGCCATCTACAACTCCAAGATGCCGAATGGTGGTTCAGTCACTGATCATGTATTGTACATGATCGAGCTGATTGAAAAACTGGGCAAACTCGGACGCCCCTTGCACGAGCAGCTCGGCAAGGATGCGATCCTGAATTCTCTTCCCTCCTCCTATCTTGACTTTCTTGATCATTATAGAATGAACAAGCCTGCAGTCAACTACCATGGTCTTTTGGGGTTGCTGCAGACTTTCGAGAAAGACCACCAACTGAATAAGGGGGTGGTGAATTTAATGGGAGGAAGTAGAAGTCGTCGTCCCTTTAAGAAAGGGAAGAAGAAAATGTTCAAACGATACCGTAATGAATGGCCCTAATCAGACCAGGAAGTATAAGGCTGATCAGTCTTCTGCAGAGTGTTTCTACTGCAAGAAGAAGGGACACTGGAAGAGGAACTGTCCTCTTTATATTGCATCCCTTGATTCGAACAGGCCGAGGAAGCAGAAGTCTGCTGAACAAGGTATTTATATGATAAAACCTTGTAATTACTCAATTGTTGATACTGCTAATTGGGTATTGGATACTGGTAGTCCAATTCACGTTTGTAATTTGTTACAGGGACTTCAAGTTAGCAGAAGATTTGAAGATGAGAACAGTTTCTGAGCGTCGGGAATGGAAATCGTGTTCCAGTACTGGCGGTCGGAGTCCTGCGTCTTGTCTTTGAGTCTTGTACTGTCGAGCTAGTCGACTGTCACTATTGTCCTAGTTTCATTATGAGCATAATCTCTGTAGGCCTTTTGGCCAATTGTGGTTTTGAACTATCAATAAAGAGAGATTTTTGCAATGTTATTTTGAATAACTCTGTGATAATGAAAGCTAGATTAAATAATGGCATATATGTACTATCAAGGCCTGTTAGTGTAATGTACACTTCTAGCAAACGCCCAAGATTAGATAAGGTCAATGATTTATATCTTTGGCACTGTAGGCTAGGTCATATTAACCAAAATAGGATAAACAAGATGCGAGGAGATGGACTCCTCGAGGTCAGTGATTTTGAATCACTGCCCACTTGTGAATCCTGTTTACTTGGTAAAATGACCAAGTCACCTTTTACTGGAAAAGGTGAACAAGCTACAGAACTTCTAAGTCTAATACATACTGATGTATGTGGACCGATGACAGTTAGTGCCAGAGGAGGATACAAATATTTCATTACTTTTACAGACGACTTTTCAAGGTTCGGTTATGTCTTTTTAATGAGACATAAGTCTGAGTCATTTGAAATGTTCAAAAGATACCGTAATGAAGTAGAAAAGCAAACTGGAAAAAGTATTAAAACTCTTCGATCTGATCGAGGTGGTGAATACTTATCTGGTGTTTTTTTGACATATCTTGAGGAGAATGGAATTCTCTCTCAATGGACTCCTCCAGGAACACCACAGTTGAATGGTGTGTCCGAAAGGAGGAATCGAACCTTGTTGGACATGGTTCGATCCATGATGGGTTTTGCAACTTTGCCGCTATCCTTTTGGGGATATGCATTTCAGACAGCTTGTTACTTATTAAATGATGTTCCAAGTAAGTCTGTTGTCTTCACTCCGTATGAGATGTGGACTGGACATAAACCCTCAATCTCACACCTTCGGGTCTGGGGTTGTCAGCTTACGTAATGCATTTAGACTCAGACAAACTTGGTCCTAGGTCTGATCGGTGTTTATTCATTGGTTATCCTAAGGAAACCAAAGGGTATTTCTTCTACTTGGAGAATGAACAAAAGGTGTTCGTTGCTCTTAGAGCTACCTTTTTGGAAAAGGAATTCCTTGGAGAAGGAATTTTAGCTTCTAAGATTGAACTTGATGAAGTTCAGCCAATAGAAGAACCTGCACACTCTAAGGACATCGTAGAACCGGTTGTGATTGAATCACACCCAGAACCCATTAGGAGATCCGGTAGAATACCGTGTCAGCTGGACAGATACTACGGTTTCTTGGTCCGGGACGACGATCCCATTGAGCTCGATGAGAACAATGAGGATCCGATCACCTATATGGATGCACTTCAGAGATCTGACTCTGAGGCATGGCTTGGAGCCATGCGATCTGAAATGGAGTCCATGGAAATCAACAATGTTTGGACATTGGTTGATCCGCCTGAAGGTATAAAACCCATCGGGTGTAAATGGATCATCAAGAGGAAAAGGGGCGCAGATGGGAAGGTAGAGACCTATAAAGCCCATCTGGTTGCCAAGGGGTATCGTCAGCGATATGGTATCGATTATGACGAGACTTTCTCCCCTATGGCAATGCTCAAGTCCATTCGGATCATGCTTGCTTTGGCAGCATATTTTGATTACGAGATCTGGCAGATGGATGTCCAAACTACTTTCCTAAATGGGGAGCTGGAAGAGGAGGTGTATATGATACAGCCTGAAGGGTTCACATCCACAGATGAATCAAAAGTATGCAAGTTGCAGAGGTCCATTTATGGACTCAAGCAAATGTCTCGAAGTTGGAACTTACGGTTTGATAGCTGTATCAAATCTTATGACTTCATTAGGAACGGAGAAGAACCGTGCATCTATAAATGGGTTAATGGTTCTGTGATTGTATTCCTAGTACTGTATGTTGACGACATTCTCTTAATCGGGAATGATGTTGTAGCATTACAAGGAATAAAGGTCTGGTTATCATCTCAGTTCTCCATGAAGGACTTGGGTGAAGCTTCTTACATACTAGGTATGAAGATCTATAAAGATAGATCTAAGAAGCTTTTGGGACTGTCCCAATCTACGTACATTGACACTGTGCTGAATCGGTTCTGCATGGAAAATTCCAAGAAAGGCTATCTCCCGATAGGTTCTGGAATTACTCTTTCCAAGAAGGATTGTACGACAACTCCTGAGGAAAGAGAGCGCATGAGTAGAGTACCTTATGCTTCTGCAGTAGGCTCTATCATGTATGCTATGACTTGTACTAGACCAGACATGGCATACTCACTAGGAGTAGTGAGCAGATACCAGTCTGATCCAGGTGAGGTGCATTGGAAGGTGGTTAAGTCCATCCTTAAATATTTAAGAAATACTAAAGATCAATGGCTGATTTATGGAGAACCTGACTTGAAACTTGTGGGGTACTCTGACTCCAGTTTCCAGTCGGATAGAGATGATAGCAAGAGTGTGTCAGGATTTGTATTTATCCTGAATGGAGGAGCGATCTGCTAGAAAAGTTCCAAGCAGGCAACTGTTGCAGACTTAGTATGCAAAGCAGAATACATTGCAGCATTAGATGCAGCAAAGGAAGCTGTGTGGTTGCAGAAGTTTCTTGGAGAGCTAGGGGTGGCACCTTCCCTAGATGGTCCTGTTCCGGTGTACTGTGACAGCACTGGAGCCATTGCTCAAGCTAAGGAGCCTAAAGCTCATCACCGCACCAAGCACATTCTGCGGCGCTACCACATCGTACGAGAGATCGTAGAACGATGTGACATCAATCTTCTGAAGATCGATAGAAAAGAAAATCTGGCCGACCCCTTCACTAAAGCCCTCGGAATAAAAGAGTTCGACTATTGTAAATGGGAAATGGGTATTAGATACTCTTTTGATTAGCTTTAGTACAAGTGGGAGTTGTCGGGAATTGTGTCATAAAGCCAATCACCTGGGTTGTAGGCGGTTGAGCTAAATATTGTATTCTTTTTATGAATTAATAAAATATTATTTTTGGCAGCTCATCACATATTGTATTTCCCTGAAATGAACTCTTTCCATGTGATGAAGTCCTTAGGACTACACTGACTTCGATACAGAGAGGATGTATCAGTGGTCCTTAAACCCTGTTCATAACCAAAGGATATATTGTACTAGACGGCAATATATCAAGTATAGGTTGTTGCAGTTCACATCGTTTGGTTGTCCTCTTGACCAAATGAGTGTGGTGACACTGATGTGATCTGCAAGTGCGATATGTGATATCTCATTGAACGTGACTCCGTGCAGCCCCCTTTCTGCCAAAAGGACACTCACGATTGGATATGGGTATTTGTGTCCCTCTGACCTGAGGTCATCATGGTAGCTTGCAAGCAACTCCCTATGCTTTGGTGCCGGACTACCTGGATTTTTAATTCGGTGATGGAAGGTTTCTGGGTACAGGCAAGTACTTGTGGAGCAGTGATGGACCAAGATGGAATTGACCTATCCAAACAGTTTGGATTGAATGTCTCGCAGTATCTCAATTTAGCAAATCCTCGGTCGGAGTAGTCCTAGTGAAGAGTCACTGGGCTTACGAGGTTGAGACACGTGGTCGACTGACTAAGTCTGGGTTGGCAGCCCAATCTCAGTCGTCCTGAGCATTAGAGGTCAAAGGGATGAATTATACGGTAACCATATGCCAGAGGTTCGATAGTTTGCTCCCGCATCTTCGACCTATTCGAACGCTGGGACCCATTGCTAGATGGTTTCCTGTGCTGGTACTGGAATTGTTCCAGTGCTACCATTTAGGTTCGAACCTATGAGGTCACACGCCAGAGAGGATTACTCTCTGATCCGGATACCGATTACGATTAGGAATCATCTCAATTTTATGGTCACAGTATTTTTGTGCACTATTTTTCCTGTCCTGCCCTTGTCTGTGTCAACCAAAAATTGTTCCGGGTTGACCAACACTGCGTCAGGATTTTTCTGAATCAGTTTTGAACTGATTCGGAGTTCGTTTCGGCCTCCAATTGGTTGTGAACCAATTGAACCCAATTTAATTGGGCTTAAACTGGTTCAATTGGATTGAACCAAGAGTTTTAATTTGGTTGGACCGGTTTTGAACCGGTGTTGTTTTTTTTCTCCCTTTGGACTATTTTACACGGTAAAATGCTGGGAGGAATTCCTTGCGACAAGAAGGCCAAACGACCGAAACACTCGCTGGGCGTCCCTTCTTCTCCCTCCACCGGCTGGGTTTAATCCTCCCGTTTATTTGCTCGTTAATGGAATGGCAACTGCTGCCGCTTGGCTTTCCCAGCCTCTCCAATTCCCTCCTCCTTGTTGCCTTTAAATACCAGCTTTAGTCCCCTGTTTCAGGAGTGAGCTTTTACACCGTGCAACAGTAAACAAAAGGATCTTCTGGGTGAGTTTTTCTTTGAGAGAGTTCTCCATTTTTGAGAGTTCTTGGGGTTGGCATTTGGAGTGTGTGAGGGAGAGAAACAAGGCCTTATTCCCTCTCTTTTTGAAGTGCTCAAATATGCTCTGTAGCAAAGAGAAGTTGCTGCAACTTACCTGTGACCATGTCCTCTTCCAGCGGCTAGCATCGCTCGTGAGGGAGGTTCAGGGATCCCCCGACATGTCTCCCCTCTAGAGGGAGTATTCCTTTACTCCTGGGAGCAAGAGGGTCCAACCGGATTCGTTGCTGCAGCTCCAAACACCACGAAGAAGGCTGCTGTTTTTCTGCAACAGAAATTCTGGCAGCAAGGTTTTGGGTGATTTGTACACCCAATTTAGCTAACTTTTCCTTGCAGATTTTTGTTGAAAATCAAAGAAGAATCGATCACATTGTCGCTGCTTCGATTCGGGAGGAAACGGAGGTCCGGAAGTCCCCGTTTGGTCACTGTTTTCAAAGTCCAAAAATAGAGTATTCAACATCCAAAGGAAGAAGAAAACAGGAATAAACTTATTCCTGTTATCCCAGCTATTCCAGCAGATATTCCAGAGTTATTCCAGGTGGAATAAAGGTATGAAAAATTTTATTTTAATCATGCAAAAATAGATGTATTTCTTTATATATTTTGCAAATATTATATGCCTTGTTACATGCCTATTTTTAATACATGCAACTTGAATAGATTAGATTTCTGGGCGAAGCAGTTTTCCGTTGTGTGGGTTTTAAAATTATTTTTTAAATCCCTGGTGCTCCCGTGCCCTATTTGCATGCCTAGTGTAGGTTTATGTCAAACCACTTGCACCTGTTTTCCTTTCACAAAGGCCTCACTGGGTATCACTGCCGGTTCCCTGTACTTAACTAGGTCTGTAATATTGAAGGTATAACTAATGTCCATATCCGAAGGCAAGTCTAACACATAGGCATTTGATCCAACTTTCTTTAACACTTTAAAAGGTCTGGCTCCACGAGCATGAAGTTTCTTAACGGTCCCGGGTGGGAACCGTTCAGGCCTAAGCCTAATCATGACAGAATCCCTAGCAATCTGGTAGGCATGGTCCAGGTCTCTAGCCTATCTCATATAGAGCTCCTTCTTAATATCATCTCTTAGTCCAGCCCTAAACCTAGACAGAACAACATCCTCAGACTCATCTAAGTCACATCGCATGGAATACTCATCAAATTTCGTGATGTACTCATCTACACTCCTACTACCCTGATTCAATCACTGCCACTGATCTAGTAAACCACAATGATATGATGGTGGAACATATTTCCCCCTAAGCTTACCCTTCATGGCCCTCCAGGTGACTATGGGATCATGCCCTCCTAGTCTAAGGGTTCTCTCAACACTAGCCCAATGTAACCTGGCCTCCTGGACTAACTTAAGCTTAGCAAACCTAAACTTACGCTCCTCCGACATATCGTACCATTCAAAATATTGATCAATCTCTCCCTCCCAATCTATATAGACCTTAGGATCAAGACAACCATCAAAAGTAGGGGCATCAAGCTTAATGTGTCTATAGGATCTATCTTCCTGGTTTACAAAATCCTGATTGGGTCTTCTAGGATGAACCTCAGGGATTGGGTCATGACGATGGGCTCTCCTAGGTTCGGCCTCAAGGTATAGATCAGGGTTTTGGGTCCTCCTAGGTTCAGTATCATAATAAGGGTCATGGCGAGAGGTCCTCTTAGGATGGGGAGGTGACTCAGGATCTAGCTCAAAATGCGACCCATGGGTTCTCTCTCTGGTCCCTACGCGGTCCTCTACTTGATCAACTCTATTGGCTAAGTGTTCAAGTTTATTATTGGTTCGGGTAGTGGACTGAGTCAACTGAGTCATCTGGATAGTCGTCTGGGTAGTCATTTGGGCCATTTGGTCAGCAAGGGCTTTAATCTGGGCTTCAAGATTATCCATGGATTCAGACAAAAGTAGCGATGGTGGGTGATATGATGTTCCTGATCTAGTGCTCATGTAAGACTCAATCAAACCAACTACAGCTCCATAGACCTAGAGTCCAAAACTAGATGCTCAATTAGGGTGGCAAACTAGCCTATGGTAACCTTATACTCAGCCAGGTTGGTGTAAGGGGAGTGTTAGGTCCCTGATTGCCAATCCTAGACACCAATTAGAGATTGGCCAGGTAGGCGGACCAGCACACAAGCCCTTCGAGATTGAATCCCTAAACCATCGTTCTAGACACTAATAGATTTTAAGTTAGGCTTGGGACCGAATGTAGGGGATGTGGTTTTGGGCTAAGGAGAGGTGATCAAATCCTCCCCCTATCCGACATAGCAAGAGTGCCCTTAAAGGTTGTTTATACAATGATGGCATGCAGATGATGCAAAATTAAGGTTTAAGTATTTTAGGTAGCTTTTATATATATACTTTTTTTTTATTCTTTTGCAAAAATATGATTTGCAGCCAATGACCTAATATGCTAGAAACATACTAAAAATAAAAGATATGCAAAAGAGATGCTAAACAAAACCCTAAACCTTCCAAAGTTGTCTTGCTGAAAAAATAGAGCCAAAAATTTACAGGTTGTATTTCGGCTTGCAGAAACTGCAAAGACCAAAATAAAATATGCAAAAATTTTGTAAAATAATTTGAATTAATATAAATCTAGAAAAAGAAAAATTAAAATTTTTGGAGTTTTGAGCAGGGATAAACAATTAAAAGAACAATGCATATACGGACTATAAAGGGTGCAGAGAACGAGCCCTAATCTAAGCTCTGATACCAGATGATGCGGAACTAATATGCATGTGATTATTTTTGGGTGTTTTATATGTGGGGTGAGGTGGTTAAATCCTGAATATTAGATCAAAATAAGATGTAGAGAGTTCTATATGAATTTCAAAAGCTATGCATGCAGATCAGGACCTAAGAAAGCAGTAAAAAGGGATCGCCGGGATTGAGAGCCTCGGTTAGGGCTAGTTTACCTACAATAAAGCTACTGGTGGTAGAGGGGGTGTACCTGGCAATGTCTGATGTGCCTGGTAAAGATCGCAATGAAGAGATCACTCGTTCCTCGATGGATGTGGCCTGGAAAATCAAGCCAGAGTTCCGGGAATTCCTGGTTTTCTGCTCGGTGATCCGATTATGGCCTGGCTAGAATCGTTGGATTCATCGGAGTCGAGGGACCTACAAACGACCTATCAGGGGTTAGAAAACTCAAAGGAAAAGAAGAAATAATTGGAAAATAGCAAAGGGAAAAGGTTGTTTGGAGTGGGTGGCCAGGGCTTTGGAGGGCAGGCTGGTGGCATGAGGCAGTTGCAAGACACCAGGAAGATGAAAAGTTCACACAGAACCCCTTAAGCACACAGCAGGGTAGCACACAGTAATTGGAGAATCAAGACTATTTCATATATCAAAATTAACTTCTCATGCAAGAGACTAGGGTCCTTTAAATAGACTCTTAGTCTTGGGCCCCAAGTAAGGGTACAATAGACTATACCTAGGAATTCTATTCCCACTCAAACCCTAGCTAGAAAATAAGAAAACAAAGATAGAATAAATCCCTAGAATTTATCTTCCTCTCCTTGCCTTGGTCGGCCAAGGGAGGTGACCATAGGGGAGGCCGACCAAGGGGGGGGTGTCCATAAGCTGGTTTGGTTCCCTGGTTCCCTCTTGAACTTCATCTGGCCTAATTAGCTACGGGCTGCAGTTCAGGGCTCCCGGGCTTTTGATTTCTCCTCCTGAGGTCTTCAAATCTTCAGGCTGGGTTGGACTTGGGCTTCACTTCCATGTCTTCAAACTGGTTGGACTTGGTCTTCACTTGTATGATGTGGTCTTGAGTCTTCAATGTACTTGGACAGGACTCAAAAAATAAAATTAGCTCAACATGAGCTGATTAACACTGGACTGAACTAGCTCAACATGAGCTGACTAATACTGAACTGATTTAACAACTCAAAAGACTCAAAGACAAGCTAAAATGGACTTAGATGGACTAAGCCGTTATTACAGATGGACTTATATATTATTAATCAATCCATAGAGGGTTGAGAAGCCTCTGTCTTATTCTGATGCCTCTAGTGTCCGCACCAACTTTATTGAGTTTTAAAATATGATTTGGAAAAGCATGATTTTCAAAACCTAGTACCCATTCTACAAAAACTTGTTCAAATATAAAACCTTCAAGAATGCACTTTTCACATCCATTTGAAAAAGTTTGAGATTCATGTAGTAAGCAAATACAAGAAGTAATCTAATGTCTTCTAGTCCTGCTACAGGTGCATATGTTTCATCAAAATCTATACCTTCTTCTTGGTTATATCCCTTAGCCACCAATCTAGCTTTGTTTCTAATTATATTTCCTTATTCATCTAACTTATTTCTATAGACCCATTTGGTTCCTATGATGGGATGGTTTGATGGTCTTTCAACTAAAGTCCATACCTTATTTCTTTCAAACTGATTTAGTTCTTCATGCATAGCCATCATCCAGTTTGGGTTAGATTTAGCTTCTTCTAAGGTATGAGGTTCTATTTGTGATACAAAGGCTAGGTAATCATGTGCATCTCTATGTGATGACCTAGTCCTAATGCCTTGTGAAGGATCACCGATAATTAATTCTCTTGGATGAGAAGTTACATACCTCCATTCCCTTGGTAGATCAGTATGATCCTTTATGTTTCTTCTCCATCTTGAGTTGGTCTTTCTTGTATGCTTATTTCTTCTATTTCTTTTTGAATTGTACCTGCTTCATTGTCTATGCACTCTTCTTTTTTAGAAGGTGAAGGGTTAGTTTCATCAAAAATAACATGTATAGATCTTTCTACAGAAAGAGTACTTTTATTAAATACTCTATATACTTTGCTATGTAATGAATAACCAAGAAAAATTGCTTCATCAGATTTAGCATCAAAATTTTCTAGATTATCTTTACCATTGTTAAGCATAAAGCTTTTACAACCAAATACATGAAAGTAATTAATGTTGGATTTCTTTTCATTCCAAAGCTCATAGGGGGTTTTCCTCAAAAGAGGACCAATCAAAATACGGTTCAAGATATAACAAGCAGTATCCATCACTTCTGTCCAAAAGCACCTTAGAAGATTGCCTTCACATAACATTGTTCAGGACATCTCTTCCAAAGTCCTATTTTTCCTCTCTACGACACCATTTTATTATGGTGTCCTAGGAGCGGAGAAGTTGTGATCAATGTCGTTTTCTGTACAATAGTCATCAAAAAACTGATTTTCAAATTCAGTGCCATGATCACTCCAAATTGAAACTATTGAAAGAATTTTCTGATTAAAAACTTTTTTATGAAATTTTTGAAAGATTTTAAAAGTTTTATCTTTATGAGTGATAAAAAAATCCAAGTAAATTTAGAAAAATCATCTACTATCAAAGAGCATATTTCATACCACCTAGGCTTGTGGTCCTAGTTGGTCCAAATAAGTCCATGTGAAGTAGCTCAAGGGGTCTAGTAGTTAAAATCATATTTTTGGGTTAAAAACTCCCCCTAGTTTGTTTATCCATTTGGCATGCATCACAAACATGATTAAAATCTACTTTAAATTTAGGCATGCCTTTTACTAGATTCTTGGAAATTAACTTGGCAATAGTTTGCATGCTAGCATGACCTAGTCATCTATGCCAAAGTAAACAAAACTCCTTAGTCTTAGCATTCATTACAACTAGACTGGAACTACTAGACATGGCAAGCTCATTAAGGTCTACCACATAAATGTTTCCAAGTCTATGTCCAAAGAACTTGTTGCTAGAATCAAGAGAGTTTGTTACAATACACATAGATGATTCAAAGACAACCTTGAAGTCGTTATCACATAATTGACAATGCTTAACAAATTATGCTTCAATTTATCTACTAGCAATACATTTTCAATAAAAGTATAGGGGGTTATTTTGATCTTACCAATCCGATTATTTTTTCCTTGCAATTGTCTCCAAAAGTAACCATACCTCCTTCTTTCATCTCTAGGGTGATAAATTGATCCTTATCACTCGTCATATGCCTTCAATAACTACTATCAAGATACCATCTTTTCTTCAATTTTTGGGCTGCAAGACATTCCTGTAAGACAATCAAGAAGTTCTTTTAGGTACCCAAGCTAACTTGGATCCTTGCAGGTTAGCAGAGGTGGTTTCTTTAGGAACCCAAATTCTTTTAATTCTATTCTTAGAATATGCATTTTTCTTTAATGAATTACATTGAAAGAATTTATGTCCAATTCCATGATATGCATAACATATAATTCTAGAATTCTGAAAAGATGTACAAATTGAAGTTCTAGATGTTGATGCAGATGTAGATATAATAGATTTTCTATTTGTAACCATAGGAACATACATTGAAGGTCTAGAAATAGATGCAGAAGGATTGGATACAAAAGCTTCTTGAGATATTGATTTTGGAATATAAGCTTTTGAAGGTATGAATTTAGTAGCTGAAATTCCATTTGAAATTGAAGAATGAAACCAATTCTAGCTTTGTTTCCAGAAATTCTTTGGTCTTTTAAAATTAACTCAAGCTTATTTGAAGATAAGGTAAATTTTTCAACCAGTGGCTTGAGCTTTTCAACCTCTTTTTTCAAGTCATTATTTTTAACAATTAAAGCTTTGTTCTTGTCAAGACATGCATTGTTTTTAGTTTCCAAAGCTTTGTATTTTTAGAAAAGACATGTAAATTCTTTTTCAATAGATTATTCTTTTCTGAAATCTCTTCTTTCTCCTTTTGTAAAGAATCATTGATATTTTTTAAAGTTCTTATCTTTACTCTAGCTTTTTTGAATTTAGATAATAGATCATGAAAAGCAGAATTCAATTCATCAAAAGTAAATTCTAATTGAGGTTCGGGGGATGTTACCTCGTCTTCGAGACCCATTATACATAAGTTAGCAATTTTCATGGTCTCTTCTTCTTTAGATGAAGTCGACTCCTTGCGTCGCCCATGTAACAACCATAGCTTTCTTTTTCTTCTTCTTGAAAGATTTCTTTAACAAAGGATAGTCAGGATGAATGTGCCCTGGTTTATTACATTCATAGCATGTAGGCACTTGTTCTTTTTCTTTTTCTCTATCATTGTCCTTGTCTTTAGAGTACTCACCTCGTTTATGAAATTTTCTATAGTATCTTCCTTTCTTCTTTTCCATAAACCTTCTAAATCTCCTCATGACCATTACTATATCTTTGTCTTCTAGATCATCTTCGGAGGAGGTGCAGTCATCTTTCGATTCCTCATCTTTTTTTGAATCCGATACAGCTTTGAAGGCTATTGTCTTCTTCTTCTTTTGATCATCATCAGTCCTATGCTGCATGGCTAGTTTATGTGTGATGAGTGAACCCATTAATTCATCCTGAGATAAGGTGTTTAGATCTTTTTCTTCCTGGATGGCAGTTACTTTGGGGTCCCACTTGTCCGGAAGTGATATGAGGATCTTCTGTACTAAGTCAGCATTTGAATAAACCCTGTCAAGATTTTTCAAACCATTAATAATATTTGTAAAGTGAGTAAACATAACAAAGATAGTTTTAGTTGGTTCCATTTTCAAAAGTTCATAGCTATGTACAAGAAGATTAATTTTAGAAGTCTTTACTTGGAAAGTTTCTTCGTGGGTCACTTCGAGTTTGTCCCGAATTTTCTTTGCAGAAGAGAAAGTAAAAATTTGATTGAACTCGTTAGCATCCAAAGCACAGTATAATAAATTCATTACTTTGGCATTTAATTCTTCCATCTTCATGTCATATTCATCCTAGTCCTCTTCGGGCTTTGGGACATCCACGCCATTAATTTTGATCATGGGAATTTGTGGCCCTTTTATAATGACCTTCCATAATTGAAAATTGACAGCTTGAATATAAATTTTCATTCTAGCTTTCCAATATGAATAATTTATGCCAGTGAAGACTGGAGGTCTATTTGTAGATTGGCCTTTGATCAAGGATGTACTCATGGGATGAGCCATCAATCTTTACTCTAAATGTATTCAGAGACACTGCTCTGATACCAGTTGTTGCCTAGGTGGCTCTCCCAAGAGGGGGGTGAATTAAAATTTGAAAAATTTAAGTAATTATATGCTCTTTGAAAATCCCTTGAAGTGTTAAGTGCTGTGATTGAAATAATTAAAAGCAGAAGCAAGATATAAAGAGAATGCATAACATAAATACAGGAAGTTTTATAGTGGTTCAGAGCAACCCAGCTTCTACATCCACTATCCAAGATTATCACTTAGGATTTCCACTATATCTCTCACTGGAATACAGTCGGATTGTTTTAACAGGCTCACAATCCAAACCTCTATACTTTGATTTTTAAACCGGGCTCACCAAAGAAACCCAACACTTGGTTTTAACAGGATCACCACAAACCCAACACTTGGTTTTAACACAGGCTAACCAAGAACCTATTTGATTTTTAAACCGGGCTCACCAATAACTCAATAATTCAAAAAGAATTGTAAAAAGAAAGTAACAGAATGACAAACAAATTTTGTTGGATGGTTGCCGATGTAGCTCAAGAGAAGCCCAATTGATTGCACTTCAATGCACTTGGTTGGCTTCTTCAACTTCTTCAACAAATGCTTCTAGCTTTTGTTGGAAGTTGGTGAAGACTTGAAGACTATCTTGAATGCTCTTGCAGTGCTCTCTTTCTCATAAGGTAGCTTGGGTATTCAATTTAGCATTTACTCATCATCTCTTTTTAAAGTAGTTTAAATCCCTCAAATATATAGTCTTGTACTCTTCTCAGATGATTTTAGTCATTGTAGACCGTTGGGATGTGATATTTGATCGTTGGAGCACTTTTTGGATTCAAATTCCAAGTTCTGGAACTAGTTGTTATAATCCTGAAATTGACCTTCGAGTCAGCTCGGATTACTCGAGTCGGCTCGGATCCTTAGAGTAGTTCTGGTTAAGTCGACTGGCTTCATTCTAGTCAGCTTAGTTGCACAGTATTCTTATTCCTCACTCTGTAAGAGTTGGCTCGCCTTGATTCTAGTCGACTCGGATCCTCAGGCCTTCAAAAATGTAGTCTGGAAGAGTCAGCTCTTTCTCTTTAGGTTGGCTTGGTTAGCTGTAGTTCTCAAAACACTTTTTCTGGACTCTGGAGGAGTCGGCTCGAACTTTTGAAGAGTTGGCTTAGATGTCTGATTAAATGATAGATTCAGCTCGGACTTCCTTTGGGTTGGCTTGCCTATCAGATTCAGGAAATGGTACTCTGGACGAGTTGGCTCGAGTCCCTTAGAGTCGGCTCGGATATCTGCGTGCCAAAAACCTCATGCGTGCCATGTGCCTCTTTTCTTTTCGAGTCAGCTCGGATGAATTCTTCAGTGAATTATCAATTTTTGTTTCAGAAATCATCCAGCAAGTCTTCAAAGTTTCAAAATGCCTCCAAACTCTTCTAACCATATTTCTAAGAAATTTTAAGCTTGAAACACATCTAGAAGTAACCCATTTTCATAATTTTTACTTAACTTTTTCTTTGGATTCTTCTTTACATGAATCACTTACAACACAACTCATTTCAAAACTACGAATGTAGGAATTGAAATTAAGTAATGAAATCATCCTACAAAAACTTGTAAAACACTTGAAGAGTTGTTAGTAAGACAAATGCATGCTCCAATGTTTGGTTATCATTAAAATCAGTTATGGTGTCAACAACATGATTGATGTCTAGCAACATGTCATGCCTACCTGGAAGATGAGGAATTTGGTAGAAAGTATTAAAATACCCTTCAATGAAAAGTTACCATGCAATTCAATCTTTCGATCTCCCTTTTATCTCGAATAAGTGATGGGTATGGATAATTATCAAACCCTAGCACTTAGTTATTTTGAATCTCATTTTGATAATGAAGACTCTATTGATGACTGATTAAAAAACACTTCTAATCACATCTTGCTTTGATCAAAGACTCTCTAAGTCATCAATCGAAGAGATTACATGGGATAACATTTCCTCTTACTAGGAATGATCGATTCCTTGTTGATCCACTCACATCCTTCATACACCTTCCACCATATCCGAGAACTTCCCGTACATGACTCAATGTAATGAATGAGTATAAACCAAAATATGGCTTAGTATGCATAAGGAACCATGGTGATTTCAGATCTAAAGATCACTTGTATAACTCCCACTATGAGAACTATCTCTTGACAAGTAGTAAGACTGCTATAAGATATTCTCAGTGTGGATCAATTTAGTGAACTCATACCCTAATGAGCTTGTATTAGTGTTTCTACACAAGTGGCTGTGAGACCAACCACCCTCTCTATCAAGCATACATAGGATAAGCTAGTCTTTTCAAAAGCATCGATCCCCGAATCGATGATCCAATGACTAGGAACATTTTAGATTAGGATTTATAGAAACTTAGGTCTCACCATTATGATCTTCATCATAACCTTAATTTCTTTATCCTAATATATGGGCTTCATCATAATCTTTAAATAAGACACAGCAGTATGATGAAACATAATGCCTTTTATTAATACAATAATGTCATACAAGAGTTGGAAAATTACAAAAATATCCTTATAAAGATTGGCTTTTAGGACACTTTTCTTTCAATCTCTCACTTGCACTAAAGCCAATCGCCCTTATATTTTATACCCATATAATCTAAGTGGCGATCAAACTATTGCTGAGGTAGTGCTTTAGTGAATGGGTCTGCTATATTATTCTTTGTATCAACTCATTCGATGACATCTTGTCTTCCTTTGATTTCCCGAATGTGGTGGAAACGTCTTAGGATGTGCTTGGACTTATGATGAGACCTTGGTTCCTTAGCTTGTGCAACAACTCTAGTGTTATCATAATATAGTGGCACTGATTGTTATATTTCGAGAACCATGCCCAATTCCATGATGAATTTCTTCATCCAGGTAGCTTTCTTCGAGGCTTCACTTGCAGCTATGTATTTTGCCTTAGTGACCGAGTCAGCTTAGTCATCTGCTTTGTACTCTTCCAACTCACTGCACCACCATATAGGGTGAAGACATACCCTAATATGGATTTGCTATCATTTGGGTCTGATTGAAAACTAGAATCTATATATCCTTCTAGTTTTAAATATGATCTACCATATAGAAGAAAAACATCCTTAGTCCTTCTCAGGTACTTAAGTATATTTTTCATACCTTTCCAATGATCCTCTCCTGGATCTGCTTGAAACCTTGATGGGGACATCGGCAGCACAAATTCCATGTAGCACAAATCTCGATGTAGTGCAGATTTTGATGCAAATAAATTTAAATTTGAAGATTAGTTGTTTAGGATTTATCTTTATCAATTTTTTGAAATTTATTTTAAGATTAGTTTATTTTGTTAGGTTATGATTGAGATATCTAGCATGGATAGGCCTTATCTTGTGTTTAAACCTCTTATCCTGTATTTGAATTTGAACCCTTATCTTTCTATCTTGTATTCAAATTCAAATGAGGGTTTGGAAAGGTCTATTAATACCATGCTCATTCCTTTGTATAAAAATTGGTTAATAAAGATGAGTTTTTAGAGAAGAGTGATTCTTCTTTCGCTCCATGAAGAAGAGGGTGAGAGACTCAACCTCAGGACATAATATGAAATCATGTCTAATTATCTACTACCCTTGGATTCTACCTTCCTTACCGCCCTCATGACCTTTGAGATTCATCCTAATGGCTCCATGTAGTGAGGTGGATAAGATGCCCTAGAGGTGAGAGGTCTCTCCATGAGTGTGAGTCCCAAAGTCTATGAGAGTCCAAACCTATACCTTCTATATCCATTGTTTCCTTCATCACCCCCTTAGAAAAGAAAAAAAAATCTAGCAGTACCCTAATCATCGATGACTTCTCAGCTTGCCAACGATCCTCCTCTAATCCTGTCCCCCATTAATTTTGGTATCAGAGCTAGAGGATTAGGGTATGCCTCATCTTCCTGAATCACCCCAAATTTCCCTCACCAACCCCGCCGTTCTCTCTCTGCCCTATTCTTGCTCCATCGGCCTACTACAGCGGTGTCCTCATCCCATTGCCGCCCTTCCCAACCGGAGAGCCCCACTGAAAGATCCATCTCTGTCAGCCTCCACCCAGGCTGAGCCCCTCCTCTCTGCCTCCCATGAAGCCCCTCCCCTATTGATCGACACCACCGCTGCCCGAAATCGCCTCATATCCATGATCTTGTTTTTTCTTCTTTTTATCATCGTCCACCTCTGCTAGCCACCGTTAGTCGCCGCCTTCCACTGGTGAACAATCCCCGTCACACAACACCACTGACTAGATCCAGGCCCTCCATCTCCATTCATGCTGATTCATTCGATCCATCTTCATACCAGCCTTCCCCCATCGCCCATCGCCAGACACAAGCCCTCGCAACCTGCTACTCGTGGCTTCCTTGTATCCGTTGACTTGAAGCCCATCCGTGATGGCATCCAGGCACAAGAGCCCCTGCACCACCGAGCCACCATCTCCTACCAAGCTCCTCCCATCGACTGGAACTGCCCTAGCCCATCTAATCGATGCTGCGCACCCACGGCCATTCAGATTTGCCGATGGTCTCAGCCTCCTCCCACTGTCGACGAACCTCGTCGCCGCTTTACTGGTCTCCACCTCCAAACCCCACCGCCCATGACTTCCCCATCATCCATGAAGCTTCCCATCGATCAGACACTCAAGAAGATTCATAGACACTACCTCCCACTGGACCTCCCTTTCTCCGGTGACCACTCCTTCCCGAGACCATCCACTATCGTTTCCCTCCTCAGATCCAAGGGACAACAACCACCACAGTCTAGCCATTTCCTCCATCAATGGAATTGCCCCATCCTCTCTCCGATCGAAGCCTTGCCATCTGAGATGTCGATCCCATCTTCAACTTACGAAAGCTTGTAGCCGAGCTCGTCCTCAATGTGCACCCGGAACTCGGCAGCGCCGTCGCTTCACTACCTGCCATTCCACCGGTGCCCTCTCCCTACTGCTTTCCCTTTGACGATGGTTTCTTTGAGAACACCGATGGAGATCCCCACTGGATTGTCGTTCCCATGCTACTTTGCATCGACCTGTGAGAAGGAGACCCCAGGCACGATTGGAGAAGCATAGTCGACCCTCCCGGTTGCCGACTTCAAGCCAAAGGGGTATGTTCTACATGCTTCTCAGAGCAAATCGCCCTTATGATGTTGACTTCAAGCCTGCATGATCCTCAAAGCTTGCATGATCCTCAAGCTGCACGATCCTCAAAGCTGCACGATCCTCAAAGCTACACGAGCCTTAAAGTTGCATGGACTTTAGAGCTTCTTTTGATTTGATTGGATTCAGATCCACCAAAGTTTTCGTTGATCCAAATTCAATAGAGTCGAGTTCTCCCCACCTCAGGGGAATGGAGACATCAGTAGCACAAATCCTGATGCAATGCATATTTTGATATAAATAAATTTAAATTCGAAGATTAGTTGTTTAGGATTTATCTTTATCGATTATTTTGAAATTTATTTTAAGATTAGTTTATTTTGTTTGGTTAGAATTGAGATATCTAGCATGGATAGGCCTTATCTTATGTTTAAACTGCTTATCCTGTATTTGAATTTGAACCTTTATCTTGCTATCTTGTATTCAAATTCAAATGAGGGTTTGGAAAGGTCTATTAATACCACCCTCATTCCTTTGTAAAAAAATTAGTTAATGAAGAAGAGTTTTTAGAGAAGAGTGATTCTTCTTTCGCTCCATGAAGGAGAGGGTGAGAGACCCAATCCCAGGACATGATACGAAATCATGTTTAGTTATCCCCCTACCCTTTGATTCCACCTTGTTTACCACCCTCATGACCTTTGAGATTCATCCTAATGGCTCCATGTAGCGAGGTGGATGAGATGCCCTAGAGGTGAGAGGTCTCTCCATGCGTATGAGTCCTAAAGTCCATGAGAGTCCAAACCTATACCTTCCATATCCATTTTTTCCTTCACCACCCCCTTAGAAAAGAAAAAAAAAGTCTAGCGATACCTTAATCATCGGTGACTTCTTAGCTCGTCGACGATCCTCCCCTAATCCTGTTCCCCATCAAACCTGCTCACTTGCCCAAGGCATAAGCAACATCAGGCCTGGTACATAACATGGCATACATAATCGATCCTATAGCTGAAGCATAAGGAATTATAGCCATCCTCTCTCTTTCTTCTGATGTCTTAGGAGAGATTTTCTTGGAGAGATGTATACCTTGACTCATAGGTAAGTAACCCCTCTTACTTCCATCCATGTTGAATCTCTTCAACACTAAGTCAATGTACCTGGATTGGGACAAGCCTAGCATCCTCTTAGATCTATCTCTATAGATCTTTATCCCTAATATATAGGATGCCTCTCCTAGATCCTTCATGGAAAACTTTGAGATAGCCAAGTTTTGATCGATTGTAACATTGGGATATCATTCCCAATGATAAGTATGTCATCGACATATAGAACCAAAAAGACAATTGCATTCCCATTTATCTTTTTATACACACAAGGTTCATCCACATTTTTAATGAAGCCAAATTCTCTGATTGCTTCATCAAAATGGATGTTCCAACTCCTCGATGCTTGCTTTAATCCATATATGAATTTTTTAAGTTTGCATACTTGGTTTGGTCTCCCACTTGAAACAAACCCTTCTGATTGTGACATATAGACTTCTTCCTCAAGAATCCATTGAGGAAAGCAGTCTTTACGTCCATCTGCCAGATTTCATAATCATAATATACTGCTATTACAAGCAAAATCCTGATAGACTTGAGCATTGCTACTGGTGAAAAGGTTTCATCATAGTCAATATCATGCTTTTGTCTGAAACCTTTTGCTACCAGCCTGGCCTTGTAGGTATCTACTTGGCCATTTGCTCTAATCTTTTTCTTGAAGACCCACTTACACCCTATTTGAAAGGGATATGCCCTATAAGCCAATCAATATTGTATCTCCCAAATCAATGTAATTGACAATATTCTAATAAAGGCATTATTTTTCGTCATATGCTGTGTATTATTATGATGAACCCCATAGATTAGGGCATTGATTTTAGGGTTATGATGAGATCATACCAGTGAGACCTAAAGTCTTAAAACCTTAATCTAAAATATTCCTAGTCAAAGGAACCCTGAGTAGGGGATCAGGGTTTTTCCGGTAAGACTAGCACATCCCATGTATACTGGACTGCTCTCACAGTCACTTGTGTATGACACTAATACTAGGATGTGGGTGCTCATTAGTGAATAAGTTCACTGATATGATCCAACTTGAGAACATCTAATGGAGTCTTAGCTACATGTCAATAGAAGGTTCTCATAGTGGGAGTGGTACAAGTAATCCTTTGACCTGAGACTGCCATAAGTACCTTATGTACATGAACCCATCCTTTGGTTCAATCCTAATCATGACATTGAGTCATGCACAGGATTGATACTGGGAATGGTGAATTGTATATGAAGGTAATGAGTAGGTCAACAAGGAATCGATCACTTTTAGTAAGAGGAGATTGCATCCAGCTAGTTATCAATCGGATGATGATTCAGAGAATCTTTGATCAAAGTAAAGATATTAGAGATGGTTTCTAATATCAAGATAATTGAGTCATCAATATAAGATTGAGCTAGAAATAAATATAATATTGGATTTGACATATATCCATATCCATAATTATATTTTGGGTGCAGCTGATCGAAAGATTTAATTATATGGTAACTTTCTACTGAAGGGTAGTTTTGGTATTTCACCAGAATTTTCATATCTTCCGGGTAGACATGACACGTTGCTAGACGTCAATCTTGTCTTGTGGGTTGATCAAATTTAAAGATCACTTATTAGGAAGAGTCCTAATTGATCAAGTCGGGTAAGCTCGATTTGACCTAAATCGATTAGAAAGAGTTCTAATCAAGTTAGGTCAACTTGTACTCAGACCTACTGCCGGCTGGATATGGAACCCAATGGGTCACACACTTAAGAGGATTGATCAAGAGTTTAATTTATAATTAAATCATCTTTGCAGGATAACACTCTAGCAGGTGTTGCAAACCCTAGCTTCTATTCGAATTGGATTTGAATTAGGGTTCCGAATTGGATCAATTTGGGTTCTAATTGGACCTAATTAGACCCTAATTCAAATATATAGGACTTTGGGCTAACCCATGGCTAAGAATACATCTTAATTAACACCCAAGCCCATCCATATTGGCCGCCCAAAAATTTGTGCGCATGGATAAGAGGAAAGGCTCCACGCGCGCATGGACTCTTCATGCGCGCGTGAAGTCTTCTTATTTCACCGTATTTTTCTTTTGGCCGGTTATTCCCTATTAGCGCATCTCCTAATGACCATTAGATGATCATCTAATAGTTTGGGGGATTTTGAGAAAGACAAAAGGCGCTAACTCTTCCCGGTTGCGCGATATAACGTCTCTTCGGAGACCGAAACATCGCGAGTTCCTTCTTCTTAAAACTTCATGACTTTTTCTTTTAGGAAAAGCCATGAGTTTGAATCTGAAGAGCCATGAGAAGGAAGGAGAGGGCATAAGAAATGTGGAAAGCCGAGATAAATAGTTTACGGAGAGTTGTGAAGACATCTTTTTGTAATCTATTTAAGGAACAGAGGCTTCGAGTGTTTTTCTGATGTATGACATAAGTCTTTTATTTTTCTTTCCTTTCCAGGAGACTGATTCCTCCTTAGCTTGTTTAGGACACAAGAGTTTCCTTTTTATAGAGTTCTCTTCTCTGTTGAAACTCAAGTCTAAAACAAGAGATAGGAAGAATCTCTCGAATGGTAAAAGAAAAGAAGATATACCCTGTTTCTATTTCCTTTTTACATTAAGACATTAGTGTCTTAAATCCTCCTCCTCCTTCAAGACAAGAGTGTATTCTTAGGACAAGGTCTTAAGAAAGGGAGAGGAAGAAGAAAAAAAGGAAGTAAGAAGTCTCTGCCAAGGAGTTTTTCAGCCATAGTCCTCTTGGGTTCTAGGAGAAGAATTCAAGTGAAGGAACTTTTGAAGAAGCAAGCATCTTGATCAATTATCTTGTGGGTCACCATTGGAGGGTGGACATTTGGACGCCTGGTGAATTCAAAAGGGTCATTCAACATCAAGTTTTGATACTACATCAAAATTGGATTTAGCGATAACAGGTTGGTGCCCTAATTCTAATAGTGTAGGTTTGCATGTTTCTCATATGTTTTAATCATGAATAAGGAGATCCTGGCTAAGGGTTTTGGTGTAAATTTCATCATTTTGAAATTATTTTTTCACTGTGGTGCACTGGAATCCTTTCACTATTGGGTTAACTCCTTCAAGTGGATCTACCAAGGTCCAAATCTGATTGGAATACATGGAGTCCATTTCAGATTTCATGGCATTTAGCCATTTATCATAGTCTCTACTCTCAATAGCTCTGTATAAGTCACAGTACATCATCCTGAATAATACTAGCCTTATTGTCATTTCCAATGAAAAAACCATATCTGAGAGGTGCACCTCACACCCTCTCTGACCTTCGGAGAGGAGGTGTGTGTGTTGTGGCTGTTCCTAATCAACAAGAACCTTTGGTTGAGGAATTTCATTTGAAGACTCTTCAGGGATTGGTTGTTGGTTTTGAACTTCACTAAGTTCAAGTGTTGTTCCGCTACTTCCTTCTTAGATAAATTCTTGCTCCAAGAATGTAGCATGTCTACTGATAAATACCTTTTGTTTAGTAGTATGATAAAAGATGTATCCAATACACTCTTTAGGATAATCAACGAACCTGCATTTGTCAACTCTAGCACTTAACTTATGTCCAAAATTATTTTTAACAAAGCATAGCAATCCCAAATCTTCAAGTATTTAAGATTTGGTCTTTTGCAATTCCATACTTCATAAATTCCATACATCATATGGAGTGCTAGTCACTGACTTTGATAGTACCCTGTTCAAAATATAAGCAGCAATTTCCAAGGCATATCCCCAGAAGGAAATAGGAAGATCTATGAAGCTCATCATGGACCTCACCATGTCTAATAAGGTGCGATTTCTTCTTTCTGCCACACCATTTAATTAGGATGTATAAGGAGGAGTTCATTAAGAGATGGTGCCTTTATCCTTAAGATGGTTTAGAAACTCACTAGACAAGAATTCTCTTCCTCGATCAGAATGAAGAATTTTAATACTATATCTAGTTTGTTTCTCAACCATACTTTGATATTGATATGGCAAGATCGCTGACATGGAGTGTACGACAATCCAGCTGGCAGTCGAGCGGTGCCATGTGGCATTCTCCTCCGAGCTCTCCAGCCAGGTGGCTTGATCAGCGTCGCACCCACCTCGGTTCGAGATCAGCACCTCTGCCCCTTCGCCAGGTGTTGATCCAGGAGGGGTCCACCTCGATCGAAGTGGGCCTGCCTCTGCTCCTCCACTAGGTGCACCCCTAGATGGGTCCACCTCAGTCGGAGTCAAGCCTGGCACCTTTGCTCCTTCGCCAGGTGGTGCCCCTTGATGGGTCCACCTCGGTCGAAGTCGAGCTTGCCTATGCCCCTTCACCAGGTGTCGACCCAGGAGGAGTCCACCTTGGTCGAAGTGGGCATACCTCTGATCCTCCGTCAGGTGGCACCCCCAGATGGGTCCACCTCAGCCGGAGTCATGCCTGGCACCTCTACCCCTTCGTCAGGTGTCAACCCAGGAGGGGTCCACCTCGGTCGATGTGGGCCTGCCTCTGCTCCTCCACCAGGTGGCACCCCTAGATGGGTCCACCTCAATTGGAGTTGAGCCTGGCAAGTTTGCTCCTATGCCAGGTGGCACCCTTTGATGGATCCACCTCGACCAAAGTCGAGCTTGCATCTGCCCCTTTACCAGGTATCGACCCAGGAGGGGTCCACCTCGATCGAGGTGGGCCTGCCTCTGCTCCTCCGCCAGGTGGCACCCCGAGATGGGTCACCTCAGCTGGAGTCAAGCCTGGCACCTTTGCTCCTTTGCTAGGTGGCACCCCTTGATGGGTCCACCTCGATCAAAGTCGAGCTTGCCTTTGCCCCTTCACCAGGTGTCGACCCAGGAGGGGTCCACCTCGATCGAAGTGGGCCTGCCTCTGCTCCTCCACCAGGTGGCACCCCCAGATGGGTCCTCCTCAGCCAGAGTCGAGCCTGGCACCTCTACTCCTTCGCCAGGTGGTGCCCCTTGATGGGTCCATCTCGGTCAAAGTTGAGCTTGCCTCTGCCCCTTCAATAGGTGTTGACCCAAGAGGGGTCCACCTTAGCCGAAATGGGCCTGCCTCTACTCCTCCGCTAGGTGGCACACCCAGATGGGTCCACCTCAGCCGGATTCGGGCTTGGCACCTCTACTCTTTCGCCAGGTCGCACCCCTTGATGGGTCCACCTCGGTCGAAGTCGAGCTTGCCTTTACCCCTTCGTCAAGTATCAACCCAAGAGGGGTTCACCTCGACCGAAGTGGGCCTGAGTCTGCTCCTCCGCCAGGTGGAACCCCCAGATGGGTCCACCCTAGCCGGAGTTGAGCCTAGCACCTCTGCTCCTTTGCAAGGTGGAGCCCCTTAATGGGTCCACCTCGGCTAAAGTCGAGCTTGCCTCTGACACTTCGCCAGGTGTGACCCAAGAGGGGTCCACCTTGGCCAAAGTGGGCCTACCTCTGCTCCTCCGCCAAGTAGCACCCCCAGATGGGTCCATCTCGACCGGTGTCAAGCCAAGCACCTTTGCTCCTTCGCCAGGTGGCACCCCTTGACGGGTCCATCTCAGTCGAGGTCGAGCTTGCCCTTGCCCCTTCGCCAGGTGTCGACTCAGGAGGGGTCCACCTCGGTCGAAGTGGGCCTGCCTCACCTCGGTTGGAGTCGAGCCTGGCACCTCTGCCCCTTCGCCAAGTGTCGATCCAAGAGGGGTCCACCTCGATCGAAGTGGGCCTGCCTATTCTCTTTCACTAGGTGGTACCCCTAGATGGGTCCACCTCAGTTGGAGTCTAGCTTGGCACCTCTGCTCCTTCGCTAGGTGGCACCCCTTGATGGGTCCACCTTGGCCGAAGTCGTGCTTGCCATTGCCCCTTCGCCAGGTGTCGACCCAGGAGGGGCCCACCTCGATCGAAGTGGGCATGCCTTTGCTCCTCCGCCAGGTGGCACCCCCAGACGAGTCCACTTCAGCCAGAGTTGAGCCTGGCACCTCTGCTCCTTCGGCAGGTGGCACCCCTTGATGGGTCCACCTTGGCCAAAGTCGAGCTTGTCTCTGCCCCTTCACCAGGTGTCGACCCAGGAGGGGTCCACCTCGGCTAAAGTTGTCCTGCCTCTGCTCCTCTGCTAGGTGGCACCCCTAGATGGGTCCACCTCAGCTGAAGTCAAGCCTGGCACCTCTGCTCCTTCACCAGCTGGCACCCCTTGATGGCTCCACCTCAGCCGAAGTCGAGCTTGCCTCTGCCCCTTCGCCAGGTATCGACCCAGGAGGGGTCCACCTCGACCGAAGTGGGCCTGCCTTTACTCCTCTACCAGGTGGCACCCCCTAGATGGGTCCACCTCAGTCGGAGTCGAGCCTGGCACCTCTCCTCCTTTACCAGGTGGTGCCCCTTGATGGGCCACATCGGCCGAAGTCGAGCTTGCCTCTGCCCCTTCGCCAGGTGTCGACCCAAGAGGGGTCCACCTCGACCGAAGTGGGCCTGCCTCTGCGCCTCTGCCAGGCGGCACCCCTAGATGGGTCCACCTCAGCCAGAGTCGAGCCTAGCACCTCTTCTCCTTCACCAGGTGGCACCCCTTGATGGGTCCATCTCTGCCGAAGTCGAGCTTGCCTTTGCCCATTCTCCAGGTGTCAACCCAGGAGGGGTCTACCTCGGCCGAAGTGGGCCTGCCTTTGCTCTTTCGCCAGGTGGTGCCCCCAGATGGGTCCACCTCGGTCAAAGTCGAGCTTGCCTCTGTCCCTTCACCAGGTGTCAACCTAGGAGGGGTCCACCTCGACCGAAGTGGGCCTGCCTCCACTTCTCCTCCAGGTGGCACCCCCAGATGGGTCCACATCGGCCGGAGTCGAGCCTGTCACCCCCGCTCCTTCTGTCAGGTGGCACTCCTAGATGGGTCCACCTCGGCCGGAGTTGAGCCTGTCACCCCCGCTCCTTCTGCCAGGTGGTGCTCCCAGACAGGTCCACCTCGGTCGAAGTCAAGCCTTCTCCATGGAGCATGGAAGGACCGAGGGTGCAAGCCCCGAGGAGGCTGCTGAGGATGGCGCGTACAGGCGGCGCATCCAGTATGTTGTCCCTAGGCCTATAATGATGCACGAAACCTCATTTACACTAGTTTAGGAAGGGCACCCCTCTCGAGATACCAGATCCGGCGCCCGGTAACCTAGTACTCCAAAAGGGGAGAGCCACGATCGATGCCTCGAGCTCGAGGGTGCCTTCACGAGGATCGAGGCCCTGCCAGTTCTCCCTTTCATGACCGCATGATAGACGAGATCGGCTCACCACTTAACTCCCGACCGTAAGGGGAGACGACCTGGGAGAACAATCGCCAAGCATCACTGACCTCCAGAGCCTCCCCAGGAGGGAGAATTGAGGCACCAAAGTATCCAACGATCTCAAAAGGGGCAGGACTGCCAAGGAGGAAGGTAAGCAATCGAGAGGGCAAGCACACACTCAGGGAGAAGAGGCAATTTTGAGACAGGAGCTCCAAAGGAACTCGCAGGAGCGAGCTCGACGAGCCCAGCTACAGGAACCAGAGTGCCAATCCATCTCGTTCTCACTTATCTTCTCATCAAAGATTCCTCTAAAAATGGAGATCTAGCGGGGACCCATCTTAGTGGATCTGTTCCACTTTACCGCTCTCTAACTTGACCATCAGAGTGCCCTCGTCGGGATCCCCGGCCTGGGTCTCTAACCTCATTTTGCAGGTCCGGGAGCGTTAGGACTCCACAACAAACGGGACCACAGTCCAGCACCAACTTACAGCTGCAGGCCACAGCGATAAGGTCGGCAATAGATTGGCACACCAGGTAGGGGGGACGAAAGCCCCTGCATGAACAAGCCCCCCATTAGCTTGAGAACAGCTCAACCCCAAGCATTATGGTGACTCGCGGACGTGAAGCCTCCACTAGCTGGGAGGGAGATGTTTCCTCTTCTCTAGGCCCTCGCAGCCCAGAAAGGGAACTTCTCGCTCCTATTTCACCTCGTCAGCTGCCCTCGGTGGACGGTCAGTATTATGCCATTGTCCAACAACTGTAAACGCTAACCACGGCCATCAGGCAGCTGTAGCATCAGCAGTGCTCCCTGGTTACTCAACCCTAGCCAGGGACCCCCACGGCCTAAGCCGTGGGTCCCCATGGAAGCCTGCGCTCCATCCAGGGCAGGCCGTCCCATCCATGGGCAGCAACCAACCCCCGTGAGAGTCACCAGATCCCCGCAAAGAGAAATCATTCCAGGTCGTTGGACCACGAGATCCAATCCCCGGTAGACAATAATGATGCTACCAAGCGTAGGAAGCACCGCCGGGGCATGGCCCCTCACCGCGACTCGTCGGAACCCCCCTCTCTAGCGGCCTCATTGGAACGTTTCACTGATGAGGCCATCAGGCATCTAGCTAAGAGGCGCCTAGAAGAGCAAGAGCTTAAACTAGCGGAGCTATCCCACCGGTTCGCCAACATGCAGGGCTCCACCAACGAGTCGGTGGGCTATAATGCCCGACCACCCTTCTCCCGGGAAATCCAATAGGAACTAATTCCAAGTCGGTTTCGCATGCCTCAAGTGGATCCCTACGATGGGACCACCGACCCCTTGGACCACCTGGAGAGCTATAAAGCTCTCATGAGAGTCCAGGGGGCAACGGATGCCCTTCTATGCATCGCCTTCTCGACCACCCTCTGGAAGGCTGCTCGAGTTTGGTTCACCCGCCTCGAGTCTGAATATATCAGCTCCTTCCAGCAGTTGGAAGGAAAGTTTGTGGCATATTTCGATGCTTGTCGAAAGGTACCGAGGGAGATGGATAGCCTCTTCTCCATCCACCAACAAGACCAGGAGCTGCTGCGAGACTATGTCACCCGCTTCAAGATCGCTACCATGAAGATCTATAGCCTGGACGAGCCTATCACCGCATTGAAACAAGTGCTCAAGACCTCCCGTCTGACATATTCGTTGGACAAAAAGCAACCTAAGACGTACTCCGAACTCCTCCTCTGCGTCTACAAGTACATTCAGGCTGAGGAAGCTGACCATACTAGGAGAAAGCTGGACGGGAAGCCTTTGAAGAAGTCCACCTCGAAGGATGCTCAAGGGACTCGGAGGCCTGGGCTGCTTGTGGACTTCCGGTCGGGACCGAAGTCAAAGAATGGTCCTATTCTGGAGTGGACCTTTACTCCCCTCCTCACTCCAAAAACCAAGATCCTTATGAAGATAGAGGGCGAGGGCTACCTCCACCGACCTCCTCCTCAAAATTCAAAGAATCATTATGACAAGATAAAGTACTGTCAGTTCCATCGTGACCATGGCCATGACATGGCGGAGTGCCGTAAGCTAAAGTGGGAGATCGAGGCCCTCATCAGGAGGGGCTATCTCAAGAAGTTTGTGGGAAGAGAGGCCCCGACGGAGGATCAGCTACTTGTGGCCCTGCCCCTTGTTCCTGCAGTGAACAACCGCCCTATAGAGAAGCCGGTGGGCATGATTTCTTTGTGGATAGGGCATGCGTCAAAGAGAGCCTGGGAGGGGGGAGACCTGGAAAATGTACTCCCCTTTGAAATGGGAAAGGGAGGTGAAAGTGAAAATGTAAATAACAATGTGGTGGTGGTTAAGATGACCATCGCTAAGCATCTTGTACATCGGATCATGGTTAATAGTGGAAGCTCTACCGACGTACTTTTTTACGATGCTTTCTCCCGGATGAACTTATCTCATGAATAGCTAAAGCTAGTGCATACCCCTCTCGTGGGCTTCACCAGAGACTCTGTAGGAGTCGAGGGAGAGATCACTTTCCCTGTTACCGCAAGGACTCCACCCCGGCAGAGCACGGTCATGATGACCTTCACTGTCATGCAACTCCCGTCACCGTACAATGCTATCCTGGGCCGCCCAGGGCTCAACCAACTTGATGCAGTCATTTCCACCAAAAGATTGTTGGTGCAGTTACCCACCATTTTCGGGGTGGGAGAGATGAGGGGGGCAGTTCAGCCCATCCAGCACTGCTTGCAAGCTATCCCTGGAGCCCAGAGCACCGAGTTCAACTCTGACGTCAATGACCTCGACCAAAAGATGAAGGATCCCAGGGGTGGCCCGGTCAAGCACTTGCTAACGTACCCCCTTGTCTCGGACCCACAAAGAATGGTGCAAATAGGAGCCCAACTCCCGGAAGACGAGCGGGCTCGCTTGCTAGATTTCCTTCGGGCGAATGCAGATGTGTTCGACTGGTCTACGATGGATATGCCGGGTATTGCCCTGGACATCATCACCTACCAGTTGAAGATTGATCCAAAATGCTGACTAGTTCGACAGAAGAAGAGAAGTTTTGTTGAAGAAAGGTAGAAGGCGATCAATGAAGAGGTGGAGAAGCTCCTCACTACTAGCTTCGTGCGAGAAGTGCAGTACCCCAGTTGGTTGGTAAATGTGGTAATGGTGAAGAAGAACAATGGCAAGTGGAGAATCTGTGTGGACTACACCGACCTCAACTGAGCTTGCCCGAAGGATAGCTTCCCCTTTTCGAAGATCGACCAACTCATAGACGCTAGTTCGGGACATTGCCTTGATGGGGACATCAAAACCCATCCGGGTTTTCCTTTTCTTTTTTCAGATTTTTTTTTTATTTTTAGTTCAAAAATATTTATCCCAGCTATTCCACCTATTCCCATCATCCTCACTTTATCCCATTTTATTCCCAACTTATTCCATGTTTATCCTTGCATCTTCAACCTCCCAAAAAACTCCCAGAACTCCATTTTCTTCCATTTTTTCTTTCCGTTCGACCTGGATCTGCCACACTCGACCCTCGGCAACCTCGACGGCCATCCACCTCCCTCGCAGCATCGATCTCCTCATGGGAATGCCGACGAATCCCACGGAACCGCCCACGGCTGTGCGCCCCTATGGCTCCTCCCATGGCCATTTGCCCTGCAGCTCTGCCCACGCACCCCTCTCCCTCGCACTACCGTCCACCGCTACCCGAGCCATCTCCATCGACTCCAGCTTCCCTGAGTCATGCCCTCTTCCCCGCTCGGCCACTGCATGCTCACAGCCACCATCTCCGTCGCCCGCATTGCTATGCCACTGCCTTCCCCAGCCACCGGTCGTGTCGCCTCCTTCCCCAACGTTGGCATCGGCAAAGTCTCTTGCAAGCCCTCCCTCTCCGCCCCTGTTCCACAGTCACAGAGTAGTTTTTCTACACAGATCTCAGAGTAGACAATTTTGCATGATTTCTAGAGTGCACGCTTCTTAGAGCAAGAATTTTTTGCCCAATCATCAGGCCTGCACAGACTTCAGAGCAACTCAGCATGGATCTTGATGAATTTGGTTTTTATTTTATTTATTTTAAATCTGGATGTATGGACCAGTTGGGAAGTTTTTTCAAAATTAGTTTTAGATTAGGATTAGTTTTATTTTCCACCATATAGGGAGGATTGTGTTTAGTTTTCTACCATGTTTTCAGGCTACAAACAAAGCAGGTTTGGGATGTCACCTTTTTTGGGTTGCATGCCTTGTATTCTTTACTTGGATCCCAAGTTTTGTAAGCCTATATAAAGGCACTGATGCGGCAAGCATATGATTAATGTTTTGAATATGGTTTGTAGAGCAATGAAACCTAATTACACTAGCATTGTACTCATCATAATAAGACTTAAGGATTATAAGAAATTGGACTTTTACTTGATTAGACACAATCCTAAACTAAGAAGGAAGAAGATCTAGACAATAGGGGCTAATGAGTGTGGACTTACCTTGATGAGCTTTCCAACCTTCTTTTGATTCATACCTTGAAACTACCAATGCTCAGAACTGAAGAATCTGGATAACAGAGATCAGAACCCTGGACTTGGGACTTCAGCTTGTTTGTTCTTTGTTAAGGTGAACCCAGCCCACAACTCAAAGACTTCGAAGGACCCTGCAATGAAGATCAAAGTTAAGGAAGAAGGATAGGAACATATAGAAGGGATGGAAGAATTAATGAACTAAGAACAGAAATTTGAGTAGATCTGGCCGACTCCAATGCCTTCACTTGAGCTTGGAAGATGCTTTGCTAGGGAAAAAGAATGGCTTTGGCGTGGAGGAAGAGGATGGAAAACTTTCACATAAGAAAAAAAATACAAGACAACTTCTACTTCCAAAATTTCAACTTCAATTTTCATTCATTCCCAAAATCCATCTCTTTTACAATGGACATCCAAGGCTTTTAATAGCCTCACAAAGCTAGCTTTTGAAATTTAAAAACTCCCCAAATCGAGGAGGATTACAAGGGGGTTGGAGGATTTGGTGGAGAGTTTGGAGGGATGTGGGGAGGTTGGATGATTTGGTGGAGGACTTGGAGGGATGTGGCCAACCTCCTTGAATTTGAATCTCCCTTGTTGGCACCCAAAGGGTGATGAGGTGGCTGGTGAAGTGGCACCTGATGACGTGGCATGGTGAGGTGGTCTTCTACTTGGATAAGAATGACATGTGGCGCCCAGTGGTCCTAGTTGATGGTCCTTTTCTCTTGCTTGGTTGATGTGTCTTCTCTTCTTCATGTGGTCAAATTCTGGGGTCTAGAATTTGAGTCTTGTTGCTGGCTTTCATGGCTTTAAGACTTGATTAGACTTAACTCAACTGAATTAGACTTAACTCAACTGAACTGACTTGACTGACCTAGACTTTAAAATTTGAAATGGACTTACAGGAAATGAAATTTTAAAAATAATTACATGACTCAATAAACACTCTTGATTTGAAACTCAAAATTAATTACAGGACTCTTAAAAAGGAAATGACTCCTGAAAAGGAAATAAAACATTTTTTGATCTAAAGGATACAAGGTAACCTAATTATCTTCGATCCAAATCAGGATAAGGCTAACCTTGTTGGAGTGAAGTTTCTTTGGATTTCTGGTGTCCACACCAGGCACCTCCTCACTTGAATAATATGATGATGAAGAATATAAATTTTTGAGAAAAGAGTTTCTTGGTTTTGCCTCCGTTAGGAGTGGGCATGTGGCTCATTTTTCCTTCACCTGCAGGTGTCGAGGGGAGTGAGGCCCCAGTTATCTTCTTCCAGCTGAGTCCCCTCTATGATCTTGGAGCTTCTCCTTTACAGCCCCAGGTAGCGATTTGGGTGGGATGCCCTAGGCTCCGCATGTAGTGAGATGGGTGGGATGCCCTAGACTACATGTAGTGGGGTGGGTGAGATGCCCTAGAGGTGCGACGTCTCTCTATGAAGGTAAGTCCCAAGTCATAGAGTATCAATCTTTCTTGCCCCCACATATTTTTTCTGCCTTTTTGACCCTAATCATAGGAGACTTCTCAGCTCTCCAACGATCCTCCTAGTTAGCCCCCCCGCTTCTTCTCGCATCAATTTTGGTATCAGAGCGTTATCTCGTGCCAATTTTGGTATCAGAGCAGGAGAGGATTAGGGTTGAAAAAAAAGTTGAAAAAAAAGAAGAGAAAAAAAGAGAGAGAAAAAAAAATGCAGCGAGCCTGACTCGACGGAGTCGAGTTTTCCCCACCCCAAGGGAATGATGGGGACATCAAAACCCATCCGAGTTTTTCTTTTCTTTTTTCAGATTTTTTTTTATTTTTAGTTCAAAAATATTTATCCTTGCTATTCCACCTATTCCTGTTATCCTCACTTTATCCCATTTTATTCTCGACTTATTCCATGTTTATCACTGTCATCTTCAACCTCCTAGAAAACTCCCAGAACTCCATTTTCTTCCATTTTTTCCTCTCGTTCGACTTGGATCTGCCACGCCCGACCCATGGCAACCCCGATGGCCTTCCACCTCCTCCCCCGGCATCGATCTCCTCGTGGGAATGCCGGCGAACCCCACGAAACCGCCCACGGCCGTGCACCACTACCAATCCTCCCACGGCCGTCTGCCCTGCGGCTCCACCCACACGCCCCTCTCCCCCCGCACCGCTGTCCGCACTGCCTGAGCCATCTCCACATACTCCAGCCTCCCTGTTCCGTGCCCTCTTCCTCGCTCGGCCACCACACACTCACAGCCACCGTCTCCACCACCCGCGTTACCGTGCTGCCGCCTTCCCCAGCCGCCGGCCGTGCTGCCTCCTTCCCCAATGCTGGCACCGGTAAGGTCTCCCGCAAGCCCCCCCCTCTTCGCCCCTATTCCACGATCACAAAGTAGTTTTTCTGCACAAATCTCAGATCAAACAATTTTGCACGATTTCCAGAGTGCACGTTTCTTAGAGCAAGAATTTTTTGCCCAATCATTAGGCCTACACAGACTTCAGAGCAACTCAGCATGGATCTTGATGAATTTGGATTTTATTTTATTTATTTTAAATCTAGATGTATGGACCAGTTGGGAAGTTTTTTTAAAATTAGTTTTAGATTATGATTAGTTTTATTTTCCACCATATAGGGAGGATTGTATTTAGTTTTCTACTATATTTTCAGGTTACAAACAAAGCAGGTTTGGGATGTCACCTTTTTTGGTCTGCATGCCTTGTATTCTTTATTTGGACCCCAAGTTTTGTAAGCCTATATAAAGGTACCTCCTCACTTGAATAATATGATGATGAAGAATATGAATTTTTGAGAAAAGAGTTTCTTGGTTCTACCTCAGTTAGGAGTGGGCATGTGGCCTGTTTTTCCTTCACTTGTAAGTGTCGAGGGGTGTGAGGCCCCAGTTATCTTCTCCCTAGCCGAGTCCCCTCTATGATCTTGGAGCTTCTCCTTCGCGACCCAAGGTAGCGATTTGGGTGTGACACCCTAGCCTCCGCATGTAGTGAGATGGGTGGGACACCCTAGACTACATGTAATGGGATGGGTGAGATGCCTTAGAGGTATGACGTCTCTCTGTAAACGTAAGTCCCAAGTTCATAGAGTATCCATCTTTCTTGCCCCCACATATTTTTTTCACCTTTTTGACCCTAATCACAGGAGACTTCTCAGCTCTCCAACGATCCTCCTAGCTAGTCCCCTCGCTTCATCCCGCATCACGCCTCCTCTCCTTCATGGATGCTTTCTCTGGGTTTAAACAGATCCGGATGCATCCAGAAGATGAGGAGCACACTACCTTCATCATGGATTGTGGGATATATTGTTACAAGATGATGCCCTTCGATCTGAAGAACATTGGCGCCACGTACGAGCGGTTGGTCAACAAGGTGTTCAAAGACCAAATTGGCTGGAACATGCAGGTATACATGGAGAACATGCTGGTAATGAGCAAACCGACCTCAGACCATGTTGACGACCTAATGGAAACCTTCCACAACCTTTGCCTCCACCAAATGAAATTGAACCCGACGAAGTGTGCTTTTGGTGTGGCGGTGGAAAAGTTTCTTGGCTTCATGGTGACCCAGAGAGGGATAGAAGCCAACCCAGAGAAGGTTCAGGCGATCCTTGACATGGTGCAGCCTACCTCGAAGAAGCAAGTCCAGCAGCTCACCGGCTGAGTAGCAACCCTGAGTCGATTTATTTCACGATCTGCTGATCGCTGCTGGCCCTTCTTCAAGGTGTTGAGAAAGATGCACAGCTTCTCCTGGATGAAGGAGTGCCAGGAGACGTTCGAGGAGCTGAAGAAGACCCTAGTGTCACCACCACTCCTCTCCCGACCAGAGGAGGGAGAAGAGCTCCTCCTGTATATGGCGGTCACTCCGGAGGCTGTCAGCTTGGTCCTTATCCGGTTGGATGACAAAGGGATCCAGAGACCAGTATACTATACAAGCAAGCTTCTCTACGATGTGGAGCTCAGGTACTCTCGATCCGAGAAATTGATTTTTACACTAATTGTGTCTGCCTAGTGCCTCAGGAATTATTTCCAAGCGCACCCAATTGTGATCCTGACGGATCAACCACTGAAGGCCGTGCTCAGTTAACCTGACACGTCCAGATGCTTGGTGAAGTAAGCGTTGAAGCTCAGAAAGTTTAACATCGCCTATTGGCCGAGGTCAGCCATGAAGGTGCAGGTACTGGCTGATTCTCTAGTTGAGTGTGCAGGCCTGGGTGAGGAACCGGAAGAGAGCCCCCAGAACTGACATCCAGGAACTGAATCAGAGGAGGATGTCTAGGTCCTGCATGTGGATGGAGCCTCTAACTTCGATGGAAGAGGAGCTGGACTCATCCTCGCCAACAGCGAGGGAGTCGTCGTCGAATGCGCCTTCGCTTCCAATTCGCCACCACCAATAACCAGGCAGAGTATGAAGCACTCCTCGTGGGACTGAGAGTCTCCCACAAACTGGGTGTAACCAGCCTGAGGGTCTTTACAGATTTGCAGCTAGTGGCTGGGCAAGTCTCAGGCGAATACGAGGGTGAGACCCTCAAATATCGAAATATCTGGAGTTGGTGCAGGCCAGCACGATGGGTTTTAAACGTTTTAGCATCTCCCATATCCAGCATAGTGAAAATGCTCGTGCTGACACCCTCTCCCAGCTGGCAACCTTGCCGAACTCGTCATTGAGCCGCGTCTACATCGAGCATCTTCAGGTCCCAGGCTATGAAGCCTCTAGAGAAATCCAGCAGGTCACCTCAGAGCCCAGCTGGATGGACAAGTATGTCAAGTATATTACCGACGGTACCTTTCTCGAGGATCGGATTGAAGCCAGCCTCATCAAAAAGAAGGCTGCGCGCTTTGTGTTGATGGATGGACTACTCTACTGGAGGTCCTACTCCTATCCACTCCTCAAGTGTTTGAGGCCAACGGAGGCTGCACTTGTGCTCCAAGAGATCCATGAAGGCCTCTGCGGGAAACATGTGGGGGGCAGGACTCTCGCATACAAGGCCCTCTATCAAGGATACTTCTAGGAAACGATGAGGGAGGACGCAGCCAACTTTGTCAAGAGGTGTGATAGCTGTCAACGTCACGCCATTGTGCAATGCCAGCCAGCTGTGCCGCTCTCCTAGCTCTCCACCCCCTGGCCATTTGCTCAGTGGGGCATGGACCTCCTCGGTCCCTTTCCTCCCGCATCCAGGCAACATAGATTTTTAATCGTCGCTATCGACTACTTCATAAAGTGGGTCAAGGCAGAGCCATTAGCCCGGATCACAGAGGTGAATGTCAGCAAGTTCCTCTGGAAGTCAATCATATGCCGCTTCAGGCTTCCCCACACCATCATCACCGACAACGAATGCTAGTGCGACTGTTGAAAGTTCGAGAAGTTCTGCAATGACCTCAGCATTCATCACTGCTTCACCTCGGTGGCGCACCCCTAGACCAATAGGGAAGCTAAAGTCACCAACCGGACCATCATGCTCTCCAGACTAGATTGGATCAGGCTAAGGGGAGATGGGCTGAAGAACTTCCCAGCATCCTATGGGCATACCACACAACCCTAAGGATGGCCATGGATGAAACCCCATTCAACCTTGTTTTCGGTGCAGAAGCAATAATTCCGATGGAACTCAGCCTACCAACATTGCGCGTGGAGCAATACGATGAAGCTGAGAACCCAGCACGGTACTGCTTAACCTAGATCTCCTCGAGGAAATAAGGGACAAGGCTCGAGTTCGGATGGTGGCCTACCGGCAAAGGGTGGCCAGATACTACAACTCCAGGGTGAGATCGAAGTCCTTCCACTCGGGAGACTTGGTGTTGCACCGTGCCGAAGCATCCCAACCCCGAGAGTGCGGCAAGCTCTCTCCAAACTGGGAAGGCCCCTACAGGGTGGTCGAAGCACTCCCCCACGGTGCCTACTATCTTGCTGAGCTTGATGGAACTCGATTCCCGTAGACATGGAATGCCACAAACTTGAGGATGTATTACCAATAATGTAAGACTTCCTAAACATTAATAATGAAAATTTCTTTAGTGCAATGCTTGTTTCTATCTAGTAGGACTATCATCGCCCAGCCTTCGGCTTGGCAAGCAAAGGTGAGGCAAAAGTCCCACGAACAGTTCTTAAAGAACGCAAAGCCCAGAGGCCAACCCGGAAGGTGACATGGAGCCCAGTTCCTCCACATGATTCTGGACTTCAATCAGAAAGGTGGCACGAAACCTAGTTCCTCGACATGACCCTGGACTTCAGTTCGGAAGGTGGCACGAAACCTAGTTCTTCCACATGATCCTGGACTTCAGTCCGAAAGGTGTCATGGAACCTAGTTCCTCCACATGATCCTGGACTTCAGTCCAAAAGGTGGCATGGAACCCAGTTCTTCCACGTGATCCTGGACTTTAGTCCAGAAGGTGGCACGTAACCTAGTTCCTCCACAAGATCCCGAACTTCTGTCTGAAAGATTGCATGAAATCTGGCTCCAGTGACCAGAGACTTATGAAATAAAAGCCGGAGGCCCCAAGGTTCCCTTATGAAGCCTGGAAGCCTCCCGAGTTCGATTTTTGGCTAAGTCCAAAGCAAGCTACAAATTGACATTGCAGACTTGGCTCCAAAAAGAAGAAGAAAAAGAAGTAATAGAAGTAAATAGAAACAAGGAATCAAGGCAAAGAGAATGAGGAGTAAAAGAAGGAGCTTTCATTTCAAAGCACAAGGAGTTCTTATAAGCAAAAGGGACCCGATAGGCCGGGTGGCCCAAAAACAAAAAGAAGAAGCCCTATGCTAAATACAAACTCAGAGTCACCTCGCCGGCTCTTCCCCAGGTTGGGAAGCCTCAGCATCGCCGGTTGCCTCTCTAGAAGGTTGCCCGGTAGTTCCCTCCTCGGCTGCTCCCTATGCCGTGGCACCGGCCGCTCCTTGTGCCGCTCCCCCATCGAGGCCGCCCACCCAGTGCATCCCCGCCCAGATCAAGCTCAGGGAAAAGAAAGGCCACCTTTTCCCGGCATACCTCAAAGTCCTTCAGAAACGAGTCCACAGCAGCCTCATGGACCTCGTCCTTGAACTGCTGTGAGGCACGAAAATTAGGTACAGCCTCTCAAGCCTCCTTCTATGCAGCCTCCAACAGCGTAGTGATGTAGGAGGTCTTCTCCTTGGCAGCTTTCAGCTCTGCCAGGACCTCGCTGACCCAATTTTCTAGTGACCGGGACTACCCCTTGAGGTGGGAGATCTCTGCCATGTCCTCTTTGGTGCGGCACTGGGTCATAGCCCTCTCCTTGGACCGGGCGGACTCGAGCTCCCTGATGCACCCCTCGGATCATGCCAGATCATCTCGAAGAGCTTGGTTGCTCCCCCTTAGCTCGGCGCCCTTCTCCATGAGGTCCTCCACATCAGCCACGAGCTTTTCCAGCCTTCGCTCCTTTTCGGCTTCCTTCTTCACCAAGGATGAAAGGAAATCCTGTAGCAGGAGTACATCGGTCCCGATCTGCATAAAAATAGGTTAAGGTTTTTAAAGGATCCAATTGGAGCATTAAACAGGAGAGCTGGGTACTTATTATGAAAAGTAGTGGAAGGATGCCAAGCAAGGCGGTCGCGTAGTCCTGGCCACCCCTCAGATGGTGGTCTTGGGGCTGGGCCGCATACTCCATCATTGTTGGCTTTGGCTCCTTAGTTTTGATGATTAACAAAAGGTTGAGTATATGTTTGGACTAATGTTTCATTTCAAGATAAAGTTTCAGGCCATAGGTTATTCAAAAAGAGTATCAAGAGTACAATGATGAAACCAAGCTTGCTTGATTTGAGAAAGAGCTCTTCTATCTTAAATAAGATCAAATTTCTCATATTGGACCTTCATATTAAGAAGTAATTGACAAAAGAAACAAAGGCCTAGAGAAACTCAAGCATGGCACGCACCTCTCCAGAGTTTCAGAAAATTTCAGACCAAAGGTCAACCACCAGAGGTCGACTCATGAAGAAAAGAAAAGTTCAGCAAGGTCGGCACGGCAAAATTTCAGTGGCACACTCCAGAGGTCAACACCTGTCCAGAGGTCGATACTAGAGGTCGACTCATCGCCTGAGAATTCAAACTGGGCAGAACTATGGTTTTCTGGATTTTTGCCTAAGATAAACTGGAGGTCGACTCATGAGGTCGACACTTGATCCAGAGGTCGACTCATGAGGTCGACTCATGGCATAATGGCTAGTTTTTCTGAACTTTTGATTTGATTTCTAACGACCATAAACAGCCATATTTTTTATTCTAACAGTCTTGTGGAGTTGTTTCAGCTTGAATGAAGTATTTAACCTCCACCTAACTTCAAAAAAGACAAGGAGACAAAGTGAAAAAGAAGAGAGTAAAAGTATAAAGCTTTCAATCAATCCTAAGCCAAAAAGAGTGAAAAACCAAGAGATTCCTTAGCCAAAAGCTTTTCATTTTTGAGGAATCCAGCTTTCAAGTCTTTGGCATTTAGTGAGGTCCAAGATTCCAAGAGGAAGACTTGAAGAGTCTCCAACAAGAGCTACATCGAATTATTTTTGCTCAAAAAGGAGTTTGTCTTGTTTTTATTCATTGTATTCATACTCTCTTTGTGTTAGCTAGTTTCAAGGGAATTTGAAACTAGTGTGAGGTTTGTTGGTGAGCCAATTGATAAAACCAACTAGGGTTGCTTGTAAGCCCGAAGCCAAAACAAGTGTGTAAGGTTTGTTGGTGAGCCTAGGTAACAAAACCAACTTAGGTTTTGACTTGTGAGCCTTGTAAAACAAGTCGGCTGTAATCTAGAGAAGATTATAGGGAAATTCCCAAGTGGAGCTTGGGGAGTGGATGTAGGTGCTAGGTGCACCGAACCACTATACGTTTTGTGTGTTTGCATTGTTTTACTCTCTATCTTCTTTTGCTCTTTAATTGTTGTTATCTTTTATTGCTTCCGTTGCACAATTACTTGAGCACTATCACTCTTCACATTTGAAATTGATAGCACATATATTGCTTTAATTTTTTTAAAAAAGACCCAATTCACCCCCCCCTCTTGGGCACCATATCTGGGCAACAATCATCTTCTCCGCCATACCCTAGTCATGGATGACAGAGGCAGTACTAGGGAGCCTTGCCCCCAGTGCAGGGCGGGGCTCGGAGGAAGGCTGAGTGGGAGTCCCTTCAGCCTGAGAAGCTATGGTCGGCGAGGCTGCCACCACGGTCACGATTGTCGATGGAACGGTGGGCGCTATAACTGTCGGAGAAGGTACTGGTCGCACCTCCTCCCTACTCCCATCGAGATCGATGACCTCTGCAGCGGGAGTCTGCCACTAGGGTGGCACTGAAACCGTATCGGCCACCCTTTGCCTAGAGCCGGAGTGGACCTGGGCCCCTGGTCCGTCTGCATGCACTCTTCGTTGAAGTCACTTGGGTCATGCTTGAAGCACCCCTCTTCCGGGCCCCCGCCATCAGGCTCTCTACGGAGAACTTCATCCTTGAAAAGAGAAGAGGTCAGTATAAAAGGGGGGGGGGAGAAAAAGAAGAAGAAAAGTGACTCGGTGCCTCACCAGTTGCCCGGATAGGTCTGACCCCTTCCTCGAACAAGTTCTGCTCCGATAGTAGAACTTCGAGAGAAGGGACAACGTCCCCTAGCAGCTTAGAATAAACCTCTTTGTCAGCTGGCTCAACTTGGGAGTTCCAGTTTGGGGACTAGTTTGGCTCACTCCAGACCCAATCAACATCCTGAACCAAGGCAAAGAAGAATCGATTTTTTCATCCCTTAATCGATGTGGGGAGGTCGAACCGGAGGCACCTAGTCCAGGGTGAAAGATACCACTAGCCATCATCGATGGAGTAGCGTTTCAGGATGAAGAGGGCCCTGAACAGTGAAAAATGGGCAATAAACCTGTGGAAATGGCAGAAAATAATGAAAGCAAAGATTACCTGATGGCGTTAGGAGCCAACTGGGTTGGAATAAGATGGAAGTGATTGATAAATGAGAGAAAGAATGGGTGAAGAGGAAAACGAAGACCCTTGATGAGGAAATCCTCGTAGAACATGACTCTGCCAGGGCTGCTTGAAGTCACTCGCTCCCTCGGCCCTAGAAGTGAAAGCTGGACGGAGTCAGGGACCCCATACATATCCCGGATCCAGGAAAGGTCATCTCCGGTCATTGTCGAAGCAAAGCCGGAGGGACCGAAAGGAGTCTCTACCATCGGAGGGGGGAGGGTAGAGATAGGAATAACAAAAATGGTAGGAGAAGCCCTAGGAGCCCTAGGGACTTCGATGGTTATACCGTCCGGCTGCAACCGCCAACGGACATCGATCGGAACGTCCTCCTTCATTGAGGAGGATGATGGAGTCCTCAACTAGGAAGGACCGACCTCGTCTGGGTTAGAAGAAAAATGGTGATGATGGTTCAAAGGAGCCATCGAGATAAAGGAGGAGAAGGAAGGTCTGATTCGAGAAGACTAGGACTTGAGCCTGGTACCTCTGCTCCTTCTCTAGGTGGCACCCCTTGATGGGTCTACCTCGATCGAAGTCGAGCTTGCCTCTGTCCCTTCGCCAGGTGTCGACCCAGGAGGGGTCCACCTCTATTGAAGTGGGCCTGCCACCAGGTGGCACCCCTAGATGGATCCACCTATGCCGGAGTCGAGCCTGGCACCTCTGCTCCTTCACCAGGCGGCACCCCTTGATGGGTCCACCTCGGTCGAAGTCGAGCTTGCCTCTGCCCCTTTGCCAGGTGTCGATCGAGGGGTCCACCTCGATCGAAGTGGGCTTGCCTTTACTCCTCCACTAGGTGGCACCCCCAGATGGGTCCACCTTAGCCAGAGTCAAGCCTGGAACCTCTGCTCCTTCGCCAGGTGGCGCCCCTTGATGGGTCCACCTCGGTCGAAGTCGAGTTTGCTTCTACCCCTTTGCTAGTTGTCGACCCAGGAGGGGTCCACCTCAGCCGAAGTGGGCATGCCTCTGCTCCTTCGCCGGTGGCACCTCCAGATGGGTCCACCTCAACCGGAGTTGAGCCTGGCACCTCTGCTCCTTTACCAGGTGGTGCCCCTTGATGGGTCCATATCGGTTGAAGTCGAGCTTGCCTCTGTCCCTTCACCAGGTGTCGACCCAAGAGGGGTCCACCTTGATCGAAGTGGGCCTGCCTCTTCTCCTCCGCCAGGTGGCACCCTTAGATGGGTCCACCTCAGTCGGAGTCTAGTCTGGCACCTCTGCTCCTTCGCCTGGTGGCACCTCTTGATGGATCCACCTTGGTCGAAATCGAGCTTGCCTCTGCCCCTTTACTAGGTGTCGAACCAAGAGGGGTCCACCTCGATCGAAGTGGGCCTGCCTCTGCTCCTCCACTAGGTGGCACCCCTAGATGGGTCCACCTCGGCCGGAGTCGAGCTGGGCACCTGTGCTCCTTTGCCAGGTGGTGCCCTTTGATGGATCCACCTCGGTTGAAGTAGCTTGCCTCTGCCCCTTCACCGGTGTCGACCCAGGAGGGGTCCACCTCGATCGAAGTATGCCTGCGTCCGCTCCTCCTCCAAGTGGCACCCCTAGATGGGTCCACCTTAGCCGGAGTCGAGCCTGTCACCCCCACTCCTTCTACCAGGTGGCACCCCCAGATCGGTCCACCTCGGCCGGAGTTGAGCCTGTCACCCCCGTTCTTTCTACTAGGTGCGCCCCTAGACGGGTCCACCTCGATCGAAGTCAAGCCTTCTCCACGGAGCATGGAAGGATCGAGGGTGCAAGCCCTGAGGAGGCTGCTGAGGATGGGCGCATAGGCAGCAAATCTAGTACGGCATCCCCAGGCCTATAACGATGCACGGAACCTTGTTTACACCAGTTTAGGAAGGGCACCATGCTCGAGATACTGGATCCGATGCTTGATAACCTAGTACTCCAAAAGGGGAGAGCCATTGTCGACGCCTCGAGCCTGAGGGTGCCTTCACGAGGATCGACCCCCTGCCAAGTTTCCCCTTTCATGACTACACGACAGACGAGACCGGCTCACCACTTAACTCCCAACCGTAAGGGGAGATGACCTGGGAGAATAGTCACCAAGCATCGCTGACCTCTAGAGCCTCCCCAGGAGGGAGAATTGAGGCACCAAAGTATCCAACATTCTCAAAAGGGGCAGGACCGCCAAGGAGGAAGGTAAGTAATCGAGAGGGCAAGCACACACACAGGGAGAAGAGGCGATTCTGAGATAGAAGCTCCAAAGCAACTCGCAGGAAGCGAGCTCGACGAGCCTAGATACAGGAACCAGAGTGCCAATCCCTCTCGTTCTCACTCATTTTCTCATCAAAGATTCCTCTAATCATGGAGACCCAGTAGGGACCCATCTTAGTGGATCTATTCCACTTTACCGCTCTCTAACTTGACCGTCGGAGTGCCCCCGCCGGGATCCCTAGCCCGGGTCTCTAACCTCGTTTTGCAAGTCTGGGAGTGTTAGGATTCCGTAGAAAATGGGACCGCAGTCCGGTGCCAACTCATAGCTACAGGCCATAGAGGTCAGGTCGGTAAAAGATACTCTTTAAACTTATGAAAGGCTTCAAACTTGTGTTTCATTAAAGACACATGTCCAAACCTAGATAAGTCATCTATAAACATGATGAAATAAGAGTATCCACCTCTGGCCTGAGTTGTCATAGGTCCATACACATCAATATGTACAAGACCTAATAATTTGGTTGCCATGTCTCCATGTCCAATGAATGGAGACTGGTCATTTTACCTATGAGGGAAGATTTACAAGTTCCTAATGAATGAAAATCATAAGGATCAAAGTAATTATCTTTGACAAACTTGTTTATCCTTGACTCACTTATATGACCTAATCGGCAATGCTAGAGAAATGTGACAATGACATTATCTCTCTTTCTTTTCTTGTTATCAACAAGTAATATTGTATCATTGAGTTCTAAAGTTAAAAGACCATTGATAAAATAACCATATCCAAATATTTTATTAGAATGAAGAATAGAGTTGCCACTGCTCTTTCACTTATTTCAAATCCTTGTTGTAATAACAAGGGTATATAAATAATATTTTTTATAACATTTGGAACATAGTAACATTCTTCTAACTTTAATACATTACTCGAAGGTAATAATAGTAGATAGGTGCCTATAGCTTCAGCATACATGGCTTCACCACTTGTGCCATATAGCTCGAAGTCACCTTTCTTCTTCAAGCTTCTAATTCTATGGAGTCCCTATAATGACTTACATATATGAGACCCACATGCGGTATCCAATACCCATGAATTAGAAATAGAAGTACTCAATGATAAATTTGTTTGTATCATGTACAAACCTTTAGATGCTCCTTCAACATCTTGCTTCACACTTGCAAGATATGTCTTACAATTTTTCTTCCAATGCCCTTGCTTGCCGCAGTGGAAACATGCTCCATCATTAACAGCCTTCTTTGCTTTCTTCTTCTTATGGATGCTCTTTTTAGGGTTGAATTTTTTTTTTCAAACCCTTCTTCGTTGCCTGTTTCTTCTTCCCATCAAGAAGAAGAAGAAGAGCCTTATCTCCCTTAGAATGGCTCTCTGCTGTCTTAAGCATGTTAAGCAGCTCAGGAAAAAAAGTATTCAGTTTGTTCATATGATAATTTAGAACAAACTGAGAGAAGGAATCTGAGAGTGACTGCAGGATCAAGTCTTGGTTGAGTTCACCATCCATTACAAATCCTAATTGACCTAATTGGGTGATTAAGTCAATCATTTTCAAAACATGGGTTTGAATTGATGAACCCTCACTCATGCATGGACGGAACAACTACTTCGATATCTCATACAGAGTAGCCCTACTTTGCTCTCCATAAAGCTCCTTTAGATTTAGCAATATGGACTGATGTTCCATCTCTTCATGTTGCCTCTGAAGTTCATTGCTCATTAAGCCCAACATGATGCACATGACAGTCATGCTATTATTTAGTTACATTTTATGTGTAGCCCTTTCCTCCTCAGAAGCATCTTCTCTGATCGGCTCTAGATTCGGAGAATCAAGAATATAAGAAAGCTTTTCATGAGTTAGTACTATCCTTAGGTTCCTCAACCAATCCACATAATTGAAACCGGTCAACTTATTAGCATCCAAGATGCCCGGTAGTGATAAACTTGAATTCATAATAAAACCTATATTTAATAAAGAACAGTATAAGCAAACCACTCAAGATGACATTCATAACTAGATAAGGACTTTATATCTAATTATGTCTCCCACTATTTTATTCAAATATCATAACTCTCATCTATGGTAAGCGAGAAACCTTACCAGGTTTCTTTAGTGGGGTTGAGATCCTAATTCCTCATAAGTGCCTTATGTTACACAACAAACACTCATGAGTTCAAAGATAGGAATTTCTTTCCAATTGCAACCCATGCAATTCTCAACACATGAACTGCCTCTAAGACACTTATAGTCTTGCATTACATAACAAAATATAATGTCTTAGTTTAGTCAGACCCTTCATTTCTATATAGACATGTTCGAATAATATTGCCCTTGTGTTACACAACAAAGCAATACTATCAAAACATACTATAAAGCATAAACTGCACTAAGATAATTCATATTTAATACTAGGGTAGGCCTTGTGTTACACAACAAACCTACTATAGTTATTAATATAAACTATACCTAGCATAAATGAAGGCAAACTATAGTATGTTAATTCAATTGGCATATTCAATTTAAGGTCCGATATAGCCAAATTGGCTAGGTAAGTGGAAGAGATGAGGGGGTCCCCTCGTTGCTTTTCTTAGACACCAAATTAATTGGCTAGGTTAGACAATGGAACCAATTAAATAATCATGCCCTTTACCTTCCCAGAACCACTTGCCTGGATACCAATTGGCAAATCATATAACACTAAATGAATTTTGCCTCTTGACTAACTTACACTATGACTAAATATTTTAATTATGAGGGCTTTTAGTGGTCTCAAACACATCCTAAGTAAACATGATATTCATGACATCATATAAGCATATAAATCCTAATATGCATAACAAGCATGATAATAATCCATTCACCTCACTTGTTCATGGGATATGGCTGCAGCGACACCCCAACACGCCATAGGAGATCCCATTGAATGGGAAGAGAGGGCCTTTAAACCCAACTTGGCTTCTATGATTGACGACCATGGTGACTAATCTAATCCGAAGTAGTTACTAGGATATAACATATGACATGATATTCATTCCAACAATCGAGCATATTAACCCTAATATGCATACCATAAGCATGATTGTAATATCAATCCATTCACCTCACTTGTTTAGGGGATATGGCCATAGCGGCACCCCAACATGCCATAAGAGACCCCAATGAATGGGATGAGAGGGCCATGAAATCCTAAGTAACTCCTATGACCGGATGGCCATGGTGACTAACCCAATCTGAAGTAGTTACTAGGATATAACATATCATATGTAATTTAAACAATCATGCATTGCTTCATAGTATAGTAAGCAATCATTACTAATTGCATGAACCATTAATTGAATGAAATAAGGGTTCTCTAATACCACTATTGGATTTCGATGGCACAACAGAAGAATGGATTTCAAAATTTTTTATTTTGAAACTTCAAACAACTAGAAACCCTAAGCCCAAGATCCCTTATCCATTACAATTAACAAGTCATTCAAACAAGGTTTGAAAAATACCTAGAATGCTAATTCTTTCTTCTTTCCACTAGGAACACAAGTGCATGCCCTCCAGAGGTGACCTACATAGGAAATGAACCTAGGAACCACTTCTTAGTAGGTTGCTTAATCTATCGGGACTCTTTTAATAGCCTTCTTGACTTCCTCCTTTGCTGGACTCCCTACTCTCTTGTAGGGCACTCTGAGACCTCTTTATATCTACTCTCAAATCCTAGATACCCTTTCTATTTTTTTTCCTAGGCTTTTGTCTTAAAAGACTAGCCTTGTCTTGAAGAACAAGCCCTGTCTCAATAAGACAAGCCTTGTCTTGAGGAGAGGGAATGAAAAATAGCAAGTTGAGTTTTTCGATGGAAATTCTGATATCTGGCATCAAATCATCGATGCCTTTTATAGAGTATGTAGGGGTTCCCGATATGCCTCTTCTGCAGCCTTTGATCTATCAAAGAACAGATCAAATAAGACCCTTCATTAAGGAGTCTTATCTTAAAAGGTCATGATCCTTCTTGCACCAAGAGACAAGACCATTTTATCTCTTCGATTCCTAGCCAATTTCTCCGCTTGCCACATGTCATTAACCGATCAAAATAGACAGGGATGTGGCTTTTCAATTAAGAGGTGTCAGAGATTTTAAAATACTTGAAATAGTAGGACTCTTGGCCTCTTTAATTAGTGCCAAATGAAGAGATGCAACTCTTCATTTGTGCGCTAAAGATTATTCACGCCATAACATTATATTGATCGGTCAAAGTCCACATGAGAGGGCATGGAGATGAGGAGGAATCTCTTTGGACCTTATCTAGATTTTATGATTGATTAGTAGAAGGACTCTTGGTCCTTTTGCGTCCCATAATTTTACCGCATGCCATATGGCGCCCAAGAGTCCATGTCAACATGGACCCTCTCATAAATCCAAGATAAGTCCTAATTAAATCTAGATAAAATTTGAATTAAGTTGCCCCACTTAGGACTCAGCCTAATCTATGATTCCCTCAAATGGTTAGCCCATTAAGCACCTTATAGACCCAATTCAATTGGGTTAGGAGTTAGGTTAGCCTACACATGCTAGTATGTAATCTAGCAAACCAATTAGGATCCCATGACCCTAATAAAATACCAATTAACTTCCTAGGCCAATTTCTTAATGTGTGTGATCCTTTGGATTCCACATCTAGCCAGTAATAGGTCTAGGACTAAGCCAATTCAATCCAATTGAACCCGATTGACCTAATTAGGTCAAATTGAGCTAACCTAAGTTGCCAATTTGAACTATCTTCTGAATTGACTTATGAATCTAATTAAATTGATTCATGAAAACCTACAAGACATGATTGACATCTAGCAACGTGTCATGCCTATCCAGAAGATGAAAAATTTGATAGAAAGTACCAAAATATCCTTCAGTGAAAAGTTACCGTGTAATTTAATCTTTCAATCTTTCTTTATCCTAAATAAGTAAGTGATGGGTATGGATAATTGTCGAAGCCTAGCACTTAGTCATTTTGAATCTCATTTTGATAATGAAGACTCTACTGATGATTGATTAGAAAATACTTTTAATCTCATCCTGCTTTGATCAAAGACTCCCTAAGTTATCAATCGAAGATATTACATGCGATAACATTTTCTCTTACTAGGAATGATCGATTCCTTGTTGATCCACTCACATTCTTCATACACCTTTTACCATATTTGAGAACACCCCGTACATGACTCAATGTCATGAATGAGTATGAATCAAAATATGGCTTAGTGTGCATAAGGAACCATGGTGATCTCAGGTCTAAAGATCACTTGCACAACTCCCACTATGAGAACTATCTCTTGACAAGTAGTAAGACTTCCATTAGATATTCTCAGTGTGGATCAATTCAGTGAACTCATACCTTAATGAGAACCCTTATCCTTGTATTTGTGTCTCTACACAAGTGGATGTGAGACCAACCACCCTCTCCATTGAGCATACATAGGATAACTAGTCTTTCCAAAAACATCGATTTTCGAATCGATGATCCAACGACTAGGAATATTTTAGATTAGAGTTTATAGGAACTTAGGTCTTACCATTATGATCTTCATCGTAATCCTAATTTCTTTGCCCTAATCTATGGGGTTCATCATAATATTTAAATAAGACATAGTAGTATGATGAGACAGAATGCCTTTTATTAATACAATAATGTCATACAAGAGTTGGAAGATTATAAAAATATCCTTATAAAGATTGTGGTGGGGACACCAGAGCTAGAAAGAAGCATCCATGCCATCTTATCTCCATCAGTTGACCCAATCTGGTTTAATTAGTCTTTGGATCCATTTTGGGTTTTAATGGGACCTAAGTTATTTTGTATGGAGTTGACTAAGTCTACATAACATGAAAGAAGTTAAGAGGGGACCACATCCACATTTATTTTGCTACTTGAAGAAAGGAAGCCCCAAGAAAAAAACCTTTCATGTATTCTCTCACCAAATAAAGAATTAAAATCGGTGGAAGGAGTTTTATAAAGATAGCAATTAAGGAGCTTTAAAGGTGGAGGGAGTTTCTTGAAGAAAGCTTTATGAAGGTAGTAATTAAGGAGCTTTAAAGGTGAAGGGATTTTCTTAAAGAAGGCAGCAATCAAGGAGTATTAAATGAAGAATTAAATGGCACAAGCTTTGAAGGCATTAAATGGCACAAGCTTTGAAGGCATAAATGGCACAAGTTTTGAAGGCATTTAAGAGAGTTGGTTAAAGCTTTACTACTTTTTACAAATTCTCTTCCCTTCCCCATGAATTTTCTCTTGGAGGTGTTTTAAGTGGGCTCCACTCTCATTAAAATGCAGCAATTTAACTTCAATCAGCCAAGGAAAGAAAAGATGAAGAAGATCAAATTGGAAGGTGGAAGATCAAGTCAGGATAACCATCTTTATGAAGCATTGGCACCTATTCCAAAACCTTAATTGTAATTCCCTCTTCTTTTATTTTAAATTTAAATTTCAACCCATCTTTCTACTTGTAATGAGGCTATAAATAGAGCCCAAAGCCCTTCTTTGTAAGCAATGATATTTTGAGTAATATAAAGTGTTGTTACATTTTCTCCAATTCCTCCATAGCTAGTTTGTTTGAAGGTACTAGGTGAGATGCCTAGAACAACTTGGGTGCGACGTCCAAGTTTTCCAATTCCTCCATAGCTAGCTTGCTTGAAGGTGCTAGGTGAGACACCTAGAACAACTTGGATGTGACGTCCAAGTTTCGTAGGGTGCGACGCTCTACAGTTATCGGTTCTGATTTTTTTATCAAGTTTGTCATTTGAAGGTTCCTTAAGGTCTGCATCTAATCCTTTGAAGGGATTCCGAAGCAAGTTGAAGAAGAAGATCCCGTAAGCATAATCAACCACCTTTTCGAGATCCAACTCTGAAGATCGCAGTCCTTGCTTTGGAACTGGTGTGATTGGAGTCTAGATGCCGGATCAGTCAATTTTGAAGTTGGGTTCATCAACTCTAGAGTGTTGTGATCTAGATCTTCAATCGAGAGAATTTCAAAGCGTATTGGTAAATCTAAACCCCTTCCCTTCCTCTAGATCTGAAACTTGAAAGTAGGTAACCTAGTCTAGGATGGTTTCTCAATCACCGCGATCCTTCCTTATAGTTGTTTGATAAGATCCGCATGCGGGTAGGTAATTTCAATAACTAGTTGTCTCTTTATTTTCTTTAGGTCTTCCTGTTTGCTTTTGCTATTAGGATATCAATTATTGCTCTTAAAATACATAAATAAATAAATAAATAAATAAATAAATAAATAAATAAATATAAATCAAGATAAGCATGGCACATTACTCATCACCATCCCGTCTCGCATCAAATCTGGTATCAGAGCATGTTTAGATTAGGTTATCATCATTGCATCTAGTTTCTGTTTTGCATCTACTCATATATGGTCTGATATTTTAATTGTTTCTGTCTATAGATAAGTCCAAAAATCATGAAAATTGCTTTGTTGAATGCATCACATTTGATAGTATTTTACTGCATTTTTTCATGATTTACTGAGTTTTGTAAAATTTTTCCTCTTCTGTTTTTGGTCTAGGAACAGATTCTGTCAAAATTTCAGCAAGCATGATTTTGATTCATTATGGTCTGAGTTTTCATTAGTTTGCATGTTTGTCTGCTGCACTCATACATTAAGCAATTTTAAGGGCAATTCAAACATGTCAGATGGGGGGAGGAGCTGATAACCTTTTCCTAGCCCAAAACAACCAACATTGCATTCGAACCCAAGCTTTGAATTAAAATCGAGTAGAAACTTAATTGCTATTGCTCTAGAGAGCTAGGGACACCCACAAGGTCGAGTCAATCTAAGTGTTAAGCTAATTTAGATAACTTGTTTGTGTGTGCTTGTGTGTCTGGTGTCTTGGCAAGTGGTTTAGGGACAAGAGCCCGAAGGAAGGTGGGTTGGTCCGCTTACTTGGCCAATTTCAAATTGGTGTCTAAGGCAAGCAAAGAGGGATCTCCACCAACCTTACACTTACTTAGCCAGGTGCCAAGTTACTACAACCAAGATTGTCAATTTGACCTAACATTTGATTTGGGCTTTAGGTCTAGCTAGCCATAGTCGGTTAGGTTTGCTTGAGTGCACCGAGTTGTTTGCATGACTACTAGGATTGGAACACCATATCAAGTTCCCCAGGACTAACCCAGTACATCCATGGATTCAAACCTTGAAAATCTCATTAGATCTATGACTGAATAGCTTAAGTAGCTTAGCACTAGAGTCGATCAGAGGTTTGATCAGATAAATGAAAGAATAAGTTCGTTGGAGGAATCCCATGTATCTCAACTTGATCCTACACCCATTGGAACTACCCCTGGCATGACCTAGGATCCCAGCATCCAGAATTGACCCCTGAACCGATTCCTAGGCATCAAGCCCAACATAGAGAGGTCAGACCTGACCAAATTCCCAGGCATCGAGTCTAGCACAGAGAAGTTACCCCTAATCCTATTCCTAGGAGGCCACAGTATGATATAGATGATCAGGAAGAGCGAGCCCTCAGGAGTATTAGATTTGATGCACCTATATTTGATGGTACCTTAGATCCTAAAATTTACTCTGATTGGGAAAGTGACATGGATCAGTATTTTTAATGGTATCCTATGTCGGAAGAGTGTAAGGTTAAATTCGCTAAGTTTATATTAGTCCGACAGGCACGACTATATTGGGATACTGTGGAGAGATTAGAGCGACAGAGGGAAAACCAACCTATAGATACGTGGCAGAAGATGAAATATAGATTAACTGCCAAATACCTACCTTTGTCTTATAAATAGAGATTATTAGATCAATGGTAGAGGCTGACCCAAGGAAATCAAACTGTGTCCGAATACATACTCTTTTTGATGAATATGCTATGCGGTGTGGTGTGTCCGAGTCTGAATTAGTTACTTTATCTAGGTTTAGAGCAGGTCTAAACGATGATATAAGTAGGGAACTATTTTTAAGAGAGGTACATGACTTAGAACATGCCTACCAGATTGCTCTAGATTCTGAAAGATTTCATAGGAGACCTGTTACCCATCAACCTGATTCAACTAGATTTAATGCTTTTGGAAATAGGCCAAATCAGAATCAAATTCCTATTAATCGATCTAGACCCAATCCCCAGCCTATTCATACGGATGATAAAGGGAAAGCACCTATGGTTCAGAAGGATAGGAACCAGACCACACTATGTTTTAGGTGTAACCAAACTGGTCATTTTGCTGCTCAATGTCCATCACGAGCTCTACACATAGGGGGACCTGAATTGGAGGAACCTAAAACTAAGGAGTCTTATGATGAAGAGGTTTATGAGGCTGGAACTGAACTAATAGATGAGTATATGGAGGAGGAAGAAATCATCGGCATGGATCAACTAGGAGTGGTTAGATGTATCTTGACTCAAGTTAAAAAGAATGAGATTGGCATAGGACCAACATCCTATAGACTTTCATTAGAATAGGGGATAAGGTATGTAAAATCATTATTGATAGTGGGAGTTGTGTCAATGTAATTTCTACTAATGCTGTTAAAAGCTTAAACTTATCAACTGTCTCACATCCGAACCCCTATAAGGTATCTTGGATCGATGCAACTAGCATTCCCATCAAGTTTCGATGTAAGGTTACAATTCAGATACAATCCTACCAAGAAGAAGTTTGGTGCGATGTCCTCCCAATAGAAGTCAGTAGTATCATCTTAGGTAGACCTTGGTTGTTTGATCATGATGCCACCTTGTTGGGACAATCGAACTCGTGTATTTTCCATCATCTAGGAAAGAAGATAGTGATTAATGCAGTTCCACCTAAAGACCATGTTAAGAGAGGGTCAAGTCATTTAAAAGAAAAAGAGTCTGAGCTGAACCTGATTTCTGCAAAGGAGCTAGAACGAGAAATAGTTAGAGGGTCACCAGTTTGGGTTTTGGTTACTAAGGAAGCTCAGGATCAACCCAAATTAGAACATCCTAAGTGTTGGGAATTGTGTCCCAAAGCCAATCGCCTGGGTTGTAGGCGGTTGTGCTGAGTATTGTATTCATTTTATGAATTAATAAAATATTAGGTTTATGAAATCTAATTTGACATGAATAAGCCATTTTGGGTTAATTGGGTTAGTTATCTAATTGGGTCCTTAACTGGGTTAGACCTAGGTTTAGTTGAATCGGATAAAAGAAGATTAATCAAAAGTTGATTAAGGTCCTTTTTTAGAACTATCTAATAATTAGAATAGTTGATCCGTTCATCTAAAATGGATCCAATTAGTGGCTCTGTGGATGCCCGAGTCTTTAGGCTAATCTGATCGGGTCTGGTAAACCGACTGGTGTCGAGGTAGGTTTGGCATTTGTGATCATGGTTGTATGAGGCTACCTCTTTCCTAGCCAACTTGGTTGGTGTCTAGGAAAGATGGTTAATGGCGGATACTCACCCATGATCTCACCTACCTGGCTAGTCGAGTTGACCAAAACTGATTGGAAAAGCTCAATGACTCGAGTTAACCCATGTCACCCAGGTTGATCGGTCTGACTGATCTATAGGTGCCCATGGATCATTTGTTGATTTATTTCAACCCTCCTGGAATCTGATTGATTCAGTGGGAGGATGATCCATGTCCTTATCTCTTTCTTCTGTCACAGTTAAAAATCCTCTAAAATTATTTGGTCCCTAAAAAGACTAAGTCAAGGAGTTGATAGTGTCTTTGCCTCCCATTAAGTTGGATAGAAATGTGTCCACTAGCTTGGTGTGCATCGGCAGTTCCATAGAACGGGTGTACATCCGGTGACTGGAATTTCTATCTGATCGATGATGGTTCAGTGCAACCTCCTTAACGGGACCAGGTGGGCCGGCCATAGTTGGGCTTGGTCTTTAGTTAACTGGAAGTATTGGATTCGTCATTTTAATGGTTAGACCTAACCAGAGACCCGCAATAAGAGGCCCCTAGGCCGATTGGGATGCTCTCTGGGGCAAAATAAATTACTGAAAATTGTTTAGGGAAATAATTGGTTTACGAACCTACCTTTAGGCTCATATGGGTGAGCCGGCCATAGTCGGGTTCATGCGAGGCCTATTGGATTTCAGTACCCACTTGAAAAAGCATGTTTTCACGGATTGGAGTTAGAGGCTACCAATCTGAAAAATTAGTGGGAGAAACCTTTAGACTAAAGTCCAAGTCTTTTGGTTAAGTTATTAATTCATAGACTTATTTGGTCTTATTTTCTTTTCAGATGTCTTCAAACTTATCGCTCCGGTCACTTCTCGATAACGAGAAGTTGAAGGGTCATAACTTCGATACTTGGTATCGAAGGTTAAGAATTGTTCTGGAGCATGAACGGATCCTCTATGTGATAACGGATCTGACGCCTGAAATCCCTCCTGCTAATGCACGGAGTGCGGTCAGAGATGCTTACTTGAAGTGGGTCTCTGATCGCACTACTGTCCGGTGCATTATGTTAGCAGCGATGAACAACGAGTTCAGTCGCAAATTCGAGGAGGCCCAACCTGATGAAATCCTTCAAAAATTGAAGGAATCCTTTGGCACCCCGGATGATGTAGAACGGTACAAAGTGCCTTGTGCCATCTACAACTCCAAGATGTCGAATGGTGGTTCAGTCACTGATCATGTATTGTACATGATCGAGCTGATTGAAAAACTGGGCAAACTCGGATGCCCCTTGCACGAGCAGCTCGGCAAGGATGCGATCCTAAATTCTCTTCCCTCCTCCTATCTTGACTTTCTTGATCATTACAGAATGAACAAGCCTGCAGTCAACTACCATGGTCTTTTGGGGTTGCTGCAGACTTTCGAGAAAGACCACCAACTGAATAAGGGGGTGGTGAATTTAGTGGGAGGAAGTAAAGGTCGTCGTCCCTTTAAGAAAGGGAAGAAGAAAATAAATAAAAAGGGAAAGAAGGTGCAGAATGCTCCTGGCCCGAGTCAGACCAGGAAGTATAAGGTTGATCAGTCTTCTGCAGAGTGCTTCTACTGCAAGAAGAAGGGACACTGGAAGAGGAACTGTCCTCTTTATATTGCGTCCCTTGATCCGAACAGGCCGAAGAAAGCAGAAATCTGCTGAACAAGGTATTTATATGATAAAACCTTGTAATTACTCAATTGTTGATACTGCTAACTAGGTATTGGATACTGGTAGTCCAATTCATGTTTGTAATTCGTTACAGGGACTTCAAGTTAGCAGAAGATTTGAAGATGGAGAACAGTTTCTAAGCGTCGGGAATGGAAATCGAGTTCCAGTACTGGCGATTGGAGTCCTGCGTCTTGTCTTTGAGTCTTGTACTGTCGAACTAATCGACTGTCACTATTGTCCTAGTTTCATTATGAGCATAATCTCTGTAGGCCTTTTGGCCAATTGTGGTTTTGAACTTTCAATAAAAGAAGATTTTTGCAATGTTATTTTGAATAACTCTGTTATAATGAAAGCTAGATTAAATAATGGCATATACGTACTATCAAGGCCTGTTCGTGTAATGTACACTTCTAGCAAATGCTAAAGGTTAGATAATGTCGATAATTTGTATCTTTGGCACTGTAGGCTAGGTCATATTAACCAAAATAGGATAAACAAGATGCGAGAAGATGGACTTCTCGAGGTCAGCGATTCTGAATCACTACCCACTTGTGAATCCTGTTTACTTGGTAAAATGACCAAGTCACCTTTTACTGGAAAAGGCGAACGAGCTACAGAACTTCTAAGTCTAATACATACTGATGTATGTGGACCGATGAAAGTTAGTGCCAGAGAAGGATACAAATATTTCATTACTTTTACAGACGACTTTTCAAGATTCGGTTATGTCTTTTTAATGAGACATAAGTCTGAATCGTTTGAAATGTTCAAACGATACCGTAATGAAGTAGAAAAGCAAACTGGAAAAAGTATTAAAACCCTTCGATCTGATCGAGGTGGTGAATACTTATCTAGTGATTTTTTGACATATCTTGAGGAGAATGGACTTCTCTCTCAGTGGACTCGTCTAAGAACACCACAATGGAATGGTGTGTCCGAAAGGAGGAATCGAACCTTGTTGGACATGGTTCGATCCATGATGGGCTTTGCAACTCTGCCGCTATCCTTTTGGGGATATGCGCTTCAGACAACCTGTTACTTATTAAATAATGTTCCAAGTAAGTCTGTTGTCTCCACTCTGTATGAGATGTGGAATGGGCATAAACCCTCAATCTCACACCTTCGGGTCTGGGGTTGTCCGGCTTATGTAAAGCGTTTAGACGCAGACAAACTTGGTCCTAAGTCTGACAAGCGTTTATTTATTGGTTAACCTAAGGAAACCAAAGGATATTTCTTCTACTTGGAGAATGAACAAAAAGTGTTCGTTGCTCTTGGAGCTATCTTTTTGGAAAAGGAGTTCCTTGGAGAAGGAACTATAGCCTTTAAGATTGAACTTGATGAAGTTCAGCCAATAGAAGAACCTACACACTCTAAGGACATCGTGGAACCGGCTGTGATTGACTCACACCCTGAACCCATTAGGAGATCTGGTAGAATACTGCATCAGCCGGATAGATACTACGGTTTCTTGGTCCAGGACGGCGATCCCATTGAGCTCGATGAGAACAATGAGGATCCGATCACCTATATGGATGCACTTCAGAGATCTGACTCTGAGGCATGGCTTGGAGCCAGGCGATCCGAAATGGAGTCCATGAAAATCAACAATGTTTGGACATTGGTTGATCCACCTGAAGGAATAAAACCCATCGGGTGTAAATGGATCTTCAAGAAGAAAAGGGGCGCAGATGGGAAGGTAGAAACCTATAAGGCCCGTCTGGTTGCCAAGGGGTATCGTCAGCGATATGGTATCGATTATGACAAGACATTCTCCCCTATGGCAATGCTCAAGTCTATTCGGATCATGCTTGCTTTAGCAGCATATTTTGATTACGAAATCTGGCAGATGGATGTCCGAACCGCTTTCCTAAAATGGGGAGTTGGAAGAAGAGGTGTATATGATACAGCCTGAAGGGTTCACATCCACAGATGAATCAAAAGTATGCAAATTGCAGAGGTCCATCTATGGACTCAATCAAGCATCTCGAAGTTGGAACTTACGATTTGATAGGTGTATCAAATCGTACGGCTTCGTTAAGAACGGAGAAGAACCGTGTATCTATAAATGGGTTAATGGTTCTGTGATTGTATTCCTAGTACTGTATGTTGACGACATTCTCTTAATCGAGAATGATGTCACAGCATTACAAGGAATAAAGGTCTGGTTATCATCTCAGTTCTCCATGAAGGACATGGGTGAAGCTTCTTACATACTAGGTATGAAGATCTATAGAGATAGATCTAAGAAGCATTTGGGACTGTCCCAGTCTACGTACATAGACACCGTGCTGAAACGGTTTAGCATGGAAAATTCCAAGAAAGGCTATCTTCCGATAGGTTCTGGAATTACTCTTTCCAAGAAGGATTGTGCGACAACTCCTGAGGAAAGAGAGCGCATGAGTAGAGTACCTTATGCTTCTGCAGTAGGCTCTATCATGTATGCTATGACTTGTACTAGACCAGACGTGGCATACTCACTAGGAGTAGTGAGTAGATACCTGTCTGACCCAGGTGAGGCGCATTGGAAGGTGGTTAAGACCATCCTTAAGTATTTAAGAAATACTAAAGATCAATGGCTAATTTATGGAGAACCTGACTTGAAACTTGTGGGGTGCTCTGACTCCAGTTTTCAGTCAGATAGAGATGATAGCAAGAGTGTGTCAGGGTTTGTTTTTACCCTGAATGGAGGAGCGATCTGCTGGAAAAGTTCTAAGCAGGCAACTGTTGCAGACTCGGTATGCGAAGCAGAATATATTGCAGCATCAGATGCGGTAAAGGAAGCTGTGTGGTTGCGGAAGTTCCTTGGAGAGCTAGGGGTGGCACCTTCCCTAGATGGTCCTGTTCCGGTGTATTGTGACAGCACTGGAGCCATTGCTCAAGCTAAGGAGCCGAAAGCTCTGATACCATTGAAAGAAAAATAGTGCAGGTTGTTTTAAAATCCGATCTGCTCCCGTAGATGTTTACATGCCTAGTGTAGGATCTTGTAAAACAACCTGCATTGTTTTTCTTTCATTAAGGAGGTCATAGACTTATTAGAAGAATTCAAGGATGTTTTTCGTAAAGATTTACCAGATCAGTTACCTCCATTAAGAGATATTTAGCATGCAATTGATTTAGTACCGGGAGTTAAGTTCGCTAGCTACTTTTGGAAAACCTTATGGCATATGCTAGGAACCAAATTGATATATTCTACTGCCTACCACCCCCAGACTGATGGTCAAACTGAGATAGTAAATCGAAGTCTAGGGAACCTATTGAAGAGTCTAGTGGGAAGGAGTACTGCTAATTAGGATCTATTACTGCCTATAGCCGAGTTTTCCTATAACAATTCAGTTAATAGATCTACTGGGAAAAGTCCGTTCGAAATTGTTCATGGATACAAACCTAGGAAGCCATTAGATTTGGTTCCTTTACCTATTAATGCATGCATATCTGAGTCTGCTGAGTCATTTGCACAACACATAAAGAACTTGCATCATGAAATCATTAAAAAAACTAAAGAGAGCAATGACTCATATAAACAAACGGCTGATTCAAACGAAAGGTTTAAAGAATTTAAAGTAGGGGACCAAGTTATGATCAGGCTTAGACCTGAGCAATTTCCTTCTGGAACGATCAAGAAATTACATGCCCGAAGTGCAGGACCTTTCAAAATACTTCGTAAGTTTCGATCTAATGCTTATGAGATTGAGTTACCACCAGATTTAGGCATAAGTCCAACTTTCAACATATCAGATCTTGCAGAGTATAGGGAGCCGATACTGCTACCTAGTGAGCCGTTTGGGCCTTACCCTATTCTTGAGAGTGAACCTATCCCTAATTGTCCACTGGCCAAAACTTCAAATCGGAGAGACAGGGTTGAACGAATTTTGGATGACAAAATGATTGTTACTCGGAACAAGGACTACCAGCGATACTTGGTTCATTGGCAAGGACATCCCGACTCCGATGATTCTTGGATAACTCGGGAGGATTTACAAAAGATTGATCCAGATTTGCTCGAAAGGTACCTGAGCAAAGTTGACCCTTACTTGACAGGGTCGAGTTCCTCCCACTTGGAAAGAATTGATAGGGATACTAGAGCCAGAAAGAAGCATCCATGCCATCTTATCTCTATCAGTTGACCCAATCTAGTTTAATTAGTCTTTGGGTCCATTTTGGGTTTTAATGGGACCTAAGTTATTTTGTATGGAGTTGACTAAGTCTGCATAACATGAAAGAAGTTAAGAGGGGACCACATCCACATTTATTTGGCTACTTGAAGAAAGGAAGCCCCAAGAAAAAACCTTTCATGTATTCTCTCACTAAATAAAGAATTAAAATCGGTGGAAGGAGTTTTATGAAGATAGCAATTAAGGAGCTTTAAATGTGGAGGGAGTTTCTTGAAGAAAGCTTTATGAAGGTAGTAATTAAGGAGCTTTAAAGGTGGAGGGAGTTTCTTAAAGAAGGTAGCAATCAAGGAGTCTTAAATAAAGAATTAAATGGCACAAGCTTTGAAGGCATTAAATGGTACAAGTTTTGAAGGTATTTAAGAGAGTTGGTTAAAGCTTTACTACTTTTTACAAATTCTCTTCCCTTTCCCACGAATTTTCTCTTGGAGGTGTTTTAAGTGGGCTCCACTCTCATTAAAATGCAGCAATTTAACTTCAATCGGCCAAGGAAAGAAAAGAGGGAGAAGATCAAATTGGAAGGTGGAAGATCAAGTCAAGATAACCATCTTTATGAAGCATTGGCACCTATTCCAAAACCTTAATTGTAATTCCCTCTTCTTTTATTTTAAATTTAAATTTCAACCCATCTTTCTATATGTAATGAGGCTATAAATAGAGGCCAAAGCCCTTCTTTGTAAGCAATGATATTTTGAGTAATATAAAGTGATGTTGCATTTTCTCCAATTCCTTCATGGCTAGTTTGCTTGAAGGTGCTAGGTGAAATGCCTAGAACAACTTGGGTGCGACGTCCAAGTTTTGTAGGGTGCGACGCTCTAGAGTTATCAGTTCTGTTTCTTTTATCAAGTTTGTCATTTGAAGGTTCCTTAAGGTCTGCATCTAATCCTTTGAAGCGATACCTGAAGCAAGTTGAAGAAGAAGATCCCGGAAGCATAATCAACCATCTTTTCGAGATCCAACTCTGAAGATCGGAGTCCTTGCTTTGGAACCGGTGTGATTGGAGTCCAGACATCGGATCGGTCGGTTTTGAAGTCGGGTTCGTCAACTCTAGAGTGTTGTGATCTAGATCTTCAATCGAGAGAATTTCAAATATTATTGGTAAATCTAAACCCCTTCCCTTCCTCTAGATCTGAAACTTGAAAGTAGGTAACCTAATCTAGGGTGGTTTCTCAATCACTACGATCCTTCCTTACAGTTGTTTGATAAGATCTGCATGCGGGTAGGTAATTTCGATAACTAGTTGTCTCTTTATTTTTTTTAGATCTTCTTGTTTGCTTTTGCTATTAGGATATTAGTTATTGCTCTTATAATATATATATATATATATATATATATATATATATATATATATATATATATATATATATATATATATATATATATATATATATATATAAATCAATATAAGCATGGTACATCACTCGTCACCATCCCGTCCCGCATTAGATTGGCTTTTAGGGCACTTTTTTTCACATAGCATGTTAAAGATTTGCATGAAAAGATCGGTAAGAAAATTAACTTGAGCAATGAAACTTACAAGCATATGGTTAATTCCCATAAGAGAGTCAAAGAGTTTACTATTAGAGATTATGTGATGATTAGGCTTAGACCTGAACGGTTCTCACCCGAAACCATGAAAAATTTACATGCCCGCAGTACAGGTCCTTTCAAAATAATAAAGAAAAATAGACCTAATGCCTATGTGTGTGAGTTACCATCTGATTTTGGTATTAGTTCAACTTTCAATATCTCAGACCTAGTAGAGTATAAGGAACCAGCAGTGATACCTAGTGAGCCTTTTGGACATGATCCCATTTTTGAGAGTGAACCTACCCCTGAGTGTCCACTAGCTACATTACCAAAATAGCGAGATAGAATTAAGTGTATTCTAGATGACCAGGCTATTACTACCCGGAATAAAGGATATCAACGCTATTTGGTTCGTTGGCAAGGTTGACCAGAATTTGGAAACTCTTGGATCACTTGAGAGGATCTACAAAGTATCAACCCATACTTACTAGAACACTACCAAAGTCAAGTTGACCCATACTCGATAGGGTTGAGTCCTTCCCACCCTGGGAGAATTGGTGCGGGCAACAGAATTCGAAAGGGACTTCAATCAAACCCAATCAATCCTGGCTCCTTATGGATTACCAGTGAATAAGCTATTTTAGTTTCAACTTTTAATTTCAGCTGAATCCTGTAGGATCAAGTTAATTTCAGCTTAAGAATTTCAACATGAGTCCTGTAATTAGAGTCAAGTCAATTTTAATTTCAGTAAAAGTCCTGTAATTAGTCATAAGAGGCAAGTTGGGTTCAATTTAGTCTTGTAATTGTTCAAGTCGGTTCAAATTTGTCAAGACAAGATCAAGACCATTGCATGAAAGCATAGAATGAAGCTTGAACCCAAGTAAAGAAGCATCAAATTGGATGGAGCAAACCACCTCAACCTCCATGACATGATGGAATGCCACCTTACCCTCCATGCCAAGATGGAATGCCACCTTACTCCCCTGCCACATCAGCTCCATTTTTGCATCCAAAGCATAAAGAATTCGAATTTGAATTCAAGTTGGGATGCCCCACTTATCACTCCACTTTTCATGCATGTAGTTCAAATTTCGAAGGACTAGGGAAGTTAATAAATACCCCCTAATCCTCTTGTAATCAAGCCATTGAATGAATAAAAAAAAATCTTTCTTCACTTCCATTGCCTTGTTGCATTGTCACTCTATGAGGGAGAGGGTGTGAGGCCCAACCGGTTCATCCAAGCTCCAAGAAATTACCAACAATCCTTCTCTTCCCCTTTTTCAATCATTTTCCTCTCTTCTCTTTCTTTCCATGCCCACTGATGTTCTCTATTACAGGAATCCTCCATGGCCATGAGTTGAAGATGGAGTCTATCTTGCCTTGGAATCAACTATGTTAGGTGTCTTCAATCAAGGCCGTGGTAGTCTTCTCATCTAGCTGCTAGTCCTTTGAGTGTTGAAGTTTAAGCCACCTACAAAGCTGAGATTTCATTATTGGTAAGATAATCCCCTCCTAAATTCTTAGGTCTGATTTCTTGAAGGTTATTGTCCTAATTAGAATAGTTTCTTAGCCATTAGATGATGCGGGACAATGGGGGCTACGAGCTAGGATCATTGGTGAGCCTAGAGGTCACCTAGATTAGGGTATTCTAATTTTTTTTTTTGGATTTTCTAATTTGATGCGAAGGAATAATGGGATGGAAGATTGGGATCTGGATCTCATGGACTTTGGGACTCACCCTAATGAAGAGACCTCTCACCTCTAAGGCATTACGCCCTCCTCGATACTTGGAGGCACTGGGATGAATCTCAAGGTCACGAGGGGATAAAGAAGATGGAATGGGAAGGGGGATAATTGGGCATGACATTACATCATGTCCTGGGGTTGGGTCTCACACCCTCTCCTTACGGAGGTAGAAGAAGAATCACTCTTCTCTAAAGCAAAAATTTCATTCATCAATTCTTTTTTACAAGGAGGATTGGAGCCTATTTTATAGACACCAAGCCCTTTTGAAATTCAAAACTTAATAAAATAAGGAAAGAAAAGGGGCAGCATTTTTGGAGGAAATTGTGGACCCATTCAAATTCGAACTCAAATTCCTTCCTGACTGAGATCTATGCAGGCTGTTTCTGCTCTGAAATCCATGCATAATTTTTTTCTTCCTGTGGCCATGGAACAGGGGTGGATGGAGAAGGCTTGGAGGCTTTGCCAGCATCAATGTTGGGGAAGGCGACGGACGGCGGTAGGGAGGGAGGTGGCCACGGAGCGGATGCCATCTTTGAATGGCTATCAAAACGATGTGGTGCATCGGTTACTTAGCCAGCCGGCAACGGCTCCCCTACTGCTGAAATGCGTTGCCCAATTCACCCGCTTCATAGTGTGGGTTACACCGCAGCATGGGAAGGCTTGAACTGTAGCTATATTGTCTTCATTCCTCCGAGGATCAAGGCACTAAACCTGTCTTCCAGTGGATTGAGTGGTTCCATATCCCTTTCATTTGCCAAGCTTGGCTGTGGGTCTTAGAATAGATGGGCACGGACGGGCTGGAGTCGGTGGATGATGGCTCGGGCAGTGGCGGACGGCGGCATGGGGGGAGAGGGGCACGTGGGCGGAGCCGTAGGGGCTGACGGTCGTGGGAGGAGCCGCAGGGGTGCACGACCGTGGATGGTCCCGTGGGATTCACCGACATTCCCACGAGGAGATCGATGCCGGAGGGGAGGAGGACGGTTGTTGGGGTCACCGGTGGTCGGGTGTGGCGGATCTGGGACCGATGGGAAGAAAAAATGAAGAAAAATGGAGTTTCTGGGAGGTTTTGGGAGGTTGAAGATGACTGGAATAGCAAAGGGATAAAATGGGGATAAGTCTGGAATAAATCTAGAATAATAGGAATACATGGAATAGCTTGGATAAAAATTTAAACTAAAAAAAAAAAATCTGAAAAAAGAAAAGGAAAACTCGGATGGGTTTTGATGTCCCCATCAGTCCCCTATGGTAGGGAAAACTCGACTCCGTCGAGTCAGGTTCGCTGCAATTTTTTTTTCTCTTTTTTTCTCTCTCTTTTTTTTTTCAACTTTTTTTTACAACCTTAATCTTCTCCGCTCTGATACCAAACATGATGTGGGACTAACTAGATGCGAAGATGAGGAATGATGCAAGTGGTTTTTTTTTTCTTTTATGATTTTTAAGTTTTTTTTATGGATTTAGGATTCCCGAAGAAAAGACAACAATAGATCTAAGGATGCAATAATGATAAGAACTACTAGCACGTAAATTAGCCCCTAAGCAAGGATAAAAAAGAGGACCCCAGGATTGAGAAATCCTGTAGGACTTAGCTCTTGAATCAATATTTACTTAGGAGTTCTAGGATTGCAAACCTCGAAAGTTCTGAAGCGCCTGATACCAAGTTCACTCGCTCTCGCGGATGCGGCCTGGATGATCGAGCCTTCGACCCTCGCGAATGCACCGGCTTTCTGTTCGAAAGTCCCGAAGGCAAGGAAAACTGACTTCGTATTCGTGGTACTTGGAGGACCTGCGAGCAATCAAGGGAGGAGTTAGGAATCACAAGTAGCAGGAAGGAAATAAGGGAAGAGAGGTTGGAGATGATGTTGATTGGGGTTTTCTTACTGGGCGCCTAGATGGAACATCCAGTGGCCTCCGAACTTAAAGATGGAAGACGGATTTGTGGAAGACAAAGTAACTCAAGGCCTCACACCTCTCGATGCCTGAAGGTGAAGGCGCTCCCTCATGGAGATCGACGTTCTTAAGGAACGAAGGCAACTACCAAAGAGAACGGCTCTCAAATATTTTCTTTTCATTCATCATCATTAAACTTTACAAGGGAGGGGTAAGGCCCTTTATATAAGCACCTTAAAACCCATTCAAATTTTAAAAAATACAAAGCTTCATGAAGAGGGTGCCCAAATTCAAATTTCTTCTTCCAAGGTTTTATGGCTTGATTTGGGGCTTGAAAGATGGGAATTGTCTCCTTGATTTGAGGGTCAATGATTTTCTTCCATAGCCGACCAAGCACTTTAGGAAGATGGCTTGATATGGGGCTTAAAACAAGGGAATTGTCTTCTTGATTTGAGGGTCAATGATTTTCTTCCATAGCCAACCAAGCACTTTAGGAAGATGGCTTGATATGGGGCTTGAAACAAGGATCATGCCTTCATTGCCTATTGACCTTCCTTGGATGTCCAAAGCTCCTTTGGATGGAGGCTTGATAGGGGGAGAGAAGGGAGGAAAGAATCAAGGAATGGTGCCCAAAAATTCTAGCATTCCCTTCTTGTCAAGGTGATGTGGCACCACATGGGATAGATGAGGTGGCACCAAGTGGCATCCTTCATGGCTTGGGAGATGGCTTGACCCATAACAAATTGGACTAGACTCACAGACCACTCTGGCTTGGGCCCAATCTTCAAACAGACTCAGACTAGAATCATTACAGGACTGGACTCAATACAGGACATAACTTGACCCAATTGGTTAATGTACAGGACTAAACAAAAATAATTGAGACTAACTTCATGACTAAAAATTACAATGCATAGGCTTGAAGCCTTATTACGGGACCCAAAAATTGAAACCCTAATTAGAGGTTTGGTTCCCATACCAATTCTCCTGGAGTGGGAGGAACTCGACCCTGTCGAGTAAGGGTTGATTTGGCTTTGATATTTTTTCAGAAGGTCGAGGTCGAGGTGCTGCAAGTCCTCTCGGGTATCCTATGAATCGTCGAACTGTGGTTAGCCTTGCAATCGGACCAAGTAATGTCGAAAGCCTTTGCCCCGGGTGGTCATAGCTTGATCATCCAGGACACGCTCGATCCGCTCTCCTCTCTCAGGTAAGATTGGAGGTGGACACTCTGGGTCGGGTTCGCTCTCATATGAAAGGTTAGCCCCAAATGGCTCACTGGGTATGTTTGCTGGTTCCTTATACTCGTCTAAGTCCAGGATATTGAAAGTCGAGCTAATGCCATAATTCGGGGGTAGCTCAAGCACATAGGCATAAAGGCTAACTCTCCTTATCACTCTAAAGGAGCCAGCTCCACAAGCATGAAGTTTCTTAACGGTTCTCAGTGGAAACTGTTTAGGTCTAAGCCTAATCATTATAGAATTCCTTGTTCAAACTCTTTGGTTCTCTTTCGGGAATCAGCCAAATTATTTTAAAATTTATACTTAATGTAGAATTCTAACATGATGCAAAATGCAGACTCAACTAAGCATTCCTATTGAGAGAAATTTTATTGGACTCTCTAGGACCTAAACCTAATAAATTATTGACTCTTTAGGTTTGACCCTGGTCTGGTATGCACAAGAAAAATACCATGGATCCCTAGCAAATGCCATAAGGTATACCAGAAGTAGGTAGCATATGGGATGGGCTCTAAGGATTCATGCAACCTAGAAATCTTAGCAAAATGTAACCCCATGGCTCTAGAAACATGAGAAGGCTCAGGGAAGGGTAGGAAATAAGAATCAGAGTCTTGCGGTGCCTTATGGAAAACATGAAACATACCTTGTTTATTCAGGTTGACCTTAAAATTTGGACATTGTTCTATAGGTGTCATATGGTCCACTTGTTCCGGTAGATCTTGGGGCTCGCTAGGGTCAATCCCATAGTGAGGAAGGTCTATTAAAGAGGATCCTGGGACCAAGTCTATAGTATGCTGGATGTCTCTCAAGGGTGGAAGTTGATCAGGTAACTCATCGGGAAGGATATCCTCAAATCCTTTCAGAGCTTCAACTATCTCTTGAGGATGTTCTCTTTGGGTCAGTTCATTAAGGGTTTGTTTCTAAACTCCTTCTGTGGACAAGACTGGCGAACCCTCATGTTCATTTACTAAATATGATCCTGGCTTGGTCATTTCTTCTTCAAATTCTTTAGTGGGTTCAAGATCTTTTTCCTTTGATTCCTAAATGATTTCAACCTTGGGCCCATCTTCACCATACTTCTCTACTAAACTTGACTCATAGATGTTTTCTTTGGATTCTTTGATGGGCTCTAGAGTTTCTTTTTCTAGATTTTCAATGGGTTCAACCTTTTCATACTTAAAGACTTCAATGGGCTCAGTGGTTTTCTCATTTAAATTCTCAGAATATTCAACCTTTTCTCCCTGAAATTTGTTAAAGGGTTCTTCCTCAGTAACCTCTTTCTCTAACTCCTTAGACTTGATTAGGGTGACTCCAGGGTTCTTTTCCTTAAGGCTACTTGATTCTCTTTTAACCTGGTCCTTAGGCTGATTGATTTGATTACAAATTTCTTCCCATGGTGACTAAAGGCATAAGTATTGGTCCAACCATAAAGGGTGGCGTCATGATCGTAAAGCCAGGGTTGACCTAGGTTATAATGCTACTGACTCCCATGGGAAGGACATCATACCAAATCTTTTCCTCATATGATTGCAATTTGATCAAAACTTGGCATCTAGACTTGAAGTCGAATCTATCCATGAGACTTTATAAGGGTTGGGATGAGGAATTGGGGTCAATCCTAGGGCTTTGACAGTACTTAAAGAGATGGATTGACACAGCTCCCACTATCAACTATGATCTTACATACCTTATCCCCTAACTTGACAAAGATTTGTAGGATGTTAGTCCTACGCCAATCTTCTTGCACTTTATTTTGGGTAAGGATGCACCTGACTATTCCTAAAAGGACTTTAGACTCTAAAGAAGGAGAACGCTAAGGGTATTCCCTAGGATGAGGAGGTGACTCAGACTCAAGCTCGATGGATGGTCTAATGTTCTTTTCTAAGGCTCCAAATCTATCTTCAAACTCATCAAGCCTTTTGTTTATCCTAGCTAACTGTTCAGTGATGATCTTTAATTGATCCTCGTGGGTGTTTTCATGGGTTAATCCTCTTAAGTGTGTGACCCATTGGGTTCCACATCTAGCCAGCAGTGGGTTTGAATACAAGTTGACCTAATTTGATTAGAACTCTTTCTAATCGATTTAGGTCAAACCGGGCTTACCCGATTTGATCAATTAGGACTCTTCCTAATGAGTGATCTTTGAATTTGATCAACCCACAAGACAAGATTGACGTCTAGCAACGTGTCATGTCTACCCGGAAGATATGGAAATTCTGGTGAAATACCAAAATTACCCTTCAGTAGAGAGTTACCGTATAATTAAATCTTTCGATCAGCCTGCACCCAAAATATAACTATGGATATGGATATATGTCAAATCCAATATTATATTTATTTCTAGCTCAATCTTATATTGATGATTCAATTATCTTGATATTAGAAACCATCTCTAATATCTTTACTTTGATCAAAGATTTCCTGAATCATCATCCGATTGTTAACTAGCTGGATGCAATCTCCTCTTACTAAGAGTGATCGATTCCTTGTTGACCTACTCAATACCTTCATATCCAATTCACCATTCCCAGTATCAATCCTGTGCATGACTCAGTGTCATGATTAGGATTGAACCAAAGGATGGGTTCATGTACATAAGGTACTTATGGCAGTCTCAGGTCAAAGGATTACTTGTACCACTCCCACTATGAGAACCTTCTATTGATATGTAGCTAAGACTCCATTAGATGTTCTCAAGTTGGATCATATCAGTGAACTCATTCTCCAATGAGCACCCACATCCCAGTATTAGTGTCATACACAAGTGACTGTGAGAGCAGTCACCCTTTCCAGTATACATGGGATGTGCTAGTCTTACCGGAAAACCCTGATCCCCTACTCAGGGTTCCTTTGACTAGGAATATTTTAGGTTAAGGTTTTAAGACTTTAGGTCTCACTGGTATGATTTCATTATAACCCTAAAATCATAGCCCTAATCTATGGGGTTCATCATATAATATAAACACAGTGTATGATGAAAAATAATGCCTTTATTAGAATATTGTCAATTACAATGGTTTGGGAGATACAACATAGATTGGCTTGTAGGGCATATCCCTTTCAATCTCCCACTTGCACTAAAGCCAATCGCCTTTAAATCTTAATCCCATACATTCGAGGTGGCGATCAAACTCTCACTGTGGTAGAGCCTTAGTGAATGGGTCTGCTACATTGTTCTTTGTATCAACTCTATTTATGTAGACATCTTGTCTTTCTACTATTTCTCGGACGAGATGGAAGCGTCTCAGAATGTGCTTGGACTTATGATGAGCTCTTGGTTCCTTAGCTTGAGCAATAGCCCCAGTGTTGTCACAGTAAAGTGGCACTGGGTTTTCAATCTCAGGAACAACACCCAACTCAGTGATGAACTTCTTTATCCAGACTGCTTCCTTGGCGGCTTCACTGAAAACTATGTATTCTGCCTCTGTGGTTGAGTCAGCTACAGTCTGCTGTTTGGTACTCTTCCAACTCACTGCTCCACCATTTAGGGTAAAAACATATCCCAAAATGGATTTGCTATCATCTGGGTCTGATTGAAAACTAGAATCAGAATAAGCTTCTAGTTTAAGATCAGAACCACCATAAACCAGAAAAATATCCTTAGTCCTTCTTAGGTACTTAAGAATATTTTTAACTGCTTTCCAATGATCCTCTCCTGGATCAGCCTGAAACCTACTGACAATGCCTAAAGCATATGCCACATCAAGCCTGGTACATAACATGGCATACATTATAGACCCTATTGCCGAAGCATAAGGTATAGAATTCATTCTATTTCTTTCTTCAGGTATCTTAGGAGACATCCTTTTAGAAAGATGTATGCCTTGACTCATAGGAAGATAACCTCTTTTACTTCCATCCATGCTGAATCTTTTCATCACTAAGTCAATGTACCTAGATTGGGATAAACCTAGCATCCTCTTAGATCTATCTCTAAAGATCTTAATACCTAGTATATAGGATGCTTCTCCCAAATCTTTCATGGAAAACTAGTTTGATAGCCAAACCTTGACTGATTGTAGCATTGGAACATCATTCCCAATGAGGAGTATGTCATCTACATACAGAACCAAGAAGACTATGGCACTCCCACTAGTCTTCTTATAAACACAGGGTTCATCCACATTTTTGATAAAACCAAACCTTTTTATAGTTTCATCAAAGCGGATGTTCCAACTCCTGGAAGCTTGCTTTAATCCATAAATGGATTTCTTTAGCTTGCATACTTGATTAGGTTTATTCTTTGAAATAAAACCTTCTAGCTGTGACATGTAGACTTCTTCCTCAAGAAAACCATTGAGGAATGCAGTCTTCACATCCATTTGCCAGATCTCATAATCGTGCTACGCTGCTATAGCAAGTAAAATCCGAATAGATTTGAGCATGGCAACAGGTGAGAATGTTTCATCATAATCAATTCCCTGTTTTTGTCTAAAACCTTTTGCCACTAACTGGCTTTATAGGTTTCAACTTGGCCATCAGCCCCAATCTTTTTCTTATAGACCCATTTGCACCCAATAGGATTAACACCCTTGGTGCATCGACCAAAGACCATACTTGGTTTACATACATAGAGTCTATCTTGGATTCCATGGCTTCTTGCCATCTATCTGAATCAGTACTCAAGATAGCTTCCGTATAGGTCAGAGGTTCATCATTTTGAATGACTTGGGCTTCATTATTTTCAATAATAAACCCATACCTCTCAGGTGCCCGTGGCACTCTATCAGACCTACGGGGAGGAGTTTTGTGTTCTGGTTCTGTCCTAACTATATGTTCTAATGGTTGAGAACTGTCTATCTGTGTTTCTTGTACTTCTCCAAGTTCAACAGTTCTACCATTTCCCTTTTCTAAAATGAACTCCTTTTCTAGAAAAGTGGCATGCCTGTTGACAAAAATCTTTTGTTCAGTAGGATGGTAGAACAGATATCCTCTAACCTCTCTAGGATATCCTATAAATAGACATTTATATGCTCTAGGTTCCAACTTATGTCCAAAATTTCTTTTAACATAAGCTGGACATCCCCATACCTTAAAATATTTAAGATACAGTTTCTTTCCACTCCAAATTTATATGGAGTACTAACAATAGATTTAGAAGGTACCTTGTTCAGAATGTAAACAGCAGTTTCTAGGGCATGATCCCAGAAGGAAATGGATAAATTTGTGAAGCACATCATGGATCGTACCATATCTAATAAGGTACGATTCCTCCTTTCAGCTATACCATTTAGCTGTGGTGTATAAGGAGGGGTCCATTCAGAAAGAATTCCATTAACTTTAAGATAGTCTAAAAACTCCGTGGATAAGTATTCTCCTCCTCGATCAGAATGAAGAACTTTAATACTTTTCCCGGTTTGTTTTTCGACCATACTTTGATACTCCTTAAATTTATCAAAGGCTTCAGATTTATGTTTCATAAGATACACACATCCGAACCTAGATAAATCACTTGTAAAAGTGATAAAATATGAGTATCCTCCTCTGGCCTAAGTTGTCATTGGACCACATACATCAGTATGTATAAGTCCTAATAACTCAGTTGACCTTTCTCCATGTCCAGTAAATGGAGTCTTGGTCATCTTACCCATGAGACATGATTCGCAAGTTCCTAATGATTCATACTCATAAGCATCAAGGAATTTTTCCTTATATAACTTGCTTATCCTAGACTCATTAACATGACCAAGTCGATGATGCCAAAGTAAAGTATCATTAAAGTCTTTTCTTTTTCTTTTATTATTGACATGAAAAACACTATCATTGGAAGAAAGAGTTAAGAGCCCATTGCTAAATATGCCAGAACAAATAATTTTATTAGATAACATTATCGAGCAACCAGTGCTCGTTACATCCATTATATATCCTTGTTTTAATAACAAAGGAATAGATATAATGTTCCTAATAATTTTAGGCATATAGTAATAATTTTCTAACTCCAAGATCTTCCCTGAAGGCAACTTCAAAATAAAGGTCCCTACATCTTCTGCTTGGATGATATCACCACTAGCACCATAGAGATTGAAGTCACCTTCCTTCAATACTTTAAGCTTATGGAGGTCCTGCAAAGATTTGCATATATGGTAACCACAAGCAGTATCCAATACCCAAGTATTTGATATAGACGAATTTAATGTCAATATAGCATGTATCTCATACATACCTTTTGGTGCATCTGACGCACCAGGCTTCACAGTTGCAAGGTAAGCCTTGCAATTCCTTTTCCAATGTCCCGCTTTACCGCAAAAGAAACAGGTTGACTGTTTTGAGGCATTTTTCCTTTCTTATTCTTATTGATGCCATCCTTAGGGTTTAGCCTCCTATTAAAACCCTTTTTGCCTGATTTCTTCTTATTGGTCTTATCAACAAGAAGAAGTGGAGCCTTTTCTTTCTTAACATGGCTCTCTGCTGTTTTTAACATATTTAACAGCTCAGGCAAGGAGGTGTTCAGTTTGTTCATGTGATAATTCAAGACAAACTGAGAAAATGACTCTGGGAGTGATTGCAGGATTAAATCCTGATTCAACTCTCCATCCATAATAAAACCTAATTGACCCAATCTGGTGATTAAGTCAATTACCTTCAGAACATGATCCTGAACGGATGTTCCCTCTGTCATCCTAGCACGGAATAATTGCTTAGATATTTCGTATCTAGCAGTTCTGCTTTGTTCTCCATAAAGCTCTTTTAAATTGAGCATTATGGATTGAGTATCCATGCTTTCATGCTGTCTCTGTAACTCATTGGTCATAGAGGCCAGTATGATACACTTGACAGTGAGGGAGTCATTCTGCCACATTCTGTATATGGCCATATCTTCCTGTGTGGCATCATCCCCTAGTGGATTAAGACTAGGGGTATCAAGAATATAAGAAAGTTTTTCTGAACTCAGCACAATCTTTAAATTTCTCAACCAGTCCACATAGTTTGGACCAGTCAGTTTGTTGGTATCTAAGATACTTCGCAGTGATAATGAAAATGCCATTTATCTACATTTAATAAAGAACAATACATAAGCAAACAACCATGAAATGACTTACATAATTAAATTAGGTCTTCAATTTAATTATGTCTCCCACTATTTTATCAAAAATCATAGCCCTCACTATGATAATCGAGAAGAACCCTGATCGGTTTTTCTTAGTGAGATTGAGATCCTAATAACTTATAAAAGATCTTGCAGAAAACACAACAAATCTTTTATAAGCTCAAAGGTAGTAAACTCTTCCAATTATATCTAATATAATTCTCAAAAATAACTTGGCCTCTAGAACATTATTAGTCTTGCAGAAAATACAACAAACCATAATGTTCTAGTTAAGTCAAGACCCTTTCATTTCAATACAATCAGTATTCAAATATAATGCCCTTGCAGATAACACAACAAAGCATTATACTGAATATACTGTAAGCATATCTATGCACTAGACTAGTATTATGTCAATCACCATATTAGGTCTTGCAGATAACACAACAAACCTAATGTGGTTCATAACACAATAATGATCAAGCATGAATGAAGGCCAATATATAGTATTTTTAACACTAAGCATTTTAGTCAAGATTTAAATATAATCAAATCGGCCAGGCAAGTGGAAGAGATGTGGGAGTCCCCTGTTGCTTTCCTAGACACCAATAAAAATTGGCCAGGTCAGTCAACGAACCAATTAAAAACCACAATTCTCTTTACCTTCCTAGAACCACCTTTCTAGACACCGAATGATCAATTGTTCATCATGACTAGTGATACTTATTAGTTAAATATACTATGACTTAATATAATTTTTAAGAGGAGGGTTTTATAAAATTGCCAGCACATTCTTATAGAACATATCATAATCAAAAGAAATATGTGCTAAGTGTGTCATCATACTAGGACAACCATTTACCACATAATGGATCCACCATTATGCCAGGGCAACCTTATTTCAGTATGATGACTTCAAAACTAATCATATCTCTATAATAATTAGGGTTTGAGTGAAAAATCTTAACTAGTGGCATACACCAAAACATATATGCAACCAAAAAAATATGCTAAGTGTAATAGCATATTAGGACTTAAAAAAAACCCTAATATGTAACACACAAAATATCATAGATTATAGTCCTAATTAAGGTGGCTCTGATACCACTGTTGGGTTCCGGTGCAACGCAGCGGAAGGGTAATTTCAAAATTGAAACTAAATTCACACAAAAAATCCTAAACCAGGAACTCCTTAAATAAGACTAGAACATATGACAGGCATATCTATGCAAATTAGGATTAGGGTACCAACCTGTAATCGCTAATTCCAACAAACTTGAAGTTGAAGGGGCTAACTGAATTCACCAGGCGTCCAGGTGTCCGCCCTTCGATGGTGATCCACACAGAGCAATGATCAAGAAACACTAACTTCTTTTCAATGGTCCCTCCAATTGAGTTCTTCTTTCTAGAACTCAATTGCTTGGATTATGGCTTGAATTCTTCCACACAAGAGGTAGCCTTCCTTTCCTTGATCTCTTCTCCTCCTTCCACTATGACCTTGGCCCTTTAGACACCCTTGTCTTGAAGAAAAGACCTTGTCCTAAGAGGATATAGGCTTGTCTTAAGTTGGAGGAGAAATTAAGACAATAATGTCTTAATGTAAGAAAGAAGGAATAAATCAGAACTCCTTTCTTTCCTTTACCGTCGGAGACTTTTACTCATATTCTTGTTCAGTAGCAGAGTTTTGACAGAGGTGTAGATGTAAAGGAAACAGTGCAAGAGCAAGAAAAGAATAAAAGAGTCTTTAGGAGGGGAAGAAGGAATAAAAGAAAACATTAACCTTGTTCTGATTTTCCCGACCCTTTACATAGATCTCAGATAGGCGCCCACACACCTCTCCGTAAACACCCATCTCATGCCCTTCTCATTTTCTCACGCCCCTTCCCACTTTCTCATGGCCTTCCAGATTAAATCCCACGGCCTTTCTTAAGGAAAAAGTCGTGGTGATTTAAAAAGAAAGGAGTCGCGACTTTTCATCTCCGAAGAGATGTTATTTCGCGCGACCGGGAAGCAACAGGCGCTTTCTTCCTTTCTTAAAAAATCATCAGCCATTGGATTCCCATCCAAGGGGGCATATCTGAGGCGCTAACTCTAAGAAAGGAGGCCTCCCCAAATAAAAACTTCAGAGAAATAAGTGGGGCGCGCCAAGAGTCCATGTGCCATGGACTCTTCCAAATGGCGCGCCAAGAGTCCATAAGCGCATGGACTCTTGGCATTTTGGCGTGAAAATGCAAAGAGGCGGGTGGGGAGGCTAGCCTAGTTACATGGCTAGCCAATAGGGTTAGCCATAATCCTTATTTTCATAATTAGGGTCTAATTAGATCCAATTAGAATCCAATTTGAACCAATCCGGAATCCTAATTCGAATCCGATTCGAATAGAAGCTAGGGTTTGCAACACCTGCTAGAGTGTTATCCTGCAAAGATGATTTAATTACAAATTAAACTCTTGATCAATCCTCTTAAGTGTGTGACCCATTGGGTTCCACATCTAGCCAGTAGTGGGTTCGAATACAAGTTGACCTAATTTGATTAGAACTCTTTCTAATCGATTTGGGTCAAACCGGGCTTACCCGATTTGATCAATTAGGACTCTTCCTAATAAGTGATATTTGAATTTGATCAACCCACAAGACAAGATTGATGTCTAGCAACGTGTCATGTCTACCCGGAAGATATGAAAATTCTGGTGAAATACCAAAATTACCCTTCAGTAGAGAGTTACCGTACAATTAAATCTTTCGATCAGCCTGCACCCAAAATATAACTATGGATATGGATATATGTCAAATCTAATATTATATTTATTTCTAGCTCAATCTTATATTGATGATTCAATTATCTTGATATTAGAAACCATCTCTAATATCTTTACTTTGATCAAAGATTCCCTGAATCATCATCCGATTGTTAACTAGCTGGATGCAATCTCCTCTTACTAAAAGTGATCGATTTCGTGTTGACCTACTCATTACCTTCATATCCAATTCACCATTCCCAGTATCAATCCTGTGCATGACTCAGTGTCATGATTAGGATTGAACCAAAGCATGGGTTCATGTACATAAGGTACTTATGGCAGTCTCAGGTCAAAGGATTACTTGTACCACTCCCACTATGAGAACCTTCTATTGACATGTAGCTAAGACTCCATTAGATGTTCTCAAGTTGGATCATATCAGTGAACTCATTCTCCAATGAGCACCCACATCCCAGTATTAGTGTCATACACAAGTGACTGTGAGAGCAGTCACCCTTTCCAGTATACATGGGATGTGCTAGTCTTACCGGAAAACCCTGATCTCCTACTCAGGGTTCCTTTGACTAGGAATATTTTAGGTTAAGGTTTTAAGACTTTAGGTCTCACTGGTATGATCTCATCATAACCCTAAAATCATAGCCCTAATCTATGGGGTTCATCATATAATATAAACACAGCGTATGATCAAAAATAATGCCTTTATTAGAATATTGTCAATTACAATGGTTTGGGAGATACAACATAGATTGGCTTGTAGGGCATATCCCTTTCACTGCTTGCATCATGATCTTATGAAGAAGAAAAGTAAAAGGTTTAGAATATTAAAATATCTTTGATCTTGTATGATAGATCTTTAATTTGTTTAGATATGATCTAATACAATGATATGATCTAAATCCACTAAAAAGTTTTATGAAAATCTTTGAATTTTTGTAAAATTGTTTCACATATTTGAAATTGTTTCAAATAATAAGTGATCAATTGAAAATGTTTCGAATAGAATTGATAAACTTAATTGTGAATTAAGTTGTTTAATAACCTTATATGATCTAGGAATGTGATTCAAAATCTTAAGACATGATCATAACCTTGGGTTAATTGGATTAGCTATGATTAAGTCCATAATTAGGTTAGACCTAAGTTTAGATGAAATGGATTAAATAGAGAATAAGTCTAATCAAATATTGTATTAGATCTCTTCTTTATAGATCACTCTAATTAGTTAGTTTGATCGGTCTGTACATTTAAATTGGTGCGAGCACCAAAGTTTGAAAGAGGCTTCAATCTAATTCAGTATGGCTTTAATTCTTTCATTAAAATTATGTTTTATAAATAGAGTATTTTTACTTCTTTAATTGAATTTGAGTCATGTAATTAGGTTGAGTTTATTTCAATTTTGTTTCCTTTAACTCCATTTGGGTCCAATTAGAGTCAAACTAGTCTTGTATTTAGTGAGTTTAGTAGTTGGGTCCAAGAGAAGTTTGGAATTGGTTCAATGTAAGCAAGCTCACTTGAAGATTTAATGCACTCAACGACTTCAACAATTTAAGCCAAGGAGGATGCCACTTCAGCAAGCCATGTGGGACACCATGTGGAGTACACCTCAGCAAGCCACCTTATCACACGCCATATCACCAAGAGGGATTCAAATTCAAAGTGGGAGGCCAAGGAATTTAATCTTCCACCATGTTAGTTAGCTATTCCCATAAAATCTCCATGTAATTTGAATTCCACCCTTATAGCTAGGAACCTCCCATGAAAAGCTCCTTGTAATTCAAAATTTTAAAAGTCCTTGGAGGCTTATAAAATCTTCTCCAAGCTCTCTTGTAAAGGATGATGAATTGAATGAAAAAAGTGAGTTTCTTTCTTCCATTTGGTGTTATCAAATGTCCTTCGAGAGGGAGTGGGTGAGAGGCCCTTAGCTACTTCAAGAAAGATCATCTTCCACGCCAATAGCCATTAGCAAATCTTCTGGTCCATCCAAGCTACTTCCACTCCATCAACTTCTTCCCAACTTCAACCATCATTTCATTAGTTTTCTACCTTTTAACCTTCTCTTACTCTACCATGGTTTGTGTAGGATCCCCGGGATTTCCAGGTTCCAAAGAAGAGGGTCTTCCAAGATAAGAAATAGAGACAAGAAGCCCCAACAACTGAAGGAATCTCCTTGTCATCCAAGGGCTTCATCCTTGAGTGTAACCTTTCCAATCTTTGAGATGTTAATACCTGGTTACCCCTCTTTCAATGTTTTTTCTTATCTAAAATATTAGATTAATTAGGCCCTATCCTGTGTGGTTTCTTAACCATGAAGATCCATTTCTCTTTAATATTGTGAAGGTTCTCATTTAGGTCTAGTTTATATGCAAATCCCTTGATGATAGTTTCTATTCTTTTACAAGGAAAGTAGCTTAGCTTTACTTCATTTTTCATTTAATTGTTACTATCTCTTCTTAGATTGCATCTTTTCATTTCATCTCACATCAAATCGGTATCAGAGCATGGTAGGTTAGGGCTTTGCATCATCTTCAGTACCTGGATTTGGATGCTTCACCAGGCCGTCCGGTCTTAGGAGGAAAGTAGGATTTCAAGACCCTCTTTTCCCATTTCACGAGGATCTCCTAAGGTGTGTAGGGGTGCCATTCTGATTGACCCTTGAATGGGAACACAAGAAGGTGTGTTTAAAATCCTAAAGAATAGTTTTGCATCATTTAAATCTAGCATCTTTAAAATTTCTGCTTGCTGTATTTCTGAGAAAGTAGACTGTAATTCGTATAAAACTCTAAAAAAAGTAGTTAATTTTTTTTTGAAGTAATTTTTATCCTAATCCATATAAGGTTATCTATCAGAATGCATAATTTTGTCCTTAAAAAAAATCACAGAAAAAATGAAAATTCCTGCACTCCATCATTGTTGCTAAAATTCCTGTATATTCTGTTCTGTTCCTTTTACATTATCTAAATTTCAGGATCTGCTCAGCATAGCACAGATTTTATTTTTAAATTTTCTTTCATATGGAATATCATATGTGAGTTAAGAATGTTTTGTGATTTTTTCAAAATTTTCTGACATAGTTATATTGCACTTTTCTGCACCACTTTGAACTGCAACACACAAAATTTTTTTTGCTGAGATTAGGGTTCATATGCATGTTTGCACCATCTCATGGCAAATCAATCTAAGGGCATCAGTATGACATGGGGGCAGAATTTCATCACCTGTCCTTAGCCTAAAATCACCACCCTGCATATCGAACCCAACCCTTAATTAAAACTGAGTAGATACTTAATTTGCTCTAGTGAGCTAGGACACCCAAAAGGTCAGGTCGAACCAAGTGTCAAGCCAATTTAGACAACTTGTTTGTATGTGCTTGTGTATCAGGTGTCTAGGCAAGTGGTTCAGGGACAAGAGCCCGAAGGAAGGTGGGTTGGTCCACTTACCTGGCCAATTTCAAATTGGTATCTAAGGCAAGCAAAGAGGGACTCCACCAACCTTACACTTACCTGGCCAGGTCCCAAGTTACTACAACCAAGATTGTCATCTTGACCTAACATTTGGTTTGGACTCTAGGTCTAGCAAACCCCTAGCCTAAGTTTGAGTCTATGTGCACATGACAACTAGATCAGGGACATTTTTCCAGCAAGCCCTAGCTCAATAAATTGCAACTATGGACCAAAATTCTGAGACCTTGATTAAAATCTTGAATGATCAAATGGCCCGACTGAACCAAAATCTGACTGACAATTGGCCCAAACCAACCAAAGCATGACTGATCAGATGGCCCAAGCAGAGGCACAAGTAGAAGCCTGCAAGGCCCATGCTAAATTCAACTCCTTTAGGCCCAATTCCCTTGATCCAAGAAACTATGATCATGATCTTGCCCCTGAGTCTAGCCCTAGGAGCCCATACCCATACTTGGTTGACTCTGAGGAGAGACCCATTAGGAGCACCCAACCTTATGCACCCACTTTTGATGACAGACAAGAGGTGTATATCGATTAGGAGGAGAGCATGGATCACTATTTTGAGTACACTAGGATGTCAGAGTTAGAGAAATTTAAATTGGCCACACGTAGGTTAACCCGATATGCTAAGTGGCATTAGGCAGCTATTGAGGATGAATGTTATTAAAGAGAAGATAGAATACGTAGCTAGAGAACCATGAGAAGTAGGCTAAGAGAAAAGTACCTAGGTAGATTTTATGAGCAAAGACTTTTAGACCAATGGTACAAACTGAGATAGGGTGATAGACCAGTGTCTGATTATATTGAGGAATTCAAGGGGTTTGACAGGAGATGTAACACAACCTAATCTAAGACCATGACCATATCTAGATTTCGAGGAGGCCTATGTAAGGACACCCAAGGGGAATTACTTCAATGAAAAATTCATACTCTAGAGGAAGCTTATTGGATTGCTAGAGAATTCGAGTCTTATCAAAGAGAACTCATGAGCAGCCGACCTAAGCCTAGCATGATTAGCAACTCTAGGCCAATTCTTAGACAGATTTCTTCAAACCAGCCTACTACTCCTATCTTATTAGTTTGCAAGGGAAAGGCCCCTGAATCCATTAGTGAGCCTGAGGAAGAAGTTTATGAGGCTGAACCGAATTTAATTAATGGATATGAAGGGGAAGAAGAAGTACCCATTGAAGAATTTCAGGGAGAAAAGGTTAAGATCACTAAGAAACTAATAGAAAAAGATCCTGAACCCACTATAGAATTTGAACGAGTGACTGAGCTAGGATCAAACATATCAGATGAAAGTGAGGGTTCATACGAGTTGCCCATAAAAGAGGTCCAGGAACAAGTCCTTAAGGAGCAACCCCAGGAAGTAGACATTATTTTAGAAGACTTTCAAGATAAACTTCTCGAAGACCTTCCAGATGGCCTTCTACCATCTAGGAGCATCCAGCCTACCCTAGATCTTACACCCATAGATCAACATTCAAATCTTAAGGTCATCTCGGGTAACCAAGGTCTATTTTATGTTTCCAATAGATTATTCCAGACTCCAATTTTTATATCCTATCATATCCTAAGGCTTCCAATGTTCCCCAAACTATCCAATTACACTTTGTTAAGGTCGTTCAGTTGCACCAATGCTGTATGTTAGGTTTGCGACCTACTTTCGGAAGACCTTATGGCTGTGCTAGGGATCCACTATAAATTTTCATGTGCATGCCAGACTAGGGTCAAACCTAGAGAGTCTATAATCTGTTAGGTTTAGGCCCTAGAGAGTCCAATAAATTTTCTCTCAATAGGAATACAAAGTTGAGTCTATTTTTTTTATCAAGTGTTAGTATGAATCTCAAAGTCCGCAAAATCATATGCATAGCATATTAAGGAATTGCATAAGAAAAATTAGTAAAAAGATTCAAACAAGAAATGAAGTCTATAAGCAAATGGCTAATTCATGTAAACAAATGAAAGAATTTAATGAAGGGGACTCTGTAATGGTTAAACTTAAACCTGAAAGGTTCTCGTCGGGAATTATGAAGAAACTATATGCCTGGGGAGCTGGACCTTTCAAAGTATTGAAGAGAGTTGGACCTAGTGCATACGTGTTAGAGTTACCACAGGATTATGGCATTAGTTCAACATTTAATATTTCTGGTCTGAAAGAATACAAAGAGCCAGCATTATATCTTAGCGAGCCTTTTGGACCTTATCCAGCCTTTGAGAGTGAAAACCTACCAAAGTGTCCACTAGCACCACAACCAGAATGGAGAGATAGGATTGAAAGTATCATGGATGACCAGGTAATTACCACCAGAAATAAGAGCTATCAACGTTATCTGGTTCGATGGCAAGGAAGACCCGAATCCGAGGATTCCTGGATCACCGGAGAGGATCTACAACAAATTGATCCAGACATGTTAGAAAGGTATCAAAGTCAGACCAATCCGTACTTGACAGGGTCGAGTTTCTCCCACCACGGGAGAATCGGTGCGGGTACCAATGTTCGAAAGAGGCTTCAGTTTAATTCAGTATGGCTTTAATTCTTTCATTAAAATTATGTCATGTAAATAGAGTATTTTTACTTATTTAATTGAATTTAAGTCATGTAATTAGGTTGAGTTTATTTCAATTTTGTTTCCTTTAAGTCCATTTGGGTCCAATTAGAGTCAAATTAGTCTTGTATTTAGTGAGTTTAGTAGTTGGGTCCAAGAGAAGTTTGGAATTAGTTCAATGTAAGCAAGCTCATTTAGAGATTTAATGCACTCAACCACTTCAACAATTTAAGCCAAGGAGGATGCCACTTCAGCAAGCCATGTGGGATGCCATGTGGAGTACACCTCAGCAAGCCACCTCATCATATGCCACATCACCAAGAGGGATTCAAATTGAAAGTGGGCGGCCAAGGAATTTAATCTTCCACCATTTTAGCTAGCTATTCCCATAAAATCTCCTTGTAATTTGAATTCCACCCTTATAGCTAGGTACCTCCCATGAAAAGCTCCTTGTAATTCAAAATTTCAAAAATTCTTGGAGGCTTATAAATTCTATTCCAAGCTCTCTTGTAAAGGATGATGAATTGAATGAAAAAAGTGAGTTTCTTTCTTCCATTTGGTGTTATCTAATATCCTCTGAGAGGGAGTGGGTGAGAGGCCCTTAGCTACTTTAAGAAAGATCATCTTCCATGCCAATAGCCATTAGCAAATCTTCTAGTCAATCCAAGCTACTTCTACTCCATCAACTTCTTCTCAATTTCAACCATCATTTCATTAGTTTTCTACCTTTTAATCTCCTCTTAACTATACTATGGTTTGTGTAGGATCCCCAGGATTTCCAGGTTCCAAAGAAGATTGTCTTCCAAGACAAGAAATAGAGACAAGAAGCCCCAACAACTGAAGGAATCTCCTTGTCATCCAAGGGCTTCATCCTTGAGTGTAACCTTTCCAATCTTTGAGATGTTAATGCATGGTTACCCCTCTTTTAGTGTTTTCCTGATATGAAATATTAGATTAATTAGGCCCTATCATGTGTGGTTTCTTAACCATGAAGATCCATTTCTCTTTAATATTGTGAAGGTTCTCATTTAGGTCTAGTTTATATGCAAATCCCTTCATGATAGTTTCTATTCTTTTACATGGAAAGTAGCCTAGCTTTATTTAATTTTTCATTTAATTATTACTATCACCTCTTAGATTACATCTTTCCATTTCATCCCACATCATAAATGGACTTAAATTTTGGACTTCAGGGTGAGTCCGAGTCTTTAGGTTAGTCCAATTAAGTCGGTAAACCAATTGGTGTCTAAGGTAAGTCTGGCATCACGATCAAGGTTCTTTGGGGCTGATTCTTACCTGGCCAACTCAAGGTTGGTGTCAAAGGCAAGAGGCTTACTTGGCAAAACCCATCCCTTGATCTTACTTACCTGGCCAATGTGGTGAACTAGAATTGATTGGATAACTTATTGATTTGAGTTAACCCATGTCAACTAAGGTTTGTAGCCACCAAGATCATCATGGCCTGTAGCTGATGCCGAGCTCTGAACGTGCTCCTATTGCTCGAGATCCTGCTCAAATACTCAGACCTGTAAAATAGAGTTAGTATCCCGGGCCGCGAATTCCTGCGAGGGCACTCTGACGTTCAAGTTAGTAATGATCCAGGGGAATAGATTCTCCTGGTCGAGCCCTGAGTGTGGACTCCATGCTAGGAGGAGAATATAATGCACTAGAAGAGTGTAAAGGAGTTGAGCGTGGAGTAGGAGAAGTACCGGTTGAGGAGCTGAGGTGGCTGTGTCCATCAAGACCTTTCTTGCAGTTCTCCGATAGCCTGGAACTCTTAAACCAATTTTTTTGTGCTCTCCTGCGTGCCTAGCCCTTCTCTTCTCCCTCAACTATGTTTTTTCTTGCTTACATCCCTCCTAGAACTATGAGGAGTTCTTTAATGCCGTTGGAGGACTACCAGGTACTTTCCTTGGGATCCTCGCATCGTTTGTTGGCATGTGCGGCATCGCCTGGTGCCGTGTGCGGGATGCCTTTCCTCGTTTGTGAAAGGGAACTGTACCGTGCGCACTAATATTCCTTCTAGTCTCTCTACATCTGGAAACATGGCAAGGCCTCGATCAGCGGGCCACCACCTTCTGGATCCAGATCTACTGGTTGACTTTCATCTTCTGGGTAGTGTAGACAATCGGTGGAGACTGCGGTGTCTCTATCGGGGAGCCCCTCCCTTTTTGGTATAAGTGGCAGCTGGGGCATTCATTACGGACTGGTGGGAGCCCCTTCGTGGTGCTCGGGCGGTTTGCCATCAAACGGGGGTGGTGACGATGTCCTTCGATCATTGGCGCCTTCATCTGAAGTGAGGATCGACCTGGAGAGGTGGAGCTTAACTTCGGCCTCGGTGTCTCGACCTGAAGGGAGCGCAGCTGGGTGAAGGAGGGTGGAGCTCGACTTCGGCCTCAGCATCTCAACCCGAAGGGAGGGTGGCCGGGCGAAGGAGGGTGGAGCTCGACTTTGACCTCAGCTTCTCAACCCAAAGGGAGCATGATTGGGCAAAGGAGGGTGGAGCTCGACTTCGACCTCGGTGTCTCGACCCGAAGGGAGCGCAGCCGAGCAAAGGAGGGTAGAGCTCAGCTTTTGCCACTTTGGCCTCGGTGTCTGGACCTGAAGAGAGTGCGGCCGGGCGGAGCTCGACTTAGCCTCGGCGTCTTGACCTGAATGGAGTGCGGCCGAGTGAAGGAGGGTGGAGCTTGACTTTGACCTCGGCATATCGACCTGAAAGGAGCATGGCCGGGCGAAGGAGTCCGAGGTGAGTTGTCCGACGTGGCAGCTTTCTCCGACGTGGCACCCGACATGAATCATACGTTAGCGATCTTGCCACATCATTTGCCCCCCACTCCCAAGTCCCATTGGTGTGCGATGCTCGGGTCGAAGGGAGTAAATGCGGTGCTAACATAGAAAGGCAAATATTTGGTACAATGATGGCCACGATCGCCAGTGCTTTGAGAGGCAACATTTCAAGCCAACACGGGGGAGCCACGTGGACACGTTCGAGGAGTACTTATTGTCGGTGCAGAATTCGAGGTGATCACAGTCAAAATGGAATGCCAATCATGCCGATCGCTGCCATGTGGTGCAGATCCGTCGAAAGTGATGCTGTCATGGTATGGTTGTGTGCATGGTCATTTTGAAAGGGGAGGTAGTTTTTTCCAAAACATATCTTCTTTCAAATCTTCCATGCCCGCCATTGCACCAGAGCCCTTTCTTCCTCCCTCAGCTATCCTAGTATTCTGGGTTCACCAGGTTCATTTCCTCCTTCTTCCTTGGATGTGTGGAAGCCTCCTCTAGGGTTAGGGTTCCCTTAGGCTTCGTTCATCTCCTTCTTCTTCTTTCCTGCCGGTTGCCTTTGTCCTCCTCTTTTTTCTTCCTCTGAAATGTCTCGCTTCGGTCCCAACTTCCATCTTTTAATCGATTAAAGAGAGGTCGGATCTTCTAGGTTGAGGTTGCCATCTTCCTCCGATGAGAAGGAGGATGTGGCATGCTTCGAGCTCAGTAGGAGGCCCACGCCTAGAGGGATAGTTATTAGGGAACCAGCGACTTCTCCTTCTGCTCCTCCACCACCAGAACCAGCCCCTGAACCTTCTCGGTTAACAGGTCCTGGTGGGGTCATCTCGATGATCACCTCCGAGGAGCTAGGGACCATCTGGGAGACCTATGGTGTTCCGGACTCCATCCGACTTTCAGTCCCCCAACTTGGGGAGCGGGTCACTTCCAGTGGCCCGCACCGGATTGCCCTCTACGAGGAGACACTCACAAGGGGCCTCTAGTGGGGGTACCAAGATCAGACACAGATTATCGGGCCCTATTTAGTTTACCTAGTTATGTGTCAAAGTTTTGTAATCAATTAGAATTGAGTCCTGTAATAAGTTGAGATTAGTTGATTTGTCTCAACCCTTAACCTAGTCCAGTACATTGAGTCTTGTATACCAGTATGAGTCTAGTGTGAGTTTACTTCTTATATAAGAGAGGAGGCTACACTATTTCAGAGTCCCACCAGACCTCATTCTGAAGCCATAAGCAGTTACACTAGCTTAAGGGAGCTCAGTCAACACCCAGGTGCCTTGATTATGCCTTGATTTTCCCCGGGTGCCATTTCAGATGCTAGAATACCTTCAACTACTTCCGAAATATTCTATATGCCAGGGACCATGTTTACCAAGCTATCCCAGCTTTCCAGGCCTCCAAATTCAAGTTCAAGAAGCAAGCCCAAAACAAGAGAATCAAGATTCCCTTTTGATGCCGGGAATATGCCAGCCCAGGGAACTAAGCAACCCAGATTCCAGGGGGCCCAAGTCCAAGCTTCCAAGCCCTTGGCCGACCTCCCTTACTGCTGCCCTAAGGTCCACATGCCTAAGAGTTGGCATCCAAGAGGAGTTGACCAAGTCCAAGCTAAGGTGAAGTGGGAGAATATTATGCCTTTTCCTAACCTAGTTGGGATTTCAACTCCTTTTGAAACTTTATAATTCTAACCTAGTTAGGAATGGACTTGTATTCCAATTAGAAAGAGGACTTGTAACCCAAGTGTAACCATGGTTAGTGAGGGCATGGGAACTCTATAAATATCCCATCCCTCCCTCTCTTGTAAGCATCATTTTCTCATGAATAAACCTTGTTGAAATTTTATGAAATTATCTTGAGTTTGAGTTTTGGTTCTCTCTTTGAGTTCTCTCCTTGTGTTCCTGGATTGAAACCCTGCTTCCCTAGAACCCTCCTACATCCTTGGAGATCAGCCATGCCCAAGGAATTGAAGCCCTTGCTGTCGTCCAAGTCCAAGAGCTTCTTCTTCCCCGGCTGCCAGCTTTTAGCCTCAATCCTGATTTCCTTCAAACCCTAGTTCCTTTCCTAATTTTTATTTGCTGCTTTGATTAACCTCTGACATTTGTAGGATCCTTAAGATGCTTTCCCTCCCATGAGGAGGCCTTCCTTGCTGCCTAGACTGCCCAGATCTGCCATCAGATTCAAGGGAAACAAGGCTTCTTCTTCCATGCTCTGATCAAAGTTGTGAGTGATCCCTGCTGCTACTGATTCTTCAAATCTCTGACTGGTATGAAACCTTCCCTTCTCTTATTATCTGATTTGCTTGAAGTTAACTATCCTAAGTTAGGAACTCCTCAATTTACGGGTCTTGTCTTTTAGTTATCTTGCATGATTCAGCCTGCGACAAGTTGATTCTTAGAATTGCTGAATACCTGCTAGTTCTTTACTTTGCTTTGAGAAATTAGCCATCAAACTTAAGCCTAAAAGTCACAAAAAAATTATTTTACTATTTTATTTAGCATTCTTAGAGTCATCCCACATCAGTTTGGTATCAAAGTAGGCTTAGGATAGTTTTTTATTTGCTTTGCACTCACAAACCCTAATTCTGCATTCTATCCACTGCATTAGGTATCTAGTTTCCATCTGATTTTGACATCATAAACATTTTATTTTTCTATGAAATTTGCACTGCATGTCCTCTGCTTAGTCTTAGTAATTATCAAAATTCTTAACTAATTTTACTAAAATCATAAATCTCTAAAATTTGGCATAATAGACACCCTAATAGAATCTTGATAATTTTTGTAGCAGTCCATAAAACCCTAGGTTTGTATCATCATATGATTTTTGTTCTGCATGAAATTTGGAAGGAATCATCATCACCATCCATCCTCTATTTCAGATATTTTTTTGATTTTTCTCTACATCGAGATCTATGTCAAACTCTGCAACAATTAAAACCCTAATTCACTAATTTCTGCTACATTCTGCATCTTGACTCAACCTAACCTAATTAACTACCAAATCCCCAATCCCAAGCCAAACTTTGTTTGATAACCCCAGTTAACTCAAACCTAACTTGACATATCATAAATCATTAAAAAAAATATTTTATTTTCGCATTGTTTTAGATTGCATCAGGGCCATCGATTGCCATCATTCTTAAACTAATCTTAAGGGCAACTCTCTAACTCAGATCAGGGCAGGATTTTATCACCTGTCCTGGGCCCAAAACCACCATCATCATATTAACCCAAGCCTAATTAAAATCAATTAGACCTAATTTGTCCTAGTGAGCTAGGAGACATCAACAGGTCGGGTCCGAGCTGTGTGGGCCAACTAGTGCATTTAACCTTTTAGCTATTATTGAAAGCTGGTGTCTAAGGCTGGGGGTCCAGAGTCAAACGACCTAAATGGTGTTGTGATTTTTAATTGGGTCCCTGCAAAAGCAGGGGGGCCTCCCACACTCCCAGCCCCTACCTGGCTAGTGGAAGGACTAGCTATTGGGTTAGGTGTAAGTTGAGCTGACCCACCCAGTTTCTGGCTCTAGGCCTAGGAAACCCTAGATTATACTAGCCTTTTCTTTCTCTTTTGCATGCTTGGTTGCATTACTTCAATTTGATTGTTTGATTTGTGCATGACCACTAGAGAAGGAACCTAATATCAGAGGTCTAAACCCCAACCTAGCTTAACCATGGACCCTAGTCTAGAAGCTTTCATGAAATCCATGATCGAACGACTTGACCGAATCGATTTATCCAATAACCAATCTCAAAATCAGCTTACCCAAATAGACCATAGGTTTGACCAGTCCGATACTAAGCTTGATCAAATGAACCAAAGATTCAACGAAGTGGACCAACAATTTGAACAAGCAATCACTAGGATCAACCAATTAACCAATAGGCTTAACCAAGTTGAGAACTAACTAGAGACTGTTAAGAAAACCCAAGAGTCTAACACTGAACCAGACCTGGATTTCAACCCTTCTACCCCTCAAAACCCTAGAAGAGTCCAAACCCATGAACCCTTTGTAGAACATAACCCTAGGAGACCCCAGAACCAGAATCAATTTAGGGAGCCTAACCATAGGGGAAACCAACACCAGGATCAATATCATGACCCCAACCATAGGAGACCCAATCGTGAGGACCAAGACCAGGATGATAGGCTACATAGGAGCATTAAGATGCACCCACCTTCAATGGCAGCCTAGATCCAAAAGTCTATATAGATTGGGAGGGAGGTATGAATAGGTACTTCAAATTCTATGCCTTGAGTGATGAGAAAAAGTGTCAATTTGTCCAGCTCTGGCTAACTGATCAAGTTAGGTTATATTGGGACCAAGAAGAAAGACTCAATAATCAGATAGGCAACCTACCCATTACCACCTGGGAAGCCATGAAATTAAAACTTAGGGCTATGTATGTTCCCCCATACTATCAGCAATGTCTCTTAGATCAATGGCAAAAATAAAACAAGGGACCAAATCTGTGAGTGAATACATAGCCCAGTTTGATGAGTGCGCCCTAAGATGCGGCAAAGATGAACATGAGTCAGTTATCCTCTCTAGGTTTAGGAATGGCCTCAGAGAAGAGATCCAAAAGGAGCTGTACCTTAGGGATGTTGATAGCATAGCCCATGCCTATCGTGTAGCTAAAAACTTTGAAAGGTTCCAGAAAGCACCTGTAGTTAGGAAACCTGAACCCTTTAGGTCCAACACTCCTAGCTTTAGGTCCAACCAAAACCAGTTCTACCCAAATCGACCCATCTACAACCATACTCGCCCCAACCTTAACCAAAGTCGGCCAAACCCAAACCTAAGTCGACCTAAACCCAATCCAACCCATCCCAACCCTAATCCACCTCGTCCTAACCCAAGTCCGAGTCAGGCTAGCTCAAGTAACTCTACATCTTTAAGGAATGATAAGGGTAAAGCACCAGGTTTTAGAAGAACCCAAGTCCCAGCCCCAATGCCTGTTTTAGGTGCAATAAGGTAGGTGACTTTGCTAGCCAGTGTCCCACCAGGTATTTGCACATAGGGGAACTTGTAGAAGATGAGCCTGAACCCAATGAGGAAGAAGAGGAAGAGGTCTATGAAGCTGAACCAGACTTAATTAAAGAGTATGAAGGTGATGAGGAGGATTTTGAATAAATAGACCTCGCAGGGGTAGTTAGATGCATCTTGTCCCAGAATAAAATCCAGGAAGATTGGCGTAGGACCAATATCTTACAGACTTTAGTAAAAATTGGAGACAAGGTGTGTAAAATAATTATAGATAGTGGGAGTTGCGTTAATGCCATATCCCATAAGGTTGTCAAAATCCTAGGCTTACACCCAGTTCTGCACCCAAGCCCCTATAAGGTATCATGTATAGATTCTACCTTTATACCCATTAAATCCAAATGCCAAGTCCAACTCCAGCTTCAATCTTATCAAAATAGTGTGTGGTGTGATGTTGTGTCCATGGGGGTAAGTAGTATCATCCTAGGACGGCCATGGCTTTATGATCATAATGCCACTCTTTAAGGCTGAACTAATGCTTGCATGTTTACTTTCCATGGGAAGAAGATCACCATAAACCCCATCCCATCTCAGGAGTCAATTAAGAAAGGATCTAGCTCACTTAAGGAGAAAAAGTTTGGAATTAACCTAATCACTGCAAAAGAGCTAGAGAAGGAGATATCTGAGGGTACTACTATTTGGATGTTAGCTGTGAAGGAAGTATCTGATCCTATTGATAGAAAGTACCCTCAGGAGGTCAAGGAAGTCTTGAATGAATTTAGTGACATATTTCTTAAAGATTTACTTGACCACTTACCACCTTTTAGGGATGTCCAACATGTAGTTGATTTAGTTCTAGAAGCTACCTTGCCCAACCTACCTCATTATAGGATGAACCGAGCTGAACACTTAGAGCTTCAAAGATATGTAGGTGAGATTCTTAGAAAAGGATTTATTAGGGAAAGTCTAAGTTCTTGTGTCGTACCAGCCCTATTAACCCCTAAGAAAGATGGCACGTGGTGAATGTGTGTAGATAGCCATGCCATAAATAAAATAACTGTGAAGTATATGTTTTCCATCCCCCGCTTGGATGATATGTTGGATATGATGGCAGGAGCCATAATCTTTTCAAAGATAGACCTTAAGAGTGGCTATCATCAGGTTTGAATTAGACCTGGGGATGAATGAAAAATGGCTTTTAAGACAAAAGATGGTCTATATGAGTGATCTATAATGCCTTTTGGGTTATCCAATGCCCCTAGCACTTTCATGAGAATTATGACATAAGTCCTTAAGATGTTCATAGGTAAATTTGTGGTAGTGTATTTTGATGACATCCTGATTTATACTAAAACTAAGGAAGATCATATAGAGCATCTGAAACAAGTTTGTTTAACCCTTAGGAAAGAGAGCCTCTATGCAAATTTGAAGAAGTGTGATTTCATGACCCATAGAGTTATCTTCCTAGGCTTTGTGGTGACCCTTGAAGGTGTAGCAGCTAACCCTGAAAAGGTCAGATCCATTGTAAAATGGTCAGTACCCACTAGTGTCCATGAAGTTAGAAGTTTTCATGGTCTAGCCACCTTCTACAGAGGATTTATTAGGGGATTTAGCATCATAGTAGCACCAATTATTGACTGTATTAAGAAGGGTAGTTTTGAATGGACCAAATCTATAGATCTTCCTAGAGATTAAAACTAAGATGACACAAGCACCCATCTTGAGGTTACTCGATTTTACTAAGGTTTTTGAGGTACCTTGTGATGCTTCGGGAGTCGGCATAGGAGGAGTTCTGAGCCAAGAGAATCATCCAATAGCCTTTTTCAGTGAGAAACTTAATGAAGCTAAAATAAAGTACCCAATAGCCTTTTTCAAGAGTTTGTTTCATATTCTGATCATAAGGCACTCCGATTTTTGAACTCCTAGAAGAAACTAAACCCTAGGCATGCTAAGGTGGGTAAAGTTCATACAAGCCTATACCTTTGTACTTAAACACCAAGCTGGAACTGAAAACAAGGTAGCAGATGCCCTTAGCAGACGAGCCTTACTGTTGAACACCATTAGCACTGAAGTCATTAGATTTGATAGGTTAAAAGATGAATACACAACCTGTCTAGACTTTAGTGACATTGTCCAATCCTTAACACAAGGACCATTTAGTACCCATAGTGAAAACACCCTTCAAGATGGTTATTTGTTTAAGAACAATATACTGCGTATTCCCAGAACCTCACTTAGAGAATTCTTAGTTTAGGAAACCCATGCTGGAGGCCTTGCTAGTCATTTTGGAAGAAATAAGACTATCACAGCTATAGAGGACCAGTTCTTTTGGCCTAGTTTGAAGAGGGACGTTGCCAATATAGTATCCAGATGTAGAACCTATGCTGTTGCAAAACAACAGAAACAAAATACTGGATTGTATACCCCCTACCGGTACCAGACCGTCCATGGTAGGACTTAAGTATGGACTTTGTTTTAGGCCTACCTAAGACCCTAAGGAAACATGATTCAATATTTGTAGTGGTCGATAGGTTTTCTAAAATGGCCCATTTTATACCTTGCTCTCAAACCATTGACGCATCCAGAGTAGCCTGTCTTTTCCTTGACCAGGTGGTTAGATTGCATGGATTGCCTAAAACAATATTGTTAGATAGGGATGTCCGCTTTACTAGTTACTTTTGGAAGACCCTTTGGCACCTATTAGGAACCAAATTAAAATTTTCCACTGCTTACCACCCACAGACTGATGGTCAGACCGAGGTAGTGAACAGAAGCTTAGGAAACCTTCTTAGATGCCTCATAGGTGAACACACAGGAAATTGGGACCTATTGTTACCCCGAGCTGAATTTGCTTACAATAGTTCTGTTAATAGGTCCATAGGGAAGAGTCCTTTTAAGGTTGTGCATGGATACAAACCTAATAAACCTCTTGATTTGATCCCCTTACCCTCACATGCATAAGTTTCTGAGTCAGCTGAGTCTTTTGCACAGCATGTTAGGGAATTGCATCAAGAAATTAGCGAAAAGATAAACCTAAGTAATGAATGATATAAGAACTTGGCTAATTCTTGAAAAAGAGCTAAAGAATTTTTTGCAGGGGATTTTATGATGATCAGGCTTAGGACCGAACGGTTCCCTCCAGGGACTGTAAAGAAACTTCATGCTCGTAGAGCTGGCCCATTTAAGATAATCAAGAGAGTTGGACCCAATTCCTATGTGCTTGAGTTACCACTCGACTTAGGCATTAGTTCTACCTTCAACATCTCAGATCTTGTAGAGTATAGGGAGCCAGCAACGATTCCCAGTGAGCCTTTTGGACCTATCCCTTACCTTGAGAGTGAGCCTGCCCCAGAGTGTCCACCAACTAATTGGCCAAATAGTGAGGAAAATATTGAGAGAATCCTTGATGATCAAGCCATATGTACCCAGAATCGAGGCTATTAGAGGTATTTGGTATGGTGGTAAGGTCAGCCAGAATCTGAGGACTCGTAGATCACCCGTGAGGATTTGCAGCACCTCAACCCAGACCTACTCGAGCACTATGAGAGCCAAGTTATCCCACACTCGACGGGGTCGAGTTCCTTCCATCCTAGGAGAATTGGTGGGGGCACTAGGATCAGACACAAATTACTGAGCCCTATTTGGTTTACCTAGTTATGTGTCAAAGTTTTATAATCAATTAGAATTAAGTCCTGTAATTAGTTGAGGTTAGTTGATTTGTCTCAACCCTCAACCTAGTACAGTACATTGAGTCCTGTATACTAGAATGAGTCCAGTGTGAGTTCACTTCTTATACAAGAGAGGAGGCTACGCTATTTCGGAGTCCCACCAGACCTCAATCTGAAGCCAAAAGTAGTTACACCAGCTTAGGGGAGCTCAATCGATACCCAGGTGCCCTGATTATGCCTTGATTTTCCCCGGGTGCCATTTCAGATGCTAGATTCCCTCTAGATGCTTTCGAAATATTCCATATGCTTGGAGACCATGTTTACCAGGCATGTTGCCAAGGTGGCTTTCCAAGAGGGGGATGAATTGGGATTATAAAAACTTTTCACAATTATGTGCACTTTGAAATTCTTTTAGTATTGCGATGTAATATGCAATGCAGAAGTAATTAAGTAAATGCAATAAGCTAAAGTAAGCACAAACACAAACACAAGGAAATTTAGAGTGGTAGCAACCGACTCCTACGTCCACTACCCAAGGACCACTTAGGATTTCCACTATTTTCCCCAACCAGAACACAGTCAGATTGTTTTACCAGGCTCACAATCCAAACCTATACACTTTGGTTTTACCGGGATTACCAAAGAAACCCAAACTCCCTTTGGTTTTAAACGGGATCACCAAAGAAACCCTAACACTTGGTTTTATTCCAAGATCACCAAGAACCCAAACTTAGGTTTTCACAAGGTTCACCTAAAAACCTTTAACCCTCTCTTACGACACAGCCCCTTGCTGTTCTTAGAGAGAAAACAAAGATAGAGAGAAATAAAAAGCAACTACACAACAAACTAAGTTTGTTTAAATTTGCCAATGTAGATCAAGATGAAGCCTAGCTTTGAATGCTCTTTAATGCTCTTCAAGCTACTTCTTTGCTTCTTCAATAAGTGGATTCAATGATGAAGAGAAGTTGGTGAAGCTTTGAATCCTATCGCGAATGCTCTTGAAGTAGGTTGGTGAAAGACTTGAAGGCTTTTCAAATTCCCAAGATAAGTCAATAATAATCTTTCAAAAATTGTTTAATCCATCAAAAGTAATCCCTTTTATAGTTTTCCATGAGATATGGCCGTTGTAGGACCTAGGAATTCGTGAAAGAGCTGTTGGAGATCATTTGGAATTCAAAAATCACTTTCAGCAACTAGCCGTTAGAGTGCAGAAAACGGTCACTCAAGTCGGCTCGAAGTCTTAGACAGCCTAGACAAAAATTCTGTGTGAGTCAACTCTTCAAGCTAGAGTCGGCTCGTGCCTTCAATTAATTCAAGACAACAAATACCTTGAGTCAGCTCTTCAGGGCAGAGTCGGCTTGAAGTCTCAGTCACCGAAAAATCATAACTCTTGACGAGTCAGCTCTTGGAGCTCGAGTCGGCTCGAGATCTCAGACTTCAGAAACATGTATTCTTCCACGAGTCGGCTCTTGGGACATGAGTCGGCTCGAGATACTAAAATTCTAAAATTTTTTCGTGCTGTGTCATAAGAAGTCGGCTCTTGACCATGAGTCAGCTCTTGCCAAAACTTCAATTGATGCTTCAAACTTTTCCAAAATTCTTCAACACTTGAATCAAATAAGAACTAATCTATACACTCTTATTTTTACAATTTTACAACCCATTTACAAGATTACATAGTTGAAAAATTAGGGCTTTTATAATTCAAAGTGCATAAGAGTCAATACATAATTGAATTACCTCTCAATCAATTTGAAAACCAATTTAAACTAAAGGTAACCAATTTCCTACAAAAACTTCTCAAGTAATTGAAAAAATTAGTAACATATACATGCTCCAATGTTTTGTGATCATCAAAATCAGTACAGGGGTCAACAATCTTCCCCTTTTTGATGATGACAAAACACTGGGCATGAACAGGATTTAAGAATACTTTACAATTACTGTATCATATTCACATGTATCAAATGATATTTAACATAGTGTGTATCACATCAAATTGAGTATCAAATTGTTGAACTGATAAGTGTTAATACAATGTATCACAATGTATCATAAAACTAAAAACTATCAACACAAAGTATTATATGTATCGATACGATGTATCATCTGTATTAATACAATGTTTTATCTGTATCATATGTGTATCAAAACATAATGTGTCAAATGTATTGCATATTGAAACTTCATAGAATTAACTAATATTTGAAGTAAGTTTTATGAAAACTTATCAAACACTTAAGATAAGCTCCCCCTTATTACTGAAAACTTATCAAACACACATATTATTATGATTCACATTTATGCACATTTTCCCACATTTTCATGCACATTCATATTTTCTCCCTTCTCCCCCTTTTTGTCATCAATAAAAGGTATATAGAATAGGAGAACATTCATTCACAGAAAATCATTCACAATGTGTATCATAAAAAGACATGTATCATAAAAAGTCATATATATATGAAAAGTCAGTACATGAGTGATACAGTACAAAAGTGCCTCGGCACAACAAAAAGTAGTAACACAATAATAAAACATGATAAACATAAAGTCCTAAAAAACATCAGAAGGATGGACTGGAGTCATCATCACTAGGGTCTTCCTCACTAGAGGAGGAACTGACCTTTAAAATGCCTAGAGCAGGCCTGAGCTTAGGGAACCTAGGCCTAAGATCCCTGAGTCTAGTCCTAACAGGTGTAGTAGTCCTAGAGGTTTTAGTTTTGGCTTTAGCTTTAACTTTAGATTTAGAGGAAATCATAATAGGAGTGGGTATGGCAGTAGGAGGATCAAAAGACAGGGCTAGAGTGATGGTGGTAGACAATATCTCTATCACCGGAGTGTCTCCAATGTCAGATCCTAGATCTTGGTACCAGCCTCACCCTCAGTAGGAGTGGTCTCAGAAGGAATGTCGCTGAAGTGTGTTGCCTGTCCCTGCCCGTAATTTATGCCAGTGTTAGGTGCTGCTGTAGAAGTAGTCGGTATAGACTGACTAGCTGCTGTAAGATGTTGAAGAATAGTCATGATATCCTGGAAGCCCTGGTGCATCTCTGACTGAAGTGCAGATATCCTGGCATCAGTCTCAAATCTTTCTCTGTGAAGACTCGAGATCTCATCTAGTACATGCTGTAATCGGTCATCATCACCCGGTCCAACAGCTGTCGATCCTCTAACAGGTGATCGAGGAGTAGAAGGAGCTGGCTTTGAGGGTCTAGCCTCGTCAACATGTGTCTCTGCCTCTGCACCATGTCCTTGTGCTGCCTGAGCATCCTCATCTGAATCATCCTTTGAATGAGTCACTGGAAGACCTGAGCTTTTCCTAATCTAGTAACCCTCAACCTTAATAAATCCCATCCGGGTCAAAGATTTCAGATTGTATTTGTCTGTGTAAAAGTGGTCCGCTGTCCTCTCTAGACAAATCAACTAGGGCTTCCTGAAATAGTAAGGTAAATACCATCCCATATGGAAGACATGCTCATGCCCTACGAGCAGCTTCCCTCATCTGTGATAATATAATGAATGGTAAATTGAGGGCCTTCCCCTTAACCAAGCATCTCATGAAGACTAGGTCGCGCTCACTAACCCAGTCAAACCTCCCCGTCCGGGGTAGAAAGATATGGCTAATAATGTTATGCAATAATCTCATTTCCAAAGATAATTGGTTTGCACTAACATGAACAATACCTTTCATATTTGTCCTCTCAAGTACCAATCTCAAAGTCTTTTGCTTGTCCTTCAACACTAGGTAGCTCTCACCTTCTTTTGGTATATGAAGAATACTAGATAACTTTTGTTTACTGATTTCAATATGCTTACCCTTCACAGTACCTTCAATGTGACATGCACCCAAGGACATGTTCTCAAAAAAATGCCTAACAAGGTTTGGATAAGTGGGAAGATTGAGCATACAGAAGTTTTTCCAACCTTGTTTAATCAACTAATCACCAATGTGCAAATTTTCTTGTTCTAGGAAATTGAAATCTATACATCTACTTGATGTGACTTGTCTATTTCCCATTACTTGCCTTGGTGCCTCTTGCTCTTCTGCATGCTCTATTTGATGTTTCTCTTCTGGATTTGAAGTATCCAACCATCGCTTTGTCCTTCTTTCCTTCGCCATTGACCAAACCATTCTCCTAGGTTTCTTGGCCATGGCCTTACGAGGAGCCATCTAGCTTAGATTAGGATTTTGGAGGGTTTAGGAGGTGTTCTAGGAGCTTTTCTTAGGTTAGAGAGAGGAGTCGGCTAAGGGAAAGTGAGAAATAAAAAAAGAAATAGTGATTTCAAACCTAAGGAACCCTATTTAAAAATCCTCGGCCCGACTCTCGAGTCGACTCGCTGAACCACCTAGAGACTCGAGTCGACTCGAGCCAAAATTTAGCTCAAAACTCAAAAACATGTAAAATTAATTTCTAAGGGATTCTTATTACTAAAATAGGTTGTCATAATCTCTAGAAACAAATTTGAAAGTCTAGATAATTTTTCCTTATTTTTTGAGAAATTAGGTCAAAAATTTTCAGAAAGGGTCATACAGGCCTAATTCACCTCTAATCTTTTCAAATCTATCTCGACTAAGGGGTTTAGTAAAAATATCAGCAAGTTGATCTTCATTAGGTATAAATTCTAATTTAACAACATTATTTAAAATATGATCACGAATGAAATAATGTCTAATTTCTATGTGCTTAGTTCGAGAATGCTAAATTGGATTTTTGGATAGGTTAATAGCACTAGTGTTATCACATTTTTATAGGGGTTTTAGATTCACCAACACCATAATCTTCTAGTTGTTGCTTGATCCATAACACTTGAGCATAGCAGCTCCCCGCAGCTACATATTCTGTCTCAGCAGTAGATAGTTCTACAGAGTTCTGTTTACGACAGTGCCATGAAATCAAGTTAACACCTAGAAATTGATAGGCATATGTACTTTTTCTATCAATTTTACAGCCTCCATAATCAGCATCAGAATAACTAATTAATTTCAAAGATGTGTGCTTAGAGTACCATAAACCTAGATTGCATGTGCCTTTAAGATACTTAATGATTCTTTTAATAGCTATAATGTGTGATTCTTTTGGATTAGATTGAAAACGTGCACACATACAAATACTAAATAAAATATCAGGTCTACTGGCTGTTAAATAAAGTAAGGAACTGATCATACCTCTGTATAGCTTTTGATCAACATTTATGCCATTCTCATCTTTATCAAGTCTACATGCAAAATTCATGGGTGTTCCAATTTCTTTGCTTGATTCCATGCCAAACTGTTTGATAATTTCTTTAATATATTTGGCATGGTTAATCAGGATACCTTCCTTAGATTATTTGATTTGAAGCTCGAGGAAGTAACTTAGCTCACCCATCAAGCTCATTTCAAATTCTTCCTGCATTAGCTTAGCAAATTCTTGACATAAAGATTCATCAGTAGATCCAAAAATAATATCATCAACATAGATTTGAACAACTAAAATATCATTATCTTTTCTTTGAATAAATAATGTAGTGTCAACACTACCTCTTACAAAATCATTTGCAATTAAAAACTTAGTTTGTCATACCAGGCTCTAGGTGCCTGTTTCAGACCATACAAAGCTTTATTTAATTTGAAAATATGATTTGAAAATGTATGATCGATAAAACTTGGTGGTTGTTCGACAAAAACTTCTTCAGATAGAAGACCATTTAAAAATGCACTTTTTATATCAATTTGAAATAACTTAAAATTCATAAAGTATTTATGTGCTAATAGTAATCTAATGGCTTCTAACCTAGCTATTGGTACATAAGTTTCATCAAAATCTATTCCTTCTTCTTGATTATATCCTTGTGCTACCAGTCTAGCCTTATTTCTAATAATATTTCTTTCCTCATCTAATTTATTTCTATAAACCCACCTAGTACCTATAATAGGATAGTCATTTGGTCTTTCTATTAGGGTCCAAACATTATTTCTCCTGAATTGGTTTAACTCATCATGCATGGCTAACATCCAATTAGGATCAGTTTCAGCCTCTTTTATAGTATGTGGTTCTACGTGAGAAACAAAAGCAATCAAGTCATGTGTATCTCTATATGCAGCTCTAGTTCTAACACCTTGTGATGGGTCTCCTATAATTAGTTCTTTGGGATGTGAGTGTACATACCTCCATTCTTTGGGTATATCATCATGGTTCTTGCTTACCTCTTCTTCATGTGATACACTTGATTATTTGTCTTTGAGAGTCAAATCCTTCAGTCCATGTTCTAGTGTACCTGCATCATCATCAGCACGATCTTCTTTTCTAGTGTACCTCTTCTTCATGTGTATCCTTCATTGAAAACAACATATATCGATTCTTCTACAGTCAAAGTTCTTTTATTGAAAACATGATAGGCTTTACTATTTAAAGAATATCCAAGAAAAATAGCCTCATCGAATTTCATATCAAATTTACCAAGGTTATCTTTTTCATTGTTAAGAACAAAATATTTATATCTGAAAACATGAAAATATTTGATATTAGGCTTTCTATTGTTCCACAGTTCATAGGGGGTTTTTCTAATGATAGGTCAAATTAAAACTTTGTTCAAAATATAGCAAGCAGTATTTATAGCTTCTGTCCAAAAGTATTTTGGAAGATTTTCTTCACAAAGCATTGTTCTGGACATCTCTTCCAAAGTACGATTCTTTCTCTCTACAACATCATTTTGCTGTGGTTTTCTAGGAGCTGAGAAGTTATGGTCAATACCATGCTTTGTGCAAAAGTGATCAAAATGTTGATTTTCAAACTCAGTGCCATGATCACTATGAATATAAATAATAGATAGTTTTTCAAATTTGAAACTCTTTTATAAAACTTTTTGAATACTTTGAATGTTTCATCTTTATGTGCAATAAACAAAACCCATGTGCTTCTTGAAAAGTCATCTACAATCACAAGGCTATACCACCTAGGCTTGTAGTCCTAGTAGGTCCAAATAGGTCCTTGTGAAGTAGTTCTAAGGTCTAGTAGTAGAAACAATGTTTTTAGATTTAAAACTCCCCCTTACTTGTTTTCCTAATTGACAAGCATCGCAAACATAATCAAAATTAACTTTAAACTTTGGCAATCCTTTGACTAAATTTTTTGAAATAAGTTTAGCTATAGTGTCCATACTAGCATGTCCAAGTCGCCTATGCCATAGTAAACTTGATTCCTTGCTCTTGTCATTCATTGCTACAAGACTGGTATTGCTTGATATAGCCAGATCATTAAGATCTACTACATAAATGTTACCAAATTTATGTCCAACAAATTTAGTACTAGAGTCAAGTGGATCAACTACTATACACATTGAAGACTTGAAGAAAATATTAAAACCAATGTCAGAAAGCTGACTAATACTCAAAAGATTATGTTTTAACTTTTCTACCAGTAACACATTTTCAATAAATGTAGGAGTAATTTTGATTTTACCAATACCGATTATCCTTCCTTCGCGATTATCACCAAATGTTACCATTCCACCATCTTTTTGTTCTAGGATGAAGAATTGATCAATGTCACCCATCATGTGTCTTGAACAACCGCTATCCAGGTACCTTCTTTTCTTTATGTTTGTGGCTGCAAGACATCCCTGCAAAACAATCATGTAATAGATTTAGGTACCCAAGCTTTCTTGGATCCTTGCAAGTTAGTGAAAATAGTTCCTTTTGGAACCCAAACTTTTTTAATTTTCTTTTTGTCATTATGTTTCAAATGACACTCAAATGCCTTATGACCAATATTATTACAAACATAGCATACAATCCTTGGCTTTGAATAAAAAGTACGTGATGAAGTAAATTTATGTCTAAATTGTTTTGAAGCAATAAACTTAGGAGCATATGATGTAGATGTAGAAAATTTATTTGAAGTTGAACCTTTGTAACCAATTCCAAATTTATTATTTGTCTCTCTTTGATCTTTCAAAATCAATTCAAGCTTGTTGGAACTTAGGGTTAATTTTTCAACCAAAGGCTTGAGCTTTTGAACTTCTTTCTTTAAATCATCATTTTCATTTTGCAAACCTTTATTTTTCTCAAGAAGCTCTTCTTTTTCAAATTAGATGGTCTTAAGTCTTTCACAAACTAAACTTAATTTCCTTTGTAAAATCTTATTTCTTTCACCAAATTCATTTTTATCACAATGATTTTTCAAAGCTTTCATTTTCAAACCAGCCTTTTTGTATTCTACTAATAATTCACAAAATGCATTATGCAGTTCATCATATATAAATTTTAAATTAGGTTCAGAAGTAGTTACCTCATCCTCCAAACCCATAAGATAGATCTGTGTAGTTTTTATTCCTTCTTCATCCTCTTCAATAGATGTAGATTCGTCGCTGTCACTCCATGCTTGCAGCATTGCCTTCTTCTTTCTGTTGATCATCTTTTTCTTTGCTTCAGGATAGTCAGGATAGATATGTTCCGGTTTCTTGCATCCATAGCAGATTGGAACTTGATCCTTATCTTTATCCTTCTCCTTTTCTTTATCCTTTTCTCTCTCTCCTAAAATCTCCTTTTCTAAATTGCTTCCTCCATCTATTTATTTTTCTTCTGCCCATAAACCTTTTAAACTTTCTCATTATAAGGGCTATCTCATCATTTTCAAGATCATCATCGTCAGATAAATCAAATCTTCATTCTTGTCCTCCTCAGTAGCTTTAAATGCTATAGCTTTCTTTCTTTTGGAATCTTCATCAATCCTTTGTTGCATGGCTAATTCATGTGTAATTAGTGAACCAAGCAGCTCATCCAGTGGTAGGGTATTCAGGTCCTTTGTCTCTTGAATGACTATTACTTTAGCTTTCCATTTATCTAGCAAAGATCTCAAAACTTTTTGAACAAGATCAGCATTAGTGTAAGTTCTACCAAGACTTTTGAGACCATTGATAATATCAGTAAAGTGAGTATGTATAGTAGATATAGTCTCACTAGGATCCATCTTAAATAACTCATAGTTATACACAAGAAGATTGATTTTTGATGTTTTAACTTGTGATGTGCCTTCATGTGTAATCTCTAGCTTGTCCCAAATTTCTTTAGCAGAATTACAAGTTGAAATTCTGTTAAACTCATTTGGATCCAAAGCACAATATAGTAAATTCATAGCTTTGGCATTCAGCTCAGCTAACTTCATATCATTTTCATCCCATTCCTTTTCTAGTTTGGGAACCTCAATATCATTAACTCTAACAGTGAGTGTGTGAGGTCCTTTCAAGATAATTTTTCATAAATGAAAATCTATGGCTTGAATGTATATTTTCATTCTTGCCTTCTAGTATGTATAATTGGTTTCGGCAAAAAGTGAAGGTCGATTTGTGGATTGACCTTCGACCAAAGAAGTGCTCATGGGATGTGCCATCTATCTTTACTCTAAGTAATTTTCAGAGACTTTGCTCTGATACCACTTGTTGCCCAGGTGGCTTCCTAAGAGGGGGGTGAATTGGGATTATAAAAATTTCTAATAATTATGTGCACTTTGAAATTCTTTTAGTGTTGTGGTGCAATATGCAATGTGGACATAATTAAGTAAATGCAATAAGCTAAAGTAAGTACAAACACAAACACAAGAAAATTTAGAGTGGTTTGGAGCAACCGGCTCCTACGTCCACTACCCAAGGACCACTTGGGATTTTCACTATATCCCCCAACTGGAATACAGTCAAATTGTTTTACTAGGCTCATAATCCGAACCTATACACTTTGGTTTTACCAGAATTACCGAAGAAATCCAAACTCCCATTGGTTTTAAACGGGATCACCAAAGAAAAACTAACACTTGATTTTATCCCGGGTCACCAAGAACCCAAACTTAGGTTTTCACAAGGTTCACCTAAAAACCTTTAACCCTCTCTTAAGACATAGCCCCTTGCTGTTCTTAGAGAGAACAAAGATAGAGAGAAATAAAAAGTAACTACACAACAAACCGAGTTTATTTAAATATTGCTGATGTAGATCAAGATGAAGCCTAGCTTTGAATGCTCTTTAATGCTCTTCAAGCTACTTCTTTGATTCTTTAATAAGAAGATTCAATGATGAAGAGAAGTTGGTGAAGCTTTGAATCCTATCTTGAATGCTCTTGAAGTAGGTTGGTGAAAGACTTGAAAGCTTTTCAAATTCCCAAGATAAGTCAATAATAATCTTTCAAAAATTGTTTAATCCATCAAAAGTAATCCCTTTTATAGTTTTTCATGAGATATGGCTGTTGTAGGGCCTAGAAATTCATGAAAGAGCTATTGGAGATCATTTGGAATTCAAAAATCACTTTCAGCAAAGGTAACCAATTTAAACTAAAGGTAACCAATTTCCTGCAAAAACTTTTCAAGTAATTGAAAGAATTAGTAACATATACATGCTCTAATATTTTTTAATCATCAAAATCATTTCAGGGGTCAACAAGGCTATCCCAGCTCTCCAAGCCTCCAAATTCAAGTTCAAGAAGCAAGCCCAAAATAAGAGAACCAAGATTCCCTTTTGATGCCGGGAATATGCCAGCCCAGGGAACCAAGCAACCCAGATTCTAGGGGGGCCAAGCCCAAGCTTCGAAGCCCTTGGCCGACCTCCCTTATTGCTGCCCTAAGGTCCACACGCCCAAGAGTTGGTGTCCAAGAGGAGTTGACCAAGCCCAAGCTAAGGTGAAGTGGGAGAATACTAAGCCTTTTCCTAACCTAGTTGGGATTTCTACTCCTTTTAAAACTTTGTAATTCTAACCTAGTTAGGAATGGACTTGTATTCCAATTGGAAAGAGGACTTGTAACCCAAGTGTAACCATGGTTAGTGAGGGCATGGGAACTCTATAAATACCCCACCCCTCCCCCTCTTGTAAGCATCTTTTCCTTATGAATAAACCTTATTGAAATTTTATGAAATTGTCTTGAGTTTGAGTTTTGGTTCTCTCTTTGAGTGCTCTCCTTATATTCCTGGATTGAAACCCTATTGCCCTAGCACCCTCCTGCATCCCTGGAGATCAGCCATGCCCAAGGAATTGAAGCCCTTGCTGCCATCCAAGTCTAAGAGCTTCTTCTTCCCTGGCTGCTAGCTTTTAGCCCTAATCCTGATTTCCTTCAAACCCTAGTTCCTTTCCTAATTTTTATTTGCTACTTTGATTAACCTCTGATGCTTGCAGGATCCCCAAGGTGCTTCCCCTTCCCTGAGGAGGCCTTCCTTGCTGCTCGGACTGCCTAGATCCACCATTAGATTCAAGAGAAACAAGGCTTCTTCTTTCAGGCTCCGATCAGAGTTGTGAGTGATCCCTGCTGCTAGTGATTCTTCAAATCTCTGATTGGTATGAAACCTTCTCTTATCTTATTATCTAATTTGCTTGAAGTTAACTATCCTAAGCCAGGAATTCCTCAATTTACGGGTCTTGTCTTTTAGTTATCTTGCATGATTTAGCCTGTGATAAGTTGATTCTTAGAATTGTTGAATATCTGCTAGTTCTTTACTTTGCTTTGATAAATTAGCCATCAAACCTAAATCTAAAATTCACAAAAAAATTAGTTTACTACTTTTACTGCATATTTAGCATTCTTAGAGTCATCCCGCATCAGCCTCCGATTTCCAATCCACCTATTCTTTCTTTCTATGCTGAGCAACTATTGCCTGGTCCCTGCTTATCTTGTCCCCAATGCCATCAGAATAATCTTTTACTTTGTTGTTTTCTATCTTTTCCATGGGACAGTTGCCCGTTTTTCTTTGTTCAGGGCTTTCTTTACCCTTACCGAGGAGGGGTGGTGGTCTATTTCTTCCTGATCGAGAGGCCTGAAATTTGAGCTCTCCTCTTCCATCAAGGGATGGAAGAGTAAGTATTTCTTTGCTTCATTAGAGGGGGTTGATTGGGTGTAGAGCGACCTGGATCATGCCCCAAACTGGGACTCTACGATCGAACTGGCTAATCGAGATATCTACGACTAGCTTCATGCTGACCAGGTCCCCTCCCTGGAGGTTCTGTTGTCAGAGCAGAACCTCTTTGAAGCTGGGGTCAGCCCAATTCAGTAGTTGGGTGAGTTTGGTTTGATCACTGTCTCTTGATGCCTCTTCTTTGATTTTATGAGCTCAGGGCTAACACTTCTTCTTGTGCAGGCATGAAGTTTGCCTTGGATGATCTCCTCTCCTTCTCCCGGGAGAGAGGTGTGTCGAAGGAGGCTGATGAGGCCCCCCAAAAAGGGCTCGTGTCGAGGGCGATGCGAGGATTGCTCTTGTCGCACTAGCCGAGCAGAGAAGGGCAATGCCCGACCCCTGGCAGAGCAGTAGGGTGGTGAGCCTGCTCCCGAGCTGAGCAGGAGGACTGTCGAGCCTACTTCGGAGGTGCCGAGGCAGGCCGACCCACTCCCGGCCCAAGAGCACGAGGTTGTAGTCTGGGCTAGATCCACTACGGTAGCTGTCACGATAGCATCCCCTCCTCTGGAGGTCATCGAGGTCGAGGAGGGGGGAGTACTGGAGAGATTTGAGCTAGTGGTGGTGGTGTCTAGAGCAACACTGATTTCCTAGAGCATCCTAGACACTTCTCTAGCTGGGACGGTCGATCATTTTGCATCGGTGGCGGGCAAAAGGGAGAGGGATTACCGCCGGGTTTCCTTCAAGCTGGCACCAAACATTTTCCTGGTTTGGGACCAGAAGCTTGCCGAGCGCATGATGGACTTCACCGTCCAGTCGTGCGATCGACGAGACAAGACTAAGAAGCTTCTCAGCGATGCCATCGTAAGCACCTTTGCCCAACTCTTCTCAGTAAGTTTTTCTTTATTTGGCCTCGCCTTGCCTTCTTTTCCTTAAATTCGGGACTACTGACACTTTCTTTGGTGTAGCTTGGTGCTGAGCTCCTCCTTTTCAGGGACTTTTGCCAAGCCTAGGCCAAGAGGGATAGGCTACATGGAGCGGAGCTCGAGTCCTTGAAGGAGGAGGTGAAGCGAAGGAAAAAGGATGCCTGGGAGGCTTCCATGAAGACCAAGGAGCTCCAAAGTGAGGTCACTAGAGCCGAGAGGTAGATCAAGGACCTCGAGGAGTATGCCTGGGAGAGAAACCGAACCAAGGGCAAGTCCGAAGAGCTTAGGGCCAAGGAGGTTAGACTGAAGGAGCTAGATGCGGAAGCCGCCAGGAAGAAGGGACAAGCCCAGTCCCTCCTGGTAGAGTTAGAGGCGGCGAAGGATCAAGCCGCTGCCACTAAGAAGAAGGTTGCCGCCATCGAGGAGAGGGCCGTAGATGCGGAGGAGAAGACTGCCATGGCAGTCAGCTCAGTAGAGGCCATGAAGAAGAAGGCCGCCGACACGGTTTAGCAGGCCGAGTCCACTAAGAAAGGGGCTGCCAAGATGGTGGCAAAATACAAGGCCCCCCAAGAGTTCAAGTTCGAATTCAAGGAGGCAGCGATGGACTCATTCCTCCTGGGCTTCATTTGCAAGTCCCAGGTGCAGGAGTTTGTCCCAGACAAACATGTCAGTCGGTTAAGGCTTCTGTGTTCGACGAACCTGGTTTTGTCTCTGACTCAAGCGAAGCGGACGAACCAGCTATTGTCGTTGGCCCAACTGTGCCGACGGAAGCAGCCGAAGCCGAAGCCTCACCACCGGAAGCTCTGTAAGGCGGCACCCCTTCCGAGCACCATGCCAGGAAGGTGCCGGTTGGATAGTTATAGGGGCCTTGTTATTTTTTTTTTCTTTTTCTTTCTGCTCTGGGCTACCCGGCCTGTCAGGGCCCGGAAATACTTGTAAGAAATTTCAGCAAGTAATGAGATTACTTCTTGACCATTCAGATCTGTGTCCTTTTCTTCCCTCTCCTTCTTTTCTTTTTTCTCTCCTCCTTTTTTTTTTGAACTCTATCATGCTAAAAAATGTAACGAAGTTAGAGAGAAATCCTTCAGCCTGCTGAGTTATCTCCACTTTGCTCATGAAGTGGATAAATGCTTCTAAATGCTTTTCTTGATAAGATCCTTTTGATCTCATAGGGATCAGCTTCAGTCATGCTAGAGAACTGGATTCCTGGCTTCAGTGCTGGGCTGATCAATCTTTGGTGCTGAAGAGCTGGGCCCCAGTCTTTGGTGCCGGGGAGCTAGGCTCTGGGCTGCAGTGCTGGAGAGCTGGGCTCCGGGCTTTGGTTCCAGAGAGCATGGGATCCGGGCTTAAGTGCTTGAGAGCTGGGCTCTAGGATTTGGTGTCGGAGAGCATGGGATCCGGGCTTAAGTGTCGAAGAGCGTGGGATCCGGGCTTGAGTGCCGGGGAGCTGGGCTTCGGGATTTGGTGTTGGAGAGCATGGGATCCGGGCTTTGGTGCTGGAGAGCATGGGATCCAGGCTTAAGTGCCGGGGAGCTGGGCTCCTGGCTTTAGTGCCGGAGGGCATGGGATCCGAGCTTGAGTGACAGAGAGTTAGGCTCCGGGCCTTAGTACCAGAGAGCTGGGCTCCAGGCTTGAGTGGTGGAGAGTTGGGCTCCAGGCCTTAGTGCTAGAGAGCTGGGCTCCAAGCTCTGGTGTTGGAGAGCAGGACTCCAAGCTTGAGTGTCGGAGAGCTGGGCTCCGGGCCTTGGTGCCGGAGAGCGGGACTCTGGGCTTGAGTGTCGGAGAGCTAGGCTCCGGGCCTTGGTGCCGGAAAGCTGGACTCTGGGCTTAAGTGCCAGAGAGTTGGGCTCCAGGCCTGAACGTCGGAGAGCTAGGCTCCGGGCTTGAGTGCCGGAGAGCTGGGCTCCGGGGCTTGAGTGCCAGAGAGCTGGGCTCCGGGCCTTGGTGCCGGAGAGTTGGACTCCGGGCTTGAGCGTGGCAGACCTTGGTCCTGGCAGCAATATCCCTGCAAAGCAAAAAAAGATTGCATAAAAAAGGATCTTTATTACTATTGGAAAGAGGCCTTACATTACTAATAGTATTTTCTCAAATTGTAGGCGTTCCACGTCCGTGAAAATCTAGCACCATCTAGACTCGCAAGATAGTAATCTCCATGTGGGAGATTTTCGACCACCTTATAGGGGCCTTCCCAGTTCGGCCAGAGCTTGCCACACTCTCGGGGTTGAGACGCTTCAGCTCGGCGCAGCACTAGGTCTCCAGGACGGAAGTCCTTCGATCTTACCCATGCATTATAGTATCGAGCTACACGCTCCCGGTAAGCCACCATTTGGAGTTGGGCCTTGTCCCTGGTTTCCTTGAGGAGGTCCAGGTTGAGAAGAAGGCACGCTGGATTCTCCGCTTCATCATACTACTGTATCCACAATATGAGAATGCCGAGTTTGACTGGAACAATAGCCTCCATGCTAAAAGTAAGGTTGAAAGGCGTTTCATTTATTGCCATCCTAGGCATCATGTGGTAGCCCAAAGAATGTTGGGGAGTTCTTCTGCCCACCTGCCTTAGGCCCAATCTAGCTTGGTTCTGAGCCCTTGGAGAATGGTTCGATTGGTCACCTCAGCTTCTCCATTGGTCGAAGGGTGAGCCATCGAGGTGAATCGATGCTGGATGCCGAGCTTGGCACAAAACTCTTTGAACTTCTGGTTGTCGAACTGTCGCCTATTATTGATGATGATGCTGTGGGGCAGCCCAAAGTAACAGATGATCGACTTCAAAAAGAACTAGCAGACCTTGGCTTCCATGATCCATGCCAGTGACTTTGCATCCACCTACTTGGTGAAGTAGTCGATGGCCACTATTAGGAACTTCCATTGCCCTGATACGGGGGGAAATGGACCAAGGATGTCCATTCCCCACTAGGCGAACGGCCATGGGATGGAGAGCTGAGAGAGCGGTGCCACCGGCTAATGCTGTATGTGGGCATGGCACTGGCATCAGTCACACCTCTTCACGAAGTTGGTGGCATCCTTCCTCATGGTCTCCCAGTAGTATCCTTGTCGGAGGGCCTTATATGCCAAAGTCCTCCCCCCGATGTGGTTTCCGTAGAGGCTTTCGTGTATCTCTTAGAGCACGTAGGTTGCCTTTGTGGGTCTCAAGCATCTCAAGAGTAGATAAGAGTAAGAATGGTGGTAGAGTTGTCCCTCTATGAGGATGAACCGTGAGGCCTTCTTCTTGATAAGGCTAGCCTCTGCTCGGTCTTCTGGTAGGGTGCCATCTGTAATGAACTTGATGTACCTATCCATCCAGCTCGGCTCCGGGGTGACTTGCTGCACCTCTGCGGGAGCTTTGTTGCTTGGACTTTTGAGGTACTCGATATGGGTGTACCCCAATGACGAGTCCGATAAGGTCGCAAGTCTTGACAGTGTATCGGCACGAGCATTCTCATCTCGGGGGATGTGAGAGATGCTGAAACATCAAAAACATGTCGCGCTTGAGCGGACCCGCTCCAAGTACTTCATCATCTGGGGATCTCTGGCCTCATACTCTTCGGAGACTTGTCCAGCCACCAATTGGGAGTCAATGAAGACCTTCAGGCTTCATACACCTAGCTCATGGGAGACCCTAAGGCCAACAAGGAGTGCCTCGTACTCCGCTTGATTATTTGTTGCGGCGAACTTGAAGCGGAGTGCACATTCAGCTACAACTCCATTTCTGTTGGCGAGGATGAGACCTGCACCGCATGCGCTCGGATTGGACGCGCCATCGACGTGGAGGATCTAGGATTCCTCCTCAGTTTTGGGCTTCTCTTAGTGCTCCTAAGTGATTTGCTTTGGCTCCTCAGTGAGCCCCATGCATTCGACCAGAAAGTTGGCGAGCACCTTGGCCTTTTGGGATGACCTCGGTTGGTACGTGATGTCGAACTCGCTGAGCTTGAGCACCCAGTTGGCCAAGCATCCAGATGTGTCGAGATGACTGAGCACAGCCCTCAGGGGTTGGTCCGTCAAGACTGTGATTGGATGCGCTTGGAAGTATTGCCTAAGATGTTGAGCAGACATGAAAAGTGCAAAAATGAGTTTTTTGAATTGGGTGTACCTGATCTCGGCATCTCGGAGGATCTTGCTGGTGTAGTACACTAGTTTCTAGCATCCAACCTGATCCGTGCAGATAAGGACTGAATTGATGGCTCCAGAGATGACTGCTAGGTACAGTAGGAGCTCCTCTTCCATCTCCAACCTGGAGAGCAGTGGAGGTGATGCCAGGAAATCCTTAAGCTCCTTGAAGGCCACCTTGCACTCCTCCATCCAAGTGAAGTCGTTCATCTTACACACCACCTTGAAGAAAAGAAGGCATCGATCTACCGACCTCGAGATGAACCGGCTTAGCATGGCTATCCGGTCCCATCAGGTGCTGGACCTGCTTCTTCGAGATTGGATGCTCCATGTCGATGATGGCCTGGACCTTCTCTGGGTTCGCCTCGATACCTCTTTGGAGTGCCATGAAACCAAGAAACTTCCCTGCTGTGACATCGAAAGCACACTTTTCTGGGTTCAGCTTCATCTTGTGCTCTCGGAGGTTGTGAAAGGCTTCCGCAAGGTCGATAACATGGTCTAACCTTGGTTTGTTCATAACGAGCATGTCTTCCACATAGACTTGCATGTCCCTACCAATCTGGTCCTTGAAGACCCAATTAACTAGCTGCTGGTATGTGGTGCCAGCATTCTTCAAGCCGTACGGCATCATTCGATAGTAGTATATTCCTCAGTCGGTGACAAAAGCAGTGTGCTCCTCATCCTCAGGGTGCATCTGGGTTTGGTTGTATCCGGAGAATAATCCATAAAGGAGAGCAGGCGGTGCCCTAAAGTGGCATCCACTAACTGGTCGATCTTCAACAGAGGGAAGCTGTCCTTCGGGTAGGCTCGATTGAGGTCGGCGTAGTCTACACAGATCCTCCACTTCTCATTATTCTTTTTCACCATAACCACGTTCGCTAGCCAGCTCGGATATTGCACCTCCCGAACAAAGCCTGTTGCGAGGAGTTTATCCACCTCCTCGTTGATCATCCTTTGCCTCTCCGTGAAAAACTTTTCTTCTTCTGCTTGACAGGATGGTACTTCGGGTCGATACTCAGCTTATGGGTTATGATCTCTGGTGGGATCCCGGGCATGTCAGCCACCGTCCAAGCGAACACATCGGCGTTCGCCCGGAGGAACTCCAGCAGGTGGTCTCGCTCATCATCTTGTAGTTGCACCCCTATTTGCACCATCTTCACTGGGTTGGTCCCGAGAGGATACGACAGTAGGCGCTCGACTAGGCCACCTCTAGGGTCCTGCACCCTTTGGTCGAGGTTATCGATGCTGGGGTCATCCTTAGTGGCCTTGGCCCCGGGGACGGTTTGGAGACAATGCTGAATTGGTTGAGATGCCCCCACATCTCCCCTACACCGTAGGGAGTTGGAAATTGCAAAACATCCGCTTTGTGGAAATGACCGCATTAAGCAGGTTAAGCCCAGGTCAGCCAAGGATCACGTTATAGGCATAGAGAAGCCTTACAACTATGAAGTTCATCATTATGATACTCTGCCGAGGTGGTGTCCTGGTAGTAACAGGGAGAGTAATCTCCCCCTCGACCCCTACAGAGTCACCTATGAAACCGATAAGGGGTGTGCACACAGGTCTGAGTAGAGCAGAGGATAGGTTCATCTTGGAGAAAGCATCATAAAAAAGCACATCGGTGGAGCTTCCACTATCAACCATGATCCATTTTATAGGATGTTTTGTGATCGTCATCTCGACGACTATGGCATTGTTGTTTACATTCTTATTTTCACCCCCCCTTTCCCTCATAAATGAAAGTACATTCTCAGAATCCTCCCCACCTCGGGCCTTCTTGGAAGCGTGCTCGACTCCCTAGCATATCATCCCCACCAGCTTTTCGATAGGGCGATTATTGACTGTAGGGACCGGAGGGAGTGCGATAAGCGCTTGAGGTTCTGTTGGGGGTCTGCCCCCCATGAACCTTCTGAGGTAGCCTCTCTTTATGAGCTCTTCAATTTCTCTCTTGAGGTTGTGGCACTCCTTGGTATCGTGGTCGTGGTCATGATGGAACTAGCAATATTTCGTTCGGTCACAACCATTGGATGGCTTCAGTGGAGGTGGGTGCCTCAAATAGTGCTCACCCTCGATCTCCATAAGGTTCTTTGCCCTTGGGGCGAGGAGAGGAGTGAAGTTCTCTTCCAGGATGGGGTCTCTTCTCAGCTTCGGCTTCTGGCAGAAGCTCGGTATAGCTGGCCCAGGCTTCTACATCCCGAAAGTCTCCCTGAGAACTGGCTTCTTCAAAGGCCTACCATCTAGCTCCCTCCTCGTGCGATTCATCTCCTCGGTGTGGATGTACTTTTAGACTCAGAGGAGGAGCTCGGAGTAAGTTTTGTGGGGTTTCTTGTCAAAAGAGTAGGTTAGGCGAGAAGTCCTGAGCCCTCTCTTCAGTGCCAGCATAGCGATTGGCTCATTAAGATTGTAGATCTCCAGCGTGTCAACCTTCAAATGGGTCACGTAGTCCCGTAGGAGCTCGTGGTCCTGTTGCCTGATGGAGAAGAGGCTGTTCGCCTCTCATGGCACCTTCCGATAGGCATCGAAGTGAGCCACGAACTTTCTCTCTAGCTGAGCGAAGCAGCTGATGCTCTCTGCCTCTAAGCGGGTGAACCACACTCGAGCTACTTTTTGGATAGTAGTTGGAAAGGTGATGCAGAGGAGAGTGTTGGTCACCCCCTGGACTCTCATGAGGGCCTTGTAACTCTCAAGATGATCCAAAGGGTCGATGGTCCCATCGTAGGGATCCACCTGCGGAATGCAGAACCGGCTCCTCTTGGACATCTCGGGAGAAAGGGGGATGGGCATCTAGCCCACCGGCTCGCTAGCGGAGCCCTGCATATTTGCAAACTGGTAGGTAAGCTCCACCAGCTTGTGCTTCTACTCTAAGTGCTTCTCTGCCATGCACCGATGGCCTCGTCGATAAAACCTTCCATGGAGGTCGAAGGAGATGGAGAAGGTGACATGAGGTGGTGTCCATGACAGGGGATCTTGCTTTTTCGACCCTGGTGGGCCCTAGCTATTACCCGCTCGATGGTCAGGGACCAGCTCACCTAATCGACAGATCCATCCCATTGTCTCTTGGCCGGGATCTGGTGGCTACCCCGGTGGTCAGTGGTAGCCCGTGGCTGTGAAGGCCTTGCTTGGAAGGAACACAGGCCATCATGGGGTGCTACGGCATGGGCCGTGGAATACCCAAGCTGCTAGTGCATAGCCAAGGATTGGTGCTGGTGCTGGAGCTGGTGCACTGCCGTATTGAGGATCTGCATCTACTAGGCGAGTGCGGTCAGCTGAGTGTCCACCGGAGGTGGTTGAGCTAGAGCAGGGAGCTCCCCTTCTGGACTGTGCGGGTCCCCACAGGAAGGGGGATCCCTTGCACGGCTGGTGGAGACTTCTCTCGCTCACGTCATCACCATCCTCCCGATGAGCTATTTGTAAGGGGACTGGGTTGGATCAAAGTGCATCCTATCATCCCCCTTCCTGGCATGCCAATCTGTTGCTGCCAAGATCGTCGTGGCCTGTAGCTGATGCCGAGCTCAGAATGTGCTCCTGTCGCTCGGGATCCTACTCGGATGCCCAAACCTACAAAATAGAGTTAGTAACCCAGGCTGGGGATTCTGGCGGGGGCACTTCAATGGTCAATTCAGTAACAATCCAGGGGAATAGATCCTCCTGGTCGAGCCCCGAGTGTGGACTCCATGCTAGGAGGAGAATATAATGCACTGGAAGAGTGTAAAGGAGTTGAGCGTGGAGCAGGAGAAGTGCTGGCTGAGGAGCTGAGGTGGTTGTGTCTGTCAAGACCTTTCCCGTAGGTCTCCGATAGCCTAAAACTCTCAAACTGCTTTTTTTGTGCTCTCCTGCATGCTTGGCCCTTCTCTTCTCCACTTAATTGTGTTTTTTCTTACTTACCTCCCTCCTGGAACTATGAGGAGTTATTTTATTCCATTAGAGGACCGCTCGGTACTTGCCTTGGGATCCTTGCACCATTTGCTAGCGCATACGGCATCGCCTGGTGCCGTGTTCGGGATGCCTTTCCCCATTTATGAAAGGGAATGGTACCGCGTGCACTGACATTCCTTCTAGTCTCTTTACATCTGGAAACATGGTAGTGCCTCGAACAGTGGGCTGCCACCTTCTGGATCTGGATCTGCTGGTTGACTTCCTCTTTCGGGTGGTACAGACGATCGGTGGAGAGCGCGGTGTCTCTATTAGGGAGCCCCTCCCTTATTGGTGTAAGTGGTAGCTAGGGCATTCATTGCGGACTGGCGGGAGCCCCTTCGTGGTGCTCGGGCGGTTTGCCACCATCGGGGGGAGGTGACAACATCCTTCGGTCATTGGCGCCTTCATCCAAGGTGGGGACCGACCTGGAGAGGTGGAGCTCGACTTTGGCCTTGGCATCTCAACCCGAAGGGAGCATGGCTGGGCCAAGGAGGGTGGAGCTCGACTTCGGCCTCGGCATCTTGACCCGAAGGGAGCACGGTCGGACGAAGGAGGGTGGAGCTCGACTTCGGCCTAGGCATCTCGACTCGAAGGGAACACGGTCGGGCGAAAGAGGGTGGAGCTCGACTTTGGCCTCGACATCTCAACTCGAAGGGAGCGCGGCCAGGTGAAGGAGGGTGGAGCTCGACTTCGGCCTTGATATCTTGACCCGAAGGGAGCACGACCGGCCGAAGGAGGGTGGAGCTCGGCTTCGGCCTCGGTGTCTCATCCCGAAGGGAGCGCGGCTGGGCAGAGCTCGACTTTGGCCTCAGCATCTCAACCCGAAGGGAGCGCGGTCAAGTAAAGGAGGGCGGAGTTCGACTTCGACCTCGACATCTCGACCCGAAAGAAGCACGGCCGGGCAAAGGAGTCTGAGGTGAGATGTTCGATGTGGTGGCTTTCTCCGATGTGGCACCCGACATGAATCACACGTCAGCAGTCCTGCCACATCAATGTTAATCAATCATGACTGGTTATCAGGTGCCCAAGGACCAATTGATCATGCACCCCTCTATGAGATGCTGGGAGGTTTCTTGATTTGGAACATGTCTTCTCTTAATGTATCACAATGAATTAAATCCTTTAAATTATTAGGTCCATTAAAAGACAAAGTTATTGGATAACCTAGTCTTTGCCTCCCATTAAGTGGATGGTAATGAGTCCATTAGTTGGGTGATCATCGACAGATCTAAAGATCAGGTGGTCATCAGGCTAGTGGAATTGCCATTTATAATATGATGGCTTAGTGAGACTATCTTAACAAGTGGTCAAGTTAGCTGGCCAAAGTCGAGCTTGATCATTCATTGTTAGAAGCATTGAATTCAGTCATGTTAATGGTTGGACCTAACTAGGACCTTCAATTGGAGGCCTAAAGGCCGATTGATTGGCACCCTAGGGCAAAAATTATTTACTAGAAATTGCTTCGAGAAGTAATTGGTTGTGAACCTACCTTTAGATGCACATGGGTTGGCTGGCCAAAGTCGAGCTCATGTGTAATCTATTGGATTCTAGTACCCGCTAAGGAATAAGTGTTATTCTTCGAATTAGAGTGTAGAGGCTACCAGTCTGTACAAAATAGTGGAATAAACCTTTAGACTAAAGTCCATGTCTTTAGGATGTTAATAATTCATATACACTAATATTTTTTTTCCTTTTAGATTATGTCTACTAGTCTGTTGCTTCAGTCATTGCTTGATAATGACAAACTTATGGGTCCCAACTTCAATAGCTGGTATCGAAGACTCAGAATAGTTCTAGAGCATGAAAGGATCCTATATGTGATATTAGATCCTGCACCTGAGGAACCTGCTACCAATGCCCGTACTGTAGTCAGGGATACTTATTAGAAGTGGCTCTCTGACTACACTGTGGTGCAATATATTATGTTGGCAGTGATGAATGTTGAGTTCAGTCACAGGTTCGAGGAAGCCTAGCTAGAGGAGATCCTTCAAAAGTTGAAGGAGTCTTTTGGCACACCTGATGATGTTGAGTGGTACATAATTTCCTTTGCCATTTTTAGCATTTGGATGCATGATGGAGCAACAGTCACTGATCATGTACTGTACATGATCGAGTTGATTGAGCATTTGGGCAAGCTCAGATTTTTCTTGCATGAGCAGTTAGGGAAAGATGCGATTTTGAATTTCTTGCCTCCCTCCTACTTGGACTTTCTCAATCACTACAGATTGAATAGGCCTGTAGTAAACTACCATGGTTTGTTGGGTTTACTACAGACCAACGAGAAAGATCATCAACTTAATAAAAGGTTGGTGAACCTAGTGGAAGGCAGTGCAGCAGGATGCCATCTCTTTGGAAAAGGAAAAAAGAAAAAGAATACATCAAGAAGGTGCAAAGTACTGGACCTAGTCAAACAAGGAAGAAGGCTGATCAGAGTAAGGCAGAGTGCTTCTATTGCAAGAAGCAGGGTCATTGGAGGAGGAACTATCCTGCCTACCTTGCTACTCTTGACCCGAGTAGGTCGAAGAAGAAAAAGTAGCAAGCTGTTGCTGCACAAGGTAATTATATGATAAGACCTTATAATTTCTCTATATGTGATACTACTAATTGGATATTGGATATTGTAAGTCCTATTCATATTTGCAATTCTTTGCAAGGGCTTCAAGTTAGTAGGAGATTCAAGGATGGTGAGAAATTCTTGAACGTGGGAAATGGAAGCTAAGTTCTAGTTCTGGCATTAGGAATTATCAAGCTAATTTTTGAGTCTTTTAATGTCATTTTTTATGATTGTCATTACTGTCCATCTTTTCTTATGAATGTCATTTCTGTAGGCTAGTTGGCAAATGGAAATTATGAATTTTCAATAAAGAATGATATTTTTTCTATCATTGTGAATGGTGTGAAACTTATGGATGGGTGTTTAAGTAATAACATATACTTACTATCATGACCTGTTACAGTAATGACCGCTTCTTGCAAACATCTCAGGATAGATAATGTCAGTGATACTTATCTCTGGCACTATAGGCTAGGTCATATTAACAAAAACATGATGAATAAGTTAGTTGGAGAAGGTTTCCTAAATATCAGTGATTGTGAATCATTACTAACCTGTGAATCTTGTCTTCTTGGTAAAATGACCAAGTCACCTTTTACTGGAAAAGGTGAGCGAGCCAATGATATTCTTGTCTGGTACATACTGATGTATGTAGACCAATGAAGATCAATGCCAAGGGTGGGTATAACTATTTCATTATATTTACAAACGACCTATCTAGATATGGTTATGTCTTCTTAATAAGACAAATCTGAGTCATTTGAAATGTTCAAACGATATCATAATGAAGTAGAAAAATAATCTGGGAAGTTTATTAAAACCCTTCGATCAGATTGAGATGGTGAGTATCTTTCTAGTGAGTTTCTGACTTATCTTGAGGAGAATGGAATTTTTTCTCAATGGACTCCTCCAGGGATACCTCAGTTAAATGGAGTGTCTGAAAGGAGGAATCACATTCTATTAGATATGGTCCATTCCATGATGAGCTTGGCCACTCTACCTATATCCTTTTGGGGATATGCTCTTGAGTCAGCATGTTATCTTCTAAAAAGGATTCCTAGTAAATCCATTGACAAAACTCCCTATGAGATATGGACTGGGCGTAAGCCAACACTTTCACATCTTCAGAATTGTGGGTGTCCAGCTTATGTCAAACATTTTTAGATGGATAAACTTGGACCTAGGTCTAATAGGTGCCTCTTTGTTAGGTATCCAAAGGAGTCTAAAGGATATTTCTTCTATCTACGTAAAGAACATAGTGTGTTCGTCAGTCTTAGGGCTACCTTTATGGAAAGGGAGTACTTTATTAAGGGCACTCGAGCTGCTAAGGTTGAACTTGGAGAAGTTCAACAGGTAAATAAAATAGCACATTCTAGGACTGCTATAGAGCCAGATTTGATAAGATCTGAGCCTATTATGCAACCATTAAGGAGATCCGGTAGAGTACCATGTCAGCCGAATAGATACTATGGTTTTCTGGTCCAAGACAGTGATCCTATTGAGCTAAATGAGAATAATAAGGATCTGATCACCTATATGGATGCAATGCCATATAAAATCCGAAATGGAGTCCATGGAAATCAACAATGTGTGGACATTTGTTGATCCACCTGAAGGGATAAAATCCATTGGGTGCAAATGGATCTTCAAGAGGAAGAGGGGCGTAGACGAGTAGGTGGAGACCTATAAAGCCCATCTGGTTATCAAGGAATATTGGTAATGTTATGGTATAGACTATGATGAGACATTTTCCCCTGTGGCAATACTCAAGTCTATTCGGATTATGCTTACTCTGGCAGCATATCTAGACTATAAAATCTGGCAAATGGATGTTTGAACAGCTTTCCTAAATGACGAGCTGGAAGAGAAGGTGTACATGATGTAACCTGAAAGGTTCACATCCATAGATGAGTCTATGGTGTGCAAGCTGCAGAGGTCCATTTCTGGACTGAAGCAGGCATCTTGGAGTTGGAACATGCATTTTGATAAATGTATCAAGAGGTATGGCTTTGTTAGGAATGGAGAAGAACCTACATATATAAATGGGCTAATGGTTCTATAGTTGTATTTCTTGTTTTGTATGTAGATGACATTCTCTTGATTGGGAATGACATTCTTGCATTACAGGAAATAAAGGTGTGGTTGTCATCTCAATTTTCTATGAAGGACTTGGATGAAGCTTCCTACACACTTGGTATAAAAATCTATAGAGATAGATCTAGGAAGCTTTTGGGATTGTCTCAATCTACGTACATAGACACTGTATTAAAAAAGTTCAAAATGGAAAATTCCAAGAAAGGCTATCTTCCGAAAGGCCATGGAATTACTCTTTCTAGTGCAGACACCAGGACCAGAAAAAAAAATGACAGGTCAATTCCATATCCCTGTGGATCACCTGTGACTAAGCCCTAAACCCCAATTCAATCAAAACCTGTATATATATAAACCCTATTTATCCAGTTGAGTCAAACCCTATTTACCTAGTTGAGTCGAAATTTAATTTTTGCTTTGTGAGATTATGCCTTTTGATCAATTTGATCAAGTTGGGTTTAGAATTAGCCCTTTTAATTATTTAGTTGATTGAGTCATGTAATTAGTTATTTCAATTGAATCCTATAATACAAGAGGGGACCATTTCAAGACACCATATGCCAATTCAAGACACCATGTGCCAAATCAAGACAACATATGCACCAAGACACCATGTGCCAACCCAATTCAAGACATCCAACCAATTCTTGGCTCCACACCATCACACGCTATGTCACCATGCACCACATCACCACTACCTTGGACGCCCATGCCACATCACCTTGGATGGCCAATTCTATGTCAAAGAAGGTTGTCTTTTATTTTCATCAAGATATCAAGACATCAAGACATCGGGACATTGGGACATTTAGACATCATTTGAAATTCAAGTTTATCCAAAAGAGGGTGCCCACAAATTTTTTTCTCCATGATGTCCACATCCAAGTTGTCACCAATTTTAAGAGGAGTAAAAAGGAAGGACTCTACATTTCTCATATCATTTGTCACCCACATAAGGAGCGTCTCATTTTTATCCATTCCTTGACACAAAGAAGTTTGGATTCAAGGGGCGCCCATCATGAAAGAGTCCTACTTCAAGGGGACTCCTAGTCTCATCTCATTTTGTCACCCAATTTGAAGTCGCCTCTCATTCTTTTCTGTCACCCAATATCATGAATCAAGGGAGCGCCAATCTACTTCAAGGAGTCCATGGAAAATGGGAGTCCAATCTTATCTATCTACTTCAAAGGAGTCCAAAGAAAATATGAGTCCAACCTTATCTATCTCGTATTTAAAACATCTTTATCTACCTTTCAAAAGCAAGGAGCCCAAAGGGAAATAAAGACAAGAAGGAGGAGAATTACCACCCATCCACTTCTCATTTGGAATTCATGTTGTCGCACATTTAAAACTCAAGAGGAGCGCCTTATTCTTGTCACCCAAAGGAATGAAGTTTATTAAGAGTTGTCACCCAACCTATGAAGTCAACCACTTGATGAAGTCCAAGAGGAAATCAAGACCAAGAGTCCAAGATGCCAAGAGGAATTCAAGAGAGTTTGCTATCCAAGGGAAGCCAATTCATGGAGTTTCTTGCTCTTTCAACAAGAACTCAACACTTTGTAATCCTTACAATTCTAGTTTGTGGTCTATAAATACCACCTTCAACCCCTTTGTATTTATTGATTATTCTATGAAATAAAGTGAGTGATTCCCTAATTTACCTTTGTACTTCGGAGCATCGAGGGGTGTGAGGTCCTAGTTATCCATCTACCCAACCATCCTTCAGAAACCCTATCCGCCACCTTCAAGCTTCGTTCTTGCCTTTTCTTTCCTCCAATCTTCTTCTTGCTTCCACGCCTTCCTAACTTGACTTTTTTTTGTGAGTGTTTCAGGTGATCAAGATCTAAAGTAAAGGTTCTCCTTGCTTTGGAGCCAAGTTTGTTGCAGATCGAGCTTGAAGAATGAGAGAGCCTTGAGTCCTACCGTGAAATCCTAGAGTGCTGAACCAGATCCACTTCAAGAGTAAATTATCGTTGATAATTCTAAACTTTTCCTTTCTCTTTAGTTCTGATTTGTTGAAAATAGGAACCCTAGTTTATGGTGATTTCTTAATCACCAAGTCCTGTTTCTTAGTCTACTTTATCTGATTTACATTGCGGGTTGCGTAGCTAGTTAACTAGTCAAGTTCTATTGATTGCTTTGAGTCTCTTTCCTGATAATTCCAAAAATTAATTACTGTTTAATCTCAGATAATTAAATTTAGAATCAATATATTTGCTTTGCATCTTCCCGTCCTGCATCAACTTTGGTATCAGAGCATGTTAAACTAGGATTTAATTACTACTTGCTGAAATTTCTGCATACCTAGTTTTAGGCTAAAATTAAATTGTATAAAATCTACATAAAAAATATAAAAAATAATTTAAATTGCACAAAACCTACATAAAAAAATATTAAAAAAATTATTAATTTTTTTTTTGTTAATCCTCTATTAATCTGCCATCTAAACATAGAAAAAATTTTTATTTTTTGCTATTTCTATTTTATTTTCATCATGCATATTAGGGTTTCATCTTGTGTGCATACATTGTTAACCTAATCTAAGGGTACTTTACTATCTCAGATCAGGGCAGGATTTCATCACCTGTCCTGGGCCCAAAACAATGACCTTGCATCGAACCTAAGCCTAATTAAAATTAATTAGAAACCTAAAGCAGTTAGGGATACCAACAAGGTCGATTTCCAAGTATTGTATGAAAGCTAATGCACCCAATCCTTTGATTATCTCCTGAATATGGCATCTAAGGCTAGAGGTTCGGAGTCAAATGTCCTAAGCAGACTCGTAGTTTTTAATTAGGACCCTGAGAGAGAAGGGGGATCCTCCAACGACCCCACCTCTTACCTGGCCAGTGGACAGGTAATTGCTGAATTGTTATAAATTAAGCTGATCCATTCTACTTGAGCTCTATGTCTATGAGACCCTAGTTCGATTTTGTGTGATTGCATTGCATGGCTACTAGATTAAGAACTCCATAGCAGTAGTCTCACCCAAACCCAACCTAGCTTGACCATGGAGTCTAACCTTGAAATCTTTTTGAGGTCCATGACTGAACAATGTACCCAAATGAACCATAGGTTTGACCGACTAGATGAATGGTTAGGAACCCTAGAGAGAACCCCTGTGACCTGTACTAAGCCTAAACTTGAGACCTCATGTCCTACACCTCCTAACCCTTGGAGAGCTCACACCCTGACCAATTATGGGATCTTAGTTCGAGGAGACCCAATTATGATTCCATAGACCAGGATGAGAGAGCCACTAGAAACTTTAGGGTAGAAGCACCTACATTTGGTGGTGATCTTGATCTTGAAGATTATATTGATTTGGAAGAATGTATGGATCTTATTTTGAGAGGGAACTAGTGTCCGAGGAAAGAAAGTTTAAGTTTTCTAAGCTTAAGTTAGTTCACCAGGCTAGAATTTACTGGGATGATGTTGAAAGAATGATCAGACGAAGAAGAGACATACCCATAACTACCTGGAGCGACATAAAACTTAAACTTAGGAAAAAGTACCTACCCAGATCATATGAACCTAGCCCTAAACCTAGATCCTACGAACCCAGATTCTTTGTACCCATGTCCTATGAGCCCAGGTCCTATAAGCCTAGATCCTATGAACCCATATCCTATGTATCCATGTCCTATGAGCCCAAGAGACCCATAATCCATAGATCTGAATCCATGTCCTATGGGACCAAGGAACCCATAATCCTTAGGTATCAACCTAGTGCTAGTCAGGTTCCCCTTAGTTGACCAGAATCCATTAGGGTTAGTTCCCCTTATCAAAAATCAGGATCTAGTCAAGTCCACCCGAGTCAACCCAATTCTCACTCGAGCCGAGTCAACCCTAACCCGAGCTGACTCAACCCTAATCCGAGCCGACCTACTCCTACTAACCTATTGGTTCATAAGGATAACATTGAAGAAGAAGTGTTTGAAGTAGGAATAGACCTAATAGAAAAATATGAAGGAGAAGAGGAGATACCTATGGCTGACCTAGAATTAGCTAACCCTGACCATACCTAGACTAAAGCAAACCCAAAGTTAGTTGACCCTGACCATACCTAGATTGAAGCTATAGTAGAAGAACAGTTAGAGGAAGAGAACCATGATACTACAACCACAACTCTACTTGAGGAAACTCTAGAAGGGAACCCAATTGTAGAACCTAGTCCTGAAATTCAAGAACCAAAGGAAATTAGTGAGGACTTGGCTTATTTAATCCAGTACCCTTAGGATGAATCCCCTCCTATAGTTTCCATTGAAGATCTCTTCCCTGAAATTAATGACCCATCCTTCCATAAGGCAGACCTTTTATTATCTGTTGACTTAACTAAATGTCCAAACTTTAAGGTCATCCTTATTGATCTAGAACCATTCCAGGAATCCACTTCATACTTCCTACCCTATCATTAGGTTCCTAATGCCTTTAGAGCCATTCGATTACATTTTATTGAGGTTATTAGGTTGCATAAGTCCATTGAGCTTGTTAGGTTTACATCCTATTTCTAAAAAACCCTATGGCATCTATTAAGAGTTCATGTTAAGTTTTCATCTGCATGTCACCCATCGACTAAGGGTCAAGCACAGAATTGAAATTAAGGACTTAATAAATTTCCTTCACTAGGAATGCATGGTTGAGTCTATTAGGCATTTGATCAGAGTCATATGCACAACATATTCAAGAGTTCCATAAGAAAATAAGTAAAAAAATCAAGAAAAGCAATGACACATATAAACAATGGCTGATTCAAGAAAAAGACTCAAAGAATTTGATGGAGACTTTGTCATGATCAGGCTTCGACCTGAATGGTTCCCTCCTATAACCATGAAGAAGTTACACGCCCGTAGTGCTAGACCATACAAAATAATTAAAAAAATTGGATCTAATGCCTATGTGCTTGAGTTACCACCTGAGCCAGGTATTACTTTTACTTTCAACGTTTCAGACCTCGTAGAGTATAGGGAGCCAACGATGATACCTAGTGAGCCTTTTGGACCTGATCCCATCCTTGAGAGTGAACCAACCCATGAGTGTCCACCAGCCAAAATACCAGAACGAAGAGACAGGATTGAGCGGATCTTGGATGACAAGATTATCGCTACTCAGAGCAAAGATTATCAACGATATCTAGTTCGTTGGCAAGGATGACCCGAGATTGAAGATTCTTGGATCACTAGAAAGGATTTGCAAAAGATTAATCCCGACTTACTAGAACATTATCAAAGCAGAGTTGACCTATACTCGATAGGGTCGAGTTCCTCCCACCTGGAAAGAATTGGTGCAGACAAGAGGGCCAGAAAAAAAATGACAGATCAATTCCACATCCCTGTGGATCACCTGTGACTAAGACCTATATCCCAATTCAATCAAAACCTGTATATATATATATAAACCCTATTTACCTGGTTGAGTCAAACCCTATTTACCCAGTTGAGTCGATATTTAATTTTTGCTTTGTGAGATTATGCCTTTTGATCAATTTGATCAAGTTGGGTTTAGAATTAGCCCTTTTAATTATTTAGTTAATTGAGTCATGTAATTAGTTATTTCAATTAAGTCCTATAATAAAAGAGGGGACTAATTCAAGACACCATGTGCCAAATCAAGACACCATGTGCCAAATCAAGATACCATGTGCCAAATCAAGACACCATGTGCCAACCTAATTCAAGACATCCAACGAATTCTTAGCGCCACACCATCACATGCTATGTCACCATGCACCACATCACCACTACCTTGGATGACCATGCCACATCACCTTGGATGGCCAATTCTATGTCAAAGAAGGTTCTCTTTTATTTTCATCAAGACATCAAGACATCGGGACATCGGGACATTGGGACATCAGGACATTTAGACAACATTTAAAATTCAAGTTTATCTAAAAGTGGGCGCCCACAAATTTTTTTCTCCATGATGCCCACATCCAAGTTGTTGCCAATTTTAAGAAGAGTAAAAAGGAAGGACTCTACATTTCTCATATCATTGTCGCCCACATAAGGAGCACCTCATTTTTATCCATTCCTTGATGTAAAGAAGTTTGGATTCAAGGGGCGCCTAACAGGAAAGAGTCCTACTTCAAGGGACTCCTAGTCTCATCTCATTTTGTCACCCAATTTGAATATGCCTCTCATTCTTTTTTGTCACCCAATATCATGAATCAAGGGAGTGCCAATCTACTTCAAGGGGTCCATGGAAAATGGGAGTCCAATCTTATCTATCTACTTCAAAGGAGTCCAAAGAAAAAAATGAGTCCAACCTTATCTATCAACCTTATCTATCTTGTATTTAAAACATCTTTATCTACCTTTCAAAAGCAAGAAGGAGTCCAAAGGGAAATAACACCAAGAAGGAGGAGAATTATCACCCATCCACTTCTTATTTTGAATTCATGTTGTCGCAAATTTAAAATCTAAGAGGAGCGCCTCATTCTTGTCGCCCAAAGGAAAGAAGTTTATCAAGAGTTGTCACCCAACCTATGAAGTCAACCACTTGATGAAGTCCAAGAGGAAATCAAGACCAAGAATCCAAGATGCCAAGAGGGATACAAGAGAGTTTGCTACCCAAGGGAAGCCAATTCATGGAGTTTCTTGCTCTTCCAACAAGAACTCAACACTTTGTAACCCTTACAATTCTAGTTTATGGTCTATAAATACCACCTTCAACCCCTTTGTATTCATTGATTCTTCTATGAAATAGAGTGAGAGCATTCCCTAATTTGCCTTTGTTCTTTGGAGCATCGAGGGGTGTGAGGCTTTAGTTATCCATCTACCCAACCATCCATCAGAAACCCTATCCACCACCTTCAAGCTTCGTTCTTCCCTTTTCCTTCCTCCAATCTTCTTCTTCCTTCCATGCCTTCCTAACTTGACTTTTTTTTGTGAGTGTTTTAGGTGATTAAGAACTAAAATAAAGGTTCTCCTTGCTTTGGAATCGAGTTTGTTGTAGATCGAAGCCCGAAGAATGAGAGTCTTAAAGTCCAGTCGTGAAATCCTAGGGTGCTAAACCAGATCCACTTCAAGAGTAAATTGTCATTGGTAATTCTAAACTTTTCCTTTCTCTTTAGTTTTGATTTGTTGAAAATAGGAATCCTAGTTTACTATGAGTTTTTAATCACCAAGTCCTATTTCTTAGTCTACTTTATCTGATTTACATTGCAGGTTGCATAGCTAGTTAACCAGTCGAGTTCTATTAATTACTTTGAGTCTCTTTCTTGATAATTCTAGAAATTAATTACTGTTTAATCTTAAATAATTAAATTTAGAATAAGTAGATTAGCTTTGCATCATCTCGTCCGTATCACTTTCCAAGAAAGATTGTATGATAACTCCTGAGGAGAGAGAGCATATGCGTAAGATTCCATATGCTTCGATAGTGTGTTCTATTATGTACACCATGACATGTACTAGACCAGACATGGCATACTCACTAGGGATAGTGAGTAGATACCAATCTAACCTAGGTGTGGTACATTGGAAGGTAGTAAAGACTATCCTTCAGTATTTGCAAAATACTAAAGACCAATGGCTAATTAATGGAGAACCTGACTTAAAACTTGTGGGGTATACTGATTCTAGTTTTTAGTCAGATAGAGATGATAGCAAGAGTGTATCCAGATTTGTGTTTACCCTAAATGAAGGAGCCATCTATTGGAAAAGCACCAAGCAGCATACAGTGGCGACTAAGTATGCAAAGCGAAGTACATTACAACATCTGATGCCGCAAAGGAGGCTGTGTGGTTATGGAAGTTCCTAGGTGAGCTGGGAGTGGCACCTTTCCTAGATGGTCATGTTTTGGTGTACTGTGATAGCATTGGAGCCATTGCTCAAGCCAAAGAGCCAAAGTCTCATCATCGTACTGAGCACATTCTGTGTCGCTACCTTGTACGAGAGATCATGGAAGAAGTAACTTCGAACTTATGAAGATCAATGGAAAGGAGAATTTGGTCGACCCCTTCACTAAAGCCAATGGAGTTCAAGAGTTGAACGATTGTAAATGGAAGATGGGAATATGATTATGTTCTGATTGGCTTTAGTCCAAGTGGGAGTTGTTGAAAAATATGTTCTAAAGCCAATCATCTAGCTTGTAGACGGTTGAGCTATTGTTATAATTGTATATGAATTATATTGAATAAAATATTTATTCTGGTTGTTCATCACATTTTACATCTTCCTGTAATAAACTCTTGTGTGATGAAGTCCTTAGGACTACTTTGATGTGATATAGAGAGGATATATCATCTAGTTCTTAAATTAGTCTGCGACCAAATAATACATTATCACAGGACGATAGTGTATCAAGTATAGGTCATTGTATGTCATAGTCATTAGTTATCCTCTTAACCAAGGAGTGTAGAGACACTAGTATAGCATGTAGGTGTTGTGTATGACACTTCACTGGATGTGACCCATATGTAGAACATTTTTTCTACCAAAGAGTAGTTCGCATTAGGCTATGGATATAAGTATTCTTCTGACTTGAGATCACCATGGTAGCTTGCAAGCAACTCACTGTGCTTAGGTACCGGACTACTCAGATTTCTAATCCGATGATGAAAGGTTGCTAGGTACAGTCAAGTACTTGTATAACAGTGGTTGGATCAAGATGGGATTAACCTCTCCGAAAGAGTTTGGAGTGAATGACCTATTATGTCTCAACTGAGTAAAACCTTGGCCAGGGTAGTGCTTGTAAGCAGTTATAAGGATTTTGAGTTTGAGACATATTATGATGGACTATTCTAGGGTTGAGTAGTTAAACCCTAAGTCATCCAGAGCATTCAGGGTTAAAGGAATGTGTTATATGATTATCATATCCATTTGGTTCTTGATAGTTGCTCTGCAACCTTCGACCTATCCGGATGCTAGGTGTTATTACTAGATGGCGACTTTGGTTGGTACTGCAAGTGTTCCAGTACTACCGACTTAGTGTTCAAACTTATGGGGTCACACACCATAGGGGTTTTTCATTGATGTAATTGCTATTGAATGATTGGGAATCATGTTGGACTCTTTGGACAATTTGAATGTCCATCTACATTTCAGAGTCGACTAGAATCATGAGTCAACTCAGTTGTAGGGATTTGATGATTTATCAAGTGTTGACACATCATGATACAAATATTATGACAAAGGTTTTAATTACTAAATGTTGGTGATTATATGGAGGGGAATGGTAATGTGATTCTTGATTAACTCAATTTGATTGAACAATTTAGTTTGTGTCAAACTGAATGTGATTTGGTTTGGGCTCGAGTTAGGTCTAATGTGATTGGGCTAAATCATTACATCCCATTTCAGATTTAAGTTTGAATTATGAATTCAAATTTTGATTTAATTTTTAAATTTAGAATTTAGTTTGAATTTAGAAGGATGTAACTCTCATGGGCTTGAATTTTTTGTAACCACCCATTATTATGCAATCCTATAACTTATGTAACTCTCCCCTTTTTTTCTCTCCCCACTTACCTACATATGGGGGCTTGATGAGGACATAAGAGTAAAACTTATTTGCTGGAAAAATCCTTTAAAAAGGGGAAAAAAGAGAAAAGAAAAAGGAGAGCTTGAAACCTTTGTATGGGGAAGAAAGGTTTGGGTTTGGATGTGTGCTGCCTAGTGTTCTAGGCTTGGGAAGAGTCTCTTAAGAAGGATTCTTGAGTTCACTTCCTAAATCCTCCATAGTACTTCTTCATCTCCTAGAGCATCCCGAAGAAGAAGAAGAAGAGTCCATAAGCTAATTTATTCCGGCGAAACTAGCACTTCAAAGGAAGAAGGTCAAGGAAGAACTCCAGTGTGGATTACCTATAGAGGCCGGATACGTGTGTGGCTTCCAGAGCGATTATCTTCCGTGGTGAGCTTTTTCTCAACCCGGCAAGTGTCGCATCGAATTAAAGGTAAAGTTCTTGGTGAGTTTGCTAAAGAAGTGTGCTTTAGCAAGTGCATCGAACATAGAGTGGTTCTATGTGATGCACGACTTTATGTGCTTGTGTGTTCTTTCATTTGCATGTTAATATTCATACGTGATCCTGTTTGTAAGCCTATATTAGAAATATTCTAATATTATATGTTGATTAATATGATTAATCTAGTCTTCCGCTGTGATGCAAGGTTAAAAAAATTTTAAAGTTGCATCACTATTGCCTACATAATGTTTCCTAACACCTTCACTACGGGTAACAACTTTCTAGTAGTCTGTTTTATTAAGCTCATTTGCTCTCTTACGAATGAAACTTGCTGATATGTGGTAGACTCATTATTCTCTTTAGACTTATAAGTTCTTTAGTTTTAAAACCCATTTTCATCCCACATCATTTTCAACTCCAATCCAATCTGACCGTGTAGTCCAACCTTGAAATCCAATTGAGGGCCATTACTGAACAGCTTGCCAAACTGAACACCCAAATGAACAATAAGTTTAATCAGATTGAGAAGCATATTGGAAACCTAAAGAGAACCCCTGAGATCCATACTAAACCTGAACTTGAGACACCTCTTCCCACACCTCCCAACCCTAGAAGACCCCCATTCCATGACCCAATCTAGGAGCCTAATCATAGGAGACCCAATCATGATTTCATGGACTAGGATGAGAGGGCCATTGGAACATCAGGTTAGAAGCACCTACTTTTGATTGAAGCCTTGATCCTAAGTTTAACATAGATTGGGAAGGAGATATGGACCAATACTTCGAGTGGTATGAGATGACTGAAGAAAAGAAGTATAAGTTTGCCAAACTCAGGTTAGTTTGCCAGGCTAGGCTATACTGGGGGAATGTTGAACGCATGACTAGACAATGAGGAGACCTTCCCATAGTTACCTGGAGAGCCATGAAGCTGAAGTTTAGAAGAAGTACCTTTGTATCCTACCATCAGAGACTCAGCTAAGTTAGGGAAATATGACTGTGTTTGAGTACATGCCAAATTCGATGAGTTTGTTATGAGGTGTAGCATAGATGAGTCTGAAGCTATGACCATATCTAGGTTTAGGGTTGTTATGAGGTGTAGCATAGATGAGTCTGAAGCTATGACCATATCTAGGTTTAGGGCTGGGCTATATGAGGACATTCACAGAGAATTATTTTTGAGAGAGGTCCATGATCTTGAGTAGGCTTATCAGATAGCTAGAGACTATAAGAGATTCCAGAGGGGACCCATGTTTTGTCGACCTGAGCCCACTAGGAATAATGCCCCTAATCCAAAACATGGTTCTAGCAAATACACCCAAGTCAGCCTAGTCCTAGCACCCCATTGACCCATAGGGAAGACAAGGGTAAGGCACCTGAAATTCAGAGAAATCTTAATCCCAATCCCAATCCCAATAATGCTTGTTTCAAATGTCATAAAGTGGGACACTATGCAAGTCAATGCCCAACCCGATCCCTACATATAGGAGAACTTGAGAAAGAAGACCCTAAACCCACTGATGAGTTTGAAGAGGAAGTGTATGAAGCTAAGGTGAACTTAGTGGATGAGTATGTAGGAGATGAGGAAGTCGTTGAGCCATCTGACCTATTAGGAGTTGTTAGGTGTATCTTAACCCAAACTAAGACACAAGAGGATTGGTGTGGACAACATCCTACAGATCTTTGTGTAGTTAGGGGATAAGGTATGCAAGATCATCATGTAGGGTATTGTGTGGTGCACCCAAGCTTTGGAGAGAGTTGGGAGGCCATGGCAGGGATGCTGGAGGTGATCCCTAGGTGCTTGGAGGTGTGCCAAGCAATTTCTGGAAGTGTTCTAGAGGTCCTGGAGGTGTTCTAAGAGGGCCCCAGAGTCAAGTTGGGTTAGGGGCTTGACCTAAGGTTGAGGGTTTTCTCACATTGATTTGTTGGAAAAAGTTTTTTGAGAGATTGTAACATAACCCAATTGAGTTATGGGGTTGGGTGCAGGAGGTTAGTTTGTTAGTTGGTTAGGGAGGTTAGTTGGTTGGTTGTAATCAATTAGAAACCTAACTAACTAAGGAGTCCTAACTGAATTGGTCCAAGAAGTCTAAGCGCAACCATCCTAAAGTCCTAACCACCCAAGAAGAGCCATAACCACCCCATGTGCTTCTAAAAGAGAGGGGTGTGTGATGTTTTTGGGTTGAGACCGTGTGAGGGCTTCATGATTTTCCAAAGAGAGGGCTTCATGATCAAGAGAGAAATGCATGGAGGTCACATGATGTTCTTCTTGAGATTGTGGAGGGGCTTCTTGGTTCTTGTGTATAAGGGCATGAGGGGTTTGGAGAAGGGACGCGTGAGGGGTTTCATGCATGTGGCTTCCTCCCGGGTTTGGAGGAGGAGGTGGGTTCTTGTCTTGTCTTGTAATGGCAGCAAGGTTCTTCTCCATGGAATAATACAATCTCTCTTTTTCTCCTACATATATCTCTCTTTCGTCCCTTGTGAATCTTGAATCCAAGAATAGGTTACTTTCCCTGTGTAGGCATTGATCCGAATTCTCCGAACAAGTGGTATTAATGCACAAAAATTGGTATCAGAGCAGGGTTTGATTAGAGCAAGGTTCTCTCAGAGCCTTGTTCGAGCATGGGAGAGGAGGATTCAAGGAAGGAGTCATTGCAGAAGAGGTCTGACATTGGTATTAGGTTTGCATGGCTGTCTAGGTGCACTGTGAAAGCACAAGTTGGTATTGCAGTCACAGGAATAGAGAAGGAAGACATTAGTTTGAGGTCAGGAGTGTGATGGAGCATGAGTCTCAGGAGCTATGGAGCACTGGTTGATGTTCTAGTTGGGGAAGCGAGGTGGCTTCGAGAGGAAGATGTTAGCTCTGGAGATAGTAGGATGGGTGTAGACGGTCATGCAAGATTATTAGAAATGGAGAAAGGACAAGCCTAATTTTCTTAGTTTTTTTTGCTAAGGCAAAGGAAGAGTTGGATGAGCTCTTTGTTTTGGAGGAGCCTATGGGAGGCAGTGTGTCTGAAACGATCTCGGAGAGGTTCGCAGGTGTGCGAAGGGTCTGAGGAGGCAGCGACGGGGTATGAGGTACAGCGGTAGGCTCAGTAGGGTAGCTTTGAGTGGCTAGCCTTTGGATTTCATTCTGTGGCATCAGGTGGACTTCAGTTTTAGGTGGAGCACTTGGGAGAGGTGGCTTTATGGGTGGAGCAGGATTCGATATGAGTTTAGAGTAGAAGGTTGATGGGGACTCGAGAGCCCAGCCACTTCAGTAGCCACATGGGATCCTAGTCACAATAAGCTCCATCTTTCAATCAAGGCAGTCCAGGATTTTCTTGAAGTCATATAAGCACAAAAGGAAGCAATTCAGCACCCCTTATGGTAGATATTGGTTGCTCAAGAAAAATGGAAGGAATTATATGGAATCTCATGTCTCATATGGTGCCCCCCTATTTCATGCAAGCCAGAAGAGGAAGAAACTTGGCACCTAGCTTTGAAGTGGTCCCCATCCTTATTTTATGTAATCATTCCACGCAAAAGAAGCAAGCAAGCAGGAGTCCCAGATTTTCTTCTCCCTTTATTGCCATGTATAACCCACAAATATAGAAAATTTGTGGCACCTTCCTTTCATGCAAATCCATCCATAAGGCAACATGTTACAGCCCCCTTCTCTTTGCTTTCCATTCCATGTAATCCAAGGGCTAGGGTCAATTATAAAAGGTTTCATGTATGAGGAATAATGATGGATGAATAAAATTTCTATTGTTCTGTGTGAAGGATCTGTATGATCCCTTATTTATTGTGTGAGGGCATCTATGTGAGCCCAGTCCAGGGTATCTGTCTGATCCCTGATTTACTATTTGAGGGCATCTGTGTAAGTCCAGGATATCTGTGTGGTCCCTATTATTCCTAAGGATATATGTATGATCCCTTCCCCCTTCTTTTCGGGGTATCTGAGTGATCCCTAGGGCATCTGTGTGAGCCCTTTGCTTTGTGCTTGTCCTCCTAGGAAAATCTGTGTGAACCCCAGTTATCTTTCTAAACCCTTCGCCCTCTTCTTTTTTCTTTTAGGAAAATCCTAATCCCCTGATGACTTCTTAGCTCACCAGCGATCCAACCCCGATCTCTATCCTGCATCAACTTAGTTTCAGAGCTAGAGAATTAGGGTTTTTTCTTCTTCCACTTCCTTCCTCCCTTCCAGATCCCCCTCCTCACCAGCCCCACTATTCTCTTTCTTCCATCCATATCTCCCTCCTCACCAGCCCCATTGTTCTCTTTCTCCCCTGTTTCAAATTTTGTCCATGGATCCTTCCCCAACATCGACGCCGGACCACCCTCCCTCTAGCAGGTCACCCACCATCGTTCCTCCCTTCCAGCCCTCTCCCCTGTTTTCCACTTCGTCCATGCCAACCTCTCCAAGAACTATCGACAGCCCCTATGCCCATGACTGGATCAACTGGAAGCAGGTATCCCTTCTCGGCGACATCATCCATTGCTGTGCCGCCCCAAAACCCTGCTCCTAGTCGATCAATGCCCGGTAGCCGACAGAACCCCGTGCCATAGATCAGGCTACCCATGCCCTCCCCATCGGAAGATCCCACTCCATCTTGCTCGCCTCCAGCCACCGCGTCCTCCTCCACCCGAGCAATCCACTAGAAGACCCATCTCCGTCAGCCTCCGCCCAAACCGATCCCTTTCCTCTTTGCCTCACTGACACCCCATCCTCCATCCATGAAGTTTCCCACTGATCGAACACCTAATAAGACTCGTGACGCCGCCTCCCACCGGACTTCCTTTCCTCCGGCAAACAGCCACCAACCATCCCTACTCCGTTGCCATCCTCAGCCCTAGATTATGTCCGCTTCCTCCCTTCCACTCGGAGCCCCACAGCCACTCCGTGAAAGACTCCAGTCTGCCAACCTCACCAGAGAGATCACCTCCGAGCCCACCGGCGGCGTCTTCTCCTCTCTGTCGATGACATCTCCCCTGCCTGTAGCTGACGACCCTGATGCCTAATTCATCATCACCCTCAGGCTTCAAATCCAAAGCTCCACCGGATCACCTCCATGCTCTCTGCTGGCTAGCCACCTTCCTCTGCCATGGCCGCCACCATCATTTCGGTACCATAGCCGGTGAACTCTCCTTCCGGGCTGCCCTCTGTTCCACCCAGCACTCAGTCCGTGGAGAAGAAGACACCAACGTGATTGCACAAACATGAATGCATTTCCCTTACCTACTGCCGACTTCAGGTTCTACATAGATCTTAGAGCAGAACCTCATTGATCTCAAAGCTGCACCCTCTCTAGAGCAGCACAGATTTCAGCACCGCATGGCTTCCAAAGTTGCACGGCTTTTATAGTAGAGATGAATTAAAAAAAAGGTGAAAACAAAATTTGAACCTAGCCTCTTTTGCTTTGATTTGATTAGTTTCGGTTCCATCAAGCCCCCAATAAACCTGACTCGACGGAGTCGAGTTTTCTGCACTCCAGGGGAATGATGGGGACTCGAGAGCCCAGCCACTTCAACAGCCACATGGGATCCCTGTCATAGTAAGCACCATCTTTCAATCAAGGCAGTCCAGGATTTTCTTGAAGTCATCTAAGCACAAAAGGAAGCAGATCAGCATCCCTTATAGTAGATATTGGCTGCCCAAGAAAAATGGAAGAAATTATGTGGCATCTCATGTCTCATATGGTGCCCCCCTGTTTCATGCAAGCCAGAAGAGGAAGAAACTTGGCACCCAGCTTTGAAGTGTTCCCCATCCTTATTTTATGCAATCATTCCAGGAAAAGGAATCAAGCAAGCAGGAGTCCCAGATTTTCTTCTCCCTTTATTGCTATGTATAACTCACAAATATGGAAAATTTATGGTACCTTCCTTTCATGCAAATCCACCCATGAGGCAGCATGTTACTGCCCCCTTCTCTTTGCTTTTCATTCCATGTAATCCAAGGTCTAGGGTCAATTATAAAAGGACACCTTTCATGTATGAAGAATAATGATGGATGAATAAAATTTCTATTGTTCTATGTGAAGGATCTGTGTGATCCTGATTTACTGTGTGAGGGCATCTTTGTGAGCCCAATCCAGGGTATTTGTGTGATCCCTGATTTACTGTGTGAGGACATCTGTGTGAGCCCAGGGTATCTGTGTGATCCCTATTATTCCTAAGGATATCTATGTGATCCCTTTCCCCATCTTTTCAGGATATCTGTATGATCCCTAGGGCATCTGTGTGAGCCCTTTGCTTTGTGCTTGTCCTCCTAGGATAATCTTTATGAACCCTAGTTATCTTTCTAAACCCTTCACCCTCTTCTTTCTTCTTTCAGGCAAATCCTAATCCCTTGGTGACTTCTTAGCTCGCCAGCGATCCAACCCGATCTTTGTCTTGCATCAAAGGTGCAGGGATACTTGGCAGGTCCTAGCATGAGCGTTAGGGGTGTACTTAGCTAGGTGGAGCAGAGTGTGAAGAGATTGGCATGGCTCTATGGAGGTGGTGTCAAGTAGAGCTCCATATACAACGAGTGCAGTTCAGGATCGCTGTGGTCTTTCCAGGAAAGTCCAAGGAAAATTTTGATGTAGTTGCCAAGCAGAAGGAATGCTACAATGGTGGTGCCAAGGTACAAGCAAGGATCTTCAGCTATGGAGGCTACATCTGGCACGGGATAAAGCTCTGATACCAAAATTGATGCGAGACAAAGGGGGGGCTAGCTAGGAGGATCGTTGGAGAGCTGAGAAGTCTCCTATGATTAGGGTCAAAAAAGGTGAAAAAAAAGATTTGGGGGGCAAGAAAGATGGATACTCTATAGACTTGGGACTTACCTTCATGGTGAGATGTCGTACCTTTAGGGCATCTCACCCACCCCACTACATGTAGTCTAGGGCGTCCCACCCATCTCACTACATGAGGAGCCTAGGGCATCCCACCCAAATCACTACCTGGGGCCGTGAAGGAGAAGCTCCAAGATCATAGAGGGGACTTAGCAAGGGAGAAGATAACTGGGGCCTCACACCCCTCGACACCCGCAGGTGAAGGAAAGACAGGCCTCATGCCCACTCCTGATGGAGGCAGAACCAAGAACACACTTTTCAAATATTCATATTCATCATCATCATATTATTCAAGAGTAGAGGTGCCTTTATATAGGCTTACAAAACTTCAGGCCCAAGAAAAAAATACAAGGCATGTAGTCCCAAAAAAGGTGACATCCCAAACCTGCTTTGTTTGTAGCCTAAAAACATGGTAGAAAATTAAACACAATCCTCCCCATATGGTGGAAAAAATCAAACTAATCCTAATCTAAAACTCATTTTAAAAAAACATTCCAACTGGTCCATACATCCAGATTTAAAATAAAAAATTAGGCATAATCTGGATTCACCAAAATAGCACCTGCTCTGAAATTCGTGTGACTTGATAACTGTACAAAAAATTCTTGCTTCGAGAAGCATGCTACTTTGAGATCCATGCAAAGCTATTTTCTGCTCTCTGAGATCTGTGCAAAATTCTTCTCTTGACCTTGGAATAGAGGGGCGATGCACGGAGAAGAAAGGCTTGTGGGAGACTTCACCGATGCCGGTGGCTGGGGGAAGGTGACGGCACGGTGGCGGCATGGCCAAGACGGTGGCAGGGAGGGAGGCAGCCATGGGAGGAGCCGCAAGGTCGCACGGTCCTTGGGCTTGGCCATGGGTCTTAGAATCGACAAGCATGGATGGGCTAGAGCCGGCGAACGACGTCTTGGGCAGTGGCAGACGGCGGTGCACGGGAGAGGGATGCAGGGGTGGACAGCCATGGGTGGGGCCGCATGGAGGGAATGGCCGTGGGTGGTTCGTAGGATTCGTCGGCATTCCCACGAGGAGATCGATGCCGGGGGAAGGTGGACGGCCATTGAGGGTGGCACTGGAGGTTGGGCGTGGCGGATCCAGGACCAACGAGAAGAAAAAAAAGAAAAAATGGAGGTTCTGTGAATTTTTGGGAGGAAGAAGATGATTGGAATAGCAGAGGCATAAAATGGGGATAAATCTAGAATATAGCTGGAATAATGGAAATAGGTGAAATAACGGGGATAAAAACTTAAACTAAAATAAAAAAAATCTGAAAAAAGAAAAGAAAAACTTGGATGGGTTTTGATGTCCCCATCATCATCCCAAAGGCCTCCTAGGGTGTGCAGCAGTTGAAGGGTATTGGCAAAGGCAAGGAGATCCGCACAAGAGGCATCAGGACATGCAATTACAGTGGGGTTGTGCAGGAGGACATTGCCAGGTTTGCCAAGGCTTGGGAGCACCAAGGTGGAGATTATAGGATTTTGTATGGTGTTCCCAGGCTTTGGAGAGACTTGGGAGGCCATGACAGGGATGCTGGAGGCAATCCCTGGGTGCTTGGAGGCGTGCCAAGCAATTTTTGGAGGTGTTTCAGGAGGGCCCCAGAGTCAAGTTGGGTCAGGGAGATTGACCCAGGAATGAGGGTTTTCTCACATTGATTTGTTGGGGAGAGTTTTTTGAGAGATTGTAACATAATCCAATTAGGTTTTGGGGTTGGGTCCAGGAGGTTAGTTGGTTAGTTGGTTAGTAGGTTAGTTGGTTGGTTCTAACCAATTAGAAATCTAACTAATTAAGGAGTCCTAATCGAATTGGTCCAAGAAGTCTAAGCCCAACCATCCTAAAGCCCTAACCACCCAAGAAGAGCCATAACCACCCCATGTGCTTATAAAAGAGAGGGGCGTGCGATGGTTTTGGGTTGAGACCATGTGAGGGCTTCATGATTTTCCAAAGAGAGGGCTTCACGGTCAAGAGAGAAGAGAGAAGTGCATGGAGGGTCTTTCACATGGAGTTCTTCTTAAGACCATGGAGGGGCTTTTTGGTTCTTGCGCATGAGTGCATGAGGCATTTGGAGAAGGGACGCGTGAGGGGTTTCATGCATGTGGCTTCCTCCCAGGTTTGGAGGAGGAGGCGGGTTCTTGTCTTGTCTTGTAATGGCAGCAAGGTTCTTCTCCATGGAATAATACAATCTCCTTTTTTCTCCGACATATATCTCTCTTCTATCTCTTTGTGAATCTTGAATCCAAGAACAGGTTACTTCCATTGTGTAGGCACTGAATCAGATTCTCCCAACAAGTGGTATCAGTGCACAACACATCGTAGATAGTGGGAGCTATGTGAATGCCATCTCAACCAATGCTGCCAAAACCCTAGGCTTATCCCCGATTCCCCATCCCAACCCCTATAGATATCCTGGATAGACTCAACTTCCATCCCCATCAAATTTAGATGCCAAGTCATGATCCAGCTTCAATCCTATCAAGAAAAGGTATGGTGTGATGTCCTTCCTATAGGGGTGAGTAGCATTATCTTAGGCAGACCTTGGCTATATGACCATGATGCTACCTTGTATGGCCGATCCAATTCATGTTTTTTTAATTTTCATGGGAAGAAGATTGTGATAAACCCAACCCCACCTAAGGATAATATCAAGAGGGGATCTAGCAACTTGAAAGAGAAGAAATCAAGAGTAAATTTGATCACTACTAAGGAGTTAGAATATGAGAATACTAAGGGTTTGACAGTTTGGATGTTAGTTGCTAAGGAAATTTCTGATCAAACCCAGAGAGAGCACCCTCCGAAAGTTGTGGAATTTTTAAAGAAATTTCAAGATGTGTTTCCTGAAGATCTGCCAGACCAATTACCACCTTTGAGGGATGTACAACATGCCATAGATTTAGTCCCAATAGCCACCTTGCCAAACCTCCCACACTATAGGATGAATCATATTGAGCATTTAGAGTTGCAAAGACAGATGGGAGAGATCCTAAGAAAAGGTTTTATTAGGGAAAGCCTAAGTCCATGTGCAGTATCTACCCTTTTAACCCCTAAGAAAGATGACACTTGGAGAATGTGTGTCGACAGTCATGTCATCGATAAGATAACAGTTAAGTATAGATTCTCCATTCCCCGTTTGGATGATATGTTAGACATGATGGCCAGTGCAACCATCTTATCTAAGATTGACCTTAAGAGCGGCTATCACCAAGTTAGGATCAGACTTAGGGATGAGTAGAAAAACTAAGGATGGTCTCTATGAGTGGGTAGTGATGCCTTTTAGATTATCTAATGCTCCTAGTACCTTTATGAAGATCATGACCCAAGTCCTACGAATGTTCATTGGAAAATTTGTAGTGGTTTACTTTGATGATATCCTAATCTACAGTAGGACTAAGGAAGACCACCTAAACCATCTCAAACAAGTTTGTCAAGCCCTTAGAAAGATAGCCTCTATGCCAATTTGAAGAAATGTGAGTTCTTGACCCATAGAGTCATTTTCCTAGGATTCGTAGTGACCCCCGAAGGAGTTTCAGCTAATCCAGAAAAGATTAAGTCTATAGTTGAGTGGCCAGTATCTACTAGTGTACATTACGTGCGTAGTTTCCATGGCCTAGCTACCTTCTATAGATCATTTATTTGGGGATTTAGCTCTATAGTTGCACCCATCACTAACTACATTAGGAAGGAAACCTTTGAGTGGACTAAAGCTATGGATAAAGCCTTCCTAGACATCAAGGAGAAAATGACCCAAGCACCCATTTTGAGGTTACTCGATTTCTCAAAAGTTTTTAAGATTGCTTGTGATGCTTCTGAAGTTGGTATAGGAGGAGTATTGAGTCAAGAGAGTCACCTTGTAGCCTTCTTTAGTAAGAAATTAAACGAGGCTAAACTTAGGTACTCAACCTATGATAAGGAATTTTATGCAGTAGTACAAGCCCTGAGATATTGGAAACAATACCTACTACCACAGGAATTTGTTTTATACTCTGGTCATGAAGCACTCTGGTTCTTTAACTCCTAGAAGAAGTTAAACCCTAAGCATGCTAAATAACCCCCCTCCTCCCTCTTGTAACACAACTTTGAATGAATGAAAATTGAGTTCTTTTCTTTTATTTCCATGCCTTTGTGCATTGATGCTTCGTGAGGGAGAGGGTGAGAGGCCCAAATTGTTCAACTATCTTCTTATTCCAAACCCTAGCCATCCTCTTCTCCTTCCACTTGGCCACCAACCCTCTTCTTTCAAAACCCTTGGCTACCACCTTCATCTTCCATCAAACACTAGGCCGCCCCATCCCTCTTCCAAACCATAAGCCACCCCATCCCTCCTCCTCCAGGCGTCCCCCTCTACCAGGCATCCTCTCCTTCAGGCCACCAGATCTAGGGTCCAGGCATCCTCCATCAACATGGCCGCTTCTTCTGTGCCCCTCCAACCTTCTCTCCACCTCCAACTTTAGTTTCTCTCATTCTGCTAACTTTTGAATCCCTAACCATTGATGTTTGTAAGATCCCTCAGGTGCCACAAAACTTGGAGAAGGTTCTCCTTGCCCTCGGAACCATCTGACAAAAAGCTGACGTATCCACGAAAACAAGCTCCTTCTTCCAAGCACCAACCCTAAGAGGTGTGATCCTATCTACAACAAAAAGATATCATTGCTAGATAATCTAATCCATCCCTTCTCTCTTTTTCTGATTTATTGAAAACTGAGCATGACCTAAATTAGTGGTTTCTTAATCCTAGGATCCTGTTTCTTTATCTCTTTATTAGGTCTTAATCTGTGGGTAGTGCTTTTGGTCTTTACATAACTGATCTTAGTTTATTCATGCTCTTTTCGAGAACATATTCATCATAAAATCTGAAAATCCTTGCTCACATAATATGAAATCTCTTTATGTTCATCCCGCATCATAATTAGGATAATTACCTTCAAGAAGGGGAAGAGAAGGATTGTTGGCAATTTCTTGGAGCTTGGATGAGCCGATTGGGCCTCACACCCTCTCCCTCATGGAGTGATAATACAACAAGACAATGCAAGAGAAGAAAGACTTTTTTTTTCATTCATTCAATGGCTTGATTACAAGAGGGTTAGGGGGTATTTATTAACTTCCCTAGCCCTTGGAAATTCGAATTACATGCAAAAAAAGTGGAGTGATAAGTGATGAGGGACAGATAGGATAGGATCGTTGGCGAGCCTAGAAGTCGCCTAAATTAGGGTACTATTTTTTTTTTTTGGTATTTTTTTCTCTATGGATGGCAAAGGAACAGTGGGGATGTAAGATAGGAATCTGGATCTCATGGACTTGGGGACTTACCCTAACGAAGAGACCTCTCACCTCTAGGGCATCACACCCTCCTCGATACTTGGAGGTGCTAGGATGGATCTCAAAGGCCACGAGGGGATAGAGAAGATGGAATGGGTAGGGGATAACTGGGCATCACGATGTAAGATAGGAATCTGGATCTCATGGACTTGGGGACTTACCCTAACGAAGAGACCTCTCACCTCTAGGGCATCACACCCTCCTCGATACTTGGAGGCGCTAGGATGGATCTCAAAGGCCACGAGGGGATAGAGAAGATGGAATGGGTAGGGGATAACTGGGCATCACGCCCACGCCCGAAGGCGAAGGACAGAAGAATCACTCTTCTAAAAACTCAAATTTTTTTATGAACTAAACTGATTTTTTTACAAAGGACTGAGGGTGGTATTTATAGACCTGTCCAACCCTCATTTGAATTTGAATACAGGATAAAAAGATAGGGATGACTCAAATTCAAATACAAGATAGGATAAGATAAGCCTATCCATATCTCAATCCTAACCAACCAAATCCTAATTCAAATTTCAAACAAAAGATAAATCCTAAATAAATTTATTCTAGAAATGCTCCAAGATCCATGCCACTCCGGGATCCGTGCTGCTCCGAGATTCGAGCGGGCCATGTCCCCATCATTCCCCTGAGGTGGGGAAAACTCGACTCCGTCGAGCTTGGATCAGCAGGGACTCTAATGAACAGCATCCAATCAAAAGAGGCTCCGCTCTAAAAATGATGCAGTTTTGAAATTGGTGTGGCTTTGAGGATCGTGCAGGATTCTGAAATCTGCAGTAGGGGATGCATCTTATTTTAAGAAGCATGTGGTTCCCTTGAGTGAAGTTGGCAGCAAGGGTGTGGAGAAGTCGGCAGGGGTGTGGGGAAGTCAGCAGAATCCCTCTTCATCTTCACAGACCACAACAACCCTGTTTCTTAAGGTTCTGGTTACTGGCACATCATGAGACAGTTCAATCTCTGCCTTCTTTTTATTCCTTTTATTTGGACCAGGCAACTTCACTACTTTAAGGTGGCCCGTCATTCTGGCAAACAGCTTCCATACGCTTTAGTAACTTATCAGGATTAGTCTCTTCTCGTATCACTTATGAGCTGCTACCAGCCACAGCTTCCCAGACAAACTGCTTATCTGATTTAGGACTCTTAGTTGATACAATAACCTTGTCTACAACAAGGAAAGCTAAATAGAATCCAACACCAAATTGACCAATTAAACCATTGTCTGCCCCGTCATCCTTGTTCTTCTTGAGAGCACTTAAGAATTTGGAAGTTCCACTCTGTGCAATGGTTCCAAGACAATCGATAAGCTCTTCTCTTGTCATTCCAATGCCAGTATCACTGATTGTAATTGTCCCATTGTCTGGATCAGGCTTAATGTGTATCTTCAACTCACCACCATCACAAGTAAAGAAGGTTCAGTCAAGCTTAAAATTCTTAGCTTATCCAGTGCATCATTTGCATTACTTACAAGCTCGCGAAGAAACACTTCTTTGTGGCTGTACAAACTATGAACTATCAAATCCAATAGGCGGCTGACCTCGGCCTGGTACTCAAACTTTTCACCAGAAGTAGATCTAGAGAGGAATTCCATACAAAGAAGAGACTTAATTATCCAAACATCACGCCCATGCATAGTCACCAGATCTAAAAATATGGCTTTGTTCTCACAGCAAATAACAAGAAAATGCCTTCTTCTAGTGGATGGGGTAGGAGAACTAAAAGTAGAGGAATGCTGACTGACTGCAGTTGGAACCTCAGCAACTGCAGAGCAATTACACCAGTGTTGCCAAAATCACATGTCATCATCATAAATCCTAACTTGCTTCACAATTCCTCCACAGATGATGCTGTGGAACAGAGGAGGGACTTCAGAAGGGGGGTTTAGCGGCTACGGCACTAGGATGACAACGGTGACACGGGAAGAGGGCGGATCGAACGTCAATGGAAGATGGTTTGGGGGTGGATGACGACCGGCGGCTGTGGAGAGTTCACGGGCTGTGGAGATATGGGGCTTCACGGAGGCAGAGATGAGGGGGGCTCAGCTTGGGAGAACCGGCGACTGGGGATGACTCCGGGCGGATCCGGAGAGGATGGGTGATCGGAGACGTAGCGGAGCTTGTCGGGGTTGCGGCCGACGAGGACGGGGTGGAGGCCGTGGCGGGCTAGCTGGACGGAGAAGGCCTTGCCGATGCCGTCGGTGGAGCTGGTGACGATGGCCCACGAGCCATAACGGGTGTGGAAGTGATCTCTCTGGTGAGGTCACAGATGCCGGCCTCCAAGAAGATGGTGATGGCGGCGGTTGCGAGGAAGATGAGGACCTAGGGGAGCGAGGCGCCGGCGGCACCGGCGATGGCGAAGACTCTGGCCTCGGTGGTGCTACTGGTGTCGGCGATGGCTGCCATCAGGGTGGGGGGGAAGGCTGAGGTTCTTGGGATCTGCGGCCATTGAAGAAGAAAGCTAAGGTTTTCTTTGGCTAGATAGGAAGCTAGGGTTTTGGGAAGGAAAATTGGGGAGCGGAGGGTTGAAGGCAGCGTGGGATCTAGTTGAAATAGGGGATCTGAGGGGTTGCAAAGGTGGGTTACTTCGGTTGTGTGGTTCTCAGATCGAAAGAAGAAGGGAAAAGTGAAGAGGAAGGGAGAGAACCGGGAGAAGCAGGAGAGAAAAGGGATCATCATTCGTAGAAATGGAGGCCATGGAAGAACTCGGATCACTATTCGTAGGAAGGGAGGCCGAGGTGGAGAACTCAATAAAGAAAGTCATGATGTCTGGTCGGTGGTGGGCATGGAAGACCGGTAGTGAAAATGAAATCAGAGACAAGATATTGTCCGATGGTGAAATGGGTGGAAGGGATCGGCGACGGAGAAGTGGAGGGACTCATTGATACTGGTGGGAAAGAAGGAAAATATATGGTACCCTAATTTTTTTTGGACTCTGATACCAAAAATGATGAGGGACAGATAGGATAGGATCGTTGGCGAGCCTAGAAGTCGCCTAAATTAGGGTACTATTTTTTTTTTTTGGTATTTTTTTCTCTATGGATGGCAAAGGAACAGTGGGGATGTAAGATAGGAATCTGGATCTCATGGACTTGGGGACTTACCCTAACGAAGAGACCTCTCACCTCTAGGGAATCACACCCTCCTCGATACTTGGAGGTGCTAGGATGGATCTCAAAGGCCACGAGGGGATAGAGAAGATGGAATGGGTAGGGGATAACTGGGCATCACGCCCACGCCCGAAGGCGAAGGACAGAAGAATCACTCTTCTAAAAACTCAAATTTTTTTATGAACTAAACTGATTTTTTTACAAAGGACTGAGGGTGGTATTTATAGACCTGTCCAACCCTCATTTGAATTTGAATACAGGATAAAAAGATAGGGATGACCAAATTCAAATACAAGATAGGATAAGATAAGCCTATCCATATCTCAATCCTAACCAACCAAATCCTAATTCAAATTTCAAACAAAAGATAAATCCTAAATAAATTTATTCTAGAAATGCTCCAAGATCCATGCCACTCCGGGATCCGTGCTGCTCCGAGATTCGAGCGGGCCATGTCCCCATCAATAAGTGGGGAATCCCAACCTGAATTCAAATTCTTTATGCTTTGGGCACAAAAATGGAGCTGATGTGGCATGAGAGTAAGGTGGCATTCCATCTTGGCATGGAGAGTGAGGTGGCATTCCATCCTGGCATAGAGGTTGAGGTGGTTTGCTCCATCTAATCTTGATACTTCTTTACTTGGGTTCAAGCTTCATTCCATGCTTTCATCCACAAGTATTGATCTTGTCTTGACTAATTTGAACCCAACTTGACCAATTACAAGACTAAATTGAACCCAACTTGCCTCTTATGACTAATTACAGGACTTTTGCTGAAATTAAAATTGACTTGACTCTAATTATAGGACTCATGTTGAAATTCTTAATCTGAAATTAACTTGACTCTATAGGACTAAGCTGAAATTAAAAGTTAAAACTGCAATGGCTTATTCATTGGTAATTCACAAGGAGCCTGGACTGATTGGGTTTGATTGAAGTCTCTTTTGAATTATGGTGCCCGCACCACTCCTTAAGGTAGAGAAGTACGTGTGTGTTAAAGATGGGTACGGCACTTATATTCCGTCGACCATTCCTTTTGTTCTAATGACAAATGATGCTCAGGCTCTGCTAATTGTTCCTTCTGCTCCAACACCAATTGTTCCACCTTCTACCTTGATGCTTGCTCTAGCTATTTTGCTACCTTCTCTAATGCTTAAGGAGCAACCCCAACCTAGGAATTTTGGCCAAGGATGGAGGATCAAGGAAAGAGGCCAAGAAGTCGATTGCCTCTGTGGTGCCAGAGGACATTCCCCCAGATCTATTACTTTCATAGTCTAGACCAGCTCGGCACCTTATGATGCGGGAAAAAAAAGGATGGTAATGATGCTAGCATGGATGATGCAAATGTGGTTATATCTTGTTTTCTTTTAGGGTTTTATCTTGATTCCCGAAGACGAACAAAGGGGCAAACATAGGATAAATTGTAACAACGAAACCAATGCCAGCAGGTAGAATCTCTAGAGAGTAGGGATGGAGAACAGGACCCCGGGATTGAGAAACCCCGGTAGGACTAGCTCGCCAAACAATACCTTACCTGGGAGAAATAGGCACGAACCTCCATGCTTGTCGCACCCGATGACGAGATTGCTCTCACTTGGCGGATGCGGCCTGGATGCCCAAGCAGTCGGTACCCGCGATGGCGCCAGCCTCCAGGTTACATGATCGTGAAGGTGAAGTGAACCGTCTCCGATGCCCATGGTACCTGGAAAGACCTGAAAACAAAATCCATGACAGAATCAATGTAGAGTTGCGGAGTAGTGAAGTAGAAGTATGGTTAGGGTTAGGGTTAGGGAAGGTTTCGAGCCCGGCGCCTGGAGGGATCCGAAGTCGAAAGGATAGCTTGGGGCCTCGCACCCCGCAACGTCCCGGAGGACGAAGGAATGTGGCCTCTCACCATGCGACGCCCTCAGGCGAAGGAATGTGGCCTCTCACCATGCGATGTTCCAGAGGACGAAGGAAGCTCTCACTCAACCTAGCCTAAGAGACAAGGATTGAAGGAGAGGATGGAACACACAAGCTTTCTTTCATTAATCATCAATAATAATTACAAGAGGGGTTTGGGTCCTTTAAATAGGCACTCAAGAGCACTTTAAAATTTAAACTACCCCATTACACTTGGCGCCCAAAATTTGGAGGAGAACTTCTTTGGCCGACCAGCTTGGATTGGCATGAATCTTGGCTTGGAGTGGGGCATTGCACCTTGACTTCCCTCTTTGGGTTGCTTGGTTTTGGTAGAAGCGTGAATGGAGGCTTGATGTCTTCACCATGCCTTTCTTGCTTAACATCTTTATGGAAGGAGGCTTGAGTGGAGGCATGCATCAAGGGATCATGCCTTTCTTGCTTAACTTCTTTATGGAAGGAGGCTTGAGTGGAGGCATGCATCAAGGGATTTGAAACTTCTTTCTACTTGGAGAATGGAGGATGCCTTTCTTGCTTGACTTCTTTATGGAAGGAGTCTTGAGTGGAGGCATGCATCAAGGGATTTGAAACTTCTTTCCATGACCGCCCTTCCTAGATTGGAAGAGAGCTTGAAGAGGGGAGGGGAAGGGGGCATGGATCATATGAGTGGTCCCCTTTCTTGGGCGCCCAAAACAAACCACATGTCATCACCTCAGTGCGCCACATAAACATATAAGGTGGGCCCTAAGCTGACATGTCTCCTTGCCTTTGTTAGGCTTAAAAGTGACTTAACTTTTGAACCACTAAAGACTTCATGGGCTTAGACTCGGCCCGACTTATTACAAGACTCAGCTCGACCCGATGGATCAAGGTACAGACTCCATTTAAGCAAATAAACTAGAGGCTGACAGCCTTATTACAGGACTCGATAAACACAGAACCCTAATCAGAGATCCCCCGAAGTTTGAAGGGCTCAAGTCAAACCCTGATGCCCACATCACCTTACCACCATAAAAGTTTGGTCAATACACTCCTTTGAACACCCACCTATGTATGTTTTGATGCAAAACAGGGGGCAATTACCTGAGGCTAGGAAAATGCAAGCAAAGCTAGATAGGCACAACCTAAACAAGTATTGCCTCTATCATTGAGAACATGGCCATGATACAATGGAGTGCATACAACTCCAAGATGAAATTGAGAAGTTTGTACATCATGGCCAGTTGGATAGATTCCTTCAAGATGAGGAGAGAGGCGAGATGCTCCAGTTCCAAGCTTACTAGATGATGGAAATGTAGAAGCATGCATGCTAAAAATTAGGATTTCTAAAATCCTAGCAGAAGCAACTTTCAAAATCTTTTAAAAAATACATGCAAATTTATTTAAAAATAATTTATAAGGACCTATCTAACATGTTGATTACGAATCCATCACATGAAATTAGATCTATAAATAAAATAAAATTAGAAAGGATAGATCAACTTACCTTGATTGCTATCCTTATTCTTCTTAATTTGGATCAGATCGGCGGATCGTCAGGATTGCTATCAAAGTCATGCAAGCACCCGGCCTCTACTAGTATCCACATGGAGATGATACTGATTGACTCTTTGAGGCCCCTGAAGTGCTAGCTCTTTGCAGGCCTCTCCTCTGGCTTAAATCTAAAATCCTTCTTGATAATCTTGAAAGACAAGGCTACACCCCTTGTAGCATTCATGTAAACTCTTTGTGCAATCAGATGGGACTTCTCTTCGGACTCCAAGGGAAGAGAAAATACTTTCTTCTCCCCTTTTCCTATCTTTTATCTTTCTAATATGAAGGTTTATGTCATGGAAAAACTAGAAGCAACATGAAAGGAAGGCAAAAGAAAAATATGGAGTGGCAACATTGATCCCCTTAAGAAAGATTAGTGCACTGTCTCCTATCCTTTCTTATTATCACACACTATTCAAATCTCATGCCACTTATGGTTTCATGCACACCAGCAGATAAAACCTCTTTCTACTAGGATTCTATGCCCCAAAAATTAGGAACTAATCCCAATATATAAGATATTGAAATTCATCAAGTTGGTACATCAATACAAGGGACGTGAAAACATATTAGTGGCATTGGAAGGGTTTAGCGCACATAATTTCTCTTATTACTGCACAAAACAACCAAGAATCCAACTAATTTAAGGCCATTGTCTGATAAGATTTAATCTAAATAAAAAAAAGAATTTGAATTGAAAACAAAAAAGGGGGCATATAGAAGTCATGTTGAGAAAGAATGTGTGATGGAAGGAATTGTGCATGCCATAAATCACATCATAAAACACCATAAAAAATAGATTTCCCATGCCAAAAAGAAAGAGACCTAAACTAATCCAATTAGGCAAGGCTCCTACTTTAATTAGGTTTTAATTTGGAACAAATCTAAATGAATTTGAACTCGATTAGAATTGAATTCAAAAAGAATATCAATCTTAGTCCAACTAGGATTCTGAAATCCTAATCCAACTAGGATTCTTAAATCCAATTAAATCAAATCTAATTAAATTAAATAAAAATATAACCTTTGCAATTAAGTTCCTAGTATCTGTTGGGTTCCTCGAGCTGGGTGCAGTAGAAGATCGGGCTTCAAACTTTTCATTTTTGAAACCTTAACCGACCAGAATCTTAAACCCTAGGACTACTTGAGCATAACAACTAATAAATCAAATCTATAGGGTTATAGAGGAATACCTGGAGCACTATACTCTTTATTTTCATAAGGAACACAAGTGTATGCCCTTGAGAGGTCATTCACATAGGAACCAGACCAAGGAAGCACTCTTACTAAGCTTGCTTATTTGATTGGGACTCTTCCGGTAGCCTTCCAGACTTTCTCCCTTTCCTGGACTCCCTACCCCCCTATAAAGCACTCTGAGAAATCTCTATATCTACTCTCGAATCTCAGATACTCTTTCTATTATTCTCCCTAGGCTCTTGTCTTAAAAGACTAGCCTTGTCTTGAAAAACAAGCCTTGTCTTGGAAAGACAAACCTTGTCTTAAGGGGGAGGAAGAGAAAATAGCAGGTTGGGTTTATTTTGATAGAAATTGAGTGCTCTAGCATCAAAACACCGATGCCTTATATAGTGTAGGATGGGGTGCCTGATATGCCTCTTCTGCAGCCATCTGATAAGACCCTTCAATGAGAAGGAGTCTCTTGGATGGATAGACTTATCATGATACACCCTTTCGTAAACCAAGAGACATATACGTGTCTCTTTGATTTTCTAGCATTTTATTCTCCTGCCACAAGTCAATTACCAGTCAATTAAAAAACCAGAAGGCATGAAACATGAAGCAATGCATTGGAAGAATTGAGAGCCTTCACACAGAAGGACTCTGTAATTTAATTTAGCACCATAAAATGAAAGGTCACGACCTTTCATATTGCGCTAACTCCTTCCACAAATTTTCCTTCATTTGACCGATCAAAGCCTCTTCAAAATGGCATGGAGATTAGGATGAAGGCTTTAGTATTTATCTAATACTTGTGTCTGACTGGCAGAGGGACTCTTTGTCCTTTTGTGCATACCAATATTAGCATGAAACCAAATTGGCGCACAAGAGTCCATGCCAACATGGACTCTTTCATAAATCCAAGATAAGTCCAACAAAAATCTAGATAAAATCTGAATTAGCAACCCTACTTAGGACTCAACCCAATTTAATTTCTACTTAAATTGGTTAGCCAATTAGCAAGCAAGCTCACCCAATCCAATTGGGTTAGAAGTTGGGCTAGCCAACATATGCTAGTATGTCAATTAGCTAGACAAATAGGATTCCATGATCCTAATAAAAATATAATTGACTTCCTTGGCCAATTCTGTAATGTGTGTGATCCTTTGGATCCACATCTAGCCAATAGTAGGTCTAGGTCCAAGCTAATTCGATCCAATCAAACACGATTGACCTAATTAGGTCAAATCAAGCTGACCCAAGTTGCCAATTTGAACTAGGTTCCAAATTGACTCATGAATCTAATCAATTTGATTCATGAAAACCTACAAAATATGATTGACATCTAGCAACGTGTCATGCCTACCTGAAAGATAAGAAATTTGGTAGAAATTATCAAAAATTCTTCAGTGAAAAGTTACATGCAATTCAATCCTTCGATCACACTTTATCCCGATTAAGTGATGGGCATGGATAAATGTCAAACCCTAGCACTTAATCCTTTTGAATCTCAATTTTATAATGAAGACTCGATCGATGATAGATTAGAAACCCTATATAATCTCATCTTGCTTTGATCAAAGACTTCTTGAGTCAACAATCGAAGAGATTTCATTGGATAACTACTCCTCTTACTAGGAGTGATCGATTCCTTGTTAACCTACTTTTACCTTCATATACAATCCACCATATCTAGAAGCACCCCGTACATGACTTAATTTCCATGAATGAGTATGCAACAAAACATGGGTTCATGTGCACAAGATACTATGGTAGTCTCAGGTCTAAGGATCCATGCACAACTCCCATTAAGAGAACATACTTTTTGATAAGTAAGACTTCCATTTGATGTTCTCTTGTCAGATCAGTTTAGCGAACTCATAACCAAATGAGCACCCACATCCTTATATTAGTGTCTCTACCAAGTGGTTGTGAGACCAACCATCCTCTCTATCGAGCATACATAGGATGTGCTAGTCTTTCCAGATTCATCGATCCCCGAATCGATGATCCATCAACTAGGAATATTTTAGATTAGGATTTATAGGAACTTAGGTCTCACTGTTACGATCTCCATCATAACCCTAATTTCATTATCCTAACCTATGGGATTCATCATGATCTTATAATTAAAATATAAGACACAACAAATGATGAATCAAAAATTGCCTTTACTTATATCAATCTTGAGTTGGGAGAATACAAAATTGATATTGTGATTGGCTTTCAGGGCATAATTCTTTCAATCTCCTACTTACACTAAAGCCAATGACCCTTGTATTTGACACCCATACAATCTAGATGGCGATCTAACTGCTGTAGTGGAAGGGCCTTGGTGAATGGGTTTGCTATGTTGTTCTTCGTATCAACTCATTCTACTACCATATCATTTCTTTCAATGATTTCTTAAATGAGATGGAAGCATCTTAGGATGTGCTTAGACTTATGATGAGACCTTGGTTCCTTCGTTTGTGTGACAGCTCCATTGTTATCACAATACAGCGGCACCAGTTGTGGTATAGCAGGAACAATGCCAATTCCGTGATGAATTTCTTCATCCACACAACTTTCTTCATGGCTTCACTTGCAGCTATGTACACTGCCTCAGCGACTGAGTCAGCTATAGTTGGCTGCTTAGTACTCTTCCAATTCACTGTACCACCATATAGGGTAAAGACATACCCTGATATGGATTTGCTATCATCTAGATCTGATTGAAAACTAGAATCCGTATACCCTTCTAGTTTCAACTCTGATCCACCATATATTAGAAAAATATCTTTAGTCCTTCTCAGGTACTTAAGAATATTTTTCACAGCTTTCCAATGATCCTCCCCAGGATCAGCCTGGAATCTGCTTGCTATGCCCAAGGCATAAGCAACATTAGGTCGGTACATAACATGGCATACATTATTGATCCTACAGCTGAAGTATAAGAAATCAAACTCATCCTCTCTCTCTTCTGGTGTCTTAGGAGAATCTTCTTGGAGAGATGTATGCCTTGACTCATGGGCAAGAAACCTTTCTTACTTCCCTCCATGTTGAATCTCTTTAACACTAAGTCAATGTATTTGGATTGGGATAAGCTAAGCATCCTCTTAGATCTATCTCTATAGATCTTTATACCCAATATATAGGATGCATCTCTCAAATCCTTCAAGGAAAACTACTTTGATAGCCAAGACTTGATCGATTGCAACATTGGGATATCATTCCCAATGATGAGTACGTCATCAACATATAAAACCAAGAAAACAAGGGCACTCCCACTTGTCTTCTTATACATACATGGTTCATCCACATTCTTGATGAAACCAAAATCTCTGATTGTTTCATCAAAAAGAATGTTCCAACTCCTCGATGCTTGCTCCAATCCATAAATGGATTTTCTAAGCTTGCATACTTGGTTTGGTCTTTCACTTGAGACAAAACCCTCTAACTGTGACATATAGACTTCTTCCTTAAGATTCCCATTGAGAAATGCAGTCTTAACATCCATCTGCCAGATTTCATAGTCATAGTATATAGCAATGGCAAGCATAATCCTAACGGACTTGAGCATGGCAATTGGCAAAAAGGCTTCATCATAGTCTATACCATGCTTTTGCATGAAACCTTTTGCTATTAACCTAGCCTTGTAGGTTTCTATTTGCCCATATGCTTCAATCTTCTATTTGAAGATCCATTTAAACCCTATTGGGACAATTCCCTTGGTGGGTCAACCAAGGTCCAGACCTGGTTGTCATACATTGAGTCCATTTTGGATTTTGTGGCACTAAGCCATTTGTTAGAGTCCTTACTCAAGATAGCTTTCATATAGGTCAGTGGATCATCTCCTTCAATGATGCTGGTTTCATTATTGTTTCCATTTATAAAACCATATCTTAGAGGTACTTGCCGCACTCTCTTTAACCTATGGAGAGGAGGTGTGTGTTGTGGTTGTACCTAATCAATTGGTACTTCTAGTTGAGAAACTTGAGTTTGTTCATTTTGAACTTTACTTAATTCTATTATTCTCTTATTACCTTCTTCTTGGATAAATTCTTTTTCCAAGAATATGGCATGCCTACTAACAAAAACCTTTTATTCAGTAGGATGATAGAATAGGTATCCAATACCCTCTTGAGAATAACCTATAAACCTATATTTCTCAGCCCTAGCACCTAGCTTATATCCAAATTCCTTTTTAACATAAGCTGGACAACCCCAAATCTTAAGATGTTTAAGACTTGGTTTCTTACCATTCCATAATTCATATGGAGTGCTAGGTACTGATTTTGATGGTACCTTATTTAATACATATGCAGCAATTTCTAGGGCATATCCCTAGAAGGATATTGGAAGATCTGTGAAGCACATCATGGATCTTATCAAGTCAAATAAGGTATGATTCCTCCTTTCATCTACACCATTTAACTATGGTATATATGGAAGGGTCCATTCAGAGAGAATACCATTTTTTTTAAGTTGATTAAGAAATTAACTAGATAAGTATTCTCCTCCTCGGTCAGATCGAAGAGCTTTAATACCTTTTCCAATTTATTTCTTAACCATACTTCGATACTCTTTAAATTTATCAAATGCTTCAAATTTATGTTTCATTAGATACATATATCCAAACCTAGATAAATCATCAATGAAAGTGATGAAATAAGAGTATCCTCCTTTGGCCTAAGTTGACATAGGTCCACAAACATTTGAATGTATTAACCCAAACAACTCACTTGCCCTTTCTCTATGTCCTGTGAATGGAGACTTGGTCATTTTTTCCATGAGACAAGATTCACAAGTTCCTAATGATTTATAATCATAAGATCCAAAGAAATCATTTTTGTATAACTTGTTAATTCTTGACTCACTTATATGACCTAATCGACAATGCCAAAGGAATGTTTCATTGGTATCATTCCTCTTTCTCTTTTTATTTTCTACAAGCAACACTTTATCATTAAGAGACAGAATTAAAAGATCATTTATAAATTTGCCCATTCCATAATAGTCATTAGAATAAAAAATGGAATAACCATTTCTCTCAACATTTATTTCATAACCTTGTCTTGATAACATAGGTACAGAAATAATATTCCTAATAACATTTGGAATGAAATAACAATCTTTCAATTCCATTATCTTGCCCGAAGGTAATAATAACAAGTAGGTTCCAATAGCTTCAGCATGAATGGCCTCTCCACTTGCACCATAAAGCTTGAAGTCACCTTTCTTCAAACTTCTAATCTTGTGGAGTTCCTACAAAGATTTGCATATATGAGACCTACATGCAGTATCCAATCCCATGATTCAGAAGTTGAAGAACTCAATGATAAGTTTGTTTGTATTATAAACAAACCTTTAGATGCTTCACTGGCATCTTGCTTCAAACCTGCAAGATACATCTTGCAGTTCATCTTCCAATGTCCCTTCTTGTCGCAGAAGAAATAAGATCCATCATTTGAATGCCTCTTTGCCTTCTTCCTCTTATTGATGCTTTTCTTAGTGTTTAGCTTTCGCTTTATACCCTTCTTCATTACCCCTTTCTTCTTCCCATCAACTAGAAGAAGATGATTATCCTTATCTCCTTTGAAGTGGCTCTCAGTTGTCTTAAGCATGTTAAGCAGCTCTGGTAATGATAGGTTCAGTTTGTTCATGTGATAGTTCATGACAAACTAAGAGAAGGAGCTAGGAGTGATTGTAGGATCAAGTCCTGATTAAGCTCCCCTCCATCACAAATCCTAGTTGACCTAATCTAGTGATCAGGTCAATCATCTTAAGGACATGTGCTTGGAAGGAAGAACCCTCACTCATGCATGATCGGAACAACTTCTTTGATATTTCATATCGAGCAGTCCGACTATGCTCTCCATAAAGCTCCTTAAGACTGAGCAATATAGACTGAGGTTCCATATCTTCATGTTGCCTCTATAGCTCATTGTACATCAAGGCTAACATGATACACTTGACAGTCAAGCTATCATTCTACCACATTCTATAAGTGGCCTTTTTCTCCTTTGTAGCATCATCTTTGATCGAATCTGGATCTAAAGAATCGAGGATGTAGGAAACTCTTTCCTAAGCAAGTACTATTCCTAGGTTCCTTAACCAGTCCACATAGTTTGGTCCGGTCAGTTTATTGGCATCCAAGATGCCTCACAGTGAAAGAGTAGAAGCCATAATTTAAATCTACAAACAAACAAGAACATTACATAAGCAGACCACTCAAGATGATAATCATAATTAGATAAGGACTTTAAATCTAATTGTGTCTCCCACTATTTTCTTCGAATACCATAACCCTCAACTATGGTAAATGAGAAACCAATATCCGATTTCTTTAATGGGGTTGAGATCCCAATTCCTTATAAATGCCTTGTGTTTGCACAACAAATAATTATAAGTTCAATGATGCGGGACTATATGCAAAAATTATTCTACTAATGATTAAGCTAATTATTTGATATTATCAGCAATTATTTTTTTTGGATTTTTAGTTTTAAAGACTCAAAGTAAATAATTAAAGCAAACTAGTCAACTAGTTCTAAAGCCCGCAAAGTAAATCAAACAAAACTAATTAGGAACAGGACTTGGTGATTAAGAAATCATCTTAAACTAGGGTTAAAACCTTCAATGAATTAGAAATTAAGAATAGAGGAAGAGGTTTAATTTTATCAATGGTAAATATAATCCTCTGATTGTAGATCTGATTGGACTCTCGAGGATCTTGCAGCAGGACTTATAGATTTCGGTTTCGGGCTCCGATCTTCAACTCTACTAGTTCCAGGGCAAGAAATACTGTCATGTCTGACCTCGATCACCTGCAATCAGTCAAACACACAATAAGAAGGCATAGGAAAAGGAAAGAAAAAAATTCAAAGGAAGTGGAAATGGGAGGAAGAAGTTGGAAGGTAGCTAGGGTTTTTTGATTGTTGGATATGTAGGGCCTCACACCCCGCGATGTTCCGAAGAACAAAGGAAGGGCCTCACACCCCGTGATGCACACAGCAAAGAAAATTTTGACAGAATGTCAACTTTATTTCATATATATAGAATTAATAATACAAGAGGGGGTTGATGGGGTATTTATAGACCATCAACCAAAAGTGTAAGGGTTACAAAGACTAACATTGGTTTCCTTTAGGCAACAATTCCTTGGAATCCCCTCTTGGGCATCTTGGACTCTTGTATTTGGGCTGATCTGGAGCTTCCTTCAAAGTAGGCGACAATAAGAGATCCTCATCCAATTTGGGTGCCAAGATGAGGATAGGTGATGTGTGATGATGAGTGGCCCAGATTGGTTCATTGATTGGCCATGATTTATGGTCTTTGGAGTCTGGATGATGTGGGCTCCTGTGTGAAAGTGGACTCTCTAATTTGGATAGAAAAAACTTAAGAGTTTTTGCTGGATTCTTGAGTTTGGAACTTGAGTAGCTTGAACTTTGAAGTAAGAAATTTCCTTGGTCCTCTCCTTGATTGGTGTCCCCTTGAGACAGAATTACATTGAGATGGGCGATGAGAAGCTAATTACATTGAGATGGGCGATGAGAAGCTAAGTGGCATCTCCCTTTGAGATGGATTCTTGGCCGATTTCTCCTTGGGATATGGCAACAAAATGAAGAGGGGAAGGGGCGCTGATATGGCTTGGATTCCTTCTCATTTACTTATCCTAAAGTGGCAGCAACTCCCTCTCCATGTGGTCAACTAGGGTAGGTGAGATGGCATGTGGTGTTGTCCTGATGAGGTGGCAAGTGGTGTTGTTCAGATGAGGTGGCAAGTGATGTCCAAATATGTCATGTGATGTTGTCTAAAATCCTGAATAGGTGGTGCCAGGAAGTGGTTGTCATGTGGCAAGTGACTTGGGCTAGCACATGGAGTCACATGGCTTGGCTTGAGCTAGCATATGGAGTCACATGGGTTGAGACTTGGGTCCCCTCTTATATTACAGGACTCAACTAATAATTACACGACTCAATGGTATGGGTATCAGGATCAGATAGAGACTTTTCAACCCTCTGTGGATCTAGGATTAGGATTTCTTTTAATATGTTGGGTCTTGTAATAAGGCTTCAAGCTTGAGCATTTTATTTTGAGTCATGTATTTAGTTTCAATTTTATTTTAGTCATATACCTTGGCCAATTTGGTCAAGTTGGGTCAATGGGTCCAGTATTAAGTTGAATTGGTTCAAGTCTAAGTCTACTTGAGGTTGGGCTCAAGCTTGGTGAGCATTCAAGTCCAACCTAGTTGTTGACGGGTCAGGCAGTCTCCCCATGCCATGTAGGAGCACCACTTAAATTCATGAAGTGCCACCTCATCTGTACCATGTGGTGTGAGGAAGTGCCACATCGCAAAGACAAGTGGGCGGCCAAGGCAAGAGGGAATTGTAGATTTTTTGGATGCCATCCCTTGATCCTAGCCAACCACCTCCTCCCTTTCCTCCCCCTATCAAGTCTCTTTCCAAAGAACCATGGGCAGCCAAGGATGCAAGAAATGTAGATTTTTGGATGCCATCAAGCCATGTGGATGCCATCCCTTGATCCAAGCCAACCACTTCCTCCCTTCCCTCCCCCTATCAAGTATCTTTCCAAAGGACCATGGGTGGCCAAGGAAGCAAAATTAAAATGAAGACAACCTTCCTCCCTTCCCTCCCTGTATCAAGCTTTTCTCCAAAGAAGGGTGGGCAGCCAAGGAAGGTCAAAAGAACCTTCCTTGATTCTTGAAGACAACATCCACCTTTCACTCCCTCAAATCAAGCCATGCCATCAAGCACAAGCAAGGATCATGGTCGGCCAAGAGGAGAAAATTCAGAATTTTGGCACCCTCTTGATGTGAAGACTTGTAAAATTCTCATTTGAATGGAACTTAAGGAGCCTATATAAAGGGCCCTACCCTCCTGTAAAAAAAAGTTTTGATGAATGAAAAATTGAGAAGTTCCACTTCATTATAGCCCTTGTCTTCTTAAACTAGGAACTCTATGAGAGAGTGTCTTTATCCTTTGGGACATCGAGGAGTGAGAGGCCCCAAGTTCTTTTTCTCCTTCGCAAGCCATCTACCAATCTTCTAGCTGGGATGCCCCTGGAACTCCACCTGTCCGCCTAGCAAGAAGAGCCTCCTCGACCACCATTCTCAACTCTCTCCATTCCTTCCTACTTGCTTATCCCTTTTTCTTGATTTTTCTAACACTTCCCTTGGGTGCTCGCAGGTCCTCCAAGTACCATGATCAACGGAGTCGGTCTTCCTTGCCCTCGCAACCATCAAACGAAAAGCCAGCAAATCCATAGTGTTGAAGGCTTGATCCCTCGGGTCACATCTGTGAGAGTGAGGGACTGCATCAAGCGCATCAGAGTCTTTAAGGTTTGCACCCCTAATCTCTTAAGTAGGTATTGATCTAGAGCTAAGTCCTATGGGATTTCTCAATTCCGGGGTCCTCTCGTTATCTTTATTTAGGGACTATCCTTTCTTGCTAGAAAGTTCTTGTCCGTGTAGAATCTCTAGTTCCATTCTTAACTCGACTTCAAGAATCAGTACATCTCTTTAAAACCTAAAACTCAAAGAAAAATCATTTGCATATCCATCTCATTATCAGTATAGTCTCACATCATTTTCTGGCATCAGAGCATGGTTAGGGCTTAGTTTTCTTTAAGTACTTGGATTGGGTGCTTCACCATGGCCGTCCGGTCATAAAAAAAAGTAGGACTGAAAGACCCTCACATCCCATTCAAAGGGAATTTTCTATGGCATGTAGGGTTGCTGATGTGATTGACCCTTGAAGGGAGAAACAATGAGGTAGGTTTTAGATCCTAAAGAAAAAAAAATTACATCATTGATTTTAGCATCTTTAAAAATTCTATAACTCAATATATGGGCTGATATTTTAGTTGTTTCTGCATGTAAAAGTCTTCAATTTTGGTGATTTATATTTTTCTGGATTTTGCATAATCATAAGTAATTTTCAGAATTTTTTGAGATTTTATTCCTATCTGTAGATTTTCTACATGCCGGATTACTATATGTGAATAAATCTGCTCTGAAATTCCAGCAAGTGCATTTCATCATACTTTCATTTCCATATAGTTTAATTTTGCACTTTAGGTTCATATTTTTATTTCCAGCATCTTATACTCTACTAATCTACATCAAAATATTAAAAAAAAAAAAAAATTTAGATCATTTCATTAGGTTTCATGTGCATGCCATTATCTACATAATTGACTTAAGGGTGTCAATATCACAAGATAAGGGAAGGAGGTCATTACCTTTCCTTGGCTCGAAAACCACCAACTTGCATTTCGAACCTAAGCCTAATCTAAAATCAATTAGTAACCTAATAGCTTAGGGACATCAACGAGTTGGGTTTAACCATTGTGGGGAAGCTAGTGCATGCAACCCTTCAATTAGTACCGGGAAGCTGGTGTCTAAGGCAAGAGGTCTAGTGTCAAACTACATAAATGGTGTTGTGATTCTTTAATTGGGTCCTTGCGAAAGCAAGGGGGGCCTCCCACACTCCCACCTCTTACCTGGCCAGTGAAAGGGCTAGTTGTTGTGCTGTGTGTCAACTAAATTGACCCATTCTATTTGAACTCCTAAGTCTAGCAAAAAACCGTAGTACCATCCATTATGTGTTGCATGTCTAGTCTAGATTAGGAGTCCATTAGCCCATTAGTCCATATCCAGCCCAGTGTAGTCATAGGGTCAAACCTTGAAACCCACTTGAGGGCCCTCAATGAACAACTGGCCCAATTGAACCAAAAGATGGTCCAAGCAGAGGCACGGGCAAAAGCCTGCAAGGACCATGCTAAATTCAAATCCTCTAGGCCAAATTCCATTGGTCCAAGAGCCTATTATCATGACCTTACCCCTGAGCCTAGCCCTAAAAGCTCATATCCATACTTGGTTGAATCAGAGGAAAGACCCATTAGGAACATTATGACAGAAGCTCCCTCATTTCGAGGTAGTCTTGATCCTCGGGTTTACATTGCCTGGGAAGAAGATATGGATAATTATTTTAAGTGGAATGAAATGCTTGAGGATGGAAAGGATAGGTTTGCCCGAGTGCATCTATGGGATCCAGCCGAGTTTTATTGGAACAATGTTCGGGGAAGGAGGGCATATGAGAGACACGAACCTATTAGGACCTGGAAAGGAATGAAGAGCAAGCTTCATGAAAGGTATATCCCTGCATCCTACCAACAAAATATCCTAGACCACTTAGAGAGGTTGACCCAATATAATGGATCAGTCAGTAATTATATAGATAGATTCGAGCATCTAATGTGCTATATTGTGAATATGGATCCATATGATATCCTAATCTAATTTGAAGAGGGTTTGAGGGAAGATACCCGGAGAGAATTGTTTAGACATATATCTATAGTTTGGAGAAAGCCTACTGAGTAGTCCAAAACTATGGGAGGTCCTTGAGGCATGATAGATCAAGTACTTTGGACCTAAATCCAACCTCTACCAGCTTGAATCATATCCCCATTGGTCTGACACCTAGTGTGAACTAGACTTTTGTTGATCAACCCTCATTGTATCACCTCCAACCCAGAAGGATGACATTGAAGAGGAATTAGTATGGCCGACTCAGGATTAGTTGACCAGAATGAAGCCATACTGAAAGAACAATTAAAGGAGGAAGAATTAGAATCCATGATAGAAGTATATGAGGCTGACATGAGTTTGGTAGACGAATATGAAGGAGAAGATTTCGAAGAGGACAACTCTAGTACCTTACCTGAGGATTGTTGAGCCTTGTCCTGAAATATCATAACAACAAGAAATTAGTGAGGACTTGGTTCCTGTAAGTCAATGCCCTCAGGAAGATCCTACTCCTTTATCCTCAACCCGAGACCTCATTCAGTTCCCTTATAAAGAGTTCATTACTCTAACCCTAACTGATGACCTTTTTCTGAAACTGACTAAGTCTTCCTTTCCTGAAAAACCTGCACTTGCGATGACCAAATTCTCCATTGTTCAATTTGACCTTATGTCACCCATAGACCAGTGTTCAAATCATACCGAGTAACCAAGGTCTATTCCAAGTTTCCAATTGATGGTCCCAAGACTCCGATTCCTATTTCCAGTCACACCTTAAAGCTTCCAATGTTCTCCAAACTTTCAAATCCCACTGTGTTGAGGTCATTCGGTTGCACCAGTTCTTTGAGTATCTTAGGTTTGTGGTGAGGACACCAAGGCCCGAAAATATCGACAGGTTGAACCCACATCCTTGTGGATCACCTGTGAATGAAATCCTGGACCCAACCCTTTTATTCATGTAAATAATTTATTTTAATTTCTGTTATTGTGGGTTAGTTAGGGTTAGATCCTATTACCAACTGGAATTAGGGTTTTATTTATTTAGCCTTTTGGGCTAAACCCCTTTTACCAAGTTGAATCAGTTATTTACATGTCATGTCTTTCGATTGCCTTTTGATCAAATTGGGTTCCAATTGATCAAGTAGGGCTTTAATTATTTATTGGATCCTGTAAAATAATTAGTTATCGAGTCCTGTATTACAAGGGAAACCCAATTGTGAGACCCATGTGACTCAAATCAAGACCCATGTGCTAGCTCAAGACAAGCCCATGTGACTCCATGTGCTAGCACAAGTTCTTGCCATATGCTAGTCTATTTTGGTGTCACCTTTGCATGGTTTCAGGACAACTACTGCCACATCACCAAGGGGACAATAACACATGGCCTGTCACTTGAATTTGGACATGCTACACAAGTCAAGACAACAACACATGGTCGGCCCATAAGAAAATTATTTGGCACCTCATATTTTAAGAGGAGTAAAGCAGAAGGAGTCTACTTCATCTGGCACCCTCTTCCCCTCTCTTGTCGCCTACTTCCAAGATGCCCCATCCAAGAAATAAGGAGGTTCAAATATAAACAAGAAAAAGTGTCCATTGGAAGGAGCTCTCTTCATTTAAATTTCAAATAGGATTCCAAATTTCAAATAGGATTCCACGTTAGATGAAATCACGCCCAAGGGAGAAGTGCGCCATCCCATTTGAAGAGTTCCAAGGAATTTAAACTTCAAATGAAAGCCCTCATTCAATCTTCATTCAAATTCAAGAGAAGGATTTATCCATCATCCAAACTCCATTCAAATTCCTTTAGCCAACCAAGGGAGTCCCATTTCAGATATCACGGTGATTCAAGAAGGAATTTGTGCCAAGAAGGATTTCACGCCAACTTAAGAAGGAAATTAGCGCCTTGCTCCAGAGAGTTGTCGCCCAATTCAGGATCCAGCCATTCAAAATTCAAGCTCAAGGAGAAGTCCAAGATTGCAAGGAAGTTTTAAATTCAAAAATGTAATTGAGTCCTCTTGTACTTCTTGTAGGGAATAATCCTTTAAATAGGACAGTGTACCCCTTGTAAAGATAATGAATATTTGATGAAATGAAATGAAACTCTGTCGAGTTCTTCTCCCAATTCCTTTCTAGCTGCAATGGCTGATAGGTGCTAGGTGTGACGCCTAGAACACTTGGGTGCGACGTCCAAGTTCTACCGGGGTGCGATGCCCTGTTTATCCATCCAATCCCTCCATCAGATCAGATCCCTAAGTCTCTTCAAGGCCTTCATCCAATGCTTTGAAGAGATCCTAGAAGCCAACCAAAGAAGAAGATCCCCGGGAGAACCAACAACCGTGGTGCCAGCCTTCTTTTAGCTTTTGATTTCCAATGTTTAATGCTATTTTTGGTATTTTTTGGCAGATTCTCTTGAGATCCGACTTTGAAGATTGGCATCCATGCTTTGGAATCAGTTCGATCAGAATCCAAATGCCAGGAGCGATCAGTTTGGAGTCCGATTCTTCAACCCTAGAGTGCAGTGATCCATATCTTCATCAGAGGAGGCTTCTAAGCATATCGGTAACTCAAGATCCCTTTCCCTTCCTCTAGATCTGATGTTAGAAAGTAGGAACCTAATCTAGGATGGTTTCTCAATCGCCGTGATCCATCTAATTAATTATTTTGTTGGGTATGCATGCGGGTGATGTAATCCAATATTTAGTTGCTTGCTATAGATTCTTTTAACGTATTGTTTAATAGGCTGTTAGGTTAATGAACATTTGCTTTCGATTAACATAAAATTTAAATCAACCTTTAGTATTGCATCACATCCATGTCCCGCATCAAATTTGGTATCAGAGCCAGGTTTAGATTAGGTTAATCGTGCATTTAGTTAAATTCTGCATCTTGGCCTTCCTGTTTATGCTATGTTGTTTTAATTGTTTTTGCACGTATAAAAATCAAAAAAATATGAAATTTATTTTGTTAGCTTCCTTGAAATTCAAAGTATTTCAGTAATTTTTTTTACAATTTATGGTTTTCTATGAAAACTACAGTTCTCTATTTTTGGCCTGAGAACAGGTTCTGCCCCAAAAAAAATCATTAGGGTTTAGTTTTATTAGTTGCTTGTTGCATTCATTTTTAATTGGTTTTTAAGGGCATACAATATAACATAGGGGGAGGAGTTCATAACCTTTCCCTAGCCCAAAACCACCCACTTTGAATTCGAGCCCAAGCCCTAATTAAAATTGATTAGAACCTAATTACTTTAATGAGCTTAGGGACACCAATTGGTCGGGTCCGAGTTAGTGTCAAGTCAATCGTGTCAACTAAATATGTGTGTGCCCATTTCTTGGTGTCTAGAATGGTGCTTCAGGGATTACGTCCTAAAGGGCAAGTGAGCTGGTCCGCCTACCTGGCCAATCTCTGATTGGTGTCTAGGATTGGCAATCAGGGACCTACACTCCCCTTACACCTGCCTTGCCAAGTCTTGAGTTACTACAGACTAGCTTGCCACCTTGATTAGGCATCTAGTTTGGACTCTAGGTCTATCCATAGTCGATTAGGTTTGTTTGAGTGCATTGTGTCCTTGCATGACTACTAGGTCAGGAACCCCATACCATGTCCCCCAGGACCAACCTAGTATATCCATGGACCCCACGATGGAAACTTTCATGAGATCTTTGATTGAGCAAATGAGGCAGCTTAGTGCTGAACAGAGGCAGTTTAGTGCTAGAGTTGACCAGAGGTTTGATCAAATGAATGAAAGAATAGGTTCATTAGAAGGATCGCATGTGTCTCAACCTGACCCTACACCACTGGAATTTATCCCACAGTATGGTCCAGGACCCCAGCTTCCAGAGCTTACACATGATCCAATCCCCAGACATCAAGCCCAACATAGAGAGGCCACACCTGATCCAATTCCAAGGCATCGAGCCCAACGTAGAGAGATTACACTTGATCCTATTCCTAGGAGGTAGCAGTATGACATAGATGATCAGGAAGCACGAGCCCTTAGGAGTATCAGACTAGAAGCCCCCACATTCGATGGTACTTTAGATCCCAAGATGTACTCTAATTGGAAAAGTGATATGGATCAGTACTTCGAATGGTACACCATGTCGGAAGAGCGTAAGGTCAAATTTGCTAAGTTTAGGTTGATCCGACAAGCATGATTGTATTGGGGTAATGTGGAAAGGTTAAGCCAACAGAGAAGAGACCCACATATAGCTACATGGGAGGACATGAAACTCAAATTAAGGGCCAAATACCTACCATTCTCCTATGAACAAAGGCTTTTAGATCAGTGGTAGAAGATGACCCTTGGAAATCAGACTGTGTCCGAATACATAGCCATTTTTGACGAGTATGTTATGCGGTGTGGTGTGTCCGAGTCTGAGTCGGTTACTTTGTCTAGGTTTAGAGCAGGCCTGAATGAGGACATTAAGAGGGAACTGATTCTAAGAGAAGTAAATGATTTAGAACATGCCTATCAGGTTTCTAGGGATGCTGAGAGATTTCCAAGGAAACCTACCTATCAATCTAATTCATCTAGATTTAATGCCCCTAGAAATAGGCCAAATTAGAACCGATTCCCTGCAAATCGACCTAGACCCAATCCCCAGCCCATTCGTAGAGATGACAAGGGTAAGGCACCTATGGTTCAGAAGGATCGAAACCAAACCCCAGTATGCTTTAAGTGTAATCAGACTGGTCATTATGCTGCCCAATGTCCATCGCGAGCCTTACATATAGGGGAACCTGAAGTAGCGGACCCTGAGATTAGTGACCCTTGTGAGGAAGAGGTTTATGAGGCTGAAGCTGAGTTAGTGGAGGAATATGAGGAGGAAGAGATCTTAGACTCAGACCGATTAGGAGTGGTCAGATGCATCCTGACTCAAACTAAGAGGAATGAGGATTGGCGTAGGACTAACATCCTACAGACCTTTATTAAAATAGGGGATAAGGTATGTAAGGTCATAATTGATAGTGGGAGTTGTGTCAATGCAATTTCTTCTAATGTAGTTAAGAGCCTAGACTTACCAACTGTTCCACACTCGACTCCTATAAGGTATCCTGGATCGATACAACCAACATTTCCATCTGGTTGCAATGCTAGGTTACAATTCAGGTACAATCCTACCAAGAAAGAGTCTGGTTCGATGTTCTTCCGATGGGGGTTAGCAGCATCATTTTAGGAAGACCTTGGTTGTATGACCACGATGCCACCCTGTTTGGACGATCGAACTCGTGTGCATTTTCACCATCTAGGAAAGAGGATAGTGATTAATGCGACCCCACCGAAGGACAATGTTAAGAGAGGGTCAAGTCACTTAAAGGAAAAAGAGTCTAATCTAAATTTGATATCTGTAAAGGAGTTAAAACAAGAAATCGATAGAGGGTCACCAGTTTGGATTTTAGTTACCAAGGAAGCTCAGGATCAACCAAAACTAGAATACCCTAACGAGATCCTAGATTTATTAGAGGAATTCAAAGATGTCTACCCTGAAGATTTACCGGATCAATTGCCACCATTAAGAGATATTCAACATGCAATTGATTTAGTACCAGGAGCCACATTGCCAAACCTCCCACACTATAGGATGAACCCTATGGAACATAAGGAGCTACAACGACAAGTATGGGATCTTATGAAAAAGGGATTTATTATGGAGAGTTTGAGTCCTTGTGCTGTCCCAGCACTTATGACTCCTAAAAAAGATGGCAGTTAGAGGATGTGCATAGATAGCCGTGCTATTAACAAGATTACGATAAAGTATCGATTTCCCATATCCCGACTCGATGACATGCTAGACATGATGGCCGGATCGACCATCTTTTCAAAAATTGATTTAAAAGGTGGCTACCATCAGGTGAAAGTTAGAATCGAGGATGAGTGGAAAATGGCTTTCAAGACGAAAGATGGCCTATATGAGTAGTTGGTGATGCCCTTTGGATTATCAAATACCCCAAGTACATTATGAGGGTTATGACTCAGGTGTTATGATCATTTATTGGAAAATTTGTGGTCATATATTTTGATGATATCCTCGTATACAGTAAGACTAGGGAAGATCACTTAGACCAGCTCCGTCAGATTTGTTAGGTCCTTAGGAAGGAAGCTTTGTTTGCAAATCTTAAGAAATGTAGCTTCATGTCAACCAGAATCATCTTCATATGTTTTGTAGTAACACCAGAAGGAGTAACCACCGACCCTGAGAAAGTGAAATCTATAGTTAAGTGGCCTATACCTAGGAATGTTCATGACGTTCGAAGTTTCCACGGGTTAGCTACCTTCTATAGGAGATTTATCAGAGGGTTTAGCATGATTGTTGCTCCGATCACCGACTGCATTAGGAAGGGCAAATTCGACTAGACTAGAGCTACCCATAAAGCCTTCCTAGAGATCAAAGATAGAATAACTAAGGTACTAGTTCTAAGGTTACCCGACTTCACCAAAGTCTTTGAGGTTGCCTGTGATGCATTAGGCGTAGGAATAGGAGGGGTATTAAGTCAGGAAAATCATCTTATTGCCTATTTTAGTGAGAAACTGAGTGATGCCAAGTTAAAATATTCTACATATGATAAAGAGTTGTATGCGGTAGTATAAGCTCTTAGGTATTGGAGGCATTACTTGCTACTATAAGAATTCATTCTCTACTCTGATTACGAAGCACTTCGCTTCCTAAATTCTCAAAAAAAGCTAAACCCTAGACATGGCAAGTGGATCAAATTTATACAAGCCTATACTTTTGTCCCAAAGCACCATGTAAGAAGTGAGAATAGGGTAGCTGATGCACTTAGTAGGAGAACAATGTTGCTGAATTGTGTGAGTACCGAAGTACGACGATTTGAACAATTAAAGGAAGATTATGAATTTTGTCTGGATTTTGGGAAGATTTATGAATCAGTGAAGCTAGGGGAAGCTAGGGCCATCCACTGAATTTAGTGAGTATGTCTCAAGGGATGGTTATTTATTCAAGGAAAATAGGTTGTGTGTTCCCAAGACATTACTTAGAGACTTTCTTATTTGGGAGATACACGTAGGAGGTTTAGCAAGACACTTTGGGCATAATAAAACTATCTTGGCTGTAGAGGATCAGTTTTATTGGCCAAGTCTAAAGAAAAATGTTGCCCAAGTGGTAGCCCAGTGTCGGACTTGTGCTGTAGCTAAGCAACCTAGACAGAACACTAGACTATATACCCCACTCCCCGTCCCAGATTGCCCATGGCAAGACTTAAGTATGGACTTTGTCTTAGGATTACCTAAAACTGCTAGGAAACATGATTCTATCTTCGTGGTAGAAGATAGGTTTTCTAAGATGGCCCATTTCATCCCATGTTCCCAAACTTATGATGCATCTAAAGTGGCCAAATTATTCTTGAACGAAGTGGTTAGGTTACATGGATTGCCTAAGACCATTGTATTGGACCGAGACGTTAGGTTTACTATCTACTTTTGGAAAATCTTATGGCATATGATAGGAACCAAATTGAAGTATTCTACTGCCTACCACCCCCAAACAGATGGCCAAACTGAGGTAGTAAATCGGAGTTAAGGGAATCTGTTAAGGAGTCTAGTGGGAGAAAATACTGCTAATTGGGATTTATTGTTATCGAGAGTGGAGTTTGCTTATAATAACTCAATCAATAGATCTACAAGTAAGAGCCCATTTGAAATCATTCATGGATACAAGCCTAGGAAGCCATTGGATCTGATTCCCTTACCTATTTATGCATGTATATCTGAGTCAGCTGAGTCTTTTGCACAGCATATAAAGAACTTGCATCAAGAAATAAATAAGAAAATTAAAGAGAGAAATGATTCATATGCACAAGCGGCTAATTTAAGCAAAAGGTTCAAAGAGTTTAAAGTAGGGGACCAAGTTATGATCAGGCTCAAGCCTGAACGATTTCCATCTAGAACTGTCAAAAAGTTACATGCCCGGAGTGTGGGACCTTATAAAATAATTAATAAGTTTGGACCTAATGCCTATGAGATAGACCTACCTTTAGATTTGGGTATAAGTCCAACTTTCAACATATCAGATTTTGTAGAGTATAGGGAGCCGATGTTGCTACCTAGTGAGCCTTTTGGGCCTGATCCTATTCTTGAGAGCGAACCAACCCATGAGTGTCCAATAGCCAAATCCACAAATCGGAGAGACATGGTTGAACGAATTCTGGATGACAAGATGATTGTTACCTGGAATAAGGACTATCAGCGATACTTGGTTCGTTGGCAAGGACATCCCGAGTCTGATGACACTTGGATAACTCGGGAGGATCTGCAGAAGATCGACCCGGACTTGCTAGAAAAGCACTTGAGCCAGTCTAACCCTTACTCGACGAGGTCGAGTTCCTCCCACCCGGAAAGAATTGGTGAGGACACCAGGGCCCGAAAATATCGACAGGTTGAACCCATATCCTTGTGGATCACCTGTGAATGAAACCCTGGACCCAACCCTTTTATTCATGTAAATAATTTATTTTAATTTATGTTATTTTGGTTTAGTTAGGGTTAGCCCCTGTTACCAACTGGAATTAGGGTTTTATTTATTTAGCCTTTTGGGCTAAACCCCTTTTACCAAGTTGAATCACTTATTTACATGTCTTGTCATTTGATTGCCTTTTGATCAAATTGGGTTCCAATTGATCAAGTAGAGCTTTAATTATTTATTGGGTCTTGTAAAACAATTAGTTATCGAGTCCTGTATTACAAGGAAAACCCAATTGTGAGACCCATATGACTCAAATCAAGACCCATGTGCTAGCTCAAGACAAGCCCATGTGACTCCATGTGCTAGCACAAGTTATTGCCATATGCTAGCCTATTTTGGTGTCACCTTTGCATGGTTTCAGGACAACTACTGCCACATCACCAAGGGGACAATAACACATGGCATATATCACTTGAATTTGGACATGCTACATAAGTCAAGACAACACCACATGGTCAGCCCATAAGAAAATTATTTAGCACCTCATATTTTAAGAGGAGTAAAGCAGAAGGAGTCTTCTTCATCTGGCGCCCTCTTCCCCTCTCTTGTCACCTACTTCCAAGATGCCCCATCCAAGAAACAAGGAGGTTCAAATTTAAACAAGAAAGAGTCCAATGGAAGGAGCTCTCTTCATTTAAATTTCAAAAAGGATTCCAAATTTCAAATAGGATTCCATGTCAGATGAAATCATGCCCAAGGGAGAAGTGTGCCATCTGCTTCTATTTCTTCATGCTAATTCCAAGTTGCCGTCCCATTTGAAGAGTTCCAAGTAATTTAAACTTCAAATAAAATCCATCATCCAATCTTTATTCAAATTCAAGAGAAGGACCTATCCATCATCCAAAGTCCATTCAAATCCCTTTAGCCAACCAAGGGAGTCCCATTTCAGATATCATAATGATTCAAGAAGGAATTTGTGCCAAGAAGGATTTCATGCCAATTTAAGAAGGAAATTAGCGCCTTGCTCCAGAGAGTTGTCGCCCAATTCAGGATCAAGCCATTCAAAATTCAAGCTCAAGGAGAAGTCCAAGATTGCAAGGAAGTTTTAAATTCAAAAATGTAATTGAGTCCTATTGTACTTCTTGTAGGGGATAATCCTATAAATAGGATCCTGTACCCTGTGTAAAGATAATGAATATCTGATGAAATGAAATGAAACTCTGTCGAGTTCTTCTCTTAATTCCTTTCTAGCTGCGATGGCTGATAGGTGCTAGGTGTGATGCCTAGAACACTTGGGTGAGACGTCCAAGTTCTACCACGATGCGATACCCTGTTCATCTATCCAATCCCTCCATCAGATTTGATCCCTAAGTCTCTTCAAGGCCTTCATCCAATGCTTTGAAGAGATCCTAGAAGCCAACCAAAGAAGAAGATCCTCGGGAGAACCAACAACCCTGGTGCCAGCCTTCCTTCTAGCTTTTGATTTCCAATGTTTAATTGCTATTTTTCGTGTTTTTTGGCAGATTCTCTTGAGATCCGACTCTGAAGATCGGCGTCCATACTTTGAAATCAGTTCAATCGAAATCCGGATTCCAATAGCGATTAGTTTGGAGTCCGATTCTTCAACCCTAAAGTGCAGTGATCCAGATCTTCAACAGAAAACGTTTCTAAGCATATCGGTAACTCAAGATCCCTTTCCTTTCCTCTAGATCTGATGTTAGAAAATAGGAACCTAATCTAGGGTGGTTTCTCAATCACCGTGATCCATCTAATTAATTATTTTGTTGGGTATGCATACGGGTGATGTAATCCACTATTTAGTTGCTTGCTATAGATTCTTTTAACGTATTATTTAATAGGCTGTTAGGTTAATGAATATTTGCTCTCGATTAACATAAAATTTAAATCAACCTTTAGTACTGCATCGCATCCGCGTCCCGTGTCAGTTTGTGACCTACTTTTGGAAGACCTTATGGCATTTGCTAGGGATCCATTATAAATTTTCCTGTGCATGCCAAACCTTGGTCAAACCTAGAGAGGCTATAATCTATTAGGTTTAGGCCCTAGAGAGTCCAATAAAATTCCTCTCAATAGGAATGCATAGTTGAGTCTTCATTTTGCATCATGTTAGAGTTTTGAATTAAGTACTAATTTTAAAATAATTTGGTTGATTCTAGAAAGAGAGACAAAGAATTTGAAATAAGGGATTCTGTAATGATTAGGCTTAGGCCTAAACGATTTCCACCAGGAATTTGTTAGGAAACTTCATGCTTATGGAGCTGGCCCCTTTAGAGTGATAAGGAGAGTTGGCTCTAATGCCTATGTGCTTGAGCTATCCCCAAATTATGGCATTAGCTCGACTTTCAATATCTCGGACTTAGTCGAGTATAGGGAACCAGCAAACATATCCAGTGAGCCATTTGGGCCTGACCTTTCATTTGAGAGCAAACCCGACCCAAAGTGTCCACCTCCAATTTTACCTGAGAGAGGAGAGCAGATCAAGCGTGTCCTAAATGATCAAGCTATCACCACCTGGGGCAAAGGCTATCAGCATTACTTGGTCCAATGGCAAGGTCGATCGGAGTCCGATGATTCGTGGATTATCCAGGAGGACTTGCAGCACCTCAACCCCGACCTTCTAAAGAATCAAAGCCAAATCAACCCTTTCTCACAGGGTCGAGTTCCTCCCACCCTGGGAGAACTGGTGTGGGCACCAGGATCAGATAGAGGCTCCTCAACCCCTTGTGGATCTCGGATTAAGGTTTCTTTTAATTTGTTGGGTCTTGTAATAAGGCTTCAAGCCTAAGCATTCTATTTTGAGTCATGTGTTTAGTTTCAATTTTATTTTAGTCATGTACCTTGGCCAATTTGGTCAAGTTGGGTCAATGGGTCCTGTAGTGAGTTGAATTAGTTCAAGTCTAAGTCTACTTGAGGTTGGGCTCAAGCTTGGTGAGCATTTAAGTCCAACTCAGTTGTTGACGGGTCAAGCAGTCTCCCCATGCCAAGTAGGAGCACCACCTAAATTCATGAAGTGCCACCTCATCTGTGCCATGTGATGTGAGGAAGCACCACATCACTAGTGCGGGCACCAGGCTTAGAAAAAGACTCCAACTAATCCAAATTAGGAAAGATTCTCTATGGTTGGAAGATTGAGAGCTCGAGTCCTGTAATAAGATTTATTTGAGTCTATTAGTCATGTATTCATTTCAATTTGGTAATTGAGTCCAGTATTTGCTTCAATTAAGCTCTTCATTGTAATTGAGTCAAGGAGAGTCAGCCAAGACCAACCTGGTTTCAGCACAACCAAGTCAAGAAGACTAGTGGGCGTATGGACCATTGGATTACCAACTTGGAAGCCACTTCATCATTCCTCCTTGCCACATCACCAGGACACATCACCAAGGAATCTCGTCCAAGGAAGAAGGAATTTGAAATGGCCCACAAATCCTCCACAAATCAAAGAATCTCACCCAAGGAAGAAGGAATCTGAATTGACCAACAATTCCTCCACAAATGGCATCCCTCATCATGAAGTCAACCACCAATCTCTCCCCTCATTTTGTAATTTTTGAATTTCAAAATTTGAATTTCAAATGGTTTGGTGTCTATAAAATAGGCTCCAAAACCTATTGTAATCACTTATGAAATTTGAATCAATGAAGAAAACTTTTCTTTGAATTTTCCCTTGCTTGAATGCTTGGTCCCTTGTGAGAAGGTGGGCATGAGGCCTAGAGTTCTTCCCCTTTCTAGCTTCCCCTAATCAAACCTAACTTCCTCCACTCCTCTTAGTCCAATCGGCCAACATAAAAAGCACATCAAGAATCCATATCTCTTCCATCTCTAGTGGCGCCAACAATCCAAGGAGTTCTTCACAAGTTCAAGCTGGGAGTTGTCATCCAAATGAAGCCAAAGAAGATCTTCAACAAGACTACTCCAAGTTTCCATTCATCTTTCCCCTCACTTCTCCATCTCAATCATTTTCTCTAATCTTCCTCTACATCTTTTATTGCAGGATCCCCTGATTTCCAAACTCCTAAGAAGAAGGTCTCCCGTGCCAAGGAACCGGATACAAGAAGCCTTGCAACCTAGGGAATCTCCTTGTCATCCCGGAATGTTCTTCTTTGAGTGTCCCCAGTGCTAAAGTCATAACTATTAATTGTCGGATAACCCTCTTTAGATATTTTCTCAGATCTGTAATTATTAGAATACTAAACCCTAATCTAAGTGGTTTCTTAACCACGAAGGTCCTCCTTTTAGTTTCTTTGATCGGTTTCGTTGCTAGTTAAGTTTAATATTTAGATTCCTATCTTTAAATTCCTACTTCATTACTTGAATTGCTGCATTTATTTACTTCATCTTTCATTTGATTCTTACTGATTTTATATGAAATGCATCATCTCCTAATTGTCCCTCATCATCTTGGTATCAGAGCATGGTTGGTTAGGGTTTTGCATTTTCTTCAGTACCTGAATTTGGTGCTTCACCAGGTCATCCAGTCTTAGAAGAAAAGTAGGGTTTAAAGACCCTCTCCTCCCATTCCACTGGGATTTTCTAAGGCATGTAGGGGTGCCATTGCGATTGACCTTTGAAGGGGAACACAAGACTTGCATTTTAATTTCAGCATCTTTTAATTTCTGCTGTTCTATTTTTTTTAGCATTATCTATGTTCTAGGAATTATCATGCCTAGCAAAGATTTTAGTTTTAAATTTCCTTTCATATATTATATCATCTATGAGTTAGGAATGCTTTGTGATTTTTTCTGAATTTTCTGACACCATTACACATCACTTTTCTGCCCCATATCTGAACTGCAACATATTGAATTCTGCACTTGAAATTAGGGTTCATTTGCATGCTTGCATTCATTTCATGATAAATCATCTTAAGGGCATCAATTTGACATAGGGTTAGGATTTCATTACTTGTCCCTAGCCCAAAAAAATCACCAACCTGCATAGCGAGTCCAATCCCTAATTAAAATGGAGTAGACATTTAACTTGCTCTTGTGAGCTAGGGACACCCACGAGGTCGGACCGAACCAAGTGTCAAGCCAACTTTGACAACTTGTTTGTGCATGCTTGTTTATCTGGTGTCTAGGAAAGTGGTTCAAGGACAAGAGCCTGAAAGAAGGTGGGTTGGTTCGCTTACCTAGCCAATTTCATATTGGTGTCTAAGGTAAGCAAAGAGGAACCTCCATCAACCTTACACTTACCTGGCCAGGTGCCAAGTTACTACAACCAAGGTCATCATCTTGACCTGATATTTGATTTGGACTCTAGGTCTAGAAACCCTAGCTCAAGTTTGAGTCTGTGTATGCATGGCAACTAGATCAGGAGCACCTTACTAGCAAACCCAACCTCAAACAAGTACAACCATGGACCAAATCTTTGAGACCTTTATGAAAACTTTGAATGATCAAATAGTCCAACTGAACCAAGACCTGACTGACCAGTTGGCTTAGACCAACCAAAGCATGACTGATCAGATGACCCACATCACTACTAGGTTTGATTGATTAGAGGCTCGTACCCCTAGAAGAACCTATGAAGTCTAGATTGAATTAAAGCTTGAACCAGAGTTTGGTACACCCATCAATCCTAAAAGGGCTCCGCACCAAGACTTTTTCCCTGAACCCAACCCTAGGAGGCCTCATCAAGACCCTTTCTTTGAGCCAAATCCTAAAATACCCAACCTTGATCGAGTCCATGACCCGAACCCTAGGAGAGCACACCTTGACCTTGCTTATGAGCCAAATCCTAAGAGACCCAATCAGGACCAAATGGACCATGAAGATCGAACCCTTAGGCAAATTAGGTTGGAAGCACCCACTTTTGATGGAAATCTTGATCCTAATGTTTATATAGATTGGGAGGAAGATATGGATGATTATTTTAAGTGGAATGAAATGTTTGAGGATGGAAAGGTTAGGTTTTCCCGAGTGCATCTATGGGGTCTAGCCGAGTCTTATTGGAACAATGTTCAGGGAAGGAGGGCGTATGAGAGACATGAACCCATTAGGACCTTTAAAGGAATGAAGAGCAAGCTTCGTAAAAGGTATATCTTTGTGTGCTACCAACAAAATCTCCTAGACCACTTAGAGAGGTTGACCCAAGGTAATGGATCAGTCAATGATTTTATTGATTGATTTGAGCATCTAATGCACTATATTTTAAAAATGGATCCATATAATATCCGAATCTGATTTGAAGAGGGTTTGAGAGAAGATATCCAGAGAGAATTGTTTAGACATAATATCTATAGTTTGGAGCAAGCCTATCGAGTAGCCCAAAACTATGAGAGGTCCTTGAGGCATCCTAGATCAAGTACTTTGGGCCTAAATCTGACCTCTACCAGCTTGAATCATATCCCCATTAGTCCGACACCTAGTATGAACCAGACTTTTGTTGATCAACCCTCATCTATATCACCTCAAACCCAGAGGGATGACATTGAAAAGGAGTTAGGTATGGTCGACCCAGGATTAGTTGACCAGAATGAAGCCATACTGAAAGAACAATTAAAGGAGGAAGAATTAGAACCCATGATAGAAGTATACAAGGCTGACATGAGCTAGATAGACGAATATGAAGGAGAAGACTTCGAGAAGGACAACTCTGGTACCTTACCTAAGGAAATCCTTGTAGAAGATAAGAGTGTCGAGTCTAGTCCTAAAACATCAGAACCACAAGAAATTACTGGGGACTTGGTTCCTGTAAGTCAATGCTCTTAGGAAAAGCCTACTCCTTTAGCCTCAACCCAAGACCTCATTCAGCTCCCTTGTAAAGAGTTCTTTCTTCTAACCCTAGTCAATAACCTTTTTCTGGAACTGACCAAGTCTCCCTTTCATGAAAAATTTGCACGTACAATGACCAAATTCTCCATCCAACAATTTGACCTTATGACAACCATAGATCAATATTCAAATCTTAAGGTTATCTTGAATAATCAGGGTCTATTTCATGTTTCCAATACATTATCCCAAGACTTCAATTTTTATATCCTATCGTATCCTAAGGCTTCCAATGTTCCCCAAACTATCAAATTACACTTTGTTGAGGTCATTCAGTTGCACCAGTGCTGTGAGTATGTTAGGTTTGCGACCTACTTCTGGAAGACCTTATGGCATTTGCTAGGGATCCATTGTAAATTTTCATGTGCATGCCAGACCAGGATCAAACCTAGAGAATTTATAGTCCGTTAGGTATAGGCCCAAAGAGAGTCCAATAAAATTCCTTTCAATAAGAATGCCTAGTTAAGTCTGCATTTTGTAGGTGTCTGTGTAAGTCTCAAAGTCTGCAAAGTCATGTGCACAGCATATAAAGAATTTGCATAAGGAAATTAGTAAAAAGATTCAACTAAGCAATGAAGTTTATAAGCATATGGCTAATTCATGTAAACGAATGAAAGAATTTAATGAAGGGACTCTGTAATAATTAAACTTAGACCTGAAAGGTTTCCTCCGGGAACTATAAAAAAATTGCATGCCCGGGGAGCTGGACCTTTCAAAATAACTAAGAGAATAGGACCTAATGCATATGTGTTAGAGTTAGCTTCAGATTATGGCATTAGTTCTACTTTTAATATTACTGATTTGATAGAATATAAAGAGCCGGCATTAATTCCAAGCGAGCCTTTTGGGCCTTATCCCACTTTTGAGAGTGAAACCATACCTGAGTGCCCAACATCAATTCCACCAGACCGGAGAGATAAAGTTGAATGTATCTTGGATGACCAGGTGATTACCACTAGAAATAAGGGTTATCAACGTTATCTGGTTCATTGAAAAGGCCGACCAGATTCTGAGGACTCCTGGATCACCCAAGAGGATCTGCAGCAAATTGACCCGGACCTTCTAGAAAAATATCACAGTCAGGCCGATCCATACTCGACAAGGTCAAGTTTCTCCCACCCGAGGAGAATTGGTATGGGCACTAGGCTCAGGAAAAGACTCCAACCAATCCAAATTATGAAAGATTCTCTATGGTTGGAAGATTGAGAGCTCGAGTCCTCTAATAAGATTTATTTAAGTCTATTAGTCCTGTATTCATTTCAATTTGGTAATTGAGTCCAGTATTTGCTTCAATTAAGTTCTTCATTGTAATTGAGTAAAGGAGAGTCAGCCAGACCAACCTGGTTTCAGCACAACCAAGTTAAGAAGACTAGTGGGCGCATGGACCATGGGATCACCAACTTGAAAGCCACTTCATCATTCCTCCTTGCCACATCACCAGGACACATCACCAAGGAATCTCGCCCAAGGAAGAAGGAATTTGAAATGGCCCACAAATCCTCCACAAATCAAGGAATCTTGCCCAAGGAAGAAGGAATTTGAATTGACCAACAATTTCTCCACAAATGACACCCCTCATCATGAAGTCAACCACCAATCTCTCCCCTCATTTTGTAATTTTTGAATTTCAAAATTTGAATTTCAAATGGTTTGGTGTCTATAAAATAGGCTCCAAAACCTATTGTAATCACTTATGAAATTTGAATCAATGAAGAAAACTTTTCTTTGAATTTTCCCTTGCTTGAATGCTTGGTTCCTTGTGAGAAGGTGGGCGTGAGGCCTAGAGTTCTTCTCCTTTCCAACTTCCCCTCTTCAAACCAAACTTCCTCCACTCCTCTTAGTCCAATCGGCCAACATAAAAAGCTCATCAAGAATCCATATCTCCTCCATCTCTAGTGGCACCAACAATCCAAGGAGTTCTTCACAAGTTCAAGCCGGGAGTTGTCATCCAAATGAAGCCAAAGAAGATCTTCAACAAGACTACTTTGAGTTTCCATTTATCTTTCCCTTCACTTCTCCATCTCAACCCTTTTCTCTAATCTTCCTCTACATCTTTTGTTGCAGGATCCCGGGTTTCCAAACTCCTAAGAAGAAGGTCTCCCATGCCAAGGAACCGGATACAAGAAGCCTTAAAACCTAGAGAATCTCCCTGTCATCACGGAATGTTTTTCTTTGAGTGTCCCCAGTGCTAAAGTCATAACTATTAATTGCCAGATAACCCTCTTTAGATATTTTTTCAGATTTGCAATTATTAGAATACTAAACCATAATCTGAGTGGTTTCTTAATCATGAAGGTCCTCCTCTTAGTTTCTTTGATCGATTTCATTTCTAGTTAAGTTTAATATTTAGATTCCTATCTTTAAATTCCTACTTCATTACTTGAATTGTTGCATTTATTTACTTCATCTTTCATTTGATTCTTACTGATTTCATATGAAATGCGTCATCTCCTAATTGTCCCCCATTAATCACCAAGACAAGTGGGCGGCCAAGGCAAGAGGGAATTGCAATTTTTTTGGAAGCCATCAAGCCATGTGGACACCATCCCTTGATCCTAGCCAACCACCTCCTCCCTTCCCTCCCCCTATCAAGTCTCTTTCCAAAGAACCATGGGTGGCCAAAGAAACAAGAAATGCAGATTTTTGGATGCCATCAAGCCATGTGGACACCATCCCTTGATCCAAGCCAACCACTTCCTCCCTTCCCTCCCCCTATCAAGTCTCATTCCAAAAGACCATGGGCGGCCAAGGAAGCAAAATTCAAATGAAGACAACCTTTCTCCCTTCCCTCCCCATATCAAGCTTCTCTCCAAAGAAGGGTGGGCGGCCAAGGAAGGTCTAAAGAACCTTCCTTGATTCTTGAAGACAACATCCACCTTTCACTCCCTCAAATCAAGCCACGCCATCAAGCACAAGCGAGGATCATGGTCGGCCAAGAGGAGAAAACTCAGAATTTTGGCACCCTCTTGATGAAGACTTGTAAAATTTTCATTTGAATTTGAATGGGACTTAAGGAGCCTATATAAAGGGCCCTACCCTCCTTGTAAAAAAAGTTTGATGAATGAAAAGTTTGAGAAGTTCCACTTCATTATAGCACTTGTCTTCTTAGACTAGGAACTCTGTGAGAGAGTGCCTTTATCCTTCGGGACATAGAGGGGTGAGAGGCTCCAAGTTCCCTTTCTCCTTCGCAAGCCATCTACCAATCTTCAAGCTAGGATGCCCCTGAACTCCACCTGGATGCTTAGCAAGAAGAGCCTCCTTGACCACCATTCTCAACTCTCTCCATCCCTTCCTACTTGCTTATCCCTTTTTCTTGATGTTTTCTAACCTTTCCCTTGGGTGCTCACAGGTCCTCCAGGTACCACGATCAACGGAGTCGGTCTTCCTTGCCCCACGCGACCATCGAACGGAAAGCCGACAAATCCACAGGGTTGAAGGCTAGATCCCTCAGGCCACATTCGTAAGAGTGAGGGAACTCTGCATCGGGCATATCAGAGTCTTCAAGGTTTGCACCCTTAATCTTTTAAGTAGGTATTGATTTAGTGCTAAGTCCTACGGGGTTTCTCAATCCCAGGGTCCTTTCGTTATCTTTGATTAGAGTTTATCTTTGCTTGCTAGAAAGTTCTTGTCCTTATAGAATCTCTAGTTCCATTCTTAACTCGACTTCGGAAATCAGTACATCTCTATAAAACCTAAAACTCAAAAAAAAGTCATTTGCATATCTATCTCATTATTAGTATAGTCCTGCATCATCTTAGTCCCACATCACTCAACCAACTAATTAATTAAAGCCCAACTTGATCAAATTGATCAAAAGGCATAACCAACTAAATAAACTTGGTAAATAGGGTTTGGTCCAAAATAGGTTTTGACACAACCTAATAAATAGGATTTATATACAAACCCTAATTGTTAAAAAGGGCTAACTAACACTGGACCACTATAACAGAATTTTTTGACCTAATTGAAATTGTGGTTTTTTTACAGACTCAATTTTGGGTCTAAGGATTTTTACAGAGACTCAAATTTGGATTTTAGGGCTAAACCCAACTAAGCTAAAATAATAAAAATTTAAGAAAACTATTTATAAGTGAGGTTTGAGCTTAGGGCTTCATTCACAGGTGATCCACAAGGAAGTGGATTCAACCTATCATTTTCTTCTGGTCCTGGTATCCACACCAATTCACCCCAGGTGGGAGGAACTCGACCCTGTCAAGTATGGGTCAACTTGCTGTTATAGCACTCTTGTAAATCTAGGTCAATCCTTTGCATGTCCTCTCTAGTGATCCAAGAATTATCAATTTTGGGTTATCATTGTCCAAGATCCGCTCAATCTTGTCTCTCTAGGCTGGTAGTATGGCAGGTGGACACATATGGGTTGGTTCACTCTTAAGGATTGGATCAAGCCCAAAAGGCTTACTAGGAATCAACGTTGGCTTCCTATACTCTATAAGGTCTCAAATGTTGAAAGTAGAACTAATGCCTAGTTCAGGTGGTAAATTAAGCACATAGGCATTAGGTCCAATTTTCCTAATTACTTTGTATGGTCCACTACTATGGGTATGTAACTTCTTCATGGTTCTAGGTGGGAACCGTTCAGGTCGTAGTCTAACCATGACAAAGTCTTCTTCATTGAATTCTTTGAGTCTTTTCTTAGAATTATCCTTGGTTAATGTATGACATGTCGATAAAAGTTTAGCATGAATCCCTAATAGATGCCATAGTGTTTTCCAAAAATAGGATGCGAATTGAATGTGCTTAAAGAACTTATGCAACCTACTAATTTCAACAAAATGCAATCAAGTGGCTCTAGAAAGATTGGAAACTTCAGGCCAGGGTAAAAAATAAGAAGTAGATTCGGAGCTAACCTGGTAGGCTAGGACATAAGAAAAGGGCTCATGGAATAGTCCTGGTTTAATGGGATTGACCTTAAGGTTTGGACATTGGGTTACGTCAATAGGTAAATAAAGGTTAGCCTTATGGAAGGATGAGTCAGTGATTTCTGGACAAAGATCTTCAATTGGGATTGATGGAGTGAATTCTTCTCGAGGTTGCTGGTTTGGAAAAATCAATTCCATAATTTTCTATGGTTCTTGAATTTTAAGACCCAGTTTTATGACTTGAGTCTCTTCTAGTGTTTCCTCAGGTAAAATCATTGTATCAGTGTCATGGCTCTCTTCCTATAACTTCTCTTCCACTACAGCTTCAGTATGGGTGTTTCCTGGGTCAACTAATCCTGGGTTGGCTTCAGTCTAGGTACGGTCAGGATCAACTAACTCTGGGTTGGCTTCAGTATGGGTATAGTCAGGGTCAGCTAATTCTAGGTCAGCCATAGGTATCTCCTCTTCTCCCTTATACTCATCCACTAAGTTTACCTTAGCTTCATATACTTCCTCTTCAATGTCATCCTGGTGAACCAATGGGGTAGTAGGAGTGGGTCGACTAAGGGAAAATTGACTGATTCTAGGTTTCTGACTAAGTGCACTAATCCTAGTGGGTTCGGGTTGATGGATTATGGGTCTCTTAGGCTCATAGGATATGGGTTCAATTCTATAGGTTATGGGTCTGCTGGTTTTCTCTAGGTTTTCGAATTGCTTATCTACTCAGTCAAACGTATTATTTATTTGGGCACATTGTTCAGTCATGAACCTCAAAAAGGTTTCAAAATTAGGGTCCATTGGTAGATTGGGTTGCATTTGGGTAGGCTGATAGGGTATGCCTGACCTAGTTTTCATGCAATGTAATCACACAGAACTCGAGCTAGGGTTTCTTAGACCTAGAGCTCAAGTAGAATGGGTCATCTCAAATTATAACTAATTCAATAATTACCCTGTCCACTGGCTAAGTAAGAGGTGGGGTCATGGGAGGCTCCCCTTGCTCTTACAGGATCTTAATTAAAAACAACAAAACTACTTGGGGCAATGCCTTTAGACTTCTAGCCTTAGATACCATATTCATGTGATAATCAAAGGATTGAGTGCACTAGCTTTCATATAATACTTGGAACCCGACCTGTTGGTGTCCCTAAATTGCTTTAGGTTTATAATTAATTTTAATTAGGGTTAGGTTTGATGCAAAGGTGGTGGTTGTGGGCCAAGGACAGGTGATGAAATCCTGCCCTTATCTGAGATGGTCAAGTGCCCTTAAGATTAGGTTACTGGATGATGCAATCACACGATATGAAACCCTAATATACAATGAAGCTAAAATAATTAAAAATGGCAAAAAATAATAAAAATTTCTTAATTATTAAATTTTATATCTGATTAATTTCAGATTTTCGATCTTGGGATATCACATCCGGCCGTAGCTCATTACTCCCATGGGTCGTGACAGTATACTTGCGTATACCCGCTCAAGAGGCATGATTTCCTTCCACCAAAAAATAGCAAATAAAAAAAATTTTCTAGTTTTTTTCTGAGATTAATTGAGGATTAACAGAGGATTAACAAAAAACTTATTTATAATTTAGTTATATTTTTTTAAGTTGGTTTTATGCAATTAATTTCAGCCTAGTTCTAGGTATGCAGAAATTTCAGAACTAGTAGTTAAACCCTAGTTTAACCTTTGCTCTGATACCAAAGATGATATGGGACAATATGCAAAAATTAATTTACTAATTATTAAGCTAATTATTTGATATTAATAGCAATTAATTTTTCTGGATTTTCAGTTTTAGAGACTCAAAGTAAACAATTAAAGCAAACTAGTCAACTAGTTCTAAAGCCCACAAAGTAAACCAAACAAAACTAATTAGGAACAGGACTTAGTGATTAAAAAATCACCTTAAACTATGGTTAAAACCTTCAACAAATCAGAAATTAAGAGTAGAGGAAGAGGTTTTATTTTACCAATGGTGAATATAATTCTCTAATTATAGACCTAATTGGACTCTCGAGGATCTTGCGGCAGGACTTCCAGATTTCGGTTTCGGGCTCCGATCTTCAGCTCTACTGGTTCCAGGACAAGAAATACCATCATGCCCAACCTCGATCACCTGCAATCAGTCAAACACATAATAAGAAGGCGTAGGAAAAGGAAAGAAAATAATTTAAAGGAAGTGGAAAAGGGAGGAAGAAGCTGGAAGGCAGTTAGGGTTTTCTGATTGTTGGATATGTAGGGCCTCACACCCCGCGATGCACACAGCAAAGAAAATTTTGATAGAATGTCAGTTTTATTTCATATATATAAAATTAATAATACAAGGGGGGTTGACGGGGTATTTATAGACCATCAACCAAAAGTATAAGGGTTATAAAGACTAGCATTGGTTTCCCTTTGGCAACAACTCCTTGGAATCCCCTCTTGGGCATCTTGGACTCCTGTCTTTGGGCTGATCTGGAGCTTCCTTCAATGTGGGCAACAACAAGAGATCCTCATCCAATTTGGGTGCCAAGATGAGGATAAGTGATGTGTGATGATGAGTGGCCAAGATTGGTTCATTGATTGGCCATGATTGGTGGTCTCTGGAGTCTGGATGATGTGGGCTCCTATGTGAAAGTGGACTCTCCAATTTGGATAGAAAAAAACTTAAGAGTTTTTGCTGGATTCTTGAGTTTGGAACATGAGTAGCTTGAACTCTGAAGTAAGAAATTTTCTTGGTCCTCTCCTTGATTGGTGTCCCCTTGAGACATAATTACATTTAGATGGGTGATGAAAAGCTAAGTGGAGTCTCCCTTTGAGATGGACTCTTGGTTGACTTCTCCTTGGAATTTAGCTACAAAATGAGAAGGGGAAGGGGCGTTAATATGGCTTGGACTCCTTCTCATTTACTCATCTTAAGGTGGTGTCAACTCCCTCTCCATGTGGTCAACCAGGGTAGGTGAGATGGCATGCGGTGTTGTTTCGATGAGGTGGCAAGTGGTGTTGTCCTGATTAGGTGGCAAGTGGTGTTGTCCCGATGAGGTGGCAAGTGATGTCCAAACATGTCATGAGATGTTGTCTAAAATCTTGAAAAGGTGGTGCCAAGAAGTGGTTTTTATGTGGCAAGTGACTTGGGCTAGCACATGGAGTCACATGGCTTTACTTGAGCTAGCACATGGAGTCACATGGGTTGTGACTTGGGTCCCCTCTTGTATTACAGGACTCAACTAATAATTACAAGACTCAACCAACTAATTAATTAAAGTCCAACTTGATCAAATTGATTTAAAGGCATAACCAACTAAATAAACTTGGTAAATAGGGTTTGGCCCCAAATAGGTTTTGACAACATAATAAATAGGATTTATATACAAACCCTAATTGGTAAAAAGGGCTAACTAACAGTGGACCATTATAACAGAGTTTTTTGACCCAATTGAAATTGGGGTCTTTTTGTAGACCTAATTTTGGGTCCAGGAGTTTTTTCAGGGACTCAATTTTGGGGTTTAGGGTTAAGCCCAACTAAGCTAAAATAACAAAAATTCAAGATAACTATTTACAAGTGAGGTTTAGGCTTAAGGCTTCATTCATAAGTGATCCACAGGGATGTGGGTTCAACCTGTTGTTTTCTTCTGGCCCTGGTGTCCGCACCATTCAAGGGTAGGAAATTCCTTTCCAATTGCATCCCTTGCAATTCTCAATATAACACTTACCTCTAAGACACTTACAGCCATGTGTTTGCACAATAAACCATAATGTCTTAGTTTAGTTGAACCCTTCATTTTATATAGTCATGATTGAATAATGTCACTCTTGAGTTTGCTCAATGAAGTAACATTATTAACCATACTCTAAAGCGCAAAATGCACCATGTCAAACTTTATATCAAACCCTAATAGTAAACCTTGAGTTTGCTCAACAAACCTACTATAATTTTGATACAAACTTATCATAGCATGAAGGAAGGCAATTTGTAGTGTGCTTAATCAATTAACATTTCCAATTGAAGTTTTAGATGTGATCGAATTGGCCAGGTAAGTGAAAGAGATGAGGGGGTCCCCCCATTGCTTTCCTTAGATACCAATTAAATTGGCCAGGTCAGACAATGGAACTAATTAAAAATCTCATTCCCTTTACCTTCCTAGAACCACTTTGCCTAGACACCAATTGGCTGATCATACCATAATCGAATTTGCATCATGATTAACTAACACTACGACTAAATATAATTTTTATGAGGGCTTTGATGGTCTTAAACACATCCTAATTAAACATGACATTCAATCCATCATACAAGCATATTAACCCTAATATGCATAACATAGCATGATTATAATAGTAATCTGTTCACCTCACTTATTCATGGGATATGGCCACAGCGACCCCCCTACACACCATAGGAGACCCCATTGAAAGAGAAGAGAGGGCCTTTAAACCCTACTTTGCTCTTATGATCGAACGACCATGGTGACTAACTCAATCCAAAGTAGTTACTAGGATATAAAATATCACATATATGTATTTGAACTAATCATGCATCAATTCATAGCATAGCAAACAATCAACACTAAATAGATTTCTAATTGCATGTATCAAGGTGGCTCTGATACCACTATTGGGTTCCTCGGACCGGGCGTAGTGGAAGATTGGTTTTCAAAATTTTTGTTTTTTGAAACCCTAACTGGCCGGAACCCTAAACTCTAGGACTACTTGAGCATAACAACTAATAAATCAAATATTTAGGGTTATAGAGGAATACTTGGAGTGCTATATTTTTTATTTCCACAATGCACACAAGTGTATGCTGGTGAGGGCACCTAGATCAGACAAAGATTACAGGGCTCCATTTGGATCTCTAATTAATGTATTGGGAGTCTATCATCTTCTCCTTCATTCAAGTCCAGTTAGCTGTTATCTCAGTCCTATCAGTTTGAGTCATGTACTGAAGTTAAGTTAGAGTCTGTAATTCAATTGAGTGAAGTCAGAGTCTGTCGTTCAATTTAGTTAAGTCAGAGTCTGTAATCAAAAAGTTGAAGATCTATACAAGAGGTTGAAGCATCACCTTCCTTGCGCCACCTCCACCGGTCCCCACTCAAGCACATGTGTAAGATTTCATGCGCAACCCATAGCGCTCCCCACTTCTTTATGATGATCACTTGCTTGCCTTATGTTCCCCATCATCTTTGGTATCAGAGCAAGTTAGAACATGTTCACGCATAAAACCCTAGAAATTTGCATTGCTGAAATTTTTGCATAACTAGATTAGGGTTGAATTTTGTTTGCAGTGAAATCTTCAAAACTTAGTTCTTCCTTGCATTTAATTAACTTGTTATTAGTCCTTGTTTAATCTGCCATTTGCATAAAAAAATTTATTTTCTACATATTTTTGGTTTTAGTTTCATGTTGCATATGTCTTGTGTGTTCATGCATACTTGGAAAGTACTTAAAGGCAACACTCTCTAAGATAAGGGAAGGATTTCATCACGTTTTCCTTGGCCTAGAAACAACCACCCTACAGCAAATCCAAGCCTAATTAAAATTGAGTAGCAACCTAATCGAACTAGGGACACCAACAGGTCTAGTTCATGGTATTGTGAGAAAGCTAGTGCACTCAATTCATCACTTATCTCTTGAAATTGGTGCCTAGGATAGGGGTCCAGAGGCAAAGCCCTAAGCGGAGTTGTGGTTACTTAATTAGGACCTTGCGAGAGCAGGGGGAGCCTCACACACTTTCACCTCTTACCTGGACAATGGAAAGGATACTATTGACTTGGTTGTAAGTTGAGCTGACTCATTCTACTTGAGCTACTAGGTCTAGCAAAATCCTAGAATGATTTGTGTGTTCGTTGCATGACGACTAGATTATGAGTCCAATACCAGCAATCCCAAACCCAACCCAGTCTGACCATGGAGCCTAACTTTGAAACCTTACTGAGGACCATGACTGAATAGTTTGTCCAATTGAATGCTCAAATGAACAATAGGTTTAATCAAATTAAAGAACATGTTGGAAACCTAGAGAGGACCCAAGGGACCCATGCTGAACTTGAACCTGATACTCCTCAACCAGCACCTATCAATCCTAGAAGAGTCCAACACCATGAACCTGCCTTGGAGCATGACCAGAGGTGACCATACCATGACTTTGTGGACCAGGAAGAGAGGGCCATTAGGAACGTTAGGTTAGAGGCACCTACATTTGATGGCAGTTTTGATCCTAAGGTTTACATTGACTAGGAAGGAGATATGGACCAATACTTCAAGTGGTATGAGATGACCAAAGAAAGGAAGTGTAAGTTTGCCAAACTCAAGTTAGTTCACCAGGCTAGACTATATTGGGAGAATGTTAAAAGGATGACTAGACAAAGAGGAAACATACCCATAGCCACATGAAGAGCCATGAAGATCAAACTTAGAGAAAAGTTCTTACCTATGTCCTATGAGCAGAGGGGACCAATAACCCATCGATCTGAATCCAATAGGATTAGTACCCTTGGATATAAGCTGAGTACTAGTCAAGTTCCCCGTAGCCAACCAACCCCTACTATCCCATTTGTTCACAAGGATGACATTAAAGAGAAAATATACATGGCACATCGAGAACTAGTTGACCAGGAAAACACTCAGACTGAAGCTGTATTGGAAGGACAATTAGAAGATGAGAACTATGAGGAGTATAATACTGCTACTACTAGGGCTTTACCTGAGAAAATACTAGAAGAGAATCAAATTATAAAGCCTAGACTTGAAATTCAAGAATAAGAGAAAATTATAAGGATATGGTTTCTTCAATTCAATACCCTCAAGAAAAATCCACCCCTTTAGTCTCGATTAAAGATCTCTTTCCTAAAATTGCTGACTCATCCTTCCATAAAGTGGACCTTTTATCACCTATAGATATAAATCAATGCCCAAACCTTAATCATCCCCATTAATCAATGACTATTCCATAAACCCTCTTCTTATTTTCTATCCTATCCTAAGGCTTCCAATGCTTCTAGAACCACTTATTACACTTTGAGGTTAATAAGTTGCATAAATTCTTTGAGCATATTAGATTTGCTACCTATTTCTGGTATTAGGACTCCATGTAAAATTTTTATCTGCATGTCTCCCACCAACCAAGGGTCAAGCATAAAGTTATAGTTAAAGACTTAATGAATTCCTTTCAATAGGAATGCATGGTCGAACTTGTAATTTATTAGGTGTTGGTATGACTCATTTGCATAGCATGTTAGGGATCTGCATAAGGAAATTAGTAGTAAGATTAAATTGAGCAATGATACTTATAAATGAATGGCGAATTCTTGAAAATGAACTAAAGAATTATGCTGAGGGGGATTTTGTGATGATTAGGCTTAGACCTAAGTGGTTTCCCACGGGGACCATGAAAAAGTGACTTGCCCATGGAGCTAGACCCTTTAAGGTGATTAAGAAAGTTGGACCCAATGCGTATGTGCTCGAGTTACTACTCGAATTAGGCATTAGCTCAACCTTCAACATCTTAGACCTTCATCGATTTGGGGATCGATGAAATCGAAAAGACTAGCTTATCCTATGTATGCTTAGTTGATGAGGGTGGTTAATCTCACAACCACTTGTGTAGAGACACTAATGTAAGGTAAGGGTGCTCATCAGGGTATGAGTACACTGGATTGATCCGCACCGGGACTATATTATGGAAGTTGATGGGGGATGGGGCACAGGGTAGGATCGTCGGCAAGCTTGGAAGTCACCGAGATTAGGGTACTACTATTTTTTTATATTTTTTTAGGGGTGACGAAGGACTAATGCAGATGGAAGGTAGAAATTTGGACTCTCATGGACTTTGGGACTCATACTCACGGAGAGATCTCTTAGCTCTAGGGCATCTCACCCACCTCACTATTGGAGCTGTTAGGGTGAGTCTCAAAGGACATGAGGGTGGTAAAGAAGATGGGATCAAGGGGATAACTAGACATGACCTCACATCATGCCCTGGGGTTGGGCCTCACACCCTCTCCTCACGAAGCAAAAGAAGAGTCACTCTTCCCTAAAAGAAAACTTTCATTCATCACATCCATCTTTTACAAAGAGATTAGGGGCATATTTATAGCCTTTTAAGCCCCATTTGAAATTCAAATTTTACATGGAAAGAGGGGGAAGGTAGTTTTGAATTTCAAGTTTTATGAAAAGGGGTGGCAAAATGTATGGGTGCCAAGTGTCTCCTTGTAGTTGCCAAGTGTCTAAATCTAAAAATCTGCATGCATGGGTGCCACTTGGCAGTCATGTGGACATTCTAGTGTCTTCATGTGTTGGGTGCCACTTGGCATTCTTGTGGGGACCTTCTTATGTGGAGGATGAAATGGTCTTCAAATCTAAATTTATTTGCATCAAAATTCATACTGCATCATGATTCGTGCTGCTCCAAGATTCATGCAACTCCGAGATTCGTGCAACTTCAAGATTCGTGCTTGTTCCGGGATCCATGCTGGTGATGTCCCTATCATTTTCCTGAGGTGGGAAGAACTCGACTCCATCGATTCAGGATCAATGGGGACTTTGGTGGAACCAAATCCATTCAGAAAGAAGCTCTACTCCAAAATCTATGCAACTCTGAAATCTGTGCAGCACATCTTTTTGTGTCAAAATTTGTGCATCTTTGAAAACTGTTCCAATTTTTTTCTCTTTTTTTTCTTTTTTTTCTTTATTTCCTCAGCACTGCTTTGAGAATCATGCACTTTGAGGAGTGTGCAGCTTTGAAGATCGTGCACTTTGAAATCTGCACAAAGGGAGAAATCGGCAACAGGGAACCGGCTTTGCTTTGATGAATGTATGGTGCATTCACGTTCATGTGATGAAGCTTCTCCTCCATGGATTTGCTTTGATGAACAGGGAAGGAACGGTGGGCTTCACTGACGTTTTTCGATAGAATCGATGGTCTTCACCGGCATCAACGATGGGAGGTGGGTGGTGGCTGGCAATGATGGAGATCCGGTGGGTGGAGACCGACCGACAGGGTGGCGACGAGGTGACACGGGTGGCTTCACGGGCTTTAATTCGATGGTGTTGGGTGTCACATTAGTGGGGAGATGGGGTGGGTCATGACCTTGCATCAGAGAGGGGCATCGGTGAGGCGATGTGATAGCAAGGGCCATCGGTCATTGATTGCTGGGCGTTGATCTAGGCAATGGAGATCGGGCATGCCAGAGGAGATGGCCGTGGGTCTTCCGGATGAGAGGGGATCCGGTGAAGGATAGGAACGAGGCAGAGAGGAGGGGGCTCGGCCTGTGCGGAGGTTGATGGAGGCGATGCCGGCATTCCCGGTTGGAGGTGAAGGAATGGGGCTTCGGGCGGGAGCATTGGTGAGCTTGATCCCATGGGAGGTGAGGGCGCCGGACTCAACAAGGGTGATGGCGGGATCCGATCGGTGCCGTGAGGGGAGAGGATAGAGGTGGAGGCCGGTGGCATGGGTAGCGGGGCTCAGGCAGTGGGGTTCTTACTTACGGGTGATTGGCGGTTCGTGCAGCTTAGATCTGGGTGGTTGGTCATGACGGTGGGGGGAAGAAGAGCATAAAAATAAGTTAGGGATAAGTTGGGATAAGCAGGAATAAAATATGAATAGCGGGGATAAGTGGAATCAGATCGGATAAAAAAAAATAATGGATACCCTAAATTTTTGGGCTCCAATTCCAAAAATTGATGGGGGACGGGGCATGGGGTAGGATCATCGGCGAGCTTGGAAGTCACCGAGATTAGTGTACTACTATTTTTTTGTATTTTTTTAGGGGTGGTGAAGGAATAATGTAGATGGAATGTAGAAATCTGGACTCTTATGGACTTTGGGACTCATACTCACGGAAAGATCTCTTAGCTCTAGGGCATCTCGCCCACCTCACTAATGGAGCCATTAGGGTGAATCTCAAAGGACATGAGGGTGGTAAAGAAGATGGGATCAAGGGGATAACTAGACATGACCTCATATCATGCCCTGGGGTTGGGCCGCACACCCTCTCCTCACGGAGCAAAAGAAGAGTCACTCTTCCCTAAAAGAAAACTTTCATTCATCACATCCATCTTTTACAAAGAGATTAGGGGCATATTTATAGCCTTCTAAGCCCCATTTGAAATTCAAGTTTTACATGGAAAGAGGGGGAAGGTAGTTTTGAATTTCATGTTTCATGAAAAGGGGTGGCAAAATGCATGGATGCCATGTGTCTCCTTGTGGTTGCCAAGTGTCTAAATTTGAAAATCTACATGCATGGGCACCACTTGGCAGTCATGTGGGCATTCCAGTGTCTTCATGTGTTGGGTGCCACTTGGCATTCATGTGGGGACCTTCTTATGTGGAGGATGAAATGATCTTCAAATCTAAATTTATTTGCATCAAAATTCATACTGCATCATGATTCATGCTGCTCCAGGATTCATGCTGCTTCGAGATTCGTGCAACTTCAGGATTCATGCTTGCTCCGGGATCCATGCTGGCGATGTCCGCATCAGAAGTCTTACTACTTGTCAAAAGATAGGTCCCAAAGTAGAAGTTGTGCATGTGATCTTTAGACCTGAGGTCACCATGGTTCCTTGTACACACTAAGCCATACTTTGGTTCATACTCATTCACGTCATTGCGACATATACGGGGTGTTCTGGGTATGGCGGAAGGTGTACAAAGGTTGTGAGTGGACTAATAAGGAATCGATCTTTCATAGTAAGAGGAATTGTTATCCTATGCAATATCTTCGATGAGTGACTCGAGGAGCCTTTGATCTAAGCAGGATGAGATTAAAATTGGTTTCTAATTAGTCATTAGCTGAGTCCTCATGATCGAGATGAGATTCCATATGATTAAGTATTAGGGTTTGACATATATCCATGATTATCACTTAATCGAGATAATGGAAGATCGAAAGATTGAATTGCACGGTAACTTAATACTGAAGGGTACTTTGGTAATTTCAACCAAATTCCTCATCTTCCGGGTAGGCATGACACGTTGCTAGACATCAATTTTGTCTTATAGGTTTCCATGAACCAATTGATTTGGTTTCATGAGTTAATTCGATGTGTGATTCGAATTGGACAATTAGGTGAGCCAATTTGAACTAATTAGGTCAATCAGGTTCGATCGGATCAAATCAGCTCGAACCTAAACCTACTGCTGGCTCGATGTGGAACCCAATGGGTCACACACAATAGAGAGTTCGCCAAGGAAGTCATTCGTGATTTAATTAGTGTCATGGTATCCTAATTGGTTAGCTAGATTACACACTATCATGTGTAGACTAACCCAATTCCTAACCCAATTGGATTAGGTCCGGTTGCTTGGTATTTGGACTAACCTATCTGGTTTTATTTGGACTTAAAATGACACTTGGATTAGAGTCCAAGTGGGCGTGGACTCTTGGCGCCTCTTTGCGCGCGCGGAAGATGAAGGTGTGCGCAGAAGGACTAAGAGTCCTTCTGTAGATGAAAAACTCTGGGAGTTTCATATCTAGAGTGCTTTCTCATCTTATCCCCATTCCTATTGGATAATAATGGACCGATCAAAGCAGGTGGTTTTTGCATGAAAAGGCTTGGCGCATAATGAAGAGACGCGTCTCTTCATTATGATGCTAATTGAGATCAAGAGTCCTTCTGTTTGAAGGCTATTGAATTTTTTCGATGCCATATTTTTGAAGTCACATCCCTTGTCTTCAATTTGACCAGTATTTCCAAGTGGCAGAAGGGGATTAATCGATGGAAATTGAAGAGACAAAAAGGTATCTCTTGGCGCATGAAAAGGGCTTATCATGATATGCTTATCCATCCATAAGACTCCTTCTCATTGAATGGTCTTATCAGATGGTTGTAGAAGTGGCATATCAGGCGCCCCAATCCACTCTATAAAAGGCATGGTAATCAGATGCCTTGGCAATTCTTTTCTGAAAAAAAGAAACGCCACCTGCTATTCTTCTCTCCCTCCTTTAAGACAAAGCTTGTCTTTTTAAGACAAGACTTTTTCCTCTAGGACAAGTCTTAGATTTTATGACATAAACCTAAAGTGTTCTAAAGGAGGGCTATCCTAAGTCTAAGAGTGGTTTTGGAGAACATTCAGAGTGCCCTACAGTAGGACAGGGTGTCCTACAGTGGTCAAAGGTCCAAAGGCTACCCTAAGAGTTCTGTTGAAACAAGCAACCCTGATAGGGATCTTCCTTGGTACCATTCTCGTATGGACCACCGTTGGAGGGCTTGCACTTGTGAGCCTCGTGGAAAGGATTGGATTTCAGCAATCCAGGTATATTTTTCTAACTCCATTTATTTCATTAATTGGTATTGCATGAGGGGTTCCTGGGAATTAGGATTTTCTAGCCATATTAGGGTTTCATGCTTAGAATTTTGTTTTGAAATTTACTTCCGCATGTTGCATGATTCCTGGCATCCTGGGAGAATTCCTATCAGTGGTATCAGAGCCATCCTTGTGGCATACCAATTATGAACCATTTTTGGAGTTTTATGAAATTCCACTATCCGAGCCGACCCGAGTCCTATTCGAGTCGACCCGATAAGAGACCAAGCCGACTCAAACCCTGTCGAGTCGAGCTGACCAAATTCATATGCATGATTTCTGGTTTCTTCATCAAATGACATGATAATGCAATTGTATGAAATTTTGCATATTAGGGTGATATGTTTAATTTCAGTTTTTATGAAATGCAAGATATTATGTCAAGTATGAAATTATGCATGTTGATTGTACATAGTAACTGCTTAGGATTGGGTTAGTCACCATGGCCGTCCGGTCATAGGAGTTAAGTAGGGTTTAAAGGCCCTCTCCTCCAATTCAATCGGTCTCCTATGGAATGTAGGGGTGCCGCTGTGGCAATATCCCATGAAAAAGTGAGGTGAAAGGTATTTTTGTGTATCTATAATGCCTTGATTTGCATATTAGCTATAATATGCTTGTTTAACATAACATGATATGTTATGATGTTATGTTATGATGATATGTTACTTATTTATATATGTTATAAGCATAGTAATCATGATAATTTATAATATATTTTGAGACCATCAAAAGCCCTCATCAAAATTATATTTAGTCATAGCAAAAACTTAGTCATGATGCAAAACCAATTAGGATTTGATCAGCTGATTGGTGTCTAGGCAAGTGGTTCTGGGAAGGTAAAGGGGATGAGGATTTTTATTGGTTCCATTGTCTAACCTGGCCAATCTAATTGGTGTCTAAGGAAAGCAATGTGGTGACCCCCTCACCCCTACCACTCACCTGGCCAATTTGGTCACATCTAAATCCTATTTTGGTAATGCTGATTGGTTAATTAAGCTATAATATGCCTTCCTTCATGCTAAGCCAGATTCATGCCAAGACTATAGTAGGTTTGTTGTGTGATACAAGGCCTACTATAGGTTTGATATGAAATTTGTCTTGGTGCACTTAGTGCTTTATGGCATGATTGGAGTTTTTGCTTTGTTGTGTGACACAAGGGCAACAATGTTCAATCATGGCTATATAGAATGAAGGGTTTGACTAAACTAAGACATTATAGTTTATTGTGTGACACAAGGCTATAAGTGTCTTAGAGGCAAAGATAATTGTTGAGAATTGCACGAGTTGCAATTGGAAAGGTTGTCCTACCTTTGAAATCATTAGTGTTTGTTGTGTGACACAAGGCACTAATAAGGGATCAGGATCTCAACCCCACTAGGGAAACCAGGAAGGTTTCTTACTTACCATAGTTGAGGGTTATGGTATTCGAATAAAATAGTGGGAGATATAATTAAATATAAAGTCCTTATCTAGTTATGAATGCCATCATTGAGTGGTCTGCTAATATTGTTCTTTAATTAAATGTAGGACATTTATTTTAATGGCTTCAGACTTATCACTAAGTAGCATCTTGGATGCCAACAAGTTAACCGGTCCAAATTATGTGGACTGGCTGAGGAACCTGAGGATTGTTTTGACTTAGGAGAAGCTTTCATATATACTTGATTTTTCGGATCTAGTGGTGATAGGAGAGGATGCATCAGAGGAGGAAATTGCCACACATAGAATGTGGCAAAATGACAGTACAACTATCAGGTGCATCATGTTGGCCTCGATGAGCAACGAGCTCCAAAGGCAACATGAAGGTATGGAACCTCAATCCATATTGCTCAATCTAAAGGAGCTTTATGGAGAGCAAAGTAGGCCTGCCCGATATGAAATATCGAAGCAGTTGTTTCGAGCACGGATGAGTGAGGGTTCACCTGTGCAAACCCATGTGCTGAAAATGATTGACTTGATCACTCGATTGGGTCAATTAGGGTTTGTCATGGATGGTGAAGCCAATCAGGACTTGATCCTACAGTCACTCCTAGATTCCTTCTCTTAGTTTGTTCTTAACTACCATATAAACAAACTGAATACTTCATTGCCAGAGCTACTTAACATGCTTAAGACATCTGAGAGCCACTCTAAAGGAGATAAGGCTTAGGTGCTTCTTGTTGATAGAAAGAAGCAAGCAATGAAGAAGGGTATGAAGAGAAAATTCAACCCTAAGAAGAGCATCCAGAAGAAGAACAAGAAAGTTAAGAAGGCTGATGGAGCCTGTTTCCATTATGGCAAGACTAGGCATTGGAAGAAGAACTGCAAGGTTTACCTTGCAAATGTGAAGCAAGATGCAAGTGGTGTATCTAAAGGTTTCTACATGATACGAACTAATTTATCATTGAGTGCTTCCATTCTTAATTCATGGGTATTGGATACCGCATGTGGATCTCACATATGCAATTCATTGCAGGGACTCCACAAAATCAGAAGCCTGAAGAGGGGTGATTTCAAGCTGCATGGGGTTAGTGGTGAAGCCATACATGCTGAAGCTGTGGATACCTATCTTCTTTTATTACCTTCGTGTAATGTGTTAAAGCTAGAAGAATGCTTCTATGTACCAGATATTATTAGAAACATTATTTCTATACCCTTGTTATTACAACAGGGATATGGAATAAATGTAAAGAGTAGTGGTTGCTCTATTCTTCAAAATAATAAAGTATTTGGACATGGATATTTTATAAATGGTCTTCTAACTTTGCAATTCAATGAAAAAGTTTTTCTTATTGATGATAAGAAGAGAAAAATAGATAATGACAATGTCACATATCTCTAGCACTATCGATTAGGTCATATCAGTATGTCAAGGATAAATAAGTTAGTCAAAGATAATTACTTTGACTCTGATGATTTCCAATCATTAGGAACTTGTGAATCCTGTCTCAAAGAAAAAATGACCAAGTCTCCATTCACTGGACATGGAAAGAGGGCAACTGAATTCTTAGGTCTAATACATACTGATGTTGTGGACCTATGTCAACTCAGGCCAAAGGAGGATATTCTTATTTCATCACTTTTATTGATGATTTATCAAGGTTCGGTCATGTGTATCTTTTAAAACACAAGTTCAAAGCCTTTGATAAGTTTAAAAAATATCATAGTATGGTTGAAAAATAAACTGGATTTAGAATTAAAGCTCTTCGGTCTGATAGAGGAGGTGAATACTTATCTGGTGAGTTTCTGAACCATCTCAAAGAAAAAAAAATCTAAATGGCCCCTCCTTATACACCCCAGTTAAATGGAGTGGTAGAAAGGAGAAATCGCACCTTGTTAGACATGGTGAGGTCCATGATGAGCTTCACAGATCTTCCTACTTCCTTTTGGGGACATGCCCTAGATACTGCTACATAAATATTAAACAGGGTTCCATCTAAATCAGTGAATAGCACTCCATATGAATTATGGAATGGCAAAAGACCAAATCTTAAGTATTTGAAGATTTGGGGTTGCCATGAATATGTCAAGAATACCTTTGGACATAAGCTAAGTGCAAGGGTTGATAAATGTAGTTTGTTGGTTATTCAAAAAAGGGTGTTCGATACCTCTTTTATAATGCTACTGAGCAAAAGATAATTGTCAGTAGGCATGCTACATTTCTGGAACAAGAGTTTATCCAAGAAGGATGTAGTGATTCTTCACTTGAGTTATGGGAAGAACAAAACCAACAAACCAGGAGCCTTCAAGTGAAGTTCCTCAACCAGAGGTTCTTATGGATCAAGAACAACCACAATACACACTTCCTCTTCGAAGGTCAGAGAGGGTGCAGGGAGCACCTCTTAGATATGGTTTTATCATCGGGGATGACAATGAAGCCAGTATCATATAGGATGATGATCTTGTGACCTATTCGGAAGCTGTCAAGAGTAGAGACTTGGACAAGTGGCTTGGCGCCATGAAATTTGAAATGGACTCCATGTATTCTAATCAGGATTGGACTTTAGTAGATCCACATGAAGAAATTAACCCAGTAGCATGTAAATGGGTCTTCAAGAAGAAGATTGGAGCAAATGGTCAAGTTGAGACCTACAAGGCTAGACTGGTAGCAAAAGGTTTCAGACAAAAACATGGTGTAGACTATGATGAAACTTTTTCTCCAGTAGCCATGCTCAAGTCCATTCGGATACTGCTTGCCATAGCAGCATACCATGACTATGAGATATAGCAGATGGATGTAAAGACTGCTTTCCTCAATGAAAATTTTAAGGAAGAAGTCTATATGTCACAGCTAGAGGGTTTTGTCTCAAGTTTGAGACCAAATCAAGTATACAAATTTAAGAAGTCCATTTATGGACTTAAGCAATCATCGAGGAGTTGGAACATCCATTTTGATGAAACAATCAAAGGATTTGGTTTTGTCAAAAATGTCGATGAACCGTGTGTGTACAAGAAGACAAGTGGGAGTGCACTTATTTTCTTGGTTTTGTATGTGAATGACATACTGATCATTGGGAATGATATCCCAATGTTGCAGTCAGTTAAAACTTGGCTATTATCAAAGTTTTCCATGAAAGATTTAGGAGAAGCATCCTATATAGTAGGTATAAGGATCTACAGAGATAGATCTAAAAGGATGTTAGGCTTATCCTAGTCTAGGTACATTGACTTAGTGTTGAAGAGATTCACATGGATGGAAGTAAGAAAGGTTACTTGCCTCTAAGTCAAGGTATACAACTCTCTAAGAAAATGTCTCCTAAGATATCAGAAGAAAGAGAGAGAATGGCTATGATTCCTTATGTTTCGGCTATAGGATTGATTATGTATGCCATGTTATGTACCAAGCCTGATGTCGCTTATGCCATGGGCATAGTGAGCAGGTTTCAGGCAGATCTAGGAGAGGATCATCGGAAAACTATGAAAAATATTCTTAAGTACCTGAGAAGGACTAAAGATATTTTTTTAGTATATGGAAGATCTAAGTTAAAACTAGAAGGTTATATAAATTCTAGTTTTCAGTTAGATCCAGATGATAGCAAATCCATATTGGGGTATGTCTTCACCCTGAATGGTGGTGCAATGAGTTGGAAGAGTACAAAGCAGCCTACAATAGCTGACTCAGTCATTAAGGCAAAGTACATGCTGCTACTGAAGCCGCAAAAGAAGCTGTTTGGATGAAGAAATTCATCATGGAATTGGGCATGGTTCCTAATGTACAATAGCTTGTGCCATTATACTGTGACAACACTGGGGCTGTTGCACAAGCTATGGAACCAAGGTCTCATCACAAGTCCAAGCACATTCTAAGACGATTCCACCTCGCTCGAGAGATCATTGAAAGACAAGATGTTACCATTGAATGAGTTGACACAAAGAACAATATAGCATACCCATTCACTAAAGCATTAGCCAAGCATCAGTTAGATCGTCACTTAGATTGTATGGGCATAAAATACAAGGACGATTGGCTTTAGTGCAAGTGAGAGTTTGATAGAAAAGTGCCATAAGAGCCGATCGTTATAAGGGCCTTTTTGTAAACTCCAAGCTCATGTATGACATATTTTTCATATTAATAAAGGCATTTGATTCATCATATACTGCTGTGTCATGTTTTGTTGATTATGATAAACCCCATAGAGTAGGGCAATGGAATTAGGGTTATGATAAAATAACAGTGAGACCTAATTTCTATAAACCCTAACCTAGAATGTTCCAAGTCGTTGGACCATCGATTCAGGGATCGATGAATCCGGAAAGACAAGCTTATCCTATGTATGCTCAGTTGATGAGGGTGGTTGATCTCACAACCACTTGTGCAGAGACACTAATACAAGGATAAGGGTGCTTATCAGGGTATGAGTATACTTGACTGATCCACACTGGGACTATCTTATGGAAGTCTTACTGCTTGTCAAAATATAGGTCATAGAGTAGAAGTTGTGCATGTGATCTTTAGACTTAAGGTCACCATGGTTCCTTGTGCTCACTAAGCCATACTTTGTTCATACACATTCATGTCATTGTGACATGTATGGGGTGTTCTAGGTATGGTGGAAGGTTTACGAAGGATGTGAGTGGACCAACAAGGAATCGACCTTTCCTAGTAAGAGAAATTGTTATCCTATGCAATGTCTTCGATGAGTGACTCAAGGAGCCTTTGATCAAAGTAGGATGAGATTATAATTGGTTTCTAATTAGTTATCAGCTGAGTCCTCATGATCGAGATGAGATTCGATATGATTAAGTGTTAGGGTTTGACATATATCCATACCTATCACTTAATCAAGATAATGGGAGATCGAAATATTGAATTGCACGGTAACTTACTACTGAAGGGTACTTTGGTAATTTTTACCAAATTCCTCATCTTTCGGGTAGGCATGACACGTTGCTAGATGTCAATCTTGTCTTATAAGTTTTCATGAACCAATTGATTTGGTTTAATGAGTCAATTCGATATGTGATTCGAATTGGACAATTAGGTGAGCCAATTTGACCTAATTAGGTCAATCGGGTTCAATCGGATCGAATCAACTCGAACCTAAATCTACTGCTTGCTAGATGTGGAACCTAATGGGTCATACACAATAGAGAGTTGGCCAAGGAAGTCATTCATGATTTAATTAGGGTCATGGTATCCTAATTGGTTAGCCAGATTACACACTGGCATGTGTAAACTAACCCAATTCCTAACCCAATTGGATTAGGTCCGGTTGCTTGGTATTTGGACTAACCTATTTGAGGGAAACATAGATTAGGTTGAGTACTAAGTGGGGCAGCTTAAACCAGGCTTTATCTGGTTTTATTTGGTCTTAAAATGACACTTGGATTAGAGTCCAAGTGGGCATGGACTCTTGGCGCCTCTTGGCTCCGCGGGAGATGAAGGTGCGCGTAGAAGGACTAAGAGTCCTTTTGTAGATGAGACTCTGGGAGTTTCATATCTGGAGCACCTTCTCATCTTATCCCCACACCTCTTGGATAATAATGGACCTGTCAAAGCTGGTGGTTTTTGCGTGAAAAGGCTTGGCACATAATGAAGAGACACGTCTCTTCATTATGGCGCTAATTGAGATCAAGAGTCCTTCTGTTTGAAGGCTCTTGAATTTTTTCCGATGCCACATTTCAGAAGTCACGTCCCTTGGCTTCAATTTGATTGGTATTTTTAAGTGGCAAAAGGCGATTAATTGATGGAAATTGAAGAGACAAAAAGGTGTCTCTTGGTGCATGAAAAGGGCTTATCATGATATGCTTATCCATCCATAAGACTCCTTCTCATTGAAGGGTCTTATCAAATAGTTGCAGAAGAGGCATATCAGGCGCCCCAACCCACTCTATAAAAGGCATAGTAATATGATGCCTTGGTAATTCTTTTATGAAAAAAAGAAATGCCACCTGCTATTCTTCTCTCCCTCCCTTAAGACAAAGCTTGTCTTTTTAAGACAATGCTTTTTCCTCTAGGACAAGTCTTAGATTTTAAGACATAAGCCTAGAGTGTTCTAAAGGAGGGCTATCATAAGTCTAAGAGTGGTTTTGGAGAGCATTCAAAGTGCCCTACAGTAGGACAGGGTGTCCTATAGTGGTCAAAGGTCCAAAGGTTGCCATAAGAGTTTTGTTGAAGCAAGCAACCCCAGTAGGGATTCTTCCTAGGTACCATTCTTGTGTGGGTCACCGTTGGAGGGCTTGCACTTGTGAGCCTCATGGAAAGGATTGGATTTCAGCGATCTAGGTATATTTTTTTGACTCTATTTATGTTTCATTAATTGGTATTGCATGAGGGGTTCCTAGGAATTAGGGTTTTCTAGCCATATTAGGGTTTCATGCTTAGAATTTTTTTTTAAAATTCACTTCTGCATGTTGCATGATTCCCGGCACCCTGGAAGAATTTCCATCAGGTTCAGACAAAGATTACAGGGCTCCATTTGGATCGCTGATTAATGTATTTGGAGTTTGTCACCTTTTTCTTCATTCGAGTCCAATTAGTTGTTATCTCAGTCCTGTTAGTTTGAGTCATGTACTGAAGTTAAGTCAGAGTCTATAATTCAATTGAGTTAAGTCAGAGTCTGTCATTAAATTGAGTTAAGTTAGAGTCTTTAATCAAGACGTTGAAGAGCTAGACAAGAGATTGAAGCATCACCTTCCTTGCTCCACCTCCACTAGTCCCTACTCAAGCACGTGTGGAAGATTTCATGCGCCACCCATAGTGGTCCCTACTCAAGCAAGATGGCACCCCACATCCTCCCCGGATGGAAAGTTCTAGCCGCCTAGCCATAGAAAAAAAGTAGATGGCACCCCCCTATTCATGCTAGCCAGGAAGGAAAGTAATGGGCGCCCAAGCATTGAAGTGGTCCCCCTCCCTGTTTCATGCAACCACTCCAGGCAAAATTAGAAGATAAGTGGTGCCCAAGCAACCCCCTCCTTGTTTCATGCAAACAGTCCCAAGCAAAGGAAGAAAGCATGTAGGCGCCCATGATTTTCTTCTCTCCTTATTTCCATGTATAACCAACAAAGAAGGAAATTTTCTGGCACCCTTTCTTTTCTCTCTTATTCCATGTATATAGTTTAACTTTGAAAAGGAGTCTAAGAGGTCTAGGTGAATTATAAATACCCCTCCTCCCTCTTGTAAAATCATGAAGTTTGATGAATGAAAATTTTGAAGGTCTTCTTCTTCAATTCCTGGGCTTTGTGCATTGACTCTCTATGAGGGAGAGGATGAGAGGCCCAACCAACCAACAATCTTCCATCTTCCAACCATAGTCGCCCATCCATCTTCCAAGCCCTAGCCGTCCCATCCATCCACCAACCTAGCCGCCAACACCCCTTCCTCTAAAACCCTAGGTTGCCAGGTCCTCCTCTAAGATCTTGCTACCAGGGTCCTCCTCAAGTCCAAGGCAACACGAGCATCTTCCCTTCTAGCCCGGAATCTAGGCATCTTCAGGCATTCCAGGATCTACATCGAGTCGTGGCTTAATCTGAAAGCCTTCCCCATCTTCCCTCCTATCTTCCATTGATTTTGTTTTGCATCATTGCTATCTCTAATTAAAGGGTCCTTCTTCCCTCGGTGCTTGTAAGATCCCTCAGGTACCATGTCCTGTAGAGGAGGTAATCTTTGACAACTAAATCACCAGCTAGGAGCCAAGAGTTCAGGGGAACCTAGCCTTTTCATCCAGGTACATCCTTCGCAAGATTGTGCGATCCTGTTGCTTTAAGAGAGAGGATATTCATTGCTAGGTATTCCAAACCCTTCCCTTCTCCTAGATCTATTTTGATGAAGAATGGATCGAGCATGTTCTAGTTAGGGTTTCTTAATCCTTGCAATCTTGCTTTCTTTTTCTTCTTTGAGGGTTAAACTTTATGGGAAATTGTGACTTTGATCATCATAGGTTAACCTTGCATGTTCCTTAACTCATTTTCGGGAATAAAAATATCATAAACTCTAAAATCTTACTCATATTAATCTAAAATTACTTTCTTCTTTATGATGATCACTTGCATGCCCTATGTTCCCCATCATATGCCTTCCAGAGGTGATTCACATAGGAACCAGACCAAGAAAGCACTCCTAACAAGCTTGCTTATTTGATTGGGACTCTTTCGGCAGCCTTTCAGACTTTCTTCCTTTGCTAGACTCCCTACCCTCTTGTAGGGCACTATGAGACCTCTCTATATCTACTCTTGGATCTCGAATATCCTTTCTATTATTCTCCATAGGCTCTTGTCTCAAAAGACTAGCCTTATCTTGAGAAACAAGCCTTGCCTTAAAAAGACAAACCTTGTCTTAAGGGGGAGGGAGAGAAAATAGCAAGTTGGGTTTTTTTGATGGAAATTGAGTGCTTTGGCATCAAAACACCGATGCCTTATGTAGAGTAGGATGGGGTTCCTGATATGCCTCTTCTGCAGCCATCTAATAAGACCCTTCAATGAGAAGGAGTCTCTTGGATGGATAGACTTATCATGATACACCCTTTCATAAACCAAGAGACATATAAGTGTCTCTTTGGTTTTCCAGCATTTTATTCTCCTACCACATGTCAATTATTGGTCAATTAAAAAACCAAAAGGCATGAAACATGAAGCAATGCATCAAAAGAATTGAGAGCCTTCAAACTGAAGGACTTTGCAATTTAATTTAGCACCATATCATGAAAGGCAACCTTTCATATTGCGCTAACTCCTTCCACAAATTTTCCTTCATTTGACTGGTCAAAGTTTCTTCAAAATGGCATGGAGATTAGGATGAAGGCTTTAGTATTTATCTAGGACTTGTGTCTAACTGGCATAAGGTCTCTTTGTCCTTCTGCACATACCAATATTGGCGCACAAGAGTCCATGCCAACATGGACTCTTTCAAAAATCCAAGATAAGTCCAATAAAAATCTAGATAAAATCTGAATTACGCTGCCCCACTTAGGACTCAATCCAATTTAATTTCTACTTAAATTAGTTAGCCCAATTAGCAAGCAAGCTTAAGTGGGTTAGAAGTTGGGCTAGCCAATATATGCTAGTATGTCAATTAGCTAGCCAATTAGGATCCCATCGCCCTAATAAAAATATAATTGACTTCCTTGGCCAATTTCCTAATGTGTGTGACCCTTTGGATTCCACATCTAGTTAGCAGTAGGTCTAAGTCCAAGCCAATTCGATCCAATCGAACATGATTGACCTAATTAGATCAAATCAAGCTGACCCAAGTTGCCAATTTGATCTAGGTTCCAAATTGACTCATGAATCTAATCAATTTGACTAATGAAAACCTACAAGACATGATTGATGTCTAGTAGTGTATCATGCCTACCAGGAAGATGAGAAATTTGATAAAAATTATCAAAATATCATTCAATAGAAAGTTACCATGTAATTCAATCCTTCGATCATACTTTATCATGATTAAGTGATGGGCATGGATAAATGTCAAATCCTAGCACTTAATCCTTTTGAATCTCGATTTGATGATGAAGACTTGATTAATAATAGATTAGAAATCCTATCTAATCTCATCTTGCTTTGATCAATGACTTCCTGAGTCAACATTCGAAGAGATTTTATGGGATAACTACTCCCCTTACTATGAGGATCGATTCTTTGTTGACCTATTCATTACCTTCATACATAATCCACCATATCCAGAAGTATCCTATACATGACTTAATTTCCATGAATGAGTATGCACCAAAATATGGGTTCATATGCACAAGATACTATGGTAGTCTCAGGTCTAAGGATCACATGCACAACTCCTACTAAGGGAACATACTTTTTGACTAATAAGACTTCCATTTGATGTTCTCTTGTCAGATTAGTTCAGTGGACTCATAACCTAATGAGCACCCACATCCTTATATTAGTATCTTTATACAAGTGGTAGTGAGACCAACCACTCTCTCTATCGAGCATACATAGGATGTGATGTCTTTCTGGATTCATCGATCTCCAAATTGATGATCCATCAACTAAGAATATTTTAGATTAGGGTTTATAGAAACTTAGGTCTCACTGTTATGATCTCCATCATAACCCTAATTCCATTGTCCTAACCTATGGTGATGCAGGACAAATAATAAAAACTAAATTACTATGATTAAGATCTAATTATCTGAGGGAAGTAGAGAATAATTTTTATGTATTTTTCTCAGATTTTTAAAAGAAGACTTGAAGGAGACAACAAAGGAAACTAGTTTAGTTAACTACCCACAGAAGTAAACCTAACAAAACAACCAGGAAAGCAAGATCTGGTGGCTAAGAAACCACCGAAACTAGGATTAACTTTCAACTAATCAGAAACTAAAGAGGAAGGAAGAGGTTTAAAGTTACCAACGAAGATCAATTCTTCAGATTTAACAGGACTCTCAAGATTATCATGGCAGGGTTTCAAGAACTCATTTTCGGGCTCCGATCTTTCGTGCGATATCAGTTTCGAGGCAAGAATACCTGACTTTGATTCTTGATCACCTACAAACACTTAACAAAGAAAACTAAAGGTAAGAAGCAGCAAGGAAAGGAAATTGAATGGAAAAGGAGAGGGTTAGTAGAGGTAGCTAGGTTTTCTTATCATTTTGATAGATAGGATAACTAGGGCCTCGCATCCCGTGATGTTCTAAAGAACAAAGAAAAAGGGCCTCACACTCCATGATGTTTCGAAGAACAAAGAAAAAGGGCCTCACATCCCTCGATGCACACAGCAAAGGAAATTCGATAGCATGTCTTTATTAATGAATAATAATTGATTAATTACAAGAGGGGTTGGAGGGATATTTATAGACCCCCAACTAGTGGTGTAAGGGATACAACTACTAGTCTTTTTCTCCCTTGGACTATAACTCCTAGAATCCTGCTTTTGGGCATCCAGGACTCTTGCTTATTGGCTGATTTGGAACTCACATTAAAGTGGGAAAAATTCATGAATTTTGTCATCCAAAATGGTGGATTGGTGAGGTGGCTTGATGTAGGGTCAAGATGCTCCATCACTTGGCCTTGCTTGCTAGACTTTAGAGTCTGGATGATGTAAACATCTGCAGGTGAGTGGACTCCTCAGTCTGGATTGAAGAAGACTCAAAAGTTTTGGTGAGACTCTTGAGTTATGGATACTTAAGCAGCTTTTAACCTGTTTGATTGAAACTCTATAGTAGAAAACCTTTGAACCTTCTTCTCTTGGGTGAGTAAAATTCCTAGAACTCTTTGAAGTTGGCATGAAAAAGAATGCTTGGCCGACTCCCTTGTATTTGGCATGGAATATTTTGAGTGGGGGTGCCAAATATGAAGAGTATTTCTTAATTACCCATCTTAAATTTCAAGTGGTGCTAATCATGAGTTTAGGTGGCCGACCAAGGTATAACATGGAGTGGATAGTGTGTTGTCCCAATGACAAGCAATTTTCAGACATGTCATGTGTTCTTGTCTTGGTTGAAGTTCCAAATGGTGTTATCCCAATGACATGTCCAAACATGACATGTGTTGATGTCCAAATCCTTGAAAAGGTGGTGCCAAGAAGAGGTTGCACATGCCAAGTGACTTGGGCTAGCACATGGAATCACATGGCTTGTCTTGAGCTAGCACATGGGGTTATATGGGTCTTCAATTGGGTGCACATGGGATGTTGTCTTTGGTCCCCTCTTGTAATACATGACTCAATGACTCAACTAATTACATGGACTCAATAAATAACAAATCACATGACTCAACTAAATAACCAACCATACTAATTAGGCTTTCAAATAAAAATCCAATTAAAGTTGGTAAAAAGGGCTAATTCAAACTAGACCATTTAAATCCTAATTGGGTAAATAGGGTTTGACTTAATTGAGATTTTGACTCAACTTGATAAAAAGGGTTTTATCCCAAAATAAACAAAACCCTAATTATAGTTGGTAAAAAGGGTTTACCCTAACTAAACCAAAATAATAGAATTTAAAATAAATATTTACATGGTAAAAAGGGTTTGGGTTCAGGGTTTTACTCATAGGTGATCCATAAGGATATGGGTTCAACCTGTCAATTTCTTTTAGCCCTGGTACCAGCACCATATGGGGTTCATCATGATCTTATAATTAAAACATAAGACATAACAAATGATGAATCAAAAATTACCTTTATTTATATTAATCTTGAGTTGGGAGAATACAAAATTGCTACTGTGATTGGCTTTCAGAGCATAATTCTTTCAGTATCAAAATTAGTAGAGCCAAAAATAGTAGGTACCAAAAATAGTAGGTACCAAAAATGGTAAGTACCAAAAATAATAGCTAATAAATTTGCAACCTTTACAAAATTAGTAGTTGCTAATTCAATTCAAGCCATGATCAAGTCTAACCCCTAATGTGTGTGACCCTATAGGTTCTATTCATCTAGTAGTAAGACATACAATGATTTCTATTATAGTATCATTGAAATCCTTTTTAATGGATCATAACTTTTCTAGCTCAACCTTAACATGGATTGTTGATCCGAAAATGATTCAAGTGAGTTTCCATAATCTACTAGTGATACCTAGTAGTATGTGGTGGCAATCTAGTAGAATATAAAGATGAACACCTACGTATAGTTCTCGTGTGATCAAATTTCTCTATCGAAAATCTTAACAGGATGTAGGTCATGGCTTCTTATCAAAACCTAAGTATCTATCATATGATAGACATAATTGACTTGAGCTCAATTATGATTCCCATGGAAATTCTTTTCCATTGTCATGCTACTGTGGCTACGGTCTCAAGAACTCAGCCTCTTTGGTTGCATAGGACCATTCCTCTACTATCGAGGTTGATAGATCCCCTATGGGTATATGATAAGTCTATTAAGAATTGATACTTTTTATTAATATTTTGTAGAAAAGGAGCTGATGGATTGAAAGAGCTTGATTTTTGAAATCCAAGGATATAATCGGTACTCAAATCGGAGTTCGAACAAGTCCAAAATTCAAGTTTGAAGTTTATTAATAAATCACACAAATTTTGAAGTAGCTAATCCACCATGGACCGACTGGCTAGTACATGAAAAGGTTGGCTGGTCCACAGTAGCCATGGTTTTGGTCCATGGCTCAAAATCATGGACTGTGGACAAAAATTGATCATGTGTCACCTCTGCACTGTTTCCCATCGTTGTCAACACCACAGGAGACCACCCCCTACCACTGGGAGCTCTCTCATGGCCGGAAAAGCCACCCACCACTTTCCGATCATCATCCTTCATGTTCTTTCTCTTCTCCATTTGGTCACTGCCATAGGCTAGCTCCCACCATCATCTGCCCCCTTGTGCTTACCAGAGAAGCCACCATCACTCCCCTTTGCTCTAGCCACGACCACTTGCCTATCTAATTGAACCCTATAGCTGGCCATTATCCACCATTTTTTTATTTGTTCGATCATCAACACCACCACCACAAGCCATCTCTGATTACTGATTGCCACCATCCACTCATCGTCACCATCCATGGTAGATTGGGAGAGGCCAACTATGGAACCTGAATCCCAGAAGGAATGCGGGATCCAGGATAGAGACCATGTGGGACTCTATTTGCTTGAGAAGGAAGGAATGCATCGATCACCCCATCAAGATGCAAATTAGATAGCTAAAATTGTTCCTTGAGATATACGGCCAATTTTAAGCCAGATTGACTCCAAATTTGACTGGAAGAAAGCCCTTAATGAGCTCTATAAAGAAAGACCTTGGACAATAGACAGGCATCAATTCAACTAACATAATTCTATTTTTTTTCTTCTTGTAATTAGTTTAGGCTTGGAAATGATGGGAATCATGGAGGAGATGCTGGCAGTAGTGATGCACGGCTAGACTCCTTTAACCTGGGATGAAGATGAAGCCTGTAACTGGATTTTATTTCTCTTTTTGTGATTGATTTCTATGCAATAAAAATCATGTTTTTTCTTTATGCATCTGTTGATTTATTTTATTGATTGAGGTTTTAATCTAGCATAGACAACCTACACCCTCTGTCGACATGCCGCGATCTTCGGATATGATACATGACTAAGAGAGGTGATCATCAAGTCTTAGCTTCCCATTAAGTAGGATGGTAATGGGTCCAATAGTATGGCGTTCATCGGCAGATCCAAAGATCGGGTGTTCATCGAGCTATTGGAATTATTATTCCTAATTTGATGGCTCAGTGCGATTCTTTTAATGATAGTATGGTGGGCCGACCAAAGTCGGGCTTGACTATTCGTTAGTTAAAAGTATTAAATTTTGTCATGTTAATGGTTGGACCTAATCGGGACCGTCAATAGGAGGCTCAAAGGCCGATTGAAGTGTACCTTGGGGCAAAACCTAATTACTAGAAGTAACTTGGAGAAGTAATCAGTTGAGGAACCTACCTTTAGATGTGCATGGGTAAGCTGGCCAAAGTCGGGCTCATGTATTATCTATTGGGTTCTAGTACCCACTAAGAAATTAAAGTTATTCCTTGGATTAGAGGTAGAGGCTACCGGTCTGAACAAAATAATGGGAGGGCCTTTAGACTAATGTCCATGTCCTTAGGTTAATAATTCATATACACTAATAAGTTTTAGTTTTCCTTTCAGATGTCTTCCAACTTGTCGCTCTGGTCTCTTCTCGATAATGAGAAGCTCAAGGGTCCCAACTTCGATAGCTAGTACCGAAGGCTCAGGATTGTCCTGGAGCATCAACGGATCTTGTATATGATATCAGATCCGGCACCTAAAACCCCTGCTCCCAATGCTCGGGGTTCAGTCAAAGACACTTATCAGAAGTGGCTCTCCGACAGGATCACTATTCGATGCATTATGTTGGCAGTAATGAACGACGAGTTCAGTCACAAATTTTAAGAAGCCCAGTTGGAGGAAATCCTTCAAAGGTTGAAAGAGTCCTTTAGTACACCAGATGACGTTGAAAGGTCTAAGGTCTCCTGTGTTATCTACAATGCATGGATGCGTGATGGGGCCTCAGTCACTGATCACGTATTGTATATGATCAAGATGATTGAGTGCCTGGGCAAGCTTGGATGTCCCTTGCATGAACAGCTTGGAAAAGATGTGATTCTGAATTCCTTGCCCTCTTCTCATCTAGACTTTCTTGATCATTTTAGAATGAATAAGCCTGCAGTTAACTACCACTGTCTATTGGGGTTATTGTAGACTTATAAAAAAGACCACCAACTGAACAAAGGGGTGGTAAATCTAGTAGAAGGATCTTTGGCAGGGCATCATCCCTTCAAGAAAGGGAAAAAAAAGAATAAAGGGAAAAATGTGTAGAATGCTTTTGGGCCCAGTCAGGCCAAGTGGGTGAAGGCTAATAAGAGCCAAGTAGAGTGCTTCTTTTGTAAGAAGCAGGGTCATTGGAAGAGGAACTGTCCTCTTTATATTGCATCCCTCGACCTGAACAAGTCCAAGAAGAGAAAGCAGTAGGATGGTGCTGGATAAGGTATTTATATGATAACACATTGTAGTTTCTCAATCTACGATACTACTAACTGGGTATTGGATACAAGAAGTCCAATTCACATTTGCAATTCTTTGTAGGGACTTCAAGTTAGTAGAAGATTCGATGACAACAAGAGATTCTTAAATGTGAAAAATGAAAGCCAAGTTCCAGTCCTGGTATTGGGAGTCCTCAAATTAGTTTTTGAGTCTTGTAAAATCATTTTGAATGAGTGTCATTATTGTCCGTCTTTCATCTTGAATGTTATTTCTGTAGGCCAATTGGCCATGTATGATTATGAACTATCAATAAAGAATGACATTTGTAAAATCATTTGGAATGGTTCTGTTATGATGAATAGACATATGAACAATGGCATTTATGTACTATCGTGACCTATTAGTATAGTGTACACATCTTTCAAATGTCCTAGGATAGATAATGTCAGCGATATGTACCTATGGCATTGTAAGCTAGGTCATATTAACAAGAACATGATAAATAGGATGAAAAGCGAGGGTCTCAATGAGATTAGTGAAAATGGTTCACGACCAACCTGTGAGTCCTGTTTTCTTAGAAAGATGACAAAATCACCTTTTACTGGAAAAGGTGAATGAGCCAAAGAGATTCTAAGTCTGGTACATACTGATGTATACGGATCCATGAATATTAGTGCTAGAGATGGGTATAGTTATTTTATTACATTTATAGACAACCTTTTCTAGGTATGGTTATGTCTTCTAGATGAGACATCAATCTGAATTATTTGAAATGTTCAAACGATATCATAATGAAGTAGAAAAATAAATTAGAAGGTATATCAAAACCCTTCGATCAGATCGAGATGGTGAATATCTTTTTGATGAGTTTCTGACATATCTTAAGGAGAATGGGATTCTCTCTTAGTGGACACCTCCAGGGACACCTCAGTTAAATTGAGTGTCTGAAAAGAAAAATCGAACCCTGTTAGATATGGTTCGACCATGATGAGCTTTGCTTCTCTATCGCTATGCCTTTGGGGATATGCTCTAGAATCAGCCTGTTACCTTTTGAATAAGGCTCCGAGTAAGTCCATTAGCAAAACCCCATATGAGATATGGACTGGATATAAGTTGACACTCTCACACCTTCAGGTCTGGGGTTGCCCGGCTTATGTAAAATATCTGGGAATGGATAAACTTGGACCTAGGTCTGACCGGTGCCTATTTATTGGGTATCAAAAAGAGTTTAAGGGGTATTACTTCTACTTGGCTGAGGAACAAAAGCTGCTTGTCAGTCTTTGGGCTATCTTTTTGGAAAAGGAGTTCCTTGGTGAAGGAACTATGGCCACTAAGATTGAACTTAGTGAAGTCCAACAAGTAGAGGAACCGATACACTTAAGGGACAACATAAAATTGATTGTGATTAGTTCACACCTAGAGCTCACATAAGAACCATGAAGGAGATCCAGTAGGGTATCAAGTCGACTAGATGGATACTATGATTTCTTAGTCCGGGATAGTGTTCCCATTGAACTCGATGAAAATAATGAGGATCCAATCTCCTATATTGATGCGATGCAAAGGTTCGACTCTAAGAAATGGCTAGGAGCCATGAAATATGAAATGGAGTCCACGGAAATCAACAATGTATGGATATTGGTTAATCCACCTGAGGGGATAAAATCCATTGGGTGCAAATGGATTTTTAAAAGAAAAAGGGGCGCAGATGGGTAGGTAGAGACCTATAAAGCCCATCTGGTTATCAAAGGGTATCGTCAACGTTATGGTATTGACTATGACAAGACGTTCTCTCCTATGGCAATGCTCAAATCCATTCAGATCATGCTTGCTTTAGCGACACACTTTGTCTATAAAATCTGGCAAATGGATATCCGAACAGCTTTCCTAAAGGTGAGCTGGAAGAGGAAGTGTATAGATACAACCTGAAGGGTTCACCTCCATAGACGAGTCAAAGGTGTGCAAGCTTCAAAGGTCCATTTATGGACTGAAACAAGCATCACGGAGTTGGAACATGCAATTTGATAAGTGTATCAAGTCGTATGGCTTCGTTAGGAATGGAGAAGAACCTTGCATTTACAAATGGGTTAATGGTTTTGTGATTGTGTTCCTAGTGTTGTATATGGATGACAATCTCTTAATCAAGAATGACATCCCAGCACTACAAGGAATAAAGGTCTAGTTGTCATCTCAATTCTCTATGAAGGACTTGGGTGAAGCCTTTACATACTGGGTATGAAGATCTATAGAGATAGATCTAAGAGGCTTCTGGGACTGTTCCAGTCTAGATACATCAGCACAGTGCTGAAGAGGTTCAGCATGGAAAATTCCAAGAAAGGCTATCTCCCGATAGGCACTGGAATTGCTCTCTCCAAAAGGGATTGTGCGACAACTCCTGAGGAGAGAGAGCATATGAGTAAAATCTTGTATGCTTTGATAGTGGGTTATATCATGTACTTTATGACATGTACTAGACCAGACATGGCATACTTACTAGGCGTAGTGAGCAGATACCAGTTTGACCCAGGTGAAACTCATTGGAAAGTGGTAAAGACCATCCTTAAGTATTTGCAAAATACTAGGGACCAATGGCTGATTTATGGAGAACCTGACTTAAAACTTGTAGGATATACTGACTCCAGTTTTCAGTCAGATAGGGATGATAGCAAGAGTGTGTCAGGATTTATCTTTACCCTAAATGGAGGAGTGATCTACTGAAAAAGTTCCAAGCAGCCTACTATGGTAGACTCAGTATGTGAAGCAGAATATATTGCAGCATTGGATGCAACAAAGGAAGCAGTGTGGTTTTGAAAGTTTCTTGGCGAGCTAGGAGTGGCATCTATCCTAGATGGTCATATTTCGATGTATTGTGATAGCACTAGAGCCATTGCTCAAGCCAAAGAGTCGAAGTCTCATTACCGCATAAAACACATTCTACTGCACTATCACCTTGTACGAGAGATCGTGGAACAAGGAGACATTGACCTTCAGAAGATCTATGAAAAAGAGAACCTGGCCGACCCCTTTACTAAAGCCGTCGGAGTTCATGAGTTTGATAGTTGTAAATAGAAAATGGGAATAAGATTCTGTACTGATTGGCTTTAATCCAAGTGGAAGTTGATGGGAATTGTGTCCTAAAACCAATCGTCTAGATTATAGACAGTTGTGCTATTTTGTAATTGTATATGAATTTCTTAATAAATAAATGTTATCCTTTTGGTTGTTCATCACATATGCACTTTCCTGAAAAGAACTATTGTATGATGGAGTTCTTAGAACTATATTATATTTGATATAGGGAGGATATATGGAGTAATTTTTAAACTGGTTCAAAACCAAAGGGTAGGTTGTTGTATGTCACATTTATTGGTTATCCTCCTAACCAAGGAGTGTAGAGATACTGAAGTGAGATACAAGTGAAATGTATGACATCTCACTGAACATGACAAACTGCGGAGCTCCCTTCTGTCAAAGGGTTGCTCGTGAAGGGATATGGGTATATGTGTCTCTCAGACCTGAGGTCACCATGATAGCTTGCAAGCAACTTACTATACTTTGGTGCCGGACTACCTGGATTTCTAATCTAAAGATAAAAGGCTTTTAGGTATAGTTAAGTACTTGTGGAGCAGTGGTGGATCAAGATGGGATTGACCCCTCTAAATGGTTTGGAGTGAATGACTCACTATATCTTAATTTAGCAAAACCTTGACTATGGTAGTTCTTGTGAGGAGTCACAGAACTTGTAAGGTTGAGACACGATCTAGATGTACCAATTTAAGGTTGGCAGTCAAACCTCTTAGGTCATCCTGAGCATTTTGAGCTCAAAGGGATGAATTATGCGGTAACCATATGCCAGAGATTCTAGAAAGTTGCTTTGCAATCTTTGACCTATCCGAACATTGAGTTTCATTGATAGATGATGACTTTAACTAGTACTGAAAGTGTTCCAGTGCTACCGGCTTAGTGTTCGAACCTATGAGATCACACACCATAGGGATTTCTATCTGATCTAAAGGCTATTGACGATTGAGAATCGTTTGCTATCACTGGAGGTCAATGTGATTGACTATGTTCCAAGTGTTGACACTTTGAAGTGTCGACACTTGAAGTGTCGACACTTGGAAGTGTCGACACTTTCAAGTGTCGACACTTGGAAAGTTGACAATAGGAAGTGTTGACAGTTGGTTGTGACAAGTAGAAATTCTGGAAAGAATTTTTGAAAAGTTTTGACCTATATTCGAATTTCGAATTCAGGTTGGTTTTGGCTCCAAGCCTTCATAGAATGATGGTCTTTCTTTGGAAGGTTTTGACCTCAATTCGAATTTTGGCTGGTTTTGGCTCCAAGCTTTCATGGAATGATGGTCATTCTCGCTTTATGAGCTTAGAACCAATTTATTATGGCCCTTGACCTTCTCCCCCAATCACTCCTCCTTTCTCTTTGTCCCTCTCATAGCCACCTCTATAAATAAGGATTGTTTTAGGGGCTGCTGGTTGGTTGAAAAGTTTTCTTGTTGAATGAAATGGCTGAAATTCTAAGAAGGAAAAGAAAAGGGGCTTGGGAGGACTAATGTTTTGGGTGTGTGACTACCAAGCACTCAAGCTAGGTCTTGGAAAGAGAGCAAGTTAGGAAGGGTTCCACCTCTCCTCCTTGTCTTCCAAGAAGAAGTAAATCAACCTCCAGGATCCCAAGGAGCTAGCATTCTAAGGGAGTTGATCAGAATCGAGCCCTAGTATAAACTACCCATAGTGGCCAAACACGTGTGTGGCTCGAGGGCTTTTCACAACCTCCTCCTAAAGGTATAACGATAAGGTATCCTTATGCCTTTAGGTTCTTTTCCTGCTTATGATGTCCTTTGCATGCTACATTATCATACTTGTTCCTATTGCAGACAGATTGGTAAATCATTTTGATCGATCTACCAAGCCTTCTATTGTGCTTATTTTAAAATTATTTTTGAAAGGAAAGTTTCCTAAAAGCCAATCTTATATAAGGGCATTTTTGTAATCTTCCAACTCCTGCATGATATTTAATATATTAATAAAGGCATATTGTTTCATCATATTGTTGTGTCTTATTTAAAGATTATGATGAACCCCATAGGCTATGGCAAATGAAATTAGGATTATGATGGAAATCATGATAGTGAGACCTAAGTTCCTATGAACCCTAACCTAAAATGTTCTTAGTCGATGGACCATCAGTTCGTGGATCGATAAGTCCGGAAAAAGACTAGCTTAGCCTATGTATGCTCTGTTAAGAGGGTGATTGGTCTCATAGCCACTTGTATAGAGACACTAATATAAGGATAAGGGTGCTCATTAAGGTATGAGTTCACTGAACTGATATACACCGGGACTATCTTATGGAAGTCTTACTAGTCAAAAGATAGATCTCAAAGTAGGAGTTGTGCATGTGATTTTTAGACCTGAGGTCATCATGGTTCCTTGTGCACACTAAGTCATATTTTGGTTCAACTCATTTGTGACATTAAGTCATGTACGGGGTGTTCTTGGATATGTGGAGGTGTATGGAGGATATGAGTGGAACAACAAGGAATCGATCATTCCTAGTAAGAGAAATTATTATCCCAAGTGATATCTTTGATTGATGACTCAAGGAGTCTTTGATCAAAGCAGGATGAGATTGGAAGTGGTTTCTAATCAGTCATTAGCTGAGTCTGCATTATCAAATAGAGATTCGAAATGACTAAGTGCTAGGGTTTGACATTTGTCCATATCCATCACTTAATCGGGATAACGGGAGATCGAAAGATTGAATTGCACGGTAACTTTCTCTGAAGGATATTTTGGTACTTTTTATTAAATTCATCATCTTCTGGGTAGGCATGACATGTTGCTAGATATCAATCATGTCTTGTAGGTATTTATGAACCAATTGGATTGGTTTCATGAGTCAATTCGATGGACAAATCGAAATGGCAATTTAGATCAGCTCAATTTGACCTAATTAAGTCAATCGGGTTCGATCGATTCGAATCGGCTTAAACCTAAACCTACTACTAGCTAGATGTGGAACCCAAAGGGTCACACATATTAGGGAGTTGACCAAGGAAGTCATTTATAATTTAATTAGGATCATGGGATCCTAATTGGTTAGCTAGATTGTACACTAGCATGTGTAGGCTAACCTAATTCCTAACCCAAGTTGATTTGGGTCCAATTGCTTTCTAATTTGATTAACCAATTTAAGAGAGACTTAAATTGGGTTATTCTTGATTAAGATAACCTATATCAGTTTTATCCTGATTTAATTGGACATGGAATGCCACTTGGACTAGAGTCCAAGTCGGCATGGACACCTTGGGCACATATGTGCGCGCGCCAAGGAAAGAGTTCGCAGAAAGGACCAAGAGTCCTTCTACAGATGAATTACTCTAGCTGATTCATTTGGGACTCTCTTGGCACATATCCCCATGCCTTGTAGGATTATTTTTGACCAGTCAACTTATTTTAAATTGGCACAAAAAGGCTTGGAAGGAGAACGCATGCATGAAGGGACACGTCTCTTCATTTGGCGCGTGGTCTGAAGCAAAATCCTTCTACTATCAAGACTCTTCAAATTCTTCGATGCTTGAAGATTGAAGAGACATCTCTTGGCTTCTCAGAGACTGGAACTTGCCATGTGGAAAATGAGAAATCATCCAGGAATGAGAAGGGATGCGGATATGGGCCTTGGTGCTTGAATCGACATACTGGATATGATTTTTCAAGCCAGATAACTTCTCTTCGATCTTGAAAAATCATATCTGATAAGTTGATGGCTAGACATATCACACACCCCTCTTAAAGCTATAAATAGGGGTGGTGTTATGAGTTTCAGAAGAGATTTCCACCGTAGTTTATTCTGAGTGTTTTTCTCCCTCCCTCCTCCTTAAGACAAACCTTGTCTCTTTAAGACAAGGTTGTTCTTACTAGGACAAGTCTTAGAATTTAAGACATAAGCCTAGAGTGTCCTATAGGAGGGCAATCCCAAATCCAAGAGTGGTTTTGAAAAGCATTCAGAGTACCCTACAAGAGGGTAGGATGTCCTACAAAGGTCAAAGTCCAGAAGGCTGTCAAGAAGAGTCATAGTCAAGCAAGCAACTGAAGTAGGAGTTCTTCCTTGGGTCAATTCCTGTGTGGATCACCGTTGGAGGGCTTGCACTTGTGAGCCTAGTGGAAAAGAGTGAAAAATAGTGTTCCAGGTATTTATCATGAACCATATTAGTGATATATTAGTTGTATATGAATGAGGGGATCTTGGGATTAGGGTTTCTAGTCAATAAGGGTTTTTCTTTGTGTAAATTTTTAAAATCCAATGCATCATACATACATGATGACCCTTTAGAAACCCATCAATTTTAAAATACATTTTTTCTACCATGCATGCTCATTTTGCTTTCCCTTCAAAATGGCCATGGCTGAGGAGGTGCAAAAGATGACTGAGGTAGGATTCATCAGAGAAGTCAGCTATCCTAAGTGGTTGGCTAATGTGAAATTAGTGAAAGAAGCCAACAGAAAGTGGAGGATATGCATAGATTTATAAACCTAAACAAAGCTTGCCTGAAGGATAGCTAACCACTTTCCCGGATCAACCAATTAGTGGATACCACTACGGAACATGAACTCCTAATTTTCATTGATGCATTCTCCAGCTACAATTAAATTTGCATGGCAACCAAGGATGAAGAGAAAACCACTTTTATTACTAATCGTGGATTGTTTTGTTATAGGATGATGCCACTTGGCTTAAAGAATGTAGGGGTAATGTATTAGTGATTGGTAAACAAGGTCTTTAAGGACAAAATTGGGCATAATATAGAGGTCTACATTGATAATATGTTGGTCAAAAGCCACATCTCAAAGAGCCATGTGGATGATCTAGATGAGACCTTCACCATCCTATGAAAGTACCGGATGAAGGTAAACCTAGCCAAATGCACGCTTGGAGTCACATCCAAGAAGTTTATCTGGTTTATGGTGTCTTACCAAGGGATCGAGGCTAATCCAAAGAAGATATAGGACATGAGGCAAATGACTGTGCCAAAGTTAGTAAAAAAAGTCTAAAGGCTCAATGGATGGATTGCCGCCTTCAGTCAATTTGTTTTTAGATTGACTAAACGATGCTTGCCTTTCTTCCAAATATAAAAGAAGTTAAAGGATTTTGAATAGACTGAAGACTACTAAAAGGTGTTTGAGGAACTTAAAGCCTACCTTGGCATGCCTCTACTTCTTAGCACACCCTAGTTGGACAACGAGTTATATCTATATTTGGCAGTTTTATCTTTAGCCATTGGCTCCATCCTTATCCAAAAAGAGGACTGTTGCCACCTAGATAGCCGTGGCCCATAGCTTTAACATGTCATGGATGCATCGGGCTCCCTCTATGTCATGCCCCGACCCCAAACTCGAGTCGAATGCGCAATAGACGGCCGTGTGCCCTAGGATTTATTTTTCCTTTGGACACACAAGGCCTGCATCAAAACATAATTTCACCAATAATTATCTAGTCAGGCATACTCATAACACCTAAACCCTAGCTCCTCACTGACCGGTCTCAAAGCTCGATTGATCTTCTGGATTGGTAACAAAAATATAGAAAAATAGGGGATGAGCTATACGAGCTCAATAAGTTATCATCACCTCCAATATATATATACAAATATGCCATTAACAAATAACAAGCATAAACACATCATACAACAAGATGTCCAGCATCAAAATAATTTAACCAGTAATACTAAGCAAATGTATACACTTAAATGCAACCGACACGATTATGGATGGCCAACCATTTACTCTACTTTCCTAGTCCCTCTGATTATGGCTACAATCGGCCTGTGGCTAGCCCCGAAAGAGACTAGATCCTGTGTACACATACCGCTCATCGTCATGCGCCAGTGTAGCCCCATTGGAGGCCCAACAAGAAAACTAGCTCTGGAATCACACGAGAAAACATGCATCCCAACATGTGCCAGCAACTGCCATGCATGGCTAAAAACAGGCAACTAGCTCCTGTGTGCACATACCGCTCAACGGTCATGCGCTAGTGATAGCCCCACTAGAGGCCCAAAAGAAGACTAGATCCTCATGTGATCATAGTCAGACTAGAGAGCATCCATACCAACATAATGCATGCAACCCAATGCAATCCAATGCATATTAAAATAACTACATATATTTAATATTTTATAAATACATAACATATTTGGCATATAATATCAGAGGTCAAGATAACTTACCGAAGAGTATCCATCAACTAAGATAATTCAACACTAGACCTGGTCTTCCTTCTAAGGACAATGATGATCCTGACCAACAAATTTAATCATACAATTAGTTTCTATTTCAAAAAATAAACTTAAAAGAAAACTATATTATCATGGGGCACTCTCATCAATCTAGTTCTAATTCTTGTCCAAAATTTAACCCTTCCTCCCTTTCTTTTCTCTCTCCACTTTCTCTCTCCTCTCTCCTTCCTCTTTCTCTCTCCTCTCTCCTTCCTCTTTCTCACTCCTTTTCTCTCTCCTCTTTATCTCTCTTCTCTCTCTCCTCTTTCTCTCTCCTCTCTCTCTCCTCTTTCTCTCTCCTCTCTTCTTCCTCTTTCTCTCTCCTCTTCCTCTCTCTTTTCTCTCTCTCATTATTATTATTATATTTTTTCTTCTTTTTTTCCTTTTTCCTTTTTCCCTCTTTTTCTTTTTTTTCTTTTCTTTCTTCTCTTCTTTTCTTTTCTTTCTCTTCTTCCTTGATCCTAACTCCTACTGCTCCCCTCGGCTCAACCGAGCCACCCATCCCTCAAAACAAAGTCGACCCACGACAGCGATCTCCACGATCGCCCACCGGGAAGGATGGCCGGAAGGAAAGGAAGGGACCGATCATGATCCCAGCGACCGTCCGATCACCCACCTAAAGTCCCAAAAATGAACGAATCCCCCTCCCCGTTCGTCGGTCATCTCTACTCACACCTATGCTCGAGAGGAGATGGAGAGAAGAAGACTTACTAGCAAAATCGGCATCGGGTCTCGGCAGCCACCAGAGGAAGATGACCTTCATAATGGGTAGAGGCATGCGAGGGGATTGTCGGCATCCACCGGAGGATGAGGGGTTCGGAAATGGGCTGAGGCACGTGAGGAACCCCTCCGTTATAGAGTAAAACCCTTATTTCTCTGCCGTCAACCTCCCTCTTCGACCCTTTTGCTAAAAAATCTGGCAGTTCGGTTCTTTGCCTAATTTGAATTGAAGTTGGCAACCCAGTTGCCTGTTTCTGTCCGAATTCCACATGGGTCAGGCTAGATAAAAGTTTTGGGTTAGGCCTCACATTCTCCCCTCCTAAAAAAAATTTCATCATCAAAATTAAAAAAAAAATCTAAGACTTCCAAAACTCAAATTTACATGATCCAATACTCACAAGTACTATTCTGTCCAAATTCAATAATTTCAATAATAACCTCCATTCTTCCATTACAATATACTTTCAATTAATCCTAATATCTTTAGTCTACCACACTTTCGCTGCGCACTTTAATATAAATTTTCATATCCTTTAATTTTATTAGGTAAATTTCTAACGATGATATCCATTTCATTAGAATCTAAATCAAATTTAACTTTCAAATAAAATGAGATCAAAACTAAAATTTTCTTGTCCTTACTGGGCCTCGAGTATATCACATCAAATTTAAACTTCGATTCATTTTCTACATTCAAAGCCTTTGCATAAAATTATACCATCCATTTAAGAAATCAATTATTCTACCAAGATATGCATGCTATGTCCATATAATATCATTTAACCCGCTAATTTGCAGATCTATACATTATCCCAAACACAATTTTTATTACATATTTTCAATAATAATTTCCATACATATTCATCAAAAAACTCTCCTTCTTAATATCATTAAACTTTTTCATAACCTTCATCCTAAACATCTTTTTGCAACAATCCCAAAATTTATAATTCAATAATTACTAATAAAATTCATATGCTATCATGATCTTCATCTATATCAAGTTTAGGATTCCAACATTATTCAATTAATAATTGATCATACATATCCGGCATAACTCTTTAACATACCACATTATATTTTCAGGCCAACACTTTCAAAGCTCAATCAAATCCATTTATCAAGGCAAGGACATATTATCCAGCTCTTCGATATCTATAATATGCTAACTCATCATGATCAAATAGTATAACTCATTCAGCCTTTTACACTCATCTAAGATCAATCTCTCTACAAAAATCATATTTTTCATTTGCACTAATCATATGTCAAACCTTATATGCTATACCTAAGGACTAGAAATCCAAGTTTCAAATCCATCTTTTTTTTTTTGCAGCTTTATCATATCCCAACTGATCATAGCACTAAGTTCAAATATCTCTTAAATCACAATCCACAGTGATCACAATCTAAATTTTAATATTACTCAATCATATCCATGTCGATCTCAAGTGATCATAACCTAACCTTCGATATCATTTAGTCATGCCTTAATAACCATCATATTAATTTTATAATCACATGTATAACAATCTACAATTATATCAAATTCAAATCGATAATATAACTCAAAATATACTCCCATATATCTATTATCTAGCCTTGATGATATCCTTCCAAAAATTAAGCTAGGAGAATTTAATCATTTTATTTGTGCCAGCCTTCTATACCTAACAAAACCCTTGGAACTATAACATACACCTATCAAAGAAAATTAAATAAATTCTCAGTATCGATAATTATTCTAGAATATTAAATCAAAACCATAATTCTACCCCACTCTCTCTAACTAGATCATCTTGATCTTAAACCTTTGCTCTGATACCAAAAAATCTATCACACCCCGACCCCAAACCCGAGCCGGATGCACAACAGACGGCTGTGAGCCCTAGGGTTTATTTCTCCTTCAGACACACAAGGCCTGCATCAAAACATAATTTTAGCAATAATTATCCAGTCAGGCATACGCATAACACCTAAATCCTTGCTCCTCACTGACTGGTCCCAAAGCCCGATTGATCTTCTGGATCTGTAACAATAATATAGAAAAATAGGGCGGTGAGCTATACAGGCTCAGTAAGTTATCATCACCTCTAATATACATATATAAATATGCCATTAACAAACAACAAGCATAAACACATCATACAACAAGATGTCCAGCATCAAAATAATTTAACCAATAATTCTATATTGACCCCATAAGTGATTTTGATGATAACCAAACATCGGAGCATGCATATTTATTTCTAACAACTCTTCAAGTGCTTTACAAGTTTTTATAGGATGATTTATTTGTTCAAACTTCAAATCCTACATCTTTACTTCTTGTTTTGAGTTGTGTTGTTATCTGATTTTGTAAAGAACCCAATGAAAAAGTTTAAAAAAGTCTATAAAAAGGGTTACTTCTATGAGTGTGTGTGCCTTAAATTTATTTTGAGTTGGTGTGCATAGAAAGTGTAAGAGTGTTGGCAAGAGTCTTCTTGAAGTTTAATTATAAAAATCCTGAAGAAGTCACTTGAGCCGACCCAATACAATGAAGAGCCGACTCTACCTCATAGCATGCAACAAGGATTCTGGTACGAAGCAATCCGAGCTGACTTGAAGATCGAGCTGACTCTAGTAAATCTGAGTCGACTGGAATAAGATCGAGCCGACTCTTCCAGAGTCCAGTTTTGAAGTTTTCTAAGAACAAGCCAGACGAGGCAACCCAAACCAGAAAGAGTCGACTCTGTTAGACCTAATTTTGAAGACCTGAGAAAGCAAGTCGACCCGAACTGCAACGAGCCAACTCTTCTATAGTAAAGATTCAGAACCTGAGAAGAAGAGCCGACCAAAGTTCAAGAGAGTCAATTCCTCGAGTTCAAGATTTTCAAAGATGAAAGTTTGAGCTGACCCGAGCTATAAAGAGCTGACTCGTCCAGAGTGAAGTTTTGCACCCTAAGACAAAGAGCCGACTGCACTGAAGAATTGGCGACTCGACCTATCGACTCGAAGGATTCGAGCCGACTCGAAGAAATCCGAGCCGACTTAAATATCATCTTCAGGTACATAACGGCTAGTTCCAGAATTTCTTTTTGAATGCCAAAAAGTGCTCCAACGGCCATATGTCACATCCCAATGGTCTACGACGTCTCAAACTATCTTGGAGTGATGGAAGATCATATATTTGAGGGTTTTGAACTTCCTTGAAGATATAGTTAGTGAGTTCCTCAAGGTTTTGAAAGCTTCATTGAATATCCTACCCACCAACAAGGAAAATAGCACAAGAGCATTCAAGTCAGTCTTCAAGTCTTCACCAACTCTAATATGAAGCTTGAAGCAATTTGGAAAGAAGCCATTGAAGCAATTAAAGCACCTTGAAGCACATTCAAGTGGACTTCTCTCAAGTTGCACCGGCAACTATCCGACAACTAGAGTTTATCATTATTATTACATTTATTTCAATTCATTTCTGAATTGTTTGGGTTATTGGTGAGCCCGTTTGAAAAACCAAATAGGTTCTTGGTAAGTCTTTGATAAAAACCAAGTGTTGGATTCTTGGTGATCCTGGTAAAACCAAGTTAGGTTCTTGGTGATCCTGTAAAAACCAAGTTGGGTTTCTTTGGTGATCCTGTTTAAAATCAAAGGGTGTTGGATTTTCTTTGGTGATCCTGTTAAAACCAAAGTGTAGACGTTTTGGATTGTAATCCTGTAAAACAATCATACTGTATTCGGGTGTGAATATAGTGAAAATCCCAAGTGGTATCTTGGGTAGTGGACGTAGGAGCTGGGTTGCTCCGAACTACTATAAATCTTGTATATTTGTGTTGTGCTTCTTCATTCTCATTTAGCTTCTACAAATCATTAATCTGCCACAGCACCTAACACTTTAAAAGGGATTTTTAATTGCACATTATCTATTTAATTTTTTTTTAAAATTCTCAATTCACCCCCCTCTTGGATAGCCACCTAGGCAACAACTGGTATTAGAGCAGTGTCTCTGAATACATAAGAGTAAAGATTGATGGCTCATCCAATGAGTACATCCTTGGTAGAAGGCCAATCGACAAATAGACCTCCACTCTTCACTGGCACAAATTATGCATACTGGAAAGCTAGAATGAAAATTTATGTTCAAGTAGTTGATTTTCAGTTATGGAAGGTCATTCTAAAGGGTCCTTATATCCCCATGATTAAAATTGATGGAGTGGACATTCCAAAACCTGAAGAGGATTGGGATGAACATGACATGAAAATGGGTGAGTTAAATGCCAAAATAATGAATTTGCTATATTATGCTCTGGATAGTAACGAGTTTAATCAAATTTTCATTTGCTCCTCTGCAAAGGAAATTTGGGATAAACTTGAGGTAACCCACGAAGGAACTTCTCAAGTGAAGTCTTCAAAAATTAATCTTCTTGTGCATGGTTACGAATTATTCAAAATGGAACCTAATGAAATAATGATGCGGGACTAATATGCATGCGATTATTTTTGTGTGTTTTATATGTGGGGTGAGGTGGTTAAATCTCGAATATCAGATCAAAATAAGATGTAGAGAGTTCTATATGAATTTTAGAAGCTACGTATACATATCAGGACCTAAGAAAGCAGTAAAAAGGGGATCCCGGGACTGAGAATCCTCGGTTAGGGCCAGTTTATCTACAATAAAATTACTAGAGAATATAGGGGGTGTACCTGGCAACGTCTGATGTGCCTGGTGAAGATCGCAGTGAAGAGATCACTCATTCCTCGATGGATGTGGCCTGGAAAATCAAGCCAAAGGCCCGCGGATTCCCGGCTTTCTGCTCGGTGGATCGATTATGGCTCGGTTGGAGTCGTTGGATTCATAGGAACTCGGGGACCTACAAATAACCATCAAGGGTGAGAAAACAAAGCTGGAAATAAGAAAAATTTTAGAAAAGGCAGCAAGGGGCATGTTGGAGGAAGAGGCTTGGAGGCTTGGAAGAAGGTTGGTCGGCTAGGGTTTCTTAGTGCAGCACTTTGGCAGGACTTCAGGCTCACTCCAGATCCCTTAATGCACACAGCAGGGAGGCACATAGTAAGAAAAGAACTCAATAGAATTTTTATTCATCAAAATAATCATCCTCATACATGAGAAGGGGTCCTCTTTAAATAGGCCCAAGCAAGGACACATATGTCATTACAAATGAATATCATTCCCACACAAAGTCCTAACCCTAGCCCACTCTCCCTCAAACTCTCTCCATATGACACTAGGATACTCTCTCCCTCTCCCTTTGGTTGGCCAAGGGAGGTGACCATAAGGGAGGCCAACCAAGGGGGGTGTCCATAAGCTGGTTTGGCTCCTTGGTTCCATCCTGGGCCTTCATCTGGCCTAATTAGCTACGGGCTACAGTTCAGGACTCTAGGGCTTCTGATTTCTCCTCATGAGGTCTTCAAATCTTCTGGCTGGGTTGGACTTGGAGTCCACTTCCATGTCTTCAAACTGGTTGGACTTGGTCTTCACTTGTATGATGTGGTCTTGAGTCTTCAGTGTACTTGGACAGTACTCAAAAATATAAAATTAGCTCAACTTGAGCTGACTAGCACTGGACTGAATGAGCTCAATATGAGCTGACTAATACTGAACTGAAATGATAACTCAAAAGAGTCAAATGACAAACTAAAATAGACTCAAATGGACTAAGCCCTTATTACAGATGAACTCAAATACTACTAATTAATTCACAGAGGGTTGAGAAGCCTCTGTCTTATTCTGGTGCCTCTAGTGTCCCCACCAAACAATTTCTGCTATGTTTTCATATTTCACTGATATTATTAATATCTTAAAAAGTCTTGGCAAGGTATATGCTAATGTAGATCTTGTACAGAAGATTCTAAGATCTCTTTTAGATAAATAGGATCCAAAAGTGACCGCCATCTAGGAAGCAAAAGATTTGAATACCTTACTACTGGATGACCTGCTAGGATCTCTCATCACTCATGAACTGACCATGCAGCACAGAATTGAAGATGAGCAAAAGAAGAAGAAATCTATTGCCTTCAATGCTACTATGGATTCAAGAAAAGATGATGAATTAGAAGAAGAATGCTCCTCTACTGAAAGCGACATGGAAGATGAAGATGTTGCCATGGTTGTTAGAAGATTCAGAAAGTTCTTGGGAAGATGAAAATGGAAGAAACTATAGAAAATTTTACAAGAACAAAGAATACAATAAAAAAAAGGACAAAGAGAAAGAGAAAGAAAAAGAAGTGCCTGTATACTGTGAATGCAAAAAATCAGGGCACATACGACCAGATTGTCCTTTATTGAAAAAAGGATTCAAGAAAAAGAAAAAGAGAGCTATGGTAGTGACGTGGAGCGACAGCGAAGCGTCCTCATCTATTGAAGAAGAAGAGACCATGAAATCTGTGAATTTATGTCTAATGGGTCTTAAGAATGAGGTATCATCTCCTGAGCTTCAAACTGAATTTACATATGATGAATTGAATTATGTATTCCATGATTTGCTTATTGAATTCAAGAAAGCTGAGGTTAAAATTAAATCCTTGAAGAAACAAAATGATTTATTACTAAAAGACAAGGATGAAATTTTTGAAAAGAATAACATTTTACAAAAAGAATTGAATATCTTTTATGATAATGTTATTGCTTTGAAAAAAGAGAAAAATGCTTTAAATGAGACAAACAAAGTTTTAGTTGTCGAAAATGATAAATTAAAAAAGGAGGTAGAAAAACTTAAGCCTTTAGTAGAAAAACTTACTTTGAGTTCTAATAAGCTTAAGCTAATTCTAAAAGAACAAAGAGATTTAAAAAGCAAAGCTGGAATTAGATTTAATGCTTTAAATACAAAAGGAATTTTAGTAACAAAATTTACATCTTCAAAAGCTTCAGATTCAAATATAAAATTTCAAAAAGCTTTTCCATCAAATTCGGTTCAAGTGGCTTAAAGTATGTTCCTAAGAATTTTGTTCAAAAATCTTGTAGATCAAATATATCTATTCCTGCATCTTCTAAAGCTTCAAAGCATGCATCATTCAAATATGATAAAATTGTTTACTATGCATGTCATATATTTGGACATAAAGTACATCAATGCAATTTCATGAAAAATTCCAAAATTGATATATTGAAAGATAGAACTGTTTGGGTTTCAAAAGGAACCAATCTTGCTAACTCGAAAGGACCCAAGTTAGCTTGGATACCTAAAATCACTTCTTGATTGTTTTGCAGGATTGTCTTGCAATCCACAAATTGAAGAAAGATGGTATCTTGACAGTGACTGTTCAAGGCATATGACAAGTGACAAGGATCAGTTCATCACCCTACAAATGAAAGGAGGATTGGTTACTTTTGGTGATAATTGCAAGGAGAGAATAATCAAAATCGGTAAGATCAAAATAACCCTCTGTACTTTTATTGAAGTTGTGCTGTTAGTAAACAAATTGAAGCATAATTTATTAAGTATTAGTCAACTCTGTGATAAAGGCTTCAAGGTTATCTTTGAATCATCTGTGTATAGTAACTAACTCTCTTGACTTTAGTCACAAATTCGTTTGTCATAGACTTGGAAACATCTATGTGGTAGATCTAAATGATCTAGCCATGACTAGTAGTTCCAGCCTAGTAGCAATGAATGCTAAGACCAAGGAGTCATGTTTACTTTAGCATAGACGATTAGGTCATGCTAGCATGCATATAATTACCAAATTAATCTCTAAGAATCTAATTAGAGGTTTGCCACATTTTAAAGTTGATCTTGATTATGTATGTGATGCTTGTCAATTAGGTAAACAAACTAGGGAGAGTTTTAAATTGAAAAAAGGTATTTCAACTACTATACCCCTTAAGCTACTTCACATGGACTTATTTGGACCAACTAGGACCACAAGCCTAGGAGGTATGAAATAGGGCCTTGTGATTGTAGATGACTTTTCTAGATTCACATGGGTATTATTTATTGCACATAAGATGAAACTTTTGATGTATTTTGAAAATTTTATAAGAAAGTTTTAAATGAGAAAAATCTTTCTGTTATTTCTATAAGAAGTGATCATGGAACTAAATTTCAAAATCAATATTTTGATGAATATTGCACTGAGCACGGCATTGATCACAACTTCTCCCCTCCTAGAACACCCCAACAAAATGGCATTGTAGAGAGGAAGAATAGGACTTTGGAAGAAATGGCCCGAATCATGTTGTATGAAGGTAATCTTCCAAGGTACTTTTGGACAGAAGCAGTGAACACTGCCTGTTACATATTAAACCGAGTTTTAATATGACCAATTTCAAAGAAAACCCCTATGAGCTTTGGAATGGAAGAAATCGAATATTAATTATTTTCATGTTTTTGGGTGTAAATACTTTGTGTTGAATAATGGTAAAGATAACCTAGAAAAATTTGATGCAAAATTTGATGAATCTATATTCCTTGGTTATTCACTGCACAGCAAAGCATATAGAGTATTTAATAAGAGGACTCTTACAATAGAAGAGTCAATTCATTTTTGATGAAGCTAACCCCTCACCATCTAGAAAAGATGAGTGTATAGACAACGATGCAGGTACACTACAAAAAGAAATGGAAGATCTAAGCATACAAGACAAGCCAATACAAGATGGAAATGAAGTGGTAAGTAAGGATCATACTGATTTACCAAAGAATGGATATACGTAACTTCACATCCTAAAGATCTAATTATTGGTGATCCTTCTCATGGTGTTAGGACTAGAGCTGCACATAGAGATGGACATGACTACCTAGCCTTTGTCTCACAAATTGAACCACATAGTTTAGAAGAGGCAGAATGTGATCCAAACTGGATGTTGGCCATGCATGATCAATTAAACCAGTTTAAAAGAAATAATATTTGGATACTAGTTGATAGACCTACAGACCAACCCACCATAGGAACCAAATGGGTCTATAGGAACAAACTAGATGAGAATGGTAAGGTTATGAGAAATAAAGCAAGGTTGGTAGCTAAAGGGTATAATCAAGAAGAGGGCATTGATTTTGATGAAACATATGCACCCGTAGCAAGACTAAAAGCCATTAGATTACTTCTTGCATTTGCTTGCTACATGAATTTTAATTTTTTTCAAATGGATGTAAAAAGTATATTTTTAAATGATTTTATCTCCGAACAAGTTTTTGTATAACAACCACCGGGTTTTGAAAATCTTGCTTTTCCAAACCATGTGTTTAAACTCAATAAAGCTTTATATGGTTTTAAACAAGCTCCTTGAGCTTGGTATGATAGACTTAGCACTTTCTTGATTAAAAATAATTTTTCAAGAGAAAATGTTGATAAAACTCTTTTCATCAAAAAGAAAAACAATGACATATTAATTGTACAAATTTATTTTGATGATATTATATTTGGTGCAACTAATGAAAGTTTTTGTGAAGAATTTGCTAAGCTAATGCAGGGAGAAGTTGAAATGAGCCTTGTGGATGAACTCAACTACTTCCTTGGATTACAAGTTAAACAAATGAAGGAAGGCATCTTTATAAGCCAAGCCAAGTATATCAAAGAAATAATCAAGAAATTCGGCATGGAAAAAAGCAAAGAGGCTAGCACACTCATGAGTCCTACATGCAGACTAGACAAAGATGAAAATGGATCCAATGTTGACCAAAAGCTATATAGAGGTATGATCGGATTTCTATTATATCTTACTACCAGTAGACCGGATATCTTGTACAGTGTATGTGTATGTGCTAGATTTTAATGTAATCCTAAAGAAACACATATGCTTGCTGTTATAAGAATCATCAAGTATTTAAAAGGTACAAATAATTTAGGCCTTTGGTATTCTAAAGAATCATCTTTGAATTTAATTGGTTTTTCAGATGCTGACTATGCTGGATGCAAAATTGATAGGAAGAGCACTAGTGGTACATGTCAATTTCTAGGGTTGAATTTAATTTCATGCACTATAAGAAGCAAAACTCCATAGCATTGTCCACTGCTGAGGCAGAGTACGTTGCTGTTGATAGTTGTTGTGCTCAAGTGTTATGGATTAAACAATGCTAGAAGACTTTAGTGTTACATAATCTAAAATTTCAATCAAATGTGATAACATAAGTGTTATAAATTTGACTAAAAATCATGTTCAGCATTCAAGAACTAAGCACATTGAAATTAGGCACCATTTTATAAGAGATCATGTATTGAACAATGATATTATACTTGAGTTTGTGCCAACTGAAAACCAACTTGCTGATATTTTTACTAAACCTTTAAATTTTGATAGATTTATAATGATTATATGTGAACTAGGATTGTGTGACCCATACTAGAAACATCCTCACAAACTTAAGGAAAAATTATCTAGGTGACCCCTTACTTATTTTTTTTATAAAATGACTTTGAGTAAAGCCTAAAAATCACTTTTGTGCTCCCTCTGCTCGAGCCGACTCAAGCAGATGTCCTTTTGGTTGAGCTGACTCGGATGTTGAGTCATCTCCTTTTAGTTCGAACCCTTTTCCAAAAACTCCATCCTTCCAAAACTCCTTCGGATCTTAGTGTGCTCGTGTGATGGCTCCAAAGAGGGCAGTGGAAAAGAAATCTTGATAGAAAACTGAGGAAGGTCCACAGGAAAGAAGGACAAAATTTTGTGAAGACAGCTCTTCTCAAGTTCCTAGTCAACCGGCTGAAGAACTCAGCCCCGTTTCTCCAAGTCAACAAATTTCCTTGGGTATGAGGCCTGTAACAATAAGTAGAAGAATTTTATTTGAATACCTTAAAGAAATAGGGTTTATAGTTGGGAATTTAATCAAAAATCAGGGCGGCGGAATATGTGTTCTTTAGACATTAAAACTTATCCAAATCTGGTCAGAACATTTTATGAGAACATGAGATTTGGAGAGAATCACATTGAGTCTCTGGTTAAAGGGAAAAGGATTATTATTTTAGAAGAACTACTTAGGAATACCCTGGAAATGCCATTTGAAGGTACAGAACATTTAGTCTTAAAGGATAGGAAAAGGGCTTTATAGACTATACTAGAGAGACTGATGTTGAAGAGGTGGGAATCCTTAAAGCTAGATCATTATCCATAGAAATGAGATTACTTCACAGCTTCACTAGTCGGATTTTCCTACCCAGGACAGGTCGATTTGACTGGGTAAGTGAGCGTGACCTAGCTTTATGGAACTACTGATAATTGGAGATAAAATCAATCTTCCTGCTATAATGATAAGTTAGATTAAAGAGGCAATAAGAAAGGTGAAGGCATGTTTGCCTTATGGGATGATTCTTACTCTTTTCTTTCAGGCAGCAAATATTGATTTATCAGGAGAAGATAGTAAATCCCTCCTACACACTGACACTTATACAGCTAAAACCTTATAGAGGATGGGTTACTTGCTATCGAGGGGACTTGGAAGAAGAAATCTAAAGCACCAGTCACTGAAGAACCATAAGAAAAACAAGAACAAGCTGAGATGGAAACTGGTGAAGGGACCTCAATTCCCATTCCTAAGCCACAACCACTGCAAGGTTCACCATTTCGGACAGCTTTTGATGCTCCTTTTCCTGATATTTCGGTGCCTGACATGCCTCCTGGTATACCTATTTATACTCGGACTACTGCTGACATTCTTGCCTCTAGTTTTGTTGCTATTGCACCTATTGTGAATACTTCAACTTTGCAAGATTTTATTGCACAACAGATGGGCAATTTGACTGACTCTATCAATTCTATAATGACTACAATATTTGGCAAATTTTGCCAGTCTGTTAATGTGAAACTTGATCAATTTGGAAGTCAGATTGATAATCTGCATAGCAGAATTGATACTCTTAAAGCCTCCAAGAATATAGCATGTGCAACAGAGACAAACCTGCAACCCGTTCTTCAATTGATTTCATCAAGTTCTGAAATAATTAAGAACTCTATTAGTCAAATACTTGAGGCATATAGAGTTGAAATGGACAATTTAAGAATCAGAATGGGCTCAATAGAAGAAGGCAAGAGGATGGAAGAAGACTACACAAGAGGAATTGGAGTTATAAGAGATGAATTTGGACTAAGAGGATCAGCCGAAGCATTTGCAAATGTACAACCCTCAGAAATTCTTACAATGCAAAAGGAAGTAACAGAAATAAAAGTATCAATGAAAAAACTGACTGCTTCCAAGAGTACAAAGAAAATTGAAGTTGAATTGAAGACTATCAATAGTTTTTTGTGAAAGCTGATGACTAAAGTTGAAGACCTTCAAGCTGCTCAGAGCATACCTCCCTCAGCATTACTAGATCCTACACCGACTTCCTCTAGATCTAGGGCTCAACCATCATTTTTTGCTGGTCAGTCTGTTCATCCCAGACAACCAGCTCCTCATTTTAGGCCACAGGGATTCTATACTACTCCACCATTTGGTGTGTTAGATCCTGACCCAATTGCATCTATGCCTCCGGGCATCCAAATTCTGGGTCAACCTTGACTATATGAATTTTCTACTCTCTTTCATTTTGTACTTTGTATTGAACATCTTGAAATGAAATGAAAGTTCATATTTTGTCTCTTGAATTGTTCTATATTTTTATACAATGAAAGTTCATATTTTTCTCATCCAATGATTGATTTTTTTATTAGAATATTAAGATGAATATGAGAAAGTGAAATTATCTTAAACAAATTTTAAATACTTTCTTATTCTATCTGTGCTTCATTCCAACTTCACCTTTTTGATTGATTGACAAAAAGGGGGAGAAATTTGTGAAGATATTGCATGAAAAGGATAAAATGTTCTTAATTTTAAGCATAAAACTTGAAAAGGATAAAATCTATTTGCTTATGTTCTGATAAATGAAACACAATATGCTTTAATCCTTTTAAGCTCTGACATACAATAAGCTCTGATATACATTGTTTTAAATATTTTAAGCTCTGATATTTAAAGTTCTCTTGGAAACTTTTGAGCTTTGAACTTTCATGGAAAGTGTGTTAAAACATGGAGTATCTTATTGAGGGGGAGATTACCTCTCATTGCCCTAATTCTCCTTCCATAGTTTGACACTATTTAAAGTCAATTCTTTTTACTTGTTCATACACTTGCAAATATAAGTATAGAAGTAAATCTGTAAATGTAAAATTTTATCTTACTTTTTCATGCCCAGTAATTTGTCATCATCAAAAAGGAAAAGATTGTTGATCCCATAAGTGATTTTGATGATAACCAAATATTGGACAATGCACATTTATTTATAACAATTCTTCAAGTGCTTTACAAGTTTTTGTAGGATGATTTATTTGTTCAAACTTCAACTCCTACATTTTTACTTCTTGTTTTGAGTTGTGTTGTAATCTGATTTTGTAAAGAAGAACCCAATGAAAAAGTTAAGAAAAATTTGTAAAAAGGGTTACTTCTATGAGTGTGTGTGCCTTAAATTTATTTTGAGTTAGTGTGCATGAAAAGTGTAAGAGTGTTGGCAAGAGTCTTCTTGTAGTTTAATTGTAGAAATCTTGAAGAAGTCACTCGAGCTGACCCAGTACAATGAAGAGCTGACTCTACCTCAGGCACTCAATAAGGATTCTGGTACGCAGCAATCCAAGCCAACTCTAGTAAATCCGAGTCGATTGAAATAAGCCCGAGTCGACTCTTTCAGAGTCTAGTTTTGAAGTTTTCTGAGAACAAGCCAGGCAAGCCGATCCAAACCAGAAAGAGTCGACTCTGCTAAACCTAATTTTGAAAACCTAAGAAAGTGAGCCGACCCGAACTGCAATGAGCCGACTCTTCTAGAGTACAGATTTTAGAACCTGAGAAGAAGAGCCGACCAAAATTCAAGAGAGCTGACTCCTCGAGTTCAAGATTTTCAAAGATGAAAGTTCGAGTTGACCCGAGCTATAAAGAGCCGACTCATCCAGAGTGAAGTTTTGTACCCTGAGACAAAGAGCCGACTACATTGAAGAATTGGTGACTCAACCTATCAACTCAAGGGATCCAAGCCGACTTGAAGGAATCTGAGCTAACTCGAATATCATCTTGAAGTACATAATAGCTAGTTCCAGAATTTTTTTTTGAATGCCAAAAAGTACTCCAACGGTCATATGTCACATCCCAACAGTCTACAACATCTCAAACTATCTTGGAGTGATGGAAGACCATATATTTGAGGGTTTTGAACGTCCTGAAGATATAGTTAGTGAGTTCCTCAAAGTTTTGAAAGCTTCATTGAATATCCTACCAACCAACAAGGAAAAGAGCACAAGAACATTCAAGTCAGTCTTCAAGTCTTTACCAACTTTGATCTAAAGCTCGAAGCAATTTGGAAAGAAGCCACTGAAGTAATTAAAGCACCTTGAAGTATATTCAAGTGGACTTCTCTTAAGCTACACCGGCAACTATCTGACAACTAGAGTTTGTCATTATTGTTGCATTTATTTCAATTCATTTTTGAATTGTTTGGGTTATTAGTGAGCCCATTTGAAAAATCAAATAGGTTCTTGGTGAGCCTTTGATAAAAACCAAGTGTTGGGTTCTTAGTGATCCTGGTAAAACCAAGTTAGGTTCTTGGTGATCCTGTAAAAACCAAGTTGGATTTGTTTGGTGATCATGTTTAAAACCAAATGGTGTTGGGCTTTCTTTGGTGATCCCGTTAAAACCAAAGTGTAGAGGTTGTGGATTGTGATCTTGATGGGGACACCAGAGGCACCAGAATAAGACAAAGGCTTTCCAACCATCTATGGATTACTTAGTAGCATTTGAGTACATTTGTAATAAGGGCTTAGCCTAATTGAGTTATCATTTGAGTCCTGTACCGGTCAGCTTATGTTGAGCTAGTTTTCTTTCTAAGTCCTATATATAGCATTTGATCCATACTATTAGGATTTTGGATCAGTCGATCAAGTTAGCTCATGTTAAGCTAATCATTTTCTGAGTCTTGTAATCATGTCCAGTTGTATTGAGTCTGTTTAAGTCAACCCCAGTCAAAGAAGACTTAAGCATGTGAATGACACCTTCCAGCATGCCACCTCAGTAGCCGCATGGAGGCCCAGTCACACCCTAGATTTCATCACCTAGGATTACTTGGAGGATCATGAAGTCGGCCCATGCATGAGGAGTTGATGACCACATGCCAGCACACCCCTTCCACACCCCAAGCACACCAACTCCACATGCCAGCATGACAAGAAGGAAAGTCAAAACAGATAAACATGAATCCTTTGATTCATGCCAGCTTGCTTAGGAAAGAAGTGGTCCCCCCCTTTTGATGTCCACTACCTACTTTGTTTGGAGGGATTTTGTATGGCATGAGAGTATTTTCTTCCATGTAGTCAGCCTCACATTTTAGGAAGAAAGTGGTCACCTCTTATTTTCCTTATTTTCTTTTGCTTGGGCCCAAGGTCTCATGACTCTATATAAGGGACCCCTTGTATGAAGATTTAATAACTTTTTATCATGAGATATAATGAATTTCTCCAATTGCTGCGTGCTACTTGCTGTGCGCTTAAATGGATTCTGTGTGAGCCCTTATTCTTCCTGATGTTCAGCGCCCTGTCTCCAGCCACCATCCTACTCTCCAAACCCTAGCCGCCCTCTTCAAACAACCTCTTTTCCTTGCTGTTTTCCCTTTCTTACTTCATCCCTACTATACTTTCTAACCCTTGGAAGGTCATTTGCAGGTCCCTCGACTTCGACGAATCCAACGACTCCAGCCAGGCCGCAATCGGACCACCGAGCAGAAAGCCTAGAATCCGCGGGTCTCTAGCTTGATTTTTCAGGCCGCATCTAGGAGTGAGAGCGATCTCTTCGCATACGATCTACACCAGGTGCATCTACCATTGCCAAGTACACCCCTCTACCCGTCAGATGCTTTATTGCAGATGAACTGGCCCAACTAAGACTTCTTAGCCTCGACGGTCCTCTTTCCATTACTTTTTAGGTCCTATTATCCATGCTTTAGTTTCTTAAATTCATATAGAACTCTTTACATCATTCCTTGGTCTGATCTTCACGATTAAAACATATAACTCAATATTTAAAAATATAAAAAATAATTGCATGCATATCTAGTTCCGCACATTTGGTATCAGAGCCTGTTTGGGCTCAGTTCTCTTTGGATATTCGGATCGGGTGCTTCACCATGGCCGTCCGGTCACAGGAGACTAGTAGGGCTTCAAAACCCTCTTTCCCAATTGACGGGATCTACTATGGCAGTAGGGGTGCCACTGTGAATTGACCCTTAAAGAAAAACACAGAGAGTTCCTTAGGGTTTTTTTCATTTTTGGCTTTTCAATATATACCCTGTTATTTTAATTGTTTCTACCTGCATAGAACTCAAAAAATTCTAAAATTTATTTTTTTCATTTTCCTATAATTCAAATTAATTCTTGGAATTTTTTTAGGAATTATTTCGGTCCGTGGATTTTCTTCCAACTAAAACACTTCATAAGAATAGTTCTGCTCTATTTTGGTAGCAAAGTCGATTTTGAAAAATTCAGGTTTTTTTTAGTATAATCCTTGCATATCTTTAATTTTAGCATATTTCCTACATATTAGGTCATAATCTATAAGTTATTTTTCTATTTAAGAAAATACCAAAAAAAAATTTACATATATTCAAAAATACCAAAACACGTAAACCCTAACTTGCATCTTCATCTGCCTGCCATCATTGCATAAATTACTTTAAGGGAACTTTCTATATGTTGGATAAGGGGAGGAGTTGATAACCTCTCCTTAGCTCAAAACCACATCCCTTGCATTCGGTCCAGGCCTAATCTAAAATTAACTAGACTTAATTTGCCCTAGTGGGCTAGGGACACCCATTGGTCGAGTTCAATCTTTGTGGGATGACTAGTACACCTAATTCATTTCCTATTACTTGGTACTAGTGTCTAGGCAAGAGGTACAGTGTCAAATGACCTAAGCAGATCGGTGATTCCTTAATGGATCGCTGCAAGAGTAGGGGGCCTCCCACCATCCCACCTGTTACCTGGCCAGATTGAAGGACTAGGATTTGAGTTGTGTGTAAATTGAGTCAACCCATTTTGATTGGGCTCTAGGTCTAGGTAACTGTAGTCGAGTCAGTGTTGAGTCTTAAATGAGCACTAGACTAGGAGTCCCATTTCATCCACCATCTCCTTGAACCCATGGATAAGCTGGAAGCCAAAGTTCAAGCCCTTATAGACCAAATAGCCCAGATGAACTATAAGTTTGACCAGACGGAGAATAAGATAGGAACCCTAGAGAAAACTCGTAGGACCCAGACTAGATCCCAACCTGAGCCACCTTTACCCACACTACCCAAATTATATGAACCTAGAACCTATGTATCCAATACCTATGAACATAGATCCTATGCACCCACTCTCTATAAGCCTAGTATACCCACAACCTATAGATCTTATGAATCCAAATCCTATGACTTTAGAACTTATGAGCCCATATCCCATGAGCCCAGTAGACCCAAGACCCATAGAGCTGAACCTAAATCTTATGACCTCAGATCCTATAATCCCATGACCTATAGATCTGCGCCCTTATCCTATGACCCCAGGGAGCATATAACCCCTAGGTATTAGCCAAGTACTAGTCAGGTTTCCTGTAGTCAGCTTAAACCCCATAGGACTAATCAGGTTCCCCATAGGACATCCCTTCTTATATCCTACTGTATCCAACTAACCTAGAACCTTTTTCCCTACCCTACTGGACTAATTCTAAACCCACTTCTTATTTTCTGCCCTTTCTATACATCACCAGCATTTCTAGGATCAATAGATTGCATTTAGTTGAGATTAGCGTACTGCATGCATTCATTATGCATGTTAAGTTTGCATTATACTTCTGGCTTACCCTATGGAATTTGCTAGGAGCCCATTATAAGTTTTCATGTGCATGTCAAGCTAGGATCAAACCTAGAGAACCTATAGTCTCTTAGGTTTAGGTCCAAAGAGTTCAATAAAATTTCTTTCGATAGGAATGCATAGTCAAGTCTGTTAGGTGTTAGTTTGAGTCCTTTGCATCACCTATTATGAGTCTGCATGTGCCAAGAATGTTCACCACCTACACTAATTTTGAAAGAAACTAGCTAATTCTTAAAGAAGGGCTAAGGAATTTGATGTAGTGGTTCTTGGTTAGGCTTAGGCCTAAAAGAAAAGCTTCATGCTTGCAGAGCCAAACCTTTTAAAGTAATAGAGAGGGTTGGACCAAATGCCTATGTGTTAGATTTGCCTTCGGATTTGGGCATCAGTTCAACCTTCAACATCGTAGACCTAGTTGAGTTTAGGGAACTGGAAGCGATACCCAATGAGGCCTTTGGACTAGTTCACCTACAATATGGCTACTAGCAGTAGAGGGAGGTGTACCTGGCAATGGTGGAAGTGCCTGGTGCAGATCGTACACGAAGAGATCGCTCTCACTCTGGATGCAGCCTAAAAAACCAATCCAGAGACCAGCGGATTCCTGGCTTTTCGCTCGGTGGTCCGATTACGGCCCTGCTGGAGTCGGTGGATTCATCAGAGTCGAGGGACCTGTGAACGACCTTCCAAGGGTTAGAAAACACAGTAGGGAAGAAGAAATAAAGGAAAAATAGCAAAGGAAAGTTGTTGATTGGAGTTGGCAGCTAGGATTTTGGAGAGCTGGATGGCGGCTGGAGACAGGGCACAGAACACCAGGAAGGAGGGGCTCACACAGAATCCCCTTTGCACACAGCAAGTAGTACATAGCAATTGGAAGTAATCAATTGTATTTCATGAAAAAAAGTTATTAAATTTTCATACAAGGGGTCCCTTATATAGAGTCATGAGACTTAGGGCCTACGCAAAAGAAAATAAGGAAAATAATGGGTGACCACTTTCTTCCTAAAGTGTGGGGCTGAATACATGGAAGAAAACACTCTCCCACTTTCTTCCTAAAGTGTGGGGCTGAATACATGAAAGAAAATACTCTCATGACATACAAAATCCTTCCAAACAAGGTAGGTAGTGAACATCCAAAGGGGGGGACCACTTCTTTCCTAAGCAAGCTAGCATGAATCAAGGGATTCATGTTTATTCGTTTTGACTTTCCTTCTTGTCATGCTAGCGTGTGGAGTTGGTGTGCTTGGGATGTGGAAGGGGTGTGCTAGCATGTGGTCATCAACTCCTCATGCATGGGCTAACTTCATGATCCTTCAAGTAATCCTAGGTGGTGCAATCCAAGGTGTGACTGGGCTCCATGTGGTTACTGAGGTGGCATGTTGGGTGGTGTCCTTCACATGCTCGAGCCTTCTTTGATTGGGCTTGACTCAAATATACTCAATATAACTAGACATGATTACAACACTCGGAATATGATTAGCTCAATATGAGCTGGCTTGACCGACTGATCCAAAACCTTAATGGTATAGATTAAATGCTATATACAGGACTTAGAAAGAAAACTAGCTCAACATGAGCTGACTAGTACAGGACTTAAGTAAGCAAAAGACAACTCAAATGGACATAGCCTTTATTACAAATGGACTCAAATGTGACTAAGTAATCCATAGAGGGTTGAGAAGCCGCTGTCTTATTCTGGTGCCTTTAGTGTCCCCACCAATTCTCCCAGGGTGGGAGGAACTCGACCCTATCGAGTGAAGATCAAGCTGGCTCACATATCTCTCGAGGAGGTCTGGATTGAGGCGCTGCAAGTCCTCTTGAGAAATCCACGAATCGTCCGACTCTAGCTAGCCTTGCCATCGGACCAGGTAGTGTTAATAGGCATAGCCCCGGGTTGTGATGGCTTGATCATATAGGATATGCTCGATCCGTTCTCCTCATTCAGGCCAACTAATTGGTGGACACTCTGGGTTAGGGTCACTCACAATGAAATGAGTAGGTCCAAAGGCCTCACAGGGTATCACTGCCGGTTCCCTATACTTAACCTGGTTTGCGATATTGAAGGTAGAACTAATGCCCAAATTCGGAGACAAATCTAACACATAGGCATTTGGTCCAAACTTCTCTATCACTTTAAAAAGTCTGGCTCTGCGAGCATGAAGCTTCTTTTTTAGGCCTAAGTCTAACCAAGACATAATCCACTACATCAAATTCCTTGGCCCTTTTGGGAATTAGCTAGTTTCTTTCAAAATTAGTGCAGGTGGTGAACATGCTGGGCACATGTAGACTCCAACAGGTGGTGCAAAGGACTCAAACTATCACCTAACAGACTTGACTATGCATTCCTATCAAAGAAATTTTTATTAAACTCTTTGGATCTAAACCTAACATATCATAGGTTCTCTAGGTTTGGTCCTAGCTTGACATGCACATGAAAACTTACAATGGGTTCCTAGCAAATTCTATAGGGTATGCCAGAAGTATAATGCAATCCTAACATGCGTAATGAATGCATGCAGTATGCTAATCTCAACTAAATACAATCTAATGATCCTAGAAATGCTGGAGGTGTCTCGAAAGGGAAAAAAATTGGAAGTGGATTCAGAATTAGTCTGGTAGGGTAGGGAAAAAGGTTTAGGATTAGTTGGATACAGTAGGTAAAAGAAGGGGTGTTAGGAACTAATCCTAGACTAATGAGGCTAACTTTACGAGGTTGAGGTATATCTACAGTGTTTGCATAATGGAAGGTTGTGTTACTAATCCCAGGGAAGAGGTCCTTAATGGAAACTATAGGAGGGGGCTCATCCTAGGGATGCTGATTCAAAGAGATCAGGTCCTTAATAAATTCTTCTGGTTCCTGTATTTTAGGACTAGACTCTAAAATTTGGCTCTCCTCTACGGTTTCCTCAGGTAAGGTTCTAGCAGTAGTCTCTGGGTTCTCTTCCTCTAATTGTTCTTCCACTACAGCTTTAGGCTGGGTATAGTCAGGGTCAACTAACACTAGATTGGCTTCTACTTGGGTACCTATGTGGCCAACTAATTCTAGGTCTTCTAGAGGTATCTCCTCTTCTCCCTTATACTCATCCACTAAGCTCACATCTGCTTCATACACTTCCGCTTTAATATAAACCTTGTGAATCAAAGGGATGGTAGGGGAAGGTCGGCTAAGGAAAAATTGGGTAGGTTCTGGTTTCTGATTACAAGCACTACTCCTAGTAGGTTCAGGTTGCCTAAGGGGTAGTGGCTTACTACTGGGCTCATATCTAGGAGTGCTAACCTTATGGGGTTCCGATCGATGGCCTATGGGTTCAGATCTATAGGTCATGGGTCTATTAGGCTTATAGGGAGTGGGTGCATAGGATCTATGTTCATAGGTTTTGGGTACATAGGTTCTAGGTTCATATAATTTGGGTAAAGGTGGCTCAGGTTTGAATCTAGTCTAGGTCCTATGGTTTTTCTCTGGGGTTCCTATCCGATTCTCCGTTTGGTCAAACTTATGGTTCATTTGGGCTATTTGTTCTACAAGGGCTTGAATCTTGGCTTCCAGCTTATCCATGGGTTCAGGGAGATGGTGGATGAAATGGGACTCCTGATCTAGTGCACATGCAAGACTCAAGACTAACTCGACTATGGTTGCCTAGACCTAGAGCCCAATCAGAATGGGTTGACTCAATTTACACACAACTCAAATCCTAATCCTTAAATCTGGCCAGGTAAGAGATGGGATGGTGGGAGGCCCCCTTCTCTCGCAGGGACCCAATTAAGGAACCACCGATCTGCTTAGGTTGTTTGATGATGTACCTCTTGTCTAGACACCAGAATCCAGTAATAGGAGATGAATTGGGTGCATTAGTCATCCCACAATGATAGAACCCGACCGATAGGTGTCCCTAGCCCACTAGGGCAAATTAAGTCTAGTTAATTTTAGATTAGGCTTGGGACCGAATGCAAGTGATGTGGTTTTGGGCTAAGGAGAGGTTATCAACTCCTCCCCTTATCTGACATAAAGAAAGTACCCTTAAAGTAATTTATGCAAGATGGTAGGCATATGAAGATGCAAATTAGGGTTTCGATGTTTTGGTATTTTTTGAATATATGTAAATTTTTTTTTTGGAATTTTTCTTAAATAGGAAGATAATTATAGATTATGCTCTAATATTTAGGAAATATACTAAAAATAAAGATATACAAAGTTTATACTAAAAAAACCCTGAACTTTCGAAATCGGCTTTGCTGCCAAAATAGAGCAGAATTGTTCTCAGGCAGTGTTTCAGCTAGGAGAAAATTCACAAACTGAAATAATTCCCGATAAAATTCTGAAAAATAATTTGAATTATTCAGAATTAAGAAAATTAAATTTCAGAATTTTTTGAGTTTTATGCAATCAGAAACAATTAAAAAAATAGGCTATATATTGAAAAGGCCAAAAATGAAAAAAAACCTAATGGAACTCTTTGTGTTCTTCTTTAGGGGTCAATTCACAGTGGCACCCCTATCGCCATAGGAGGTCCCATCGATTGGGAAAGAGGGTTTTGAAGCCCTACTAGTCTCCTATGACCGGACGGCCATGGTGAAGCACCCGATCCGAATATCCAAAGAGAACTGAGCCCAACCTGGCTCTGATACCAAATGATGCAGAACCTATATATGCATGCAAGTATTTTTTTGTATTTTAATATTAAGTTGTATGATTATTCCTGAAGAACAGACCAAGTAAAGATGTAAAGAGTTCTATATGAAAATAAGAAACTAACAGCATGCATAACGGGACCTAAAAGCAATAAAAAAGAAGGATCGCCGAGGCTGAGAAGCCTCGGTTGGACTAGTTCACCTACAATATGGCTACTGGCGGTAGAGGGGGGTGTACCTGGCAATGGTGGAAGTGCTTGGTGAAGATCATACGTGAAGAGATCGCTCTCACTCTGGGTGTGGCCTGGAAAACAAAGCCTGAGACCCGTGGATTCCCGGCTTTTTGCTCGGTGGTCCGATTGCTGCCCGGCCGGAGTCGTTGGATTCGTCGGAGTCAAGAACCTGTAAATGACCTTCCAAGGGTTAGAAAACATAGTAGGGAAGAAGAAATTTAGGGAAAATAGCAAAGGGAAGTTGTTGATTGGAGTAGGTGGCTAGGGTTTTGGAGAGCTGGATGGCGGATGGGGACAAGGTACAAAACACCAGGAAGGAGGGGCTCACACAGAATCCCCTTAGCACACAGTAGGTTGCACACAGCAATTAGAAGTAATCAATTGTATTTCATGAATAAAAGTTATTAAATTTTTATACAAGGGGTCCCTTATATAGAGTCATGAGACTTAGGGCCCAAGCAAAAGAAATTAAGGAAAATAATGGGTGACCACATTCTTCCTAAAGTGTGCGGCTGAATACATGGAAGAAAACACTCTCCCACTTTCTTCCTAAGGTGTGGGGCTGAATACATGGAAGAAAACACTCTCATGACATACAAAATCCCTCCAAATAAGATAGGTAGTGGACATCCAAAGGGGGGACCACTTCTTTCCTAAGCAAGCTAGCATGAATCAAGGGATTCATATTTATTCGTTTTAACTTTCCTTCTTGTCATGCTGGCGTGTGGAGCTGGTGTGCTTGGGGTGTGGAAGTGGTGTGCTGGCATGTGGTCATCAACTCCTCATGCATGGGCCAACTTTATGATCCTCCAAGTAATCCTAGGTGGTGCAATCCAGGGTGTGATTGGGCTCCATGTGGCTGCTGAGGTGGCATGCTGGGTGGTGTCCTTCATATGCTTGAGCCTTCTTTGACCGGGCTTGACTCAAACAGACTCAATATAACTGGACATGATTACAAGACTCGGAATATGATTAGCTCAACATGAGCTGACTTGATCGACTGATCCAAAACCCTCATGGTATGGATCAAATGCTACATACAGGACTCAGAAAGAAAACTAGCTCAACATGAGCTGACTAGTACAAGACTCAAGTAAGAAAAAGATCACTCACATGGATTAAGCCTTTATTACAAATGGACTCAAATGCGACAAAGTAATCCATAGAAGGTTGAGAAGCCTCTATCTTATTCTGTGCCTTCGGTGTCCCCACCAGGCTTAGCCTGATTGAGTTGTCATTTGAGTCCTGTACCAGTCAGCTCATGTTGAGCTAGTTTTCTTTCTGAGTCCTGTATGTAGCATTTGATCCATACTATTAGGATTTTGGATCAGTTGGTCAAGTCAGCTCATGTTAAGATATTCATATTCTGAGTCTTGTAATCATATCCAGTTGTATTGAGTCTATTTGAGTCAGGCCCATTTAAAGAAGATTTAAGCATGTGAAGGACACCGCCCAGCATGCCACCTCCGCAGCCGCATGGAGTTCCAGTCACACCCTGGATTTCATCACCTAGGATTACTTTGAGGATTATGAAGTTGGCCCACGCATGAGGAGTTGATGACCACACACCAGCACACCCCTTCCACACCCCAAGCACACTAACTCCACATGCCAGCATGACAAGAAGGAAAGTCAAAATAATTAACATGAACTCCTTGATTCATGCCAGCTTGCTTAGGAATGAAGTGGTCCCCCCCTTTTGATGTCCACTACTTACCTTGTTTGGAGGGATTTTGTATGGCATGAGAGTGTTTTCTTCTCTGTATTCAGCCCCACACTTTAGGAAGAAAGTGGTCACCTCTTATTTTCCTTGTTTTCTTTTGTTTGGGCCCTAAGTCTCATGACTCTATATAAGGGACTCCTTGTATGAAGATTTAATAACTTTTTATCATGAAATAATATTGAATTTCTCCAATTTCTATGTGCTACCTACTGTGTGCTAAAAGGGATTCTGTGTGAGCCCTTCTTCTTCCCGGTGTTCTACGCCCTGTCTCCAGCCGCCATCCTGCTCTTAAACCCTAGTCATCCTCTTAAAACAACCTCTTTCCCTTGCTATTTTCCCTTTCTTACTTCATCCCTACTATGTTTTCTAACCCTTGGAAGGTCGTTTGCAGGTCCCTCGACTCTGACAAATCCAACGACTCCAGCCGGGTCGCTATCGGACCACTGAGCAAAAAGCCGGGAATCTGTGGGTCTCTGGCTTGATTTTCCAGGCCGCATCAGGGAGTGAGAGCGATCTCTTCGCATATGATCTACACCAGGTGCATCTACCATTGCCAAGTACATCCCCTCTGCCTGCCATATGCTTTATTACAGATGAACTGGCCCAACCAAGACTTCTCAGCCTCGACGGTCCTCTTTTCTTTGCTTTTTAGGTCATGTTATGCATGCTTTAGTTTCTTAAATTCATGTAGAACTCTTTACTTCATTCCTTGGTCTGATCTTTAGGATTAAAATATATAACTCAATATTTAAAAATATAAAAAATAATTGCATGCATATCTAGTTCCGCATCAGATCCTGTAAAACAATCCTACTGTATTCGGGTGTGAATATAGTAGAAATCCCAAGTGGTGTCTTGGGTAGTGGACGTAGGAGCTGGGTTGCTCTGAACCACTATAAAGCTTATGTGTTTGTGTTGTGCTTCTTCATTCTCATTTAGCTTCTGCAAATCATTAATCTGCCACAGCATCTAACACTTTAAAAGGGATTTTTAATTGCACATTATCTATTTAAACTATTTTTTAAATTTCCAATTCCCCCTCTTGGGTAGCCACCTGGGCAACATTTTATGCAAATGTGTACACTTAAATGCAACCGACATGACTATGGATGGCCAACCATTTACTCTACTTTCCTTGTCTCTTTAACTATGGCCATGATCGACCTGTGGCTAGCCCCAAAAGAGACTAGATCCTGTGTACACATACTGCTCATCGGTCATTAACTAGTGATAGCCCCACTGGAGGCCCAAAAGGAAAACTAGCTCTGGAATCACACAAGAAAACATGCATCGCAGAATGTGCCAGCAACTGCCATGCATGGCTAAAAATAGGGCAACTAGCTCTTGTGTACACATACCACTCAACGATCATGCGCCAGTGATAGCCCCACTAGAGGCCTAAAAGGAGACCAGCCTCATGTGATCATAGTCAGACTAGAGAGCATCCACACCAACATAATGTATGCAGCCCAATGCAATCCAATGCAGATTAAAATAACTACATACATTTAACATTTTATAAATATATAACATATTTGGCATATAATATCAGAGGCAAGATAACTTACTGAAGTGTATCCACCACTAAGTACAATTCAACACTAGACCTGGTCTTCCAAGGATAACGACGATACTGACCAATAATTTAATCATACAATTAATTTCTATTTCAAAAAAAAATTTAAAAAAAAACTATATTATCATGGGGCACTCTCAAATTCTCTCTCTCCTCTCTTTTAGTTCTCACTCGTCTCTCTCTCCTCTTTCTCTCCTTATTATTGTTATTATATTTTTTCTTCTTTTTCCTTTTTCCCTCTTTTTCTTGTTTTTTTCTTTTCTTTCTTCTCTTCATTTCTTTTCTTTCACTTCTTCCTCGATCCCAACTCCTACTACTTCCCTCGGCTCAACCGAGTCGCCCATCCCTTAAAATAGAGCAAACCCATGGTGGCGATCTCCATGATTGCCCATCGAGAAGGATGGTTGGAAGGAAAGGAAGGGACCGACGATGATCCCAGCAACCATCCAGCCACCAACTTAAAGTCCCAAAAATGAATGAATCCCCCTTCCCATTCATCGATCGTCTCTGATCACACACACACTCGAGAGGAGATGGAGAGAAGAAGACTTACCAGCGAAATTGACATCAGGTCTCGGTGGCCACCGGAGGAAGATGTCCTTTGGAATGGGCAGAGGCATGCGAGGGGATCGTCAGCATCCACCGAAGGAAGAGGGGTTCGGAAATGGGCTGAGGCATGCGAGGAACCCCTCCGTTACAGGGTAAAACTCTTATTTCCCCCACCGTCGACCTCCCTCTCCGACCCCTTTGCCAAAAAATCTGGCAGTTCAGTGCTTTGCCTAATCCAAACTGAAGTTGGCAACCTAGTTGCCGATTTCAATCCGAATTCTACATGGCTAGGCCAGCTAAAAGTTTTGGGTTGGGCCTCACACTTTGGGTGCTTGGTCCTCTTTTCTGGTCAGCTCTAGAGTTAGCATGACCTACAAAAAAGAGGAGACCCAGGCAAGGAATTCCAATGGGGACACTTCGATGATCAAGTTCGTTAGGATGATCAAGGGAAACAAAACCTCTATGGCATAGAGCTTGGGACGTCTCCATATAGAGGGTGAAAGATAAGTTTTTGGAAATGAAAAGACAAGGTGAAGTTGAGATTAGAGAGCGAGGAGGTTCTCTTGGCTGGTTCCTTGCCTGTTTGCTCTCTGTGTCTTACTAGTTCCCTCTATCCTTTTTCAGAGGTTCCTTCCTCTATTTTATATGAGAGTAATGGCCTAAACCAAGTCTGGGGCTTCATCAAGATGTTACTTAACTAGTGCCCCTTTTGAGGGGGGTTTTTCTTGATCTGTGGCCTCCCCCCTGTTAGATTGATCCTCGGATGGAGATCCTTCTATTGGGATTATTCACCTGCGTAGTACAGATCTTGTCTCTCGGTGGTGCAGTTTTCCATGAGAGGTGCGGGCACCGTGCTATTGAGCCCCGAGCCATGGTGGGGCATTTCTATTTTTGGAGGGACCGTCTAAGTGTTGTAGGGCTTGAGGCCTTAATAGGATACTCCAATTAGAAGAGATACAGGTTCCATGTTGTGAGGACTGGAGCCCTCAGTTGCACGACTGTTCACATGGTGGGGTGGTACAGGGCCTGGAGCTTGGTGGAGCATGCATTGCGTAGAATGTGCAGGTGGCATGTTTATAGAGTTTGAATCATCGGTAGGGTATGCGCCACCTCCTAGAGGTTGTAGATAGTTGGAAGCTTTCATGCCATGGTTTGAACTTCTGCAAATCCTACACTTTTGGCTACTGGCAGGAACTTCGGTCTTGGCAAGAAGGGGGGAGCTCTATCTCAGGAGCTCGACCCTGGATGGTGGTAGCACGACCTCGACCGGGAGCTCGACCCTGGATGGGAGCTGACCTTAACTAGGGGCTTAACCTTGGAAGGTAGAAGCATGATCTCAGCTAGGAGCTCAACCCTAGATGGGAGCTGACCTTGATTGGGGATTAGATCTCAGATGGTGGGAGCATGACCTCGACCGGGAGCTCGACCCTGGATGGGAGTTAACCTCGACCGGGGGTTCAACCTTAGATTATGGGAGCACGACCTCGACAGGGAGCTTGACCCTGGATGGGAGTTGACCTCGACTTGGGGCTCAACCTTGGATGGTGGGAGCACGACCTCGGCCAAGAGCTTGACCTTGGATGGGAGCTAATCTTGGTCGAGGTCTCGACCTCGGAAGAATGGGGGAGCTCTATCTAGGAAGCTTGACCCTGGAAGGTGGGAGCGTAGCCCTGGCTGGGGGCTCCACTCTGGAAGGTGGGAGCGCGCTCTAAGCATGAGGGTAGCTTGACTTTGGATCTTCATTTGGTCATCGCATCCAGGTGGCACTGTCCACTAGCATGACTGCCAGCTGGTGCCATCATGGGTTCCATGTCAGCGGTAATGCCATATCAGGTGTCCCCCACTCTCAAGCCTAGAGCATGATGTGGTGCTAAGGGCGAAGAAAGTAATGATCATGCTGACATGGAAGGATGCTTCTCTTGCATTATTAATGCCACGAGCATCAGCACCCTGGAGATCGCACTTTTGCACCAATGAGGTGACACCATGTCAGCCCTTTCAAAAGGGGGCCATAATTGTTGCGCCTGGCCCGAAGTGATCGCCTTCGAACCGAAGCATCGCCTCCGACGGATCTCAACATATGGCAGGCTCGGTTGGCTAGGGAGGAGAAAGGGCACATGCCTTCGACAGGTACGAGGCAACAGGGGCCGCAGGCTTTTGAAAGGGACTTGTCCTCTCGCCCCTTTTGGGTTTTTTCAAGTGAAGAAGACAAATCCTTTCTATAGAGATCTTCTTCTTCCATCTCGCTTCCATTCTTTTGATCAAGGGTCTAGAGTCCTAGCAGGTCAGCCTTCTCTTTCTCCCTCCTTCTTTCTTCTCCTTCTCCTTCTCCTGTTCTTCTCCTTTGTGCTGTGCTGAAGGAGAGCTTCCTAGAGTCTCCAGGTTTCTATCTTTCCTTTATCTTCTTCCTTCTTTCCTTGTTTCCATGATTTCTTCTAGCAGAGGACACTACCGCCTGGATTATTCCAGTGAGGCGAGGCCCTCTTGATTAAGGCCTCCTTCCTCGAATAGCAAGGAGGAGGAAGTCCCTATAGTAGTTCGCAGGGGTCCCTACTGGACGGGGATTGTCATTGGACCTCCTATCTCCTCCCCCTCCTCTTCTTATTAGGGAGTCGGTCGGTCCCATTGGCATTGCTTCGGCGATGATCAATGAGGACCTCCTCCATGTTCGGAGCATGTATTAGATCCTTGATTCCATCTAGTTCTCAATCATAGGGTTAGAGGAACGGGTCACTTCCAGTGGCCTAGGCCGGATCATCTTATACGAAGATTTCTTCTTCGAGGGCCTTGGTCTTCCCCTCCACACTTTTTATCTTTCCTTCCTCAATAACTACCATCTGGTCCTGGCTCAACTTACCCCCAATATTATCAGGACCATTTTTTGTTTCATTATTTTTTATCACTTCCATGGGATTGTAGATCATTTCTCCCTCTTCAGGGCCTTGTTTACCATGAAGCACCACCCAGTTGATAATGGGTGGTGGTTCGTGGCTCCCTGTCCAGGGGCCATCAAGCTTGATTTGCCTTCTTCCATCAAAGGGTGGAAGAGCAGGTTCCTGTTTGCCTCAGTTGAGGGGGTGGACTGGGTTTGGAGTGACCCAGACTGCTCCCCCAATCGGCAATCTGTAGTCGAGCCGGCTGACAAAGAGGTATATATCTGGCTCGTCACTTCTGAGGTCCAGTTGGAGTGACCCAGACCGCTCCCCTAATCAGCAATCTATAGTTGAGCTGGTTGACAAAGAGGTGTATGACTGGCTCGTCACTTCTGAGATCCTGGCTCTTCGAAACTTGCTGACCGAGTGGAAACTCATCGATGCCGGGGTCAGCTAGGCCCAACCTCAAGGTAAGGCTCGATGTCGGGCTTCTTTTTCTTTCAAGTAGATTTGGCTTCAACAAGGGACTAACAAACTTCTTTTTGTTTCACAGGGATGAAGTTCACTATGAGCCAGCTCCTGAGTATGTCGAAGAAGAGGGTTGCCTCAGCGGGGCTCCGAGTAAGCCCGCTAAGAAGGCCCGTGAGGAGCCTGGGTGGCAGCCCAGTAAGGATCCCACAATTAGCCCAACTAGAAGGGGGCCTACTACTACATCGATCACTCCTGGGCCAGCGGTCCAGCCCTCAACTCACAGGCATAGGAGCGAGGCCAGACCAGTGGAGGGGGCCGTGCCAGTAGTCCCGGGGGTCCCTCTATGAACTGAAGCTCTACCCCAGTCGGAGGTGGTGGAAGACACCACCATGGAGAGACCGGCACCACTGCTAGGAAGTAGAGCCATTGATGACCAGCCCACCGCCACCATGCCTCTGCCAACGGCAGCACTGGAGCCCTTAGAGCCCTTCTCGACATCGAGGTTGGGGATGAAGAAGATATCCCTTTACCTGCCCCAGGATGTGAGGTTGACAAGGGACGGGAAGCTGGCGAAGGAGATCTTGAAGGCCATCATCCAGCCATAGGACTGCTAGGAGAAGAGCGGCTAGTAGCTGGTGGACGTTCTCATCGGGGTATTCCCCCAACTTCTTTTAGTAAGCCACTTTCTTAGCTACTCCATTTTCCTCTTCAGCCCATAAGGTATTGACTAACTTTTTCCATGCAACTATTGCAGGTGGTCATTGATGTCCAGCTCATCAGGGACTCTTGCTTGGGCCTGATGAAGCATGACTACCATCTCCGCAAGGAGAGGGACGAGGCCCAGACTTAGGCCACCTGGGTTCAAGGACTGTAGGATTAGGTGAAGGCCCTCCAAGACCAACTAGCCAGCTCCTAAGAGAGGGTGACAGAGCTGGAGAAGAAATCCATCGAGCTCGATGGAGCTCTGAAGGTGGAGAAGGGGAAGACCCTCCGCCTAGCAGAGAAGGAAGCCAACTCTACGATGGAGGTAGCCCACATGGAGGGAAGGATGCAAACCCTCTGGTTTAGCTTGAGGAGGAAGTAGCTTAGACTGCGGCGGCCTTGGAGAAGGCCACAGCGACCGTAGCATTGATGGAGGCGGCGAAGAAGGAAGCCACCAAAGTTGTCCTGTAATTTAAGGCATCCGAAGCCTTCCAGGACTAGGCCGTGGAGGTAGTCTTAGACTCCTACCATAAGGAGTTTAATGACTTCTGAGGTAAGGCCAGCCATCTCTTCGGGCTGAAGGGGTTAGAAAATATCCACCTCGAGCTGCCTATCCTCGGGGTGCCAAGAAAACCTGCTGTCGAGGGGACTTCAAAGCCAGAGCTATAGTTCGGAGCAGAGGTTGAGGCTGGAGTCGCTGCTGCTTGGGATGCCCTTAGCCTGATGCCATGCCAGCATCGGGGGGAGTCACTTGTCAACTGAGAAAGGAGTTGGCGACTGAGACTTGACATTTTTTTTTTATAACTAAATTTGGAAGGACTCCTGGCCTGTCGGGAGTCTTTATTGCTATAAAAAAAATTGATCAATGAACATGTTATTATTTATTTACTTGCCGAGTACTCTTTCTTTTCTCTCCATGCTTGAGTTTTTGAATGGCTTCCCGACTTGTTAGGAGCCTTGATTGATGTAAAGAGTACTTCGATAAATGAATATAATCTTATCCCAATTGATGTGCCTCCTTTCTTTTTCATCTTTTCTTCTTTTCTTTTTCTTTCTTTTTTTTTTTTAGCCTTGACATACTTTGAATCATTTCCAAGGAATCCCTCAGACTATAAAGGACTTATTTTTGTAATGAAGAACAAGCCTTACCTAGTTGATGAACTTCGTCTTGCTATTTTCTTTCTTCAACTTCTTTGCCTTTTTGCATGATAGGAAGGTAGGCTCCATGGCTACCATGTGTGAGTCTTCCCAGGTCCTGGCCATTCTAGGCTGATTCCAAAATCTTGGGACCGACATGGAGGACTTTGAGAACACTCTGTCTCTGCTCTGCCAGTCTTGAGGTCATGCAGACTTGAGTGTAGGGCTTCTAGAGTTTTCTGGATTGATTTGCTAAACTATGAGTCAAGCAATAGATAGTGGGGCGTTGAAAGCTTCCCGGTTTACATCTCTGGACTGTGAGTATGGCAGTTGAGTGCGGGGCATTGAAAGCTTCCCGATTTACATCTCTGGACTGTGAGTATGGCAGTTGAGTGCGGGGCTTTAGGAGTCTCCTAGCTTTGGAGTGCAGGTGATGCGGGACAGAAATTGGACTGGATCACTGGTGAGCATGAAAGTCACCAGGGATTAGGATTTGCAAAGGAGGAAAGAAGAGGGTGCAGGGTTAAGATAAAATACTGGGGTTCACATAGATTCCCCAAGAAGAACAAGCACATAGCAAAGGGGCTCACACAGATGCCCTAGAAGAACAAGCACATAGCAAAGGGGCTCACATAGATGCCCTGGGCTCACACCGATGCCCAAAATCAGGGATCACACAGAAACCCTGGGAAGATGGAGAAGGGATCATACAGATACCCTAGGAGCACACAGATCCTTCACACAGAACAATAGAAATTTTATTCATCCATCCTCCTGTTACAAAAGGCTGAGGGTGGTATTTATAGATTTTCCAACCCTCATTTGAATTTGAATACAAGATAAAAAGATAAGAACGAATCAAATTCAAATATAAGATAGGATAAGATAAGCCTATCCATATATCAATCCTAACCAACCAAATCCTAAATCAAATTCAAATATAAGATAGGATAAGATAAGCCTATCCATATATCAATCCTAACCAACCAAATCCTAATTCAAATTTTAAACAAAAGATAAATCCTAAATAAATTTATTCCAAAAATGCTTCAAGATCTGTGCCACTCCAAGAATTATGCTTGCTTCAAGATCCGTGCTTGAGATGTCCCCATCAGCAGGGCTTCAAAATTTCTTGGCTTTGAGTGTAGGGCTTCGTAAGTTTCCCGACTTTGGAGTACGGGACTTTGTAAGTTTCTCGACTTTGAGAGCGAGGCTTCGTAAGTTTCCCGACTTTGAGTGCGGGGCTTCATAAGTTTTCTGGCTTTGAGTACGGGGCTTCATAAGTTTTTCGGCTTTGGAGTGCTGGGCTTCGTAATTTTCTTTACTTTGAGTGCAAGGCTTCATAAGTTTCCTTCTTTGAGTGTGGGGCTAAGTAAGTTTTTTGGCTTTGGAGTGCGGGGCTTCGTAAGTTTATTGGCTTTGAGTGTGGAGCTTCGTAAGTTTTCCAACATTGGGTGCAAGGCTTCATAAGTTTCCCAGCTTTGAGTACAGGGATTCATAAGTTTCTCAGCTTTGGAGTGCGGGGCCTCATAAGTTTTCTAGCTTTGAGTGTGGGGCTTCATAAGTTTCCTGACTGTGGGTGCAGGGCTTTGTACGTTTCCCAGCTTTGGTCGTCGAACTTAGAATCGGGCGAGTAAGTTCCTGCACAGGTGGAAGATAGTGTTGCACTAATAAGAAATTTTAATAATTGAGGGAGAGCCTTACATTATTGGTAGTACATCCTCAAATTGCTGGCATTCCACGTCCGAGAGAACCGGCCATTGTTGAGCATAGCTAGTGCGGATACCAAGGCAAGAAGAAAATGACAGGTTGAACCCACATCTCTGTAAATCACTTGTGAATGAAGCCCTAAGCCCAAAACATACTTGTAAAAGGTTATCTTGAATTTTTGTTATTTTAGTTTAGTTAGGTTTAGCCTTAAACCCCAAAATTAAGTCCCTGTAAAAATCCCTGGATCCAAAATTGAGTCTATAAAAAAATTCCAATTTCAATTGGGTCATAAATGGTCCAGTGTTAGTTAGCCCTTTTTACCAATTAGGGTTTGTATATAAACCCTATTTATCAGGTTGTGTCAAAACCTATTTGGGCCAAATCTTATTTACCAAGTTTATTTAGTTGGTTATGCCTTTTGATCAATTTGATCAAGTTGGGCTTTAATTAATTAGTTGGTTGAGTCTTGTAATTTTTAGTTGAGTCTTATAATACAAGAGGGGATCCAAATCAAGATACCATGTGCACTCAAGTCAAGAACCGTGTAACTACATGTGCTAGCTCAAGTCAAGCCTTGTGACTCCAAGTGCTAGACCAAGTCAAGCCACATGACAACCATCTCTTGGCGCCACCTTTTCAAGTTTTTTGGACATCACTCGCCACGTTATCCAGGACATCATCACATGACATGTCACTTATGTTTAGACATCACTCGTCATGTCATCCAGGACATCATCACATGCCATGTCTTTTATCTTTGGTTGGCCACATGAGAAACAAATTAGCGCCATTTATTTTTAAGATAAGTAAAGCATAAGGAGTCCTAGCACCCATTCTTTCTTGTTTTGCCATCAAATCCAAGAAAAAAAAGTTGGCCATGCAAGGAATTATTTGGGATGCCTATCAAGGAACCAAGTTCACGGGAATTCTATATTTCAAATCCAAAAGTCATCACCACTTTTAAGAGGAGTAAACATGAAAGACTCTACATGTCATTTAGCGCCCACCTATCTCATTTCATCGCCCACTTCATTTCAAGAATTGTTGCCCTATTTCTTGGATGCCAAAGTGGAAGAGTTCAAATACAAAGGGGCATCATCAACTTTAAAATTCAAAGAGTTCCATTCTAAATTCAAGATGGAGATTATCTTCAAATGCAAGAGGATTAAGATGGAAGTCCAAGAGGGATTGTTGATCCCATAAGTAATTTTGATGATAACCAAACATTGGATTTATTTTACTAACAACTCTTCAAGTATTTTACAAGTTTTTGTAGGATGATTTCATTATTTAATTTCAACTCCTACATTCCTAGTTTTGAAATAAGTTGTGTTGCAAGTGATTCATATAAAGAAGAACCCAAAGAAAAGGTTAAGTAAAAATCATGAAAATGGATTACTTCTAGATGTGTTTCAAGCTTAAATTTCCTTAGAAATATGGTTTGAAGAGTTTGAAGGCACCTTGAGACTTTGAAGGCTTGCTGAATGATTTCTAGAGAAAAACTGACAATTTACTGAAGATTTCATCCGAGTCGACTCGACTCGAAGAGAGCCGACTCTAGCACATGGCATGCATGAAGATTTCTGGCATGCAGATATTCGAGCAGACTCTAAGGGACTCGAGCTGACTCGTCCAAAGTACCATTTCCTGAATCAGACAGGTGAGCCAACCCAAAGGAAGTCTGAGCCGACTCTATCATTTAGTCAGACATCCAAGCCGACTCTTCAGAGATTCGAGTCGACTCCTCCAGAGTCCAGAAAAAGTATTATGAGAACTACAGCCAATCGAACTGACTCTAAAGAGAAAGAGCCGACTCTTCTAGACTATATTTTTGAAGGCCTGACGATCTGAGTCGACTAGAATCAAGGCGAGCTGACTCTTACAGAGTGAGGAACCAGAATACTATACAACAGAGGTGACTCAAATGAAGAGAGTCGACTCAACCAGAACTACTCTAACGATCCGAACTAACTCGAGTAATCCGAGAGGACTTAAAGGTCAATTTCAGGCTTATAACGACGAGTTTTAGAACTTGGAATTTGAATCCAAAAAGTGCTCCAATGGTCAAATGTCACATCCCAATGGTCTACAATGACTAAAATCATTTGAGAAGAGTACAAGACTATATATTTGAGGGATTTGAACTACTTTAAAAAATAGATGATGAGTAAATGCTAAATTGAATATCCAAGCTACTTTGTGAGCAAGAGAGCACTGCAAGAGCATTCAAGACAGTCTTCAAGCCTTCACCAACTATCAACAAAAATTTGAAGCATTTATTGAAGAAGTTGAAGAAGCCAACCAAGTGCATTGAAGTGCAATCAATTAAGCTTCTCTTGAGCTGCATCTGCAACCATCCGATAAATTTGTTTATCATTCTGTTGTTTTTTTTATAATTATCTTTTAAATTGTTTGGTTATTGGTGAGCCTGATTTAAAAACCAAATAGGTTCTTGGTTAGCCTGAGTTAAAACCAAGTGTTGGGTTTTTGGTGATCCTATTAAAACCAAGTGTTGGATTCTTGGTGATCCTGTTAAAACCATGTGTTGGGTTTCTTTGGTGAGCTTAATTCAAAAACAAAAGTATAGATGTTTGGATTATGAGCCTATTAAAACAATCCGACTGTATTCCAGTGGGGGATATAGTGGAAATCCTAAGAGGTAATCTTTGGTAGTGGATGTAGGAGCTGGGTTGCTCTGAACCACTATAAAATTTCTGTGTTTGTGCTATGCATTTTCTTCATATCCTGCTTCTACTTTTAATTATCTAAATCACAGCACTTAACACTTCAAGAGATTTTCAAAGAACATATAATTGCTTAAACTTTTTAAATTCTCAATTCACCCCCTCTTGGGAAAGCCACCTGGGCAACAACTGGTATCAAAGTAGTGTCCTAAATACATTTAGAGTAAAGATTGATGGCTCATCCCATGAGTACATCTTTGGTCGAAGGCCAATCTACCAATAGACCTCCACTCTTCATTGGCACAAATTATTCATATTGGAACGCTAGAATGAAAATCTATATTCAAGCTGTCGATTTTCAATTATGGAAGGTCATTCTAAAAGGGCCACATATTCCCATGATCAAAATTAATTGCATGGATGTCCCAAAGCCCGAAGAGGACTGGGATAAACAAGACATGAAGATGGGGGAATTAAATGCCAAAGTAATGAATTTATTATACTATGCTTCAGATGCTAACAAGTTCAATCGAATTTTCACTTGCTCTTCTGCAAAAAAAATTTGGATAAACTCGAAGTGACCCACGAAGGAACTTCCCAAGTGAAGACTTCGAAAATTAATCTTCTTGTACATAGTTATGAACTTTTCAAAATGGAACCAACTAAAACTATCTCTGCCATGTTTACTCACTTTATGGATATTATTAATGGTTTGAAAAGTCTTGGCAGGGTTTATTCAAATACAGATTTAGAACAGAAGATCCTCAGATCACTTCCGGACAAGTGGGACCCCAAAGTGACTACCATCCAGGAAGCGAAAGATCTAAACACCTTATCTTTGGATGAATTAATGGGTTCACTCATCACACAAGAACTTGCCATGCAGCATATAACTGATGATGATCAGAAGAAGAAGAAGACAATATCCTTCAAAGCTGCATTGAATTCAAAGAAAGATGAGGAATCGGAAGATGACTGCACCTCCTCGGAAGATGATCTAGAAGACGAAGATATTGCTATGGTCGTGAGGAGATTTAGATGGTTTATGGGAAAGAAGAAAAAAGATAATATAAAAAATTCTTTAAACGAGGTGAGCACTCCAAGGACAAGGACAAGGATAGAGAAAAAGAAAAAGAACAAGTGCCCAAATGTTATGAATGTAAGAAATCAGGGTACATTCATCCCGACTGACCTTTGTTAAAGAAATCTTTCAAGAAGAAGAAAAAGAAAGCTATGGTTGCTACATGGAGCGACAGCGAGGAGTCGACTTCATCTGAAGAAGAAGAGACCATGAAAACTGCTAACTTATGTCTAATGGATCTCGAAGACGAGGTAACATCTCTTGAACCTCAATTAGAATTTACTTTTGATGAATTGAATTATGCTTTTCATGATCTACTATCTGAATTCAAAAAGGCTGGAGTAAAGATAAGAACTTTAAAGAATATCAATGATTCTTTACAAAAGAAGAAAGAAGAGATTTCATAAAAGAATAATCTATTGCAAAAGAATTTACATGTCTTTTCTAAAAAATACAAAGCTTTGAAAGCTGAAAATAATGCATGTCTTGACATGAACAAAGCTTTAACTGTTGAAAATAATGACTTAAAAAAGAAGGTTGAAAAACTCAAGCCACTGGTTGAGAAACTTACTTCATCTTCAAATAAGCTTGAGTTGATTTTAAAAGATTAAAGAATTTCTGGAAACAAAGCTGGAATTGGTTTCAATTCTTCAATTTCAAATGGAGTTTTAGCTACTAAATTCATACCTCATATCTTCAAAAGCTTATGTTTCAAAATCAATATCTCAAGAAGTTTTTGTATCTAATCCTTCTGCATCCATTGCTAGATCTTTAATGTATGTACCTAAGGTTACAAATAGAAAATCCATTATATGTGCATCTGCATCAACATCATTTCCAAATTCTAGAGTTATATGTTATGCATGTCATGGAGTTGGATATAAATTCTTTCAATGTAATTCATTAAAGAAAAATGCATATTCTAAGAATAGAATTAAAAGAATTTGGGTTCCTAAAGGAACCACCTCCACTAACCTGCAAGGATCCAAGTTAGCTTGGGTACCTAAAAGAACTTCTTGATTATCTTGCAGGAATGTCTTGTAGCCCAAAAATTGAAAAAAAGATGGTATCTCGATAGTGGCTAATCAAGGCATATGACGGGTGACAAGGATCAATTTATCATGCTAGAGATGAAAGAAGGAAGTATGGTTACTTTTGGAGATAATGGTAAGAAAAGAATAATCGGAATTGGTAAGATCAAAATAACCCCTGTACTTTTTTTGAAAATGTATTGCTAGTAGATAAATTGAAGCATAATTTATTAAGCATTAGTCAATTATATGATAAAGGCTTCAAGGTTACCTTTGAATCATCTATGTGTATTGTAACAAACTCTCTTGATTCTAGCAGTAAGTTCATTGGACATAGACTTGAAAATATTTATGTGGTAGACCTTAATGATCTTGCCATGTCAAGTAGTTCCAATCTAGTTGCAATGAATGCTAAGACCAAGGAGTCTTGCTTACTTTGGCATAAACGATTAGGTCATGCTAGCATGCATACTATTGCCAAGTTAATTTCCAAGAATTTAGTTAGAGGCATGCCTAAATTTAAAGTAGATCTTAATCATGTTTGTGATGCATGCGAAATGGGTAAACAAACTAGGGAGAGTTTTAAATCCAAAAATATGATTTCAACTACTCGACCCCTTGAGCTACTTCACATGGACTTATTTGGACCAACTAGGACCACAAGCCTAGGTGGTATGAAATATGCTCTTGTGATAGTAGATGACTTTTCTAGATTTACTTGGATTTTGTTTATTGCTCATAAAGATAAAACTTTTAAAGTCTTTCAAAAACTTTACAAAAATATTTCTAATCAGAAAAATCTTTTAATAGTTTCATTAGGAGTGATCACGCCACTGAATTTGAAAATCAGTTTTTCGATGTTTATTGCATAGAAAATGGCATTGATCCCAACTTCTCCACTCCTAGGACACCACAACAAAATGGTGTCCTAGAGAAAAAATAGAACTTTGAAAGAGATGGCCTGAACAATGTTATGTGAAGGTAATCTTCCAAAGTACTTTTGGGCAGAAGCGGTGAACACTGCTTATTATATTTTAAATCATATTTTGTTTCATCCTATTTTGAAAAAAAACCCCTTATGAGCTTCGGAATGAAAATAAACCCAACATTAATTACTTTCACATATTTGGTTGCAAATGCTTTGTGCTTAACAATGATAAAGATAAACTAGGAAAATTTGATGCTAAATCTGATGAAGCAATTTTCTTTGGTTATTCATTATATAGCAAAGCATATAGAATATTTAACAAAAGAACTCTTACTGTAGAAGAATCTATGCATGTTATTTTTAATGAAACTAACCCTTCACCTTCTAATAAAGAAGAGTGCATAGACAATAATGCAGGTACAATTCAAAAAGAAATGGAAGATATGAGCATCAAGAAAGACCAACTCAAGAAGGAGAAGAAACAGTAAGTAAGGATCATGCTGATCTACCAAGAGAATGGAGGTACATAACTTCTCATCCAAGAGAAATAATTATTGGTGATCCTTCACAAGGTATTAGGACTAGGTCATCACATAGAGATGCACATGATTACCTAGCCTTTATATCATAATAGAACCTCATACCTTAGAAAAAGCTGAATCTAACCCAAACTGGATGACAGCCATGTATGAAAGACTTTAGTTGAAAGAACAACAAACCATCCCATCATAGAAACCAAATGGATCTATAAAAACAAGTTAGATGAACAAGGAAATGTAATTAGAAATAAAACTAGATTGGTGGCTAAGGGATATAACCAAGAAGAAGGTATAGATTTTGATGAAACATATGCACCTGTAGCAAGACTAGAAGCCATTATATTACTTCTTGCATTTGCTTGCTACATGAATTTCAAACTTTTTCAAATGGATGTGAAAAGTACATTCTTGAATGGTTTTATATCCGAACAAGTTTTTGTAGAACAACAGGTTTTGAAAATCATGCTTTTCCGAATTATGTTTTTAAACTCAATAAAGCATTATATGGTTTGAAACAAGCACCTAGAGCCTGGTATGATAGACTTAGTATGTTCTTGATTGAAAATTATTTTTCAAGAGGAAATATTGACAAAACTCTTTTCATCAAGAGAAAAAATAATGATTTATTAGTTGTATAAATTTATGTTGATGATATTATATTTGGTGCAACTAATGAAACTCTTTGTAGAGAATTTGCTAAGCTAATGCAGGAAGAATGTGAAATGAGCTTAATGGGTGAACTTAACTACTTCCTTGGACTTCAAGTGAAACAAACAAAGAAAGAAACCTTCATTAACCAAGCCAAGTACACCAAAGAAATAATCAAAATGTTTGGTATGGAGTTAAGCAAACAAATGAACACACCCATAAGTCCAACTTGCAGATTGGATAAAGATGAAGATGGATCTAACATTGATCAAAAGCTTTATAGAGGTATGATCAGATCCTTATTATACTTAACTGCAAGTAGACTTGATATCTTGTTTAGCGTATGTGTATGTGTTAGATTCCAATCTAATCCTAAAGAATCATATATGCTTGCTGTTAAAAGGATTATAAAATATCTGAATTGAACAAGCAATCTAGTTCTATGGTTTTCAAAACATTCTTCTTTGAATTTAATTAGATTTACGGATGCTGATTATGTTGGTTGTAAAATTGATAAAAAAAGTACTAGTGATACATGCTAATTTCTAGGGTTGAATTTAATCTCATGGCACTGTAAGAAACAAAACTCGATAGCACTATCTACTGCTGAGGCTGAGTATGTTGCTGTAAGGAGTTGTTGTACACAAGTGTTATGGATTAAACAACAACTAGAAAACTTTGGTGTTATACAATCTAAAATTTTTATTAAATGTGATAACACAAGTGCTATAAATTTGACAAAAAATTCAATTCAGCATTCAAGAACTAAGCACATAGAGATTAGACATCATTTTATTAGAGATCATATTTTGAATAGTGATATTGAACTAGAATTCATCCGTACTAAGAGCCAACTTGCTGACATTTTCACTAAGCTACTCAATCAGGATAGATTTGAGATGATTAGAGGAGAATTAGGTCTTTATGATCCCTCTTAGATTTTCCAAACATAATCTCTTCAGAATTAAGAAAAAATTATCTAGAGAACCGCCTACATCAATTCAACATCTTTAAACACATTTCCAAGCAATTTTTTGAATTTATTATCATTTTTTATTAATTTTTAACTTTTGTAAAAAGTTTTTGTTTGAGTCGACTCAGGCAATTGTGCTCAGGTCGAGCCGACTCGAATTACTGTTATTTCTGGTTTTGTTCTAGTTGAGCCGACTCAAATAATTTTAGGATTGGTTGAGACAACTCAGATATCGAGCAAACAGTTTTTTAATAGAGCCGTAGAGCCTTTTTCAAATTTTTTTATCTTTCATTCTTGCTCTAAACCCTAACCTCCACCTCAACCTCTTGAAACCTACTTTCTTCTGCTCCATTCCTTACTTTCACCTTAAGCTGGCTCCCAGAAGATTTGCAAGGAAGCGTTCTCATGCCATTGAATCAAGTTCGCATAGTAATCTGAAAAAGAAAAGAGAAAAAAGAAAATCCGCTCTAAGGCAGAATGAAGAAGAAGCGCCTTCTCCACCAGGGCAAATCACTTCAATGGCCAATCGGCCAGTCACCTGTGGTAGAAGGATTGACTTCACCTTCTTGGAAGATTTAGGTATGAAGATCAAAAACTGGATTGAGAACTAGGGATGGACATTTTTTTTGCTCTTTGGATTCTCTGACTTACCCTTCCTTCGTAATAATGTTTTTTGAAAATCTAATCCTTGGAGAATATCATTTGGAATCCATTGTGAATGGAGTAAAGATTATTGTGGATGAAGAAAAACTAAGCAATCTACTGCACATGCCCACTGATGGCATAACTGAACTGACTTTGAAAGACAAGGAACAAGCACTGAAGTTAATCTTGGAAAAATCAGGTGTAAGTTTTATTAAGTATGTACAAGCCAACATGCTTTCGATTGAAATGCGGCTACTTCACAACATGATCAGTCGAATCTTTCTTCCCCGTACCGGTCATTTTGACTGGGTAAGTGAACAAGACATGATCTTCATGGAGCACCTCATTGAGGGAGAAGCCCTCAACTTTCCATATATTATGATGATATAGATAAGGGAAGCATCAAGGAAAATCAAAGCATGCTTGCCTTATGGCATGGTTTTTACAATGATTTTCGAAGATGCTGGAATAGATCTGACAGATGAAATTGGCAAACCACTTCACCACTCAGACACCTACTCAACTAAATCTCTTCGGGGAATGGGATATCACTTGCAAGGAGTCTGGTTGAAGAAACTGTTAGGACAAAAGACTGCCACCTCATTTGATGATAACAATGATGAACAAAAAGAACTTCCTATTAATGACCCAAATGATGCTATATCTGAAGATAATGATGAAGATACAGAATCTTCTAGATCTTCAATGAAAACTCCATCAGGACTTAAAGAATTCGTAGCCTAACAGATGGAATCACTTTCTGAATCTCTTACAAGCTATATCAACTCAGCTTTTGATGAATTACGACAGTCAACTGATGCCAACTTGCATGAAATCATGACAAAGTAGAAGTTACATATGAAGAAAATGCATAGAGAGCTGGAAGATTTCAAAGAAGAACTTCGAAGTGTCCTACTGCACCCACCAAGGACACTTACACTGCTGAAGATGTTCCCATACATACTTGCAAAGAGCCACCAGCACCTCTTGCTCAACCACTCTTTATGCCTCCAGAATTACCATCATATAATCCTCTAATATCTAAGACTGAACCTATTCTACTTAAGGGCAGACCAAAAATTAAGAAGACTAGAAGACCTATAGCCCCTGTTAGAACCAGATTTAGGACCTTCAGTTCAAGCCACTAAAGACCAAAACTTTAGATAAGATAATAGATCTTCTAGTGAGGGAGAACAGTAGGATGTTTTGGTTGTACTTTTGACTATCTTTATACTTTTAATGGTGTTTACTTTATGCTTTGCTTCCTATCTTTTGTAATATGTAATAAAAATTTGATGAATGCAATGAAAGTTCTTCGGCCTATCTTTTGTGTATTAATTGAGCTTGTGCAATATTCTCAATGATACTTTCATTTGTACAATGATAATCAAAATAAATTTTAATTAGAATATCAAAGTTGAGAAGAAAAAGTGAAATTATCTCAAATAAATATTATCAACTTTTTATTTCTATTATAAAAATTGAGCTTTGAAAGATCAATTGAACACCTTTTTTGATCGCTGACAAAATGGGGGAGAATGTTTAAAGTTGCATGAAAAAGAAAGAAAGATAAAGAGAGAATAAATATGGAAGAAAAAGGGAGAGAATGTGATTAAAAAATGTGAAATTTCATATATAAGGGAGAAAAAATTTGTTGAATCTAAATGACTTTAGTTCATGCTCTATGCTCTCAAAATCTGTACACATTCTTGAAGATCTTAAAGCATTAACTCTGATACATTTCAATTCTGATATATTTCTGATACTTTACAAAATTGAGCTTTGATACTTTACATACATTAATAGCTCTGATACTTTGTGAAAGTGCTAGCCTTAACACTTGGATACATATAAAAGCACTGATACTGTATAGTTTCTTTTTCACAAAAAGCTCTGATACTTGCTTGCAAATATAATTAGTTCTGATACATGATAATGCTCACTTTCAAATTCAGTCATACATGTAATTGTAAAGAATTTTTTTTCATGCCCAATGTTTTGTCATCATCAAAAAGGGGGAGATTGATGATCCCATAAGTGATTTTGATGACAACCAAACATTGGAGCATGCATTTGTTTTACTAACAACTCTTCAAATATTTTACAAGTTTTTGTAGGATGATTTCATTGTTTAGTTTCAACTCCCACATTCCTAGTTTTGAAATGAGTTGTGTTATAAGTGATTCATGTAAAGAAGAACCCAAAGAAAAGGTTAAGTAAAATCATGAAAATGTGTTACTTCTAGATGTGTTTCAAGCTTAAAATTCCTTAGAAATATGGTTAGAAGAGTTTGAAGGCACCTTGAGACTTTGAAGGCTTGCTAGATGATTTCTGGAGAAAAACGACAATTCACCAAAGATTTCATCCAAGCGACTCGAAGTGAAGAGAGCCGACTTTGGCACATGGCATGCATGAAGATTTCTAGCACGTAGATATCCGAGCCGATTCTAATGGACCCGAGCTGACTCGTCTAGAGTATCATTTTCTGAATCAGACAGACGAGCCGACCCAAAGAAAGTCTGAGCCGACTTTATCATTTAGTCAGACATCTGAGCCAACTCTTCAGAGGTTCAAGCTGACTCCTCCAAAGACTAGAAAAAGCATTCTGAGAACTACAGCCAACCGAGTTGACAATAAAGAGAAAGAGCCGACTCTTCCATACTGCATTTTTGAAGGCCTGAGGATCCGAGTCAACTAGAATCAAGGTGAGTCGACTAGAATCAAGGCGAGCCAACTCTTACGGAGTAAGGAATTGGAATACTATGCAACGAAGATGGCTTAATTAAAAAGAGTCGACTCATCCAAAACTACTCTAAAGATCCAAGCCAACTCGAGTAATCCAAGCCGATTGAAGGTCGATTTCAGGTTTATAACGGCTAGTTCTAGAACTTGGAATTTGAATCCAAAAAGTGCTCCAATAGTCAAATGTCACATCCCAACGGTCTACAATGACTAAAATCATCTGAGAATAGTACAATACTATATATTTGAGGGATTTGAACTACTTTAAAAAAGAGATGATGAGTAAATGCTAAATTGAATATCCAAGCTACTTTGTGAGCAAGAGAGCACTGTAAGAGCATTCAAGATAGTCTTTAAGCGTTCACCAACTACCAACAAAAGCTTAAAGCATTTATTGAAGAAGATGAAGAAGCCAACCAAGTGCTTTGAAGTACAATCAATTGGACTTCTCTTGAGCTGCATCAGCAACCATCCGACAAATTTGTTTGTCATTCTGTTGCTTTCTTTTTACAATTCTCTTTTGAATTGTTGGGTTATTGGTGAGCCTGGTTTAAAAACCAAATAGGTTCTTGGTTAGACCATGTTAAAACCATGTGTTGGGTTCTTGTTGATCCTATTAAAACTAAGTGCTGGGTTCTTGGTGATCCTGTTAAAACTAAGTGTTGGGTTTCTTTGTTGAGCCCAGTTTAAAAATTAAAGTGTAAAGGTTTGGATTGTGAGTCTGTCAAAATAATCTGACTATATTCCAGTGGGGGATATAGTAGAAATCCCAAGTGGTAATCTTGGAAAGTGAATGTAGGAGCTGGGTTGCTCCGAACCACTCTAAAATTTCTGTGTTTGTGTTGTGCATTCTCTTCATATCCTACTTCTACTTTTAATTGTCTCAATCACAGCACTTAACACTTCAAGGGATTTTCAAAAAGCACATAATTGCTTAAACTTTTTAAATTCCTAATTCGGGTCCCTCTTGGAAAAGCCACCTGGGCAACAGGGATTCTGATACGATACAAAAATCAAAATTAAATTACTGATATTTAAACCTAATTAACAGAGAAAAAATAGAGAATAATTTTTTTAGATTTTTAGAAATTTATAGACTCAAAGCATTTAATAAAGAAAGACTAGTCTACTAGTTATTACTCGCAAAGTAAACCTAACAAAGTAAACAAGAAAAAACAGGAGTTGGTGGCTCAGAAACCATCGTAAACTAGGGTTTATCTATTCAATGAGTTAGAAATTATGAGAAGGGAATAATCTCTAATATTACCAATGAAGATACACTCCTTTGAATTGGATCTGACAGAACTCTTAAGATCATTATGGCAGGGTTTCAAGAACTCGATCCCGGGCTTCGATCTTCCATGCAAAGCTGGTTCCGAGGCAAGAACACTTGATCTTGACTCCTGGTCACCTGTAACACTTAACAAAAAAAGATACATGAATTAAAAATAGCAAAGAAAAGGAAAGAATGAAAGAAAGGAAGGTTTAGAAATGGTGGATTTGGATTTCTTGATGGCTGGATAAGTAGGGCCTCGCACCCCGCGATGTTCCGTAGAACAAAGGAGAAAGGGCCTCACACTCCGTGATGCACACAACAAAGGAAGAAAATTTGACAGAATTTTATTGTATATTGATGAATAATTGATTACAAAAGGGGGGTTGATGGGATATTTATAGACCCATAACCTGTGTTGTAAGGGACATAAAGACTAGACTTGTGCTCCATTGGAATACAACTCCTAGAGTCCTACTTCCGAGCATCTTGGACTCTTGCTTGTTGGGCTGATCTGGACTTCTGTATGTAAGTGGACTCTTCAGTTTGGATTGAAGAAGACTCAAGAGTTTTGGTGAAACTCTTGAGTTCAGGAGACAAAAGCAGCTTCCATCCTGATTGCTTGAAACTCTTGAAGTAGAAGACCGTTGAAACTTCTTCCCTTTAGTAAGCAAATACCTTGAAACTCTCCTTGAAGTGGATGACAATAAAAAGTGAAATGCTTGGCCGGCTCCTTTTGATTTTGGCATGGAGAATTTGAGTGGGAGGTCACCGACTTGGGGAGTCCTTCTGCTTTACTTTTATTAACATTAAGTGGTGCCAATTTTGCTTTCATTTGGCGACCAAAATAAAAGAACATGGCATGGGGATGTCCAAACAAAAGTGACATGGCATGTGTTCTTGTCCTGGATGAAGTACCAAGTAGTGTTGTCCTAGTGACATGTCCAAATATGACATGTGTTGATGTCCAAATCCTTGAAAAGGTGGTGCCAAGAAGAGGTTGTGACTTGGGCTAGCACATGGGTTGTCTTGAGTCTTCAATTTGGTGCACATGGGATGCTGTCTTGGGTCCCCTCTTGTAATACAGGACTCAATGACTCAACTTATTACATGGACTCAATGAATAACTAACCACAAGATCTAACCAACTAATAACTAATTGAACCAACCATACTTAGTTAGGTTTTTAAATAAAAACCCAATTAAAGTTAGTAAAAAGGGCATATTAAATTGGACCATTAAGATCCCAATTGGATAAATAGGGTTTGACTCAATTGGGATTTAGACTTAACTAGGTAAAAAGGGTTTTACCCTAAAATAAACAAAATCCTAATTATAGTTGGTAAAAAGGGTTTACGCTAACTAAACCAAAATAACAGAATTTAAAATAAATATTTACATGATAAATAGGGTTTGGGTTTAGGGTTTTACTCACAGGTGCTCTACAGGGATGTGGGTTCAACCTGTCAATTTCTTTTAGCCCTTGTGCCCGCACCAATTTTTCCCTGGTGGGAGGAACTCGACCCTATCGAGTATGGGTCAACTCCACTGGTATAATATTCTAGTAAGTTAGGGACAACTTTCTGCAAGTCCTCTCTGATGATCTAAGAATTATCAGACTCAGGCCATCCTTGCTAACGAACCAGATATCGCTAGTATTCTTTGCTCTGGGTAGTGATGATCTTGTCATCCAAGATCGGTTCGATCTTATCTCTCCGGGCTGGTGGTATGGCAGGTGGACACACTTTGGTTGGTTCACTCTCAAGGACTGGATTAGGCCCAAATGGCTCACTAGGAAACAACGTTGGTTTCCTATACTCGATAAGGTCTGAAACGTTGAAAGTAGAGCTAATGCCTAGTTGAGGTGGCAATTCAAGCACGTAGGCATTAGGTCCTATTTTCTTAATTACTTTGTATGGTCCACTACTATGGGTGTGTAAGTTGTTTAGGTCATAGTTTAACCATCACAAAGTCTCCTTTATTATATTCTTTGAGTCTTCTCTTAAATTAGCCATATGATTCTTATAGAATTCCTTAATATATTATGCATGTGACTTTGTAAATGTCTAATAGACTTAACTATGCATTTTTACTAAAGAAAATTTATTTATTTATTATTTATTTATATTATTATTATTATTATTATTTTGTCTATTTAATTCCTTAATTTCAATTCTGTGCTTGACCCTTGGTCGGTGGATGACATGCAGATGAAAACTTGACATGCACTCCTAATAAATGCCTAGGGTCTGCCAAAAATAGGTTGTAAACCTAACATGCTCAATGGGCTTATGCAACATGCTAACTTCTATAAAATGCAAACTAATGGTCCTAGAAATATGGGAAGCTTCAAGAAAAGGTAGAAAATAAGAAGTAGATCCGGGGTTGACTTTGTAGGGTAGTAAGTAAGAAAAGGGTTCAAAAATTTATCCTAGACTAATGGGGTTGACCTTATGGGTTCGAGGTATAGCTACAGGGTCTACCCTAAAGAAGAATGGGTCACTAATCTCAAGAAAGAGATCTTCAATTGGAGTCAAAGGGGTGACTTCAGCCTGAGGGTACCGGACTAAAGAAATCATGTCCTCAATAGGCTCTATGACTTGAGTCTCTTCTTGTGTTTCCTCAGGTAAAGTCTTAGTAGTAGGGTTAGGTTCCTCTTAGATCTCTTTTCCTAAGAGTCCTATCAGTACAGTTTCAGTCAAGGCACAGCATGGTCAACTAACTCTAGGTTTACCTCCTGTATTTCCTCATCTATATACTCATCTATTGAGCTCTTCTCAGCTTCATACACTTCCACTACAATGGCATGTTGGTGAACCAATAGGGTAGTAGAGGTGGGTTAACTAAGGAGAGGACTAATTTTGAGGTCTGACTAGGTGTACTGATCTTAGTGGGTTCTAACTGACTAAGGAAAACCCGACTAACACTAGATTGATACCTAGGGATTATGGGTTCCTTAGATTCATAGGATATGGGCTCATATCTATAGGTTATGGATCTGGGTTCGTAAGAGCTGGGTTCAAAGGATCTGAGTATATAGGAACTAGGTTCATATGATCTGGGTAAGTACTTTTCTCTAAGTTTAAGTTTCATGTCATTTCAGGTAATTATGGGTATGTCTCTTCTTCGTTTGATCATTCTTTCAACATCATCCCAATAAATTCTAGCCTGGCATACTAACTTAAGCTTAGCAAACTTAAACTTTCTTTCATCGGATACTAGTTCCCTCTCAAAATATAGATCCATACCTTCTTCCCAATCAATATAATTCTCAAGATCAAGATCACCACCAAATGTAGGTGCTTTTAGTCTAAAGTTTATAGTGGCTCTCTCATCGTGGTATATAAAATCATAATTGGGACTCCTATGGTTACTCTCCTAGGTTGGGTCATGGTGTGAGGGTCTCCTAGGATTAGGAGGTGTGGAGAAAGGTATCTCAAGTTTAGGTTCAGGATGGGTCTTATGGGTTTTCTCTAGGTTTTCTAATCGGTCATCTAGTCAGTCAAACTTATATTCATTAGGGTAAATTGTTCAGTCATGAACCTCAGAAAGGTTTTAGGGTTGTAATCCATGGTCAAGCTGGGTTGGGTTTGATGAGACTACTGGTATTGGGCTCCTAATCTAGGGGTCATGCACACACACAAGACTTGGACTAGGGTTTCCTAGACCTAGAGCTTAAGTAGAATGGGTCCGCTCAAATACAGCCAATTCAATAATTATCATGTCCATTGGCTAGGTAAGAACTGGGGTCGTGGGAGGCTCTCCCTAATCTTATAGGGTCCTAATTAAGAACCACAAAACCACTTAGGGTGTTTGCCTATGGACCTTTAGGCTTAGACACCATATTCAAGTCATAATCAAAGGATTGGGTGCACTAGCTTATACACAATAGTTGGAACCCGACCTGTTGGTGTCCCTAGCTCACTAGAGCAATTAAGTCTAATTAATTTTAATTAGGTTAGGATCGAAGCAAAGGTGGTGGTTGTGGGCCAAGGAAGGATGATGAAATCCCTCCCTTATCTGAGATGCTCAAGTGCCCTTAAGATTAGGTTACTTGATGATGTATACACAAGATGAAATCCTAATATGCAAATAAGCAAAAATAAATAAAAATGAGAATTAATTAAATTTTTTTTTTAAACAAAGATATATTCTACAGATAAGTACTTAATATGCAGGAAATATTAAAATATATAACATTTTTTTTACCAAAAGAATCCTAAACTTGCTGAAATTAGCTTTACCGAAGAACAGGACAGAACTATTCTTAGGTAGTATTTCGGCAGGCAGAAAATCTATAGATTGAAATAATTTATAAAAAAATTCTAGAAAATACTTTCAATTATAAGGAATCTAGAAAAATAAAAATTAGGTTTTTCTGTGTTACTTACAGTTAGAAATAATTAAAATAACAAACTATGTACTAAGACGGTAGAGATACAGAAATTAAAGCCTACAGATGCCTATCTCTTTATCTTCTTCTTCAAGGGTCAATTCATAGTGGCACCCCTACATGTCATTGGAAATCTTGTTTGAATGAGAGGTGAGGGTCTTGCAGCCCTACTTTTTTCTATGACCGGACGGCCATGGTGAAGCACCCGATCCGAGTACTTAAAGAAAACTAAATCAGCACAAAAGAGATTAAACCCTAGTTTAACCTGCTCTGATACCAAAACTAATGTGGGACAAAAATCAAAATTAAATTACTGATATTTAAACCTAATTAACAGAGAAAAAATAGAGGATAAACTTTTTAGGTTTTTAGAAATTTATAGACTCAAAGCATTTAATAAAGAAAGACTAGTCTACTAGCTATTACCCACAAAGTAAATCTAACAAAGTAAACCAGAAAAAAATAGGAGTTGGTGGCTCAAAAACTACCGTAAACTAGGGTTTATTTATTCAACGAGTTAGAAATTATGAGAAGGGAATAAGCTCTAATTTTACCAACGAAGATACACTCCTTTGAATTGGATCAGATAGAACTCTTAAGATCATTACGACAGGGTTTCAAGAACTCGATCCCGAGCTTTGATCTTCCATGTGAAGCTGGTTCCAAGGCAAGAACACCTGATCTTGACTCCTTGTTACCTGTAACACTCAACAAAAAAAGATACATGAATTAAAAATACCAAAGGAAAGGAAAAAATGAAAAAAAGGAAGGTTTAGAAATGGTGGATTTGGATTTCTTGACGACCGGATAAGTAGGGCCTCGCACCCTGCGATGTTCTATAAAACAAAAGAAAAAGGGCCTCACACTCCGCAATGCACACAGAAAAGGAAGAAAATTTGACAGAATTTCATTGTATATTGATGAATAATTGAATACAAAGTGGGGGTTGATGGGGTATTTATAGACCCATAACCAATGTTGTAAGGGACACAAAGTCTATACTTGTGCTCCCTTGGAATACAACTCCTAGAGTCCTACTTCCGAGCATCTTGGACCCTTGCTTGTTGGGCTGATCTGGACTTTGTATGTAAGTGGACTCTTCAGTTTGGATTGAAGAAGACTCAAGAGTTTTGGTGAAACTCTTGAGTTCAGGAGACAAAAGCAGCTTCCATCCTGATTGCTTGAAACTCATGAAGTAGAAGACCATTGAAACTTCTTCCCTTTAGTAAGCAAACACCTTGGAACTCTCCTTGAAGTGGATGACAAGAAAAAGTGAAATGCTTGGCCGGTTCCTTTTGATTTAGGCATGGAAAATTTGAGTAGGAGGGCACCGACTTGGGGAGTCCTTCTGCTTTACTTATCTTAACATTAAGTGGCGCCAATTTTGCTTTCATTTGGCCAACCAAAATAAAAGAACATGGCATGGGGATGTCCAAACAAAAGTGACATGGCATGTGTTCTTGTCCTGGGTGAAGTACCAAGTAGTGTTGTCCTAGTGACATGTCCAAATATGACATGTGTTGCTATCCAAATCCTTAAAAAGGTGGTGCCAAGAAGAGGTTGTGACTTGGGCTAGCACATGGGTTGTCTTGAGTTTTCAATTGGGTGCACATGGGATGCTGTCTTGGGTCCCCTCTTGTAATACAGGACTCAATGACTCGACTAATTACATGGACTAAATGAATAACTAACCACATGATTTAACCAACTAATAACTAATTGAACCAACCATACTTAATTAGGCTTTCAAATAAAAACTCAATTAAAGTTGGTAAAAGGGCTAATTAAATTGGACCATTAAGATCCAAATTTGGTAAATAGGATTTGACTCAATTGGGATTTCGACTCAACTTGGTAAAAAGGGTTTTACCCCAAAATAAATAAAATCCTAATTATAGTTGGTAAAAAGGGTTTACTCTATCTAAACCAAAATAATAGAATTTAAAGTAAATATTTATATGATAAATAGGGTTTGGGTTATGGGTTTTACTCACAGGTGATCCATGGGGAAGTGGGTTCAACTTGTTGATTTCTTTTAGCCTTGGTGCCCGCACCAGATTCACATCAAGGAGAAGAGGAGGATTGATGCCAATTTTAAGAAAGAAAGGAGTCCCTCACTTTATTTCTTGTCGCATATTCAAATTCCAAGAGGAGCGCCTTATTTTTGTCGCCCACTTTGATGAAGTTGATCCAGTGTTTGCCGCCCAAGTCAGATGAAGTCTAGAGAAGATCAAAGACAAGTGTCCAAGACACAAGAAGCAAGGATTCAAGGAGTTGTTGCCTAAGAGAAACCAATACTAGTCTTTGTAACCCTTACACTTCTGGTTGATGGTCTATAAGTACCCCATCAACCCCCCTTGTATTATTCATTCCACATATATGAAATAAAGCTGACATTCTGTCAAAATCTTCTTTGCTGTGTGCATCACGGTGATTGAGGCCCTTCCTTTGTTCTTCGGAGCATCACGGGGTGTGAGGCCCTACATATCCACCAATCAGAAAACCCTAGCCGTCATTCCATCTTCCTCTTCCTTTTCTTTTTCCTTTGAATTTTTCTTTTCCATGCCTTCTTATTGTTGTATGTTTGACTGTTTGCAAGTGATCGAGGTCAGACGTAATGGTATTTCTTGCCCTAGAACCAGTTGGACTAAAGATCGGAGCACGAGGATTGATATCTTGAAGCCCTGTCGCAAGATCCTCGAGAGTCCAATCAGATCAATAATTAGAGAATTTTATTCACCATTGGTAAATTAAAACAACTTTCTATTCTCTTAATTTTTGATTTATTGAAGGTTTTTAACCCTAGTTTAAGGTGATTTCTTAATCACCAAGTCCTGTTCCTAATTAGTTTACTTGATTTACTTTCTAGGCTTGAGAACTAGTTGACTAGTTTACTTTTATTGTTTACTTTGAGTCTTTAAATATGAAAATCCTAAAAATTTAATCTTTGTTAATCTCTGTTAATTAAGTTTAAAATCAGTAGATTAGTTTTCAAAATTTGTCCCACATCATCTTTTGTATTAGAGTGAAGGTTAAACTATGGTTTAACTATTAGTTTTGAAATTTCTGCATACCTAGAACTAGGCAGAAATTAAATTGCATAAAACTATGATTAAAAAAATATAAAAAATAAAAATAATTCTTTTGTTAATCCTCTATTAATCCTATGCTAATATCAAAAAAAAAAATAGAAAAAAAATTTATTTGCTATTTTTTTTGGTGGAAGGAAACCATGCCTCTTGAGCGGGTATATGCAAGTATACTGTCACGACCCATGGGAGTACTGAGCTACGGTCGAACATGATATTCTGAGATCGAAAATCTATAATTAATCAGATCTAAAATTGAAAAAAAAAATTATTTATTTTTTGCTATTTTTAATTATTTTAGCTTCATTGCATATTAGGGTTTCATATAGTGTGATTGCATCATCTAGTAACACTAATCTTAAGGGTACTTGATCATCTCAGATCAGGGTAGGATCTCATCACCTGTCCTAGGCCCACAACCATCAACTTTGCATTGAACCCAACCCTAATTAAAAATTAAATAGAAACCTAAAGCAATTTAGGGATACCAACAGGTCGAGTTCCAAGTATTGTGTGAAAACTAGTGCACCAAATCCTTTGATTATCACTTGAATCTGATGTCTAAGGCTAGAGATCTAGAGGTAAATGCCCTAAGCAGACTCATGGTTTTTAATTATGTCCCTGCAAGAGCAGGGGGAGCCTCCCACGATCCCACCTCTTACCTGGCCAGTGGACAGGATAATTACTGAATTGACTGTAATTTGAGCTGACCCATTCTACTTGAGCTCTAGGACTAGGAAACCCTAGCTCGAGTTTTGTGTGATTGTATTGCATGGCAACTAGGTCAAGCACACTCTATCAGCCTACCCAAACCCAACCCAATCCACCCATGGATCCTAATATAAAGAATTTTATAAGAACTATAACTGAGCAATTTAGATAGCTTACTACAAGGTTTGACTAAATGGAAGAGAGACTAGGTAACCTTAACAAGTCCCATGCGACTTGTTCAGACCCTAAAACACCTAGACCCATGCCCCTAGGTCAAAGCTCTGAGACACCTAGACCCATTCCCCCAATTCCAAGAGCCCAACTCACTCCCCCAGATTCAAGAGGTCAATATAGAGAACCTACTTCCCCGGGTCCAAGAGCCCAACATAGAAAAATTACTCCTGACCCAATTCCTGGCACCACACCCCTGATGTGAATGACCAGGAAGAAAGGATCCTTAAGAGTATTCAACTAGATGCACCCACATTTGAGGAAAGTTTAGATCCTAAAGTTTATACAGCTTGGAAGAGTGATATGAACTAACACTTTGAATGGTACAAAATATTGGAGGAAAGAAAATTTAAATTTACTAAGCTTAGGCTAGTCCGACAAGCTAGAATATACTGAGGAAATATGGAGCGACTGAACCGACAAAGAAGTGATTTACCTATAGACACATGGCGAGCAATGAAAGTAAACTTAGGAAAAAATATCTACCATTCTTATATGAGCAAAAATTGTTAGATCAATGGCAAAAGTTGACTCAAGGTAATAAATCTGTGGCTGCCTACATAGCTAAATTTGATGAGTTCGTTATGAGGTGTACTGTAGTCAAATCAAAAGCTGCTACCTTATTGAGATTTAGAGCTGGCTTAAATGAGGATATCCAGAGGGAGTTATTTTTTAGAGAGGTTAATGATTTAGAAAAAGCCTACTAGATTGCTAGGGATTGTGAACGATTTCAAAGAAAACCTATTATCCATCAATCTGAGCCTAATAGGTTTAATGCCCCTGGAAATAGGCCTAGCATGAATCGATTTCCAAATAGCCGACCTAATCCTACCTCCCAACCAGCTTGTAGGGAAGATAAAGGAAAGGCACCCATAGTTCAAAGAGATAGGAACCCAAATACACTATATTTTAGGTGTCGTAAAATAGGTCATTTTGCTGCTGAATGCCTAGCATGAGCTTTACATATAGGTGAGTATGAAGAAGAGAATTTAGAAAATGTTGAAGAATTTGAAGAAGAAATCTATGAAGCTAAGGAAGATTTGGTAGAAGAATATGAAGGTGATGAAGAGCCTATAGAGTCATCTGATCTACTAGGTGTAGTTAGGTGTATTCTAGCTCAGACCAAGAAGAATGAGGACCGGCACAGAATGAATATCTTACAAACCTTCATTAAGCTAGGAGACAAAGTGTGCAAGATTATTATAGATAGTGGAAGTTGTGTGAACACCATATCTACCAATGCTGTTAAGAGTTTAAGCTTACCCACAGTATCATATCCTAGCCCATATAAGGTATCCTGGATTGACGCGACATTTATTTCCATTAGATTACAATGCTAGGTTCCAGTCCAAATTCAATCCTACCAAGAGAAAGTATGGTGTGATATGATTCTAATGGGGATTAGTAGCATTATATTAGGCAGACCATGGTTATTTGATCATGATGCTACCCTCTTTGACCGATCTAACTCATGTTCATTTAAACACCATGAAAAGAGAATAGTGATCAACTCGACCCCATCCAACGACAATACCTAAAGAGGGTCTAGTTATTTAAGAGAGAAAGAACCAGGATTGAACCTAATTACTGCTAAGGAATTAGAGCACGAAATTGTTGAAGGTTCAATAGTCTGGATGCTGATTGCTAAAGAAGTTTGTGATGAACCACAAAAGGAACACCCTAAGGAGATCTTAGAGTTTCTTAAGGAGTTTAAGGATGTATTCCCAGTAGATCTCCCTGATTGTTTACCTCCACTAAGGGACATACAACATGCTATAGACTTAATCTCAGAAGCTACCTTGCCAAATCTATCCCATTATAGGATGAACCCTACTGAACATAAAGAATTATAGAGGCAAGTTGAGGATCTTCTTATGAAAGGATTTATCAGAGAAAGCTTAAGTCCTTGTACCGTTCCAGCTCTCTTGACTCCCAAAAAGGATGGCACTTAGAGAGTGTGTCGATAGTAGAGCCATCAATAAGATTATAGTGAAGTATAGATTTCCAATACCCTGACTTGATAACATGTTAGATATGATGGCCGATGCTACTATATTTTCAAAGATAGACCTTAAGAGTGGCTATCATTAAGTTAAAATTAGGCCTGGGGATGAATGGAAGACTACATTTAAGACTAAGGATGGCTTATACGAATGGTTGGTGATGCCTTTTGGCTTATTGAATGCACCAAGTACTTTTATGAGAATTATGACTCAAGTTTTGAAAGCATTTATTGAAAAATTCATAGTGGTATATTTTGATGACATCATCATATATAGTAAGAATAAGAAGGATCACTTAGACCATCTTCAACAGATATGCCAAGTTCTTAGAGGAGATAATCTTTATGCAAATTTGAAGAAATGCAGTTTTATGACCCCGAGGATTATTTTCCTAGGTTTTGTAGTGACTGCTAAAAAGTATCTGCTAACCTCAAGAAGGTCAAATCTATAGTTGAGTGGCCTATACCTAAGAATGTACATGATGTTCGAAGTTTTCAAGGTTTAGCTACCTTCTATAGGAGATTTATTCGAGGGTTTAACATAATTGTTACACCAATAACTGATTGTATGAGGAAAGGAGCTTTTGAATGGTCAAAAGATGCCGATAGGGCCTTTCATGACATTAAGGACAAGATGACCCAAGCCCCAATTCTGAGGTTACCAGATTTTTTGAATGTTTTTGAGGTTGCTTGTGATGCCTCGGTATAGGAATTGGAGGAGTCTTGATTCAGGAGAATCACCCAGTTGCTTTCTTTAGCGAGAAATTAAATGATGCTAAATTGAAATATTCGACTTATGATAAGGAATTGTATGTGGTGGTTCAAGCACTTAGGTACTGGAGATACTATTTCCTACCATAAGAGTTTGTACTCTATTTTGATCATGAAGCTCTTAGATTCCTTAACTCGCAAAAGAAATTAAATCCTAGGCATGGAAAATGGATTGAATATATGTAGGCCTATACTTTTGTTTTGAGAAACCAATCGGGTACTGATACAAGGTTACTGATGCGCTTAGTAGACAATTTATGCTCTTGAGTTGTGTTAGTACTAGAGTAGTCAGATTTGAAAAGTTGAAAGATGAATATGAAAATTGCTCGGACTTTGGTGAAATCTATAAGGCAGTTGGACAAGGACCATCTAGTTCATATAGTGAATATACTATTCAAGATTGTTATCTTTTTAGAGAAAGTAAGCTATGTATTCCTAATACTTCACTTAGAGACTTGTTGATTTGGGAAACACACGCAGGAGGTTTAGCTGGACACTTTGGTAGAATAAGATAATTTTAACACTAGAAGATCGATTTTATTGGCCGAACCTTAAAAGAAATGTTGCTCAAATAGTAGCTAAATGTCAAACTTATGCTGTTGCCAAATAGCAAAAGTAGAACACTTGCTTATACACACCATTTCCTATATCGTATTGTCCATGGCAAGATCTTAGCATGGATTACCTAAAACCATTAGAAAAAAATGATTCTATATTTATAGTGGTTGATAGGTCTTCAAAGATGGCACAATTTCTACCATGTTCCCAAACCTATGATGCTTCTAAGGTAGCCGAGTTATTTCTAAATGAAGTGGTTAGATTACATGGTTTACCTAAGACCATAGTATCTGATAGAGATGTATGATTCATTGGTTACTTTTGGAAAACACGCTAGCACTTGTTAGGGACAAAACTTAAATTTTTTACCTTTTATCATCCTCAAATAGATGGCCAGACTGAATTAGTGAATCGTAGTCTAGGAAACTTACTGAGAAGTTTAGTTGGAGAGAATACTACCAATTGGGATCTATTACTGTCTAGGACTGAATTTGCATATAATAGCTCAGTTAATAGGTCTACCGGGAAAAGCCCTTTCGAAATTGTTCATGGGTATAATCCTAGAAAATCTTTAGATCTCATTCCTTTACTCATGCTTGAACGCATCTCAGAGTTTGCTGAGTCATATGCTGAGCATGTTCGAGAGTTGCATAAAGAAATAAGTAAAAAGATTAATGAAAGCAACGAATCTTATAAACATACGGTTGACATAAGAAAAAGACTCAAAGAATTCAATGAAGGAGACTTTGTCATGGTTAGACTATGACCTGAACGGTTCCCCCTAGACCCATGAAGAAGTTACATGCCTGTAGTAGTGGACCATACAAAGTAATTAGGAAAATCGGATCTAATGCCTACGTGCTTGAGTTACCACCTGAACTAGGCATTAGTTTTACTTTCAATGTTTCGGACCTTATAGAGTATAGGGAGCCAATGTTGATTCCTAGTAAGCCTTTAGGGCCTGATCCAATTCTTGAGAGTGAGCCAACCCATGTGTGTCCCCTACCATACTACCAACTCGGAGAGACAGGATTGAGCGAGTCTTGAATGACAAGATTATCACTACTCGGGGCAAAGACTACCAACGATATTTGGTTCGTTGGCAAGGACAACCCGAAACTGACGATTCTTGGATCACCAGAGAGGACTTGCAAAGGATTGACCCAGATTTACTAGAGCACTATCTCAGCAAGGCTGACCCATACTCGACAGGGTCAGTTCCTCACACCTGGGGAGAATTGGTGCGGATACCAGGGCTAGAAGAAAATGACAGGTTGAATCCACATCTCTGTGGATCACCTGTGAATGAAGCCCTAAGCCCAAACCACACTTGTAAATAGTTATCTTGAATTTTTGTTATTTTAGTTTAGTTGGGTTTAGCCCTAAACCCTAAAATTGAGTCCCTGTAAAAACTCCTAGACCTAAAATTGGGTCCGTAAAAAAACCAAATTTCAATTGGGTCATAAATGGTCCAGTATTAGTTAGCCCTTTTTACCAATTAGGGTTTGTATATAAACCCTATTTATCAGGTTGTTTCAAAACCTATTTCGAGCCAAACCCTATTTACCAAGTTTATTTAGTTGGTTATGCCTTTTGATCAATTTGATCAAGTTTGGCTTTAATTAATTAGTTGGTTGAGTCTTGTAATTGTTAGTTGAGTCCTGTAATACAAGAGGGGATCCAAATCAAGACACCATGTGCAGTCAAATCAAGATCCATGTGACTCCATGTGCTAGCCCAAGTCAAGCCACATGACAACCACCTCTTGGAACCACCTTTTAAAGTTTTTTGGACACACTCGCCATGTCATCCAAGATATCATCACATGACATGTTACTTATGTTTGGACATCACTTGCCATGTCATCCAGGACATCATCACATGCCATGTCTTTTATCTTTGGTTAGCCACATGAGAAACAAATTAGCGCCATTTATTTTTAAGATAAGTAAAGCAGAAGGAGTCCTAGTGCCCATTCTTTCTTGTTTTGTCACCAAATCCAAGAAAAAAAAGTCGGCCACACAAGGAATTATTTGGGATGCCTATCAAGGAACCAAGTTCACAGGAATTCCATATTTCAAATCCAAAAGTCATCACCACTTTTAAGAGGAGTAAACAGGAAAGACTCTACATCTCATTTAGCTTCTACCTATCTCATTTCATCACCCACTTCATTTCAAGAATTGTCACCCTATTTCTTGGATGCCAAAGTGGAAGAGTTCAAATACAAAGGGGCGTTATCAACTTTAAAATTCGAAGCATCGCAGAGTGTGAGGCCCTACATATCCAATAATCAGAAAACCCTAGGTACCATTCTAGCTTCTTCTTCCTTTTTTTTCTTTTTCCTTTGAATTTTTGTTTTCCATGCCTTCTTATAGTTGTGTGTTTGACTATTTGTAGGTGATTAAGGTCGGACGTAATGGTATTTCTTGCCCTAAAACTAGTTGGACTGATGATCGAAGCCCATGGATCAAGATCTTGAAGCCCTGCCATAAGATCCTCGATCAGACCTACAATTAGAGAATTTTATTCACCGTTGGTAAATTAAAACCACTTCTTCTTCTCATAATTTCTAATTCGTTGAAGGTTTTTAATCCTAGTTTAAGGTGATTTCTTAATCACCAAGTCCTATTCCTAATTAGTTTACTTGATTTACTTTGCAGGCTTGAGAACTAGTTGACTAGTTTACTTTAATTATTTACTTTGAGTCTTTAAATATGAAAATCCTAAAAATTTAATCTTTGTTAATCTCTATTAATTAAGTTTAAAATCAATAGATTAGTTTTCATAATTTGTCTCGCATCAATAGCGAGATAGTAGGCTCCATTCTATAGAGCCTCGACCACCTTATAGGGGCCTTCCCAGTTTGGGAATAGCTTGTCGCATTCTCCTGGTTGGGATACTTCTGCTCACTTGAGGACCAGGTCACCTGGATGGAACATCTTGGGCTTGATAAGGGCATTGTAGTAGAATGTTACCTGTTGCCGATATGCTGCCATCCGAAGTCGAGCTTTGTCCCTCGTCTCTCCAAAAGGTCCATGTTGAGAGGGAGGTAGGCCAAATTCTCAGCCTCGTTGTACTGTTCTACCTACTGGGCAGACTAACCTCCACTAGAATCAGAGCTTCTACACCGAAAATGAGGTTGAAGGGCATCTTACCAGTTGCCGTCTGAGGGATGGTGTGATAGGCCCACAGTACATTGGGAAGCTCTTCGGCCCATCAAACCTTGGTCTCATCCAGTTTGGTGTAGAGCCCTTGCAAGATGGTTCGGTTGGTCACCTCAGTCTCTCCATTGGTTTGAGGGTGAGCCATAGAAGTGAAGCGATGGTGGATGTTGAGGTCAGCACAGAACTGTTTGAAAGTCTAGTTATCGAACTATTTCCCATTGTCAGTGATGACTGAGTGTGGGAGTCTGAAATAGTAGATGACCGAATTCTAGAAGGACCTGACCTTGGTCTCAGTGATCTGCACTAGGGGTTTGGTCTCGACCCATTTGGTAAAGTAGTCGATGGCCATAATCAGATACTTCCATTAGCTAGAGGCGGGAGGAAAGGAACCTAGGATATCCATTCCTAATTGGGTGAATGGCCATGGAGTTGAAAGATAGGAGAGCGGGGCAGCCAACTAACATCAGATGTGGGTGTGATGTTGATAGTGGTCACATTTCCTCACAAAATCAATGTCATCTTCCCATATGGTCTCCCAGAAGTGTCCTTGTTGGAGTGCCTTGTAAGCTAGGGTCCTGCCCCCCAGATGATTCCCACAGACACATTTATGTATTTCTTGAAGCACGCAAGAGGCTTCTGAGGGCTTCAAGCACTTCAGTAGGGGGTAGGAATAAGACCTCCGGTAAAGTTGCCCATCCATCAGTATGAACCACACAGCCTTCCTCTTGGGAGGTCGGCTGGTGCGGACACCAAAGGCACCAGAATAAGACAAAGGCTTCTCAACCCTCTGTGGATTACTTAGTAGTATTTGAGTCTATTTGTAATAAGGGCATAGCCTATTTGAGTTATCTTTTTATTATTTAAGTCCTGTACCAGTCAGCTCATGTTGAGCTAGTCTTCTTTCTAAGTCCTGTACATGTTAGTCCAAGTCCAGTAAAGACTCATACAAGTGAAGACCAAGCTAGTACAAGTGAAGATCAACCCAACTGGAAGCTATGAAGATCATGGAAGGCCCAGCATAAGAAGTTCAAACTCCTGGAACCCTGAAGAACAGCTTGAAGCCCTGGACCATAGCCGAAAGCAATTTGGGCCAGCCAAGGCCCATGAGAGGAACCAAGGGATGCCACTTCTTATGCTTACCCCCTTGGTCAGCCTCTAGAGTCACCACCTTTGGCCGACCAAGGAAAGAGAGAGGGGGAGCAATTTAAGGGATTTGAATCCTAAGACCTACCATGTATTCTAGCTAGGGTTTGGGTAGGATTCAAATTCCTGGGAAAAGTCTTTTATAACCTTACTTGGGGGCCAAGTTAGTGAGTCTATTTAAGAGACTCCATTCTCTTGTATGAAGGAACTTTTTTCATGAATATTATTGAGTTTACAAAATACTGCTATGTGCTAAGGGGATTCTGTGTGAGCCCCTTCTTCTTCCCTGTTCTCTATGCCCGGTCTCCAGCCATCAACAAACCCTATAAGCTTTCTTCAACCTTGGCCGCCAACATCAAAACTCCTTCTTCTCTTGCCATTCTTCCATTTATTTCTCCATCCCTTCATCAGTCTCTAACCTTTGAAAGACTGTTTACAGGTCACTCGACTTCTACGAATCCAATGACTCCAGCCGGGCAGCAATCGTATCACCGGGTAGAAAGCCGAGAATCCATAGGTCTCCGGCTTGATCATCCATGCCGCATCCGGTAGCGAGAGCGATCCCTTCATTTATGGTCTTCATCAGGTGCTTCCACCATTATCAAGTACACCCCCTCTGCCTACCAGTAGCCTTATTGGAGGTGAACTAGCCCAACCAAGACTTCTTAGCCTCGGCGATCCTCTTTTTCTATTGCTTTTGGATCCTATTTTGCATGCTTTAGCTTCTTGTTTTGCATAGACTTCCCTACTTAGGATCTTGGTCTGTTCTTCAGGTTTTAGATTCATAACTTAACCTTTAAAAACATAAAATATAATCATGCATGCATCTTAGTTCCGCATCATTTGGTATCAAAGCCTGTTTGGGGTCAGTTCTCTTTGAATACTCGGATCAAGTGCTTCACCATGGCTGTCCGATCATTGGAGACAGGTAGGGTTGCAAGACCCTCTCTTTCCAATCTACGGGATCTCCTATGGCATGTAGGGGTGCCACTGTGATTTGACCCCTGAAGAAGAAAATAAAGAGTTCATTAGGGTCATTTTGCATCTCGGCTTTCTTAGTACATTGCCTGCTATTTTAATTGTTTCTACCAAACAAAAACTCAAAAAAATCTTAATTTTTTTTTTTTTGAATTCCTTATAATTGAAATTAATTTTCTTAATTTTCTTAGAAATTATTTCGATTTGTGAATTTTCTGCCAGCCAGAATACTGCCTGAGAACAGTTTTGCCCTATTTTTGGTAGCAAAGCTAATTTCACTAAGTTTAGGGTTCTTTTGGTATAATTTTTTGCATATATTAATTTTTTGGCATGTTTCCTGCATATTAGGTCATTATCTGTAAATTATCTTTCTATTTAAAAAACACAAAAAAAAAATTACATATACTCATAAAACACCAAAAATACTTAAAACCCTAATTTGCATTTTCATCTATCTGCCATCATTATATAATTAATTTAAGGGTAACAATATCCAAGATAAGAGAAGGAGGTCATTACCTTTCCTTAGCCCAAAAACCATATCCCTTGCATTCGGTCCTAAGCCTAATTTAAAATTAACTAGACTTAATTTGCCCAGTGGGCTAGGGACACCAATCGATCGGGTTTGATCATTGTGGGATGACTAGTGCACCCAATTCATCTTCTATAACTAGATGCTAGTGTCTAGGCTAGTGGTACAGTGTCAAACAACCTAAGCAGATTGGTGGTTCCCTAATTGGATCCCTGCGAGAGCAAGGGGGTCTCCCACCATCCCATCTCTTACTTGGTCAGTTGAAGGACTAGGAGTTGAGTTGTGTGTAAGTTGAGTCAACCCATTCTGTTTGGGCTCTAGGTCTATGCAATCGTAGTGGAGTTAGTGGTGAGTCTTGCATATGCACTGGATCAGGAGTCCCATTTCATCCACCATCTCTACCTTTGGCTGAACCCATGGATAATCTTGAAGCCTATATTAGAAGCCCGTATGGCCCATACTAAACGTAGATCATCTAGGCCCAATTCCCTTGATCCAAGAGCCTATTATCATGATCTTGCCCTTGAGTCTAATCCTAGAAGCCCTTACCCATACTTGGTGGACCTAGAGGAAAGAGCTGTTTGACACACCCAACCCTATGCACCCACTTTTGATGGAAGCCTATATCCTGAGATATATATTGATCGAGAATAAAGAATGGATCAGTATTTTGAGTACACTCAGATGATATAGTTAGGAAAAGTTAGATTGGCCATATATAAGCTAATCCGACATGCTAGGCGATACTGGGAAGACATTAAGGATGAATGTTATCAAAGAAGAGATGAAATTCGTACCTAGAAAGCCATGAGAAGTAAATTGAAAGAGAAGTACCTAGGTAGATCTTATGAGTAACAACTGTTAGACCAATGGTACAAATTGAAACAAGGGAATATGATTGTGTCTAAGTACATTGACCAATTTAATGAGTTTAGTAGGATATGTAATACAGTCGAACATGAGTCTAAGATCTTGACTAGATTTCGAGATGGCTTGCGTAGGGATATCCAGTGGGAGCTATTTCATTAGCAAATTCAGGATCTAAATGAAGCCTATCACCTAGCTAGGGAATTCGACTTATATCAGAGGGAACTCATGATCAATCAATTTAAGTCTAACAAGGTTAATTCCCTTGAACCTAAGTCCAAAAACTAGCTGACTTCCTTTAGTCCAACCTACTACTCCTATCCCATTAGTTTGTAAGGAAAAGACCCCAGAACCCATTAATGAGCCTGAGGTAGAAGTGTATGAGGCTAATCCTGGTTTAGTAGATGAGTACGAAGGAGAAGACTTTGAAGAGGATGAACCCCTTAAAAATTTAGAGAAAGAAATTCATGAGCCCACTGAGAAATCTAAAGAGGCCGCCTATGAGTTAAGTTTGGTAGAGGAACCTATAATGGAAGAAAAATTAGAGGAGGAGAACTTAGATACTCCTGCTAGAACCTTACCTGAGGAAACCATGGAGGAGAGCCAAATTATAGAGTATAATCCTTAAAGATTATAGCCAACTTGTTTTAACCGGGCTCATAAGTCAAACCCTTGTTGGTTTTGTCACTTAGGCTCACCAACAATCTAAGTTGGTTTTTACTCAAGAGTCACCAACAAACCTTAATAATAGTTTCAATCCCCTTGAAACTAGTAGTAACAAAAACTTAAGTACAAGTGTGAGAATACACAAAGCTTTCTAAAATAAAAGCAAGTATATTGATGAAGCTCTTAAATGTTATCGAGAAACTTGTCCTCAAGTTGTTGAAGCCTTAATTAATGCTTGAAGATGTGGACTTGAATGCCCTTTCTGAAACTTGGAGTACTTGAAGGCTCAACTCACTCAAAAGTATTGAATGCTTAAGGTGTATGCAATTAGTTCTTCAATAATTACTTCCCTCTTCTATTTTATGGAGTTTAAATACTTTTCCAACCCTTAAAAAACTATTTATAGTCATTAGAGAGGAGAAACTAGCTGTTAGACACAAAATGAAAAAGTTTTGCACTTCAAAAAACTAGCCGTTACTATGCTGTCAAACTGCAAGTGTCGACATTTCAATCCATGGGTTGACACATGAGTCAACACTTGAGTTGATACTAGATCAAATAAGTCTTTTGAAGCTCTCTGGAATATACTAGTGCATCGACACTTCTTCTGGTGAGTCGAAACTTGAGTCGACACTTCATCTCTATAAGTCGACACTTAACTAAAATCCCGAAATTAGCATATTCTGTATTCTGTTTGGTCTCAGGCCTTGAGTCGACACTTGGCTATCCATGAGTCGACAGTTGGTTGTTCATGAGTCGACACTTCTGCATGCTGGCTAAAACTTTTTCTGCATATCTACTCAAGCTTTTGTGAGTTGACACCTGAGTCGACACTTGATCATCATGAGTCGACACTTGATTGAAACAATGCTGAAACTTGTCCAAATTCAAAATCTGAGTCTTTCAAAGTCTCTCTTATGTTCTAAAGTCCATTTAACTTGAAAATCTATTAGCATAAGTGACTTCTTCAAACAAAATGACAAGTATTTCAATCTTTCAACACGCTATAACTTTGATGAGTACCTTATTCTGATAAACACATTATTAACATACACAATTTGTACTATCAAAATCAAGATAGGAGTCAACAATCTCCCCCTTTTTGATGATGATAAAACCTTAAAGAATATAAACATAGTAAGTTTGAAAGATTTATAATAAGTATCAGAGCAATTGGCTATAAGTATCAGAGCAAAGTTGTAATTGTTGGGATTTGCATGGTGCTCTAAGCTTTGGAGAGACTTGGGAGACCATAGCAGGGATGCTGGAGGTGATCCTTGGATGCTTGGAGGCATGCCAAGCATTCCTGGAGGTGTTCCAGGGGAGCTCGAGATCTGGGTTTGGAGATCTTGAGGTTGGAGTCAACTCGGGCTATGGAGGAGTCAACTCCTGCAAGTCAACAGCAAGATTAAGTTCTGGTCGAGTCAGCTCGAGGTCTGTTCAAGTAGATTGGTGATCTGGTCGAGTCAGCTCGAGGTCTATTCGAGTCGACTCTTTTGACGGGTTTAGATCTCATGTGTTGGCCTAGGGAGAGAGAGAGTTTTGTTGGGCTGAGTCATGTTGACTTAGGGCTATATATATGTATCTTGTATAAGTGTAGCCGGTGTGGTACGTGAGGTCTAAGAGAGGAATACAAGTGCTCTTTCTCCCCAGTCTTGATTTCTCCTCTCTCCCTCTCTCTGGTTCTCTCTATCGTTTGCAGCTCCATGGGGGTATACCTCCACGACGGGAGTAGATGGTATGCCCCAATCCTTCCTTGGTGATGGTTTCTTTCATGGTCATGGCAGCATCAAGTTGATCCCGGGCATTCCGTAGGTGGAGCGAGGTCACGCTCGTACCAACATTTGGTATCAGAGCATCTTGATACGATGGCATGAAGGAAGAAGGGAAGAAGAAGCAGATCTTTGGTTGTGACATCTGGAGGAGGCTGCATGTGTGCAGATCGGAAGCACGATGGATCTGCTAGAGATCTCGCGAAGGTGAGATCGGAGGTGAGCAGATTAGAAGCATGGTGAATCTACCAAAGATCTTATCGAGGGATGAGATCGAAGGTGAGGGCTTGCTGCCCTCCCTGGGAGAGAATTCTGGATTATGCCAAAGATGGAAGAAGAGATCTGGTGGATGACCTAGAAATGACAAGTGTGATCCAGATCATGATGGCATGGCTGGAGTTCAGATTCTTGGATCTAAAAGCCGTGATCATGGTGGAAGGATCGTCAGCCTGAAGGGGTCATGGAGTCTGGATCTATGGATCTCTGATGGAGACGGAGATGATTTTAGCATATCAGATGGCTCGGCGATGATGGATGAAAATCTAGATCGCGTTGGCATGGATCGGAGGGGGAGGCAGTCCTCCCTTGTGCCAGAACGTGATAGCCATGGTGGCAGAGAGGGTGCCCATCCTGAGGACATTATCTGTTGTATGGCTATCGAGAAGAGGAGACGTGTATACACCGGTCTCAAAGCATTGTAGAGTCAGCTCGGGCATTGTAGAGTTGGCTTAGGTAGAGAATGCAGGAGCGGTGTAGGTTGCAGAGCCGGCTCGATCGTCACAAAGCCGGCTCGACCGTCACAGAGTCAGCTCAAGAAGAGAAGAAGCTAAATTGCAGCAGAGTCGGCTTAGGAAGAGAAGAAGCCAAATTACAGTAGGGATCAGTGGACGGGCATGGGCGTGACTCGTCGGTCACGGTCGCGGGCTCGCTAGTTGTAGTAGGGCAGTCGTCGGAGACAAGTCATGATGGCAAGTTTGGGCAAGTTGTCGATGCCGGACGTAGCGAAGCATGGTGGATCTGATCGGCTGCAGATCGGGTGGCACGACTATGGGGCGGTCACCGGAGGCATGGCACGACCATGCGCGGTCGTCAGAGTTGATGTACAGCGGCCAGGGGGTGACAACAGCGGTCGGGAGGATCTACGGTCCATGATTTCTGCAATGGACCGATAGCCATGGTGACTGTTGACTGCTTTGGCATGCATGACCATTGGGATGGTTCATGGTGGACCGACAAATCAAGCATCTTAAGTCACCATGCTTTGAAATTCATGCTGATGGATTTTCGGCGATTTTGGGCTCAATTGAACTCCAATTTGAGTCCCGTCTTTGACATTGGATTCCATTTTTTGAGCTCTTTGTGTTGAGCAAGGTTAGATCTGGTGATGGAGTCAGTTCACAAGATATGTGGAGATCATGGTGCAGCGACCGTGTGTGCGGGTAGCATGAGCAGGTTGGTTCCATCTTCGGCTCTCCTAAGTGGACAAAGGTTCGTTGTGTTGGGAGCAGTGTAGAGGTCTGCTGGTTGTATGGATCTTGCTGAGGATGATGGATCCTGTGGTGCAGGAGCTCGTGATGATGGTGCAGAGCTGCGGGTCTTGTGCTATAGAGTGATGGCAGGTCGGGTGATATGTGGTTTAGCACAGGTGGAGCAATACATACCGGAGATCATTCAGAGCATGAGTGGTAGCTCCCATCGATAGTGGACCAGGCTCTTGGTCACTATGAAGGAGACCGATCGGTAGGTTCGAGCTACCTTGATCATGATGGAGCTGTACGTGGGTGTGGTATCCCATATGACTGGAGGTTGGTCTTGGGAGTTGATTAGCTCAAGGAGATCGAGTACATTAGCAGAGGTTGATGGAGGCTGGCAACTCAGGGAGACTGGGGACAGGTCTCAGGGAGCACCAAGGAGGTACATCAGTAGAGGTTGATGGAGGCTGGTAGCTCAGGGAGACTAAGGATAGGTCTTAGGGAGCACCAGGGAGGTCTCAGGAGACCCGGGTTCATGCAGCCTAGAGACAGGCTAGGAAATGAGGGACATCATGCAGCCTATGGACAGGTTGGGACATGATGGAGTAGCCACTAGCAATGGTTGCTATGTTCAATTACTATATTTGAGGAGTTGGGATGAGCTCCTGAGTTTCGAAGGTTCCCGCGGGTTGTAAAGTATCCAAGATGGTCTCGGAGAGGTCTGCTATGATGCGGAGGGTCCGAGAAGACAGTGACTGGGTACGAGGTTCAGGTCATGCTCAGCAAGCTAGCATTGAAAGGCTAGCCTCGGGGTTTCTTTCTATGTTATCAAGGGGACTTCAATCTCAAGTGGAGCACTAGTGACAGGTGGCTTCACGGGTGGAGCACCAGTGACAGGTGGCTTCACGGGTGGAGCATGTTTTGATACATGTTTAGAGTGGGAGGTGCATGGAGGACCATATCCTTGCACGGACACCATGGGTGCACTTAGCTAGGTGGAGCAGAGAGTATATAGTATGGCATGGCTTTATGGAGATTGTATCAGATAGAGCTCCAGTTACAGCAGTGCCAGTTCAGGTCCGCTGGGTTCTCTCCAAGGAAGTCCAAGAACATACTGATACAGCTGCCAGATAGAAGGAAAGCAACAATCTGTGGCACTAGGATACGAGCTAGGGTCTTCAGCTATGGAGGCGATCATCCCATAGGTCTCCAGGTGATATCAGTAGCTGAAAGATATTAGCTGAGGCGTGGGTATCCACACGGTGCTGTCAGGACACGTAGTTACAGTAGGGTGTGCATTGAGGTCATTGCCAGGTTTGCCAAAGCTTGGAGCCACCAAGGTGGAGATTGTTGGGATTTGTATGGTGCTCCCAAGCTTTGGAGAGACTTGGGAGACCATGGCAGGGATGTTGGAGGCGATCCCTAGGTGCTTGGAGGCGTGCCAAGCATTTCTTGGAGGTATTCCAGGGAGCTTGAGATCTGGGTTTGGAGATCTTGAGGTTGGAGTCAGCTCAGGCTATGGAGGAGTCGACTCCTACAGGTTAATAGCAGGATTGAGTTCTGGTTGAGTCAGTTCGAGGTCTGTTTGAGTCGACTCATGGTCTGGTTAAGTCAGCTCGAGGTCTGTTCAAGTCGACTCTTCTGACGGGTTTAGATCTCATGTGTTGGCCTAGGGGGAGAGAGTTTTGTTGGGCTAAGTCATGTTGACTTAGGGTTGTATATATATCTTGTATGAGTGTAGCTGGTGTGGTACATGAGGTCCAAGAGAGGAATACAAGTGCCCTTTCTCCCCAGTCTTGATTTCTCCTCTCTCCCTCTCTCTAGTTCTCTCTATCATTTGCAGCCCCATGGGGGCACACCTCCACGACGAGAGCATATGGTATGCCCCAATCCTTCCCTGGTGATGGTTCCTTTCATGGTCATGGCGGCATCAAGTTATCCCGGGCATTCAGCAGGTGGAGCGAGGTCACGCTCACACCAATAGTAAAGACATTATAGAGCAAATAACTTGAATGAATTCAATTCACATAACTACAATTTGTCAGAGCATATGCATACAAGAGAATGAAATGATCGTTAACTTCAATCAGAGCAAAAAGAATAGCAATAATGCATATCTAGAGCAAATGCAATGATGTATTGAGATTTTTATATAAACAAAGTTGACTTAACATTAGTTTCACTCGAAGCAAGATAGAAAATAATCATGCATAATCAGAGCAAATTGGTTTTGAGAAAAGCATATATCAAAGCTGAAACAGATTTGAAAGAATGAATATCAGAGCCAAAATTATGTTTGAAAAGAAATGTAAGTGTCAGAGCAAAATCTTTAAGGAATAAGAGTATCAGAGCAAATAAGATAAAGATAGAGCTCCCCCTTAACACATGATATGAAAATATTTTTCAAAATTTTCAAATATGTATTACCATTTTTCAAAGATATCTCAAAAAAATTTAGTACCTTCTCCCCCTTACTTATTCTTCCTTGTATGTTTATTACTTATTACTTTCTTCTCCCTATATTTTGTACTTTCTTCCATCGATACTATCTTCCCCTTTTTGTCATCATAAAAAAAAAATGAAAATCAATACATAGTAGAGAAATAAGTAACAAAGCTCCCCCTCAATATAGAGATAAAGTGGAAAGAACAATAAGAAGAGTATTAAAAGCAAATACAAGTAAAGCATGAACACACGAGAAGAAATGCTGAAAGAATCATATATATATACTTCCAAACATTTCGTAATACAAGAGAGATGTATATAGTAATACATTGATACAAAATTTGATATAAATATAACATACATCTAACTGATACACTGACAAGTCCTAATCTCTAATATAATAGGTCCAGTAGTCCTAGAAGGATGAGGTCATGGGACGAAGATCTATTAATCTAGTATGAACCGCTCTAGCAGTGTCTCCACGTCCTCGACCTCTACCTTTTGCTCGTGCTCTCCCTTTGGCTCATGCTGGAGGGAAAATAGTATGAGGAACAGAGTCAGGAAATGAGATAGGATCAGGAATAGTATGATCAGTGACAGTAACAGAAGGTGTGATGTCAAAAATAGGTATGGATGAAGTGGAAAGAATATGAAATCCAAGAGTATAGAAACCTAACTCCTTGGATAAAGAAGAAAAGGGTAAAGAAGTAGAATGTACTAAAGGTGTCATATCAAAAAAGGTAGGGGGAACAAAAATAGATGATGTAGGTAAGTCAATGGAAGTATCAGATGGATCTGAAGATAGAACGAGTGTGGATGCAGTGCTCAGAATGGATGTGTCTAAAGGAATAGAATCAGAAGGACTAGATATGATAGGACTATAGGGTAAGATAGGACTCAAAAGGGCAGGACTATATCAAACAGGAATAGCCTCAGATGTCATCATGTCATCAGCAATAGCAGGCTCCATGTCTTGATCAGCTCCCATCTCTGGCTCAAGCTCCGCCATAAAATCATCAATATCAAAATGTGCTGATGGATCATCCTGATCAGCTCACATCTCTGGATCATCTACTGGTGGTACTAGTGGTGTCGGTGGAGAATTTGATGATGGTGGAGGGGAAGATGGTCTACCATGTGTCAGTCTCTATAGAGGCTACCATCACGATAGCAAACCCCTCTCTCATCTCCTGAAATCTAGAACTCATCTCCACATGGATCTGATCAACTCGCTGTCTTAGGGTCTGCATGTCTGTCTCCAAGTGAGTGATCCTATCCTCAAAAAAATCTACTGGAGGTAGCACCTTAGTGTGTGCCGAGACAGAAGGCTCGGGCCGTCACTTAAGTGAATCTCATGGTGGCTCAGACGGCCCAGCCTCATCTCCCTGTGTATCCTCCTTAGCAGTAGCATCCTCATCCTCATTCGAGTCAGGTGCCTATCTAGAGACTATAAACCTCCAGTGACCTTGGTATCTGTGATATCCCATTCGATGCAAGGACCACTCATCATAAGTGTCAGTGTGTAGAAGCTCTCTACATGGATCTCCGACAAGGTCAACTCCATAAGCTCGAAATAATCTTGGAAGACCCATGCCATAAGGCAAGTAGAGTCATCTACTTGTTACTACCTCTATCATCTGGTGAACCATCAGCACTGGTAGGCAGACGGGCGATCTCCAAATCAGAGCCACCATAATTAAGAGCTCCCTCTGATGCAAGACGGGAAGAGATCATGCATTCATGATGGATGTGAAGGTGAAATACATCTATGAAGCATACCAATATGCAAACATGCATTCACGAAAGCAGGGCAAAAAATATTGTTGACCCCATAAGTGATTTTGATGATAACCAAACATTGGAGCATGTACATTTATTTCTAACAACTCTTCAAGTGTGTTACAAATTTTTGTAGGATGAGTTATTTGTTCAAACTTCAACTCCTACACCTTTGTTTCTTGTTTGAGTTGTGTTGTAATGTGTTTCTATAAAGAAGAAGCCAATAAAAAAGCTAAGAAAAAATTATGTAAAAAAGGGTTACTTCTATGTATGTGTGCCTTAGAATTACTTTGAGTTGGTTTGCATAAAAAATTTAAGAGAGTTGGTGAGAGTTTTTCTTTGAGTCCAATTGTAAAAATCCTGAAGAAAAATACTCGAGCCAACCCAGCAAGTTGAAGAGCCGACTCCTTCTAGTTGCACGTAGCAAGGATTCCGGTACGTAGCAATCCGAGCCAACTCGAAGGTTACCAAGTCGACTCCAATGAATTCGAGTCGACTAGAATATATCCGAGCCAACTCCTCCAGAGTTCAGTTTTTGAAGATTTCTGAGAACAGCAAGGCGAGCCAACCCGAACCAAAAATAGTCAACTCTGCCAGACCTAATTTTGAAGACCTGAGAAAGTGAGCCGACCCGAACTGCAACAAGTCGACTCTTCCAGATTGATGATTTCAGAACCTGAGTAGAAGAGCTGATCAAAGATCAAAAGAGCCGATTCCTCGAGTTCAAGATTTTCAAAGATATAAGTTCGAGCCGACCCGAGTTACAAAGAGCCGACTCATCAAGAGTAAAGTTTTGTGCCCTGAGACAAAGAGCAGACTGCACTGAAGATTTGACGACACGACCTATCGACTCAAAGGATCCGAGCTGACTCGAAGGAATCTGAGCCGACTCGAACATCACTTTCAAGTATCCAATGGCTAGTTCCATAATTTATTTTGGAATGCCAAAAAGTGCTCCAACGATCACAAACTACTTTCCAATGGTCTACAATGGCTAGAATTGCCTTGGAGTGATGGATGACCTTATATTTAAAGGATTTGAACTTTCTTGAAGTAATGATTTAGAAAGTTCTTCAAAGTTTTGAGAGCTACATTGAATATCCTACCTACCTACAAGCAAAAGAGCACAAGAGCATTCAAGTCAGTCTTCGAGTCTTTACCAACTCTGATATGAAGTTTGAAGCAATTTGGAAAGAAGCTACTGAAGCAATTAAAGCTCATTCAAGTGCATTCAAGTAGACTTCTATCAAGCTGCATCGGCAACTATCCGACAAATTGAGTTTGACATTTTTGTTTCACTTATTTCTATTCATTTTATTGAATTGTTAGGTTATTGGTGAGCTCGGTTGAAAAACCAAATAGGTTCTTGGTGAGCCTTGATAAAAACCAAGTGTTGGGTTCTTGGTAATCCTGGTAAAACCAAGTTAGGTTTCTTTGATTAGCCTGTTCAAAACCAAAGGGTGTTGGATTTTCTTTGGTGATCTCGTTAAAACCAAAGTATAGAGGTTTTGGATTGTGATCCTGCAAAACAATCCAACTGTATTCAGGTGTGAATATAGTGGAAATCTCAAGTGATATCTTGGATAGTGGATGTAGGAGCTGGGTTGCTCTGAACTACTATAAACCTTGTGTGTTTGCATTGTGATTCTCTGATTTCTTTTAGCTTCTGCATTTGATTTTTAGTCAAAACACACAACACTTTTAAAAGGGGATTTTAAGTGCACATTATCTGCTTTAAATTTTTTAAAGTCCCAATTCACACCCCTCTTGGGGTAGCCACCTGGGCAACAACTGGTATCAGAGCAGTGTCACTGATTATAGTGGAGTAAAAATTGATGGCTCATCCCATGAATACATCTTTAGCGGAAGGCCAGTCAACTAATAGACCTCCACTCTTCACAGGCATAAATTATTCTTATTGGAAAGCAAGAATGAAAATCTATATTCAAGCTATTGATTTTCAATTATGGAAGGTCATTCTTAAAGGGCCACATGTTCCCATGATTAAAATTGATGGCATGGATGTCCCTAAGCCTGAAGAGGAATGGAATGAACACGACATGAAATTAGGGGAATTGAATGCCAAAGCAATGAACTTGCTTTACTATACTTTAGATTCTAGTGAGTTTAATTGAATTTCCACTTGCTCTTCAGCAAAGAAAATTTGGGATAAACTTGAGGTGACCCACGAAGGAACTTCTCAAGTGAAAACTTCAAAGATTAATCTTTTAATGCATAATTATGAATTATTTAAGATGAAGCCTAATGAAAATATTTCTGCCATATACATTAGATTTACAGATATTATTAATGGTTTGAAAAGTTATGGCAGGGTATACTCAAATGCTGATCTAGTACAGAAGATATTGAGATCACTTCCTGACCAATGGGACCCTAAAGTTACTGCCATCCAAGAAGCTAAAGATTTGAACACTTTATCCATGGATGAACTAATGGGTTCTCTCATCACACATGAACTAGCCATGCAGCATAGAACGGATGATGATCAAAAAAAGAAGAAAATAATTGCATTCAAGGCTGCATTAGAATCAAATGTTGATGAAGAGATGGAAGAAGACTCTACCTCCTCCAAAGATGATCTAGAAGATGAAGACATGCAATGGTCATAAGGAGATTCAGGAAGTTTATGGGAAAGAAGAAAGGAAGATACAACAGAAAATTTTATAAATGAGGAGAACACTCCAAAGAAAAGGACAGGGACAAAGACAAAGATAAGGAACAAGTCCCCACCTACTTTGAATGTAAGAAACGGGGCACATTTGTCCGGACTGTCCACTACTAAAGAAATTTTTCAAAAAGAAGAAGAAAAAAGCGATGGTTGCCACGTAGAGCAATAGTGAAGACTCCACTTCAATCGAAGAAGAAGAGACCATGAAAACAGCTAACTTATGTCTAATGGGTCTCGAGGATGAGATAACTTTCCCCGACACTCAAATTGAATTTACATTTGAAGAATTAAATTCTACATTTCATGACCTTTTATCTAAATTTAAAAAGGCAGGAGTAAAGATTAGATTATTAAAGCATATCAATGATTCTTTACTCAAAGAAAAAGAGGAAATTTTAGAAAAGAATACTTTATTGCAAAAAGAACTTCATATCCTTTTTGAAAAATGTAATGTTTTAAAAACTGAGAATAGTGAATTTCAAGACAAGAATAATATTTTGTTGAAAGAAAATAATGAGCTGAAAAAGGAGGTTGAAAATCTCAAGACCCTTGTTGAAAAGTTAACCTTATCTTCTAACAAGCTTGAGTTAATTCTTAAAGATCAAATAATTTCTGGTAATCAAGCTGGAATTGGTTTTAATTCTTCAAATTCAAATTACATTTCAGCAACTACATTTGTAAAACAAAAAGATTTTGTTCCCAAGTTTACTTCTCATAAAGCTTTTGTGACAAAAGGTTCTACTTCCATTTCAAAAGCCACCTTATATGTTCCAAAAAATTCAATTACAAAACATGCTATTTCTACACTTCATGCATCTAGAATTTCAAAGTATAAATCATTTCAAAAATCTAGAATCAGATATTTTGCTTGCAAAGAATTAGGACATAAAGCTTTTAATTGTAATATTATTAGAAATGTCCATAATAGATCAAGAAAAATTTGGGTTCCTAAAGGAACCACCTCAGCTAACCTGCAAGGATTCAAGTTAGCTTGGGTACCTAAAATAATTCCTTGATTGTCTTGCAGGAATGTCTTGTAGCCCAAAAATTGAAGAAAAGATGGTATCTTGATAGTGGCAGTTCAAGACATATGACGGGTGATAAGGATCAGTTCATCACCTTGGAAATGAAAGAAGGATATATGGTTACTTTTGGAGACAATGGTGAGGGGAACATAATTGAAATTGATAAGATCAAAAAAACCCCCGTGTACTTTCATTGAAAATGAATTGCTAGTAGATAAATTGAAGCATAATTTATCGAGTATTATTTAATTATGTGATAAGGGCTTCAAAGTTATCTTTGAATCATCTATGTGTATAGTAACGAACTCTCTTGATTCTAGTAGTAAATTCATTGGACATAGACTTGAAAATATTTTGTGGTAGATCTAAATGATCTTGCCATGGCAAGTAGTTCCTGTTTAGTTGCAATGAATGCTAAGACCAAGGAGTCTTGTTTATTATGGCATAGACGATTAGGTCATACTAGCATGTATACTATTGCCAAGTTAATTTCCAAAAATTTAGTTAGAGGCATGCCTAAGTTTAAAGTTGACTTCGATCATGTTTGTGATGCATGCCAAATGGGTAAACAAACTAGGAGGAGGTTTAAATCCAAAATTATGATTTTAACTTCTAGACCTCTTGAACTACTTCATATGGACTTATTTGGACTAACTAGGATCACAAGCCTAGGAGGTATGAAATATGCCCTTGTGATTGTAGATGATTTCTCCAGATTTACATGGATTTTTTTTATCGCTCATAAAGATGAAACTTTCAAAGTATTTAGAAAATTTCATAAAAAAATTTCTCATCAGAAAAATCTTTCAATAATTTCAATTAGAAGTGATCAAGACACTGAATTTGAAAATCAATTTTTTGATGACTATTGTACTGAAAATAGCATTGGTCACAACTTCTCCACTCCTAGAACACCACAACAAAATGGTGTTGTAGAGAAAAAAAATAGGACTTTAGAAGAAATGGCCAGAATGATGTTATGTGAAGGTAATCTTCCAAGGTACTTTTGGGCAGAAGTGGTGAATATTGCTTGTTATATTTTAAACCGTATTTTGATCCATCCTATTTTGAAGAAAACCCCCTATGAGCTTTGGAATGAAAAGAAACCCAATATTAATTATTTTCATGTATTTGGATGTAAATGCTTTGTACTTAATAATGGTAAGGATAATCTAGGAAAATCTGATGCTAAATCTGATGAAGCAATTTTCCTTGGTTATTCACTACATAGCAAAGCATATAGGATTTTTAATAAGAGGACTCTTACTATTAAAGAGTCAATGCATGTTATCTTTGATGAAACTAACCCTTCACCATCTAGAAAAGATGAGTGTATTGACAATGATGCCAGTACTATTCAAAAAGAGATGGAAGACATGAGTATTCAAGAAAGACCAATTGAAGAAGGAAAAAAAATGGTAAGTAAGGATCATGCCGATCTACCAACAGAATGGAGGTACGCCACTTTCCATCCTAAAAAATTAATTATTGATGATCCTTCTCAAGATATTAGGACTAGGTCTGTACATAGGACTGCATATGATTACCTAGCCTTTGTATCACAAATAGAGCCTCACACTTTAGAAGAAGCTGAAAGTGATCCAAACTGGATGTTAGCCATGCATGAAGAATTGAACTAGTTTGAAAGAAATAAGGTTTGGACACTAGTTGATCGATCTAAAGACCACCCAATTATAGGAACTAAATGGGTTTATAGGAATAAACTAGATGAACAAGGAAATGTTATTAGAAATAAAGCTAGATTAGTGGCTAAGAGATATAGTCAAGAAGAAGGTATTGATTTTGATGAAACATATGTACCCGTAATAAGATTAGAAGCCATTAGATTATTTCTTGCATTTGCTTGCTATATGAATTTCAAACCTTTTCAAATGGATGTGAAAAGTGCATTTCTAAATAGTTTTATTTCCGAACAAGTTTTTGTAGAACAACCACTGGATTTCGAAAATCATGCTTTTCCAAACCATGTATTTAAACTTAATAAAGCTTTATATGGTTTGAAACAAGCCCCTAGAGCCTAGTATGATAGACTTAGCACCTTCTTGATTGAAAATGATTTCTCTAGAGGAAATATTGATAAAACTCTTTTCATTAAAAAGAAAGATAATGATATATTGTTGTACAAATTTATGTGGATGATATTATATTTGGTGCAACTAATGAAAGTTTTTGTGAAGAATTTGCTAAGTTAATGCAGGAAGAATTTGAAATGAGCCTAATGGATGAACTTAACTACTTCTTTGGACTTCAAGTAAAGCAATCAGAGGAAGGGATCTTCATCAACCAAGCCAAATATACCATGGAAATAATTAAGAAGTTTGGTATGAAGACAAGCAAACAAATAAGCACACCCATAAGCCCATCTTGCAAATTGAACAAAGATGAAAGTGGATCCAATGTTGACCAAAAGCTATATAGAGGTCTGATTGGGTCTTATTATATTTAACTACAAGTAGACCGGATATCTTATATAGTGTATGTGTATGTGCTAGATTTTAATGCAATCCTAAGGAAACACATATGCTTGCTGTTAAAAGAATATTGAGATATTTGAAAGGTACAAGTAATCTAGGTCTTTGGTTTTCAAAAGAATCTTCTTTAAATTAATCAGATTTTTTTATACTAATTATGCTGGTTATAAAATTGATAGAAAGAGCACTAGCTGCATATGTCAATTTCTAGGATTGAATTTAATTTCATGGCACTGCAAGAAACAAAACTTGGTAGTATTTTCTATTGCTAAGGTAGAATACGTTGCTGCAGGGAGTTATTGTGCACAAGTGTTATGGATTAAACAACAACTAGAAGACTTTGGTGTTACACAATACAAAATTTCTATCAAGTGTATAACACAAATGTTATAAATTTAACCAAAAATCCTATTCAGCATTCTAGAACTAAGCAAATAAAGATTAGACATCATTTTATTAGAGACCATGTTTTGAATGGTGACATTGAGCTAGAATTTATCTCAACTGAAAAATAATTAACTGACATCTTTACTAAGCCATTAAGTCAGGATAGATTTGAATTGCTTAGAGAAGAATTAGGGCTATGTGATCCTTTCTAGATTTAGACAACCTAATTTTCTTCAAAAATTAAGAAAAAATTATCTAGAAAACCTCCTACATCTATTCATGATTGTTGAATAACTTTTCTTGAAATTTCATTATATCGGATTCAATTTCTGAATCATTTTATTTTATGTGGAAAGTTTCTGTTTGAGTTGACTCGAGCAATCTTGCTCTGGTCAAGCCAGCTCGAATGCCTGATGTTTTTGCCTATTGCTCTGGTCAAGCTGACTAGATCTTTGCCTAGCCAACTCAGTGTTCTAATCATTCTGTGTTAGCTCTAGTCGAGCCGACTCGGATATTCCTAGGGTTTGGCAAGCCGACTCGAAAGTCGAGAAATCGCTATTTAGGTAGATCTGAACTATCTTTTCCTGTACTTCACTCTTCTTACTTTACTTCAAACACACTCTACTCCTCTCGAAAACTTTACCAAACTCCCAAAAATCATTCCCTAGAACCTAAAGGAAGATTCTACAAGGAAGATTCTTCAAGTTGGTGAATCAAGCGTATGCATTTAAGATGCAAAAGGGAAGAGAGAAAAGAGGAAAAAGTCTACCACTGAGCAACAAGAAGAAGAAACTCCCTCTTCTACTGCACATATTATCTCAATGGCCAACTGGCCTGTCACTTGCGGAAGAAGAATAGATTTCTCCTTCCTAGAAGAGATGGAAATGAAAATTGGAAGATGGATAGAAAGTCAGGGCTGGAAGCATTTATGTTCTTTGGACATCTTAACTTACCCTTCACTAGTATGGATCTTCTATGAAAATATAGTTCTTCAAGAATTTCATTTGGAATCAATAGTTAAGGGAATCAAGATCATCATGGATGAGGAGAAGTTGGGCAACTTGCTACAAATGCCTATGGACGGTGCCACTGAGCTTACTCTACCAGACAAAGAACATCTACTAAAGCTCACTTTGGAGAAAGAAGATGTGATCTCCGTTCAACATGTACAGGCCAACTTACTATCAAAGGAAATGAGACTTCTTCATAATATGATTAGTAGGATTTTTCTTCCCAGGACTGGTCGCTTTGATTGGGCCAGTGAAAAAGATATGACTTTTATGAGACATTTGATAGAAGAAAAGCCTCTCAACCTTCCCTATATAATGATGATTCAAATATTTAAAGCAGCCAGGAAAGTCAAAGCTTGCCTACCCTACGGTATGGTCTTCACTCTACTATTTGAAGAAGCTAGAGTTGACTTAACCAATGAGATAGGCAAGCCACTACATCATTCTGACACTTATTCCTTCAATTCACTGAGAAGAATGGGTTACAAACCACAAGAAGGAATATGGATAAAGAAAATGTCTAGTTAGGTTGCTGCTACCTCTTCAGAAGATGATGAAGCTACTGCTATTGAAGAAAGAACTGAAGGTACAATGATTACTCCATCTGACCTTAAGAAGCTAATATTTCAAAAGATGGAAACTATCTTAAATTCAATAATATATCACATGAATTCTGCAATTGATGAAATGAGAAGTACAGTTGATGCAAGCTTGCAGGAAATGAGATCTGAACAAAAGCTTCACCAGAAAAAAATTGAAAAGGAAATGGAGGATTTTAAGAAAGAAATCAGAAGTATCTTGCTGCAATCACAAAAGGAATCAATCACTACTGAAGATGCTCCTGTATAGATCTTCAAGGAGTCACTTGAAACTCCTGCTCCTATTTCTTCATCTGATCCACCTAAATCTAAACCTATTGAAACCAAGAAGAAACCCAAAACTAGGAAGACTATGATTTTTAGAGACCCTGTTAGAACTAGGTTCAGGGATCTAAGGTTTAAACCCCTGAAAACTAAGACCTCTAATAAAGTTATAATGGTAGGCTCCTCTGCTTCTAGTGAAGAAGAAGAAGAATAGATTATTTGGTTAGTCTTTTGGTTGTATTTCTAACCTTGTTAATGTTCTACCTTTTATCTTTTATAATATGAACGTACTTTCTTTCCTACTTTGTATGGAAAATTTATCAATGAAATGAAAGATCTTTTGTTATGATGAGTTATCCTTTTAGTGCATTTGATACAACTGTGATGTGTTTTTAATAAGAATTTTTAATTTGAGAAAGTAAAATTATCTCAAACAAATATTATAGACTTTCTCAATCTATTTCAAAATTTGAGCTTTATCTAAAATCACCTTTTTGATTGATTGACAAAAAGGAAGAAAAATGTGAGAACTGGGAGAAATGGAGAATAGTATATCATGAAAATTCTAATATGTATGTTGAGCTTCCTACCAATTGTTCTTAAAGTACTTAAAAAGAATGAAAAAGGGGGAGCACAAAAGTGATAATATTCAATTGGACCTAACTGTTCAATTACTTTAAAACCTAGAGAAAGGGGGAGATTCTCTTGAATGATTTTGCTCTGACTGCTATTGATCTACAAATTAATCTTAATTATGTCAATATTTTTTTCAAAACTCCGATACTCCATGTTTTGTGATAATTATAATATTATGAAGCATGAAAAGTTTGATACCTTGATGATATACAATGATATCATCTCTTGAGCTCTAATACTTATTTTCCAATTAATTAGCTTTGATACATGTGAATATTTAATCATCAAATACCCTTATACATGTAAAGTGTAAATAATTTTTCATGCCCAGTGTTTTGTCATCATCAAAAAGGGGGAGATTATTGACCCCATAAGTGATTTTGATGATAACCAAACATTGGAGCATGTACATTTACTTCTAACAACTCTTCAAGTGTGTTACAAGTTTTTGTAGGATGAGTTAATTATTCAAACTTTAACTCCTACACCTTTGTTTCTTGTTTGAGTTATGTTGTAATGTGTTTCTGTAAAGAAGAACCCGATGAAAAAGCTAAGAAAAATTTATGTAAAAAAGGGTTACTTCTGTGTAGGTGTGCCTTAGAAATATTTTGAGTTGGTTTGCATGAAAAATTTAAGAGAGTTGGTGAGAGTTTTTCTTTGAGTCCAATTGTAAAAATCCTGAAGAAAAATACTCGAGCCGACCCAGCATGTTGAAGAGCGACTCCTCCAAGTGGCACGCAGCAATTCGAGCTGATTCGAAGGTTACCGAGCCGACTCCAATGAATCCGAGTCAACTGGAATATGTCCAAGCCGACTCCTCCAGAGTCCAATTTTTGAAGATTTTTGAGAACAGCCAGGTGAGCCAACCCAAACCAAAAAGAGTCGAACTCTGCCAGACCTAATTTTGAAGACCTGAGAAAGCTAGCCGACTCGAACTGCAATGAGCGACTCTTCCAAAGTGATGATTTCAGAACCTGAGAAGAAGAGCCGACCAAAGATCAAAAGAGCCAACTCCTCGAGTTCAAGATTTTCAAAGATATAAGTTCGAGCCGACCCGAGCTACAAAGAGCCGACTCATCCAGAGCGAAGTTTTGCACACTGAGACAAAGAGCCGACTGCATTAAAGATTTGGCGACTCGACCTATCAACTTGAAGGATCCGAGCTGACTCGAAGGAATCCGAGCTGACTCAAACATCACTTTCAGGTATCCAACGGCTAGTTCCATAATTTATTTTTGAATGCCAAAAAGTGCTCCAATGGTCACAAACCACTTTCCAACGGTCTACAATGGCTAGAATTGCCTTGGAGTGATGGAAGACCTTATATTTGAAGGATTTGAACTTCCTTGAAGCAATGATTTAAAAAGTTCTTCAAAGTTTTAAGAGCCGCATTGAATATCCTACCTACCTACAAGCAAAAGAGCACAAGAGCATTCAAGTTAGTCTTCAAGTCTTCACCAACTCTGATTTGAAGCTTGAAGCAATTTGGAAAGAAGCCACAGAAGCAATTAAAGCTTATTCAAGTGCATTCAAGTGGACTTCTATAAAGATGCACTGCTAACTATCTGACAAATTGAATTCGTCATTTTTGTTGCACTTATTTCAATTCATTTTATTGAATTGTTGGGTTATTGTGAGCTCGGTTGAAAAACCAAATAGGTTCTTGGTGAGCCTTGATAAAAATCAAGTGTTGGGTTCTTGGTGATCCTAGTAAAACCAAGTTAGGTTTCTTTGGTGAGCTTGTTCAAAACCAAAGGGTGTCGGGTTTTCTTTGGTGATCCCGTTAAAACCAAAATATAGAGGTTTTGGATTGTGATCATGCAAAACAATCTGACTGTATTTGGGTGTGAATATAGTGGAAATCCCAAGTGGTATCTTGGGTAGTGGATGTAAGAGCTGAGTTGCTCCGAACCACTATAAACCTTGTGTGTTTGCATTGTGATTCTTTGATTTCTTTTAGCTTCTGCATTTGATTTTTAGTCACAACACACAACACCTTTAAAAGGGGATTTTAAGTGCACATTATCTACTTTAAATTTTTTAAAGTCTCAATTCACCACCCTCTTGGGTAGCCACCTGGGCAACAAATATGTATTTTAAAATAATTTTAAAACATGCACAATGGAAGGCTCGGTAAATAGATCTAAATGATCTACCGATCTGCCCGTAACAGGATCTAGCATAATATAATAGTATGCATCATAACGTCAAAGCAAGGTAGAAACACAAATATAAAAGTACCATACCTTTATACTAGAGAAAAGCTATAGAAGGAGGAGGGTGCTCAGGCCACACACGTGTCTGGCATCTATAGGTAATCCACACCTAGGCTCGACTCTGATCAACTCCCTCGGAGTGCTAGCTCTTCGGGATCCTTGGACCGATCTTCTTTGGGAAGACTAGGAGGAGAGCTGGAACCCTTTTCTAAGAGAACTCTCTTCCCAAGACCTAGCTAGAATGCTAGGATTTTTACATCCAATATCTAGACCACTCACAACCCTTCTCTATCTTTCCTCTTTTCTCTTGTTGTGTCTCTCTAGTTGTTGTTATAACCTCTGCAGCATATAGAATGACCTTCATTTATAGGTGCAGCCATGAGAGGGAGAAAGAGAAAGGAGGAGAGATGAGGGGAGAGAATGGGGGAGAGGATTAAGGCCATACCAAATGGGTCCAACCCAAGAAGGTAAGTATGATGATCATACCAAATAACCATAGAGCCAAAACTGGTTTGAATTCAAAATTCAAATCATGTCAAAACTTGCCCAAAATCCTTCCAAAAATTCTTTCTACAAAAATTCTTTCTAGAAATCTGCTTATCATAGGAAGTGTCGACTCACGAAAATTTTCAAGTGTCGACACTTCACCAAATGTCGACACTTCACCAAGTGTCAACACCTACAAAATTCCAAGTGTTGATACTTGGAACAAAGTCAATCATATTAACCTCCAATGACGACAAACGATTCTAATCATTGATTAGCCTTAAGATCAGATAGAAATCCTCTATGATGTGTGACCCTATAGGTTCGAACACTAAGCCGGTAGCACTGGAACATTTCTAGTACCAGTTAAAGTCCTCATCTAGCAATGATACCTGACGTCCGGATAGGTCGAAGATGCAGAGCACCTCACAAGAACCTCTGGCATATGATTGCTGCATAATTCATCCCTTTGACCTCATACTGCTCAGGATGACCTAGGGTTCGACTGCCAACCCTAATTTGGTTTATCCAGATCATGTCTCAACCTCACAAGTTCTGTGACTCCTCACAAGAACTGTCCTGGCCAAGGTTTTGCTAAATTGAAACATAGTGAGTCATTCACTCCAAACTATTTGGAGAGCTCAATTCCATCTTGATCCACCATCGCTCCACAAGTACTGACTACACCCAAAAACCTTCCATCACTGGATTAGAAATCCAGGTAGTCGGTATCAAGGTACAGTGAGTTGCATGCAAGCTGCTATGGTGATCTCAGGTCTAAGGGACATATATATCCATATCCCTTCGCGAGCAACCCTTTGGCAGAAAGGAGCTCCGTAGATAGTCACGTTCAGTGAAATGTCATATATTTCACTTGCATATCATACCAGTGTCTCCGTACTCCTTGGTTAAGAGGACAACCAACAAATGTGACATACAACAACCTACACTTGATACATCGTCATCCTATATCATTTGGTTGTGAAATAGTTTAAGAACTACTTGATATATCCTCTCTATATCAAACAATGTAGTTCTAAGGACTCCACCTTAAAAGAGTTCATTTCAGGAAAATGTAAATATGATGAACAGCCAACAAGAAAAGAATAACTTTTATTCATTCAAAAATCATATACAGTTACAAGATAGCACAACCATCTACAGCTTAGACAATTGGCTTTGGAACATAATTCCCAACAACTCCTACTTGGACTAAAGCCAATCAGTATAGAATCTCATTTTCATTTTCCATTTACAACAGTTGAACTCTTGAACTCCAACGGCTTTAGTGAAGGGGTTAGCCAGGTTCTCCTTTCCATCGATCTTCTGAAGGTCAATGTCACCTCGTTCTATGATCTCTCGTACAAGGTGATAGCACCGCAGAATATGCTTTGTGCGGTGATGAGACTTCGGCTCTTTGGCTTGAGCAATGGCTCCAGTGCTATCATAGTACACCGAAACAGGAACATCCAGGGAAGGTGCCACTCCTAACTCGCCAAGGAACTTCCACAACTACACAGCTTCCTTCGCTGCATCTGATGCTACAATGTACTCTGCTTCGCATATTGAGTCCGCCACAGTAGGTTGCTTGGAACTTTTCTAGCAGACAGCTCCTCCATTCAAGGTAAAGATAGATCCTGACACACTCTTGCTATCATTTTTTTCTGACTAGAAACTGGAGTCATATACCCCACAAGTTTCAAGTCAAATTCTCCAAAAATTAGCCATTGGTCCTTAGTATTTTGTAAATACTTAAGGATGGTCTTTACCACTTTCCAATGAGCTTCACTTGGGTCAGACTGGTATCTGCTCACTAAGCCTAATGAGTATGCCATGTCTGATCTAAAATATGTCATGGCATACATGATAGAACCCACTACCAAAATATATGGGATTCTACTCATACGCTCTCTCTCTTCAGGAGTTGTAGCATAATTCCTCTTGGAGAGATCAATTCCAGTGCCTATCGGGAGATAGCCCTTTTTGAGATTTTTCATGCTGAACCGTTTCAGCATGGTGTTGATGTACGTAGATTGGGACAGTCCCAAAAGCCTCTTAGATCTTCATACCCAGTATGTAAGAGGCTTCACCCAAGTTCTTCATAGAGAACTAAGACGATAACCAGACCTTTATTCCTTGTAGTGCTGGGATGTCATTTTCGATTAAGAGAATGCCATCCATATACAATACAAGGAATACAATCACAGAACCATTAGCCCATTTGTAAATGCAAGGTTCTTCACCATTCCTAACGAAGCCATACAACTTGATACACTTATCAAATTGCATGTTCCAACTCCTTGATGCTTGCTTCAGTTCATAGATGGACTTTTGAAGCATGCACACCTTTGACTCATTTATGGATGTGAACCCTTCAGGTTGTATCATATACACCTCCTCTTCCAGCTCACCATTCAGGAAAGCTATTCGAACATCCATTTGCCATATTTCATAGTCAAAGTGTGCTGCTAAAGCAAGCATAATCCGAATGGATTTGAGTATTGCCATAAGAGAGAATATCTCGTCATAGTCAATACCATAACGTTGACGATACCCCTTGGCAACTAGACGGGCTTTATAGGTCTCCACCTATCCATCTGCACCCTTTTTCCTTTTGAAAATCCATCTGCACCCAATGGGTTTTATCCCTTCAGGTGCATCAACCAATATCCATACATTGTTGATCTTCATGGACTCCATTTCGAATTTCATGGCTCCCAGCTATTTCTTAGAGTCGGACATCTGCATCGCATCCATATAGGTGATCGGGTCCTCATTGTTTTCATCGAGTTCAATGGGATCACCATCCCTGACCAAGAAACCGTAGTATCTATTTGGTCAGCTCGGTACTTTACTGGATCTCCTTAATGGTTCCTGAGTGGGCTCTGGGTGTGATCTAATCACAGCCGGTTCTATGTTGTCCCTTAAGTGTGTTGGTTCTTTTACTTGTTGAACTTTACTAAGTTCAATCTTAGCGGCTACAGTCCATTCACCAAGGAACTCCTTTTTTGAAAAGATAGCCCTAAGACCAACGAACAACTTTTGTTCCTCAGCTAAGTAGAAGTAATATGCCTTAGATTCTTTTGGATACCCAACAAAAAGGCACCAGTCAGACCTAGGTCCAAGTTTGTCCATTTCCAAATGTTTTACATAAGCAGGGCACCCCTAAACCCGAAGGTGTGATAGTCTCAGCTTACATCCAGTCCATATCTCATATGGTGTTTTACTAACGGACTTACTTGGATTCCTATTTAGAAGGTAACAGGCTGATTCTAGAGCATATCCCCGAAAGGATACCAGCAGAGAAGCAAAGCTCATCATGGACCGAATCATGTCTAATAGGGTTCGATTCCTCCTCTCAGACACTCCATTTAATTGAGGTGTCCCTGGAGGTGTCCACTGGAGAATCCCATTCTCCTTAAGATATGTTAGAAACTCGCCCGAAAGGTATTCACCGCCTCGATCAAATCAAAGGATTTTGATATACTTTCTAGTTTATTTTTTTACTTCACTACGATATCGTTTGAACATTTCAAACGACTCAGATTTAAGTCTCATCAAGAAGACATAACCGTACCTCGAAAGGTCATTTATAAATATAATGAAATAATCGTACCCACCCCTGGTACTAACATTCATGGGTTCACATACATCAGTATGTACCAGACTCAGAATTTCTTTAGCTCTTCACCTTTTCCAGTAAAAGGTGACTTAGTCATTTTTCCAAGAAGATAGGACTCACAGGTTGGAAGTGAACTATCTTCACTAAAATCGAGGAGACCCTTGCTTTTCAACATATTTATCCTGTTCCTATTAATATGACCTAGCCTACAATGCCATAGGTACGTTTCGTTGATATTATATATCCTAGGGTGTTTGCTAGACATGTACATTACACTAATAGGTTACGATAGTACATAAATGCCATCACGCTTTGTCTAATCAAAACCACAGAGTCATTTTAAATGATTTTACAAACGTCATTCTTTATTGATAGTTCATAACCATACATGGCCAATTGGCCTACAGAAATGACATTCAAAATAAAAGATGGATAAAAATGACACTCATTCAAAATGACAGTACATGACTCAAAAACAAGTTTGAGGACTCTCAATGCCAGGACTGGAACTCGGCTTCCATTTCCCATATTCAAGAATCGCTCACCATACTCGTATCTTCTACTAACTTGAAGTCCCTGCAAAGAATTGTAAATATGAATTGGACTTCCAGTATCCAATTCCTAGTTAGTAGTATCGCAAACAGAGAAACTACAAGGTGTTATCATATAAATACCTTGTCTAGGACCATCCTGCAGCTTTCTCTTCTTGGACCTGTTTGAGTCAAGGGATGCAATATAAAGAGGACAGTTCCTCTTCTAGTGACCTTGCTTCTTGCAGAAGAAGCACTCTGCATGACTCTGATTAGCCTTCACTTTCTTAGCCTGACTGGGCCCAGAAGCACTTAGCACCTTTTTTCCTTTATTTTTCTTCTTCCCTTTCTTAAAGAGACAATGCCCTCCCGAAGATCCTCCCACTAGATTCACCATCCCTTTATTCAATTGGTGGTCTTTCTCATAAATCTATAGCAATCCCAACAGACCATGGTGTTAACTGCAGGCTTATTCATTCTGTAATGATCGAGAAAATCTAGATAGGAAGAAGGGAGGGATTCAGTATCGCATCTTTTCCAAGCTATTCATGCAAGAGACAGACGAGCTTGCCTAGGCACTCAATCATCTCGATTATGTATAATACATGATCAGTGATCGAGATCCCATCATGCATCCACTCATTGTAGATAGCACAGGAGACCGTGTACCTCTCAACGTCGTCTGGTGTTACGAAAGACTCCTTTAACCTTTGAAGGATTTCTTCTGGCTGGGCTTCCTCGAACTTGCGACTGAACTCATCGTTCATCGCAACCAACATTATGCAACGAACAGTGGTCCTGTCAGAGAGCCACTTTTGATAAGTGTCTCTGACTGAACATCGAGCATTGGCAACAAGGATCTCAGGTGCCAGATCCGATATCACATACAGGATCCGTTCATGCTCCAGGATAATCCTAAACCTTCGATACCAGCTATTAAAGTTGGGTCCATTGAGCTTCTCGTTGTCGAGAAGAGACCGAAGTGACAGGTTAGAAGACATCTGAAAGGAAAACTAAAGCTAATTAATGTATATGAATTATTAACCTAAAGACATGGACTTTAGTCTAAAGATCCCTCCCACTATTTTGCTCGGACTGGTAGCCTCTACCTCCAATCCGAGGAATTATTTTAATTTCCTAGTGGGTACCAAAGTCCAATAGACAACACATGAGCTCGACTTTGGCCGGCCCAACCATGCGTGTCTAAAGATAGGTTATTCAACTGATTACTTCAACAAGTAATCTCTAGTAATTAGGTTTTGCCCCAAGTTATACTTTAATCAGCCTTTGGGCCTCCTATTGAAGGACTCGGTTAGGTCCAACCATTAACATGACAAAATTCAATGCTTCTAACTAACGAATAGGCAAGCATTACTTTGGCCGGCCCACCTAACCACCATTAAGAGAGTCGCATTGAACCATCATATTAGGAACAGCAATTCCAATAGCCTGATGAACACCCGATCTTTGGATCTACCGATGAACACCGAACTATTGGACGCATTACCATCTCACTTAATGGGAGGCTAGGACTAGGTTATCCATATAACTTTGTCCTTTTAAGGACCTAATAATTTAGAAGATTTAATTTTAATATTACAGATGAAGAGATGAGAAGACATGGATCAACTTCCCACTGACCAAATCAGTAATCTAGGAGGGTTACTCATAATAAATGATCCATGGGCACCTAAAATCAGTCAAGACTGATTAACCTTGGGTGACAAGGGTTAACACGAGTCAATGAGCTACCCAATCAATCCTGATCGACCACATTGGCCAGGTAAGTGAGATCATGGATTGGGTTCTGCCATTAACCATCTTGCCTTAGACACCAACAGAGTTGGCCAGGTAAGAGGTAGCCTCAAAGAACCATGATCATAATGCCAAACTTACCTCAACACCAATCGGTTCATCAGACTTGATTAGACTAGCCTAAAGACTTGGGCTTTTCATTGAGCCACAAATTAGGTCCATTTAGATTATGGACTAATCATTTTAACTATTAGATAGATCTAGAGAAGAAATCCTAACTCAACATTTGATTAGATTAGTTCTCTAATTAGTCCAATGCATCTAAACTTAGGTCTAACCCAATCAAGGACCTAAAAGAAGCTAACCCATGACCCTTAAGGCTTATTGAAATGACTTAAAATCTTTGAATCATATTTTTAGAGTTCTTAGTCATTCTTAATTCTCAATTAAGTTCAATAGTCTTTATTAAATTAAAATAATTTTAATTTATAAATATAACATAATTTTATAATAATTCAAAATTTGAATTCACTGCTTTCAGCATTTCTGCTGCCAATTGTCGAATCACGAGGGGCAAGTGTTGGCACTAGGTATAGACACTTGGGTCGACTCAAGGCCTGAGATAGGAGGAAAACAAAAAACCAAGTTTTCTGGCAAGTGCTCATGAGTCGACACTTACAAGGCCAAGTGTCGGCTTACGAGCCCAAGTGTCAACACTTCCTGGTCAAGTGTCGACACTTCAGCCTGTCACAGGAGAAAAATAAAACCTAGATCTTAGGGAATTTTCTCATGAGTCGACACTTACAAGGCCAAGTGTCGACTCATAGCCCGAGATAGAGAAAACACAATGATTTCAAATCCAATGTTTCTCCAAACATTCAAAAAAAAACAATCAATAAAAACTCTTATATCTCATCTAAAGTTGTTTTATGATCATTTCATTAGATTAAAACATTTTAATCTACATTTTCTTGCTTCTTATTTTTCTTTTCAAGAGTCAATCACATCTGTACCCCTACACGCCATAGGAGATCCCATTGAATGGAAAGAGAGGGTCTTACAGCCCTACTTCTCTACTATGACCGGACAGCCATGGTGAAGCACTCAATCCACATACTTAAGAAGTGATGTTGTTAGCATGCTAGAATCATTATACTATAAAAAAGAACCTATTGCTCTGATACCATTGAAGGTGAAGTGCATCTACGAAGCATACCAATATGCAAATATGCATTCATGATAGTAGGGCAGAAAATATGCATTTTAAAATAATTTTAAAACATGCACAGTGGAAGGCTCGGTAGATAGATCTAAATGATCTATCGATCTTTTTGCAACAGGATCTAGCATAATATAATAGCATGCATCATAATATCAAAGCAAGATAGAAACACAAATATAAAAGTACCATATGATGTGGGATAGCTCTAAGATTGCTAAACATCCATGAAAAATAGTAAAATAAATTTTTTTATGATTTTTATAATTTTATTTGCAGGCTAGATTTCTAAAATAAAGTAAGAACTAGCTGACAGATTAGCAGTGTAAAGAATCATCGGGTTGTAGGCATACTCATGTAAACCAATGAAATATCCAAGACGCGAGAGTTGAGAAACTCCCGGCTTAGGATAGCTTATCTTCATTAAATAAGAAAATAAGAGTTGGGAAGGTTTCTTACCGGTCAGAGATTGAAATTCAAAAGCAGCAGGGCTCACTCACAACTCTGATCGGAGCCTGGAAGATGAAGCTTATTTCCTTGAATCAGATGGCTGATCTGGACCCGGTCTGAAGGCAAAGAAGGTCTCCTCAGGGGAGGGGAAGCACCTCGGGGATCCTGCAAGCATCATAGGTTAATCAAATAGAAAGTAAAAATTAGAAAAGGAAATAGGGTTTAGAAGGAATTGGAATTAGGGTTAGAAGATGGCTGTTCAAAGCTTGTTGAAGATCTCCTTGCTTGGTGGCCTAGGGCACTCCTTCTTGGATGTGTGAAGGCTTGGATGGTAGTGATTTAGGGTGTGAAAAGAAGCTAGGGTAGCAAGGAATTCGTCCAAGCATAAGAACACAACCTAAAAAAACCAAAACAAAACACCAACACAAGGTAATAACTCAAAATTTCAGCAAGTTGTATTCATAAGAAAGAGATGCTTATAAGAGGGGGAGGGGTAGGGTATTTATAGAGTTTCCATGCCCTCAATAACCATGGTTACATTTGGGTTACAAGTCCTCTTCCAAATTGGAATACAAGTCCTTTCTTAGCTAGGTTAGAATTACAATGTTTAAAAGGATTAGAAAACCCAACTAGGTTAGGAAAAGGCTGGGTCTTCTCCCACTTTTCTTCAACTTGGACCTAGTCAAACCTCTTTGGATGACCCTCCTTGGGTGTGTGGGCTTTAGGGAAGCAAGGGAAAGGTCAGCCATGGGCTTGGAAGGCTTGGCTTTGGGCCCCCTGGGAGCTGGGGTGCATGGTTCCCTGGGCTAGTATATTCCCGGCATCAAAAAGGAATCTTGGTTCTCTTATCTTGGGCTTGCTTCCTGGGCTTGAATTTGGAGGCTTGGAGTGTTGGGATAGCCTGGTAAACATGGGCTCCTGGCATATGAAATATTTCGAAAGCATCTGGAGGGAATCTGGCATCTAAAATGGTACCCGGGAAAAATTAGGGCACAAACAGGACATCTGGATGTCGATTGAGCTCCCCTAAGCTGGTGTAACTACTTCTGGATTCAGAATGAGATTTAGTGGGACTCCAAAATAGCATAGCCTCCTCTCTTGTACAAGAAGTGAACTCATACTAGACTCATACTGGTATACAGGACTCAAAATACTGACTAGGTTGAGGGTTGAGACAAATCAACTAACCTCAACTTATTACACGACTCAATAGTTGATTACAAAATTTGACACATGGCTAGGTAAACCAAATAGGGTCCAGTAATCTATATCTGATCCTGGTGCCCCCACCAATTCTTCCAGGATGGGAGGAACTCGACCCCATCGAGTGTGGGATAACTTGGCTCTCATAGTGCTCGAGTAAGTCTGGGTTGAGGCACTGCAGATTCTCACAAGTGATCCACGAGTCCTCAGATTATGGTACCTTGCGATCGGACCAAATACCTCTGATAGCCTCTATTTTGGGTACATATGGCTTGATATCCAGGATTCTCTCAATCTTTTCCTCACTATTTGGCCAATTGGTTGGTGGACACTCTGGGATGGGTTCTCTCTCAAAGGGAGGGATAGGCTCAAGGTGCTCGCTAGGTATCGCTGCTGGCTCCCTAGACTCTATAAGATCTGAGATGATAAGGTAGAGCTAATACCTAAATCAGGTAGTATCTCACGCACATAGGCATTGGGTCCACAGACATTCATTATCTTGGATGGGCCAGCTTCGCGAGCAGAAAATTCTTTACAACTACAAAATCCCCTACAAAATTCTTTATCTCTCTTTTAGGAATTAGCCAAGTTGTTATTTAGTTCATTAGTTTTGTTCAACTTTTGACTAATTTCCATATGCATATGTTATGCACAGGGTAATGCAGGTGTAGACATGTAATTCTGGTTGTGCATTTATTGGACTCAACTAATACCAAATAGACTCGACTAGACGTCCCTATCAAAGTATGTTTTATTGGACTCTAAGGGACAAAACCTAATAGGCTATAAACTCATTGGGTTTGACCCTAGCATGGCATGCACAAGAGAATTTACTATGTATACTTACTAAATGCGAGAGGGTATGCAAGAAGTAAGATGCAAACCTAATATGCACAATGCATGTATGCAGTATGTTGACTTCTATAAATTGCAATCTAATAATAAGAAAATTAGGAGAAGTTTTAGAAAAAGGTAGAAAATAAGAAGTGGATTCGGGGTTAGTATGATTGGGTGGAAAGTAGGAAAAGGATTCGGGGTTAATCAGATTAACTAATAGATAAGAAAGTATTTTCGGGATGAGTCCTATACTAATGAGATTTATCTTATGGGTTTGAGGCATATCTAAAGGGTCTACATAATGGAAGAAAGGGTTGTTGATTTCAGGAAAGAGATCAAGTGGAGTCAAAGAGGTGACTTCATCCAGAGGGCATTGATCTAAAGAGCTTAAGTCCCTAATAAACTCTTCTGGTTCATAAATCAAAGGACTGGGCTCTCTAATTGGGCTTTCTTCTAGTGGCACCTCAGATAAAGCTTTAATAGTGGGATTGGATTCCTCATGGTCTTCTTCTTTTAAAGGTTCTTCCATTATAGGTTGGGTGTGGTTAAAGTAAGCTAACTCTAGGGTGGCTTCTACCTAGGTTTTTACTAGATCAACTAACATTGGGTCGACTTCTAATTAGGTTTCTACTAGGTCAACTAATTTTGGGTTGACTCCTAACTCTTGGTCACCTATAGGTATCTCTTCTTCTAAATCATCTTGGGGAACCAATGGGATGGTAAGAGGGGGTTTGGCTAATGGAAAATTGACTAGGGTCTAGGGTAATAGGGGTGGGTAAACTAAGGGTTATGGGTTCATAGGTTATGGGTTTAAAGGTTATGGGTTCAAATCTAGGAGTATTAATCCTATAGGGTTCAGGTTGACTGAGGGATAATGGGTTACTACTGGATTCATATCTAGGGACTATGGGTTACTGGGGTTCAGCTCTATGGGTCTTGCCTAGGGTCCCTACTTGGTTGAATCTTTGGTTCAATTCCATCTTGATCCATCATCGCTCCATAAGTATTTGACTGCACCCAAAATCTTTCCGTCGCTGGATTAGAAATCTAGGTAGTCCGACATCAAAGTACAGTTAGTTACTTGCAAGCTACCATGATGACCTCAGGTCTGAGGGACATATATACCGATATCCCTTCACGAGCAACCCTTTGGCAGAAGGGAGCTTCGCAGATTGTCACGTTCAGTGAAATGTCATATGTTTCACTTGCATGTCACACCAATATCTCCACACTCCTTGGTTAAGAGGACAACCAACAAATATGACTTACAACAACTTACACTTGATACATCGTCGTCCTATAATAATGTATCATTTGGTTATGAAACAGTTTAAAAACTACTTGATATATCCTCTCTATATCAAATAATGTAGTTCTAAGGACTCCATCATACAAGAGTTCATTTCAAGAAAATGTAAATATGATAAACAGCCAATAAGAAAAGAATAACTTTTATTCATTCAAAAATAATATACAGTTACAAGATAGCACAACCATCTACAACCTAGACGATTGGATTTGGGACACAATTCCCAACAGGATGGAGATTCAAGCAAGATGATTAATAAGCTAAATTAAATAATAAATCCACACACAAACAAGCTAAATTGATCTGAGAAAAGAATTTTCATGAAAAAGACTAGTTGATGCAAGTTATAACACCCACAATGTAGATCTAGTTCAAACTAAGAATAGGATCTTCATGGCAAGGAAACCATCATTACTAGGGCAAGTTAACCTTCAAATGATCAGATCTAAAGAGCTTAGGAATGGTTCCCCTACCAACAATGATGGCTAAAATTATTTGGTGGAAGGGTTCACTCAACTGATGCTGGACTACTTATGCATGCAAAGTATTTTTTTGTTATTTAGGGGTAAGTTGAGATTATTTATCCCGAAGTTAGAGCCAAAGTTCTAAGTAGAGAATCCTATAAAAAATATAGAAAATCATGCACGTAGAAATAGATCCTAAAGTGAAAGAAATAGGACCGCCAAGGCTAAGAAGCCCTAGTAGGGCTAGCTCTCCTACAATACCTTAACTTGTGAGTCAAGGGGGTGTACCTGGCAGCGATTTGAAGATGAATCCATGAAGGGATCACTATGCTCTTGGATACGCCCTGAAAGATTAAGCCGAAGACCCTATGAATCCGTAGCTTTCTATCCGCTGACCCTATGAGGTCATACACTATAGAGGATTTATCCCTGATCCAGATACCGATTTATGATTAGGAATCATTTTGGTAACGGTTTGATTGAGCACACTTTGGATTGACCCGATTTTGGATCGATCAAAAATTGTTCCGGTCCACTGGGAATTGTTCCTGGGTGACCAGGACTTGACCAAGCCTTTTATAAATTAGAATTTGTTCTAATTATATTGTGAACCAGTTTAGAATTGGTTTGGGATGTTTGAACTAGTTGTGAACCAGTTTTGATCCATCAACACGTTGATTGAACCATTCACACGGTAAAAACTGGCTTGGGCGAATAAGGGATTTAAGGTGTCTTTTTCTCTCCCTTTTCCACTCATTTTGGCTGGAAATAAACCACTGATTAATTGCTCTTCACTGCTACATTGAAAATGAATTTGATTTATTCTCAAACGTGGTGGCCTCTCATATTCCTAGTCGGTCTCCTCAGCTTCCAAGATTGGGAGTGAAAGACTTCTTTGATTCCCTGTTTAATTACTGCTCAATCGATGGAAGAAAGCTTTGTTTTGGAGAAAACAATAACAAAACATAGTGTTCTATTTTTCCTCTCCTCTCACCGTTTCAAGTGGTTTCCAGTGACTAGCATCACGTGAGAAGCCAGATCAGAGGAAGTCCAAGCATGTCTCCCTTCTACAGGGTGTTCTCTTGAGCACCTGTGAGCTGCATCAACCTCCATTGCCGTTGTATTTTGTATTCTCTATTTTTGGTTGCAGAAATTGCTGTTCTGAAATTCTGGGTGAACAGAATTCAGCAATGTTAGAAGAATGATGCAATTACCTCTCCATTGAAGCAAGTTCTATCAAGAAGTTGCCTTGCTCTTGTTGCAGGAGGAGAGACCAAAGTATAGCCATTTTTGGTTTGGGTTTTGTTACTCTTGGAGAAGAGCTAAAAAACATTCCAAATAGTTGCTGGAAGAAGAAGACTAGAATAAAGTTTTCCAGATATTCCAGCTATTCCAACAGTTATCCCTACTTTATTCCAATTAGGAATAAGGTAAAATTTCTGGTTTTAATTTTCATGCATGCCTAGATCTAGGTTTATCAAATTGTTTATAAACATTACATGCCTATTTCATGCCTTCTTTTGCCAATACATTCATCTTGAAAATGTTGGACCCTATATGGAGTAGGTTTTTTTTGCTATTATTTTAAAATTATTTTAAAATATAAACCTACTCCTTGTGCTGTTGCATGCTTAGTGTAGGCTCTCGCAACCTGTTTTGCTTACAGAAGGCTGAAGGACGAGAGGGAAGAAGAGGGTTGGATGTGGGCGGCGAAGTGGTGGAGGCGTCCAAGTTTGAAGCAGTGCTGGTCGGCTAAGGTTTCGTTGAGAACTAGGAGGCAGGGTGCAAAAGGCTTAGGGTAAAGATGGGTCTCACACCCACTCCCTTAGGAGGACAAAATACATAGCAATGTTGGACAAAGTACACAGCAATGTTGAAGAACCTTAAGAAAATTTTATTAATTCCTTCCCCAAATACATGAGAGGTGGCCTCTTCTACAGGCCTACAAGACTTGGGCCCTAAGGGAATATAAGTAACTTTCTTTGTGTCCTTCTCTCTCACAAACCCTACCTAGAATACATGGAAACTCTTCTCTCAATTAGGCTCACAATCTCTCTTACTCTCCTTGTTATGGTCGGCTAAGCGAGTGACCCTAAGGTGGCCGACCACATGGTGGTGACCATAAGAATGGGGTGCCAAATTAGGGTTAGGGCTTCATGCTTCTGGGTTTTCTTCGGTTGTCCTTCTTCCTGATAAGTGTTGTAGACATTTGATTCTCCAGGGTCTTCAAGGGTGGCTCCATGACTGCTTTCATGCTTTCCAAGTGGCATAATTGTGTGGGCAGTGGTTGGAATGTCATGCTGGCTGGATCCATAAGTGACTTGAGTCTTCTTCTTACAACATTAGACTAGACTCAATACAAGACTTACAGGACTCATAAGAATCAAAGTGACAATACTTATAATGAGCATCCCAAAACTTGACTCAATACCTTAATGGTATGAATGACTCTAAATACAGGACTCAAATGTTGAAAAGCCCAAAACAAGGACTCAAGGTCCAAAGTAGGGAATCAAGTGGGCTAAGCCCTTATTACTGAACTCAAACACTGAAAACACTACTCAGATATCCATAGAGGGTTGAGAAGCCTCTACCTTAGTCTGGTACCTCTGGTGTCCGCACCATCAACCCTCTAAGAAAGAGGCTTGGATCATAAGATCTACACTTCCTAACCTTGTAGACTCACCTTGTAGTTAGTTCATAGCTGGTGGGGGCACCAGGATTAGACACAGATTACTGGGCCCTATTTTGTTTACTTAGTCATGTGTCAAAGTTTTGTAATCAACTAGAATTGAGTCCTGTAATGAGTTGAGGTTAGTTGATTTGTCTCAACCCTCAACCCAGTCCAGTACATTGAGTCATGTATACCAGTATGAGTCTAGTATGAGTTACTTCTTGTACAAGAGAGGAGGCTACACTTTTTTGGAGTTCCACCAAACCTCATTCTAAAGCCAGAAGTAGTTACACCAGCTTAGGGGAGCTCAATCGACACCTAGGTGACCTGATTATGCCCTGATTTTTCCCGGGTGCCATTTCAGATGCCAGATTCCTTCTAGATGCTTCCGAAATATTTCATATGCTAGGATCCCATGTTTACTAGGCTATCACAGCACTTTAGGCCTCCAAATTCAAGCCCAGGAAGCAAGCCCAGGCAAGGAGAACCAAGATTCCCTTTTGATGCTAGGAATATGCCAACCCAGGGAACCAGGCACCCCAGCTTCCAGAGGGCACAAGCCCAAGCTCTCCATGCCCATGGCCGACCTACCCCTTGCTACCCTGAAGCCCACACACCCAAAGGAGGGGCATCCAAAGAGGTTTGACCAAGTTCAAGTTGAAGAGAAGTCAGAGAAGACCAAGTCTTTTCTAACCTAGTTGGGATTCCTAATCGCTTTAAAGCTTGTAATACTAACCTAGCTAGGAAAGGACTTGTATTCCAATTTGGTAGTGGACTTGTAACCCAAGTGTAACCATGGTTAGTGAGGGCATGGGAACTCTATAAATACCCCACCCCTCCCCCTCTTGTAATCATATCTTTCTTATGAATACAACTTGCTGAAATTTTGTGATATTGCCTTATGTTTGGTATTCTAGTGTTGGTTCTCTTGTTCTTGTGTGCTTTCCTTGTGTTCCTGGATTGAAACCCTGCTTCCCTAGCATACTTTTGCATCCCTGGAGATCAGCCACACCCAAGAATTGGAAGCCCTATCTACCATCCAAGCCTAGGAGCTTCTTCTTCTCCAGCTGCCATCTTCTAACCCTAATATCGAATACTTTCAATTCATAGTTCCTTTTCTTAATTTTTAATTACTGTTTTGATTAACCCTGATACTTGCAGGATCCCCGAGGTGCTTCCCCTCCCTTGAGGATGCCTTCTTTGCTATCCAGACCGCCCAGATCAGCCTTCAGATTCAAGGGAAACAAGGCTTCTTTTTCCAGGCTCCGATCAGAGTTGTGAGTGATCCCTTTTGTTACTGAATTTTAATCTCTGACTAGTAAGAAACCTTCTCTTCTCTTATTGTTTGATTTAATGAAGATAAACTATCCTAAACTAGGAGTTTCTCAACTCTCGGGTGCTAGCTATTTCATTAGTTTGCATGAGTTTGCCAACGATCTGATGATTCTTTGCATTGCTAGTCTTTCCGCTAATTTTTATATTATTTTAGGAATCTAGCCTGCAAATAAAATTATAAAATTCATAAAAAAAAAATTTATTATTTTTCATGCATGTTTAGCTGTCTTAGAGTCATCCTACATTAGTTTGGTAATAGAGCAGGTGTAGGATAGTTTTTTATTTGCTTTGCACCCATAAATCATAATTCTGCATTCTGTCCACTGCATTAGGTGTCTAGTTTCCATCTAATTTCGGCATCATAAACATTTTATTTTTTTGTGGATTTTGCACTGCATGTCCTCTGTTCAGTCCTACTAATTATCAGAATTTTTAATTAATTTTACTAAAACCCTAAATCTCTAAAATTTGGCATAATAAAAATCCTAACAGAATCATAATAATTTTTGTAACAGTCCAGAAAACCCTAGGTTTTTATCATCATATGATTTTTGTTCTACATGAAATTTGGTAGGCATCATCATTACCGTCCATCCTCTATTTTAGATTTGTTTTGATTTTTTCTGCTTCAAGATATGTGTCAAACTCTTTAACTACTAAAACCCTAATTCACTGATTTCTGCTACATTCTATACCTTGACTCAACCTAACCTAATCAACTACCAAACCCCCAATCCCAAGCCAAACTTTGTTTAATAACCCCAGTTAACTTAAACCTAATTTGACACATCATAAATCATTAAAAAAATATTTTATTTTTTGAATGTTTTGGATTGCATCAGGGCCATCGATTGCCATCATTCTTGACCTAATCTTAAGGGCAATTCTCTATCTCAAATCAAGACAGGATTTTATCACCTGTCATGGGCCCAAAACTACCATCATCATACTAACCCAAGCCTAATTAAAATCAATTAGACCTAATTTGCCCTAGTGGGCTAGGAGATATCAATAGGTCGGGTCCAAATTGTGTGGGCCAACTAGTGCATTTAATCCTTTAGCTATTACTGAAAGCTGGTGTCTAAGGCTGGGGGTCCAAAGTCAAACGACCTAAGTGGTGTTGTGGTTTATAATCGGGTCCCTGTGAAAGCAGGGGGGCCTCCTATACTCTTACCCCCTACCTGGCCAGTGGAAGGACTAGCTATTAGGTTTGGTGTAAGTTGAGCTGACCCACCCAGTTTCTGGCTCTAGGTCTAGGAAACCCTAAATTACACAAGCCTTTTCCTTCTCTTTGCAGGCTTGGTTGCATCATTTCATTTTGATTATTTGATTTGTGTATGACCACCAAACTAGGAACCCAATATCAAAGGTCTAAACCCCAACCCAACCCAATCATGGATCCTAATTTTGAGGCTTTCATAAAAGCCATGAATGACTAGATGGTTGCCCAATTAACTACCCAAATGAACCAAGCCAATATCCAAACGCAAAATCAACTTACCCAAATGAACCAAGCTAATGCCCAAACCCAAGCCCAGCTTGCCCAAATAGACCGTAGGTTTGACCAATCCGATACTAAGCTTGATCAAATGAACTAAAGATTCAACCAAGTAGGAACCCTAGGCAAGACCCGTAGAGCTGAACCCTAGGAACCCATAGTCCCTAGATATGAACCCAGTAGTAGCCCAATATCCCTCAATCGACCTGAATCCTATAGGATTGATAACCCTAGATTTAAACCCATAACCTTTGAACCCATAACCTTTAAATCCATAACCTTTGAACCCATAACCCTTAGTTTACCCACCCCTATTATCCCAGACCTTAGTCAATTTTCCAATAGCCAAACCCCTTTTACCATCCCATTGGTTCACCAAGATGACTTAGAAAAAGAAATATATGAGGCCGACCCAAGTCTGGTTGAGGAGTATGAAGATAATGAGTCTATTGAAGATCTAGAAGAGTATCATATAGAAGACCCAGGATTAGTTGATTATGACCAAACCCAAATAGAAACCAATCTAATGTTAGTTGATCCAGTAGAAACCCAGGTTGAAGCCACCCTAGAGTTAGCTGACTTTAACCACACCCAACCTATAGTGGAAGAACCCTTAAAGGAAGAAGACCATGAGGAATCCAATCCCACTATTAGAGCTTTACCTGATGAGCCACTAGAAGAAAGCCCAATTAGAGAGCCCAGTCCTTCGATTTATGAGCCAGAAGAGTTTATTAAGACTTGACCTCTTTGAATCAGTACCCTCAGGATGAAGTCACCTCTTTGACTCCACTTGATCTCTTTCTTGAAATCAACAACCCTTTCTTCCATTATGTAGACCCTTTAGATAGACATCAAACCCATAAGGTAAACCTCATTAGTCTAGGATTAATTCCCGACACCCCTTCTTACATTTCAATCTATCCAATTAATCCCGAACCCTTTTCTTACTTTCTACCCAATCGGGCTAATCCTAAATCCACCTCATATTTTCTACCTTTTCTTGAATTTTCTTATATTTCTTTAACCATTCATTTGCATTTTATAGGGGTAATCATACTACATTCATTCATTGCACAGGTTAAATTGCATCATATTTTTGGCATACCCTATGGCACCTAGTAGGCATACATGGTAAGTTCTCATGTGCATGCCATGCTAGGGTCAAATATAGAAAGTCTATAGTCTGTTAGGTTTTGTCCGGTAGAGTTCAATAAAACTTTTTTTGATAGGAAGGTTTAGTCGAGTCTTTTAGGTATTAGTTTTGAGTCCAATAAATTCAAAACCTTGAATCATCTATACCTGCACTTACCTCTGCATAGCATATGTATATGAAAATTAGTCAAAAGCTGAACATAACTAATGAGCTAAATAACAACTTGGCTAATTCCCAAAAGAGAGATAAAGTATTTTGCAGGGGATTTTATGATTGCAAAGAAATTTTCTGCTCGCGAAGCTGGCCCATCCAAAATAATGAAGAGTAATGGACCCAATGCCTATGTGCATGAGATACGACCTAATTTAGGTATTAGCTCCACCTTCATCATCTCGGATCTTATAAGTCTAGGGAGGTAGTAATGATACCTAGCGAGCACCTTGAGCCTATCCCTCCCTTTGAGAGAGAACCCACCCTAGAGTGTCCACCAACCAATTGGCCAAATAGTGAGGAAAAGATTAAGAAAATATTGGATGATCAAGCCATTCATACCTGGAATAGAGGCTATCAGAGGTATTTGGTCCAGTGGCAAGGTCGGCCAAAATCTGAAGACTCGTGGATCACCCGTGAGGATTTGTAGCATCTCAACCCAGACCTACTTGAGCACTATGAGAGCCAAGTTATCCCACACTTGACGGGGTCAAGTTCCTCCCACCTCGGGAGAATTGGTGGGGGCACCAGGATTAGACACAGATTACTGGGCCCTATTTGGTTTACTTAGTCATGTGTCAAAGTTTTGTAATCAACTAGGATTGAGTCCTGTAATAAGTTAAGGTTAGTTGATTTATCTCAACCCTCAATCTAGTCTAGTACATTAAGTCCTGTATACCAGTGTAAGTCTAGTATCAATTTACTTCTTATATAAAAGAGGAGGCTATGCTATTTTGGAGTTCCACCAAACCTCATTCTAAAGCCAGAAGTAGTTACACCTGCTTAGGAGAGCTCAATCGACACCTAGGTGCCCTGATTGTGCCCTGATTTTTTCCTGTTGCCATTTCAGATGCCAGATTCCCTCTAGATGCTTTCAAAATGTTTCATATGCCAGGAGCCCATGTTTACCAGGCTATCCCAGCACTCCAGGCCTCCAAATTTAAGCTCAGGAAGCAAGCCCAAGTAAGGAGAACCAAGATTCCCTTTTGATGTCGGGAATATGCTAGCCAAGGGAACCAGGTGCCCCAGCTTCCAGGGGGCCCAATCCCAAGCTCTCCAAGCCCATGGCCGACCTTTCCCTTGCTGCCCTAAATCCCACACACCCAAAGGAGGGGCGTCCAAAGAGGTTTGACCAAGTCCAAGTTGAAGAGAAGTGGGAGAAGACCAAGTCTTTTCTAACCTAGTTAGGATTCCTAATCCCTTTAAACCTTGTAATACTAACCTAACTAGGAAAGGACTTGTATTACAATTTGGGAGAGGACTTATAACCCAAGTGTACCCATGGTTAGTGAGGGCATGGGAACTCTATAAATACCCCACCCTTCCCCCCTTGTAATCCATCTCTTTCTTATGAATACAACATGCTGAAATTTTGTGATATTGCCTTGTGTTTGGTATTCTAGTGTTGGTTCTCTTATTCTTGTGTGCTCTCCTTGTGTTCCTAGACTGAAACCCTACTACCCTAGCATCCTTTAGCATCCCTGGAGATCAGCCACACCCAAGAATTGGAAGCCCTAGCTACCGTCCAAGCCCAGGAGCTTCTTCTTCCCCAGCTACCATCTTCTAATCCTAATCTCGAATCCTTTCAATTCATAGTTCTTTTTCTTAATTTTTAATTACTGTTTTGATTAACCATGACACTTGCAGGATCCCCGAGGTGCTTTCCCTCCACTGAGGAGGCCTTCTTTGCTGCCCAGACTGCCTAGATCAGCCTTCAGATTCAAGGGAAATGAGGCTTCTTCTTCCAGGTTCCGATCAGAGTTGTGAGTGATCCCTTCTATTGCTGAATTTTAATCTATGACTGGTAAGAAACCTTCCATTCTCTGATGCAGAACAAATAAAGGGATGCGATGCAGAAGTAAATTAAGATTAACTAATTTTTTTGTTGTTTTTATATGTTTGTAGAAGTTGGCTTCAAATCAAAGAAAAGTTAACCTAACATTGAAAGATACTAATATGATAATTGAAAGCACAATTTTAAGGAAACTAAATTATCAGAGTAGTTCAGAAGCAACGGATCGCTGGGGGTTGAGAAACTCCCAGACCTAGGGTTTCGCTCCGAACTTTCAACAGAACAGAAATAAAGAGAAGAGATGGTTTACCTAACCAGACAATGATCTTCACAGATTTTGGTGGAAGAACTCTCCCGAGCAGATTGTTGGATCCTCGGATTCAGATATCTTCGCAATGGATCCTCCAATACTGGTCCTTTGGCGGGTTGGCTTCTCCTGAACTCAAGATCTGGAAGAGAAGAAAAACAATTGATGGAATCAGAGAGTCAAGGGAAAAATTTACCAGGTTGATGAACTTGAAGATTGAAATTGCTGAAAACTGAATTCTCCTGGAAGCTGATGTGATTTTCCTTAGAACTTGCTCTGGATCTGAAGTAGCCGGACTGGATCTGGATGAAGGTGGACGGCCTAGACTTGTAGAGAGAGAGGCCGTGGGATATGGAAGGAGCTAGGGTTCGATGGATTGAAAATAATGAAGGGCGGCTAGGGTTTTGGATTTTTAAGTGGCTAACCTAGGGTTTTGGATAAAGATGGAGATCTCTCACCTCCTCAAGGCTCCAATGGAACCCGGATTACCCCCTCACGGAGCTCAACACTTAGAATAGTGCGGAAGAAGAGAAACCTAGGTTGCTCAACACAAGAGAATAGCAAAAATATTTTTTCTTCATTGATTGATTGTTTTCAACTTACAAGAGGGATGTAATTTATAATGCTTTACAAGGGAGAAGGGTTTCATATTTTCCCATGTGGGACTAAAGGAGGGGATCTCCAAATTAAGGCAAATCCCTTACATATGGTTGGCCAAAATACCAAAAATTAGGATTTGGGTTATAAATGGCAGGTAGATGGCGCCACCTTGCTTGGAATTTTTCAAGAAAATTTTCTTCCTTTCCTGGATGAACTCTTTTGGACTCCTCCTTTTCTTCCTCCCTAAGTCAAGGCTCTTCCATCTTTGTTTTAGGTGTTTTAGGCAGGTAATGGACGCCCCTTGATATTCTCTTCCAAGAAAAACTTCTTCCCTTCTTTGCTTGGAATCACTTGGGAAAGTCTTGGCCGCCCCCTTGATTTGTGCTCTTCTCTTTATCTGGTGCCTGAAAGAAGGAAGTTGCCATCTGTGGAGTGGGGACCAAAGGCTGCTGGATGTGGATATGGCGCCCCCTGGACTGGGAGTGTGGCTGGGAGTGTGGTGTCCACTTGCCTGGTCTTGGGAGAAAATGTAACATCCCTAGTTGAAACCCTAGTCCACTACTGAGTCAACATGACTCAACAAAATAAAATGCAGGTAATGTAGACTCAAGCTAAATTGAGTTGATCTAGTCAACTCTTATTACAAACCAAAAATCCTAATTCTTCGGGCAAGGTTAATCAGAGATCCAGATGGAGCTCTGAAGTCTTCTTCTGAGTCTGGTGCCCGCACCAATTCTCCTAGGGTGGGAGGAACTCGACCCTGTCGAGTAAGGCTCAAGTTGGCTCTGGTATCTCTCCAAGAGGTCTGGGTCCAATTCTTGTAATTCTTCTCGGGAGATCCAAGAGTCATCAGAATCTGGCCTTCCTTGCCAGCGGACCAGGTACCTTTGGTATGCTCGATTACGAGTAGAGATAACCTGATCATCCAGGATCTTTTCAATCTGCTCTTTCCTCACAGGCCAGTTTGTTGGTGGACACACAGGGTCGGGATCACTCTCAATGATAGGGTTAGGCTCAAAAGGCTCACTAGGAATCACAGCTGGCTCCCTGTACTCTACTAAGTCTGTAATGTTGAAAGTAGAGCTAATGCCTAGTTCTGGAGGCAACTCGAGCACATAGGCATTGGATCCTACTCTCTTTACCACTCTAAATGGTCCAGCTCCCCTAGCATGTAACTTTCTAACGGTTCCAGGAGGAAACCGTTCAGGCCTTAACCTAATCATCACATAGTCTCCCTCAACAAAAGATTTGACTCGCCTTTGAGTATCAGCCAACTTCTTATAAGTTTCATTACTTAAATTTATTTTGGCATGAATTTCTTTATGCAAGTCTTTTACATGCTGTGCAAAATTCTCAGCAGACTCGGAGACTCGAGTGTGGACAGGTAAAGGGACTAGGTCAAGAGGTGTGTGAGGTTTGTACCCATGTACAATTTCAAATGGACTCTTACCCGTAGACCTATTGACCGAGTCATTGTACGCAAATTCTGCCCTTGGTAGGTATAAATCCCAATTTTTGGTGTTTTCACCAACAAGACATCTCAGCAGATTTCCTAGGCTACGGTTCACTACTTCAGTTTGGCCATCAGTTTGGGGATGATAGGCAGTTGAAAACTTAAGTTTTGTCCCTAACTTATGCCAAAGGGTCTTCCAAAAGTAACTGGTGAACCGGACATCCCTATCTGAAATGATTGTCTTAGGTAGGCCATAGAGTCTAACTATCTCATTGAAGAAAAGTGTGGCTACCTTAGACGTATCAAAGATTTGGGAACAAGGCAAGAAGTGGGCCATTTTAGAGAATCGGTCGACTACGACACAGATAGAATCATGTCTCCTCTGGGTCTTAGGTAAACCTAACACAAAATCCATACTCACATCTTGCCAAGGATGATCTGGGACAGGGAGTGGGGTATAAAGGCCAGTGTTTTGTTTTCGCTGTTTGGCAACAGCGCAGGTTCGACATCTAGCTACAATATTAGCTACATCCCTTTTCAAGCTAGGCCAGAAAAAGTGATCTTCAATAGCTAGAATGGTCTCGTCTTTTCCAAAATGGCCGGCTAAACCTCTAGCATGGATTTCCCAAATCAAAAATTCCCTAAGAGAAGTTTTAGGGATGCAAAGCCTATTTTTGAAGAACAAAAAACCATCTACAAGGGTATAATCCTGGTGATTACTAGATGGTCCTTGAACTAGATCCTGATACACAGTTGTGAAATCCGGACAAGACTCATATTCCTCTTTGATTTGCTCAAACCCTATGACCTCAGTTCTAACAGAAGTTAATAACAGAGATCGGCGACTAAGGGCATCAGCTACCTTATTTTCAACTCCAGCCTTATGTTTCAGGACAAAAGTATAGGACTGGATATATTCTACCCACTTAGCATGCCTAGGGTTAAGCTTCTTTTGGGAGTTCAGAAATCTAAGAGCCTCATGGTCCGAAAATAGTACAAATTCCTGCGGTAGCAAATAATGTCTCCAGTAACGCAAAGCTTGCACCACCGCATAAAATTCCTTATCATAGGTAGAATACCTAAGCTTAGCATCATTAAGTTTTTCACTAAAGAATGCTATGGGATGATTCTCTTGGCTTAGGACTCCACCTATTCCTACACCTGAAGCATCACAGGCAACCTCAAATACTTTAGAAAAATCGGGTAATCTCAGAATGGGTGCCTAGGTCATTTTATCCTTAAGATCTAGGAAGGCTTTTTGGGCTAACTTAGTCCAATGAAATTCTCCCTTCCTAATACAATCAGTGATAGGAGCAGCTAAAGTACTAAACCCCTTGATGAATCGCCTATAGAAGGTAGCCAAGTCGTGGAAACTTCTAACTTCATGCACATTGGTTGGCTCTGGCCAGTCTACTATGGACCTAATCTTCTCAGGATCGGCCGCCACGCCGTCAGGGGTTACTACAAAACCAAGAAAGATAACTCTACTAGTCATGAATTCACACTTCTTAAGATTACCATAGAGTCTATCATTCCTCAAAACTTGGCAGACTGCTCTAAGGTGGCCTAGGTGATCTGCTGGGGTCTTACTATAGATCAGGATGTCATCAAAATAGACCACCACAAATTTTCCTATGAAAGCTCTAAGTACCTTGGGTCATAATTCTCATGAAAGTACTAGGGGCATTGGACAACCCAAAAGGCATAACAACCCATTCATAAAGACCATCCTTAGTTTTGAAAGCAGTTTTCCATTCATCCCCGGGTCTAATCCTAACCTGATGATAGCCGCTTTTGAGATCAATCTTAGAAAAAACCATTGCACCAGCCATCATATCAAGCATGTCATCTAGTCTAGGGATGGGAAACCTATATTTGATTGTAATTTTATTGATGGCACGACTGTCAACACACATCCTCCACGTGCCATCTTTCTTTGGGGTCAGTAAGGCTGGGACTGCACAAGGGCTAAGACTTTCTCTAATAAACCCCTTCCTCAATAATTCTCCAACCTGCTTTTGCAGTTCTTCATGCTCAGATGGATTCATCCTATAATGGGGCAAGTTGGGCAAAGTCGCTCCCGGGATTAGATCTATGGCATGCTGGATATCCCTAAGAGGTGGAAGGTGGTCTGGCAAATCCTCGGGAAAGACATCCTCAACTTCTTTTAACACAGGTTTAACTTCTTGAGGAGGCTCTGAGGGTTCCGAAGTTCTAAGTTCCTTAGCAGTCAACATCCAGATGGGTGAACCACTATGAATTTCTTGTTCTAGATCCTTAGCACTGATTAGGTTCACTCCAGTTTTCATCTCTTTAACCTTACCGGCTCCTTTAGTTACCTTGTCCTTAGGGGGAACTGAATGGATCGTAATCTTCTTCCCATTGAAACTAAAGACACAGGTATTGGATTTTCTAAGAGGGTGGCATCATGATCATACAACCAAGGTCTTCCGAGAATTATACTGCTCACCCCCATGGGTAAGACATCGCACCAAATCTTTTCGTGATAAGATTGCATTTGGATTTGGACTTGACATCTAGACTGGATGGGTATGGAGGTAGAATCTACCCAAGAAACCTTATAGGGGTTGGGATGGGGAACTGGGATTAAGCCTAACATCTTAACAGTGCTAGTAGAGATGGCATTTACACAGCTCCCACTATCTATGATGATCTTACATACCTTATCCCCTAATTTAAGAAAAGTCTGTAGGATGTTAGTCCTACGCCAATCCTCTTGAACTAGATTCTGGGATAGGATGCATCTTACAACTCCTAATTGGTCAGATTCATTGGGTTCCTCCTCTCCTTCATACTCCTCAACCAAATTCATTCCGGCCTCATAAACTTCTTCTTCAAATTCCTCACTGGGCTCGGAATTATCATTCTCTCCCTCTTCTATGTAAAGGGATCTCCGTGGGCACTAGCTAGCAACATGACCTACCTTATGACACTTGAAACAGGCTATGGCAGTACACTGACTGGAAATGTGACCTGGTTTCTGACACTTAAAACAGGTGATATTTGAACTAGGGGTTCTCTGGGTGTCAGGTGCCTTACCTTTGTCCATGGGCCTAGGGGTAGAAGTACCCTGAAAAGGTTTACTAGGGATAACTTGGCTAGGTCCATTCCTTGGGATTGGGGCACTAACCCTAGAAGGTATAGGTCCTCTCTGAAATTTTTCAGTGTTCAGTGCAATCTGGTAGGCTTGGTCTAGATCAGTAACCTCTCTCAGAAATAGTTCTCTCTTGATATCTTCCCTCAGTCCAGCCCTAAATCTAGACAAAGTGACTTCGTGGGCTTCACTCACATCACATCTCATTAGGTATTCATCAAAAGTAGCTATGTAGTCTGAGACAGATCGGTTTCCTTGTTTCAGGTTTTGCCATTGGTCTAACAGGTTTTGCTGGTATGAAATGGGTAGGTATTTATCTCTCAGTTTTTCTTTCATACCCTGCCAAGTGGTTATGGGCTCAACATTCCGTCTCCTAGTGGTTAGCTCAATGTTCCCCCAGTATAACCTAGCTTGATGCACTAATTTCATCTTGGCAAACTTGTATTTCCTCTACTCATACATAGCATACCACTCAAAGTATTGGTCCATCTCACCCTCCCAATCAGAATACACCTTAGGGTTCAGACTACCATCAAAAGTGGGTGCATCTAATTTGATGTTCCTGATGAACCTATCATCTCTATCTTCAGGCTCTGGGTCAGGCCTCCTATGATTAGGTTCAGGATCTCTATATAAAGGCCTTCTAGGCTCCTGATGTGGGTGAGGTTGAGGCACATTAAAATCGGGGTCAGGAGTCCAATTCCGATGTCTAGGTTCTTCAAGTACTTGGACTCGGTCCCTAAGTTGGGTAAGATCCTCATGAATTTGTGCGCTAAACTGGGCCACAGTGTTTGTCATATCCTGATTCATTTTAGCCATACTTTCAGTAAGAGTTCTGATCATGGCCTCTAAATCAGGTTGGGTTTGACCAGGTTGATATGGCACTCCGTTTCTGGTAGACATGATGATTCAAGCAAGCACACAAAATGAGACTAGACTAAATCGACTACTGGATCACTAGACCTAGAGTCCAAACTAGATGCCCAATCAGAGTGGCAAGCTAGCCTGTAGTAACTCAGGACTCAGCCAGGCAGGTGTAAGGGGAGTGTTAGGTCCCTGATTGCCAATCCTAGACACCAATCAGTGATTGGCCAGGTAGGCGGACCAGCACACAAGCCCTTCGGGAATGGATCCCTGAACCACCGTTCTAGACACTGAGTACTAAGCACACACAGAATAACTCGGCAAACTGACTCAACACTAGCCTAGACCTGACCAATTGGTGTCCCTAGCCCACTAGGGCAAATTAGGTCTAACTGATTTTAAATTAGGTCTAGGTTCGAATGATTGGATGGTGGTTTTGGGCTAAGGAGAGGTAATCAACTCCTCCCCTTATCTTAGATGCTCAATTGCCCTTAAATAAATTATGAGATGATCACTCCAAAAAGAATTGAATTGCGGAACACAAAAAACAGAGTTGTTGTATTTTAATGCTCAGAATTTTTACCGAAACCAATAAATCACAGAAAAATAGGTTCATTTATACTGGTTTCAACGAAGCAAAAATCATGCAATTCGGAGTTTTATGCAGGGAGAAATAATTCAGAAAACAGGGCAATTACAGGGTGCAACTAGATTGTCTTCCCCGTTTATAATCCCTGCTACGAAGTTATAACCCAATGGATCCCCTACACGCCCTAGGAACACCCCGTGGAATGGGAGGAGGAGGCTTGCGCCTCGCTTAGTTCCTAGGACCGGACATCCTGGGGAGTCTACTTCGAGCAGACAAAATAAAAAGAGAAAATAATCAAAACAAGCAAGCAAGCAAATCAGAAACCCTAGACTGGGCTCTGATACCAAAAATGATGCAGAACAAATAAAGGGATGCGATGCGGAAGTAAATTAAGATTAACTAATTTTTTTGTTGTTTTTATATGTTTGTAGAAGTTGGCTTCAAATCAAAGAAAAGTTAACCTAACATTGAAAGATACTAATATGATAATTGAAAGCACAATTTTAAGGAAACTAAATTATCAGAGTAGTTCAGAAGCAACGGATCGCTGGGGGTTGAGAAACTCCCAGACCTAGGGTTTCGCTCCGAACTTTCAACAGAACAGAAATAAAGAGAAGAGATGGTTTACCTAACCAGACAATGATCTTCACAGATTTTGGTGGAAGAACTCTCCCGAGCAGATTGTTGGATCCTCGGATTCAGATATCTTCGCAATGGATCCTCCAATACTGGTCCTTTGGCGGGTTGGCTTCTCCTGAACTCAAGATCTGGAAGAGAAGAAAAACAATTGATGGAATCAGAGAGTCAAGGGAAAAATTTACCAGGTTGATGAACTTGAAGATTGAAATTGCTGAAAACTGAATTCTCCTGGAAGCTGATGTGATTTTCCTTGGAACTTGCTCTGGATCTGAAGTAACTAGACTGGATCTGGATGAAGGTGGACGGCCTGGACTTGTAGAGAGAGAGAGGCCGTGGGAGATGGAAGGAGCTAGGGTTCGATGGATTGAAAATAATGAAGGGCGGCTAGGGTTTTGGATTTTTAAGTGGCTAACCTAGGGTTTTGGATAAAGATGGAGATCTCTCACCTCCTCAAGGCTCCAATGGAACCCGGATTACCCCCTCACGGAGCTCAACACTTAGAATAGTGCGGAAGAAGAGAAACCTAGGTTACTCAACACAAGAGAATAGCAAAAATAATTTTTCTTCATTGATTGATTGTTTTCAACTTACAAGAGGGATGTAATTTATAATGCTTTACAAGGGAGAAGGGTTTCATATTTTCCATGTGGGACTAAAGGAGGGGATCTCCAAATTAAGGCAAATCCCTTACATATGGTTGGCCAAAATACCAAAAATTAGGATTTGGGTTATAAATGGCAGGTAGATGGCGCCACCTTGCTTGGAATTTTTCAAGAAAATTTCTTCCTTTCCTGGATGAACTCTTTTGGACTCCTCCTTTTCTTCCTCCCTAAGTTAAGGCTCTTCCATCTTTGTTTTAGGTGTTTTAGGCAGGTAATGGGCGCCCCTTGATATTCTCTTCCAAGAAAAACTTCTTCCCTTCTTTGCTTGGAATCACTTGGGAAAGTCTTGGCCGCCCCCTTGATTTGTGCTCTTCTCTTTATCTGGTGCATGAAAGAAGGAAGTTGCCATCTGTGGAGTGGGGACCAAAGGCTGCTGGATGTGGATATGGCATCCCCTGGACTGGGAGTGTGGCTGGGAGTGTGGTGTCCACTTGCCTGGTCTTGGGAGAAAATGTAATATCCTTGGTTGAAACCCTAGTCCACTACTGAGTCAACATGACTCAACAAAATAAAATGCAGGTAATGTAGACTCAAGCTAAATTGAGTTGATCTAGTCAACTCTTATTACAAACCAAAAACCCTAATTCTTCGGGCAAGGTTAATCAGAGATCCAGATGGAGCTCTGAAGTCTTCTTCTGAGTCTGGTGCCCGCACCATTCTCTTATTATTTGATTTGATGAAGATAAACTATCCTAAACTAAGAGTTTCTCAACTCTTGGATCCTAGCTATTTCATTAGTTTGCATGAGTTTGCCTACAATCTGATGATTCTTTGCACTGCTAGTCTTTCTGCTAGTTTTTACTTTATTTTGAGAATCTAGCAATAAAATTATAAAAGTTATAAAAAAATTATTTACTATTTTTCATGCATGTTTAGCAGTCTTAGAGTCATCCCGCATCAATGGCTTAGAAACCTTCATCTTCAACCCAAGATCCCTGAGAGAACCTACAAAGAACCCATCGTGAGGCATGAAAATGAAATAAAAAGGAGGAAATGAAGAAAGGAAAGAAAGGAAGAGAAGAAGAAAGCTTGGCATGGAGCTTGATGGGCTTGAGCTTGGAACTGGATTAAGGGCATCCCACCCTCTTCAAAATGAAATCAAGGGCATCCCTCCTTCTTCTCACACAAGAGCATCCCACCCTTCTCAAAATGAGTCTTCACACCTCAAGCAAAAGAAGGCATCTCGCCCTCTCCATACAAGAGAACTCAAGAGAACTTTTAGGAAGAAGAAAGTCCTTTCATTACTCAACATAAGATGCTTTACAAGAGGAGCTTGGGGCCCTATTTATAGGCCAAGCAAACCATAATTTTGGCTAAACTAATCCCCAACTAATCTCTTGTTTAGTTATACTAATTGATAGATTAGTTAAATCCAACTAAAAGTGGCTCCAACAATATTTTCTTCTAGAATTTGTTACAACTAATCTCATGTGGTACCTAAGTGTCATCCATGTGGCTTTCTTGCTGATATAGTGGTCTTGGTGGCTGATGAAGTGGAGGACCAATCGGCATCCTACATATCAAGTTAGTTGGAGATTTGTTGGGGAAAAGTTGTAGGTAGTTTATTCCTTCCATGTGATCTCCAAAATAGTCTTAAGGGCGTGGCCTCCATGTAGTGCCCAAGGAGGGATTGTGTTGGCTTCATGAAGGATTCCAAATGGCCTTCAAAGAGTGCTTCCAAGTGGCTTCAGAGGAGGGCTTACAAGTTGCATAAGAAAATATTTTCCTTGACCAATGGGTCAGCTCAACAATAGGTCAAGCCGACTCAAAGAGCTTAAGTCGACTCATGAGGTTGATGCCTTTTGTTCTTGAGTCAGCTTATGAAAAAATAGGCTTCCTTCATTGACACATTGGGCTTAATCCCTTTAGATGTCCTTTTTGATTAATCCTTTTGGGCTTCAATGTTGAGTCAACTCCCATCCAAATGGCCCTTGCCCTCTTGGCTTATTCCATAAGGAACTTGGTTAAAGCTTAAATTCTCTTTCCAATGCTGATGTCCCCATCAATTCTTCTAGGGTGAAAAGAAACTCGACCCTATTGAGAAGGGTCAACTTGACTTTGGTGAGGTTTTAGTATGTCTGATTTGTTCTTTTGTAAATCCGCTCTAGTGATCCCCGAGTGTTCCGATTCAGGTCGACCTTGCCAATGAACCAAATAGTGTGGATAGTCCTTGTTTTGGGTAGTGATAGTCTGTCTTATTATCCAAATTCTCTCAACCTATCTCACCATTTTTGGTAGTGTGGCTGGTGGACACCCAAGGGTTGGTTCACTCTCAAAATTTGGATCAAGTCCAAAAGATTCACGAGGTATCATTGTTGGTTCTTTTACTCTACTAGGTTTGAAACTTTTGAAAGTTGAACTGATACCAAAGTCAGATGGTAATTCAAGCACATGAGTACTAGGTCCAAATTTCTTTAGTATTTTGAAAAGGACCTACACCACGGTTATGCAACTTTTTCATATAGTCTTTTTCATAAAAGTTCTTTGACTCTCTTATAAAATTTAGCCATATGCTTGTTAGTTTTATTGCTCAAATCTTCTTACTAATCATGCTATATATATGACTCTCACAGACTTGGACACTTATGCATGGATGACAAGCTCAAATGACACCAAATAACAAAACAAACTTAAATGATACCAAAACAAAAGACAAGCTCAAATGGGCTTTATTATCTAATGACTGAACTTTATTGTTGGCTAGGAAACAAAAGTTCCTAATTTCCAATATTCTCCTTAAAAGGCTTCTAAGACTCTTGCACATAGCTTCAGGTAAGTGGTAGTAAATCTTAATTTAGTTCCTAACATATGCCATAGAGTCTTAAAAAATAACTATTGAATATCATTGGGACTAGATCGATGGTATGGTGGATGTTCTAGAATGGTAAAATGGGATGGGGAAAATGATCATGGGGTACATATTGAAAGTCCTTTATAAATTCTATAACTTCTTGGGGTTGATCCTTTCGGAGTTCCTAGGTTTCCTTAGTGGTCACTATCCCAATTGGTGATTCCTCAATCATCTCTTGTTTTGAACCCTTAACATTGATTAACATTAATTCCGGGTCCTCTTCTTTTATGAACTCTATTATCTCCTCGGGTTGCTCTTCATAATTTTGTCCTTGGACTTCTTTTTCTTCAAGTTTATTATTCTAGTTTTTAATTTCGTTAGGCTAGGTAACTATTCCAAGCAATTGTTTATGTTCATATTCATCCACTAAGTTAGACCCAGTTTCATAGACTTCTTCCTTAAGTTCTTCAACGGGTTTAGGATCTTCTCTTTCTTGCTCTTTATTTGGACAAGATTTTGATTATGCTTCATCTTCAAATTCTTCAATAGGTTTAGGAGATTTTTTCTCTAATTCTTTAGTGGGTTTAATCTCTTCTTCATCTTCTTCATATTCATCTATTAAACTTGGTTCAGCTTCATATATTTCTACTTTTGGCTCTTCAATGGGTTGAAGGATTTCTTCCTTACAAACTACTTGGATAATATGAGTTGGCTTGTTTGAAGGAATCGGACTAGAACAAGGTCTATGTCCTGATGTATTACCCTTGTAGGACTTAGGTTGAGTGATCAAGAGTTCCCTCTGATATGTCTCGAATTTCTTAGTAATTTGGTAGGCTTCTTCTAGGTCATGAATTTTCCATTGAAATAATTCCCACTGGATGTCCTTTCGTAGGCCAGCTCGAATTTTAGATATAAACATTGCCTCAGATTCGACTGTGCTACATCTCCTAACAAACTCATTGAATTCGGCAATATATTCAAACACAGTTTTATCATCTTGTCTCAATCTGTACCTGGAAAGATATGAAAAGTAAGCTTAAAGAAAAGTACCTAGGTAGAAATTATGTGCAAAGACTATTTTGAAATTTAAATCTCGAATTTTGACTTTGAATTTCAGACTTGAAGACAAGCAACACAAAGGAACAAAATTTTAGCAACTTGACATAGTAAATCATAAGCTCTGATACCAAAAATTGATACGGGATGGGAAAAGATCATACATTCATGATGGATGGATATTCAAGCAAGATGATTAATAAGCTAAACTGAGCAATAAATCCACACACAAATAAGCTAAATTAATCCAAGAAAAGAATTTTCATGAAAGAGACTAGTTATCCAACACCCGCAATGTAGATCTATTTCAAACCAAGAATAAGATCTTCATGGCAAGGAAACCATCATTCCTAGGACAAGTTAACCTTCGAATTATCAGATCTAAAGAGCTTAGGAATGGTTCTCCTACCAAAAATGATGGCTAAAATTATTTGGTGGAAGGGTTCACTCAACACTCTAGGAAAGAGGCTTGGATCATAAGTTTACACTCCCTAACCTTGTGAACTCATCTTCAACCTGAGATCCCTGAGAAAACCTATAAAGAACCGATCATAAGGCATGAAAATGAAATCAAAAGGAGAAAATGAAGAAGGGAAAGAAAGGAAGAGAATAAGAAAGCTTCGCGTGGAGCTTGATAGACTTGAGCTTGGAACCGGATCAAGGGCATCCCACCCTCTTCAAAATGAAATCAAGGGCATTTCACCCTTTTCTTATACAAGGGCATCCCACCCTTCTCAAAATGAGACTTCACACCTCAAGTAAAATAAGGCATCTCACCCTCTCCACACAAGAAAACTTTTAGCAAGAAGAAAATCCTTTCATTACTCAACATAAGATGCTTTACAAGAGGGGCTTGGGGCTCTATTTATAGGCCAAACAAACCATAATTTTGGCCAAACTAATCTCTAACTAATCTCTTGATTAGTTATACTAATTGATAGATTAGGTAGATCCAATTAAAAGTGGTTTTAATAATATTTTCTTCTAGAATTTGTTACAACTAATCTCATGTGGTACCTAAGTGTCATCCATGTGGCTTTCTTGCTAATTTAATGATCTTGGTGGTGATGAAGTGGAGGACCAAGTGGCATCCCATATGTCAAGTTAGTTGGAGATTTGTTGGAAAAAAGTTGTAGGTAGTTTATTCCTTTCATGTGACCCACAAAATAGTCTTGATGAAGTGGCCTCCATGTGGCACCCAAGGAGGGGTTGTGTTGGCTTCATGAAGGCTTCCAAATGGCCTTTAAAGAGTTCTTCCAAGTGGTATCAAAGGAGGGCTTATAAGTGGCAAAAGAAAAAGATTTTGCTTGACCAATGGGTTTGCTCAAGAACAGGTTGAGCCAACTCAAAGAGCTTGAGTCGACTCATAAGGTTGATGCCTTTTGTTCTTAAGTCGGCTCATGAAAAAATAGGCTTCCTTCATTGACACATTGGGCTTAATCCCTTTAGATGTCCTCCTTGATTAATCCTTCTGGGCTTCAATGTTGAGTCAACTCCCATCCAAATGGCCCTTGCCTTCTTGGATTATTTCATAAGGAACTTGGTTGAAGCTTGAATTCTCTTTCCAATGCTGATGTCCCCATCACCCTCTCTGTATTAAAATCGAATTGCCCGGTCTTTGGTAATAGAATTCGGGTCATAATATGATGGAGAAGTCTCATCTCTGTAGATAGCTATGAGGCTACAACAGTGGCTCCCTCACCTAAGTCATCTCTCTCCATAATGCTCCTGAAGTCGCCGATCCGGTCTCCAAGTGAATCAGCTATAGTGCCTCTCATGGGTATCTCCCAGATGTGGCTCAAAATCTTAGCAGACAAGGGAATGGAGATGCCTCTGACCTCTCCAATCCATCCATCACCACCCATGGCCAAAGTCTTGTAGAACTATCTCTTCAAGATTGGGTAAAATCTCTGTCAAAGAGTGCAGAATTGAACCAGTCCGGCATCCCTTAACCAGTCTCTGATTCAGAAATGCTATCGATCAACAAAATCAAAATCCACCCTACATTCACCTACAATGGCCTTAGAGGCCACGTGATCTACTCCTGGGACAGGTGGTGGTCGAGTAGAATATCGCACTACACTGGAGTATCTGCTAGCTAATCATCATGCCTCGCCTTAGTGTGGTGCTCTGCACCTTGAGAAACTGAATGTGGCCTCCTCACAAGCTGCTTCCTAGGCTCCATTGTCCAGAAAATACAGAAATACCAAAATGAAGAGGGAAACAAATACTAGAATCATGATCAAACCATGAGAAACAAAGAAATGCGAGAGAAAACGAGCTCAAGCTCAAAAAGGAAATGTTAGAAGCCTAAATGGAGACTAATGAAAGCTAGGGCATAAAGGGGTTAGGTGTCAGCTCAAAGAAAATGCCAAAAAGAATGACCATCGGCCTTATTTGAAATAATTCATGTCGATCAAGTGTTGACACTTCAATAAGTATCAAGTGTTGACACTTCAGTGAGGTGACACTTCCAAGTGTCGACACTCGAAGAAAATCAGAGAAAATAAAAAAAAATCATAGAGAAATCAGGAGAGATGATTTATATGATCAATTTGATTGATCATGAGTTTCAAGATCATGAGGTTAAGAAATTTTCAAAGAAAATCCCAAAGGTTGTAAAGGATGATCAAGATCTAATCAAAAATATCAATGACTCCTAATTTTCTTCTAATCATACATAACCTATCTTCATTGAGTGGCTTGGTCAGTATATCAGCTAGTTGCTTTTCAGTACAAACAAATTCAAGCAAAACATCATTATTTTGAACATGATCTCTAATAAAGTAATGTTTAATCTCTATGTGTTTACTTCTTGAATGTTGTACAGGATTTTTAGTTAAGTTGATTGTACTAGTATTATCACATCTAATAGGTGTTTTAATTAATTTAATACTAAAATCTTCGAGTTATTGTTTAATCCATAAGATTTGACCACAACAACTTCCAGCTACAATATACTCAGCTTCAGCTATAGATTGTGTAACTAAATTTTATTTCTTGCCAAACTAGGAGATTAAATTGACTCCAAGAAATTGATAGGTTCTTGATGTACTTTTTTTATTTAATTTACAACCAGTAAAATCAGCATCAGAATAAGCAATCAAATCTATTACTGAGTCCTTAGAGTACAACAAACCAATATTAATAGTGCTAGATAGATATCTAAATATGTATTTGACAGCTAATAAATGGGATTCTATAGGTTCAAATTGATACCTTGCACATATACATACACTAAACTGTTGGTGAACCCAGGTGGGCCAAATCAAGCAATTTAAAACTTTTCTAAACTTCATGATGCAGTGGAAGGAGATAAAATAATTTCATCTAACATGTTAATCTAATTAACACTAGCCCTACACAGATCTTTATGCATATACAGTAATACATGTATGAAGTCAAGCAAGAAAAGCATGTAAATCATTGAACCATTCATTGAATCACACACAAGGGTGTTGAAGATCATTTCTTCAGACCCATAAGATAGAAGTACAAAACTTTTATCCAAGGTGACGATCACTGAGATGGGAGGTACTTCAAGGATGAGCAATAGCCCTGCGAACAGCACAAGCATCCTGCCTCTACAGGTTGTTCACATCAAGGTAAGGGGATTCTTCTCCTTCCTTCGAGGTGCTAGCCTCTTCAAAAATAGTGCAGTAGTGATGAACTCCGTCAACTCTTCCAAGAAATTGTTGCTGAACAATGGTGGAACAAAGCTCCCTAAGAACCCTTCCTAGAATGCTCTATCCCAAACCTTCAATAGAAGGTGTGTACACAAGAATCCCAAAACCCAAACCTTGCACTACCCAATCTCTCACGTAAGACCTCTCTTAGGTCAAGACAAGATCTCTCTAACCAAGGAAAAATGGTAGAGTCTAAACTTGAGAGTTAAGGAACAATTCCACTTTCAACCCTTTTTAATAATACCATGATGGGGAGATAATGAGAGATAAATGAAAGGTTTGGAGTCTCTTGGAATTCCTGCAGGTTACAAGACCTTTGGAATTCAGCAACACAACTGATTAAAACACTAAGATGCCAAAATTTAGTGCCATAACTCTAATAGCCCTTAATGAAGCATCCTCGGATTTTTCAGCAAATCCTATCAGACGAGACAACTCGCCTCGGGTCGACTCGATTGGCAGTTTGACAACTTCTTGTTAAACAAGTCTAGAATGATTTCCAATCATTTCCAAGCCAAAAAGTCAAGAAGAAACTCCATGGTGTGTGACCTCGTATGTTCAAATACTAAACCGGTAGCACGGGAACATTTCCAATACCAGCCAAAGTTGCCATCTAGCAATGACACCCGGCATTCAGATAGGTCGAAAGTTATAGAGCAACAAGAACATATCGAATATGGAATACCACTGAATTGAAAGAAAAACTGGGTGTTGCAGGTGCCTAGACTAAGCATGCAGCAACAGGAAGCAGGTATGTATTTTAAAATATTTTTAAAATAACAGCGGAAACAACCTACTCCGCACAGGACCTAACATATTCAAGATGCATGTATAGACAAAACAAGGCATAACATAGGCATGTAATAATTATAAACAATTTTATAAACCCAAATCAAGACATACATGAAAAATAAAACCAGAAATATTTACCTTATTCCTGCCTGGAATAACTCTAGGATAATGTTGGAATAGCTGGGATACCTGGAATAAACTTATTCCAGTCTTCTTCTTCCAGCAGCCTCTTGAAAAACTCTTCACGTCTTCTCCAACAGCAGCTAACCCAAACACCAATGGAAAATGTCTTGGTCTCTTCTCCTTCACCAATGGCAAGGGAGTAGCTAGATGGAGTTGGCTTCACAGGAATGCAATTGGATCCTTCATCCAACGATTTCCTCTTCTCTTCCAAGTGCAGCAAGCCTGCAACCAAAAACAGGGGAAGGAAGAGCAGCAGCAATGAAGGTTCCAATGGCTCCCAGGTGCTCAAGGGAACACCCTCTAGAGGGGGGACACGCTTGGGGCTTCTCAGATCCGGTTCTCGCGCGATGCTAGTCGCCCGAAACTCTTGAAAATGGTGAGCAGAGGAAGGGAAAAATAGAACTCCAAGTTCTGAAATCAATTTTCTCTAAAATCAATTTTCTTTTCCACCAAATGAGCACCAATCACAACAGGGAATTCAAAAGCTGTTCCACTCCCAATCTCTCATAAGAACCCAGCCCCAAAATCACTGGTTGAAAGGATGGATCAAGCTCTCTAAGGAAGAGCCACAAAATAATGTTTTTCAGCCTCCCTGAAATTATCAGCGCCCAGAATTTATAAAACATCGTGAACAATTCAAAACGGTGAAATGGGAGGAGAAGAGACTGGCTGGGAATACGATGAGGCAGCGGATTTCAGATTGAATCAAATTCGTTCTTCAACACCGCAATTAAGAACCAATAAAAGGTGATTTAATTTAGCCAAAAACTAAGGAGAATGGGAGCAGAAAAGATAGCCTTGAATACCCTGTTCGCCCAAGCATTATTTACCGTGTAGATGGGTTTAGAAGCGGTTCATAACCGGTTCAAAAATCCCAAACTGGTTCAAAACCGGTTCACTATCTAATTAGATCAAAATCTAATAGATGAAAGGCTTGGACAAGTTCCGGTTACCCAGAAATAATTTCCAGTGGATCTGAACAAATACTGATCGATCCAAAACCGGATCAATTCAAAGAGTGCTCAATCAAACCATTACCGAAATGATTCCTAATCATAAATCGGTACCTGTATCAGGGAGTAATTCTCTATAGTATGTGACCTCATAGGTTCGAACCTAGACAGTAGTACTGGAATAATTCTAGTACCAGCACAAGATACCATTTAGCAGTTGGTCCCGACGTCCGGATAGGTCGAATATGCGAGAGCAATCAATCGAACCTCTGGCATATGGTTACCATATAATTCATCTTTTTGACCTCCAATGCTCAGGATGACCTAGGGTTAGACTGCCAACCCCAGCTAAGTCAATCCACAACATGTCTTAACCTCGCAAGTCCAGTGACTCCTCACTAGGACTATCCCGACCGAGGATTTGCTAAATTGAGACACTATGAGACATTCAATCCAAACTATTTGGGGAGGTCAATTCCATCTTGGTCCACCACTGCTCCATAAGTACTTGCTTGTACCCAGAAACCTTCCGTCACTGGATTAGAAACCCGGGTAGTTCGGCACTAAAGTACAGGGAGTTGCTTGCAAACTATCATGATGACCTCAAGTCAGAGGGACACATATACCCATATCCAATCATGAGTATCCCTTTAACAGAAAGGGGCTACACGGAATTACGTTCAATGAGATATCATATATTTCACTTGTAGATCACATCAATGTCACCACACTCCTTTGGTTAAGAGAACAACCAAACGATATGATCCACAACAACCTATACTTGATACATTGCCATCCAGTATAATGTATCCTTTGGTTGTGAACCTGGTTTAAGGACCACTCAATATATCCTCTCTATATCGAAGTCAGTGTAGTCCGAAGTGTTGCTCCACTAATTGATTTTGATGATAAGCAAAACAGTTAAGTATAAATTGAGGACTAATGATTTGCTTTAAGTGTGATTTCATTGAAAGGATGCTCACACAGTTTGAAGAAGCCCAATTATGTTAAAGAACTAAATTTGAATGATAAGATTATACAAAACAAGACTTGGACACTCAAGAGATGGTTGAATGGATGTGAAAGCCAAATGGAAACTTGTTCCATCTCAAAATCAGCATCTTTTATGATTTTTCAAAGATGTGTCGACTCAAGGTGTTGACACATGAAGATGAGGTGTCGACTCAGGCCGGTACACTACAATGTTTCAAATGGCACAGATCAAGTGTCGACATATGAACCTTATGTGTCAACTCAAAGTGTCAACACATGGATCAACACATCGCCTGAGACTTTCAAGCCACAGAACTTGCAGAAGGTGAAGGAACAGTTAAAGTGTCGACACATGGATGCAAGGTGTCGACTCAACTGAGAATGGTCGACTCAACTGAGATTTCCAGAGAATCTGAATGGACCATTTTGATCTAAGTGTTGACTCAAGAAGAACATGTGTCAACCTTATGTGTTGACTCAACTAAGGAAGTGTTAACAATGAAGTTCTGGCAATAGTAATAGCTAGTTTTTTCAAACACAAAACTCATCCCAAATGCCCCCAACGGCTAATTTTTTTATTGTAATGGCTATATTTCAGTTTTAAGGCCTTAGGAGGGTATTTATATGGTCCAAAATCAAATCTAAACAAGAATATTGAATACCATTAAGAGTTTGAAGAGAAAAAAGGAGAGAAGAGCCATAATTTCTATTCAGTCAAGTTTCAACCACTCTCAAGCTAAAGGAAGCCTCCAAGCATTCAAAGCCATCAAGTGCATTGAAGATCATTCATACTTGGCCATTCAAAAGGCTTCAATAAGAGCCAATTAGCACTACATCGAGCTACTTCGACTTATTTGCTTTTCTTTTGAAAGTTTACATTGGTTCTTTGTTTCTAAACTTCATATCTTATAAGGGTTCTTGGTTAGCCTAGTGCAAAACCAAGGGAGGTTATTGGTAAGCCTTGGAAAACTAATTAGGTTGGTGGTTAGCCCGCAAAACCACTAAGGTTCTTGGTTAGCCCGGAAAACCAAGGTTGTTGGTTTGCCTTGTAAAAACCAATTAGGATCCTGGTTAGCCCATAAAACCAAGTGAGATTTGACTTGTGAACCTTGTGAAAACAAGTCGGGTTTTGATTAGTGAGCCCGGAAAACTATCGGCTGTAATCTTGTGATTATAGTGAGTTTTCAAGGAGATCTTGGGGAGTGGATGTAGGTGCATTGTTGGCACCGAACCACTATAGCTTGTGGTGTTTGTGATTGCTTGATCTCTCCCTCCTTGCTCTTTATATTTTTGCTCATTGCTTTTAATTTCCGCTGCACTATTACTTTAGAGCATTGCATTCGAATCATAGTACCTTGTTCAATTGAATTGCATATCTTGTTTTGTAAAGTTTGTAGCTTGTGATATTAAGCTTAGCTTTAAATTTTTAGACACCCAATTCACCCCCACTCTTGGATTGCTTACTGGGCAACAAGTGGTATCAGAGCCCTGTTCTCAGTATATAGGCTTTACCGTCTTGAGTAAAGATCTATGGCAGCCCCATTTGGTACTAGTGTAGTTGAGGGACAAGCCTCAAATAGACCTCTATTTTTCAATAGAACAAATTATACTTATTGAAAAACTAGGGTGAGAATTTATATGCATTCTATAGATTACAATTTATGGAGAGTAGTTGATGAGGATCCTCATATTCCTTCGGTAGTGGTTAATGGTATTTCCATCCCAAAATTTGAAGAGGATTGGGATGAAAATGACATTAAACAATCCGAGATCAATGTTAAGGCAATGAATCTTTTGTATTGTGCATTAGATCCTAGTGAGTTTAATAGGATATCTACATGCATGTCTGCCAAAGAAATGTGGGACACACTTGAAGTTACCCATGAGGGTACCGATCAAGTGAAGAACACTGAGGTCAATATGTTAGTGCACATATATGAGATGTTCTGGATGGAACCAAATGAATTTATTACTGATATGTAAACACGTTTTACAAATATTGTAAATGCTATGAGAAGTCTTGGTGAAGTCATATCTAATGCTGATCTTGTGAAAAAAATTCTTAGGTCACTACCAATGTCGTGGGATCCAAAGGTGACCGTGATTCAAGAAGCAAAGGATGTGGACAAGCTACCTCTTGAGCAGTTAGCAGGATCACTCATGACCTATGAGCTCAACTTGAAACAGAAATCTATGGACCTTGATAAGAAGAAAAAGGGGATTGCTTTCAAGTCAAATATTCAAAAAGAATCATCGATTGATGAGTCCAAAGATGAAAAAGAAGAAGAATGTGAAGAAGCCCTCCTTGCATGAAAGTTTAGAAGATTCATAAAAAGGAGGAAGTTTCCCTACAAAAAGAAATACCAATCTAAGGAAAAGGGAAAAGAAAAAGAGAAAGAAAAGGAAAAAGAAAAGGAGAAGGAAGTACCGATATGTTTCGAGTGCAAGAAGCCAGGACATTACAAGTTTGATTGTCCTCTCCTCAAGAAATCAAGAAAGAAATTAAGGAAGAAAGTAATGATGGCCACTTGGAGTGACAGTGAAGACTCCAGTTCAGAAGAAGAGAAGACTAAAATTGCAAATCTCTGCTTCATGGCACATCAGGATAATGAAGAGGTATGTTCTGACTCTAAAATTGATTTTACTTTCAATGATCTTAGAAATACTTTTGAAGAGCTTATACATGATTATAAAGTAGTTTTATTAGAAAATAAGAAATTGAAAAAGTATGCAAATAGTTTCTCCTTAGAAAACAATTCTTTACTTAACGATGTTAGTTCTTTGAAAACTAAACTATATGTTTTGGAAAAGAAAAATAATACTTTGGCTATAGAAAATGAAGTTTTAAAAAGATCTAAAAATATTGTTTCTAACAATGAGCTTTTAAAGAAAAATAAGAATTTAGAACTTGAAAATGATAAGTACAAAAATAAACTTGAAAAAATCAAACATTTTGTTGACAAATTTACTTATAGCTCAGAAAAGTTGAATTTGCTTTTAAACAATCAAAGAGCAGTTTTTAATAAGGCAAGTTTAGGATATAAACCATAGAAATAACAAAAGTATTTCAAAAACTTTTTGTGCCTGCATCATCTAGTATTACTTGCTTTACTTGTAAAAAATTAGGTCATAAATCATATCAATGTAATTCTAGAAAAATCATGTCTTTTGATAATGTATGGGTTCCAAAAGGAACCATTTTGAATGCTAATCCTAAAGGACCTAAGTTAGCTTGGGTACCTAAAAACAAAGCTTGATCTTATTGTAGGTGTATCTTGCAACCAAGAAAAATAACCGAATTTGGTATCTTGATAGTGGTTGCTCAAGGCACATGACTGGAGATATGAAGCAATTCACTTCTCTTGAAGCTTTGAATGGAGGGAGTGTGACCTTCGGTGACAATGGTAAAGGAAAAATCATTGGTATTGGTAAGGTTCACATAACTCCTTCCAATAGTATTAGTAATGTACTGTTAGTAGATGGTTTAAAGCATAATCTTTCAAGCATTAGCCAGTTTTGTGACAAAGGTTTTTAAGTAGTTTTCAAATCATCATACTGCATGATTACTAGTCCGGATGTAAATAGAGTACAATTTATTGAAAAAAGGCATGGAAATATTTATTTGGTAGACCTAGATGATCTATCTTTACCTAATGGACAATGCCTTGTTGCAATGAATTCTACTAAGGAAGAGACTAGTTGGTTATGGCATAGAAGATTAGGGCATGCTAGTATGTATCTCATTTCAAAACTTTGTAAAAAGAATTTAGTTAGAGATTTACCTGAAATTTATTTTGAAGAAGATAGAATTTGTTAAGCATGTCAATTTGGAAAACAAGTCAAAACTTTTTTTAAACCAAAAGGATTTTTAACTACTAGTAGACCACTTGAACTACTTCATATGGATCTCTTTGGACCAACTAGAACATCAAGTCTAGGAGGCAAGAGATATGGATTAGTTATTGTGGATGATTTTTCGAGATTTACTTGGGTTTTCTTTTTAGCATAAAAAGATGAATCATTTTCTATACTTGTAAAGTTTTATAGAAAAGTTTCAAATGAGAAAGATGTTTTAGTCATTTGTATTTATAGTGATCATGGAACGGAATTTGAAAATCAAGATTTTGAAAACTTTTGTAATGAAAAAGGTATAGAACATAATTTTTCTGCACCTAGGACACCTCAACAGAATGGGATGGTAGAAAGGAAAAATAATACTTTGGAAGAGATGGCACGCACAATGCTTTGTGAAAAAAATTTGCCAAGGCACTTTTGGGCTGAAGCTATTAATACGGCTTGTTATATTTTAAATCGAGTTTTAATTCGCCCTATTTTAAAGAAAACTCCATATGAGCTTTGGAACCAAAGAAAACCAATTTTAATTCGCCCTATTTTAAAGAAAACTCCATATTTGGAACCAAAGTTGAGTTTTTGGTTGTAAATGTTTTGTTTTAAACAATGGAAAAGATCATCTTGGAAAGTTCGATGCCAAGTCTGATGAAGGTATCTTCTTAGGATACTCTACATCAAACAGGGCATACAGAATATTTAATAAACGAACTTTAGTTGTAGAAGAGTCAGTACATGTTGTATTTGAAGAAACTACTAACAAGTCCTCGAGAAAAGAGGATACATCTGATGAATGTGCAGGTGTTGACAAACTTCAGAAGCTGACACTGAATGATCAAGTTCAACCAAGTGAAGAAGAACAAGACAAGGATGAGAAAGAAGATGACACTTCAAAGCATCAAGATCTACCTAAGGAGTGGAGGTATGCTCATGGACATCCTAAAGAATTAATCTTAGATGATCCATCTAAAGGGGTAAGAACTCGAGCTTCTATTAAAAATGAATGTGATTATATTGCTTTTGTATCTCGAGTAAAACCTAAATATTTTGAAGAAGCTGAAAAAGACTCTAATTGGATCAATGCTATGCAAGAAAAATTAATCCAATTTGATAGAAATAATGTTTGGACACTTATAGAAAGACCATCTAATGTTTCAATTATTGGCACTAAATGGGTATTTAGAAATAAATTAGATGAAAATGGTATTGTCATTAGAAATAAAGCTAGGCTAGTTGCTAAGAGCTATAATCAGGAGGAAGGGATTAACTTTGATGAAACTTTTGCTCCTGTTGCTAGACTTGAAGCAATTAGACAATTGTTAGCATTTGCGTGTTTTATGAACTTCAAATTATTTCAAATGGATGTTAAGAGTACTTTCTTAAATAGTTTTATAAATGAAAGGTTTTTATTGAACAACCACCTGGTTTTGAAAATCATGCACATCCTGATCATGTTTTTAAATTATACAAAGCACTTTATGGATTGAAGCAAGCACCTAGAGCATGGATGAAAGGTTAAGCAAATTTCTTATTGAAAATGAATTTTCTAGAGGAAATGTTAACAAAACACTATTTTTGAAAAGGAAAGATAATGATTTATTAATAGTATAAATATATGTTGATGATATCATTTTCGGTGCTACTAACGAAATTCTTTGTCAAGAGTTTGCTAAGCTTATGTAGGGTGAGTTCGAGATGAGTATGATGGGTGAACTAAACTTCTTTCTCAGACTCCAGATCAAGCAAACTTTAAATGGTATCTTCATCAACCAAGCTAAGTACACAAGATAAATTATCAAAAAGTTTGAGATGGAGACTACTAAACCAATAGGTACGCCTATGAGCCCCTTTTGTAAACTTGATAAAGATGAGCATGGTAAATCTATAGATCAGAAGTTATACAGAGGCATGATAGGCTTTTTACTGTATCTGACTGCTAGTAGACTAGATATCATGTTCAGTGTTTGCATGTGTGCTAGATATCAGTCTGAACCTAAAGAATCATATCTTATGGCTATTAAGCGCATTATTAGATATATGTCTTGTACTATTAGTATTGGTTTATGGTATGATAGAAATTCATCTACTGAATTGATTGGATATTCTGATGCAGACTTTGCTGGTTGTAGATTAGATAGAAAGAGTACTAGTGGAACTTGCCAATTTCTTGGGGTTAACTTAATCTCATGGTTTAGCAAGAAACAAACTTCGGTTGCACTATCCACAGCTGAGGCTGAGTATATTGCAGCAGGAAGTTATGCTCAAATCTTGTGGATAAGCAACAACTTGAAGACTTTGGAATCAAGTTGGCTAGAACTCCTATTAAATGTGATAATACTAGTGCTATTTGCTTGACTAAAAATCCTATTCAACATTCTAGGAGTAAGCACATTGAAATTAGGCATCATTTTATTAGAGATCATGTAGAAAACAATGATGTTTTGCTTGAATTTATCTGTACTGAATTTCAATTAGCTGATATTTTGACTAAACCTCTTCTAGAAGATCGATTCTGTATGATTAGAAGAGAGCTCGGGATCATCAATCCATTTGATTAAATCTTTCCCTAATTTGACTCAAACTCGATCAATTTGTCATTATTCATGATTAATCATTGTTAATTTGACTCCAAATACATGTTATCTCAATCGATTTTGATCCATCTATGAAATTCCTGATTTTTCATTTTTAAGTCGATATGTTGACACATCATGAGTCGATACCAAAATGTGTCGACACATGCATGAGTCGACACATGACCGATGACAAACTGAGATTTATGGGATTTTTGAATCATTTTTCCCCCAAATTTCATTCTTCTTCGAGCCGACACACTGATTCAAGGTACCCATACTGTTCATCTTGTCATTTTCTTGCTTTTACCCGCCGTTTTCTCGGATTTGAAGGTTCGGTGGTCATTTTTGTTGGATTTCTATCTAGGTTTTAGCTCCTAAACCATAGAAACCCTCTTTTTCCACTAAAAACCTTGCCCAAACTTTGATTCTTGACAATGGGTCCTTACAAACAAGTTGTTCGCCAACCTCGCCAATCATAACATGAAGAAGAGTGAAGAATGAAGGCCCGACACGAGTCTAAAGCTCCGGATCCGCCTGCACGACCCCTGTTTGCCCCTTCTAGCCGGATGAGCTCCAAGACAGTGGTTGGAGGACGATGAGTGAACTTTTCCTTCTTAGACCAGCAACATTTTGGATAGAAGAGTGGATCCGACATGTTGGGTTGGTTACTTTTTGTTCGCTCAGCAAGAGATACTATCCTGGGTTGATGAGAGAATTCTACGGATCACTTGCTCGCGGATTAGATGGTTGGGTTGCACAGGTTAGCGGATAGGATATCCCCATTTCTTTAGAGGTTATGAGTAGAGTATGGGATATACCCATGACTGGATTAGTTATTGACAGCCTGATGGATCGAGTTAGTGGTCTCCAGTGCACTTTTGAGTTCGATATCTTACCAGATGGAGCCACTGTTCCAGCTTCGAGGTTGTCTGCGGAAATGAGACTGCTACATCAGGTAGTTGCTCGGATTCTTCTGCCGAAGATCGGTTGCTTTGACTATATCACCGAGAGAGAGTTGCTGGTGATGGTCTCACTGATTCAACGCATGCCGATATGTCTACCTGTTCTGATGGTACATCAGATTACTGAGGCATCGTCTAGTCAACGGCTTTGCTTGTCGTATGGCATGGGATTGACTATATTGTTACGGGAGTATGGAGTCATGGTGTAGAATGTAAAATGAAACTATGCAACCCTAATGGAGATTAGCAAATGATTAACCAAGCAATTCCCTATTTGCATATAAACAACTCAACATAAACTATCAAAGAGATCTAGTGAAGAAGCTTGAAGGATCTAACATAAACCTAGTGATCGAGACTCTCAAAATAAGAAAGGAATAGGACCAGAAGAGAACCACGCAAGCCAAGCTAGGTCTAATTTAACATTGCAGACTTACTCAACACTAGACATAGCTGACATTGGCCCTTCAATTAGAATAGATTCACTCTTGAAGAGGTCTCCCGGATGACATGAACATAATACCACTAAAGGCCCCTCTTGTTTTCTGGATCTATGGCAAGTAAACCTTCCTCTTGAAGCCGGAATCCCGGAGAACCCTGCAACAAGGAAATCCTAGGATGAGTGACTTAACAAGCAATCAACTAGAGAAAAGAAAGAAGGGTGGAAGAGGCATTGAAGGAGATCCATCTTGGCATCATGGTGGAATGCTAGAAGAGGAGTAGGTTGGTCGCCTTGTGATGGGGGACTAATATGCATGCAATTCTTTTTGTATGTTTTACATGTTGAGTTAGGTGATTAACTCCCGAATTTCAGATCAAAATTATTTGTAGGGAATTTTGTATGAATTTTTGAAGATCAGCATGCAGATTAGGACCTAGAAAAGTAGAAAAGAAGGATCGCCGGGGCTGAGAAGCCTCGGTTAGGGCAAGTTCTCCTACAATAAAACTACTGGAGGTAGAGGGGTTTACCTGACAACATCTGTGAAGATCGCAGTGAATGGGTCTCTCGTTCCTCGATGGATGCAGCCTGAAAAACCGAGCCAATGACTCGCGGATACCCGGCTTTCTGCTCGGTGATCTGATTGAGGCTTGGCTGGAGTCGTTGGATTCATAGGAACTCGGGGACCTGCAAACAACCTGTCAGGGGTTAGAAAACTCACAAAGGAACAAGAAAACAAAGGGAAAACAGTAAGGGAAGGCTTCTTTTGGAGTGGGCGTCCAGGGATCTGAGAGGCTTGTTGGCAGCAGGAAGATGATTGCAGCACTGGAAAGAAAAACTCTTACAAACCCCTTTATGCACACAGTAGGGTATCACACAACTCAATAGAAGAACTCAAGGTTTTAATTCATATCAAAAATTAGGTTTCATACAAGAGGCTAGGGTCCCTTAAATAGACCCTTAACCTTGGGCTCCAAGTAAGGGTACATTAGTCTTTACATAAGAATCATTTTCCCTCTCAAACCCTAGCTAGAAAATAGGGAAACATTAGGTAGAAAAATCCCTAAAAATTCTCTTGACTTGGCCAACACTCCAAGGATGCCTAGGGGGGCGTGTTGGGCTTCTAAGAGCAGCAAGGGGCCGGCCCAAAGGGGCCCGGGTGCATGGGTTTGGCCTCTGGAAGCTGGGGTGGCCAGGTAGCTAGGTAGCTGGAATATTCCCCGGTATCTTGCTTCTTAGGGGCTTGGGCTTGGCGACTGGGCTTGATTTCTTTGGGCTAGGATGTAGATGGACCTCTAAAATCATGGATTCCTTGGTCTATGAATATATTTTGGCATATGGAAGGAACTAGGCATCTGGAGGGCATCTGTAAGAAATCAGGGTTTTCTGAATTTTCCTCCAGGGGTCTTCAAATCTTCAAGCTGGGTTGGAATTGGGCTATACTTCCATGTCTTCAATCTAGTTGGACTTGGTCTTCACTTGTATGATATAGTCTTGAGTCTTCAGTATGCTTGGACAGGACTCAAAAAAATAAAATTAGCTCAACATGAGCTGACTAGCATTGGACTGAACTAGCTCAACATAAGCTGACTAGTATAGAACTGAAATAACAACTCAAAAGACTCAAACAACAACTAAAAAAGGACTCAGATGGGCTAAGCCCTTATTACAGATGGACTCATAAATTATTGATCAATTCATAGAGGGTTGAAAAGCCTCTGTCTTATTCTGGTACCTCCGGTGTCCCCACCAATTCTCCCGGGGTAGGAGGAACTCGACCCTGTCGAGTGAAGATCAAGCTGGCTCACATATCTCTCGAGGAGGTCTGGGTTGAGGTGCTGTAAATCCTTTCGAGAAATCCATGAATCGTCCGACTCTGGCCGGCCTTGCCATCGGACCAGGAAGCGTTGATAGTCATGGCCCTGGGTCGTGATGGCTTGATCATCCAGGATATGCTCGATCCATTCTCCTCTCTCGGGCCAATTTGTTGTGGACACTCTGGGTTAGGGTCACTCACAATGAAAAGAAATAGGTCCAAAGGTCTCACTAGGTATCGCTGCCGGTTCCCTATACTCAACCAGGTATGTAATATTGAAGGTAGAACTAATGCCCATATTCGATGGCAAGTCTAACACATAAGCATTTGATCCAATCCTTCTCTATCACTTTAAAAGGTCCGGCTCTGTGAACATGAAGCTTCTTTTAAGCCTAAGCCTAACCAAGATAGAATCCACTACATCAAATTCTTTGATCCATCTTCGGGAATTAGCCAGTTTGTTTAAAATTAGTGTAGGTGGTGAACATGCTGGGCACATGCAAACTCCTAACAAATGATTCAAAGGACTCATACTAACACTTAATAGACTCGACTTTGCATTCTTATCGAAGGAAATTTATTAGAATTTTATGGGCCTAAACCTAAGAGACTATAGACTCTCTAGGTCTGACCCTAGTGTGGTGTGCACAAGAGTATTTACAATGGACTCCAAGCAAATGCCAAAGGGTATGCTAGAAGTATAATGCAAACCTAACATGCGTAATGAATGCATGCAGTACGCTAATTTCAACTAAATGCAATCTAATGATCCAAGAAATGTTGGAGATATCTGGAAAGGGCAGAAAATAAGAAGTGGGTTTAGAATTAGTTTGGTAGGGTAGAGAAAAAGGTTCATGGTTAGTTGGATAAAGTAGGATAAAAGACGGGGTGTCAGGAATTAATCCTATACTAATAAGGTTAACCTTACGAGGTTGAGCTATATCTACAGGGTTTGCATAATGGAAGGATGGGTCGCCAATTTTGGGGAAGAGGTCCTTAATGGGAACTATAGGAGGGGACTCATCTTGAAGGTATTAATTCAAAGAGATCAGGTCCTTAATAAATTCTTCTGGTTCTTGTATTTTTGGACTAGACTCTATAATTTGGCTCTCCTCTATGGTTTCCTCAGGTAAGGCTCTAGCAGTAGTACCTAGGTTCTCTTCCTCTATTTGTTCTTCCACTATAGCTTTAGGTTGGATGTGGTTAGGGTCAACTACCTCTAGGTTGGCTTCTACCTGGGTATCTTTTGGGTCAGCTAATTCTAGGTCATCTAAAGGTGTCTCCTCTTCTCCCTCATACTCATCCACTAGGCTCGCATCAGCTTCATACACTTCCACGTTAATGTAAGCCTTATCAATCTCAGGAATGGTTGGAGAAGGTCGGCTAGGGGAAAATTGGCTAGGTCCTGGTTTCTGATTATGGACACTAATCCTAGTAGGTTTAGGTTGCCTAAGGGGTAGTGGCTCACTACTGGGCTCATATTTTGGGGTACTAATCCTATGGGGTTCAAGTTGACTAAGGAAAACTTGACTAGTACTAGATTGATACCTAGGGGTTATGGGTTCTCTGGGCTCATAGGACAAGGGTGCAGATCTATGGGTCATGGGATTATAGGATCTGGGGTCATAGGATTTTGGGTTAGCTCTATGGTCAGGTTCTAAGGATGGATCATGGTATGGGATCCTCCTAAGGTTGGGCTCCCTATATGGGTCAGGATATTGGGTTCTCCTAGGGTTGGACTCCCTATATGAGTCAGAATACTGGGTTCTCCTAGGGTTGGGCTCTCTATATGGGTCAGAGTATTGGGTTCTCCTAGGATTGGACTCCCTATATGGCTCAGAGTATTGGGTTCTCCTAGGATTGGACTCCCTATATGGCTCAGAGTATTGGGTTTTCCTGGGTTCAGTATCATAATAAGGGTCATGGTAAGGGATTCTTCTAGGTTCAGTATCATAATAAGGGTCATGGTAAGGGGTTCTTCTAGGTTCAGTATTATTGTATGGGTCAGGCTGAGGGGCTCTCCTAGGTTCAACCTCTCGGTATGGATCAGGGTTTGGGGTCCTCCTAGGTTGAGGATTGTAGTACGGGTCAGGATGAGTGGACTCAGGATCTGGATCATACTGTGACCCATGGGTTCTTTCTATGGTCCCTACATGGCCTTCTAACTGGCCAAACCTATCGGCAAGATGGTCAATTCTATTGTTGGTTTAGGTACTAACTAGACTGAGTTAACTGGGTAGTCAATTGGGCCATGGATTGGGTTAGATGCTCAGTGAGTGCTTTTATTTGGGCTTGAAAATTTTTCATGGGTTCAGACATTTGTGAAGGAGGTGGATGATATGAAACCCCTGATCTAGTGCTCATGTAAGACTTGATCAGACCGATTACAGCTGACTAGACCTAGAGTCCAAACTAAGGGCTCAATCAGGGTGGCAAACTTGCCTATAGTAACCCTGTACTCAGCCAGGCAGGTGTAAGGGGAGTGTTAGGTCCCTGATTGCCAATCCTAGACACCAATCAGAGATTGGCCAGGTAGGCGGACCAGCACACAAGCCCTTTGGGATTGAATCCCTGAACCACCATTCTAGGCAATGAGCACAAGGCACACACAGGTTAACTTGACACAGTGATCTAACACTAGCCCGGACCCGACTAGTTAGTGTCCCAGGCCCACTAGGGCAAATTAAGTCTAGTTAATTTTAGGTTAAGGCTTGGAACCGAATGCAAGGGATGTGGTTTTGGGCTAAGGAGAGGTGATCAAATCCTCCCCCCATCTGATATAGCAAGAGTGCCCTTAAAAGTAAATTATGCAATGATGGCAGGCAGATGAGGATGCAAATTAGGGTTTAGATGTTTTTGGTATTTTTGGAGAATATGTATTTTTTTTTTTGATATTTTTTTAAATAGAAGAAAACTTGCAAATCATGGCCTAATATTCTGAAAATATACTAAAATTAAAAGATATGCAAAAGATGCTAAACAAAACCCTAAAACTTCCAAACTTGTCTTGCTAAAAAAATAGAGCCAAAATTTTGCAGGCTATATTTTGGCTTGCAGAAATTTCACAGGCCATAATAAAATCTGAAAAAATTCTCCAGATTACGGAGAATTATTATGAATGCAGAAAAATAAATTTCAGAATTTTTGGAGTTTTTATCAGGGAGAAATAATTAAAATAACAGAGTATATATGGATTGAAAAATTGCAGAAAACAAGCCCTAATCGAAGCTCTGATACAAAATGATGGGGGACTAATATGCATGCAATTCTTTTTGTATGTTTTACATGTTGAGTTAGGTGGTTAACTCCCGAATTCCAGATCAAAATTATTTGTAGGGAATTTTGTATGAATTTTTGAAGATCAGCATGTAGATTAGGACCTAGAAAAGTAGCAAAGAAGGACAGCCGGGGCTGAGAAGCCTCGGTTAGGGCAAGTTCTCCTACAATAAAACTACTGGAGGTAGAGGGGTATACCTGACAACATCTGTGATGATCGCAGTGAAGGGGTCTCTCGTTCCTCGATGGATGAGGCCTGAAAAACCGAGCAATGACCCGCGGATACCCGGCTTTCTGCTCGGTGATCCGATTGAGGCTTGGCTGGAGTCGTTGGATTCGTAGGAACTCGGAGACCTACAAATGACCTATCAGGGGTTAGAAAACTCACAAAGGAACAAGAAAACAAAGAAAAAATAGCAAGGGAAGGCTTCTTTTGGAGTGGGCGTCCAGGGATCTGAGAGGCTTGTTGGCAGCAGGAAGATGATTGCAGCACTGGGAAGAAAAACTCTTACAAACCCCTTTATGCACATAGCAGGGTATCACACAACTCAATAGAAGAACTCAAGGTTTTAGTTCAAATCAAAAATTAGGTTTCATACAAGAGGCTAGGGTCCCTTAAATAGACCCTTAACCTTGGGCTCCAAGTAAAGGTACATTAGTCTTTACATAAGAATCCTTTTCCCTCTCAAACCCTAGCTAGAAAATAAGGAAACATTAGGTAGAAAAATCCCTAAAAATTCTCTTGACTTGGCCAACACTCCAAGGATGCCTAGGGGGGCGTGTTGGGCTTCTAAGAGCAGCAAAGGGCCGGCCCAAAGGGGCCCGAGTGCATGGGTTTGGGCCTCTGGAAGCTGGGGTGGCCTGGTAGCCAGGTAGCAGGAATATTCCCTGGTATCTTGCTTCTTAGGGGCTTGGGCTTGGCGCCTGAGCTTGATTTCTTTGGGCTAGGATGCAGATGGACCTCTAAAATCATGGATGCCTTGGTCTATGAATATATTTTGGCATATGGAAGGAATTTGGGCATCTGGAGGGCATCTGCAAGAAATCAGGGTTTTCTGAATTTTCCTCCTGGGGTCTTCAAATCTTCAAGCTGGGTTGGACTTGGGCTATACTTCTATGTCTTCAATCTAGTTGGACTTGGTCTTCACTTGTATGATATAGTCTTGAGTCTTCAGTATGCTTGGACAGGACTCAAAAATATAAAATTAGCTCAACATGAGCTGACTAGCATTGGACTGAACTAGCTCAACATAAGCTGACTAGTACAGAACTGAAATAATAACTCAAAATACTCAAACAACAACTAAAAAAGGACTCAGATGGGCTAAGCCCTTATTATAGATGGACTCATAAATTATTGATCAATTCACAGAGGGTTGAAAAGCCTCTATCTTATTCTGGTACCTCCGGTGTCCCCACCACCTTGTGATGATCTTCTTGATTCACCCTTGAATGCTGGAGCTAGTTTGAAGTTATGAAAGAAGAGGAAGTCTTTGGCGTTGGGAATGGAAGAAGGAAAGATTAGGGTTGGCGTGGAGGAAGAGAAAGGCTAAGCTACCACATAGACACATAAGAAAAAAAAACACATAGAAGAAAAATACCAACTTCATTCATTAACCCTCCTTTTCAATGGGGCATCCCATAGCTTAAATAGAAGCCTTACAACATTTTAAAATTTGAAAACCCATAGGATTAGGAGGATTACAAGGGGGGTTGGAGGATATGATGGCATTTGTTGCTTGAAATGTGGGGAGTTGGAGGATGTGGTGGCATTTGTTGCTTGAAACTCCTTCAAAGCTTGACATGTGGCCCAAGGTGGGGACCACTTGATGAGGTGGCGATGTCCTTTGGAGCTCTTGACATGTGGCAAAAAGTGGGGATCACTTGTTGAGGTGGCGACATCCATTGGAGCTTTTGACATGTGGCACAAGGTAGGGGTCACTTGATGAGGTGGCTTGCACAGGGGCCGCATGATGGCGGGCACCCATGGGAGCTGGGGGAAATCCGAGCAGAGGGCGGGGCTGAGGAGATGGCGGCGCAGTTGAAGTGGGCCGGATCGGACCGGTGGGGGGAAGGAGGCCGGGGTGGGAACTTCGGCCGCGGCTTGTTCCGGTGACTGGCTGCGGCACCGTGACGCTGGGCTCGGTCCTGAGGCTCTGTTGCAGAGCTCGGTTCACCATGGGAGAGAGCAAGCGAGATGAAGGGGATCTTTCGGTGGGCTCTCTGGTTGGGAAGGGCGGCGACGGGGCTCGGATGGCAAACGGCCGTCGTCATTTGGAAAGGGAGGCTGCGAGGCTGGTGGGACGGGCTACACGGTGGGGAGCTCTGCTTCGTTGTCTTCCTCCTTGTGTTCGATCCCGATTCCTTACCGTTGGATGAGGTGTTGATGGCATAGATCTCGAACCTACAGATGAGTTGTTAGGGCAAGAGGATGAGGCGGTGGAGGATGCAGATTTGGCTGACAGTGGCATCCCTGGTAATCAAAACAGGAGGTTGCACGGGATGCTTGACGGTGGTTTGATAATAGGCTCGGGGAGGAAGAAGAAGAAACCCTAATCCTCTAGCTCTGATACCATTTGATGCGGGACAGGGATTGGACTGGATCGCTGGCGAGCATGAAAATCACCAGAGATTAGGATTTGCAAAGGAGGAGGAAAGAAGAGGGTGCAGGGTTAAGAAAAATACTGGGGTTCACATAGATTCCCCAAGAAGAACAAGCACATAGCAAAGGGGCTCACACAGATGCCCTAGAAGAACAGGGGCTCACATAGATGCCCTGGGCTCACATAGATGCCCAAAATCAAGGATCACACAGAAACCCTGGAAAGATGGAGAAGGGATCATATAGATACCCTAGGATCACACAGATCCTTCACACAGAACAATAGAAATTTTATTCATCCATCCTCCAGGTGCCATCCTTCTTAGGGGTTAACAAGGCAGGGACTGCACATGGCTTAAACTTTCTCTAACAAACCCCTTTCTAAGAAGTTCACCAACTTGCCTTTGTAACTCCTGATGTTCAGTTGGATTCATCCTATAATGAGGCAAATTAGGTAAAGTCGCGCCAAGGACTAAACCTATGGCATGCTGTATGTCCCTTAAAGGTGGAAGACTATCGGGTAGGTCCTCGGGAAACACGTCTTCAAATTCTTTCAATAATTGGACCACCTCTTGCGGGTATTTTATAGGGGTGTGGTCCTTAGTTTCCTTAGCAGCTACCATCCAAATAGGTGCTCCCTCATTAATGTCTTTTTCTAATTCTCTTGCACCTATCAAATTTAATCCAGTCCTTTTTTCTTTCAGGTTGCTAGCTCCTCTTTTGGTGTTGTCCTTAGGCTGGGTTGGATGAATGACAATTTTCTTACCATTGAAATTGAAAGCACAGGAATTTGATCGACCAAAAATTATCACATCATGGTCAAACAGCCATGGCCTACGTACTGTTAATTCTCCTGATATTCATACACCTATCATTGAGGCACCCTCTTTTGATACATCTAGTGTAGAAACACCGATACTTTCTATAGCTCTGACATTGTTATTCTTGAAATGCATGTATCATCAGCTGTTACACCTATTTTTGTTAGTCCTACCCTTCATACTTCATCAGTTACTCGAGAGCTTGGGTTTTATATACCTGGCTTTCAGTATCTCGATTCAGGCCCTACTTTTGATCGCACTGCTCTTCCAGCTGTTGCTGAGATGATTCACCCGATCAGTTCAGTTCTTGCGGAGGACGTAGCTCCTAGCTCTACTGCTTCAGTCAGAGGTCGGACCTATATTCGTCGTAGAGGATGTGGACGCCGTACCCTCCTCAGCTGACCAGGACCATACTTCGAGATCTTCGACCATGATGGTCACGAGCTCAATCTTTTTCTGATACAGGACCGATCAAGATCAGTTCATCTTCTAATGTGTCGATGGATGAGGATTAGGACTTATTTTATATTTTTTTTAGGATTTTGATGTACTTCTGGATAATTTTTTTTATGCCTATATGTACTTTTACCTTTGTTGTGTACTTGATGTACAAGTTCTTGGCATATATGAAACACTTTTTGATTCCTCTTATCTTTGTGTTTGATAAGATTGAATATTATATCTTCAATTGCTCTTATAATTCTATGTCTTCACTCTTTATTGAATGTATTTCCTAAAGAAAAAGAGTGAGTAGTTTCGAAAACAAATTTATAAACTCTATGATATAGCTTGTATATATTTTCCTACCTTTTTAATGATAACAAAAAGGGTGAGTAATTTAGTGAGATTTAAGTATAAATATGTTTACTTCTCAAAACTAAAGGGAGAGTAACTTTTAATTTTGAGGATTTTTGAAAAACCTGAAAATCATTTATAAAATTCTTTAAGAAAGGGGGAGCTTTACTTTATGCTCAAATTCAAAGTGAGTTTAATTCTTGAAACCCCTCTTTCAATGTTTTGAAAAGATTCTTACAAATATTGTTTTGAATCATTGATTCAAGGGGAGCCTTGTTAATTGCTGGAATTTTCATTATGGAGTATCATGATACATGTTCTCAGTGCATTTAAATAAATATCAAGCTCAAAGTTCTGACAAAGTTTTGATACTCTCTATCTTTGTGACAAGCTCAAATTCTATTACTTGCATTTTGAATGATCATATCTTTAGTGCAAGTAATGTTGATTTACTTAATGCTTTCAATTTTGTGCACCTTGTTAAATTCTCTTAAAGCTTTACTTGTAAAGTAATTTATACTTAAGGATTTTGTCATCATCAAAAAGGAGGAGATTGTTGACTCCACTAATTGATTTTGATGATAAGCAAAATAGTTAAGTATAAATTGATGACTAATGATTTGCTTTAAGTGTGATTTCATTGAAAGGATGCTCACAAAGTTTGAAGAAGCCCAATTATGTTAAAGAACCAAGTTTGAATGATAAGATTGCACAAAATAAGACTTGGACACTTAAGAGATGGTTGAATGGATGTGAAAGCCAAATGGAAACTTGTTCCAGCTCAAAATCAGCATCTTTTGTGATTTTTCAGAGATGTGTCAACTCAAGGTGTCGACACATGAAGATGAGGTGTCGACTCAGGCCGGTACGCTACAAAGTTTCAAATGGCACAGATCAAGTGTCGACACATGGACCTTATGTGTCGACTCAAAGTGTCAACACATGGATCAACACATCGTCTGCGACTTTCAAGCCATAGAACTTGCAGAAGGTGAAGGAACAGTTGAAGTGTCGATACATGGATGCAAGGGTCGACTCAAGGTATCGACTCAACTAAGAATGTGTCGACTCAACTGAGATTTCTAGAGAATCTGAATGGACCATTTTGATCTAAGTGTCGACTCAAGAAGAACATGTGTCGACCTTATGTGTCGACTCAATTGAGGAAGTGTCGATACATGGAGTTTTGGCAACAGTAATGGATAGTTTTTTCAAATGCAGAACTCGCCCCAAATGCCCCCAATGGCTAGTTTTTCAAGTGTAATGGTTATATTTCAGTTTTAAGGCCTTGGGAGGGTATTTATATGGTCCAAAATCAAATCTAAACAAGAATATTGAATACAATTAAGAGTTTGAAGAGAAAAGAACAGAGAAGAGCCATAACTCCTATTCATTCAAGTTTCAACCACTCTCAAGCTAAAGGAAGCCTCCAAGCATTCAAAGCCATCAAGAGCATTGAAGATCATTCATACTTGGCCATTCAAAAGGCTTCAATTAGATCAAAGCAGCACTACATCCAGCTACTTCGGCTTATTTGCTTTTCTTTTGAAAGCTTACATTGGTTCTTTGTTTCTAAACTTCATATCTTGTAAGGATTCTTGGTTAGCCTATTGCAAAACCAAGGAAGGTTATTGGTAAGCCTTGGAAAACTAATTAGGTTGGTGGTTAGCCCGCAAAACCACTAAGGTTCTTGGTTAGCCCAGAAAATCAAGGGAGGTTGTTGGTTAGCCTTGCGAAAACCAATTAGGTTCTTAGTTAGCCCGTAAAACCAAGTGAGGTTTGACTTGTGAACCTTGTGAAAACAAGTCAGGTTTTGATTAGTGAGCTTGGAAAACTAATCGGCTGTAATCTTGTGATTATAGTGAATTCCCAAGGAGATCTTGGGAAGTGGATTTAGGTGTATTGTTGGCACCGAACCACTATAGCTTGTGGTGTTTGTAATTGCTTGATCTCTCCCTCCTTGCTCTTTATATTTTTGCTCATTATTTTTAATTTTCGCTGCACTATTACTTTAGAGCATTGCATTCGAATCAAAGTACCTTATTCAATTGAATTGCATATCTTGTTTTGTAAAGTTTGTAGCTTGTGATATTAAGCTTAGCTTTAAATTTTTAGAGACCCAATTCACCCCCCCTCTTGGGTTGCTTACTGGGCAACACTAAGGACTTTATCACATGAAAAAGAGTTCATTATAGGAAAATGTAAGAATGTGATAAGCTGCCAAAATAATATTTATTAATTCATACAAAGAGTACAATACTTAACTCAACCGCCTACAGCTTAGGCGATTGGCTTTGGGACACAATTCCCAACATGAACTTTTTTCTTTGATCTCCTAATGCTCCAGATTGCTTAGGGTTAAACTGCTTGACCCTAATCAGTCCATCTCAATATGTCTCAAATAAAGAATCCTTATAACTCCTTACAAGGAATGCTATGGCCATGGTCTTTCTCAATTGAGGCATATTAAGCATTCAATCCAAACCATTTGGAGAGATCAATCCTATCTTGATCCTACTATCGCTATATAAGTACTTGACTGTACCTAACAACCTTCCATCACTGGATTAGAAATCCAGGTAGTCCGGCACCTAAGCATAGTGAGTTGCTTGCAAGCTGCCATAGTGATCTCAAGTCAGAGAAATAATTCATGTCCACATTCTAATGCAAAACTTCTCTTCAGCAGAAAGAGAATCTAGCATAAGAGTCATGCTCAGTGAAGTATCGAGCACAACACCTGATTTCACACCAGCATCTCCATGATACTTGGTTAAGAGGACAACCAACTAACATGACATCAATGACCTACTCTCGATACACCATCATCCCAAAATAGTGTATCTTTTGGTCGTGAACCAGTTTATGAACTACATGACACATCCTTTCTACATCGCATACAAGGTAGCTCAAAGGAAATCATCACACAAGAGTTCAGTTAGGAAGATGTCATATGATAAACAACTAGAATAAACTTTTTATTCAATTCAATAATTCATATACATATACATAAGTCGCACAACTATCTACAACCTAGATGATTGACTTTGGAACATACAATTCCCAATAACTCCTACCTGGACTAAAGACAATTGGAACAAAATCTAATTCCCATCTTCCATTTGCAGTCGTCGAACTATTGCATTTCAATGGCTTTTGTGAAGGGGTCGATTAAGTTCTCCTTACCATCGATCATCAGAAGCTCGATATCACCTCATTTAATAATCTCCCAGACAAGATGATAACAACGCAGAATATGCTTAGTTCGCTTATTTGATTTTGGTTTTTTGGCTTGAGCAATGGCTCTAGTGCTGTAACAATATACTGGAATAGGACTATCCAAGGAAGTTGCGACTCCTAGCTCGCCTAGGAACATTCATAACCACACAGCCTCCTTTGCTACATTTGATGCTATAATATACTCTGCCTCGCAAACAGGATCAATCACTGTATGCTGCTTGGAACTTTTCCAATAGACTGCTCCACCATTAAAGGTAAACACAAAACCAGACACACTCTTACTATCTTCACTATTTGACTAAAAACTGGAGTCAGTATACCACACAAGTTTTAAGTCAGAATATCCATAAATAAGCCATTGGTCCTTAGTATTTCTCAAATACTTAAGGATGTTTTTAATAACTTTCTAATGAGCTTCACCTGGGTCAGATTGGTATCTGCTCAATATCCCTAGTGAGTATGCCACATCTGGTTTAGTACATAACATAGCATACATAATAGAACCCACTGCCGAAGCATATGGAATCCTACTTATACGCTCTCTTTCCTCAGGAGTTGTTGCATAATCCTTCTTGAAAAGAGTAATTCCATGACCTATCGGAAGATAGCCTCTTTTGGAATTCTCCATGTTGAATCGCTTCAGCACAGTGTCTATGTACATAGATTGGGACAATTCCAGAAGCATCGAAGATCTATCTCTATAGATCTTCATACCCAGTATGCATGAGGTTTCACCCAAGTTTTTAATAGAGAATTGAGATAAAAGCCAGACCTTTATTCCTTGTAATGCTGGAATGTCATTCTCTATTAGGAAAATGTCATCCACATACAAAACAAGAAATACAACTATAGAACCATTTGCCCATTTATATATAGAAGGTTCCTCTCCGTTCTTAACGAAGCCATACATCTTGATACACTTATCAAAATGCATGTTCCAACTTTAAGAAGCCCGCTTCAATCGATAAATGGACCTTCGAAGCTTGCACACTATAGACTCGTCTATGGATGTGAAACCTTTAGGTTGCATCATATACACCTCCTCTTCCAACTCACCATTTAGAACTATTTGGGCATCCATTTTCTATATTTCATAATCTAAATGTGCTGCTATAGCAAGCATAATCTGAATGGACTTGAGCATTACCATAGGGAAGAACATCTCATCATAGTTAATACCATAATGCTGATGATATCCCTTGGCAACCAGATGGGCTGTATAGGTCTCCACCTGCCCATCTGCACCCCACTTCTGCTTGAAGATCCACTTGCACCCAATGGGTTTTATCCCTTCAGGTGGATCAACCATTGACCATACATTATTGATTTCCATGGACTCCATTTTGGATTTCATAGTTCCCAGCCATGACTTAGAGTCAGACTTGACATTACATCCATATAGGTGATCGAATCCTCGTTGTTCTCATTGAGCTCAACAGGATCACCATCCCGGACCAAGAAATCATAGTATCTGTCTGGTCTATGTGGTACTTTATTAGATCTTTTTAATGGTTGCACTATGGGCACTGGATCTGATCTAATCAAATCTGGTTCTATAGTGGCCTTAGAGTGAGAAGGTTTTTTTATCTGTTGAACTTTCCCAAGTTCAACCTCAGTAGCTTGAGTGCCTTCACCAAGGTACTCCGTTTATACAATGGTTGCTCTAAGACTGACGAACAACTTTTGTTCCTCAGGCAGATAGAAATAATTTCCTTTGGATTCTTTGGGATACCCAACAAAAAGATATCTATCAGACTTAGGTCCTAGCTTATCCGTCTCCAAATGCTTGACATAAGCCAGACACCCCCAAACTTGAAGGTGAGAGAGAGTTGGCTTGCATCTAGTCCATATCTCATATGGTGTTTTATCAATAGACTTGGAACCCTATTTAGAAGGTAGGATGCTGACTCAAGAGCATATCTCAAAAGGATTTAGGCAGACTTGCTAAGCCCATCATGGATCAAACCATATCCAACAGAGTTCGATTCCTCCTTTCAGACACACCATTTAACTAAGGTGTCCCTGGAGGAGTCCATTGAGATAGAATCCCATTCTCCTCAAGATAAATCATAAACTTGCTGGAAAGATATTCACCACCTCAATCTGATCAAAGGATTTTAATAAACTTCCTAGTTTGTTTTTTAGCTTCATTATGATAATGTTTGCACATTTCAATTGAATCAGATTTATGTCTCATCAGGTAGACATAACCTACCTTGATAGGTCGTTTGTGAATGTAATGAAATAATTATATCCACCTCTTGCACTAATATTCATAAGTCCACATACATCAGTATGTACTAGACTCAAAATATCACTGGCTCTTTCACCTTTTCCAGTAAAGGGTGACTTGGCCATTTTTTCAAGAAGACAAGATTCACAAGTTAGTAAAGATTCACTCTCGGTGATATTTAGGAGACCATCTCCTACCAACTTATTTATACTATTCTTATTTATATGACTTAGCCTACAGTGCCAGAGATAAGTATCACTGACTTTATCTAACCTAGGGCTTTTATTAGCATTGTACATTACGGTAACAGGCTATGACAGTACATATATACCATTCTTCACTTGTCCAATCATCACATTAGAACCATTCAACGTGATGTTGCAAATATCATTCTTTATAGATAATTCATAACCATCTTTGGCCACCAGGCCTATAGAAATGATATTCACTAAAAAGGAAGGACAAAAATGATAATCATCAAGAATGATAGTACAAGACTCGAAATACAAAGAAATAGTTCCCAATGCTAGTATTGGAGCTTAGCTTCCATTTCCAACGTTCTGAAACCTTTCACCACTTTCAAATCTCCTACTAACTTGAAGTCCCTGCAATGAATTGTAAATATGGTAAGGACTTCTGATATCTAATACCCAGCTAGTAGTATCACAAATAAAGAAACTACAAGGATTTATCATATAAATACCTTGACCAGCAATAGCTTGCTACTTTCCCTTCCTTTGCCTGTTTGGGTCTACAGTAGCAAGGTAAGCAGAACAATTCAGCTTCCAGTGACCTGGCTTCTTGTAGAAGAAGCACTCTTCCTGACTCTTGTCAGCCTTCACCCTCCTAGTTCGACTATGTCCAGCACTTTGCACCTTCTTATTTTTCTTGTTCTTTCTCTTCTTCTTCCCTTTGCCAAAGAGATGATGCCCTGCTCCAGAACCTCCCACCAAATTCACCAACCCTTTGTTGAGATTGTGGTCTCTCTCATAAGTCTACAGTAACCCCAACATCTCATGATAGTTTATTGCAGGCCTATTCATTCTAAAATTATCTAAAAAGACCTGGTAGGAAGGGGGCAGAGAATTCAATATCGCATCCTTGCCAAGCTGTTCGTGCAAAGGACATCCGAGTGTGCCTAAACACTCAAATAACTCGATCATGTACATTATATGATCAGTTACCAAAGCTCCATCATGCATACACATGTTATAGATGGTAGAAAAGATTCGATATCTCTCTGTATCATTCAGAGTGCCAAAAGACACCTTCAACCATTGAAGAATCTCTTCTGGCTGGGCCTCCTCAAATTTGTGACTGAACTCATCATTCATCACAGCCAACATAATACAACATACCGTGGTACGGTCAAAAATCTACTTTTGGTAACTATCCATGAAAGTGCCATGAGTGTTGGGGCCTAGGATCTTAGGTGCCAGATCTGTTATCATATAAAAGATCCGCTCATGCTCTAAAACTATCTTGAGTCTTCGATACTAGCTATCAAAGTTGGGTTTACAATGTTTGTTATTATCCAACAATGCCTGGAGTGACAAAGTGGTCGACATTATCTAAAGAAGGAGAACAAGACCTATCAGTATATGAATCATTTTAGATATCCTAAAGACATGGATTTTAGTCTAAAGGTTTCTCCCACTATTTTATTCAGATTGGTAGCCTCTACACTCTAATCGAAGAATAACATTTATCCTTTAGCGGGTAATATGATCCAATATATTACACATGAGCCCAACTTTGGCTGGCCAACCCACATGCATCTAAAGGTAGGTACAACACCAATTGCTTCTCTAAGCAATTTCTAGTATTCATTTTGCCCTAGGGGTCCTCACAATCGGCCTTTGGGCCTCCTATTGAAGGTCATGGTTAGGTCCAACCATTAACATGATCAAATTCAATGCTTCTAACTAACCCATGATCAAGCTCAACTTTGGTCGGCCCACCTGACCATGTGTTAAGATAGTCGCACTGAGCCATCATTTGCTGAATGGCAATTCCACTAGCCTAATGACCACCCATTCTTTGGAACTGCCGTTGATCACCCAACTTATGGACTCATTACCAATCCAACTTAATGGGAGGCTAAGACTTAGTCTATCACATTACTTTTCTTTTTATGGACCTAATAATTTAGAGGATTTAAATTTTGTGGCATTTGTAAAGAAAGCATGGATCTTGATCAAGAAGACTCCCACCAAACTCTTAGAAGTTTTCAAGATCAAATTGGTCATGGGCACCTTAAACCAATCGACTGATTAACCTTAGTTGATATGGGTCAACTCGAATCAATAGATAATCTAATCAAATCTGATTCACCACATCAGCCAAGTAAGTAAGATCAAGGGATGGGTTAAGCCAGGTAAGCCTCTTGCCTTGACACCGACCATGAGTTGGCCAGGTAAGAGTTAGCCTCAAAGAACCTTGATCACCAATGTCAAACTTACCTTAGACACCAAGTAGTTTACTAGACTCAATCAGACTAACCTAAAGACTCGGGCTCACCACGAAGTCATCAATCAAGTCCATTTAGATGTATGGACCGATCTAACCAACTATTAGAGAGATCTATAAAAAAGAGATCTAATTCAACTTTTGATTAGAGTTTTTTCTATTTAATCCATTCATCTAAACTTAGGACTAACCCATTTAAGGACCCAATTCTAGTCAACCCAATCAACCCATGGTTTATCAATCATGACTTAAGATTAGAATCACATCCAAAATCTTAAAAGGTTTCAAAAATACAACTTAATTCTCAATTAAGTGTAACATGCTAATTGAAACATTTTCAATTAATCCAAATTTTGAAACAATTTCAAAAGCAAGTGAAATAATTTCATAAAAATATCATGAACTTTAAATTTACTATTTTCAGGTTTTTTTTTGTTCTTTTGTTCTCAGATCCAAGTCGACTCATGCAGGGAGGAGTCGGCTTGGACAGAACAATTTTCTTTATTTTGCAGAGATGAGTCGACTCGAGAAGGGATGAGTTGGCTCATCCAGAACATAAAATAGACATATTGCTCTATCTTCAGGAAACAAGTAAGCTCGAGCAGGAGACGAGTCGGCTTGTTTGCCTCAACAGAAATAGTAATTTTAAAATTCAACCCTTTTGACTTGAACTTTTCAAACTTTTAGATCATCTTTTAGATCTCATCTAAATATAGCTATGATCCACAAACATAGATTAAAATAGTTATAAACTATCAAATCCCTCACTTTCCTCTTCATAAGGTCAGGATGCAGTGGCACCCTTACATGCCATAAGAGAACCCCATTGAATGGGAAGAGATGACCTTTAAACCATGCTTCTCTCCTATGATCAGATGGTCATGGCGAATCCACCTTAATCCAAGTACTACGTGAAGGATATCAAGCCGATTTCATACAAAAGTATTAAACTAAATATGCATTCAACCTGGCTTTGATACCAACTGTTGGTGAACCCAGGTGGGCTGATACATGCAATTTAAAACTTTTCTAAACTGCATGATGTAGTGGAAGGAGATAAAACAATTTTATCTAACATGTTAATCTAAATCTAATTAACACTAGCCCTACATAGATCTTTATGCATATACAGTAATACATGTATGAAATCAAGCAAGCAAAGCATGTAATTCATTGAACCATTCTTTGAATCACACACAAGGGTGTTGAAGATCATTTCTTCAGACCCATAAGATAGAAGTACAAAACTTTTATCTAAGGTGACAATCATCGGGAGGGGAGGTACTTCAAAGATGAGCAATAGCACTGTGAGCAACACAAGCATCCTGCCTCTACAGGTTGTTCACATCGAGGTAAGGGGATTCTTCTCCTTCCTTCGAGGTGCTAGCCTCTTTGGAAATAGTGTGGCAGTGACGGACTCTTTCTTCAACTCTTTGAAGAAATTGTTACTGAACAATGGTGAAACAAAGCTCCCTAAGAACCCTTCCTAGAATGCTCTATCCCAAATCTTCAATAGAAGGTGTGCACACAAGAATCCCAAAACCCAAACCTTGCACTACCCAATCTCTCATGTAAGACCTCTCTCAGGTCAAGACAAGATCTTTCTAACCAAGGAAAAATGGCAGAGTTTCAACTTGAGAGTCAAGGAATGATTCCTTTTTCAGCCCTTTTTAATAATACCATGATTGGGAGATAATAAGAGATAAATGGGATGTTTGGAGTCTCTTAGAATTCCAACAAGTTACAAGACCTTTGGAATTCAGCAACACAGCTGATTAAAATCCCAAGATGCCAAAATTATTGCCATAACTCTTATAGCCCTTAATGAAGCATCCTCGAATTTTTTAGCAAATCCCATCATATGAGTTGACTCGCCTCGGGTTGACTCGATTGGTAGTTTGATAACTTCTTGTCAAATGAGTCCTAAATGATTTTCAATTGTTCCCAAGTCAACAAGTTAAGAAGAAACCCCACGGTGTGTCACCTCGTAGGTTCAAACACTAAATCGATAGCGCAAGAACATTTCCAGTACCATATTCTTATTTTCTCCTTGGTTACAAGACACACCTGCAAAAAAGATCAAGTTGATGCTTTAGGTACCCAAGCCATCTTGGGTCCTTTAGAGGTAGTAGTGATGGTTCCTTTTGGAATCCAAACTTTTCTTGATTTGTTTACCTTTCTTAAATTACATTGATATACGTTATGACCAAGTTTACCACAACTAAAATAAGTAATACTAGATGAAGTTGGAACAAAGAAATTCTTGAAATACTTTTATTATTTTTGAGGTTTAAACCCCAAACCGGCTTTATTGAAAACTGCACGTTGACTATTCAACAATAAATTCAATTTTTCAGAACTAAACATAAATTTTTCAACAAAAGGCTTGACTCCATCAAGCTCTTCTTTGAACTTTTTGTTCTCCAACTCAAGGTCTTTGTTCTTATTTATAAGCTCATTATTCCAAACAAAAACCTTGGGTTTATTTAGAATTTTTATCCCTTTCAAGAGAGCATTCTTTTCCTTTTCCAAAATAGCAACCTTGGCTTTTAGTTTTTTGTTTTCATTTCCAAGATTGTTGTTTTCAAAAGAAGAATTAGCATGCTTTTTTAACTTCTTGTGCTCAATTTTTAACAATTTATATTCATGTACAAACTCATCAAAAACATCTCTAAGCTCTTCAAAAGTAAATTCAGATTCAGATTGTACCTCATTTTCATTTGTCATGAGGCAAAGGTTGGCAACTTCTTATTGCTCTTCCTTCGAACTAGAGTCTTCGCTTTCGCTCCAAGTAGCCATCATCACCTTCTTCTTGTATTTCTTTTTAAGCTTCTTAAGATGAGGACAATTGAACCTATAATGATTGGGTTTCTTGCATTCAAAGCAAATGGATTGGTCCTTCTCCTTCTCCTTTTCTTTTTCATTGTTCTTGCTTTTATACTTGCTAGGCTTTCCTTTGTGTGTCCTCTTTTTGTATGAGTACTTCTTCTTCCTTGTAAATCAGATTAAAATAAACAATGATTTTTTTGATTTTTTTAATTGATTTATACTTGAAAAGAAACTATACTAGGTTAGGGTTTTGCGTAATGGTTAGAATCCTACCCACATGCAAGAAACTATCAAAGAGAAATAGAAAACTAGGATCCTAGGACTAAGAAGGCCTATTAGGTGCATGCTCTACTTTAACAAAATAGAAAAAGTGAGAAGGGAAAGGTTCTACAAATCTAGCAATGATGCTCTGGATATAGCAGAAGGGTTCACTCTACTCGAATCGGTGCCTGGATGAAGAAGTCACTTTCCTGTGGATCTGTCGACTTTTTATCAGCTTGGTTCAGGAGCAAAGAAGACCTCATCCAGAGGGCATAGCACTGGAGGGATCCTGCAAATGTCAAAGGTTAGTAATGTAAAATAAGGGAAAAATATGAATTAGGGTTGGAAAGTTAAGAGAAGGTTGGATGTGCTGGCGGCCTGGTTGATGAAGATGTCGGGATTCTTTGATATGGGCGGTCTGGGACTTGAAGATGACGGCCTGTCTTGGAGGCTAGGATGCTTGGATTGGAGTGGATAGGGGGTGGCCTAGAGCAAGGTTGAAGATGGAGTGGGTGGCTAGGTGAAGAAAGAAGAAGACGGCCTAGGGATTCCTAAAGAGATGGTGGGTATCCTAATATGAATGGTTGATGAGGTGGCCAACGGGTGGAGATGGAGATATGATGGGGTGGCTAGGGTTTAGTGGGGGAAAACTTGCTAGCAGGATAAATAAGGCCTGACACCCCTCGATGTTCTGAAGAACAAAGGCAAATGGGTCTCACACCCACTCCAATTGGAGGAAAACATTTAGACAAAATAACTCTCAAATTTATATTCATAAAAAGATTATTCATACAAAAGGGGAGGGGGTGGGTATTTATAGATCTACCCAGGTTACATGACTTGAGGGTCAAGAAACCCTGACTTGAGGGTCAAGAAATTACAAACTTGTAGGCCAAGAAAATCCTGTTGGACTTGGTCAACTGTAAAATTCTCTTGGGCTGGGCTGCTTGACTCTTTGCTGGGCTTGGAAGATGATGGGGGACAATTATGAGATGATGCATTTCATATGAAATCAGTAATAATCAAATGAAAGATGAAGTAAATAAATGCAGCAATTCAAGTAATGAAGTAGGAATTTTAAGATAGGAATCTAAATACTAAACTTAACTAGAAACGAAACAGATCAAAGAAATTAAGAGGAGGACCTTCGTGGTTAAGAAACCACTCAGATTAAGATTTAGTATTCTAATAATTGCATATTCGAAAAAAATCTAAAGAGGGTTATCCGGCAATTAATAGTTATGACTTTAGCACTGGGAACACTCAAAGAAGAACATTCCGGGATGACAGGGAGATTCCCTAGGTTGCAAGGCTTCTTGTATCCGGTTCCTTGGCATGGGAGATCTTCTTCCTAGGAGTCTGGAAACCCAGGGATCCTACAACAAAAAGATGTAGGAGAAGGTTAGAGGAAAAAGTTGAGATGGAGAAGTGAGGGGAAAAGTGAAAGGAAGCTCGGAGTAGTCTTGTTGAAGATCTTCTTTGGCTTCATTTGGATGATGGCTCTCGGAAGGAACTTGGAAGAACTCTTTAGATGTTTGACTTCATCAAAGAGGTGGAAGAGATGTGGACTCTTGATCGCTCCTTGTATTGGCCGAATGGACTAGGAGGAGTGGAGGAAGTTAGGTTTGATGAGGGGAAGTTGGAAAGGGGAAGAACTCTAGGCCTCATGCCCACTTTCTCACAAAAGACCAAGCATTCAAGCAAGGAAAAATTCAAAGAAAAGTTTTCTTCATTGATTCAAATTTCATAAGTGATTACAATAGGTTTTGGAGCCTATTTTATAGACACCAAACCATTTGAAATTCAAATTTTGAAATTCAAAAATTACAAAATGAGGGGAGAGATTGGTGGTTGACTTCATGATGAGGGGCACCATTTATAGAGGAATTGTTGGTCAAATCAAATTCCTTTTTCCTTAGGCAAGATTCCTTGATTTACGGAGGATTTGTGAGCCATTTCAAATTCCTTCTTCCTTGGACGAGATTCCTTGATGATGTGTCCTGGTGATGTGGCAAGGAGGAATGATGAAGTGGCTTCCAAGTTGGTGATCCCATGGTCCATGCACCCACTAGTCTTCTTGACTTGGTTATGCTAAAACCAGGTTGGTCTTGGCTGACTCTCCTTGACTCGATTACAATGAAAAGCTTAATTGAAGATAATACTGGACTCAATTACCAAATTGAAATGAATATAGGACTAATAGACTCAAATAAAACTTATTACAGGACTCGAGCTCTCAATCTTCCAACCATAGAGAATCTTTCCTAATTTGGATCGGTTGGAGTCTTTTCCTGAGCCTGGTGCCCATACCAGAAGACATCTTCTTAGACCTGGTCAAAGCCTTGGGCATCTTGGACTGAGTCAAAGCCTTGGGTGCCTACATGAATGGGCTTAGAGAGGGGCATCATGGCCAGGTGGAATGAGGGGCGCCAAGGGCATGGGCCTGGGGTGCCACTTCCTCATGAGCTGGGGCACCAAGGGCTTCTGTGTCCTGGGTTATGGAGGTGCCATATAAAGGGGAGGCTTGAGTAGGGGTCCAAGTGCATGGAATTCAGTTTTGATTGGCGAGGGCCTGGTGAATCTCCTGACCTAGTGACTCTCCTCTTGGTTCTTGTCTTGAGTGAAAATTACATGGACTCAAAGGACTAAAACAAGTGGACTCATGTGGTCTCAAGTGAACTCAATGACTTGATTACAAGACTCAATTGATTTAGTGAACCCAATTGGCTCACTTTATTATAGGACTCAACAAAATTGACCAACACACGAATCAAATATTGGAACCTTGAAAGTATTGTTTGCTCCTGATATCCCCATCAATTCTCCCAAGATAGGAGGAACTCAACCCTGTCAAGTAAAGATCAATCGATTCTGGTACTGTTCCAATGGATATGGATTGAGGCATTGCAGATCCTCTCAAGTGATCCATAAAACCTCAGATCTCGGTTGACCTTGGTAATGAACCAAGTGATATGGTAGCCTTTGATCCAGGTACTGATGGCTTGGTCATCCAGGAAATGCTCAATCATTTTCTCTCATAGGCTAATTTGATGGTGGATACTCAGGGTTGGGTTCACTCTCAAAGAAAGGATCAGGCTCACTAGGTATCATTGCTGGCTCTCTATACTTAATTAAGTCTGAGATATTGAAGGTTGAGCTTAATTCCTAATTAGGTGGTAATTTAGGCACTGTGTCCAACATTCTTTATCACTTTGATGGATCCAGCTTATGGGTATGTAGCCTAATCATCATAGATTTTCCTAGTGAACTCTTAAACTCTTTTCAAGAATTAACCATGTTTTTATAAAATCATTGCTCATATTAATCTGATGATGAATCCTCATGCAGATCTCTAATCATGCAGTGCAAAAACTCATAATACTTAATGTAGCCAAATGACTTATGCCAACACTTATTGATATGCAGACTCGACTAAACCCTAAACTACAACTGTGAGTTTGTCCCTTGGTCAGGTGGGTGACATGCAGATGAGAATGGTGAATGCACTCCTACTAACCGCTATAGAGTATGCCAGAAGTAAGATGTAAACCTAACATGCATAATGAACGTATGCATTATGCTTACCTCTATAAAATGCAATCGAATGGTCCAAGAAATGCTGGAAGTTTCTAGAAAGGGCAGGAAATAAGAGGTGGATTCAGGGTTAGTCTAGTAGAGTAGAAAGTAAGAAGAGGGCTCGAGGTTGATTGGATAAAGTAGGATATAAGAAGGGGTGTCAGGGATTAGTCCTAGACTAATGAGGTGAACCTTACGAGGTTGAGTTGTATCTATAGGGTTTGCCTTATGGAAGAATGGGTCACTAATTTCAGGAAAGACATCTTTAATTGGGATCAAAGAAGTGACTTCATCCTGAGGGTACTGGGTTAAACAAGCTAAATCCTCAATAAACTCTTCTGGCTCATGAAATTCAGGACTAAGCTCTATAATTGGGTTCTCTTATAAAGTCTCCTCAGGTAGGACTCCAATAGCAGTATCTGGGTTCTCTTCCTCTAACTATTCTTCCACTACAACTTTAGTCTGGGTGTGGTCAGGGTCAACTAACTTTGGATTGGTTTCAGTCTGTGTATGGTCAGGGTCAACTAATTCTAGGATGGCTTCAGGTATCTCTTCTTCGAGTTCTCCTATGTGCTGGGGCCGGGTTGGGCATTGGCTAGCATAGTGTCCCATCTTATGACATCTAAAATAGGTATTTGGATTGGGACTCAGGTTTCTCTGGGTTTCAGTTGCCTTACCCTTGTCTTCCCTATGGGTTAGTGGGGTATTAGGGATGGGTTGGGTTGGATTAGGGTTGGGCCGGCTTGGGTAGGCTTTGTTAGGACCTGGTCTTGGATTAGGGTTACTAGTCCTAATGGGCTCAGGTCAATTAAGGGGTACCTGACTAATACTTGGCTTGCACTCAAGGGTGGGTCGACTAAGGGAAAGTGGACTGATACTAGGTTCATCTCTAAGGGTACTAATCTTATGGGGCTCAGGACTACTAGGGGAAGCATGATTAGCACTGGGCAGATACCTAGGGGTTATGGGTTCCTTGGGCTCATGGGACATGGGTTCAGGCTGATGGGTTATGGATCTGGGTTCATAGGATCAGGGTTCATGCCAAATTGGTGCATGGTGCAGTGAAGGGTACTTCTCTCTAAGTTTGTTTCTCACAGCTTTCCTTGTGGCTATGGGGACTGGTCCTTTTTATATAGTTACTCTCTCAAAATACAGAGCTATTCCTCCTTCCCAATCAAGATAATCCTCAAGATCAAGATCACCACTAAATGTATGTGCTTCTCGCCTAATATACCTAGTGGCTCTCTCATCCGGGTCTATGAAGTCATAATTGGGTTTCCTTGCACTACGATCCTAGATTGGTTTAGGGTATGGGGCTGTCCTAGGGTTGGGCTCCAAGTATGGGTCATGGTGTTGGGTTCTCCTAGGGTTGGGCTCCATGGTCACACTAGGTTGGGTTGGGTTGAGGCTATTGGTATTGGGCTTCTAATCTAATGGTCATGCAATCAAACACACAAGGGTTATGATGCAACAAAGCACACATGGGTTAATCGTACCAGGGTTTGCTAGACGTAGAGCCGAAATCAAGAGAGTCAACTCAACTTACACCCAATTCAACACTTAATCCTTCCACTGGCTAGGTAAGAGGTGGGGTGGTGGGAGGCTCCCCCTGTTTGTCATAGGATCCTAATTAAAAACCACCAGTCCACTTAGGGCATTTGCCCCTGGATCTCTAGCCTTAGACACTAGTTTTCAGTAATAAGTGGAGGGTTGAATGCACTAGTTTTCCCACTAGACTCGGACCCGACCTGTTGATGTCCCTAAATCAATTAAGTTTCTAGTTGGTTTTAATTAGGCTTGGGTGCATATGAGGGTGGTTATTTTTGGCCCAAGACAGGTGATGAAATCCTACCCTGATCTGACTGCCATTAAGATTAGGTTAATGCAAATGATGATCACACGATAAAATCCTAATGCAGGCTAAAATGAGAAAAAAAAAAAAAAAAAATTTCTTTGTTTTATGAGGTGGATGACTTTTTAATTTGGTTAGATGGTCAAACAAAATTCGCTTGGGTTGGGGGGTGGTTTGGATGTAAGTTAGTTTCAGCCCTAGGTTAACATGCAGAATTCAGCAATACAAGGTTTCGGTTTCATGCAGAATTTCTTAGGTTTTCAGATCAGAAGAATTATCAAAAAATACAGAGAAAATATAGGGCTCAACAAGGATGACGTGCTGAAAATTTCAGAGAAAAACAATAAAAATTTAATTGGAAATTGGACCTAGATTTGGGCTAGTATGCAAAATTTAGTGTGCAGAATTATTTTGTTAGGGTTTTTCTCTCATGCAGATTTAACCCTATTTTTAATCATAAAAAATATTAAAAAATCACAGAAAAATAGAAGACAAAACAAAGATCAAATAACATTAAAATCAGAAAAAAATAGTAAGAAATTAATGGCGATCTAGACCTATGTTTGGACTCCTACTACAGAAAATAGCATGTAGAAAATCTAAGCTATGATGTAAGAACATACTCTAATCTTGCTCTGATACCAAAATTGATGAGGGACGGGATTCTAACATGATGCATGTAGATGAATGATATGAGAAGGATAAAAAAATTAGATTAAAATAAATAATAATTTTTTTGATTATTGTAATTGATTTATTCTCGAAAAGAAACTAGACTAGGTTAGAGTTTGGCGTAATGGTTAGAATCCTACCCACATGCGAGAAACTATTAAAGAAAAAAAGAAAACTAGGATCCTAGACTAAGAAGGCCTATTAGGTGCATGCTCTACTTCAACAAAATAGAAAAAGTGAGAAGGGAAAGGTTCTACATACCTAGCAATGATGCTCTAGATATACTAGAAGGGTTTGCTCCGCTTGGATCGGTGCCTGGATGAAGAAGTCGCTTTCCTGCAGATCTGTCGACTTTTTATTAGCATGGCTCAGGAGCAAAAAAGACCTCATTTAGAGGGCGTGGCACTGGAGGGATCCTGCAAACATCAAAGGTTAGTGATGTAAAATAAGGAAAAAATATGAATTAGGGTTGGGAAGTTAAGAGAATGTTGGATGTGCTGGCAGCCCGGTTGATGAAGATGCTAGGATTCTTTGATGTGGGCAGTCTGGAACTTGAAGATAGGGGCCTGGCTTGGAGGCTAGGATTCCTAGCCTGGATTGGAGTGGATAGGGGTGGCCTAGAGCAGGGTTGAAGATGGAGTTGGCATCTAGGTGAAGAAAGAAGAAGATGGCCTAGGGCTTTCTAAAGAGATGGTGGATGTCCTAATATGAATGGTTGATGGAGCGGCCAAGGGGTGGAGATGGAGATATGATAAGGCGGCTAGGGTTTAGTGGAAGAAAATTATCTAATGAGATAGCCTCACACCCCTCGATGTTCCGAAGAACAAAGGCAAACGGGTCTCACACCCACTCCAATTGAAGGAAAACACTTAGACAAAATAACTCTCAAATTTATATTCATAAAAAGATTATTTATACAAGAGGAAAGGGGGTGGGTATTTATAGATCCACCCAGGTTACATGACTTGAGGATCAAGAAATCTTGACTTTTGGGCCAAGAAATTACAAACTTGTGGGCCAAGAAAATCCTGTTGGACTTGGTCAATTGTAGAATTCTCTTAGGCTAGGCTTCTTGACTTCTTGCTCGGCTTGGAAGACATCTTCTTGGACCTAGTCAAAGCCTTGGGCATCTTGTATTAAGTCAAAGCTTGGGGTGCCAACATGAATGGGCATGGAGTTGGTCGTCATGGTCTGGTGGAATGTGGGGTGCCATGGGCTTGGGCTTGGGCATGGGGCACACTTCCTCATGAGCTGGGGTACCAAGGGCTTCTGGGTCCTGGGCTTTGGAGGCACCATCTGAAGGGGAGGCCTGAGTAGGGGTCCAAGTGCATGAAATCTAGTTTTGATTGGGGAGGGCCTGGTGAGTCTCTTGACCCAGTGACTCTCCTCTTGGTTCTTGTCTTGAGTGAAAATGACATGGACTCATAGCACTAAAACAAGTGGACTCAAGTGGTCTCAAGTAAACTCAATGACTTGATTATAGGACTCGGTTGACTTAGTGAACCCAATTGGCTCACTTTATTACAGGACTCAAAATTAGACTTCATTATAGACTCAACAAAATTGACCAACACAAGAATCAGAGATTGAAACCTTGAAAGTATTGTCTGCTTTTGATGTCCCCATCAAAGTTGGTTCTTACTCAAGGCTCACCAACAAACCTCAGTTGGTTTTTACACAAAGTCCACCAACAAACCTCAGTTGGTTTTCCTATAAAGGTTCACCAACAAACCTTAATACTCGTTTCAATCCCCTTGAAACTAGTAGCAATAAAAACTCAAGTACATGTGTGAGAATACTCAAAGCTTTCTAAAATAAAAGCAAGTATGTTGATGAAGCTCTTGAATGTTGTCGAAAAACTTGTCTTTATGTTGTTGATGCCTCAATTAATGCTTGAAGATGTTGACTTGAGTGCTCTTTCTGAAACTTGGAGTACTTGAAGGTTTAACTCACTCAAAAGTATTGAATGCTTAAGGTGTATGCAATTAGTTCTGCAATAATTACTTCCCTCTTGTGTTTTATGGAGTTTAAATACTTTTCAACCCTTAAAAACTATTTATAGCCATTGAAAAGGAGAAATTAGCCATTAAACACAAAATAGAAAAGTTCTGCACTTCAAAAGACTAGTCGTTAATGTGCTGTCAGACCTATAAGTGTCGACATTTCAGTTCATGAGTCGATACTAGATCAAATAAGTCTTCTGAAGCTCTCTGGAATGCACTAGTGCATCGACACTTCTTCTGGTGAGTCAACACTTAACTAAAATCCTAAAATCAGCATGTTCTGTATTATGTTTGGTCTCAAGCCTTGAGTCGACACTTGGTAGTCCATGAGTTGACACTTGAGTCGACACTTCTGTATGTCGGCTAAAACTTTTTCTATGTATCAGCTCAAGCTTCTATGAGTCGACACCTAAGTTGACACTTATCACCATGAGTCGACACTTGACTAAAACAATGCTGAAACATGTCCAAATCCAATATTTGAGTCCTTCAAAGTCTTTCTTATGTTCCAAAGTCCATGTAACTTGAAAATCCATTAGCATAAGTGACTTCTTCAAACAAAATGATAAGCATTTCGATCTTTCAGTATACTATAACTTTGATGAGTACCTTATTCTGATAAACATACTTTTAACACACATAATTTATACTCAAATATACTTAAGTGTGTTGTTATTCATCAAAATCAAGATAGGAGTCAATAGCCTCTATCCCCCTTTGGGTGACAATGAATCCCAGAAATTTTCTCGCTACAACACCAAATATACATTTAGTGGGATTTAGCTTCGTCTGGTAGAGGCGAAGGTTATCAAAGGCCTACGCCAGGTCGACGATGTGGTCTGACTCTTGGCCGCTCATGACAAGCATGTCATCCATATAGACCTGCATGTTGTGGCTGATTTGGTCTTTGAAGACCCTATTAACCAGGCACAGGTACATGGCCCCTACATTCTTGAGGCCGAACAGCATCATCCTATAATAGTACATAACTCTGTCAGTCATGAATGATGTGTGCTCCTCGTCCTCCAGGTGCACGTGAATTTGGTTGTATCCAAAGAATGCATCTATGAAGCTATGGAGCTTGTGGCCCGAGGTCGCATCTACCAACTGGTCAATCTTGGAAAGTAGGAAGCCATCCTTTAAGCATGCCCGATTGAGGTCAGTGTAGTCCACAAAGATCCTCCACTTCCTGGAAGCTTTCTTGATCATCACTACATTAGCAAGCCAGTCAAGATACCATACTGGTGTGGACACAAGGGCTAGAAAGAGATGATAGGTTAATCCTTGTTCCCTATGGATCATCTGTGACTAAGCCCTAAACCCCAATTTCAATTGAGTCTTGTACAAGCCTAAACCTGTGAATAAGCCCCTAAATCCAATTGAGACCTGTATATATATATATATATATATAAACCTAGTCAATTTTAATTTATTATTTTGACTTGTTATGCCTTAGTAATTTAGTCAGATTGGGTTCAATTTGATCAAGTTGGGTAAAGTTAGTTTCAATCGAGTCCTGTAATTATTTAGGAGATTAAGTCCAATTCTTGATTGCAAGCCAAGAGGGGACTCAATTCATGGTGCCACATCATCATTGACATCACCATACGCCACATCATCATCTTGGATACCCCATTCCATGTCACATGCCACATCACCATGCCATATGCCATGTCATCATGCCATGTCACATGCTACATCACCATGCCACCTCATCATCACACATGTTATGGTCGGCCACAAGGATTCAAAGTTGGGTGCCAATTCTAGAAGTCAAGTTCAAGGGGTTTCATATATCAAGAATTCAAGAAATCAAGAACCTAAGAAGTCCTTCAAGTTCAAGAGTTCATATACAAATTAAAGACTCCATCATGAATTTCCAACCAAGAATTCATCTTGGCCGCCCGCCTTCATTCAGTGTTGTCACCCACCCTATTCCAAGGTTTGTCACCCAAGTGGATGAAGCCAAGGAGAATCAAACACCAAGAAGCCATGATGCCAAGATGGAGTTCAAGAGGAGGTTGGGAAGCCAACTCCATGGAGTTTGTTGCCCTTCCTATAAGAACTCAAGAATTTGTAACCCTTATGATTCATGTTTATGGTCTATAAATACCACCATCAAATCTCTTGTAATCAATCAAGTTTTTTATGAAATAAATTGAGAGTTTTCTCTTCAATCCTTTGCTATGAGAGCATTGAACTCCGTGAGGGAGAGGGTGTGAGGTCCTTGGGCGTGAGGCCTACTTATCCATCCAACCATCCAAAACCCTAGCACCACCTTTCAACCTTCCTTCTCTTCCTTCTTTCTTCCATTCTTTTCCTCCTTCCACGCCTTCTAATTTTTTTCTTCTTGTGAGTGATTTTAGGTGATCAAGATCTGAAGTGAAGATTTCTTTGCCTTGGAACCAACCTCGTTGAAGATCAAAACCCAAAGATCGATAATCTTGAAGTTCTATCGCAAATCCTAGAGTGCTGAATACTTAGTTCATCTGAATACTTTGAGTCTTATTTCAGAAAATTACTGTATTTAATATTAGAATTGTTATATTTAGTTTTGCATCTTTCATCCTGCATCATCTTTGGTATCAAAGCAGGTTAAACTATGGTTTAATTACTAGTTGCTGAAATTTCTGCATACCTAGTTTTAGGCTAAAATTAAATTATATAAAACCATCATAAAAAAATAAAAAAGAAATATTAATTAATTTTATGTTAATCCTATACTAATCTTCCATCTAATTACAGGAAAAATATCAGAGAAAAAATTTTTTATTTTCTATTAATTTCTATTTTAGATTCGTTACACATTAGGGTTTCATCTGTGTGCATGCATTGTTAATTCAATTTAAGGGCACTCTTACTCTATCAAATAAGGGAGGGATTTCATCACCCTTCCTTGGCCCTAAACAACCACCTTTGCATCGAGCCCAAGACTAATTAAAATCAATTAAAAACCTAAAGCAACTTAGGGACACCAACAAGGTCAGGTTCTAAGTATTGTGTGAAAGCTAGTGCACCCAATCCTTTGATTATCTCTTGAATCTGGTGTCTAAGGCTAGAGGTCTAGAGGCAAACACCCTAAGTAGACTCGTGATTTTTAATTAGGATCCTGTGAAAGCAAAAGGAGCTTTCCATGAACCCACCTCTTACCTGGCCAGTGGAAAGGGTAATTGCTGATTGGTTGTAAATTGAGCTGACCAATTCTACTTGAGCTCTAGGTCTACGAAACTCTAGTTTGGTTTTGTGTGATTACATTGCATGACCACTAGTTCAGGAACACCATATCAGCATACTCAAATCCAACCCAATCCCACCATGGACCCTAATATTGAGGCTTTAATGAGACTTATGACTGAACGGTTGGGACAACTCAACACTAGGTTTGACAGACTGGATGAGCGATTCAAAAACCTAGAGAGAATCCGCAAGACCTGTACTAACCCTAGTTCACCTAAACCAACTTCCCTTGGCCCCAAAACCCATCGACCCAAACCCACCAGGATCAATGCACCGAGTTACGACCTCGAAATTGGTCAATTTTTCCTTAGCTGACCCACTCTTACTAACCTATTGGTTCATAAGGATGACATTAAAGAAGAAATACATGTAGCCGACCCAGAGTTAGTTGACCATGAAAAAACTCAAGCCGTATTGGAAGGACAAGTGGACAAAGAGAACCATGAGGAGCCTATCCCTACTACTAGAGCTCTACCTGAGGAAACACTAGAAGAGAGCTGAGCTATAGAGCCTAGTCCTGAAATTCAAGAACCCAAAGTAATTAGTGAGGACTTGATTTTCTCAATCCAACACCCTCAAGAGGAATTCACTCCATTAGTCATTGTTGAAGATCTCTTTCCTGAAGTCATTGACTCATCCTTCCTTAGAGTAAGCCTTTTGTTGCCTGTTGATGTAACCCTATGTCTGAACCTTAGTGTCATTCCCAACCATCAAGGACCATTCCATGAATCCACTTCTTATTTTCTACCCTATCCTAAGGTCTACAATGCTTCTAGAACCATTCAATTCCACTTTATTGTGGTTAGTAGGTTGCATCAATTCTTTAAGCCCGTTAGATTTGCTATCTATGTTCGGAAGGCCCTTTGGCACCTGCTAGGAACCAAGTACAAATTTTATACTACTTATCACCCTCAAACAGATAGCCAGACTGAAGTAGTGAATCAAAGTCTAAGGAACTTGCTTAGATGTCTCGTTGGAAAAAATACTGCAAATTGTGATCTATTGCTGTCTAGAGCTGAATTTACATATAATAGCTCAGTTAACAGATCCACTGAAAAAATCCCATTTGAAATTATCCATGGGTACAAGCCAAGAAAGCCTTTAGATCTTATTCCTTTACCTATGCATGAATGCATTTTTGAGTCTGTAAAGTCATATGAACAGCATATTAGAGAGTTGCATAAGGAAAAAGTGAAAAGATCAAAGAAAGCAATAAATCATATAAACATATGGCTGATTCAAGAAAAAGACTCAAAGAATTTGATGAAAGAGACTTTGTTACGATCAGGCTTCGACCTGAACGGTTCCCACCTAGAACCATGAAGAAGTTACATACCTGTAGTGCTGGACTATACAAAATAATTAAGAAAATTGGACCTAATGCCTATGTGCTAGAGTTACCAACTAAGCTAGGTATTATTTCAACTTTCAATGTTTCAAACCTTGTAGAGTATAAGAAACCAATGATGATACGTAGTGAGCCTTTTGGGCTTGATCCCATACTTGAGAGTGAGCCAACCCATAAGTGTCCACCAGCCAAAATTGATGCGGGACAAGAAACCAAAACTAAATTACTGAAATTAATAACAATTAATAGAGAAAAATTGAAAAGTAATTTTTTTATATTTTTTAGATTTTAAAGAAGACTTCAAAGGAGATGATGGTGAAGGAAACTAATTCAATTACCTACACAAGTAAACCTATTAAGCAATGAAAAAAAACAAGACCTGGTGGTTGAGAAACCACCATAAACTAGGATCTATTCAACGAGTCAGAAATTATGAGATGGGAAAAAGTTCAGTTGTACCAACGAAGATCACTCTCTCAATGTAGATCTAGCAGGACTCTCAAGATCGTAACAACAGGATTTCAAGATCTTGCTTTTGGGCTCCGATCTTCCGTACGATGCCAGTTATGAGGCAAAAACACCTGATCTTGATTCCTGTTCACCTGTAACACTCAACAAAGAAAAAAATATGAATTAAAAGCAATAATGGAAAGGAAAGAATGAAAGAAAGGAGGATTTAGAAATGATGGATTTGGATTTCTTGATGGCTAGATAAATAGGATAACTAGGGCCTCGCATCCCACGATATTTTGAAGAACAAAGGAAAAGGGCCTCACACCCTGCGATAAAAATAAAGGAAAAGGGCCTCACACCCCATGATGCACATAGCAAAAGAAGAAAATTCGACAGAATTTCATTGTATATTGATGAATAATTGATGAATTACAAGGGAGGCTGGTGAGGTATTTATACACTCCCAACTAGTGATGTAAGAGGCACAAACACTAGTCTTGTGCTCCCTTAGACTACAACTCCTAGTTACCTGCTCTTAGGTGTCTTGGACTCTAGAGTCTGGATGATGTGATTGTCTACTGGTGAGGGGCTCCTCAGTTTGGATTAAAGAAGACTCAAGAGTTTTGGTGAAACTCTTAGAAGACCATTGAACCTTCTCCCCTTAAGTGATTAAAACTCCTAGGACTCTTGCTTGAAGTGGGTGACAAGAAGAAGTGATTTTAGCATGGAAAATTGAGTGGGACGGTGCCATCTTGGGGAGTCCTTCTGCTTTACTTATCTCAAAAGGAGGGCACCAATCTTCTCTTCATTTGGCCGACCAAAAATAATAAAACACATGGCATGTGGGATGTCCAAACAAAAGTGACATGGCATGTGTTCTTGTCCTAAAATGAAATGTCCAAATGGTGTTGTCCCAATGACATGTGTTGATGTCCAAATCCTTGGAAAAATGGCACCAAGAAGAGGTTGTGACTTGGGCTAGCACATGGATTGTCTTGAGTCTTCAATTGGGTGCACATGGGATGCTGTCTTGGGTCCCCTCTTGTAATACAGGACTCAATGACTCAACTAATTACATGGACTCAACTAAATAATAACTAATTGAACCAACCATACTTAATTAGGCTTTTAAATTAAAACCCAATTAAAGTTGGTAAAAAGGGCTAATTAAATTGGACCACTAAGATCCCAATTGGGTAAATAGGGTTTGACTCAATTGGGGTTTCGACTCAACTTGGTAAAAAGAGTTTTATTCTAAAATAAACAAAACTCTAATTACAGTTAGTAAAAAGGGTTTACCCTAACTAAACCAAAATAAAAAAATTAAAATAAAATATTTACATGGTAAATATGGTTGGGTTCAGGGTTTTACTCACAGGTGATCCACAGGGATGTGGGTTCAACCTGTCGATTTCTTTTAGCCCTGGTGCCCACACCAATTCTCCCCGGGTGGGATGAACTTGATTCTGTTGAGTATGGGTCAATTCCATTATTATAATACTCTAGTAAGTTTGGGGCAACTCTCTTCAAGTCCTCTTTGGTGACCCAAGAATCATCAGACTCAGGTCATCCTTGCCAATGAACCAGATATCGCTGGTAATCTTTGCTCCGGGTAGCGATGATCTTATCATCCAAGATCCATTCGATATTGTCTCTCCGGGTTGGTGGTATGGCAGGTGGACACACTTGGATTGGTTCACTCTCGAGGATAGGATTAGGCCCAAATGGCTCACTAGGAATCAACATTGATTCCCTATACTCGATAAGGTCTGAAATGTTGAAGGTATTGCTAATGCCTAGTTCAAGTGGCAACTTGAGCACATAGGCATTAGGTCCTATTTTCTTAATTACTTTGTATGGTCCACTACTACGGGCATGCAATTTCTTCATGGTTCTAGGTGTGAACCATTCAGGTCATAATCAAACCATGACAAAGTCTCCTTCATTATACTCCTTGAGTCTTCTTTTAGTATTACCCTTGGTTAATGTATGATATGTTAATGAAAATTTGGCATGAATTCCTAATAAATGCCATAGTGTTTTCCAAAAATAGGATGCAAATTGAATATGCTCAAAGAACTTAAGCAACCTATTGGTTTCATCAAAATGTAATCAAGTAGCTCTAGAAAGAGTGGAAACTTCAGGCCAGGGTAGGAAATAAGAAGTGGATTCGGGGCTAGCCTAGTGGGGTAGGATATAAGAAAAGGATTCGCAGATTTGTCCTAGACTAATGGGGTTGACCTTAAGGGTTCGAGGTATAGCTACCGGGTCTACCATAAAGAAGAATGGGTCACTAATCTCAGGGAAGAGATCTTCAATTGGAGTCAAAGGGGTGACTTCAGCTTGAGGGTGCTGGGTTGAAAAGATCAAGTCCTCATTAATTACTTCTAGTTTTTGAATTTTAAGACTAGGTTCTGTGACTGAGTCTCTTCTAGTATTTCCTCAAGTAAGGTTTTAGCAATAGGGCTAGACTCCTCATGGGTCTCTTTTTCTAAGGGTTTCATCAGTACAGTTTTGGTCTGGTTATTGTCAGGGTTAGCTATCTCTGGATTAGATTTAGTCTAGGTACCTACCGGGTCAGCTAATTCCAGGTCAGTCCTACCTACTTCCTCTTCAATGTTATCCTTGGGAATAACTAGGGCAGTAAGGATGAGTTGACTAAGGGATACCTGACTAAGACTTGGCTTGCACTTAAGGGTGCTAATCCTATGGGGTTCTGATTGACTAAGGAGAGGTGGACTGATTTGTAGGTTTTGACTAGGTTCGTTGATCCTAGTGGGTTCTGGCTGACTAATTAAAACCTGACTAGCACTAGATTGATACCTAGAGATTATGAATTCCTTAGATTCATAGGATATGGGCTCAGATCTATAGGTCACGGATCTAGGTTCGTAGGAGCTGGGTTCAAATGATCTGAGTATATAGGAACTAGGTTCATATGATCTGGGTAAGTACTTTTCTCTAAGTTTAAGTTTCATGTCACTCCAGGTAATTATGGGTATGTCTCTTCTTCGTTTGATCATTCTTTCAACATCATCCCAATAAATCCTAGCTTGGCGTACTAATTTGTGTTTAGCAATCTTAAACTTTCTTTCATCAGGCACCAGTTCTCTCTCAAAATATAGATCCATATTACTTTCCCAATCAATATAGTCCTCAAGATCAAGATCACCATCAAATGTAGGTGTTTCTAACCTAATGTACCTAGTGGCTCTCTCATCCTGGTCTATGAAATCATAATTGGGTCTCTTCGAACTAAGATCTCAGATTAGGTCATGGCGAGAAACTATCCTAGGGTTGGGTTCTAGGAATGGGTGAGGGTGTGTTTCAAATTTAGGTTTAGGATGGGTCTTATAGGTTTTCTCTAGGTTACATAGTCGGTCATCTAGTCGGTCAAACCTATTATTGAGTTATCCTAACTATTCAGTCATAGTCCTAAAAAAGGTCTCTAGGTTAGACTCCATGGTCAAGCTAGGTTAGGTTTGTGTTCGAACTACTAGTTTTGGGCTCCTAATTTAGGGGTCATGTAATGCAAACACATAGAACTTGACTCAAACTAGGGTTTCCTAGACCTAAAGCTTAAATAGAATGGGTCAGCTCAACTTACAGCCAATTCAATAATTATCCTGTCCACTGGTCAGGTAAGAGGTGGGGTCGTGGGAGGCTTCCCCTGCTCTCACAGGGTCCTAATTAAAAACCACAAAACTGCTTAGGGCATTTGCCTTTGGATCTCTAGCCTTAGACACCAGGTTCAAGTGATAATCAGAGGATTGGGTGCACTAGCTTACACACAATACTTAGAACCCAACCTATTGGTGTCCCAAGCTCACTAGAGCAATTAAGTCTAATTGAATTTTTATTAGGATTAGGACTGATGCAAAGGTAGTGATTGTGAGCTAAGGAAGGGTGATGAAATCCCTTTGTTATGTAGATATTGAATGCCCTTAAGATTAGGTTTAAATGATGCACACACAAGATGAAACCCTAATATGCAAATAAGCAAAAATAGAAGAAAATGAAAATTAATTAATTTTTTTCTTTTTCTAAAAAAACAAGGATATATTCTGCATATAAGTATCTAATATGAAAGAAATATTAAAATATACAAAAAATTTTACCAAAAGAACCTTAAACATGCTAAAATTAGCTTTATTAAAAAATAGGGCAGAATTGTTCTTAGGTATTATTTCGGTAGGCAGAAAATCTACATATTGAAATAATTCATGAGAAAATTTTAAAAAATACTATAAATTACAAGAAGTCCATCAAAATAAAAATCAAAATCTTTTGAGTTACTTACAGATAAAAATAAATAAAATAATAGACTATATACTAAGATAGCCGAGATGCAAAAATTAAAACCTAAAGTTGCCTATCTCTTCGTTTTCTTCTTCAAGGGTCAATTCATAGCGGCACCCCTACACACCATAAGAAATTCCATTTGAATGGGTTGTGAGGGTCTTGCAGCCCTTATTTTTCCTATGACCGGATGGCCATGGTGAAGCACCCGATCCGAGTACTTAAAGATAACTAAGTCGGCATAAGAGAGATTAAACCCTAGTTTAACTTGCTCTGATACCAAAAAATTGATGCGGGACAAGAAATCAAAACTAAATTGCTGAAATTAATAACTAATTAATAGAAAAAAAACTAAAAACTATTTTTTTTATATTTTTCAGATTTTAAAGAAGACTTTAAAGGAGACGGTGAAGGAAACTAATTCAATTACCCACACAAGTAAACCTATAAAGCAATTAGAAAAAAATAGGACCTGGTGGTTGAGAAAACACCATAAACTAGGATCTATTTAATGAGTCAGAAATTATGAGATTGAAAAAAGTTCAGTTGTAGCAACGAAGATAGATCTCTCGATGTAGATCTGGTAGGACTCTCAAGAACGTAATGACAGGATTTCAAGATCTTGCTTCCGAGCTCTGATCTTTCATACAATGCTGGTTCCAAGGCAAGAACACCTGATCTTGATTACTGTTCACTTGTAACACTCAACAAAGAAAGAAACATGAATTAAAAGTAGTAATGGAAAGGAAAGAATGAAAGAAAGGAGGGTTTAAAAATGGTGAATTTGGATTTCTTGACGGCTGGATAAATAGGATACCAGGGCCTCGCACCCCGTGATATTCCGAAGAATAAAGGAAAAGGGCCTCACACCCCGTGATATTTCATAGAACAAAGGAAAAGGGCCTCACACCCTGCAATGCACACTGGAAAAGAAGAAAATTCGATAGAATTTCATTCGATATTGATGACTAATTGATGAATTACAAGGAGGGCTGGTGGGATATTTATAGACTCCCAACCAGTAATGTAAGGGACACAAACACTAGTCTTGTGCTCCCTTGGACTACAACTCCTAGAATCTTGCTCTTGGGTGCCTTGGACTCTAGAGTCTGGATGATGTGGTTGTCTGCTTGTGAGGGACTCCTCAATTTGGATTGAAGAAGAATCAAGAGTTTTGGTGAAACTCGTGAGTTCAGGAGATTTAAGCAGCTTCCATCCTGATTGCTTGAAACTCTTGAAATAGAAGACCATTGAACCTTCTCCCCTTAAGTGATTAAAACTCCTAGGACTCTTGCTTGAAGTGGGCGACAAGAAGAAGTGATTTTTGCACGGAAAATTGAGTGGGAGGGCGCCATCTTGGGGAGTCCTTCTGCTTTACTTATCTCAAAAGGAGGGCGCCAATCTTGTCTTCATTTGGCCGACCAAAAATAATAAAACACATGGCATGTGGGACGTCCAAACAAAAGCAACATGGCATGTGTTCTTGTCCCAAAATGAAATGTCCAAATGGTGTTGTCCCAATGACATGTGTTGATGTCCAAATCCTTGAAAAAATGGTGCCAAGAAGAGGTTGTGACTTGGGTTAGCACATGGATTGTCTTGAGTCTTCAATTGGGTGCACATGGGATGCTGTCTTGGATCCCCTCATGTAATACAGGACTTAATGACTCAACTAATTACATAGACTCAACTAAATAATAACTAATTGAACCAACCATACTTAATTAGCCTTTTAAATTAAAACCCAATTAAAGTTGGTAAAAAGGGCTAATTAAATTGGACCACTAAGATCCCAATTGGGTAAATAGGGTTTGACTCAGTTGGGGTTTCAACTCAACATGGTAAAAAGGGTTTTACCTCAAAATAAACAAAACCCTAATTACAGTAGGTAAAAAGGTATACCCTAACTAAACCAAAATAACAAAATTTAAAATAAAATATTTACATGGTAAATAGGGTTTTACTCACTAGTAATCTATAGGGATGTGTGTTCAACCTGTCGATTTCTTTTAGCTCTGGTGACCGCACCAAAAAATACCAGAACGGAGAGACAAGATTGAGTGGATCTTGGATGATAAGATTATCGCTACTCGGAGTAAATATTATCAATGATATCTGGTTTGTTGGCAAGGACAACCCAAGACTGAAGATTCTTTGATCATTAGAGAGGATTTGCAAAGGATTAATCCTGACTTGCTAGAACATTACCAAAGTAGAGTTGATCCATACTCGACAAGGTTGATTTCCTCCGACACGGGGAGAATTGGTGCGGACAGTAGGGCTAAAAAGAGATGACAGGTTAATCCTAGTTCCCTATGGATCACCTGTGGCTAAGCCCTAAACCCCAATTTCAGTTGAGTCCTGTACAAGCCTAAACCTATGAATAAGCCCCTAAACCTAATTAAGACCTGTATATATATATAAACCTAGTCAATTTTAATTTATTGTTTTGACTTGTTATGCCTTAGTAATTTGGTCATATTGGGTTCAATTTGATCAAGTTGGGCAAAGTTAGTTTCAATCGAGTCCTATAATTAGTTAGGAGATCAAGTCCAATTCAAGATTGCAAGCCCAATTCAAGATTGCAAGCCAAGAGGGGACCCAATTCATGGCACCCCCACATCATCATCTTGGATGCCCCATGCCATGTCACATGCCACATCACCATACCATATGCCACATCATCATGCCATGTCACATGCTACGTGACCATGCCACCTCATCATCACACATGTCATGGTTGGCCATAAGGACTCAAAGTTGGGCACCAATTTTAGAAGTCAAGTTCAAGCAATTCTGCATCAGTTAGAGTTGATAAGCGTAAGGCACCAGCATTCCAGAAAGCCCCAAGCCCCAACTCCAATGCTTGCTTTAGGTGCAACAAGGTAGGTCACTATGCTAGCTAGTGTCCCACTAGATCTTTACACATAGGGGAGCTTGAGGAAGAGCCTGAACCCAATGATGATGAGGAAAAGAGGTTTATGAAGCTAAGGCATACTTGATAGAAGAGTATAAAGGAGATGAGGAGGAATTTGATCAGTCTAACATAGTAGGGGTAGTTAGATGCATCACATCCCAAATCAAGACACAGGAAGATTGGTGTAGGACTAGCATCCTACAGACTTTAATGAAAATTGGGGATAAGGTATGCAAGATTATAATAGATAGTGGGAGTTGTATCAATGCAATCTCTACCGATACAGTTAAATCAGTAGGATTGACCCCAGTTCCCCATCCTAGCCCCTATAAAGTCTCATGGATAGATTCCACATCCATTCCAATCAAGTTTAGGTGCCAAATCTTGATCAAACTGCAATCATATAAGGAGAAGATTTGGTGTGATATCCTTCCCATGGGAGCCAGTAGTGTCATCTTAGGTCGACCATGGCTTTACGATCATGATGCATCCTTGTTTGGTCAAACCAACATCTGTACCTTTAGACACCTGGGAAAAGGTTTGTAATTCATTCGACTCAACCCAGAGATTTAGTTAGGAGAGATTTTAGTAGCCTTAAGGAAAAGAAACCAGGAGTAAATCTAATTAAGGCTAATCCTGAGCTCATTGAAGGATCTAAAGAGCACATTGATAAGTTGAATCCAATAGAGGAACCTGAAGAAGATGAATTAGAGAGTGAACCTATTGAGGAGTTAAAAAAAAATGATCCTGAACCCGCTACAATATTTGAAGAACAAGTGATTGAGCTAGGATCAAACATTATAGCTGAAAGTGAGGGTCACAAGAGTTATTCATAGAGGAAATCCCAGAACAAGTCCCTAAGGAACAACTCTAGGAAGTAGATGTAGGTAGTAAAATAATATTTGGTTTTGAGTCCAATCAGTCCACAAACCTACTTCATCTATCCACACCTGTACTAACCTTTGCATAGCATTTGCATCAGGAAATTAGTCAAAAGATAAACTTAATTAATGAACTCTATAAAAACTTGGCTAATTCCTGAAAACAAGCTAAAGAGCTTTCTACAGGGGATTATGTGATGATTAGGTTTAGCCTGAGCGGTTCCCTCCAGGGACTATAAAGAACTTACATGCTCGCATAGCTGGAACATTCAAAATAATGAAGAGAGTTGGATCCAATGCCTTTGTGCTCGAGTTGCCAACCGAATTAGGTATTAGTTCCACCTTCAATACTTTAGACCTTATAGAGTACCAGAAGCCAACAGTGATACCTAGCGAGCACTTTGAGCCTATCCCTTCCCTTATGAGTGAACCCAACCCAAAGTGTCCACTTACAAATCAGCCTATTAGTGAGGAAAGGATTGAGCGCATCCTGGATGACCAAGCCATCAGTACCCGGAATACAGGCTATCATCAGTATTTGGTTCGATGGTAAGGTTGGCCAAAATCTGAGGACTCGTGGATCACCTGAGCAGATTACAAGGAGAAAATGGGGTGGTATTTATAGACCCCTTACATAGTAGCTTGATAAGAATAAGCTCATGGTAGCAAGATAAGAAAATATTCTTTTGAATATAAAAATAATTAAGATGACAATGGACTCTAATTTCCTTCTTGACCTTGATGAAAACTCTTTGTAATTTAAATGGGATATGTGCCTTCTTCATTTGGACTTCTCCAATTCTAGGTGACAAAGAAAGATGGGCGACAAGAAGAAATGAGGGCTCTCTCAAAATATGCGACAAAACACTTCTCAAGTGAGAAGTGGGCGGAAACTCTTCATTTCTTGGCATCAATCCCTCTTTGGCGTGACTAGGCTTCATCTTGATTCTTTGAATTTGAAAGAAGTTTAGATGATTCTCCCTTTTATCTTGATACTTGGATAAGACCAACTTTGAAATTTAAAATGATGAAGCATTTCTTTCATTTGGGCGATAAAAGGAGGATGAAACTCTCCTTGGTTATGGGTGACAAAGAGTGGATAAGGAATAAGGAGTCCTTCTACTTTACTCCTCTTAAATGTTTTCAAATGAGTGATAAAATTGAGGCGCCCTCCTTTTCTCCCCCTTGGATAATCTTGGGCTTTAAATGTTGTCCAAATGTCCTAATGTATGGATGTCTGGATGTCCCAATGTCTCAATGTTTGGATGTCCGGATGTCTCTTTGTCTGGATGTCTAGATGTCTCGATGTCTGGTAAAAATTTTGAATAACTTTCTTTTGTCATGGAATTGATCCACAAAGGTGATGTGGTATGATGGTGACATGGCTTCAACAACTTGGCTTGGTCTTGGCTAATAATTGATCTTGATCCCTATTGACTCATTTAATTATAAGACTCAACTTCAAGCAAACCTAACTTGACTAATTTGCAAAATAAAGCAAACTAATGTTATTTACAGGACTCAAGCTAAAATTAAGATAAAACAACTACTCATTGGTGATCCACAATAATCTTAGAGGGTTCTGACATCTCTTCCTAGCTCTGGTGTCCTCACCACCGGGCATGTCTACTTTTGTCCAGGCGAAGATATCTGCATTAGCTCACAGGAAGTCGAGCAGATGGGATCTCTCCTCCTCGGGCAGTAGGGCTCAGACTTGCACGATCTTCAGGGTATCCTTTCCTAGAGGAAAAGATAACAGGGGCTCAACTGGGCTACCCTTCGGCTCCAGCTCCATCATGTTTGGTTTGTCAATGGCTGGGCTTGGGCTGTCCCCTCGCTATCTTGGGATGGTCTACAGATAGTGCTGGACCAGTTGTCGGGACTCTCTCATATCTTTGGTACCGTACCCTAAGGAGTAGAGAACTGGATGAGGAGATGCCTGGTGAAGATGGTAGCGTCGAGCAGATTGATTCAAGGATGTCCTAGGATTATGTTTCAAGGTGAACGAAGCCTCATGATGGTGAATATTATCAGCACCGTGCTCTACCGAGGTGGCATCCTGATAGTTATTGGGAGTGAAAGAATGGTGCCTTAAATGTCAATCATTGTAAGGGCATTTCTATGGTCTTCCAACTCATGTATGATATCATTTATCAATAAAAGGCATCTTTTGATTCATCATACTGCTGCATCCTATCAAGATTTGATGAATCCCATAGGTTAGGGCAACATAATTAGGGTTACGATGGAGATCATAATGGTAAGACCTAAGTTCCTATAAACCATAATCTAAAATATTCCCAGTCATTGGATAATCGATTCGGCGATCGATAAATCCAGAAAAACTAGCACATCCTATGAATGCTCGATGGAGAGGGTGGTTGGTCTCACAACCACTTGTATAGAGACACTAATACAAGGATGTGGGTGCTCATTAGGTTATGAGTTCACTGAACTAATCCGACAAGAGAACATCAAATGAAAGTCTTACTTATCAAAAAAATATTCTCTTAGTGGGAGTTGTGCATGTGATCCTTAGACCTGAGACTACCATAGTATCTTGTGCACATGAATCCATGTTTTGGTGCATACTCACTCATGGAAATTATGTCATGTACAGGGTGTTTTTGGATATGGTGGATTGTATATAATGGTAATGAGTAGGTCAATAAGGAATCGATCACTCCTAGTAAAAGGAGAAGTTATCCCATGTGATCTCTTCGAATGATGAGATTAGATAGGGTTTCTAATCATTCATCGGTTGAGTCTTTAATATTGAATTAAGATTTAAGAGGATTAAGTATTAGGGTTTGACATTTATCCATGCCCATCACTTAATCAGGATACAGGGAGATCGAAAGATTGAATTACACGATAACTTTCTATTAAAGGTATTTTGGTACTTTTTATCAATTTCTCATCTTCCGGGTAGGCATGACACGTTGCTAGATATCAATCATGTCTTGTAGGATTTCATGAATCAATTCTATTGAGTTCATGAGTCAATTCAAAATCTAGTTTGAATTGGCAACCCAGGTCAGCTCAATTTGACCTAATTAGGTTAAATCAGATTCGATTGGATCGAATTGGATTGGATCTAGACCTACTACTAACTAAATATAGAATCCAAAGGGTCACACACATTAGGGAATTGGCCTAATAAGTCAATTGGTATTTAATTAGGATCATGGGATCCTAATTGGTTCGCTAGATTACATACTAGCATGTGTTGGCTAACTTAACTCCTAACCCAAATTGAATTGGGTCTAAAGGTTGCTAAATGGACTAACCAGTTTATGGGAGACCTAACATGGGTTGAGTCCTAAGTGGGACAAAATTACCATAATTTATCTAATAATTCTTGGATATTTTATGTGCCAAATACCAAGAGTCCCAAGGGCATGGGACTCTTGGCACCAAAAGAAGTGGTCGGCAATCAAAGGGCCGCAGAAGGACCAAGAGTCCTTCTGCTTGTTAATCACTTATGAGGTGATAAACTACATTTTATCCTCTTTCATATGACACCCATTTTTCATGGTATTTGACTGGTCAAAGATATGAAATGGCATGGAGAAAAAATGGTGCACAAACTGAAGAGTCATGACTCTTCATTTTGGCATGCAAAATCATAACCAGAAGTCCTTCTATTTGAAGGATTCTTGGTTGATTGACACTTCTCTTGGAGTCCCACGTCCCATGGCCTTTCATTGATTGGTCAATTACTACATGGCAAGAGGGGAAATGATGCAGGACAGGATCCCGATGTACCCTAGATTATTTGGAAAAGGGAAAAACACCTAAACAAACTAGGACCATGGGAGGGCTAAGAAGCCTCCCAGGACTAGGGTGACACTGAAAGTAAAATCCTAAAACAGCTGATCTCTTTTATTTTCAATTTTCTTGGTGGAGGTGGCGAAGGAAGGATGGAGATGGGGGACTAGGAACTGGAACTCATGGCCCTGAGACTCACTCTAACGGGGAGACGCACACAGAAAGTCAAGGGTCATAGCATACAGTTACCCTCCTGAGAGATCAAAGCACCAGCTATCTTCCCGAGGGATCAAAGCATACAACTACCCTCGGGAGGGATCAACGCACACAGCTACCCTCCTGAGGGATCAACGCACCAGCTATCTTCCCGAGGGATCAAAGCATACAGCTACCCTCCCGAGGGATCAACGCACCAGCTATCTTCCCGAGGGATCAAAGCATACAGCTACCCTCCCGAGGGATCAACGCACCAGCTACCCTCAATAGCACAGCAAAGGCATCCTACTAGGGTGACTCACATAGGACATGAAGGGATAAGAAGATGAGAAGGGGATAACTAGGGCTTCACACCCCTCATCAAACCCATAATGCACACAGCAGGGAATGAAATTAAAATGGGCCTCAGCCCAAAACTAGAACCAGAACCAGTGGCTAAACCAAAAATTTCATATCAACTTAGTAATACAGGAGGGGAGGGGACCTTTTTATAGAAAAACCAAACCCCTCACTTACTTAGCCTATAAGCAACCCAAAAAAGGAAAATAAACTACATCAAAATCCATGCAACATAAATATTGGTGTTGATCTGCTTTGGGAAGCATGTGGGCTTGATGAAGTGCTCTGAAGAGGGTGCTGCTCTGAAAACTGGATTGCTCCAAAATCTATGCGAACTCTACTCGTGGCCATGCACAGGGAGAGGAAACCATCTCCGGTGGCAACCGGCGGACGGTCGGCGGCCAGGAAGCGGGCGGTGGACGGGGCCGATGGATAGCGAGTGACGGATGGCGGGCGGGGGGCTGCAGGCGGGGCAGCGGTACAGAGGTGGCATGGCATGCCCAGGGTGTGCCGTTTGGTCTCCCACGGCCATGGGGACCCTTTATGCCAGCGAGGAGCTCCGGCGGGACGGTGGATGGCTGGACGGTGGCAGGCGACGGATGGCTATGGTGTGCAGGTGGCAGAGTGGCGGGCCATGGTGGCATGGCATGCACGGCATGCCGTTTGGGCTTCCCACGGTCGTGGGGCCCAAGGGCACCGGCGGGAGACCTCCAGCGGCCAGATGTGAGCCGGCGGGTGGTCGGCATCAAGCTGGCAGTGGCAAGCGATGGCGGCGGCCATGGGTGACGGTTGGCCTTCCCATGGCTGACCCTTCATCTTCCATGGGCGGGGGCGACGGACGCCGGGTTTCCCCCGAGGGCGGGGCTAGCAGGCGCGCCAACGGAGGCTACCGGGGGTCGGGTTGCCCGGATCTGGGGCGGCGGCTAGGGTTTGGGAAGTTTTTCTTTTAAAATCATGGGATGAAGATGGAATAAGTGAGGAATAAGGTGGGGATAAGTTTGGGATAAAGATGGAATAGTGAATAGGTGGAATAGCGGGAATAGGCAAAAATTAAAAAAATGCGAGAAAATAAGAAAAAATAGAAAAAGAATCTGGACCTGCCTTGGATCCCCATCATTCTCCTCGACCGTGAAGAACTCGACTTCGTCGAGTTCAAAAATGGAGCACACACTAATCCACAACTCGCTTTGATACCAAATTGTTGCGGGACAGGATCCTAATGTACCCTGGATTATTTAGAAAAAGGAAAAACACCTAAACAAACTAGGACCGTGGGAGGGCTAAGAAGCCTCCCAGGACTAGGGTGACACTAAAACTAAAATCCTAAAACAGTTGATCTCTTTTGTTTTCAATTTTTTTGGTTGAGGTGACGAAGGAAGGATGGAGATGGGGGACTGGGAACTGGAACTCATAGCCTTGAGACTCACTCTAACGGGGAGACACACACAGAAAGTCAGGGGTCATAGCATACAGCTACCCTCCCAAGGGATCAAAGCACTAGCTATCTTCCCGAGGGATCAAAGCATACAGCTACCCTCCCAAGGGATCAACACACACAGCTACCCTCCCAAGGGATCAACGCACCAGCTATCTTTCCGAGGGATCAAAGCATACAGCTACCCTCCCGAGGGATCAACACACTAGCTACCCTCAATAGCACAGCAAAGGCAACCCGCTAGGATGACTCTCAAAGAACATGAAGGGATAAGAAGATGGGAAGGGATAACTAGGGCTTCATACCCCTCATCGAACCCATAATGCACACAGTAGGGAACGAAGGTAAAATGGGCCTCAGCCCAGAAGTAGAACCAGAACTAGTGGCTAAACCAAAAATTTTATATCAACTTAGTAATACAAGAGGGGAGGGGCCTTTTTATAGAAAAACCAAACCCCTCACTTACTTAGCCTACAAGCAACCCAAAAAAGGAAAATAAACTACATCAAAATCCATGCTACATCAATATTGGTGCTGATATAGTTTGGAAAGTGTGTCAGCTTGATGAAGTGCTTTGAAGAGCGTGCTGCTCTAAAAATTTGACTACTGCAAAATCCATGCAGACTCTACTCATGGCCATGCACAGGTGGATGAAACCATCTCCATTGGCAACTGGCGGACAGTCGACGGCCGGGAAGCTGGTCGCGGATGGCCAACGGCCGAGAAGCCGGCGACGGACGGGGCTGGCAAACGACGAGCGGCGGATGGGGCCGGCGGACGGCAAGCAACGGATGGCAAGCAGTGGGCTACGGGCGAGGCGGCGGCACAATGGTGGCATGGCACGCCCAGGGCGTGCCATTTGGTCAGCCACGACCGTTGGGACCCTTGGCACTGGCGAGGACCTTCGGTGGGATGGCGGACGGCTGCACGGCGCGCTGGTGGGATGGCGTCAGGCAGCAGACGGTAGTGGCGGGTAGGCGGCAGAGTGGCGGCCCATGGCGACACGGCACGCACGGCATGCCATTTGGGCTTCCCACGGTCGTGGGGCCCAAGGGCACCGGCGGGGGACCTCCGGTGGCCGGACGTGAGCCGACGAGCGACGGGTGGGCGACGGCAGGCGATGGCGATGGCCATGGGCCATGGGTGATGGTTGGTCTTCCCACGACCGACCGTTTATCTTCCACGGGCGAGGGTGGCAGACTCCGGGTTTCCATCGACGGCGGGGCCAGCGAGCGCGCCGGCAGAGGTGGCCGGGGGTCGGGCAGCCCGGATCTGGGGCGACGGGGCGGCGACTAGGGTTTGGAAAGTTTTTTTTTTTAAATCACGGGATGAAGATGGAATAAGGTAGGAATAAGGTTGGGATAAGTTTGGGATAAAACTGGAATAGTTAGAATAGGTGGAATAGGGGAATAGGCAAAAATAAAAAAAAATGCAAGAAAATAAGAAAAAATAGAAAAAGAATCCGGACCTGCCCGGATCCCCATCAGGAAATGCATTGGAACCAAAAAGACAAAAAGGTCTTGTCTCATGGGGCAGGAAAAGTCATGACTCTTCAAGATAAGACTCCTTAATGAAGGGTCTTATATGATTTGTTGATTGATAGATCAAGGGCCGATGAAGAGCCATATATGGCACCTCCCCATCTCCTATAAATAGCCATTGGTGTTTAGGCCGATGGGTATCACAATTCCTTTCTTTCTTACACTTACACTCTACCACACTCTCCTTGTCTCTTCCTTCCCTTGTTAGAGCTTAGGTCTTGTCTTAAGACAAGCTCACTATGTTAAGACATGGGTTTAGGAAGTGAATAAAGAAGTGAAAAAGAGAGTGAAGAGAGGATTTGGAGAGGGCTTAGAGTGCTCTATTGGAGGGCAAGGGTCTGTGCAAGAAAGGAGAGGCTACCAAAGGAAGAATGGCCATCAGAAGAGTCCCAATGATTTAAGCAACCTACTAAGGAGTGCTTCCTAAATTCAATTCCTATGTGGATCACCTTTGGAGGGCATGCACTTGCATGCCTAGTAAAAAGAAGAAGGAATTAGCTTTCCATGTATTTTTCCAGATCCTAATTGAATGACTTGTTAATTATAATGATAAGGGATCTTGGGCTTAGGGTTTCAAGTTGTTTGGAATTTCAAAAATAAAAAATTTTGAAATCCATGCTTCCACTACATCATCAAAACCCAATAGGGAGTGTAATCTCTTCTTCAACTTTGACTAAATCTCTGGTGAAGCCCACTAAGGGTGTGAATACCAATTTTATTTGGTCAGTAGATAAGTTCATCCTTGCAAAAGTATCATAAAGATGTCAGCAGAGCTTCCACTATCAACCATGATTCTCTTTATAGGATGTTTAGCTATCATCATTTTTATGATGACAGCATCATTATTTGGATTATCTACCCTAGCCAATCCATCTCCCATGTAATGGAGTACATCATCACTTCCCTCTCTCCCCTAGTCCTCTTTGAGCTTCTCCTTGCCCCCCAGGAGATCATCCCCACCGGCTTCTCAGTGGGGCAGTTATTGATGTTGAGTGATCGAGGCTCTTTATTCTATGCTATTGGGGTAGCTCCTCCCTCCACGTACTTGCTAAGGGAGTCGTGCTTAATCAGGTATTCTATCTTCCTCTTTAGGTGGTGGTATTCCTCGATATCATGGTCGTGGTCCTGGCAGTAATGAAATTGTCACATCTAGTGGATGGCCTCAGTGGAGGAGGACGGTGTAGGAAACGCTCACCCTCGATCTCCATCAAGATCTTTGCTCACGGGGCAAGGAGAGGAGTAAACTTTTCTTCTTTGGCTGGGTCGACTCTGGGCCTGGCCCTCAGCCATTGGGCCAGCATAGCTTTCAAGGAGGGGGCCAGATGTTTCTCCCATGGCTTGCCTCTTCAGTGAACTCCCATCCAGCTCCCTTCTGGTATGGTCGGCCTCCTCTATATGGATGTACTTGTGAGCCCCAAGGAGGAGCTCTGAGTAAGTCTTTGGAGGCTTCTTATCGAGGGAGTAGGTGAAGCAGGAGGTCTTGAGTCCTCTCTTCAGGGCCAACATGGTGACTGGCTCATTGAGGTGATAGATCTCTAGGGTGGTAGCTTTAAATTGGGACACAGTCTTGGAGGGGCTCTCAATCCTGCTAACAGATCAAGAAGAGACTATCAACCTCACATGGCACCTTTTGCATGCATCAAAGTGCGCCACGAACTTTTTCTCCAACTGTCCATAGGAGTCAATGCTTTTTGACTTGAGTCTGGAGAACCAGGCTTGAGCAGTCTTCTGGAGGGTAGCTACGAAGGTGACACAGAGGAGAGCATAGGTGGCCCCTTGGACCCTCATGAGGGCCTTATAGCTTTCTAGGTGCTCCAAGGGGTCGGTTGTCTCATCATATGGATCATGATGTGGAGAATGGGGGCCTAGGGATGCTAGTATGGATGCTGAGGGGTGCAAGGAGTTTTTTTTATAGTTGAAGAGTTTTATATGTTTTTTTAGGGTTTCGATTCCCGATCACAAGCAAAGGCAAGAAACAAGAAATATGAGTAACGGAAGCTTACACTAGCAGTTCAAAGCCCTAAACAGTGAGAACAAGAACAGGACCCCGGGATTAAGAAACCCCGGTAGGACTAGCTCGACATACAATACCTACTTAGGAGATAGAGAGAGCAAACCTCACACGTCTGAAGTGCCCGATGCAGAGATCGCTCAACTCGGCGGATGCGGCCTGGATGCCCAAGCAGTCGAACCCGTGGAAGCACTGGCTTTCAGTCAGAAGGTCACGATGGCAAAGCCGACTATCTTTGGTGCCCGAGATGCTAGGGAGGACCTGTAGGCAAACAAGATAAGGATCAGCAAAATGGGGAGATGCATAGAAAGGAACTGAGATGGGGTTGTGAAGGGGCTTCGAGCTCGGTGTCCAGCTGAATTCCGAAGTCGAAGACGGAGATAACTTGGGGCCTCACACCCCGCGATGTCCCGGAGGATGAAGGATTATGGCCTCACACCACGCGACGTCCAGGAGGACGAAGGATTCGTGACGCCCTGGGGCGACGGACAGGTGGCCTCACACCCCTCAACGTCCCTGGGGACGAAGGCAATTTCACTCAACCTAGTCTAAGAGACAAGGGTTGGAAGATAGAAGACTCAAACTCTTTTTTTCATTAACCATTCAATAGCTTTACATTAGAGGGATTGGGTCCTTTAAATAGGCACCAAAGACCCATTTGAATTCAAACAAATTCAAAACCCTTGAACCCAAATTACAACACCCAAAGTTGGCACCCACATGGATGGGGAAGATTCTTCATGGCTGATCAAATGGAGGAGAAGATTGGCGTGGCATGTGGGAGTGCTTGGAGAGGGGAATTGGCCTCTTGACTTCCTTCTTTTGCATGCTCATTTTGGGAAAAAAACATGGAACAAGGCTTGCTTGAAGGGATGTGCTTCCTTTGATCCTTCAACGCCCACTTTGGAGTGATTCATGGCCAATCAAATGGAGGGAGCTTTGGGCGTTGCAAGGTTGAAGGCTTGGAGAGGGGAGTGTGTCCTTTGACCTTCCATTCTTGCATGAACACTTTGGGAAGAAGGCTTGGAAGATGGCTTGCTTTGTGGCTTGGTCTCTTCAAGAATCTTCAACGCCCCATATTTGATGGATCATGGCATGATGTGGGGGAGGGAAGAGGGGGATGATGTCTCCTCCTTCCAAGGTCGCCCAAGAGAAACAAGGCATGGAGAGGGCATGTGGAATGCATGAGGGCGCCTCCTTGTTTCCCTCCTTGGATGCCCAAGTGGCAACTGATGTGGCACCACATAGGCGGCTGAGGTGGCACTTGTGTTGGCATCTTTCCAAGTGAAAGAGGTGGGTTGGCCCATAAGGACTTGACTTGGTCTTGAAGGCCAGGTTGACTTCAATTGGGCTTGGGCCCAATCCAAACTCAGACTCGAACCAAAAATAAATACAGGTTTCATGACCTAACTTGACCCAAATTGGTCAAGGTACAAGACTAAACAAACTTCGACTAGGTACATGACTAGAAATTATGAAATTACTTTGGCTCATAGCCTTATTACAAAACTCACAGAAGTGAAACCCTAATCTGAGATCCACAGAGGGTTGAGGAGCCTCTGTCGGATCCTGGTGCCCACACCAGATCAACCTAGGACATGCAGAATTGTTTAGGGATTGGTTCCTCTTGGATTCTGTGGGAGAAGGGTGGATGGGTTTCCTAACCCGTGGGCTCACTGGGGGAGCCCTAAATCTCAGCAAACTAGTAGGACATGTCTGGCAGCTTGCGCTTGTATTCTTTGAGGCACCTTTTTCCCTGAGGATGGATGGCCTCATCTGTGGACCCTTCGATGAAGGACATTAAGGGTGAAGGGGGCATGGAGTGGAGGAACTATCGCCTGAGTTTTTGGCCCCGTCGGTGCCGTCAGTAAGAGCATGCACCATGGTTCGAGGCCAGGGAGTAGGTCTCTCGGTCGGTCGGGCCATCCTGCTGCTTTTTCCTGATCACCTGATGGTCTCCCAGTAGGTAGGAAGCTACATGTAATGGCCCCTCCTGGAAGGACTGTAGGATGGTATGGCGATCGGTGGTATGGGCTGCTGGCATCCCTAGTTGTTACTGAGTTGCAAGGGACCGGTTATGCTAATGGAGATTATGCATTGCTGTAGCCAAGGCATGGACCTGCTGGGTGAGTATGATGATCTAGGGATCCACCAGAGGTGGTGGTGGTGGAGCGAGGAGCTCCTTTCAAGGCTTTGTGGGTCATCATGGTGAGGGGGGCTCCCAACACGATTGGCAGAAGTCTCCTTTGCGGGCGTTGTCACCATGAGGCCATGGATATCCACGAGTATCCTTCTTGTAGTGAGGGACTTGCTATCAGACCTTCCACAATCAATGGCATTTCTTTTGTCCCCCCTTCCTAGCGTACCAATCTGTTATCATCTAGATCGCCATGGCCCATTAGCTTTGTCGTGTCACGAACATGTCGGGCTCCCTCTTGGCACTTGGTCCTCTTTTCCAGTTAGCTCTAGAGTCAGTGTGATGATGCGGGATAAAACTTTAACATGATGCATGCAGATGAGTGACATGAGAAGTATAAAAAAAATTAGATTAAAATGAATAACGATTTCAGATTATGTTATTGGTTTATTCCCGAACAAAAGACTAGACTAAGTTAGGGTTTCATGTAACAATTAGAATTCCTATCCACATGCTAGAACTATCAAAGAAATAAAAAAACTAAAGGATCCTAGGTCTAAGAAGGCCTATTAGGTGCATGTTCAATCTTCAACAAAATAAAAAAAGTGAGGTGGGATGGGGTCTACATTCCTAGCAATGATTGCCTTGATGTTGTAGAAGAGATCTCTCAACTTAAATCGGTGCCTGGATGATCCGGTCATTGTCCTGTAAATCTGCCGACTTTTTATCAGTTGCGTTTAGAGGCAAGGAAGACATCATCCAAGGGCGTGGCACTAGAGAGATCCTGCAAACGTCAGGCGTTAGCTAGAAAGCGAATAAAAAAATAATAAGATGGAATTAGGGTTTGAAAGATGGAAGAAGCAGGATGTGTTGGAGCTGGCGGCTGGAAGATGGAAGAAAGCTTCTTGCTTAAGGTCGGCTAGGGCTTCTTCTCCTTGGGTATCCTAGGGTTTTGATGAAGGAAGCTTGGTCAGCTAGGGCTTGGAAGAACTAGGGCTCACAAGTACACTCACACCTCAACATAAGAACACAAGAACAACCTTGAACAAAATTTACTAGAGTTTTGATTTCATGAATAATATATTAGATTACAAGAGGGAGAGGGGTGGGGTATTTATAGATTCACCCAGGGCCGTTTCCCTATCAAAATTGGATTACAAGTTTTTATGGGACAAGGAGTACAAGGTTTAACTGGAATTAGGAGTACAAAGTTTGATTAAAATTAGAAGGCCTAAATTCTAGTAGGACTTGGACATTGGACTCCTTGTAGAACTTGGAAGCTTTGACTTTTCTTCGTGGGCTTGGGCTGAGATGATATCCTCTTAGGCTTCTTTGACTTTTCCACTCCCTGGTGGACTTGGATGAAACCTTCTTTGACTGGGTCAAAGACTTGGCATCTTGGACTGGGTCAAAGGCTTGGGCACCAATTGTAGTGGGCTTGGGAAGAGAGGGCGCCATGGGCTTAAGGGCTTGGATTTGGGCACCACTTCCTTGGGGATCTGGACTGGGCACCATTCAACATGTGAGCTTGTGGGCTTGAGGCACCTAGGGCCTGGTATGTTGGGGTGCAATCTCCTGAAGGGCTTGGGTGACATGAAGGGAGTCCAGATATTAGGCTAGTGACTTGAGTGTGGGTCCACTGGTTCCTCCTCTTGAATGAAATACACACAACTCTTGACTAAACTAAAACAACTGAACTCAAATGACAAGACTTAATGGACTTGGTGAATCCAACTGACTCATTGTATTACAGGACTCAAAAATAAATTCCGTTACATGACTCAAAATTGACCAACACATAACTTAGAGAACAAATTGAAGCTTGAAGTCTATGTCTGATCTGATGTCCCCATCACGTGACCTACAGAAAAGAGAAGACCTAGGCCAAAGATTATGGCAGGGACACTCCGACAATTACGTCAATTGAAATGATAAAGGGGAATAGAACCTCTGTGGCAGAGGGCATGGGACCTCTCCACGTTGAGGGTGAAAGATAAGATTTTGAAAATGGAAAGACAAGGTGAAGTCAAGTTAGAGAGTGGGGAGGTTCTCTTGGCTGGTTCCTTGCCCGTTTTCTCTTTGTATCTTACTAGTTGCCTCTTTTCCTTTTTGGAGGTCCCTTCCTCTAATTTATATGAACGGAATGGCCCAGACCAAGTTTGGGGCTTCATCGAGATGTCACTTTCCTAGTGCCCCTTTTGGGAGGAGTTTTTCTTTGTCTGCTTCCTCCTCCCTCTCAGATCGATCCTCGAAAGGAGATCCTTTTATTGGGGGTGTTTGCTAATGTAGTACAGATCTTGTCTCTCTGGTGGTGTAGTTTTTGGTGAGAGGTACGAGCACTGTGCCGCTGAGCCCCGAGCCATGGTGGGGCATTTTTATTCTCAGAGGGACCATCAATGTGTTATAGAGTCTAGGGCCTTAATGAGATACTCCTCTTGGAGGAGAAACAGGTTCCGTGTTGTGAGGATTGTAGCCCCCGGTTGCATGTGTTGGGAATTATATCCCAAATCCAATCATCTAGGCTATAGATAGTTATGCTAATTTTGTAATTGTATATAAATTTTTAATGAATAAAAGTTATTCTTTAGACTATTCATCACATGTGCATTTTTCTAAAAAGAACTCTTGTGTGATGGAGTCCTTAGAACTACATTATATTTAATATAGAGAGGATATATCAAATAGTTCTTAAACCAATTCACAATCAAAGGATACATTATTATAGGACTATGATGTATCAAGTATAGGTTGTTATATCTCACATTGGTTGGTTGTTCTCTTGACCAAGAAGTGTGATGACCCTAATGTGATATATAAGTGAAATGTGTGACATTTCACTGAACGTGACCATCTATGAAGCTCTCTTCTGCCAAAGGATTGCTCGTGAAGGGATATGGGCATATGAGTCCCTCAGACCTGAGGTCACTATGGTAGCTTACAAGCAACTTACTGTACTTTGGTACTAGACTACCTGGATTTCTAATCTAGTGATGAAAGGTTTCTAGGTATAGTCAAGTACTTATGGAGCGATGGTGGATCAAGATGGAATTGACCCTTCCAAATAATTTGGAATGATGACTCGCTGTGTCTCAATTTAGCAAAACCTTGGCCAGGGTAGTTCTTGTGAGTAGTCACAGAACTTGTAAGGTTGAGACACGATCTGGATGAACCAAATTTGGGTTGGTAGTCGAACCTTAGGTCACCTTGAGCATTATGAGGTTAAAGGGATAAATTATACGATAGTCATATGCCAGAGGTTCTTGAAAGTTGCTCTACAATCTTTGACCTATCCAGATGTCTGGTATCATTTCTAGATGAGGACTTTGACTGGTACTGGAAGTGTTCCAATGCTACCGGCTTAGTGTTTGAACTTATGGTATCACACACCATAGGGGTCTCTATCTGATCTTAAGGCTGGTCGACGATTAAGAATCATTTGCTATCACTGGTGGTCAATATGATTGACCATGTGTCGACACTTGGTTGTGACGAGAAGTATTTTGGAAGACTTTTCTGGATGAGCTGACTTGACCCCTGCTCGAGCCGACTCGACCCCTGCTCGAGTCGACTAGATCTTGCTGAAAGAATAGTTTGACTATTCTGTGGTCTAGACGAGCCGACTCGATCCTTGCTCGAGTTGACTCGTCTCTGCTCGACCAAAAAATTCTGAATGGAATTCTGGGATGCTTTTTTCTGAGAAGTTTCTGACCTAGTTTGAATTTTGAATTCAAGCTATTTTGGCTCTTTGACCTTCTCCCCCAATCACTCCTTCCTCTTTCTCCCTCTCTTGGCTGCCTTTATAAATAAGTGTTATTTTTAGGGTTGCTAGAGGTTGAAAAAACGGTAGAAAAGATAAGGATTTCGGCTTGTCTTGCTGCTGAAATTCTTAGAGGGAAGAAAAGGGTTGTGAGGACTTAGGCATTGGGTGTGCGAATGCCTAGCACTCAAGATGTGTCTTGGGAAGAGAGCTAGTTTAGGAAAGGTTCCACCTCTCCTTGTCTTCTAAGAAGAAGAAGAAGATCGACCTCAAAGATCCTAAGGATCTAGCACTCCGAGGGAGTCGATCAAAGTCGAGCCTCAGTGTGGATTACTTGTAGAGGCCAGACACATGTGCGGCTCGAGCGCTTTACCCTTTTCCACAGCATTTTCAAAGGTTTACGGTAAGGTACTTTTATATCTTTGCTCCTTTCTTGTTTTTGATGTTTATATTGCATGCTGTATTATTATACTAGATCCTGTTGCAGGAAGTTTGGTAGATCATTTCAATCAATCTACGAATCCTTCCACTATCATTATTTTAAAATACTTTTCTTCTGCCTTGCATGTTTTTTTCCTTCAAATGGTATCAAAGCCAGATTCTCACGTAGTATAATAATGCTAGCATGCTTTTAACATCATGTTTTTCTTGGATTGAGTGCTTCACCATGGCCGTATGATCATAGATGAGAAGTAGGGCTGCAAGACCCTCTCTTCCCATTCTGTGGGTCTCCTATGGCATTTAGGAGTGCTGCTTGTGAATGACTCAAGAAAAGAAAATATAGATTAAAGTGTTTAAATCTATTGTTATGATCATAAAACAAATTTAGATAAGATCTAAGAGTTTTGTTTTGATCGTGTTTAATCTCTAACTTTGAATAGTTCAAGTAAGATGCATGAAATTGAAGTCACTATTTTCTACCCTCGTAGACGAGCCGACTCGACTCTTGCTCGAGCCGACTCATTTATGCAGGCAGGACAGTCTGTCTGTTCTAGTTTTGGACGAATCAACTCGACCCTTACTCGAGCCAACTCATCTCTTCTAATAGATGAATCTGTCAGTTTTTGGTTCTGGATGAGCCGACTCACATTCTACATTTGTCGACTCGACTAGAAAGCCCTGAAATAGTGAATTCAAATTTGCTTGTAAAATTGTTTTACATTCTTAATTGAAACTATTTTGATTTATTAAGGCACTAGGACTTAATTGAGACTTAAGTTATATTGAATGACAGAAACTCTAGGAATATGATTCAAAGATTTTAAGTCATTTCAATAAGCCTTAAGGGTCATAGGTTAGCTTCTTTTGGGTCCTTAATTTGGTTAGACCTAAGTTTAGATGCATTGGACTAAATAGAGAACTAATCTAATCAAATGTTGAGTTAGGATTTCTTCTCTATAGATCTCTCTAATAGTTGATTGATTAGTCCATAGATCTAAATGGACCTATTTTGTGGCTCAGTGGTCAGCCCGAGTCTTTGGCTAGTCTAATCGACTTTGATGAACCAATTGGTGTCTAGGTAAGTTTAACAGTTTGATCATGGTTCTTTAGGACTACCTCTTACCTGGCCAACTAAGTTGGTGTCTAAGGCAAGATGGTTAATGGTGGAACCCAACCCATGATCTCACTTACCTAGCCAATATGGTCGATCAAAATTGATATTATAGATCATTGACTCATGTTAACCCATGTCATCCAAGGTTAATCAGTCTTGATTGATTTTAGGTGCCCATGGATCATTAGTTATGTGTAACCCTCCTTGATTGCTGAAGTGGTCAGTGGGAGGTTGATCCATGTCTTCTCATCTCTTCTTTTGTCACATTAAAATTAAATCCTCTAAATTATTAGGTTAATAAAAGGATGAAGTTATAAGGATAACCAAGTCCTAGCCTCCCATTAAGTGGGATGGTAATGGGTCTAATAGTTTGATGTTCATCGATAGATCCAAAGATTTGGTGTTCATCGGGCTATTGGAATTGCTATTCCTAATATGATGGCTCAGTGCGACTCTCTTAATAGTGGTCAAGTGGGCCGACCAAAGTCGGGCTTGACTATTTGTTAGCTAGAAGCATTGAATTGTTATGTTAATGGTTGGACCTAACCGGGACCTTCAATAGGAGGTCCAAAAGTTGATTGAAGTGCACCTTGGGGCAAAACCTAAATACTAGAGATTACTTGGAGAAGTAATCGATTGAAAAACCTACCTTTAGATGTGCATGGGCGGGCCAGCCAAAGTCAAGCTCATGTGTCATCTATTAGACTCTCGTACCCACTAATGAATTAAAGTAATTCATCGAATTAAAGGTAGAGGCTACCAATTTGAACAATTAGTGGGAGGGGCCTTTAGACTAAAGTTCATGTCTTTTGGTTAATAATTCATATACACTGATTAGTCTTTGGTTTTCCTTTCAAATGTCATCCAACCTGTTGCTCCGATCTCTTCTAAACAATGAGAAACTCAAGGGTCCTAACTTCGATAGCTGGTATCGAAGGCATAGGATTGTCTTGGAGCATGAACGGATCCTGTATGTGATATCGGATCCGGCACCTGAAACCCTCACTCCCAATGCTCGGGGTTCGATCAGAGACACTTATCCAAAGTGGCTCTCTGATAGGACCACTATCCGATGCATTATGTTAGCAGCGATGAACGACGAGTTCAGTCACAAGTTCAAAGAAGCCCAGCCAAAGAAAATCCTTCAAAGGTTGAAGGAGTCTTTTGGCATACCAAATGACATTGAAAGGTACAGGGTCTCCTGTGCTATTTACAACACGCGGATGCATGATAGGGCCTCAATCACTGATCATGAACTATATATGAACAAGATGATTGAGCGCCTAGGCAAGCTCAGATGTCCCTTGCATGAACAGCTTAGGAAGGATGCGATTCTAAATTCCCTGCCCTCTTCCTATCTAGATTATTTCGATAATTATAGAATGAATAAGCCTACAGTTAATTGAAGGTGAAAAACACCTACATCTAGCATACAATATATAAGAAACAGGGCAGAGAATATGTATTTTAAAATATTTTTAAGACATGCATAGCGGAAGGCTCAGTAGATAGATCAAAACTATCTATCGATCTACCCATAATAGGATATAGTATAAAAACCTAGCATGCATATAGTCATCAAAGACAAGAAAGCAACATAAATATAAAGGTCATACCTCTATACCTCGATGAGAGCTAGAGAGAAGTTGTGAAGAGCTCTAATGAGGAGGAGGGCGCTCGAGCCACACAAGTGTCTAGCCTCTACAAGATGTCCACACCTGGGCTCAACTCTGATCAACACCCTTGGAGTGCTAGCTCTTCGGGATCCTTGGCCGATCTTCTTCTTCTAGGATGACTAGGAGGAGAGCAGGAACCCTTTCCCAAAACCTCACTCCCAAAACCTAGCTAGAGTGCTAGGTAGCTCACACCCAATCCAAAAATCTCTCACAAAGCCCTTCTTCTTCCTCTCCCAAATCCTTTCTCAAAAGACTTCTGATTAACCATTGGCAGCCTCTGAAATGACTCTCATTTGTAGAGGCAGCGGTGAGAGGGAGAAAGAGGAAGGAGGAGAGATGAGGGGAGAGAATGATGGAGAGGATCAAGTCCATTCCAAATGGATCCAGCCCAAAGAGGAAGGTATGACCTTCATACCATAAAACCTTGGAGCCAAAACTGGTTTGAATTCAAAATTCAAACCAGGTCAAAACATGCCAAAAAATCCTCCATGAAATCCTCCCAGAAATTCTGCTCGTCACAGGAAGTGTTGACAATCGAAAATTTCCAAGTGTCGACACTTCACCAAGTGTCGACACCTGCAAAAACCCAAGTGTCGACATTGGAGCAAAGTCAACCATATTGATTTTAGGTGATGGCAAACGATTCTCAATCATTGATTAGCCCAAAAGATCAGATAGAAATCCTCTATGGTGTGTGACCCCATAGGTTCGAACACTAAGCCGGTAGCACTGGAACATTTCCAGTACCAGTCAAAGTCTTCATCAAGCAATGATACCCGACGTCCGGATAAGTCGAAGATGCAAAGCACCTCACAAGAACCTCTGGCATATGGTTGCCACATAATTCATCCCTTTGACCTTACATTGCTCAGGATGACCTAGGGTTCGACTGCCAATCCTAATTTGGTCTATCCAGATCATGTCTCAACCTCACAAGTTTTGTGACTCCTCACAATAACTACCCTGTCCAAGGTTTTGCTGAATTGAGATATAGTGAGTCATTCACTTCAAACTATTTGGAGAGGTCAATTCCATCTTGATCCACCACCGCTCCACAAGTACTTGACCATACCCAGAAACCTTCCATCACTGGATTAGAAATCTAGGTAGTCCGGTACCAAAGTATAGTGAGTTTCTTGCAAGCTGCCATAGTGACCTCAGGTATGAGGGACACATATACCCATATCCCTTCGCGAGCAACCCTTTGGCAGAAGGGAGCTCCATAGATGGTCACGTTCAGTGAAATATCATACACTTCACTTATATGTCACACCAGTGTCTCCACACTCCTTGGTTAAGAGGACAACCAACAAATGTGACATATAACAACCTATACTTGATACATCGTCGTCCTATAACAATGTATCATTTGGTTGTGAACCAGTTTAAGAACTACTTGATATATCCTCTCTATATCAAACAATGTAGCTCTAAGGACTCCATCATACAAGAGTTCATTACAGGAAAATATAAAATGATGGGCACAACCGTCTACGGCCTAGACGATTGGCTTTAGGACATAATTTCCAACATTAACTACCACGGTCTGTTGGGGTTATTGCAGACTTATGAGAAAGACCACCAACTGAACAAAGGGGTGGTAAATCTAGTGGGAGGATCTTCGGCAGGGCGTCATCCCTTTAAGAAAGGGAAAAAGAAAAATAAAGGAAAAAATATGCAGAATGCTTCTAGGCCCAGTCAGGCCAAAAGGGTGAAGGCTGATACAAGCAATACGGAGTGTTTCTTCTGCAAGAAGCAGGGTCATTGGAAGAGGAACTGTCCTCTTTACATTACAACTCTTGACCCGAACAGGTCCAAGAAGAGAAAGTAGCAGGATGATGCCGGACAAGGTATTTATATGATTACACCTTATAGTTTCTCTATCTTTGATACTACTATTGGATATTGGATACAGGAAGTCCAATTCATATTTGTAATTCTTTGCAGAGACTTCAAGTTTGTAGAAGATTCGAGGATGGTGAAAGATTCTTGAATATGGAAAATGGAAGCTAAGTTACAGTCCTTGCATTAGGAGTCCTCAAACTAGTTTTCGAGTCCTATACAATCATTTTGAATGAGTGTCATTATTGTCCGTCTTTTATCTTGAAAGTCATTTTTGTATACCAATTGGCCATGTATGGTTATGAACTATCAATAAAGAATGACATTTGCAAAATCATTTGGAATGGTTCTGTAGTGATGAATGGACATATGAACAATGTCATTTTTGTACTATCACGACCTGTTAGTGCAATGTACACATCTCGCAAATGCCCTAAGATAGATAATATCAGCGATGCATACCTATGGCATTGTAGGCTAGGTCATATTAATAAGAATAGGATAAATAGATTGAAAAGCAAGGGTCTTCTTGATTTTAATGAAAATGGTTCACTGCCAACCTATGAGTCCTGTCTTCTTAGAAAGATGACAAAGTCACCTTTTGCTGGAAAAGGTGAATGAGCCAAATTGATTCTAAGTCTGGTACATACTGATGTATGCGGATCCATGAATGTTTGTGCCAGAGATGGGTATAGTTATTTCATTATGTTTATAGATGACCTTTCGAGATATGGTTATGTTTTCTTGATGAGACATAAATCTGAATCATTTGAAATGTTCAAACGATATCGTAGTGAATTAGAAAAAAAACTGAAAGGTATATCAAAACCCTTCGATCAAATCAAGGTGGTGAATACCTTTTCGGTGAGTTTCTGACATATCTTAAGGAGAATCAGATTCTCTCTCGGTGGACACCTCCAAGGGAACTTCAGTTAAATGGAGTGTCTGAAAGGAGGAATCAAACCCTGTTAGAAATGGTTCGGTCCATGATGGGCTTTGCTTCTCTGCCGCTATCCTTTTGGGGATATGCTCTGAAATCAGCCTGTTACCTTTTGAATAGGGCTCCAAGTAAGTCCGTTATCTAAACCCCATATAAGATATGGACTGGATGTAAGCCAACACTCTCACACCTTTGGGTCTGGGGTTGCCCGACGTATGTAAAACATTTGGAAATGGACAAACTTGGACCTAGGTCTGGCCAGTGCCTATTTGTAGGGTACCCAAAAGAGTCTAAGGGGTATTACTTCTACTTGGCTGAGGAACAAAAGTTGTTCGTCAATCTTAGGGCTATCTTTTTGGAAAAAGAGTTCCTTGGTGAAGGAATTGTAGCCGCTAAGATTAAACTAAGTGAAGTTCAAAAACTAGAAGAACCAACACACTTAAGGGATAACATAGAACCGATTATTATTAGATCACACCCTGAGCCCACATAGGAACCATTAAGGAGATCTGGTATGGTACCGACTTGACCAGATAGATACTACAGTTTCTTGATCCGGGATGGTGATCCCATTGAACTCGATGAGAACAATGAGGATCTGATCACCTGTATGGATACGATGCAGAGGTCCGACTTTGAGAAATGGCTGGGAGCCATGAAATCCAAAATGGAGTCCATGGAAATCAACAATGTATGGACATTGGTTGATCCACCTGAAGGGATAAAATCCATTGGGTGAAAATAGATTTTCAAAAGAAAGAGGGGTGCAGATGGGCAGGTAGAGACCTATAAAGCCCATCTGGTTGCCAAGGGATATCGTCAACGTTATGGTATTGACTATGATGAGACATTCTTTCCTGTGGCAATGCTCAAATCCATTCGGATCATGCTTGCTTTAGTGGCATACATTGACTATGAAATCTGTAAATAGATGCCCGAATAGCTTTCCTGAATGGTGAGCTGGAAGAGAAGGTGTATATGATACAACCTAAAGGGTTCACATCCACAGATGAGTCAAAGGTGTGCAAGCTTCAAATTTGATAAGTGTATCCAGTCGTATGGCTTCATTAAGAATGGAGAAGAACCTTTCATTTACAAGTGGGCTAATGGTTCTGTAATTGTATTCCTTGTATTGTATATGGATGACATTCTCTTAATCAGGAATGACATCCCAGCACTGCAAGGAATAAAGGTCTAGTTGTTATCTCAGTTATCTAAGAAGGACTTGGGTGAAGCCTCTTACATACTAGATATGAAGATCTATAGAGATAGATCTAAGAGGCTTCTAGGACTATCCTAATCTATGTACATCGATATTGTGCTGAAACGGTTCAGCATAAAAGATTCTAAGAAAGGGTATCTCCTGATAGGTACAGGAATTGCTCTCTCCAAGAAGGATTATATGACAACTCCTAAGGAGAAAGCGCGTATGAGTAGAATCTCGTATGCCTTGGCAGTGGATTCTATCATGTACACCATGACATGTACTAGACCAGACGTGGCATACTCACTAGGTGTAGTGAGCAGATACCAGTCTGACCTTGGTGAAGCTCATTGGAAAGTGGTAAAGACCATCCTTAAGTATTTGTGAAATATTAAGGACCAATGGCTAGTTTATGGAGAATCTGACTTGAAACTTGTGGGGTATATCGACTCTAATTTTTCAGTCAGATAAGGATGATAGCAAGAGTGTGTCAAGTTTTATCTTTACCCTAAATGGATGAGCGATCTACTGGAAAAGTTCCAAGAAGCCTACCATGGCAGACTTAGTATGCGAAGCAGAATACATTGTAGCATCAGATGCAGTGAAGGAAGCTGTGTGGTTGTGAAAGTTCCTTGGCGAGCTAGAACTGGCACCTTTCCTAGATGGTCTTATTCCGATGTATTGTGACAGCACTGAAGCCATTGCTCAAGCAAAAGAGCCGAAGTCTCGTCACCGTATAAAGCACATTCCACGGCACTATCACCTTGTACAAGAGATCATGAACGAGGTGACATTGACCTTTAGAAGATAGATGGAATTGGAGAACCTGGCTAACCCCTTCACTAAAGTCGTCGGAATTCAAGAGTTCGATACTTGTAAATGAAAAATGGGAATATGATTCAGTACCGATTGGCTTTAGTCTAAGTGGGAGTTGTTGGGGATTGTGTCCCAAAGCCAATCGTCTAGGCTGTATATGATTATGCTAATTTTGTAATTGTATATGAATTTTTAATGAATAAAAGTTATTTTTTTGACTATTCATCACATCTGCATTTTCCTGAAAGAACTCTTGTGTGATGCAGTCCTTAGAACTACATTATATTTGATATATAGAGGATATATCAAGTAGTTCTTAAACTAGTTCACAATCAAATAATACATTATTATAGGATGACGATGTCTCAAGTATAGGTTGTTGTATCTCGCATTAGTTGGTTATCCTCTTGACCAAGGAGTGTGATGACACTGATGTGATATACAAGTAAAATGTATGACATTTCACTAAACATGACCATCTATGAAGCTTTCTTCTGCTAAAGGGTTGCATATGAAGGGATATGGGTATATGTGTCCCTCAGACCTGATGTCACCACGGTAGCTTGCAAGCAACTCACTGTACTTTGATGCCGGACTACCTGGATTTTTAATCCAGTGATGAAAGGTTTCTAGGTACAGTCAAGTACTTGTAGAGCGATGGTGGATCAAGATGGAATTGACCCTTCCAAATAGTTTGGAGTGAATGACTTGCTATGTCTCAATTAAGCAAAACCTTGGCCAGGGTAGTTCTTATGAAGAGTCACAGAACTTGTAAGGTTGAGACATGATCTGGATGGACCAAATTAGGGTTGGCAATCGAATCCTAGGTCACCCTAGCATTATGAGGTAAAAGAGATAAATTATAAGATAGCCTTATGCCAAAGGTTCTTGAAAGTTGCTGTGCAATCTTCGACCTATCTGGATGTTGGGTATCATTGCTAGATGAGGACTTTGAATGGTACTATAAGTATTCCAGTGCTACCGGCTTAATATTCGAACCTATGGGGTCACACACCATAGGGGTCTCTATCAGATCTTAAGGCTGATCAACGATTAAGAATCGTTTGCTGTCACTGGCGGTCAATATGATTGACCATGTATCGATACTTGAGGGGTCGACACTTGGTTGTGACGAGATGTATTTCTGGAAGACCTTTCTAGATGAGCCGACTCGACCCCTAATCGTGCTGACTCGATCCTATTGAAAGAACAATTTTATGTTCTGGACTTGCCAACTCGACCCCTACTCAAGTCGACTCATCTCTACTCGACTAGAAAACCCTGAACGAAATTCTGGGAAGCTTTTTCTTAAGAAGGTTTTAACCTAGTTTGAATTTTGAATTCAAGCTATTTTGGCTCCAAACTTTCATGAAATGATTGTCATTCCTTTCTAATATGGTTAGAGTCAAATTGGTATGCTCCTTGACCTTCTCCCCTAATCACTCCTCTTTCCTCTTTCTCCCTCTCTTGGTTGCCTCTATAAATAAGTGTTATTTTTAGGGCTGCTAGAGGTTGAAAAAATAGGTAGAAAAGATAAGGATTTTGGCTTGTCTTGCTGCTGAAATTCTTAGATGGAAGAAAAGGGTTGTGAGGACTTGGGCATTGGGTGTTCGAATGCCTAGCTCTCAAGCTGGGTCTTGGGAGAGAGCTAGTTTAGGAAGGGTTCCACCTCTCCTCCTTGTCATCCAAGAAGAAGAAGAAGATCGGCCTCAAGGATCCTAAGGAGCTAGCACTCCGAGGGAGTCCATCAGAGTTGAGCCCCAGTATGGATAACCTGTAGAGGCCAGACATGTGTGTGGCTCGAGTGCTTTACCCTTTTCCATAGCATTTTCAAAGGATAACGGTAAGGTACTTTTATATCTTTACTCCTTTCTTGTTTCTAATGTTTATTGCATGCAGTATTATTATACTAGATCTTGTTAAAGGTAGTTTGGTAGATCATTTCAATCAATCTACCAAGCCTTCCACTGTCATTATTTTAAAATTATTTTAAAATACTTTTCTTCTGCCTAGCATGTTTTTTCCCTTCAGCATGGCCATTAATATGGCGGTGCACTACAGGGCTGAGAGCCTAATAGAGCATGCATTGTATAGAATGTTCGTGTGGTGCATTTGTAGAGTTTGAATCTCCAATAGTGTATGCCCTACCTCCCGGAGGTTGTAGATAGCTGGGAGCTTTTATGTCATGGTCTAAACTTTTACTAATCCTCCCCTTTTGGTTACTGGCGAGAACTTCGATCTTGGTAGGAAAGGGGGAGCTCTATCTCGGGAGTTCGACCCTGGATGGCGGGAACATGACCTCGGCCAGGAGCTCAACCCTGGATGGAAGCTGACCTTGACTGGGGGCTCGACCTCAAATGGTGGGAGCATAACCTCGACCGGGAGCTCAACCCTGGATGGGAGCTGACCTTGGCTGAGGGCTTGACCTCAGATGGTGAGAGCACGACCTCGACCGGGGGCTCGACCTTGGATGGGAGCTGATCTCGGTCAGGAGCTAACCTCGGATGGTGGGAGCATGACCTTGACTGGGAGCTCGACCCTGATGGGAGCTGACCTCGACCGGGGGCTCGACCTCAATGGCGGAGCACTAGATAGATCCTGGTGGGGGCATGACCTTTAATGGATCTATCTAGTGGATGGTGCCTCGAATGGCAGGCACTAAGATTAAATAGAGGCTTTTCAACCCTCTATGGATTTCTGATTAGGATTCTAAGTCTTTTGGATCCTGTAATAAGGCTTAAAGCCTGAGTAATTTGCTTTTGAGTCATGTAATTAGTATCTAGTTAGTTTCAATTTTTGGTTTGGTCTTGTAATTTGGCCAATTTGGTCAAGTTAGGGTCAATTGGTCCTCTAATTGCTGAATTAGTTCTCAAGCTCAAGTTAATTTAAAGATGGGCTAAATCTAGTTTGAAGATGGGTCCACAGGTGGGCAATCAAGTCAAGCCCAATTTAAGATGAGTCAAGCCACCTCTAGATGGGGTTGAGGAATCTCTATTTAATCCTGGTGGAAGCTGACCTCAGATGTTGGGAGCACGACCTCAGCCGGGAGCTCAATCCTGGATGGGAGCTGACCTCGAATAGCCAGGGGCTCGACCTCGAATGGCCGGGCACCAGGATTAGATAGAGGCTCTTCACCCTCTATGGATTTCTGATTAGGGTTCTAAGTCTTTTCGGTCCTGTAATAAGGCTTAAAGCCTGACTAATTTACTTTTGAGTCATGTAATTATTATCTATTTGTTTTAATTTTTGGTTTGGTCTTGTAATTTGGCCAATTTGGTCAAGTTAGGGTCAATTGGTCCTATAATTAGCCGAATTGGTTCTCAAGCTCAAGTCAATTTGAAGATGGGCTCAAGCTAGTTTTTTGATGGATCCACAGGTGGGCAATCAAGTCAAGCCCAATTGAAGATGAGTTAAGCCACCTCTCCTCCATGCCAAGTAGGAGTGCCAACTCATGGACTGCCACATCATCAATGCCACGTGGCATGGGAGGTGCCACTTCAGCTCATGGAGTGCCACATCGTCAATGCAACATGGCTTGGGAGGTGCCACTTCACCGAGCCCCTTGGGCAGCCAAGTTCAAGATGAAATAAAATTCAAATTCAAATGTGGGATGCCCATTATTCTCCCCTTGATCCAAGTAGACAATATCCACACAACACTCCCCAAATCAAGCTACCAAGATCAAGCATCATGATCGCCCAAGAAGAGATTCAAATTTCAAAGTTGGATGCCAAGCTTCATAAATGGATTTAAATTTCAAAAGTTGGTCAGCCATGCTTCATGAGAGGAGAAATTCAAAATTCAAATGGGCGCCCCTTGATTCATGAAGACAACCCACCCTTTTCTCCTCCCCAAATCAGGTCTTATAATCCCCTCTTTCAAATTTGATTTCAAATGTTCAAATGAGGACTTTGGTGCTTATAAAAAGGACCCTGACCCTCTTATAAAAGATAATTGATGAATGAAAAAAAAATTCAGAAATTTTCTTCCTTTTAGCCCGTCTTTGACCTGGAACTCTGTGAGAGAGTGTGCCTTCGCTTTCGAGTGTCGAGGGGTGTGAGGCCTCAGATATCCCCTTCCTATGCAAGCCACCAACCCCTTGGATGCCCTCTAGAAGATCCTCATGGATGCCTAACAAGAAGAGCCCTTCTTGACCGCCACCTTCACTTCACCTCTCTTTTGTTTATTTGCTTTCCCATTTCTTCTTGTTTTCTTACTCTTTTCTAAGGTTGCTTGCAGGTCCTTCAAGTACCACGGACTAAGGAGTCGGTCCCCCTTGCCTCCAGGACCATCTGATGGAAAATCGGTGAATCCATGGGTTCGAGGGCTCAATCTTCCAGGCCATATCCGTGGGTGTGAGTGAACTCGGCATAGGATGCTTCAGAGCTTCGAGAGGTTTGCACTCCTTAGTCTTCTAGGTCAGGTATTGATTTAGAGCTAAGTCCTACCAGGGTTTCTCAATCCCAGGGTCCTTCTTTATGACTATTTAGGGTTCATGTTTGCATGCTTGAGTTTCTTGTCATTATATAAATCTCTAGATCTATTCTTAGTTTGAGTTTGGGAATTGGTAAATCCTTTAAAACATAAAAACAAAAAGAAATCACCTGCATGCATCCTAGGTCCCGCATCAATCCTGATGCACATATTTGAGCAAACATTTATATTTTTTATTTTATTTGGATGTATTGGGATTGGGTATATTAATTTTATTTTCATTATTCTTGTATCTAGATCATGCACGGACTAAAAGTATTAATACTTGATTAGTATGGAGTCTACTTTAAGATTGGGCCAGTTGTTTCAGTTTGACTTGAGTCTTAATATTTTATTTTGTTTGATCTCCAATCTATTGGAAAGTCCTAGAGTTTTGGTCTCCAATTCATGGAGGACTAGGATCTATTTAAAGGAGTCCTATGTACCAATTGAAGGATCGATAAATGTTGAATAAAAAATTTTGTTTCCTGACTCCCCTCTTCTCTTCTTCTCTTCTCCTCCCTCTCCTCTTTTTCTCCTCTCCTCCTCTTCTCCTGGTTCTTCTCTTTCTCCTTTCTCTCCTCTCTTCCATCTCTTTTCCTCTTATTCTCTTAATTCTCTTCCTCTAATTCTTCTTAATATATTTCTACTTCTTCCTTGCTTCTTCCTCATCTTCTTCGAGCCCCTTTAATCGAGCCACCCCATCCAGCCCAAGCCAGCCACTGCTTCTCTTCTAACCTCAATGATCCCTTGCCCATGGTCCATTCCAATAGGATAATTGCCGCCAACTCCGCCGCCTCTCTCTCAACTGGAGAGATCAATGGTCAAGCCGACCCATATCTGTCCCCATACAAACACCAGTTTATCGACGACCCTCCATTCACCACCATCGATGCACTGCCCGAAATCAAGCATGCCACCTCCCTAATCTGCCTCCTTCCTCCCATCTAGACCTCCACAATTGCTCCCTCCTCCATCTCACTCATCCCTAGCCACCATTCGAAACCCACAGCCACTGCCCGTACTGATTTAAGCAACTCCTTCACCTGATATCTTCAGTAACAACCTTGGCACTCCATTGGAGTTCAGCATCCCAAGCAACCCACCACAGCCATCACCTTTCCTCATCATCGATCTTCACAGCCACCGTCAAATCCCCGAGCCACCACCTTCACTTTGGTGCATCATCGATGGAGATCCCTACCAGATTTCCATCCTTTATTCCATTCTATGTTTGACTGTAGGGAAGAAGCCATGTGCACAAACGTGAAATCATAGCTAGCCTTCATAGCCAACTTCAAGCATAGGAAAGAAAATAAAAAAAAGAAAAAAAAAAGAAAATATCGAAAAAGAAAAAAACTTGTACTTATTTGATTTATTGGATCTATCTCCGAGTTTAGCTAACGGGGGGGGGGGGGGGGGGGGCACCAGGATCGGACACAGTTTACTGGACCCTATCTGGTTTACATAGCCATGTGTCACAATTTTGTAACAAAGTAGATTGAGTCTTGTAATAAGTTGAGACTAGTTGATTTGTCTCAACCCTAGTCAGTCATTGAGTCCTATTTGAGTATTAGTCCAGTAAGAGTCCAATTTTTATACAAGAGAAGAGGTTATCCTTTTTAAAGTTCCACCAGGCCTCACCTACGATCCAAAGGAAGTTACATCAACTTATGGGTTCTTGTTGGACACCCCAGAAGCCTAGATACCCTCCAAATGCTCTCTAGATGTCCTGATTCCCTTAGATGCCATTCTAGATACCAGATTCCCTCCAGATGCTAGGCACCCCTTGATTCCCAGGATATTCTAGCACCCCAAGCCTCGAATTCACAAGCCCAAGTGCAAAGCCCAAGCACTTAAAAGCCAAGATGCTCTTTAGATGCCAGGAATATACTTGCCCTAGGAACCCAGGCGCCCTAGCTTCCAAGAGGCCCAAAGCCCATGAGCCCTAAGCCCTTGGCCAGCCCTTGCTGCCCCCCATGAAGCCCAACACCCCAAGAGTGGCATCCTTGAGGTTGACTTGGTCCAAGCTAGGAGGAGGAGTCCAAGTGGAAGGAGGAAATCAAGTTTTTATTTTATTCAACTTGTACACTCCTAGTTCTAAGTTTATTTTGTAATCTTTCTCCTACTTAAATTATGTAAACCTATCCTAACTAGGAGAAGACTTGTAATCCTTTTAGGAGAAGTCATTGAAACTCTATAAATACCCCACCCCTCTTCCTCTTGTAATCACTCTACTCTTATGAAATTAAATTATGGTGAAATATTGTCATGAGTTTTGGTGTTGTTTTTGTTTTGCTTTTGTTCTTCTACTTGGCCGACCTCTACCTCCAAGTTTCATCCATGCCCAAGCACCCTTCCAAGTCTTCAAGTATCAGCTTTCATCCTTGAGAAGTAGCCCAAGGCCGCCCCTTGCTAAGAGCCTCCTTCTTCTCCAAGCTGCCAGCTCTTCTAACCCTAATCCTGATTCACTCAAAACCCTAGTTTCTTTCTTTTGTTTATTTTTTTCCTTGCTAACCTCTGATGCTAACAGGATCCACGAGGTGTTTTCACCCTTCCAAAGGAGGCCCTCTTTGCCTCCAGGACCACCCTAACATAGCCCTCACATCCAAGGAGCTGAAGGCTTCATCTTTCAGGCATCAATCTGAGAACTATGTGACACCTTCATTAGCAAGTTCTTCAGTCTCTGACTGGTACAAACCTTCCCACTCTTAATTTCTATTTTGATTGAAGCTTAGCTATCCTAAGCCAAGAATTTCTCAATTCTCGGGTCCTGACTTTTATTATTTTGCATGAGCATGCCTGCAATTATGATCTTTGCATTGTTATTCATCCTGCTAGTCTTTACTTGATTTTGGAAATCTAGCCTGCAAATTGAAATTATAAAAAAATACAAAAAAATTAGTTTACTATTTTTTCTATATATTTAGCAATCTTAGAGTCATCCCGCATCAGTTTGGTATCAGAGCAGGTTTAGGATAGCATTCGTCTGCATTAGGATCACAAACCCTAATTTTTGCATCATGCTAGCTGCATTAGGTGTTTATTTTTCATTTGATTTTGACCACCTAGAAATTTTATTTTACTGTGAAATTTGCATGACATGTTCTCTTTCTTGTCCTCTATTTTATCATAATTTTTTATTAATTTTCCAGAAAATTAAAAGTCCTAAAATTTGGTATATTACAAACCCTAACTAAAATCTTAATAATTCTACATCAGTCCGAAACCCTAGGATTTGCATCATCATCTAATTTTTGTTTTCATAAAATTTAGTAGAGGTCATCAGCACCATCCATCCTCAATCCTAAAATTTCTCTGATTTTTTTTCTGCATCAGAATCCATGTCAAAAATGCATTAATATGAACCCTAAATCTCAGAATTCTGTGAACTCTGCACACTTGACTCAACCAAACCTAACCAACTTCCACACACCCCAATCCCAAGCCCAATTTGTTTGCTAACCTAATCAACCTAAACCTAATTTTCCACCTCACAAAATACTTATAAAATATTTTTATTTTTTGGTTGTTTTAGATTGCATCAAGACCACGGTTGCCATCATCTCTTTAACCTAATCTTAAGGGCAAAAGCTATCTAACATCAGGGCAAGATTTCATCCCCTATCTAGGGCCCAAAAAAAATATCATCATACTGAACAAGCCTAAATTAAAATTAATTAGACTTAATTTGCCCTAGAGGGCTAGGTGACACCCAACAAGTCAGGTCCGACTCGTGTGGGCCAACTAGTGCATTTAATCCCGTGGCTATTACTGAAAAATGGTGTCTAAGGCTGGGGGTCCAGAGTCAAACGACCTAAGTAGACTGGTGGTTTATAATTAGGACCTTGTGATAAGCAGGTGGAGCCTCCCACCACCCCACCCCCTACCTGGCCAATCGAAGGATTAGCTACTGGGTTAATTGTAAGTTAAGTAGACCCATTCAGTTTTGACTCTAGGTATAGGAAACCCTAGATTATACTAACCCTTTGCATGCTTGGCTGCATCATTTCACCTTGGTTGATTGAGTGTTTGGATGACCACTAGGCTAGGAACCCAATACCATGACCCATACCTAGAACCCAACCCTAGAAGAACCCCATACCATCACCCATACTTAGAACCCAACCCTAGAAGAACCCCATACCATGACCCATACTTTGAGTCCAGCCCGAGGAGAACCCAATACTCTGACCCATATCAGGAGTCCAACTATCAGAAGCCCAATTATGAGTTCATAGACCAGGATGAGAGAACCACTAGGAACTTCAGGCCAATAATACCCACCTTCAATGGCACCTCAGATCCCAAGGTCTACATAGATTGGGAAGGAGATATGGAACAATAATTTGAATGGTATGACTTGAGTAATAAAAGGAAGTATGAATTTGCCGAACTCGAGTTAATTGACCATGCTAGGTTATACTAGAGAGGTGTAGAGAGCCTCATCAGGCAATAATACAAAGCTCCCATAGATACCTGGATGGCCATGAAGCTAAAGAGATCAATGGAAGAGGTTAAGTCAAAGAAGTAGGTTTGTGTCAGTACATAGCCAAGTTTGATGAGTGTGCCTTAAAGTGTTTCCTAGACGAACCCACATCAATGACCCTATCTAGGTTTATAGCTAGCCTTCATGAAGACATCTAGTGGGAACTATCTTATTGGCAGATTCAAGACTTAGAGGAAGCCTATCATATAGCTAGGGAATTCAAGTGAAACCAGAGGGAACTCATGATCAGTCAATCTAAGTCCAACAAGAGTAACCCTCCTGAACCCAAGCCCAAACCTAGCTGACATCCTTTAGACCAGCCCAGTACCATTACCCCTAGCCAGACCCTAGCACCTAGTCAACTGTGTCCTAGCCAAGTCAACCCTAGTCAACCTGAACCCCATAGGATTAGTACCCTTAGATATGAGCCTAGTATTAATCAGGAACCCCTTAGTCAACCCACCCCTGCCATCCCAGTCATTAGTCAATTTTTCCTTAGCCAACCCCCTCTTACCACTCCATTGGGTCACCAGAAAGACGTAGAAGAAGAGAAATGTGAAGCTAATGTGAGCTTAGTGGATGAGTATGAGGAAGAAGAAGAAGAGATACCTATAGATGACCTAGAATTAGTTAATCCTGACTAGACCCAAGTAGAAACCAACCCAGAATTAGTTGACTATGAGCAAACCCAGATAGAAACCAACCTAGAATTAGTTGAGGTGGAAGTCCAGTGCAACCAATCCAGTTTAACCATGGAGTCCAATCTAGAAACCCTCCTTAAGGCCATGATTGAACAATTGACCCAGAAGAACACCCAAAACCAAGTCCAACTTGACCAGATGATCACCCAATCCCAAAGTCAGTTTGCCTAATCAACCACCCAAACCAACCAAATGACCCATACCAACAACCAAGCAACCAATAGGATTGACCAATTAACTAATTGGTTGGACCAGGTAGAAACCAATCTAGAGTTAGTTGACCTTGACCATACCCAACCCGTAATGGAAGAATCATTGGAGGAAGAAACCCATGACCCTGTGACTGCTGGTAGAACCGCGAGGTTGTTGTTAAGACACCGTGGCTATCAGTTTAAAATCCGACTTCTTAAAATATTTAAAAATACGTAGCAAGAGGAGTCAGGTCGAATCCATAGAGAAGGCGGTATTTAGGATTTGAAATTTTTGATCTTGTAAAAAAATATTTGAAGTCAAAAAATATATATAAAAAAATTAAAATTGCAGGAAAACTTGGCACTAGGATCTATTATTTAGATCCTAGCATCTATTTGCAGACAAGATGAAAGACAGGAATTAAAAAGAGATATTGCATTAATTGAAATTTAAGGTCTAAGTACAATGCAGTAAAAACTAAATTAACAAAAAAAATAACAAAGACAAGAACAGATCAGCGCAGCCTCGTCGGGAAGATAGCTCCTTCCTTCATACTCCGTGGAGCGAACTGGGCTTCCTCTGCGTCTTCTTCTTCGGATCTTGATCTCAGAGAGGGAGAAGGCTGGAAGATGGTGTAGAGACACGCTCTCCTTTGAGAAACCTCACTCCCAAAAGCCAACCCACAACCCAAGCAATGCCCTCTACCCTGTACCTTGCCCTTTCTCCAGGATCCCTTTGCCTTGTGCTATGGGGTTCATTTTATAATTAACCGGAGAGGGGAGCTCGTTGCATATTAATGATGTGGGACAAAAGAAACACCACGACTGCCATTGCTACTCCATGCTCACTGCCCTGTAGCGCCTGTAGATCACGCCGTTCATTTTCAGCTCGTGGACTGCATGAGAAACTCCCGTGGAGGAACGATCCATGCTCAGCAGCCCGTGCATCAAGCTCGTGAGGAACGTGAGAAGCGCCCGTGGCCGTGGACTGCTCGTGAATGCCCGTGGACTGCGTTCCGACAACCTGTGAAGAAGCTCGTGAAGAACGTGGACCGCTCCTCTCATTTGACGCCAAAAACCGCCACCACCGCCCGTCAAACCACCACCGGAGCTTCTCCTCCGGCCAGGGACACTGCCGGCATGCTTCCCGGCGAGTTTCGGTGCCTCTGGAGGGCTGTGGTTCATGCCCTGTTCCGTGGACCGGCAGCAATGGCTGCCGGTGGACCAACCTACGATGAATAAACCCAGCAGCCGGTCCATGATGGATCGGCACTCCAAAAATCGTGCAGCATCAAAATGTGTGCAAAAATTCTTTAAAAAATTCATAACTTCTTCATTTCAAACCTGATTTAAGTACCGTTTGCATCGTTGGATTCCATAAATCAAGCTCTACCTATTGGCGGGTTTCAAACTTATTAATTTTACCGATTCCATGATAATTAATTATAATTATTAAATATTTTATTAATATTTAAATGGGTGTGTGGTGCTTTGACTTGAAATCTATTTTTCTTGAACGTACTCTAATTTCACATTTTTCAAAGATATTTTTAAAATAATTAGTATTGCAAGAAAGTCCAAATTAATTATAAAATTAGGTTATTAAAAGAATGTTAGCACCATTAATTAACTAAAATACTTAAAATAAACGTGTAAATCCATGATTTATCACACCCCCCAACTTACTTATTGCTAGTCCCTTAGCAATGCAAAAAGTATAACTATGTGTCACAAAGATTATCCTTTACAAAAATAGATCCAGGTTTGAAGGTAAAAAGATCTAGCAAGTATCACTAACTAAGTATTGAGTTTCAGAAATAAATTTTGCAGTCAGCATAATTAGAAACTTTCTTAGAGTTCATCGAAAGATCTACAGCACTTGTGTTTGTGATGACTAACTTAACATTTTGGTACTAGTTTGCAAGAACAAATGTATCTTTGATTGACACTTTGGTTAATTTTCTATACATCCCTAAATTAAGCTTATGAACTAAGTTAGCTTTCACACTACCTGATTTTTTTTTTTTTTTTTTTGAGCATCCTGGCCTTCCCTTCACCATTTGACACGAACCTCCACACTTGACTTAGGTGCAGAGACCCGGTTACTAAGTTCAGGGCGATCCACATATACTCCATGTTTTGCACTTTTATTTCAGGTAGGTAGCTCTTTCCTCAATTCAAAAAAAAAAATTTAAATTGGGATATATATCAATTACCAGTTTTCAATGATAATTAAGTCCTCAATTGTCCTTACAACTAATACTTACTTTGTCTCATCAGCGTGTATGTGCAAAGGAAGTTCTAATAGCCTTTAGGTGATCTAAGTAGGCCCTAAAAGTCTGACACGCTAGTCTACTTCTTTACTCGCTACAGTCATTACCAACACTCTCTAACTCTTATTACTTTTTCTAGTCTATATTGCTCCAGATTTATTTTTGACACATGAAAACTTTTTTTTTTTTTAAAAAAAAAGAAAGAGTACATATTGGGTTGCCTCCCAACAAGCGCTAAGTTTAATGTCTTCAGCCAGACATAATGCAGCTCAGTTCAGTGTGGGTCAGTTAATGTTACTTGGTCAATGGTTCGATTTGTTGATATTCCTTCAATGTATGGTTTTAAACGTTGACCATTCACCTTAAAGAAGTTTCCTGACCTAGGATCATAAATTTTGACTGCACCATGGGGGAATACTTGATTAACAATGTAAGGTCCATCCCATCTAGATCTCAATTTTCCAGGAAATAATCGAAGCCTTGAATTAAATAACCAGACTTGTTGATTTGGCTCAAAGATTTTCCTAGAAATAAATTGATCATGAAAGGCTTTCATTTTCTCTTTATAAATACGTGAGTTTTCATAAGCCTCTCGCCTTTGTTCATCTAATTTACTCAGTTGCAACATCCGGTTAGAACCAGCTTGCTTTAAATCAAAATTTAATTGCTTAATCGCCCAATAGGCTTTATGTTCAAGTTCTACCGGAAGATGACATGCTTTTCCAAAGATCAGTCTATAGGGAGACATTCCAATGGGATTCTTGTAAGCTGTCCCATAAAGCATCATCTAATCGGTCTGACTGGTTTCTACGATCGGGCCTAATAGTCTTTTGCAAAATGTTCTTGATCTCCCTATTGGATACTTCCACTTGGCCACTTGTTTGCGGGTGATAAGGTGTAGCTACTTTATGTGTGACCCCATTTTTTGTAAAGCATTTGAAATTGGGAGTTTGTGAAATGGGCACCTCCGTCGCTAATGATGGCACGTGGAAATCTGAACTTAGAGAAGATATTCTTTTGAACAAACTTTATGACTACCTTATGATCATTGGTTCGTGTTGCCATTGCCTCAATCCATTTAGAAACATAATCGACAGCCACCAAAATATATTCAAAACCATTAGAGGGTGGAAAGGGTCCCATAAAATCAATTCCCCAAACGTCAAAGATTTCAACTACCAAGATGGGATTTAAAGGCATCATGTCTTTTCTTGAAATATTTCCTAAGGCTTGACACTTAAGACATTCTTTGCCAAAAGTATATGCATCCTTAAATAATGTCGGCCAGTAAAATCCACTTTGCAAAACTTTAGCCACAGTTTTTCGACCAAAAAAATGTCCTCCGCAAGCAAGGGTGTGGCAAAAGTTTAAAATACTCAGATGTTCAGATTCAGGAACACACCTACGGATGATTTGATCAGCACAAATTCAAAAGAGTTCAGGATCTTCCCAAAAGTAATATTTAATTTGAGCAAAGAATCGATCCTTTTCATTCTTGGACCAGCCTTCAGGGATTTGTCCAACCACTAAGTAGTTAACAATATCTACAAACCAAGGGGCCTTTGCATGTGAAATTGCTAAGAGTTGTTCATCCGGAAAAGATTCTTCAATTGATACAGGTTCACACTCTTCAATTAAAATCCTAGATAGATGGTCTGCTACAACATTCTCAGATCCTTTCTTGTCTCGAATTTCAATATCAAACTCTTGTAGCAGTAAGATCCATCTAATCAATCGTGGTTTAGCATCTTTCTTTGAGAGCAGGTATCTCAAAGCCGAGTGATCCGAATAAACCACAATCTTGGAACCTAAAAGATATGATCTAAACTTTTCCAGGGCAAACACCATAGCTAGCAACTCCTTTTCAGTAGTGGTATAATTTTTTTGGGCTTCATTCAAAGTTCTGCTAGCATAATAAATCACTATGGGACATTTGTTTACCCTTTGGCCCAAGACAGCTCCTATGGCAAAGTCTGAAGCATTGCACATGATTTCAAAAGGTAATGACCAATCAGGGGGTTGAATGATTGGGGCTTAGGTCACAGCTTCCTTTAGAAACTCAAAAGCCTTAAGACAATCTTCATCAAAATTGAAAGGAACGTCCTTGGCGAGCAGATTACACAAAGGACGAGAAATTTTGGAAAAGTCTTTGATGAAGCGACGATAGAATCCTAGATGGCCGAGAAAAGATCAAATTTATTTGATAGAGATGGGTGGAGGAAGTTTAGAGATCAATTCAACCTTTGCTTTATCTACCTTGATCCCTCTCTTAGATACAATATGTCCTAAAACAATCCCTTCTCGAACCATGAAATGGCTCTTCTCCCAGCTCAGAACCAAATTCGCCTCAATACATCGTTTTAATATTTTCTTCAAATTATTGAGGCAACTCTCAAAAGATTCTCCAAAGACTGAAAAATCATCCATAAAAATTTCTAAAAAATCTCCTACCATGTCCGAGAAAATTGATATCATGCACCTTTGAAAGGTTGCAGGTGCATTACAAAATCCAAAAGGCATTCTACGAAAAGCAAAGGTTCCATAGGGACATGTGAAGGTGGTCTTTTCTTGGTCTCCTGGATAGATTGCTACCTGGTTGTATCCTGAGTATCCATCTAAGAAGCAAAAGTATTGCTGGCCAGCTAATCTTTCTAGGATCTGATCAATAAATGGTAAAGGAAAGTGGTCTTTGCGGGTAGCTGCATTAAGTTTTCTATAATCTATACAGACACGCCACCCAGTAGAAAGTCGTGTTGGTACTAAATCCCCATGGTCAGTATGGACAACCGTGAGTCCAGATTTCTTTGGAACGACTTGAGTAGGACTCACCCAGGGGCTATCAGAAATAGGATAAATAATACCAGCATCTAACCATTTAACACTTCCTTCTTGACCACTTCTTGCATGTTTGGGTTGAGCCGTCTTTGCATCTCTCTAGTTGGCTCGGCACTATCCTCAGTATAGATATGGTGCATACAAATTGATGGACTAATGCCTTTTAAATCAGCAATGGCCCAACCTATGGCCTCCCTATGTGTTTTCAGAACATCTATCAATTGGTTTTCCTGCTCAATGGTTAGGTCAGAAGCAATGATTACAGGCAGGGTTTTGTTGGGTCCTAAAAACACATACTTAAGTGATTCAGGCAAAGTTTTTAGTTCAAGTTATGGTGGGGCCTGAATCGAAGGGTGCAAAGGCTTAATTCCTAGGTCAGGTAAGGATTCAGTTTGCATTGACAAAGGTGGTGAAGGTTGAGGTGAATCAAGTAGGGCATTTACCTCTTGGACTTGGGTTTCAACAATAGGCTCGTCATCTTCCATCAAATTGGAGGAAAATTTAGACTTAACAATCTCATCTATTAAACCAATCACAGAACAATTTTCCTCCTCTCGAGCAAACTTTGAGGTATTAAAAATATTAATTCTCACCTTTTGATCCCCAAAAGAAATGTCCATAGCTCCCGTTTTACAATTGATATTGACATTGGCAATGGCTAAGAATGGACGACCTAAGATTATGGGATTCTGATTTAGCTCTTGGGATGGTTCCATGTCTAGTATGAGGAAGTCTACCGGGAAATAACATTGGTTCACTCTAACTAAGACATCCTCAATCAAACCACGTGGTGTCGTGATAGATCTATCAGCTAGTTGTCGAATGACTGACATGGGTTTTAGTTCACCTATCCCAAATTTTTCATAGACCGAGGTTGGAAGAAGGTTCACATTAGCTCCTAGGTCTAACAGGGCTCGATCAAAGGTAATGCCTCTTATAACACAAGAAATCAAAGGAGCACCGGGGTCTTTCATTTTCTGAGGTAATTGATTCAACAAGACTGCACTTACATCCTCAGACAATATGATTTTCTTTATGGTTCGTGGCTCACGCTTTTGGGTGCAGAGTTCTTTGAGAAATTTAGCGTAAGCTAGAACGTGCTGAATTGCATCGAGGAGGGGTAAATTAATATGGACTTGCTTGAATAGTTCCATCAGCTCCTCGTTGCGTGCTCCTTGCTTTTTATGGGAAGAACCAGATTCTAGGGCTGAAAGGAACGGGACTCTAGGTTTATAAGTCTCAGGTAAGTCATCTGCTCTCTTCTTCCCTTTCTCATTTAAATTGGAACCAGTATCAATACTAGTCCCGGGCTCAGGCTCTTCTACATGGTTAGTCTTAGTACTAACATCTTCTTCTAAATTCTCATTCTGGCTAACATCAGTACTAGCCTCTCTCTCCTGGTTTTGATATGGGTCCCTAAGAATCCTACCACTTCTAAGCTCGGAAATTGCTTTGGCATTCTCAAATTGAGGGTTCTTAGGTGGAACATTAGGCTGAAGAATGAGTGGGTTGTTTCTAGGATTCGATATTGGTTGACTCGGTAGTTGACCTTGTTATCTCCTCATAGTAATTCAGCTAACTGTCCTATTTGAACTTCTAACCTGGCGATAGATTGTTGTTGGGTCATGATTAATTGTTGGAGTTGATCAAACCTATCGTCGGCCAGATTGGTCTGTTGAGGAGGTTGATATGATGGCTGAGTAGGCTGACCTCTATTATAGGCATAGTTTTGGTATGGGGGCCTATTTTGAAAGTTTCGTGCAGGAGGAGTTTGGGTGTGAACCTGAGTCTGTTGTGGTTTCCAAGAAAAATTAGGATGGTTTCTCCAACCCGCGTTATAAGTATTTGAAAATGGGTCATTACCCGGCTTGGAGTAACCTTGAGCAGCTTGGACTTGTTCTTGGATGAAAGGTGGTAACTGTGCAACTGTAGGACATGCATTCATGTGATGGGCTGGGCTAGCACAGATAGAACAAATATCCTGATGATTAGAGGGTGATGGGTACTGTGATGGGTGTGATGGGTATTGTGCAGGAGATTGTTGACTGAGGGCTAGGACTTGGTCCAACTTTTTGGCAAGGAGGTCGACTGTATCTAATCTTTGGGATATTAGGTTCAAGTCGACATTGGAATTTGAATGTCTAATTTCATAAATCCCTGCCCGCTTTTGGTGAGGAATCGATCTTTCATATGAAGTCAAAGAAGCATGGTTGATCGAGTTTTCACTTAGGGTTTCAAACAAGGTATAGGCTTCATCCTCACTTCTACTCATGAATGCACCTCCACAAGATGCATCCACCATCTATCTATACTGGTCTCCTAATCCCTCATAAAAAGCTTGGACAATTTGCCACTTAGACAGACCATGATGTGGGCATTTTCTAAGGAGTTCCTTAAGTCTCTCCCATGATTCATGAATTTGTTCACCAGGAAGCTGAGCAAATCCAGTGATGGCTCGCCTCATGGTGTTGGTTCGACCTATAGGATAGAATTTCTTAAGGAACTCGTGCTGCATTTCAGCCCAAGTTAGAATTGGTTTCCCTATTGTAACAAGCCAGTACTTGGCCTTATCCTTAAGTGAGAAGGGGAACAAGGTTATCCTAAGGACATCATCAGTAAAATCTTGGATCTTCACCGTAGAACATATTTCAAGAAACTCATCTAGATGCTTATAAGGATCTTCATTGGTATTCCTATAAAAGGAAGGAAGCATTTGGATTGTGGCAGACTTGATCTCATATTGTCTAGCAGGTATTTCAGGTAAATGGATACAGGTCGATGGGTTGTAGGTGGAAGGAATAAAGTATTCCTTCATCTGTCTAGGTGGTTCTTCTGGGTTTCCAGCCATTTGATTTTTTGGTATACTATGGATCAGCCGTTCGATTTCAGGGTTGAAGTCAACTAGGTCTAGAAATAAAGATCTCCTACCGTGCATGTAACAGTGCAACCCTAATATGTGATTCAAAATTTTTTATTTTATATATATATTTTTTGTTATTTTCAAACACTTATCAAACAGATTTCTATCCTAGGCTCCCTAATTCTAGACAGCTCCTAACTTCCAAGACCGCCTTGGAGCCCTCCAAGTCAAAGACCAATTAGCTAACTGGCCAGGTAAGGGTAAGGTAGGTGGAGTTTCCCTCTTTGCTTGCCTTAGACACCAATTGAAAATTGGCCATGTAAGCGGATCCAACCACCTTCCTTCGGGACGTAATCCCTGAACCCCTTTCCTAGACACCAATCAACCAACTAATCTTGACCCGGTCCAACTCTTCTGGGTGCCCTGTCCTATTGAGCTCGAGTTCCTTAGGGCTGACGTCTAGTTAATTTTATTTAGAAGGCTTAGGTATGCAAAATGAGGGGTGATGGTTTGTGGGCTAAGGAAGGGTATTGAACTCCCCACCTTATCTTGTTTATGGATAAGTGCCCTTAATTTGATTATGAAATTATGAAATGCAATAAATAAGATGTCAAAATAAAAGTTTTAAACACACAAAATTAAATTAAAGCTATATATATATATATTAATTTTGTGATTAAGTTTCTAATCCTAATAAATTATGAAATGTCTGGGCATTTTTTTTTGGATTTTGCAGAAAGATAAATTTACCTAAATGAATCTAAAAATGAAAAACAAATTTTTTTTTAAAAATTTGAAATTTAAATTTTTTTTTTTTTTGGAAATAAGAAAAGAAACTAAAAAGGAAAACAATTAATATGTAAAAGAGGAAAGAAAGTTTAGGATGGATCTTACTGATTGGGAGACTTTCTTCCTCTTCTGCTTTTCTCCCCTTTTTTTTTTTTTAATCTGCAAGAAAAAGAAAAGTTAGCACGGACTAAAAAATCAAAAAGATCAAAAACTATTATTTTAATGCCTTCCCCGGCAACGGTGCCAAAAACATGGTAGAACTGCGAGGTTGTCGTTAAGACACCATGGCTATCAGTTTAAAATCCGACTTCTTAAAATATTTAAAAATACGTAGCAAGAGGAGTCGGGTCGAATCCATAGAGAAGGCGGTGTTTAGGATTTGAAATTTTTGATCTTGTAAAAAAATATTTGAAGTCGAAAAAAAAAATATAAAAATTAAAATTGCAGGAAAACTTGGCACTAGGATCTATTATTTAGATCCTGCAGACAAGACAAAAGACAGGAATTAAAAAGAGATATTGCATTGATTGAAATTTAAGGTCTAAGTACAATGCAGTAAAAACTAAATTAACAAAATAAATAACAAAGACAAGAACAGATGACCGCAGCCTCGTCGGGAAGATAGCTCCTTCCTTCATACTCCGTGGAGCGAACTGGGCTTCCTCTGCGTCTTCTTCGGATCTTGATCTCAGAGAGTTTGAAAGCTGGAAGATGGTGTAGGGACACGCTCACCTTTGAGAAACCTCACTCCCAAAAGCCAACCTGCAACCCAAGCAATGCCCTCTACCCTGTACCTTGCCCTTTCTCCAGGATCCCTCTGCCTTGTGCTATGGGGTTTATTTTATAATTAACCAGAGAGGGGAGCTCATTGCATATTAATGATGTGGGACAAAAGAAACACCGCGACTACCATTGCTGCTCCGTGCTCACCACCCTGCAGTGCCCATAGATCACGCCGTTCGTTTTCAGCTCGTGGACTGCGTGAGAAATGCCTGTGGAGGAACGATCCATGCTCAGCAGCCCGTGCATCAGCTCATGAGGAACGTGAGAAGCGCCCGTGGCCGTGGACTACTCGTGAATGCCCATGGACTGCGTTCCGACAACCTGTGAAGAAGCTCGTGAAGAACGTGGACCGCTCCTCTCGTTTGCCGCCAAAAACCACCACCACCGCCCGTCAAACCACCGCCGGAGCTTCTCCTCCGGCCAGGGACACCGCCGGCGTGCTTCCCGGCGAGTTTCGGCGCCTCTAGAGGGCTGTGGTTCATGCCCTATTCTGTGGACTGGCAGCAATGGCTGCCGGTGGACCAACCTACGATGAATAAACCCAGCAGCCGGTCCTTGATGGATCGGCTGCTCCAAAAACTGTGCAACATCAAAATGTGTGCAAAAATCCTTAAAAATTCATAACTTCTTCATTTCAAACCTAATTTAAGTACCGTTTGCGTCATTGGATTCCATAAATCAAGCTCTACCTATTGGCGGGTTTCAAACTTATTAATTTTACCGATTCCATGATCATTAATTATAATTATTAAATATTTTATTAATCATTTAAATGGGTGTGTGGTGCTTTGACTTGAAATCTATTTTTCATGAACGTACTCTAATTTCACATTTTTCAAAGATATTTTTAAAATAATTAGTTTTGCAAGAAAGTCCAAATTAATTATGAAATTAGGTTATTAAAAGAATGTTAGCACCATTAATTAACTAAAATACTTAAAATAAACGTGTAAATCCATGATTTATCAACTGCAACTCTACCTAAGGAGACTTTAGAAGAAAGCCCAATTATAGAGCCTAGTCCTGAATTTCATGAGCCAGAAGAGTTTATTAAGGACTTGATCTTTTTAAATTAGTACCCTCAGGATGAAGTCACCTCTTTGACTCCACTTGATCTCTTCCTCGAAATCAATGACCCTTTCTTCTAATATACATACCCTTTAGATATGCCTTAACCCCATAAGGTCAACCTCATTAGTGTAGGCCTCATCCCTAAAACCCCTTCTTATCTCCTATTTTACCCGATCAACCTAGAACCTCCTTCTTACTTTCTAGCCCACCAGACTAACCTCGAGTCCATCTCATATTTTCTGTCTTTTCTTGAGTTTTCTTATATTTCTTTAATTTTTCACCTACATTTTATAGAGGTAAGCATAATGTATACATTCATTGCACATGTTCGATTTGCATATTACTTTTGGCATACCTTATGAAAATCTGCTAGGAGTCCATAGTAAATTTTTATGTCCATGCCATGCTCAGATTAAACCTAGAGAGTCTATAGAGTGTTAGGTCTTGACCCATAGAGTCCAATAACTTTCCTTTGATAAGGATGACTAGTCGAGTCTATTAGGTGTTAGTCTTGAGTCCAATAAAGCCACAATTCTAATCATCTATCCATACCTACACTAGCCTTTACACAGCATTTGCATCAGGAAATTAGTCAAAAAACTAAACATAAGTAATGAACTATATAATAACTTGGCTAATTCTCAAAAGAGAGATAAAGAATTTTTTGTAGAGGATTATGTGATCGTTAAGAATTTTATGCTCGCATAGCTAGCCCATTCAAAATAATAAAGAGTATTGGACCCAATGCCTATGCACTTGAGATTCCACCTGATTTAGGTATTAGCACTACATTCAACATCTCAGACCTTATAGAGCATAGGGAGCCAGCAGTGATACCCAGCGAGCACCTTGAGCCTATCCCCCCCTTTGAGAGAGAACCCACCCTAGAGTGTCCACATTCAATTTGGCCAATAAGTGAGGAAAAGATTGAGAGAACCCTAGATGATCAAGCCATCGGTACCAGAGATAGAGGCTATCAGAGGTATTTGGTCCGTTGGCAAGGTTGACCAAAATTTGAGGACTTGTGGAGCACTGGTGAGGATCTATAGTGCCTCAACCCAGACCCTCCTTGAGCAGTATGAAAGCCAAATTGAACCTTACTCGACGAGGTCGAGTTCCTCCCGTCCCGGGAGAAATGGTGGGGGCACCAAGATCAGACACAGATTACTGGGCCCTATATGATTTACTTAGCCATGTGTCTTAATTTTGTAACAAAGTAGATTGAGTCCTGTAATAAGTTGAGACTAGTTGATTTATCTCAACCCTAGTCAGTCATTAAGTCCTGTACTTGAGTATTAGTCAAGTAAGAGTCCAATTTTTGTACAAGAGAGGAGGTTATCCTATTTTGGAGTTCCACCAGGCCTCATCCAATAGCCAGAGGCATTTACATCAACTTATGGGTTCTTGTTTGACACCCTAGAATCCTAGATATCCTCCAGATGCTCTCCAGATGCCCTGATTCCCTCAAGATATCGGATTCCCTCAAGATACCGGATTCCCTCTAGTTGCTCTGGAATATGCCAGATGCCAGGCGCCCCTTGATTCCCTAGATATTCTAGCACCCCAGGCCTTGAATTCACAAGCCTAAGAGAAAAGCCCAAGCACTTAAAGAACAAAATGCTCTTTGGATGCCAGAAATATACTTGCCCCAAGACCCAGGCACCCCAGCTTCCAGGAGGCCCAAAGCCCATGAGCCCTAAGCCATTGGCTGGCCCTTGCTACCCCCCATGAAGCCCAACATGCCAAGAGTGGCATCCTTGAGGTTGACTTGGTCCAAGCTAGGAGGAAGAGTCCAAGTGAAAGGAGGAAATCAAGTTTCTATTTTATTCAACTTGTACACTCCTAGTTCTAAGTTTATTTTATAATCTTTCTCCCACTTAAATGGTGTAAACCCATCCTAACTAGGAGAAGACTTGTAATCGCTTTAGGAGAGGGCATGGGTACTCTATAAATCCCACACCCCTCCTCCTCTTGTAATCATTCTACTTTTATGAAATTAAATTCTGGTGAAATATTGTATTGAGTTTTGGTATTGTTTTTGTTTTGCTTTTGTTCCTCTACTTGGCCGACCTCTACCTCCAACTTTCTTCCATGCCCAAGCACCCTCCCAAGTCTTCAAGTATCATCCGTCATCCTTGAGAAGAAGCCCAAGGCCGCCCCCTGCAAAGAGCCTCCTTCTTCTCCAAATCCTGATTCCTTCAAAACCCTAGTTTCTTTCTTTTGTTTATTTGTTTCCTTGCTAACCTTTGACACTTACAGAATCCCTGAGGTATTTTCATCCTCCCAAAGTAGGCCCTCTTTGCCTCCAGGACCACCCAACATAGCCCTCACATCCAAGGAATTGAAGGCTTCATCTTTTAGGCATCAATTTGAGAGCTGTATGACCCCTTCATCAATAAGTTCTTCAATCTCTGACTGGTACAAACCTTTCCACTCTTAATTTCTATTTTGATTGAAGGTTAACTATCCTAAGCTGAGAATTTCTCAATTCTCGGGTCCTAACTTTTATTATTTTGCATGAGCATGCCTGCGATTATGATTCTTTGCTTTGCTATTCATCCTGCTAGTCTTTACTTGACTTTGGAAATCTAGCCTACAAATTAAAATTATAAAAAAATATAAAAAAATTAGTTTACTACTTTTCCTACATATTTAGCAATCTTAGAGTCATCCTGCATCACTAACATATCCTAGTGATCATTTCTTAACAACCAACGATCCAACTTTCTAAAATTAAAAAAACTTGAATTTGTTTGATCTATCCCTGAGTTTTGCCAACCTAACTTAGCGGTCGTTTCTTAATGATCCAAAATTTTGATATGGGATGATATGATCTAGGGATGCAATAAATTATTATTATTATTATTTATTTTAAATTATTAGCAATCAGACTTATAAATAATTAGTTGATGCACACAAACAAGCTTTTGATCTTGTATAAGGGATTATGTTATGATATGGCTAAGACCAGATCAGTTTCCCTCTAGAACCATTAAGAAACTACATGCCTAAGGAGCAGGCCCTTTTAAGATCTTAAAGAAACTGGGATCAAATGCATATATTGTGGATCTACCATCTGATTATGGAATTAGCACTACATTTAAGTATCATATCTAATAAAATATAAAGAACCAATATCAATACCCAGTGATCCTTTTGAGCCTAACTCCTTTAATGAGAGTGATCTCCCACTCGAGTGTCTATAACTAAGAGATCCTTGAAGACATGATCAGATTGAAAAGATTCTGGACAAGCAGGTCATTTCTACCAGGAGTCATAGATATCAAAGATATCTAGTGAGATGGCAAGGCCATGCTGAGTCTTAAGGACACATGGATTACTCGAGAAGAACCATAGTGGATTGATCCTGATATTCTTGAGCATTACCAGAGCAATATGAAGCCTGACTCAATGGAGTCAAGTTCTCCCCACCCTAGGAGAATGATGAGAACATCACCTAGCACAGATCTTGATGCACATATCTGAGTAGACATTTATACTTTATTTTATTGGGTGTATTAGGATTGGGTATATTTTTTATATTTTCATTATTCTTGTATCCAGATCATGCACAGATCTCAAAATATAAATACTGGATTAGTATGGAGTTTGTTTTTAGATTAGGCCAATTATTTTAATTTGACTTGAGTCTTAGTATTTTAGTTTATCTAGTCTCCAATTTATTGGAGAGTCACAGAGTTTTGTCTCCAATTTATGGAGGACCAAGGTCTGTTTAAAGAAATCCCATGTATCAGTTTAAGAATCAATAAAATATTAAATAAAGGAATTTTGTTTCTCGACTCCCTCCTTCTTCCTCTGTTCTTCTTCTCCTTCTTCCTCTCTTCTCCTTCTTCCTCTCTTCTTCTTCCTCTTCTCTCGATTCTTCTCCTTCTTCTTTCTTTTCTCTTCCTTTTATTCTCTTTCCCCTACTTCTCTATTACTTCTTCCTCCTGCCATCTAGAATCAAACTCCTCAAGTCCATTATCAAACCATCAACCATCGAACAAATCTAGACACCGTGCCTCCCTCATTTCGTCGCTTGTCCATTGATCTCACCGAAGATCACCTCCATCTGTTAGACGTTGTTGCCGACTCAATCGCCTCCCTCTTGTCTGGAGAGATCCATGGCCAAGCCGAACCATGACTGTCTCCTCATGAACATGGGTCCACCAATGACCCTCCATTTGCCATCACTGATGCACTGCCCGAAGCTGAGTACACCACACCGACTCCACCTTCTCCCTCCCATTCAAAGCCCCATAATTGTTCCCTCCTCCATCCACTCATCTCCGGCCACCATCTGAATCCATAGCTACCGATCAAAACTGCCCATCCTCCCTCATCGATATTAATAATCAGCCTCCCAACCATAACCTCGCCAACAAACAAAGCTGACTCACCCTCTTTCATGACCATCATCAAATTCCCCGAGCCACCGCCTTCACTCTGATGTCATCTCTGGTGAAATCCTGCCAAATTCCCCTCCATGAAGACCCCTCAGTTTGGCACAATCATGAAAGCTCTCATAGGTTAGGCACGATCGTGAAGTTATAAACATCCTTTTGCCTGTCGAATACACTTTGAAAAAAAAAGAAATAAAAGATTGGGCTTTAAAATTGATATTTGGGGTACACATCCCTTGATCCCTGGATATCCTATTCGTGATCAACGAGTCTACATGCAATTCCAAGTGATCTCGAAGTTCTACATTGATTGATAATTTTGGATTTATTGGACCAAATCTAAAATTATTTTGGCTTGGAAAATGCTAATTGCAAATATTATCTTTTGGTATTTTAGGTCCAAGGACATTATCAGACTCGCCATCTAGCCAGGATCGTAACTCAACTTGGTTAACACCTCTTCCAATTTTGATCACGATCAAGTTTGTGAGCACCTTTTTTTACTTGAAATATTTAATTGATATTGGTAGAGAGCTGTTTCCTTTAATTTTATTAGATTAATGAATTAATTGATTGTTCTTAGTCTAAACTTACATGTAGTTTCTCAATTACCAACGATCTTAATTTTTTTTAGATCTAGGTTTTTTTATTATTGCTTGTAGTTTATTAAAAAAATATTTGATTATAGCTTAATCCCTTTCATATTAAGAAAAATAATGATGAGGACATCACCAAGCACAGATCTTGATGCACATATTTGAGCAAACATTTATATTTTTTTATTTTATTTGGGTGTATTGGGATTGGGTATATTATTTTTATTTTTATTATTCTTGTATCCAGATCATGCATAGATCTCAAAGTATGAATACTAGATTAGTATGGAGTCTATTTTTAGATTAGGCCAGTTGTTTCAATTTGACTTGAGTCTTAGTATTTTAGTTTGTCTAATCTCTAATCTGTTGGAGAGTTCTAGAGTTTTGGTCTCTAATTCATGGAGGATCAGCATCTATTTAAAGGAGTCTTATGTACCAATTGAAGGATCGATAAATATTGAATAAAGAAATTTTGTTTCTTGACTCCCCTCTTTCTCCTCTTCTTCTATCTCCTCTTCTCCTCTCCTCTTCTTCTATCTCCTCTTCTCTTGGTTCTTCTCCTTCTTCTTTCACTCCTCCTTCCTCTCTCTCTCCTCCTCTCCTAATCTTCTTCTTCCTCTTGTTACTCTTCTCTTCATGGTTCTCCTTCTTCTTCTCTCTACTTTTTACTTCTCTTTTCCTTCCCCTCTCTCTCTTCCTCTAATCTCCTCACCTTGCTACTTAAAGTACCCTGAGGACCAAACCACTCGAGCCTATTATTAGGCTATCTTTAAACCATCATGACCACCAGACACCTCCAGCATCTCCCACCTCTACTTCGCCATAGCCGATCCACGATGCCATCTTCTTTCCTTCTAGCACCCTTTGGTCGACTCCCCTCTTTTGCTTGTGAACAAGACCAGCCGACCATAATCAAAACCCCATCTATGGAAAAAAAAACTCCCATTATGAGATGATCACCTTCACCATGTGCCATAGTTGAACCGCTCCTCTATTCTCCCTGCAACATTGACACCCTCTGTGCCCCACCCACATCCTAGCCAACAACTCCACCAACGCTCATGACAATGATCCAATGTGCCACGGTCACCTTCACCACTATTTGGTCACCGTTCTTGCTATAAATCATCAATTTTTGACCATCTTTCCACCCCAAATCTTGTCACTATGCCGCTGCTAGATGTTGAAATAGGACTGTGCCACCCTCTCCCCATACCATGCTGCCATCTTCATTCCCAACATCATCACTAGTGAATCTTGCCGATTATCCCTTAGAAAGTTTAAAAGGCATAGTAGGCAGATAGACTATATTTTAAAACTATTTTAAAGTACAGCATAGTGAAAGACTTGGTAGATCAATCAAGTCAATCTACCAATCTACCTACAACAGCATCCGACATAATAAAAGTGAATGCAGAGATATCAAGAGCAAAGAAAAGGAAAGGGTATGTTACCTTTAACCTTTGGATACAGGTGATGAAGAGTTGATGAGCCACACAAATGTTTGGCTTCTATGGGTAGTTCACACCAGAGCTCGATCCCAATAAACTCCCTTGGAGTGCTAGCTCCTCAAGATCCTTGAGGCCGATCTTTTCCTTCCTTGAACCTGCAAGACTTTCTTGAAGCTGCCAGAAAATCTGGTTGGGGAACAATGGGGAGAAGTAGAAGTGGAACCCTTCCCAACTAACTCTTTCTTTCCAAATCCTAGCTTGATTGCTAGGTAGGCTCACACGCAATACCCAAATCCTCTTAAACCCCACTATAAGGATACCTTCCCTCCCTCTCTTAGAAAAGCCCAGCAAAAGTCAACCTCACTAACTCTGCTGCCCCTACAAAGACACCTATTTATAGTAGTAGCAAAGAGGGAGAGAGATATGGAAGGAGGAGTGATTGGGGGAGAGGGTTAAGGGTTGAACCAAATTTACTCTAGGTTTATATGGGAGAAAATCTACATTCCAAATAATGTATTCCATAAAAAACCTTGGAGCCAATTTTAGCCAAGATTTAAAATTTGAATTCAAAATTCAAAATTGAATCTTTTAAAAGAAAGTGAGCATGACAAATCAAATCTAATTTGATCCTAAGTCAAATCACATTTGTCTTGACACATCAGATTGCAATCATATTGCAAATAAGTTCTCCAAAAATTCACTAATCGAATTAGTGAAAAATCCTCGTCATAGCCAAGTGACACTTATGGAAGTGTGGTGTGGACACCAGGGCCAAAAGGAAATGATAGGTCAATCCCACATCCCTGTAGATCACCTGTGAAAAAAAGCTCAAAGCCCTAAGCCCCAATCATGTAAATGTCCATTTTAAATTTTGTTATTTTAGCCCAGTTGCTTTCAGACCAAAACTCTAAATTCAATCGAGTAATGTGTATATACAGACAAACCAAATTTACCAAGTTAAGTCAGTATTTAATTTTTGTTATACTTTTGATCAAATTGGTTTCAATTTGATCAGGTTGGGGTTTAGAGTTAGCCCATTTAATTATTTAGTTGGTTGAGTCTTGTAATTAGTTATTTTATTGAGTCCTGTAATACATGAGGGCATCCAAATCAAGATCCCATGTGACACCATGAGCCAACCCAATTCAAGTCATGTGCCAACCCATTCGTGGCACCACACCATCACATGCACCACCTCATCAAGTTTTGGATGCCCATGCCACATCACCAAGCCTATGTCACATGCCATAAGCTACATCACTTGCCACATCATCTTGGACATCATTACATGCCATGTCATTTATCTTGGTCGGCCATAAGAGGATTTAAGTTATCGACACTTTTAAGAGAAGTAAGAAAGAAGGAGTCCAAGCCATGATTAGCGCCTAGAGAAATATATCGCCCATCCCCTTCTCATCATTTGTCGCCAATCCAAGAGAAGTCGGCCGAGCCCATCACAATGGAATTCCATTTCAAGGGGATGCCTATCAAGAAGAGTTTCAAATCCAAGGAGTCCAATTCCAAATTCAAGATAAGATAGAGGATCAAGATGAAAGTCCAAGAGGGATTCATGCCAAGAAAAGGAAGAGAATTAACACCTCATCTCATTTCATGACATCCACTTCTCATTTATTTTTTGTCGCCCACTCAAATTTAAGAGGAGTGCTTCATCTCTTGTCACCCATCATCCACTTGATGCCAACCTAGAAGGAGCTTATCCATTTGTGTCACTCAATATGGAAGAAGTCCAAGGAGAACACAAAGCCAAGAGTCCAAGATGCCAAGAGAGGATCAAGAAGACTTTGATGCCCAAAGGAAGCCAGTTCATAGAGTTTCTTGCTCTTTCTAACAAGAACTCTACACTTTGTAACCCTTACAATTCTAGTTTGTGGTCTATAAATACCACCATCAACCCCTTTTGTATTATTTCATTCTTATTCATGAAATAAAGAAGATATTCTCTATCATTCCTTTGCTGTGATGGCATCACAGGGTGTGAGGCCTTAAATTTTCTTTGTTCTTCAGAGCATCGAGGGGTGTGAGGCCCTAGTTATCCAACCTTCAGAAATCCTAGCTGACAACAACAAGCTTCTTCTCCTTTTCTCTTCCTTCAAAATTCTTCTTCCTTCCATGCCTTCTTACTTGAGTGTTGTGACTCAATGCAGGTGATCAAGATCTAAAGTGATGATGATTCTTGCTTAGGAACCAATCATGTTGAAGATCGAAGCTCGAGGATCAACAATCTTGAAGTCCTGCCACAAGATCCTAGAGTACCAAATCAGATCCACAACAAGAGTGGTGGGGGCACCAAGATCCGACAAAGATTACTGGGCCCAATTTGGTTTATTGATTAGTTTTTTAAGTCCTTTAATAATGTGTCACTTATTTTAAGTGATCCAAGTCTTGTTATAAGTTATTCTATTGAGTCCTGAATAAGTTGAGGCAAGAAGTCCAGTTAAGTTATCTTAACCTCATGAGTCCAGTTAAGTCCTGTAAGTCTGTGTTAGTCCAGAGGAGGATCACCAACCGAAGAAATCGCCAGGCCCTCCTAGGTCAGAGCAGAGTCCAAGCACTAGGCCCCCAGCCATGCCACCAAAGGTGTGGGCCTTCAGGCCGCCAAGCCCAAGTGGAGCCCCTTCTAGCTGGCGCCCTACCCAGGTATTAGCATCCCAGTCCCCAGCTCCCTAGGCCTTGGCACCCCAGCCCAAGCCCCATTCCAAGAGGTTCCCCAGCTAGCCCAAGCCCAAGCAAAGCTTCTTAGTCTGAGGGGGAGTCAGCCAGTCCACTTCTACCAAAAGTCAGCTAGCCCAGTTTTACTAGGAGACCAATCTTCCAGTCTAAGTTTATTTTGAGTTTTATTTCTACAAAGACTTGTACTCCAAATTAGATAAAGAGGGGGTCCTGGGTGAACCTATAAATACCCAACCCCTCCCCCTCTTGTAATAATCTCTTATTCATGAAATAAACTTTGGTGAATAGTCTTGTGACAATTTGTGTTCTTCTTTGGAAGTGTTTGTGAGACTTGAGTGCCCTAATCCCATCAAACCCTAGCTGCCCAAAGCTACCATCCTCCAAGCCCTAACATGCCCAAGTTCCAAAGCCTTAGCCATCCATACCAGCCAGGCGTTCCTCTTTCGACTTCCAGCCGCCAATCTTATCAACAGTGCTTTTAACTTCTTCCAAACCCTAGTTTTTCTTCCTATTTTTTTTCTGACTAACCCATGATGTGTGCAGGATCCTCTTGGTGTTCACCTCTAAGGAAGAGGCCATTTTTTTCTCCTAGACTGACTGAGGAAAAGTAGGCTGATCCATGGAACAACAGGCTGATCATCCAGGCGACAATCTAGAGTGCAGAGTGACCCCATCTTCGATAGGTTCTTCTAATCGTTGCTTGGTACAATCCTTCCCCCTCCTAAGCTCTGACTTCTTTGAAGGTATGCTATCCTAACCGGGGCTTTCTCAACCCTTGAGGTTCTTCTTTTATTATTCTTCATGAGTTTATATGAAGGTACTTTAATTTTTTTTATTACCTATTCTCCTGCTAGTCCTATCTATTTTTCAAAATTTTAGCCACCAACTTAATTCTTAAAAAATTACAAAAAAATTAGTTTACTATTATTTACTACATCCATACCAGTCCTAGAGTCATCTTGCATCAGTTTGGTATCAGAGCAGGTTTAGGATAGTCTGCATCTTCATAAGAACACCAAAAACATCCATCTCTGAATTTATGCATCATGTCATCTGCACTAGGGGTCTGAGTTTTGATCTGTTTCACCATCTTAGGTATTTTATTTTTCTCTAAAATTTGAACAGCATCCTCTTTGGTTCATCCTGATAATTATCATTATTTTTAATTAATTTTATAGAAAAAAATACAAAAAACTGCATCTTAAAATCCTTGGCCAAAATCTTGAGTTTTTCGTATCTAATCAGAAACCCTAAGTGTTGCATCATCATAAAAATTTTGTTTTGCATGAAATTAGGTACGAATCATCTTCACTATTAATCCTCTATTCTGAAATTTTTGTGGATTTTTTCTACTCTGAAAACCATGTATTGTCTGCTACAAAGTAGACCCACAATTTCAGTTTCTGTATATTAGACTAAACCAAACCTAATCAATTATCAAACCCCACCTCACCCAAGCCAATTTTCTTTACTCACCTAACCAACTTATAATTAAATAGCCACCTCATAAAAAGATCAAAAAAAAGAAAAAAAATATCCTCTATTTTGTTACTAGATTGCATTAGGGTTCATCGATTGTGCATCATATCAATAAACTAATCTTAAGGGCAATTTTACTCTGTCAGATCAGGGCAAAATTTCATCACCTGTCCGGGGCCCCAAACAACCACCCAACATCAGCCCCCAAGCCTTAATTAAAATTAACTAGCAACATAATAGTTTTAGGGACACCAACAGGTCGGGTCGGAGTCTAGTGAGAAAACTAGTGCACCTAAACCATCACCTATTACTGAAAGCTGGTGTCTAAGGCTAGAGGTCCAGTGGCAAATGCCCTAAGTGGACTGGTGGTCTTTAATTAGGACCCTGTCATAGGCAGGGGGAGCCTCCCCCCACCCCACCTCTTACCTGGCCAATGGAAGGATTAGGTGCTGTGTTGAGTGTCAGTTGAGTTAACTCATTAGGTTTTAGCTCTAGGTCTAGCAAACCCTAGCATGTGTTATCCCTTGTATGCTTGACTGCATCATAACACCTTGATTGATTGATTGCATGACCACTAGGTCAGAACCCAATACCAATGGTCTAAACCCCAACCTAGTTCTACCACGGAGCCTAATTTTGAGACTTTCGTGAAGACCTTGAGTGACCAGATTGCCCATTTGACCACCCAAATGAACCATAGGTTTGACCAAGTGGACCAAAGATTAGACCACGTGAACAATAGGTTTGACCAAGTGGATAACCATGTAGGGACACTTGACAGAACCCAAGAATCCAATACTGAACCTGATCCTGATCCACCCCTCTCCAACTCTCATAACCTTAGGAGAGCCCAAAACTATGATCAATTCTCGAAGCCCAACCCTAAGAGAGCCCAATGCTAGGAACCCTATCTGGAACCCAATCGTAGAAGGCCCCACCATGAAGTTTTTGATCAGGATGATAAAGCCATGAAGAACATTTGGCTAGATGCACCCACATTTGATGGCAGTCTATATCCCAAGGTCTACGTAGATTGGGAAGGAGACATGGATTATTATTTTGAATGGTATGACATAAGTGAGGAGAGGAAGTATAAATTTGCCAAAATGAGGTTAATTCATCAAGCTAGGCTACATTAGGCCAACCTTGAGCATACTAGGAGATAACAAGAACTTCCTCCCATAAACACCTGGCAGGACATGAAGCAAAAACTTAAGAACAAGTACCCTACTGCATCCTACAATCATAAACTCCAAGACTAATGGCAAAGGTTAACTCAATGGAATAGGCCTGTATCAGAGAATATCGCCAAGTTTGATTAGCTTGCCATAAGGTGTAATATAGCTGAGTCTGCGTCAATGACCTTGTCTAGGTTTAGAGCTGGAATATGCAAAGATATCCAGAGAGAGCTATATTTAAGGGAGGTCCAAGATTTGGAGCAAGCCTACCAGGTAGCTAGGAACTATGAGCAATTTCAGAGGGGACCTATATACCATCGACCCGAACCTCCTAGGAGCAATGCCCCTTTCCCAAACCCGAACTCTAGCCAACTATACCTGAGCTGACCCAACCCTAACCTAGCCCGACCCAACCCTAACCCAGTCCGATCCAACCCTAACCCAGTCTGACCCAACCCCAACCCAATCCGACCTAACCCATTCTGACCTAGCCCCAGTACCCCAATAACCAGTATGGAAGACAAGGGTAAGGCACCTGCATTCTAGAAAACCCCGAGTCCTAGCCACAATGCATGTTTTAAATGTAATAAGGTAGGTCATTATGCTAGCCAATGCCCAACCATATCCTTACACATAGGGGAACTTAAGGAGGAGGAGCCTGAACCCACAGATGAATTAGGAGAGGAAATCTATGAAGCTGAGGACAACCTGATAAATGCATATGTAGGTGATGAGGAGGAAGATGAGCAGTCTGACCTGTTAGGGATAATTAGATGCATCTATGCCCAAACTAAGATATAAAAGGACTAGCGCAAAACCAACATCCTATAGACTTTTGTGAAATTAAGGGATCGGGTATGCAAAATCATCATAGATAGTGGGAGTTGTGTGAATGCTATCTCAGCCAAGGCAATTAGAACCCTAGGCTTGACCCCAGTTCCCCATCTTAGCCCCTAAAGGTTTCATGGATAGACTCAACCTCCATCCCCATCAAACTTAGATGCCCAGTCCAGATCTAGCTGCAATCTTATCAGGAAAAGGTGTGGTGCGATGTCATACCCATGGGAGTGAGTAGCATTATCGTAGGTAGACCCTAACTGTTTGACCATGATGTTACCTTATACAGTCGATCAAATTCCTTCTCATTCAATTTTCATGGGAAGAAGATTTCGATTCACCCAGCCCCACCTAAGGACAATGTTAAGAGGGGATCTAGCTCACTGAAAGAGAAGAAATATGGAGTTAATCTGATTACTGCCAAGGAGCTAGAAAAATAGATTTTTGAGGGTTTTACTATTTGGATGTTAACTGCTAAGGAAATATCTAACCCAATTAATAAAGAACACCCTCTGGAGGTTAAGGAAGTCTTAAGCAAATTTCATGATGTATTTCTTGAAGATTTACTTGACCAGTTACCACCACTGAGGGATGTCCAGCATGCGATAGACCTAGTCCCAGGAGCCACCCTACCCAACCTATTTCACTATAGGATGAACCCAACTGAACATCTAAAGCTGCAGAAGCAGGTAGGAGAACTCCTTAGAAATAAAATTACTATGAAATATAGGTTTCCCATCCCTATTAACCTCTAAGAAAGATGGCACATGGAGAATGTGTATTAACAGTCATGCCATAAACAAAATTACTATGAAATATAGGTTTCCCATCCCTTGACTGCACAATATGTTAGATATGATGGTTGGTGCAATCATCTTTTCAAAGATTGACCTTAAGAGAAGTTATCATTAGGTTAGGATCAGACCTGGGGATGAATGGAAAATCACATTTAAAACCAAGGATGGTATGTATGAATGGGTAGTGATGCCTTTCGGTTTGTCCAATGCACTTAGCACCTTTATGAGGATCATGACCCAAGCCCTATGTGTGTTCATCAAAAAATTTGTTGTGGATTACTTTGATGACATTTTATCTATAGTAGGACTAAAGAAGACCACCTGAACTACTTTAGGCAAGTTTGCCAAATCCTTAGGAAGGAGAACCTCTATGCCAACTTGAAGAAGTGTGATTTCATGACCCATAAAGTCATCTTCCTAGGATTCATAGTTACCCCCGAGGGAGTCTCAGCAGAACCTGAGAAAGTTGGATCCATAGTAGAGTGGCCAGTACCCACTAGCATTCATGATGTACATAGTTTCCATGGTCTAGCTACCTTCTATTGAAGATTTATCCGGGGATTCAGTACCATTGAAGCACCAATAACAGACTGTATTAAGAAGGGCAATTTTGAATGGACCAAAGCTGTTGATAGAGCCTTCCTAGAGATTAAGGATAAGATGACACAAGCACCTATCTTGAGGTTACCCAATTTTTCCAAAGTCTTTGAGATAGCTTGTGATGCATCAGGAGTAGGCATAGGAGGAGTTTTGAGCCATGAAAGTCACCTAATAGCCTTCTTTAGCGAAAAACTTAATGAAGCTAAGCTTAAGTACTCAACCTATGACAAGAAATTTTATGAGATAGTACAAGCTTTTAGATGCTGGAGACATTATGTACTATCGCAGGAGTTTGTCCTCTATTCTGACCATGAAGCACTTCAGTTCCTAAACTTCCAAAAAAAGTAAAACCCTAGGCATGCCAAATAGGTAGAGTTTATTCAAGCCTATACCTTTATACTAAAACATCAAGATGGAATTGAGAACAAAGTAGCTGATGCCATTAGTCAACATGCCTTACTTTTAAACACTATCAGCACTGAAGTCATTGGATTAGACTGGTTGAAAGAAGAATATGAGACATGTTCCAGACTTCAACAAAATTTTCCAATCCCTTACCCAAGGACGATCTAGTTTCCATAGCGAATACACCCTCCAGGATGGTCACCTCTTTAGAAACAACAGACTGTATTCCCAGGACCTCACTTAGAAAATTCTTAATTTGGGAAACCCATGCAGGAGGTCTCGCTGGTCACTTTGGTAGAAACAAGACCATCTTAGCTGTAGAGGACAAGGTCTTTTGGCATACTTTGAAAAGGGATGTTGCTCACAAAGTGTCTAGGTATCGAACTTGTGCTGTTCCCAAGTAGCAGAAGCAAAATACTGGTTTATACACCCCTTTACCTGTACCAGATCGATCATGGCAGGACCTTAGCATGGACTTTGTGTTAGGCCTACCTAAGATCCTAAGGAAACATGACTCCATCTATGTAGTGGTCGATAGATTTTTAAAAATGGCCCATTTCATACCTTGCTCTCAAACCTTTGATGCATCCAAAGTAGTGTGACTTCTCCTTGATCATGTGGTTAGGTTACATGGCCTTCCTAAGACCATAATGTTTGATAGGGATGTCTATTTCACCAGTTACTTTTGGAAGACCCTTTGGAACTTATTAGGAACCAAGCTCAATTTTTCCACAGCCTACCACCCTCAGACTGATGGCCAAATTGAGGTAGTGAATCGAAGCTTAAGAAATCTACTTAGATGCCTCATAGGTGAGAATACTGATAATTGGGACCTTCTTCTACCCAGAGTCAAATTTGCTTATAATAGTTCAGTCAATAGGTCCATGGGAAAAAGCCCATTTGAGGTTGTTCGTGGTTACAAACCGAACAAACATCATGATTTGATTCTCCTTGCCCTTGCATGTATGAGTTTCTGACTCTACTGAGTCATTTGCACAGTATGTTAGGGACTTGCATAAAGAAATTAGTCAAAAGATCAACATAAGTAATGAACTCTATAAAAATTTGGCTAATTCCTGAAAAAGAGCTAAAGAATTTTCTGCAGGGGATTATGTAATGATTAGTCTTAGGCCAGAGCGGTTCCCTCCAGGGATCATAAAGAAACTATATGCTCATAGAGCTGGACCTTTTAGAATAATAAAGAGAGTTGGATCTAATGCCTATGTGCTCGAGTTGCCTTTGGTATTAGTTCAACCTTCAATATTTCAAACCTTGTGGAGTACAGGGAGCCAGCAGTGATACCTAGCAAGCCCTTTGGACCTAACCCTTCCCTTAAGAGTGAACCCACCCTAGAGTGTCCACCTACAAATTGTGATGCAAGACTATTTATTCATGCTAGTTATTTTTCTATGATTAGATATTGCCTTAGGAGTTTGTATTCTAAATTTCAGGCCAAGATAATAAGCAGGAAATTCTATAAAAAAACTGAAGCACATGCATGCAGAAATAAATCTTAAAAGTGAAGAAACATGACCACCTAGACTAAGAAGCCCCGGTAGGACTAGCTCTTTTGCAATACCACTACCAGAGGAGTCTAGGGGGTGTACCTGGTAGAGATTTGGAGATCAATCCATAAAGAGTTTGCTCTGCACTCTCGGATGCGGCTTGGAAAAACAAGTCGGAGACCATGAGGATCCATGGCTTTCACTCTAGAGACTCAAAAGCTAGTCAACTGAAATCCTGGATTCATGAACTCTGAGGGACCTGCAAATCACCTAACAAAGGTTAGAAAAACAAGAGAAAGTAGGCTAGATGGCTGAAAGAAGAAGGGTAAGAGGTTTGTGGAAGGCAGCCAAAAGATGAAGAAGGCTGGCGGCTTGGAGGCAAGGCATAGGGATCACACAGAAACCTTGAGAGATCACACGGATACCCTTAATCACACAAAAATTCACACAGAATTCATACAGAAAGTTGAGAAGACCTCAAAAAAAATTTCATATTTAATAGCAAAAAATATACATGAGAGGGAGGCTTTTATATAGGCATACAAAACTTGGGCTCCAAGAAAGGGTATACATGTAAAACCCTAAGTATCCTTTTTCCATAAAAATACATAGAAGTGTCCTCTCCTAATTAGGCTGATACTCTCTCTCTTCTTCTCCTTGTTGGATTGGGTAGCCAAGGGAGGTAACCATAAGAGGGGTGCCATATGGAGGGAGACTATAAGGTGGGGTGCCTAATTCGTGAAGAGCATTGGGCTTTGGGTGGCCTACTTCAATCCCAGGCAGGCTTTAGGGTTTCTTTGATTGTCCTTCTTCCTAGCAGGTTGATGCTGTTGTCCTGGTCTTCAAGGATAATAATCTTCAAGGTCTTTCTCATGCAATCCAAGGTGGCACATTCAAGTATGACTGGGACTCCTTGAAGTTATCAAATTTTCACTCACCCTGGCTGAGGTCCATCAGTGTCTTGAGTTTTCTTCTTACTGAACTGGACTGGACTCAACATAGGACTTGAACAAAACTACAGGACTCAAATTAACACAAGATCCGAAATGACATAACAAGACCAAAATGACTAAGACTCATAATGAGCTGACTTGAACAACTAAGCTCAACTGAGCTAAACATAATCCAGAACTTAACTCATAAACCCTAATGGTGTGAATCGACTCTAAATACAGGACTCAATGATGCAGAACGAAAGAGATGATACCAAAAATGATGCAGAACAAAAAAGATGATGCGATGCGGAAGTAAATTAAAATTAATGTATTTTTTTTTTAATATATTTTTAGAAGTCGGCTTTGACTCAAAGGAAAGATAAACTAATGTTGAAAGAAACTAAGAAATGACAGAGAGCACAATTAAAAGGAGTGGATTATCAGAGTAACTCAAAAGTAGGATCGCTGGGGATTGAGAAACCCCCAGATCAAGGGTTTGCTCTGAGTTTCAACGAAACAGACAAAGTGAGAAGGGAAGGTTCTTGTTACCTAGCAGTGATATCTCTCGTTGCTTCAATTGGAGGACACTCTCGAGCAGATTGTAGGATCCTTGGAGACGGGGTATCTTCGCAATGGATCCTCGGATTGTAGTCCTATGGCAAGGTTGGCCTCCTTCTCGAACTCAGGATCTGGAAGAAGAAGAACAAAAGAAAAAAGAACCAGAAACTCAAAGAAAGACACTGACCTGAGGACTTAATGAAGATTGTTGGATGTAGAAGTTCCGGAGATCTTGATACTGATCTGACTCTTCGTTGAACTTGCTCTGTAGTTGAAACAGTTGATCTGAACCTGGATGCTGGTGGCCAGCCTCTATGTGGAAGAGAGGGCCATGGGATGTAGATGGAAAATTAGGGTTTGGTGGTGGTGGAGTAGAGATGGGTGGACTAAGCTAGGATTTTGGGGTTGGAGATCTCACACCTCCTCAAGGTTCCTAGGGAACCCGAATTTACTCCCTCACGGAGCTCAACACTTGAATACAAGTGCGGAAGAGAGAAACACAAAGTTGCTCACAAAGAAATTGATTTCATTCCTCATTAAATTCAAGAGTTACATAGAGTTGAATATATAGACATAACAAAGAAATAAAATTTTATACATTTCCCATGTGGGACTAATAGGACTAACCCACACTTTAGGCATCAAATTTTCTTCCCAAGACTCCTTCCATGAGTGGGCAGCCCAAAACTCCAAGAAAACTTGAAAATCAGCTCCAAATGGCAGGTTATGGGGGTGTCTCCTAGTATCTCTCCATGAATCAAGGATTTTCCCTTCATGGTTTGGCTCATTTGGACACCTCCTAGTCTTGCTCCACAAGTTTAGGCTTCTTCCTTTCATGGCTTTGGCACTTTTGGAGACTTTTGGGTGCCTCCTTGATTTTCTCCCCAAGACGTGCTCTCTTCCCTTTTATAACTTGGATTTTTATGGAACATTGTGGGGCACCTCCTTGATCCTCTCTTCAAGAAAAATTCTTGCCATCCTGGCTTGGGTTTATCTGGAAAGAAGTTGTCGCCTCCTTGGATTGAGGTATCTTGATGGATTTCTCCCCCAAGTGGTGCAAGAAAAAAGAACCGCTTACTTGAGGCGTGGGGACCAAGGTACACTGGATGGAGATGTGGCAGGGAGTGTGGCACCCACTTGTAGCTGGAAAATGTGGTGCCCTATGGCAAAGGGAATGACACCTACCTGGGCCTTGGACTTGGACTGAGTCAACATGACCCAACAAAAATTGAAATGACAAAATTACAGACTCAAAATTGAGTTGATCAGGTCAACCCTTATTACAAAACCAGAAAACCCTAATTCTTCGGGCAAGGTCAATCAGAGATCCAGATGGAGCCCTGAAGTCTTCTTCTGAGTCTGGTGCCCGCACCAATTCTCTCGGGGTGGGAGGAACTCGACCTTGTCGAGTAAGGCTCAAGTTGGCTCTGGTATCTCTCTAAGAGGTCTGGATCCAAATCTTGTAGTTCTTCTCGGGAGATCCAAGAGTCATCAGAGTCTGGCCTTCCTTGCCAGCAGACCAGGTATCTTTGGTATCCTCGATTACGAGTAGAGATAACCTGATCATCCAGGATCTTTTCAATCTGCTCTTTCCTCACAGGCCAGTTTGTTGGTGGACACATAGGATCGGGATCACTCTCAATAACAGGATTAGGTTCAAAAGGCTCACTGGGAATCACAGCTGGCTCCCTGTACTCTACTAGGTCTGTAATGTTGAAAGTAGAGCTATTGCCTAGTTCTGGAGGCAACTCGAGCACATAGGCATTGGATCCTACTCTCTTCACTACTCTAAATGGTCCAGCTCCTTTAGCATGTAACTTTCTAACGGTTCTAGGAAAAAAACCGCTCAGGCCTTAACCTAATCATTACATAGTCTCTCTCAACAAAAGTTTTGACTCGTCTTTGAGAATCAGCCAACTTCTTATAAGTTTCATTACTTAAAGTTATTTTGGCATGAATTTCTTTATGCAAGTCCTTTACATGCTATGCAAGTGCATCAAGAGACTTGTGTGTGTGGGCTAATAGTGAAATCAGATCAAGTGGTGTGTGAGGCTTGTATCCATGAACAATTTCAAAGGGACTCTAGCCTATAGACCTATTGATCGAAACACTGAATGCAATTTCAGCCCTGGACAAAATACAAATCCCAATTCCCGGTGCTCTCAATCAAACCAAAATCTGAGCCAAAGCTTAGTAAAGGGTCAAGAAAAACTAAACTAGACTGACGACGCATTCCTAAAGAATGGACTTTATTCCAAAGGAACCCTAGGTCTAAACCTAACAAACTAAGGCTCTCTAGGTTTGACCTTGGGTCGGAGGAGGGCATGCAGAGCATGAAAACTTATTATGGATGCCTAGTAGGTGCCATAAGGTCTTCCAGAAGTAGGTGGCAAACCTAATAGGTTCTAAGGAGTCTTGCAACCTAGAAATCTCAGTAAAGTGTAATCCCATAGCTCTAGAAACATGAGAAGATTCAGGGAAGGGTAGGAAATAAGAATCAGAGTTTTGAGGTGGCTTATAGGAAACAAGAAACATAACTTGGTTATTCAGGACGACCTTAAAATGAGGACATTGTTCTATAGGTGCACTCATCCAAACCTCATGATTTGCTCTAGGAGGGTCTACAAGTGCAAGTTCTAGGGTAGGCTGGGTGCTCCTAGAAGGTGGAAGGTTATCAGGAAGGTCTTTGGAATGTTTATCTAGAAAGTCCTCTAAGCTACTGTATTTTTCTTGTTCTTGGACCTTTTCAATGGGCAAATCTTGTGAACCCCTTCCTTCTTCACACGTCTCTACCAGATTTGACTCAGGGGTGTCTTCTTTAGATTCCTCAATGAGTTCAGGGATATTCTCACTTAAACTTTCATTGGGTGTAATTTCCTCTTCCTGAACTTCCTCAAAAGGGTCTTCTCTTAGGGTTAGCTCCTGAATTCCTTGAGTGGCAGGGGTCCCCTCAATAACCCCATTAGGTAGGAGTTGGTTAATTGAATTATCGGGAGAGATATCCTCAAATTCTTCTTCTTCATATTCATCTATCAAACTTATGTCAGGCTCATATATTTCTTCCTCAATCTCACTGAAAGGTTCTAATCTACTCTCCTTTGATTCCTCTTTAAGTACGGCTCTGGTCGGGTCAACTAATTTTGGGATGACCATGCCTAACTCCTTCTCAGTGTTATCCTTCTGGTCAAGAGGTGACACAAGTGGGAATTGACAAACAAGAGTCTGGTTCACTACGGGTGTCGGATCAATCGGAACTTGACTCAAGTTGGTAGAGGTTGGCTTTAAGTCCAAAGTACTTGATTGGTTATATCTTAAAGACCACTCATAGTCTTGGGCTTCTTGGTAGGCTCGGTCTAACTTATTGGTCTTTTCAAGGCATAGCTTCCTATAAATGTCTGGGTGTAACCCAACCCTAAACCTCGATGTGATCTGAGCTTCGGTCTCAATGGTATTGCATTTCATGTCATACCACTGGAAGTCCTCAATATATTTAGACATAGGCCTATTACCTTGTTGCAATTGGTACCATTGGTCTAAAAGTCTTTTCTCATAGGATCTACCTAGGTACCTATCTCTCAACTTACTTCTCATATCTCTCCAAGTATATATTTCCTCTTTTCTTTGATAACACTCATGCTCAATAGCATACCAATGCGACCTAGCATGTTTGGTGAACTTGGTTTTGGCCAACCTAACTTGTCCTAATTCCGATATGTTAGTGCACTCAAAATATCGATCCATTTGTTCTTCCCACTTAATATATGTCTCTTGTCTTCCATCAAAAGTGGGTGCATAAGGTTCGGTGTTCCTAACAGGTCCCTTTTCTGTGTCAACCAAGTATGGATATAGGCTCCTAGGGTTATGCTCGGGATCACAGTATAAGGTCCTCCTAGGCTCCTGGCATGGGTGAGGTTGGGGCCTATTAAATTTTGGATCAGGGGTCCAATTTTGATGTCTACGTTTCTCAAGTCCCTGGGCTCCGTCTCTAAACTGGGCAAAACCCTCATTCATATCCTGACTCAATTTGGTCATACTTTTGGTAAGAGTTCTAATCATGGCCTCTAAATCAGGTTGGGTTTGACCAGGTTGGTAGGATACTTCGTTCCGGGTGGACATGATGATGCAAGCAAGCACACCAAATGAGACTCGACTGAAATGACTACGGGCTAACTAGACCTAGAGCCCAAACTAGATGCCCAATCAGAGTGGCAAGCTAGCCTGTAGTAACTCGGGACTCAGCCAGGCAGGTGTAAGGGGAGTGTTAGGTCCCTAATTGCCAATCCTAGACACCAATCAGAGATTGGCCAGGTAGGCGGACCAGCACACAAGCCCTTCGGGATAGAATCCCTGAACCACCATTCTAGACACTGAGTACAAAGCACACACAGAGTAACTAGACAAACTGACTCAACATTATCCTAGACCCGACTTGTTGGTGTCCCTAGCCCACTAGGGCAAATTAAGTCTAATAAATTTTAAAATTAGGCTTAGGATCGAATGAATGGGTGGTGGTTTTGGGCTAAGGAGAGGTTATCAACTCCTCCCCTTATCTTAGATGCTCAATTGCCCTTAAGATGAATTAGGAGATGATCACTCAAAAAAATTGAATTGCAGAAATATAGAAACATAATTGCTGTAATTTAACTCTCATAAATTTCACAGAAACCAATAAATTACAGTAAAATTATGTAAAATATTTTCAATTACACTGGTTCCAGAAAAACAAAAATCATATAATTTGGAGTTACCTACAATGAGAAAAAATTCCTACAACAGAGTAGTTACAGACTGAAAACGGAATGCTTCCCCCGTTTACAATTCCTGCTACGAAGTTGTAACCCAGCGGATCCCCTACACGCCCTAGGAACACCCCGTGGAATGGGAAGAGGAGGCTTGCACCTCGCTTAGTTCCTAGGACCGGACATCCTGGGGAGTCTACTTCGAGCAGACAAAGTAAAAAAGAGAGACACTCAAAACATGCAAGCAAGTCAGAAACCCTAGACAGGGCTCTGATACCAAAATGATGCAGAACGAAAGAGATGATACCAAAAATGATGCAGAACAAAAAAGATGATGCGATGCGAAAGTAAATTAAAATTAATGTTTTTTTTTTAATATATTTTTAGAAGTCGGCTTTGACTCAAAGGAAAGATAAACTAATGTTGAAAGAAACTAAGAAATGACAGAGAGCACAATTAAAAGGAGTGGATTATCAGAGTAACTCAAAAGTAGGATCGCTGGGGATTGAGAAACCCCCAGATCTAGGGTTTGCTCTGAGTTTCAACGAAACAGACAAAGTGAGAAGGGAAGGTTCTTGTTACCTAGCAGTGATATCTCTCGTTGCTTCAATTGGAGGACACTCTTTAGCAGATTGTAGGATCCTTGGAGACGGGGTATCTTTGCAATGGATCCTCGGATTGTAGTCCTATGGCAAGGTTGGCCTCCTTCTCGAACTCAGGATCTGGAAGAAGAAGAACAAAAGAAAAAAGAACCAGAAACTCAAAGAAAGACACTGACCTGAGGACTTAATGAAGATTGTTGGATGTAGAAGTTCCGGAGATCTTGATACTGATCTGACTCTTCGTTGAACTTGCTCTGTAGTTGAAACAGTTGATCTGAACCTGGATGCTGGTGGCCGGCCTCTATGTGGAAGAGAGGGCCATGGGATGTAGATGGAAAATTAGGGTTTGGTGGTGGTGGAGTAGAGATGGGTGGACTAAGCTAGGATTTTGGGGTTGGAGATCTCACACCTCCTCAAGGTTCCTAGGGAACCCGGATTTACTCCCTCACGGAGCTCAACACTTGAATACAAGTGCGGAAGAGAGAAACACAAAGTTGCTCACAAAGAAATTGATTTCATTCCTCATTAAATTCAAGAGTTACATAGAGTTGAATATATAGACATAACAAAGAAATAAAATTTTATACATTTCCCATGTGGGACTAATAGGACTAACCCACACTTTAGGCATCAAATTTTCTTCCCAAGACTCCTTCCATGAGTGGGCAGCCCAAAACTCCAAGAAAACTTGAAAATCAGCTCCAAATGGCAGGTTATGGGGGTGTCTCCTAGTATCTCTCCATGAATCAAGGATTTTCCCTTCATGGTTTGGCTCATTTGGACACCTCCTAGTCTTGCTCCACAAGTTTAGGCTTCTTCCTTTCATGGCTTTGGCACTTTTGGAGACTTTTGGGTGCCTCCTTGATTTTCTCCCCAAGACGTGCTCTCTTCCCTTTTATAACTTGGATTTTTATGGAACATTGTGGGGCACCTCCTTGATCCTCTCTTCAAGAAAAATTCTTGCCATCCTGGCTTGGGTTTATCTGGAAAGAAGTTGTCTCCTCCTTGGATTGAGGTATCTTGATGGATTTCTCCCCCAAGTGGTGCAAGAAAAAAGAACCTGCTTACTTGAGGCGTGGGGACCAAGGTACACTGGATGGAGATGTGGTAGGGAGTGTGGCACCCACTTGTAGCTGGAAAATGTGGTGCCCTATGGCAAAGGGAATGACACCTACCTGGGCCTTGGACTTGGACTGAGTCAACATGACCTAACAAAAATTGAAATGACAAAATTACAGACTCAAAATTGAGTTGATCAGGTCAACCCTTATTACAAAACCAGAAAACCCTAATTCTTCGGGCAAGGTCAATCAGAGATCCAGATGGAGCCCTGAAGTCTTCTTCTGAGTCTGGTGCCTGCACCACTCAATGTAAGAAGACTTGAAAAATGAAACTCAATGCCTAAATACAGGACTCAAATGGCTAACACAGTCGGATTATTGGACTCAAAGACAAAATTTGAATCATGGTTAAGGGACTTAAAACTTAGGGACCTATAGTGAACTAGGGTTGACCTGATGTCCCCATCAATTCTTCTAGGGTGGGAGAAACTCGACCTTGTCGAGTATAGGTTAGTTTGGTGCTGGCAATAAGTCTGGGTGGAGGCACTATGGGTCCTCTCGAGTAATCCACGAATCGCTAGATTCTAGTAGACCTAGCCATCGGACCAGTTAGCATTGATAGCCGTGACCCTAAGTCGTGATAGCTTGGTCGTCTAGGATATGCTCGATCCATATTCCTCTCTCAAGCAAATTTAGTAGACACTCAAGTAAGGTTTCTCTCTTAAAGGATGGGTGAGGTCCAAAAATCTCACTAGGAATCACTACCGATTCTTTATACTCAACCAAGCTCGCGATATTGAAGGTAGAGCTAATGCCTAAATCCAGGGGCAGATCAAGCACATCGGCATTGGGTTCCACCTTCTTTATCACTCTAAAGGGTCCAGCTATGCATACAAGTAGCTTATTTGGGGCTCCAAGAGGAAACCACTCAGGTCTACACCTAATCTCTACAGAATCCTCTACATTAAATCCTTTGGCTTTATTTTAAGAATTAGCAATGTTATTACCAGTGTTCAAATGAATGCTAATGTTCTAATGTAGATGTTGTGCAGAGATCTGTACATGTGTGAATAATGGGATTAGGCATAAGGATCTTTCAAACTTAAAACCAGGTAGCATTTTATCCTCTATACTTACTTCATCTCCTATGTTAAAGATGTAGACCCAAAATTCAATCCATCTTTTAGGCTTTAAACTTAAAATTTTCTGGGAATCATAAAATCTGAAAGTCCTATGGTATGGGTATAGTAAGTTTCCTGGGGGCAGTAAATATCCTCTCTAGATCTGTAGGACATGAATTATAGCATTGAAGTCTTTAGGGTAGACATGGTTCAATAGGCTTCTATGCTTAAGGGAAATTAAAGGGATGCTTGTCCTAACCACATGTTTGACACTAGGGTGGTCTACAGGCACTAGTTCTAGAGAAGGCTGGATGTCCCTTAATGGTGGAAGGTCATCATGAAGGTCTTCGGGAAGCTTCTCTTGAAAGTCTTCTTAAATAATGTCTACTTCTTGGGGTTGTTCTTTAGGGACTTGTTCCTGGACCTCCTCTATGGATAACTCTTGTGAACCCCCACTTTCATCAACTATGTTTGATCCTGGCTTAGTCACTTCCTCTTCAAATTCTATAGTGGGTTCAGGATCTTTTTCTGTTGGGTCCTCAATGGGTTCACTCTCTAGTTTTTCTTCTTCAGGTTCCTCTACTGGACTCAACTCATTAATGTCTTCTTTAAATTCATCAATGGGCTCAGGAGTTTCTTCCTCTAAATCTTTAATAGGCTCATCATCTTCATAGTCCTCTACCAGACTTGGATCAACCTCATATACCTTTTCTTCAGGCTCAACAATGGATTCAGACTCATATTCATCTAGCTCACCTAGGTGTAGGGTGCTGACTGGACACTGGCTGACAAAATGGCCTGGTTTGTGACATCTAAAACACACTCTCAAGGGATTGGAACTCTTCTGAACCTCTACAAACTTGCCTCATCTTCCCTACGGGCCATAGTGGTACTGGGCTGGGGTTGGCTTGGGTTGGGCTGGTTAAGATTTGGTCCTGGGCTAGGGGTACTAGTCCTAAACAGTTTAGGTTGACTAAAGGGAAGTGGACTAAAACTAGGCTTATATCTAGGGGTACTGATCTTATGGGATTTAGGTTAACTAGGGGAAACCTGACTGGTACTAGGCTGATACCTAGAGGTTTTGGATTCCTTGGGCTCATAGGATATGGGCTCATAGGATATGGGTTCATGGTGTATGGGCTCATAGGATATGGGTTCATAGTGTATGGGCTCATAAGATATGGGTTCATAGTGTATGGGTCTCCTTGGATCAGGAAGTGTGGGCAAAGGTGACTCAAGTTTGGATCTAGCATGGGTTCTATGGGTTTTCTTTAGGGTTCCTATTTGGTCATCTAATGGATCAATCCTATGGATCGTCTGGTGAAGCCTATTACACAGTTGGGTGCTCAAGTGGGTAAACTGTTCAGTAAAGGTTCTTAGAAAGGTTTCGTAGTCAGGCTCCATGGTCTGACTGGATTTGAGGTGTGACTACTGGTTGGGTTAGACTCCTAATCTAGGGGTGATGCAAACAAGCACACACATCAACTCCATAGTCAGACTGAGTTGGGGTGGGATTGATGGGGTTAGACTCTTAATCTAGCACACAAACATTCTAGGTTTACTAAACCTAGAGAGTTAAAGCAAAGTGAGTCAACTCAACTTATACTCAACATAGCAACTAATCCTTCCACTGGCCAGGTACTGGGGTGGTGGGAGGATCCCCTTGCCTATGACAGAGTTCTAATTAAAAACCACCAATCCACTTAGGGCATTTGCCTCGGATCTCTAGCCTTAGACACCAGCTTCCAGTAATAGATGATGGGTTGGGTGCACTAGTTTCCTCACTAGACTCGGATTCAACTTGTTGGTGTCCCTAGCTAACTAGAGTAAATTACATTGCTAATTGATTTTAATTAAGGTTTGGGTATGAATGCAAGGTGGTGATTAATAGTGTAGATGATCTCTACCAAGTTCTATGTAGAAAAAATTCAGATGATGTTGCAATACCTAGGGTTTCAGATGGTATACAGAAAATCAGAATTTCTATTAGGGTTTCTAAGATGCAGATTTTTTTTATATTTTTTGTTTCTATAAAAATAATTAAGAATAATGAAAATTATAAGGAATGAACATAGAGTATTCTATGAAAACTTCAGAGAAAAATAAAAAACCTATGATGGTGAAACAGAGAAAAACTCAGACCCCTAATGCAGATGACAACATGCAGAAATTTTCTAGGGCAGAAAATAGGAGTGAAAAAATTCTTTAGATCTAAATAAATCATGGAGAAATTCTGGTAAATATTATCAATTATGAGAAATTCAGGAAAATAATAATCAGGATTTTATGATCTTTGTACATGTAGAAACAATTAAAATAATAGATAATATGTAGGAATTATGGGATGCAAAAAATTAGCCCTAAAGGGCTCTGATACCAAATGATGCTGGACTATTTATGCATGCTAGTTATTTTTTTATGATTAGATATTATGTTAGGAGTTTGTATCCCAAATTTCAAGCCATGATATTAAGCAGGGAATTCTATAGAAAATCTGAAGCACAGGCATACAGAAATAAACCATAAAAGTGAAGAAACAGGACCGCCGAGACTAAGAAGCCCCGGTAGGACTAGCTCTTTTGCAATACCGCTACCAGAGCAGTCTAGGGGGTGTACCTGGTAGAGATTTGGAGATCAATCATGAAGAGCTCACTCTGCACTCTCGAATGTAGCCTGGAAAAACAAGCCGGAGACCTTGCGAATCCGCGGCTTTCACTCCGATAACCCGAAAGCTAGTCAACTGAAATCCTGGATTCGTGAACACTGAGGGACCTGCAAATCACCTAACAAAGGTTAAAACAATAAGAGAAAGTAGGCTATATGGCTAAAATAAGAAGAAGGGAAAAAGGTTTGTAGAAGGCGGCCAAGAGATGAAGAAGGCTGGCGGCTTGGAGGCAGGGTGCAGGGATCATACAGAAACCCTAAGGGATCACACATATACCCTTAATCACATAGAAATTCACATAAAATTCACCAAGAAAGTTGAGAAGACCTCCAAAAGTTTTTCATATTCAATAGCATAAAATATACATGAGAGGGGGCCTTTATATAGGCATAAAAAACTTGGTCTCCAAGAAAGGGTATACATGTAAAATCCTAAGTATCATTTTCCCATACAAATACATAGAAGTGTCCTCTCCTAATTGGGCTGATACTCTCTCTCTTCTTCACCTTATTGGATTGGGTGGCCAAGGGAGGTAACCATAAGAGGGGCACCATATGGAGGGTGACCATAAGGTGGGGCACCTAATTCATGAAGAGCATTTGGCTTTGGGCGGCCCGCTTCAATCTCGGGCAGGCTTTAGGATTTCTTCGATTGTCCTTCTTCCTCGCAGGCTGATGCTTTTGTCCTGGTCTTCAAGGATGATGATCTTCAAGATCCTTCTCATGCAATCTAAGGTTGCACATTCAAGTATGACTGGGACTCCTTGAAGTTATCAAATTTTCACTTACCCTGGCTGAGGTCCATCAGTATCTTGAGTCTTCTTCTTACTGAACTGGACCGGACTCAACATAGGACTTGAGCAAAACTATAGGGCTCAAATTGACACAAGACCCAAAATGATATAATAAGACCAAAATGACTAAAGACTCATAATGAGCTGACTTGAACGACTAAGCTCAATTGAGCTGAAGATAACCCAAAACTTGACTCATAAACCCTAATGGTATGAGTCGACTCTAAATACAGGACTCAAGTATAACAAGGCCTGAAAAACAAAACTCAAGGGCCAAATATAGGACTCAAATGGCTAACATAACCAGATTATTAGACTCAAAGACAAAATTTGAATCACGGCTAAGGGACTCAAAACTCAAGGACCCATAGTGAACTAGGGTTGACCTGATGTCCCCATCAAATTGGCCTATAAGAGAGGAAAGGATTGAGCGCATCCTGGACGATCAAGCCATCCATACCCAGAAAAAAGGCTATCAATGGTATTTGGTCTGACTGCAAGGTCAACCAAAATCTGAGGTCTCGTGGATTACTCGAGATGATCAGCAGTACCTTAACCCAGACATTCTTGAGTAATATGAGAGCCAAGATGATCCTTACTCGACAAGGTCGAGTTCCTCCCACCCTGGGAGAATTGGTGGGGGCACCAAGATCCGACAAAGATTACTAGGCCCAATTTGGTTTACTGATTAGTTTTTTGAGTCCTTTAATAATGTGTCACTTATTTTAAGTGAGCCAAGTCTTATAATAAGTTATTCTATTAAGTCCTGTAATAAGTTGAGGCAAGAAATCCAGTTGAGTTGTCTTAACCTCATGAGTCTAGTTGAGTCCTGTAAGTCTATGTTAGTCCAGAGGAGGATCACCAACTAAAGCATTCACTAGGCCCTCCCACGTTAGAGCAGAGTCCAAGCACTAGTCCCCTAGCTGATGGGACATCGATCTCCATGAATTTTGGAGTAGCACGGATTTCAAAGCAGTAAATAAATTTATATTTGAAGATTAGTTATTTAGGATTTATCTTTATAAATTATTTGAAATTTGAGTTAGGATTTGATTTGTTAGGATTGAGATATGGATATCCCTTATCTTATCCTATTTTGTATTTGAATTTGAATCATCCCTATCTTTTTATCTTGTATTCAAATTAAAATGAGGGTTGGACAGGTCTATTAATACCACCCTCAGTCCTTTGTAAAAAAGTAGTTTGGTCAATAAAAATGAGTTTTTAGGAAAGAGAGTCACTCTGTAAGGAGAGGGTGTGAGGTCCAACCCCAGGATGATAGGTCATGTCTAGTTATCCACTTCCTTGATTCCATCCTCTTTATATCCTCATGTCCTTTGAGATTTACCATAACGCCTCCAAGTATCGAGGTGGGTGGATTTCCCTAGAGGGGAGAGGTCTTTTCATTAGTGTGAGTCCTAAAGTTCATGAGATCTAAATTCTTGTATTTCATCCCCATTATTTCCTTCACCACTCCCTTACAAAAAAAAATCCAAAAAAAAAATGATAAACTAATTTTGGTGACTTCTAGGCTCACCAACGATCCTACCCATCTGTCCTCCATCAAAATGGTATCAGGGCTAGAAAATTAGGGTACCTTCATATCACTCCAGATCACCCACCAACGATTTTTTTTTCTTTCCATCCTATCAACTTCCCAGATCCCAAGAAAAAAAAAATCAGTTTGCCCAACCAGTACCTTCCCTCCCATGACTCCTCCCATGCCCCACCAACACCCATACTGCCACCGGCCAACCTAGCCAATCATCCCCGGTGATAGTCCCATCGGAAGATTCACCTTCGCTGAGACCGAGCCCCCCCTCTTCACTGCCTCTCTAACTCTATGTTTCTAACCAGTTTCCCACCTTTCCTCTTCTTTTTCCCCACGTGCCATCGGCCACATCCTGGTATCCTTCCATTCCATGCCCCACCCACCTCTTTGCCTCCATATCAGAAAGAAGGAACCAAGAAGGAGCACGGAGAAAGAGAGAGACCGATCACCGGAGGGCTCGCGCTTCGTGCCCCATGGAGGAGATCTCTGCCAAGCACCAGCACTTCATCCCTTCCCCCTGTCGATAGGGCCGGCCACTCCTTGTTGCCCCAGCCAGCGTCGCTATCGATGAGCACCGCTGACCCCCACTTCAATGATGAGGAGGAGGACAAGGGGGACATGTGCCAGATCTGCTACAACACCGGCGATGTCGAGAACCCGCTTCGCTATCCCTGCGCCTACAGCGGCAGTATCAAGTTTGTCCACCAGGATTGCCGCCTCCAGTGGCTCAACCACAGCAACACTCGCCACTGCGAGCCCCTATGTTACCCCTATCATCAAATTCAACAAGCTCAATGCCTCTAGCAACGCCCACGACGGTTCCCTCAACATAACCCATCCCGATGAGTACAGCCTCTTCTTTGCCAACTACAACCCCCAGTCCCGGGTCTCCATGGCCATCCACACCGAGATGTACAATCCTCTTCCTGACAGAACGTGTGATTACCTCTCGATCAGCCAGTCCCCAGTCCCCTCCCTCTAATTCTTTGCTCTCACCTACGTCGCCTTCCTCGCCATCTGGATCTATTTTTTATCTCGTCAAGAATCGCCTTTCCTCCCACCCGGATGCTCCATTCGATGCCGCAAGCACATTTCGGCCATCTTCCGGTCTGTCGACCTCACCAGAGAGATCACCTCCGAGCCCAGCCGTGCCATAGTTTCCTTGTGGAATCTGCCTTCGCCCATGCAGCACTTCTCCCAGCCGCACCACTGTCTTCCTCTCCAGCACCATCGCCGGTCGCTATTTCCTCCCAGCACCATTGCCGACGAAGCCCACCGTAATCCTGCCCCCAATCTTCCTTTGTTCCACCGCCTCAGTCGGTGGAGAAGGAGAATCTCCAATGCATGAACGTGAAAGCAGACTCCTGTTCCTCTACCGACTTCAACAGCTGCATGTTGTCGTTCCCTCTGTTGCCGATTTCACCCACTTCAGGATTAGGCAAGAAATACAAAAAAAAAAGTTAAAAAAAAGAAAAAGAAAAAGAGAGAGAGAAAAATGAATTTAAAAAAAGAAAAAAAAATTGGAGGAAAAAATAATAATTTGGGATAGTTTCTAGAGCTGCACAAATTTCAAAGCTAGAATGATCTCAGAGCAGAGCCTTTGGATGTGGTTCATCAAAGCCCCCGCTGATCTTGACTCGACAGTCTAATTTTCACCACCTCAAGGGAATGATGGGACATCAGTCTACATGAATCCTGGAGCAGCACAAATTTTGGGGCAGCAAATAAATTTAAATTTAAAGATTAGTTATTTAGGATTTATCCTTATCAATTATTTGAAATTTGAGTTAAGATTTGATTGGTTAGGATTGAGATATGGATAGGCCTTGTCTTATCCTATTTTGTATTTGAATTTGAGTCATCCATATCTTTTTATCTCGTATTCAAATTTAAATGAGGGTTAGACAGGTCTATAAATACCACCCTCGGTCCTTTATAAAAAAAGTAGTTTGGTCAATAAAAAGGAGTTTTTAGGAAAGAGAGTCACTCCATGAGGAGAGGGTGTGATGCCCAACCCCTGGACATGATGATAGGTCATGTCTAGTTATCCCCTTCCTTGATTTCATCATCTTTATTCCCTCATGTGCTTTGAGATTCACCCTAACGCCTCCAAGTATCAAGGTGGGTGGAATGCCCTAGAGGTGAAAGGTCTCTTCATTAGTATGAGTCCCAAAGTTTATGAGATCCAAATCCCTGTCTTTCATCCCCATTATTTCCTTCACCACTCCCTTACAAAAGAAAAATCCAAAAAAAAAAATGATACCATAATTTTGGTGACTTCTAGGCTCGCCAACGATCCTACCCATCTGTCCCCCATCACTAGCCATGCCGCCCATGGTGTGGGCCTTCATGTCGCCAAGCCCAAGTGGAGCGCCTTCCAGCTGGTACCCTACCCAGATATCAGCATCCTAGGCCCCAGCACCCCAGGCCTTGGCACCCTAGCCCAAGCCCCATTCTAAGTGGCACCCCAGCTAGCCCAAGCCCAAGCAAGCTTCTCAGTCCAAGGGGGAGTCAGCCAGTCCACTTCTATCATGAGTCAGCCAGTCCAGTTTTACTAGGAGACCAATCTTCCAGTACAAGTTTATTTTGAGTTTTATTTCTTCAAAGACTTGCACTCCTAATTAGGTAAGGAGAGGGACCTAGGTGAACCTATAAATACCCCACCCCTCCCCCTATTGTAATCATCTCTTATTCATGAAATAAATTTGGTGAATTTTCTTGTGATAATTTGTGTTCTTCTTTGGAAGTGTGTGTGAGACTTGAGTGCCCTAATCCCATCAAACCCTATCCGCCCAAAGCTACCATCCTCCAAGCCCGAACACGCGCAAGTTCTAAAGCCCTCCCCATCCATACCAGCCAGGCATTCTTCTTTCCACTTCTAGTCGCCAATCTCAGCAACAGTGCTCTTAACTTCATTCAAACCCTAATTTTTTTTTCTATTTTCTTTTCTGACTGACCCGTGATGTGTGCAGGATCCTCTTGGTGTTCACCTCCAAGGAAGAGGCCATCTTTACCTACTCGACCGATTGAAGAAAAGCCGACTGATCCATGGAACAACAAGCTGATCATCCAGGTGACAATCCAGAGTGCAGAGTGACCCCATCTTCGACAAGATCTTCTAATCGTTGCTTAGTACAATCCTTCCCCCTCCTAAGCTCTAACTTCTTTGAAGGTATGCTATCCTAACCGAGGATTTCTCTACCCTCGAGGTCCTTCTTTTATTATTCTGCATGAGTTTATATGCGAGTACTTTAGTTCTTTTCATTACCTATTCTCCTGCTAGTCCTATCTATTTTTTAAAATTTTAGCCACCAACTTAATTCTTAAAAAATTATAAAAAAATTAGTTTATTGTTATTTTCTGCATCCATACCAGTCCTAGAGTCATACTATATCAAAGAGTGATTCAGATCTTCGTTGGTAAAGTAAAAACCCTTTCCTAACTCTTTATTTCTGATTCTTTGAAAGTAGGAACCCTAATTTAAGGTTGTTTCTTAATCACCAAGTCCTTTCCCTAAATAGATTTGTTAAATCTACATTATGGGCTTATAACTAGTTGACTAGTCTAGCTTTATTGGATGCTTTGAGTCTTTAATTTTGATAACTCTAGAAAAATAATTGATATTTAATCTCTGAAGTTAGTTTTATTTAATCAGTAATTTAGTTTGCATATTTTGTCCTGCATCATCTTTGGTATCAGAGCAGGTTAAACTAGGGTTTAATCGCTCTTTGCTAAAATTTCTGCACATCTAGTTTTAGGTTGAAATTAAATTGCATAAAAACAATCATAAAAAATACAAAAAAATTAGTATTTAATTTTTTGTTAATCATCTATTAATCTACAATCTAATCATTAAAAAAAATCAAAAAAAAAAATTGGTGGAAGGAAATCACGCCTCTTGAGCGGGTATTCGAAAGTATACTATCACAACCCATGGGAGTCATGAGCTATGGCTGGATGTGATAACCCGATATCAGAGATTTGAAAACTGATTAGATCTAAAATTCAATCTTGAAATATAAAAAAATATTTTCTATTTTAGTTTCATTGAGCATTTGGGTTTCATATTGTGTGCATGCATTGTTAATTCAACTTAAGGGCACTTCTACTATCTCAGATAAGGGAGAGATTTTATCACTCTTCCTTGGCCCAAAACAATCACCTTGCATCGAACCTAAGCCTAACCATGGAGTACAACTTTGAAACCTTTTTGAGGTTCATGACTAAATAATGTACCCAAACGAATAATAGGTTTGACCAACTGGATAAGCGATTCGAAAACCTAGAGAGAATCCATAGGACCCATACTAGCCATGGTGCACCTAAACCAACTACCCTTGACCCCAGAACCATCAACCCGAACCCACTAGGATCAGTGACCATAGTCAAAACCTAGGTACTATTTAGGTTACCCTTAGCCAACCCTTTCCCACTACCCTGATCCTAGTCAATGTCTCCTTAGCCGTCCCACCCCTATTATCCCATTGGTCTACCAAAATGCCATTGAAGAGGAAGTGTATGAAGTTGATGTGAGCTTAGTAAATGAATATGAAGATGAGGAGATACATGAGGTAGGCCCAGAGTTAGTTTATCCTGACCATACCCAGACTAAAGCCAACCCAAAATTAGTTGACCACGAAACTACCCAAACTGAAGCTGTAGTGGAAGAGCAGTTAGAGAAAGAGAACCATGAGGAGTCTAACCCTACTGCTGAGGCTTCACCTAAAGAAACACTAAAAGAGAGTAAAACCATAGAGCTTAGTCCTGAAGTAATAAGTGAGGACTTGATTTTCCCAAACTAGCAACTTTAGGAAGAATTCACTCCATCAGTCCCCATTGAAGATCTTTTTCCTGAAATTCTTGACTCATCCTTTCTTCAGGCTGACCCTTTATTACCTGTTGACATAACTCAATGTCTAAACTTTAAGGTCATCCTCATTGATCCAGAACCATCCTAGGAATCCACTTCATACTTCCTACCATATCATCAGGTTCCCAATACCTTCAGAGCCACTCGATTCCATTTCATTGAGGTTATCAGGTTGCATCAATTCTTTGAGCCCATTAGATTTGCCACCTACTCTAAGAAGACCCTTTGGCACCTGCTAGGAACCAAGTAGAGATTTTCTGCATCCTACCATACACAAGCCAATGTCCAGACTAGTATAGTAAACTAAAGTCCTGGAAACTTGTTAAGATGTCTGTTAGTCAAAATCATTAAAAATTGGGACTTCCTAATACTTAGAGTTAAGTTTGCCTACTATAGGTCCACTGAAAACAATCCTTTTGAAATTGTCCATGGATACAAGCCTAGAAAGCCTTTAGATCTTATACCTCTACCCATGCATGAATGCATTTCAGAGTCTACAGAGTCATATGCTGAACATATTAGAGAATTGCATAAGGAGATAAGTAAAAAGATTAATGAAAGTAATGAAATATATAAACATATGGCTAATTCAAGAAAAAGACTCAAAGAATTTGATGAAGGAGACTTCGTCATGATCAGGCTTTGACCTAAATAGTTTCCACCTGGAACCATAAAAAAGTTACATGCCCATAGTGCTGGACCATACAAAATAGTTAAAAAAATTGGACCTAATGCCTATGTGCTTGAGTTACCACCTAAGCTAGGTATTAGTTCAACTTTCAATGTTTCAGGCCTTGTAGAGTATAAGGAGCCAACGATGATACCTAGTGAGCCTTTTGGTCATGATCCCATCCTTGAGAGTGAGCCAACCCATGAGTGTCCACCAGCCAAACTACCAGAGTGGAGAGACAGGATCGAGCGGATCTTGGATGACAATATTATCGCTACTCGGAGCAAAGACTATCAATGATATCTGGTTCGTTAGCAAGGATGACTGTAAGACTGAAGATTCTTGGATCACTAGAAAGGATTTGCAAAGGATTGATCCCGACTTACTAGAACACTATCACAGCAGAGTTGACCCATATTCGATAGGGTCGAGTTTCTCCAACCTGGGAAGAATTGGTATGGACACTAGGGCCAGAAGGAAACGACGATTAATTCCACATCCCTGTGGATCACCCGTGAATAAAAACCCAAAGCTCCAAGCCCCAATCACTTGTAAATAGTCTATTTTAAATTCTATTATTTTAGCCCAGTTGGTTTCAGGCCTAAACCTCAAATTCAATCAAGTCATGTATATATACATACAAACCCTATTACCAAGTTGAGTCAGTATTTAACTTTTGTTATGCCTTTTGATCAAATTGGGTTCAATTTGATCAGGTTTGTATTTAAAGTTAGCCCATTTAAATATTTAGCTGGTTGAGTCTTGTAATTAGTTATTTTTTTGAGTCCTGTAATACAAGAGAGGATCCAAATCAAGATCCCATGTGACACCATGTGCCAATCCAATTCAAGTCATGTGCCAACCCATTCTTGGTGCCATACCATCACATGCACCACGTCATCAAGTTTTGGATGCCATGACACATCACCAAGCCTATGTCACATGCCATAAGTTACATCACTTGCCATATCTCTTGGACATCATCACATGTCATGTCATTTATCTTGGTCAGCCATAAAATGATTTAAGTTGACGACACTTTTAAAAGAAGTAATAGAAGGAGTCAAAGCCATGATTAGCGCCCAGAGAAATATATCGCCCATCCCCTTCTCATCATTTATCTCCAATCCAAGAGATGTTGGCCAAGAAAAGGAGGAGAATTAATGCCTCATCTCATTTCATGCCATCCACTTCTCATTTATTTTTTGTTGCCCACACAAATTTAAGAGGAGCGCTTCATCTCTTATTGCCCATCATTGATGGGGGACTAATATGCATGAAATTCTTTTGTATGTTTTACATGTTGAGTTAGGTGATTAATTCCCAAATTTCAGATTAAAATAAGTTGTAGGGAATTTTATATGAATTTTAGAAGATCAGCATGCAGATTATGACCTAGAAAAGTAGAAAAGAAGGATCGCCGGGGCTGAGAAGCCTCGGTTAGGGCAAGTTCTCCTACAATAAAACTACTGGAGGTAGAGGGGGTATACCTGACAACGTCTGTGAAGATCGCAACAATGGGGTCTCTCGTTCCTCGATGGATGTGGCCTGGAAAACCGAGCCAAAGACCCGCGGATACCCGGCTTTCTGCTCGGTGATCCGATTGAGGCTTGGCTGGAGTCGTTGGATTCGTAGGAACTCGGGGACCTGCAAACGACCTGTCAGGAGTTAGAAAACTTACAAAGGAATAAGAAAATAAAGGAAAAACAGCAAGGGAAGGCTTCTTTTGGAGTGGGCGTCCAGGGATCTGAGAGGCTTGTTGGCAGCAGGAAGATGATTGCAGCACTAGGAAGAAAAACTCTCATAAACCCCTTTATGCACACAGCAGGGTATCACACAACTCAATAGAAGAACTCAAGGTTTTAATTCATATCAAAAAGTCCCTTCATACAATAGGCTAGGGTCCTTTAAATAGGCCCTTAACCTTGTGCTCCAAGTAAGGGTACATAAGTCTTTACATAAGAATCCTTTTCCCTCTCAAACCCTAGCTAGAAAATAAGGAAATATTAGGTAGAAAAATCCCTAAAAATTCTCTTGACTTGGCCAACACTCCAAGGATGCCTAGGGGGCGTGTTGGGCTTCTAGGAGCAGCAAGAGGCTGGCCCAAAGGGGCTCGGGCGCATGGGTTTGGGCCTCTTAAAGCTGGGGTGGCCTGGTAGCCAGGTAACAGGAATATTCCCTGGTATCTTGCTTCTTAGGGGCTTGGGCTTGGTGCCTGGGCTTGATTTCATTGGGCTAGGATGCAGATGGACCTCTAAAATCATGGATGCCTTGGTATATGAATATATTTTGGCATCTGGAAGGGAATCTGGGCATCTGGAGGGCATCTGCAAGGAATCAGGGTTTTCTGAATTTTCCTCCTGGGGTCTTCAAATCTTCAAGCTGGGTTGGACTTGGGCTATACTTCCATGTCTTCAATCTAGTTGGACTTGGTCTTCACTTGTATGATGTGGTCTTGAGTCTTCAATATGGTTGAATAGGACTCAAAAAAATAAAATTAGCTCGACATGAGCTGACTAACACTGGATTGAACTAGCTCAACATGAGCTGACTAGTAAAGAACTGAAACTCAAATTACTCAAATAACAACTAAAATGGACTCAGATAGGCTAAGCCCTTATTACAGATGGACTCATAAATTATTGATCAATTCATAGAGGGTTGAAAAGCCTCTATCTTATTCTAGTGCCTTTGGTGTCCCCACCAATTCTCTCAGGGTAGGAGGAACTCGACCCTGTCGAGTGAAGATCAAGCTGGCTCACATATCTCTCGAGGAGGTCTAGGTTGAGGTGCTGCAAGTCCTCTCAAGAAATCCACGAATCATCCGACTCTGGCCGGCCTTGCCATCGGACTAGGAAGCGTTGATAACCGCGGCCCCGAGTCATAATGGCTTGATCGTCCAGGATACGCTCGATCCGTTCTCCTCTCTTAGGCCAAATTTATTAGTGGACACTCTGCGTTAGGGTCACTCACAATGAAAAGGAATAGGTTCAAAGGCCTTACTAGTTATCGCTGCCGGTTCCCTATACTCAACCAGGTCTGTAATATTGAAGATAGAACTAATGCCCAAATCTGAAGGCAAGTCTAACACCTAGGCATTTGATCCAACCTTCTTTAACAATTTAAAAGGTCCGGCTCTATGAGCATGAAGCTTCTTTTAGGCCTAAGCCTAACCAAGATAGAATCCACTACATCAAATTCTTTGATCCATCATCAGGAATTAGCCAGTTGTTTTAATATTAGTGCTGGTGGTGAACATGCTAGGCACATGCAGTCTCCTAACAAATGATGCAAAGGACTCAAACCTACACCTAACAGACTCGACTAAAGAGGTTTATTAGGTCTTAACTACCACTTGGGCATGGGGGCATGAGTCGTGGTTGATGGATGACATGCAGAAGAAAATTTGCCAGTAACTCCTAATAAGTGCCAGAGGGTCTGCCAAAAGTAGGTAGCAAATGGGATGGGCTCTATGGATCCTTGCAACCTAGTAACCTCAACAAAATGTAACCTAATAGTTCTAGACACATGAGAAAACTCAGGAAAGGGTAGGAAATAGGAAGTGGGTTCAGAATTACACTGGTAGGGTGGAGAAAAAGGTTCCGGGTTAGTTGGATAAAGTAGAATAAAAGAAGGCATGTCAGGGACTAATCCTAGACTAATAAGGTTAACCTTACGGGGTTGCGATATATCTACGGGATTTGTATAATGGAAGGATGGGTTATTAATCTCAGGGAAGAGGTCCTTAATGGAAATTATAGGAGGAGGCTCATCCTGAGGGTACTGATTCAAAGAGATCAGGTCCTTAATAAATTCTTCAGGTTCTTGTATTTTAGGACTAGACTCTATAATTTGGCTCTCCTCTATGATTTCCTCAGGTAAGGCTCTAACAGCAGTACCTAGGTTCTCTTCCTCTATTTGTTCTTCCATTATAGCTTTTGGTTGGATGTGGTTAGGGTCAACTACCTCTAGGTTGGCTTCTACCTAGGTATTTACTAGGCCAACTATTTCTAGGTCATCTATAGGTGTCTCATCTTCTCCCTCATACTCATCCACTAGGCTCGCATCAGCTTCATACACTTCCGCATTAATGTAAGCCTTGTCAATCTCAGGAATGGTTGGAGAAGGTCGGCTAAGGAAAAATTGGCTAGGTCCTGGTTTCTGATTATGGACACTAATCCTAGTAGGTTCAAGTTGCCTAAGGGGTAGTGGCTCACTACTGGGTTCATATTTAGGGATACTAATCCTATGGGGTTCAAGTTGACTAAGAAAAACCTGACTAGTACTAGATTGATACCTAGGGGTTATGGGTTCTCTGGGCTCATAGGACAAGGGTGCAGATCTATGGGTCATGGGATTATAGGATCTGGGTCATAGGATTTTAGGTTAGCTCTATGGTCAGGTTCTAAGGATGGATCATGGTATGGGATCCTCCTAAGGTTGGGCTCCCTATATGGGTCAGGATATTGGGTTCTCCTAGGGTGGGACTCCCTATATGGGTCAGAATATTGGGTTCTCCTAGGGTTGGACTCCCTATATGGGTCAGAATATTGGGTGCTCCTAGGGTTGGACTCCCTATATGGATCAGAATATTGGGTGTTGGGTCTACTAGGCTCATAGGGTGTGGGTGCATAGGATCTATGATCATGGGATCTAGAGTCATAGGATCTAGGTTCATAGGTTATGGATTCATAGGTTCTAGGTTCATAGGATTTGGAGTCATAAGATCTATAGGTTGTGGGTAAACTAGGCTTATAGGATGTGGGTAAATAGGATCTATCTTTCTGGTCTACAAAATCCTGATTGGGCCTTCTAGGACGATCCTCAGGGATTGGGTCAGGACGATGGCCTCTCCTAGGTTCAGCCTCAATGTATGGATCAGGGTTTGGGGTCCTCCTAGGCTCAAGATTATAGTATGGGTCAGGCTGAGGGGCTCTCCTAGGTTCAACCTCTCGGTATGGATCAGGGTTTAGGGTCCTCCCAGGTTGAGGATTGTAGTACGAGTCAAGATGAGGGGCTCTCCTAGGTTCGACCTCATGGTATAGATCAGGGTTTGGGGTCCTCCTAGGTTGAGGGGACTCAGGATCTAGCTCAGACTATGACCCATGGGTTCTTGCTATGATCCCTACACGACCTTCTAATTGGTTAAACCTATTGGCAAGATGGTCAATTCTATTATTGGTTTGGGTACCAGATTGAGTTAACTGGGTAGTCAACTAAGCCATGGATTGGGTTAGTTGCTCAGTGAGTGCTTTTATTTGGGCTTGCAAATTTTTCATGGGTTCAGACATTTGTGAAGGAGGTGGGTGATATGAAACCCCTGATCTAGTGCTCATGCAAGACTTGATCAGATTGACTACAGTTGACTAGACCTAGAGTCCAAACTAGATGCTCAATCAGGGTGGCAAACTAGCCTATAGTAACCCTGTACTCAGCCGGGCAGGTGTAAGGGGAGTGTTATGTCCCTGATTGCCAATCATAGACACCAATCAGAGATTGGCCAGGTAGGCAAACCAGCACACAAGTCCTTCGGGTTTGAATTCCTAAACCACCGTTCTAGACACTGAGCACAAGGCACACACAGGTTAACTTGACACAGTGATCTAACACTAGCCCGGACCCGACCAGTTGGTGTCCCTAGCCCACTAGGGCAAATTAAGTCTAGTTAATTTTAGGTTAAGGCTTGGGACCGAATGCAAGGGATGTGGTTTTGGGCTAAGGAGAGGTTATCAACTCCTCCACTTATCTGATATAGCAATAGTGCCCTTAAAAGTAAATTATGCAATGATGGCAAGCAGATGAGGATGCAAATTAGGGTTTAGATGTTTTTGGTGTTTTTGGAGAATATGTAATTTTTCTTTTTTGTATTTTCTTAAATAGAAGAAAACTTGAAAATCATGGCCTAATATGTAGGAAATATACTAAAATTAAAAGATATGCAAAAAATGCTAAACAAAACCCTAAAATTTCCAAACTTGTCTTGCTGAAAAAAAACAGAGTTAAAAATTTGCAGGCTGTATTTTGGCTTGCAGAAAATTCACAAGCCATAATAAAATCTGAAAAAATTATTAAAATTACTGTGAATAATTCTGAATCTAGAAAAATAAATTTCATAATTTTTTGAGTTTTGATTATGGAGAAATAATTTAAATAATAGAGCATATACGGACTGAAAAATTATAGAAAATAAGCCCTAATCTAAGCTCTGATACCAAATGATGGGGGACTAATATGCATGAAGTTATTTTTGTATATTTTACATGTTGAGTTAGGTGATTAATTCCCGAATTTCAGATTAAAATAAGTTATAGGGAATTTTATATGAATTTTAGAAGATCAGCATGCAGATTAGGACCAAGAAAAGAAGAAAAGAAGGATCGCCGGGGCTGAGAAGCCTCGGTTAGGGCAAGTTCTCCTACATTAAAACTACTGGAGGTAGAGGGGGCGTACCTGACAATGTCTGTGAAGATCGCAGCAAAGGGGTCTCTCGTTCCTCGATGGATGCGGCCTGGAAAATCGAGCTAAAGACCCGCGGATACCCGGCTTTCTGCTCGGTGATCCGATTAAGGCTTAGCTGGAGTCGTTGGATTCATAGGAACTCGGGGACCAGCAAACGACCTGTCAGGGGTTAGAAAACTCACAAAGGAATAAGAAAACAAAGGGAAAATAGCAAGGGAAGGCTTCTTTTGGAGTTGGCGTCCAGGGATCTGAGAGGCTTGTTGGCAGTAGGAAGATGATGCAGCACTGGGAAGAAAAACTCTCACAAACCCCTTTATGCACACAGCAGGGTATCACACAACTCAATAGAAGAACTCAAGGTTTTAATTCATATCAAAAAGTCCCTTCATACAAGAGGCTAGGGTCCTTTAAATAGGCCCTTAACCTTGTGCTCCAAGTAAGGGTACATAAGTCTTTACATAAGAATCCTTTTCCCTCTCAAACCCTAGCTAGAAAATAAGGAAATATTAGGTAGAAAAATCTCTAAAAATTCTCTTGACTTGGCCAACACTCCAAGGATGCCTAGGGGGGCATGTTGGGATTCTAGGAGTAGCAAGAGGCCGGCCCAAAGGGGCTCGGGCGCATGGGTTTGGGCCTCTGAAAGTGGGGTGGCCTGGTAGCTAGGTAGCAGGAATATTCCTGGTATCTTGCTTCTTAGGGGCTTGGGCTTGGCACGTGGGCTTGATTTCATTGGGCTAGGATGCAGATGGACCTCTAAAATCATGGATGCCTTGGTATATGAATATATTTTGGCATATGGAAGGGAATTTGGGTATCTGGAAGGGAATCTGGGCATCTGGAGGGCATCTGCAAGGAATCAGGATTTTCTGAATTTTCCTCCTGGGGTCTTCAAATCTTCAAGCTGGGTTGGACTTGGGCTATACTTCCATGTCTTCAATCTTGTTGGACTTGGTCTTCACTTGTATGATGTGGTCTTGAGTCTTCAATATGGTTGAATAGGACTCAAAAAAATAAAATTAGCTCGACATGAGCTGATCAACACTGGACTGAACTAGCTCAACATGAGCTGACTAGTGCAGAACTGAAACTCAAATTACTCAAATAACAACTAAAATGGACTCGGATAGGCTAAGCCTTTATTATAGATGGACTCATAAATTATTGATCAATTCATAGAGGGTTGAAAAGCCTCTATCTTATTCTAGTGCCTTTGGTGTCCCCACCAATCATCTACTTGATGCCAACTTAGAAGGAGCTTATCCATTTGTGTCACCCAATATGGAAGAAGTCCAAGGAGAACACAAAGCCAAGAGTTCAAGATGCCAAGTGAGGATCAAGAAGTCTTTGATGCCCAAAGGAAGCCAGTTCATGGAGTTTCTTGCTCTTTCTAACAAGAACTCTACACTTTGCAACCCAAACAATTCTAGTTTGTGGTCTATAAATACCACCATCAACCCTTTTTGTATTAATTCATTCTTATTCATGAAATAAAGGAGATATTCTCTATCAATCCTTCCTGTGATGGCATCACGGGGTGTGAGGCCCAAAATGTTCTTTGTTCTTCGGAGCATCGAGGGGTGTGAGGCCCTAGTTATCCAACCTTCAGAAACCCTAGCCGACAACAACAAGCTTCTTCTCCTTTTCTCTTCCTTCAAAATCCTTCTTCTTTCCATGCCTTCTTACTTAAGTGTTGTGACTGATTGTAGGTGATCAAGATCCGAAGTGATAGTAATTCTTGCTTAGGAACCAATTGTGTTGAAGATCGGAGCCTGAGAATCAATAATCTTGAAGTCCTGCCGCAAGATCCTAGAGTACTGAATCAGATTCACAACAAGAGAGATTCAGATCTTCGTTGGCAAAGTAAAAACCCTTTCCTTACTCTTTATTTCTAATCCTTTGAAAGTAGGAACCCTAGTTTAAGGTAGTTTCTTAGTCACAAAGTCCTTTCCCTAATTAGATTTATTAAATCTACATTACGGGCTTATAACTAGTTGACTAGTCTAGCTTTATTAGATGCTTTGAGTCTTTAATTTTGATAATTCCAGAAAAATAATTGCTATTTAATCTTTGAAATTAGTTTTATTTAATTAGTAGATTAGTTTGCATATTTTTTTCAGCATTAAAGTGTCGACATTTGGGTCATTGTCAATCATATTGACCCTACAATGATGCAAAACGATTCTCAATCATCGATAGACATTTAGATCAGGTTGATACCCCTATGGTATGTGACCCCATAGGTTCAAACACTAAGCCAGTAGCACTGGAATTTTCAGTACCAGTCAAAGTCATCATCTAGCAATGATATCCGATGTCTGGATTGGTCAAAGATATAGAGCAACTCTCTAGAACCTCTGGCATATGGTTATTGAAAGGGATATGCCCTACAAGCCAATCTATGTTTTATCTCCCAAACCATTGTAATTGACAATTTTCTAAATAAAGGCATTATTTTTCATCATACGCTATTTTTATATTATATGATGAACCCCATAGATTAGGGCTATGATTTTAGGGTTATGATGAGATCATACCAGTGAGACCTAAAATCTTAAAACCTTAATCTAAAGTAATCCTAGTCAAAGGAACCCTGAGTAGGGGATCAGGGTTTTTTCGATAAGACTAGCACATCCCAAGTATACTGGAAAGGGTGACTGCTCTCACAGTCACTTGTGTATGACACTAATACTGGGATGTGGGTGCTCATTGGAGAATGAGTTCACTGATATGATCCAACTTGAGAACATCTAATGGAGTCTTAGCTACATGTCATAGAAGGTTCTCATAGTGGGAGTGGTACAAGTAATCCTTTGACCTGAGACTGCCATAAGTACCTTATGTACATGAACCCATGCTTTGGTTCAATCCTAATCATGACACTGAGTCATGCACAGGACTGATACTGGGAATGGTGAATTGGATATGAAGGTAATGAATAGGTCAACAAGAAATCGATCACTCTTAGTAAGAGGAGATTGTATCCAGCTAGTTAACAATCGGATGATGATTCAGGGAATCTTTGATCAAAGTAAAGATATTAGAGATGGTTTCTGATATCAAGATAATTGAATCATCAATATAAGATTGAGCTAGAAATAAATATAATATTGGATTTGACATATATCCATATCCATAGTTATATTTTGGGTGCAGGCTGATCGAAAGATTTAATTATACGGTAACTCTCTACTGAAGGGTAATTTTGGTATTTCACCAGAATTTCCATATCTTCCGGGTAGACATGACACGTTGCTAGACATCAATCTTGTCTTGTGGGTTGATCAAATTCAAAGATCATTTATTAGGAAGAGTCCTAATTGATCAAATCGGGTAAGCCCGGTTTGACCTAAATCGATTAGAAAGAGTTCTAATCAAATTAGGTCAACTTGTATTCGAACCCACTGCTGGCTAGATGTGGAACCCAATGGGTCACACACTTAAGAGGATTGATCAAGAGTTTAATTTGGAATTAAATCATCTTTGCAGGATAACACTCTAGCAGGTGTTGCAAACCTTAGCTTCTATTCGAATCGAATTCGAATTAGGGTTCTGGATTGGTTCAAATTGGGTTCTAATTGGACCTAATTAGACCCTAATTATGAAAATAGGGATTATGGCTAACCCTAATGGCTAGCCATGTAACTAGGCTAGCTTCCCCACCCGCCCATTTTTCATTTTCATGCCAAATACCAAGAGTCCATGCGCTTATGGACTCTTGGCGCGCCATTTGGAAGAGTCCATGGCGCATGGACTCTTGGCACGCCCCGCTTAATTCTCTGATGAATTAAGATGGGGCGGCCTCCTTTCTTAATAATTAGTGCACCACTTGTCCCCCCTTGGATGGGAATCCAATGGCTGATGGGATTTTAAGAAAGAAGGAAGGCGCTGACTCTTCCCGGTTGCGCGAAACAACGTCTCTTCGGAGATCGAAACATCGCGATTCCTTTCTTCTGAAATTTCATGACTTTTCTTTTGGAAAAGCCATGAGATTTAATCTGGAAGGGCGTGAGCAGGAGGGAAGGGGGCGTGAGAAATAGGGAAGGGGCGTGAGACAAAATGGAATGGTGTTTACGGAGAGTTGTGAAGACATCTCTTTGTAATCAATTTAAGGAACAGAGGTCTCGGGTGTTGGACTAATGTACAACAGGTTTTATTTTTCTTTTCTTTCTAGGAAACTGATTCCTCCTTAGCTTGTTTAGGACACAGAGAGTTTCCCTCTTATAGAGTTCTCTTCTCTGTTGAAACTCAAGTCCAAAATAAGAGATAGGAAGAATCTCTCGATCGGTAAAAGAAAAGAACTACTACTCTGTTTCTATTTCCTTTTACTTTAAGACATTAGTGTCTTAAATCCTTCTCCTCCTTCAAGACAAGAGTTTTATTCTTAGGACCAGGTCTTAAGAAAGGGAGAGGAAGAAGAAAGAAAGGAAGTAAGGAGCCCCTACCGTGGAGTTTTAAAGCCATAGTCCTCTTGAGTTCTAGGATAAGAATTCAAGTGGAGGAATTTTGAAGAAGCTAGCATCTTGATTAATCATCTTGTGGATCACCATTGGAGGGTGGACATTTGGACGCCTGGTGAAATCAAAAGGGGCATTCAACACCAAGTTTTGATTCTACATCAAAATTGGATTTAGCGTTAACAGGTTGGTGCCCTAATTCTAACAATGTGAGTTTGTATATTTATTATATGTTTTAATCCTGAATAAGGAAATCTTGGCTAAGGGATTATGGTGCAAATTTCATCATTTTGAAATTACACTTCCGCTACGGTGCACCGGATTCCCAATAGTGGTATCAGAGCCACCCTTATTACAGTTAAAACATATGAAAATTTTTTATGTGTTTTTGTTGTAGTGTCGCATGTTAGGGTTTTAAACCCTTGAATGCTGATACACTTAGCATATTTATGGGATGCATGTATGATAATTTATGTTACATGTGTGTCACTAATTAGGGTTTTTCACTCAAACCCTAATTATTATAGAGATATGATTAGTTTTGAAGTCATCATACTGAAATAAGGTTGCCCTGGCATAATGGTGGATCCATTATGTAGTAAATGGTTGTCCTAGTATGATGACACACTTAGCACATATTTGTTTTATCAGAGTGATATGATTGTGATATGTTCTATAAGAATGTGCTGGCAATTTTATAAAACCCTCCTCTTAAAAATTATATTAAGTCATAGTATATTTAACTAATAAGCATCACTAGTCATGATGAACAATTGATCATTCGGTGTCTAGAAAGGTGGTTCTGGGAAGGTAAAGAGAACTGTGGTTTTTAATTGGTTCCGTTGACTGACCTGGCTAATTTTTATTGGTGTCTAAGAAAGCAACGGGAGGACTCCCACATCTCCTCCACTTGCCTGGCCGATTTGATTATATTTAAATCTTGACTAAAATGCTTAGTGTTAAAAATACTATATATTGGCCATCCTTCATGCTGGATCATTATTGTGTTATGAACCGCATTAGGTTTGTTGTGCTATCTGCAAGACCTAATATGGTGATTGACATAATACTAGTCTAGTGCATAGATATGCTTACAGTATATTCAATATAATGCCTTGTTGTGTTATCTGCAAGGGCATTATATTTGAGTACTAACTGTATAGAAATGAAAGGGTCTTGACTTAACTAGAACATTATGGTTTGTTGTGTTTTTCTGCAAGACTAATAATGTTCTAGAGGCCAAGTTATTTTTGAGAATTATATGAGATATAATTGGAAGAGTTTCCTACCTTTGAGCTTATAAAAGATTTGTTGTGTTTTCTGCAAGATCTTTTATAAGTTATTAGGATCTCAATCTCACTAAGAAAAATCGATTAGGGTTTTTCTCGATTATCATAGTGAGGGCTATGATTTTTGATAAAATAGTGGGAGACAATTAAATTGAAGACCTAATTTAATTATGTAAGTCATTTCATGGTTGTCTGCTTATGTATTATTCTTTATTAAATGTAGATAAATGGCATCTTCATTATCACTGCGAAGTATCTTAAATACCAACAAACTGACTGGTCCAAACTATGTGGACTGGTTGAGAAATTTAAATATTGTACTAAGTTCAGAAAAACTTTCTTATATTCTTGATACCCCTAGTCTTAATCCACTAGGGGATGATGCCACACTGGAAGATATAGCCATATACAAAATGTGGCAGAATGACTCCCTCACTGTCAAGTGTATCATACTGGCCTCTATGACCAATGAGTTACAGAGGCAGCATGAAAGCATGGATACTCAATCCATAATGCTCAATTTAAAAGAGCTTTATGGAGAATAAACAGAACTACTAGATACGAAATATCTAAGCAGTTATTCCGTGCTAGGATGACAGAGGAAACATCCGTTTAGGATCATGTTCTGAAGGTAATTGACTTAATCACCAAATTGGGTCAATTAGGTTTTATTATGGATGGGGAGTTGAATCAGGATTTAATCCTGCAATCACTCCCGGAGTCATTTTCTCAGTTTGTCTTGAATTATCACATGAACAAACTGAACACTTCCTTGCCTGAGCTGTTAAACATGTTAAAAATAGCAGAGAGCCACGTTAAGAAAGAAAAGGCTCCACTTCTTCTTGTTGATAAGACCAATAAGAAGAAATCAGGCAAAAAGGGTTTTAATAGGAGACTAAACCCTAAGGGTGGCATCAATATGAATAAGAAAGGAAAGAAGGCCTCAAAATAGTCAACCTGTTTCTTTTGCAGCAAAGCAGGACATTGGAAAAGGAATTGCAAGGCTTACCTTGCAACTGTGAAGCCTGGTGCGTCAGATGCCCAAAAAGGTATGTATGAGATATATACTATATTGACATTAAATTCGTCTATATCAAATACTTGGGTATTGGATACCGCTTGTGGTTACCATATATGCAAATCTTTGCAGGACCTCCATAAGCTTAAAGTATTGAAGGAAGGTGACTTCAATCTCTACGGTGCTGGTGGTGATATCATCCAAGCAGAAGCTGTAGGGACCTATATTCTAAAGTTGCCTTCAGGGAAGATCTTGGAGTTAGAAAATTATTACTATATGCCAAAGATTATTAGGAACATTATATCTATTCCTTTGTTATTAAAACAAGGATATGTAATGGATGTAATGAACACTGGTTGCTCGATAATGTTATCTAATAAAATTATTTGTTCTGGCATATTTAGCAATGGGCTCTTAACTCTTTCTTCCAATGATAGTGTTTTTCATGTCAATAATAAAAGAAAAAGAAAAGACTTTAATGATACTTTACTTTGGCATCATCGACTTGGTCATGTTAATGAGTCTAGGATAAGCAAGTTATACAAGAAAAAATTCCTTGATCCTTATGAGTATGAATCATTAGGAACTTGCGAATCATGTCTCATGGGTAAGATGACCAAGACTCCATTTACCGGACATGGAGAAAGGTCAACTGAGTTATTAGGACTTATACATACTGATGTATGTGGTCCAATGACAACTCAGGCCAGAGGTGGATACTCATATTTTATCACTTTTATAAATGATTTATCTAGATTCGGATGTGTGTATCTTATGAAACATAAATCTGAAGTCTTTGATAAATTTAAGGAGTATCAAAGTATGGTCAAAAAACAAACCGGGAAAAGTATTAAAGTTCTTCGTTCTGATCGAGGAGGAGAATACTTATCCACGAAGTTTTTAGACTATCTTAAAGTTAATGGAATTCTTTCTGAATGGACCCCTCCTTATACACCACAGCTAAATGGTATAGCTGAAAGGAGGAATCGTACCTTATTAAATATGGTACGATCCATGATGTGCTTCACAAATTTATCCATTTCCTTCTGGGGTCATGCCCTAGAAACTGCTGTTTACATTCTGAACAAGGTACCTTCTAAATCCGTTGTTAGTACTCCATATGAAATTTGGAGTGGAAAGAAACCGTATCTTAAATATTTTAAGGTATGGGGATGTCCAGCTTATGTTAAAAAAATTTTGGACATAAGTTGGAACTTAGAGCGGATAAATATCTATTTGTAGGATATCCTAGAGAGGGTAGAGGATATCTGTTCTACCATCCTACTGAACAAAAGATTTTTGTCAGCAGGCATGCCACTTTTCTAGAAAAGGAGTTCATTTTAGAAAAGGGCAATGGTAGAACTGTTGAACTTGGAGAAGTACAAGAAACACAGATAGACAATTCTCAACTATTAGAACATATAGTTAGGACAGAACCAGAACACAAAACTCCTCCCCGTAGGTCTAATAGAGTGCCACGGGCACTTGAGAGGTATGGGTTTATTATTGAAAATAATGAAGCCCAAGTCATTCAAAATGATGAACCTCTGACCTATACGGAAGCTATCTTGAGTACTGATTCAGATAGATAGCAAGAAGCCATGGAATCCGAGATAGACTCTATGTATGTAAACCAAGTATGGTCTTTGGTTGAAGCACCAGAGGGTGTTAATCCTATTGGGTGCAAATGGGTCTATAAGAAAAAGATTGGGGCTGATGGCCAAGTTGAAACCTATAAAGCCAGATTAGTGGCTAAAGGTTTTAGACAAAAACAGGGAATTGATTATGATGAAACATTCTCACCTATTGCCATGCTCAAATCAATTCGGATTTTACTTGCTATAGCAGCATACCACGATTATGAGATCTGGCAGATGGATGTGAAGACTGCATTCCTCAATGGTTTCCTAGAGGAAGAAGTCTACATGTCACAGCCAGAAGGTTTTATTTCAAAGAATAAACCTAATCAAGTATGCAAGCTAAAGAAATCCATTTATGGATTAAAGCAAGCTTCCAGGAGTTGGAACATCCGCTTTGATGAAACTATTAAAAGTTTTGGTTTTATCAAAAATGTGGATGAACCCTGTGTTTATAAGAGAACTAGTGGGAGTGCCATAGTCTTCTTGGTTCTATATGTAGATGACATACTCCTCATTGGGAATGATATCCCAATGTTGCAATCAGTCAAGGTTTGGCTATCAAACCAGTTTTCCATGAAAGATTTAGGAGAAGCATCCTATATACTAGGTATTAAGATCTATAGAGATAGATCTAAGAGGATGCTAGGTTTATCCCAATCTAGGTACATTGACTTAGTGCTGAAAAGATTCAGCATGGATGGAAGTAAAAGAGGTTATCTTCCTATGAGTCAAGGCATACATCTTTCTAAAAGGATGTCTCCTAAGACACCTGAAGAAAGAAATAGAATGAATTCTATACCCTATGCTTCGGCAATAGGGTCCATAATGTATGCCATGTTATGTACCAGGCCTGATGTGGCATATGCTTTAGGCATCATCAGTAGGTTTCAGGCTGATCCAGGAGAGGATCATTGGAAAGCAGTTAAAAATATTCTTAAGTACCAAAGAAGGACTAAGGATATTTTCCTGGTTTATGGTGGTTCTGATCTTAAACTAGAAGCTTATTCTGATTCTAGTTTTCAATCAGACCCTGATGATAGCAAATCCATTTCGGGATATGTTTTTACCCTAAATGGTGGAGCAGTAAGTTGGAAGAGTACCAAGCAGCAGACTGTAGCTGACTCAACCACAGAAGCAGAATACATAGCTGTTAGTGAAGCCGCCAAGGAAGCAGTCTAGATGAAGAAGTTCATCACAGAGTTGGGTGTTGTTCCTGAGATTGAAAACCCAGTGCCACTTTACTGTGACAATACTGGGGCTGTTGCTCAAGCTAAGGAACCAAGAGCTCATCATAAGTCCAAGCACATTCTGAGACGCTTCCATCTCGTCCGAGAAATAGTAGAGAGACAGGATGTCTACATAAATAGAGTTGATACAAAGAACAATGTAGCAGACCCGTTCACTAAGGCTCTACCACAGCGAGAGTTTGATCGCCACCTCGAGTGTATGGGATTAAGATTTAAAGGTGATTGGCTTTAGTGCAAGTGGGAGATTGAAAGGGATATGCCCTACAAGCCAATCTATGTTGTATCTCCCAAACCATTGTAATTGACAATTTTCTAAATAAAGGCATTATTTTTCATCATACGCTGTTTTTATATTATATGATGAACCCCATATATTAGGGCTATGATTTTAGGGTTATGATGAGATCATACCAGTGAGATCTAAAATCTTAAAACCTTAATCTAAAGTAATCCTAGTCAAAGGAACCCTGAGTAGGGGATCAAGGTTTTTCTGGTAAGACTAGCACATCCCAAGTATACTGGAAAGGGTGACTGCTCTCACAGTCACTTGTGTATGACACTAATACTGGGATGTGGGTGCTCATTGGAGAATGAGTTCACTGATATGATCCAACTTGAGAACATCTAATGGAGTCTTAGCTACATGTCAATAGAAGGTTCTCATAGTGGGAGTGGTACAAGTAATCCTTTGACCTGAGACTGCCATAAGTACCTTATGTACATGAACCCATGCTTTGGTTCAATCCTAATCATGACACTGAGTCATGCACAGGATTGATACTGGGAATGGTGAATTGGTATGAAGGTAATGAGTAGGTCAACAAGGAATCGATCACTCTTAGTAAGAGGAGATTGCATCCAGCTAGTTAACAATCGGATGATGATTCAGGGAATCTTTGATCAAAGTAAAGATATTAGAGATGGTTTCTGATATCAAGATAATTGAATCATCAATATAAGATTGAGATAGAAATAAATATAATATTGGATTTGACATATATCCATATCCATAGTTATATTTTGGGTGCAGGTTGATCGAAAGATTTAAATGTACGGTAACTCTCTACTGAAGGGTAATTTTGGTATTTCATCAGAATTTCCATATCTTCCGGGTAGACATGACACGTTACTAGACATCAATCTTGTCTTGTGGGTTGATCAAATTCAAATATCATTTATTAGGAAGAGTCCTAATTGATCAAATCGGGTAAGCCCGGTTTGACCTAAATCGATTAGAAAGAGTTCTAATCAAATTAGGTCAACTTGTATTCGAACCCACTGTTGGCTAGATGTGGAACCCAATGGGTCACACACTTAAGAGGATTGATCAAGAGTTTAATTTGGAATTAAATCATCTTTGCAGGATAACACTCTAGCAGGTGTTGCAAACCCTAGCTTCTATTCGAATCGAATTCGAATTAGGGTTCTGGATTGGTTCAAATTGGGTTCTAATTGGACCTAATTAGACCCTAATTATGAAAATAGGGATTATGGCTAACCCTAATGGCTAGCCATGTAACTAAGCTAGCTTCCCCACCCGCCCCTTTTTCATTTTCACGCCAAATACCAAGAGTCCATGCGCTTATGGACTCTTGGCGCGCCATTTGGAAGAGTCCATGGCGCATGGACTCTTGGCACGCCCTGCTTAATTCTCCGATGAATTAAGATGGGGCGGCCTCCTTTTTTAATAATTAGCGCACCACTTGTCCCCCCTTGGATGGGAATCCAACGGCTGATGGGATTTTAAGAAAGAAGGAAGGCGCTGACTCTTCCCGGTTGCGCGAAACAACGTCTCTTCGGAGACCGAAACATCGCGATTCCTTTCTTCTGAAATTTCATGACTTTTCTTTTAGGAAAAGCCATGAGATTTAATCTGGAAGGGCGTGAGAAGGAGGGAAGGGGGCGTGAGAAATAGGAAAGGTGCATGAGACAAAATGGAATGGTGTTTACGGAGAGTTGTGAAGACATCTCTTTGTAATCAATTTAAGGAACAGAGGTCTCGGGTGTTGGACTAATGTACGACAGGTTTTATTTTTCTTTTCTTTCCAGGAAACTGATTCCTCCTTAGCTTGTTTAGGACACAGAGAGAGTTTCCCTCTTACAGAGTTCTCTTCTCTGTTGAAACTCAAGTCCAAAACAAGAGATAGGAAGAATCTCTCGATCGGTAAAAGAAAAGAACTACTACTCTGTTTCTATTTCCTTTTACTTTAAGACATTAGTGTCTTAAATCCTTCTCCTCCTTCAAGACAAGAGTTTTATTCTTAGGACAAGGTCTTAAGAAAGGGAGAGGAAGAAGAAAGAAAGGAAGTAAGGAGCCCCTACCGTGGAGTTTTAAAGCCATAGTCCTCTTGAGTTCTAGGATAAGAATTCAAGTGGAGGAATTTTGAAGAAGCTAGCATCTTGATCAATCATCTTGTGGATCACCATTGGAGGGTGGACATTTGGATGCCTGGTGAAATCAAAAGGGGCATTCAACACCAAGTTTTGATTCTACATCAAAATTGGATTTAGCGTTAACAGGTTGGTGCCCTAATTCTAACAATGTGAGTTTGTATATTTATTATAAGTTTTAATCCTGAATAAGGAAATCTTGGCTAAGGGATTATGGTGCAAATTTCATCATTTTGAAATTACACTTCCGCTGCGGTGCACCGGATTCCCAACAGTTATCGCATAATTCATCTCTTTGGTCTCATAATGCTCAGGATGACTTAGGGTTTGACTACCAACCCTAATTTAGTACATCAAGTCGTGTCTTAACCTTACAAGTTCTATGACTCCTCACAAGAACTACCCTGGCCAAGGTTTTGCTAAATTAAAATATAATGTGTCGTTCACTCCAAACCATTTGGAGGGGTCAATTCCATCTTGATTCACCACTGCTCTACAAGTACTTGACTGTACTAAAAAACTTTCCATCATTGGATTAGAGTTTCAGGTAGTCTAGTACTAAAGTATAGTGAGTTGCTTGCAAGCTACCATGATGACCTCAGGTCTGAGAGACATATATACCCATATCCCTTTGTGAGCAACCCTTTTGTAGAAGGAAGCTCCATAGATGGTCACGTTCAGTGAGACATCATATATTTCACATGTATATCATATCAGTGTCTCTACACTCCTTGGTTAAGAGGACAACCAACTAATATGACATACAACAACCTATGCTTGAGACATCATCATCCTATAACGATATATCCTTTGGTTGTGAACCAGTTTAAGAATAACTCGATACATCCTCTCTGTATCAAATATAATGTAGTTCTAAGGACTCCATCACACAAGAATTCTTTTCAAAAAAATGCACATGTGATGAACAACCAAAAGAATAACTTTTATTTATTCAAAGAATTCATATACAATTACAAAATAGCACAACCATCTATACCCTAGATGATTGGCTTTGGGATGCGGACACCAAGGCCAGAAGAAAATGACAGGTCGAACCCACATCTCTATGGATCACCTGTGAATGAAGCTCTAAGCCTAAACCCCGATCACTTATAAATAGTTATCTTAAATTTTGTTATTTTAGCTTAGTTGGATTTAGCCCTAAATCCCAAAATTGAGTCCTTGTAAAAATCCCCGGATCCAAAGTTGAGTTTGTAAAAAAACCCCAATTTTAATTGGATCATAAATTCTGTTATAATGGTCCAGTGTTAGTTAGCCCTTTTTACTAATTATAGTTTTGTATATAAACCCTATTTATCAGGTTATGTCAGACCCTATTTAAACCCTTTTAGGCCAAAGCCTATTTACCAGCTTAAGCCCTTTTATTTAGTTGGTTATGCCTTTTGATCAATTTGATTAAGTTGGACTTTAATTAATTAGTTGGTTGAGTATTGTAATTGTTAGTTGAGTCCTATAATACAAGAGGGGACCCAAGTCAAGACTCATATGACTCCATGTGCTAGCTCAAATCAAGTCATATGACTCCATGTGCAACCCAAGTCAAGCCATGTGCCACTTCTTCTTGGACACCCAAGTCACTCGCCACATGTCATCTTGCTACCATGTCATGCTATATCATTAGCATATGTTACATGCCACAAGTTTGGACATCATCACATGATATATTTGGACATCACTTGCCACCTCATTGGGACAACATCACATGCCATGTCACTTACCTTGGTCGGCCACATGAAGAAAGAAATTAGTGCCAACCACTCCTTGTCGCCACTTTTTAAGAGGTGTAAATGAGAAGGAGTCCAACCATGTTTAGCGCCATCTCTTCTCAATATTGTGGCCAATTCCAAAAGAAATCTAATTTTAAGATGAGTAAAGCAAAAGGACTCTACAATTCCTATCTCATTTGTCACCCACATCCAAGGATCAACTCAATTCTATCTTGGTCACCCAAATTGAAGAAGTTTAAGGAAATTTCTTACCTCAAGAGACCAAAAACTCTAGAGTCCCATTTAAAAGAAAGCATTTGAATTTCGAAGGAGGAAGAGATGCCATCCACATCTCAATTGTCACAAAATTAAGAAGTGGTTCGCTGATTTTAAGAGGAGTGAGTGAGAAGGATTCTATATCTTATTTTGGCACCCCAAATGAATGAAATTTCCATGTTGTCGCCCACTTTGAGGAAGCTCATCTCAAGTTGTTTCCCTAGCTAGTTAAAGGCCAAGGAGAGCTCAAAGACTAGAGATCATGATGCCAGAAGCAAGGATTCATGGAGTTGTTGCCCAAGGAAAACCAATGCAAGACTTTGTAACTCATACAACTCATATTGGTGGTCTATAAATAACATCATTAATCCCCCTTGTAAATTCAATTATTATTCATCAAATAAAGTCGACATTCTGTCAAATTTTCTTTGCTATGTGCATCATGGGGTGTGAGGCCCTTCCTTTGTTCTTCCAAGCATTACGGGGTATGAGGCCCTACATATCCAATAATCAGAAAACCCTAACTACGATCTGCCTTTCCTTCCTCCTTTTTCCATCTTCTTCTTTTTCTTTCTACAACCATCTAATTTGAATTTCTTTTGAGTGATTGCAGGTGATCAAGGATTCGAAGTCAGGATAATTTTGCCTTGAAACCAATATCATGGAAGTTCGAAGCCCGAAGATCGACCTTCTTGAAGCCCTGCCGCAAGTTCCCTTGAGTCCTGTCGGATCCACACCAGAGGGATATAATATCGTTGGTAAATTTAAATACCCACCCCTACTCTTTAATTTCTATTTCTTTGATAAGTAGAACTCTAGTTTAAGGAGATTTCTTAATCACCAATTCCTTATTTTTCTAGTTTATTTTGTTAGATCCACTTTGCGGGTAGATAACTAGTGATTAGTTTTATTTTATTGATCTCTTTGAGTCTTTAAACCTAAAAATCCTAAAAATATTTAATATTTGTTAATCATTGTTAATTAGATTAATAATTAGTAGATTAATTTTTGCATATTGTCTCGCATCAGTTTTGGTATCAGAGGGAAGGTTAAACTAGGGTTTAACTACTAGTTCTGAAATTTCTGCATACCTAGATTTAGGCTGAAATTAAACTGCATAAAAACCCATCCTGCTCTTTAATTTCTGATTCCTTGATAAGTAGAACCCTAGTTTAAATTGATTTCTTAATCACCAATTCATGATTTTTCTAATTTATTTTGTTAGATCCACTTTGCGGGTAGATAACTAGTGACTAGTTTTGCTTTATTGATCTCTTTGAGTCTTTAAATATGAAAATCCTAAAAAAATTAATCTCTATTAATCATTGTTAATTAGATTAATAATTAGTAGATTAATTTTTGCAAATTGTCCCATATCACTTTGGAACACTATTCCCAATAACTCCCACTTGTACTAAAGCCAATCAGTACATAATCTTATTTCCATTTTCCATTTACAATTGTTGAACTCTTGAACTCTGACGGCTTTAGTGAAGGGGTTGGCTAGGCTATCCTTTCCATCAATATTTTGAAGGTCGATGTTACCTCTTCCATGATTTCTCGTACTAGGTGTAGCACCGCAGAATGTGTTTTGTGCGGTGATGGGACTTCGGCTCTTTGGCTTGAGCAATGGCTCCAGTGCTATAACAATGCATCGAAACAGGACCATCCAGGGAAGGTGCCACTCCCAGCTTGACAAGGAACTTCCACAACCACACAGGTTCCTTTGTTGCATTCGATGGTGCGATGTATTCTACTCTGCATATTGAGTCTGTAATAGTAGGTTACTTGGAACTTTTTCAGCAGATCGCTCTCCTATTTAGGGTAAAGATAAACCCTGACAGATTCTTGTTATCATCCCTATTTGACTAAAAACTGAAGTCAGTATACCCCATAAGTTTCAAGTCAAGTTCTCCATATATCAACCATTGGTCCTTTGTAGTTCGCAGATACTTAAGGATGGTCTTAACCACTTTCCAATGAACTTTACCTAGGTCAGACTAGTATCTACTCACTATGCCTAGTGAGTATGCCCGTCTGGTCTAGTACATGTCATGGCGTATATGATAGAACCCACTGCCAAAGCATATGGGATTCTACTTATACGCTCTCTCCTTATGAGTTATCACATAATCCCTTTTGGAGAGAGCAATTCCAGTGCCTATCGGGAGATAACCTTTCTTGGAATTTTCTATACAATTCCAGTGTCAATGTACATAGACTGGGACGGTCCCAGAAGCCTCTTAGATCTATCTCTATAGATCTTCATACCCAGTATGTAAGAGGCTTTACCCAAGTCCTTCATAAAGAACTGGGATGACAACCAGACCTTTGTTCTTTGTAGTGCTGGGATGTCATTTTCGATTAAGAAAATATCATCCACATATAATACAAAGAATACAATCACAAAACTATTAGCCCATTTATAAATACAAGGTTCTTTTCTATTCCTAACAAAGCCATACAACTTGATGCACATATCAAATTGCATGTTCCAACTTCAAGATGCTTGCTTTAGTCCATAGATGGATCTTTAAAGTTTGCACACCTTTGACTCGTCTATGGATATGAACCCTTCAGGTTGTACCAATACACCTCCTCTTCTAGCTCACCATTCAAGAAAGATATTCGGACATCTATTTGCCAGATTTTATAATCAAAGTATGCCGCTAAAGCAAGCATGATCCGAATAGATTTGAGCATTACCATAGGAAAGAACATCTCATCATAGTCAATACCATAATATTGACGATACCCCTTGGCAACCAGACGGGCTTTATAGGTCTCTACCTGCCCATCTATGCCCCTTTTTCTTTTGAAAATCCATTTGCATCCAATGGGTTTTATCCCCTCAGGTAGATCAACCAATGTCCATACATTATTGATTTCCATGGACTCCATTTTGGATCTTATGGTTCCTAGCCATAGTTCAGAGTCGAACCTTTGCATTGCATCTATATAGGTGATCAGGTCCTCATTATTCTGATCAAGTTCAATGAAATCACTATACCAGACCAAGAAACCATAGTATCTGTCCGGTCGATGTGGTATCCTACCGGATCTCCTTAATGGTTCCTGCATGGGCTCTGGGTATGATCTAATCACAACCGGTTATATGTTGTCCCTTAAGTGTGTCGGTTCTTCTGCTTGTTGAACTTCACTAAGTTCAATCTTAGCGGCTACAATTCCTTCACCAAGAAACTCCTTTTCCAAAAAGATAGCCCTTAGACTGATGAACAACTTTTGTTCCTCAGCCAAGTAGAAGTAGTACCCCATAGACTGTTTTGGATACCCAACAAATAGGCACCTATCAGACCTAGGTCCAAGTTTATCCATTTCCAAATGTTTGACATAAGCCGGGCAACTCCATACTTGAAGGTGTGTGAGTGTTGGCTTATATCCAGTCCATATCTTATATGGGGTTTTGCTAATGACTTACTCGGAACCTTATTTAAATGGTAGCAGGCTAACTTTAGAGCATATCCCTAAAAGGATAGCGATAGAGAAGCAAAGCCCATCATGGACCGAACCATGTCTAACAGGGTTCGATTCCTCCTTTTAGACACTCGATTAAACTGAGGTATCCTTGGAGGAGTCCATTGAGAGAGAATCTCATTCTCCTCAAGATATGTCAGAAAATCATCGAAAAGATATTCATCACCTCGATCTGATCAAAGAGTTTTGATATACTTTCTCGTTTATTTTTCTATTTCATTACGATATCGTTTGAACATTTCAAATAATTTAGATTTATGTCTCATCAAGAAGACATAACCGTACCTCAAAAGGTCATTTAAAAATTAGTGAAATAATTGTACACACCTCTGGCACTAATATTCATAGGTCCGTATACGTCAATATGTACCAGACTTAGAATTTCTTTGGCTCATTTACCTTTACCAGTAAAAGGTGATTTTGTCATCTTTCCAAGAAGACAGAACTCATAGGTTGGTAGCGTATCACATTTACTAATCTCAAGAAGCCTCTTGCTTTTCAACCTATTTATCCTATTCTTGTTGATATGACCTAGCATATAATGCCATAGATATGCTTCGCTGATATTATCTATCCTAGGATATTTGCTAGATGTGTACACTACACTAACAGGTCGCGATAGTACATAAATACCGTTATTCATGTATCCATTCATCACAATAGAATCATTCCAAATGATTTTGCAAATATCATTCTTTATTGATAGTTCATAACCATACATGGCCAACTGGCCTACAGAAATGACATTCAAAATGAAAGATGGATAATAATAACACTCATTCAAAATGATTGTACAAGACTCGAAAACTAATTTGAGGGTTCCCAATGCCAGGACTGGAACTTGGCTTCCATTTTCCATGTTTAAGGATCTCTCGCCATCATTGAATCTCCTACTAACTTGAAGTCTCTACAAAGAATTGCAAATATGAATTGGACTTGCAGTATCCAATACCCAATTAGAAATATTGTAGATAGAGAAACTACAAGGTATTATCTATAAATACCTGTCTAGCACTGCCCTACTACTTCCACTTCTTGGACCTGTTCGGGTCAAGGGATGCAATATAAAGAGGACAGTTTCTCTTCCAATGATCCTACTTCTTATAGAAGAAGAACTCCGCTTGGCTCTTATCAGCCTTCACCTTCTTGACTTGACTGGGCCGAGAAGCATTTTGCACCTTCTTCCTTTTATTTCTCTTTTTTCCTTTCTTAAAGGGACAATGTCTTGCAAAGGATCCTCCCACTAGATTTACCACCCCTTTATTGAGTTCGTTGTCTTTCTAATCAGTTTCCAGCAACCCTAATAGATCGTGGTAGTTAACTGCAGGCTTATTCATTCTAAAATGATCGAGAAAGTCTAGATAAGAAGAGGGCAGGAAATTTAGTATCGCATCTTTCCCGAGCTGTTTATGCAAGGGACATCCGAGCTTGCCCAGGTACTCAATCATCTTGATCATGTACAATACAGGATTAATGACTGAGGCCCCATCAAGCATCCATGCATTGTAGATAGCACAGGAGACCCTGTAACTCTCAACGTCATCTGATGTACCGAAGGACTCCTTCAACTTTTGAAGGATCTCCTCCTGTCGGGCTTCCTCGAATTTATGATCGAATTCATCATTCATCCCTACCAACATGATGCATTGGATAGTGGTCCCATCAGAGAGCCACTTTTGATAAGTGTCTATGATGGAACCCCGAGCATTAGGAGCAGGGATTTCAGGCACCGGATCCAATATCATATATAAGCTCCATTCATGCTCCAAGACAATCCCGAGCCTTCGATACCAGCTATCAAAGTTAGGATCCTGAAGCTTCTTATTATCAAGAAGAGATTAGAGTGATAAGTTGGTAGACATCTGAAAGGAAAACCAAAACTTATTAGTGTATATGAATTATTAATCCAAAGACATGGACTTTAGTCTAAAGGCCCTCCAACTATTTTGTTTAGACTGGTAGCCTCTACCTCCAATCTGAGAAATTACTTTAATTCTTTCGTGGGTACTAGAATCCAATAGACAACACATGAGCCCGACTTTGGCCGGCCCATCCATGTGCATCTAAAAGTAGATTTTTTAATCGATTACTTCTCCAGGTAACTTCTAGTATATAGATTTTGCCCCAATGTGCACTTTAATCGGCCTTTGGGCCTCCTATTGAAGGTCCCGATTACTTCCAACCATTAACATGCAAAATTCAATGCTTCCAACCAACGAATAGTCAAGCCTGACTTTGGACGGCCCACCAGACCATCATTAAGAGAGCCGCACTAAGCCATCATATTAGGAATGGTAATTCCAATAGCCCGATGAACATCTGATCTTTGGATCCGCCAATGAACACCAAACTATTGGACCCATTATCATTCCACTTAATGGAAGGCTAGGACTTAGTTATCCCCATAACTTCATCCTTTTATGGACCTAATAATTTAGAGGGTTTAACTTTAATATGACAGATGAAATAGATAAGAAGATATGGATCAACCTCCCACTGACTACATTAGTCATAAAAGAGGGTTTCAAAAACTAATGATCCATGGGCACCTAAAATCAGTCAAGGCTGATTAACCTTAGGTGACATGGGTTAACACGAGTCAGTGAGCTACCCAATCAATTTTGATTGACTACATTGGCTAGGTAAGTGAGATCATGGGATGGGTTCCGGCATTAACCGTCTTGCCTTATATACCAACTGGGTTGGCTAGGTAAGAGGTAGCCCCATAAAACCATGATCAAATGCCATACTTTCTTAGACATCAATTGGTTCATCAGACTTGATTAGACTAGCTTAAAGACTCGGGCTGACCACTGAACCACAAATCAGGTCTATTTAGGTTTATGGAATGATCAATCTAACTATTAGAGAGATCTATAAAGAAAAAATCCTTACTCAACATTTGATTAGATTAGTTCTCTATTTGATCCATTCATCTAAACTTAGGTCTAACCCAATAAGGACCTAATTGAAGCTAACCCATGACCCTTAAAAGTTACTGAAATAACTTAGAGTCTTTGAATCATATACCTAGATCACTTTGTCATTAAAGGTAACTTAATTCTTAATTAAGTTCAATAATCTTCATAAATCGAAACAATCTCAATTTATATTGCAAAACAATTTTACAAGTATATAGAATTTGAATTCACTGTTTTAGGGTTTTCTGGTCGAGTCGACTCATGCAGATGTGAGTTGGCTCGTCCAGAACTAAAAACTAATAGATTGTTTTGTCTGTAGAGACAAGTCAGCTCGAGCAAGAGTCAAGTCGGCTCATCTAAAATACAGAACAAACAGACTATTCTATCGGCAGAAATGAGTCGGCTCGAGCAGGAGTCGAGTATGCTCGAGCAGGGATCGAGTTGGCTCGTCTGTCAGGGTAAAAAATAGTGACTTCAAATTCATGCATTTTACTTGAACTATTCAAAGTTTTTAGATCAAACATCCATGGATTAAAGCTATTTTAACCTATCAAATCTCTCACTTTCTTCTTCATAAGGTCATGATGTAGCGGCACCCCTACAAGTCATAGGAGAATCCCATTGAATGGGAAGTGAAGGCCTTCAAACCATACTTCTCTCCTATGACCGGACGGCCATGGCAAATCCACCTTAATCCAAGTACTTTGTGAGGAAAGCTAATGATATCTTAACATGCTACTATTATTATGCTATAGCAACTTGGCTTTGATACCAATGAAAGTTTAAAAAGATAGCAGGCAGACATACTATATTTTAAAACTATTTTAAGGTATAGCACAGTGAAAGACTTGATAGATCGATCAAGTCGATCTACCAATTTGCTTGCAACAAGATTCGACATAATGAAAGTGCATGTAGAGATATCAAGAGCAAAAAAAAGGAAAGGGTACGTTACCTTTAACCTTTGGATGCAGGTGATGAAGAGCTGTTGAGCCACACAAATATCTAGCCTTTATGGATAGTTCATACCAGGGCTCGATCCCAATCAACTCCCTTGGAGTGCTAGCTCCTCAAGATCCTTGAGGCCAATCTTTTCCTTCCTTGGACCTGCAAGACTTTCTTGAAGCCATCAAAAAATTTGGTTGGGGAACAATGGGGAGAAGTAGAAGGGGAACCCTTCCAAACTAACTCTTTCTTCCCAAACCCTAGCTTGATTGCTAGGTAGGTTCATAACCAAAACCCAAATCCTCTTGAAACCACACACTAAGGATACCTTCCCTCTCTCTCTTAGAAAAGCCCAGCAAAAGTCAACCTCAACTAACTCTGCTTGTAGGACACCCTGTCCTACTGAAGGGCACTCAAGATACTGTCCTAAACCAATTTAGGTTCTACGACTACCCTCCACTAGGACCCTATAGGCTTATGTCCTAAAATCAAGCCTTATCCTAGTGTAGAAGAACTTGTCTTGACAAGACAAGTCTTGTCCTAAAACAAGAAGGAGGGAGGGAGAAAGTGGAAGACTCTCAGACAGACTCTCAAGAAAATAAAAACACTGATCTCAGAAGACTGAAGAGGAAGAAGTAGTGTTTCTCATTTCATCGTACCCCTATTTATAATCTCAGATGGGGCATGAAATGCATCTCGATATCATATCTGATAAGACTCTTTGGGAATGGAGAGTCATATATGTGTTCTTTCACTTACCAGATCAATTCCCATCATGCCATGTGTCAAATACCAGTTTTTGAGATAGGGAGACACCTCTTCTAATATGAAGTAACGTGAGGCTTGAAGAGTTTCAGAGGCAGAAGGACCCTGCTCACTATTGTGCACGCGCATATGAAGAGGCGCGACTCTGCATGTGCGCGCCACCTTTCACACCTCTTCAAGCCATCCCATTCAAACTTTAAACTGGTCTTTTGACTAGTCAAGGTGTGGGGATTGAGCTAAGAGGCGCCTTCCTGATGAAGCTCCTAGAGTCTCATATGTAGAAGGACTTTCAGTCCATCTGTGCACCATACTTTCTCCCGGGTGTGCCGAAGGGCACCAATAATCTTTCCCTTTCAATTTAGTCCACCCAAAGCATCAAATTGACTTCATCAAATATATGTAATATGGGTGTCATTGGAAAGGGCATCAAATAAGCTTTCTGACCATATCTTTTATTTTCAGATCAGAGGTCTGTAGCTTCTTCTGTGCCTTTTTGAAGTTAAGGTGTCATTTAGGTACCAAGAGTCCCATGCCATTGGGACTCTTCATATATGGCGCCTAACATGCCCAAAAATCTAAATAAAAATCAGATCAAGCATTGATTTGGCTAGCCCCACTTAGGACTCAACCTAATTTAGGTTTATCATAATTAGGTTAGTCCAATTAGCAAGCAACCAAACCTAATCCAATTGGGTTAGGAATTAGGTTAGCCTACATATGCTAGTACGTAATATGGCTAACCAATTAGGATCCTATGACCCTAATTAAATCATGAATGACTTCCTTTGCCAAGTCTCTATTGTGTGTGACCCATTGGGTTCCACATCTAGCCAGCAGTAGGTTTAGGTGTGAGCTGATTCGATCCGATCGAACCGGATTGACCTAATTAGGTCAAATTGGCTCACCTAATTGTCCAATTCGAATCACACATCGAATTGACTCATGAAACCAAACCAATTGGTTCATGAAAACCTACAAAACAAGATTGACGTCTAGCAACGTATCATGCCTACCCAGAAGATGAGGAATTTGATGAAAAATACCAAAATACCCTTCAATAGTAAGTTACTATGCAATTCAATCTTTCGATCTCCAATTTTCTCGATTAAGTGATAGGTATGGATATATGTCAAACCCTAACACTTAATCATATCGAATCTTAACTCGATCATGAGGACTCAACTGATGACTGATTAGATTAATCTCATCCTACTTTGATGAAAGGCTCCTTGAGTCTCTCATCGAAGAGATTGCATGGGATAACAATTCCTCTTACCAAGAATGATCGATTCCTTGTTGGTCCACTCACATCCTTCGTACACCTTCCACCATACTCAAAATACCCCGTACATGCCGTAATGGAATGAATGAGTATGAACCAAAATATGTCTTAGTGTGCACAAGGAACCATGGTGACCTCAGGTCTAAAGATCACATGCACAACTTCTACTCTAGGATCTATCTTTTGACAAGTAGTAAGACTTCCATAAGATAGTCCTAGTGCAGATCAGTCCAGTATACTCATACCCTGATGAGCACCCTTATCCTTGTATTAATGTCTCTACACAAGTGGTTGTGAGATCAACCATCCTCATCAACTGAGCATACATAGGATAAGCTAGTCTTTCCGGATTAATCGATCCCCAAATCAATGGTCCAACGACTAGGAACATTCTAGATTAGGGTTTATAAGAATTAGGTCTCACTGTTATGAACTCCATCATAACCCTAACTCCATTGCCTTAATTTATGGGATTCATCATAATCAATAAGAAAATATGACACAGCAGTATATGATGAATCAAATGCCTTTATTAATATGAAAGTATGTCATACATGAACTGGAAGTTTACAAAAAGGCCCTCATAATGATTGGCTCTTAGGGCACTTTTCTATCACTGCTACCCCTACAAAGATATCTATTTATAGTAGCAGCAAAGAGAGAGACAGATATGGAAGGTGGAGTGATTGGGGGAGAGGGTTAAGGGTTGAACTAAATTAGCTCTAGGTTTATATGAGAGAAAGTTTGCATTCCAAATAATGCATTCCATAAAAAAACTTGGAGCCAATTTCAGCCAAGATTTGAAATTTGAATTCAAAATTCAAATTTGAATCTTTTAAAGGAAAGTGAGCAAGACAAATCAAATCTAATTTGATCCTAAGCCAAATCACATTTGGCTTTACCCATCAGATTGCAAATAAGTCCTCCAAAAATTTACTAATAGAATTAGTGAAAAATCCTTGTCATAGCCAAGTGTCAACTTATGGAAGTGTCGACATTTGGGTCATGGTCAATCATATTGATTCCATAGTGATGCTAAACGATTCTCAATCATTGATTGACCTTTAGATCAGGTAGAAACCCTTATGGTGTGTGACCCCACAGGCTCGAACACTAAGCCGGTAGCACTGGAACATTTCTAGTACCAGTCAAAGTCATCATCTAGCAATGATACCCAATTTCCAAGTAGGTCGAAGATGCAGAGCAACTATCTAGAACCTTTGGCATATAGTTACCGCATAATTTATCCCTTTGACCTCATAATGCTCAGGATGACATAGGGTTTGACTGCTAATCCTAATTTAGTACATCTTGATCGTGTCTTAACCTTACAAGTTCTATGACTCCTCATAAGAACTATCCTGGCCAAGGTTTTGCTAAATTGAGACATAGTGAGTCATTCACTCCAAACCATTTAAAGGGGTCAATCCGATCTTGATCCACCACTACTCCACAAGTACTTGACTGTACCCAGAAACCTTCTATCACTGGATTAGAAATCCAGGTAGTCTGGTACCAAAGTATAGTGAGTTGCTTGCAAGCTACCATGGTGACCTCAGGTTTGAGGGACACATATATCTATATCCCTTCACAAGCAACCCTTTGGCAGAATGGAGCTGCATAGATGGTCACATTCAGTGAGACATCTTACATTTCAACTGTATATCATATCAGTGTCTCTACACTCCTTGATTAAGAGGACAACCAACCAATGTGACATACAACAACCTATGCTTGATACATTATCGTCCTATAACAATGTATCCTTTGATTGTGAACCAGTATAAGAACTATTCGATATATCCTCTCTGTATCAAATATAATGTAGTTTTAAGGACTCCATCATACAAGAGTTCTTTTCAGGAAAATACACATGTGATGAATAGCCAAAAGAATAACTTTTATTCATTTAAAGAATTCATATATAATTACAAAATAGTATAACCATCTACACCCTTGACGATTGGCTTTGGGACACAATTCCCAACACCCTCCTCTGAAGGCCTTCCCTATTTTTGGCATGATCATGAAAGCAAAGTCACCCCCTCCTTTATCGACTTTAGGTTGAGGTAGGGAAAGGAAAAGAAAAAAAGGAAAAAAGGAAAAAAAAGAAAAAAATATGGAAAAAAACTTGGAATTTGCTTGATTATTTGGATCAATCGCTGAGTTTAGCTAACCTAGCCTAGCAGTTATTTCTTAACAACCAATGATCCAACCTCCTAAAATAATTGATCTGCATGTCAATCAGGTCATCCCCATCACCCACCATGTAATAAGATGCCATTGACTTTGTCATGAGGTGTGACTGATGCCAATGCTACTCAAATATATAATGTATACCGACCGTGCCCCTTACCCCTCTGAGCATGCCATTGTCATTCGCTTAATGGGACAAGGACATTTGGGACCTTTTCCTTAAGTCATAGGATAGTAGAAGTTTCTACTTATGGCTATTGGTTATTTTGCAAAATAGATAGAAGCTGAGCCGCTTACCAAGATAATAGAAGTCAAGGTGAAGGATTTCTTCTAGAATTCTATTACCTACCACTTCAGACTACCTTGAACCATTATCACTAATAATGATCAACATTTTAGCGGCTTCAAGCTGGCCCACTTCTGTCAGGACTTGGGCATCACCCATTGTTTTACTTATATTGGCCATCCTCAAGTTAACAGGGTGGTTGACATTACTAATAGAATTCTTTTTCAGGGGTTGAAGATGCATCTTGATCGAGTGAAAGGATGGCGGGCGGACAAATTGTATCATGTCAGTTGGGCCTATCAAACCACCTAAAGAATCCTAACGAGTGAGATGCCTTTCAACCTCACCTTTGGGATCGAGGCTGTAATTACCTTGAAGTGGAACTCTTATCCCTTTGAGTTGAGAACTTCAATAAAAGTGACAACTCCAAATAGCTCAAGATAAATCTGGACCTATTTGAAGAGGTTCGTGAATGCACCACTATAAGAATGGATGGTTACCGATGAAAGGTTGCTTGTTACCATAATGCATGAGTCCATGGAAAATTCTTCACAACCAGAGATTTGGTCTTGTGATGGGCTGAGGTATCCCAGCAAACTAGACAAAGAAAGCTCTCCGCAAACTAGGAAGGACTATACCAAGTGGAGGAAGTCATCTGGCCTAGAACCAATCACTTAAATTAGTTAGATGGAACACCTTTGCTCCAACCATGGAATTCTGAAAATTTATGAATGTACTACCAGTAATATAGACCTTATTAATAAAAGATCTTTTCAAGTTATATATGTACTAACTAGTAAGAAATTAGAAAAGCCCTAACGATAAAGGCTGCTAAGCCAAAGCCTCCAAACCAAGACTAGGTCTTCAATGAAGTCAGAGGGATCGTAATTTGAATTGTTGGTAGGGATGAAACTATGCAGTTTGAAATTTAGAAAAAAAAATAAATGCACATAGGGGACATAAAAGAGTGTTCATTTTATTAATCAATCCTTGGATTACATATATTTCTGCCTCAGCTAAATTACAATAATTTCAATGGTACTTTACTAAATATAGCTAAAATGTAGATAAGCTTCAAAAAGCTAGTTTGGACCTCTCGAACTTCACTTTAGCGAGAGGAGAATTAGGACTAGTCACAAACTTCCCAAGGCAAGAAAGCTCCATTTTGGGGAGCTAAAACGTTTGCCCACACCTTGGAAGCAGCTAGGACCTCCAGTTACGCATAAAAAGACCTCTACAAAGGAGAAAGGTACATTATGTACATGAAGCTAATGGACACTAACCATGAACCCCCATTGCATGGAGTTAATGCAATGAAAAGGTTCTTCCTAGTCCACAAGTAGATGAGGGAGAAGAAGCATGGACCTAGGGCTTCGCCTACTACAAGAGAGTGAGGAATATCCTGGAGACCTTCAGCTGCACATAGTTTATAGTGAAGGCCATAGGTGATGGGGAACTAATTAGAATGCAAGGGAATTTTCATGGATTTAGCATTAAGTTTGGATTTTAATTCCCAAATTTTAGGTCAAATAGATAAAAGGGTGATCCTATAGAAATTCTAGACCACAAGCAAGTAGAAAGACCCTCAAAAGAGATAAAAATAGGACCACCAGGGCTAAGAAACCCGGTAGGACTAGCTCTTCTGTAATAACCTAATCTGGAGGACTAGGGTGTGTGTACCTAGTAATGATTGCTGCTACTTCCATGAAGAGATCACTCGTCACTCTCAGATGCGGCCTGAAAAGTCAAGCTGAATACTTGCGGATCTGTCAACTTTTCATCCACTGACCTGATGGCTGGGCAAACAGAACCCTAAAGTCAGGGAACTTGAGGGATCTGCACAACACCTAGAGAAGGTTAAAAAATGATAGGAAAGATGGCTAGATGGCTAAAAGAAATGGGGAAGAAAGAAAGAGCAAGGGGCGGCAAGCGAGGGCTGATGATGGTCGGCTAGGGTTTGATAAATAGGGTCTCACACCCCTCGATGCTCAAAGAGAAAAGGCAACCTCCCTCATGGAGCTCAATGTTCACAAGAACAAAGGCACAATAGAAGAAAGAATACTCAAATTTCCTCTCAAAATATATTCATTCATTCAATCAGTCATTCATCAAAAAATTGTTACAAGAGGGTGGAAAGGTGGGGTATTTATAGGCTCACCTAGGTCCTCTCCTTGTTAGGATTGGATTACAAAGCTATTTAGGACTAGGAGTACATAGTTTATGATAGAAAAGTGCCCTAAGAGCCAATCATTATAAGGGCCTTTTTGTAAACTTCCAGCTCATGTATGACATAATTTTCATATTAATAAAGGCATTTGATTAATCATATACTACTGTGTCATGATTTGTTGATTATGATGAACTCCATAGAGTAGGGCAATGGAATTAGGGTTATGATAAAATAATAGTGAGACAATTTCTATAAACCCTAATCTAAAATGTTCCTAGTCATTGAACCATCGATTTGGGGATCGATGAATCTGGAAAGACTAGCTTATCCTATGTATGCTCAGTTGATGAGGGTGGTTGATCTCACAACCACTTGTGTAGAGACATTAATACAAGGATAAGGGTGCTCATCAGGGTATGAGTATACTGGACTGATCTGCACCAGGACTATCTTATAGAAGTCTTACTGCTTGTCAAAAGATAGGTCCTAGAGTAGAAGTTGTGTATATGATCTTTAGACCTGAGGTCACCATGGTTCCTTATGCACACTAAGCCATACTTTGGTTCATATTCATTCATGCCATTACGACATGTATGGGGTGTTCTAGATATGGTGGAAGGTGTACAAAGGATGTGAGTGGACCAACAAGAAATCGATCTTTCCTAGTAAAAGAAATTGTTATCCTCAGTAATGTCTTCGATGAGTGACTCGAGGAGCCTTTGATCAAAGAAGGATGACATTAGAATTGGTTTCTAATTAGTCATCAGCTGAGATTCAATATGATTAAGTGTTAGGGTTTGACATATATCCATACCTAGCACTTAATCGGGATAATGGGAGATCGAAAGATTGAATTGCACGATAACTTACTACTAAAGGGTACTTTGATAATTTCCATCAAATTCCTCATCTTCTAGGTAGGCATGACATATTGCTAGACGTCAATCTTGTCTTGTAGGTTTTCATGAACCAATTGATTTGGTTTCATGAGTCAATTCGATGTGTGATTCGAATTGGATAATTAGGTAAGCCAATTTGACCTAATTAGGTCAATCGGATTCGATTGGATCGAATTGACTCGAACCTAAACCTACTGCTAGCTAGATGTGGAACCCAATGGATCACACACAATAGAGAGTTGGCTAAGGAAGTCATTCATGATTTAATTAGGGTCACGGTATCCTAATTGGTTAGCTAGATTACATACTAGCATGTGTAGGCTAACCCAATTCCTAACCCAATTGGATTAGATCTGGTTGCTTGGTATTTGGACTAACCTATTTGATAGAAACCCAGATTAGGTTGAGTCCTAAGTGGGGCAGCTTAAACCAGGCTTTATCTGGTTTTATTTGGACTTAAAATGACACTTGGATTAGAGTCCAAGTGGGCGTGGACTCTTGGCACCTCTTGGCGCGTGCGGGAGATGAAGGTGCACGCAGAAGGACTAAGAGTCCTTCTGTAGATGAAACTCTAGGTGTTTCATATCTGAAGCACCTTCTCATCCTATCCCCATGCCTCTTGGATAATAATGGACCGGTCAAAGCAGGTGGTTTTAGCATGAAAAGGCTTGGCGCTAATCGAGATCAAGAGTCCTGTTTGAAGGCTCTTGAATTTTTTCCGATGCCACATTTTACATGTCACATCCCTTGGCTTCAAATTGACCAGTATTTCTAAGTGGTAGAAGGGGATTAATTATGGAAATTAAAGAGACAAAAAGGTATCTCTTGGTGCATGAAAAGGGCTTATCTTGATATGCTTATCCATCCATAAGACTCCTTTTCATTGAAGGGTCTTATCAGATGGTTGCAGAAGAGGCATATTAAGCACCCCAATCCACTCTACAAAAGGCACGGTAATCTGATGCCTTGGTAATTCTTTTCTGATCAAAAGAAAAGCTACAAGCTATTCTTCTCTCCCTCCCTTAAGACAAAGCTTGTCTTTTTAAGACAAGGCTTTTTCCTCTAGGACAAGTGTTGCCCAGATATGGTGCCCAAGAGAGGGGGTGAATTGGGTATTTTAAAAATTAAAGCAATATATATGCTATCAAATTCAAAAGTGAAGAGTGATAGTGCTCAAGTAATTGTGCAACGGAAGCAATGAAAGATAACAACAATTAAAGAGCAAAAGAAGATAGAGAGTAAAGCAATGCAAACACACAAAAATTATAGTGGTTCGGTGCACCTAGCACCTACATCCACTCCCCAAGCTCCACTTGGGAATTTCCACTATAATCTTTTCTAGATTACAGCCGACTTGTTTTACAAGGCTCACAAGTAAAAACCTTACACACTTGTTTTGGCTTCAGGCTTACAAGCAACCCTAGTTGGTTTTAACAAATGGCTCACCAACAAACCTCATTCACTTGTTTTGGCTTCGGGCTTACAAGCAACCCTAGTTGGTTTTAACAAATGGCTCACCAACAAACCTCACTCACTTGTTTTGGCTTCGGGCTTACAAGCAACCCTAGTTGGTTTTAACAATTGGCTCACCAACAAACCTCACACTAGTTTTAAATTCCCTTGAAATTAGACTAGGACAAAAAGAATATGAATATAATGAATAAAACAAGACAAACTCCTTTTGAGCAAAAAGTAATTCGATGTAGCTCTTGTTGGAGACTCTTCAAGCCTTTCTCTTGGAATCTTGGACCTCACTAAATGCCAAACACTTGAAAGTTGGATTCCTCAAAGATGGAAAGCTTTTGGCTAAGGAATATCTTGGTTTTCTCACTCTTTTTGGCTTAGAATTGATTGAAGGCTTTGTACTTTCACTCTCTTCTTTTTCACTTTGTCTCCTTGTCTTTTTTGAAGTTAGGTGGAGGTTAAATACCTCATTCAAGCTGAAACAACTCCACAAGACCGTTAGAATCAAAAATATGGCCGTTTATGGCCGTTAGAAATCAAATCAAAAGTTCAGAAAAACTAGTCGTTATGCCATGAGTCGACCTCTAGATCAAGTGTCGACCTCATGAGTCGACCTCCAGTTTATCTTAGGCAAAAATCCAGAAAACCATAGTTCTGCCCAGTTTGAATCTCAGGCGATGAGTCGACCTCTGGTGTCGACCTCTGGTGGTCGACCTCTGGAGCGTGCCACTGAAATTTTGCTGTGCCGGCCTTGCTGAATTCTTCATGAGTCGACCTCTGGTGGTCGACCTTTGGCAAGGTGTCGACCTCTGGTGGTCGACCTCTGGAGCGTGCCACTGAAATTTTGCTGTGCCGGCCTTGCTGAACTTTTCTTTTCTTCATGAGTCGACCTCTGGTGGTCGACCTTTGGCAAGGTGTCGACCTCTGGTGGTCGACCTCTGGTCTGAATTTTTCTGAAACTCTTGGAGAGGTGCATGCCATGCTTGAGTTTCTCTAAGCCTTTGTTTCTTTTATCAATTACTTCTTAATAAGAAGGTCCAATATGAGAAATTTGATCTTGTTTAATGTAGAAAAGCTCTTTCTAAAATCAAGCAAGCTTGGTTTCATCATTGTACTCTTGATACTCTTTTTGAATAACCTAAGTCCTGAAACTTTATCTTGAAATGAAACATTAGTCCAAACATATACTCAACCTTTTGTTAATCATCAAAACTAAGGAGCTAAAGCCAACAATCTCCCCCTTTTTGATGATGACAAAACCTTGAGTATATATGCAATTAAGTCCAAAAGCAAAATATAGCATTAAAAAAAATTTCAAAGAAACCTCACATATATGAGTATATCATAAAAATTTTACTTTTCATTTACTTCTTTCTTTTTGTGAAAACATTCTCATGATTCAAAAAGATAAGAACCATAATAGCTTTACTCTACTCTATGAAAGAGTCATAAGAACCATATATACTTTACAAACTTTACTATACTCCCCTTTTTTGTCAAGAATCAAAAAGTGCATTCTTTGTAGTAAAAGATATATTAAAGAAAATTATGTTCCATTACAATGAAGTACTTAGTTGCATAAAATACATGCTCCCCCTCAATTTGTGCATTCGATATAGCAAAGACATTCTAACTTGAGGGTTTAAAAGGATAAAAGATAAGAGCTGGTATCAGACAGTAAAATATCACAATGTAGATAAGTATATAAATGAGTGTATTCAGTTACAAAATTGCTTACATAATAAGCACAAAACACTGATACATCAGATCATACAAAGTAAACTAGTACATCATACATCAAGCAAATCTATGAGGCTACTCCTCATCAGAAGGTATATCAAAAGAGATAGGAGCCGAGATCCTAGATGAGGATTTTGGAGTCCTATGGGTGAGACTCCGAGTCCTCAGAGAGGGACCAGACCTAGGGGTAGTCCTACGAGATCTATAGGTCCGAGGAAAAGACTCCACAGGTGTCCTAACAGAAGCAGTAGTAGAAGGAGTAGATGGATCAGTATGCTGAGTAGACTGAGCTGGAGTGTGCCTGCTGACAAGCTCATAAGCAGTGGGATCATCAATATCTATCTCTGTATGCTCATCTCTATCATCCGGAATCCCTATAATAGTCTCAAAAAGTGACTCAGTATCTCAGTATCTACTGGCACATCTGTAGCTGGAGGATCAGTACTGGGAAGATCAGTAGAAGGAGGATCAGCAGAAGGGGGAATCTCTGGAATCGGATCTGCAGGTGGAACATCAGAGCTACCTGCTCCAGGCTGATCTCCATCACTGTCACTGTATCCACTAGAGTCATCATCATCATCATCATCAGCATCATCATCATCATCAGAATGTGGAGGAGGTACTGTCGGAACTACAGTCCCTGGTGGCAATGCTGAGGATCTGTCGGAATCCTGCATCTACACTAGCTGAGAGAGCTCCAATGCACATATCTGTGTGGATCCGCAGACCATGTAGCTTATGTCGTACACCAGCAATCTCTGTCCGGACCTCTGAAATGTAATCAGTCACTCTCTGCTCATAGTTCGATATGCTCGCTATAGTCCTCCATGGTGTAGCAGTAGCAGTAGGTGCTGGAGCTGATGAGGGTGGTGGCGTGAATGGCTCAGGCTCCGCAGTCTTTGACTTTGGTGCTGGGCGAGGAGGTGTACCATGATCAGTAGGCTCTGAAGGTCCTGCCTCAGCAGCTCGAATCTCATCCTCCTCATCTGGCTCCTGGCCAGACTCTCGTCGCACCCAACGGTCACCAATCAGTCGAAATCCCATCCTATGCAGGGATTTCTCTCCATATGTATCAGTATGCTGCAGCTGACTGAAAGGTATACCATCAAATGAAACTCCATACTCTCTAAATAACTGTGTCAGTCCCATGCCATATGGCTGAACTAGTCTCTTGTGAGATGCTGCCTCACCCATCTGCTGAAGCATGATCCTAGGAAGGTTGATGGGAGTCCGCTGTCTCAAGGACACCATCAATACCAGCTCACGCTCAGTAATAAAGTCGAATCTCCCGCTCTTTGGAATCAAGATGTGGGCGATGATATGATGCAGCACTCTCATCTCCAGTGAAAGCTGGTTAGCGGCTACTATAGAAATGATGCTAACATCCTCGCGCTTTAAGATACATCTGAAGGCGCGCTCTCTGTCGCTGATAGAAGTGGCAGCTGTGCCATGAAGTGGAATCCTCCAAACACGACTGATGACCTCCGGTGTCACTGGAATCTCGATCCCATGAACAGTAGCTGACCATCCAATGCCATCAGTGGCCATGGATGCATAGAACTCCCTGATGAGGTCTGGGTAGAATCTCTCAGTCATCGTGCAGAAGTGAACCAGACCTGCATCTCTCAGCACATCTCCTATAAAAAAGTGATGATGATCCCAAAAAGGTATGTCCACACATCTCCCGCTCGCAATGCTCTTCCGTACTAAGCTGGCTGGCACTGGTGCAGGTGGCTTTGGGGTCGGCTCACGCTCATGTCTGACCTTTCTTCGTCGCTCAGTGCTACTTTGGCCTTGTTCCATTCTCCTTTTTCTTACTGCCAAGTGCTTTCTTGGACCCATATGGATGGAAGAGGGTAAATTAGGGAGAAGTAGGGTAATGCATAGCTAAGAGGGAAGGAACCAAGAAAAGAGAGGAGAAGAGAGGTTCACAGGTTGAGCAAAAGAAGAAATGGTGAAATGGTAAGATAGGGTTTGTGAAAATGAAGAAAATAGAGAGTAAATGGAGGAAATGCAAGAAACGGAGGAAAGAAATAAGTGATTTCAATTGAAAAACAACCGATATTAGAGGGTAGATAGAGGCAAAAGCTTTCGGTTGTCCAAAAACAAAGGACACGGTCAAAAACGGTTTGGTTCAAAAGAAAACAAGAGGAGAGGAGAAGATTACCCAAAAAGAGGAAGGAGAGGGTTGGAAATCCACTGTTTAGAGGTTTATGAGCAATGGAGGGGGACCACACGAAGGAGAAAAGGAAGGAAATGGAAGAAAAAAGGCTTGCGGACGGGTTTTTAAAAAACAGAATTTCCATTCAAGTGTTGACCTCTCAAAAATTTTAGGGGTCGACCTCAAGTGTCGACCTCTAAAAAATCTCAGGGGTCGACCTCAAGTGTCGACCTCCGAAAACTTAAGTGTCGACCTCCAAAAAATAAACTAGCCAAAATAAAATTCAATAAAATTTAAAAAATTGATAAAATTTAGAAAAATAAGCTTTAAACATATTTGAGAACTTATAAATCATTTTTGAGGAATTTTGATGGAAATAGAAGAGTTTCAAGCAAAAGGATCAATGACTCCCAATTCTCTTATGATCATACAAAATCTATCTTCATTCAATGGTTTTGTGAATATATCAGCCAATTGATAATCAGTACAAATAAATTCTAACAACACATTAGAGTTTTGAACGTGATCACTTATGAAGTGATGTCTTATTTCAATATGTTTGCTTCTTGAATGTTGTACAGGATTTTTTGTTAAATTGATTGCACTAGTATTATCACATCTTATGGGTGTCTTAGTTAGTTTGATGCCAAAGTCCTCGAGTTGATGTTTGATCCATAGAATCTGAGCACAATAGCTTCCAGCTGCTATATATTCGGCTTTCGCCGTAGATAGAGCAACCGAATTCTATTTCTTGCTGCTCCATGAAATCAAATTAACTCCTAGGAATTGACAAGTTCCACTAGTACTTTTACGATCAAGTTTACACCCAGCAAAATCAGCATCAGAATATGCAATCAATTCATATGATGACTCTCTAGAGTACCAAAGACCAATTTCAATTGATCCAGATAAGTATCTAAATATACGTTTTACAGCTAAGAGATGTGATTCTTTAGGAGCAGACTGAAAACGTGCGCACATACAAACACTAAACATTATATCTGGTCTACTGGCAGTTAGATATAGCAATGAACCAATCATGCCTCTATATAATTTTTGGTCTACTGATTTACCACATTCATGTTTGTCTAATTTACATGAAGAGCTCATAGGGGTACCTATTGGTTTGGTAGTCTCCATCCCAAACTTTTTCAATATTTTCCTTGTGTACTTGGCTTGGTTGATGGAGATCCCCTCTTTGGTTTGCTTAATTTGGAGTCCGAGGAAGAAGTTGAGTTCTCCCATCATGCTCATCTCGAACTCACTCTGCATTAACTTTGCAAATTCTTGACAAAGACATTCGTTAGTAGCACCAAAAATAATATCATCTACATAGATTTGTACTACTAAGAGATTATCATTTTTCTTTTTCAAAAATAATGTATTATCTACATTACCTCTAGAAAAATCATTCTTCACCAAAAAAGAACTTAATCTATCATACCAAGCTCTAGGAGCATGCTTTAAACCATACAATACTTTATGCAATTTAAAAACATGGTTAGGAAATTCATGATTTTCAAAACCAGGAGGTTGTTCAGCATAAACTTCCTCTTCAATAAATCCATTTAAAAAAGCACTTTTAACATCCATTTGAAATAACTTGAAATCCATAAAATAAGCAAAAGCAAGTAAAAGTCTAATTGCTTCTAGCCTAGCAACAGGAGCAAAGGTTTCATCAAAGTCAATCCCTTCTTCCTGGTTGTAGCCTTTAGCAACAAGTCTAGCTTTGTTTCTAGTTACAATACCATGTTCATCAAGTTTATTTCTAAAAACCCATTTTGTGCCAATTACAGAAACATTAGAGGGTCTTTCAGTTAAAGTCCAAACGTTATTTTTTTTAAATTGATTTAGTTCATCTTGAATAGCATTAATCAGTTACAATCTTTTTCAGCTTCTTCAATTGACTTAGGCTCTATCTGAGATACAAAAGCTAAATAATCACAAACATTTCTAATAGAAGAGCGTGTACTTACTCCCTTTGACGGATCACCAATTATTAGCTCTTTGGGGTGTCCGTGTGCATACCTCCACTCTTTAGATAAAGGTTTTGGTGAAGTTGCATTGATCTCTTGAGTTTGATCTTCATTTTCTTGATCATCATCTCCTTTGGGCTCATCTTCATTGATTGTCAATTGTTCAAGCTTCTTTGTACCTGTTTCATCATCAATAGAATCTTCTTTTCTAGAAGATTTTTTGTTAGATTCATCAAACACTACATGAATTGATTCTTCAACTAGAAGAGTTCTTCTGTTGAAGATCCTGTATGCCTTGCTAGAAGTAGAGTATCCTAAGAAGATACCCTCATCTGACTTGGCATCAAATTTACTGAAATTGTCTTTGCCATTGTTTAATATGAAACAGTAGCAACCAAATACACGAAAATATTTAAGATTAGGTTTTCGATTTTTCCAAAGTTCATATGGTGTTTTCTTCAAAATAGGTCGAATTAAAACATGATTTAAAATGTAACAGGAGGTATTAATGGCTTCTGTCCAAAAATATCTAGGTAAATCATTTTCGCAAAGCATTGTGCGTGCCATTTCTTCAAGAGTCCTGTTCTTTCTTTCTACCACCCCATTTTGTTGAGGTGTCCTAGGTGCAGAAAAATTATGACTAATGCCATTTTCATTACAAAAAGCTTCAAAATCAGGATTGTCAAATTCAGTTCCATGATCACTACGCAAAGAAACAATAGTGAGATCCTTTTCGTTTGAAACCCTTTTATGAAATTTAACAAAAGCTGAAAACGTTTCACCTTTATGAGCTAAAAACATTACCCAAGTAAATCGTGAGTAATCATCTACAATCACTAGCCCATATTTCTTACCTCCCAAACTAGTTGTTCTGGTTGGTCCAAAGAGGTCCATATGCAATAATTCAAGGGGTCTAGTAGTAGATACTATTCCTTTAGGTTTGAAAGTAGATTTAGTTTGTTTTCCAAATTGACATGCAGCACAAATCTTATCTTTTTCAAATGTGAGTTTTGGCAATTCTTTTACAAGATTCTTTTTGCTTAATTTTGAAATCAACTGCATACTAGCATGCCCTAGCCTACGATGCCAAAGCCAACTAGTTTCACTTGCCTTGGCTTCCCTAGCCACTAGGCATTGACCACTTTCCATGGCTAGATCATCAAGATCAACCATGTAAATGTTTCCATGCCTATGACCAATGAACTTGATGCCATTGACATCTAGACTAGATACCATGCACAAAGATGATTCAAAAATTACTTTAAAACCCTTATCACAAAACTGACTAATGCTAAAAAGATTATGCTTTAAGCCATCAACAAATAATACATTATCTACATAAGCATTAGGGGTGATATGGATTTTACCAATTCCGACGATTTTGCCTTTTCCATTATCACCAAAAGTAACGTTTCCACCATCAATAGCTACTAGTGATGAGAATTGCTTCACATCCCCAGTCATGTACCTTGAGCAACCACTGTCCAGATACCACATTCTTCTTTTATTTTTGGTTGCAAGACACACCTGTAGAAATTGATCAAGTTAAAACTTTAGGTATCCAAGTCATCTTGGGTCCTCTAGGGTTAGTCAAATTGGTTCCTTTTGGAACCCAAATCTTTCCAAAGGTATTTAATTTTCTTCTATTACAAATATATGATTTATGTCCTAACTTACCACATGCATAGCAGATAATATTAGAAGATGCAGGTATGAAAAAGTTTTTGTAAAGTTTTTGCTGATTCTGTGGCTTAAATCCAAGTCCAGCTTTGTTAAAAACTGCATGTTGACTGTTTAAAAGCATACTTAATTTTTCTGAACTATAAGTAAACTTTTCTACAAAAGGTTTTACTTTTTCTCACTCTTCTTTGTAATTCTTGTTTTGAAGTAACAGTTCTTTGTTTTGTTTTTCAATTTTCTCATTAGTTTCAAAACTTCTATTATTTTTCAAAGAATCATTTTCTTTTAAAAGATTGTCCTTATCATTTTTCAAGTTCTTTACATGTTTAGTTAATTTCTTGTTTTCTTGAATTAAATTTTCAATTTCAGTTGAAAACTTGTCTGAATTTTTGGTAAGTTCTTGATTTAGCTTTCTTAATTTCTTATTTTTCAATTTTAGTTTTTCATATTCCATAACTAAATCATCAAAAGCATCATGTAAAATATTAAAAGTAAATTCAATTTCAGGTTCAGAATTTACCTCATCATCTTCATTAGCCATGAAACACAGGTTGGCGACTACCTGCTGCTCTTCATCACTACTGGAGTCCTCACTCTCACTCCAGGTAGCCATCATGCTTTCTTTCTCAACATCCTTCGACTCTTTTTAAGCAAGGGGCAATCCATTTTATAATGTCCAGGCTTTTTGCACTCGAAGCAGATGGGTGGATCCCTTTCTTTTTCTTTCTCTTTATCTTTATTGTGATCACCTTTTTGTGGCCTTTTCTTGTAGAAGTCTTTCTTCTTTTTCATGAATCTTTTGAATTTTCTTGTAATGAGGGCTGTCTCATCATCATCAGCTTCTTCTTCTGATTCATCACTTGACTCTTCCTTTGTAGTGGACTTGAAGGCTATGGCTTTCTTTTTCTTGTCATTGTCCACTATCTTCTGCTTTAGTGAAAGCTCATAAGTCATCAGTGTTCCAAGAAGCTGCTCTCAAGAGGTAGAGTATTGACATCCTTGGCTTCTTCTATGGCTGTTACTTTCGCATCCCATGAAGCCGGAAGAGACCTGAGAAGTTTGTTAACCAGTTCACCATTAGATATAATTTTTCCCAAACTCCTCATACCATTTACTGTATTGGTAAATCTAGTATACATTTCACTTATACTTTCAGTTGGTTCCATCCTGAACATCTCATACGTATGAATGAGCATGTTCACCTTTGTGGTCTTCACTTGGTGTGTACCCTCATGGGTAACCTCAAGTGTATCCCAAATTTCTTTGGCAGAAATACAATTTGATATTCTGTTAAATTCACTAGGGTTAAGTGCACAGAATAGCAAATTCATCGCCTTAGCATTTAACTCATCTTGTTTGATGTCATTGTCATCCCATTCTTCTTCAGATTTTGGGGTGATAATGCCATTAACAAAGTGAGTGGGCTGATGAGGCCCTTTAGTAATTACTCTCCATATATTATAATCTACAGCTTGTAAGTAAATGCACATACGAGTTTTCCAGTAAGTGTAGTTTGTGCCATTAAAGAAAGGAGGGCGATTTGATGCTTGACCTTCAACTACACCCATTCCAATTGGGGTGGCCATGATCTTTTACTCAAGATCGTTGGACCTACAAGAGAGTACCGGTGCTCTGATACCACTTGTTGCCCAGATATGGTGCCCAAGAGGGGGGGTGGATTGGGTATTTTAAAAATTAAAGCGATATATGTGCTATCAAATTCAAAAGTGAAGAGTGATAGTGCTCAAGTAATTGTGCAACAGAAGCAATGAAAGATAACAATAATTAAAGAGCAAAAGAAGATAGAGAGTGAAGCAATGCAAACACACAAAATGTATAGTGGTTCGGTGCACCTAGCACCTACATCCACTCCCCAAGCTCCACTTGGGAATTTCCACTATAATCTTTTCTAGATTACAGCCGACTTGTTTTACAAGGCTCACAAGTAAAAACCTTACACACTTGTTTTGGCTTCGGGCTTACAAGCAACCCTAGTTGGTTTTAACAAATGGCTCACCAACAAACCTCACTCACTTGTTTTGGCTTCGGGCTTACAAGCAACCCTAGTTGGTTTTAACAAATGGCTCACCAACAAACCTCACTCACTTGTTTTGGCTTCGGGCTTACAAGCAACCCTAGTTGGTTTTAACAATTGGCTCACCAACAAACCTCACACTAGTTTCAAATTCCCTTGAAACTAGGCTAGGACAAAAAGAATATGAATACAATGAATAAAACAAGACAAACTCCTTTTGAGCAAAAAGTAATTCGATGTAGCTCTTGTTGGAGACTCTTCAAGCCTTTCTCTTGGAATCTTGGACCTCACTAAATGCCAAACACTTGAAAGTTGGATTCCTCAAAGATGGAAAGCTTTTGGCTAAGGAATCTCTTGGTTTTCTCACTCTTTTTGGCTTAGAATTGATTGAAGGCTTTGTACTTTCACTCTCTTCTTTTTCACTTTGTTTCCTTGTCTTTTTTGAAGTTAGGTGGAGGTTAAATACCTCATTCAAGCTGAAACAACTCCACAAGACCGTTATAATCAAAAATATGGTCGTTTATGGCCGTTAGAAATCAAATCAAAAGTTCAGAAAAACTAGCCGTTATGCCATGAGTCGACCTCATGAGTCGACCTCTGGATTAAGTGTCGACCTCATGAGTCGACCTCCAGTTTATCTTAGGCAAAAATTCAGAAAACCATAGTTTGCCCAGTTTGAATTCTCAGGCGATGAGTCGACCTCTGGTGTCAACCTCTGGACAGGTGTCGACCTCTGGTGGTCAACCTCTGGAGCGTGCCACTGAAATTTTGCTGTGCCGGCCTTACTGAACTTTTCTTTTCTTCATGAGTCGACCTCTGGTGGTCGACCTTTGGCAAGGTGTCGACCTCTGGTCTGAATTTTTCTGAAACTCTTGGAGAGGTGCATGCCATGCTTGAGTTTCTCTAAGCCTTTGTTTCTTTTGTCAATTACTTCTTAATAAGAAGGTCCAATATGAGAAATTTGATCTTGTTTAATCTAGAAAATCTCTTTCTAAAATCAAGCAAGCTTGGTTTCATCATTGTACTCTTGAAACTCTTTTTGAATAACCTAAGTCCTGAAACTTTATCTTGAAATGAAATATTAGTCCAAACATATACTCAACCTTTTGTTAATCATCAAAACTAAGGAGCCAAAGCCAACAACAAGTCTTAGATTTTAAGACATAAGCCTAGAGTGTTCTAAAGGAGGGCTATCCTAAGTCTAAGAGTGGTTTTGGAGAGCATTCAGAGTGCCCTACAGTATGACAGGGTGTCCTACAGTGGTCAAAGGTCCAAAGGCTGCCCTAAGAGTTTTGTTGAAGCAAGCAACCCCTATAAGGATTCTTCCTTGGTACCATTATTGTGTGGATAATCATTGGAGGGCTTGCACTTGTGAGCCTCGTGGAAAGGATTGGATTTCAACGATCCAGGTATATTTTTCTAACTCCATTTATGTTTCATTAATTTCTATTGCATGTGGGGTTCCTGGGAATTAGGATTTTCTAGCCATATTAGGGTTTCATGCTTAGAATTTTGTTTTGAAATTTGCTTCTGCATGTTGCATGATTCCCGACACCCTGGGAGAATTCCCATCAGTGGTATCAGAGCCATCCTTGTGGCATACCAGTTACGAACCATTTTTGGAGTTTTATTAATCCCCTTCTGCCACTTGGAAATACCGGTTAATTTGAAGCCAAGGGACGTGACTTCTGAAATGTGGCATCAAAAAAAATTCAAGAGCCTTCAAATAGAAGGCCTCTTGATCTCAATTAGTACCATAATGAAGAGACGCGTCTCTTCATTCTGCACCAAGCCTTTTCATGCAAAAACCACCTGCTTTGACCGGTCATTATTATCCAAGAGGCATGGGACAAGATGAGAAGGTGCTCCAGATATGAAACTCTCAGAGTTTCATCTGTAGAAGGACTCTTAGTCCTTCTGCGTGCACCTTCATCTCCCATGCGTGCCAAGAGGTGCCAAGAGTCTACGTGATGAGGGACAAAAATAAAATGATGAATGAAGAGTGTTAGCAAGCTAACCAGCAAGCAAACTTGAGCAATTAATTATCAAATAAATTGTCTAAATTAATCCAAGAAAAGAATCTTCATAAGGAGACTAGTTGATCTAAATTACAATACTCGAAATGTACATCTAGTTCAAAATAGAGATTAGGATCTTCATGGCAAGGAAACCATCACTACTAGGGCAAGTTAACCTTCAGATGATCAGATCTAATAAAGCTTAGAAAGAGTTTTCCTACCAAAAATGATGGCTAATTATTTGGTGGAAGAAGGAGCTCTCTTTACTCAAGGATTGAGGTCTAAACTATAAGACTAGCACTCCATACCTTTAAGACTCACCTTGGCCATGATCCTTGGCTTGGAGACCTTCATCTTGAACTTGGAAAATCAGAGAAAACCTGCATCAAATCAGAGATTAGGCATGGAAGGAGAATTCAAAATTAGAATGGAAACAAGAAGAAGAAGAAAGGGAAAACAAGGAAGTAGAAACCGGCACCTTCAAGGAATGATGCTTGGATCTTGGATCAAGCAAGGAGCACTCCACCTTTCAAGCACTCAAAGGACCTCTCACTCCCTTCTCAAACATGAATTTAAACACTCCAACTTAAAGGACTAAATCACTCCAACTTGAAGAACTAAATCACTCCATTCAAGAAGAACTCAAGATAGAACTCAACAAGAAAAAAAACCTTCATTAATTCTCAAAATATTTCATACATGGAATGCCTTACAAGGGGAGCCTTGGACCCTATTTATAGCCTTAGGGTCATCCAAAGTGAGGTGAAGAGGTGGAGTTAGGTTACAGAGTTGCAACAAGAAACAGCTTCTAGGTAAGAGGTTGTAACAACTTGCTATGTGGCACCTAGGTGGCTTTGACATGGCTTCTAATTGCTGATGTGGAGCCCTAGGTGTCATGTGATGTGGCATCCCACATGGCAAGTTGGTTGGGGGGTTGTTGGGTGAGTAAGAGTGGTCCCATGCTTCCCCTTAAAATGCTTGATGTGTTGTTTCTCATGTCTCCCCAAAAATGTGTCCCATGTGAAGAATAAAATGAGCTTCTAAGAGGTGGCATCATGGGCTTCAAAAGGTGGTATCTTGACTTGCTTAGGCTTTGACTTGGTCATGCTTGAAGTTGGTCTTGATTTGGACTGAGTCGACTCAAGAGATTGGTGGCCTTTTTTTCATGAGTTGGCTCATGAATTGGTCTTTGTCTTCAAGGGTTTAGTGGGATTCATTCCAAGGTTCTCATTAATCCTATATACACTATTTAGATACAAAAAATATCAAAAGAATTAGTTGAAAAATATATTTTTTTCTTGTTGATGTCCCATCATTTCTTCCATGGTGGAAAAGAGCTCGACTCCGTCGAGTAGGAATTAGTCTGACTTTGGTAATACTCTAGTAGGTCGGGATTGATTCTTTGTAGGTCCTCTCGAGTTATCCATGAGTCTTCAAAATCAGGACATACTTGCCAATGAACCAAGTAGCGTTGATAGTCCCTGTTTCGGGTAGTCATAGTCTTATTGTCTAAGATTTTCTTAATCCTATCTTACTACTTTGGTAACTTGGCTGGTGGGCACTCATGGGTTGGCTCACTCTCAAAGATAGAATCAAGCTCGAAAGGCTCACTAGGTACCATTGTTGGTTCCTTTACCCTCCTAGATCTTAATTGTTGAAAGTGGAACTGACACCAAAGTCGGATGGTAAATCTAGTACATATTAGGTCCAAATTTTTCTTACTATTTTGAAAATGACCTACACCACGGGCATATAATTGTTCAGGTTTGGCCTTACTATGACATAGTCTCCTTCCTGAAATTCTTTGGCTCTTTTATGTGCGTTGATCATATGCTTGTTATTGCTCAAATTTTCTTACTAATCATGCTATGCATATGACTCTCGCAGTCATGGACACTTATACATGGGAAGGTCAAATGACATCAAATGACAAAACATAAATGACACTAAAATAAAACAAGCTCTAATGGACTTTATTATCTATGAACTAAACTTTATTGTCGGGCTAGAAAACAAAAGTTCCTAATTTTCAATATTCCCCTAAATGACTTTGAAAACTCTGGCACACAACTTTAGGTAAGTGGTAGTGAATCTTAGTTTGGTGCCCAATAAATGCCATAATGTCATCCAAAAGTAATTGTTGAATATTACTGGGACCTGATCAATTGTATGGTGGATGTCCCAGCTAGGTGGATTAGGATTGGGGATGTTCCAGAAGGGTGAACCAGGCTTTAATTCAATTTCCATCTTCCTTCTCTTACACTTCCATCTTTCAATTCCTACCATCTCTTCACTTCTAATCTTCATGTTAAATTCTTTTGCAGGTTCCATAATTTCTTGGGGTTGATCCTTTGGACTTGGTTCTAGATTTTCTTTGATGGTCAATACCCCATTAGGTATCCTTCATTAATCTCTAGATGTAAATCCTCAACAATGATTAATTTCGGGTCCTCTATTATCTCCTCGAATTGTTCTTCATGGCTTTGTTCTTGGATCTCATTTTGATCATCCCCGTTGTTGATTTCTTTAGGCTGGATAATTATTTTATCTTCAAATAATTGTTCTTGATCATATTCATCCATAAGGTTAGACTCAGCTTCATAAACATCTTCCTTAATTCTTCAACGGGTTTAGGATTTTCTCTTTCTAGCCCTTCATTTGGACAAGACTTTGATTCTATTTTATCCTTAAATTCTTCAATAGGTTCAGGAGATTTTTTCTCTAATTTTTCTATGGGTTTGGTCTCTTCTTCATTTCCCTCATACTTATTGAATTTTGCAATATAATCAAATACAGGTGTATCATCTTGTCTCAATTTGTACCATTGGTCTAAAAGTTTTTGCTCATAATATTTATCTAGGTACTTTTCCCTCAGTTTACTCTTCATTTCTCTCCAAGTACTTATTTTATCCCCACTATAATAACCTTTTCGCTCAACTTCTCCCCAATATGCTTTAGCATGTTGGACTAACTTTGATTTGGCAAATTGACACTTTGTTACTTCCAACATTTCATCAATTTCAAGGTATTGATCCATTTTCTCTTCCCAATCGACAAACACATCAGGATCTAAATTTTCATTAAAAGTGGATGCATAGGGTCAATTGCTCCTAAAGATTCTCTCCTCGTGATCTACAAAGTCTTGGTAGGGGTATCCAGGGTTATACTCAGGGGTGAGATCATGACATTGGGCACTTGGACCAAGCAAGGGGAGGTGGACTAGGTGATTCAGTCTCAGCATGGATCCTATGGGCTTCTTCTATGAAGTCATGGTGAAGTTATCTTGAATTGTATTCAGTAGTGAATTCATGATGATGGACTCTTGGACCTCGAGAAATTGACCTAAGTGACTCAGGTTCGGTGGGGGTCATTGGGATCTCCTCAAGTGTCCCAACATGGTCCTTCACTTGACTAATTCCTTTCTCATTTGCCCTAATTGCCCATTTATGGTATCAAACTTTTTAGTCAGGGTTTTTGAAAAGAATTCAAGATTAGGATCCATGGGTAAAAATAGACTGAGTGTGGGACTATTGATATGGAGCTTCAAGCAGTACAAACCTAACTTCTAGGGCTCCTAGACCTAAAAGTTCAAAATACAAGACTTAACTAGGTACTACTTAAGTTGTAATTACCCTGTCCACTGGCCAGGTAAGAGATGGGGTTATGGGAGGCTCCCCTCGCTTTCGCGAGGTCCTAATTAAAAACCGCAAGTTCGCTTAAGGCGTTTGCCATTTGACCTCTTGCCCTAGACACCAATTTCAAGGAATAAGTACAAACTCAAATAATACTTTGTCTTACCTTGTACTTGAACCCGACTTGTGGGTGTCCCTAGTTTTAGGTTCCTACTCGATTTCAATTATGGTTTAGGTCAATGCAAATGTGGGTGATTGTTTTGGGCCAAGGAAAGGTAATGACCTTTTTCCCTTATGTTATGATTGAATGCCCTTAATTAGATTTAGAAATGGATGCACAAACAATTCACCAACTAGTTAATACAACAACTAGTATTAGCACAAACATGTGATTCAAACCCAAATTTTAAAAAATTAAAATTCAAAAAATTAAATTGAAAAATTTAAATTTTGAAGTCCAGATTTCAGAAATCAAAATTTAAAATTTAAATCTCAAATTAGGATTAAAAAATCATTCTAGAAGTTAGAGTTGTTGCAAGATAGTTTCAACCCTAACAACTTCTAGTCAACTAGTTTTAAACAAATTCGAAATTAAAATTTTAAATTTTTTTTAAAAAAAAATATAAAAATTTGAATTGTTAGATCCCTCAGTGAAGATTCCAGATTCTAAATTTTGAAATTGAATTCCTGGAATTTGGTTAAGAAATTCATTTTGAAAGCTAGTTGTAAAAAAATTTCAGCAGCGAACAACTTTTAACTAGCTAGTTTTAAAAATTCAAAATTTAACCTTTTCAAAAATTTAAAAATTTAAAATAAAACTGATTTGGTTAACTCTCAGATAAAAATTCTTGGATTTTAAAGTTTTGACTTCATATTAACACGAATTTTGGTTGAGAAGGTAGTTTGAAAGCACATGCTAGAAGGTTCTAGTACTTTAGCTAACTCTTGACAACCTAAATTCAAATTTCAAATTCCTAACTCTAGATCCTTCTAAAATTCAAAAATCTAGTGGAAAATAATAAAAATCGAAGTCTGGATCTCAGATACAAAAATTAAAAATTTAGAAAAAATATTTTTATATTTTTTTGAAAATTAAATGAAATGGAAGGCAGAAAAAGAATTCTGGACATAACTTCAGTAATGATCTAAGAACTCATATTTTTAAATCCTGAACAATCAAAAGTATTTTTTTGAATTTTAAATTTTGAGGTCAACATACTAAGGTACTGGAAAAGTATTTTTTGGATTTTTTTTTAATGTAAAAAAATTACTAAAATTCATGAAAAATTTGGATGAATCCTAGAACATAAATTTCAGCAATCAAACACTTGACCTAGTAGAACCTTAAGCTCTTGACACCAAAAATTGATGAGGGATGAAAATAAAATGATGAATGAAGAGTATTAGCAAGCTAACCAGCAAGCAAACTTGAGCAATTAATTATCAAATAAATGGTCTAAATTAATCCAAGAAAAGAATCTTCATAAGGAGACTAGTTGATCTAAATTACAATACTCGAAATGTAGATCTAGTTCAAAATAGAGATTAGGATCTTTATGGCAAGGAAACCATCACTACTAGGGCAAGTTAACCTTTAAATGATCAGATCTAATAAAGCTTAGGAAGAGTTTTCCTACCAACAATGATGGCTAATTATTTGGTGGAAGAAGGAGCTCTCTTCATTAAACGATTGAGGTCTAAACTATAAGACTAGCACTCCCTACCTTTAGGACTCACCTTGGCCATGATCCTTGGCTTGGAGACCTTCATCTTGGACTTAAAAAATCAAAGAAAACCTGCATCAAATCAAAGATTAGGCATGGAAGGAGAATTCAAAATTAGAATGGAAACAAGAAGAAGAAGTAAGGAAAACAAGGAAGTAGAAACCGGCGCCTTCAAGGAATGATACTTGGATCTTGGATCAAGCAAGGAGCACTCCATCTTTCAAGCACTCAATGGACCTCTCACTTCCTTCTCAAACATGAATTTAAACACTCCAACTTAAAGGACTTAATCACTCCAACTAGAAGAACTAAATCACTCCATACAAGAAGAACTCAAGATAGAACTCAACAAGAAAAAAAACCTTCATTAATTCTCAAAATATTTCATACATGGAATGCCTTACAAGGGGAGCCTTGGACCATATTTATAGCCTTAGGGGTCATCCAAAGTGAGGAGGGGAGGTGGAGTTAGGTTAGCTAACCATGTCTAGTTAAATTTAACTCCTTTGGTTACATAGTTGCAACAAGAAACAACTTCTAGGTAAGAGGTTATAACAACTTGCTATGTGGTACCTAGGTGGCTTTGACATGGCTTTTAATTCTGATGTGGAGCCCTAGGTGTCATGTGATGTGGCATCCCACATGGCAAGTTGGTTGGGGGTTTGTTGGGTGAGTAAGGAGTGGTCCCATGCTTCCCCTCAAAATGCTTGATGTGTTATTTCTCATGTCTCCCAAAAAATGTGTCCCATGTGAAGAATAAAATGGGCTTCTAAGAGGTGGCATCATGGGCTTCGAAAGGTGGTATCTTGACTTTCTTGGGCTTTGACTTGGTCATGCTTGAAGTTGGTCTTGATCTGGACTAAGTCGACTCAAGGGACTGGTGGCCTTTTTTTCATGAGTCGGCTCATGAATTGGTCTTTGTCTTCAAGGGTTTGGTGGGCTTTATTCCAAGGTTCTCATTAATCCTAAGTACACTATTTAATTACAAAAAATATCAAGAGAATTATTTAAAAAATATATTTTTTTCTTGTTTATGTCCCATCACTATGCCCACATGGACTCTAATCCAAGTGTCATTTTAAGTCCAAATAAAACTAGATAAAGCCTAGTTTAAGCTGCCCCACTTAGGACTCAACCTAATATGGGTTTCCCTCAAATAGGTTAGTCCAAATACCAAGCAACTAGACCCAATCCAATTGGGTTAGGAATTGGGTTAGCCTACACATGCTAGTGTGTAATCTGGCTAACCAATTAGGATACCATGATCATAATTAAATTACGAATGACTTCCTTAGCCAACTCTCTATTGTGTGTGACCCATTGGGTTCCACATCTAGCCAGCAGTAGGTTTAGGTTTGAGCCGATTCGATAGAACTTGATTGACCTAATTAGGTCAAATTGGCTCACCTAATTGTCCAATTCGAATCACACATCGAATTGACTCATGAAACCAAATAAATTGGTTCATGAAAACCTACAAGACAAAATTGACATCTAGCAATGTGTCATGCCAACCTGGAAGACAAAGAATTTGGTGAAAATTATCAAAGTACCCTTCAGTAGTAAGTTACCGTGCAATTCAATCTTTCGATCTCCCATTATCCCGATTAAGTGATAGGTATGGATATATGTCAAACCCTAACACTTAATCATATCGAATCTCAACTCGATCATGAGGACTCAGTTGATGACTAATTAAAAACCAATTCTAATCTCATCCCGCTTTGATCAAAGGCTCCTCGAGTCACTCATCGAAGAGATTACATAGGATAACAATTCCTCTTGCTAGGAAAGATCGATTCCTTATTGGTCCACTCACATCATTCATACACCTTCCACCATACCCAGAACCCCGTACATGTCACAATGGCATGAATGAGTATGAACCAAAGTATGGCTTAGTGTGCATAAGGAACCATGGTGACCTCAGGTCTAAAGATCACATGCACAACTTCTACTCTAGGACCTATCTTTTGACAAGCAGTAAGACTTCCATAAGATAGTCCCATTGCGATAGTCCAGTGTACTCATACCCTGATAAGCACCCTTATCCTTGTATTAGTATCTCTACACAAGTGATTGTGAGATCAACCACCCTCATCAACTAAGCATACATAGGATAAGCTAGTCTTTCGATTCATCAATCCCCGAATCGATGGTCCAACGACTAGGAACATTCTAGATTAGGGTTCATAGGAATTATGTCTTACTTTTATTTTATCATAACCCTAATTTCATTGCCCTACTCTATGGGGTTCATCATAATCAACAAATCATGACACAGCAGTATATGATGAATCAAATGCCTTTATTAATATGAAAAATATGTCATACATGAGCTAGAAGGCCCTTATAATGATTAGCTCTTAGGGCATTTTTCTATCAAACTCCCACTTACATTAAAGCCAATCGTCCTTGTATTTTATGCCCATACAATATAAGTGACGATCTAACTGCTACTTGGCTAATGCTTTAGTGAATGGGTCTGCTATATTGTTCTTTGTGTCAACTTGTTCAATGGTAACATCTTGTCTTTCAATGATCTCTCGAACGAGGTGGAACCGTCTTAGAATGTGCTTGGACTTGTGATGAGACCTTGGTTCCTTAGCTTGTGCAACAGCTCCAGTGTTATCATTGTATAATGGCACTGGCTGTTGTACATCAGGAACCATGCCCAATTCCATGATGAATTTCTTCATCCAGACAGCTTCCTTTATGGCTTCACTAGCAGCTATGTACTCTGCCTCAGTGACTGTGTCACCTACTACAGGCTGCTTTGTACTCTTCCAACTCACTGCACCACCATTCAAGGTGAAGACATATCCCGATGTGGATTTGTTATCATCTGGATGTGACTGAAAACTAGAATCTGTATAACCTTCTAGTTTCAACTCAAATCCTCCATATACCAGAAAAATATCTTTAGTCCTTCTCAGGTACTTAAGAATATTTTTCACAGCTTTCCAATAATCCTTTCCTGGATTTGCTTGAAACCTACTCGCTATGCCCAAGGCATAAGCGACATCAGGCCTAGTACATAACATGGCATATATAATCGATCCTGTAGCCGAAGAATAATGAATCATAGCCATTCTCTCTCTTTCTTCTGATGTCTTAGAAAATATTTTCTTAGAGAGATGTATGCCTTGACTTAGAGGCAAGTAACCTTTCTTACTTCTATCCATGTTGAATCTCTTTAACACTAAGTCAATGTACCTAGATTGGGATAAGCCCAGCATCCTTTTGAATCTATCTCTATAGATCCTTATACCTAGTATATAGGATGCTTCTCCCAAATCTTTCATGGAAAACTTTGATGACAGCCAAGTTTTAACCAACTGCAACATTGGGATATCATTTCCAATGATTAGTATGTCGTCCACATACAAAACCAAGAAAACAAGTGCACTCCCACTTGACTTCTTGTACACATATGGTTCATCCATATTTTTGATAAAACCAAATCCTTTGATTGTTTCATCAAAATGGATGTTCCAACTCCTCGATGCTTGCTTAAGTCCATAAATGGGCTTCTTTAATTTGCATACCTAATTTGGTCTCTCACTTGAGACAAAACCCTCTGGCTATGACATATATTCTTCTTCATCAAGGTTTCAATTGAGAAAAGCAGTCTTTACATCCATCTGCCAGATCTCAAAGTCATGGTATGCTGCTATGGCAAGTAGTATATGAATGGACTTGAGCATTGCTACTGGAGAAAAGGTTTCATCATAGTCTACACCATGTTTTTGTCTGAAACCTTTTGCTACGGTCTAGCCTTGTAGGTCTCAACTTGACCATCTACTTTAATCTTCTTCTTGAAGACCCATTTACATCCTATTGGGTTAATTTCTTCAGGTGGATCTACCAAAGTCCAAACCTGATTGGAATACATGGAGTCCATTTCAAATTTCATGGTGCCAAGTTACTTGTCGGAGTCTTTACTCTTGACAGCTTCTGAATAGGTCACAGGATTATTATCCTGTTTGATACTAGCTTCATTGTCAGCCCCGATGATAAAATCATATTTGAGAGGTGCTCCCCACACCCTCTCTGACCTTCGAAGAGGAAGTGTATATTGTGGTTGTTCTTTATCCACAAGAACCTCTGATTGAGGAACTTCTCTTGAAGGCTCACTGGTTTGTTGGTTTTGTTCTTCACATAACTCAAGTGAAGAATCACTACATCCTTCTTGGATAAATTCTTGTTCCAGGAATGTAGCATGCCTACTGACAATTATCTTTTGCTCATCGGCATTATAAAAGAGGTATCCAACACTCTCTTTTGAATAACCAACAAACCTACATCTATCAGCCCTTGCACTTAGCTTATGTCCAAAGATATTCTTGACGTAAGCATGGCAACCCCAAATCTTCAAATACTTAAGATTTGGTCTTTTGCCATTTCATAATTTATATAGAGTGCTATTCACTGATTTAGATGGAACCCTATTTAATACGTATGCAGCAGTATCTAGGGCATGTCCCTAGAAGGAAGTAGGAAGATCTGCGAAGCTCATCATGGACCTCACAATGTCTAACAAGGTACGATTTCTCCTTTCTTCCACTCCATTTAACTGAGGTGTATAAGGAGGGGTCCATTTAGATATAATTCCTTTGTCCTTGAGATGGTTCAAAAACTCACTAGATAAGTATTCACCTCCTCGATTAGACCGAAGAGCTTTAATACTAAATCTAGTTTATTTTTCAACCATACTCTGATATTCTTTAAACAACAAAGGCTTCAAACTTGTGTTTTAAAAGATACACATGACCGAACCTTGATAAATCATCAATAAAAGTGATGAAATAAGAATATCCTCTTCTGGCCTGAGTTGACATAGGTCCACATACATCAGTATGTATTAGACCTAATAATTCAGTTGCCCTCTCTCCATATCCAGTGAATGGAGACTTGGTCATTTTTCCTTTGAGACAAGATTCACATGTTTCTAATGATTGGAAATCATCAAAGTCAAAGTAATTATCTTTGACTAACATGTTCATCCTTGACTCACTGATATAACCTAATCGACAGTGCCAGAGATATGTGACATTGTCATTATCTCTTTTCCTCTTCTTATCATCAATAAAAGATATATTTTCATTGAGTTGCAAAGTTAGAAGACCATTTATAAAACATCCATGTCCAAATACTTTATTATTTTGAAGAATAGAGCATCCACTACTCTTTACATTTATTTCATATCCCTATTGTAATAACAAGGGTATAAAAATAAAGTTTCTAATAATATATGGTACATAGAAGCATTCGTCTAGCTTTATCACATTACCCGAAGGTAATAATAGAAGATAGGTACCCACAGCTTTAGCATGTATAGCTTCACCACTAGCCCCATACAGCTTGAAGTCACCCCTCTTAAGGCTTTTAATTTTGTGGAGTCCCTACAATGAATTGCATATGTGAGATCCACTGCGGTATCCAATACCCATGAATTAGAAATGGAAGATTCAATGATAAATTAGTTTGCATCATGTACAAACCTTTAGATGCACCACTTGCATCTTGCTTCACATTTACATGGTAAACCTTGCACTTCTTCTTCCAATGCCCAGTCTTGCCGCAATGGAAATAGGCTCCATCAGCCTTCTTAACTTTCTTGTACTTCTTCTAGATGCTCTTCTTAGGGTTGAATTTTCTCTTCATACCCTTCTTCATTGCTTGCTTCTTTCTATCAACAAGAAGCACCTGAGCCTTAACTCCTTTAGAGTGGCTCTCAGCTATCTTAAGCATGTTAAGCAGCTCTGGCAATGAAGTATTCAGTTTATTCATATGGTAATTAAGAACAAACTGAGAGAAGGAATATGGGAGTGACTGCAGGATCAAGTCCTGATTGAGTTCACCATCTATGACAAACCCTAATTGACCCAATCGAGTGATCAAGTCAATCATTTTTAGCACATGGGTTTGCACAGGTGAACCCTCACTCATCCGTGCTAAGAACAATTGCTTCGATATCTCATATCGAGTAGCCCTACTTTGCTATCCATAAAGCTCCTTTAGATTGAGCAATATGGACTGAGGTTCCGTACCTTCATGTTGCCTTTGGAGCTCGTTGCTCATCGAGGCCAACATGATGCACCTGATAGTTGTACTATCATTTTGCCACATTCTATGTGTGGTAATTTCCTCTGATGCATCCTCTCCGATCACCACTGGATCCGAAGAATCAAGTATATATGAAAGCTTCTCCTGAGTCAAAACAATCCTCAGGTTCCTTAGCCAGTCCACATAATTTGGATCGGTTAATTTGTTGGTGTCCAAGATGCCCCTTAGTGATAAGTTTAAAGCCATTAAAATAAATGTCCTATATTTAATTAAAGAACAATATTAGCATACCACTCAATGATATTCATAACTAGATAATGACTTTATATCTAATTATGTCTCTCACTATTTTATTCGAATACCATAACCCTCAACTATGATAAGCGAGAAAGCTTCCTAGTTTCTTTAGTGGGGTTGAGATCCTGATCCCTTATTAGTGCCTTGTGTCACACAACAAACACTAATGAGTTCAAAGGTAGGACAACCTTTCCAATTGCAACCCGTGCAATTCTCAACAATTATCTTTGCCTCTAAGACACTTATAGCCTAGTGTCACACAACAAACTATAATGTCTTAGTTTAGTCAAACCCTTCATTTCTATATAGCCATGATTGAACATTGTTGTCCTTGTGTCATATAACAAAGCAACAACTCCATTCATGCCATAAAGCACTAAGTGCACAAAGACAAATTTCATATCGAACCCTATAGTAGGTCTTGTGTCACACAACAAATCTACTACAATCTTGATATTAATCTGTCTTAGCATGAAGGAAGGCATATTATAGCTTACTTAACCAATCAGCATTACCAAAATAGGGTTTAGATATGACCAAATTGGCCAGGTGAGTGGGAGGGGTGAGGGGGTCCCCCCGTTTCTTTCCTTGGACACCAATTAGATTTGCTAGGTCAGACAACGGAACCAATTAAAAACCTCAATCGGCTGATCAAACCCTAATTGGTTTTGCATCATGACTAAGTTTTTGCTATGACTAAAAATAATTTTGATGAGGGCTTTTGATGGTCTCAAAAACACATTCTAAATTATCATGATTACTATGCTTATAACATATATAAACATATAATATATCATCATAACATAATATCATAACATAACATGTTATGTTAAACAAGTATATTATAGCTAATATGCAAATCAAGGCATTATAGATACATAAAAATACCTTTCACCTCACTTTTTCATGGGATATGGCCACAGCGGCACCCTTACATGCCATAGGAGACCCATTGAATGGGAGGAGAGGGCCTTTAAACCCTACTTGGCTCCTATGACCGGATGGCCATGGTGACTAACCCAATCCAAAGCAGTTACTAGGTACAATCAACATGCATAATTTCACACTTGACATAATATCATGCATTTCATAAAAAATTGAAATTAAACATATTACCATAAAATGCAAAGTTTCATACAATTGCATTATCATATCATTTCATAAAGAAACCAGAAATCATGCATATGAATTTGGTCAGGTCGACTCAACAGGGTTCGGGTCTTCTCGGTCTCTTGTCAGGTCGACTAGAATAGGATTCGGGTCGACTCGAATAGTGGAATTTCATAAAATTCTAAAAATGGTTCATAATTGGTATGCCACAAGGATGGCTCTGATACCACTGATGGAAATTCTTCGAGGGTGCCGTGAATCATGCAACATGCGAAAGTGAATTTCAAAACAAAATTCTAAGCATGAAACCCTAATATGGCTAGAAAATCCTAATTCCCAGGAACCCCTCATGCAATACCAATTAATGAAATATAAATGGAGTCAGAAAAACATACCTGGATCGCTGAAATCTAATCCTTTCCACAAGGCTCATAAGTGCAAGCCCTCCAACGGTGATCCACACGAGAATGGTACCAAGGAAGAATCCCTACCAGGGTTGTTTGCTTCAACAAAACTCTTAGGGCAGCCTTTGGACCTTTGACCACTGTAGGACACCCTGTCCTACTGTAGGGCACTATGAATGCTCTCCAAAACCACTCTTAGACTTAGGATAGCCCTCCTTTAGAACACTCTAGGCTTATGTCTTAAAATCTAAGACTTGTCATAGAGGAAAAAGCCTTGTCTTAAAAAGACAAGCATTGTCTTAAGGGAGGGAGAGAAGAATAGCAGGTGGCATTTCTTTTGATCAGAAAAGAATTGCCAAGGCATCAGATTACCATGCCTTTTATAGAGTGGATTGGGATGCCTGATATGCCTCTTTTGCAACCATCTGATAAGACCCTTCAATGAGGAGTCTTATGGATGGATAAGCATATCATGATAAGCCCTTTTCATGCACCAAGAGACACCTTTTTGTCTCTTCAATTTCCATCAGTTTGATTGGGAAGAGAATTAAATGACTTAGGACTAGGAGTACATAATTTGAATAGAATTAAAACTTGATTCCTAGTTAGATATGGACTTCTCTCTCCTTCTTGGACTTGGTCAAAGGGCTCCTTATGGGCTTGGACTGGGATGAAATTCTCTTGGGCTGCTTTGACTTTTTCACTCCCTGCTGGGCTTGGACTTGGGATGCCACATTGTTGGACTGGACTTGGGTTAGCTAGCTCACCATTCATGAATGGGCTTGGGCTGGGTGCCATGTCTTGAAGAGGGTCTGGGAGGGGCGCCAGCTTGTGGGCTTGAATGGTGGAGGCCTGGGGCACCATCTTCTGATGGGCTTCTGGGCTTGGGTACCTAGAAGGAAGAATATTCTCTGGATGCCAAGTATCTTCAGGTGGGAGGCTTCATGAGCTTGGAATCTACTCTGATCTAGGAGTGCCTGGTAAATGCTTTGACTGGTAATTCTCCTCTTGTATATAAAACCGGACTAACACCAACTTACACTGGGCTCAACTGGACTGGACTTATGAGGTTGAGATAACTCAACTTATTACAGGATTCAATAGGGTATTTTTTATGAAACTTGGCTCACTCAAAATTTGACTTCATTACAGGACTCCAGTATGTATAATCGGGCACTGAATAAAACCCTAATTATCAAACACAAAGGGTTTCATTGGGCTCACATGATAAAACCCTTATTACTGGACTTCAAATGACTCAACTGACTTAAGCCCTACTTACAAGACTCAAAGGGCTAACAGAACTTGATTATTGGATGCAAAAATAGAATGTGAAAAATGGCTAAGGGACTCATAGGGACTCATAGTGAACTAGGGTTGATACTGATGTCCCTATCAATTTTCCCGGGGTGGGAGAAACTTAACCCTGTCGAGTAAGGTCAATCTAGTGTAGGTAAAAGGGTTGGGTCGTGGTGCTGCGGGTCCTCTCAAGGGATCCATGAATATTCAGAGTTTGGTCAGCCTTGCCATTGGACCAAATGGTATGGATAGCTTTGGTCCTAGGACATAACAGCTTGGCCATCCAGGTCACACTCGATTTGTATTCTTCTCCCAGGGCAATTTAGTGGAACTCTAAATTTAGTGGAACTCTAAATTAGTGGAACTCGATTTGTATTCTTCTCCCAAGGCAATTTAGGTAAGGTTTCTCTCTCAAGAATAGGGCAAGGTCCAAAAATCTCACTGGGTGTCATTGCTGGTGCCCTATGAACAACTAGGCTCATAATATTGGCAGTCGAGCTAATGCCAAAATCCGGTGGTAGCATATAGGCACTAGGGTCAACTATCCTTATCACTTGTAAAGGTCCAACTTCATAAGCATGTGGCTTTTTAATGGCTCTCATAGGAAACCACTCAGGTCTGACCTAATGTCTACATGATCTCCCTCAGCATACTCTTTAACTCAAATTTAGGAATTAGTCATGTTATTATCAGTCTTCAAATGAATGCTAATGTCTTAACGCAGATGCTGTGCAGAGATCTATGCATGTGTGAACAGTGGGATTAGGCCTAGGGATCTTTCAGAATTAAAACCATGTAGCACTTCATCCTCTAGTCTTACTTTATCCTCAATGTTAAAGATGTAGACCCAAAATTCAATCCATCTTTCAGGTTTTAAACTTAAAATTTTCTGGGAATCGTAAAACCTTAAAGTCTTATGGTATGGGTACCATAATTTTCTTAGGGGCAATAAATATTCTCTCCAGAACTGTAAGACATGGATTATAGCATGGAAGTCCTTAGGGTAGACATGGTTCAATAGGCTCCTATGCTTAAGAGAAATTAGCTGGGTGCTTGTCCTAACCACATGTTTGGCACTAGAGTGGTTTACGGCACTAGTTCTAGAGTAGGCTGGGAATCTATTACTGGTGAAAAGTCATCAGGAAGGTCTTTGGGAAGCTTATTAGGAAAGTCCTCTAAAATAATATCAACTTTCTTGGATTGATCCTTAGGGATTGGTTCTTAGACCTCCTCAATGGATAATTTTGGAGAACCCTCACTCTCATTAACTATTTTTGATCCTGGCTCAGTCACTTCTTCTCCAAATTCTATGGTGGGTTCAAGATTTCTTTCTTTTGATTCCTCAATGAGTTCACTTTCTTGTTCCTCTTCTTCACATTCCTCTATTAGACTCAATTCATAGATGTCTTCTTTAGATTTAGGAGTTTCCTTCTCTGGAATTTCAATGAGTTCATCTTCTTCATACTTTTCTACTAGACTTGGATCAGCCTCATACACCTCTTCCTCAGGTTTAGCAATAGGTTCATTCCCGTTCTCTTCTAGCTCTCTTATATGTAAAGCTTTAGTTGGGCATTGGCTAGCATAGTGTCCCAATTTGTGACATCTAAATCGCGTGATGTTGGGTCTTCTCTGAATATCTGATGACTTGCTCTTATTCTTTTCTAACTTCTCAACCTAGGGATATCCTAAATCTTGAATATCAGTGCAACCAACTTGAAGTTCAGTGGTGAGGACACCAGAGCTAGGAAGAGACATCAGAACCCTCCGAGCTCATTGTGGATCACCAATAAGTAGTTGTTCTATTTTAATTTCAGCTTAAGTCCTGTAAATAACATTAGTTTGCTTTGTTTTGCAAATTAGTCAAGTTAGATTTACTTGAAGTTGAGTCTTGTTATAGTCCACGGGGTTCAAGTCCAATTGTTAGCCAAGGTCAAGCCCAGTTATTGAAGCCATGTCACCAGCCATGTCATCATGCCATGTCACCATATCTTGGTGCCTTGTTAACTATCACTTGGAGTAGTGTACCATGCCACATGACCTTGGTGGATCAATTCCATGACAAAAGAAGGTTGTCCAAAATTTTTACCAAACATCCAGACATCCGGATATCGAAACATTGAGACATCCAAATATCCAGACATTGAGACATTGGGACATCCAGACATTGAGACAATGGGATATTGAGACTTCGAGACATCGAGATAATTTTAAGATGCAAGTTTATCCAAGAGAGGTTCCAACCAATTTCCTTCTCATTGCCCTTTTTAAAATCCAGGAAGATGCCATTTAAGAGAAGTAAAGCAAAAGGATTCTACCTCTCATCTAGCACCTCTTTTCATCCTCAAATTATCTCTACTCTAAGGATGGTGATGTGGGACTAACTGGATGCTAGGATGATGTAGGTGATTTTTCTTTGTGATTTTTAGGGTTTTAATTAAATTAAGGATTCCTGAAAACAAATAGGAGTAGATCTAAGGTTCTATACTAACATGAACTTCAGGCAAGCAAGTGAGTCCCTAACCAAGGATAAAGAGAGGATCCCGGGGTTAAGAGACCCCATAGGACTTAGCTCTCGAATCAATACCTACTTAGGAGTTAGGGTGGCAAACCTCAAAGATCCAAAGTACCCGATGCCGAGTTCACTCGCTCTTGTGGATGCGGCCTGGATGATCGAGCCTTCAACCCCATGGAGGCGCCGGCTTACTAGCCGAAGGTCACAAAGGCAAGGGGAACCGACTCCGTGTTCATGGCACCTGGAGGACCTGCGAGCATTCAAGGGAAGAGTTAGGATTCAATCAAAAAAGAAAGCAAGAGATGATGGAAAGAGAGTTGATGTGGTGATGGATGGGGTTTTTCTTGCTGGGCGCCTGGTTGGATGATCCTAATGGACTCCGACTCGAAGTTGGAGGATGGATTTGTAGAAGAGATAGTAACCCAAGGCCTCACACCTCTCGATGCCCAAAGACGAAGGCACTCCCTCATGGAGATCGACGTTCTTAAGGAACGAAGGCAACTAAAAGAGGATGGCTCTCAAAACTTTTTTTTCATTCATCAACATTAACATTATAAAGGAGGGGGTAAGATCCTTTATATAGGCACCTTAGGACCCAATTTAAAATTCAAATGAAAATACAAGTCTTCTTTTGATGGGGCACCCAAAATTTAGAATTTTCTCCTCCTTGGCTGACCAAGAATTTGAAGTTGATTAGGCGTGGCTTGACTTGAGGCTTGGAAGAAGGATCTTGGCGCACTTGGACTTGGAAGGTTGCTCTCTCATTTTGGAAGAAGACATGAAATGGGGCTTGTAGCAAGGCTTGTGTCCTCCTTTCCTTAGTTGTTCATCCACCTTTGGTACCAGACATGATGTGGGGAGTGGAAGATGGAGGTTGTCTTGGTGCCCATGGATTCTTGCTCTTCCTTCCATAATTGGTCAAGTAGTTTGGGAAGAAAGCTTGATATGAGGGCTTGAAGCAAGGGATTTAAATTCTTCAAATTTCTAACTCCCTTTGACCTTCCCTTGGCCGGCCACCTATACCTTAGAAAAAATATCTTAGAAATTTTTTGGTTTTTCCACTAGTTCTGGTTCTGGTTCTAGGCTGAGGCCCATTTGCCTTCACTCCATGCGAGTGTCGAGGGATGTGAGGCCCTAGTTATCCCCTATCCTATCTTCTTATCCCCTCATGACCTTTGAGATTCAACCTAGCACCTCCAAGTATTGAAGAAGGTGTAATGCCTTAGAGGTGAGAGGTCTCTTCGTTAGGATGAGTCCCAAAGTCCACGAGTTCCAGTTCCCACCTTTGAGATTCAACCTAGCACCACCAAGTATCGAGGAAGGTGTAATGCCTTAAAGGTGAGAGGTCTCTTCGTTAGGATGAGTCCCAAAGTCCACGAGTTCCAGTTCCAAGCCTCCCATCCCCATCCTTCCTTCGTCACCTTCACCATGAAAATTGAAAACAAAAGAGATCAACTGTTTTAGGATTTTAGTTTTAGTTTCACCCTAGTCCTGGGAGGCTTCTTAGCCCTCCCACGGTCCTAGTTTATTTAGGTATTTTCCTTTTCCAAATAATTCAAGGTACATCGATCATCCGTCCCGCATCAGATGGATGCCAACTCAAGTATGTATTCAAATTCAAATAGATGATTCCAAGATTAAATAGAGATTCATCCAAAATTCAAAGGACTCCTCTCTTATCAAGAAACTTTATCTCAACCAAGGAGCATTTTATTTTTCCTTGTCACCCAAATGAGGAGAAATAAGTCGCCCATTTAAATGCCATTCAAATTTTAAGAGAAGTAATAAGAAAGGGCTCTTCTTTCATAGCACCCTTTATGAAGCCTCTTTGTCGCCTAAAGGAATTCAAATTCAAAGGAGTCATCATCAATCTACTTTTAAATTCAAGGAGTCAAATTCAAATGAAGGGCCTTTTTATCTACCATTCAAAATTGAAATGTAAGAAAACTAGGAAGGAGTTCACGCCAAGAGGAAAGAAGGTATAGCGCTAATTATGGAAAGGAATGGGATGGCATCTCATTTTGTCGCCCATCTTTGTTTCATCACCATTCCATGGAAGAGTCCAAGTGCAAAGGAGTCTACTAAATATGAATTCAAGAAGATCTCATTTAATTTCAAAAGGGGATTGGAGTCCAATATTATCCTCTCAAGGGGCCCTATCCTTATCTATCTTGTATTTAAAAGAGTCAGTTCTTATCATGCTACTATGTAAGGGGTCTATAAATACCACCCCATTCCCCTCTTGTAAAGCAACTTATGATTGATTAATGAAACTCTGTCAATTTTTCTCCAATTGCTAGGTAAGCGTTGAGAGTGTAATTGCTGGTTAAGTAATTATAGTATGCGAGTGCTCTTGCGGTTAAGCATTGCATTAGTGTGTGTGTGGAGTACTGAAGTCTGAGTTATCTCTTGAGTCCAAGATCCAGAAGCTAGGTGCCACCATCTTCAACATTCAATCCAAATCCAGAACCAAGCCGTCCACCATTCTTTCCCTCTCTCATTTCAAATTTCCACTCCATTTCCATCATTCTAATAAAAGTTCTCTTGCAGGATCTCTAGAGTACCTGATCAGAAGAGGAGGTTTCCCTTGCCATCCAACCATCAATAGGAAGATTTGCTTCGAAGGACTGAAGTTTGCAATCATACCGCAAGATCTTGAGAGTTGAATCAAGATCTGTTGAAATGGAGGAGGGAAAAGCGTTGTTGGAAAGTAACCATCCGAATCTCAGTAGATTTGGTTGATTGAAGTCAGGACATCCTAGTTTTGGTGGTTTCTAAATCATCGGATCCAGGGTTCTTTATGTGATTTCATGCTGATTTATTGCAGGTAGTTAGTCGAGACTTAGTCTATTTTTCGTTAAATTAATTTGATAATTTATTTGAGTTTGTTGTCATTGCTCATCAAAATTAAATTCTTAATTATTAAAATTAGTCTTTGCATCCATGCCGCATCAACTTTGGTATCAGAGCTTCTTTCGTCCTACATCATTTTGGTATCAGAGCATGGTTAGGACTTAGTTTCTCATTAAGTACTCGGATCGGGTGCTTCATCATGGCCATCTGGTCATAGAAAAAAGTAGGGCTATAAGACCCTCACATCACATTCGAAGGGGATTTCCTATGGTGTGTAAGGGTGCTGCTGTGATTGACCCTTGAAGAAGAAAACAAAGAGATAGGCATCTTTAGGGTTAATTTTCTGCATCACATCCATCCTAGTATATAGTTTGTTATTTTAATTGTTTCTATATGTAGGAAGATCAAAAAATCTGATTCTTATTTTGCTATATTCAATACATTTGATTTTATTTTTTAGAATTTTATTTGGATTTAATTCGGTCTATAGAATTTCTGCATGCCTGATTACTGCCTGAGAATAGTTTTGCTCTAGAATTTCAGAATATAGTTATTTCGGCCTATTTAAATTCCAGCATAATTTAATTCCTGCATTTAGGTTTATATTATTTAATTTCCAGCAATTTATATTTCTACCAAAATACATCAAAATACACAAAAAAAAAAAACTTAAGTGCACATCATTAGATTTCATATGTATGCCATCATATTTATAACTTACTTTAAGGGCGACAATATCATAAGATAAGGGAAAGAGGTCATTACCTTTCCTTGGCCCAAGAACAACCCCCTTTGCATTCAAGCCTAAGCCTAACTTAAAATTGATTAGCAACCTAATACAGCAAAGGGACACCAATAGGTCGGGTTCGAGTCTTGTGAGTGAACTAGTGCACTCAACCTTCAAATTATTATTGGAAACTAGTGTCTAACACTAGAGATCCTGAGGCAAACTGTTGCCCAGTAAGCAACCTAAGAGGGGCGGTGAATTGGATCTCTAAAAATTAACCTAAAATGACATTACTTGATGCAAAGCAATACAATCCAATTCAACAATTAATTATGCAAGGTACTATAAGTTCAAATGCAATGCTCTTAAATAAAAGTGTAGAGAAAATAAAGAGCCATAAGTAAAGAGCAAGAAGAGAGATCAATCAACCACAAAGACCATGAAATATAGTGATTTGGTGTTGTCCAATGCACCTACATCCACTCTCCAAGATTTCCTTACGAATTTACTATAATCACACCCGATTACAATTGATTAGTTTTGTGGGCTTACTAATCAAAAGCCCAACTTATTTTCACAAGGCCAACAAGTCAAAACCTCACTTGGTTTTACAAGCTAACCAAGAACCTAATTGGTTTTCAAAGGCTAACCAATAACCTCCCTTGGTTTTTCGGGCAAACCAAGAACCTAAGTGGTTTTGTGGGATAACCACCAATCTAATTAGCTTTGCAAAGGCTCACCAATGACCTCACTTGCTTTTACAATAGGCTAACCAAGAACCCTTACAACAAATAAAGTTTAGAAGTAATAAAACAAAGTAAGCTTTCTAAAATAAAGTGGGTATCTCTTTGAAGATCGATGTAGAGATGCTTTGAACTTGTTGAAGCCTCTTGAATGCTCAAGAATGGATGATCTTCAATGCTTTTAAAGGCTCTTGAATGCTTGGAGGGTTGCTTTAGCTTGAGAGTAGTTGAATCTTCAAAAATGAGAGTTAAAGCTCACTTTTCTTCTCTCTTCTCAAAACTCTTCAATGGTATTTAATAATATTCAATATGTTGTCATTTGATTTAATTTGGAGCATATATATACTTTTCCAAGGCCTCAAATCTCGTTTCTAGCCATTAGTCTTAAAAAACTAGCCGTTGGAGGGCAAAATGGATGAGTTATGCGCTTACAAAACTAGTTGTTACTATTGTCAGAACTTTATGTGTCGACACTTCAGACTGTGAGTCGACACATAAGGTTGACACTTGAACTTCTTAAGTCGACACCCAATTCAAATAGCTCCAATCTAATTCTCTGGAAATCATAGATGTGTCAACATTTACTCTGTTAAGTCAACACTTTGAATTGACACCTTGCTTTCATGTGTCGACACTTCAGCAGTTCTTCAATTTCAGCAAGTTCTGTGGCTTGAAAATCTCAGGCGATGTGTTGATCCATGTGTTGACACTTTGAGTCAATACTTCAGGTCCATATGTTGACACTTCATCTGTGCCATCTGAAATATTCTTGCATACCGGCCTGAATCGATACTTCAATTTCATGTGTCGACACCTTACTGAATCTTCACTGAAAAGACTGAACTTGAGCTGAACCATATTTCCACTTAACTTAATCAACCAATCAAGCAGTTCTTGAGTTTCCAAGTCTTCTTTGAGCAATCTTTTTCATTCAAACTTGGCTTCTTCAAACAGATAAGCTTCTTCAAATTTGTGAGTACCTTTTTCAATAAAAATATACTTCAAGGAAATCATTAGTCCTCAACTTATACTTAATTATTTTGTTTATCATCAAAATCAATAAAAGAGTCAACAATCTTTCCCTTTTTGATGATGACAAAACCCTTAAGTATAAATTGCTTAAAAAAGCTTTTAAAGGAAATCATTGAGATGCATAAAACTGAAAACATTAAGTGTATCAACAAAATTTGCATTAATAATTTAATATTTTAGAACAAAAGTAATAGTGCTAGAGCTTGTTATAATGATTAAGAGTATCAGATCTTTGGGATACATTTAAGACATAGAAAGCATGTATCATGATACTCTACAAGAAAAGTTTTGCAATCAACATAGCTTCCCTTGAATCAATGATCCATAAAATAGTTTGTGAATATCTTTTCAAACATTTAAAGGGGGGTTTTAAGATAAAATTCACTTTGAAAGGATTTTCAATGAAAATAAAGTAAAGGTCCCCCTTTCTTAAGGAATTTTGTAAACAATTCTCGATTCAAGTTTTCAAAAATTTATTTACCCCTTGCATATCACAAATATATTGCATTTATACTTGTATCTTACATACTACTCCCCCTTTTTGTTATCATTAAAAAGGTAGGAAGACAAACAGGCTAAATATAAGATATTGCATTTAATTGTCACTACTTCTTCAACAATATACTGCAATAAATTTAAAATTCATTCATTCATTCAAGAGTGAAGATAACGAAGAGCTAAGAGAAGTGTAAGTCATTTCACTACATTCTAGATCACAAACATTGAGTACAACATGAAGTTTCATTTCCAGTCAGAGTTTGTACAATCAAAATATAAAACATACATAGATGCATAAAAATAAATTAAAAATACATAAAAGTCCGAATCCTCATCCATATCAGTATCATCAGAAGATGAACCAATCTCAATCGATCCTGTATCAGTAAAAGATCGAGCTCGCGGCCACATCTATCTAAGATCTTGGAGATGGGTCCTGGTCGGCCATGGAGGGGTACGATGACCACGTCCTCTGCGTCGTGCAAATGTCCAACCTTTGGCTGGAGCAGTAGAGGTAGAAGCTATGTCCTCCATAGGAACGGAACTGATCAGGTCAACAATCTCAGTAACTACTGGAAGAGGTGTACGATAAAAAAAAGGTCCTGAGTCAAGATACTGAAAGCTAGGTGCATAAAACTTAAGCTCTCAGATAAGAGAGGATGTGTGAATAGTGGGGGGTATCAATAATCTGTGTGTCAAAGACAGGAGCATCAGCTGATGATACAACAGGCGTATCAAGGATAGAAATATCAGCTGTAGAATGAACTGGTAGGTCTATAATCGGTGTATGAGTGATAGGGGTGTCAGTAATAGGTAAATCAATAATAGGTGGATGTACAACTGGAGTATCAATAACTGGGGAATCAATAATAGGTGTATGAATAGGAGTATCAATAATTAGAGAGAGAATAGGAATGGGAACAGGAATGCAATCATCCAATCTAGAAGGAGAAGATAGAACTGGAGTCTGAGCAGGTGAATAGGAAGGGTCATGAACAGGACTCCTAGGCAAGTCAGCCGTCACCTCCACTACTGGCTCTAAAGTAAGATCTGTAAAGCAAATCTATTGGAGCCAGTCTCCTCATCATCTCCATCATCACCATCAACATCTCCAACAATATCTCCAATAATAGCAGTATCAACACCAGCATCAACACCCTCAACATCATCAACAGGTGCAAGAGCATGTGCATGAGCAGGTGTAGGAGTAGTATCAGCAACCGGAGTACTCGCTGAAGGTCTAGACAGTGCAGAAAGTATAGCTGAGATGCCATCACTAAGTCCAATATGGCTCTCTCTCATCTTAGCTATGAAACAGTCAAGATGCTGCCTCATAATAAAAATGTCAATCTCGATGCATCTAACTCTGTCCAATAAGCTATCAGAAGTATCTGAAGTCTCCGTCTGAGCTGGCTGAGACTGTGCTGAAGTAGACCAGCCTGACGAAGCAACCGCTGGCTGTGCCACCGTCTTAGGCTGACTCTCGCTGAGTGAGCAAAATGAAGTCAGACCAGCCTGACGAATCCACTGCCCGATCCAAAAATGTTGCTGGTCGATAAAAGTAAAGTCCACTCGCCATCCTCCAACAACAATCTTCGAGCTCATCCAGCTAGAAGGAACAAATAGTGGTCGTACGGGTAGATCAGGAGCTCTAGTCTCATGTCTGGCCTTCGTCCTTTGCTTTTCTTCCTGATTTCATTGATGAGGTCAACGGACAACTTGCTTGCGAAGTCCCATTGCTTGGATTAAGAAATTGGGCAAGGTTTTGGTTGAAATCTAGGGTTCCTATGGCTTAGAATTCAAATCCATGGAGAAATCCAACCAAATCCAAGCAACCGGGCATCCAAATCAAGGAAACGATGGGTATAAAGCATGAAACAGTGGTAAGAACAGTGAGAGTACCTTTGAATCTTGTGTCGGCTCGAAGGAGAGAAGAAATAGGGAGAAAAATGATTTAGAGAATCCTTTATTCTCGGTCTGCTACCATTCAAGTGTCGACTCATGAATGTGTCGACACATTCAGGTGTCGACACATCGATTTAAAAAACCAAAAATTTAGGGATTCAAGCATTGATCAAAATCACTAGAAATATGATAATTTTAGAGAGAAATCAACAATGATTGAGTAAGATTTATCATGAATGGTGTTGAATTGATCTAGTTTGAATCAAATACAGGAAAAATTTAATCAAAAGGATTGATGATCCTGAGCTCTCTTATAATCATACAGAATCGATCTTCCAAAAGAGGTTTAGTCAAAATATCAGCTAATTAAAACTCGGTACTAATAAATTCAAGCATAACATCATTATTTTCTACATGATCCTTAATAAAATGATGTCTAATTTCAATATGTTTACTCCTAGAATGTTGAACAGGATTTTTTATCAAGCAAATAGCACTAGTATTGTCACATTTAATAGGTGTACTAGTCAACTTGATTCCAAAATCTTCAAGTTATTGCTCAATCCATAAGAGTTGAGTACAATAACTTCCTGCTATAATATACTCAACCTCAGCTATAGATAATGCAACTGAAGTTTTTTTCTTGCTAAACCAGGAGATTAAGTTAACTTCAAGAAATTGGCAAGTACCACTAGTATTCTTTCTATCCAATTTACAACCAGCAAAATCCATATCAGAATATCCAATCAATTCAGCAGATAAATTTCTAGAATACCATAAACTAATATCAATAGTACCAGATAGATATATAATATTGCACTTAACAGCCATAAGATGTGATTCTTTAGGTTCAGACTGATATCTAGCACACATGAATACACTGAACATTATATCTGGTCTACTAGTAGTTAGATACAATAAAGAGCCAATCATACCTCTGTATAACTTTTGATCTACTGATTTACCATGTTCATATTTATCAAGTCTACAAGAGGGGCTCATAGGCATACCAATTGCTTTAGTAGTCTCCATCCCAAACTTCTTGATAATTTCTCTTGTATACTTAGCTTGGTTGATGAAGATACCATCTGTAGTTTGCTTGATCTAGAGTTCGAGAAAGAAATTGAGTTCTCCTATCATGCTCATCTCAAATTCACCCTGCATTAGCTTAGCAAACTCTTGACAAAGAATTTCATTAGTAGCACCGAAAATGATATCATCAACATATATTTATACTACTAATAATTATCTTTCTTTTTCAAAAATAGTGTTTTATCAACATTGCCTCTAGAAAATTCATTTCCAATCAGAAATTTGCTGAGTCTTTCATACCAGGCTCGAGGTGCTTGCTTTAATCCATAAAGTGCTTTATGTAATTTAAAAACATGATCAGGATGTGCATGAATTTCAAATCCAGGTGGTTGTTCAACAAAAACTTTTTTAGTTATAAAACCATTTTGAAAAGCACTCTTAACATCCATTTGAAATAGTTTGAAATTCATAAAACAAGCAAATGCTAATAATAGTCTAATTGCTTCAAGTCTAGCAACAGGAGCAAAAGTTTCATCAAAATCAATCCCTTCCTCCTGATTATAGCCTTTAACAACTAGCCTGGCCTTATTCCTAACAATAATTCCATTTTCATCTAATTTATTCCTAAATACCCATTTAGTGCCAATAATTGAAACATTAGATGGTCTTTCTATTAGTATCCAAATATTATTTCTGTCAAATTGAATTAGTTCATCTTGCATAGCATTAATCCTGTTAGGATCTTTTTCAGCTTCCTCAAAACATTTAGGCTCTACTTGAGATACAAAAGCTATATAATCACATTCATTTCTAATTGAGGCTCAAGTTCTTACCCCTTTAGATGGATCACCTAGGATTAATTCCTTATGATATCCATGAGCATACCTCCACTCCTTAGGTAGATCTTGATGATTTGGAGTGTCATCACCTTTTTGATTCTTGTCTTGATCTTCATCACTTGGCTGAGGTTGATCATTCAGTGTCAACTTTTGAAGCTTGTCAGCACCTACACATTCATCAGATGTATCCTCTTTTCTAGAGGATTTGTTAGTACATTCTTCAAAAATAACATGTACTGACTCCTCTACAACCAAAGTTCATTTATTAAAAACTCTGTATGCCCTGCTTGATATAGAGTATCCTAAAAAGATACCTTCATTAGACTTGGCATTAAACTTTCAAAGATTATCTTTTCCATTGTTCAAAATAAAACATTTACGACCAAAAACTCGAAAATATTTCAAAGTCAGTTTTCTTTGGTTCCAAAGTTCATATGGAGTTTTCTTCAAAATAGGGCAGATTAAAACTCAATTTAAAATGTAACATGCAGTATTAATGGCTTCAGCCTAAAAATATGTTGGCAAATCATTTTTATAAAGCATAGTGCATGCCATTTCTTCCAAAGTATGATTTTTTTTTCTACTACCCCATTCTGCTGAGGTGTCCTAGGTGCAAAAAATTATATTATATTTCTTTTTCATTATAAAAGTTTTCAAAATCTTGATTTTCAAATTTAGTTCCATGATCACTACGAATGCAAACAACTGAAACTTCTTTTTCGTTTAAAACTTTTCGATAAAACTTTATGAATGCTAAAAATGATTCATCTTTATGTGCTAAAAAGAAAATCCATGTAAATCTCGAAAAATCATCCACTATGACTAATCTATATCTCTTACCTCCTAGACTTGATGTTCTAGTTGGTCCAAAGAGATCCATATGAAGTAGTTCAAGTGACCTACTAGTAGTTACAAAACCTTTTGGTTTGAAAGAAGTTTTAACTTGTTTACTAAATTGACATGCTTGGCAAATTCTATCTTTTTCAAAACAAAGTTTAGGTAAATCTCTAACTAAATTTTTTTTGTAAAGTTTTGAAAGAAGATACATACTAGCATGCCCTAATCTTCTATGCCATAGCCAACTAGTCTCATTTTTAGTAGAATTCACTGCAACAAGGCATTCTCCATTAGGCAAAGATAGATCATTTAGGTCTACCAAATAAACATTTTCATGCCTTTTTCCAATGAATTGTACTCCATTTAAATCCAGACTAATAATCAAGCAATATGATGATTTAAAAACTACCTAAAAATCTTTATCATAAAACTGACTAATGCTTAAAAGATTGTGTTTCAAACCATCAACTAGAAGTACATTACTAATATTACTAGGAGTTATGTGACCTTACCAATACCAATAATTTTTTCTTTACCATTGTCACCGAAGGTTACACTCCCTCAATTCAAAGCTTTAAGAGAAGGGAATTGCTTCACATCTCCAGTCATGTGCCTTGAGCAACTACTATCAAGATACCAAAGTCTTTTATTCTCCTTGGTTGCAAGACACACCTGCAATGAAATCAAGCTTTGTTTTTAGGTATCCAAGCCAACTTGGGTCCTTTAGGATTAGCATTCAATATGGTTCCTTTTGGAATCCACACTTTACCAAAAGAATTGATTTTTCTTAAATTACATTGAAATGATTTATGACATAAATTTTTGCAAGAAAAACAAGTAATGCTAGATGATGTAGGTACAAGAATTTTTTTGAAATATTTTTATTGCTTTTATGGTTTATATCCTAACCCTGCTTTATTAAAAATAGCTCTTTGATTATTCAAAAGTAGGTTTATTTTTTCTGAATTATAAGTAAATTTTTCAACAAAAGGTTTTATCTTTTCAAGTTCATTTTTGTACTTAGTATTTTCAAGTTCTAAATCTTTGTTTTTCTTCAAAAGATCATTGTTAGAAATAACATTCTTAGGTCTTTTCAAAACTTCATTTTTCATAGATAAAGCATTGTTTTTCTTTTCTAAAACATTCAATTTAGTTTTCAAATCACTAACATCATTTAGTAAAGAATTATTTTCAAATGAGAAACTATTTGCATGCTTTTTCAATTTCTTGTTTTTAGATAAAACTAGTTTATAATCATGCATGAGTTCATCAAATGTATTTCTAAGTTCATCAAAAGTAAAATCAATCTCGGTATCGGAATTTATCTCATCATTGTCTTGATGTGCCATTAAGTAGAGATTTGCAACTTCGATCTGCTCTTCTTCAGAACTAGAGTCTTCACTGTCACTCCAGGTGGCCATCATTACTTTCTTTCTTAATTTCTTTCTAGACTTCTTAAGGAGAGGACAATCAAACTTTTAGTGTCTCGGCTTCTTGCACTCGAAGCATGTAGGTACTTCTTTCTTCTTTTCCTTTTCTTTTTCTTTCTCTTTTTCTTTTGATTGATACTTCTTTTTGTAAGGAAATTTCCTCTTCTTCATAAATCTTCTAAATTTTCATGCAAGGAGGGCTTCTTCACCTTCATCTTCTACTTCATCTTCAGACTCATCTATTGAGGATTCTTCTTGAATGCTAGATTTGAAAGCAATCACCTTCTTCTTCTTGTCCATGTCTATTGATTTTTGTTTCAGATTAAGCTCATAAGTCATGGACTATCCAAACAGCTGCTCAAAGATAATTTATCAATATCTTTGGCTTCTTGAATTGCGGTCACCTTCAGATCCCATGATATTGGAAGTGACCTGAGAATTTTATTTACAAGATCAGCATTAGACATAACCTTTCCAAGACTTCTCATTCTATTAACAATATTTGTGAATCTTGTGTACATATTAGTGATTGATTCATTAGGTTCCATTCGAAACATCTCATAAGTGTGCACTAACATATTTACTTTAGTATTTTTCACTTGATCGGTACCCTCATGGGTAACTTCAAGTGTGTCCCATATTTCTTTAGCAAAAGTGCATGTAGATATCCTATTGAATTCACTAGGACCTAATGCATAATAGAGGAGATTCATTGCCTTGGCATTGATCTCGAATTGCTTAATATCATTTTCATCCCAATCCTCTTCGATCTTTGGGATGGAAATACCATTAACCACTACTAAAGGAATATGAGGACCCTTATCTACAACTTTTCACAAATTGTAATCAATAGAATGCATATAAATTCTCATCCTAGTTTTTCAATATGTATAATTTGTTTCAATAAAAAATGGAGGTCTATTTGAGGCTTGACCCTTAACTATGCTAGTACCAATTGGGACTGCCATAGATCTTTACTCAAGGCAATAAAGCCTATACACTGAGAATAGGGCTCTAATACCACATGTTGCCCAGTAAGCAACCCAAAAGAGGGGGTGAATTGTATCTCTAAAAATTAATCTAAAATGACTTTACTTGATGCAAAGCAATGCAATCCAATTCAATAATTAATTATGCAAGGTGCTATGAGTTCAAATGCAATGTTCTTAAATAAAAGTGCAATGGAAATAAAGAGCAATAACTAAAGAGCAAGAAGAGAGATCAATCAACCACAAAGATCAAGAAATATAGTGGTTCGGTGCTATCCAATGCACCTACATCCACTCCCCAAGATTTTCTTGGAAATTCACTATAATCACACCCGATTATAGTTGATTAGTTTTGCGGGCTTACTAATCAAAAACCCAACTTGTTTTCATAAGGGCAACAAGTCAAAACCTCACTTAGTTTTAGGGCTAACCAAGAACCTAATTGGTTTTCAAAGGCTAACCAATAACCATCCTTGGATTTTCGGGCTAACCAAGAACCTAAGTGGTTTTACAAGCAAACCACCAACCTAATTGGTTTTGCAAAGGCTCGCCAATAACTTAACTTGCTTTTATAATAGGCTAACCAAGAATCCTTATAACAAATAAAGTTTAGAAGTAATAAAATAAAGTAAGCTTTCTAAAATAAAGCGGGCATCTCTTTAAAGCTCGATGTAGAGATGTTTGAACTTGTTGAAGCCTCTTGAATGCTCAAGAATGGATGATCTTCAATGCTTTTGAAGGAACTTGAATGCTTGGAGTCTTGCTTTAGCTTGAGAGTAGTTGAATCTTTAAGAATGGGAGTTAAAGCTCACTTTTCTTCTCTCTTCTCAAAACTCTTCAATGGTATTCAATAATATTCAATATGTTGTCATTTGATTTAATTTGGAGCATATATATACTTTTCCAAGGCCTTAAATCCTATTTCTAGCCATTAGTCTTGAAAAACTAGCCGTTAGGGACAAAATGAGTGAGTTCTGTGCTTAAAAAACTAGCCATTACTGTTATCAGAACTTCATGTGTCGACACTTCAGACTGTGAGTCGACACATAAGGTGAACTTCTTGAGTCGACACCCAATTCAAATAGCTCCAATCTGATTCTTTGAAAATCTCAGATGTGTCAACACTTACTCTATTGAGTCGACACCTTACTTCCCCCATGTGTCGACACTTCAGCAGTTCTTCAATTTCAGCAAGTTCTATGGCTTGAAAATCTCAGGCGATGTGTTGATTCATGTGTCGACACTTTGAGTCGACACTTTAGGTTCATGTGTTGACACTTCTCTATGCCATCTGAAACATTCTTGCATACCGGCCTGAGTCGACACTTCAATTCCATGTGTCGACACCTCAATTCCATGTGTCGACACTTTGAGTCGACACCTTACTGAATTCTTCACTGAAAAGGCTGAACTTGAGCTGAACCATATTTCCACTTAACTTAATCAACCAATCAAGCAGTTCTTGAGTTTCTAAGTCTTCTTTGAGCAATCATTTTCATTCAAACTTGGCTTCTTCAAACAGATAAGCTTCTTCAAGTTTATGAGAACCTTTTTCAACAAAAACATACTTCAAGGAAATCATTAGTCCTCAACTTATACTTAATTATTTTCCTTATCATCAAAATCAATAAAGAGGTCAACACAAATGCCCTAAGAGGACTGGTGGTTTTTAATTAGGACCATATATCAAGCAGGGGGAGCCTCCCACCATCCCACCTCTTACCTGGCTAGGGAAAGTGCTAATTGTTGAGTTGGGTGTAATTTGAGTTAACTAATTCCACTTGAACTCGAGGTCTAGGAACCCTAGAAGCTAGGATTGCATTGCATGACCACTAGATTAGGAGCCTAACCCCAACCCAGTTGGATCATGGAGTCCACTATATAAACCTTACTGAGGACCTTCAGTGACCAATATGTCCTGATGGATAATAGGTTTGACTGACTGGATATGTGACAAGACAACCTAGAGAGGATCCGTAGGACCCGTACTAACCCTGGTTCACCTAAACTAACTTTTCTTGGACCCAGAATTCATTAGCCAGAACCCACTAGGATAAGTGCCCTTTATCAAAAATCAGGAACTAGCCTAGTCCTCCCGAGTCGACCCATTCCTTAGCAAATTCGATCCAATTCTCACCCGAGTCGACTCAACCCTAATCCAAGCCAACCCACGCCTGTGATCCCATTTGTTCATAAGAATGACCCTGAAGAGGAAAAATCTATTACAAACTCAGAGTTAATTGACTAGAAGATTACTCAGACAGAAACCATAGTAGAAGTATATGAGGCTGGAGAAAACCTAATAGATGAGTATAAAAAGAGAAGAGGAAGTCGATAAGTCACCTAATGTATTAAAAATACCATTAGGAAAATAGAACCATGAGGGATTTAACATCCCTACAATTAGGGCTTTATCTCAGAAAACCCGAGAAGACACCCAAATTGGAGTGCTTAATCCTGAAATTCTTGAACCAGAAGAATATATCGAAGACATAATCTCTTTAATTCGGTACCCTCGGGATGAGATCACCTCTTTGATTCTAATTAATGATCTTTTCCCTGAACTTACTGAGCCGTTCTTCGATAAAGTGGTTTTTTTGCTACCTGTAGATCCATGTCCATTCTTTAAGGTCACCCCCATGAATCCAGACCCAGTTGTCAAATCCACCTCATATTTCCTATCCTTCCCTGAGGCTTCCAATGTTTTTAGAACCACTCAGTCGCATTTTATTAAGGTTAGCATGTTTTATCAGTCCTTTGAGCCCATTCAATTTGCTACCTACTTCTGGAAGACCTTATAGCACTTATTAGAAGTCCACATCAAATTTTTATCTGCATATCATCCATCAACTAGGAATCAAGCCCAAAGTTGTAGTTGTAGACCTAATAAATTTCATTTGATAGGAATGCATAGTTGAGTCTGTTAGGTATTGATGTGAGTCATATGCACATCATGTTAAGGAATTGCATATAAAGATATGTAAAAAAATTATTGAAAGCAATGAATCTTATGAGCATATGGCTAACTCACATAAACATTTCAAAGAATTAAATGAGGGAGACTCTATCATGATCAAGCTTCGTCTTGAATGGTTTCCACCTAGAACCATGAAAAAAAATACATGCTCGTTGTGCAGGACCATACAAAATCATAAAAAAATTGGGTCTAATGCCTATGTGATAGATTTATCATCTGAATTAGTTATAGTCCAACCTTCAATTTATCAGACCTTGTTGAGTATAAGGAGCCAATAACGATACCTAGTGAGCCATTTGGACCTGATTCCATCTTTGAAAGTGACCCTACCCCTAAGTGTCCACCAACCAAATTACCAAAAAGGAGAGATAAGATCGAGCAGATTTTGGATGACAAAACTATCACTACTAGGAGTAAGGATTATCAGCATTACCTTGTACGATGGCAAGGTAGACCAGAATCTGATGATTCATGGATCACTCTAGAGGATCTGCAATGAATTAACCCAGACTACCTAGAACATTACCAGAGTAGAGTCAACCCATACTCGATAGGGTCGAGTTCCTCCCACTCTAGGAGAATTGGTGAGGACACCAGAGCTAGGAAGAGACGTCAGAATCCTCCGAGCTCATTGTGGATCACTAATAAGTAGTTGTTCTATTTTAATTTTAGCTTGAGTCCTGTAAATAACATTAGTTTGCTTTGTTTTGCAAATTAGTCAAGTTAGGTTTACCTGAAGTTGAGTCTTGTAATAGTCCAAGGGGTTCAAGTCCAATTATTAGCCAAGGTCAGGCCTAGTTGTTGAAGCCATATCACCATGCCATGTCATCATGCCACATCACCATGTCATTGGGCCTTGTTAACTACCACTTGGAGTAGTGTACCATGCCATATCACCTTGGTAGATCAATTCCATCACAAAAGAAGGTTGACCAAAATTTTTACCAGACATCCGGACATCCGGATATCCAAATATCAAGACATCCGGACATCGAGATATTAGGACATCGAGACATCAAGACAATGGGACATTGGGACATCGAGACATCGAGACAATTTTAAGATGCAAGTTTATCCAAGAGAGGTGCCAACCAATTTCCTTCTCATCGCCCTTTTTAAAATCCAAGAAGATGCCATTTAAGAGAAGTAGAGCAGAAAGATTCTACGTCTCATCTAGCACCTCTTTTCATCGTCGAATTGTCGCCAATCTAAAGATGGATGCCAACTCAAGTATGTATTCAAATTCAAATAGAAGATTCCAAGATTAAATGGAGATTCATCCAAAATTCAGAGGACTCCTCTCTTATCAAGAAACTTTATCTCAACCAAGGAGCATTTTATTTTTCCTTGTCGCCCAAATGAGGAGAAAAAAGTCACCCATTTAAATGCCATTCAAATTCTAAGAGAAGTAATAAGAAAGGGCTCTTCTTTCTTAGCACCCTTTATGAAGCCTCTTTGTCACCCAAGGGAATTCAAATTCAAAGAAGTCATCATCAATCTACTTTTAAATTCAAGGAGTCCAATTCAAATGGAGGGCCTTTTTATCTACCATTCAAAGATGAAATGTAAGAAAACCAGGAAGGAGTTCACGCCAAGTGGAAAGAAGGAATAGCGCTAATTATGGAAAGGAATGGGATGCCATCTCATTTTCTCACCAATCTTTGTTTCATCACCATTCCATGTAAGAGTCCAAGTTCAAGGGAGTCTACTCAATTTGAATTCAAGAAGATCTCATTTAATTTCAAAAAGGGATAGGATTCCAATATTATCCTCTCAAGGGGTCCTATCCTTATCTATCTTGTATTTAAAAGAGTTTGTTCTTATCATGCTGCTATGTAAGGGGTCTATAAATACCACCCAATTCCCCTCTTGTAAAGCAACTTATGATTGATTAATGAAACTCTGTTGGTTTTTTCCCAATTGCTAGGTAAGCATTGAGAATGCAATTGCTGGTTCAGTAATTATAGTGTGTGAGTGCTCTACTAGTTAAGCATTGCATTAGTGTGCTTGTGGAGTACTGAAGTCTGAGTTATCTCTTGAATACAAGATCCAGAAGCCAGGCGCCACCATCTTCAACATTCAATCCAAATCTAGAACCACACTATCCACCATTCTTTCCCTTTCTCATTTAAAATTTCTACTCCATTTCCATCATTCTAATCAAAGTTCTCTTGCAGGATCTCTAGAGTACCTGATCAGAAGAGGAGGTTTGCCTTGCCATCCAACCATCAATGAGAAGATTTATTTCGAAGGACTGAAGTTTGCAATCCTATCGTGAGATCTTGAGAGTTGAATCCAGATCTGTTAAAACGGAGGAGGGAAAAGCATTATTGGTAAGTAACCATCCGAATCTCATTAGATTTGGTTAATTGAAGTTAGGACATCCTGGTTTCAGTGGTTTCTCAATCATTAGATCCAGGGTTCTTTATGTGATTGCATGCTGATTATATTGTGGGTAGTTATTAGAGACTTAGTCTATTTTTCATTAAATTAATTTGATAGTTTATCTGAGTTTGCTGCCATTGTTCATCAAAATTAAATTCTTAATTATTAGAATTAGTCTTTGCATCCATCCTGCATCAACTTTGGTATCAGAGCTTCTTCCATCCCACATCAGTTTTGGTATCAGAGCAAGGTTAGGACTTAGTTTCTCTTTAAGTACTCATATCAGGTACTTCACCATGGCCGTCCAGTCATAGAAAAAAGTAAGGCTGCAAGACTCTCACATCCCATTCAAAAGAAATTTTCTATGGCATGTATGGGTCCCCCTGTGATTAACCCTTGAAGAAGAAAACAAAGAGATAGGCATCTTTAGGAATAATTTTCTGCATCACGTCCATCCTAGTACATAGTTTGTTATTTTAATTGTTTCTGTATGTAGGAAGACCAAAAAATTTTGATTCTTATTTTTCTAGATTCATTACATTTGATTTTATTTTTCAGAATCTTTTTAGGATTTAATTCGATCTGTAGAATTTTTGCATGCCTGGTTATTGCCTAAGAATAGTTATGCTCTAGAATTTTAGCATATAGTTATTTCGGCCTATTTAAATTCCAGCATAGTTTAATTTATGCATTTAGGTTCAAATGATTTAATTTCCAGTAATTTATATTTCTGTCAAAATACATCAAAATGCAAAAAAAAACTTAAGTGCATATCATTAGATTTCATATGTATGCCATCATATGCATAACTTACTTTAAGGGTGACAATATCATAAGATAAGGGAACGAGGTCATTACCTTTCCTTGGCCCAAGAACAACCTCCTTTGCATTCGAACCAAAGCCTAACTTAAAATCAATTAGAAACCTAATACAGCTCACGGATACCAATAGGTCAGATTCGAGACTTGTGAGTGAACTAGTGCACTCAACCTTTCAATTACTATTGGAAGCTGGTGTCTAAGGCTAGAGATCTAGAGGCAAATGCTCTAAGCAGACCGGTGGTTTTTAATTAGGACCCTGTGTCAAGCAGGGGGAGCCTCCCACCACCTCACCTCTTACCTGGCCAGTGGAAGGGCTAATTATTAAGTTGGGTGTAATTCAAGTTAACACATTCCATTTGAGCTTTAAGTCTAGGAACCCTAAAAGCTAGGATTGCATTTCATGACCACTAGATTAAGAGCCTAACCCCAACCCAGTCTGATCATGGAGTCTACTATAGAAATCTTACTAAGGACCTTCAGTGACCAATGTGCCCTGATGGATAATAGGTTTGACCGACTGGATAAGCAACAAGACAACCTAGAGAGGATCTGTAGGACCCGTACTAACCCTGGTTCACCTAAACCAACTTCTCCTTGACCCATAATTCATCGGCCATAACCTATTAGGATTAGTGCCCTTTATCAAAAATCAGGATCTAGCATAGTCCACCCAAGTCGACCCATTCCTCAGCAGATTTGACCAAATTCTCACCCGAGTTGACTCATCCCTAATTTGAGCCGACCCACCCCTGTGACCCCATTTGTTCCTAATAATGACCCTAAAGAGGAAATATCTATTGCAGACTCAGAGTTAATTGACCAGAAGATTACTCAGACTGAAACCATAGTGGTAGTATATGAAGCTGGAGAAAACCTAATAGATGAGTATAAAGAAGAAGAGGAAGTCGATGAGTCACCTAATGTATTAGAAGACCATTAGCAAAAGAGAACCATGAGGGATTTAACATCCCTACCATTAGCGCTTTACCTGAAGAAACCCTTGAAGAGACAAAAATAGGAGTGCTTAGTCCTGAAATTCTTGAACCAGAGGAATTTATCGAAAACATGATCTCTTTAATTTGGTACCCTCGAGATGAGATTACCTCTTCGATTCTAATTAATGATCTCTTCCCTGAACTTACTGACTTGTTCTTCGATAAAGTGGACTTTTTGCTACCTGTAGATCCATGTCCATTCTTTAAGGTCACCCCCATGAATCCAGACCAAGTTGTCAAACCCACCTCATATTTCCTACCCTTCCTTGAGGCTTCCAATGTTTTTAGAACCACCCAGTTGCATTTTATTGAGGTTAGCATGTTTTATCAATCCTTTGAGCCCATTCAGTTTGCTACTTACTTCTGAAAGACCTTATGGCACTTATTAGGAGTCCACGTCAAATTTTCATCTGCATATCATCCATCAACTAAGAATCAATCCCAAAGTTATAGTTGTAGAGATAATAAATTTTATTTGATAGGAATGCATAGTTGAGTCCGTTAGGTATTGTTGTAAGTCATATGCACAGCATGTTAAGGAATTGCATAAAGAGATAAGTAAGAAAATTATTGAAAGCAATGAATCTAATGAGCATATGGCTAACTCACATAAACATTTCAAAGAATTTAATGAGGGAAACTCTGTCATGATCAGGCTTCGTCCTAAATGGTTCCCACCTAGAACCATGAAAAAAACTACATGCACGTAGTGTAGGACCATACAAGATCATAAAGAAAACTGGGTCTAATGCCTATGTGATAGATTTACCACCTGAATTAGGTATTAGTCCAACCTTCAAAGTATCATATCTTCTTGAATATAAGGAGCCAATAACGATACCTAGTGAGCCATTTAGACCTGATTCCATCATTGAGAGTGACCCTACCCCTGAGAGTCCACCAGCCAAATTACCAGAAAGGAGAGATAAGATCGAGTAGATTTTGGATGACAAAACTATTACTACTAGGAGTAAAGATTATCTGTGTTACCTGGTTCGTTGGCAAGGTATACCAGAATCTGATGATTCATGGATCACTCAAGAGGATCGATAAATAATTAATCCAGACTTGCTAGAATATTACCAGAACGGAGTTAACCCATACTTGACAAGATCGAGTTCCTCCCACTCTAAGAGAATTGGTAAGGACACCAAAGCTATGAAGAGATGTCAGAACCCTCCGAGCTTATTGTGGATCACTAATGAGTAGTTTTTCTATTTTAATTTTAGCTTGAGTCTTGTAAATAACATTAGTTTGCTTTGTTTTGCAAATTAGTCAAATTAGGTTTACTTGAAGTTAAGTCTTGTAATAGTCCAAGGGGTTCAAGTCCAATTGTTAGCCAAGGTCAAGCCCAGTTGTTGAAGCCATGTCACCATGCCATGTCATCATGCCATGTCACCATCTCATGGAGCCTTGTTAACTGCCACTTGGAGTAGTGTACCATGCGACATCACCTTGGTGGATCAGTTCCATGACAAAAGAAGGTTGTTCAAAATTTTCACCAGATATCCGGATATCTAGACATCGAGACATCTGGATATCCAGATATCGAGACATTGGAACATCCAGACATTGAGACAATTGGACTTTGGGACATCGAGACATTGAGACAATTTTAATATGCATGTTTATCCAAGAGAGGTGCCAAATAATTTCCTTCTCATCACCCTTTTTAAAATCCAAGAAGACGCCATTTAAGAGAAGTACAACAAAAGGATTCTACCTCTCATCTAGCACCTCTTTTCATCCTCAAATTGTCACCACTCTAAGGATGGATGCCAACTCAAGTATGTATTCAAATTCAAATAGAAGATTCCAAGATTAAATGGAGATTCATCCAAAATTCAGAGGACTCCTCTCTTACCAAGAAACTTTATCTCAAAAAAGGAGTATTTTATTTTTCCTTTGTCACCCAAATGAGGAGAAAGAAGTCACCCATTTAAATGCCATTCAAATTTTAATAGAAGTAATAAGAAAGGGCTCTTCTTTCTTAGCGCCCTTTATGAAGCCTCTTTGTCGCCCAAGGAAATTCAAATTCAAAGGAGTCATCATCAATCTACTTTTAAATTCAAGGAATCCAATTCAAATGGAGGGCCATTTTATCTACCATTCAAAATTGAAATGTAAGAAAACCAGGAAGGAGTTCACACCAAGAAAAGAAGGAATAGCGCTAATTGTGGAAAGGAATGGGACGCCATCTCATTTTGTCACCCATCTTTGTTTCATTGCCTTTCCATGGAAGAGTCCAAGTGCAAGGGAGTCTACTCAATATGAATTCAAGAAGATCTCATTTAATTTCAAAAAGGGATATGAATCCAATATTATCCTCTCAAGGGGCCCCATTCTTATCTATCTTGTATTTAAAAGAGTATGTTCTTATCATGCTGCTATGTACAGGGTCTATAAATACCACCCCATTCCCCTCTTGTAAAGCAACTCATGATTGATTAATGAAACTTTGTCGATTTTTCTCCAATTGTTGGGTAAGCGTTGAGAGTGCAATTGCTGGTTAAGTAATTGTAGTGTGTGAGTGCTCTACTGGTTAAGCATTGCATTAGTATATGTGTGGAGTACTGAAGTCTGAGTTGTCCCTGAGTCCAAGATCCAGAAGCTAGGTGCCACCATTTCAACATTCAATCCAAATCCAAAACCAAGTCGTCCACCCTTCTTTCCCTCTCTCATTTTACATTTCCACTCCATTTTCATCATTCTAATCAAAGTTCTCTTGTAGGATCTCTAGAGTACCTGATCAGAAGAGGAGGTTTTCCTTGCCATCCAACCATCAATAGGAAGATCTGCTTCGAAGGACTAAAGTTTGCAATCCTACCGCGAGATCTTGAGAGTTGAATCCAGATCTATTGAAATAGAGGAGGGAAAAGTGTTATTGGTAAGTAATCATTCGAATCTCATTAGATCTGGTTGATCGAAGTCAGGACATCCTAGTTTCGATAGTTTCTTAATCCTTGGATCCAGGGTTCTTTATATGATTGCATGCTGATTATATTGCAAGTAGTTAGTAATGACTTAGTCTATTTTTCGTTAAATTAATTTGATAGTTTATCTGAGTTTGCTGTAATTGCTCATCAAAATTAAATTCTTAATTATTAGAATTAGTCTTTGCATCCATCCTGCATCATTCAAGGTCCTCATTCCTATCATTCATGGGAATTAGTGGGATACTAGGCTTGGGTCGCCTCGAGTTGTGTCAACTCGGGTTGGCTTGGCTAAGACCTAGTCTTGGATTAGGGGCACTAGTCTTAATGGGCTCATGTCAACTAAGGGGTACCTGATTAATACTTGGTTCAGCTCTAGGGGTACTAATCCTATGGATTTCAGGTTAACTTGGGGAAACTGGGCTATAGCCATAGGTAATAATCCTATCAGGTTCGGGTTGGCTAAGGGAAACTGGCCTAGTACTGGACTCATATCTAGGGATACTATTCCTATTGGATTCAGGTTGACTAAGGGTCACGGATCCTTTGGACTCATAGGATGGGGTTACATAGGATCTAGGTTTAGAGGATTGAGGTGCATAAGAACTAGGTTCATAGGATTTGGAATTAGGTCTATAGGTTGTGGATCCGGGTGCATAGGAACTAAGTTCGTAGGATTTGGAATCAGGTTTATAAGTTGTGGCTCTCTTATCTTGGTCAAAGAAATCATGATTGGGTTTCCTAGGGTTGGGCTCAACACGAGTCCTATGGTCAGGCTCAGGTTTAGGTCTGGTATGGGGCTTAGGGGTTTTCCTTAGGTCTCCTATTTGGTTGTCTACCTGGTCAAAACTATTAGTTAAATGGTCAATCCTAACGGTTGCTTGGTTATTCAATTGGATCATTTGGTCAAATCTATGATTCATTTGGTTCATCTAGGTGGTCAACTGGGCAAGCTAATTTTGGGATTGGGTATTGGATAGGTTGAACTTGTGGTTCATCTAGGCAAACTGATTTTGGGATTGGGTATTGGTGCGTGTCGCTACGCACCAATTTAAATACCTTAATTCCACTAATCTAAGGTAGAATAGTGGGAATAAGGGTCGAATCCATAGGGACTTTAGGATTATTTCAAAAAGAACTTTCCAATACCAATGCTAATATTTACTAATAATAGAAGAGTATAAATCAACTAACTGACTAAGACAGATAATGAAAAAGTATAAATGCAATAGATAAGAATCTTGGAATCCCAACTGTTTACTTGCTAGGTGGGCTAGCAGTCCACTTCTCTATAAATGATCTATATGTTCTGATCCAGATATAATCTATTATTGGCGATCAAGACCCGTACCTGTTCGATCATGGCCCATTCCCCTGAAATATAGATTAGTCAGAAACCAAATACATACAAATTACAAAAATCTTTTTAGAGATAATCTATTCCAAGAGCATAAACTGTACATATTGATTACAGCTTGTCCCAAGAAAATAAACTATGCCTAATAAATTAAATAAAGACTCATAAAAATATTGGAAAGAAACTCTTTTTATTTCATAGAAAGTAAGTACAAATGATTAAAAAATAAAACTAAACCCCCATGTGCCAAGCATTATAGTGGAATCTTGAGAAGAATGACTAGCCTTCCATCCTAGACATCAGCTTCACAGATGATGAATACGAGAATTGGATTGGACAAGTGGATGGGAGTGGGATTGATACGAGGAGAGGCGGAGTGGAGCGGAGGTGGAGTCAGAATAATGCGGAACGGGACAAAGCAGAATGGGGTGTAGAATGGAAGTCAGAATAATCACTAGAGCGGAGAATGGTCAAGGGCTTTATAGGTGGGAAGCACCGTGTTGGGCCAGCATGGGAACTGTGGTGATTTCTTATCTTAATCTGCCCAACAATCTCAATTCTATAACTCTATCCTCGCCCTTGCTCACTTGATCCCCGATTCTGCTCCACCGATCATGTACCCGTCGCATGATCCTCGTAACAACTCTGCATATCCTTCTTGAGTCCATTTCTTTTTTTGCGATCATATCTTCATGATTTGGTGAATCTTTAAAACTCAAATCATTATCTTCTGACAAAGCAGCGATGAGGAGGAACCGACAGCACCTCTGTCATGGTATCCCAAGTAAATGGAAGAAGGCCTGTTTACCCAAACTTGGACCGGCATCATGAGGATGCTCATTTTGGAGCAAAATAGGAGGAAGGTTGGTGAACTGTGGGTCTTAGCTCGGCATTGCAGACGAATAGTGAAGAGATAATGGTGCCGGACCAACGAGAAGTCAACTGGTGATAGTGACTAGGAGGTGGCAGTAGGATGTGGCCAGTAGCATGGGCGGCTTCGAGTGGACGATCCGTCAACGGTGAAATGGAATGGTGAGGAAGACCGTTAGCTCTCCATGGTGGATGGGGTTTTTTGGATAGTAGAAATGATGATCTACGACTTCGACTGGTTCTCTGAGTAGAGGAGATGGCTCGGGCGATTGTTGCGATGGCAGAGGAGGGCTTCTTTGTAGTGATGGGTGGCTTTGAATGGTGAAGATGAGGAGAAGAAGTTGTAGTAGCCCTTTTCCGATGATTTTTCCTATCGTTGGGAGCTTCTCCGGCCGGCGATGGAGGCATCGGTAGGTTGGGTGGTAGCAGGGGCATCTCTCTGGTGAGTTTGGGTGCAAACAGAGCTTTGTGGTCCATGGTCCTGCTCCGTGGACCACTGGCCATGGCAGCCATGCACCAGTGGGAAATCTGTGGACCAATCAACCAATCCACGGTGAACCGGCTGCCATAATTTAAAAAATTGTTCTACTTTGAAAACCATGCTAAATTCTTTTAAAATTGGTTGTGGGCTTATATGAACTTCGATTTGGGTCCGGTTTGCATCATTGGATTCCATAATTTGAGCTCTACACATTGATGACCTGCTTTCCTACCAATAGATATATAAAAGTATCAATTCTAAGGATAATTAATTATTAATTTAATACTCTTATATATATATAATATAATTATCACATACCTCCCAACTTGAACTTTGCTCATCCTTTAGTAAAGAAAATGAATTAGTCTTGTGTACTAACCTACCAAAGAAGTGAAAGTCATCTTACTAACTCTAAAATCAAAGGATACCCGGTTAGACCATTAAAATATACTTAATTGGATTACCAATTCTACCCATTTAGTGGCCGAGTGAAGTCCAAAGAAGTTTTCAAGAGTTCTTCTTTTCCCAACTTCCTATCTTACTGTCTAAATATTCCAACTTACTTTAATTTTGGTGTAGTATCAGCTTATTTAGTCTCCTTCTCTTTTCTTTCTTCTTCTTCTTTTTTTTTTATTTTATAAAAAGAACAAGTAGAGTCTATGCAATTTCTTGACATCATGCTTTCTAGTTAACCCTTGTAACAAGCTTTAGGCCAATGACTCTTAAACCAGTTGATTTTAGGGCATCAGGTGCAAAACATCCCTTGGGCTTACTAACTCAAGTCAAAAAGGCTTCAAGTCAAGACCAACTCTAAAAAAGGTTTCTTTACATCCTCACTTTTTGACGCGAACAACAATGCTTACTTAGACGAAGGGGCCCTATTACTCGATGAGAGATGCTAAAAATCTTAATTATTAAACTTGGAGACTTTTTATGATGCCTATACCATTATAAGTTGGATTCTTTATCAAGATCAATAGGCAAAAGGGTCTGGAATTAGTCAAAAAAAATTTTCTGGTCTATACTCTACCATTTATAGGGTTTCCTTGATAAATCATCTCTCAGTATCTCTAAAATTGTCTAAATCGTTAATCACTCCTCATTTAGCAAGCTTGATTATTTTTAATTCAAGACAAAGCTTGGTACACAAAAATCATTAAAGTTTTACTCGAGGATTAATTTAATTAGCCCCCCCAACTTGAATTCCATTATCCTCAATGGAAGAGGATACTAGTAATGTAATGGCACGGAAGGATACCACCGAGTAGGGTATGAACATTGGATATCCTTTTGTCACCATATTCCTCATAATCTTCTTTTACTACTCCTTTCAATTTATTCTAAAAATAAAGAATAAAAGGTTAAAGCTAAAAGTATGAACTGGGTTGCCTCCTAGGAGCACTAAGATTAACGTCTTCAGCTAGATGCTAAGAGGGAGTGTTATTGATATTGAGCTTAGTTACATCCCTCAAGAAAATTTTTAGAAGATAGGCCAATCAGGAGGCCTTGTCAACATGGCAAAAAACCATTCATAAAGTATTCTACGACGATTATCCTTGATCCGTAAAATATAGGAGGTAAGCTTGCTAGACCAAGATTGAAAAATTTCATAATAATGTTGTTGAAGATTAGGAAGGGATTGTGTGTGTTGGGTTAAGAGTGGGGGTGGGAGGTTAAAAATTTTTCCATCTCTAGAAAGGTCTACCCTAATCCCATTCTCGGGTATGATGTGTCTTGACATCATCCCTTCCTGATGGCACTTTATCCAAGTTAATTGTAGGTCTGTCTCCAAACATCATTTCAGAATAAAGGATAGATTTTGAAGACGATCTTCGAAAGTAATGCCAAATATAGAAAAATTAGAGATAAACTGTTTAAGATCATTATCCCTCATTTCATAAACATCCAATCCAACAACTTGTCTATTCATCTTTAGAACACCAACTATTAGGTCTTCCTGATTAGAGATCACTGGTAGGGTGTCAGTAGGTGTGACAAGAAGCGGTGTCAATTCTAAATGTAGTGGTGATTCTAACAGAGGAGCTATTAGGGGGCTAGGTGTTGGCTCAACTTGTTCCATCAAAAGTGGGGTGGGTTTGAAAAGTGGGTTATCCTTCCCTATGATATATTTATCTTCATTAAAATCACCTACCTCACACTAAGCCATATAGGGATCTATTAAGTTCTGGGGATAACTAGGAGGTATGGCTTCCCCTACTGTGTTATTCTGTTGTGGTTCCTGGGGAGCTTCAATTAATTCCATCATATCATCAAAGGGAGTCATCGGTGAGTAAGATGATGATGAAAGTAGTTCATCCCACCAGTTTAGTTTCTCTGCCTCAGTCGAATCATATATTTTAAGCTCATCGATAGATTGCTGCTAAGGCATGATCGGTTGCTGATATTGGGCAAATCTATCGACTTCTGGGTTAGTTTTCGGAAGAGGTGGGTTCTGACTAATTTTTCCAATCCAGTCTAGTACTTGTAAAATCTTTCTTGAAAAGATAGGCCATAAGGAGTAGGAGAAGGTTGACAATCTGAATAGGGCAGATCATAATAAGAAGCATCTGTGAACGAAGTTCTTTGGGGTACCGGGGTAACTACTGGGTATAGTTGCCACGAAAAATCTAATTAAGCCCCCTAACCTGGGTTGTAAGCATCAAAATTTAAATTTTCTCCTGGTCTATAAGCCATATGAGTTCGATCTTGATAAATTTGATCATACCTAGACTCAAGAAATTGGTACATGGTTGGATATTTTTTATTATTATTATTTTTTAAAAAAGAGAAGGGGGAAGGAAAGAAAAGGTCTAAAGAGAAACTCCTAAGAGGGTCCTAGACCAGAGAGAAGAAATTATTTTAATTAACTTTTTTTTTTCAAATAGTGAAAAAATCAAAATCACTATCCTAGGATTAACCTAGATTTAGACAGCTCCTAACTGATCCAAGGTTACCTTCGAGCACTCCATGCCCAAGATCAACTAACTGACTTGGCCAGGTAAGTGTAAAGTTGGTGGGGTCCCCCCGTTACTTGCCTTAGACACCGATTGAAATTGGACAGGTAAGCGAACGGAACCAATTAAAGAACCACCTTCCTTCGGGCTCTTGTTCCTGAACCACTTTCCTTAGACACTAAGTAGCTAAATGATCTGAACCCGGTCCAACTCTAGGGTTCCCTTGTCCTATTGAACTCGAAATTCCTAGGGTTGACATCTAATTGATTTTAGAGTTAAAGCTTAGGTCAATGCAAATGCTGGGTGGTAGTTTGTTAGCTAAGGAAGGGTATTGAACTCCCCACCTTATTTGATTTACTGGGTTATTCCCTTATGTTGATTATGGAAAAATGGAATGCAGCAAACAAGGTGTCCAAGTTATCACACAAACAAAATTATAATTATTTTTTAAAAAAAAAATTTGGTGATCAAGTTTCTAATTCCCTAATAAATTATGAGATGTCAGGGTAAATTTTTTTTTTGGATTTTGTAGAAAAGTAAATTTACCTAAGTCAATCTAAAATGGAAAGCAAAAAGCATATTTTTTTTTACTCAACGTTTTTGTACCCTAGGGCAACCATTCAACATAATTTCTCAATTATGCCAGTGCAACCTTATGTCAGGGCACTCAAGATCAAAAATTACTAACAACTAATTTTTAAGTTTTTTTAAATTTTATTTTTTTTGAATTTTTAAATTTGGAATTTTTAAATTTAATTTTTTGAAGTTTTTTTGATTTTTTTCCAAAAGAATACCAAAAATTTCCGGTAACGGTGCCAAAAATTAGGTGCGCGTTGCTACGTATCGATTTAAATACATTAGTTCCACTAATCTAAAATAGAATAGTAGGAGTAAAGGTCAAATCCACAGGGACTTTATGATTATTTCAAAAAGAACTTTCCAATACCAATGCTAATATTTACTAATAACAGAAGAGTATAAATCAACTAACTGATGAAGACAAATATTGAAAAACTATGAATGCAATAGATAAGAATTTGAAAATTCCAACTGGTTACTTGCTAGATGGGCTGGCACTCCATTTCTATATAAATGATCTGTATATTTCAATCCAGATATAATCTATTCTTGGTGATCACGATCCGTACCTGTTCGATCATGGCCCATTCCCTTGAAATATAGATTAGTCAGAAATTGGATACATACAAATTACAAAAATTATTTTAGAGATAATTTATTCCAAGAGCCAAACTGTACCTATTGATTACAGCTTGTCCCAAGAAAATAAACTATGCCTAATAAATTAAATAAAGACTCATAAAAATATTAGAAAGAAACTCTTTTTATTTCATAAAAAGTAAGTATAAAAGATTAGAAAATAAAACTAAACTCCCTATGCCACGCACTATAGTGGAATCCCGAGATGTATGATTAGCCTTCCATCCTGGACATCAGCTTCGCAGATGATGAATATAAGAATTGGATTGGACAAGTGGATGGGAGTGTGATGGAATACGAGGAGAGGTGGAGTGGTGATGTGGGACTAGGCTAGGAGGATTGTTGGTGAGCTGAGAAGTCTCCAGGGATTAGGGTCAAGAAGGGGATAATTAAGGCCTCACACCCCTTGATGTCCCAAAGGACAAAGGTAGAATAGGGTCTCACACCCTCCAATGTTCCCAAGAACAAAGGCAAACTAGGGCCTCACATCCTTCAATGCTCGAAAGCGAAGACATAGAGTCTCACACCCCTCAATGCCCAAAGGCGAAGGCAAGACGGGCCTCACACCCACTCTCTTATAGAGGTCAACGTCCTCAAAGAACGAAGGCAACACTATTGGGCCTCTCACTCTCTCCATGCGGGGGTAATACTATTGGGCCTCTCACCCTTCCCATGCGGGGGCGAATGAAGAAACAATCTTCTAAAAACTCATTTTATTCTTCACCCCCTTTCAAATACAAGAGGGGATGCCTTTATATAGGCCTGCAAAATTTGGGACCCGTGTAAGGATATTCATAAAATTTTATCTTTTTGGAATCCTAAACCCATGTAGCTTTGAGATCCATGCAAAACTATTTCTGTATTTGGATCTGTGCAAGTCCTCCTCTTATGACCGTGGAACAAAGAGATCAGTGGATGGGATGGAGGGCATGAAGGCTGCGAATAAGACGGTGGGGGCGAGGCGAAGGGTGGACAGGCCGGAGGGGTTGGAGCGCCACAGCACGAGGATGTGGCCCAGGACATTGAGCTCGTGGGCGAGGCGGAGGGTGGAAGGGCCGGAGGGGTTGGAGCGCCACAGAATGAAGATCTGGCCCAGGACATCGAGCTCACGGGCGAGGTGGAGGGCAGACGGGCTGGAGGGGTTGGATCGCCACAGCGCGAGGACGTGGCCCCGGATGACGTTGTAATTGGCTTGGGCGGCGTCGTCGAGGGCCGGGATGACATTGGCCTCGATCTCCTCCCAGTTGTGTGTCGGCATGGCCGCCACTCTACGGAGGGAATTCGCATGCATCGGCAAGCAAGTCAACAATCTCCAGAAAGAGCACTATGAGCAATCATGTATCAGCCTTGGCTTCGAATCTTTGCAGGCACTTCTTCTTTGTCGAGATCAAACGTGCAACGAAGAACTTTGATGAGTCACTTGTGATTGGAGTTGGTGGCTTCAGGAAGATCTATAGAGGAATCATGGATGGATGGCTCAAGGTGGTTATCAAGAGATCGAACCATTCTTCAGAATAGGGTGTCCACGAGTTCCAGACCGAAATCGAGATGTTTTCGAAGCTCCAGCACTGGCATTTGGTCTCCTTGATCGGTTTCTCCTCTCCCATGGAAGCAAAGGCTGGAAATTTGTATCGGAGTAGCAAAGGGACTTCACTACCTTCACACTGGTGCTAAGCATACTATGATTCACAGGGATGTGAAGACCACCAACATTCTCCTGGATGAAAATTGGGTTGCAAAGGTTTCAAATTTCGAATTGTCGAAGACTAGCTCCATGATGAATCAAACCCATGTCAGCACCATGGTGAAGGGAAGTTTCCCAGAGGCACGGACCATGGAGATCGGGTGAAAAACAGGGTCTCCGGTGGCTGTGGAGATGGTAGGGGGAAAGATCCGATGGAGGCAATCAATCGGAGGAGCGGTGGGCGCATATGAGGGCGGAGAGTATGGCGTCGGTGGGAAAGATGGTGGCCTTGTCATCAGCAGCGAGGTGGTGGATGAAGGGATTGCAGATCTGGGCGATGGATGGAGGAAGAAGATGACATGAATAATAGAATGATAAGTCAGGGATAAGTATGGAAAAAAATGGGAATAGTAAGGATAAGTGGAATAGCTAAAATTAAATTATAAAATAAAAATAAAAAATCTGGGAGGAAAAGAAAAAATCCTGATGGGTTTTGATGTCCCCATCAAGTGGAGCGGAGAGTGGAGTCGGAATAATGCGGAATGGGACAAAGCAAAATGGGGTGCATAATGGAAGTTAGAATAATCCCCGAAGTGGAGAATGGTCGAGGGTTTTATAGATGGGAAGCACAGTATCGAGCCTACATGGGAACCGCGGTGATTTCTTATCTTAATCTGCCCAATAATATCGGTTCTATGCCTCTATCCTCGTACTTGCTCGCTTGATCCCCGATTCTGCTCCACCGATCGTCTACCCATCGCATGATCCTCATAACAGCTCCACATATCCTTCTTGAGTTCGTTTCTCCTTCCACGATCATATCTCCATGATTTGGTGAAGCTTTAAAACTCAAATCATTATCTTTCAACAAAGCAGCGATGAGGAGAAACTGACAGCACCTCTATCGTGGTATCCCAAGTAAATGGAAGAAGTCCCATTCACCCGAACTTGGACCGACATCATGAGGATGCTCATTTTGGAGTAGAATAGAAGGAAGGTCGGTGAACTGTGGATCTTAGCTTGGCATTGCAGGTGAACAGTGAAGAGACAATGGTGCTGGACAAACGAGAAGTCAGCTGGTGACAGTGACTAGGACATGGCGGCAGGATGTGGCTAGTATCATCGGGTGGCTTCGGGGCAAAGATCTGTCAACGGTGAAATGGAAGGGTGAGGAAGACCGTCAGCTCTCCATTGTGGATGGGGTCTTTTGAAGAGTAGAACCGACTGTCGATGGCTCTGGTTGGTTCTCCGAGTAGAGGGGATGGCTCGGGCTATTGTTGCGATGGTAAAGGAGGGCTTCTCGACGATGATGGGTGGATTTGAATGGTGAAGATGAGGAGAAGAAGTTGCAGCAGCCCTTTTCCAATGACTTTTCCTATCATTGGGAGCTTCTCTGGCCGGCGGTGGAGGCATCGACAGGTTGGGTGGCAGTAGGGGCGTCTCTCCGACGAGTTTGGATGCAAACGAAGCTTCGTGGTCCACGGTCATGCTCCATGCACCACTGGCCATGGCAGCCATGGACCGGTGGGAAATCTGTTGACCAATCAACCGGTCCACGATGAACCGGCTGCCATAATTTCAAAAATTGTTCTGCTTTGAAAGTCGTGCTAAATTATTCTAAAATTGATTATGGGCTCATATGAACTCCGATTTGGGTCCAGTTTGTATCGTTGGATTCCATAATTCGAGTTCTACACAATGATGACCTACTTTCCAGTGAAAAGATATATAAAAGTATTAGTTCTAAGGATAATTAATTATTAACTTAATACTCTTATATATATATAAAATATAATTATCACACACCCTCCAACTTGAACTTTGCTCATCCTTGAGTAAAGAAATTGAATAAGTCTTGTGTACTAACCTTCCCAAGAAGTGAATACCATCTTACAAACTCTAAAATCAGAGGATACCCGGTTAGACCATTAAAAATGTACTTCATTGGATTACCATTTTCACCCATGTAGTGGCCGAGTGAAGTTCAAAGAAGTTTTCAAGAGTTTTTCTTTTCCCAACTTCCTATCTCACTGTCTAAATCTTCCAACTTACTTTGATTTTGGTGTAGTATTAGTTTATTTAGTCTCCTTCTCTTTTCTTTTTTCTTCTTCTTCTTCTTTTTTTTTATAAAAAGAACAAGTAGAGTCTGTGTAATGTCTTGACATCTTGTTTTCTACTTAACCCTTGTAACGAGCTTTAGACCAATGACTCCCAAACTAGTTGATTTTAGGGCATCAGGTGTAAAACATTCCTCAGGCTTACTGACTCGAGTCAAAAAGGCTTCAAGTCAAGACTAACTCTACAAAAGGTTTCATTACATCCTCACTTTTTGATGCAAACAACAATGCTTACTTAGGCGAAGGGGCCCGGTTACTCAGTGAGAGATGCTAAGAATCTTAATTATTAAACTTGGAGACTTTTTCTGATGCCTATACCATTATAAGTAAGATTTTTTATTGAGATCAATAGGCAAAAGGGTATGGAATTATTTGAAAAAAACTTTCTTGTCTACACTCTACCATTTATAGGGTTTCCTTGATGAATCATCCCTTAGTATCTCTAAAATTGTCTAAACTATTAATCACTCCTTATTTAGTGAGCTTGATTATTTTCAATTCGAGATAAAGCTTGGTACACAAAAATCGATTAAAGTTTTACTCGAGGATTAATTTAATTAGCCCCCCAAACTTGATATCCATTGTCGTCAATGGAAGAGGATACTAGTAATGTAATGGAATGGAAGGATACCACCTAGTAGGGTATGAACATTGGATGTCCTTTTGTCACCATATTCATCGCAATCTTTTTTTATTACTCCTCTTGATTTATTCTAAAAACAAAATATAAAAGGTTAAAGCTAAAAGCATGAACTGAATGCCTCCCAGGAGCGCTAAGTTTAACATCTTCAGGCAGATGCTAAGAGGGAGTGTTATTGATATTGAACTTAGGTACATTCCTCAAGAAAATTTTTAGAAGATAAGCCAATCAGGAGGCCTTGTCAACATGGCAGAAAATCATTCGTAGAGTATTCTACGACGATTATCCCTAATCCATAAAATATAGGAGGCAAGCTTGCTAGACCAAGATTGAGAAATTCTATAACAGTTTTGTTGAAGATTAGGAAGGGATTGTGTGTGTTAGGCTGAGAGTGGGGGTGGAAGGTTAAAATTTTTCCATCTCTAGAAAGGTCTACCCAAATCCCATTATCGAGTATGATATATCTTGACATCATCCCTTCCTAATGGCACTTTATCCAAGTTAATTATAGGTTTGTCTCCATACATCATTTCAGGATAAAAGATAGATTTTGGAGATGATCCTCGAAAGTAGTCCAAATATAAAAAAATCAGTGATAAACTCTTTAAGATCATTATCCCTCATTTCATAAACATCCCATCCAACAGCTTGTTTATGCATCTTTAGAACACCAACTATTATGTCTTCCTGATTAGAGATCACTGGTAGGGTATCAGTAGGTGTGATAGGAAGTGGTGTCAATTCTAAATCTAGTGGTGACTCTAATGGAGGAGCTATTGGGGGCTAGGTGTTGGCTCAACTTTTTCCCTGAAAAGTGGGGTGGGTTTGAAAAGTGGGTTATCACACCTTATGATATCTTTATCTTCATTAAAATCATCTACCTCACACTGAGCCATATAGGGATCTAATGAGTTCTAGGGATAACTAGGAGGTATGGCTTCCCCTACTGTGTTATTCTGTTGTGGTTCTTGGCGAGCCTCAATTAATTCCATCATATCATCAAAGGGGGTCATCGGTGAGTAAGATGATGATGGAAGTAGTTCATCCCACCAGTTTGATTTCTCTACCTTAGTCGAATCATATATTTTAAGCTCATCGATAGATTGCTACTAAGGCATGATTGGTTGCTGATATTAGGCAAATCTATCAACTTCTGGGTTAGTTTGAGGAAGAGGTAGGTTCTGACTAATTTTTCCAATCTGGTTTATTGCTTGTAAAACCTTTTCTTGAAAAGATACACTATAAGGAGTAGGAGAAGGTTGACAATCTGAGTAGGGCAGATCGTAATAAGAAGCATCTACGAACGAAGGTCTTTGGGGTACCGGGGTAACTACTGGGTATAGTTACCGCGAAAAATCTAATTGAGCCTCCTAACCTGGATTGTAAGCATCAAAATTTAAATTCTCTCCTGGTCTATAAGCCATATGAGTTCGATCTTGAAAAATTTGGTCATACCTAGACTCATGATATAGGTACATGGTTGGGTATTTTATTTTATTATTATTTTTTTTTTAAAGAGATGGGGGAAGGAAAGAAAAGGTCTAAAGAGAAACTCCTAAGAGGGTCCTAGACTAGAGAGAAGAAATTATTTTAATTAATTTTTTTTTTTCAAACAAGTGAAAAAATCAAAATCACTATCCTAGGGTTAACATAGATCTGGACAGCTCCTAACTGATCTAAGGTTACCTTCGAGCACTCTAAGCCCAAGATCAACTAATTGACTTGGCCAGGTAAGTGTAAAGTTGGTGGAGGTCCTCCCGTTGCTTGCCTTAGACACCAATTGAAATTGGCCAGGTAAGCAAATGGTACCAATTAAAGAACCACCTTCCTTTGGGCTTTTGTCCCTAAACCACTTTCCTTAGATACAAAATAGCTAAATGATCTGAACCCGGTCCAACTCTAGGGTTCCCTTGTCCTATTGAGCTCGAAATTCCTAGGGTTGACGTCTAATTGATTTTAGAGTTAAGGCTTAGGTCAATGCAAATGCTAGGTGGTAGTTTTTGGGCTAAGGAAGGATATTGAACTCCCCAGGATCTAATTAATTGGGTTATGCCCTTAATTTGAGTATGGAAAAATGGTATGTAGCAAATAAGGTGTCCAAGTTATCACATAAACAAAATTATAATTACTTTTTCTTTAAAAAAATTGGTGATCAAGTTTCTAATTCCCTAATAAATTATGAGATGTCAAGGTAAATTTTTTTTTTGGATTTTGCAGAAAAGTAAATTTACCTAAGTCAATCTAAAATGGAAAGCAAAAAGCATAATTTTTTTTTACTCAACTTTTTGTACCCTAGGACAACCATTCAACATAACTTCCCTTGGGCAACCTTATATACTAGGGCACTCAAGATCGCAAATATTAGGGCACTCAAGATCTACTAACAACTAATTTTTAAATTTTTAATTATTTCTTGAATTTTCAAATTTTGAATTTTGAAATTTAAATTTTTAAATTTGAATTTAAATTTTTGAAATTTGAATTTTTTTTATTTTTTTTCAAAATAATACCAAAAGTTCCTAGTAACGGTGCCAAAAATCTAGTGCATGTCGCTAGCACTGATTTAAATACCTTAATTCCACTAATCTAAGATAGAATAGTAGGAGTTATGGTCAAATCCATATGGACTTTAGGATTATTTCAAAAAGAATTTTGCAACACCAATGCTAATATTTACTAATAATAGAAGAGTATAAATTAACTAACTGACTAAGACAGATAATGAAAAAGTATAAATGCAATAGTTGAGAATCTCGGAATTCCAACTAGTTACTTGCTAGGTGGGCTGGTACTCCACTTCTATGTAAATGATCTGTATGTTCCGATCCAGACATAATCTATTCTTGGCGATCACGACGCATACCTATTCGATCACGGCCTGTTTCCCTGAAATATAGATTAGTCAGAAATTGAATACATACAAATTACAAAAATCTTTTTAGAAATAATTTATTCCAAGAGCACAAACTGTACCTATTGATTACAACTTGTCCCAAGAAAATAAACTATGCCTAATAAATTAAATAAAGACTCATAAAAATATTGGAAAGAAACTCTTTTTATTTCATAGAAAGTAAGTACAAAAGATTAGAAAATAAAACTAAACCTCCTATGCCAAGCACTACAGTGGAATCCCGAGAAGTATGATTAACCTTCCATCCTGGACATCAGCTTCGTAGATGATGAGTACAAAAGATTAGAAAATAAAACTAAACCTCTTGTGCCAAGCACTACAGTGGAATCCCGAGAAGTATGATTAACCTTCCATCCTGGACATCAGATTCGCAGATGATGAATACAAGAATTGGATTGGACAAGTAAATGGGAGTGGGATGGAATATCCTTAGTGGAGTGGAGGGTCGAGTCGGAATAATGCAGAATGGGACAGAGCGGAATGGGGTGCAAAATGGAAGTCAGAATAATCCCCGGAGTGGAGAATGGTCGAGGGCTTTATAGATGGGAAGCACCATGTCAGGCCCGCATGGGAACCATGATGATTTCTTATCTTAATCTACCTAACAATCTCAGTTCTACGCCTTTATCCTCGCACTTGCTCGCTTGATCCCCGATCTACTCCACTGATCATGTACCCGTCACATGATCCTCATAACAGCTTTGCATATCCTTCTTGAGTTCATTTCTCTTTCCACGGTCATATCTCCATGATTTGGTGAAGCTTTAAAACTCAAATCATTATCTTTTGACAAAGCAGCGATGAGGAGGAACCGACAACACCTCTGTCCTGGTATCCCAAGTAAATGGAAGAAGGCTCGTTCACCCAAACTTGGACCGGCATTGTGAGGATGCTCATTTTGGAGCATAATAGGAGGAAGGTTAGTGAACTGTGGGTCTTAGCTCAGCATTGCAGGAGAACAGTGAAGAGATAATGGTGCCGGACCAATGAGAAGTCAGCTGGTGACAATGACTAGGAGGTGGCGGCGGGATGTGGCCAGTAGCATTGGGCGGCTTTAGGTAGAAGATCCATCAATGGTGAAATGGAAACTACACACGTCATGGATACTAATGGGTACAGGCCACTCAACAATTGCCCTAACCTTTTCAGGATCTACAGAAACTCCATCAGGGGTGACAACAAAACCTAAGAAAATAACTTTATATGTCATGAACTCACATTTTTTAAAGTTGGCATAGAGGTTATTCTCCTTAAGGGTCTGACATACTAACCTAAGGTGACTAAGGTAGTCCTTTTTAGTCCTGCTATAAATCATGATATCATCAAAATAGATCATAACAAATTTTCCAGTATATTCTCTCAGGACTTGGGTCATAATCTTCATAAATGTACTTAGTGCATTCGAAAGGCCAGAAGGCATCATAACCCACTCAAACAGTTCATCCTTAGTCTTGAATGTGGTCTTCCACTCATCCCCAGGTCTAATGCTAACCTGATGATAGCCACTCTTAAGGTCTATCTTTGAAAAAACTTTAGCACCGGCCATCATATCTAGCATGTCATCCAATCGGGGGATGGAAAACCTATACTTCATAGTTATTTTATTGATGGCTCTACTGTCTACACACATCCTCTAGGTACCATCTTTCTTAGGGGTCGGTAGAGCAGGGACTACACATGGACTTAAGCTCTCCCTAATGAAACCCTTCCTAAGTAACTCTCCCACTTATTTTTGTAATTCTTGATGCTCACTGGGGTTCATTCTATAGTGAGGAAGGTTTGGTAAAGTGGCTCATGGGACCAGATCTATGGCATGTTGGATGTCTCTAAGGGGTGGTAATTGATCAGGTAAATCATCAGGGAAGACATCCTCAAATTCTTTAAGAACCTCAACAATTTCTGGGTGGTGTTCCTTTTGGGTCGGTTCATGGATTTCTTTGGTGGTCAAGATCCAAATAGGGTTACCCTCAGCAATCTCTTTCTCTAACTCCTTATCATTAATTAGATTAACTCTTGGTTTCTTGTCCTTAAGGCTACTAGAACCTCTCTTAACTAGGTCTCTAGGTGGAGTTGGGTGGATAACAAACTTATTCCCATGGTTGGTAAAAGCACAGACAATGGTTCGACCAAACAGGGTTGTATCATGATCATAAAACCAAGGTCGACCTAAAATGATACTACTTACTTCCATGGGAAGGACAACACACCAAATCTTTTTCTCATAGGATTGCAGTTTAACTAAGATTTGGCACCTAGACTTGATCTGGATGGAGGTGGAATCTATCTAAGAAACCTTATAGGAGCTAGGATAGGAAACTGTGGTCAACCCTAGAGATTTGACTATACTAGCAGAGATGGCATTGACATAACTCCCACCGTCTATGATGATCTTGAAAACCTTACCCCCTATCTTAACAAAGGTTTGTAGGATGTTAGTCCTATGCCAATCTTCCTTAACTAGGGTTTGGATCAAGATGCACTTGACCACACCTAACAGGTCCTCAAACTCAGGTATCTCTTCCTCTCCATCATACTCATCCAATAACTGGTCATCAGCCTCACAGATTTCTCCCTCAGGTTTAACTATGGGTTCAAGCTCTTCTTCCTCTAGCTCACCTAAGTGTAGGGCACTAACTGGGCACTGGCTAGCAAAGTGGCCTGGTTATCAACATTTAAAATAGGTCTTCTGAGGATTGGGACTCCTGTGGACCTCTACAAATTTACCTCTGTCATATCTACGGGTCAAAGGAGTATTAGGCTGGGGTCGACTCGGGTCAGGGTGACTCAGATTAGGTCAACTCGGGTTAGGTCGGCTCTTGTGGGACTGGCTAGCTCCTGGGTACTAACTAGGGTATCTAGTGGGCTCAGGTCTACAGTAGATGGGCCCTCTCTAAAAATGTTCATAATCCTTAGCAGGCATGGTCCAGGTCACTAACATCTCTCAGTAGAGCTCCCTCTTAATATCATCTCTAAGGCCAGTCCTAAACCTAGATAGAACAACATCCTTATCCTCATCTAAGTCACATCGCATGGAATACTCATCAAATTTCGTGATGTGCTCATCTACACTCTTGTTGCCCTGACCAATCTTTACCACTGATCCAACAAGCCATGACAATATGAGATTGGAACATATTTCTTTCTAAACTTAGCCTTCATGGCCCTCTAGGTGATTATGGGTTCATGGCCACCTAGTCTAAGTGCTCTCTCAACATTAGCCCAATATAACCTGGCCTAGTGGACCAACATAAGCTTGGCAAACCTATACTTACACTCCTCAGACATATTGTACCACTCAAAGTACTGGTCAATTTCTCCCTCCCAATCTATATAAATATTTGAGTCAAGACAACTATCAAAAGTGGGTGCGTCAATTCTAATGTATCTATAGGCTATGTCTTCCTGGTCTATACAATCTTGATTGGGTCTCCTAGGATGAACCTCTAGGACTGGGTCATGACGATGGGCTCTCCTAGGTTCAGCTTCAAAATAGGGATCAGGGTTTGGGGTCCTCCTAGGGTCAGCCTCATAGTAGGGATTATGGCATGGGGTTCTCCTAGGATGGGGAGGTGACTCAAGATCTGGTTTAGAATGAGACCCATGGGTTCTTTCTAGGATCCCTACACAGTTCTCTACCTGATCAAACCTATTGGCTAAGTGGTCAAGTCTATTGTAGGTTTGGGTATTGGATTGGGTCAATTGAGTCATCTGGGTATTCACCTGGGCAAAGGATTGGGCTAGCTACTCAGTAGGGGCTTTAATCTGGGCTTCAAGATTATCCATGGATTCAGCCAGTTATGGGGGTGGTGGATGATATGAAGCTCCTGATCTAGTGCACATGCAAGACCAATACTGACTCGACTACAGTTGCCTCGACCTAGAGCCCAATCAAAATGGGTTGACTCAACTTACACAAAACTTAAATCCTAGTCCTTTAACTAGCCAGGTAAGAGGTGGGATGGTGGGAGGCCCCCTTCTCTCACAGGGACCCAATTAAGGAACCACCGATCCACTTAGGTTGTTTGACATTGTACCTCTAGCCTACACACCAACATCCAGTAATAGGAAATTAATTGGGTGCACTAGTCGTCCCACAATGGTTGAACCCGACCTATTGATGTCCCTAGCCCTCTAGGGCAAACTAATCTACTCAATTTTAATTAGGGTTGGGTTCAGATGCAAGGGTGGTGGTTTCTGGGCTAAGGAAAGGTAATGACCTCCTTCCCTTATCTTGGATATTGATACCCTTAAGTTAATTATGTAATGATGGCAGGCAGATGAGAATGCAAATTAGGGTTTTAAGTATTTTTTGGTGTTTTATGAATATATATGAAATTTTTTTATTTTGGTATTTTTTAAAATAGAAAGATAATTTGAAGATAATGACCTAATATACAGGAAATATGCCAAAATTTTAAGATATGCAAAAATTATACTAAAACAACCCTAAACTTGCTGAAATTGACTTTGTTGCCAAAAACAAGGCAAAACTGTTCTCAAACGGTATTTTGGCTGGCAAAAATTTCACAGATCGAAATAATTCTTGAGAAAATTCTAAAAATTAAATTTAATTATAAGTAATTTTAAAAAATAAATTTTAGATTTTTTTAAATTTTCTGTGGGTAGAAACAATTTAAAGAGTAGGATATGCACTGAAAAGGCCAAGATGCAAAAAATCCTAAAGAACTCTTTGTTTTCTTCTTCAGGGGTCAAATTATAGCAGCACCCCTACATGCCATAGGAGATCTCGTAGATTGGGAAGAGAGGGTCTTGCAGCCTTACTTGTCTCCTATGACGGACGGCCATGGTGAAGCACCCGATCCGAATATTCAAAGAAAATGAACCCAAACAGGCTCTGATACCAAATGATGTCGAACTAAAATGCATGCATAAGTATTTTTATGTTTTTTTATTAAGAGTTAGATATTTAAATCCTGAAGATCAAACCAAGAACCAAAGTAGAGAGTTCTATGTAAACAAGAAGCAATTGCATGCAAAATAGGACCTAAAAAGCAATAGAAAAGTGGACCGCCGAGGTTGAGAAGTCTCGTTTGGGCTAGTTCCCCTTCAATAATGCTACTGTCAAGTAGAGGGGGTGTACCTGATAGTGATTGATGCACCTAATGAAGATTGTAGATGAAGGGATCACTCTTGCTTCCGAATATGACCTAGATGATCAAGCCGAAGACCCATGGATTCTTGGTTTTCAACTCAGTGATCCGATCGCTGCCCAGCTGGAGTCGTTGGATTCGTAGAAGTTGAGGGACCTACAAACAGCCTATCAAGGGTTAGGAATCACTAAAAGAATGAAAGAAAAAAATTAAAAATCAGCAAGGGAAAGAGATGTTTGATGTGGGCGGCCAAGGCTTTGAGAAGTGGAAGGCAGCTGGAAACTAGGCGCAGGACATAAGGAGGAAGGAGGGGCTCATACAGAATCCCCTTAGCACACAGTAGATAGAACACAGTAGATGGAAAACTCAATTGTATTAATCAAAATTGTCCTCAGACATGATAAGAGAGTCTCTTAAATAGACTCATAAACTTGCCCCCCAATTAAGGATACAAAAGACTTTTCCTAGGAGTTTGAATCCTACCCAAACACTAGCTAGAATACATTGTAGGTCAAAGATTTGATTTCCCTCAAATTGCTCCCTCTCTCTCTTGTCTTGGTTGGCCAAGGGAGGTGACCCTAAGTCACCGACCAAGGATGGTGACCATAGGGTGGATGGTGCCAAATGACTCCTCTCCTGGGCTTTGGCTGGCCCAGTATGCATCAGGCTGTGGTCCAGGACTCCAGGGCTTTCGATTTGGCTCCATGGTTTCTGATTTCTTCTACTGGGCCTTCCATGGTCTTCATAACTTCAAGTTGGGTTGATCTTTGCTTGTACTGGCCTAGTCTTTTCTTGTACTGAGTCTTCACTTGACTTGGACTAACATATACAGGATTCAAAAAAAAAACTAGCTTAACATGAGCTGACTGGTACATGACTCAAATAATGAAAATGACAACTCAATTAGGCTAAGCCCTTATGACAAATGGACTCAAACACTAATAAGTAATCCAAGAGGGTTTAGAAGCCTCTATTTTAAGTCTGGTGCCTCTGGTGTCTGCACCACTATGTTTGCTCAGCTCCCTCATCCCATGATCTCCTATGTGGCCTAGGCATAGTGCCACAATCGATGAACCCCCTACTGATCCCGCACTGTAGCTACTGTATCAGTCTCCTCAGTCACAACTGATCCCTCCATGCTATAGAGGATATTATCCAACCTCCTGCCTCTCATCACTATCATAGCTCTATTTGAGATATTTAGAACTATACTTCTGGCTCGACTGCTAAAGCTGAAACCGCTTCGCTCCAAGTAGCCAAGTGATACTAAATTATTCTTCAGTTTGAGAACATGCTTTACATTTGTAAGAATCCTCATGATCCTATTGAACATCCTCACTCAAATACTTCCAATACCAACAACCTTGCATGAGTGATTATCTCCAAGTGTAATGCTTTTCTTATCAATCTTGGTATAGGTTGCAAACCAAGATTGATTCCGGGTGTGGTGATGCAAATAGGCAAAGTCAAGAGTCCATATATCTGTGTGATGCCTGTGACCATCTAATACAACCACAAGGTCATCCTCCATCTATTTATCAGCCACCATTCTCAAAGAATCAGATCCTCCTTTGTCTCTCTTCTGGTTCTTCCACATGGGCAATCTCGTTTAAAGTGCCCGATTTCTTTGCACTTGTAGCACTTTTCTTCATTCCCACTCTTGCTCTTCCTCTAGGACTTTGAACATCCCCTCTACTTGGATCTTTCCCTTCCTCTTCTAGATCTCTGCCCCACGACCAAGCCCTCCTGGAGAACACCTTCCTTGTCAACTTCTCCCTCTGCTCGTTAGATCACAGCACTGAGACCATATCTTCAAACTCAAGGGTCTCCTTGCCATAGAGTAGTAAAGTAACCAATGAATCAGAGGAAGGGGACAGTGAGCAAAGCAAAAGCAATGATTTTTCTTCCTCCTCTAACTTTACCCTGATGTACAGCAACTCATTGCATATATGGTCAAACTTTTGAATGTGATCCACTATGTTTCCACCCTCTTACATCCAAAGACTGTAGAACCTCTTTTTCAGCACCAGTTTGTTGCATATGTTCTTCCCCATATAGAGACAGTGCAACTTCGATCACAAACTGGTGTGGACACCAGGGCCAGAAAATATCGACAGGTTGAACCCATATCCCTGTGGATCACCTGTGAATAAAGCCTTGAACCCAACCCCTTTTATCATGTAAATATTTTATTTTAAATTCTGTTATTTTGGATTAGTTAGGGTTAACTCTTTTTACCAACTATAATTAGGGTTTTGTTATTTCGCATTTTGGGCTAAACCCTTTTTACCATATTGTGTAAAAACCCCATTTATCGATTATGCCAAACCCTATTAGGCCAAACCCTGTTTACCAATTTATTCTTTGTTGTTACATGAGTCTTGCCTATTGATCAAATTGGGTTCCAATTGATCAAGTGGGATTTAGTTATTTGGTTTTAAGTCTTGTAATAATTAGTTATTGAGTCCTGTAATATAAGGAGGACCCAATTGAAGACCCACATGACTTCATGTGCACCTAATTGAAGATCCCATGTGCTAGCCCAAGACAAGCCGTGTGACTCCATGTGCTAGCCCAAGTCACTTAGCATGTGCAACCCTTTTCTTGGTGCCACCATTCAAGAATTTGGACATTAACACATGTCACGTTTGGATATGTCATGCCAACACACTCCATGTCACTTTATTTGGACATCATCACATGATAACACATGCCACAAATCCTCTTTGGTCAGCCACTTAGGAAGGAGTTAGCGCTAAGTTCATTTTAAGAGAAGTAAAGGAGAAGGAGTCTCATCCTTGGCACCCTCTCACTCAATATTTCATGCCACTTAATTTAAGATGTGTAAATAAGGACCCTCCCAAATTGGCACCTCCACTCAAGAATTTCATGCCAAAAAATTCTAAGAGTCGGCCAAGAATTTTTTTCATGCCAACTTCCAAGGAGTTGTAAAATATTTGATCACCCAAATGGAGGAGGTTCAATGGTTCTCTACCATAGATATTTGTATCAAATAGGTTTAGTGCTGCTTAAGATTCCAGAACTCAAGGGTCTCACCAAAACTCTTGAGTCCTCTTTTATCTAGAGACAGAGTCCAGGCCACCTAGGCCAAAATTCTAGGAGTTGTAGTCCAAGGGAGAAAAAGTCTTGTATTTGAATCCCTTACACCACTGGTTGAGGATCTATAAATACCTCATCAACCCTCCTTGTAATTATAATTATTATTCATCAATAAAGAGACCCTATCGAAATTTCTTCCTTTGCTATGTGCATCGCGGGGTGTGAGGCCCTTTTCCTTTGTTCTTCGGAACATTGTAGGTTGTGTGGCCCTTTTCCTTTATTCTTCGAAACATCACGGGGTGCGAGGCCCTAGTTATCCTACCTATCCAGCCAAAAAAATAACCTAGCCACCTCTTCTAACTATTCTCTTTCATTTATTTTCCTTCCTTTGCTGCTTCTTAACTTTAGTTTTCTTTGTTAAGTGTTTGCAGGTGATCTGGAATCAAAGACAGGTATTCTTACCTCGAATGGGCATTGCACAGAAGATTGAAGCCCGGGATCAAGATCTTGAAATCCTGTCACATAAACTTGAGAGTCCAGCTAGATCTGCATCAGAGAGATGATCTATGTTGGTAAAACATAAATCCTATTCCCTTCTCTATGATCTCTGATTTGTTAAAAGAAAATCCTAGTTTACTATAGTTTCTCAACCACTAGGTCCTGCTTTCTAGTTACTTTGTAGGTTTACGTGTGCGGGTAGTTAACTAGAACTAGTTTCCTTTACTGTCTCCTTTGAGTCTTCCTTAAAAATCTAAAAAAATCTAAAAAATTTATTCACTACTATTCTCTGATAATTAATCTTTAATTATTTATCCTGCATCAGTTTTGATATTAGAGCCATGCTAAACTAGGGTTTAATCGCTCTTGTGCTGAAATTTTTGCATACCAGGATAGGACTTAGTTTCTCTTTAAGTACTCGGATTGGGTGCTTCACCATGGCCATCCGGTTATAGGAAAAAGTAAGGATTCAAGACCCTCATATCCCATTTAAAAGGGATTTCCTATGGTGTGTACGGGTGCCACTGTGATTGACCCTTGAAGAAGAAAACAAAGAGATAGGCATCTTTAGGGTTAATTTTCTGCATCACATCCATCTCAGTACATGGTCTGTTATTTTAATTTTTTTTATATATAAAAAAATCAAAAAATTATTTTTTTATTTTTTTGGATTCCTCATAATTGATAGTATTTATTAGAATTTTCTCATAAGTTAATGCAGATTTTAAGTTATCTGAATCTATAATTTACTGCCTGAGAATAGTTTTGCCCTGAATTTTTAGCAATTCTAGTTTAGAATTCTTTTTGCATAAATTTTTCATATTTTAATTTTCTGCATATTTCCTGCATATTAGGTACTTTTCTGCAAAATATATCTTTGCTAAAAAAAAAAACTTGGAAACCCTAATTGCATCTTCATATGCTTGCTATCATCATTCAAACCTAATCATAAGGGCACTTGAGCATCTCAGATAAGGGAGGGATTTCATCACCCTTCATTGGCCCACAACCACCACCTTTGCATCTATCCCAACCTTTTTAAAATCAATGACTTAATTGCTCTAGTGAGCTAGGGACACCAACAGGTCGGGTTCCAAGTATTGTGTGAAAGCTAGTGCACCCAATCCTTTGATTATCACTTGAATCTGTTATCTAAGGCTAGAGGTCCAAAGGCAAACGCCCTAAGCGGTTTCGAGGTTATTAATTAGGACCCTACGAGAGCAAGGAGAGACTCCCATGACCCTACCTCTTACCTGGCTAGTGGACAGGATAATTATTGAATTGGCTGTAATTTGAGCTGATCCATTCTACTTGAGCTCTGGGTCTAGGAAACCCTAGTCCGAATCTTGTCTGTGTGTTTGCATTGCATAACCCCTAAATTAGGAGACCAATACTTGTAGCCTCAAACCCAACCTAGTCTGGTTTAATCATGGATCCCAATTTTGATACCTTCCTTAGGACCTTCACTGAACAATGTACCCAAATGAACCATAAGTTTGATCGACTGGATCAACAATTAGGGAACCTAGAAAAAACCTGTAAGACCCATCCTGAACCGAAATTTGAGACACTCCCTCACCCATTCCTGGAGCCCAACCCTAAAAGAACTCCACACCCTAAACATTTTTAGAACCCAACCCTAGGAGAGCCCCACACCCGACCTAACTTGGGAATCTAACCATAGGAGACCCAATTATGATTTCGTAGACCAGGATGAGAGAGCCACTAGGTACATTAGGTTTGAAGCACCTACCTTTGGTGGTGATCTTGATCTTAAGGATTATCTTAATTGGGAAGAAGATATGGATCTATATTTCGAGAGGGAACTAGTGTCTGATGAAAGAAAGTTCAAGTTTGCTAAGCTTACATTACTCCAGGCAGAATTTATTGGGATGATGTCGAAAAAATGATCAGATGAAGAAGAGACATACCCATAACTACTTGGAGTGACATGAAACTTAAACTTAGGAAAAAGTACCTACCCAAATCATATGAACCTAGTTCCTATGTACCTTGACCCTTTGAACCTAGCTCATACGAACCAGATCCAACCCATAGATTTGAATCCATATCCTATGAGCCCAAGGAACCCATAACCCATAGGTATCAATTTAGTGCTAGTCATATTTTAATTAGTTGGCCAGAACCCATTAGATTAGTTCTCCTTATCAAAAATTAGATCTAATCAAATCCACCAGAGTCGACCCAATTCTCACCCAAGCCGACTCAATGCTAATCCGAGCTGACCTACCCCTACTAGCCCAGATCCTAGCCAATTTTCTCTTAACGACCTACTTACTATCCCATTTGATGCAAGACATTAAATAAATAAGAAAATTACCAATTAATATTTTTTCTTTATATCAAATTTAAAGGAGAGCTCAAAGGAAACAGTAAAGGAAACTAGTAGGTCTACCCGCACAAGTAGCCTAAAGCAATTAATAAAGCAGGACTTGGTGGTTAAGAAACCACTGTAAACTAGGATTTTTCAATGATTCAGAATTTATGAGAAGGGAAAGGTTCAGTGTTACCAATGTAGATCGCTTTTGATATAGATCCGTAGGACTCTCAAGATCGTAGAGTTGGGACTTCAAGATCTTACTTGGGCTTCGATTATCCACACGATGCTAGTTCCAGGCAAGAACAACAGATCTGGATTGTTGGTCACCTGCAAAAACTCAGCAAAGGAAAATAAGGTTAATAGCAGTAAGAGAAGGAAAAGGAAAGAAGAGAGAGGTTTAGAAGTAATGGCTGGGTCTTCTCATCGGATAGATAAATAGGGCCTCACACCCGCGATGCTCTGAAGGAACAAAGGAAGGGCCTCACACCCGCGATGCACACAGCAAAGGAAAAAATTCAGCAGAATTGTTGGATTTCTCTAATAACATGAATTCAAGGGAGGGGTGTAGGGATATTTATAGACCCTAACAGAGAAGTAAGGGACTTAGGTACAAGAGTTTTATCCCATTGCATACAACTATAGACTCCATGTTTACATAGCCTGGACTCCTGCTGGATGAGAAAAAAAGGACTCTATCATGGTTGGTGCCAGATGGAGATGGGGTGAAGATCTTTGATGAAGGGCCATGATTGCTTCCTTGGTTGATCATGATGATTGGACTCCAGTGTCTTGATAATGTAATCTTCTACAGATGCATGGACTCTTCAGTTTAGATTGGAGAGAATTAGAGTCTGATGAAATTCTTGAGTCCTTGAAGCTTGAGCAGCTAGCCACTTGTTTGAATGCAATGTTAGGAACCCTTGGACCTCCAACACTAGGTAAACAAATATCCAAAACTCTTTGAAGTGGGCGTTGAATTGCTGGCCGAATGCTTTGAAGTTGGCATGAATTTACTTTGGATGGAGGGCGCCAAGATGAGAATCCTTCTCATTTACTCTTAAAAATATGAGGCGCCAAGTAATTCTTCTCATGGGTCGACCATGTGGTGTTATCTTGACTTGTGTAGTATATCCAAATTCAAGTGATAGGCCATGTGTCATTGTCCCCCTAGTGATGTGGTAGTAGTTGTCCTGAAATCATGCAAAGGTGATGCCAAATAGGCTGGCATATGGCAAGAACTTATGCTAGCACATGGGTCTTGATTTGGGTCACATGGGTCTCACATTGGGTCTCCCTTGTAATACAAGACTCAATAACTAATAACAAAAGCCCTACTTGATCAATTATAACCCAATTTGATCAAAAGGCGAGACATGTAAATAAGTGATTTAACTTAGTAAAAGGGGTTTAGCCCAAAAGGCTAAATAAATAAAATCCAAATTCCAGTTGGTAAAAGGGGCTAACCTTAACTAACCCAAAATAACAAAAATTAAAATAAATTATACATGGATAAACGGGTTGGGTTCAGGGCTTCATCTAGGTGATCCACAGGGATGTGGGTTCAACCTGTCGATATTTTTGGACCATGGTGTCTACACCACCATTGGTTCACCAAGATGCTAATGAAGAAGAAGTGTATGAACTGAGATGAACTTAGTAGATGAGTACGAGGGAAAAGAGGAAATACATATGGCTGACCTAGAATTAGCTGACTCAGTAAGCACCCAGGCTAAAGCCAGCCCAGAGTTAGTTGACATGATCATACCCTGACTGAAACTTATGGTAGGACCTTAGAAAAGGATACCATGAGGAACCTAACCCTACTACTGAGACCTTACCTGGAGAAACCCTAGAAAAGAGTCAAGCTATAGAACTTAATCCTGAAGTAATCGGTGAGGACTTGATTTTTCCAAACTAGCAACCTCAGGAAGAATTCACTACATCAGTCCCCATGAAGACCTTTTTCCTGAAATTCTTGACTCATCCTTAAGGCTAACCCTTTATTCCCTGTAGGTGTGAATCTATGACCAACCCTTAAGGTCAATCGCATTAGTCAAGACATATCCTTGAACCCTTTCCTATTTTCTACCCTACCAAGTCACCCCCGAATCCACTTCTTTTTTTTTTTGCCTTTTCCTGAAGCTTCCTATATTTCTCTAACCATTCAATTGCATTTTATAGAGGTTAGTATGTTGCATAAGCCCATTAGCATGTAGATTTGCATCCTAGTTATGGAAAACTTATGGCATCTATTAGGAGTCATGTTAAATTTTCATCTGCATGTCACCCACCAACCAAGGGTCAAACTCAGTTATGGTTTAGGGTTTGCATGCATGTCAATAATAAAAAAACTTAATTAATGAAAGCAATGAATATTTCAATAAAAAAGATACAAAGAATTAATAAAGGAGACTTTGTTATGGTTAAACTATAACCTGAACGTTCCTACCAGGAACCATAAAAAGTATATGCCTGTAGTAGTGGACCATATAAAGTGATTAGGAAAATTAGGTCTAATGCCTATGCGCTCAAGTTACCACCTGAACAAGGTATTAGTCCAAATTCAACGTTTTAGACCTCATTGAGTATAGGGAGCCAACATTGATTCTTGGTGAGCCATTTAGACTTAATCCAGTCCTTGAGAGTGAACCAACCCAATGTCCACCTACCATACCATTAGCCCGGAAAGACAAGATTGAGTAGATCTTGGATGACAAGATCATTGATACCCAGAGCAAAGATTACCAGCGGTATCTGGTTCGTTAGCATGGAGACCTCTTGCCTATTGATCAAATTGGGTTGGGATTCATAGTAAATATTTTATTTTAAATCTATTACAGTATTATTTAGTTATTTAGTTTTAAGTCTTGTAATAATTAGTTATTGAGTCCTGTAATACAAGGGGGACCCAATTGAAGACCCATGTGACTTCATGTGCACCTAGTTGAAGATCCCATATGCTAGCCCAAGACAAGCCATGTGACTCCATGTGCTAGCCCAAGTCACTTAGCATGTGCAACCCTTTTCTTGGTGCCACCTTTCAAGAATTTGGACATCGACACATGTCATGTTTGGACATGTCATGCCAACACACTCCATGTCACTTTATTTGAACATCATCACATGACAACACATGCAACAAATCCTCTTTGGTGGGCCACTTAGAAAGATTTAGCACCAACTTCTTTTTAAGAGAAGTAAATGAGAAGGAGTCTCACCCTTGGCGCCTCTCACTCAAGATTTCATGCCACTTAATTTTAAGATGTGTAAATAAGGACTCTCCCAATTGGCACCTCCACTCAAGAATTTCATGCCAAAAAACTCCAAGAGTCGGCCAAGCATTTTTTCACGCAAACTTCCAAGGAGTTCTAAAATATTTGATCACCCAAATGGAGGAGGTTCAATGGTTTTCTATCACAGATGTTTGGAACAAACAGGTTCAAAGCTGCTTAAGTTTCCAGAACTTTGAGTTTCACCAAAACTCTTGAGTCTTCTTCTATCCAGAGACAGAGTCCAGGCCACATAGACCAAAATTCCAGGAGTTGTAGTCCAAGGAAAAAAGTCTTGTATTTGAATCCCTTACACCACTGGTTGAGGGTCTATAAATATCCCATCAACCTTTCTTATAATTATAATTATTATTCATCAATAAAGAGACTCTGTCAAAATTTCTTCCTTTACTATGTGCATCTCGGGGTGTGAGGCCCTTTTCCTTTGTTCTTCAAATATCGCGGGGTGCAAGGCCTTAGTTATCCTACCTATCCAGTCGACAAAAAACCCTAGGCACCTCTTCTAACCCTTCCCTTTTTTTTATTTTCCTTCCTTTGCTACTTCTTAACTTTAGTTTTCTTTGTTGAGTGTTTGCAAGTGATCAGGAATCAAAGACAAGTATTCTTGCCTCAGAACTGGCATCGCACGAAAGATTGGAGCCTGGGATCGAGATCTTGAAACACTGCCGTAGAATCTTAGAGTCCAGCCAGATCTGCATCAGAGAGATGATCTACATTGGTAAACTTAAATCCTATTCCCTTCTCTATGATCTCTGATTTGTTGAAAGAAAACCCTAGTTTACGGTGGTTTCTTAACCACCAGGTCCTGCTTTCTAGTTACTTTGTAGGTTTACTTGTGCGGGTAACTAACTAGAACTAGTTTCCTTTACTGTCTCCTTTGAGTCTTCCTTAAAAATTTGAAAAAATCTAAAAATTTATTTTCTGCTATTTTCTGATAATTAGGCTTTAATTATTTGTCCCGCATCACAAAATCTTCAGGGTCATCTCCTGTATCACCAAGTAGGGAGCCAAATCCACCAAACACCCTCAATCATGGCACAAGCCTTCTTTTCCAAAGACATCTATTGCTTCTCTGACAACCCATTGGCTTTTCCTCCAATGCCTAATCCAGATCCGACGGAACCAAAAGATCTTCCACATGGAAAAATTCCATTTCCTATCAAACTTCTCAAAATCAACCTTCATGCTGCTACCCATGGTTGGATCCAAGCCAAACATGCAGGAAATAAACCAAGGGAAATACCTTGACAGGAACCTTGCTAAAATTTCAGCACTTAAAGATCTACAACTTCTTGTGTCTCCCATGAACTCCATGCAACTTGGCTCTGATACCACTTTTTGGAGCATATTCCCAGGTGTGTGGACAACCTTTTACCAGCAACCAACCTCAATACATTATATTGGAAGTGGCAGCAAAAGGGGATTGAAGCAATCAGCCTAGCAGGGATTCAGCCTTCTTGTACAGAATCTCGTAACTTGTTCAGAGTGCCACGAATGTTCCAGATTTGATATGGATGTAAAACTACCTCTCTTGGGACCTCCAAACTAGTGAGGAGTCAACCCTCCAAAGCTCCAAAAGGGTAGATAGAGGGATGACTCCAAAAATGCTAGACATTGGTTTTCCTACTTTGACTAGGAAACCATGATAATCTTTTTCTAACGCCCACCAATCTAACCAGATCCCTTCCTGATCTAATCCCCCTTTAAATAGGACTTGAAGCCAACCATGAAGAGGCCTATGATCACCACATTTGATGGGAATAGGATTTGCATGTGGGCAGCACAAGAATCCCTTGTGTTAGGGATTCCTACTTCGACTAGGATTCCCTAGGTGCTAAGGAATTTTTCCCTTCCTAAGGTATGGTGGCTTGGATGCTAATATTACCCTGATAGAGAGTGACAACCAGAGAGGAAGAGAGGGAGGAAGAAGATGGATATCATGGAGAAAAGGTTATTTTCCTATCACGGCTCTAATCTGCCCCATATATAATATGTATATATACTAGGTCACCTTGACTTAACCCTAAAACTCCCATAGGCCAACTTAATGCATAATTGAGTTTTCCAAGCCCAAGTACACCCTTGACTCAGGCGAATCATATGTACTTAGGACTCAAAACCAGCTCAATACAAGTTGGCCCCTTGAGGCCCAAGTTTCCTTTAACTTAAGACCCAAAATGCTAATAGCCTTTCATTATAGGGCCCAAACTAGTCCTAAAAATTCCATGACAGCATCATGATCATTGGACCTTGGCCTTAGCCTTGGTCTCCTGAGCCTTGGAAGCACCTCATGAGACCCAACAGCTGGACACTCTGTGATGTAGTGGGCAAGGCTAGAGCAAATTGTATAAACTTCTAGTTGCATACTAGGTATTGGTGGGGTAAGAGAATGTCCCTTAAACATGCGATCCATCCTTTGGGATAGCTCATCTACTATCTTTTGTGATATCCCATTTATTTTGTTATGGATATCTATCTAGTGACCAACTCTATATATTCCACCCATTTTTTGAGGAGTATTGAGTCTGTCACTACTTGTGGCAGACATATGGTGTAAAGAATTTTCACTTAATGTTTCAAATAATTATCATGCCTCATCCTCACTTTTAAGCATAAACGTTCCTTTGCATGAGGCATCTGAAAGAATGGTGCCCTAAAAACCAATCATTGTAAGGGCATTTCTATGATCTTCCAACTCATGTACGATATTATTTATCAATAAAAAGCATTTTTGATTCATCATATGCTGCATCTTACCAAGACTATGATGAACCCCATAGGTTAGGGTGATGGAATTAGGGTTATGATGGAGATCATAATGGTGAGACCTAAGTTCCTATAAATCCTAATTTAAAATGTTCCTAGTCATTGGATAATCGATTTGAGGATCGATGAATCCGAAAAGACTAGCACATCCTTTGTATGCTCGATGGAGAGGGTGGTTGATTTCATAACCACTTGGTAGAGATACTAATATAAGGATGTGGGTTCTCATTAGGTTATGAGTCCACTGAACTAATCTGACAAGAGAACATCAAATGGAAGTCTTACTTACTTGTCAAAAGAATGTTCTCATAGTGGGAGTATTGCATGTGATCCTTAGACCTGAGACTACCATAGTATCTTGTGCACATGAACCCTTATTTTGGTGTATATTCACTTATGGCAATTAAGTCATATATGGGGTGTTTTTAGATATGGTGGATTATATATGAAGGTAATGAGTAGGTCAACAAGGAATCGATCACTCCTAGTAGGAGGAGAAGTTATCCCGTATGATTTCTTTGAATGATGACCCGAGAAATCTTTGATCAAAGCAAGATGAAATTAGATAGGGTTTTCAATCATTAATCGGTCAAGTCTTCATTATCGAATTGAAATTCAAAAGGATTAATGATGTAGGAACATTAGGGGCAGACCAGGATTTCAAGGTTTCAATTTCTAATTCAAGTGTTGGGTAATCAGTCACTTGTAAGTTGAGTCCATCAAGGTAAATTGAGTCCTGTAATGAAGTCTAATTTTTGAGTCCCGTAATAAGGTGTGCTGATTGGGTTTACGAAGTCAAGAGTCTTATAAGTTTCAGTCTAGTCATATAAGTCTTGTAAATTTTGGTTTTCATTCAAATCAAGTTCAAGAGGAAGATCATCAGATCAGGAGAGCCCTGATGAGGACATCGCCAGCATGGATCCCGGAGCAGCACTGATCTCGGAGTAGCATAGATTTCAATAAATTAGTTTGGGATTTATCTTTTGTTTGAAATTTTAATTAGGATTTGGTTGGTTAGGATTGAGATATGGATAGGCTTATCTTATCCTATCTTGTATTTGAATTTGAGTCATCCCTATCTTTTTATCTTGTATTCAAATTCAAATGAGGGTTGGACAGGTCTATAAATAATACAACCCTCAGTCCTTTGTAAAAAAATAGTTCAGTCAATAAAGATGAATTTTTAGGAAAAGAGAGATTCTTTTCTTCCACTCCGTGAGGAGAGGGTGTGAGCCCCAACCCTAAGAAATGATGTGAGGTCATGTCTAGTTATCCCCTTCTCATTCCATTTTCTTTATCCCCTCATGACCTTTGAGATTCACCCTAACACCTCCAAGTATCAAGGAGGGTGGAATGCCCTAGATGTGAGAGGTCTCTTAGTGTAAGTCCCGAAGTCCATCAGATCCAGATCCTTGTCTTCCATCCCCATTATTTCTTTCACCACCCCTTACAAAAAATAAATCCAAAAGAATATGATACCCTAATTTTGGTGACTTCTAGGCCTGCCAATGATCCTACCCTCTGTCCCCCATCAAATTGGTATCAGAACCCAAAAAAATTAGGGTACCTTCAAATTAACCTAAATCCTCTTTTACTAGTCCTTACACCGATCCATCTGTTCTATTCTATCACCTCCCACAAAAAAAAAAAATTAGATCTCCCAACCAGTGTCTTCCCTTCCCTGTGATCCACTACCCACTGCCACCATCGCCTCCCTACTGCCCCGCCGCCTCACCACAGTCCCCTCCCCTCTCTGGTGAACTGTCCGCCGCCTCACCAACGCCTCATCGCTGCCCCTGGATGCTGTGACTGCCACCGCCGCTCCCCGGCTACCGTTGCCAGATCCACCACCATGCCGTGCCATCCGCCCCTCCGATGTTGTCCATCCGGACAATCCATGATCCAAAGTCAATCGATGGAGACATCTTCCTGCTCACCACTGCAGGCCGACAACTCCTGTCGAATCTTGTTCAAGTCCATCACCCAATGCTTCACCACCATGACCGTCGAGCCGACCGTGACTCCATCCGCTCCATCTCCATCCAGATCCAAACCCCACTTTTCCTTTGTTGTCTGAGACATCACCATTCTGCCGCATTTGGACCACCGCATCTCTCAACCTCGATGACTCCATCCTCCACCATAGTAGTAAACTCACCGAATTCTGGATGCGGAGCTAGAAGGAGGCATGGCATGCTGGCGCCATCGAGCAGATCCTCTCCATCCATCACGGACCCATCCCCACCTGCCAGCTCTCTGGCTATTTCTTCAACCTCCCCAACATCGACACCTGGCTCGAAACCCTCGCCCAAAATTGTGTCCAAGACCTCTCCTTCTTCTATGATTACCCACGTCGCCTCTCTGATGACCAGCACTTCTTCCTGGTGCCCTCTTCCAAACTCACCTGCAAAACCTTGCGATGCATCTCATCCTGAATGCCGCGGCTGGGAGAGGCTGGACCACGGGATTGGGAATGGAGGTTCCCCCATTCCCACCGACTCCGACTCCACCACCTCTCTCTATCCGGGAAATCCATGCCGAGCGAGCGACACCCACTCCCTCCTGTCTGTCATCACTGGAGCAGAGCCATCCCACCTTAGATTGCCGCCGCCTGAGTCTTCTGATGACCTTCCTCCTCGGAATCAAGCCATGGCCGCCTCCTTCCTCTTGCCCGATCTGGTTCCCATCGCTGGCCGTCACTGCCGTCGCCTTCATCCACGATGACTGCGATAGGGAGCTCATGATCCAGTAGCACCAATACACCAATAGATGGTCCTATCGTAGTCGCCCAACATTAACCTTCCCCTCTTAGCCGAGCGCTCCCCACCACCACTGTCCTGGAGCTCCGACTCCTATGACATCTTGATGTTGGACTTGGTCCCTAGATCTTCGAGACCGAGGCCATCCTCAGCCTCCCGAAGTCCAGTGGCAGCACCATTACCGTTGCCGTTGCCAGTGCCCGGAAGTGCACCACGCCATCCCTGCCTGGGAGATGGAGGAACTGTTGCACAAACATGAAAGCTAAATCGGCTTTCTCTACCGGCTTCAAATGCTGCACGTTCCTTAAAGTGAAGTCGTTCCCTCTATCACCGATTTCACCCACTTTTGGATTAGGCCAGAAATAAAGAAAAAAAACTAAAAAAAAGAGAGAAAAAGAGAAAAAAAGAAAGAAAAAGTGAATAAAAAAGAAAAAAATTAATTTGGAATACTTTCCAGCTGCACAATTTCAGAGCTACACGGGTTTCAAAGCTGCATAGATCTTAGAGCAGAGCCTTTCGATGGGTTCATCAAAGCTCCCCGCTGATCTTGACTCGATGGAGTCAAGTTCTTCCCCACCTCAGGGGAATAATGGGGACATCATAAGCACGGATCCAAAAGCAGCATCGATCTCGGAGTAGCACTGATCTCGGAGCAGCACATATTTCAATAAATTAGTTTGTGATTTATCTTTTGTTTGAAATTTGAATTAGAATTTGGTTGGTTAGGATTGAGATATTGATAGGCTTATCTTATCCTATCTTGTATTTGAATTTGAGTTATCCCTATCTTTTTTCTTGTATTCAAATTCAAATGAGGGTTGGACAGGTCTATAAATACCACCCTCAGTCCTTTGTAAAAAAATAGTTCTGTCAATAAAGATGAATTTTTAGGGAAAGAGAGATTCTTTTCTTTCACTCCGTGAGGAGAGGGTGTGAGACCCAACCCTAGGACATGATGTGAGGTCATGTCTACTTATCCCCCTTCCCATTCCATTTTCTTTATCCCCTCATGACCTTTGAGATTCATCCTAATGCTTCCAAGTATCGAGGGTGAAATGCCCTAAAGGTGAGAGGTCTCTTCGTTAGTATAAGTCCCAAAGTCCATGAGATCCAGATCCCTATCTTCCATTCCCATTATTTCCTTCACCACCCCTTACAAAAAAAAATCCAAAAAAATATGATACCCTAATTTTGGTGACTTCTAGGCTCGCCAACGATCCTACCCTCTATCCCCCATCAAGACCAGACCCCAATGAATGAGGCTTCATGCATCTAACCAGGCCTCCACTCAAGCCACCCCAGCCTAGGCCCCTAGTCCACACTCATGATGCCCAAGGTCCAAGCATTAGTGCCTAGTCCACATCCACCAAGGAAGTGGTGCCCAGATCCAAGCCCAAGCCCATGGCACCATCCCCTCCTAGTCTAAGCTCAAATGGCACCCCTGGCCCAAAGCCCGTTCATGATTGGCACCCAGGCTTTGACCCAGTCCAAGAAGATTTCATCCCAACCCAGCAAGGAGTCAAGCAGCCCAAGCCTAAGAGGAGTCATTGTCCAAGTTCTACAGGGAGTTCAATATTCAAGTTCTATTAGGACTTTAGTCTACTAAATTCACTCAAACCTTGTACTCCTTGTCCCATACAAACTTGTAATCCCACTTTGATAGGGAAAGGGCCCTGGTTGAGCCTATAAATACCAATCCCCTCCCCCTCTTGGAATAATCTCTTTTTCATGAATACAACTTGAAGTTATTTTGTCAAATTGTTTCCTCCAAGTGGAGTGGGTGTGAGACCCATTTTTTTTATTTTTTAAGTATGCAAAACCCTAGTCGCCCAGCAACCCTCTCTTCCACTAAGCCCTAGTTATCCACCATCACAGCAAAAGCCCTAAGATGCCCTAACTTCCTACAAGCTAGGCATCCTCCTTCAACTACCGCCAGCCACCCCAGAGATCCCTTCCATCCCTCTATTCTTCTTTCTTCCAATTACATATTTTTCTCATCATCTATGAGCCTAACCTTTGACATTTGTAGGATCCATCCAGTGCCATGCCCTCCGGATGAGGTCTTCTTTGCCTCCGAATTGATCTGATAAAAAATCGATGGATCCATGGGAAAGTGACTCGATCATCCAGGCATCGATCTAAGCAGAACGATCTCTTCCCCAGCATCAAGAAAGTTATTGCTAGGTATGTAGAACCTTTCCCTTCTCCCTTTTTCTATTTTGTTGAAGTAGAGCATGCACCTAATAGGCCTTCTTAGTCTTAGGATCCTTTATTTGCTTTGTCTCTTTGATAGTTCTAGCATGTGGGTAGGATACTAACTGATAGAAAATAACCCTAACCTAATCTAAACTAGTTTCGAAAATCAAAACCAAAAGAAAATCTAAAAAATTATTATCTTTAATCTCAATTTTTTTTTTATTCATACTTCTCATGTTATTCATCTGGATGCATCATCCTAGAGTCCCATCCCTTATCATTTTTGGTATCAAAGCCGGATTAGTGCATGTTCATGCATTATAGGTAAAATTTCTGCATCCTGAAATCTGCATAACTAGTCTAAACATAGGACTGTTTCTCTATCAAAACTTTTCTTTTTCTTTCTGAATTTTACGTCATTTAATCAATGTTTTGTCCTCTGTTTTTCTGAAATTTTTTGGTATTTCTTCTGATCTGAAAAATAGAGAAAATTTGCATCAAAACAAACCCTAACATAAGTTCTGCATGCTATTTTCTGCACTAGTAGTCTAAATATAGGTCTGGTTTTCCATCTTAAACTTGCTGTTTTTGTCTGATTTTTGCAGTGATTAATCTATGTTTAATTCTATGTTTTCTATAAGTTTTGTGGAATTTTCTCAGATATGAAAATAGGGTAAATTCTGCATAAAATAGCACCCTAACAAAAAAATCGGTTTGCTAAAATCTGCTAGTAGTCTAAACCTAGGGTTTATTTTCCATCACAACCTTAATGTTTTTTTCAGATTTTTGCATAGAGTATGATTAGTCCTCTATTTTTCCATAATTTTAGTTTAATTTTTCTGATCTGAAAAACCTAGATAAATCTGCATGAGAACTGCAAGCATACATTGCTGAAACTTTCTGCATGCTTTGTATAGGTTAAACCTAATCACCCATCCAAACCACCCAACCCAAGCCACTTTTTGCACATTAATTAACTGTAATTAAAGCTGCCATTTTCATAAAAAAATAGAAAAGTTCTCTGAATTTTAGATTGCATTAGGGTTTATGTGTGCGCATCATACCTAAACTAATCTTAAGGGCAATTTTACTCTGTCAGATCAGGGCATGATTTCATCACCTATCTTGGGCCCAAAATAACCATCCTCATAGACACCCAAGCCTTAATAAAATCAACTAGCAACTTAATTGATTTAGGGACACCCACAAGTCAGGTCCGAGTCTTGTAGGAAAACTAGTGCATTCAACCCTCCACTTATTACTGGAAACTGGCATCTAAGGCTAGAGGTCTAGAGGCAAACACCCTAAGTGGATGGGTTGTTTTTAATTAGGACCCTGTGATAAGCAGGAGGAGCCTCCCAGCACCCCCACCTCTTACCTGGCCAGTGAAAGGATTAAGTGTTGAGTTGGGTGTAAGTTAAGTTGACCCACTCTACTTTGACTCTAAGTCTAGCAAACCGTAGTCAATTTGTGTCTAACCCCATCAGTGTTACCCTAACCCAGTCTGACCATGGAGTTGATGTGTGTGCTTGCTTGCATGATCTCTAGACTAGGAACCCAATACCAGTAGTCTCAACCCAACCCAGCCTGACCATGGAATCTGATGTGGGAACCTTACTAAGGACCATTAATGATCAGCTTGCCCAATTGACCAACCAAATGAATATACCAGATGATCCATAGGTTTGATCCGATAGATGACCGGTTAGGAACCCTAGAAAAAATCCATAGGACCCATGCTGAGCCCAATCCTAAGAGACCCTCACACCATGACCCATACTTGGAGCCCAACCTTAGGAGAACCCCATAACATGACCCATACTTGGAGCCCAAACCTAGGAGAGCCCCACACCCTGAACCAATCTGGGATCATAGTGCAAGGAAACCCAATTATGACTTCATAGACCAGGAAGAGAGAGCCACTAGGTACATTAGGCGAGAAGCACCTACATTTAGTGGTGATCTTGATCTTGAGGATTAACTTGATTGGAAAAAAATATGGATCTATATTTTGAGGAACAAATGCATGAAGGAAGCTAGTTCAAGTTTGCTAAATTTAGGTTAGTTTGTGAGGCTAGAGTCTACTGGGCTCAAGTTGAATGAGTGATCAGACTAACAGGAGAAATACCCATAACTACCTAGAGCGACATGAAACTTGAACTTAGGGACAAGTACCTATCCAGGTCCTATGCACCCAGATCCTATGAACCTAGATCCTATGCACCTCGATCCTATGAACCTAGCTCCTATAAATCTTGATCCTCTGAACCCATAACCTATAGATTTGAGCCCATGTCCTATGAGCCTAAGGAACCCATAATCTATAGGTCTAAACCCATATCCTATGAGCCCAAGGGACCCATAACCCCAGGAGACCTGAACCCCATAGGATTAATATCCCTAGATATGAGCCAAGTATTAGTCAAGTACCCCTTAGTCGACACACCCTTGCTACCCTAGCCACTAGTCAAGTTTTCCTTAGTCGACCCCCTCTTACCACCCCATTGGTTCACACGGAAGACATTGAAGAGGAGATATATGAAGCTGATGTGAACTTAGTGGATGAGTATGAGGAAGAAGAAGAGGAGATACCTATAGAAGATCTAAAATTAGTGGACCTTGACCATACTTAGACTGAAGCCAACCAAGAATTAGTTGACCCTGACCATACCCAGACCGAAGCCAACCCAAAGTTAGTTGACCCTGACCACACCCAAACTATAATGGAAGAATAGTTAGAGGAAGAGGAACCAGATACTGATATTAGAGTCCTACCTGAGGAGACTTTAGAAGAAAACCCAATTGTAGAGCCTAGTCTTGAATTTCATGAGCTAGAAGAGTTTATTGAGGACTTGGCTTATTTAACCTAGTACCCTCAGGATGAAGTCACTTCTTTGATCCCAATTAAAGATCTCTTCCCTGAAATAGTGACCCATTCTTCCATAAGGTAGACCCTGTAGATATACCTCAACCCCATAAGGTCAACCTCATTAGTCTAGGACTAATCCCTAACACCCCTTCTCATATTCTATTCTATCCGCCAATCACAAACCCTTTTTTCTACCCTACCAGACTAATCCTGAATCCACCTCTTATTTCCTGCCCTTTCCAGAAACTTCTAGCATTTCTTGGACCATTTGATTGCATTTTATAGAGGAAAGCATAATGCATACGTTCATTACGCATGTTAGGTTTGCATTTTACTTCTAGCATACTCAATGGCATTTAGTAGAAGTGCATGCACCATTCTAATCTACATGTCACCCACCTGACCAAGGGATAAATCCACAGTTGTAGTTTAGGGTCTAGTCAAGTCTGCATATCAATAAGTGTTGGCATGAGTCATTTGCCTGCATTAGGTGTTATGAGTTTTTGCACTGCATGATTAGAGATCTGCATGAGGAATTAATCATCAGATTACTGTGAGCAATGATTTTAAAAAAATATGGTTAATTCTTGAAAAGAGTCTAAGAGTTTGCTAGGAAAATATTGTGATGATTAGGCTACATACCCATAAGCTAGATCCATCAAAGTGACAAAGAATGTTGGACCTAGTGCCTAAATTACCACCTAATTAGGCATTAAGCTCAACCTTCAATATCTCAGACTTAGTTGAGTATAGGGAGTCAGCAATGATACCTAGTGAGTCTATTGAGCCTACCCTTTTCTTTGAGAACGAACCCAACCCTGAGTGTCCACCATCAAATTAGCCTGTGAGAGGAAATGATCGAGTGTATCTTGGATGACCAAGCCATTAGTACTTGGATCAAAGGCTACAATGTCACTTGGTTCGTTGGCAAGGTTGACCGAGATCTGAGGATTTGTGGATCACTCGAGAAGATTTGAAATGCCTCAACCCAGACCCGTCAGAGTAGTACCAGAGCCAGATCGACATTTACTCAACATGGTTGAGTTCCTCCCACCCCGGGAGAATTGATATAGGAACATCAGGAGCATATCAGGATTTTAAGGTTCCAATTTTTAATTCATGTGTTGGGTAATCAGTTACTTGTAAGTTGAGTCCATCAGGGTAACTTGAGTCCTGTAATGAAGTCTAATTTTTGAGTCCTGTAATAAGGTGAGCTGATTAGGTTCATGAAGTCAAGAGTCCTGTGAGTTTAAGTCTAGTCACATGAGTCTTATAAATTTTGATTTTCATTCAAGTCAAGTTCAAGAGGAGGATCATCAGATCTGGAGAGTCATCAGGCCTCAATGAATGAGGCTTCATGCATCCAACCAGGACTTCACTCAAGCCACCACAACTTAGGCTTCTAGTCCACACTCATGATGCCCAAGGCCCAAGCATTGGTGCCCAGTCCAGATCCACCAAGGAAGTGGTACCCAGATCCATGCCTAAGCCCATGGTGCCCTCCACTCCAAGTCCAAGCTCAAATGGCACCCCTGGCCTAAAGCCCATTCATGATTGGCGCCCAGGCTTTGACCCAGTCCTAGAGGCCCAAGGCCTTTGACCCAGTCCAAGAAGATTTCATCCCAGCCTAGCAAGGAGTCTAGCAGCCCAAGCCCAAGAGGAGTGAAAGTCCAAGTTCTACAGGGAGTTCAACATTTAAGTTCTACCAGGACTTTAGTCTCCTAATTCCACTCAAATTTTTTACTCCTTGTCCCATACAAACTTATAATCCCACTTTGACAGGGAAAGGGCCCTAGGTGAGCCTATAAATACCCACCCCGTCCCCCTCTTGTAATAATCTCTTTTTCATGAATATAACTTGAAGTTATTTTGTCAAATAGTTTCCTCCAAGTGGAGTGGGTGTGAGACCCATTTTTTTTATTTTTCTTATGTGCAAAACCCTAGCCACCAAACAATCCTCTATTCCATTAAGCCCTAGCCATCCACCATCCCAGCAAAAGACCTAAGATGCCCCAACTTCCTACAAGCTAGGCATCCTCTTTCTTCAACTAGCCGCCAGCCACCCCAGAGATCCCTTCCATTCCTCTATTCTTCTTTCTTCCAATTACATATTTTTCTCATCATCTATGAGCCTAACCTTTGACATTTGTAGGATCCATTTAGTGCCATGCCCTCCGGATGAGGTCTTCTTTACCTCTGAATCGACTTGATAAAAAGTCAATGGATCCATGAAAAAGCAACTCGATCATCCAGGCACCGATCTGAGCTGGGCGATCTCTTTCCCGGCATCAAGAAAGTCATTACTAGGTATGTAGAACCTTTCCCTTCTCACTTTTTCTATTTTGTTGAAGTAGAGCATGCACCTAATAGGCCTTCTTAGTCCTAGGATCCTTTATTTGTTTTATCTCTTTGATAGTTCTAGCATGTGGGTAGGATACTAACTAATATAGGATAACCCTAACCTAATCTAGACTAGTTTCAGGAATCAAAATCATAAGAAAATCTAAAAAATCATTATTAGCTTTAATCTAAGATTTTTATTTATTCATCCTTCTCATGTTATTCATCTGCATGCACTATGTTAGAATTCGATCCCTTATCAATTAAGTGCTAGGGTTTAACATTTATCCATGCCCATCACTTAATCGGGATACAGGGAGATCGGAGAATTGAATTATATGGTAACTTTCAACTAAAGGGTATTTTGATACTTTCTATCAAATTTCTCAACTTCTAAATAGGCATGACATGTTGCTAGATGTCAATCATGTCTTGTAAATTTTTATGAACCAATTCGATTAAATTCATGAGTCAATTCGAAAGCTAGTTCGAATTGGCAACTTAGGTCAGCTCAATTTGACCTAATTAGGTCAAATTGGATTCGATTAGATCGAATTAGCCTGGATCTAGACCTACTGCTGGCTAGATGTAAAATCCAAAGGGTCACACACATTAAGGAATTGGCCTAGGAAGTCAATTGGTATTTAATTAGGGTCATGGGATCCTATTTGGTTAGCTAGATTACATATTAGCATGTGTAGGCTAACCTAACTCCTAACCCAATTGATTTGGGTATTAAGGTTGCTTGATGAGATAACCAATTTGAGAGAAACCTAGAATGTGTTGAGTCCTAAGTGTGGTGATTTTATCAGAATTTATCTGATAATTATCAAGGCTTTTTATGTGCCAAATACCAAGAGTCCCAAGGGCATGGGACTCTTGGCGCCAAAAGAAGTGGTCGGTAGTTAAAGGGGCGCAGAAGGACCAAGAGTCCTTTTACTTGTTAATCACATATGAGGTGATAAACTACATTTTATCCTCTTTCATATGACACCCATTTTGCATGGTCTTTGATTGGTCAAAGATGTGAAATGGCATGGAGAAAGGATGGCGCACAAAGTGAAGAGTCGTGACTCTTCACTTTGGTGCACAGAATCATAACCAGAAGGCTATTTGAAGGATTCTTGGTTGATCGACACTTCTCTTGGAGTCCCATGTCCCATGGCCTTTCATTGACTGGACAATTGCCACATGGCAAGAGGGGAAATGTGTTGGAACTGAAGAGACAAAAAGGTCTTGTCTCTTGGTGCAGGAAATGTCATGACTCTTTAAGATAAGACTCCTTAATGAAGGGTCTTATAAGATCTATTAATTAACAGATCAAGGGCTGATGAAGAGCCATATATGGCACCTCCCCATCTCCTATAAATAGCCATTGGTGTTTAGGCCAATGGGTATCACAAATGTTTTCTTTCTAACACTTACACTCTACCACACTCTCCTTGTTTTTTCCTTCCCTTGTTAGAACTTAGGTCTTGTCTTAAGACAAGTTCAATATTTTAAGACAAGGGTTAAGGAAGTGAATAAGGAATTGAAAAAGAAAGTGAATAAAGGATTTGGAGTGGGCTCAGAGTGCTCTATAGGAGGGCAAGGGTCTGAGCAAGAAAGGAGAGGCTGCCAAAGAAAGAAAGGTGATTAGAAGAGTCCTAGTGGTATAAGAAACCTACTAAGAAGTGCTTCCTAGGTTCAATTCCTATGTGGATCACCTTTGGAGGGGCACTTGTGTGACTAGTGGAAAGAAGAAGGAATTAGTGTTTGAGATATTTTTCCAAACCCTAATTGAATGACTTGTTAATTGTAATGAATAAGGGATCTTGGACTTTGTTTTTTAAGTCTTTGGAGTTTCAAAAATGAAATTTTTTGAAATCCATGCTTTTGTCGTGTCATCGAAACCCAATAATGGTATCAGAGCCCTCTTATTTCATTCAATTAATAGCCAATTGAATATGCTTATGTGATAATGAATATGATCATATATGGGAATCATATTCTGATGCATGCCACTAAATTGGGTTCAATTATATATTGAATGATTATATGGTTCTATGCATGATTAATTCAATCACATATTTTAAATGTGTTATATCCTAGTAACTGCTTCAGATTGGGTTAGTCACCATGGCCATCCGGTCATAGGAGTTATTTTGGGTTTTATGGCCCTCTCTTCCTATTCAATGGGGTCTTCTATGGCGTGTAGGGATGTCGCTGTGGCCATATCCCATGAACAAGTAAGGTGAACAGATTGATATTATAATCATGCTTGTCGTATGCATATTAGGGTTAATATGCTTGAATGATGGAATGAATATCATGTCATATGTGTATGGTTATGAATACATTATGATGTCATGAATGTTAGGTTTTATGATGTCATGAATGTTAGGTTGACATGATTAAGTCTATATTAGGATGTGTTAGAGACTATCAAAGCCCTCATAAAAATTATATTTAGTCATAGTATAAGTTAATCATGATGCAAATCCGATTAGGGTTTGATTGGCCAATTGGTGTCTAGGCAAAGTGGTTCTAGGAAGGTAAAGGGAATGAGGTTTTGAATTGGTTCCGTTGTCTTACCTAGCCAATTTAATTGGTGTCTAAGAAAAGCAACGGGGGACCCCCTTATCTCTCCCACTTACCTGGCTAATGTGATCACATATAAACCGTAAATTGGAAATGCTAATTGATTATGCACACTATAAAATGCCTTCCTTCATGCTAAGCCAAATTTATGTCAGCACTGTAGTAGGTTTGTTGTGTACACACAAGGCCTGCTTTAGCATTTGGTATAAAATTTGTCTTGGTGCACCTAGTGCTTTATAGCATGACTGATAATATTTCTTTGTTGTATACACACAAGGGCAACATTACTCGATCATGGCTATATGAAAATGGAGGGTCCGATAAAACTAAGACATTATGGTTTGTTGTGCACACACAAGGCTATAAGTGTCTTAGAGGCAAAAGTTAAGTTGAGAATTACAAGGGACGCAATTGGAAAGGGTCATTTCCTATCCTTGAACTTATAAGTGTTTGTTGTGTACACACAAGGCATTTATATGGAATTAGGATCTCAACCCCACAAAGGAAGCCCTGGGAGGGTTTTCCGCTTACCATAGTTGAGGGTTATGGTATTCGATAGAAAATAGTGGGAGACACAATTAGATGCAAAAGTCCTTATCTGATTATGAATATCATCATGAGTGGTCTGCTTATAGTTGTTCTTTACTTACTATAGATTATTACATTATGGCTTCTACTCTTTCACTACGGGGCATCTTAGATGTCAATATGTTGACCAATCCAAATTATATGAATTGGTTGAGGAACCTGAGAATTGTATTAGCTCAGGAGAAAATTGCCTATATCCTTGATACTCCTGACCTATATCTGGTAGGAGAGGATGCTATTAAGTCGGAAAGAGCTACATATAAAATGTGGCAAAATGATAGCATGACTTCAAGTGCATCATGTTGGCCTTAATGAGTAATGAGTTACAGAGACAACATGAGGAAATGGAATCTTAGTCCATATTACTCAATCTTAAGGAGCTATATGGAGAGCATAGTCGGACTGCTCGATATGAAATATCAAAGTAGTTATTTCGAGCATAAATGAACCCTAAGAGTAGCTTCCAGAAAAGGAAAAAGGCAAGGAATCCCTCTACTGGTGGAACCTGCTAACATTGTGGAAAGCAAGGGCACTGGAAGAAGAATTGCAAGTTATATCTTGCAAGTCAAAAGCAAGATATTGGTGATGCATCCAAAAGTTTGTACATGATACAAACAAATTTATCATTAAGTTCTTTAGCTTCTGATTCATGGGTATTGAATATCGCATGTGGATCTCATATTTGCAAGTCAATGCAAGGGTTACAAAGACCCAGAAGCTTGAAGTATGTTGACTTCGAGCTATTTGGCATGAGTGGTGATCCCATTCATGCTGAAGCTATTGGTACCTATTCGATGTTATTGCCATTAGGCAATATTCTTGAATTAAAAGATTGTTATTATGTACCCAACATCATACAAAATATTATTTCTATACCTTTGTTGTTAAAATAAGGTTATGAAATAAATATTTCGAGCCATGGGTGCTCAATCTTCTTTCCAAAGAAGTTCTTTAGATGTAGTGCATTTGTTAATGGTCTTTTTATTCTATCACTTAATGATGAAGTTATGCTTGTTGAAAATAAGAAGAGAAAGATAGATGATATAAATGTCACATATCTCTGGCATTGCTGTTTGGGCCATATTAGTGAATCTAGGATAAACAAGTTGTACAAAGGAGATTTTTTTGAATATTTTGATCATGAATCATTAGGAACATATGAGTCCTGTCTCATGGGTAAGATGACAAAATCTTCATTCACTGGACATGGAGATAGGGCAACTGATTTGTTAGGTCTAATATATACATATGTGTGTGGTCCTATGACAACCCAAGTGATGGGACATCAACAAGAAAAAAATATTTTTCAAATAATTCTCTTGATATTTTTTTTATCTAAAATAGTGTACTTAGGATTAATGAGAACCTTGGAATGAAGGCCACCAAACCCTTGAAGACAAAGACCAATTCATGAGCCGGCTCTTGAAAGGAGGCCGCCAGTCCCTTGAGTTGACTCTATCCAAATCAAGACCAACTTCAAGCATGCCCAAGTTAAAGCCCAAGAAAGTCAAGAACCACCTTTTGAAGCCCATGACACCACCTCTTAGAAGCCCATTTTATTCTTCACATGGGACACATTTTAGGAGACATGAGAAACAACACATCAAGCATTTTGAGGGGAAGCATGGGACCACTCCTAACTCACCCAACAACCCCCCAACCAACTTGCCAAGTGGGATGCCATATCACATGACACCTAGGGCTCCACATCAGCAATTAGAAGCCATGTCAAAGCCACCTAGGTGCCACATAGTATATTGTTACAACCTCTTACCAAGAAGTTGTTTAGTGTTGCAACTATGTAACCAAAGGAGTTAGATTTAACTAGAAATGGTTTGCTAACCTAACTCCACCTCCACTCCTCACTTTGGACGACCCCTAAGGCTATAAATAGGGTCCAAGGCTCCCCTTGTAAGGCATTCCATATATGAAATATTTTGAGAATTGATGAAGGTTTTCTTCTTACTGAGTTCTATCTTGAGTTATTCTTGTATGGAGTGATTTAGTTCTTCTAGTTGAAGTGATTTAGTCCTTTAAGTTGGAGTGATTTAGTCCTTTAAGTTGGAGTGTTTTAATTCATGTTTGAGAAGGGAGTGAGAGGTCCTTTGAGAGCTTGAAAGGTGGAGTGCTTCTTGCTTGATCCAAGAACCAAGCATCATTCCTTGAAGGTGCTGATTTCTACTTCCTTGTTTTTCCTTTCTTCTTCTTCTTGTTTCCATTCCAATTTTTAATTTTCCTTCCATGCCTAATTTCTAATTTGATGCAGGTTTTCTCTGATTTTCCAAGTCCAAGATGAAGGTCTCCAAGCCAAGGATCATGGCAATCATGAGTCCTAAAGGTAGGGAGTGCTAGTCTTATGGTTTAGGCCTCAATCCTTGAGTGATGAGAGCTCCTTCTTCCACCAAATAATTAGCCATCATTGTTGATAGGAAAACTCTTCCTAAGCTTTATTAGATCTGATCATTTGAAGGCTAACTTGCTATAGTAGTGATGGTTTCCTTGCCATGAAGATCCTAATCTCTACTAGAACTAGATCTACATTTCGGGTATTGTAATTTAGATCAACTAGTCTCCTTGGATTATGAAGATTTCTTTGCTTTTTGGTTAGCTTGCTAAAACCCTCCATTTCATTTTATTTTCGTTCCCCATCAATTTTTGGTATCAAGAGCTTAATTACTAGGTCAAGTGTTTTTGCTGAAATTTTTGGTCTAGCTTGGTAATTTTTTAAAATTTTAAAATCCAAAAAATACTTTTTCATAAATTTTGTGTTAGATTCGAAATATTAAATTTAAAACAATATTTTCATTTATTTTTGGATTTAAAAATATGAGTTCATAGATCATTTCTGAAGTTCTATCCAAAATTCTATTTCTGCATTCCATTTCATTTAATTTTTTAAAAAATACAAAACTATTTGTTCTAAATTTTTAATTTTTAGATATGAGATCGAGACTTTGATCTTTTTTATTTTTCACTATAATTTTGAATTTTAGAAGGATCTAGAGTTAGGAATTTGAAATTTGAATTCAGGTTATTAAGAGTTTGCTAAACTGCTGGAACCTTCTAGCATGTGCTTTCAAACTACCTTCTCAACCAAAATTCAAGTTAATCTGAAGTCAAAACTTTAAAATCCTAGAAATATTATCCAAGAGTTAACCAAATCAATTTTATTTTGAATTTTTGGATTTTTTAAAAGATTAAATTTTAAATCTTTAAAACTAGCTAGTTGAAAGTTGTTCCCTGCTGAAATTTTTTTACAACTAGCTTTCAAAATGAACTTCTTAACCAAATTCCAGGAATTAAATTTCAAAATTTAGAATCTAGAATTTTTACTGGAGGATCTAGCAATTCAAATTTTAATTTTAATTCTTTTGAAATTTTAAAATTTTAATTTCAATTTTTTTTAAAAAACTAGTTGACTAGAAGTTGTTAGGGCCGAAACTATCTTGCAACAACTATAGCTTCTAGAATGAATTTTAATCCTAATTCGAGATTTAAATTTTAAGTTTTTTTTCTGAAATCTGGACTTCAAAATCTAAATTTTTCAATTTAATTTTTTTGAATTTTAATTTTCTTAAAATTCGGGTTTGAATCACATGTTTGTGCTAATACTAGTTATCTAGTTGGTGAATTGTTGTGCATCCATTCCTAAATCTAATTAAGGGCATTCAATCATAACATAAGGGAAGGAGGATATTACCTTTCCTTGGCCCAAAACATTCACCCACATTTGCATTGACCTAAACCATAATTGAAATCTAGTAGGAACCTAAAGCTAGGGACACCCACAAGTTGGGTTCAAGTACAAGGTAAGACAAAGTATTATTTGAGTTTGTACTTATTCCTTGAAATTGGTGTCTAAGGCAAGAGGTCAAATAGCAAACGCCTTAAGTGGACTTGCTATTTTTTAATTAGGACCTCGCAAAAGCCAGGGGAGCCTCCCACAACCCCGCCTCTTACCTGGCCAGTGGACAGGGAAATTACATACTTAAGTAGTACTTAGTTAAGAATTGTATTTTGATTTTTGAGGTCTAGGAGCCCTAGAAGTTAGGTTTGTACTGTTTATTTTGAAACTCCATGCCAATAGTCCAACACTCAGTCTATTTTTTTACCCATGGACCTTAATCTTGAATTCTTTTTGAAAACCCAGACTAAAAGTTTGATATCATAAATGGGCAATTAGGGCAAATGAGAAAGGAATTAGGTCAAGTGAAAGACCATGTTGGAACACTTGAAGAGACCCCAATGACCCCCACCAAACTGGATCACTTAGGTCAATTCCTCGAGGTCCAAGAGTCCATCATCATGAATTCACTACTGAATACAATTCAAGACAACTTCACCATTACTTCATAGAAGAAGCCCATAGGATCCATGCTGAGCCTGAATCACCTAGTCCATCTCCCCTTGGTCTAAGAGCCCAATGTCCTGATCTCACCCCTGAGTATAACCCTGGATACCCCTATCAAGACTTTGTAAATCAGGAGGAGAGAGTCTTTAGGAGCAATCGACCCTATGCACCCACTTTCAATGGAAATTTAGATCCTGAAGTGTATGTCGATTGGGAAGAGAAAATGGATCAATACTTTGAAATTGATGAAATGTTGGAAGTAACGAAGTGTCAATTTGCCAAATCAAAGTTAGTCCGACATGGTAGAGCATATTGGGGAGAAGTTGAGCGAAAAGGTTATTATAGTGGGGATAAAAAAATACTTGGAGAGAAATGAAGAGTAAAATGAGGGAAAAGTACCTAGGTAAATATTATAAGCAAAATTTTTAGACCAATGGTACAAATTGAGACAAGATGATACACTTGTATTTGATTATATTGCCAAATTCAATAAGTATGAGGGAGATGAAGAAGAGACCAAACTCATAGAAAAACTAGAAAAAAAATCTCCTGAATCTATTGAAGAATTTAAAGATAAAATAGAATCAAAGTCTTGTCCAAATAAAGGGCAAAAAAGAGAAAATCCTAAACCCGTTGAAGAACTTAAGGAAAAGTTTATGAAGCTGGGTCTAACCTTATGGACGAATATGATCAAGAACAATTACTTGAAGATAAAATAATTACTAGCCTAAAGAAATCATAACGGGGATGATCAAAATGAAGTCCAAGAACAAAGCCATGAAGAACAATTCAAGGAGATAATAGAGGACCCGAAATTAATCACTGTTAAGGATTTACATCTAGAGATTAATGAAGGATCACCTAATGGGATATTGACCATCAGAGAAAATCTAGAACCAATTCCAAAGGATCAAGCCCAAGAAATTATGAAACCTGCAATAGAATTTAACATGAAGAGTAGAAGTGAAGAGATGGAAGTGTAAGAGAAGGAAGAAGAAAATTGAATTCCCTGATAATTGCCCAAAGCCTGGTTCACCTTTCTGGAACATCCCCAATCCTAATCCACCCAGGTGAGACATCCACCATACAGTTGATCAAGTCCCAATAATATTCAACAGTTACTTTTAGAAGACATTATGGCATTTATTGGGCACCAAACTAAGATTCACTGCCACCTACCTAAAGTTATGTACCAGAGTTTTCAAAGCCATTTAGGGGAATATTGGAAATTAGGAACTTTTGTTTTCTAGCCTGACAATAAAATTTAGTTCATAGATAATAAAGTCCATTAGAGCTTACTTTGTTTTAGTGTCATTTATATTTTGTAATTTTTGAAAGATTATGCCCTGAAAGCCAATTGAAATATTGTATTTCGATCCCAAAATCAATGAATTGACATTATTATAATAAAAGCATTATTTTCATCATACGCTGTGTCTTTATGATTATATGATGAATCCCATAGATTAGGACTATGGTTCTAGGGTTATGATGAGATCATACCAGTGAGACCTAAAGCCTTAAAACCCTAATCTAAAATATTCCTGGTCGATGGAACATTGAGTTGGGGATCAATGTTTCTGGCAAGACCAGCACATCCTATATATGCTTTGTGATGAGGGTGACTGATCTCACAGTCACTTGTGTTTGACACTAATACTAGGATGCGAATGTTCATTAGAGAATGAGTTCACTGAATTGATCCAGATTGAGAATATCTAATGGAACCTTATCTGTTTGTCAATAGATAATTCTCATAGTGGGAGTAGTGCATATGGTCCTTTGACTTGAGACTACCATGGTACCTTATATATATGAATCCATACTTTGGTTCGCAATCAATCATGACACTGAGTCATGCACGAGGTGATACTGGGTATGGTGGATTGTATATGGAGGTTGTGAGTAGGTCAACAAGGAATTGATCAGCCCTAGTAAGAGGGAATTGCATCCAGCTAATTTCGATCAAATGATGGATTCAGGAAATCTTTGATCAAAGTATAAACATTAGAGTTAATTTCTAATGGTTCATTAATGAATCATCATTATAAAGATTGAGCTAGGGATGAATATGAAATTGGATTTGACAAGTATCCATATTCATAATCATATTCGGGATGCAAGTTGATCAAAGGACTAAATTGCCCGGTAACTCACCATTGAAGGGTATTTTGGTAATTCCACCAAAATTCCACATCTTCTGGGTAGACATGATACGTTGCTAGACGTCAATCTTGTCTTGTAGGTATATGATTGAATTATGGTAATTCAAATCAGTTAATTAGAATTAGATTCTAATTGACCGAGTCGAGCTAGTTTGAGTTGACCTAAATCGGCTTAGTTAAGATTTAACCGAATTAAGTCAAATAGCACTCGGACCTACTACTGGCTAGGTGTGGAACCCAATGGGTCACATACAAAAGAAAATTGATGAAGAATTTAATTTAGAATTAAATCATGTTTATAGGATAAACACACTAGCATGTGTTGCAGACCCAATTTCTATTCGAATCAGATTCGAATTTGGTTCCGAATTAGGCTTAATTGGGTTCTAATTGAACTAGATTAAGGTCTAATTTAATTTTTTGGACATTGCGCTAACCCATGGCTGAATCCAAGAAAATCAAGTGCACTGAGACTCTCTCTCCAAGCCGCCCACGCCCTTCCTCACCCGCGCGCGCCAAGAAGAAAAGTCCACGCACGTGTGGACTTCTCTTCACGCACGTGGGAAGGAAATACCGTCGGAGAAAAATCAAGAAAAGGGGGGGGGGGGGGGGCGATTTGGATCCTTGTCTGACATCCTTGGATCTGGATCTGATGGCCAGAAAAATTAAGGAGAAAGATCCATCACTTTTCGATCGTAAATCCGTCTCCAAAAGTCGTGATTCTTCCTTAAGTTTTTTCGAGAGTCCTCCTCATCGAAAAAACAAAAATTAAATCAGAGAATCATGATTTTGGGTTGAGGGATGCGTGAGGAATGAGGGATCGTGATTCCTGGGGTTTCAGAGGGTTGCGATGTTTTGAGAAAATGCCCCTCTGAAATCTATAAAAGGGTTTGGGTTCTCGGGGGTTTTCTGACAGATAATAAAAGAAGAAATATACAGAGATCATATTCCTCTCCTCCTCTTCGGAATACTCCTTCCCTTTATGCTTGTTGGGTATTGTTTCCCTTACAGAGATAATCTCTATCGAAACTCTGACCCTAAATAAGAATAAGAGGAAGGCCTTGAACGGTAAAGGAAAGGAAAAGGAAGGGTCTGTTCTTCTTCTTTTCTTCCTAGAATTAAGACTTTATTTGTCTTAATTTCTTCTTCCAATTCAATTCAAGAAAAGGAATTCAAGAAAGGGAATTCAAGAAGAGGAAAGAAGGAAGAAAAGAAATTTTCAAGAAGGAATATTTCAGCCCAAAAGTCCAAGAATTGAATTCTTGAAAAAGAATTTAAGAAGAGGAGCCAAGAACAAGAAATTATTGTCTTCATCTTTTTCTGTGTGGATCACCATTGGAGGGTGAACATTTGGGCACCTGGTGGAGATTTAAAGTTTGGATTTTAGCAATACAGGTTAGTACTTTAATTTGAGATTAAATCTTATATATACATGTTATATGTTTTAATTCTTTTAAGGAGATCTTGGGTTAAGGGTTTGGTGAAGATTTCATAAAGATATGAAATCTATATTTCCGCCTTGCCACCGAATCCTACAGTGGTATCAGAGCCTCCTTATTAAGATTAAAATATATATGCTGATTTTTAGATGCATATGTATATAAGTAACATATGATATTGTATATGTTTGATGTAATGTCACAAATTAGGGTTTTCACTCAAACCCTAATTGTTGTAGAGATATGTTTAGACATCTAGTCATCATACTGAAATAAGGTTGCCCTGGTATAATGGTGGATCCATTATGTGGTAAATGGTTGTCCTAGTATGATGACACACTAATCACATATTTGTGTTAATTATGCATATATGTTTGATGTATGCCACTAATTAAGGTTTTCACTTAAACCTTAATTTGTATAAAGATATGTCTAGCCTTCTAGTCATCATACTGAAATAAGGTTGCCCTAGCATAATGGTGGATCCATTATGTGGTAAATGGTTGTCCTAGTATGATGGCACACTATGGCACATATTTGCTAGGTTATATAAAGAATGTGCTTTGTTTTAATAAAGCCCTCTTTAAAAACATATTAAGTTGTAGTGTCATATACCAAAAGCAAAAATAATCAATATGATTAGTTTATCATTCGGTGTCTAGGAAAAGTGGTTCATGATCGGTAAAGAGGATGTGGTTTTTAATTGGTTCCGTTGACTGACCTGGCCAATTCTCATTGGTGTCTAAGGAAAGCAACGGGGGGACTTCCATCACTCTCCCACTTACCTGGCCGATAAGATTAACTTAATTATTGATTGTTATGCTTAGTGTAATATTCACTACATGTGGCCTTCCTTCATGCCAAGTCATTATTATGTTATGATCCATATTAGGTTTGTTGTGTACACACAAGGCCTTTTATGGTGACTAACATAATTTTGGCTTGGTACATTTGATGTTTATGACATGATTTAATATAATACTTTGTTGTGTACACACAAGGGTATTATAATTAATATCATGACTATATAGCAATGAAGGGTCTAACTTAACTAAAATATTATAGTTTGTTGTATATACACAAGGCTATTAATATTTTAGAGGCCAAGATAAGTTGAGAATTGTATGAGTTACAATTGGAAAGAGTTTTCCTACCTTTGAACTTATATAAGATTTGTTGTGTACACACAAGGTCTTTTGTAAGGAATTAGGATCTCAACCCCACTAAGAGAACCAATTAGGGTTTTCTCGATCATCATATGAAGGGTTATGATGCTCGATAAAATAGTGGGAGACATAATTAAGTTAAAGTCCTAATTTAATTATGTTTTGTCAACATTGATTTTTTGCTTATGTAATGTTCTTTGTTAATGTAGATTAAATGGCTTCTTCACTCTCACTCCGTAGCATTCTTGATGCAAATAAATTGACTGGACCAAACTATGTTGATTGGTTGAGAAACCTGAAGATAGTACTCAGCCAAGAAAGAATTTCTTATATTCTTGATATCCCAACCTTGGAACCATTAGGGGAAGATGCCTCGCAAGAGGATAAGACCACATATAACTTGTGGCAAAATGACTCACTTACTGTCAAGTGTATAATGCTTGCCTCTATGACCAATGAGTTACAGAGGCAACATGAAAGCATAGACACAAACTCCATATTGCTCAATCTAAAAGAACTTTATGGAGAACATAGTCGAACTGCAAAATATGAAATATCTAAGCAGTTATTCCATGCAAGGATGACAGAAGGTACATCCGTACAAGACCATGTATTAAAGGTTATTGACCTAATCACCCGATTGGGTCAATTGGGTTTTGTTATGGATGGGGAGTTGAATCAGGATTTAATCTTACAGACACTCCCAGAGTCATTTTCACAGTTTGTTCTTAATTATCATATGAACAAACATAACACTTCCTTGCCTGAGCTGTTGAATATGTTAAAAATAGCAGAGAGCCATTTAAAGAAAAATAAGGCTCCACTTCTTCTTGTGGATGGTGTAAATAAGAAGAAAATAGGCAAAAAGGGTTCCAAGAGGAGGTTGAACCCAAAAGGGGGCATCAAGAAAAAGAAAGGAAAGAAGGCCTCCGGACAATGACCTGCTTTCATTGTGGTAAGCCGGGTCACTGGAAAAGAAACTGCAAGGTTTACCTTGCAAGTGTGAAGCCTGGTGCTGGTGATGTACCAAAAGGTATGTATGAGATACATACAATTTTGTCATTAGACTCTTCTAATTCAAACTCTTAGGTATTGGATACTGCTTGTGGTCATCATATCTGCAAATCATTGTAGGGACTACAGAACATTAGAGTTTTGAAGGAAGGCGACTTCGAGCTCTACGGTGCTGGAGGAGATTCCATCCAAGCAGAAGCTTTAGGGACTTATATATTGAAGCTGCCTTCTGGGAAGATTTTAGAGTTAAAAAATTATTATTTTATGCCTAGAATCATTAGAAACATCATATCTGTACCCTTGTTACTTAAACAACGATATATTATGAATGTAATGAGTAGTGGCTGCTCAATCAATTTTTTTAATGAAATAATATTTAATGGCATATTTTGCAATGGTCTCTTGACTCTATCTTCTGATAACAATATACTACATGTTAGGAATAAACGAAAAAGAGATGAAGTAAACAATACTTTACTTTGGCACTGTCGTCTTGGACATATTAGTTAGCAAAGGATTAACAAGTTATACAAGGAAAAATTCCTTAATCCTTATGACTATGAATCATTAAGAACTTGTGAATCATGTCTCATGGGTAAAATGACCAAAACTCCATTTAATGGACATAATGAAAGGACAACTGAGTTATTAGGACTCATATACACTGATGTATGTGGACCTATGACAACTCAGGCCAAGGGTGGATACTTATATTTCATCACATTCATTGATGATTTTTCAAGGTGCGGATTTGTGTATCTAATGAAACATAAGTCCGAAGCTTTAGAATAATTTTTAGAGTATCAAAGTATGGTAGAGAAACAAACGGGGAAAAGTATTAAGATCCTTCGATCAAATAGAGGAGGTATTACACATGGCATCAGGGGTGGCTTGTTAGTAAACATGATGCCACATTTCAAGAGTCCCGCGTGCATTTTATGGGTATTTTTCCTCTCTATCTTTTGTTTTCAACTAAAGATCATGATTTTCTCTTCCCAGTTTATGTTCTTCATACCTAATATCTAGAAAAGGTGAAACTAAAATACACCTTATCCAATAAGAGTCACATTATCTTTACATATTTGACTCTCTTAAATTTGATCCTTGCGGCACTTAGTTTTGGCTACCATTTAGATTATTAAGATGAGGTGTAAACAATGTTTGTCACATTATGTTGGTTGATGATTAAGAGGCTAACAAAATGTCTATAAAATAGTATGTCCTCTTTCAACTTTCTTACATGCTTCCATAATGTAGGATTGTACTAATTCAAATACTTCCCATTAATAGTTTAGTCATGAATTTTGCCATTTATGCTCAGTGTGTACACTCCTCCTAGTTATATTTGATCAATGATATATGATCCTTTTTATTTTGGGTATCATTTTCTAAACCTCCAATTTTGTAACTCGATAGGGAGGATTGTCTTGCACACCTAATCTTCATAACCAAAGGATACTTTACCCAAAATTTCTTATAATGAGACCTAGCAACTTTAAGCTTTTGGACATACAAACATTCAATCTCATTTTGTCTAAATCCCTTGACTTAGTGATCATGATCTGAAAATAATTCTTATTATCCAACAAGGACCGATGAGTTACTTTGCATGATTTAACGATCATCTCTATGAGCGGCACTACATCATGGTCACAAGTTAAGGATTAAGGACATGCTCTAGTGGTTGATCTCTTCGAAGTCATGTATCCCTATAGCACTTTAGAATGAATTTCATAACATACTCTCAACCTTTCCTTAAGAAATTTATGAATGTTGGTTATCAATATCTTATTGGTTGATTCAGCCTAACTATTACCATAAGTGTAATATGATGTTAAATGAATAATTCAAAGATTAATCTTTTTTACAAATGCTAAGATATCTTGCCCAGTGAAAACAAATCCCTGATTAGCCATAATAGTTTCTAGAAGGCCAGATATATAAATTATATATTGCTTGATGAAGTTAATAACATTATTATTTGCAGTTCTCATCGGCATAGCATTCACCTATTTTGTAAACTGATCCATAGCTACAATGATAAATTTGTAACCTGCTGATGATGATGGATGGATTTAATCGAGAAGATTCTTGGCCCAACCTCTAAATGGTCATAATTTGATAATTGGATGTAATATGCCTATCGAAACTATCTGTAATGATCCATGGCTTTGACATGCTTACACTTTTTAGCATATCTTATGCGGTCTTTTAGCATCTTCGACTAGTAATATCCATGTTTGGTACTAACTACCACGCTTAAATCCAGCTTGATGAGTATTGCAAATACCTTAATAGGGTTTGCCTATCATCAACATAGATTCCTCTTCAACAATGCATCTAAGCATTGGTCCATCTAGTGGTTCTTGTATAACTCATCTACTGTTATCATGTAGTTGATGGCTTTTAGCTTACTTTCCTTTCGATCCTGGCAAAGGATTTGTCAAATATTGAACTATGATATATTTTCAATAATTTTGATTGATATATAAAGCATAGACCTTATATTGTTTATCAATTTATCTTTCAAATATTGTCGATAATTTTTTTTTGACCATATAAATAAATTTAACGTAGACATTCTTTAGATCTTTACTTTTGATGCTATTTGTGCTAACTCATTAACTTCTTGATTTTTTACTCAAGAAATAAATCTTATAATTATTGATAGGTTCATGATGTTGTCATTGGGACGTCATGATTATCAGTTTAAAATCTAACTTCCAATAAGTTAAAAATAAGCAGATAGCAGCAAGTTAGGTTAAATCCATGGAGAAGATAGTGCATTTTAATGATTTAAGATTTTTGATTTTTATAAAAGAAAAGAAAAATAATTTGAAGTCAAAAACCAAAAATTAAAAATGTATAAAAAATAAATTTGATATATTCGATCTACTAATCAGATCTTAGCATCTACTTGCATAAAAGTAAATATCAAGAATTTAAAGTACATAAAAATAAACATTGCATTAATTTAAAGAAAAATTCAATTACAAGAAATTAAAAATAATAATTAAATAAACTATGAAAATTGATAATAAAGTATCTAAAGTTAATTGGTGTAGCCTCCTTGAGAAGTTAGTTGATGTCACTTTGCCTTCTTCCATTATACTTCATGGAGCGAACTAGGCTTTCTCTTCTTCTTCCTCTTTAAATCTCGATATGAAAATTGGTGTAGGTGAAAAAATGATATAGGAGATAGAGCTTCTCCTTTAAGAAATCTTACTCTTGAAGGCCAATCCAAAATCCAAAGCTAAGCCTTTAAATAAAGGAGAGGTATGTTGAGTTAGGGTAGGAGTCGGGATTATGATCATTGGATCATTGAAATCATGTAAATCAAGCTCAAATCATCCCACATCAGGCTGGATTAAACTTGGGCCATTGGATTTTGATAAGCATACCCAAATCACCCAAATTGTGCTTCATCACAGCTCAATTCCTATTGAGTTAAATTATGGCTATTGGATCTTTACTTGGATTTCTCTCGGTACATATGCCTTCTCTATATGCAGCATGAAGACCGAGCCCCCTTCACCATAGACCGTGCCAAGGGTCATGGACCAGGTGGCTTTCCATTATCGGATTAGTGATAAGGATGAGGAAGAGGGTGCCAGGGTTGGTGATAATGGTGACACTGATAAGCAAGAGGCCAAACTGAGAGGAGATGAGGAAGATCACTAATGGTGGACTAGACTTGAGAGGAGAAGCAACGAACAGGGAGGCGGTGATGGTGGAGATGGAGGTGGCTCGAGACAGCATCAATGGGCAGCGATGAAGAGGAAGATGGTGGCGGGAACAACAGGGGAGACAAGGCAATGGCTCGGGCTAGGAAGCAATGATGATGTCTCGTAATAGTAAAGGGGTAGCAGCAACGGGCATGAGATGGTGAGGATGGTGAATGGCTGGGCGATGGAGATGACCAGACTATGTAGTGGTAGCATCTCAAATTGAGAGGTGGTGGTAATGGCATCAAGGCAAGATGGGGAGGGAAGAGGTGGCGATGGCGAGCGGCATGGTGGGAAGGAGACGACAGGCGGCAATAAAGTAGTGGTGGGCTACTTAAGGGCGGACTGTGACAGTATTGGGATGGTAGCAAGCATCAACGATGGGTGGTGAGGCAGTGGTGGCATCTCCTTGGGCCAGTGAATCAGGGGAGGTGATAGCTGGTGGCAATGAATTGGTGGTGGGGCAGTGACAACAGGAGGAGGTAGCATGGGCTGAGGAAGAAAACAGTGTCGGTCCATGAAATAGGGTCTATGAACCGAGTGGCTGGTCCATGGTAGACCGGTTACTCTAAAAATTGTACTAATCTTAGATTTTAGATGATTCTAAGCCCATTTGAGCTCCGATTTGGTTCACGTCTATGTCCTTAAAACTTATAGATTGAGCTTTTTATGTTGACAAACTTTTAAATCTCTAATTCTACCAATTCTCTAGGATTCTAGGATTCCAAATATCTTCTGTTGACTCTGATTTTGATTATGACAAAACACTTAAGTATATTTGAGTACTAATTGTACGTTAAGTATATAAATCAGTTATAGGTACTCAAAGAAGTGAAATTTGAAAATGTTTTAGCAATGGCACAGGCAAGTGTCGATACCTGGAAATGAAGTATCGATATCTGAGGATCAAGTGTCGACACTTGAAGAGTGAAGTGTCGACTCAAGGCCTGAGACAAATAGAAAACTTCAGAAAGCACTTTCAGTTAAGTGTCGACACCTGGAGTTGAAGTGTCGACACTTGGAAGTGAAGTGTTGACACTTGGAGAATGAAGTGTCGACACTTGAAACTGAAGTGTCGACACCTGGAGGCGAAGTGTCGACACTTGAACAGTAACAGCTAGTTTTCTGGGCTGTAGAACTTCTCCAACTTGGCTCCAATGGCTATAATTCATCCTCCAACGATCATAAACAGTAAAATAAGGTTTGGAGGGCTATTTAAACACTTGGAGAAGCAAGGGAGAAGAAGAAGGAAGAGGATCCATGGTTTGAAAGATAAATCCTTTGATTTCCAAGTGAAAATATGTGAAGGATATTTTGAGGATCCAATTTGTTGAGTGTTGAGCCACCAAGAATTCAAAGAGGAGAGGGAGCTTCCAAGAGCAACATGATCAAGCATCCATTGAAGCTTCTACAACATGAAGACAAGCTTAACATTAACAATCAACATGCTTCAACGAAAAATTTGCTTTGTATGAAAGCTTTTTATTTTCATTCTTCATTTCTTGTATCTAAGTTGGTGGTGAGCTTAGTGAAAACCATCAAAGGTTGTTGGTGAGCCTATGTGGTAAAAACCAACTAAGGTTTTGACTTGTGAGCTCGAAGATAAAACAAGTTGGGTTGTTGGTTAGCCCGTAAAACTAACTAGGTTCTTGGTTAGCCCGCAAAACCAAGGTAGGTTGTTGGTGAGCCCGCAAAACCATCAAGGTTTTTGGTTAGCCTGGAAAATCAAGGAATTTTTGGTTAGCCCGTGAAAACCAAGGGTTTTGACTTGTGAGCCTGAAAAACAAGTTGACTGTAATCGTAAGATTATAGTGGAATTCCCAAGGGTAGCTTGGAGAGTGGATGTAGGTGCTTGGTTGGCACCGAACCACTATAAATCTTTGTGTTTGTATGATTGTTCTTCTTGTACTTTTATTTATTTATTTTCGTTGTACATTATTATCTTGATTTCACAAACACATATTTTGAATTGGCACATATTGTTCGAATCACAAAAAAGTTTTAAAAGTCCAATTCACCCCCCCTCTTGGGTTGCCTACCTGAGCCTACAATTGGTATCAGAGCTCGATGCTCTGATTGAAAATCTAACGATTTTGAGCTAAAGATCATGACAGCCCAAATTTGAAAATTTGAAAGTTTGAATATTTTGAAAAACTTTGAAAAATAATTTAGAAATCATATGTTGAGGGGGAGCTTTTGAAAAATTATTTTTGGATCATATTTTGATGGGGAGCTCAATATTTTTCATTGCTTCATTGCTCTATTCTTATTATTTATCTTTTGGAGCATGTTATATTTATTTTTGAGCTTACCTTGTTTATATACTTAAAAGTTTTGTCATCATCAAAAAGGGGGAGATTGTTGACTCTGATTTTGATTATGACAAAACACTTAAGTATATTTGAGTACTAATTGCGCGTTAAGTGTATAAATCAGTTATAGGTACTCAAAGAAGTGAAATTTGAAGTTGTTTCAGTAATGGCATGGCAAGTGTCGACACCTGGAAATGAGGTGTCGATACCTGAGGATCAAGTGTCGACACTTGAAGAGTGAAGTATCGACTTAAGGCTTGAGACAAACAGAAAACTTCAGAAAACACTTTCATTCAAGTGTTGACACCTGGAGCTGAAGTGTCAACACTTGGAAGTGAAGTGTCGACACCTGGGAATGAAGTATCGACACTTGAAACTGAAGTGTCGACACCTGGAGGCGAAGTGTCGACACTTAAACAGTAACGGCTAGTTTTCTGGGCTGCAGAACTTCTCCAACTTGGCTCCAATGGCTATAATTCATCCTCCAACGATCATAAATGGTAAAATAAGATTTAGAGGGCTATTTAAATACTTGGAGAAGCAAGGGAGAAGAAGAAGGAAGAGGATCCATGGTTTGAAAGATAAATCCTTTGATTTCCAAGTGAAAATATGTGAAGGATATTTTGAGGATCCATTTTGTTGAGTGTTGAGCCACCAAGAATTCAAAGAGGAGAGGGAGCTTCCAAGAGCAACATGATCAAGCATCCATTGAAGCTTCTACAACATGAAGACAAGCTCAACATCAACAATCAACGTGCTTTAACGAAAAATTTACTTTGTAAGAAAGTTTTTTATTTTCATTATTCATTTCTTGTATCTAGGTTGGTGGTGAGCCTAGTGAAAACCATCAAAGGTTGTTGGTGAGCCTATGTGGTAAAAATCAACTAGGGTTTTGACTTGTGAGCCTGAAGACAAAACAAGTTGGGTTGTTGGTTAGCCCTTAAAACCAACTAGGTTCTTGGTTAGCCCGCAAAACCATCAAGGTTTTTGGTTAGCCTAGAAAACCAAGGAGTTTTTTATTAGCCCGTGAAAACCAAGGGTTTTGACTTGTGAGCCCGGAAAACAAGTTGACTGTAATCATGAGATTATAGTGGAATTTTCAAGGGTGGCTTGGGAAGTGGATGTAGGTGCTTGGTTGGCACCGAACCACTATAAATCTTTGTGTTTGTGTGATTGTTCTTCTTGTGCTTTTATTTCTTTATTTCCGCTATATTTATTTGAAATACACATGCACTTGAATTGCATTAGCACATACTTTCTTTAGTTCATACTTTGCAAATAGTACAAAAGTTTTTAAAAGTCCAATTCACCCCCCCTCTTGGGTTGCCTACCTGAGCCTACATCTTCATTAATTTTAACGTACCTACCAAAGAGAAAGAAATTTAAATTAAATTTTTTATTAAATATTTTAATAGGTGTGTGGTGCTTCGGCTTGACATCTATTTTTCATAGATATGCGATAATTTCATTTTTTTTTAAAATACTTTAAAAATGATTAATTTTGTAAGAAAGTCAAGTTTAATTATGCAATTAAAATTTTAGAAGATATTAACAACAACAATTACTTAAAATATTTAAAATAAATGTATAAATATATGATTTATCAATTACCTTAACAAAATATTTTGTTAGCTGTTTGGCCTTCATGTGATATTGCATAAGTTCTTTGCTATTATATTTATAATCTCTGTAGAGATCATCACTAAGGAATCACCCATGACTTCTACTATGATAACTCCCATGCCGAGCAATATATCTAGGCTGAATATTAAGGCTGCATACTTGGTATTGTTGCTGCCAAGATCGTCGTGGCCCGTAGCTGCTGCCGGCACCGGAGTGCGCTCCCTTCACTGCCCGGCGGTCCTCTGGTCCTGGACCAGCAAAATAGGGATTAGTGACCCAGGCCGGGATTCCTGGCTGGGGCACTTCGACGGTCAAGTCAGTGACGATCTAGGAGAACAGATCCTCCTGGTCGAGCTCCTTTTTGGTGGACCCCATGCTAGGAGGAGTGAATGGTATGAGAATGAGAACGAAAACGTAGCAGGGGGAGAACAATGGTGGAGACAGAGGGGTTCTCTATTTGGCCGCTTCCCCTTGTTCTCCTGCTATGTTTCTTCAGTGGTGATGGTGGTGGTGCTCTACCCTCCTGGTTGAGCTTGCACCGGTGATGCGTTCTTCCCCTTTTTTTGTGTGTTGCTGTCATTGTAGTTGTTACCTTCCCCCTTCCGGGGATGTCGATCATTCTTTGTAGTCGAAAGATGACCATTGGATGCTTGCCTTGGGATCCTCGTTGGGCTGGCAGGCACGTGCGGCGGGATACCGTGCCGTAAACAGAACGTTTTTCCTGACATGCGGTGGGGGAAACTTCTATTCGCTCTGACATCCTCTCCGGTCGCCCCATTCCGGGAAGCTTGGCAAAGCCTCGATCCGAGGGCTGCCACCCCCGGGGTTCGTGCTCTTTGACTGGCCCATCTTCCTGGTTGTACAGACAGGCAGTTATTGCGATATGGCGGGTGCTGCCCCGTAGTCCTTGGGATGATGGTACCGTCCTCCCGCCTTTATCCGGGCTAGAGGCTGAGCAGGGGAGGCAGGGCCCGATCTGGTGGAGCACAGGTGGCGGCTCCGTCCTAGAGGGCTCGACCTTGGAGAGACTCCACGTGGCGGGTGAGGGCTGAGCTCGACTCCGACCACGGGGCTCGATCTCGAGGGGCTCGATTTGGCAGAGGATAGGTGGCGGCTCCATCCTAGAGGGCTCGACCTCAGGGAAAGACTCCACGTGGCGTCTGACAGCTGCTCCATGTCAGCGACCCTGCCACACCAGGTATGATTATAGGATCATAAGAAAATCTATATTAGAGAGAGAAAGCTATTCTTTTTCTAGTAGAGGATTCAATGATGAATTTTGTTCCTTCTTTGATTTTGGGATCATCAAATGATAATATCCAAGGATAGAGACTACTATCTTCGATCTCCATCTATTGCATGATTTGTTTATTAACAGTCACACATGGGTAATTGGCTAGAAACTCAACAAGAGCTTGGCCTTTTAGTACCTTCTAAGAAATATATCTTAAACAAAGTAATAATTCAGTTGTGGATCCTTTCATGAATGATCGGTCTATGAACATATACTTAATCACGTTAGTGGTGCAAACTACTTGAACAAAAATTGGGAGCATGTAATATCTCAACTTTGTACAAGCATAGTACAATGTTGATATAATTTTACCACCAATGTATATCACTGCTTAATCTCAATTAAAGATTTGCTCAAGTAGTATATGGCATGTTTATGTTTAGCTTTGTTACCTTGAGACAATAAAATTCCAATAGAATCTTATGGCATGAAAATGTATAATTTTAGTGGGACTTCCACTCTAGGCGGTACTAGGATGGAAGAATTGGCAAGATATTTTTTTATCTTCTTAAACACATACTAATGTTCATTTGTCTACTTAAATTAACTTTTGTTTTTTAGCTTTAACTAAAGAAAGAGAGATTAAATATATCTTTCCAACAAAATTGGATATGAATCTAAGTAGAAAGCTAATCTACCCAAGTAACATTTGTAAATACTGCTTGTTACATGGTAATCAAGTTTGAATAATGATCTCATTTTATTTTTATCTTTTTCAATTCCTCTCTCATGCAGTAAAAAGCCCAAGCAGTTGCCAATATTAACTCCTAATGTGTATTTCAGTAGATTCATTTTTAGTTGTGATATCTCATTCGTTGAGATATTTTTTTTCAAGTACACCTGATGCTTCGACAAGTTTTGTGACTTTACCATCATGTCATCAATATATATTTCCATGAATCAGCCTAGTATCTTATGAAAAATCATGTTCGTCATCCATGGATGCATAGCTTCTATATTTTTTAGATCGAAAGGCACCGTGTCCCATTCAAAAATCCTAGTAAATCCTGGGCATTGAGAGATAATTTTGTGCATATCTTTCTTCATAATGAATATTTGATTGTCTTAAATGACCATCTATAAATGGTAGGACTTGGCAACTAGTAATATCGATCAACATGTTTATAATTTGCATCACATACTCATCTTGGAGTAGCTTTATTCAGATCCTCAAAATTGATGCACACCCATAGCTTTCCATTCTTCTTCATGACTAAAAAAATATTTGCTAGCCATTCAATATATCGAGCTATTTCTATGAATCTGGCATTGAAAATAACCCTTTTAACTTCTTCACTTTTAAGGTTATTTTGATCCAAAATCTTTTGTTTAGGTTGTTTAAAATATTTAAATCCCTCATTAATTAATAACTTATGCCCCATCAGTTGTCAATCTAGGTCTAGTATATTTATGCAGTCCCATGCAAAACAACCCTAATACCTCTTAAGCAGGTTCATCATCTTTTCTTTATCTTTTCTACTAATAAATATTTGCTTAGGCTATGAGTCACTGCCAAGCTTCATTTGTACTACAAGATCTTATATCTCAGTCTTGGTATCTTCTAATTTTGGTAGAGCATGGTTGAATTCCTCCATCTACATTTTATTGAAATCCTCATGAATACATTCAGCTATACAAGCTGAATTTCTTGAATCTTTTGACTCTATATAGGTGCTGTCATTGCAAAGATATCTTTTACAACCTTTATTTCCTTTAATGTTTCAGTCATCAGTGGTTGCTTCAATAAACAACCTTTTAACATAAGTTAACCCTACAGAGTTGATCCTTATTAAACTCGAAGCCTTAAGAGTCTTTAAATTCCCATGCTTATTTTCATCTAAGAATCTGATAGGGCCAAGATCAGGGTCATATTGCTATGTTGGCTATACTAGCATTTACTAGGAAGAGTTTGCTATTAGTAATAACTACTTTTACCTTGTCCTCATCCTCCTTGGCATCCAAATTCACAATACCGATATTTGATATGAGGATGAATGCATCCAATAGTTTGCATGAATCCAGTCCCTCCTAAATAATGTATTATACATAGAGGTTGCCTTAATGATAAAGAAAGGAATCACTAAAATAAGGGTGTCCACTTGAAGATGGACTAGTAATACTCTCTTGGGATTGCATGAATCATTCATGAAATTAGTTACCACCAAATCTGTTGTCAACAACTATTCTTTACCTCTACCATACTTATTCATGTAGATATTAGCATGATGTTGATGATAGCTCTGTTGTCCACCAATATTTGTCTTATTAGCCTTTGGAACATATGAACATCAATATATAAGAGTTTGATGTGCTCATCCATCTCTCTCGTTGACCTTTAGAACATTGTCATGTTGGCCTTTGATGGCTGATCACTCATAACTCTTTGATATGCCAAGTGTAAATCATTCTACTCTTTGACCTTGGTACCAGCCAAGCATTCTAGGCATTCTCTAGGTTCTTTAATGTCACCTTCCATATTTGTTGATTGATAAACCTTCACTTAAAAAATAAATGATAGAGTGAACACCATGTTTATCTTTACCTTATTCAACAATGAACCAAACTGGATCCAATTGCTGGTGGCCTTGGCTCTTGAACCTTTTGGCATATTGGATTTTATGACTAAAATAGCAATAAATGGGGCTACTGAGCTTCCTCCTTGGTTTTTTGTGCTTTCCCTTTTGCCTACTTTTTATTCATCACCTCAATCTCTATCATCATCTTTTCTATGTCCTTGTAGGAAACTGAGGGTTATAATACTGATTTAAATAGTGGTGCTTTAGTTGGACCTTGTACCACTAGTTTATAGGAGTCACTAGTGGCTTGATACTTACTAATTTCCACTATTTTCCAAGAGCCTATAGCTCTTCCATCACAACTCTGTCTTTTGTTGTGCTAAAAATCTTCATATCCTTTTGGATAACTTGGTCAAGAGTTATCAACCTCCTTGTATCTACTAAAACTATCAGACCCAAATGAGGTGCACTCTCTTGATACCGAGACTCTTAGATTGACCTTTCTTAGTTGGCCAAAGGTCTCTTCCACCTTTCATCATTGCTTGATTGGTATTTTCTTTTCATTATCCACTCTTTGAGATTTGATAGGCCTACTTTTAATGTCTATATTAGAAGGTCTATCTTCAAAATCATCCTCCACATCAAGCCTTTTAAACTTGTATCAATAGTATTTTATACTACTAGAGTAGCTCTCTTGGCTGGATTGTCTCCTATCTTATAGGTTTGCAATAAGGGTATTAACCTTCAAGATATAAATTTTTTTATTTTTTTAGTTCATCGAACTTTTATCTTCATGTAGGTATGGGATCAAGTTGATGCTTGATCAATACCCTACCCATATCAATTTATCACAGTTTCTTTGATATCAATAACCTTAGATTTATTGAAGACATATTTATCATCACCCCTCATCCTTCTTTAGAAATTTTAATTTCCTATCTACAATTACCTTTTGAATAGCATTCCATAGGATGATGCAGTTGGCGGTGTAGTAACTCTATTTATTATATCATTTGCAGTATTTTTTATTGCTTAATTCTTTTGGTAGAGAAATTTTTTATTCCATAGGATGATTGGTCTTTATGATATTGAAAGAGTATTTCATGTCTCCTTTTGGTATAAGCTATCCAAACATTGTCGATTTTAAGGAGTTGACCTAATTGTCACTTTGCAAATATATGGCTTTCTGTCAGGATATCTACCATGTTAATCTCGTTGCACCCCTCTTCTTCAAGATTGCATTATTTAAAGTCATCAATCTTAAAAGTCAAAATCTCATAGTTAAGATTCTAGGAATATGTTCTTTCGGATACTTTTCCTCTATTCCTCTTCCTATAATATATTTCATAATTTACCATCTACATCATTAGTTGGAAGAAGTTGATAAACTTCTACCTTGCAAATTTCTTTCTCAATTCATTGTGTGCCATTTTCATATACTTAGTCTCTTCCAGAGAAGTATAACATTGATTCTTAGCTCTCTTAAATCAAGACATGAACTACTTAACAAATCCACTAAGCTACTAAATTAGCCTAGACAAATCAATTATCAATACTTTAAACTTTGGTTAATAGAACTGTGCATGGAATTAAGACTCCAAATCTTACCAAGTATTAATAAAATTTAGGACCAATTTACATACCAAGTAAAAGTTGAGCCTATCAATAATTGAGAGAACAAATGAAGCTTGAGAAATTAATATTGCTAACTTCATTGTATTGTACTAAGAATTGGTTGATATGCTTCATTGTAGACAAGTTATTATCCTCCAAAAATCTCAAAAATTCTAAAATTTCATGTTTTCACAGAAAATCATATACCGATCATATTATTCAAGATTTGACTTTCAATATACCAGACCTAATGTAGGCCAATATGCACACTCTAGTTGGTCTTGTACCATTTTGACTAGCCATGCAAAGTTTCAATTTCCCCTCTTAGCTTTGTGGATGATAGGTTGAGTAGTGAATGTCAATCCTAGTAGTAGTTGATAGAGATGGTTATCCTGATTGTAATATTGTTATCTTTAGGCATAAAAGTTACATGCCATGGGTAGTTGTGGAAGAAGTGGGTGGCGCATATTGAGATTGTCTTCCAATCCTTGGTGCTAGCCTAAACTACCCAAAGAGCTAAATATTCTGGTCACTTGCCCTAGCAAGTCAACTTATTATTATAGTGGGGATTGCAGTTGGTGAGGCATTACCAGTATTCCTTCATACAGGATTCTAAGGATCGTGATGGTTATAGTCCACCATAAGCTTTCTTGATGATCATATGGGGATTGCAACATTATTAACCCATGGGTCGACCTAATTGTTAGGAGTGCCTACTCTAATTTAATCTTCGTATTATCTCGATCTTGAAGTCTCAAGTCCTCACGATTATAGAATTTGGCCTTGCACTTATCATAGGCCAAAAGTTTTTAAAAATTAGGCCTTTTGTAGTAACCTGACATTCTCGTATTATAGGGATTGATGGATTGATATATGATTAGCCTCATTCGCTATATATTAGCCCAATTTATTGCATCATATTCCAAAAAGTCAATCGGCCTTCTTTAAGGCTGAAGTTAATATTGTTGACTCTGATTTTGATTATGACAAAATACTTAAGTATATTTGAGTACTAATTATGTGTTAAGTATGTAAATCAGTTACAGGTACTCAAGAATTGAATTTGAATAAATTTTGACACTGGTGCAGCTAAGTATCGACTCAAAGTTATGTCGACTCAAAGTGTTGACTCAAAGTTGTGTCGACTCAAGGCCTGAGACCAAACAGAAGACAGAACAAGATAATTTCAGGATTTGGTCAAGTGTCGACTCACAGACTCAAAGTGTCGACTCACAGACTCATAGTGTCGACTCACCAGTGCAGAGTAGAAGACTTCAGAAAATATTTTTGATCAAGTGTCGACTCATTGATTCCAAGTGTTGACCCTAAGTATCGACACATGACCTGAAGTGTCAACACTTGAATGGATGACAGCTCTGCAACGGCTAGTCTTCTGAAGAACAGAACTTCCCCAACTTGGCTCCAATGGCTAGTTTTTCCTTCCTAACGGCTACAAATGGTCATTTAAGTGTTGGGAGGTTATTTAAATACTTGGAGAAGTAATTCTAAAAGAGAGGAAAGAGGATCCATGGTTTGAAAGATAAATCCTTTGTTTTCAAGTAAAAATATGTGAGGGATATTTTAAGGATCCATTTGTTAAGATGTTGAGCCTCCAAGGATTCAAAGAAGAGATGGAGCTTCCAAAAGCAACATCTTCAAGCATCTATTGAAGCTTTTACAATATAGAGACAAGCTCAATATCAACAATCAATGTGCTTCAATGAAATATTTGCTTTGTAAGAAAGCTTTTTATTTTCATTCTTACTTTATTGTATCTAGGTTGATGGTGAGCCTTGGAAAAACTATCAAGGTTATTGGTAAGCCTATATGATAAAAACCAATTAGGATTTTGACTTGTGAGCCCAAAGACAAAACAAGTTGGGTTGATGGTTAGCCCGAAAAATCATCTAGGTTGTTGGTGATCCTGTAAAACCAACTAGATTGTTGGTGAGCCCACAAAACCAACAAGATTTTTGGTTAGCCTGTAAAACTAAGGGATTTTTGGTTAGCTCATGAAAACCAAGTAGTTTTGATTAGTGAGCCTGAAAAACTAATCGACTGTAATCGATTTAGATTATAGTGAATTTCCAAGGGGATCTTGGAAAGTCGATATAGGTGCCTTGGAGTACACCGAACAACTATAAATTATTTTATGTTTGTGATTATTTTATTCTTGCATTTACTTTTTAATTTCTGCTGTACATTATCATGATCTCATAAACACATGTTTTCAATTGGCACATTATTTGAAGTATTGTCGAAAAAGTTTTAAAGTCTAATTCATCCCCCCTCTTGGATTGCATCATCTTCACCTTGCCTATAATTGGTATCAGAGCTCGGTGCTCTATTTGTAAATCTAATGATTTTGAGCTAAAGATCATGGCAGCCCAACTTTGAAATTTTGAAAGTTTGAAATTTTTGAAAAATTTTGAAAAGAATTTACAAATCATATATTGAGGGGAAGTTTTTGAAAAATTATTTTTAGATCATATTTTGAGGGGGAGCTCAATATTTTTCATTGCTACATCGCTCTATGCTTATAGTTAATCTTTTGGAGCATGTTATATTTATTTTTGAGCTTACATTGTTTATATACTTAAAGTTCTATAATTATCAAAAAGGAAAAGATTGTTGACTCTGATTTTGATTATAACAAAATATTTAAGTATATTTGAGTACTAATTATGCATTAAGTATGTAAATCAGTTATAGGTATTCAAGAATTGAATTTGAATAAATTTCGGCACTGGTGCAGCCAAGTGTCGACTCAATGTGTCGACTCAAAGTGTCGACTCAAAGTTGTGTTGACTCCAAGTGTCGACTCAAAGTTATGTCGACTCAAAGTATTGACTCAAAGTATCAACTTAAGGCCTAAGACCAAATAGAAGATAGAACAAGGTAATTTCAGGATTTGGTCAAGTGTCGACTCACGAACTCAAAGTGTCGACTCACCAGTGCAAAGTAGAAGACTTCAGAAGATATTTTTGGTTAAGTGTTGACTCACTGATTCCAAGTGTCGACCCTAAGTGTTGACACATGACCTGAAGTGTCGACACTTGAACGGACGACAGCTCTGCAATAGCTAGTTTTTTGAAGAACAGAACTTTCCCAACTTGGCTCCAATGGCTAGTTTTTCCTCCCTAATGGATACAAATGGTCATTTAAGTGTTGGAAGGTTATTTAAACACTTGGAGAAGCAATTCTAAAAGAGAGGGAAGAGGATCCATGGTTTGAAAGATAAATCCTTTGGTTTTCAAGTAAAAATATGTGAGAGATATTTTAATGATCCATTTATTGAGATGTTGAGCCTCCAAGGATTCAAAGAGGAGAGGGAGCTTCCAAAAGCAACATCTTCAAGTATCCATTGAAGCTTCTACAACATGGAGACAAGCTCAACATCAACAATCAATGTGCCTCAATGAAATATTTGCTTTGTAAGAAAGCTTTTTATTTTCATCTTACTTTATTGTATCTAGGTTGATGGTGAACCTTAGAAAAACCATCAAGGTTGTTGGTAAGCCTATGTGATAAAAACCAACTAGGGTTTTGACTTGTGAGCCCGAAGACAAAACAAGTTGGATTGATGGTTAGCCTGGAAAATCATCTAGGTTGTTGGCCATCCCGTAAAACCAACAAGAATTTTGGTTAGTCTAGAAAACCAAGGGATTTTTGGTTAGCCCGTGAAAACTAAGGGATTTTGATTAGTAAGCTTGGAAAACTAATCGACTATAATCGATTGAGATTATAGTGAATTTCCAAGAAGATCTTGGGGAGTGGATGTAGGTGCCTTGGAGTGCACCGAACCACTATAAATTATTTTGTATTTGTGATTGTTTTATTCTTGCATTTACTTCTTAATTTCCGCTGTACATTATCTTGATCTCACAAACACATGTTTTGAATTAGCACATTATTTGAAGTATTATCGAAAAAGTTTTAAAGTCCAATTCAACTCCCCTCTTGGGTTGCATCATCTTCACCTGGCCTACAAATATAGTCTCATTTTGTTCCATTAATCGCCTTCTAATTGTGCCCACTTGATTAGCAATTGCTTTTAAGAGGTCATGCTAATCTTCTTCTATGTGAATTTTGATTCACATAATTGCATCTTGAAGAGAATCAACCTAAGAATGAGTCATCTCCATTTGGGGAGAATGACTCTGTTGCCTAGGTGGCTTATCCAAGAGGGGGGGTGAATTAGGTATGTAAAATTTTTCTCAAATATGTGCTCCTTTTAAACTAACTTAGTGTGGTGAGTGCTGTGAGTTAGATAACTAAAGCAAAAGCAAATCAGAAGCATAAGAAACACAATCACAAATATAGCAGACTTAGAGTGGTTCGGAGCAACCTCGCTCCTATGTCCACTACCCAAGAAACCACCTAGGATTTTTACTATATTCACCCTCAAAATATAGCCGGATTGTTTTTACGGGCTCACAATCCAAAACCCAAACTTGGTTTTATCTCGGGCTTACCAAAAACCCAAACTTGGTTTTATCCCGGGCTCACCAAAAACCCAATACAATGTTAGTTTTACTAGGCTCACCAACAACCTAACTTGGTTTTAAAAAAGCTCACCAATAACCTATACAAATCCCAAGTTACTACTCCTACTGTACTTGGAACAACTCAAATAAAGAGTATGAAAACATCGCAACTCTATGACAAATCTATCGTTGTCGGATGGTTGTAGTTATAGCTTTTGAGAAGCCCTCTTGATTACTCTTTAAATGCTCTTCAAGGCTTCTAGCTTCTTCAATAAATGCCTCAAGAAATCAGATAGAAGTTAGGTGTGGTCTTGAGTACTCTCTTGAGTGTTCTTTCAAAAACTCATTAATTTCTCATTCACTGCTCATTCTCTTATCTAAAAGTGATTCAAATCTCTTATAAATAGTCCCCTTAACTTAATTCAGGAGGATATAACAATTGTAGACCATTAAATTCGAAATATGACCATTGGTGATCGTTTTGGATTCAAAAAGAGAGTCCTAAAACTAGCCATTACAAACCTGGAACTGGACTTCGAATTGGCTCGAATGCTTTGAGTCAGCTCGGATGCTTTGAGTCGGCTCGCCTGGCTAGTTCTTTAGAATTGAAAACATGTAAACTTTGGAAGAGTCAACTCCCCTATACTTGAGTCAACTTGGTTGTCTATCTGAGAAATCATCACTCTAGTCGAGTCAGCTCGAGTTTTCAGAACTTTAGAAGTTGAACTCTGCCCGAGTCAGCTCATCACTCTCGAGTCGACTCAAATGTCTGCATGCCAGAAAACTGAATACTGTACCAGACTTCGAGTCGGCTCTCCTGCTTTGAGTTGGCTCTTGTGACTTAGATCCAAAACTTTCCAGACTTCTCAGATTCCTTTTAGAGACTTCCAATCAAGTCCAAAAGCTCTCCAACTTCATCAAGGTTAATTCTAAAAGATTTAAACTAGAAAAATACATAGAAATATCCCATTTTCATAAATACATAAGTGATTTTTCTTTGGGCTCATCATTACAAAATACATTTCAGAAAAATAAGCTTGTCATACACCAATATTGTAGGAAGAGTGGATTCTCATTAAAGACATCCTACAAAAACTTAGATAGCACTTGAAAGTAGTTAGTAATCAAATGTATGCTCCAATATTTTGTTATCATCAAAATCATTCCAAGGGTCAATAATCTTTTCCTTTTTGATGATGACAAAACACCGAGTATGGAAAAATTTTATAGTTATGAGTATATAAATATTTACACGTATCAAAGTAACTTGTGTATGACTTTAAACTGATATATATCAACATGTATCGAAAAGTATCAGAGCTTATCAACAAAGTATCAAAGCTTTTGAAATATATCCAATATGCATCAAAGTTAACATTTATCAAAAGCTGTTAATGAATTGAAGTATCAGAGCAATAATGTATCAAGACAAAATGTACCAAGAGTTTGCAATGTATTGAAGAATGTATCAGAGCTTGAGTGTATTATGTGTATCAGAGCTTAATGTAGCAAAAAGTATCGAAGTTAGCAAGAATGCATTAGAGCTATCAAAGGTAGCAAAAATGCATCAGAGCTCAGAATTAGCCAGAATATATCAGAGCTATTAGAAGCTAGAGATGAATCAGAGCAAGTTATGATCAGAGCAAATTTAAGCAATATGATCAAAGCAAATTTAAGCAAAAACAGGATAACTCCCACTGTTTCAATCATTACAATGCACATTTTCAAAAAATTTGCTAGTTTAGTTTTCCATGTACATTCAATTACTCCCCCTTTTTGTCATTTATCAAAAAGGGTTCAAAAGCAAATTATATTCTCTTTTTAAATAGAATAAGAAGATCAATAACATTGTTTGAGATAATTTCACCTTCTCATAGAATTTTTTCAATTGCAATTCTTCATTAAAATTCTGTTGAAGTGCTTCCCCTTAACAGGATAATTAATTAGATCAAACATTGAGATATCAAGATATAACAATATTTCATTGCAAATTGCTTTGCACATAAACATTTCATTACTATGGAAAAGAAGTACAATGCATCAAAATACAAAAAGTGTTCTTCTTACAAGATACATCCAAAAAAAAATAATAATAAAAAGATACATCAACTGCTCTTCTTCCTCACTAGAGGAAGAGCCAATCTCTAATATAGTGGAGGATGTCTTAGTCTTCAAAGGTTTAAATCTAAGATCATGATTTCTAGTTCTAGTTGGGGCCTTAGATACCTTAGATTTTTGTTTACCCCTAGATTTGGGTTTGGCTCTATTAGGTACAAGCTCAGCTTTAATATCAGAAGGTATACTAGGCTCTGCTGTAGGTGGTGCAGGAGGTTGTGAAGCAAGTGGTATAGGATCAAAAATAGGAGGTAGTGACTGAGGTGGCTCTTTAGATGCTGAAACTCCTGAAGCCTCGATTGTAGAAGATAATCTCGATATGAACACCCAGATAGTCCAAAGCTTGGTAGAGATGCCCTGAACTCTCTTTTGTAAACATTGAAGCACTATAGTATGCTAGACACTAAGAGCATCCATTGCTCCTCTTAATCGATCGAAATCTGAGCGCAGGTCTTTAATATCTGATTGAATGTCATCCTGCGGGTGCTGACGACTCTCAACTACCTCAACCCTGGAGGTCAGCTCTCCCAGCTGTGATCTGATCTCCTGAAATCCTGTATTGACTGTTTGACAAAGCTCACCAAACATCGAACTGAAAGTAGTAGTCAGGGACTTAGAAAGCTGTCTGAGCTGCTGAGCAATGAAGGCCTGTGAAGCATACGGTGCAGATGTTGATGCTGAAGGTGCTGATGGAACAACTAAAGGTCTTGGTGGAGTCCTAGGACTACCAGGCTGTCTCTCTGACTATCTCTGCTCTTCAGTCTCAGCCTCTGTAACATGATCATCATCATCTCAAACAGCAGCTATCTTAGTGTCAGCCAAAGGGTGCTCTGCCTGCTCATCCTCATCCTCATCCTCATCTGAAGAGGTAGCAACTCTCTAACCAGACACCCTCTTCGACCAAACTCCCTCAACTAGATGGTAGCCCATCCTCTTAAGGGACTTTACATAATAGGTGTTAGTATAATGTAGTGGACGACCATCCTCTCCAGTCAAATCTATGCCTGAATCCTAAAAGAGTAAGGTAAATACCATCCCATAGGGTAGGCAAGCCTTCACTCTCCTAGCTGCCTCCTTCATCTGAACCAACATAATGTAGGGAATATTGAGGGCCTCTCTCTCAACCATGTGCCTCAAAAACACCATGTCCCGTTCGCTCACCCAATTGAAGTGCCCGGTCCTTAGCAAGAAGATCCTACTAATCATGTTGTGCAGGAGTCTCATTTTCAGTGACCACATGTTAGCCTACACATTCCCAACATCATCCACATCCTTTCTTTCTAGGATGGTCCTTAGGGTTTTTTTGCTTATCTTTTAGGACCAAATGGTTCAGACCATCAGTGGGCATTTGCAGCACTTAATCTATCCTCATCCACAATCAATCTTACTCCTTTAATAGTAGATTCAATGTGATATACTCCTAGGGTAAGATTTTTACAAAAGCTTCTCACTAGATTAGGATAAGTAATAGTGTCCAATGAGCAAAAGTAGATCTAACCTTGATTCTCTATCCAATCTCCGATCCTTAACCCTAATTCTTCAAGAAAAGAAAATACAATGCTTCTCCTGCTGGTGACAGGGCGATTTTCCATGGAGATTACCTGTCTAGGCAGAGACGGAGACACATCCCTTTGTTCTTCCTCTTGTTGCTGGCCATGGGTCAACTCTTCTTCTCTTCTCTTGGATCTCCTTTCCCTCCGTGTGCTTGATTCAACACCACGAGGTCATTTACCCACTACCTTCCTAGGTCCCATTTATGGTAATCAAGAATGGAAGAGAGGTTTGAAGCAATCAAAGGTAGGTAGGGTAGAGATGGAGTGCTCCCAAGTTGGAATGGAAGTTTTTATTCCTTAGATAGGGTTTAAAAGAAGGACTGTGCCCTAGTTTAGGTCCTACAGTTTTTATATAAAAACCTCTATCCCGACATCCGAGTCGGCTCGACCAGAGCCTTGCCTGCTCGAGTCGGCTCGAGCAAAAACTCTCAAAAAGATTCTAAAACATTCTAAAAAGGTGTCTAATGATAGTAGCACACTAGGTAAGGTGGTCATTGTCCTTAAATTGATATAAGAGGTCTTCTAGATGGTTTTTCTTTAATTTAGAAGAAAATAGGTCAGAAATTCTAAAAAGGGTCACATAACCCTAATTCTCCTCTAATCATTTAAAATCTTTCTTCATTAAGTGGCTTAGTAAAGATGTCAGCAAGTTGATTTTTTGTTGGAATGAATTCAAGTTCAATTTCTCTATTTTGTAAATGATCCCTAATGAAATGATGTCTAATTTCTATATGTTTTGTTCTAGAATACTGAATTGATTTTTTTATTAGATTAATAGCCCTTGTGTTATCATATTTGATAGGAATTTTTGTTTGAATAACACCAAAAATTTTTAGTTGTTGCTTAATCCAAAGCACTTGTGCACAACAATTACTTGCAGCTGCCACGTACTCTGCCTCAGCAGTGGACAGTACTACAAAGTTTTATTTTTTATAGTGCCATGAGATTAAGTTCAACCCTAGAAACTAGCAAGTACTACTAGTGCTTTTGCTATCAATTTTACATCTACCATAATCAGCATTAGAAAAACCAAATAAATTTAATGAAGATTGCTTAGAATACCATAAACTAAGATTACTTGTTCATTTTAGCTATTTTATGATTCTTTTAACATCAAGTATATGTGATTATTTAAGGTTTGATTGAAATCTAGCACATATACATACACTGAATAAGATATCAGGCCTACTAGCAGTTAAATACAATAGTGATCCAATCATATTTCGATAAAGCTGTTGATCAATGTTACCACCATCTTCATCTTTGTCTAATCTGTAGGAGGGGCTCATGGGTGCGTTCATTTCTTTGGATAACTCCTTACCAAACTTCTTAATAATTTTCTTGATGTACTTTGCTTAGTTGATAAAAACCCCTTCCTTTGTTTGCTTAATTTGGAGTCTAAGGAAGTAGGTTAGTTCACCCATCAAGCCCATTTCAAATTTACCCTATATCAACTCAGCAAATTCTCTACATAGATCCTCATTAGTTGCACCAAAAATAATGTTATCTATATAAATCTGTACAACTAACATATCATTCTCTTTCTTCTTAATAAATATTGTTGTATCTACATTACCTCTAACAAAGTTATTTTTAAGTAAGAACTTGCTCAATCTATCATACCATACTCTAGGTGCTTATTTTAATCCATACAATGCTTTATTAAGTTTAAAAACATGATTTGGAAGAGCATGATTTTCAAAACCTTGGGGTTGTTCTACAAAAACTTCTTCTAAAATAAATCTATTCAAAAATGCACTTTTTACATCCATTTGAAATAATTTGAAATTCATGTAGCAAGTAAATGCAAGTAATAATCTAATGGCTTCTAATCTTGCTATGGGTGCATAAGTTTTATCAAAATTTATTCCTTCTTCTTGATTATATCCTTTAGCCACTAATTTTGCTTTATTTCTAATTACTTTTCCTTGTTCATCCAACTTATTCTTATAAACCCATTTAGTTCCTATTATAGGATGATCTAAGGGTTGGTTCACTAAGGTCCATACATTATTTCTTTCAAATTGGTTAAGTTCTTCATGCGTAGCCATCATCCAATTAGGATTATTTTCAGCTTCTTCTATACTATGTGGTTCTACTTATGAAACAAATGCTAGATAGTCATGTGCTTCTCTAAGTATGACCTAGTCCTAACACCTTATGAGGGATCACCTATAATTAAATATCTAGGGTGTGAAGTTACATACCATCATTCTCTGGTAGATCACCATGATCTCTACTTACCATTTCTTCTCCTTCTTGAGTTAGTTGGTCCTTCAAGCTCATATCTTCCATTGCTTGATCAAGTATACCTGCATTATTGTCTATACACTCTTCTTTTCTAGAATGTGAGAAGTTAGATTCATCAAAGATAACATGAACAAATTCTTCTACTATTAATGTCCTTTTATTGAAAACTCTATAAGCTTTGCTATTGATTGAATAATCCAAAAATATAGCTTCATTAGATTTAGCATCAAATTTTTCTAGGTTATCCTTTCTATTATTTAACACAAAGCATTTACAACCAAATACATGAAAATAATGAATGTTCGATTTTTTGTCATTCCAAAGTTCATAGGGGGTTTTCTTCAAAATCGGTCTTATTAAAACATGGTTCAAAATATAGCAAGCAGTATTCACAGCTTCTGCCCAAAAGTACCTTGGAAGATTGCCTTCACATAACATTATTCGGGCCATCTCTTTCAATGTCCTATTCTTTCTCTCTACAACACCATTTTGCTGTGGTGTTCTAGGAGCGGAGAAGTTGTGACCAATGTCGTGCTCAGTGCAATAATCATCAAAAATATTGATTTTCAAATTATGTGCCATGATCACTCCTAATAGAAATAACTGAAAGAATATTCTGGTTTAAAACTTTCTTATAAAATTTTTGAAAAATTTTAAAAGCTTCATCTTTATGTGCAATAAATAAGACCTAAGTAAATCTCGAAAAATTATCTACTATCGCAAGTCCATATTTCATACCACCTAGGCTTGTGATCCTAGTTGGTCCAAATAGGTCTATATGTAGCAGCTCTAGTGGTCTAGAAGTTGAAACAATATTTTTTGATTTAAAACTCTTCCTAGTTTGTTTACCAAATTGGCATACATCACAAACATTTTCAAAATCAACTTTGAGTTTTGGTAAACCTCTAACTAGATTTTTGAAAATCAATTTAGATATAGTATGAATGCTAGCATGACCTAATCTCTTATGCCAAAGTAAGCTAGACTCCTTGGTTTTAGCATTCATTGCTACAAGACTTGTACTATTGACATAGCTAGATCATTTAAATCTACCACATATATGTTTCCAAGTCTATATCCAATGAGCTTAGTATTAGAATCAAGTGAGTTAGTTACAATGCATATTGACTAATCTTGAAGATTCAAATATAATTTCGAAGCCTCTATCACAAAATTGACTAATACTTAATAAATTATGCTTCAATTTGTCAACTAGCAATACATTTTCAATAAATGTGGAAGGGATAATTCTGATCTTACCGATGCCAATTATCTTTCCCTTATCATTATCACCAAAGGTGACCATTCCTCCATCCTTCATCTCTGGGATGATGAATTATTCCTTGTCATCCATCATATGTCTTGAACAGCCGCTATCTAAATATCATATTTTCTTTATGTTCTGGGCTGCAAGACATTCCTGCAAAACAATCATGTAGTTCTTTTAGGTACCCAAGCTTTCTTGGGTCCTTGCAGGTTAGCAGGAGTGGTTCTTTTGGGAATCCAAATCTTTCTAATCTTGTTTCTAACATTTCCTTTGATATTGCATTCAAATGCTTTATGACCAACCCCATTGTATGAATAATAGACAACTCTTGATGCATATGTTGAAGCTCTAGAAATAACATATTTTGTCATAGAAGACTTTGATGCATAAAATTTAGGTGCTGAAAACTTTGGCACAAAAGATTTTGAAGGTATAAATTTTGTAGCTGAAACTTCATTTGTATGTAGAGGATTAAAACCAATTCCAGCCTTATTACTTGAATCTCTTTGATCTTTTAAAATTAACTCAAGCTTGTTTGAACTCAATGTTAACTTTTCAACCAATGGCTTGAGCATTTCAACTTCTTTTTGCAAACCAATGTTTTCTTCATGCAAAGCTTTATTTTTCTCAAGAAAATCATTTTTTTCAATTTGCAATGCTTTATGTTTTTTAGAAAAGCCATTCAATTTTTTTTGCAAAATTTTATTCTTTTCTAAAAAAATTTTTCTTTCATTAAAATATCATTGCTATTTTTCAAAGATTTAATTTTGAGACTGGCCTTTTTGTATTTAGATAACAATTCATGAAATGCAGTATTTAATTCTTCAAAAGTGAATTCATCATGAGGTTCGGGAGACATTACCTCATCTTCAAGACCCATTAGACATATATTTACTATTTTTGTGGTCTCTTCTTCTTCATTTGAAGTTGACTCCTCACTGTCGCTCCAAGTTACAATTATTGCTTTCTTCTTCTTCTTCGTATATGCTTTCTTCAAGTTTGGACAATCTGATCGGTAGTACCCTGATTTCTTGCATTCGTAGCAAATGGGTTGTTGCTCTTTATCTTTTTCTTTTTCTTTTTCCTAGTATTTGTTGTATTCTCCTTTTTTGTTAAATTTCCTCCAGTATCTTTCCTTTCTTTTGCCTATAAATTTCTTGAATCTCTTCACTACTAGTGCAATATCATCATCTTCTAGTTCATTTTCGGAGGAGAAGCTTTCTTCATCAATTTCTTCTTCATGTTTCTTCAACTCTGCAGCAGCTTTGAAGGCAATTGACTTCATTTTCTTGATGTCATCTTCATTTCTATGCTGCATAGTAAGCTCATGTATAATCAGGGAACTCAGTAGTTCATCCAGTGGTAATGTGTTGAGGTCCTTGGCATCTTGAATTGCAGTCACTTTCGGGTCCCATTTATCTGGAAGTGATCTCAAAACTTTTTGCACGAGATTTGCATTAGAATATGATGTGGCAACAAGCTGACGTGTTATCCCCATCAGACACCATGTCAGAAAAGCTGCCCGATGGACGCACCACCTCGGATTCCTTAGCCGGGCCTAGCTCCCCCAGGATGATGAGATGGCCCATCAAAGTTGAGTTCAGTCCTCTGCCAGGTTGGCACCCGCAAGCCCGGGATACCTAGGCTAAAGCCAAGTGACCTCCTTCACCAGATCGAGCCCCTCCGAGGCGAGCCCCCTGGACCGGAGTCGAGCCTAGCTCTCCTCCACCAGGTCATGCCCCTCCGAGGTTGAGCCCTCTGGGCAGGAATGCGTGCTGACCTCCTCCACCAGATTAAGCCCCTCCAAGGCCGAGCCCCTTGGACTGGAGTCGAGCCCAGCCCTTCTCCACCAGGTCGAGCCCCTCCAAGGTCTAGCCCTCTGAGCAGGAGTCGAGCCCTCCTTTGCCAGATTGAGCCCCTCCAAGGTCGAGCCCCCTGGACTGGAGTTGAGCCCAGCCCTCCTCCACCAGGTTGAGCCCCTCTAAGGTCAAGCCGTCTGAGCAGGAGTCGAGCCATCCTCCACCGGGTCGAGCCCCTCAAAGCCAGGTCCCAGCTCTCCAATTCGGCGACCACCTCGAACGACACCACTAGCCACCAAGGGAGCGAAGCCACCCTCCCAAGGCACCGGCAAGTTGCCCGAGGGCTACGAAAAGGCATCCATCAAATCGCAATAACTGTCTATGATTGTCGCTTATACTAGAAAAGGAAGAAGATCCCTAACCAAGGCACCACGCTCTCCACCAATCGCCTGCACCATCCAAAAGAGGAAGTCAACCAGGGGATTCAAATCTCGAGGGTGGCGATCCCCCAATCGAGGCCCTACCAAGTTTTCCAAAATGGATCAACCAGAAGGAATGTTAGAGCATGTGACAGCTTCCCTATCACGAACCGGAAAAGCCATCCCATTCATGGCACAAAACACTGCCACACGCTCCTGCTAGCGCAGGGGAGATCCCAAGGTAAACGTTCAACAACCACTTGGACTTAGAAGAACCCTCGACATCCCCAGCGGGAGGTAAGCAAGCTAAACCAAAAAATACCCAAGCAAGCGAAGCAGAAGATGCCACACAGGAGAACCTCTAAGGAGATTGAGAATCCAAGGCTCTCGGAGATCTACGAAAAGGATCGCCCGAACACAACCATCCATCTCTAGTTTACCTCGGCCACCACCTCTCCCAGCTTACTTGCATCTTCACTCACACATCATTCACTCCTTCTAGCATGGAGTCCATCTCAGGAGCTCGACCAGGAGGATCTGTTTCCCTGGATCATCACTAACTTGACCATCGGAGTGCTCCCGCTGGAATCCCCGGCCTGGATCTCTAATCCCTATTTTGCAGGTCCCGACGAGCAGGCTGGTCTCGAGGAGACGAGGGGCAATCCGATGCAGACAGTATCTACGGGCCACGATGATCTTGGCGGCAACAAATTGGCATACCAGGAAGGGGGAGGAATGGCGGGACGCATTTTGATCCAACCTAAACCCCTGCAAGCAACTCACCGGGAGGATGGTGATGACACAAGCGAGAGAAGTCTCCACCAGCCATGCGGGAGATCCCCCTTCCCTAGGGGACCCACACAGTCCAAAAGGAAAGCACCCCGCTCCTGCACAACCACCTCCGGCAGACATCCAGCTGGCCGCACTCGTCCAGTAGATGAAGATCCTCACCATGGTGGTGCGCTAGCTCCAGCACCAGCAACGGTCCTTGGCTACCCACCAGCAGCTAGAGACCCCTGCGGCCCACGCCGCGGCACCCATGATAGCCTATGTTCCTTCCAAGGAAGGTCTTTGCAGCCATAGGCCATCACCGATCACTGAGATAGTCACTTGACTTCGACGAAGAGACAACGGGCCGAATCTACAGATAGAGAGAGCCGGTCCCCAACCTTCGAGCGGGTAATAGCCAGACCCCACCAAGATGGAAAAAATAATACCCCCCTTCATGGACATCATCACACATCACCTTCTACGTCTCCTTCAGCCATGGCAGAGGGTTCAACTGACGAGGCCATTAGGCACACAGCTGAGAAGTGCCTGGAGGAGCACGAGCACAAGCTGGCAAAACTATCTCGTCGGTTTGCAAACATGCAGGACCCTATTGACGAGCCAGCGGGCTAAGATGCCCGTCCCCCTTCTCCCGAGAGATCCAAGAGAAATTGATTCCCAGCTAGTTTCGTATAATGCAGGTGGATCCCTACGACGGGACGACTGACCCCCTGGACCACCTAGAAAGCTACAAGGCCCTCATGAGGGTCCAGGGGGCCACCGATGCCTTTTTTTGCATTTCCTTCCTAGCAACCCTCTAGAAGGTGGCTCGGGTTTGGTTCACCCACCTCAAGCTCGAGAGCATCAGCTCTTTTGCTCAGCTAGAGTGAAAGTTCGTGGCCCACTTTGATGTCTGTTGGAAGGTGCTACGAGAAGCAGACAACCTCTTCTCCATCCGGCAACAAGACTGTGAGCCCCTATGGGACTACTTGGCCCGTTTCAAGCTTGCCGCATTGGAGATTTACAATCTTGATGAGCCAGTCGTCATGCTGGCACTAAAGCGAGGGCTTAGGACCTCTCGCCTGACCTACTCACTCAACAAGAAGCCCCACAAGACCTACTCTGAGCTCCTCCTCCATGCTCAAAAGTATGTCCGTGCCAAGGAGGCGGACCGTACAAGGAGGGAGCCAGACTGGAAGTCGCTGAAGCAGCCAACTCCCACCGAGGTGTCCAAGATGCGGAAGCCAGGACCCCAAGTTCGAACTTCCGCCAAGGGGCCGAGACCAAGGTGTGCACTCGCTCAGGAGGAGAGATTTATCCCTCTCCTCACCCCGAGGGCAAAGATCCTCATGGAAATCGAGGGTGAGCCCTATTTAAAGTGCCCACCGTTGATGAGGCCATCCACTGGCGTGACAAGATGAAGTGTTGTCGCTGCTACCGTGACCACGGCCACGACACTGAGGAATGCTGCAACCTCAAGAAGAAAATCAAAGAACTCATCAAGAGAGGCTACCTCGGAAGGTTCGTGAGGGGCAAACCTCTAGCTGAATCTCAAGCGCTCGTCACTCTCCTGCCAATACCTGCGGTCGAGAACCACCCTATCGAGAAGCCAGTAGGGTGTTCTGAGAATGTACTCCCCTTTATGAGGGAAGAGAAAAATGGGAAAGAAAATGTAAATAATGATGTCATAGTCATTGAGATGACGATTGTGAAACATCCTGTAAAATGCATCATGGTTGATAGTGGGATGTCTACAGATGTGCTTTTTTATGATACCTTCTCCATAATGAACTTATCCTTCGCTCAACTCAGGCCTGTGCACACATCCCTTGTCGGCTTCACAGGTAATTCTGTGAGGGTTGAGAGAGAGATTACTCTCCCTGTCACTGCTAGGACCCCACCCCGGCAAAGCATTGTTATGATGACCTTCACTATTGTCAGGCTCCCTTCAGCCTACAACATAATCCTGGGGTGACCTAGACTCAACCAGCTCGACATCATCGTCTCCATGAAGCGACTGCTGGTGCAGTTCCCAATCCCCTACAGCATCGGGGAGATGAGGGGTATACCTCAATCGATTCAACATTGTTTTTAGACTCTCCCTGGGGCCAAGGTCCCCGAGGACGATCCCAAGGTGGACGATCTCAATCAAAGGGCACAGGACCCCAGGGGTGGCCCGGTCAAGCACCTGCTGTCTTACCCATTGGGGGCCGACCAAGCGAAGATGGTGCAGATTGGGACTTAGCTACAAGATAAGGAGAGGGCCCACCTATTGGATTTCCTATGGGCGAATGCAGATGTGTTCGCCTGGATGGCGGCAGATATGCCAAGTATTCCCCCCGACACATCACCCATAAACTAAGCATTGAATCAAAGCACCGGCCAGTTTGGCAGAAGAAGAGAAACTTCACCCCGAAGAGGCATGCGGCAATCAACGAGGAAGTGACAAGCTCCTCGTCGCCGGCTTCATTCAGGAAGTACAATACCTAAGCTGGCTGGCGAATGTGGTGATGGTGAAGAAGAGCAATGACAAATGGAGGATCTGTGTAGACTACACCGACCTCAATAAGGCATGCCTGAAAGATAGTTTTCCTCTACTAAAAATCGACCAGTTGGTGGATGCCACCTCAGGGCACCGACGCTCTCCTTCATGGATGCATTCTCCGGATACAATTAGATCTGGATGCACCCAGAGGACGAGGAGCAACCGCCTTTATCACCGACCAAGGGACGTATTGCTATAGGATGATGCCCTTCGTTCTGGAAAATGCTAGGGCCACGTACCAGTGTCTAGTCAATAGGATCTTCAAAGACCAGATTGGTCAGAACATGCAGGTATACATGGATGACATGCTTGTCATGAGCAAGCCGAGGTCGGACCACATCGCCGACCTCGTCGAAGCCTTCCAAAACCTCCGAAAATATCATATGAAGCTGAACCCAACAAAATGCGCCTTCGGAGTGGTGGCAGGAAAGTTCTTAGGCTTTATGGTCATCCAGAGGGGCATTGAGACGAACCTGGAGAAGGTCCAGGTGATCGTCGACATGGAGCACCGGACATCCAAGAAGTAGGTCCAGCGCCTGACGGGCGGATCATAGCTCTGAGTCAGTTCATCTCGAAATCGGTCGACCGCTGCCTTCCTTTATTCAAGGTGCTGTGCAAGATGCATGACTTCACCTGGACAAAGGACTGCAAGATGGACTTCGAAGAATTGAAGAAGTTCCTGGCATCACCTCCGCTGCTCTCCTGACCGGAAAAAGGGGAGGAGCTCCTACTCTACCTGGTGGTCACACCTGGAGCCGTCAGCTCGGTCCTCGTTCGTGCAGACGAGGATGGATCTCAGAAGCCGGTGTACTACACTAGCAAAATCCTCTGCGATGCAGAGATCAGGTATACTCATTTCGAGAAACTCATTTTTGCTCTAATAATGTCTACCAAGCTCCTCAGGCTATATTTCCAAGCACATCTCATTACGGTCGTGACGGATCAACCGCTTAGGACCATATTTAGCTACCTCAAAATCTCCGGGAGGCTGGCCAAGTGGTCCCTGATGCTGAGCGAGTTCGATATCGCATATTGGCTGAGGTCATCATAGAAGGCCCAGGTCTTAGCCGACTTCCTGGTCGAGTGCACGGGACTCATCGAGGAGCCAGAGCAGACAACCCTGGAGCACCGAGATGAGCCCAGAATAGAGGGGGAGCCCTGGATCCTCCATATAAATGGAGCATCCAATTCCAGAGGGAGCGGAGCAGGCCTCATCCTTGCCAACAGTGACAGGATCATGGTAGAATGCGCTCTCCGCTTCAAATTCGAAGTGACAAACAACCAGGCAGAGTACGAGGTGCTCCTCGTAGGCCTAAAAGTCTCCTGTGAGCTGGGCATGCGAAGCTTGAAAGTTTTTACCGACTCCCAACTGGTGCCCGGACAAGTCTCCAGAGAATACAAAGCCAGAGATCCCTAGATAATGAAGTACCTAGACCGGGTCCGTTCGAGCACGGTAATTTTTCGATGCTTCAGCATTTTTTATATCCCCCGTGTAGAGAATGCTTGCACGGATGCACTATCGAGGCTCATGACCTTGCTAGACTCATCACTGGGGCATGCCCACATCGAATACCTCGAGAATCCAAGCTACGAAGCTCCAAAGGAGGTGCAGCAAGTCATCCCAAAGCCGAGATGGATGGACAGGTATGTCAGATACCTCACTGATGGCATCCTACAGGAGGACCGCACGGAAGCCGGCCTCATTAAGAAGAAAGCCTCCCGGTTTGTCCTGATGGAAGGACAGCTCTACCGCCAGTCCTACTCTTACCCGCTCCTGAAGTGTCTTAGGCTCATGGAGGCGGCCTTTGTACTCCAGGAGATACATGAAGGCCTCTGCAGGAACCACGTGGGAGGGAGGACACTGGCATATAAAGCTCTTCGCCAGGGATACTTCTAGGAGACCATAAGAGAGGACGCCGCTGACTTCGTAAAGAAGTGCGACAAATGTTAGCGCCATGCTCATATACAACATCAATCGCGACGCCGATCTCCTAGCTCATTGCCACATGGCCTTTCGCCTAGTGGGGAATGGACATCTTAGGGCCATTTCTCCCCACACTGGGACAGCGAAAATTCCTACTAGTGGTTATCGACTACTTCACCAAGTGGATGGAAGCGAAGCCACTGGCATGGATCATAGAAGCCAAGATCTGCCAGTTCTTCTGGAAATTCTGGAAATCAATAATATGTCACTTCATACTCCCCCACTACATCATCACCGACAACGGGTGGCAATTCGACGATCGGGAGTTTGAAGGGTTCTGCACTGAGCATAGCATTTAGCATTGCTTCATCTCAGTAGCTCGCCCCCAGATAAACGGGGAAGCCGAGGTGACCAACCGGACCATTTTTCAGGGACTTAGGACCAGGCTGGACCGAGCCAAGGGTAGGTGGGCGGAAGAACTTCCTAGCATTCTTTGGGCCTACCACACAATGCCTAGGATGGTGACGGACGAGACACCTTTCAACTTTGTCTTCGACGCCGAGGCCATGGTCCCAGTTGAGCTCAGCGTGCCCATGCTGTGGGTGTAGCAATACGACGAAGCGCAGAACCTGGCGCACATTCTACTCAATTTGGACCTCCTCGAGGAAACTAGGGACAGAGCTCAGCTTTGGATGGCAGCATATTGGCAACGGGTGGCCCGATACTATAATGCATGGGTGAGGTCGAAGGCCTTCCGACCTGGCAACCTGGTACTGCACCGAGCCGAAGCATCTCAACCCCGGGAGTGCGGCAAGCTCTCACCAAATTGGGAAGGCCCGTACAAAGTGGTCGAAGCTCTCCTGCATGGAGCCTACTACCTCGCGGATCTAGATAGTTCCAGATTCTTGCAAACATGGAATGCCTGCAACCTGGGAAAATATTATCAGTAGTGTAAGGCTCCTTCCCTATGATAATAAAGGTCTCCTTTTGCACAAATCACCTTCTTTCTTGCAGGAACATCGTTGTCATGCCTTGGACGGGGCACCAAAGCCAGGGGCCCAGCTCTTCAGCACCAAAACTCAGAGCTTAGCTCTCTAGCTCTCAAGCCCGGGGCCTAGATCTCCGGCATCAATAGTGTAAGGTTCTTCCTCACTAATAATCAAGATACCCCTTTATGCAAATAGTTTTTGCCTTACAAGCCACCAAGCCCGGAGCCCAGCTCTCCGGCCACCAAGTCTTCGAGCCCAGCTCCAAGGCATCAAAGCCTGGATCCCACGATATCTGGCCACCAGGTCTTCGAGCCTCACTCCAAGGCATCAAAGCCCGGATCCCATGATCTTTGGCCACCAAGTCTTCGAGCCCAGCTCTAAGGCATCAAAGCCTAAATCCAAGGCATCAAAGCCCAGATCCCATGATCTCCGCCCACCAAGCCCAGAGCCTAGCTCTCCAGCCACAAAGTCTTCAAGCCTAGCTCCAAGGCATCAAAGCTCGGATCCCATGATCTCCGGCCACCAATCCCGAAGCCCAGCTTTCCGGCCACCAAGTCTTTGAGCCCAGCTCCAAGGCATCAAAGCCCGTATCCCACGATCTCCGGCCACTAAGCCCGAATCCCACGATCTCCGGCCACCAAGTCTTCGAGCCCAACTCCAAGGCATCAAAGCCCGGATCCCATGATCTCTGGCCACCAAGCCTGGAGCTCAGATCTCAGCCACCAAGTCTTCGAGCTCAGCTCCAAGGCATCAAAGTCCGGAGCCCAGCTCTCTAGCTCTGAAGCTTGGGACACTCAGAAACAAAGCAGAAGCCTCCTCTCTAATCTCATTACATGTCCAAAAGAAGAAGAGAGAGAGGAAAAGAGAGAAGAGAAGTGAAGTACCCTCAAGCTAAGATGTTGAAAAATTTTCTGCTTCATTAAAAATTCCTTAGTTTATTACAAGTGTCCCCGGCCCCCCGACATGCCGGGCAGCCTGGGTCGAGAAAGAAAGAAAAGAAAAATAGAAAATGAGTCTACCCTACTTAGGCAGCTCCCCATCGGGGCTCCGTGCCTACGGAGCATCTTCCTCGAAAGCCTCCGGCCGAGTAGTTCCGGCTTCAGCAACCATCACCGGCGGAGAAGGTTCGGAAGTGGCCACCAACTCCTCAGCATCGCCTGAATCTAGGGCCGGCTCTGCATCAGAAGTAGTGGGGTACATGAGGAGGTATCGGCCCTTATCAGAAACGTACTCCCTAACCCTGGAGCGCAGGTATGAGAAGCCTTTAAAAAAGGAGTCCGACGCCATTTCATGGAACTCAGCGGCGAACTCCTCTGAGGCCCTGTACCTAGCCACGGCTCTTCAACCCCCCTCTTCACCTCGGTGGCTTGCTCCTTTATCGTCTCTACCGATTTGGCCATCGCCGCTGCTTCCTTCTCAGCAGCCGTGGCCCTCTCCTCTACAATGACCAACCTCTCCTTCACCACATCTAGTTCGGCCTGGAGGGACTGAGCACGCCCCTTCTGCCAGGCCACCTCAATGTTGAACTCTATTAGCCTCCTCTCGATGGTCGTGAGCTTCTCAGCCTTCTTCCTCGACCAGCTCCGCTCCTGGTTGTGGTTCTCCTGGAGCTCCTTCAAGTGCCTCTTGGCACTGGCAAGTTCTTTTTGAAGTTCCTCATTCTTCAGGCCGAGCTCTCGGGAGGTGTCGAACTTCCCCTTTAGCTCGATCCTCAAGGCCTTGATCTCCATTGCTCGCTGCTCGCTGCTGATCGTTCTTCAGCCAGTTCTGGCAGCAGTCTCTAATCAGGAGGGTCTCGGCACCGATCTACACCAAACAAGACATCAGCAAAAAAAAAAAGAAAGAGAGAAAGAAAAGAAATCAAAGAAGGTGAAGTCACTTACCAAGAAGAGTTAGGAGAAGATGCTACTAATCGCATCACCTAGCACCTTCCCGGCCATCTCTCGTCGGTCGTATGACTCGATTGAAAAATCCATCATGTGCTCGACCAGCTTTCGGTCCCGAAGAAGTGAGACGTCGGGCCAGTCTGAATGGGACCCGACGGTAGTCCCTCTACATCCTACTCACCCCCGAAGCGGAATCACCTGCTCCACCACCAGAAGAGGACTCAAGGGCTAGTCGAGATCTCGATGCCCCTTTAAGTGATGCCCTCGGCACCAGCTCAGCTCCTCTTTGTGCCTCATCCTTGATGACAATAAGCTCCGAGGGAGGATGAGACATGATGGCGACGGTTACGGCCGCGGCCCTGGCTCGGACGACCACCTCAAGCTCTGAAGCGGGAATCGATTCTCATCGCCTCGACCACTCTGGCATGGGCCCGACTGCCCTCTAGCCCGGTTCCGTCACCACGATGACCTCCCTCCTTTCCAAAGCGGGGGTAGCCTCGACCTCCCTCCTGCTCGACTCGACCGGCGCAGTGGGAGCGATCGCAGACGCGCTCTCGTCACGAGCCCTTTTCGAGGAGGACTCTTCTACCAATCCCGGTGGAGGCCTCTTCCTGGTGATCAAAAGCAAGTCGTCCACCGAGAACTTCATACCTTCATATGGAGGATGCAATGTCAATTCTAAATTTGGAGAAACAAAGAGGAGCAAAGAGAAGAGCTCAAGCCGAACTCACCCAACTCTCTCATTAGGTTAACCCCGGCATCAGCAAGGTTCTGCTCTGACAACAGAACCATGAGAGAAGGAATCTAGGCAGTGTGGAGCTGCTCGTAGACATCCAAGTTAGCTACTTTGACCATAGGGTTTCGGTTATGAGACCAATCTGGGTCACTCCACACTCAATCGATCCCCTCGATAGTAGCAAAGAAAAATTTGCTCTTCCACCCTTTGATGGAAGAGGGAATTCTGATGCTCTTCGGATGAGAAGAGATTGACTACCACCCATCCTCGGTAGGGTGGCACTTCAAAATAAAGAAGGCTCTGAACAAAGAAAAATGGGCGACGAACCCATGGGAGTGGCAGAGCACTATGAAGCAGAAGATGATCCTTATGGCATTTGGGACAAGTTGAGCAGGGATCAGACGATAATTGCTCAACATCGATAAGAAGAAAGGATGGAAAGGAAAGTGGAGTCCTCTTGAGAAGGTCTTCTTATAGAAGGTGATTAGGCCCGGGCTACTGGAAGTAACCCGATCCCCCAGTCGAGGGATCAGGAGCCGAATGGAATGAGGGATGCCATAAACATCTCGAATGGTCCCCAGTTCCTCAGTTGAGATTATCGAGGCAATCCCCCCGGGACCTGTGGGCCGAGCAGGGTCTGGAGCGGGTTCGGCTGGAGGAGGAGGAGCGGGGATAGATACAGGTTCCCTAATGACTATGCCACCAGGGGGACGCCTCCTACTAAACTCGAAGTGCACCTCTTCCCCCTCCTCATCGGAAGAAAAAGATCGCGATCTCGGCTTAGAGGGCCCGGCCTCATCCTAGTTGGTTGCGGGATGAAAGTGTAAGGGATTTGGTGACCAGGGCAGAAGCGTGGATTTCAAAAATTTATTATGAAACCACTATCAAACCCTTAACCCAAGACCTCCTTACTAGGAATTAAAACATACAAACATGCATATATAATATAAACTAGAGTTTAGGCACCAACCTGAACCGCTAGTATCCAATCCGATGAAGAAAACCTTGATTCAGCCTTCTTCTCCACCAGGCGCTCAAACGTTCGCCCTCCAACGGTGATCCACATGAAACTCAGACCAAGGAAGAACTCCTTCTTCAAGTTGCTTGGAGAAATGGAACTCTTTTGGCAGCCTTTGGTCTATTGATCACTGTAGGACACCCTGTCCTACTGTAGGGTACTAAAGATACTCTCCTAAACCACTCTTGGTTTTAGGAAAACACTCCTCTAGGATCCCTTAGGCTTATGTCCTAAAACAAAGCCTTGTCCTATTAGAAAAGACCTTGTCTTAACAAGACAAGTCTTGTCTTAAAGAACGAAGGGAGAGAGAGACACTCAGAATAATACTTTGGTGGAATTCTTATTTTTAGACTCATTTCACCGCCCCCTATTTATAGATAAAAGAGGGGCGTGTGATATGTCCTCCCATCAACTTATCAGATATGATTTTTCAAGACTGAAGAGAAGTTATCTAGCTTGAAAAATCATATCTAATAAGCCCATTCATGCACCGAAGGCCTTATTCATATCCTTTCTTTTATCTGGATGAATTCTCACTTGCCACATGTCAATTACAAGTCCCTAAGAAGCCAAGAGGTGCCTCTTCAATCTCCAAACATTAGAGATTATGAAGAGTCATAATAGCAGAAGGACTCTCCATCAGAACCGCATGAAGAGTTGCGACTCTTCATGCACCGCGCGCACCATCCTTCTTCCATGCAAATTTCAAAGAATGTTGACCAGTCAAAACATAGGAAATATGGGAGTCATTTGAAAGAGCATAAAATTTCTTTTCTGACCATATAAATTATATTCAAATCAAAGATCTATAGCTCATTCTGTGCCCTTTTGAAGTTAAGGTATCATTTAGGTACCAAGAGTTACATGCCATTGGGACTCTTCATGTATGGCACCTAAAATGCCCTTAAATCCAAATTAAAATCAGATTTAGCTCTGATTAGGCTAGCCCCACTTAGGACTCAACCTAATTTAGGTTTTCCATAATTAGGTTAGCTCAATTAGCAAGCAACCGGACACAATCCAATTGGGTTAGGAATTTGGTTAGCCTACATATGCTAGTATGTAATATGGCTAACCAATTAGGATCCTATGACCCTAATTAAATCATGAATGACTTCCTTGGCCAAGTATCTACTATGTGTGACCCATTGGGTTCTACATCTAGCCAGCATTAGGTTTAGGTATGAGCCGATTCGATCTGATCGAACCCGATTAACCTAATTAGGTCAAATTGGCTCACCTAATTATCCAATTCGAATCACACATCGAATTGACTCATGAAACCAAATCAATTGTCATGAAGACCTACAAGACAAGATTGACGTTTAGCAACGTGTCATGCCTACCCGGAAGATGAGGAATTTTGATGGATTTACCAAAATACCCTTCAGTGGTGAGTTACCGAGCAATTCAATCCTTCGATCAACTTGCACCCTGAATATGACTATGGATATAGATACTTGTCAAATCCAATTTCATATTCATTCCTTGCTCAATATGATAATGATGATTCATTAATGAACCATTAGAAACTATTTCTAATATTCACACTTTGATCAAAGATTTCTCGAATCTTCATTTGATTGAAATCATCGGATGTGCTTCCCTCTTACTAGGATTGATCGATTCCTTTTTGACCTACTCACAACCTCCATATGCAATCCACCATACCCAGTATCACCCCATGCATGACTCAGTGTCATGATTGAGTGTGAACCAAAGTATGGATTCATGCATACAAGATACCATGGCAGTCTCAAGTCAAAGGACCACATGCACTACTCCCACTATGAGAACTATCTATTGACAAATATATAAGGTTCCATTAGATGTTCTCAAGCTGGATCCATTCAGTGAACTCATTCTCTAATGAGTACCCACATCCTAGTATTAGTGTCAAACACAAGTGACTGTGAGATCAGTCACCCTCTTCACCAAGCATACATAGGATGTGCTGGTCTTACTGGAAACATTGATCCCCTACTCAATATCCCATCCACCAGGAATATTCTAGAATAGGGTTTTAAGGCTTTAGGTCTTACTAGTATGATCTCATCATAACCCTAGAACCATAGCCCTAATCTATGGGGTTCATCATATCTTAATAAAATTAATAAGATACAGCGTATGATGAAAATAAAATACCTTTATTAATTGATAATGTCAATACACTGGTTTGGGATACAAAAAAAAATTCCATCGAAATACAACATTTCGATTGGCCTTTAGGGCATAATCCTTTCAATCTCCCACTTGCACTAAAGCCAATTGCCTTTAAATTTTAATCCCATATAATCGAGGTGGCGATCAAACTCTCGCTGTGGTAGAGCCTCAGTGAACGGGTCTGCTATGTTATTCTTCGTTTCTACTCTTTTAATGCAGATTTCTTGTCTTTCAACAATCTCTCGAACGAGATGGAAGCGTCTTAGAATGTGCTTTGATTTGTGATGAGCTCTAGGTTTCTTAGCTTGAGCGATGGCTCCAGTATTATCACAGTAAAGTGGTACTGGACCTTCAATCTCCGGAACAACGCCCAACTCTGAGATGAACTTCTTCATCCAGACAGCTTCCTTGGCAGCTTCACTAACAGCAATGTATTCTGCCTCAGTTGTTGAGTCAGCTACAATCTGTTGTTTAGAACTTTTCTAGCTTACAGCTCCTCCATTTAGGATAAAAACATATCCTGAAATAGATTTGCTATCATCTGGATCCGATTGAAAACTAGAATTTAAATAAGCTTCCAGTTTAAGATCAGATCCTCGTATATCAGAAAAATATCCTTAGTCCTTCTCAAGTACTTAAGAATATTTTTCACAGCCTTCCAGTGATCCTCTCCTAGATCAGCCTGAAATCTACTGGCTATACCTAAGGCATATGCCACATCAGGCTTGGTACATAACATAGCATACATTATAGATCCTATAGCCGAAGCATAAGGTATAGAACTTATTCTATTTCTTTCTTCAGGTGTCTTAGGAGACATCTTCTTAGAAAGATGTATGCCACGACCAATGAGAAAGTAACCTCTTTTACTTCCCTCCAAGCTAAATCTCTTTAACACTTGGTCAATGTACTTAGACTGGGATAAGCCTAGCATCCTCTTAGATCTATCTCTATAGATCTTGATACCCAGTATATAGGATGCTTCTCCCAAGTCTTTCATGGAAAACTGTTTATATAACCATACCTTAACTGATTGTAACATTGGGATATCATTCCCAATGAGGAGTATGTCATCCACATACAGAATCAAGAAAACTATGGCACTCCCACTAGTCTTCTTGTACACACAAGGTTCATCCTCATTTTTGATAAAGTCAAACTCTTTGACTGTCTTATCAAATCGGATGTTCCAACTCCTAGATGCTTGCTTTAATCTATAAATGGATTTCTTCAGCCTACATACCTGATTAGGTTTAGTCTCCAAGACAAAACCTTCTGGCTATGACATATAGACCTCTTCCTTAAGGAAACCATTAAGGAATGCGGTTTTCACATCCATCTGCCAGATTTCATAATCATGATATGCTGCTATAGCAAGCATGATTCGAATAGATTTGAGCATGGCAACAGGAGAAAATGTTTCATCATAATCTATTCCCTGTTTTTGTCTAAAACCCTTAGCCACTAATCTGGCTTTATAAGTTTCGACTTGGCCATATGTCCCAATCTTTTTCTAATAGACCTATTTGCATCCAATAGGGTTAACACCCTCTGGTGCATCAACCAAAGTCCACACTTGGTTGACATACTTGAAGTCCATTTCGGATCTCATGGCTTCCAGCCATCTGTCTGAGTCCCTACTCATGACAGCATCCGTATAGGTTAGAGGTTCATCATTTTCAATGATCCGGGCTTCATTATTTTCAATAATGAACCCATACCTCTCAGGTGCATGACGCACCCTATCAGACCTACGGATAGGAGTGGTGTGTTCTGGTTCTATACTAACTATGTTATCATTTGGTTGAGATGTATCTATTTGTTGATCTTCTTTAAGTTCAATATTTCTTCCACTACCCTTTTGTAGGATGAACTCTTCCTCCAAAAAAGTGGCATGCCTACTGACAAAAACTTTTTGTTCAGTAGGGTGGTAGAACAGATATCCTATACTATCTTTAGGATATCCTACAAATAGACACTTATCTGCTCTAGCATCCAGCTTATGTCCAAAATTTCTTTTGACATAGGCTGGACATCCCCATATCTTAAGATACTTAAGATTGGGTTTTTTACCCCTCCATATCTTATATGGAGTGCTAGAGACAGATTTAGATGGTACTCTATTTAAGATATTAGCTGCGGTTTCCAAGGCATATCCCCAGAAGGAAACTGGTAACTCTATGAAGCACATCATGGACCGTACCATATCTAATAAGGTATGGTTCCTCCTTTCAGCAACACCATTTAATTGTGGTGTATAAGGAGGGGTCCATTCAGAGATAATCCCCTTTTCTTTAAGGTGATCGAGAAACTTGGTGGATAACTATTCACCTCCTCGATCTGATCGAAGGATTTTAATACTTTTCCCCGTTTATTTTTCTACCATACTTTGATACTCTAAAAATTTATTAAAGGCTTCGGACTTATGTTTCATAAGATACACAAATCCATGCCTTAAAAAATCATCAGTAAACATGATGAAATAAGAGTATCCACCCTTGGCTTGAGTTGTCATATGCCCACATACATCTGTATGTATGAGTCCTAATAACTCAGTTGTCCTTTCTCTATGTCCACTAAATGGAGTCTTAGCCATTTTACCTATGAGACATGATTTACAAGTTCCTAATGATTCATAATCATAAGGATTAAGGAAATTTTTCTTGTATAACTTGCTAATCCTAGTCTCACTAATATGTCCAAGCCAATAGTGCCAGAGTAAAGTATTGTTTACATCATCTCTCTTTTGTTTGTTACTTACATGAAGTATATTGTCATTAGTGGATAAAGTTAAAAGACCATTACAAAATATTCCACAACATATAATTTCATTAGAAAAGCTGATTGAGCAACCATTGCTCATCACATTCATAGTATAACCTTGTCTAAGTAACAAGGGTACAGATATGATATTTCTAATGACCTTAGGTATATAGTAACAATCTCTCAGCTCTAACTTCAAGATATAAGTCCCTACGGCCTCTGCTTGGATAGACTCTCCTCCAGCACCGTAAAGCTCGAAGTCTCCTTCCTTCAATACTCTAAGCCTTTGCAGCCCCTACAATGATTTGCAGATATTATGACCATAGGCGGTATCCAATACCCAAGTATTTGAAATAGAAAAATCCAATGACAAAATAGTATGAACTTCTTTAATACCTTTTGGTGCATCCGATGCACCAGGCTTCACACCTGCAAGGTAAGCCTTGCAGTTCCTCTTCCAATGACCCGGCTTGCCACAGTGAAAGCAGGTCATCTGTCCGGAGGCCTTCTTTTCTTTCTTCTTCTTAATGCCCCTTTTTGGGTTCAATCTCCTCTTGGAACCCTTTCTACCTGACTTCTTCTTGTTGATCCCATCCATAAGAAGAAGTGGAGCCTTATTTTTCTTTAAATGGCTCTATGCTATTTTTAACATGTTTAACAGCTCAGGCAAGGAAATGTTAAGTTTGTTCATATGATAATTAAGAACAAACTATGAAAATGACTCCAGAGTGACTGCATGATCAAATCCTGATTCAACTCCCCATCCATAACAAAACCCAATTGACCTAATCGAGTGATCAGGTCAATAACCATCAATACATGGTCTTGTACGGATGTACCTTCTATCGTTCTCGCATGGAACAACTGCTTAGATATATCATATCTAGCAGTTCGACTATGTTCTCCATATAGCTCTTTTAGATTGAGCAGTATGGAGTTAGTGTCCATGCTATCATGTTGCCTCTGCAACTTATTGGTCATAGAGGCAAGCATGATACATTTGATAGTGAGTGATTAATTTTGCCATATCTTGTATGTGGTCTTTTTCTCTTGCGAGGCATCTTCCCCTAAAGGTTCCAAGGTAGGGGTATCAAGAATGTAAGAAAGTTTTTCCTGGCTGAGTACTATCTTTAGGTTTCTCAACCAGTCAACATAGTTCGGTCCAGTCAATTTATTGGCATCAAGTATACTATGGAGTGAGAGTGAAGAGGCCATTTAATCTACATTAACAAAGAACATAACATAAGCAAATAACCAATGTTGACAAAACATAATTAAATTAGGACTTTAACTTAATTATGTCTCCCACTATTTTATCAAGCATCATAACCCTCTATATGATGATCGAGAAACCCTAATTGGTTTTCTTAGTGGGGTTGAGATCCTAATTCCTTATAAAAGACCTTGTGTGTACACAATAAATCTTTTATAAGTTCAAAGATAGGAAAACTCTTTCCAATTGTATCTCATACAATTCTCAACAAAACCTGGTGTCTAAAATATTAATAGTCTTGTGTGTGCACAACAAACTATAATATTTTTAGTTAAGTAAGACCCTTCATTCCTTTATAGTCATGATTGTAATAATAATACCCTTGTGTGTTCACAATAAAGTATTATATTAATAGCCTTGTGTGCACACAACAAACCTAATACGGATCATAACATAATAATGACCTAGCATGAAGGAAGGCCTAATGTAGTGAATATTACACTAAGCATATCAATTAAGAATTAAGTTAATCTTATCAGCCGGGTAAGTGGGAGAGTAGTGGAAGTCTCCCCGTTGCTTTCCTAGACACTAATAAAAATTGGCCAGGTCAGTCAACAGAACTAATTAAAAACCACGTCCTCTTTACCGATCATGAACCACTTTTCCTAGACACCGAATGATCAACTAATCATCTTGATTATTTTGCTTTTGGTATATGGCACTACAACTTAATATAATTTTAATATATGGCAATTCAAACAGAAGCACATTCTAATATTACCATTCATCAACCATGCATCATATATCATTTTATAATGTGCCAAGTGTGTCATCATACTAGGACAACCATCTACCACATAATGGATCCACCATTATGCCAGGGCAACCTTATATCAGTATGATGACTAGAAAGCTAAACATATCTCTATATCGATTAAGGTTTAAGTGAAAACCCTAACTAGTGACATACATATATGCATAAACATATCAATCATATGTAACTTTAAACTTTTGTAGAGTCCTACAAAATTGGGCAACTTCAAATTTTGTAGTCCTACAAAAATGAGCAACCTCAAGAGTCCTACAAAATTGGGCAACTTTAAATTTTGTAGAGTCCTACCAAAATGGGCAACCTCAAGAGTCCTACAAAATTGGGTAACTTCAAATTTTGTATGATTTAGCCCTAATAAGGTGGCTCTGATACCACTGTAAGGGATTTGGTGACCAGGGCGGAAGCGTGGATTTCAAAAATTTATTATGAAACCACTACCAAACCCTTAATCCAAGACCTCCTTACTAGGAATTAAAACATACAAACATGCATATATAATATAAACTAGAGTTTAGGCACCAACCTGAACCGCTAGTATCCAATCCGATGAAGAAAACCCTGATTCAGCCTTCTTCTCCACCAGGCGCCCAAACGTTCACCCTCCAACGGTGATCCACACGAAACTCGGACCAAGGAAGAACTCCTTCTTCAAGTTGCTTGGAGAAGTGGAACGCTATCGGCAGCCTTTGGTCTATTGACCACTATAGGACACCCTGTCCTATTGTAGGGCACTAAAGACATTCTCCTAAACCACTCTTGGTTTTAGGACAACCCTCCTCTAGGACCCCTTAGGCTTATGTCCTAAAACAAAGCCTTGTCCTATTAGAAAAGACCTTGTCTTAACAAGACAAGTATTGTCTTAAAGAATGAAGGAGGGAGAGAGAGACACTCAGAACAATACTTTGGTGGAATTCTTATTTTTAGACTCATTTCACCGCCCCCTATTTATAGATATAAGAGGGGCATGTGATATGTCCTCCCATCAACTTATCAGATATGATTTTTCAAGACCGAAGAGAAGTTATCTGGCTTGAAAAATCATATCTAATAAGCCCATTCAAGCACCGAAGGCCTTATTCACATCCCTTCTTTTATCTAGACGAATTCTCACTTGCCACATGTCAATTACTAGTCCCTAGGAAGCCAAGAGGTGCCTCTTCAATCTCTAAATATCGGAGATTATGAAGAGTCTTGATAGCAGAAGGACTTTCCATCAGAACCGTGCACTACATGAAGAGTTGCGACTCTTCATGCACCGCACGCACCATCCTTCTTCCAACGCAAATTTCAAAGAATGTTGATCAGTCAAAACATAGGCAATATGGGTATCATTGGAAAGAGCATAAAATTTTCTTTCTGATCATATAAATTATATTCAAATCAGAGATCTATAGCTCATTCTGTGCCCTTTTGAAGTTAAGGTATCATTTAGGTACTAAGAGTCCCATGCCATTGGGACTCTTCATGTATAGCACCTAAAATGCCCTTAAATCCAAATTAAAATCAGATTTAGCTCTGATTAGGCTAGCCCCACTTAGGACTCAACCTAATTTAGGTTTTTCATAATTAGGTTAGCCCAATTAGCAAGCAACCGGACCCAATCCAATTGGGTTAGGAATTTGGTTAGCCTACATATGCTAGTATGTAATCCGGCTAACCAATTAGGATCCTATGACCCTAATTAAATCATGAATGACTTTCTTGTCCAAGTCACTATTGTGTGTGACCCATTGGATTCTACATCTAGCCAGCAATAGGTTTAGGTTTGAGCCGATTCGATCCGATTGAACCCGATTGACCTAATTAGGTCAAATTGGCTCACCTAATTGTCCAATTCGAATCACACATCGAATTGACTCATGAAACCAAATCAATTGGTTCATGAAGACCTACAAGACAAGATTGACATCTAGCAACGTGTCATGCCTACCCAGAAGATGAGGAATTTTGGTGGATTTACCAAAATACCCTTCAGTGGTGAGTTACCGGGCAATTCAGTCCTTCGATCTACTTGCACCCTGAATATGACTATGAATATGGATACTTATCAAATCCAATTTCATATTTATTCCTTTCTCAATCTGATAATGATGATTCATTAATAAACCATTAGAAACTATTTCTAATGTTCATACTTTGATCAAAGATTTCTCGAATCTTCATTTGATTGAAATCATCTGGATGTGCTTCCCTCTTACTAGGGTTGATCGATTCCTTTTTGACCTACTCATAACCTCCATATGCAATCCACCATACCCAGTATCACCCCATGCATAACTCAGTGTCATGATTGAGTGTGAACCAAAGTATGGATTCATGCATATAAGATACCATGGTAGTCTCAGGTCAAAGGACCACATACACTACTCCCACTATGAGAACTATCTATTGACAAACAGATAAGGTTCCATTAGATGTTCTCAAGCTGGATCCATTCAGTGAACTCATTCTTTAATGAACACCCACATCCTAGTATTAGTGTCAAACACAAGTGACTGTGAGATCAGTCACCCTCTTCACCAAGCATACATAGGATGTGCTGGTCTTACCGGAAACATTGATCCCCTACTCAATATCCCATCGACCAGGAATATTCTAGATTAGGGTTTTAAGGCTTTAGGTCTCACTGGTATGATCTCATCATAATCCCAGAACCATAGCCCTAATCTATGGGTTTATCATATCTTAATAAAATTAATAAGATACAGCGTATGATGAAAATAAAATGCCTTTATTAATTGATAATGTCAATACACTGGTTTGGGATACAAAAGAAAATCCCATCGAAATACAACATTTCGATTGGCCTTTAGGGTATAATCCTTTCAGGAAGTTCGGTCCGAAGCAAAACATGGAGAGAAAAAGGTGAAAGAAAAAAGCAGAAGGCAGACGAGGGTCCGGAGAAGAGCCTGGCCCTAAAAGGTAGATCCTACTCAACTGGGATGGGGAGGAAGGAGACTAACCTGCTATGAACTCTGGGAGAGAAAAATGGCTGGGGGAACGAAGGGAGAGCCTCGATACGATGGCAGGCATGCAGGATTTGAAAGAAGGTAAGTTTTGGAAAAAGCTACTTTTCCTTTCGAAATGACCGGTGCCTGACCGTACCGTTACAGATCCCTACCATCGGATCCATGCCACATGTCATCGATCATCAAGGCTGGTATCTGGCTTCGATTGTGGCCGCTCTGAATTCTGCACCCATAATAACTGCTCTTTGGGCATGTCCACGTGGCTCCCTTGGATAGGCTGAAGAAATCGCTTCCCGAAGCATCATCGATCACGACCATCATTGTACCGGATTCTCACTTTTCCACGTCAGTAGTGCATTTACTCCCTTCGCCCTAAGCACCCCGTGCCAACGGGACTCGGGATTGGGGGCAAATGATGTGGCAAGAAGCTGACATGTTATCCCTGTCAGACGCCATGTCAGAAAAGCTGCCATGATGGACACACCACCTTGGATTCCTTGGCCGAGCTGAGCTCCCCGAGGATGATGAGATGGCACGTCAAAGTCAAGTTCAGTCCTCCACCAGGTCGGCACCCACAAGCCCGAGATGCCTAGGCTGGAGCCAAGTGACCTCCTTCACCGAATCGAGCCCCTCTGAGGTCGAGCCCCCTAGATCAGAGTCGAGCCTAGCTCTCCTTCGCTGGGTCAAGCCCCTCTGAGGCCGAGCCCTCTAGGCAGGAATCGCGTGCTAACCTCCTTCGCCAGATCGAGCCCCTCCAAGGTCGAGCCCCCTAGATCGGAGTCGAGCCTAGCCCTCCTTCGCCAGGTCGAGCCCCTCCGAGGTCGAGCCCTCTGAGCAGGAGTCGAGCCCTCCTCCGCTAGATTGAGTCCCTCCGAGACCGAGCCCCCTGGACTGGAGTCGAGCCCAACCCTCCTCTGCTAGGTCGAGCCCTCTGAGCAGGAGTCAAGCCTTCCTCTGCCGGGTTGAGCCCCTTCGAGGTCTAGCCCCTCGAAGCCAGGTCCCAGCTCTCCAGTTCGACGACCACCTTGGATGACACTGCCAGCCACCGAGGGAGTGAAGCCACCCTCCCAAGGCACTGGCAAGCCGCTCGAGGGCTACGAGGAGGTACCCATGAAATCGTAATAACTGCCTGCGACTACCGCTTACATCAGAAGAGGAAGAAGCTCCCTGACCAAGGCACCACTTTCTCCACCAACCGCCTGCACCATCCAAAAAAGAAAGTCAACCAGGAGATTCGAATCTTGGGAGCGGTGGTCCCCCGATCGACGTCCTGCCAAGTTTTCCAGAATGGAACGACCTGAAGGAATGTCAGAGCATGTGACAGCTTCCCCTATGATGAACCAGAAAAAGCATCCCATCCACGGCACGGAACATCGTCGCACGTGCTTGCTAGCGCGGGGGAGATTCCGAGGTAAATGTTCAACAACCACCTAGACTTAGAAGAACCCTCGACACCCCCAGTGGAGAGGTAAGCAAGCTAAACCAAAAAACACCCAAGCAAGCGAGGGAGAAGAGGCCACACAGGAGAACCTCTAAGGAGATTGAGAATTCAAGGCTCTCGGAGATCTACGAAAAGGATCGCCCGAACACAGCTATCCATCTCTAGTTTACCTTGGCCACCACCTCTCCCAGCTTACTTGCATCCTCACTCACACATCATTCACTCCTCCTAGAGTGGAGTCCATCTCAAGGGCTCGACCAGGAGGATCTGTTCCCTTGGATCGTCACTGACTTGATCATCGGAGTGCCCCCGCCGGAATCCCCGGCCCGGGTCTCTAATCCTTGTTTTGCAGGTCCCAACGAGCAGGCCGATCCCGAGGAGACGAGAGGCGATCCGACACCGATAGTAGCTACGGGCCACGACGATCTTGGCGGCAACAGAATATATCCTGCCAAGACTCTTTAAACCATTAATAATATCTACAAAATATGAGAACATGTCAGATATAGTTTCATTTGGTTCTATCTTAAACAATTCATAGCTATGTACAAGAAGATTAATTTTAGATGTTTTTACTTGGAAAGTTCTTTCATGGATTACCTCAAGTTTATCAAAAATTTTCTTAGCTAAATTGCAAATAGAAATTCAGTTAAACTCGTTTGCATCCAAAGCACAATATAATAGATTCATGGCTTTAGCATTCAGCTCACCCATTTTCATGTCGTGTTCATCCCATTCCTCTTCAGGTTTTGGGACATCCACATCATCAACTTTCTTCGTGGATGTATGAGGTCCAGTTAGAATCATTTTCCACAATTAAAAGTCTATTGCTTGAATGTAGATTTTCATTCATACTTTCAAGTAGGTGTATTTAGTGCATGTGAATAGTGGAAGTCTATTTGTAGATTGGCCTTTGGCCAAATAGGTACACATGGGATTTACCATTAATCTTTATTCTAAGTAAATTCAGAGACACTGCTTTGATACTATTTGTTGGCCAGGTGGTTTACCCAAGAGGGGGGGTGAATTGGGTATATAATTTTTTTCTCAAATATGTGCTCATTTTAAACTTAGTATGGTGAGTGCTGTGAGTTATATAACTAAAGTGGAAGCAAATCAGAAGCACAAGAAAACACAATCACAAATATAGCAAATTTAGAGTGGTTCGGAGCAACCTCGCTCCTACGTCCACTATCCAAGAAACCACTTGGGATTTTCACTATATTCACTCTCGGAATATAGCCGAATTATTTTCACGGGCTTATAATCCAAAACCCAAACTTGGTTTTATCTCGGGCTCACCAAAAACCCAAACTTTATTTTATCCCGGGCTCACCAAAAATCCAATACAATGTTAGTTTTATCGGGCTTACTAAAAACCTAACTTGGTTTGAAAAAGGCTCACCAATAACCTATACAAATCCCAAGTTACAGCTCAAGCACTCGGAACAACTCAAATAAAGAATATGAAAACAAAGCAACTCTATGACAAACCGATCGTTGTCGGATGGTTATAGTTATAGCTTTTGAGAAGCCCTCTTGATTGATATTTGAATGCTCTTCAAGGCTTCTAGCTTCTTCAATAAATGCCTCAAGAAATCAGATAGAAGTTAGGTGTGGTCTTAAGTACTCTCTTGAATGCTCTTTTAAGTGTTCTTTCAAAAACTCATTAATTTCTCATTCACTGCTCATTCTCTTAACCAAAAGTGATTCAAATCCCTTATAAATAGTCCCCTTAACTGAATTCAGGTGGATATAACCATTGTAGACCGTTGGAATTCGAAATATGACTATTAGTGACCGTTTTGGATTCAAAAAGAGAGTTATGGAACTAGCTGTTACAAACCTAGAACCGGACTTCGAGTCGGCTTGGATTCTCAAACAGGTTAAAACATCACTCTGCTCGAGTCGGCTCTTTTTCTTCGAGTCAACTTGCCTGGCTGGTTCTTCAGAGCCGAAAATATGTGAACTCTAGAAGAGTTGGCTCCCCTATACTTAAGTTGGCTCGGTTGTCTGTCTAAGAAATCATCACTCTGGTCGAATCAACTTGACTTTCCTCAAGTTGGCTCGACTTTCCTCGAGTCAGCTCGAGTTTTCAGAACTTCAGAAGTTGAACTCTGCCTGAGTGGGCTCTTCACTCTCGAGTCAGCTTAAATGTCTCGTGCCAGAAAACTGAATGTTGTGCCAGACTTCAAGTCGGCTCTCCTGCTTTGACTCGGCTCTTGTGACTTGGATACAAAACTTTCCAGACTTCTCATATTCCTTCCAAAGACATCCAATCAAGTCCAAAAGCTCTCCAACTTCATCAGGGTTAATTCTAAGATATTTAAACTAGAAAAATACATAGAAATAGCTCATTTTCATAAATACATAATTGATTTTTCTTTGGGCTCTTCATTACAAAATACATTTCAGAAAAATAAGCTTGTCATACACCAATGTTGTAGGAAGAGTGGATTATCATTAAAGACATCCTACAAAAACTTAGATAACACTTGAAAGTAGTTAGTAATCAAATGCATACTCCTATATTTTGTTATCATCAAAATCATTCAAGGAGTTAACAGACTCTCCTAAACAAGTTCTCACAAAGGAGTAGAATTTGCACAATCACTTTAGTCTTCGACTCTCTACAAAGTTAAAGGCCCCTGGTTGAGAATATGGAGGCTTCTCGGTGTGAAATGGTAGACTACCTAGTTATGTGGTTGTGGAAACTTCCACCTTCTTCTCTAGTAGCACGATGATAACTATGCAATTGTCCTACGATGACTACACAGCATTACATGGGACATAATATAATTGTAATATCATGCCAAGTATGCTAAAAAACTTGCTGCTGCCTTTTTTATCTGCCTTATTTTAAGTGACCCAAAAAACTTGTCATCTCTAAAGAGCTTGGCCAAGGTAGAGGATAGCCCAATAAGATTGACTAGATAAGGCCTAGATGCATGCATAGACATATCATCAATATTAGGATAGCTAGAATGGTGTAGATCAAATGAAGGATAGAGAGTAGCATATGATCAGGTGCCTTGATTTTCAAGAATTTTGTTACTATCATAACATTATTTGAAATAGATAGAAATGGACGAGGATATAGTGTTGGACGAAGGATGTAATGTTAGACCATGGTAGGGTTATAGTGCTAAGCTATGATAAAAATATAGTACTGGCTATAATAAAAAACTAAGCTATGCTTACTCTTAGAAAAAATGATTAAAATAAAAATAAAGATAAACCAATTGAATTGATTGTCAAAGTATCCTTAATATAGAGTATTATTCTAATATTTATACAAAAATAATAAATGAAAATAACTAAAATAAAATAATCATAATACAATTGCTAGTCCCGCGATTATCTCTATCAACATGATCTTTAGCGGTTTTGATAATACTCTCCCATGATCCCCTCTCCCTAATCTCACTATGATGCAATAGCAAACTAGAATTCTTCATGCCTTTTGGCTTGGTACCTTATGGTTCCAAGTCTTTGGCTTACATATTTATATTCCGGCTAAATTCCATTTATTCCGTCTTTGTTTAAATTCTTATTGCAATTCATTATAGCAGATCTCCACTCCGTCCAGTAAGGATTATGTGATCTTCGTACATTTGACTCTCTAAGATTTGATCCACATGAGACTTACTTTCAACTACCATTTGAATTGTTAAGATGGGATGTAAGCATATATATATATATATATATATATATATATATATATATATATATATATATATATTAAATGGGAAGATGCATTGTAATTAATATAATTAAAAAATCACATGTAAATTCAAAATAATTGAAGGATAATTAGCAAACAACGAAGAAGTCATGTACCATTATGTAAAATATAATTATATTATTATAAAGATATATTAGGTTATTAATAATTTATATTAATTGTGTTTGGATTGAGGTATCTAAGCATGGTATATGTTGCCGCTCCTCCTCCTGAATCGGGCTCGGTGGATATGCTGGAGAGCTTCTCTACCGGTCGACCTGCATAAAGTCCCTGGATGCCGGAAGGACTCTGGCGGAGGACACTCCGATGCTTAAATTAGAGAAGAAAACAGAGCAACGTAATGAAAAGAACTCCGAAAAAATCATGGCGGGAAAGAAAGAATTACCTCCCTCGTGGAGATCCCCGGGCGCCTTTTATAGTCATGGAGTACGGCCAAGTTCTGTTGGGGAACAGGCTAGGAAAATCCAAATTTATTCCCAGGAGAACCAGCATGGTGGCGAGGTCATGGCCTGGCAGCGTGGCAGGGGCGTTAGAATGATGGCCTGGCAGCAGGAGTCGTGGCTATGTGGTGTTGTTCGTTGCAATAGAATATTAGAACTTGCCAGAGAGATGCTTTCGGAACCTTCGGGCAGTCCTCTCAACAGTGGGTCGGCCTCGATCGAGGGGAGTCGCCCGGACGATCGGGGCGTTCATTCGGACCCAAAGAAGCCCACGCACGCGCGGAAAGGCGTCCATCGGTTCTCGGAGTTTTCCGGATCAGCCCCTCGGGAAAGCGGACCTCGGGATCCTCTTCAAGAACCGGAGGTCGGACCTCTCTTCACACGGTCTCCCGGACTCTCCCACCAAGATCAGCCGACCGGATACCTGGGGCCGGTCCGATCCCGGGTTAGCCGGACGGGCACAACAGTGTGTATATATATATATATTAAATTGGAAGATGCATTGTAATTAATATAATTAAAAAAATCATATGTAAATTCAAAATAATTGAAGGATAATTAGCAAACAACGAAGACGTCATGTACCATTTTGTAAAATATACTTATATTATTATCAAGATATATTAGGTTATTAATAATTTATATTAATTGTGTTTGGATTGCAGGTATCTACGCATGGCCATGGTTTTAAACCGCTCACTTATGTCTATGAAAATTTTCCAGTCCGCTGCCCGTTGCAGGCGCCTAGTACAATGGCGGCGGAGCAGACACCGCGTATTGCTGACGGTGGAGGTGCAGGCGAGCCCACGCGAAATGCACGCGGCATTCCTCCACGCGAAATACGCTCGACCGACGCACGCCGTCGAGTCAAAATCAGACGGACGGAAGTTAACTCAAAACGCCATATTACCCTACGGAGGGGACCGTCCTTCGTGGTAGCCCCAGTTTGGTAATTTCACGTACCGGCTTTAGGTGAACCGTCTGAGTTCTGACAGCGATACCACGTGCTCCAAACGCGTGCGCCGGTCAAAATCTCCTGCTCCGGTGAGCTTACCTCCGGCGGTTCACGCGAAGCCCGTGAAAGGTGATGTGCCGTACGCGAAAAGGCGGTGAACTGACTCGGGTAATGGGCACGGCTCGCAGCATAAAATCGAGGACCACTTGATGCAGCCCGGCATTTACTCCGGCGCCCCTGTCGTGTGCCGCCCTTGCCATCCTCCGCGCCACGCCGGCCTTGGGTTGCGCCGCATCCAAGCTCGTTGTTTCTCTCTCTCCCTCTTCTTCTCGGAGTACAAGGGATAATAAAGGTGAGACTTTTGCCCTAAAATTGGTTATATCTTATCAGTTTTTGAGTCATTTTTACTCATTGTTGGGAGTTCGTAATCGCTGAATCTCTGATCTTTCAGTTTTTTTTGGACTGAATTGGTTAGTATTCTTCTTCCTTAGTAGACATCTTTTGAATTCTGGATTTCTCTTTCGAAGTGTTGACCTTTGTTGATTTGTTCGGATGCTTGGGAATTGGATTTGATCGGAAGAAGGAATTGGTTTCGGATTTGGCCAGATAGTAAGATTCCTGAATAATCATTGAAGGTGTTATGTTTGGGGACGTCACACGATCTCTTTGCCGAATTCGGTAGTGGTATTCGCACATTGCGATCTCGAGTCTTCCTATAATTGCTTGATTTGATGATCTGAAAAATTACATTCACTTGGCAACATGTACCGATTCATTAAAGACTGCAACTTTGCTACGTAGGAAGAGAGAGAGAGATTAATATGATCTTTCTTGGTCTTGATGTATATCATAATTACCAAGTGTTTCTATTATAATTGGATGGGCATCGGTAACCCATAAATTTACAGATCGAAATGCCATCACAAGTCACATTGCATCATTTTCATCACATATGAAAAGAGTGAGGAAATAAAAAAAAGAGTGAGGAAATATGCTTCGGGAACCACCCTTAATCTTGGATTGTGAAAGTCTTTTTGCAAGTATATTTTCCAAACGAGATGTGGATGCAGTCTAGAAAATTACATGTGCCTTAGATTTATTTCTGCTCAATTTCCGATCAAGTAAAGATACCTGAGAATGATCACTTCTTTCTGAGTAACTTTAGCACAATTTTTTACATAATTTCTTCCTCTTCTTCTTCACCTCAATACTTGATCATGAATGGTGAAACTTCATGTTAATGGAAAATATTGTGGGATAAGTTCTTTCACATAATCATGAAGATAAAACAAATGATAATTGATAACTACATAACTAAAAACTCTGCCCCATATCTTTTCTCTCCATCTGACTGTTGGAAAGTGGGATAATCTTGCACCGGAAATGCAAGGGACTTTAGTTGTTCTTAAATATGCATGGGCCCATCCTACAATTAGCTTAAGCTGTTGTAGCTGTCCCTTTTCTTTGCCTACTGATCTCCCTTCATGCTCCCATTTTCCATGTATCAGCCTTCTCTGGGTTTCATCTTGTGGGTGCTCAACATGCATAGGGGTGTTGGAGAGTGGGTAGTCCCACATTGGAAATGCAAGGAATTTTAAGCGGTCTTATATACACATGGACCCATCCTCCTATTAGGTTAAGCTTTTGGAGTGTCTTGCTAACACTCACAACCCATTACCATGTCTTGCATCGAGATTAAGATATAAATAGGAGCCTCTTTTGACCTTATATTTTAGATGTGCATATCGGCACCATAATGACTGGTGCTAGTTGTGTCCAACTAACTTATTTGGTAATCTCATTTGTTCTATGATGGATATCTCAAACTTGGTAGAGAATCTTGAAATTGGTAACTTGTAACTATGAATAAAAAAATGGATAGGAGCAATTAGATCTCTGTGGACCAACCTACATAAAAAAATAGGAATTTTTGGATTTGGGGTAAGAATAGTTGAAAGATGGTGTCTTATGATGATGTAAAGAAAATCCAGTAGATAGTAATTCCATTACAGCTGTAAGGCTTCAGGTCTGAATCTACCTGACTTGGACTAGTCATGCTTAAAAATTATTCAAAGAAACTAGCTTGTTTGTTTTCTTGAGTTTCTCATTGACAAGTTCTCTTTCCAAGAGATGATCTTCCAAATAATATGCCTAGCTGATGGAAGCTTTGTGACCTGTAATCCAATGTTCTGATACTAAATCAAATTCATCAGCCTGTAAAGTTTAAAGAAAAGACTCCTTTTATTAAATTAAGAGAATATTTTTCCCTGTAGAATATTGCTTCATTTTCATTGACAGATGCACTAGAAGCTAGAAATAAGAAAATACTGGAAGCAAGCATGAAAAAGAAACTTCAGAACAAAAATGCTGCTATAGTTTACTTTCCTGATGTATACTAATTTGTGTTCAACTAGAGGGGTCATTTTGTACTTTTTGGTAGATGGTAATCCTAAATTAGGAGAAGGGAATTTCAAAGGTATAGCCTAGAAGCTAAATCTTGGTACCAATCAACTTCAAGCAATAAGCATTTTTCAATCCATATAATTCAATAAATATTGAGAACATTTTAAGGTTGGCTCTTAACCTGACAACCAATAAAGGGAATCGTGATACTCATCCAGAATTACCGCATTATATGCTTTTTGGAAACAAGTAGTGTTATTTGCAGGGGAGGGAATTAAGGTTGATCTTAAGAAGCTTTGCTCTTAACTTTAGCCAACAAGTTTTGCTCTTGTTAGTTCTTCTAAGACTTTGGAGATGTTTCTATGTTCTGGGATTTCATATCCATATGCGAATTACACTAAATAGTTGGTGAACTTGCTACAATGATGAGTATGTGTTACGGTGCTAGTAATGGGTTAGGCAATGGACATGAGGTATGACATGCTGGATAAAGGGACGTGCTGTTGATTAGGAGTAGTTTTATTTCGAAGATTTATGTTATGGACATTTAGTCCACTTTTACCTAGATGGAATTAAAATTAGGACATGTATAAGGAGAGCATGGAGAAGAGAAAAGGCAAGTATTAGGAGGTTGCACATTAGTGGTGGAGCAAGGATTTTTTGTATAATTTAATGATTTATTAATATAGTAACCAATTGAACTAACAAAGTGATGCCATTTTGTCATATATGCAACCTTACAATACTTTCAAGCAAGAAAAAAGGTTTTGTTATATCAAGCACCATCCATTTTTTAAAATCTAACATTTTATACCGAATCCAAAAACTTGCATGATAATGTAGAATTTTAGAAGGAACTTCAATTTCTTATTATTAGTGTGGGTTTGGGACAAAAATAAGATGAAATCACACCCAGTCCCCCCTACCAAAAAAAGGGAAGAAATAGGTTGGGTAGCCTTTTAGGTAGTTCAGTATGTAAATACACCAGCATTGTTATGCCACCTCATCTCTCTAGTCTCTCCCAACTTGATTTAAGTCATAGAAAACATTTTTTATTTGATTTTTAAATATATTTTATATTTAATATATATTTATTAGAGGGTAGTTTAGCTTGTCTTGCAATGTGGTTTACAGAGATTTACCTGTGTTCACAAAAGAAGTCCAAACTAATAGGTAGATTGAAGCAATGTTTCCAGATTTTTAGAGGCAACATAGAGATGGAAGCCCAAATAGAACAACCCATTTCTTCCTATATTTTAGGCCTGGGTGGAGGGTATGAAACTGATTTCTCCACTAGAACAATCCATCTTTGATGAGTTCCACAATTTGGCATGCTGGGTAGCGGAACATGTTGATCTAGGAGTCATTTTATGTTAAGATGGAAAATATAGCCTGCTGAAACTAGATGGAATTAATAGGAAACATATAAGATGAGCATGGCAAAGAGAAATGGCAAATATTAGGTGCTTGTACATGGAAGTGCAACGATTGTTTATGATGTTAATGAATAAGGGAGGAGTCATGCTATTTTAGTCCATCTTGCTACCTCCTCATCCCCCTTCTCTTGTGCATGAAGAATATTATTGAAGAACAATGTTGACATTAAATTGTGCAAGACATAATGTTGGATTTTATTTTGACCTGAAAGTTGAATCTGATTGGATTTATTGCTAAAAAAAGGAAAGGGAAATGGGAAACCTAATTCATGGACCAACAATCAGGAATAAAATCCAAGATATTTTGAGAACAAAAACTGCCAATCAGGAATTCATGATATTTGCAGAATATTTCTAAAATTTTAATTTTTTTTTTAATATTGTAAAAGAACATATATAGAATGTATTATACATTACATGTCCATAACTAAGAAGCCATATCTATCTCTTGCTGGCATAAATCATTGGCATCTGTTTCATCAATGTTTGAGAACATTATTTTATCTGTTCTTGACATCAACCATTTAAATTGGTGTGGTAATTCCAGCTAAGGCATCTTTGGGTGATAAAATGACTTGTCATGAGTTCAAATGTTAGTAATGTTCCCTGGATCCATTTCAGTTTCTCAATGATCAGATTCTTGGATACTTGGAACACTCAATCAGCAAACCATGATGTCAACATTATTGGATGCACTTTGGCAATGTTAAATAAAAATTTCAAGTCTTACATAACATGGAGCTGGGGTGTTATCAATCAACTTCACTGCATGTACTTTGGAGCTAGGATTTTATCAATTTTACAAAATTAAGGAGCAACTCATCTAATGGATGTAATTTTACTAGATCAATTAGATCTTTGAGCAGACAGATGAAGAAAGTTTTATGCTCACATGAATACTAGCTGTTCATAAATTCACCAGGCACTGAGACTTACTGGCCTGGAACTTTTTTTTGAAACTTTTTTTGTTTTGAGAGAAGAATTGTCCAGGAAAGTCCATTGTGGAATTGTCTTGAAACTTTTTTGTTTTGAGAGAAGAATTGTCTCGAAACTTGAACCCCCAAGATGGTTTCCAGACCTCAACATGATTTTCAAATGAAGAGTTAAACAAACTACTATCATTGATTTCTGTAGATCTTATTCCAAATTACTGTAATGATGGTCAAATGATTTTTTTGGCAGTCTTAAGTGGCCTGGGCTTCACAACTGAAACCATCATCATGCTAAAATAAAGAGGGATGAAATCAAATTCTACCTCTTCCAACAGTTTAAAGTGAGTAAACTTCACAGGTTAAATGCTGAAATAGTGAGTAAACCTCATACTGAACCAAACTTCTTTTTCTAATTTTCCTACCATGAAAGGAAGAAGAGGGTAAATAAGGAAACAAAAGGGTGAAGCTTCCCTCTCTGAGAGCTTCAGCAATGCCTCAACACCTAAAGAAATATAGCAAATAAATTTTAGTGCTCTCTATTATCATGCCCTTGACTCTAGATCACGAGTTAGGGATCGTGGCAATTGTGTGTACTCATGGAAAACTCTTTCCATGAACATGAAAGGCATCTCTCCATGATATCATAAAGCAACAATGGGATAAATAATTAATAAATTTAGCACAAAATTTAGCTAATTGAAATCAACTTTAATTTGTCACAAAATTCAATAATATTCAAAGATCTTACATTACACTTCAATAAAATCTCTAATCTGAAAAAAGATATTGCGGTTCTTCTAATCACTCTTATGAATCATATTTTCATGCCATCTCAATTCTTAATATCTATAAAAATAGTAAGATATGGGGGAGGAGTTAGATAACCCAATGAGTAATGAAGACCTCAACTAGATAATTCATATGATAATATAAGATGCGATAGTTAAAATATATTTATTATTAATCAATGTACAAACATAATCAAATTTATTTTTAAAATACATTTAGTAATTCTACTATTTTTTAAATATGTATATACATATTTATAAAATTGATTCGAAAGATTAATCATATTTAATAATCTGATTTAAAGCAAATACCATACAACTCATTAGTTTTTAACCATAACCACATTTATATCTTGTGGCGGGGCCAAATATCATATTTATAATCTATGGTCGGGTCAGAATACTATACTTATATCTTGGAATACCACACTTATATCTTATGACAGGACCGGAATACCATACTTATATCTTGTAACTGGACCAGAATGCCATACTTATATCTTATGACTAGGCCAAAATCAAAATCATGAGCTCAAAGTGCCAATGTGTAACCTTCAATTGGTAGGATTCAAAATATAGTCAGGTTGAGAATCCAAATTTAATTCATATCAAAACTTTTTTCTCAAAATAACACATATTCCATAATCAAATTAAAATACATATACGATATCAAATCAATAAACAATTATAATCATAGTATGAGAAATATTACTTCAAATTTTCATATTAATTTTCATTCAAAATATATTTTTGTAAGATTTACAAATCACATATTAATCAATTAACAATTTGCTCAATAATATAAATGAAAAATCTAGAGAAGGTAAATTATTATTTACCTTGTAGAAATGATGAACTAATATATTCAATCAATCTAGAGATTCTTTTTCATAACCTTATTTCAGATGACATTTGAACACGATTCCAGCGAACTTGGTAAAAAATCTTGGAAGAAGAGAGGAAAAAGACTTCTTCCAGTGATAAACGGTGGCTAGTGGTGGGGGATTTCATAAGGGACTTTGTCCCTTTAAATAGAGGAGGATGGGGGAGGAGTTGGTTCTTGTTTTCCACTATAAGAATTGTGTGGCTACTTTAAATTGATTGTTGGACTGGGTATTACATTCTTCTCCCTAAAAGAAATTTTGTGCTCAAAAATTTTCTTGTCTAAGTTTTCAAATTGTAGATCTATTTTCTTAAGTCATAATCATCCTCTAATTTCATGATCAACTCTTTTATCATAACATATCTCAAATCAAATTATCATTCAGATCAGCTTAAAAAATAATTCAGATCACCATACTTCTGCTATGTATTCTGATTCAAATCCATCAACACACTTGTATCAAATCTAAGTTTCTAAGTTATCATAATCAGTATAAGTTATCATCCCAATGTCCATAATATTTATTCACCTACACATATTTGATTCTATATATGATAATTCATCTACTTATGCTTTGATACCATATTAATTGTCACTCTCCTAATCCAAGATTGCAAGCCAAGGATTGTAATAACCGTTGCGTACTTATGGAACACTCTCTCCATGAGCATGCAAGCTTTACAATATCATAAAGCAATGGTGGAATAAATAAACAATAAATTTAACATAAAATTTAACTAATTGAAATCAACTTTAATCTCTCTCAAAATTCAATAATATTCAAAATCTTGCATCACTTCAATAAAATTTCTGATCTAAAATATGACATTGAAGTTCTGCTAGTAATCACTCTCCCAAATCATATTTCCATGCCATCTTAATTTTCAAGATCTGTAAAAACGGTAAAACATTGGGCGATGAACTAGATAGTTTAATAAGTAATGATGACTGACTTCAACTAGACAATTTGTATGATAATATAGGATGCGATTGTCATAATACAATTTATCATTAATCAATGTACAAACATAATTAAATTCATTCTCAAAATATAAATTTAATAATTCTACTATCTTTTAAATATTCATATATATATATATATACATATATATTATATATATATTCATAAATTTGATTTGAAAAATCAATCATATTTAATAATCAAGTTCAAAACAAATTTCATACAACTCATCAGCTTTTAACTATGACCATATTTATACTCTGTGGCAGGGTTGGAATAGCACACTTATACTTTGTAGCCGGGTCAGAATACTATATTTATACATTATGGCAGGGTCGGAATACCATACTTATATCCCATGGTGTAGGTAGAATATCGCACTTATACCCTGTGGTGGGGCTGAAATATTATATTTATATTGTATGGCCAGGCCAGAATACTAAATTTATACCTTATGGCCGGGCTAGAATCAAAATCATGAGCTCAAAGTGTCAATGTATAATTTTCAATTGGCAGGGTTCAAAACATAGTCAGGTTGAGAGTCCAAACCTGATTCGTATAAAATTTTTTTGCAGAATAATATATATTTTATAATCAAATCAAAATACAGATATACGATATCAAATCAATAAATAATTATAATAATAGTCTGAGAAATATTACTTCAAAATTCATAACAATTTTCATTCAAAACTTATTTTTATAAGATTCACAAATCACATATTAATCGATTAACAATTTGCTCGATATTATATAAATAAAAAATCTAGAGAAGGTAAATCATTACTTGCCTTGTAGAAATGATGAACTAACAGGTTCCATCAATTGAAAGATTCTCCTTCAGAACCCTATCTCCGATAATGTTTGAAAACGATTCTAGTGGACTTGGTAGAAAATCTTAAAAGAAGGAGAGAGGAAAAAGATTTCTCCCAATGATGAATGGTGGCGGTGGTGGGGGATTTCACAAGAAACTTCGTCCCTTTAAATAGAGGTGGATGGGGGAGTTGCTGGACTCCTCCCGGAAGTCCAATGAGGAAAAAGACTCCCACCGCTTTGTTGGATTGGCTATTACATCTATGATGCTAGGGCTTTTCTATTTTGGGCTACCTCTATCTCCCTCTTTCTTGGAGAGAGATGAGCATGTGAGGTTGTCTTTCATGCAAGTACAAGACTTGGAATTCCATTGGTTTCATGTGAATCATAACTATGTGTTCTAATTGATCCTATCCTATCTCCATGTTGCATTAATTTGAGTCCTATTAATAAGGGCAATTCTTCTTAATCTCAAAATCCTCCCAAGATCTTAAAAAGGGATTTGCTGATTGCTGCTGAGTTTATTACATGTTTGAATCTTTATTTGTTTCTATTCCCCTTTTCTTTTCCACAATTCTTTATTCACATCCAAAAAATGATTATGGTTTCACAACTAGTTCCATACTAATATTTGTTTCCCTTTCGTCATTATTTTGGTAGTCCATTTGGCAAAAACACGAGACTCAGAAGTACACTACACAAGTTAATCTCCCCAAATCTTTTTGTTAGGTTGCTTTCACTTAGGGTTCACTAGTATGCATGAGGTGATCTCAATAACACTTCCATTCATAGGCTATCTTAACCCAACATGGCCCACCTCCTCCCATGCACCAACAACACAAACACACACTGTGTCAGGTATTTTTTTTGCGGTTGTGGTGGGATTTCACTTCCATTTCTAGAGTTATCTGGGAAACTAGAAAAGGAGGATAAGCCAGGGTTGAAAATGGAGGGACACTGAGGATAATTTTGTTTCACCATTTCCAGGATATCTTTTTTCTGATGTGGTGGGCGAGTAAATTTTTCTGAAATATTTCATAAGTTCCCTACCACCAACTTGCAGAAATCTAGAATTAAGTTTAGGGTTTTGGTCTGATAAAATGGATAAAACTAGAAAAAGGTGATTTATCTTGGATAGGTCTACTTAATTCTACAACCAAACAGGACCTAAATGTTCATAGGATGTAACAAGCATGTTATGCACTATACTAAGTTATGGCAGGACATCCAAACCAATAATCCACATAGTACTTGATGATATACAATGTCTAGACTCTAGATGCTTGTAGACGAAATTTATTCAATATGGAGACTTGTTACCTAGAGGGTGAGCCTTGGTGCAGTGATAAGGTTTCTCTTTTGTGACCAAGGTATCATAGGTTCGAAGCATGGAAATAGTCTTTTTTGCATGTGAGGGTAAGGCTGCATACATCCAACACCCTAGACCTCACAGTGGCAGGAGCCTTGTGCATTGTGCCATCTTTCTTATGGAGCCTTGTTAGATTTACCTCTGCATCAAGTGATCACTTCATGAATGGTTTGCTTCAATCAGTTCAGAACTATCCAAACCACGTGAATTTTTATTCATGTATGATTTAGAATATGGAGAATGCTATCATCTCCCCAATATAAACACACACAAAGACAAGTTTTAGTCATGTGCCATGCTCATGAGAGAAGGTTGGGATTATTGTGATTTGGTATACGTGAAAAGAAGTTTGAGAGAAGGAAGGAGAACGGGGCAAGAATTAGTGTGCTTGGTGGTATTGAAGATGTCTATCTTGGGTTTCTTTTCTATCAAGGAGTCTCCTGTATCTTGGATATGTAAAGGATAGAATTTATTTATAATTGTGCTTTTAAACTTCTCCTATTCTTGCCCTTTATTGGGGTTCTCACATGAGACTTGACATAAGAGTCCATTGAATGTCTGATGGGCATCACACATATTTCTTATTATAAGAGTATAAATTGAAAATAAATGCATATATAGAGCTAAATATATAGAATCATAGATCCTAATGTACTCAAACATATTAAGTTAAATTTGAACCCTTCTTCAACTACACAACATGCCATGCTTATTTTAAGTTTGCAATTTGTTATTTCTTTGCTAATTTAAATCGTGTTGCAATGACTTTCTCAAATTAAACAAGGATGAGTGATATTGCTTATTGGATACTCATTGTATTCTACTATTTCTTTTCCTTTGATTGTAGTAGGAATTGCTTTAAGAAGAGAGAATCATGTCATGCTTTGGATGCTGTGGAGAAGATGATGTCCATCGAATGTCTGATGGTGGAGGTCCCTATATGGGAGGCCATTCAGCAGGTAATATGGATTGGATGTAGGATTTTGAATTAGCTTCAGTGTGTCCTAACCATTATAATTACTTGTTAATATCATCTTCTCATACATGGCTATAAATTTGAATGGTGTGCATTATGTAGGGAATGTTGGAGCATATCGTGCTGCAGAGCCTGCCCCTAAGGGTGTTCAAACTGTAAAAGTCCAGCCTATTGCAGTTGCAGCCATTCCTGTAGAAGAAATAAAGGAAGTTACCAAAAATTTTGGTGATGAGGCGTTAATTGGGGAGGGTTCATTTGGCAGAGTGTATTTTGGTGTTCTTAAAAATGGGAGAAGTGCAGCCATAAAAAAATTAGATGCAAGTAAGCAGCCAGACCAAGAATTTTTGGCACAGGTTTGGCAATCATTCCTATTATCTGAATATGCTTTCAACATGTTTATGTGTTTCCTTATATAAGATTATACAGGTTTCTATGGTATCAAGGCTAAAACATGAAAATGTTGTGGAGCTGATCGGTTATTGTGTTGATGGGAACCTCCGTGTTCTTGCCTATGAATTTGCTACCATGGGATCCCTTCATGATATTCTTCATGGTATGGACCACAATGCTATCTTTTATTGGCTTACAATAATTAATTGCAATAAGAATTTTTCAGTAGCTGCTGATGTACCCTAGGGTTATCAGTTCACTATAGTCAATTTTAGGGACTTTTTTTAATTCAAAATTAATGGATCTTGATTTCAGCCTACAAACAGATTCAAATCTAAATAACCAAAATAATATAAAGTACACATCCAAGCCTAAGGAAGCTAACGTTATTTGCATGTATCACACTCGGAGCATTAATTAAACATTAAAATTTGGCACATAATAATTCCATAATTGTGCACAGAAATTTCAAAAAAGAGGAAAAGAAAGCACCAAAATAAAGTAGTGTCTAAGGTAGAAATCAGATGAGTGCTTATGGTATTCCAGGCTTGTGACATGACGAAATAATAAGGCTCTCAAAAACTGAACCAAGGTTCTCCAGAACCTCCGAACTGGACGGTTCAGGGAATGTTGAACTGTACCAGTAGTGGATTGGGATGGTTTTGGCACTCACTATGAGAAACCAGCAAGGAGGGGAAGAGGGAGAAGGGAAGAGAGGAAGAGAGAGAGGGGGAGGGAAGGAGAGGGAGAGAGGGTCTCCGAAGGCCACCGGAGAGAGTAGCCAAGCTCAATGGAACTTGGAAGAGGATGGAGGGAGGAAGGAAGAGGGAGAGGGAGAGGAGAGGAGGCCGCCAAAGGCCTCTGGAGTGCTTGTGAGGCTGTCATGTCTGTCATTATGCTGGTAAAGGCTGGAGGAGGGGCTTCACCCTCCTTCCCATTGAAATAGGGACTTCGATCCCCCTCCTCTGATCCCCATTGAAACAGGGACTTGCATGCATAGGATTCACATACACCTTTAGTGCCAGCGATAGCCTGGGATAACATAGCATGATCGGCATGGATAGGCATGGACTGGCAGTTGAATCGTTGCTAAAAGGCATTGTTTCCAGATTTTAGGTCTAGAATGCATATTTTTGACATGAAGGATCTGAAATTTGTTTATCAGCCACCACCTTTTAGAGATCAGTTCTATGAGGTTTTAAGTTTCAAACTAACCAAAAACAAAATGCTTTCCAGCTTATGTGATCTTGCTATGATGCACTCAGGGTTTAAAGACAATCAAAATTTCTGCTTCTAGAGGGTAGATAACTGCAGCGCATGTATATTCAATGAACCTCCCAACTAAGAATTTGTTGTGGTACCAACTACACTGGTACACTCTTGTCAGGGGATCATTCGTGCAGAATATGGATCCCGTTCCCAAAATCATAATTGTTGGTATCGATGCCGCAGAAGGAAAAATAAAAAAATAAAATAAAAGGCACAAACAATTTACTATGAGAAAAATAAACTTACAAGATTGGGAACTTTCATTTTCAATCCTATACAAGTCTTTCAATAAGAAAATTCCAAGATTTCTCTCACAAGCTCTCAACTTAGCTACTTTCTGAAGATCATTCATCACTCTTTTGATTCTCATACCTAGCCTGGTTCTTTGTCCATGTTTTTATAGTCTTTGTTGCGAAGAGCATTTCACTAGGAGTCCAACGGTCCAAATAACGTTCAAATCGGAGTCCTATAGTCTTAAAAACTCCTGCTTGATCAAAGAGCTCTTATGGCCATTGATTGAACTTGATCGCGTCGCATACGCGGATTAAGTCTAAATTGCATTAGATCACGTCATGGGATGTTTGGTTCTCACTGGGAGGCATTGTGCTGTTGGATTCTCCCTTGATCGTGCCTGGCCGCTTAATCATGTGACAAACGCGCGCTGCCCGCTTTAAAATCCCATTAGTCAGCATTAATGGCATTAAATGAACCCCGTGGACCTTCTTATACAAACACCATGACACCCTTTGAAAGTCTTGCATTAAATGCCATTACAGCATTAAATGATCCTCCCTGGGCCACTCAAACTCCAGTGCACCGTACTACGTTATTGATGATCGTGATAGAAGGTAAGAGGGGGATTGCTTGGGCTAGCATGCACCTTTGCACTTGCGTGCATGAAAAAAAGGATGATGCATGTGTCGAGGCATCATCCCAACAACCTCCACCTCGACTCGATGCTCAGCCTCCATATGATTTTGAGAGCTTTTAAAGGATTGTCCTCATGTCTTGGGACAAATGCTTGCTATTCATGGATGGGCAAATATGGAAATTGAGCCAGGCCACTCGATCCCATCTCCGTCACATGCTGTACTCATCTCAACTTGAGACTTGCTTGGAAAAGTTTCCTGCGGTAATTGGAACTTTACTTGGCGACGCCGCCTGTCGTCCTTCCGAGACTCTTGTCTCATGCCTGATCCACCTACTATCGGAGCTATACATCGCACGAGACTCCTGTCTTACCAGGGACTCCACCACGTACTCGACTCCTTGTTAAAAGGTAGTGCCCGATCCACCTACTATCGGAGCTATACATCGCACGGACTCCTATCTCACCAGGGACTCCACCGCGTACTCGACTCCTTGTTAAAAGGTAGTGCCCTCCTTGCTTGTTCTCTTGCAAAATGATCTTACTGCCATGCAAGACCTTCAGGACCCCACCGGCTCTCCACGTATAGCCATTTGAATCTAGTTTACTGAGAAAGATTAGATTTCTGCAAAATATGGATATATATTGGATCTCATCTAGTTTCTTCTTTGTCCCATCATGCACTTTCAAGCTGACTTTCTTGATATCCTCGATTGTATAACTCGATCCAACTCGATCCATTTGGCAAGTGAACAGAACCCTCTTTATTCTTTAAAGAGTCGAACATCTCCTTCCTACAACAAATATGATGTGGACACGTGAAATCAAAGATCCCCTGAAAAGAAGGGGATACATTATTGGATATCATGAGTGTATCACTGATATATCCGTTATTGCTACCATTGGTCATCGCCACAGTAGCCTCTCGATCTTTAAGCTGTGGGCAATCTATGACATGATGCCCTAGCTCATTGCACTGGTAATATTTGATCCTGCTTGCATCCTTCGACCTGAACTGCCCGTCTCGCGATCCTTTGTCACTCTGTCTTTGGCTATCGGTTTTAGAAATCGTCAACGTTGAGTTCCTGCTTGAATTTGAAGCTTGGTTCTCCTATATGAGAACTTCGTTTCGGAGTAACGTCGAGGTAACCATCTCCATCTTGATGGTGCTCTTCTTTATTAGAAGAGCAGTCACTAAAGACTTGAAGGACTGTGGTAGAGATGATAGAAAGACCAACATCTTGGTTTTCTTCTCAATTTTTTTATCAACATCGAGGAGATCGATGAGGATCCTCTGAAAGTTACTTAGGTGCTTCTGCACGTCTTTCGGTCATCCGCAGTTGGTAGAACTGCTTTCAAAGAAACATTATTGGTGAGGGACTTCGTCATGTATAGCTTTTCGAGTTTTTCTCATAACGCTATCGGAAAAGTCTCGCTCAGTACATAGATCACCATGTCGTCCATTAAATACAAGCGAATCATGCTCACTGCCTGCATCTGGAGCCGTCTCTAAGTCTTCTCCTCCATGGTGGCTGGCTTCTCGCATATGAGAGCGTCAATTAGTTCTTGCTGGTTGAGGACATCTTTCACTCTCGCTTGCGAGAGGGAGAAATTGTTTTTTCCGTCGAACTAGCTAATCTTCAACTTGATTGTGCTTGTCCTCTCAATCTTCAATCTCAATCAATACGACCAATCAGGGTTATGATATCAGTTATTGAGATACCAACTATATTGATACCACTCTCATCGGGAGATCGCTCGTGCGGAATATGGATCCCCATTTCTAGGATCACGATTGCTGGTGTTGATGCCACAGAAGGAAGAAGAGAAAAAATAAAATAAAAGGCACAAACAATTTGGGCATGCAAGGTTTCACTATTAGAAAAATAAACTTGCAAGATTAGAAACTCTCTCAATTCCATGCAAGTCTCTTAACAAGAAAAGTTCAAAATTCTTCTCACAAGCTCTTAACTTAGCCGCTCTTTGAAGACCTTTCACCAGGGTTCCCGGAACCATCCCGTATCGCCCAGTACGGGGTGTTCCATATCGTACCGACCAAGAGCCGGTACGGTTCGCCACCGAAAAACGGTCCGGACAGCGGACTGTTGACACAAACAAAAAAAAAATTTTTCATACCGGTACGAACCGCCCGGTTCGGGTTGGTTCGGGCTTGGTTTGGCCCGGTTTGGGTCGATTCAGGGTCGGTTTAGGGAGAGGGGGGGAGAAAGATTGTTTTTTTATTTAAGTTGGCACGCCGGTACACCTTACGGTACGGTACGGACCGTACCGTATCCATATCATACCGTACCACCCATTGACCGGTACGGGTCCCTGTACCGGTTTAGCAGACCTTGCCCTTCACCATTTTTTTATCCTCACATCCAACCTAGTCCTCTACTCATGTTTTTATAGTCTCTACTACGAAGAGCATCTTATTAAGAGTCCAGTGGTCCAAATCGTGTCTAAATTAGAGTCGTGTAGCCCTAAGAACTCCTGTTTGATCAAAGAGCTATTTCTGGCTGTTGATCAAACCTGATTGCGCTGCATATCGCGTGGATCAAGTCCAAATCGCATCGGATCATGCCATGAGATGTCTGGTTCTCGCTGGGAGATGCGTTGTGCCATTGGATTCCCCCTTGATCGCTCTTGGTAGCTTGATCATGTGACAAACATGCACCGTCCGCTTTAAAATTTCATTGGTCAGCATTAATGGCAATAAATGAACCTTGTGGACCTCCCTCTTACCATAAATACCACAACACCCTCTGAAAGTCCCGCATTAAATGCCATTATAGCATTAAATGATCCTCCTTGGGCCACCCAAACTCCGGTGCACCGTATTATACTTTGTTATTGGTGAACGTGATTGCTTGGGCTGGCTGTGTGCCTTTGCATGCGTGCACATGAAAAAAAAGGTGATGCATGTGTTGAGGCATCATCCCAACAAGAATTTGCATGTGAATCATGTGTTCTAGGCAATTTTTGGCTGATTGTGAATGGGCCATCTTGGATTATAAACTCTTTCAAATAGGTCATATGGTGGAGATCATAGCCTCTTGAAATCTTGATCATTGCCCCTAGCAAACAATTGGCTTAAGTGTAGTTGTTATGAGAGCTTATTTCAGAAACTGTAGCCTCCTATTGGAGAGATGTATAAGATCATCATGAACTCTGGATGCAAAAACAAAAGGGGTGGGGCTATTGGAGTAGTGCTATTGGAGTATTACACTAGCAGGATGTCAATTGATTTCCTACTAAGGATTAATTTGGTTCGTAGGAAGAACTTTTTTCTTGCGAAGTTACTTCTTAGGAATAAGATTTCGACATGTTTGGTTGACCATGAAAAAATGACTTCTTCGAGAGTGATTTATATTTGATTGAGCATTTACTTCTTGGAAAAATTAGGTAAAATATCTATTATACCCTTAATATATATAAGATCATACATTTATACTCCCAAATTTTATATAAATAATAATATTATATTTATATTAACCTAATATAATATCAATATATTATAATATAATATTAGATCATAATAATTTATTATATTAATATAATACTGATATATGTATTAATATTATTTTAATATAATATTAATATTTTAATATAATAAATTTATTATAAATATAAATATTATATTTATATGAATATTAATTAAATACTATATTAATACGAATAAAAAATATTATATCAGTATAAATATTAAAATAATATTAATATATCATAAATATTATAATATTTATGATAATATTAATATTATATTATATTAATATAAATATTAGGATAATATCATGTATTTCATCTTAATCATTCATTGATGTTTTTGCATAATTTTAGCCATAGATATTAAAGGATAGTTTTGAAAAGAAAAAGAGCCTTCATTTCCTATCCTATGGGAAGTTCTAGAACCCACCTCTCTTATAAATTTCCACTTTTCATAAAATATGGGAGGTATCTTTCCATGTGAACGTCTTTTTTCATTCTCTTCTATCAAAACTCCAACCAAACAAGAAAACCTTTTTCCACTTTTCCCCCGCCCCTCACTTCTCGTCAACCAAATGAATCCTAAGAGTAGGTCCAATAGTAGTTTACTTTTTGTAGTAGGATGTGAAGTGAGAAAATATAAGTTGGCTTAGGAGTAGGATTGAAGCCCCTGTTATTGCTGCGCCTTGAGGTCCTAATTGCCATGGTTCTGCAGCATAAGGAGTGATTGTAAGGAATTCCTATTCTAAAAATGCTTAAATGATTTCCATTTCCATTCCATGTTTTCTCTGCTCCTGGAATGGTCGTGGAAACTTCTATAGACTTGCAGTTATTTTTTCTGCTTAAGTCTAATGGGGTTGGTTGGGCACATACACACGGGATGTACTATGCTCTTCTCAAGAGGAAAGGATGCCTACATCTATCATGTCCAAAATCAATAATTAGTTATCCAAATTGAGTTATACACCTTTGATCATTATTTATATCACTAAAAATGCCTAAAAATTGCAAATCACGTGCTTTGGTAGTCCATAACCTATGCATCATTTAGGCAAAAGAATAAATGGTTAAAATGATATGATACCATATTTTGCTATCATCTAAGTATTAAAATCTATTGATTTTGTATCTATACATGTTTTGGCATATATAGATCATCACTATTAAGGTGGATTTTTAATTTAAATACTTTATATGTATATAGATTATTGTCCATTTTTGTCTACTTGATGTATAGGTTAAAAAGCACCACAATACATTACTTTTGGTTTTAGGTATTTTTAGTGGTATAGATCATAATTAATGGTGTGGTTCTTCCATTTGAGTGTCCTATTATTGATTTTGGACATGGAGTAGATACCTTCTCTTCTTGGGAGGAGCAATGTTTATCCTCTCTCTCTCTCTCTCTCTCTCTCTCTCTATACACACATACATATACATATGTGTGTATATATATATATATACTCACACACATACATGCATATATACATACATGTATGCATACATAAAAAAATATCCACATATACGAATAAATACACACACATACACACACACACACACACACACACACACACACACACATATATATATATATATATGCATATATACATACACATATAAATATATTACATATTATGTTATATTATACTATATTATATTATAATAATAGGGCCCGGCATGGATCATCCAAGCAGTTGATGTGATCTATATGTTAACTCATTATTGTCAAAAAATTATGCGATTTGGAGATCCTTGGCCAATGCATATAGTGGTAAAAGAACCATGCATTGTCTTGTGATGTTTAAATTGGCCATATTTGAGCACTTGATGTATTGAGGAGTCTCTAAATCAGACGATATTTTGTCTGCAAGTAATTTAAAGATAGTAGATCACATGCAATGGCTCAAATTACTAGTAGGTTCATTCGATGAAGATTGACCTTACATGCACACACATACATACATCCTATATACATATATATATATATATAGAGAGAGAGAGAGGCGTAGAGGTGGACTTTGCTACATTTGAGTGTGGTCGGTCCTAGATCTAGTCAGCTCTCCCATCCTTGGATCAGCATGGATCTCAAAAGGTATTTAACTTTCGTTACAGGTGAGTCCGTTGCCTTGAACTGAAGGGAAATGAAAAAAATGGTACATTAATGAGATGTGACATGCTGTCCGCACCTGTTAATGAGATGTGATGTGCTGCCTGCACCTCTCCCTCTTTTTTTAGAATCCATGCTACCTTCTTTCCCCACCTCTCTTTTTATGTACTACTTATTTATACAGCTCTAGTGCTTACCATCCCAAACTAGGTGTTGATCCATCAAGGCTAATTGTTTATCGTGCAACTATTGGTGTTTATCCTTGAGGGTTAAGTGCTTATCGACCTTTACAAAACAGGAAGATAGAGACGAGATCTCGCTTTTTCTGCTTGTACATTGGAATGCAAGTGTCTACTATTCCCATATTAGTGCTTATCCTTGAGCACTAACTGTTTATTCCTTCCATACTTCCTTCATATGTACGTGGGGGTGGGGGTGGCGGGGAGGAAGGGAGGTAGCATGGGTTCTGCAAGAGAGGTGCGGGCCTCACGTTGCATTCCATTAATTAACCCTTTTTCTTTCTTTTCCTTCGATTCGAGGCAGAGGACTCTCGTTAATAAAAGTTAATTGCCTTGAGATCCACATCGATCCAAGGTGGGAGGGCCTATTGGATCAAGGATTGGTTGCACTCAAATGTAGCGAGAGAGAGAGAGAGAGAGAGTTAGGTTCAAGTTAGATCGGATTATTGATGTGGGACCCCATCATCTAACTCAGAAAAGGGTGTCTATATAAGTTACATTAGGTATAATACATACATACATACATTATATACATACATGCATTATATACATCAGGGTTCCGGAACCATCCCGTACCGCCCGGTACTGGGCGTTCCGTACCGGGCGGTACGGACACCGAACCGTTGGCAAAAAAAAAAATCATACCAGAACGGTACGGTACCATTCTGGTATGAACCGCCCGGTTCGGATCGGTTTGGGCTTGGTTCGGCCCGGTTCGGGTTGATTTAGGATCGGTTCAGTGAGGGGGGAGAAAGATTATTTTTTTATTTAATTTGGCATGCTGGTACACCTTGTGGTATGGTACGGTATGGACCGTACTGTACCGCTCGCTGGTCGGTACGGGTCCTGGTACTGGTTCAGTGGATCTTGATATACATACATATATATATATATATATATATATATATATATATATATATATAGAGAGAGAGAGAGAGAGAGAGAGAGATATGCATCAAGTGGTCCAAAAAACTTGTAGTGTTTCATATTATCTAAACTATCTATTTTTTGATCACTTGATGGATAGGCTAGAGGTCTTGAAAATGCATAATTTTTTCAGTGTCAGTAATCTAGGGGTAGTGGATCATATTCAAAGGCTTTGATCATCGATGTTGGATCCACATCCACCCATCATGACTTGATTGGATCTAAGAGGAGATCCCACTCGACCAGATTCTAGTCAACCTCTCTCTCTCTCTCTCTCTCTCTCTCTCATACGCGCACACAGGGAATGGACTATTATTTGGGCACCCAAATTAAAGATCTTTACATTAATCATGATCTATACCATTAAAATACCTAGAAACAAAAAATTACATATTTTGATAATTTATAATATATATATCATGTGGATGCAAAAATTTATGGTTAAAATGATCTAAGATCATGTTTTGCTATGACCAAAGCAATAAACTCTAATGATTTTCAATCTATACATTTTTCAACATGTGTATATCATGATTTATAAACTGAAGAAATCTTGGCTGTGTTAACTCTCACTAAAGGACTACTAATACTGACTAAAATTTCAAAAGTCAGAAGAAAATCAATACCAATTTATAACTATAGCTTTTGACTAGTGGAAATTCGTTGAGAGTCATGAGATATTAATTTTTAATCTCGAGCAGTCCTTTTCAACGTGCTGAAGATAATTGAAACCTGACATCTCTGTGAAAGGTAATGCCTTTCTAAAAGTTGGTGGAAAATTGCCACTGAATTACAGCTATAGAGTTCAGTTATGTTTTTACCCCAAAATGGAATATCACCGAGGACCATGTGATTTTAGTCCTTGGTCTAGAAAAGTCCTTTTCAACAAATCCAGAACCATTGAAATTTGATATTGGTGTGAGAATTTATGCCTTCTGAAATATTGGTGTTTCCATGTACGTTTCAACAGATTTCAACTGTTATCTTATAGATCTCTGAACCATATTTCTAACATGAAATACAAACAACTATCTCATTCTTATGCTAGGTAGTAGGCATAGTTATATGTTGAACAATCATAATTTGATTTCTATATATGGTGGCCACGATTCCTACATTTGTAAAGAAAGTAATGGTAGTGGGATAAAAGACGTAAAAGAGGTCAACAATGTAAAATACATATATACATATGAAATACGAGTTGGTTTAAAGTTGAAGAAAATCCTTATGAGTAGGAAAATCAAGATTAATTTTCCTTTAAATATTCAGTGGCTACAAGTCCTCGTGTAAATAATAGTGATGTGAAAGCGATGAAAGAGGTCAAAAATGGAATAATAGTTTTACAATCAATTTCTTTCTCGTCTCTTAAATTAAAGCTTTTGTGCTCTCCTATTTTCATGTTTGTCCTTCCAAGCCTTTCCTCCTATAGAAGAGAATAATATCCTACTAAAGATTGAGTTCACTCCCCCATTGTGAGATATTAAGCATCCCATAGGGGTATGATTTCAACCCCTCGTCCCTTGGTACATTATCCTTGTCATGGCAACTTGGTATGGCCCACAAACTTGTGACTTGGCTTACAAATATTAGTGCCTAACACAATCTTCAATGCTAGCAAGAGTCTGGAGACATTATAAATTAATAACACAAATTTAAGTATAACCGTGGGCACTATTTCTTTAGAGAAACCTTCTACTTCTCCAATCTTCATACATCCTGCTATCAGATTGATTGGATTAGCTGTATGGAGTTAAGTAGGGAAAGTAAGGACAAGAATGCTTTATTTGTAGAGATAGTCGGATATGGTTGTATCCATCATAGAGATATGATTATCCTTGATGCACCTTAACCATAATCACAACCATTAATTGGGTTACCTTGGTATTTTATGATTCATGTTTCTTGTCAACCTAGTGCAACACTTGTAACCAATGGAAGCACAAATACATTTTATTAGAATTCTTATGGTACTTACCTTTCTATTCAAGGTTGACCATACTGGTTGGTACTATACCATACCGGGCATGCCATATCGTACTAGTATTGAACTGGTACGCATTCTCGTAATATATCAACACTTGGTACATCTCACCATCTCGTATCGTGGTGCATACCAATACTATAATAGGATGGTATTAGTATGTGGTTTGGTATTGAGCAAATCTTATTCCCATTCTAAACCTATTGGGAGAGATTTCACTAAATATAACATTTGATTTTCATGCAAGATAATTCTTTATGGAGTATTTCTACATATGTTCGGGTGACAACATGAAATCATAAAATATTACAGTTCCATTTGATTTGTGTTAATGTGTTGCTGGAATCGGTTGCCATTTGCCAAATTATGACTTCATGATTTAATGTGATGCCATCCATCTTTTGTTGGTCCTTTATGTTTATCTTATTTGTTTGCTTGCAAATCAGGTTGTTTACTTGGGCATTTTATAAATTTTTGATGTGATTGTGCATAACTCAAATGTTAACTTAGGTTGCCTAGCAAAGATATAATGATTAAATCAAGGATCCCGGTATCGGTTCCGGGACTTGTACTGGCACCGGGCTGCGCCCAATTTTTTTTATTCTTTTTAGAATTTATAAAATATTTTTAAGACCTAAATAGATGTTTGTCGATATTAATTGATACTTGTATTATTTCAAAATACTATAAAATACTGTCTAGCCTCCAGCCATGGTATATTTTTTTAAAAAAATTCTAATTAAAGTAAGATTAACAATTAATTAAAGTAAAAGGCAAAATATAAACATAATTACATATCGATATTTAGAATCGGGTCGAGTGCCGATGTCCATAAATATTAGGATCATTAATATACCGAGTAGAAAGATCGGTAAATCCCTCTAACCAGACAGCATGATACTTTTGTAAGCTCATCCCAGGAGGTATGCGTGATGGATTGTAACTCATTGCGGATCCCTTACTGAGGTCTCGTCTCTGAGAGGTATCCAAAGACTGATGATATGGCTATGCAGGATTCCATCCAAATATACCAGTATTAAAATCAGATTCATAAGATGCTTCAAGCTGCATGGGATAACATCACTAGAAGATGATGTCTCGAATGTACTATATCCATATCCATATGGATTACAAATTGCTGGTACATGCGGGTAAAATGATCATGAATATAAGGATAATTCTGATACATCCATGGATCTTATTCACGTGCAAGATCTGTAGCTACATCATGTCCCGAATGATCTCGCGGAGCTCGTTGCCTATATGAAATCGTATCACCACCGGCTCTACCAACTGGTGCACCATGATTTGTATCCTGTATGGCATGACAAAACTGCAACTCACTAGTGAATCGAAGATGAATAGTCGGCTGCATCTCCTATCCTCCGATCCCTTTTTAATCATTAGATCCTCCACTATCTAAAGAAGTACTAGCACCAATCTTTTTAGTATCTGAATCTGAATGAACCGAGTGTTCTGGTGGAGATGCAATTGCCTTCTTTTTTTTATTTCTGGACCGAATAAATGGCGGGGAGGGATGATGTGATGTATCTACTGGAGCCCTATGAGGAATATTATTTGTTGCCCATTGTTCAGCATCCGTCCTAGCCTCGCTAGCTGCAAAATTGGCCGGTCAAGGAGGCGATCCTGGCTCATCAAGTTTTGGCTTTTGCTGCTGACTCATGATCCATCCAATCATCGGATCTTCATCCTTATTAACATAATTACTTGTAGTAGGGTTGGAGTATTTTAATTCAACTTTTTCGTGAATGCACTTTAGTCTCAATCTTAAATTATAGTGTATATAAACAAGATCGTTGAGAAATTTTTATTTTAGATGGTTTCTCTGCTTGGAGTGGATAAGGCCAATAGTAGATCAGTTAACACTTACATTCATTAGATGACATCGTCTGGAAGAGGGTCTTGATAGTAAGAATTTTTAAATATTTTGTTGATTCACCAAAATACATCCATCATTCAGCTATAAAAAATATTAAATCATTTAAAATTTTAGATTCAGCAAAATTCAAAAATCAATTTGAATCTAATATTAGACCTAGTAGTACATACTAGGATTCATCTTTGATTTACTTATGATGGCTATATTGGATCCAAAAGAATCCGTGCCCTTCCTAAAAAACTCGTTTGAAAAAAAATATTGTTATTATGTGCTACTTGTTGAAATTAGTACTAATAAAAATTACTCAATAATTTCAATCTAACTTCTTTTAGGCACATAGCTGCGACATCTGGATCGAGCTCCATCTTATATATAACATTACATAGGGTTGACATAAGCTGTTCATCCATGGCAATATCCAGTATGGATTATTGAAATCTCGGATTCAGATAGTAAGCTGCATATATATTTTAAGAATTAGTCAAGTATACTTGTACAAATATAATATAATTTAAAATTTTAGAAAATTCTTGATTTACTACGTACCTGTTAGATGCAAATCCAAACTCATTTGATAACTTTATCATTTAATGATCCGGATATACTCATTAGCATGTGTTGGATCTGTCTCTTATATCTTTTTTTTGTCTTTTGCATCAGTAATACAAGAAGCCCATTTGAGCATATCTCTTAGAGTTCACGGTCCAAAGTATCTCATATAGAGGTTTGATAGCTTTTACTATCATCTCGGCCCATTGCCAGAATATCTGTCTTGTCATTAAATTCTTCATGGTGCTTTTCTCAGTATTTGTCCTGGTATATCTACTCTACTGCCACTTTTGACTGATAAACATCTGACAGCTCTACTTTTTTGCCAAGAAAATTATCAAGTGCTATATAATTTGTAGTAAATCGTGTGATTCCTGGTCTCAATATTTTTTTCCAGTAAAGCTTTTCATCAATGATAAGATCTATGTATGGTTATAGATGAATTTGGTGATAGTTTGTGTTAATTCAACTATCTTCTACACCCTATGGATAGTTTGTGTTAATTTGGTGATGGTTTGTGTTAATTCAACTATCTTCTACACTCTATGGATTTTTCTAATATCCATCAACATGAGGTTAATACAATATGCAGCACAAGGGATCTAGAAAATATATGGTCGTCACTGCATCAAGAGCTGTCCTGCAGTCCTATACTATGGTCTATTATCGTGATGACCTGCACGATATTTTGCCTTTCACCTGATCGATCATCTCCATCAATCTGAGGATATAACTGCTGTTGTGCACCTGATCTGAAGCATCAATAGATTTATGAAAAAAATTTCATCATGATAAGTTAAGAAGTTGATGCTCCGTTTTGTAGGACCAGTTCAACCATGACACATTACTGTTAATCCATACACAGGCCACTTGCTCTAATAGGAGGCAATCCAATTTTCTAGCTCCTTATTACTGTCTAGAAGCTAACCATAATATCTCTTGATCCTGGAAAAATCTATACCTGTACCAGCAGCATGTATAGATGAACTAGCAAAGTGACAAGATGAGTTGTCTGTTGTGTGTGCTTGGATATGATTGAAATAAAACCAGGATCCGATTGTTCTCCACATATCTTTCTTTTTATTCTTTTTCAGCATGCTATCAATTCTTTATTGCTTGGAATCTTTACCGGGAAAGCCATGCGGATCGCATCATGAATAGTAGTTCCTACTGGAATGTCCTTGGAAGACTTCTTTTTACTACCAAATATTTTCAACATGAATGAAATACGGCTGGTGCCTCTCTTGATTGGCTCTCTGACTGAGGAGGTCTTCATCTTAGACTCTCCTGTAATACTTCCAGAGTCCGATCCCGATCTTGACTCAAAAGTTGATAGCTCAAATTGCTATCTATGCTTGGCCATCTTCTCTAGCTGTCTCTGCTCATACAAGCTTGTCTGAATGATAACCTCTATCTGTACCTTCTCATCAGAAGTAATAGATGTTCCTTTTAACTTCCTTGAGTAATAAGGTAGTTTTGCAATTCTGCAGTCTATCTTTGCCTTTGATAATTTTTATTTTCATGCTCTGAAATCAGCAAAAATAATTTTTCATTACCTGATGGATCTCTTGTTTATAGTGTCGGTATGTAAATACATTAGAATAGCCGCCAGCCAAGTGATGCTTCAATCTTGTTATCCCATCATCTTTGAATTCTATATTGTACCATTTACACCAATGATGATGACCCGAGGGCATTTCTCCATATACCTAACCAATGCCACGCTCCGGATCTTTTTTCCTTCTCAATGGATCAATTCCTGAATATTTAAAAAGTACATAAACTCAATTATTATGTATATTAATTAGTATTTTATTTAATTATATATTTTTTAAATTTTAAAAAATATGAAAAATTAGAATATTATAAAAAAATAATTTGATCTTAGATTCATATAGGATTCTATTATGGATGCTATATATATATTTTTAAGATAGTGAACATGCATGAAAGGCCACTTTTTCTTCAATATTAGATCTAAAGTACTATTCATAGGATGTATCAAAACTTGAATAAATCGATATGAAATTTATAATGAAAGTAATTTACGAGCCTTATAATAATAATAATAATAATAATAATAATGTATAATTACAATTTTTTTAATTAATTATTTTATTTTTTATTAATATTTTAATTCAAAAATATTTTTAATTTTAAAAATTATATATTTAATAAAAAATTATGATCTTAGCATCATTGTGTAGATCTTTCATAGATTTACAACATACTCTCAAAGTCATGTCCAAAAAAAATCTTGATAGCATTTTTTTTTATTTTTTATGAATTTAAAAAAAAAAGGGGAGAGAGAGAAGGGAAGCACATGTGTGCCTTGAATTCATTTTTTTTCTTCTTATTTTGGTATTTGATTAGCTTCAAATACAGGAAAAATGGATTCTATAGCCTTCTTTCTCAGTTTTGACTCAAAACCGAGAGCTCTCGGGCTCTTAGTTCGTTTATATCATCCCCCAAATCACACAGTAACAATCAAAAAAAATGAAAACCAGTTCGAACCGGACCGAACCGGCCCGAACCGCGATAAACCATGCTAGTTTTTTTTTAATATTTATAAAGGGGAGAACCATTATTTATAGCCAAATTGTGCCGGTTTGGTGCCGGTCTGGTTTGTACAGGCCGAACCGGTCGGTTTGGTTCAGCGAACCGTGGATTAAATAATATTTTCAATCAACTTGACATGTAAGGAGCAATTAAAAGAAAATTGATTTATGAAAAAAAAGAATATGATGCAATAGTTTGTCATGCAGGCATATCAAATTGCATGTCTTGGAAACATGTATGAGGTGATTGAATTCAAAAAATTGGGGTAAGTTTTAATAACTATCCTGGGGTGATCTGTGTATCATCCTTTTTCAGGGTCTCCATTTCATTTGACACTTTGAAGGGCAGTATGAAATTATAAGCTTTTATCAGTTTCATTAGTTCTTCGGGACCGGATTTTTGATTCCAAACTATAAGCTATTGAACTGCTGGAAAACGTGAACTCACCCTTATAAGTCCAATTTGGAAACTTTGTGAATATGCAAGTTCACTACATAATAAGCATATAATCTTCCTAGAATACGATGCTTAAACTCGCATCACACTTTGTATCAGTCTTATATGGCGACCCAATGATCTGCTGTAGGTCCATACGCATCAGTTCTGTGATATGTCCTTATAAACTGTTAAGGCTAATGTATAATGTTGACCCTTTTCCTATTAATTTAAGCTTTTGTAATCTAGTAGTTAGTTAACACAAACAATATAGAGTGATATCTTACCTGTGTAATAATCATAGGACCCGATGCATGTCCCTTGGACCTAGCTAACTTGTTCTTGTTCTGGAGTGTGTGTCAAAGGGTGCCAAGAAAGTGGAGGGGTTCAGAGCTAAGTTGGTGGTTAGTCGGCTAGTTTACTTTGGAAATTAAATCCTAAATAATTTGATGAAATAAGGCATCCAACCTAAGCTAAAATTGGAAATTGAATATTGAGTGGAGAAAACCTGATATCAGAATAGATTAAGGATGCTACCAGATCCTAAAAGATCAAATCGTGTTGAAGATTCTTTTTCTTTGCTTATATTAAATGTAAAAAATCTCCTTCCTATTTAGCCATGCATAAATATGGATGTATACATGGTAAGATTTAAAGTGTTGTACGTCACCTAGGGGTGTGCAACTATTCAAAGCTCTCTTAAGCTGAACTAAGTTACAATTTTTCTTCTCGTTCTCTTTGTAAATTGTTCCTTTGAGTTTGTTTCTTCTTCCTATCTTTCTCCTTTGACTTTATCGGTTGGTCGTGGTTGTTCTTCCTTTCCGAGATGACATTTTCACATCCATTAATATTCTATATGGGTACACTGAGAATTAATTGCATGAACAACAGATTTCATTTGAATACATCAAACTACTTTTTAAATGGTAGAAAGTGTGTTGTGCCGTGTCAGTTTAAGTAACTCAACTGGTGAATGCCGGACAAGAGTTCATGGCACTATCTCCAAATAGTTGTGATAAGGCTTATCAATCATTTTAACAGTCATCTTCACTAGTTTAATGCACAATTATCTGATACAGGGCGAAAAGGTGTCAAAGGAGCACAGCCAGGTCCTGTTTTGTCATGGGTGCAACGAGTTAAGATTGCTGTAGGAGCGGCAAAAGGACTTGAATACCTGCATGAGAAAGCACAACCTCATGTTATTCATCGGGATATCAAGTCCAGTAATGTTCTACTCTTTGATGATGATGTTGCAAAGATAGCTGACTTTGACCTATCAAATCAGGCTCCTGACATGGCAGCTCGACTTCATTCTACTCGAGTTCTTGGTACCTTTGGTTATCATGCACCAGAGTAAGTTCCATCAAGTTTCAGGTCGGAGAAAATGTTTTTGAGTCTTTACTGAACGAACCTATTCTTTCACATATAGTTTTGTAAATTGAGATTTCTGCATTTAGTTTAACTTGCAATTAAGTTCATTTGCATCCTCGCAATTAAAGTATCATTTACACAAGTTTAACCCGAGCTGGCAGATATGCGATGACTGGACAGCTTAGCTCTAAAAGCGATGTGTACAGCTTTGGTGTTGTTCTTTTGGAGCTCTTGACTGGCCGCAAACCTGTGGATCATACATTACCACGAGGACAGCAAAGCCTTGTGACATGGGTAAACATTTTTTTTTTTTGTTTGTAATCTTCTTTGTTAAGAAGCGTTCTCAGAGGGACTACATTGCTCTGCTGAGAATAGCTTCATGGTCAGTGAACAATAATATTTTGTTCCCTATAGGACTAATTGATACATGATGCAGGCAACACCAAGGCTTAGTGAAGACAAGGTGAGGCAATGCGTTGATGCAAGACTGAATGGTGAATATCCTCCGAAAGCAGTTGCAAAGGTGATTACTGTGGAACTTGCTCTAGTTTTCAATTCACGGAGTTTGTCCAACCTCTTTTCTTCATTTTTAACCTCTTTTCTTCATTTTTAGGACAATCTGATGAAATTTTCTTGCTAGAGTTCTTTTCTCATATTCTAAACAATTTTTGTGCTAAAATGGTGTGTGATTGTACAACACTCTAAGTGTATTTAAATTTAGCCTGTCTATGTTATGAAGGATGATTGAGTCTAGCTCCCCAGTGCATGCTTAGAAAGTTTACTCTCTTAGCTCATCAGAACTATGCCAAAGTTGTCTCATTTCAAGTTTCCAACCCTCTACTTTCATGATGGTTGTACTTTTTTCTTCAGATGATAAGTCAATTGATTAATCGTTCCTTTTCTGTTAATGTAGCAATCTTGAACTGAATGGGAGATTGAAAACTCGATATACTATTGCTCCTCTTTATGGTGTCTGCAGTATATGCATAATTTTTGGTGAAAACCAAATGTTCTATCTGTGTATATGTTGTGTTTGGATGTTCATGATAGTCTATTTATCAGTAATGCCCTCTTGTTTTGACCTTCTTATATGTCTTTATATATTGGAAACAGTTGGCTGCGGTGGCTGCCTTGTGTGTGCAGTACGAAGCTGATTTCCGACCAAACATGAGCATTGTTGTCAAAGCTCTTCAGCCTTTGCTGAATACTCGATCTGGCCATCCGGGTGAGGCACCGGGATCGTGAATTCCTGCTTCTCCTACTCGTTGTCTTGTTAGGAAAATGCATCATTAAGGTTGTTGGCTGACTGATGGGTGTAGAGCATACCATCGTTCTTGAAGGTTTAATGATTCCAGAACCTATATTATGAGGATTTTTTTTTTTTCTTTTTTTCTTTTGTAATGAATGATGTTCATTTTTCAGTTCATGTTGATCAAGTTTGAAAATTTCTCCAAGATGAGCAGTTTATTTCTGAATGGATATCATATTTTTGGTTGTTTTTAGAATAAAAGACATGATCGACCGACCGTGTGCAGAGTGTCAACAATTGAGCTACCATTCCACCGCATGCATTCACCGGGAGCAGAGAAATATATATTATTAGTACGTTATATTAGTAATGTAAAAATGAAATAATTGAGAGATTACAAAGAAACAGATTAGAGAAATTCTGCCGTCTTTTTTTAAGTACTGTTTTAAGTATAAAAGTGCAGCTTTTATTTAAAAAACTTTCAAGGATAAATATGCAGATGGTGTAAATTTAACGCCAGTCCACTGCTTGAGCTCTGATTTTGGAAAGTTGTAGCATATCTAAGCAACATTTGGTGAATACTCCAGCAATGCACTAATCGCATGCAACAATAAGCGGTAGCCATGAACAAATGCCTGCCTTTCCAGCTTCATTTAATCTTATCTTTCTTGCTTGCGATCCATGGATTTAACATAACGTTAGCTTTCAAGTTTGAACGTCTGAAGATTAGAGTTGGATGCGTCTATGATATTTTGTTGTAGAGCATATATATTTGTAGTCAAGATACTTGTTAGTGTTTATACTTCTTTATAAGAAAATAGGTTCCGCAGCAATTTACTACATAAAGAGACAAGAATCCACCGACTTGGAAGCTTAAGTCCATAACTCAGTTTAATTTAGAGCCCGATAAAAGATTGTTGTTCAATTTGAAGCGATCGCCGTTAAAAGATCGCTAGTCGAGAATTCTCATCCATTCTAAAAAGGGCACATTTCCAATCATAGGGACGTGATCTAATTTTCATATGCAAATCAGTTTAACGATAAGCTCCAATAAATTGAACGTATATGCCTGCCAGTAACTACCAAGAGGGGTTGAAAGCTGACAGGTCTTGGAATATTCAGAAGCACTCTACTTTGTTTCCTCCTGAAATTGTTGGTAGTATCAGAAGAATAGCAGTTCCTGGAGGAGGTTGGAAGGACCGAGTGGTACGAGGAAACATAGAAAAAGGCTGGAAAGGTGAATCTTAAGTAGCTAGATATTTCTATTACCATTAATCCAAATAAAGAAGCTTAAATGAATTTTCCCGTCCCAGGGTAAACTTCTTTTAGTGGCACGATAAATGAAAGAGAAATCCTTGCGAGTCCCTGCCATCCTCCTTCCGGCTACCAGAGCTCAAATCATCTTTGGTGATCTGTGGAGATGAGGGGCAGTGGGCAGGACAAGAATCATGTCCAGGTCACCTATCCATCCATTGGCAAAGATCAATATCACTCTACATTGACTTGTTGCCATGGCCTGTAAGGAATCCGAGGGTTTTCAAGGGCAAGTTGTGTTTTCTTTTTTTTTTTTTTAATAGTAAATTGGTTAAATTAAACCAAGTATAAATAAATTTGTGGAAATTAGAAAAACAAAATATTCAAAAATTGAGCTAGGAGATTTGCTGTCGAGTTCCATGATGTAGTCTGAGTGTGGTTGGTCAAATAAGAAGCCACACCATAAGATGTATTCTTTTTTTTTTTTTAATGTTTTGGTAAATTGGTTAAATTAAACCAGGTTCAAAGAAATCTGTGGAAATTAGAAAAACAAAATATTAAAAAAATAAGCTAGGAGATTTTCTGTCGAGTTTCATAATTATCTTATTGGTCACATAAGCAGCCGCACCATTAGCTTTCTTATAAATATGCGACACCTATAAGATGTGTTCCTTCGACGCCTCATCTGTTAAAGCTTGCTCTATAGCAAATGATTTTCTCTCACCCAAGTATTTTGATCCTCCCAGCATGACAGCAAGGCACCAGGATGATTGTGTTTTATTTAAGTTAGACGGCTATCCCCTCCCTCCTGGAGTGTTAAGAGTTTTAACCTTGATACTGTTATGAGGGACTCTTAACTACTGCAGCTGGATTTGTAATTAGAGTCTATGATGGAAAGATTATTCATGCCTCAGCTAGACTTCTTCCCACCTGCTTTGTACTAAAAATATCTAGAGATCTAAAATCATGTATTTTGATATATTCTTAATTAGGCATCAAGTAGATAAGGAATCCATCCATCCCCTTCTTTGATTGTTTACGAAATTTAATCAACAACTGTTTAAATCAAAAGGTTACAAAATACTACAAGATGCTTGTGTACTACATTGCTCGGGCTATCTAGAATTCAAGAAATGATCATTTATTTGGAGAGAAAAAATACAACCCTTTACAGACATATTCCCTTAGCCCATTGGCTTGCTAAAAAGTTTTATCATCATTTACCATCGAAATGAGCTGAGACTAATGATTTTCAGTGGTGGGGTATTGGCAGCTCAGTGAGACCTACCCATCCTGCATCACTAGGGTTAGTTCATTGGGTGCCCCCACCCTAAGGTCTAATAAAGAATAATTTTGATGCTTCATACGTTGAAGGGGAGGCATGGCTAGGTTATATCGTTTAGGAACAACACGGCATTATTCTGCAAAACTCTACTTCGGTTCCTTAGGTTAAGCTTCAAGCTACTAAGACAGGTTTGTTTGTTGTCACTTAACAGCTTAATCATAGGAAGATATGGCTCGAAGGAGACCTAGATCCTCACGGTGATCAAATAGATTCCTGTAGTGTAGAAAAAAATAATAGTTTCTATTTGATTTGGCACTTGAATCAATCCAAATCAAATATTCGATCATATAATTGTAGCAATTGAAGACATTTATAAGAATTTTTTTTATTAAAAAAATTATATATGGTTCAAGAAATATGAGATATTTAAGTCATTTATAAGAAAAAAAAAAAAAGAATCTATCACCATATAGTTGATTGGTGATTACTAGTGATTTCAACTTCATACAGGCAAAGTTGCAGCATGCTAATCTTCTTCTTTTATAACAAGAAGATGCAGCGATGGCTTATATGCTCCCATGCAAATTTGGAAATGAAAAAGAACTTAGGCCCTATTAATATTGGAAGGCCAAGAATATTCTTCCAATGTCTCATTTTTGATCCTATCTCAAAGAGCCAGGCATATCGATATGGTACTCATAATATTGTACCTGGCACTCGAGAATAGGCAAAGTAGGGATACGGACTCGATATTCAACAAAGAAACATGCACGTTTGTGCATATAGACGCGCACACATACATACATGGAAACACATAAAGGGATGGTGGAATTGGCTATACTTCATCAAATACGATGAAGTTGATGGATTAAGTCCCTTTGAATATATTATTTTTTCTATGAAGATCGAGTGAATTTTTTTTATCTAGCAAAACATGCCTTCATCCTGGTTTTAAAAGAAAGTGTAAGCATAAATCACCGATCATATGTACATGCTTTGTCATTAATTGAGAATATCAAGAATCCAAGAGATCTTCTTTAAAAATCGGTATTCTTTTTCTTTTCTCTTTCTTTTTTCTTTTTGTAACAGTATCGGTGATTTTTGCTACTATTTAATGGACAGGAATAGAATATTCTAAACATATAAATATTAATTATTGATACACCCATCAACTAATTAGATGAGATTTATTATCCATTTGAATTCAAATAATAATTATCTAAATTCAAATAATCATCGTCCTCCTGATAAATCAGGTCACTTAATCATGACATTAAATATCCAACTTTAGGAATAGAATACCATCAACCACAATAATGTCGATACAGACATCATGAAAAATTTAGTAGTACAAGCTTAATATTACAACGGACTCCTGCCACATCAGCGATACTGCTCCACTACTCCTACGATGCTATCCTATCCGGACTCCACGTGGCCACTCGTCAGATTCTCCTGGGAGCAGATCGGACCTTTTCGGACTCCTTCCTAACTGATTTTGGACCGTTCCGTGCTTATATAAGGTGCCCAGGGGATCCCGTTTCAGGCTAGGGACTCCTTTCCTTCTCCTTGCGCTATCTTTTTGATTCTTCCAGTCTGTTGCCTTCAAGCTCATGTTAATTTAGGCATCGGAGAGTCCTCCGCCGGAACACCACCGGCGTCTTGAGGACTTTGTTGCAGGTCTACCGTGCGAGAAGAACTCCAACACAGCCGATCGGATTCGGTCCAGGAGAAGTCGACGCAACACTTAAGAAAATCAAACCTAATTCATTTTAACAAGTTGTCTGGAATTCTCTTCCACCTTCATATCTTGATCTTCCAAGGAGAACCTCATCCATGGCCCATGGTCCGCTCCTTTGAAATAGATGCAGTTTCCCTCGCACCCCCAATTACCAGGGTCCTCTAACACGGTGCATCCATTAATTGTGCCTCATTACAAGTACCTTGCCAGCTAATGTGAATGGCTCCACCACCCATGCCGACTTCCCTGTTGCAGAGTCATTGCTCCAACCAATGCTTCAACTCCAATGGCAGCGGCGGAGTGAGCTCTAATTAACTACATTAGAAAATTAAGGATGCAGCAGCTCAGGATCGAGGACCAGGCGTGCAACTCTCATGCAACCAAATACTGGCCACGCTACGACGAACCAATTTTTGCCTGTTCTGCTGCCGATGATGATGGAGCCATTGGACTGTACGTGCATGCAGTCCAACACGGTTGGCAGAAGGCGAAAGCCGGGAATTAAGGACGTCCTCTTGCCGAAGCCCCATCCCACCAACCAGCAGTCGAAAGAACTTGTCGGCGCTCGCCGAAAAATTGGCGCCTGACATGTGTATAGGAGCCCTTGAGAACTGGATGGCGGTGCCGGAGAGGGGGTTGGTGACCGAGGGTCTGCTGTCGTCTGGAAAGTCCACCACCATCATGAGATGGCCGTGGGAGAAGCCCATACAGGCTTCGTAGCGTTTGGACCGGTGGAGGCCCGGCTCGAGGGTGCTGTGACGTGAGGGATGCTTGGCCGCGGGGAGAGCAGGGAAAGAGGAGAGGAGGGATGGATTCTTTGGCGGCGAAATGCCAGGACCGGCATACCCTACGGAAGGCGAGCACGTCGACGATGCGGGGGCCGGAGAAGGATCAGGACACGGTGGAGGAAGAACTGCGGGATGCCCGATCACCTCGAGGAGGCGGCCACCGTCTGGTTTGAAGACGTGACGCTGGCATTCCTATTTTAACCAGCAAGAAAAAGGAGACATTCTTATTTTAGCTAGTAAGAAAAGGGAAAGGCTGACATTCTTATGCAGCTGGAATTCTTATTTTAGCTAGCAAGAAAAGGGAAGGGCTGACATTCTTTTAAATTCTAGATAGCTCTTTTATCTGTATATAAGAACTTTTTACCAGTTTTTTTCATATGAGAAAATGAAGATAATTTTCTTCAATTCTAGCTTTCTCTATTTGTCCTATTGACATGGTATCAGAGCCACGATCATTGTGGCCTAGTTTTGTGATGATCGAGAACTCATGGAAGAGGAAACTCAGTCTGGCATTCAGATCGACGAAGTTCCTACCAGCGATTCTTACAACCTTCAGAATTCTGATCATCCAGGCATGCTCCTGGTAAGCGCTCCCTTAACTAGATTGAATTACTTGTCATGGAGTCGATCGATGAAGATCGAACTCAAGGCTAAGGATAAGCTTGGCTTTATAAATGGAAAATGTGTTATGCCTAATGCTGAATCTCCAATGTTTGAGAAATGGCAACGAGTCGATAGCATGGTGCTATCATGGATTTTGAACTCTATCTTTAAAGATTTAGTAGAGGCATTTCTTTATGTTACTACTGCATGTGAACTCTGGAATGAAGTTGAACAGAGATTTGGTGAAAGCAATGGCCCATTGCTTTACCAAATTAGATGAGAAATTAGCTCATTCTCTCAAGGAAATATGTCGGTGATGATATATTTTACAAAGTTAAAAAAGCTTGGGATGAGTTATCTTGCTTGAGAAATTTTTCGATCTGTACATGTGGGGCCGCAAAAACTGTTGCAAGTATTGAGAATGTAGATAGGTTGATACAATTTCTTATGGGTTTAAATGATAGCTACGATCATGTTCGCAACCAAATCTTGCTACTCGATCCATTACCCGCTGTGAACAAAGCATATTCTATGGTGCTTCGTGTTGAAAAACAGCATGAAGTTCTCTCTATTTCAGATTTGATGGATCATGCTGGGGCAATGATGGTTAAAGAATTGAATTATAAGGCTGAGGGCATAAAAGGGGCTAATGTTCAGAAAAGTCAGAATTCTAGCAGCAACAAGAAGCATGATTTTGCTAGAAAGGATGATCGATTTTGTACTCATTGCAAGGCACAAGGTCATATCCGTGACACATGCTTTAAACTACATGGCTACCCAGATTGGTACAAGGAGCTCAAGCAAAAACATACTAATCAACATAATCAGGCATACACAGCTTGAGTTCATGAAACCCCTATGGATAATGATCCACTCAATCCTCCATCTCAGCCAAGTGATTGGAGCGCAAATCTATCCACTGCAATTCAGCAAGAAATAGCAAAGTATATGAAGGGGAAGGTGACCATGGAACCAAACACTACCAATTATTCAAACTTTGCAGGTAACGAACCTCATTGGTGTCTTCTTAGCAAAGGTAATGAAAATATTGGTACCTGGATAGTTGATACAGGTGCAACCAACTATATATGCTCAAATATACAAATGTTTTCTCAAACACATAGACCACCTAACCCCTCACCCGTATACTTACCTGATGGAACTAAACAAAATGTCACATGTGTGGGCATCATTTCTTTACACCTGAAAGTAACTCTCACAGATGTGCTGTATGTGCCCTCTTTCAAGTACAAGCTTCTTTCAATCGGTAAACTTTTACAATCTACTAACATTATGGCTTATTTTTTCCCTTCTCATTGTACTTTGCAGGACCATTGGACTAAAGAGATAATTGCTATTGGAAAAGAACATGCTGGCTTATACAAGCTCGATTCATCATCATTTACACACACTTCTTCACGGTTTGTTTTTTTATAAAAGTTGTAATAATGTTCAGTCTATCACAAACTCTTGCACTCCGTGGAATGAACGTTTAGGTCATGTACCCAAGTCTACATTGTTCAAAATTCTAAATATCAATATTTCTATTAAAGACTCTTTACCTTGTGAAGTTTGTCCTTTGTCAAAATAGTAGCGTTTACCTTTTCCAATAAGTACAATTTCTAGTAGAACTGTGTTTGAATTGATACATGTAGACTTATGGGGCCCATATCATATTCATACAATCACTGGAGCAAGATTTATTCTAACCATTGTTGATGACTTTAGTAGAACAACTTGGGCTTACCTAATGAAAGATAAAACCCAAACTCTATCTCACCTCACTATGTTTTTGAATCTAACAGGAACATAATTACAGAAACGAGTGAAATTCATTCACACGGATAATGGCTCAGAATTTATCAATGCCTCTTGCCAATCTATGTTCCGAGACCGAGGGATCTTTCACCAAAAATCTTGTCCTCACACACCACAACAAAATGGGATAGTTAAGAGGAAGCACAAACATATGTTACACGTAGCTCGAGCACTCTTATTTCAATCCCATCCGCCTAAACATTTTTGGGGTGAAGCCATACTTGCAGCTGTCTACTTAATAAATAGATTACCTTTCTCAGTTTTAAATTGGAAAACACCCTTCGAAGCTTTGTATCACAAATTACCAGATTATAGGCACCTTAGGGTCTTTGGTTGTTTATGTTTTGCCACCAACACCAAGCCACACAAAACAAAATATGAACCATGAGCTACAAAATGCCTATTTCTTGGATATGCATCTGGGCACAAAGCATATAAAGTCTATGATATCAATTCACACACAGTGTTTGTGTTAAGAGATGTAGTCTTCCACGAGTCCATCTTTCCTTATAAACGTGAGTCTTCCATTTCATCATCCAGTCAATATCCTTCATCCATAATTCCTATACCCGTCATACCTGATACTACACAAAATAATTTTTCCACCCCTATTTCCAATGTTCCAGTTGAGTGTCCAATTCCATCACCTCATCAAGAGTCCTATCCTACACCACCTATTGAAACCCCTGTTGCACCTCTTCGTAGAAGTACTAGGATTGTCTCAAAACCAGCTTGGCTGCAAGATTTTGTAGAACAAATTACACATGACGATTCTTTACCAATAGCTTTATCTCCTAATCAAAATGGTTCTGCAGGAACATCTTCTCCCTATAACCATTTCATTTATGCTCATACCTTTAATCATGATTATCTTGCTTTTATTGCTAATGTATCAAGTGTCAAAGAACCATCTTCTTATCATCAAGCTAAGAGTGATATCTAGTGGGTTCAAGCCATGAATCAAGAATTGGGTGCTCTCGAGCACAATAATACATGGCAGTTGATTGAACTTCTAGCAGGAAAAAAACCCATAGCTTCGAAGTGGATATATCGTATATAGTACAAGCCGGATGGCATTGTGGATAGATTCAAAGCCTGACTGGTTCCAAGGGCTATAACCAGATTGAAGGAATTGATTATGTGGACAGTTTTTCACCGGTTGCTAAAATAGTTACGGTGTGCATCTTTCTTGCTATTGCTTCAGCTAAACAATGGCCTATTCACCAGATTGATATCAATAATGTGTACCTTCACGGTTTCATTGATGAAGATCTTTACATGATACCACCGGAGGGTTATCCAAAAGCATGCAATGTCCAGGTGTGTAAGCTTATTAAATCCCTTTATGGGTTGAAACAAGCAGGGCGTTAATGGAACAAACAATTTACAAGCAAACTCAAGGAGTTCGGTTTCACTCAATCATCTTCTGACCATTGTCTATTCATCAAATCCTCTGGAGATGATTTCCAAGCTCTTCTTGTTTATGTTGACGAAATTCATATCACTGGTATAAACGAGCATTCCATTCTCTCCACTAAGAAATTTCTTGATGCTGAGTTCACCATTACAGACATGGGATATGTTAAATACTTCTTGGGTATTGAGCTTGCTCGATCGGCAGAAGGTTTGTTTATTAGCCAATGCAAGTACATACTTGACATGCTACAAGACGTTGGGCTTTCCAATGCTAAACCTACCCCTTTTCCCATGGTAAAAGCTCTTCGTTTATCACCAGATATGGGAGATTTGATGCCAGACCTAGAAAAGTACAGAAAAGTTGTTGGAAAATTATTATACTTAAGTCTGACTAGACCAGATATTACATACTCTGTTCAACAACTTAGTCAATTCCTTCAATCACCAAGGATTCCTCACTGGCGAGCTGTTGTTCAAGTTCTCAAATACTTACGAGGATGTCCTTCCAAGGGAATTTTTTTTCCAGCAGCATCATCTTTTAAGCTTCAAGCTTATTGCGACGCTGACTGGGCAGCATGTCCAACAAGCCGCAGATCAATCACGGGATTTTGCATCTTTTTGGGCTCTGCTCTTATCTCATGGAAATCAAAGAAACAAACGATCGTGAGTTGTTCTTCAGCTGAGGCTGAATACAGAAGCATGGCAAGCACAGCTTGTGAGCTCAAGTGGATTTCATTTCTTCTTCAAGATTTTCAGATTCCCCTCCATACTTCCATTCCAATGCTTTGCGACAATCAAGCCACCATTCACATTAGTAATAACCCGACGTTCCACGAATGTACAAAACATATTGATATAGATTGTCATATTGTTCGAGATCATATAAAAGGTGGATTTCTTCAAACTATTCATACTCCATCCCGTCTTCAATTGGCAGATGTATTCACTAAGTCTTTGTCTGCCGCTGCCTTTACATTTATTTTGTCCAAGCTCGGTTTGGTTGATCTTCACCAGCCTCCAGTTTGAGGGGGGGATGAAGACGTGTAGCTGGCATTCCTATTTTAGCTAGCAAGAAAAAGGAGGCATTCTTATTTTAGCTAGCAAGAAAAGGGAAGGGATGACATTCTTATTTTAGCTAAGGCGCCAAGCTTGGCATTCTGTTGGCATTCTATTAAAGTTCTTTCTTAGTTTGTATAGTCCAGCTAGTATTCTAGATTGTTCTTTTAAATTCTAGATAGCTTTTTTATCTGTATATAAGAACCTCTTTACCAGTTTTTTTCATATGAGAAAATGAAGATAATTTTCTTCAATTCTAGCTTTCTCTATTTGCCCTATTGACATGGTTGACGAAAGAAGCATCGCCGTCGTTGGATCGCATCTTCTGTTTCTTTTATCTCGGCATTGCTTACCAAATTCACAGCTTCGAGTCTTGCTTCCGATTTTAGTTGCCTCCAGAAGGAAACTTTTCCATGAGTTATCTCCCGAAGGAAACTTTTTAGAAACCTGCTACTGCTATTGCTGTGGCTGCTATTATTATTATTATAAAGATGATGTATAGGATCATATGAGAACTTGGTCATTAGTAATTCTCATTCAAGAATCAAGACATAATTTTAAGAGATCAACTTTTCTTCTCCTTTCATCGATTTGAGAAAGGGTTGACTTTCATTGCTTTTTATGGTTGATCTTGAGGTCAATTAGTGCTCAATAAGGGTTAACTCCAAGGCAGTGTTTGGAAGGAGAATACGAGATGGAATAAGGCCGTAACCCCGCTTATTCTACCAAACAGCCCAAATACCGAGGTGGAATAAGGCTGGCCACTTATTTCCGTCAACGCGCATAATTCCGGAATTGCTATTCCATGGTTTCCCATGGAATAGCACTATTCTTGTTTTGTGGATTCCAGGAGCAGTGCCGTCTTTGTTTTATATTCTCGATCTTTCCCTTCTTCCCGACTCATACCCTGTCAAACCCTCTCAATACCCTCTCACCTCGGGTCTCCGGCATCTGCTCTCACTATCGACGAGCATATCAAGTTCGAAGGCTCCAGGTATGCGATCCTCTTCAGAGACCGTTTCTTTCTGGCTCTATCATTCGCACCCATCAATTTTTTATCTCTTTTCCTTCTCTTTTCCTCTCTTCAATTATTTAGGTTTTCCTCGATTTCTCGACTTGTTTTTACTCAGGCGTCTCACTCATCCTTCTTTGTATCGTAACCCCTAGTTTGAGAAATTCTTGGGTTCGTGATCGCTCACTTATCTCTTCTCTTATAGTCAACTAATTTTTCTGGTATTTCTTCTTGGCTTTGTTGTTGATCGCAACCTTTTAGGCTTGGCACTTTTTTTTAGTGGTATATGATGCATGCCCTTTAGTTTTTCTGCTCTTTTTCTGTTGCTGTTGTTGTTTTCTGAGCTATTTCACTCCTGGTTCTTGGTAATAAATGCCCTACTTTACTTTTATTTTACAACCTAATTGATGTAAAAAAGAATTTTTTTTAAAAAAATTGTTCTAATGTAATTTTCCTGATGCTGAATTAATAGGTGTAAGCTTATTAATACATGTTAAGATTATGTGTGTCATGTTGTATTAAATGACATCTTGTATGCACCCAGGAGGGGATTTCCCGCTTTATGTTGCATTTATGGTAGTATTTTTGGTCATGGTAGCAATACATAATAGGGTTTTGGACAATCGGTTGGTCGATTAATACGTTCTTGCTATTTGCCATCTCTTGACAACTAGAAATCATGGTAGAAATAAATTTTTATATCCTTTCTATCAAGATAATCTATGCATTAAATTAATGTGGTTTTAGGTATCTAGCAATAGACTAGATACCCACGGATCCTTGTTCTTCTTTGTGACTAGAGTCCATTATCCAAATATATGTTGGAGTTCATAGTTTAGATATATGTTGGAGTTCATAGTTTAGATATATATTGGAGTTCATAGTTTCCTTCTTTTTTTTTTATTTTTTGAGGAGTTTGTTGCGTATTTGTTTTTCAACTTCTATTTACTATTTGTTTAGTAGTAATATAACCCCGTGGATTTTTGTTTTTGGAGTTCTGGGGTTTAATTTTTTCTAACAAATTCTATGCTAAAAGCTTGTAGCTGTGCAAGAGTTTTAGCATGAGGTGTCTTTTATAATGGCCTACAGTAGATACGCTGTCTTGGACTGGCCATGATTTTCAACTTAAAAATCTCTTAACATAAATATTTTGGATAAGGATGAACAATTGAATATTTTTAGAATCTCAATTTAAACAGTGTAAGTATAAACAATTATTAATAATTGATATCTTGGCATCAATGTTTTTAAGGGGAAGAAAATAGTATAGCTATGTTTGAACTGAGAAATATCTCTATGATTGTGTTTCTGCATGTGTATATATGTTTGTATGCATGGGATGGGGCCATGATGTAGGGGTAAGTGGTTGTCATATGATCTGCCTGTGTGTGACTGCACAGTTTTCCTTCTATTCAATCTTTCTAATATTCATTTTTACCTTTTGTGTTATAAACCTTTCAGAAAGTTTAAAATTTCTTAATGAGTCATACTTCCAAGCTTAGTCCATCTTGGATACAGAGGCATAGGGAGATGTACTTAGGCTTTGTGATTTGGGAAAGAAAGGAAAGCTGTTATATTACGAGTAGTTCTTCAATCAATATAGGAGGGCATGGTATGTAATGGACACTATTCAGTTGTATTTGGGGATATCAAGTAAATTTATAGTACTGAGGTCAACAATATTGTAGTTTGCAATGTGATTTTGATGCTAAATAGATTTGTACCATCAACTATAAGGGTAACTGTTATGACCATATTTATAAGATTTTCAGTGGTGTATATTGATAGATGATTCTAGTATATTGCTAGATGTTTTTGATATCATGGTTCAATTGCTGCATTTATTTCTTTCTTCTAAATAAAGGAGTGGTGATTCATAGAGAATTTGTTCAATCTTGTTGCTTAGCTGGTTTCACTGCGAAGGGTGCTAACTTTGCCAACTTCTGGTTATTTCTTTCCTATCTATTGTTATCTATGGCCATAGCATCTAATTTTTTTGTATTTTGTTAAAATTACTTGCAGGCTATTATAAAATAAATTCTTTTGAAATCTTACTTTTAAAACAAAAATTTATTTGATACCACTATTTGTCTACTATTCTTCTGGTAAATCAAGATATAGAAAGCCCACATCTTTTATTGGCAACCGTTCATGGCACCATGGCACTTGTTGCTGTTGCTTCAAATGAAAATAAAAAGATATGAATGAGTTATTTTTGATCCATACAAAAGTAGTAAGAAATGTTGGATATTTTTAATGGATTTGGATTTTTCAAAAGAAGAAAACAAAGTTCATGATACTAGCCATAGATGCTTTATATTAACAATTTTTGATTTTGTTAAACTTTTACTCTATTATAATGTTTGTTGAATATTGTTTCATATTTAATTATTTTAAGTTGACATAAACATTCATTACCTTTCTGATGTATGATTATTTTGTTAAAGTTACAGTTGTTTGTAAAATGTTTAAATCACGTGATAAGTGTGATCAAGATGTGGAAGGTTCTTCACATAAAAGGGCATCCAATTGGACGGATTTCCTCGATATGATAATGATTGCCTTAATGAGACAAGAATATGATAAAGGTAACTATTTAAATGGAACCTTCACAAAGGAAACTTGAAAAAAGATGACCATAGCTTTAATCAACAAACAAGGAAGAGCTTCATGTACACCAACTTGAAGGACAGGCTCAAGGTCCTTAAAAAAAGCTTCAATCTATATTTCAACATGGCTAATCAATCGGCTTGGGGCTGGGATCCTATATTGAAGGTGCCTACCCCCGATGATCAACAGATGTGGGAGGAGATCATTGCGGTGAGTGCTTTGTAGCTATTAACATTTTAGCTATAAAGCATATTATTTTATGAAGTTAACACATACACCTGTATGACATATAGGTGAACAAAGCTTATGCCCGCATTAAGGATAAGCCTTTCTCTGCCTACGAGGATCTAGAGATCATGTTCTCTAGAAGCATGGCCAGCGGTAGGCATGGGGCCACATCTGCTATACCGGAAGGTGTATCGGATAATTCAACATCTGATGATGAAGCACAAATGGCAAACTTTGATGCCTTGAATATCAGGCAGTCATCACAAAGTACTGACTGCATATCTGCTTCTTCATTTTATCCAATGGAAGATTTCAATCAAAGCAGGTCAGATGAAGCACCCAATAGCCCGCCCGCATGTACCTCAACAGTCGTAAGTGAACCAATTTTCCAGGGATGGCCTTCCTCTTCTACCAAAAAAAGGACGAGATCAAATTTCTAGACTGGCCCGGCATGTCGATCTCGAATTAGTAGCGATGCCAGTGATGCACTTCATGAGATAGCAAAATAAGAAAGAAGAAGATTAGAAATTGTAGACGAGCTTCTACGTAGGGAGAAGCTTGGTAGGCCAACAGTTTATTCTATTGCTCAATGCATGGCGAAGTTGGAGAGTATACCTGGAGTTACACTTGAATGCATAATAGGTGCATTCTAAATTTTCAAAAATGAGGATAATCGATGATTCTTTATGAACTATGATGGACATGTTTTGGAAGCATGGCTTAGGAAACAACTATCAAAAATTAATCATGGCCCTAAATCAATGCATGCTCCTCTTGGATCAAATGTCTATGTCCCAAACATTTACATTCCCAATCCCATGCATGATGACCACAGTGCTGCCCCAAATATATTTATGAAGCCGTCTATGAATCCAATCAATCAATTTGCTCTAAATATATTACTTCCACTCCTATGCAATCAGGGAGTCAAGGTGGGAGCCATCATTCATGGAGCAAGTATTAGGGCTACCAGTCAAGGTAGCCCACGTGCAGGTCATTCGACATCTCCTCAACACAGCTCATATTCCGTCGGTCTAAGCTCTTTTGCACCACCAAATTAGTCTGTTGACACTTACTTACATAGTTGAGGATGACATAATGTGTTTGTTGCTCTGGTGAAGTTATGATGCACGCTTTTGGCTTTTGCTAGTTTAGTGAAGTTAACATTTTGCTTAACTATACTTGTTACATATGCTAGAATGACGTATTATAAATGTTTCTTGTTAATATCACTATCTTTATGTTGCATTATCTGTTCTAAATTTCTGTGTGCTGTTATATCATCTTCATAGGATATATGTATGTGTATCTTTTTGGCCTTAATATCAATAAAATAGTACTTAAATCTCTCGTATCGTAGTTGATTGTTAGCAGAACAATTTTTTTTGGGCAATCTAAATAGTTCCATCAGGTTAAATGCTTATCAATTGATGATAGTAATTACACACAAAGTATATTTTATATGTGCATTTCTAATTCAATTTTATTTAGATGTCTCTCTCAAATCAGCTATTGCAATTCATGCTTGATGAGCAAGATTTTTGGGATGATGTCGTTAAGACATTGTTAAGTACTGGAATTATTCAACTTAAGGATTATAACCTACATTACAAGAGACCTTGTCAAACTCGTCCATTTTCAGGTCATAATCTCATTACAGACATTATGTGTGGGCATCCTGATAGGGGTTACTCCCATTTTCAAATGACAAATAATATATTCCAACAACTAGAACAGCTGCTTGTCTCACGAGGAGTTATAAGTGCCACTCGAAACGTATCATCTACCGAATAATTGGCTTTTTTTTTGTACTACGTAGGGCATGGTGTTAGCAATAGAGTTTTGGCCAAAACTTTTCAACATTTAGGTGAGACGATATCTAGGTACTTTAACAAAGTTCTCAAAGGGATTTGTTCCCTAAAGCATGAATTCATAGTTGGCAGCTCATAATATTTTGTAAGTTATATATTACTTGCGTGGCAATGATGATAGGCAGCCTATTGATTGAGCATTGCTTGGAAGAAGGAGTGGATTTACACATTTGGTATTTTTCTCTTGTTGCCATGATGCTCAAGTGAGATTATATTCACTGTCCTGAGCCATATTTTGTAAATAGTTATTTATGCTAGTTGTTATGGCAGCCCCAGCGTATGCTATGCTTAACTTATTGGCAGCCCTTACATTTTATGTTTTGTGAAACATTGGAAATGGGGGTAGCCCTTCCTCATGTTTGGGTTATTAAGACATCTTATGTTATAACAATAATATTCTGAGCTACAATACTAAATATGGATGCAGATATGATTGTTTATATTGGTGGCATCCCTTATTTTTTTTCTTCATCTTTAATTATCAGATGTTGCCCATCAGTTATGATGTGTACGTATGTTTTGAATTATGATTTGAAATGGGGGGTAGCCTATAGTCATGCTCTTTATAGATTAGTGTTTTATGCTCTTTACAGATCTTTTCATTACAGGCTGAGAGAGAGCATTCATTTTTGGAGTTTGTTTTTTTCATGTCTAATTATAAGGGTACTTCTAAATTATGCTTGTTAGCTACTATCTCTGGAGCCGTATGATTTACAATATATTTTTATATCTTTTGTAGATGTTTTTTCTTTCTTCTTATTTCTTTCAATGTGTATGGATATAAACACTAAGTTCATGTCACTCATTTATCTGTTTGTTGTAATTGACCATGGTTAAGTTGTTTATGTAAATGCTTGCTATTACACAATTGGGCATGTTATTTGTTATGTTTTCAATTCTTGATGAATAAGTTAACATCTCATGTGCTTCGGGACCTTCATTACGTATTTTGGAAATTTTACACCATAATGTAGATTAGTTACTTCACAAATCTGGTAGATTGAAAGTTCATTTGGAAGATTTCTAAAGTGCTTTCTTCAACATTATATCTGCAATTATGAAATATAACTAACTGTCTTAATTCCTTTCCAAAGTTTATTGACAAGAGGAGATGCCTCTTATCTCTCACACATTACTCATGTAATTCTGTTCTCTTTTTCATTTGGTTTATTACTAGTATAACATGCATAGGAGGGGACAGGTTAGTGCCTCTCCCATACTTATTCTTTGATTTTCTCAATACAATGGTTTAACAATGTAGATCTTGGTTTAACAATGTAGATTAGTATTGCTATGTCGCTCTTGTGTGCCAAATTCAGATTGCTTTTATTTCACTGACATATATGGATGATATTGTGTTTGTTTTCAGAGTAAACATTTTAAGGAAGAGACTGTGTATGGCTTGTGTCATTTGTTTCATTAACTTATTGTTTTCATTAGGTTAATCATGGTTGCATAGTATCAGGTGAGTCCGATACATTATTTTGAAGTTTCCGATTTTATTTGTGGCAAAGATGAGGGGCTGCCCATTGACAAAGCTCGGCTTGCAAACAAGAGTTGACCCTAATTTTGGTTATTTGTAATTACTATTGTAGCCGCAAAGCTATAATAATGTCAATTTGGAATGTGGCAATGATGATGGGCTGTCTATTGACGGAGCATGGCTAGGAGACAATAGTGATCCATGTATTTAGGTTTTTTATTATTGTAGCCGCAATGCTCCAGTGATGTTTATTCCCATTTGTTCAGCCACAAATTAAATTTGGCAATGTCAGGCAATACTATTTAAACAATGGTATCCCATTTGATAAATTTTATAGCTTCTTATCAGCACATATTTTGCAATAAAGGATATGTGCCATGTGTGCCATCCATGCCATCTATGCCATGTGTGTCATTTCTGCGTGTAAGGTAAGTATTGTTGGCAGCCCTTTCTTTCTCAGGTTTGTTATTCTGGACAGGTGCTTCTTTAACTGATTCTTACATTAACCTGCAACATAGCTAAAATCTTGAAGGTTGAATTTTTCATTCTATGTTTGATATAGGTGACTTTTTATATTATGTTGGCCCATGGCACAAACCTGATGACTATACTTCATGCTTACGATTTATGAGGTTTGTAGGTCAGAGTACTTGAATTGTTTGTTGTTAACTCAATCCTCTGATGATCATATGCCATTGCTTGACATATCATTGAAATGCATTATTTACAATTTATATAAGTAACAGGAACTCAAGTGCTGGTTACAAATGAGTATAGCTACAATAAAGGTATGTTATTGTAACATCAGGTATTTCTTATTTCTACAAATCACTGTTGATAGTACTATGATTACATATCTTATTATATATCACAGGAAAAGCACAACTATGTCAGATTGTGTGCCGTAATATCACTCATAGATCACTATAAGAAAATAGTGTTTTAGCAACCGATTTTGCAACCGATTTTTTTGGTTACATTTGTGACTTATTTTGCAACTGATTTATTTTCTTAATAATTTAGCAACCGATTCAAATCGGTTGCAAATGCAGTTGCAAGAATCCTATTTTTCAACCGATTTTACAACCGAAATAGAAATTTATTTAAAAATATTTTTTAAAGTTTTTTTTAATTTTGCAACCGAATTTTCGATTACAAAATTTTATTTAAAAATAATTTTCATTTTCTTAATAATTTTGCAACCAAAAATTTGGTTGCAAAACAATGATAATTTAAAAATATTTTTTAAGTTTATTTCTTAATTTTGCAACCAAAATTCTGGTTGCAAAATTTTATTTAAAATTAATTTTAATTTTCTTAAGAATCTTGCAACCGAAAATTTGGTTGCAAAAAAATGATAATTTAAAATATTCTTTTTAAGTTTATTTCTTAATTTTGTAACCAAATTTTCGGTTGTAAAATTTCATTTAAAATTAAAATTAATTTTCTTTAGAATTTTGCAACTGAAAATTTGGTTGCAAAAAAATGATAATTTTAAAATATTTTTTTAAGTTTATTTCTTAATTTTGCAACCGAATTTTCGTTGAAAAATTTTATTAATTTTAGTTTTTTTAGAATTTTGCAATCGAAAATTCAATTGCAAAAAAATAATCATTTAAAAATATTTTTTTAAGTTTATTTCTTAATTTTGCAATCAAAAATTCGGTTGCAAAAAAATGATTATTTAAAAATATATTTTAAATTTTATTTCTTAATTTTGCAACCGAGTTTTTGGTTGCAAAACTTCATTTAAAATTAATTTTAATTTTCTTTAGAATTTTGCAACAAAAAATTCTGTTGCAAAAAAATGATTTTTTGTTTTAATTTTTTTTGGAAATTTCCAGTTATGAATTTAATTTTAAAACATATATTAATTTTTTTACAATTTATCTAAGTTTTTAATATAAAACCCTCCCCCCTCGCTACCCATGTTCAATTCCTTGATTAAATCCCCAAATCGAAATCGACATCGACATCCATCGCCGACCATTAAGCCCTAGGCGCCCCGAAACCCGATTGAGCCCTCTCCCATCCTCCCACTCCATCCATCCGCTACTCGAGATCGCCCTTCGTCGACTCTCCTCGCTGGAGTAGAGTCTTCCCTCTCCTCCCACTCTACCCGTCTGCTGCTCTTTGTGGCCTCCCTCTTTCGCCAACATCTTGCTCAGGTAAGCCTTCTTTCACTCCCACTCCTGATCGAGCCCTCTCCCATCCTCCCACTCCAGTCGTCCACTACTCGAGATCGCCCTTCATCGACTCTCCTCGTCGGAGCATAGTCTCCCCTCTCCTCCCACTCCGCCCATCCGCTGCTCTTCGTGGCCTCCCTCCTCCGCCAACATCTTGCTTAGGTAAGACCTTCTCTTATCCCACTCCCGATCGAGCCCTCTCCCATCCTCCCACTCTGGCCGTCCACTGCTCGAGATCACCCTTCGTCGACTATCCTCATCGAAGCAGAGTCTCCCCTCTCTTCCCACTCTGCCCATCCGCTGCTCTTCGTGGCCTCCCTCCTCCACCAACATCTTGCTCAGGTAAGACCTTCTCTCCTCTTTCTTCTCTGCTTCTTCCAAAAAAAATCCTGAAACCCTTTTTTTTTCTAATTTCTTTTATGCTTGTTTGGGCAGTATCCTAGATTTTTTTGACAGTTTGATCAATCTAAATCTAGGGCCAGGAGAAATTATCTGTGATACTTTGTAAGCTTTTATGTTTTTCCTTTATCTGATTATTGGAGCTAGTTTGGGCTTGAGGGATTATGGATATCATTTTGAAGATATTTGGTAACCATCTTATACTGTTGGAAGCCTTATGGACGTGCTTGCAATGATTGTTTTGTTGTTGTAGCTGGTACGCATCAGTTTATGATTATTATAAGCTTGATATGCATCAGTTCATGCTTGTTATTTTCATTGTCAAAATCAAAGTTCAGACGTAATTAGTAGAAAGTTTGCACGTCTTGAAAGTTTGTATCGCAAAGGAAGCAACATCATCGTCTTGAAAGTTTCAGTCCTTTTCTAGGTAGAATATTTCTTAGGTGGAATGTTTTATTTAGGAGTATACTGCTAGTCAGCCTTGGGAACGTATTGACATGGGTCTCAGTCTTTTTCGAGTATATAGTTTTATGTTTTTTGTTGGGGAATCCAGGCCTAAGTAAGAACCAAACACCGGTTCGGCTGACCGAAGACCTTTCCTCCGAGCCAGCAAGATCAAGCCAACCACGAGCAGCCCAAGGCTCCCTACCGGCTTACGACACCCGAAGGCAAAACCTTCGGATTACGTCTTTGGCCTTAACCGAAGACCAGGCTCCATGCCGACTTTCGAAGACATACTCTTCGGTTCCTACCGAAGACACGATCTCCGGCCCTTGGTAAACACCAAGTCCTCGACTCATGCAGAAGACAGGATCTCCGACCGAGGAGATCCGAAGATGGGAAAATTCCCGGTTCAATTATGAAAATATCCCTAAACAGGGGAAATCTGAGGATGGGTCCACGATCCATCCCAGATAGGCAACAGTAACCAATGGTTACTATCCACTATCTCCATGCCACGATCATGGCACGCAACTCCAGCTGCCACACCTTCAGTCTGGCCGGAATCGCTCAATGACAACCCATGATTGCCAATCATGGGAATAAATTAACTCCCCATGATTGCTGGGAGAAGAACGGATCTGCAGGCCGGGCGCCCCCTTATAAATGGCGGTAAGAAGAAATGCTCAAGAGAGGTACGCACACATACATACACGCATACTCTAAATTCAAAGAGCTTTCCCTCTGCCTCTGGAGGATCTTCCTCATTCTGTGGCTGGGATCCGCCTCTGACTTAGGCATCGGAGTTTCCCCCGCCGGAACGACTCCGGCAAGGGACCTGTTTTGTAGGTGAACTAGGGAGCGGTCCTGTGGAGCAGCAGCTCCGACCGGCTGGAACAGGGACTCCACGATAACAGATTTGACTCCGGCAGGGACCTGTTTTGCAGGTGAACTAGGGAGCGGTCCTGTGGAGCAGCAGCTCCGACTGGCCATAATAGGGACTCCACGCTAACAGATTAGCGCGCCAGGAAGGGGGGCGACAAACAGCACTCTTTAAGCTCCCTCCTAAACAAGGGGAAGTAAGAAGTTCCTGATGGCAAGAGGAAAGACTCAAATCACCTCTACAAGTCGAAGTCGTGTTCCATCCCAAGGGGGTGCGCCCCCAGGAGAGAACGATGTCCCACCTCTTACAATTATCATGGAATTGCAGCATTTGAATCCCTTGTGAACCAGGTCACCAACCTTACGGCCATGGTTCAAGATTTTCAGAACAGAGCTTTCCTGGTGGAAAACCCGCCGGTCGCCTCCGGACATAGCTCTCGATCCCGAAGGAAGAGAGCTCCACGGGAGGGTTCTACACATCTCTCCCCCCGTTCTCGGCCCTCTCCTGAAGGCCGAAGTTCGAGACTGCCTAGGCCCGCTGATTCCTTATAGAAAGGAAAAAGGTCTAGGCAAACTCCCTCCCTCTCCTCCGAAGACTCTGCTCCCGTAGAAAGGGCATCGAAGCAGACTCCCGATTATGATGGGAGATTTAGAGCCATTGAATCAAAAATGGCAAGGACACGGGAGCAGAGAATGCGGGATCTAAAGGATCCCGACGACTTGATGGTGGGCAATCTACGCCCACCCTACACCGACCGTATCATGGCTGAAGTCATTCCTCGACACTTCAGGGTTTCCCAGATGGAACCCTACGATGACACCTCCGATCCCTTCGACCATTTGGGTAGTTTCAAGGCCCATATGATGATCCAAGGAGCTTCGGACGCGATGTACTGCCTCGCGTTCCCGGCTACCTAGAAGAAAGCCGCTCGGATGTGGTACTCGAGCCTACGCCCAGGTACCATCGATTCCTTTTCTGAGCTAGAAAAATTATTTATCTTGTATTTCAAGACATGCCGCAAGACCCCCCGAAATACGGACACATGGTTCCTCCTTCACCAGAATGAAGGAGAAAGCATGCGAGACTACATCTCCAGGTTCAATGCGGCCACACTTGAGATCCCCGATCTCAACAAGCATGTGGCCATGTCTGCACTGAAGAAGGGACTTCGTACATCCAGGCTCACCTTTTTCCTAGATAAGAAGTTTCCCAAAAGCTATGCTGAGCTCTTGTCGAGGGCTCAGAAATACACCGATGCTGAAGAGCAGGCGGCCAACCGATGACTGATCAAAGGGAAACCCCCTTCAAAAAAGAAGACCAACAGGGGACAAGGTCCCTCGATCTCCAATAACAATAACAACAAATATACTGACCGCCGAAGAAGTCCTCCCAGGCCCAGAGCATTGGAAGGAAGATTCAGCTCCTACACCCCCTCAACCTTCCTCGAGAAAAGATCCTCATGGAGATAGAGAAAGAAAACTATCTCCAACGGTCCTGTCCCATGAAGGCCTCATCTTCCGTAAGGAACAGGAATAAATATTGTCGATTCCACCGGGACCACGGCCACAACACTGAAGAATGCATCCAACTAAAGGATGCGATCGAGGATCTCATCAAAAGAAGGTATTTGGGATGGTACATCGGTCATCAAGGACCTCGATCAGAAGCTACTGTTCCCCAGCCACCTCCTGAAGAGGTCGAACTACCAAATCAAAGGCCCACCAACGGAGGTGTGGGGATGATACATTGGCCTATCGACTGGAGGAGGGACGAGGATGACATCCCAAAGCGACTCAAGGACAATAATGCTATTCTCTTCTTCGATGACGACCTTGTGGGATTCTGGCTCCCGCATGATGATCCCCTTGTAATCTCGACTATTGTGGTCAATTATGATGTATAGCGAATCCTTGTTGATAATGGAAGTTCGACTGATATCTTGATTTACGATGCATTCTCTAAAATGTATTTACCTAGGCATCAACTACGGAGATCCCCCATATCGCTCACTGGCTTCGGGGGTAATCAAGTTCATGCCGAGGGAGAGATAGTGTTGCCTGTGACCCTTGGCACTGAACCTTGACAAAAAATACTACCGATCAACTTCATGGTAGTCCGGACCCCCTCGACTTACAACATCATTCTTGGGTGGCCCACCTTGAACAAGTTTCGAACCATGATCTCCTCTCATTATCTCCTAGTATGCTTCCCCACCAGGAATGGTGTCGGGGAAGTTAGAGGAGATCAGAGAGTGGCACGACAGTGTCTGATGATCCAAGACAAGCACTTCACTGATTCTGCAACTCCGGATCAGTTAGATCCGAGGGATACAACTATAGTCTCTGGTGAACCCATGGAAAGAACTGTCCTGGTACCGTTGACAAAGGAAGACCCCACCAGAGTTGTGCAGGTCGGGAGTACGCTTGATGAGAAAACCAGAACAAAGCCGATCCATTTCCTTAGAGACAACGCCGATGTCTTCACCTGGTTAGCTTCGGACATGTCGGGGATTTCTGCCGAAGTAATCACTCATCGGCTAGAAGTTACCCCCGGATATAAACCAGTCCGGCAGAAGAAAAGAAGCTTTGCTCCTGAAAGACAGAAAGCCATGGACGAAGAAGTAGGCAAACTCCTTAAAGCAGGATTCATCCGAGAAGCCCACTACCCCGAATGGTTGGCCAATGTGGTAATGGTGAAGAAGGCTAACAGCAAGTGGAGGATCTGCATCGATTACACAGACCTCAACAAGGCTTGTCCAAAAGATAGCTTCCCTCTCCCAAAGATTGATCAGCTGGTCGACGCCACTACCGGCCACCAACTGTTGAGCTTTATGGACACTTTTTCTGGCTACAATCAGATCAAGATGGATCCCCAAGATGAGAAGAAGATGGCCTTTATCATCGACAAAGGTCTCTACTGCTATAAGATGATGCCATTCGATCTCAAGAATGCCGGGGCAACATTTCAAAGGCTAATCAACAAGGTGTTCAAAAAGCAACTAGGAAGAAACATGAAGGCCTACGTTGATGATATGATCGTCAAAAGCCTCCTCTGAAAGGATCACATCCAAGACCTAGAAGAATCATTCAGTGCTCTATGACACTACCGCATGAAGCTAAACCTAGCGAAGTGCACCTTCGGGGTCACTTCGGGTAAGTTCTTGGACTTTCTTGTCACTAAACGAGGGATTGAGGCAAATCTTGAGAAAATCCAAGCCCTAAAAGATATGAGACATCCCTCCTGCAAAAAAGAAGTACAGCAGCTAACAGGGAGAATTGCCTCCCTAAGCAGGTTCATTTTTCAATCAGCCAAGAAATGTCTTCCATTCTTCAAGGTACTTCGACAGTCAAAGGGCTTTGAATGGTCTGAAGATTGTCGCACTGCCTTCGAAGAACTAAAGAAGTACCTAGAAATTCCGTCTCTGCTCTCCAAACCTCAAGAAGGTGAAGTACTTTACTTATACCTCTCTGCTTCGGATGAAGCAATTAGTTCAATCGTTGTCCGGAGAGATGAAGACGGATCCCACAAGATGATCTACTACATCAGCAAGGTTTTACATGATGCTAAAACACGATATGCAAGGATGCAAAAGTTGATCTGCTCTCTGGTGATTGCAGCAAAGCGACTACGACCATACTTCCATGCCCACGCCATCGTGGTACTGACGATCAGCCCCTCAAGGCCATTCTCTGGTCTCCAGACACTTCAGGAAGGATAGCCAAGTGGGCCATGAAGTTGAGTGAATTCGACATCAGCTTTCAGCCCCGATCGGCTATGAAGGCCCAGGTGCTCTATGATTTCTTGGCTGAATGCATATGGAGGTCCGAAGACGAAGTACGTTCGGTAGAAGATGAAGTCCCGAAGGAGACGAAGTCTGTTTGGGTGCTCCATGTGGACGGAGCTTCCAATACTACTGGATGTGGAGCTGGTCTTATGCTAGCCGAACCCGACGGCCATACCATAGAGTACGCACTTCGGTTCTCCTTCCATGCTTCTAACAACCAAGCCGAATATGAAGCATTGCTCGCCGAACTTTGGATCACCAAAAGTTTGGGAGTTCAACAACTCCGGGCCTTCTTAGACTCCCAACTAGTTGTGAATCAAGTTAAAGGAGAATATGAAGCCAGGGATCCAACCATGATGCGATACCTAGAGAAGGTACGGGCCTTATCCTCTCAACTGGAGCATTTTGAGATTATCCATGTCCCTCGATCAGAGAATTCCCGGGTAGACGCATTGTCACGACTAGCCACTACAACACCAGAATCTCTCGGGTGCACCTTTATTGAACATCTTGAAACTCCAAGTATAGCCGAAGAGGCTATGGAAGTGCGCCAGATCGACACCGAGCCAAGCTGGATGGATCCCATCAGCAAATTCCTAAATGAGGGCATGCTACCAGAAGACAAGGCAGAGGCCAAGAAGATTCACCGGATGGCATCCCAGTATGTCATCTTAGATGGGACTCTCTATAAGAGATCATTTTCTCAATCGCTGCTAAAGTGCTTGGGACCGATAGATGCAGACTACGCCCTGAGAGAGGTCCACAAAGGTATATGCGGTGATCACTTGGGGGGTAGGTCTTTGGCATACAAGATCATTCGGTAGGGATATTATTGGCCCTCCATCCAGAAGGACTCGACTGACTTTGTGCAAAGGTGTGACCAGTGCCAAAGGTACGCCAATGTTCAGAGGCAACCTGCAAGCCATTTGACTCAATTGACAGCTCCTTGGCCTTTTGCCCAATAGGGAATGGATATTCTTGGCCCATTCCCACCGGCTTCTGGGCAAAGGAAGTTCCTCCTTGTGGCCATCGACTACTTTACAAAGTGGGTAGAAGCCGAACCACTGGCCCAAATCACAGAAGGCAAGGTGGAGAATTTTGTAAAAAATTCCATTATATTCCAGTTTGGCATCCCACATATAATCATGGACAACGGGAGACAGTTCGATAATCCGAAGTTCAAGGACTTCTGTGCTCAATATCATGTTCAGCATCGGCTGACCTCCGTTGCCCACCCACGGTCCAACGGAGAAGCCAAAGCAACTAATCAAACCATTCTCCATGGTCTGAAGATGAGGTTGAACGCCGCCAAAGGACTTTGGGTTGAAGAGCTGACCTCCATTCTCTAGGCGTACCGAACTATCCCAAGAACATCCATCGGCGAGTCTCTGTTCAACCTAGCATATGGTACCGAAGCCGTACTACCTATCGAAGTCTCCCTACAGTTCCCGAGAATTTACAACTACGAAGAGCCAGGGAACTCCGATCATAGAAGGATCGACCTAGATCTACTGCCAAGCACTAGACTTCAGGCCCAGATAAGAATGGCGGTGTACCAACAAAAGGTCGCCAAATACTACAACTCTAGAGTGAAGGAACAAATTTTCCGTACTAGGGATATGGTATTGTGAAGGGCAGAAGTATCCAAGCCAACAGAACTGGATAAACTCTCCCCCAACTAGGAAGGTCCATATCAAGTCGAAGAAGTCATTCGACTAGGAGCATATCAACTCAAGATCCTGGATGGAAAGTCTCTATCCCGGCCATGGAATGTACAAAACCTTCGTAAATATTATCAATAAACAAGCTTCCAAAATTCTTGTGCAAATTTGCTCAACACTACTCAACTCAGAATGGCTTGTTGCATCGACTGAACGACAATAGCCTAAGTGGCTCGATCTAAGAAATCGGCCAACTGGGCAAAGGAGAGTCTAATCCACTTGCTTTATCGGTATGCCCGACGAGCGCAACGGATGGCCTAGTCAGGCCACCAAGAAGATTGAAGGTACAAGGATGGTTCTGGTAACCTACCATATGGGAAACTCGAAGACGTGCCGGGGCGGGCCTAATCAGCCTACCTTACATTACAAAAAAAAAAGAGAGAAGGCGCAGGGATGGTTTTTGTAACCTACCCTACGGTAAACCCGAAGATGCGCTGGGGAGGGCCTGAACAGCCTACCTTGATCATGACAGAAGTGCACAGGGACGGTGTAAACACCTTACCCTATGGTAAATCTGAAAACGTGCCTAAAAGGATCAATGTCGTCCTTCCTGTTGGCAACAAACATCTCTAGAGCGGTCCAGCCAACCTCACATCTTCCCTATAGACCGCAAATGGTCCAAGGAATCTACGCTCTAGACGTGACAAAATGCAACACATCGCAAGAGACATATGGGAAGAGGTAAGAGAAAGATATTTCATTTCTTTTTGATTTTTACAAAAAAAAAGAAGAAAAGGGGAAGAAAAAAGAAACTCTCATGAAGAGAGGACCAAAAAAAAGGAGTAGAAGGATTGCGGGAAACATTTCAATAACCCCCGCCGGCTTTTTCCCATATTGGTGGGGGGAGCTCTGAAGGGACGATGAAGGGGCCCCGGGGTTCCCATCCGAACCAGAACCCGACCCCTCATCGGAGTCGGAATCAAACTCATGTCCGAAAAAGGGAACAGAGGGCTTGATGTTGTCCTGACCCTTCAAGTCATAAAACTTTAAGGCCTTCCCCCCTGCATTCCCGGAACCCCTGATTGTAGGAGTCCAGAGCCGCTTCGGTGACCTCCTCCCTGAAGGCAGCGGTCGCCTTGAAGTCTGAGATGGTGTTCGTCACCTCCTTCTTAGCCTCCGCCTCTGCGACTGCCACCTTGACTTGGGCCCTGGCCTCCTTCAGTTGAGCCTCCAACATGCGAACCTTCTTTTCCAGACGATCCACAAGAGGCTCATAATCATCGCCCGGTTCGGAGAATTCTGGACTCCTCTTCCTCTTAGGGTCGATGGCCCTCCTCTTCGCTGCCCATCAAAGCTCGGAGGTGCTGAACCTCATTTTCAACTAAAGGAAGAAGTCTGAGAGGATGGTGACCCTTGGCAGCAGAAGGCAAGGTCCTATTTATAGAGAGCTTATACCCACGACCGACTGCGGGGAGGCATGCTCCACATCTTTTCCCAGCCGCATCAGAGAGCGCCACGTGTCCAAGCGACATTTCGAGAACCGAAAGACCACTCGAGGGTCATTCCCGAGATAACAACTGCCGGCACTTTGAATCCGGAGGAATTCCCATCGTGCGGCAGCGATATTAATGGCTCCTTTTTGGAAAAAGGAGACCTGGCGCCACACAAGGCGCAAGAAAATGTGACCGTACGAATATCGATACGCCGCGTGGACAACGAGAATCATAATTAAACTTCCCTAATCATTGGTCAATGGGGAGTTGACGCCTGTCTACCCTAACGGACTGGCTTAATTGTGAGAGGAAGGTGACACCGGCCTAATCAACCATAGACGGTCTTCGACAACGGAGTTCAGACCTATCCCGGAGTTCGTCTTCGTCAACTACTAATCAAACGGCCTTCGGCCACAGCCGTTCGACCAAGCAGAAGAAGGAACAATAAACTTTGTTCAAACTATATCTAAAAACATAACATAGCATATACAGGAGAAGAAAAAACTACTTCAAAATCTAGAGAAGTTGTCATACAAAAACCATTGACAACTTAAAGAAGAAAACACACCTAAAGCTACTTAGGATATTCAACATCAACTGGAGGAGACCCAACACCGTAGGATTGAAGCAACTTGTCGACCTACGCAGAAAGGATCTGGTCAACTTGGGATGGGACTGGAGAACCTTTAGCTTGGACTCCCCCAGTCTGAATCTCCTCCTGAACCGGGGTCAGAGCTGGAGCCACCCCCAGATCTTCGACTGAGTTAAAGGCCTCCTCACCCGGACACGGTGCCTCTTCGACCTCTTCAGCCTCCGCCATGGCCTCAGCCTCCTCCTCCGCTTCTTGTTCTTCGGCTATGTTGAAGGAAGGGATGCCAGAAAGATCAAGGTGGGGAAAGGCCTCCTTTACCTTGGAAAGTCCATCGTTGAAGCCATGCTGATAACCATACAGGGATGCTTCATTCATCACCTCTTGGAATTGTGAAGACTTTCTGAAGTCTGCTACAGCATCCTCCACCCACTTTCTCATAGATGCGGACTCCCTTTTGGCCGCTTCGAACTCCAGAATTGCCTCTTCGGCCCTCCTGGTAGCTTCCTCTGCTGCCTTGGTCAAACTCTCTATCATCTCTTGATTCTCCTTGGCAGCTTGCTCCAAGGAGTCGACTTGCTTTTTGCTCTTCCTCCACCCTGCCCCTTGCTCTGCTATTGTCCGATGGGCGCTTTTTAGTTCACCCTTCAATTCATGAACCTCGTCATTCATCCGAATGAGACGGTTCTCCATAGACTGCCTCAACTCTTCGGCTACTTCTTTTATAGCCCTGACAGTATGGAGATCCTCCTTGAGGCCGTGAATGAGGCTGTCAACATTTCCTAGGCCCTCCTCCATAAAGGTAAGGTCGTACACCAACTACATCAAAAATATGGGGTTATGGATCGAACAATTCCCATAGCAAAGGAGACAGCAAGGACTATACCTGTTACAGGGCGGAAAAAGTAGAATCTGACACCCTGGGAAGGTTCTGACTTTGGAGAACTACCAAGTCGTAAGGCAGCAATGTGCTCTTCAGCGCCTGCCTAGCTACGACAGGGACCAGCAGTCCCCCCGTAGGTGAAAGCTCCGAATAATTTGCCGAATGGCTTCCAGCTGGGGGAGCCCCATGGGCGAACTGTCCCTCGACTTGCCGTGCTTCGCCCCTATCAACTGCAAGGGGGCAAGGCAGTGGCACATCCACCACCTGGGGTAGACTCCCCATTGTCCAAACCAGAGAGTTAATCGCTAGTGGAATTCGACTGGACGAGATCCTGACAGGGCCCCTTCTCTGGGTACCACATCTTCCCCTGAGGTCCCCCGGGAAGATGAGGTGCTCCAGTCCCCCTCAAGACCATCTCTTCAGGCCTTCTTCCGAACTGCCGACCTTGTGAGAGGGGCTTGAGCTACCCTCTTCTCAGAAGTCTGACGGAGCCAGCTCACACCAGGCTTCATTTTGCCACCTACAAGCAGAAGAGTTTCTTTAAGTCGACTAAGCTACAACAAAACTGGGGGAAAGGGGGGCAAAAATCTCCACCACTATACCTAATACGAAGAACTTGCTGATCCCCGCAAGATAGAGATTTCTCTCCTCCAACAACTCACGGATAAGGGCAACTTCTGAATTAATCAGAAGATCGTAATTCGACTGGTCAACCGTCAAGACCATCTTCCCATCAGTGGTGGTTAAATGAGGCTTCTTCCAAACAGTGTCGAAGCCCCATGGATCAATGAACAATACAAACACAAAAATAGGTTTCCACCCATGGATAGCGCTGGGCATGTCCTTGATGACCTTACGGCCCGGTCGAGGGTCGATCACCCACCATCCGTTGCTATGAAAATCCCTCTTGAGTACAAAAAGGGTAGTGAATAAGTTGGTCCTAGGATCTATGTTTGCGATGCTGCACAGAACCAGAAACTCGCAGATGTTCTGGATGCTGTTCGGGATCAACTGCGCTGGCACCACTTGGTACAAATGAAAGATTTTGATGAAGAAAGGGTGTAGGGAAAATCGAAGGCCAGCCTTCAGATGATCCTTGTACATGGCTAAGCACCCGGGGGGAGGTTTGTTCACCCGTTCCTCATATACGGGGAGGACAAAAGGGAACCCCTCGGGAACACTATAGCGTTCCCAAAGAAGGGCCATCTTTCTCCAAGAAATCGAGCTCGAGACCGACTCTGGACCTACTATGTCACCAGCCCCTGAGGGCCCAACTTGTCCCTCCTAACTTTTTTTAGTTTCTTCCATGATAAAAGAATGAAACGAAAAGTTAGAAGGAAGATTCTACCTGCAGAATAGACTGGTAGATAAAAACAGGGAAGGCTGAGCGAAGAATGAGACGAGGTTGAAGAAGCTTCTTTAGCCGGACCTTCTCTCTTCCCAAAAGGAAACCAGGGGCCTCTGAAGTCCCACTAGGTTGATTTAACAAAGGGTTACCTAGGGAGGTAACCCATCTTGAACCAGCGACCAGGATAAAACGCATCCGTTATCCAACAGGCAGGGAGAAGCCACCACAACCACCCAAATCTCAACCGAAAGATTGGCTGGACCACCTTGCAACAGGAAAGGAAGAGATGGCTCCAGGGCCACTCACTCTTTTCCTCTCCCCCAACCAGGGAGTGACAGCTGTCCACCGCCTAATTCCCAAATCAATCAGGAGTCATGATGAGCAGTCCAATCAGAGATCTCATGGTCATCCACTACACTATCTTCCAGGAGGAAAACGACAAAGCATTGGTACTATCACTTCTCAAGGAAAACCTTTGCTTCAAAAACTAAGTAGGGGGCAACTATTGGGGAATCCCGACCTAAGTACGAACCGAACACTGGTTCGGTTGATCGAAGACCTTTCCTCCGAGCTAGCAAGATCGGGCCAACCATGAGCAACCCAAGGCTCCCCACCGGCCTATGACACCCGAAGGCAAAACCTTTGGATTACGTCTTCGGCCTTAACTGAAGACCAGGCTCCATGCCGACTTTCGAAGACATACTCTTCGGTTCCTACCGAAGACACGATCTCTGACCCTTGGTAAACACCAAGTCCTCGACTCATGCAGAAGACAGGATCTTCGATCGAGGAGATCCGAAGATGGAAAAATTCCCGTTTCAATTACGAGAATCTCCCTAAACAGGGAAAATCTGAGGATGAGTCCATGATTCATCCCAGATAGGCAACAGTAACCAACGGTTACTATCAACTATCTCCATGCCACATCATAGCGCGCAACTCCAGCTGCCATGCCTCCGGTCTGGCTAGAACCGCTCAATGACAACTCACGATTGCCAATCATGGAAAGAAATTAACTCCCCATGATTGCTGGGAGAAGAACGGATCCGCAGGCCGGGCGCCCCCTTATAAATGGCGGTAAGAAGAAATGCTCTAGAGAGGTACGCACATATACATACACGCATACTCTAAATTCAAAGTGCTTTCCCTCTGCCTCTGGAGGATCTTCCTCATTCTGTGGCTGGGACCCACCTCTGACTTAGGCATCTGAGTGTCCCCCGCTGGAACAACTTCGGCAAGGAACCTATTTTGCAGGTGAACCAGGGAGCGGTCTTGTGGAGCAGCAGCTCCGACCGGCCGGAATAGGGACTTCACGCCAACAGATTTGACTCCAGCAAGGGACCTAATTTGCAGGTGAACCAGGGAGCGGTCCTGTGGAGCAGCAGCTCTGACCGGCTGGAACAGGGACTGCACGACAACATTTTTATTGGTTAGTACATGACATCCTTCTTCAGGGAGCCTTATAGTTTTATGTTTGATTAGTGTTTTAGGGTTTCAAAAGGTGTCTTTCTACTATAATACTGATTATCATTCACAGAAAATGCATTCATGCTTCTTATCTTTTCTCCTCTTTAGAAGATTGTGCATCAATTTTGGGCTGTGTGTAGCCTGTTGTTGTGGATTCTACTTGGACTTCAAAAATCAAGGAAGATCCAGAAATTATTGTCTTTTCTTCTCTTATCTAAAATTATTTTTGGATATTAGTACCAATGTAGATCGACTGCTTGAAATCAACTCTGCACCAGAAATCCTCATATATTCCTGTAAACTTGAATAGACTAAGAGGGAAGATGATAAATTTTGATACATGGAACTAAGTCCTTATCAAGTTTGCAACATAACTAAGATGAAAAAAAGACCAATATAAGATGTTATTGTAAATTCTAACTAGTAGTACATGAGCATGTTGGTATAAGAATGTAATAATAGAAGCATGCTTGAGTTGAGAGTGTGACATTGTGCTTGTGTTTTAACTTTACAGTAAGAAATTGCATACCAATCAATGTTTTTGATGCATCCATCTTCTTTAATAATGCTTAGTCCAGTCTCATTTGATTTTTCACATTATAATTTGTATCAATATTTACAAGAAAAGATAATTTTCTGTATCCTCATATTTTGATATGATACAGAATATGGATATCTTTCATCTTCGTAGTTGGATGTATAATAGATTTTTATCGGGTCGAAAGGGATATACCGAAGAATTTTTAAAAGGCATGGAAGACTTTATACTCTTTGGGTGTCAGCAACCTTACTTTCAAAGTGAAGGAAAATTTAGATGTTCTTGTTGTAAGTGCAAAAATCAAAGGTACTTAACTACCGATAAAGTGAAGCTTCATCTTTACAAAACAGGATTTGTACCTAATTACTGGTATTGGACATCTCATGGAGAGAGTGATCCTCGTGTGGGTAGGGTACCTGATTTGCATGCAAATGATCCTACTATTGCATAAATGGATAATGATCCACAGAACACATATTGATGCATGATATTCGATACGTTTGGAACAGAGTTTGTACCTGACCATTCGTCTAACGTAGAGGAGACACCAAATTTGGAAGATCAAAAATTCTATGACTTGTTGCATTCAGTCCAAAAACCATTATGGTCGGGATGTACTGATCATTTTGAGTTATCGGTAGCTGTACGGTTGCTTAGCATCAAATCTGAAGGTAATATTTCACAAGTGAACATACTCTGTCAATATTTAATAAACCTGACCGATCTTCTGGTAGATGTCAAAGTCGATATCTGAATGACAGGGAATTAGCTGCTGTGCATTTACATATATTACTTAACTATGAAGAGGTTCAACCATATATCGAGTAAGGTTAAATAATTGTTGATACAAAATTATTCAAACCATATATCGATTATTGAAATACTAACTCTGAAAAATTCTTGGTTTCAGAATTTTTAGCGAGCAATTACGACTTTTGACACCGAATATAAGCACCACAAACATTGATTCTAGGATTGCATCTAAGTTTCTATATTGGTTTAAGTCTTATGTAAGCTCTTTTTTTGGAACGTCATGTATTTTTATCAAACTATGTTATATTGATGCTTATTGGTGTTGCCGCCAAGATCGTCATGGCCTATAGCTGAGATCAAGCTCGGACCGTGCACCTATCACTCAGGATCCTGCTCGGATGTCTGGACCTGCAAAACAGAGTTAGTGACCTGGGCTGGTGATTTCGAAGGGGGCACTCCGATAATCAAGTCAGTGACGATCCAGAGGAACAGATCCTCCCGGTCGAGCCCCGAGGGTGGACTCCATGCTAGGAGGAGAATTTATGAAATAAGAGAGTGTGAGTGGGTCAAGAGCAGAGTGTGGGAGTGGCAGCAAAGGAGAGCTCGAGCTGAGTGGCTGTGTCCGTCAAGACCCCTCCTGGGGGTTTTGCGGTAGCCTAGAGCGGTGGTCTTCCTGTGCGCTGCCCTCTTCTTGCTCGTTGGCCCTCACTCGACTGGACTTGAACTTAGCTTCACTTACCTTGTTTGAATCTAGGAGACCCCTTTTTGCCAGGGTCATTGCGCGGTGCTTACCTCGGGTTCTTCCCCATGCTTACGGGCGCATGCAGCGATGTTTCATGCCGTGGATGGGTTGCCTTTCCTTATTTGTGGTATGAAAGCTACCATTTTCTCTAACATTCCTTCTGGTCGCTCCCTTTTGGGTAACTTAGCAGGGCCTTGATCAAAGGGCCGCCACCTCCTGGATCTGGATTTGCTAGTTGACTTCTTCTTTTGGAAGGTGCAGACGGTTGGTGGGGAGCGCAGAGCCTCGATCGGGAGATTTTTTTCGTTTTGATGCAAGTGGCAGCTGGGACCATCATCGTGGTCTGGCATGCATCTTTTCATGGTCCTTGGGCATCGAGCCACCATCCAGGGAGAGCGGCGACTTCCTTAACCATAGACCTCTTCGTCCGAGGTGGAGCCGATCTGGAGAGGTGGAGCTCGACTTTGGCCACGGCATCTCGACCCGGAGGGAGCGCGGCCTGGCGAAGGAGAGGTGGAGCTTGACTTCGACCATGGCATCTCAACCTGGAGGGAGCATGGCCGGGCGAAGGAGAGGCGGAGCTTAGCTTCGGCCACGGCATCTTGACCCAGAGGGAGCGGGGTCGGGCGAAGGAGAGGTGAAGTTCGATTTCAGCCATGGCGTCTCTTTCCGGAGGGAGCGCGGCCAGGCAAAGGAGTCCGGGCAGAGACATCCCACATGGTAGCTTCGTCCGACATGACATCTGACAGGGGTCCCATGTCAGCGATCCCGCCACATCATTTGCCCCCACTCCCGAGTCCCGTTGGCGCGCGGCGCTCGGGGCGAAGGGAGTAAATGCGGTGCTGACATGGAAAGGTAGAAATCTAGTGCAATAATGACCACGATCACCGGCGCTTCTTGAGGCAGTTCTCCAAGCCAGTGTGGAGGAGCCACGTGGACATGTCCGAGGAGCACTTATTGCTGGCACAGAATTCAGAACGATCACGGTCGAAGCGAGGCATCCAGTTCATTGATGGCTGACACGTGGCACAGATCCATCGATGGAGATGCTGTAACGATATGGTTAGGCATCAGATCACTTCAAAATGAAAGGCAATTTTTTCCAAAACATTTCCTCTTTCAATTCTCGCATGCCCGCCATCGTACCAAGGCTTTCTCCTCTCTCTCGGCTATCCTAGACTCTCACAATTAGATAGGTTCATCTCTTTCCACATCTTCTAGTAGGGTAGAACTTCCCTCTAAGGCTAGGGTCTTCTCGGATGTTGTCCGTCTTCTTCCTCTTCTCTTCCAGACTTTGTCTCCTTCATCTTCTAGATGTCTCGCTTCGGCCCCAACTTCCATCCCGTAACCGATCAGACTGAGGCGGGGCCTTCTCGGTCGAGGCTGCCTTCTTCTTCTAATAAGGAGGAGGAAGAGACATGCTTCGAGTTCAGTAGGAGGCGTCCCCCCACTAGGATCATCATTAGGGAGCCTAAAGCCAGCCCCCCACCTCCTCCTCCACCTGAACTCGCCCCCGAACCTTCTCAGTCGACAGGTCCTGGTGGGGTTGTTTCGACAATCTTTGCTGAGGAATTGGCGACCATCTGGGATACTTATGGTGTCCTAAAATCTGTCCGGCTCTCGGTCCCTTGACCAAGGGAACGGGTCACCTCCAGTGGCCCGGGCCGGATCGCCTTCTATGAGAAAACTCTCGCAGGGGGCCTTTGCTTTTCTTCCATCCTTTCTTCCTTTTTGTGCTGAGTAATTATCATCTCATTCCTGCTCAGCTTGCCCCAAATGCTATGAAGACCATCTTCTGCTTCATAGTACTCTGTCATTTCCACGGGATTATAGCCCATTTTTCTTTGTTTAGGGTCTTCTTTATCCTGAAATGCCACCCTTCTGAGGAGGGGTGGTAGTCCATCTCTTCCCACTTAAAGAGAATTAAATTCGAACTCCCTTCTTCCATCAAAGGATGGAAGAGTAAGTATTTCTTTGCCTCGGTCGAAGGGGTCGACTGGGTCTGGAGCGACCCGGATCAGTCCCGTAACCAAAATTCAATGGTCAAAGCAGCTGACCGAGAGGTCTTTGAGTAGCTCCGTACCATCCAGGTTCCTTCCCTTGAGGTTCTGCCGTCAGAGTAGAACCTCTTCAAGGTCGGGGTCAGCCCAATGAGAGAGTTGGGCGAGTTCGGCTCGAACTTTCTCTCCCTTGCTTTTTTCTTTGTGTTTCCGAGCTTGGAGCTGACATTTTCCCTTCTTTGCAGGCATGAAGTTCTCTCTGGATGACCTTCTCGCAATCACGAAGAAGAGGGGTCCATCGATGGGGGTTGGCAAGTCCCCCTTGAAGAGGGCTTGCGAAGAGAGCAGCGTGGGTACTGCATCTGCCACGCCAACTGAGCCAAGCAGGGGAAGGGCCGAGACCGTCCCTGAGCAGGGAACGAGGGCGGTCGAGCCCAAGCCCAAGCCAAGCTGGAGGGCAGCTGAGCCCACCTCCGAGCAGCCAACACTATGCAAACTGGTACTGGCTCAGGAGCCCGAGGTGGTCATCTGGGCCAGAGCCGCCGCTACTGCTGCAGCTGTGTCTCCTCCTCTGAAGATCATCGATGTCGAGGAGGAGGGAGAGTAGGAGAGGGCAGAGTCGGCGTTAGCAGTGCTGGCCGGGGTGACCCAAGCTTCTACCGTGCCTCTGATGCTTTTTCAGCCGAAGGAGCGAATGACTCCGCGTCGAGGGCAGATAAGAAGGAGAGGGACTACCACCGGGTGCCATTCATATTGGCACCAAATGTCTCCCTTGTCCGGGACCAGGGTCTAGCCAAGCGCATGATGGTCTTCGCAGTCTAGTCATGCGACCGGCAGGACAAGGCTGGGAAACTAGTTGGGGACGCGATCAACAGCACCTTCCCCCAGCTCTTCTCGGTAAGTACTTTTTCTCATCTTGCCTTATCCTTTTCTCTTTGTTCTTATGGCTGACATCTTCCTCGTTGCAGCTCGACACCAAACTTTTGCTGATCAGGGACTACTGCAAGAACTGGTCCAAGAAGGACAAGCAGCGTGCAGCGTAGCTTGAGTCCTTGATCGTCGAGCTAAAGCAAAAGAATGACGATGCCTGGGAGGTGAGTCAGAAGAACAAGGAGCTCCGGGGGGAGCTTGCAAGTGCCGAAAGGCATATAAAGGAGCTCCAGGAGAGCTTGGACCGGGAACGGAGCCGATCAAAGAGTAGGGTGGAGGAGCTCAAAGCCAAAGAATCGAGGCTGAAGGAGCTCAGTACTGAGGCTGCCCAGGAGAAAGGTCGAGCCCAATCTCTTCAGGCCGAGCTGGAGGCGGCGAGAGAGAGGGCAACTACTGCCGAGAGGAGGGTCGTCACCGCTGAGAAGAAGGCCACTGCGACAGCCGAGTCGGTAGAAGTGGCGAAGAAGGAGGCCGCCAAGGTGGCCAGCCGGGCAGAGGTCACCAAGAAGGGGGCTGAGGAGGCCGTGGTGAGGTACAAGGCCTCTCCAAATTTCATCGCTGAGTTCCATGAGATGGTGGCAGATTCCTTTTTCCAGGGATTTATGTACCTCCAGTCCAGGGTGGAGAGCGTCATCTCGGACAAGTGCCAAAGCTTGCTCGGGTACCCTGGTGCTCCGGGCATGGACCTGACTCCAAACTTGGGCACTGCTGAGGAGCCGGCCATCGCCTTCGACCCAACTTTGTCGGCGGTGGCCTCCGAGGTCGAAGTTGTGCCACCGGAGGCTCTAGAAGATGATGCCCCATCCGTGCGCCATCTTGGGAAGGAGCCTGCCGAGTAGAATAGGGGCTTTGTGTAACTTTTCTTTTCTTCTTGCCTTCGATCTGGGCTGCCCGGCATGTCGGGGCCTAGAGGCAATTGTACTAATTAATGTGTTATCAATGGAAATACATTTTCAATCACTCTGTCTTGTGTCTCCAATCTTTTTTCTTTTTTTTTTTTTTTTGCACTTTATCAACCTTCCCTTCATTCTTCTCTGCTGAGTCCCAAACATGTGAGGGAGTTAGGAAGGGGTTTTCAACTTACTGAGTCATTTCCACCCCACGGGCGAAGAGGTTGGATGATTCCGAGTGCTTTGCTCGATGAGATCTATCCGGTCTTGGCCGGGGCCAGCTCTAGGTATGCGCGGCAAAGTTGAGCTCAAAGGTTGCATTGGTTGGAAATGCCAGGTGACTTTGAGGTGTTAGGCCTCAGGAGTTTCCAGGCTCTAGAGCCGTACTGTGAGCTAAGCGGTAGATGGCAGACTTCTTGGAAGTTCCACTAACATCTCTGGACTATGAGCATGATGCCAGGCTTCAGAAGTTTCCGGGCTTTGGTGCCGGAGCGAAGTCCGGGCTTTGGTGTTGGAGAGCGGGGTTCTGGGCTTTGGTGCCGAACCGGAGTCTAGGCTTGAGTGCCGGGCATCTTTAGTCTCTAGTCTTTGGTGCCAGACCAGAGTCTGGGCTTGAGTGCCAAGCATCTTAAGTCTCTGGTCTTTAGTGCTGGACCAGAGTCCGGGCTTGAGTGCCGGGCATCTTAAGTCTCCGATCTTTGGTGCCAGACTAGAGTCCAGGCTTTAGTGCTGGAGAGCTAGGCTCCGGGCTTCGGTGCTGGAGAGCTGGGCTCTGGGCTTCCATGTCATAGAGCTGGGCTCCGGGCTTCGGTACCAGAGAGCTGGGCTCCGGGCTTCGGTACCAGAGAGCTGGGCTCCGGGCAGCGATGTCCCAGCAAGGCAAAGATGATTTGCACAAAAAGGGATCTTTATTATTATTGGAGAAAGGCCTTACATTACTGATAGTATATTTTCAGGTTGCAGGCATTCCATGTCCGCCGGAATCCAGCACTATCCAGGTCCGCTAGGTAGTAGGCTCCATGTGGAAGAGATTTGACCACCTTATAGGAATCCTCCCAGTTTGATGAGAGTTTTTCACATTCCCGGGGTTGAGAGGCTTCAGCTCGGTGCAGTACTAGGTCGCCTGGGTGGAAGACCTTTGGCTTTACCCTCACATTGTAGTACCGGGCTACACGCTGCCGGTAAGCCACCATCCGGATTCGAGCTTTGTCTCTGGTTTTCTCGAGGAGGTCCAAGTTGAGAAGAAGGTGCGCCGGATTCTCTGCTTTATCATACTGCTGCGTCCGCAATATGGGCACGCCAAGTTCGACTAGAACAATGACTTCTGCACCGAAGATGAGGCTGAAAGGCGTCCCATCCATGGCCATGCGGGGTGTTGTGTGATAGGCCCAAAGAATGCTGGGGAGTTCTTTTGCCCACCTACCCTTGGCTCGGTCTGTTGACCCCTGGAATGATTTTGATTATCACAAAATATTGGAGCATGTATTTGATACTAATTCTTTCAAATTACTTGAGAAGTTTTTGCAGGAAATTGGTTACCTTTAGCTTAAATTAGTTTTCAAATTGAATGAGAGGTAACTTAATTATGTATGGACTTTATCTTGTAAAAGCCCTAGTTTTGTCAATCTTGTAATCTTGTAAAATGAGCTGAAAAATTATAAAATTGATAGTACGTAGATTAGCTCTTATTTGATTCAAGTGTTGAAGAGTTTTGGAGAAGCTTGAAGCATCAATTGAAGACTTGGCAAGAGCTGACTCTTGAATCAAGAGCTGACTCCTTGAGGCACAGCACGGAGAGAATTTCAGAGTTTCAGTATCAAGAGCCGACTCATGTTCCAAGAGCCGACTCATGGAAGAATACTTTTTTCTGAAGCCTGAGATCTCGAGACGACTCCTACCCCAAGAGCCGACTCGTCCAGAGTTATGAATTTTGATGGACTGAGAACTCAAGCCGACTCTGTCCTGAAGAGTCGACTCTGGGTATTGGTCATTTTGAATTAACTGAAGGCAAGAGCCGACTCCAATATGAAGAGCTGATTCTTATAGAAATTTATTTTGGGCTGTCGAGACTTCGAGCTGACTTGTGGACCTCGAGCCGACTCGAGTAGCCATTTTTTGCACTCCAACGGCTAGTTACTGAAAGTGATTTTTGAATTCCATTTCATCTCCAACAGCTCTTTCATGAATTCTTAGGTCCTACAATGGCCATATCTCATGGAAAACTATAAAAGAGATTGTTTTTAAGGGATTAAATAATTATTAGAGCATTATTATTATTTATCTTGAGATATTGAAGAGCCTTCAAGTCTTTCATCTACCTACTTCAAGAGCTTTCAAGTTAGGATTCAAAGCTTCACCAACTCCACTTCATCATTGAATCCACTCATTGAAGAAGAAAAGAAGCAGCTTGAAGAGCAATTAAAGAGCATTCAAAGCTAGGCTTCATCTTGATCTACATCAGCAACATTTAAACAAACTTGGTTTGTTGTAGTTGCTTGTTTATTTTCTCCATCTTTGTTTTCTCTCTAAGAATAGCAAGGGGCTGTATCTTAAGAGAGGGTTGAAGGTTTTTAGGTGAGCCTTGTGAAAACCTAAGTTGGGTTCTTGGTGATCCCGGTATAAAACCAAGTGTTATGGTTTCTTTGGTAATCCCGTCTAAAATCAAAGGGAGTTTGGGTTTCTTTGGTGATCCCAGTAAAACCAAAGTATATAGGTTTGGATTGTAAGCCTGGTAAAACAAGCCAACTATATTCTGGTTGAGGGATATAGTGAAAATCCTAAGTGGTGCTTGGGTAGTGGACGTAGGAGCCGGTTGCTTCGAACCACTCTAAATCTCTTTGTGTTTGTGCTTGTGCTCTTATTGTCTTATTATTTTTATTTAATTACTTCCGCATTGCATATTGCACCACAACACTAAAAGAATTTGAAAGTGCACATAATTGTAAAAAGTTTTTAATCCCAATTCACCCCCCTCTTGGGAAGCCACCTAGGCAACAAGTGGTATCAGAGCGGAGTCTCTGAAAGTTACTTAGAGTAAAGATAGATGGCACATCCCATTAGCACTTCATTAGCCGAAGGTCAATCCATAAATCAACCTCCACTTTTCACCGAAACCAATTATACATATTGGAAGGCAAGAATGAAAATTTACATTCAAGCCGTAGATTTTTATTTATAAAAAATTATCTTGAAAGGAACTCACACACCCACTGTTAAAGTTAATGATATAGAGGTTCCCAAACCAGAAGAGGATTGGGATAAAAGTGATATGAAATTAGCTGAGCTGAATGCCAAAGTAATGAATTTATTGTATTGTGCTTTGGATCCAAATGAGTTTAACAGAATTTCAACTTGAAATTTTGCTAAAAAAATTTGGGACAAGCTAGAAATTATACATGAAGGCACATCACAAGTCAAAACATCAAAAATCAATCTTCTTATGCATAACTATGAGTTATTTAAGTTGGATCCTAGTGAGCTACATTTGCTATGTATACTCGCTTTACTAATATTATAAATATTCTCAAAAGTCTTGGTAGAACTTACTATAATGCTGATCTTGTCCAAAAAGTTTTGAGATCCTTGCTAGATAAATGGAAAGCTAAGGTGATAGCTATTCAAGAGAAAAAGGACCTAAACACTCTGCCACTGGATGAATTGCTTGGATCACTAATCACACATGAACTAGCTATGCAACAAAGGACTGATGAAGATACCAAAAGAAAGAAAGCTATAGTATTTAAAGCTACAGAAGAGGATAAGGATGAAGACTCAGACTCATCAGATGATGATGATCTAGAAAATGATGAGATAGCCCTTGTAATGAGAAGATTTAAAAGGTTTATAGGCAGAAGAAAAACAAATAGATGGAGAAAGCAATTCAGAAAAGGAGATTTTAGAAAAGAAAAAGAGAAGGGTAAAGATAAAGATTGAGTACCTATTTGCTATAGATGCAAGAAGCCGGGACACATTTGTCCTGACTGTCCTGAAGCAAAGAAAAAGATGATTACCAGAAAGAAGAAGAAAGCAATGCTTGCAGCATGGAGTGACAGCGATGAATCTACATCCACTGAAGTGGATGAAGAGACAACAAAGACTACACAAATCTGTCTTATGGGTTTGGAGGACAAGGTAACTACTTCTGAACCTAATTTAAAATTTACATATGATGAGCTGTATAATGCATTTTATGAATTATTGGAAGAATACAAGAAAGCTGGTTTGAAAATGAAAACTCTGAAAAATCAATGTGATACATTTGAAAAAGACAAAAATGATTTTGGTGAAAGATATAAAATCTTGCAAAGGAAATTAAATTTAGTTTGTGAAAGACTTAAGATTATTCAATTTAAAAAAGAAGAGCTTCTTGAAAAAAACTTAGGTTTGAAAAACTGACCTTAAGTTCTAACAAACTTGAATTAATTTTGAAAGATCAAAGAGAAACAAATAATAAATTTGGAATTGGTTACAAAGGTTCTATTTCACACAAATTTTCTGCATCTACATCACATGCTCCTAAGTTTACTACTTCAAAACAAGTTAGACCTAAATTTGCATCATCTCTTGTTTATTATTCAAAGTTAAGGATTGTATGCTATGCATGTAATAACTTTGGTCATAAGGCATTTGAGTGTCATTTGAAACATAATGACAAAAAGAAAATTAAGAAAGTTTGGGTTTCAAAAGAAACCATTTTCACTAACTTGCAAAGATCCAAGAAAGCTTGGGTACCTAAATTTATTAAATGATTGTTTTGCATGGATATCTTGCAGCCACAAATATAAAGAAAAGATGGTATCTGGATAGCGGCTATTCAAGATACATGACGGGTGATATTGATCAATTTTTCATCCTAGAATAAAAAGATGGTGGAATGATAACATTTGGTGATAATCGAAAAGGAAGAATAATCGGTATCGGTAAAATCAAAATTACTCCTACATTTATTGAAAATGCATTACTTGTAGAAAAGTTAAAGCATAATCTTTTGAGATTAGTCAGCTATGTGACATTGGTTTTAATATTTTCTTCAAGTCATCAATATGTATAGTAGTTGATCTACTTGACTCTAGTACTAAATTCATTAGACATAGACTTGGTAATATTTATGTAGTAGATCTTAATGATTTAGCTATGTCAAGCAACACAAGTCTTGTAGCAATGAATGACAAGAACAAGGAATCAAGTTTACTATGGCATAGGTGACTTGGACATGCTAGTATGGATACTATAGCTAAACTTATTTCAAAAGATTTAGTTAAAGGATTGCCAAAATTTAAAGTTAATTTTGATTATGTTTGCGATGCTTGTCAATTAGGAAAACAAGTGAGGGAGAGTTTTAAATCTAAAAACATTATTTCTACTACTAGACCCTTAGAGCTACTTCACATGGACTTATTTGGACCTACTAGGACTATAAGCCTAGGTGGTATGAAATATGGCCTTGTGATTGTCGATGATTTCTCAAGATACACATGGATTTTATTTATTGCATATAAAGATGAAACTTTCAAAGTATTCAAAAAGTTTTATAAAAGAGTCACAAATTTGAAAAATTTATCTGTTATTTCAATTCATAGTGATTATGGCATCAAGTTTGAAAATCAATATTTCGATCACTTTTGCAAAAAGCACGATATTGATCATAACTTCTCTGCACCCAGAACACCACAGCAAAATAGTGTTGTAGAAAGAAAGAATCGTACTTTGGAAGAGATGTCCAGAACAATGCTTTGTGAAGGAAATCTTCCAAAATATTTTTGGACTAAAGCTATAAATACCACATGCTACATTTTGAACAGAGTTTGATTAGACCTATTATCAGAAAAACCCCCTGTGAACTTTGGAATAACAGAAAGCCTAATATCAAATATTTTCATGTTTTTTGCTATAAAAGTTTTGTTCTTAACAATGAAAAGGATAATCTTGATAAATTCGATGCAAAATCTGATGAGACTATTTTTCTTGGATATTCTTTAATAGTAAAGCCTATCGAGTTTTTAATAAAAGAACTTTGATTGTAGAAGAATCTATATATGTTGTTTTCAATAAATCTGACATTACATCTTCTAGAAAAGATTTTGCTAATAATGATGCAGGTACGGTAGAACATGGACTGAAAGATTTGACTCTCAAAGACAAACAATCAAGTGAACCACATGAAAAAGAGGTAAGCAAAAATCATGATGATATACCCAAAGAATGGAGGTATGTACAATCACATCCTAAAGAATTAATTATAGGAGACCCATCTTAAGGTGTTAAAACTAGAGCTGCACATAGAGATACACATGACTTAATTGCTTTTGTTCCTCAGTCGGTGATGAAGGTAGTGTGCTCCTCGTCCTCTGGGTGCATCCAGATCTGTTTGTATCCGGAGAATGCATCCTTGAAGGAGAGCAAGTGGTGCCCCGAGGTGGCATCCACTAACTGGTCGATCTTTAGCTGAGGGAAGTTGTCCTTTGGACAAGCCCGATTGAGGTCGGTGTAGTCCACACAAATCCTTCACTTTTCATTATTCTTCTTAACCATAACCACATTCACCAACCAGCTCGGATACTGCACTTCTTGCACAAAGCTAGCAATGAGGAGTTTATCTACCTCCTCATTGATCGCATGTTGCCTCTCTGGTGCAAAACTTCTTTTCTTTTACCGGACAGGGCGATACTTCGGGTCGATGCTCAGCTTGTGAGTGATGATTTTAGGTGAGATCCCAGGCATATCGGCCGCCATCCAAGCGAACACATCTGTGTTTGCCCGAAGAAACTCCAACAGGTAGGCTTGCTCATCATCTTGCAACTGCATCCCAATCTGCACCATCTTCTCCGGGTCGATTATGAGAGGACACAACAGCAAGCCCTCGATCGAGCCACCCCCGGGATCTTGCACCCTTTGGTCGAGGTCGTCTGTACTGGGATCGTCCTCGAAGACCTTGGCCCTAGGGATGGTTTGGAGACAATGCTGGATCGACTGAGGTGCCCCCCTCATCTCTCCGACATCATAAGGGGTTGGGAATTGCACCAACAGCCGCTTTGTGGAAATGACCGCATCGAGCAGATTGAGCCCAGGTCGGCCAAGAATCATGTTGTAGGCTGAGGGGAGCCTAACAACTGTGAAGGTCATCATGACGGTGCTCTACTGAGGTGGCATCCCGGAAGTAACAAGGAGAGTAATTTCTCCCTTGACTCCTACCGAGTCCCATGTGAAACCAATAAGGGGTGTGTGCATAGGTTTAAGCTGAGCAGAGGATAAATTCATTCTGAAGAAAGCATCGTAGAAAAGGACATCAGTCAAGCTTCCATTATTGACCATAATCCATTTTATAGGATGCTTTGCGATCGTCATCGTGACGACCACAGCATCGTTGTTTATATTTTTATTTTCAACCTCCCTCTCCCTCACAAAGGGAAGTACATTTTCAGAACTTTCTCCCTCCCGGGCCTTCTTGGAAGCGTGCTCGACTCCCCAGCATATCATCCCCATCGGCTTCTCAGTGGGGCGATTGTCGACTATAGGAACTGGAGAGAGAGCAGCGAGTGCCTGAGGTTCCACTGGGGGTTTGCCCCCCACGAACCTCCCGAGGTAGCCTCTCTTTATGAGGTCTTCAATCTTCCTCTTGAGGTGCCATCATTCCTCGGTGTCGTGACCGTGGTTATGGTGGAACTGGCAGTATTTCATCCTGTCATGACCAGGAGACAGCTTCAGTGAAGGTGGGTGCTTCAGATAGCTCTCACCCTCGATCTCCATGAGGATCTTCACCCTCGGGGCGAGAAGAGGTGTGAATCTCTCTTCCGGGATGGGGTCTCTTCTTGTCTTCAGCCTTTGGTGGAAGTTCGGTGCGGCCGGTTCGGGCTTCCGCATCCTGAGGTCTCCCCAGGAGTTGGCTTCTTCAGAGGCTTCCTGTCCATCTCCCTCCTTGTGCAATCTGCCTCCTCGGTGTGGATGTACTTCTGGACTCAGAGGAGGAGCTCGGAGTACGTCTTGGGGGGCTTCTTATCCAGAGAGTAGGTCAGGCAGGAAGTCCCGAGCCCTCTCTTCAGCGCCATCATAGCAACTGGCTCATCAAGGTTGTAGATCTCCAGTGCGATAACCTTGAAGCAGGCCACGTAGTCTCGTAGGAGCACGTGGTCTTGTTGCCTGATGGAGAAGATGCTGTCTGCCTCTTATAGTACCTTCCGGCAGGCATCGAATTGGGCCACAAATTTTTGCTCCAACTGAGCGAAATAGCTGATGCTCTCCGGCTCGAGGTGGGTAAACCATACCCGAGCTACCTTCTGGAGAGTGGTAGGAAAGATGATGCAGAGGAGAGCGTCAGTCATGCCCTGGACTCTCATTAGGGCCTTGTAGCTCTCAAGATGATCCAGGGGGTCAGTGATCCCGTCAAAAGGATCCACTTGTAGCATGCGGAACCGACCCGAAATCGGTTTCTCTTGGACTTCTCGGGAGAAAGGGGGATGGGCATCGTAGCTTGCCGGCTCGTTGGTGAAGCCCTGTAGATTGGCAAACTAGCGGGATAGCTTCGCTAGCTTATCTTGTTCTTCCAGGTGCTTCTCTGCCATGCGCCTGATGGCTTCATCGGTTGATCTCTCCGTCGAGGCTGACGGGGTAGGTGAATGTGCTTGCTGAGGGGGGTCATGATGGGAGGCCTTGCCTCTGTGACCTCGAGGGTGTTGAGCAGCATCCTGCTCGTAGGTTAAAGATCGGCTCTCCCGGTTAGCGGACCCAGTCCAATGTCTCTTCATCGAGGTCTTGTGGCTTCCCTGGCGGTCTATTGTGGCTCGCGGTAGCGAGGGCCTTCCTTGGAAGGAGCACAGGATATCGCACGGTATGGTAGCTTGGGCCATGGGAGTCCCTGGCTACTGGTGGTTAGCAAAGGACCGGTGCTGGTGCTGTAGCTGATGCATTGCTGCAATGAGAATCTGCATCTGCTAGACGAGTGCAGTCAGTTGAGCATCCATCGGAGGTGGTTGAGGTGGAGTAGGGAGCTCCCTTTTTGGACTGTGTGGGTCCCCACAGGAAGGGGGATCTCTCGCATGGCTGGTGGAGGCTTCTTTTGCTCGCGTCGTCACCATCCTTCCAGTGGGCTTCTTGTAAGGGGATTAGGTTGGATCAGAATGCGTCCTGCCCCCTTCCTGGTGTGCCAATCTGTTGCCGCCAAGATCACCGTGGCCTACAGCTGAGGTCGAGCTCGGACCGTGCACCTGTCGCTCAGGATTCTGCTCGGATGCCTAGACCTGCAAAACCGAGTTAGTGACCCGGGCCGATGATCCCAGCAGGGACACTCCAACGATCAAGTCAGTGATGATCCAGGGAAGTAGATCCTCCCGGTCGTGCCCCGAGGGTGGACTTCATGCTAGGAGGAGAATTTATGAAATGAGAGAGTGCGAGTGGGTCGAGAGCAGAGTGTGGGAGAGGCAACAGAGGAGAGCTCGAGCTGAATGGCTGTCCATCAAGACCCCTCCTGGGAGTTTTGTGGTAGCCTAGAGCGGTGGTCTTCCTGTGCGCTGCCCTCTTCTTGCTTGTTGGCCCTCACTCGACTGGACTTGAACTTAGCTTCACTTATTTTGTTTGAATCTGGGAGACCCCTTTTTGCCAGGGTCGTTGCGTGGCGCTTACCTCGAGATCTTCCCCATACTTACGGGCGCATGCAGCGATGTTTCGTTCCATGGACGGGTTGCCTTTCCTTATTTGTGGTATGGAAGCTACCGTTTGCTATGACATTCCTTCTGGTCGCTCCCTTTTGGATAACTTAGCACGACCTTGATCGAAGGGCCGCCGCCTCCTAGATTCGGATTTGCTGGTTGACTTCCTCTTTTGGAAGGTACAGATAGTTGGTGGGGAGTGCAGAGCCTCGATCGGGGGATTCTTTTCATTTTGGTGCAATTGGCAGCTGGGACCATCATCGCAGCTTGGCAGGCATCTTTTCACGATCCTCGGGCATCGGGCCACCATCCAGGGAGAGAAGCGACTTCCCTGATCGCAGACCTCTTCGTCTAAGGTGGAGCTGATCTGGAGAGGCGGAGCTCGACTTCAGCCACGGCGTCTCGACCTGGAGGGAGCACGGCTGGGCGAAGGAGAGGCGGAGCTCGACTTCGGCCATGGTGTCTCGACCCGGAGGGAGCACGGTCGGGCGAAGGAGAGTGGAGCTCAACTTCGGCCACGACATCTCGACTCAGAGGGAGCATGGCCGGGTGAAGGAAAGGCGGAGCTCGACTTTGGCCACGACATCTCGACCCAGAGGGAGCGCGGCCGGGCGAAGGAGTCCGGGCAGAGGCGTCCCACGTGGCAGCTTCGTCTGACATGGTGTCTGACAGGGGTCCCACGTCAGCGATCCCGCCACATCAATTGGCATTCATCCTTTTGGTTTATATCATGTGTAGGTTCATAATCCACAGAGTCAAGTAAACAATCAATATTTTCATGATTTGGCATGGAGTCCAAAAAGAAAGGTTCTTACATGGTAGACATATTTTGTCAACCGTTATATGTTTCACACGGATGAATGGAGTTGCTATAAAAAAAAAATTAATAGTGGAGTGTGCGTCAAAGGTTCGGAACAAGCTGCAGACCAATTTTATTACCACGGCATCATTAAGAAAATAATTCAATTAGAATATCCTGGCCATCCGATGAAATAGGTAGTGTTATTTAATTGTGAATGGTTTGATACGGTGTTGAATCATGGTATGAAAGTGCATAAAGATTACGGGATCGTTAAGATCTGGCATAATAGAAGGTATCCAAGATATGATCTCTTTATAGTTGCACAAAAAGTGATTCAGGTATACTATTTGCTATATCCTGAAAAGTTAAGGGACAAGCAACATTCGTGGGTTGTCATTATGACTAGACCGAGATGTACTGTGGATGATTGATATACAATTGAGGTTACTTACCAAGAGGATACAATATCCCATGTAAATAATGTACCGAATGATAATACAGTTGAAAATTTGGTCGACAACGACTATACTTTTGAGGAAGTTGACGAAATCGTCGATACGAATTTAAATATAGATGAGGAAGATGAAGAAGAGTATGATGAGTTTGATTCTAGCCAAGAGGATGACACCGAGCATGACTAATATGGAAGTTCTTCTGATGATGAATAGTAGTTGTATAAGCAGACCCCCACTACATTGACAGGCCCGTCAAATTTTCAAGGATAATCTTCATCCCCCTTACAATGGTTGAATAGTAAAGAATTTCAAGAGCAAGTACAGAAGCAGGTTGAAATCGAAGTCAATGCTCGGGTACAAGCTACCGAGCAAGAAAGGGATGAACTACGGAGGCGGGTTGAACACAATGAACGACTGTTGCAAGAGATATTAACTAACATAAATTTTCAGCCTTCAGCAACTCCTGCTTTTACTATTAATCCTTCGTAAAGAACTGAAATGGATCCTTTTCAGAGATACCGTGCACAAGGATCACAGTGAGAAGGGGAGAGGATAATGATGAGGAAGACGAGGACGAGGAGGAATAGGAGCATTAGCACATTATTAATATTTCCTTGCATCACCTTTTACTCTTATTTGTTTTGCTTTATATCATGAACTGCAACTCTTCTTACTATTATTTGTTTTGTTTTGTATTATGAACTGCATCTCTTCTTGTTTGACACTTTTGTTCTCTTTTTGTTGTTTTATTGTGCATTTTCATAGATTGCCTCATCTTGTTATCTGCGGTTAGAAGCTGTGATGAGTTGCCTTGGTATCTTCATGATGCTTCAAGTTTTAAAAGTGTATGCTGGATCGGACCATTTTGTCTAGGTCTAAATGGTGTTGCAAATTTGGATGGCTTGCTATTAGTGCAAGCAACCATTTGCTACCTTAGACCCTTCTCAATGTATAAAAATAGGCAATCCTGAGCCTCTGAATCTTCTTGTTTGACACTTTTGTTCTCTTTTTGTTGTTTTATTGTGCATTTTCATGGATTGCCTCATCTTGTTATCTGCAGTTAGAGGCTATGATGAGTTGCCTTGGTATCTTCACGATACTTCAAGTGCTGAAAGTGTATACTGGATTGGACCATTTTGCCTAGATCTAAATGGTGTTGCAAATTTGGATGGCTTGCTATTATTGCAAGCAACCATTTGCTGCCTTAGACCCTTCTCAATATATAAAAATAGGCAATCCTGAGCCTCTGAATTTTCTTGTTTGACACTTTTGTTCTCTTTTTGTTATTTTATTGTGCATTTTCATGAATTTCCTCATCTTGTTATCTGCGGTTAGAGGCTGTGATGAGTTGCCTTGGTATCTTCATGATGCTTCAAGTACTGAAAGTGTATGCTGGATCGGACCATTTTGCCTAGATCTAAATGGTGTTGCAAATTTGGATGGCTTGCTATTATTGCAAGCAACCATTTGCTACCTTAGACCCTTCTCAATGTATAAAAATTGGCAATCCTGAGCCTCTGAATCTTCTTGTTTGACACTTTTGTTCTCTTTTTATTATTTTATTGTGCATTTTCATGGATTGCCTCATCTTGTTATCTGCGATTAGAGGCTGTGATGAGTTGTCTTGGTATCTTCATGATGCTTTAAGTGCTGAAAGTGTATGCTGGCTCGAACCATTTTGTCTAGATCTAAATGGTGTTGCAAATTTGGATGGCTTGCTATTATTGCAAGCAACCATTTGCTGCCTTAGACCCTTCTCAATGTATAAAAATAGGCAATCCCAAGCCTCTGAATCTTCTTGTTTGACACTTTTGTTCTCTTTTTGTTGTTTTATTGTGCATTTTCATGGATTGCCTCCTCTTGTTATTTTCATGGATCTCTGAATTTGTTTTAAGTCTGTTTGCAGTTTCTTGATCTAAATTTGTTTTAAGTCTGTTATTTTCATGGATTGCCTCATCTTGTGGTTTTATTTTTATTGCTGTAACTATTTTTCTTCATTTAAGTTGGTGCAAGCAAACTTTGTTTTTGTTCTGTAGCTTGTTTTAGTGGCTGTTATCCTGATGACATGCTTGAATAGCATTGTTTTGCATTGAACCATGAAGGCCAATTAGACTCTTATGTGCATTTCCTTGCCTTATCATGTAACTATTCTCTATGAATGAAGATGTAAGATAGGGAAACATATAACTGAGAAACCAGTTACCAAGATTGTATCTGCAAACCCCCAGAAGCCAGTGCCACTTCCATTCGCTGTTCAAAACAAAAAGCCTATCTCACATTCAAGGCCCTCTAGTCAGGTATGTGCTTCACACCTTTCTCCTCATTGCATTTAATTAAGTTCGCTTCTACTGGTCTTAAATGTTTGCTTGTGTTGTTATTTTTGGGGCATTCTCCTCTGGTGGTTTTCTTCCTCAAGGTGGCATGAAGTATGGAATGTTGTATTCTACCTTCTTGATCGCTTTATTTGATGTATGAATTATGGATCTTTTAGACCTTCTGATATGGATCCTTTCTGGTTGGATCTAAGTGCAGCTTTATATTTTCTTGGTAATGTTGTAAAATACAGGAAAAAATATTATTTCAAATTTTTTTAAATTATTCTATTTAGCAACTGATTTTTAATTTTTTTTTCAAATTTTTATTAATTTGCAACCAATTTTGCAATCGATTTTTAATTTTTTTTTCGAGATTTTTATTAATTTGCAACCGATTTTGCAATCAATTTTTAATTTTTTTCTAGATTTTTATTAATTTGCAATCGATTTTGCAACTAATTTTTAATTTCTTTCAGATTTTTATTAATTTGCAACAGATTTTGCAATCGATTTTTAATTTTTTTCAGATTTTTATTATTTTGCAACTAATTTTTATTTTTTTTTCAAATTTTTATTAATTTTCAACCATTTTTTTAAAATATTTTAAAATAAAACTATTACTTAGCAACCGAATTTGCAACCAATTTTTTGACTTGAAAATAATCACGAAAAAAATTTAAATTTTATAAATACACCAAAATCGGTTGCTAAATCAGTTGCTAAATTTTTGCAATCGAATAAAATCAGTCACAAAACTTTGTAACCTGGGATTTTGCAACCGAGGTATTTCTTTTGCAAAATCGATTGCAAATTAATTTTGCAAATGATTTTCAATTATTAGAAACCAATTTCTCGGTTACTAAAACAGTGTTTTCTCATAGTGGATGAGATCACCATACTTCATGGTCCATCACATGGCTGCTTCTAGCAGTTGTCAGGCTATATTACGCTATATGAAAGGAAGCATTCGGCTATCTTGTATAATGTTGTTGAAGCTCAGTTGCTCATTTGGTTGCATTTTATTTAATACTAACTGCAAGCTAGCTATAGTGAAATAGGCTTTTCTCGATACTTTTTTTGGGACATTTGCCTATGCTTTTAAGCGTTGGCAAGAAATCTCTCGATGCTTCTTAAAGTGTCACAAAGTATCGGCTATGTAAGCGCGGGGATGCAACCTACCGATGCTTATCACCTGGAATGACCATTGATAAAATAAGTGAAGACTATTTCATGCATATCCATGGTGGCAAATTATAAGAAATCAGAATAACTGGCTAGGTGCTATAGACAAAACTTAAGGTCCGAAATGGATTGAACCCATCACTCACTAAACCCAGCCTGACATTACGAGCATCAGATGCAAAATCAGGATGCTAAACTATTTGCTGGGTGTCTCAGCATTCTATCTTTTGTACGGCTTTCATCATGCCATCTAATTGACGAAGCTATTTTTGATGACGCATAGATCCATTTTAATTTAGGTACAAGAGAAAAATAATGTAATACCTTCGCCGGTTTTTGTTTAATTTATGTTGCATCCAACTCATCCCTGACTTTCATTTTCTTTTTGCTTCATCCATCGTGAACATCCATACACATGGCACGACTCTTGATCTGCATGTTCTCTCCGATATAATATACAATCATTTAGAAAGCTATGAATCTTTTCGTATCCAAGATCCAATTCCTTTACTAATTTTTTGATTTCATAACAAAATGTTGGTAAACTAGTATCTTCAGGAAATGCATCCTTTAACAACTTGAGCAACATAGTAAAACTCTTGCCAGACCATCCATTCAAGTATTTTATATGAAATAAATGTACAAGAAAAGAAATTTTTGAAAAGTTCTTGCAACCAACATATAATTCTTGATCAGCATCTCTTATCAGCTTTTGATAACGATCTATTCGAACATTAGTTGGGGGTATTGGCTCCCCATTATGTATAGATTCAGTAAATATAGGACCATCAAGTAGTCCATCTGTTACTTGTCCTCCACTAAAATCTCCATGATTTTGAGCACCATATTCAAAAGCATCTCTGAGCAAACCCCTAATATCATCATCTCTTGCAAGACTTATCTGTTGATTACTAGATCCAAAATTAGGTATATGTTCCATATTAGAGGTTTTGTTACATGTAGATGGTAACCTTGACTCTCCATGAAAAAACTACTCTGTATAACCTCTTAAAAAATTATTTTATACCAAATGTTCTTCAACATTATTTGAATATAGAGAACTGGAATTTAGACATTTTCAGCATGGATATAAAATCTTTCCATTGATACTACTTCTCTCCATATCAAATTTAATGAAATTTTGAACTCCATCAAGATATTCTTTGCTATTCCTCGGTTTAGTTATTTAACTCTTATCCATTGTAAGATAAAACTATCTGAAATAAATAAATATTTATAAGAACAGAATAAATTTAAAATAAGTTTATTCAATAGATCAATTACAGTATTATTAAATGCACCCTATCATCAACTAATAGGTAAAGAGGTCCTATCCCATTCAAGAATTGCATTAATTTTATAGATCATTTACAGTAACCAAAGGATACACAATAGAAGTTCTAGAAAAACTTTGGCAGCATTTTTTCTTAGTTCTCCCTATACAAATAAATATGTATGAGGAGAACTAAAAGGAAATGCTATTCGAAATATATCTGGAACTCTATCCATACCGTTTGATTACTGTAAGCATCTATAAAATTATTTGTAATTCTCAAACTGTCCAAACTGGATAATCAATTGACTACTATACATATTTCTCCCATCCGTACAAAAATAAAATAAATGTACGGATGCTGTAGAAAATGTACTTTAATCAATTGACGGGTCTATATTTTTATGCAATGCAAGTTTTTTAAAAAATATTTAAAAAGCCATAATTGATCATAACAAAGCTATAGATGGTATTGAATAAAAGATTTGCAATAATGAAACTAACCTTAAAGCATAACATGTTCAGTAAGATGCAGGTATATACCAAGAAATTTATAAAAAAATATAAATAATATACTAAGAAAAAGAACAATAGATAATGAAAAATAAGGAGGCTCAGTTATACTATTTAATATGCAACTAAATCAAAACAGCTACAATCGGTTACCTACAAAAGAAGGCCATCCAAGATTGTTGCCATTAGAAACAGTTAAATCAGCCAAACATACATCACATAATCATCATAGCCTCCATATACAAACCTTAAACTAATTTTAAAATTGATTACAAAGCTTCTTTACTCTCCAAGCAATCAAGCACCTGATAAGAAAAAGGCAACAAAATAGGTTGAGCATATTTTTCTTAGTGGTATGTAATTACCAAGTTATTTAAGCCTAAACCCTGGCTCCTGTACTTGGACTAATATAATATATGACTTTAGAAGAATCAAGATGACTTTTTGAATACTATAAACTCAAACCTAATATAAGAACAGAATAATATAGTGAAGTACAAAATCTATGAGATGCTACTTTGTTCACATGGAATCTATTTAAGCTATGCATGGATGGGGATAAACCTTACATACTGTCTAATAAACTAATATATGAAGCACGTACTATTTTCATGCATGTACATACAATTCTCAGTTTGGCAAAATATATGGCCAAGTTAAACTTCTTTGTTGAATTATTAGAATTTGTCTTGGCACAATCAAACAGCTTCTTATATCATGATAGAAGATTTAATTTTAATAGTTTGATCAAGGGTAAGGCAGAGTTACCTTATTTCACACCTAGGGGATTGGACTTATTTTAAAGAAAATCTTTGTAACACATGTTGCCCAGTGACCGCGATCTACTCATGGTCTATCATGCTAAGAGATTAATTTTATTGTGCCAATTCATGCCAGCATAACATTTAGCCAAGTCAGATGCAAATCAAGACCGAAATGATACTTGTAACAGCCAAAAATTTGTACACCAAAAAAACTAGCTAGAAAGTATTACTTGAATTTATTAATTTTATATAAATATTCAAAATCTATCAAATATATAATTAATATAAAATTAAATACATACTAGCATAAATCCTTATATACTCTTCTCATTTAAATTGTTGTATACTCGCTAGACTAAAAATCCAGCTTCATTCAAATTTAATCACAAATATTATAATTTTCTCATAATCAATCTAAATAGGCTCATGTTACTATATCTACTAATTTACATAAATTATAAACTGAATTTGCCCCAATACCACTTATATTTATATAAGATCTGATATAAAAAAAATAATAAGTGCCTTGCTTCGAGATATGTTTCATTTGAACCAACCATTTTTACGTAATTAATTTTATCGTTTAAACTAAGCTGCAAGGTTGGTTAACCCAGGAAATAAAAACTCCTTACATCATCCACTTTATCTATCACCTTGCCATTTGAAAATTTAAGAGTTATATTTCCTAATTATCTGGCATCTAAATGTTCATTTAAAAGCATTAACCAGATTAACCGGTTAAAATTCTAAATATCTGTTTATGCTTCATTAGATAAACAGTTAAGATTGAATATTTAAAATAAATATTATAAATTAAATAATGTATCCACTCAAAACTCATATTTTTTGGTGGATGTGGAAGCGGTGGGGTGCCACGTTTTAGGGCTAAGCTTAGGACTACTTTCTAGCGTACGGGATGTGAAGCATGGTGCTAATCGTTATGCAGAGTCATATTATGCTTGTTGAACATAATTTTTATTTGATTTTTTTTTTAAAAAAAATTTGATTCTCTTTCAATTAGATAGGACTCTTCACGAGCTTATTGAATTGAGGACCTTCAAAATGCCCCTGCTAATTGACTAAATGCTGATGTATTGTTCTTGAACAAGTCTTTGCATACAATGTAAAGGCAACTGAGAGGAAGCGATGAGTGATCCAATGCAACTAATTATATATGATAGATCAACAATTTATTGATTAATTTAGATCTAACCTATTTATTAAACAAAATAAAATTCATATCCAAACTTGTTCATTTTATTTAACAAATAATGTTGCCGGATCTACAACAGGTTGAAATTTATCAAACAGATTAAAAGTTAATTGGAAAGCTGAAAGCATTAACAATATAAAAGTTAATTGGAATATACCTAGATTTGATGAACAGAGAGGGATCGGAGGACGAAACGGAGGAGGTGGCTGGCGCATGGTGGTGACTCGACCGACTCAAGGCTACCCGCTGGTGGCTCGATCCTTCGGATGGCGAGGATAGACCCAACATCGACGGAAGAGATGAAGGGATCGAAGGAGGAGCTACCGGCCGTTCGAATGAGAGGAGGGAGGGATCGGGGGATCAGAGGAGGAGAAGGAGGAGTGAGGGACTGAGGAAGGAGGAGGAGGTTGCGGCAGATGAATGTGATCTAGGGCTCGAACGAGAGGAGGGAGGGATCAGAGGAGGAGGAGGAGGAGTGAGGGATTGGAGGAGGAGGAAGTTGCGGCGGTCGGATAGAGTAGCGAATGGGATTAGGGCTGGGGATCGGAAAAGGAGGAGGCGGAGGCACGAATGGATCTAGGGCTCGAGCTGGGGAGAATAGGGAAACATCGGCGTGGCGACGCTTAAACAAAATTCCGTCGATGCTTAAAAGCGTCATTAAAATCGAATACTTGGCGATGCTTAAAAGCGTCGGAGGATACCGATGCTTTTCAAAAGCGTCGCCAGGTTTGCAGAATCTACTGTAGTGACTCCTGTAGATTTTAAGACAACCATGTCAACGTTAAAGCCTTTGCTTCCTATATTAAAATTTCCTACTGAGTTGTCGATGTTAGACTAAGGAGTTGGATGGAATTGTGGATTCAACTGTATTGATAAACAATGTCTGTGAATGTTATTTTTTATGATTGTTATATGTGTTATTCGTCTTGCTATAATGTTATGATGCAGTTTGAATGTACAGGTCATTATGATATATTATATTATGTAAACATTAATATAATCAGGCAATTTTTTCAATATACTTGTGGGTCTTGTTATGGTCTTTGTTACGGGTGATACATTTATTTTTTGATGCTAATCTAAGGAGAGTATTTTGAAGTTTTTTTTATAAGTTTATTATTACTCTTGTATATGAATGGAACATAGTAGGGCTAGTCCAATAGGATCGAAGTCAGGCAGGGTTTCGAGTCAGGCCTAAGTATATAGGGCTAGGCTTCGAGGTTCATAATAAAGTAATTTGTATAACATAATTTTAATACATCATAATCATAAAATAATGAGAATAAATTAAAAATAATTGTTTTGTTAAATATACTATAATATTAAATTATTTAATATAACATATTTTTAATAGATCAAATTAATAAATTAATATAAATAAAAAATTATACTTATTTAAATATATAATTATAAAGAAATTTTATAACTCATTTTTTCTTATTTATTGATCAGGGATAGTATTGGAATTTCATAAAAATTTTTCCTATTCCTAGAATAGAGATTTATTTCCATGTCATCTAAACATTATTTGGAATAATACTACATTAATTATATTAAAATAAAATAAAATACTAAATTTTAATCCCAACAAAAATTAAAAATAATAATAAAAATAAATTATTTTTAAATAATACCTATTCCGGTTACAGAAATAATTTTTTTGCCATCCCAACCACTACCTCAAATTATTAAGATCGATTGGGAGAAAACAAAGTTCGTCACCGACACCCATGCATTATTTTTAAACAATGTCTGGGAAAACTAACCAACAGAAATACGACTCCTGCCAGACCATCAACCAAGACGATTTCTATCATTAATTAATGGACATAGACAGCTCGTTCTCCTTCTAAAAGAACCCACGACCACAACGAAAGGCAATGGAAGGAGGAAACGCCATGCTGCCCTCCAATCCACGACCAAAGCCAGTGGGAGGAGCCGTACTACTCGCCGCTGCCATGCTGGAGCTCCGGGCATGCGCGGCCTCGATGACGAGCTGGTCGGCACGCATCGCCACGTCCCTTCTAAGCCTCTCGAAGGACTTGTGCAGCCTTTCGAGCTCCCCCAGGCTGAGCTCCTCGAAGTTCGCACCCCACAAGGCGGCCTCTCCCGCCTGCTTCACCCTCAGGGCCTCCTCGAGCACCACCTTCTTCCTCCTTTCGGTCTCGAGCAAGGCAGCGAGCTCCGTGTACTGGCGATTGAGCTCACAGACGACCATCATCTCTCGCTCCGCAGGCATGCGGGGGTCGGCGGACGGCAGAGTCATAGGGGAGGGGTTGCCGGAGAGGAAGCAGTCGATGATGGAGTCGAAGGAGGGGTGGCCGAAGGAGAACGGCTTGCCGGCGGGGGAGAAGACGATGACACCGATCTCGGCGCCGCACAGGATGGATAGCTCGTTGGCCTTCTTGAAGAGCCCAGCGCGGCGCTTCGAGAAGCACACCTGGCGGGCCTCCTCGTTCTCGATCCTTTTGATCTCTATCTTCCGTCGGCCCATGCTCGGCTTCCTCCTCACCATCTTATATTTATATACACGTTAAAATTAGAGGAATAAAAGCGAAAGGGAGAAGGAGAGCAAGGAAGAGCTTGAAGGAAGGAGGGAAGCGTATTAGGGGTAGGGAGAGATTGGTGCTGCTTATATAGGATGATGGGTTGTGCTTTGTTCGAACTTTCCCTGTATAGTAGCTCGGTGATCTGGGGAAAGATTTGTGCTGGTTTAAGGAGAGGTTGAGTTGGGGGATATCAAATAGCGTGGGGTTTCCTAAATTTACATCGTTAATTGATTTACCGCAATATATACCACGCAAGGTTAGCCGTTGATTTAGATGGAATATATAAATTTATTATAAATTTATAACGTTTGATTGGCGGCGATTTCCTAAATTAATTATAAATCTGTCTACGATTTGTTTCGATTTCGGCAGTCTCTGGAAGGAAACTTTGTTGTGTGATTTCAGTTGTCTCTAGAAAAATTTTTTGGTTAAGTAATTTCAATCGTCTCCGAAAGGAAACATTTTAGTCGAGTGCTTTTGGCTGTTCCCGAAAGGAAATTTTTTTTTGGTTTAATTATTTTAGTTGTCTTCAGAAGGAAACCTTTTATTTTATGTTATTTTGTTTTTTTTGGTAAAGATGAAATATAGAAAAATTGAGTGATTTTAGTCATCTCTATGCTCTTTATTTATTTATTTATTATAAAATAAAAAAAATAGGAAAGGATAAATCTCCGTGTAGCTATCTCAAAGGTCTTTTCATACCACTCCACAGAAGTTATCTCAAAGGTCTTTATAGGTCTTTTCATACCACTCCACAGAAGTTATCTCAAAGGTCTTTATATATTTTGTACTTCCTGGATGCATTAGGTAGATTTATGAGCTTCTTCTAAGATTTCTCTTTTTAAGCCCGCATCATTTGGAACACATAATCTGTTTCCCATCATCATGAATTCTAAATTCTATTGTCACTCGTGATTGTATCTTCTCTCTAATTATTTATAATTTTGGATCACTTGTTTGAGATGCTTTAATTTTATCAATCAAAGCTGATTGTATATTTAGAGCGGAGAGCTGGATTTTAGAATTTTGCAACAGTACTTTGATATTTAACTTTCCAAGATCTTGAAGAATATCCTTTTGTGAAGTGATCAAGGCTGTTACATTACCTCTAGACTTTCTATTTAAAGCATCAGCCACCAAATTTGCTATTCCTAAATAGTAGCTAATTGTTAAATCATAATCCTTCATGAGCTTCAACCATCTTCTTTGCTTTAAATTTAATTCCTTTTAAAAAAATAAATATTTAAGACTCTTATGATCTGTAAATATTTCACAAGATACTCATATAAATAATGTCTCCAAATCTTTAGTGCAAATATCGCTGCTGCTAACTCCAAATCATGGATATGACAATTTTGCTCATAAAATTTCAACTGTCGGGAAGCATAGGCTACTACCTTCCTATTTTGCATAAGGATACATCTCAATCCCTTTTTAAATGCATCATTAAAAATAGTGAAATCTCTACTTCTAGATGATATGGTAAGGATAGGGGCCGATACTAAACACTTCTTTAGTTCTTGGAAGCTTCTTTCACATTCCTCGATCCATTCAAATTTTATTCCTTTATGAGTTAACGGTACTACAATGCAAGAAAATCCCTCTACAAATCTTCGATAATATCTAGCTAATCCAAGAAAACTATAGACTTCTGTCACATTGGTTGGTCGATCCCAATTCACAATTACTTCTATCTTTATCAGATCAACAAATATGCCATCTTTAGAGATTATATGGCCGAAGAAAGAGATGCTCTCTAGCTAAAATTGATATTTCTTTAACTTTACATATAATTTTTGTTCTCTTAGTATCGGTAGTACTATCTTCAAATATTTTTCATGTTCTTTGTGATTATGAGAATTTGTTAGAATATCATATATGAATATGACTACATACTGATCAAAATATGCCCCGAATACTCTATTCATCATATCCATAAAAGCGGGAGCATTTGTTAATTCAAATGGCATGACTAAAAATTCATAATGTCCATATCTAGTTTAGAAGGCTTGGTGGGGGCACCAGGATCAGACACAGATTACTGGATCCTATTTGGTTCCGCATCAAGGCTATCCTAAAAATATCATTAGTTTTGATTCTTAATTGATGATATCCGGATCGTAGATCAATTTTTGAAAATACTTGAGCACCCTATAACTGATTAAAAAGATCATCAATTCTTGATAGAGGATACTCATTTTGAACTATCAACTTGTTCAACTCTCTATAGTCAATACATATCTCAAGTTTCCATCATTCTTCTTAACAAAGAGTACTGGAGCATCCCATGGTGAGACACTAGGCCTAATAAAGCCCTTATAAGTAGTTCCTGGAGTTGCTCCTTAAGCTCCTTTAATTCAGCTAGAACCATCCGATAAGAGTTTTGGAGATAGGTTTTAAGCCAAGTATAAGATTAATAGTAAATTCTATCTCCCTATCAGGAGATAATCCTGGTGATTCTTCTGGAAACACATCAAGAAACTCCTATAATATTGGAATATTCTCCAACTTCATTTCTCCATGTTGAGATTCTATTACACTAGCTAGAAAATCCATGCAACCCTTTCTTAATATTCAACAAGCTTGCATAGCATAAATAATTTTAATAGAAATATTTACTCTACTACCAATGAAGCTAAAAGATTCTTATCCTGGAATCTGAAAGATTACCTTCTTTCTGAAATAATCCACCGTGGCATAATAAGAAGCAAGCCAATCCATTTCCAAAATGATATCCAAATTTTTCATCTCTAATACCATTATATCAGCTATAAGATCATGATCCCCGATGCTCAGAGAAAAACCAAGGAAAAAGCAAAGGAAAAGATGAGGCTCCGCCCCTTGTTGCCACCATTATAATAACCCAAAGAGAATATCGATAGAGAAGAGCTTACTGGTGATGGTCCAGGTGAAAGGAATACCAGTGCAATGGACGCCTATCCTAGGCATGCTAGGCTATGGAGTAGGTATTGCATAATAAAAATTTTTAAACATGCATACGAAAAAACCTATGCATGGTATTGCATAATAAAAATTTTTAAACATGCATACGGAAAAACCTACTCATGCATAGGATCTAATATAAACATGATGCATGTAACTAATATACTGGCATGTATAGGCAAGTACAATAATTATAAATAATATGATTAAATCTAGATGATAACATACCTTATAAAACTTCCTTTAATAGCAAATCAAGGCAGCCGGTTGAACTCCTTCAATAGCAAATCAGATCTAGAAGAGATCAATCCAATCTCTCGAGGTGTCCAAATGTCCATCCTCTAGAATATCCACACGTAGGCTCTCGCTGACCCAACTCTTGGAAGGATGCTAGTCTTTCAGGAATCAAAGAAAGGTCGGGTCACATATAGGTGGAGCAGGGAAAGCCACCAAAAAAAAAACTTCATACACGGTCTTCTCCATCACCGCACAAATTCCACCAAAAGCACACAAAGGAAACTTAAAAACAGGGGAGGATTGCATGGGACCTCAACGAATTTCTGTACTCAGAAATTCATCCCAAAGGCTCTTTGCTCCTCTCTTATCACACGCCCTTATTTCTTTCCATGTTTCTTCCCTCTTCTCCTCTCTCTCACACGCTCTATTTTCTTTTCATCTCTCCCAAATCGCATGGCCTGCAACCAGGTTATAAGAGGCAGAGAAGAAATCGAGAAGGCTAGGGAAATCATCATGAAATCCAGGAAGAAATCGTGAGTGAGAGTCCAGATAAAACAAAACTCAATTTGAAATGGCTTTGATCGGTTTAATACGCTGGGAACTCGCTGGCTGGATGAGAACAAAAGCCACCGAAAAATAGAGTCTGAGAGATTGGAAAACGTGTGGGAGAGACCACCGTGAAAACACATTCCAGTTCACGGTGCAAGGATTAAAATCAGATATCCCTAGCAACGACCGAACTCCATGCGATCTTATCCCATTTCAAGCGAAAAAAATTGGGCAAAACCCGTGAGAACAGGGAGCCATCAAATCGATGTTTTAAAGTCTAGGAGAAAAACTCGTGAAACCAAGCCATGATAAAACCGGTTCAATAAGCTAAAAAATAGTTTAATAAAAATTCAAAAACCGGTTCAATAAAAAACCCCGGTCTGACCAAACTCGATCAGTAAAAAAAATGGGTCCAGTCCTGGTCTACCAGGAATAATTCCTGGTATACTAGAAAAAAATCCAATGTGTGCTCAATCAGACCAGTTGACCTTAATGCCGAAATGATTCTCAATCATTGATCGACTCCCGGATCAGAAAGAAATCCTTTATAGCATGTGACCTTATAGGTTCGAACCTAAACGGTAGCACTGGAATACTTTCAGTACCAGCACAATATATCATCTAGCAATGGATCCCGGCGTCCGGATAGGCCGAAGGCAAGAGCATTCTATCGAACCTCTAGTATATGGTTATCATATAATTCATCTCTTTGACCTCCAATGCTCAAGATGACCTAGGATTAGACTGCCAACCCTAATTGAATCAATCCACAAAATGTCTCATCCTTGCAAGTCCAGTTACTTCTCACTAGGACTACCCCGGCCGAGGATTTGCTAAATTGAGATGATGCAAGACATTCAATCCAAACAATTTGGACAAGTCAATTCTATCTTGGTCCACCACTGCTCCACAAGTACTTGCCTGTACCCAAAAACCTTCCATCACCAGATTAGAAATCCGGGTAGTCCAGCACCAGAGCACAGGGAGTTGCTTTCAAGCTACTATGGTGACCTCAGGTCGGAGGGACACATATACCCATATCTAATCGTGAGCAATCCTTTGGCAGAAAGAAGCTCCATAGATTCACATTCAATGATATGTCACACATCCCGCTTGCAGATCACATCAGTGTCACCACACTCCTTTGGTCAAGAGGACAACCAAACGATGTGAACCACAACAACCTACACTTGATACATTGCCGTCCTGTACAATGTATCCTTTGGTTGTGAACCTTTTTAAAGGACCACTCGATATATCCTTTCTATATCGAAGTCAGTGAAATCCTAAGGACTTCATCACATAAATAGAGTTCATTACAGGGAAATGAATAATGTGATGAGCTACCAAAATAAAGTTTTATTAATTCATATACAAATTACAACACTGAGCACAACCGCCTACAGCCTAGGCGATTGGCTTTGGGACACAATTTCCAACAACTCCAACTTGTACTAAAGCCAATCAGAACAGTATCTAATATCCATTTTCCTTTTACAATAGTAGAACTCTTTGATTCTGAGGGCTTTAGTAAAGGGGTCGGCCAGATTCTCCTTTCCATCGATCTTCATAAGATTGATGTCGTCTCGTTCCACGATCTCTTGCATGAGATGATAGCGCCGTAGAATGTGCTTAGTGCGATGATGAGACTTTGGCTCCTTAGCTGTAGCAATGGGTCCTGTGTTGTCACAAAACACTGGAACATGACCATCTAGGGAAGGTGCCATCCCTAGCTCTCCAAGGAACTTCCATAATCACACGGCTTCCTTTGCTGCATCTGATACTATAATGTACTCTGCTTTCCATACTGAGTCTATAACTATTGCCTGCTTGGAACTCTTCCAGCAGATCGCTCCTCCATTCAGGGTAAACACAAATCCTGACACACTCTTGCTATCATCTCTGTCTGACTGGAAACTGGAGCCAGTATACCCCACAAGTTTCAAGTTAGGTTCTCCATAAATCAGCCATTGGTCCTTAGTATTTCTCCAATACTTTAGGATGGTCTTAACCACCTTCCAATGCGCCTCACCTGGGTCAGACTGGTATCTGCTCACCACTCCTAGTGAGTATGCCATGTCTGGTCTAGTACATGTCTTAGCATACATGATAGAGTCCACTGCAAAAGCATAAGGAACTCTACTCATGCACTCTCTTTTCTCAGGAGTTGTTGCATAATTCTTCTTGGAAAGAGTAATTCCAGAACCTATCGGGATTTAGCCTTTTTTGGAATTCTTCATGCTGAACCATTGCAGCATGGTATCAATGTACATAGATTGAGACAATCCTAGAAGCCTCTTAGATCTATCTCTATAAATCTTCATACCTAGTATGTAAGAAGCTTCATCCAAGTCCTTCATGGAGAACTGAGATGATAACTAGACCTTTATTCTTTGCAATGCTGCGATGTCATTCTCGATTAAGAGAATGTCATCAATATACAGTACCAGGAATACAATCACAGAACCATTAACCCATTTATAATGCAAGGTTTCTCTCCATTCCTAACGAAGCCATACGATTTGATACACCTATCAAATCGCATATTCCAACTTCGAGTGCTTGCTTGAGTCCATAAATGGACCTCTACAATTTGCACATTTTTGACTTGTCTGTGGATGTGAACCCTTCAGGCTATATCATATACACCTCCTTATTCAGCTCCCCATTCAGGAAAGCGATTCGGACATCCATCTACCAGATCTCATAGTCAAAATGTGCTGCCAAAGCAAGCATGATCCGAATGGACTTAAGCATTGCCACAGGGGAGAACGTCTTGTCATAATCGATACCATATCACTGACGATATCCCTTGGCAACCAGACGGGCTTTATAGGTCTCCACCTTTCTATCTGTGCCCCTTTTTCTCTTGAAAATTCACTTGCATTCAATGAGTTTTATCCCTTCAGGTGGATCAATCAATGTCCATACATCGTTGATCTCCATGGACTCCATCTCGGATCGCATGGCTCTAAGCCATGCCTTAGAGTCAGATCTCTGAAGTGCATCCATATAGGTAATCGGATCCTCATTGTTCTCGTCGAGCTCAATGGGATCACTGTCCCGGACCAAGAAACGGTAGTATCTATCCGGCTGATGCGGTATTCTACCAGATCTCCTATTAATGGGTTTCGTGTGTGATCCAATCACAGCCGGTTCTATGATGTCCTTAGAGTGTGCAGGTTCTTCTACTGGTTGAACTTCACCAAGTTTAATCTTAGAGGCTACAGTTCCTTCTCCAAGGAACTCCTTTTCCAAAAAGATAGCCCTAAAAAGCAACGAACACTTTCTGTTCGTCCTCCAAGTATAAGAAATTTCTTTTTGTTTCGTTAGGGTACCCAATAAACAGGCACCGATCAGATCTAGGCCCAAGTTTATCTGAGTCTAAACGCTTTACATAAGCCAGACAATCCCATACCCGAAGGTGTGAAATTGAGGGCTTACGTCCAGTCCATAACTCATATGAAGTGGAGACAACAGACTTACTCGGAACATTATTCAGCAAGTAACAAGCTGTCTCAAGTGCATATCCCTAAAAGGATAGCGACAGAGTTGCAAAGCCCATCATGATTGAACCATGTCCAACAGGATTTGATTCCTCCTTTCGGACACACCATTCAACTGGGGTGTTCCTGGTGGAGTCCACTCAGAGAGAATCCCATTCTTCTCAAGATATGTCATGAACTCATCAGATAGGTATTCACCGCCTCGATCAAATTGAAGGGTTTTAATACTCTTTCCAGTTTGTTTCTCCACTTCATTATGATATCATTTGAACATTTCAAACGACTCAGATTTATGTTTCATCAAGAAGACATAACCATACCTTGAAAGGTCGTCTATAAATGTAATGAAATATCTGTATCCACCTCTGGCACTAACTGTCATGGATCCGCATACATCAGTATGTACGAGACTCAGAAGTTCTATAGCTCATTCACCTTTTCCAGTAAAAGGTAACTTAGTCATTTTACCAAGCAAACATGATTCACAAGTGGGCAGTAAGTTAGAATCACTGACCTCGAGGAGGCCATCTCCTCGTAACTTGTTTATCCTATTCTGGTTAACATGACCTAGTCTACAGTGCCATAGATACAAGTCACTAACATTTTTTATCCTTGGGCATTTGCTAGACATGTACATTACATTAACAGGTCGTGACAAGACATAAATGCCATTATTTAACTTAGCTTTCATTATCACAGAGTTATTCACAATAACTTGGCAAAAATCTCCTTTTATTGAAAGTTCATAACCATAATTGGCCAATAGGCCTACAGAGATAATGCTCATAATAAAATTATGACAAAAATGACAGTCGACTAATTCGACAGTACTAGACTCAAAAACAAGACTCAGAACTCCAACCGCCAGCACTGGAATACGATTTCCATTTCCGACGCTCAGGAACTATTTCCCATCCTCGAATCTCTTGCTAACCTGTAGTCCCTGTAACGAATTGCAAACATGAATAGGACTACCAATATTTAATAGCCAGTTAGCAGTGTCATAAATAGAGAAATTACAAGGTTTTATCATATAAATACCTTGTCCAGCACCTTGCTGCTTTCCCTTTCTTGGCCTGTTAGGATCTAAGGATGCCTGATAAAGAGGACAGTTCCTCTTCCAGTGTCCCTGCTTCTTACAGTAGAAGCATTAAAAATTTATCCAAATTAGTTTACACACAATAGAAGTGTTCAATTACATGTCTATTATCGAAAATATAATAATAGAAAAAACAAAACATAGAATTTATTTACTTTTCTTCATGGAGTTGTACCTAAACATAAAAATAAATAAAAAAAAAGATATATTAGTTTAATAAACTATTTAAAAAAATATAATTATTACTATCTTTACCATCATCATTTATAACCAAATATCAAATTCTTTATTGTTGAATGTATGAAACTATGATAATAAAAAAATTAAGTAAATGACAAATATCACCACGAATCTCATTAGATAATTGGGTGGATCTCTCATTTCTCAAAGCATGCATTTGGTGAGCACCAGATGCATTTGGAACCTATATATCATAAAAAGTTGAAAAGCAAAATTAATTTTAAATAGCAGCCAATTAATGGACTATATAAGTTTAACTAAATAATTAAATTATACCTATCTGCTACTCTGGATGGCATTAAGCAATGAGTACCTAATGGCTATATGTAAAACATCCACTTATCATCAGAGCATGCATCTAATTGAGATGTGCCTCCATGTGGGCAATCTTGTCATCAAATTCTTATCGAAGCTTATCTTGAATCCTCCTAATGCTCTCTTCTGATGGCGCCAGAGAAGGCTGTTCATGCAAACGTCATTTTGTAATGCCCCAACTCCAAGTATGTATCTGTCCATCTTCTCCCATAATGTCCACAAAGATACGATCTTTCCCTTTAGGTATATGCTCGTCTTCAGGTACCTCCTCAAGTCATCGTTTCATCTCCTCTTGTAATAAGAAATTATAATATTGCTATTAATATATAAAATATGCTATATGTAAAAAGAGCACAAATTATCCACTTGCAATACACTCCTGCACATCCTCATCAATTGACACCCTACTTTGAAGTACGCGTTCTAATAAATACACAGTCGATCTGTTTATAATCCCTCCACTTCCATCTAGCAACATAAATAACTTGGATATATATAAGAATATGCACTAGAGTTATATTTAATATAAGCTTATAATATTCTAAATATACATTTACTTTAATAATAGAGAATGAAGTTCTCCTTATCTTATGCAAGTCTCCCAACATCTTCCTAATATTTTTGTTACATGCACACTGTGCCTACGAGAGTTATTATGTAATTAAAAATGCAAGATATTCTTATTATATAGAAAGAAACTAATCACAAAAACAATTAAAAAATTTGTACCTGGACATCTTCTCATCCCCGATAACAAACAAGTAATCCCCGCTGATCAGCTTTCACATGAAAAGGAGGTCTAGAGATAAGATCTTCTTCCATTTGGTGCTCATCATAATAATGATGCTTGATACAACACTTCTAATTCTTCCGCATCTCACCAATTGTGCTTAAACGATTTTCTCTATATTCACTAGCGTTATCTATGTTATCCTAGAAATATTAACATTTAACAAAGTTAGTAATTATATACAATATATGAAATAAGATAAGAATTTCAAAAATAATTTTAAAACAAAAGTTATAACTTTATTTTACCTGCATCTCTTTCCAAATATGATCTAGAATATGCTAGGGTATATTTGTCCAAGATGCATATGTCAATGGGACACATGTCCCATTTTTGCTGTCACTCCTAATTGACTCTCGAACTTACTTGAACTGGGCCCATAAGATTGCATATAAGCATCAAATACTAAGGTTGTATTTGGTACAATGCCGGGCAATTTTCAAAGATGATATAGATTAGCAGTAATGTGGATTACTAGTAATATAGATTATAGATAATGTAGATTATTATATTTAGTACGTGCAGGTAATGTTATATAAGATAAAATTAAAATTTTAAAATACCCTTAAATTAAATCTATATTTTATTTATAAAAAATATTTTTTAATATTTTATATTACAAAATATATCAAATATTAAATACTTTATATTTTATATTAAAATAAAAAATAAATAAATATTTTTTATATTGAATAAATTTAATATAAAAACTTATATAATAAATAGATAATATATTTAATATATTTATATATTACAATATTAAATTTAATATAATATATTTATATTATATATAAATATATTTAATATAAATATACTACATTATATCTAATATATTATATTAAATATAATATAATATATTTTATATTATAAAATATAATTTATAATTTATATAATTTTATATTATGTTAATAATATAATATAATATAATATAATATAATAATACATACCTTTATATTTTATAATATTAAAAAAATAAAATAAAATACATTAATATAATATGGTATAATATTATAGTATATACTATAATACTATTATATTTAAAATATTATTATATTATATTATTACATAATATTATAATAATATAATATAATATAATATAATAAATTTTATAATATAATATAATATAATATACTATTAAAATATATTTTATAATATTCATATTTTATAATATGATATATTATATTATATTATATTATATACTATGATAATATTATATATTATATATATATATATATTATATATAATATTATATAATATAATATAATATATTATATATATTATATATATTATATTATAATATAGATAATATAATAATATAATTACCTAAGAGTTGGTAATCTAGATTATCACCCCTCCCAGAGGTAATCTAGATTACCTCTTGCGAGGTACTCCAGATTACCAAATAGGATTGATTGCCATCCATAAAAATATATCAAACACAGTAATATGGTGGGGCCCTATTAAATTATTGACAATTTGAATAGATTATCTGCTACCAAATGCAACCTAAGGAAAACTTTTGACCCATGCCGTAAAATTCAATTCCATTAGCTGCTTCGACTAGAAGTTGACCGACTCGAATAACCTTATCAGTATCCAAATACTATAATAAGATAATATAGTATAATGCTTTTTAACTTCGCATAACTAGAATAAGTGATTTTACCTATAACATCTGATGGCTATGGCTAAGATAATGTAGCTTATGACGAGGGTTGTGTATTATCATGTGTATGCAATGATGGTTGTGGATGAAATGTAGATTGTGAGTGAGAACCTGTACAAGAATGCACTATAGATTGCTGTCAATTTGGTTGAGCATTGTGCTAAAAGTGATCGTTGCTGTGACCCATCATGACCGGATTGAGATGTTAGGCGTGGAGCCTTATCCCAGCACGCACAGGAGGGCGAACGAAGCCCAGGCCCAGGCCCGGCGCAGGCGGGCGCACGCAAGCACGTGCGTGGGCAGGCGCGCAGGCGCTGGCGGACGCGCGCACCGACCTGGGCTCGGCGTGCGGGCGCACGCGGGTAGGCGCGCAGCGCGCGAGGACGCCCGTGGGCCCGGCCCAGGCGGCAGCGGTGGCTTCCTTGGGTGTTTCCCCATGTTTCCCATACGGTTTCCCGTGAGTTTCGCGCGGTGTTCGAGTGGTCCACAGGATTTCTTTTGATCTGGACCATATGATGGTGCGATCAGATGGCTGAGATGGATCCGACCTCTTTTAGGCTTGATCTGGCACTATTTTTGGCACGATCTGGGCTCTTGATCTTTGATCGGACGGCTGGAGTTGGTTTTGGGTATTTCAGGTCTTCTACGGCGATCTGGAGTTGGTTTCTTCTCCTGTTCGGCTCTTTAAAAGCCGTAGGAGGCCTGTGAGCAAAGGATGGATGCAATTAGACGCAGAGAGCAGCCCCGAAGACTTTTTCCAAGAGAGAAAAAAGACAGAGAAAGAGAGAGAAAGAGAGAAAACTGGGGAGGCAAGAGATCTTCCACCAAGAAATTATTTCCAGGTGAGAGATATCTTTTGTAGTGGAGATTTGATCTTGTATGGCCGTGGATGTAGGAGCAGGAGTCTCCGAACCACGTAATCCCTTGTATTTGCTTGTGTTGTGATTTATTTTTGCCAGGTTTCCTTTCTTTTCCTGTGAATTTTATATTTCACTGCGATCTGTTTCGCAACAACTGGTATCAGAGCATCAGGCTTTCAGTGGGAGCAATGACAGGAGACGAAGGAAAAGTTAAGATCGACAAGTTTGATGGGAAGGACTTCGGCTTTTGGAAGATGCAGATAGAGGATTATTTGTATCAGAAAAAGCTTCACCAACCGCTGTTGGGTGTAAAACCTGCCGATGTATGGCAAAATGACTGGAATTTGTTGGACCGCCAGGCTTTGGGAGTTATTTGGCTGACGTTGGCTAAGAATGTTGCGTTCAATGTTCTGGAGGAGAAGACGACAGCAGGTTTGATGAAGGCTCTGTGCGACATGTATGAGAAGCCTTCGGCCTCCAATAAAGTTTATCTTATGCGTCGTTTGTTTAATCTCAAGATAAGAGAAGGTGCGTCTGTAACGGATCATATTAACGAGTTTAATTTGATTACCAGTCAGTTAAGTTCTGTCGGCATCAGCTTTGAGGATGAAGTCCATGCTTTGATCCTCTTATCATCTTTGCCCGAGAGCTGGGGTGCAACTGTGACAGTTGTTAGTAGTTCCTATGGATCAAATAAGTTAAAATTTGAAGAGGTCCGAAACCTGATTCTCAGTGAAGATATCAGGAGAAAAGAAGCCAGTGGGAGCTCTAGATCTGCCTTGACGACCTAAGAAGGCAGAGGGAGGACTACACAGCATAGCAACAACTGCGGGAGATCCAAATCCAAGCAGAGGAGCCAATCAAGACCTAGGGGTGATGGCTGTTGGCACTGCGATAAGAAGGGGCACACCAGGAAAAATTGCTGGGCAAGGAAGAACAAAGGACAGAAGGAAGAGTCAGTCAATGTAGCGACCGAGAATACTGAAGATGCTTTGTTTCTTAGTGCGGACAGTCTGATGGAGTCATGGATCCAAGACTCTGGTACTTCGTTTCACTCTACCTCGCAGATGGAATGCATGAGAAATTATACAGCTGGTAATTTCGGAAAGGTTTATCTGACAGATGATGAGCCTTTGGACATCGTGGGGAGAGGTGATGTTCATATCAAGATGCTGATTCAGTTGGTATGGAAGCTGAAGAATGTCAGACATGTCCCTGGTTTAAAGAGAAACTTGATCTCAGTCGGGCAACTGGACTCGGAGGGTTATGTCATAACTTTTGTTGGTGGCTCCTGGAAGATCGTCAAGGGTGCTATGGTGATAGCACGTGGAAGCAAGTTGGGCACTATATGACTGGTAACATGAAAAATGTAGTGACTTTGGCACAGGCAGACTCGGAGTTGTGGCACTACCATTTGGGTCACATGGGGCAAAAAGGAATGCAAGTATTACAGAAGAAGGGCAAGCTAGCTGGTCTAAAGATGACGGATGTTGGTTTCTGCGAGCATTGTGTTCTTGGAAAGCAGAAGAGAGTCAGCTTCATCAAGACAGGCAGAGTACCAAGATAGAAAAAGCTGGAGCTAGTTCACACTGATGTGTGGGGTCCCTCTGCAGTGGCATTCCTTGGAGGCACAAGTTATTATGTGACATTTATTGATGATTCCACTAGAAAGGTATGGGTTTATTTTCTGCAGAATAAATCTAATGTGTTTGACACTTTTAGGAAGTGGAAAAGCTTAGTGAAAAATGAGTCTGGACAAAAGATCAAGTGCCTAAGGTCAGATAATGGAGCCGAGTACAATTGTACTGAGTTTAAGGAGTTCTGTACAGCTAATGGGATCAAGATGGAGAAGACTATCCTGAGTACGCCACAACAAAATGGGATAGCTGAGCGCATGAACCATATCCTGAACGAGAGAGCGAGGAGCATGAGGCTCCATGTTGGATTGTCCAAGATGTCTTGGGCTGAAGCAGTTAGCACTACTGCCTACCTGATTAATAGAGGTCCCTCAGTCCCTCTTGATTTTATGATCCCTGAAGAAGAGTGGACAAGTAAATCAGCAAACTTATCTCACCTGAAGGTCTTTGGTTGTCTCCTATGTCCACGTCAATGCAGAGAAGAGAGACAAGCTAGATGCAAAGTCGAAGAAGTGCTTCTTCATTGGTTATGGCACTAATGATTTTGTTTATAAGCTCTGGAGCGAGGAGGACAAGAAAATCATTAGGTGCAAGGACGTGGTGTTCAATGAGAGAAGCCTGTACAAGGATTAAGGTATTCCAGATAGAGCAGAAGAGGCAGATAAGGAGAAAGAGCAAGTAGAGTTAGAAGAGATCACTGAGGAGGACATTGTCGAGGGAGCAAGAGTTCCTGAGCCTGAGCTAGAGACATCTCAACTGAGAAGATCTGCAAGGACCCCGAAACCACGTGTAAGGTATTCACCCTCGTTACATTACCTGCTGTTGACAGATGGAGGGGAGCTAGAGTGCTTTGATGAGGCCATGGAGAGCAAAGACTCGGTCAAGTGGGAGCTGGCGATGAAGGATGAGATGCAATCATTGATAAAGAACAAGACGTGGGAGCTCAGCACACTACCAAATGGTAAGAAAGCACTACATAATAAATGGGTCTACAAGGTCGAAGAGGAACCCGATGGTAGTAAGAGGTACAAGGCAAGGCTGGTTGTGAAAGGATTCCAACAGAAAGAGGGTATAGATTATACCGAGATTTTTTCTCTTGTTGTCAAGCTCTCTACGATTCGAGTTATTCTGAGCATTGTAGCTACGGAGGATCTACACCAAGAGCAACTGGATTTTACTACTGCCTTTCTGCATGGTGAGATAGATGAAGATATTTACATGCAGCAGCCTATTGGCTTCGAGGTCCCTGATAAAGAAGATCAAGTATGCAAGCTGAGGAAAAGCTTGTATGGTTTAAAACAAGCCCCCAGGTTATGGTAAAAGAAGTTTGATGGATTCATGATCAACAATGGTTTTGCTAGATGCCAGGAGGATCATTGCTGTTATTTCAAGATACTCCAAGATAGTTTCATAATATTACTCTTGTATGTTGATGATATGTTGATTGCTATGCCAGACATGCAAGAGATTGAAAGATAGAAGCGGGAGCTGTCTAAAGAGTTTGCAATGAAGAACATGGGCGCAGCAAAGCAGATACTTGGGTTGAGGATCGAAAGAGACAGAGCGGCAGGCATACTGAGGTTGATTCAAAGTAGCTATATTGAAAAGGTGTTGGACAGATTTAACATGTCAGATGCAAAGCCAGTGAAGACACCTTTGGCCGCACATTTCAAGCTTTCGAAGGAAATGTCACCCAAGGTTGATGATGAGCTGAAGACAATGGCCAAGGTTCCATATGCTTCAGCCGTTGGTAGCTTGATGTACGCGATGGTTTGCACGAGACTGAATATTGCACATGTAGTGGGAGCTGTGAGCATGTACATGGTAAATCCGGGCAAGCAACATTGGGAAGCTGTCAAATGGATCCTGCGATATCTTAAAGGTACCAAGGATGTCAGCCTATGCTACAGGAGGGGCAGTTTGACTTTACAGGGATATGTGGATGCAGACCTGGGTGGTGATGCCGACACGAGGAGGAGCATGACTGGGTATGTGTATACCATTGACGGGATAGCGGTGAGCTGGATCTCGCAACTGCAGAAGATCGTGGCTCTTTCTACCACCGAGGCATAGTATGTGGCAATCATTGAAGCTAGCAAGGAGATGATGATCTGGCTGCAAAATTTGCTGAAGGAGCTTGGTAGAGAGCAGAGCTGCAGTGTACTGTTCTGTGACAGTCAGAGTGCTATTCACCTTGCAAAGAATCCGATGTTCCATGCGAGAACGAAGCATATACAGCTGAGATATCATTTCATTAGGGTATTACTTGAAGATGGATGTCTGTCAATAGAAAAAATTCATAGCTCAAAGAATTTAGCAGATATGCTGATAAAGGTGGTCACTGCAGAGAAATTGGGGCTGTGTATAGCCTCAATTGGCCTCCAGAGCTAGTTGATTGGAGGCACCGCACAAGATACAACCTTTTGTTTTGGAAGTTTGTTTTGTTTTTCAGGTGGATGCTGACATTGTGTCAAAGTCTCCAAGTGGGAGAGTTGTTAGGCGTGGAGCCTTATCCCAGCACGCGTAGGAGGGTGAGCGGAGCCCAGGCCTGGTGCAGGCAAGCGCACACGGGCACGTGCATGGGCGGGTGCGCAGGCGCTGGCGGACGCGCGCAGGCACTGGCGGACGCGCGCAGGCGGGGGCGAGGCACGTGTGGGCGGGTGCACCAGCCTAGGCCCGGCGTACGGGCGCGCGGAGCACAGCCCAGGCCCACGCGTAGTGTGCACGGATGCACGTGGGCCCGGCCCAGGCGACAGTGGTGGCTTCCTTGGGCGTTTCCCTGTGTTTCCCACGCGGTTTTCCGTGCATTTTACATGGTGTTTGAGTGGTCCACGGGATTTCTTTTGATTTGAACCATCAGATGGCGCTATCGGATGGCTGAGATGGATTCGACCTCTTTTAGGCTTGATCTGGCACTATTTTGGCGCGATCTGGGCTCTTGATCTTCGATCAGACGGCTGGAGTTGGTTTTGGATATTTTAGATCTTCTACGGTGATCTGGAGTTGGTTTCTTCTCCTGTTCGGCTCTTTAAAAGCCGTAAGAGGCCTGTGAGCAAAGGATGGATGCAATTGGATGCAGAGGATGCAGAAAGCAGCCCCGAAGACTTTTTCCAAGAGAGAAAAGATAGAGAAAGAGAGAGAAAGAGAGAAAACTGGGGCGGTAAGAGATCTTCCACCAAGAAATTATTTTCGAGTGAGAGATATTTTTTGGGATAATTTATTTTTTGTTTTCTTCTTTTGTTCTCTTGTTTGAGGGCTGAGGTGAGCATCCTGTAAACTTCATGTAAATCTTTTATAGTGGAGATTTGATCTTGTGCGGCCGTGGACGTAGGAGCAGGAGTCTCCGAACCACGTAATCCCTTATATTTGCTTGTGTTGTAATTTATTTTTGCTAGGTTTCCTTTTTTTTCCTGTGAATTTTATATTCCACTGCGATCTGTTCCGCAACATGAGATGATAAATTAGCCTAACTATCCAACATAGACACACTACTTGTCCTCTTTGGAGCCATCCTACACATGTAAAATATAAAAAATAAATTATCCATTTAAGTACAAACATATTTGGCAATGAGGATGCCATCAACTTGGTTTGAAGTGTGGACCTCTCTGAAGTGGTTGGTTATTGAAACCTTGAGTTTGAAAACAATTTTAGAGCTCTAAAAACCTAGTGTCTTGGCATAAGAAATCTTGGATGCCGCTATAGCAATTATGTGATATCAATCTATCATCCCATTTTGACATTACAACATAGCATTTGTTTTTTATAGAAAGTAAATGCGGAGTGCATACTAAATAGTTTTGAAGAGCAATAAGATTACTTGTAGGTTTAGAGAAATGGGAAACTTTACCTACATATAAATTTTGAAATTTAGTTTAAAGGATAATAGATTTATGTAGAACTTGCTACCAAAAATACAAGATAGTGGATTACAAAAATGACCACTTTAATGGGTCAAAAAGGATTTACATCAAAGAAAAAGAAAAACCTAAGTCCTAGCAACAAGAGGAGCTTCAGATATGGAAGTGTCCATGGGGGCGACTGCAACATAATCTTCCTCGAGACCTTCGTCTGAGTCATCTTCGTCTAGGAAGCTCAAGTTCAGCTTAGGATGATAGGCTATAACCTTCCTCTAGATAAACTGCTTGATGGTGTCATAGGCTTCGAAAGAAAAAAGGAGCTTCTCTTCATGAAGCTCCTTCGAGGCTTGGAATATTTTCATAGCCTTTGATGTAGCAGCCTTGATTCGGCATTGGATGCTGCTTTTGGCCTCCATTCTCTTCATGCTCTTCGTTGTAGTTTTGGCTTCACTTCTTTTAAGCAAAGCCTTCAACTTTTTTATTTTGGCCATTCTAGCCTCTTGATCGCCTTTCATTTTGGAAGCCCCTTCTTCAGCCTTCTTCTTGGCCTTTTTTGCCACATCAGTGTCTTTCTCGGCTTTATAAGTAGTCTTCTTGGCTACTTCGGCCTCTTTTTCAGCCTTCTCCTTAGCTGCTTCTATTGTTACAGTAGCATTTTTGGCTTTTTAACTTTAGCCTGGCTTCCTAAGCAAACTTTATGAAGCTGTTTAAATAGTGGCCGACCTATCAAGGGAAGCCACTAGCTAAAAGAAAAACAAGAAAAAAACTAAAGGGTCATGGAACATTGGCTTATCTGGATGTAAGATGCTATCACATTCCTTCTTTGGGTGGTGAATCCCTTAATAGTTTATTAGAAGGAAGAATCCGGGAAACATTTCCTAGGCCACCCTCCAGTCTTCTAGCTTGGAGTCTATAGCCTGCACGGTAGGAAAGGCAAACTCGAAGCCGGTTGATCTAGGGTCAGATGGCCCAACTACTTTGACCAATGTGGCCTAGTCAATGAGAGCCTCGATTTATGGTGCAAGAGGATTTGATTGGACCCCTTGACCCTCTTGTGAGGCTGCTTAAGCTAGAACGGTTATGACATCCTTAAATCGAGTGGCCAGCTTCGATCCCAAAGTTTTTGTGGAGGCAGGTGCTGGAGTTGAATCCTTACTCCTAGGATGTTTGTCTCGGCTAGCCCTAGAACTGTGGCTTTCTTCTACTTTGAAATTCTCTCCATCATCTTAATTCTTCATCTCCGGGTCCATCTCTATGATAAACTAGTTAAATATGAGAACAAGGAAAAAGAAAAAAACATTAAAGAGGGATTGGTGATCCGTGCACACCTTGAGGTCCAACTTAGCTAATACTGACATTGTACAACATCTGGTCGGAGAGGAGCTCCCTTAGTGTAGGGACACTTAGGTCATGTAGGACCTTGAAATTATATCCCTGGTGGCTGTCAAGGCTAGGCTCTTGGAGAATAGACTCCTAAGGTTCGCCTTAGGAGGCGAACCCCCACTTTTCTCGAGATATTTTTGACATAAACAAGAAGCACTCCAATTGTATAGTGAGGAAGGAGCACCTCAAATCAAGGGATGGATGTCTCATTTCTTTTGAGATGACATGTACCATCACCTGTGCGAACTCAGATTGTTTTTTATGGTGAAAAAGGCTTGAAAAAGTATAATGCTTAGCTATATCCTAGCTAAGACACACACAATAGTAAAGCCACAAATATATTGCCAGGAGTTTGGTACAACCGCTCTTAGCGACATATCAAAGAATCAGAAAAGATTTATGAATAACGGAAGAAGAGGGAGCCTCAATTCAGCCTAGAAGCATTTCTCATACAGGCTAATTCGGACTTCGGGAGGTAAGCAAACACAATCTCTCAAGCTAGGAACTTCCAATCAAAACTTTGGGGGGGGGGATTTAGAATTGGCAGTGAAACAAAACCATATCTGCCCCAATAAGCCTTGAGTAGAAGTTTCGGGGAGTGAAGGACTCAAGGACCCCTTCCTTTGCCTTCAAGATGGGCATATAAAGGAACAAACATGGAATATTTAAACCCTTTGATGTTCTCATCTTGGTTTTGGAGATAGAACAAAAAAGAAGAGAAGTTTGAAGGATGAAGGACTAGAGAATTGCAGAACTTCTGGTTACGATAGGGAGATGACTAGGAAGCCTTTGAGGAACAGGCACTGCCTTGATCGAATTATAAATAAAGTAGGAGATCAAGAGTCCTAGGATGCATCTTTTTCCATTCAAAATATTTTGAGAAGGCAGTGAAATGTTGTGATCTAGTAGAGTCTTGGTGGATGCTCGACACGTGGTAGCCTTTTGCTGGGACAACCATTGCCGTAGATATAACAGTTAATGCCTGGGTTCTTGAATGTTGTTTCGCGAACATTCGACCTATCCGAATATTAGGCATCATTGCTAGTTGGTTGCATCGATTAGTTCAAAAATTGGTTCATGGACTACCAGCTTAATATTCAAACTTATTGGGTCATACACAATAGAAGTTTCTGATCGATCATGATGGCTGACTAACGATTAAGAATCATTCAGTGACAAAATTATAAATATGATGAATAATTAACCCTATATAAATATTATAAATTAATAATTAATTAATAATTAATTAATTATAAAGGATTAATTAATAATTAGATTGATAATTGACTCAATTTGATTGAGTGAAGAGGTTTGGGTCAAGCCTAATTGAATTTGGTTCAATTAGAATTCACCTGATTAGGTTATTTGATGACCTAATCGCTAAGGATTTCTAATTACGGTTTGATTCATACTTAGGCTTAGTTAATTCTAGATTTTATTAGAATTTAATTAAGCCTAATAAGGATCTAATTATATTGAGTCCAAGTTTGTTAAATTAGTTATAACCAAATTAGTTTTGGTTCTTAACTAATTTTGGTCAAAGCTTGGTCAAACCCTTAACTAGTACAACTAGGTTTCCTTTAGGATTTCTGCATGCCAATTATTTGAATAAATTCATGAAAAATTCATGTCAAATATTTTTTTATTCTCTCCCTCTTTTTTATCTAATTTGGATTAATTTATGATGAGTTTTGAGTTTAAATGAGAGGAGTTTGATTGGGAATCAAACTCTTTGTCTTATCCTAACTCTACTTGGTCGTAAACTCTCAAAACTTACCCTAATCTTGTCGCCAGTCTTTTTAGAAATTTAGATGAAATGTGCAATGAAAAGTTGGACAAGTACTAGTGATTTGAGAAATAAATTTGTGAAAAATATTTTATGAAAGAAGGTGGGGCATGGAATCATGAAGACTACTCAACTAGGTTAGTATTTCCTAATCTTATCCAAAGTCCACTTAATCCTATCCTAATCCATATGCCTAATCTTCTTAGAATTCTTTTGGGATTGGGAAACCAAAGGGGTTTTAAATTGGCATGAAATCTAATGAGAAAGGTGCTAGAAAAATTATGAAAAAAAATGTGAGTGAAAGATTGGCGTGAGAAACCTTCTTGCATACTAGGGTTGAGGGAAGAAGAAAGAGGAAAAAATAGAAGAAAGGGGTTCTCTTATTTTTGATTTTCTTCTTTTTAGGTCTAGACCTCTTCATCCACTTCTTGATTTCTTGAGAGGATCATGAAAATCCAAGAAATAATCAATATTTAGCCATTAGTGGCCTTCGCGTGAATCTAGCAGTCCAGAAAATTGATCGCATCGAAGCTTCGTGTGGATGATTCATAGAGGCCGGACATCCTGTATAGCTATGAAGTGACATAGAGAGCCCTTACCACATGACATCAGCAATGATGATCATCGACCCATGATCAGGTATAAAATTTGATTTCTTATTATTTGTAGATTAGATCTACTATATGCATCAGATAGATCGATGCATGCTGATTTTATTTTTCATTACATATCATGTTATGATTCTGCTTAGAATTTATTAGAATTATTTTAAATGCATGTTTTATATTTAATTTTTTTTAAAAAATAGATGTTCTTCCTTTGTAAATTATTTAAAAAAATATCCATGCATGAAACCCTAGGCATTTTTTTCCAATACTAACTGCATCCTGTCAAGAGATATATATATATTTTAAAAGTGTTCACCTAAGTTGTGGATCAAACATTTACCTAAGTTATGGATCAGATATTGGATCGATTCGATTTGTCCCTATATTTTGGACTACAGATCGGCTCAATATATAGATGGTTCAGGCAACACAACATATCTCAAGAAATTCAAGTAACATGATAAACTGTCATAGATACCTAAAAAATTCATTTTATTGTATAGAAAGTTTAGTTACATGTAAAAATAAAGAATACATTATTTCAATTTTGGAATTCTGGAGGAAGAACCAGCATCTGCGTGTGGAGGAGTTTTGGTGATGCATAGAAGTACTCCAAAGCCATCAACATCCTCATCATTGATAGCTTGGACAACTTTGGTATGAGTAGAGACATCGGCTTGATGGGCATACTTCTTAACGATATCGATGATCATCCTGGTGACATCACCTACTGCAACAAGCAAACTCTCATCCCAAAGGTAGGCAAGCAATGGCTCAACATCTATTTCGGGGAAGTGAGACTTGACCATCAGGTTGCATTTATTGAAGCTTGCAATGAAGGTTGCTCAACTGGCTTTCTCCATGGCCTCAAGCCACTTTTTCTCTAGTTTGAGTGCCTTTGCTTTGGCATCTTGGGCTAAAGCTTCTTGGAGGGAGAGTTTACTTTGGAGGTCCTCTATGGGAAGCCTCTCTTTATCCAATAGCTCGAGTGGAATCGACCTTCTTTGTAGTTAGCTAAAGCATAGATTGTAGCCTATATGTTTCTTTGGAAGACATTCCTGAATTTTGGCTACCCGAGCCTTTTCCATGACATGCTGATTCTTGGCATTTTGAAGTAGCTCCCTCAAATGGCTATCCTCATATGAAGCTTCAGAGTCACTCCTAGCTAAGGTATCTACCCTTCTCCCAGCATCAGAGCTTCTCAAAGGGTCAACTTTGGCAGAGACTTTGGCATGATTCCTCCTCCTTTCCCTTGCATCAACCAAGGATTTTCTCAAATGCTTCATTTCACCATCGATCCTTGAGTAGTCCTTTTCAGCCTTAGCAGCTTGCTTCTCAAGTCTCTTACTTTTCTTGTCAGCTTCCTTTATTTCTTCCTCCTATTGGTTGATTTTCTTTTGAGCTTCTCGAAGAGCTTCTTCACTATAATCAATTTCCTTGATTAAGTCGACATTGGTAGGCTTTTCCAATCCAAGTCTGTACTCCAACCATTCATCTCTCTTTTACCATAGCAATTTTTTTCTCAAGCAGGGTCATCTCAGAAGCCTTTTGTTCTATCTCCTGATGTTGAGAAAACATCTCAATTTGGCCTAAAATACAAAACCCAAGTACTAGAAAATCCAAGGAAAGACCCAATACAAGCCCAGGAGTAGGTCAGGCCTGGTAGTAGCAGGCCATACATGGCCCAGGCCTAGCCCATGCAGGCAAGGGTGCATGGTGCAGGCATGCGGCCCAGGTGTGCAGCCCGTAGTGCATGGTGCATCGTGCAGTCCTTGGGATTGCTTTACAAGGTCCATGCACATTTTTTGCATGTTTTGCATGGTGCATAGTAGATCACAAGCATAGATGTGCATGAGTGCACATGTGGTATGCGGGGATTGGCCTGGTTCATGCACTAGTTCACATGATTCATGGGTGTTTTATGGTGTTCAGGACATAGTTTTGACTTGATTTGGAGTCCAACTTTGACATGGCTTGAATCTCTAGAATCCTATCAAAGTTCTCTTCAACATAAATATCTGTACACGATCTCAGGGTCTTTGAAAAGGAGAACAGAGGTCAGATAGTGCTATCGTGGTAGTGAAGAGTAGCTAAGAGTCTTCTTGAGAGTTGTGAGCTTTTTAAAAGATTTGGACTTCTTATTGAGGGATTCTTTTATATAAGGGTTGAGATGTGCTCTCCTCATGTAGTATTTTTTCTCTTATAATGAAGCTTTGTATGCCCAATTAAATTGCATTATGTGCCTTTTATCTTTCTCTTTTCTCTCACAGTATCAACTTCATCGAAGGAGATGCGATCTTAGTTGGAGATCCATATTCCACATTGTGAAAAATTCCCTTACAAGTAGTATTAGAGCAAGTGCTACCATAATAACTAGTATCAGAGCTAGGCTATTCATGTTATGGCGATCTTGATCGAGGTTAAAGAAGATGAAGAAGACAAGTACAATCAAGGTAGAGATCAACCGGTATAATAGGAAAAGCATTTTTTTTTGTGGCAAGCAAGGATGAAAGATGTGCTCATCTAATAGAGATTGATTGATGCTCTTATATATGAGAAAATTTGGCTACTATGGAGGATAAAAGTTGGAATCGACTTAAGATGTAGGTGGTGACACTATAAGAAATTTAAGTATTAGCAACAATAATTAGTGATGGCTAATTAACCATCTCTAAAAATCATTTTTAACAACCATAACATAGACCAAAAAGATTTTTCCATCACTAATACTATTAGCAATGGATGATTGACTATTAGTAATGGTAAAGCCATCACTAAAATGTTTGAAATTCTAATTTTTTAAAATTTTCTAAATTTTTTTATTAGCAATGAAAATTTTTTTATTGGCAACATCAAAGTTGTCGCTAAAACATTTGAAATTCTTATTTTTTAAAAATTTTCTAAAAGCTTTTATTGGTGACAAAAAAATTTATTTGTGATGGGAGTTGTCATGAAAATGTTTGAAATTCTATTTTTTAAAAAAAATTTTAAATTTTTTTATTAGCAACATAAATTTTTTATTAGCGATGGTAAATGATGTCACTAAAACATTTGAAATTCTAAGTTTTTTAATTTTGTTAATTTTTTATTAGTGACATACATTTTTTATTTCTAACAGTAATGTGCATCGCTAAAAAACTTTTGATTAATGGTGATAGAATTAGCAATGACAAAATGCTGTCACTATTAGTGGTATTAAAATTAATAACTTAGCAACTACTATTAGTGATGGCATGCATCACCATCACTACTAATGATCCTATTTAACCCCTAGGAAGCTCGAGCAGGAAAAAAATTTCTTCAAAATTTTTTTCCCTCGCCTCCCCTGTGGTCTCCCCTTCTTAGATTGCCCCACTCCCTTGCTAGCTCCCCCTCCCCTACTGGTGTACTGTGCCACCTCTCCCTGCTGGTTCCCCCTCCTGCAATCCAAAAAAAAGGGTTTAGTTCACCCTCCCCTTGCCTCCCCTTCCTTGTCGGTTCCTCCTCCCTTGCTAGTTCTCATTCCCCTATAGGTGGTGCCTTCTAGCTCCCCCTCTCCTACCAACCGCCCCTCTCCTGCTAGCTCCCCTTCCCTATGATCATGCCCGATCATTCTCCCCGTGCCGTCACCTTCCATTTTTCTTCACTCACTCCTCGTGCCTACCGACTTCCCCTCACCTACTGGCTCTCCCTCTCTTGCCAACTCCTCCCCCGCTGGCTCCCCCTCCCCGCAGTCATGCCTAAGCACACTCCTCATGTCGTCATCTCCCATTCTTCGCCCCCATCGGTCTTCTTCTCTCATTGGATGTGGGTCCATTTCGGCACCTCAACCCCTCTTGCATGCTAGATCTGCCAACCCCCATCCATCCATGCTAGTGCCTTAGCCCCTTCCTGTATGTCGGATCTACCATCCTCCATCCTGGGGCCCACCATCCATAGATCTGACTCTTACATGAGTATGGCCTGACTTGCATTTGTATTATGAGTATTAACGATAGCAATAGTGACACTAGAACAATCATTAAATTTTTTATTACTAATTTAATTAATTAGATATTTATTTATTTAGTTGTTTAATTAATTAATTAGTTTTTCATTTAATTAGTTAGTTATTTATTTAGTTAATTAGATATTTATTTATTGATTTAATTAATTAGATGTTTATTTATTTATATAATTAGTTGTTTAATTAATTAATTAGTTAATTAATTAAGTAAATAATAAATTAGGTGTGCATGGATGAATATCCTGTATGCACGAGATTTAAATCTTAGCATGTAGATAGGGCTGTAACTAGGCTTAGATTGGCTCAATTGGCTTCGAACCATGCTTTGGGCTAAGCCTCAAGTAGATCAAGTAGGGCTTGGATCTAATAATAGAGCCCAAGCTTGCTCAGAATGCATCTTCATATTTCTAATTTGACTTAAAGGCATATTATTCACTTAGTCATTGTATTCGGAGAGTTCCAGGGTGAACTCCCCCGGGACTCTATACTAGACTCAAACTAAGCCAAGTCATCCGAGCCCAGTATGGACTGATACGCATCAGGTCTAGAGATCTCTGATCACTTTCAGAATCCTTCTTCTTCGATGACCATTCACTCCCTCAACTCTTAAAACCCACCATGGTGGAAAAAGAAGAAACAAGAGAAGACTGACCCACTTAAAAAGGGAAAAATGGAAGATGGAGACAACTAGAGATGAAAAAGGACTGCTTGAAAAGATTCCTAGTAGGAAAAACAAGAGGGAAAGAGAAAAACTGAATGCTGGTTACTGTAGCGAGAGGCAGTAAGAGGACAAGTAAGAGAAGAAAAGTAGATGAAGAATGAAAAGAAGAAAAGATACCCCATTTTATAGTAGGGAACAGAGAGATTTCAAAATTTTGAGTCACTTTGGGCTGATCGACGTGCGATATGTGCAAGCCCCCATGGTTCCTTATAGTCATTAGTCATAAAAAACAAATGCAACATAGCGGTCGAGGCATCAATCGTGCAAAGGCCGAGTGGAAACTAGTTCGTTGTTGACTTTCACTATAGATATTCTTATTCTTTCTTTATCTTTAGTTACATTCTTTGCATGATTATAGACTGGCTTAATATTACCAAGGATAAATTTGGTCATGGATTAATTAATATTTTAAAGCATATAAACCGAACAAATTCAATAGTTCATATGCATTAAAACATGAATTAATTCATTATCAGAGATTGCACTTTGTGATATTAGGCTAGCCCATGATCTACAAATAAGGTAAAATATAGATGAAGAAAGAGTTAGAATTTTAATAGTAAATGAAGTCGATAGTGAGCTAGGTGCTACTCAATACTTGCATAATCATGCCTCGGCTACTGCATTGCATTTAATTTTGGCAACTAATGGCTATATGAAACCAATGGGGGCTTGCACATGGTGCACACTGATCAATCTAAAGTGACTCAAGATTTTAAAATTATCCTATGAATATTTTAAGTAGTTAGATCTTTGATCTAACAATGGCCTTCAGGATGGCAACTTCGAGGTTGGCAATGTCGACAGTGCAGCATTGCAAACACTAGTGCTAGGGCATGCCCTGCGTGCTATGGCCTCAAGTCTTAGTAGGTGTCCAAGGTAACTAGCCATCCCCATGTCTCATGACATCTAAGAAGCTTTCTTGAGTCATACACAAAAAAATATTATAAAATCTAAGAAGACCAAGGAGGAAGGAAGGAACGGAAAACCTCAAGCCTACTTAGAATGCATCCTCATACATTCTGAGTCGACTCAGTGGTGGATTATTCACTTGGTCATCGAATTCAGGGAGTTCTAGGATGAACTCCATTAGGACTCCATACTAGACTCGGATCCGAGTCCAGTACGGATCGGTACACATCAAGCCAAAAATTCCTCATCTTTGATGACCATTCACTTCCTGAACTCTCAAAACCTATCATGGTGAAAAAAGAAGAAACAAGAGAAGATAGCCCCTCCTAAAAAGGGAAAGGAAGAAGATGGAGATAACCACCATTGGTTCCTTATAGCCATTAGTCATCAAAATTAAATACAGCGTAGTAGCTGAGGCATCATTTGTGTAAGGATCGAGTGGCAACTAGTTCGCTGTCGACTTCATTCACTATGCAACACTACAAAAAAAAGATTATTGGTGATAGCACTTAGCCATCACTAATAGTGATTTGCCATCACGAATACTAGTAGCGACGACTCACCATCGCTAATAGGTGGCATAAATCTCTATTGCAATTGACTATTATTTGCGATGGCTCAAGGCACCATCACTAATAATGATTATTAGTGATGGTATTAGCAATGACAAGTACCATCACTAATAATATTTTATTTTTTTAAAAAATAATTTAAAAAATTATTAAGGACCAAAAAATGTCGTCGCTAAAGGTGGTCATCGGTAATAATATTTTAGCGATAACAAAATCCATCACTAATAAGTTTTTTAAATATTTTAAAAAAATGATAATTAATTTTTTAAAAATCTATTTTAATTCTATTAATAAAAATTAAAGTTCTTGAATCATATGAAAAGTAAAGTAATAATTAACAACTAGAATTATAAAAAAAATAATTATATTATATTAAAAAGTATAAATTTTATAATTTCATAAATTTATACTGCTAAAAAAGGTAAATACATAATATTAAAATAAAAAAATCATGTGAAATCTATGCCATTGTCATCATCCACCTCCTCCTCTTGCATGTTCTCTCCAGTAGCTGGTGGATGAGAACTGGAATCCCAACATCCTATAATAAAGAAAAATAAAATATTATTAATAAATTTTTAAGTATAAAAAATTATAACAAGTAAAAAAAAATAGTAATAGACTTACATATTATGATGGTTATGACAATGAGACTGGCTGATCATTTAGACATAGATCCTGGAGAAGCTTGACAACCGTATCATGGATGGCATCTGGAAGGTACCGAGATCGCTGGGCAAGAACTCGGCTCAGGATGTCCTCAATGTGTGCATCACTCCACGCTTGGGTCATCAGGGCCCAAGATACAGATGCCGAAGAGCAACAAGCTACTAGAGGGTCAAAGCTATGACTAAATCCGATGACCCGACTCCTACTCATCCCTTTAATGATCTTGAGCCATCCCTCGAGATCAAGGAGGGGCCGAGAGAATGGCTCCTTGCCATGCTGCACTATGACGTACTCCACATAATCTATCTATATATTTTATAAATTGATTAGTCCAATTATACATAACAGTATATATAAAAATTAATACTTAAAGTTTTAAGTTCCTATCGCGATACATCAAGATCTCTCTTCCAAATAATCACCAGTCCTCCTGGACCGGTGTATGGCCTTCCACAACTATAGCTGCACCGATGGATGACTCAGCTACCATGTATACAATAAATAAATAATAAAAATAAATTAATAAAAAAATATATATCATCAATTTAATATGAAATTAATATAAGTATATAATTCTTACCAATGTATCAGTCACCACATGCATGCTAATAAAGCCACCGGTAAGATTGATTAGATCCTGCTAGTGGTACGATTATACCGTGCCCTTTACCACCTATTAGAGTACTCCTCAGTACTCCACATGTTATAGAGGGCCACCCAAATATCTGCATGTATCTAGTGATTCATGTAACTCTTCCAGATCAATGGTGACAAGGAACCGATATGTTCTATGGCAGTCATCTTGAGGCTGTGCAACCCATCCCAGAACTGACATGTAGCCACCTCCTTGAAGATCAAGTGACCAATCTCCTCATCTTGAGGAGTGTCAAATTGATAGACTCATACAAGTAATAGCATGATTGTATTAAGAAAATAAAATATAAATATTTTATGAATTTAAAAATTAAATATAATTAACTTACTAGGAACATCTATTAGGCTACATCACGAGCCCCAAATGGCCAACTGGAGAACTCGTTCAATGGTCCTAGCATCAATCGACGATGATCCCAGTAACCACTAGAGAAACTCTAGACTCTAAATGTATTACAAAATTAAATTTTAATAATAGATGTTAACTTTATAAGGATTAAAATTTAAATATATTAATATTAAGATATAGCACTTATGAGTGACTCTGAATGTGGATAAGCTTGAAAGAAACCGAGTGCAGGTGGTTTGACATGATCCTATGCTAGGCATGCAAACAGCTACGGGAGCAGAAAGGATTTTAAAATAATTTTTAAAAATCACGCAGCGGAAAACTGCTCCGCCCAGAACCTAATCTATTCAAGTTGCAAACATGCATGTAAAATGAGATCAAATATTTATAAAATATTTGAATTAAAAATTCAAATCATGCATGAAAAAAAAAAAAATTTTATACCTTATTCCGACTGGAATAATCCTGGGATAAACCTGGAATAGACTGGTATAACTAGAATAAAGTTATTCCAGTCATCTTCCTCCTTGGAACTCTGTTTTTGGCTTACAAAACTTCATCGGAACACCACCTTCTGGACCTCCGTTTGATCCCAAATTCGAGCAGCGGCAACTTGGACAAGTTCTCTTCAATCTCCAATTGAAATCTGCAAGAAATGGTTAGCCAAATAATTATAAAAAATCACCAAAGTCTGCTGCTAGATTTCTGCAGCAGAACTGGGCAGCAGACTTTGGCCTTCGTTTTGGAGCAGCTAGAGGGATCCCGGTCCGCGTAGCTTGCTCATAGGAGTAGAAGGGTACTCCCTCTAGAGGGGAGACATGCCCGGGGCTTTCGGATCCTTCTCCACGTGCGGTGCTAGCCGCTGGAAGAGAGCTTCACGGTCACAGGAATTCTGCAACAGGGCAAAACTGAGCACTTGAAACAAGGGATTTAAAGCCTTGTTTCTCTCCCTCACAAGCTCCTAAACCCAGTCCCAAAGCTCTCCACTTAAGCCTCTCAAACACTCAAAGGAAGAAGGAAGGAGACTCCCAAAGAATAGCACCCAAAAAATCTTGCTGGATGTTGCACGGTGATGAAAAAAAAAACACCACTCAGAAACAGAGCAATGGCTGGTATAAATAGGCAACAGAGGGAGAGACAGGGAGAGGAGGAGGCAACAGTTGCCTTTCACCATTAACCAGCAATAACCAAGGATTAATGGAAGGTTGGAGGAGAGGAAGGGACGCCCAACCGGCGTCAAAACCTTGGGACGTTCAGCTTCATTTGGGACATTGGGACGTTTGGCATTCCACTCCCAGCGAAATGGAAAAAGACCGTGTAAACGGTCACAAGGGAGAAGAAATAAAATCGGTCCATTCCCAATAAATGATTCAATCCCATTAAACCATTTGGTTCAATCCAATTGAACCGGTTCAAGCCCAATTAAATTGTGTTCAATTGGTTCACAACCAATTTGAGGCCGAAATGAACTCCGAATAAGTTCAAAACTGATTCAGAAAAATCCTGGCATAATGCTGGTCAACCCGGAACAATTTTCGGTTGACACAGACAAGGGCAAGAAGGGAAAAATAATGCTAAAGAATACTGTGACCATAAAACCGAGACGATTCCCAATCGTAAACGGTATCCGGATCAGAGAGTTATCCTCTGTGGCATGTGACCTCATAGGTTCGAACCTAAACGGTAGCACTAGAACAATTTTAGTACCAGCACAGGAAACCATCTAGCAATGGGTCCCGGCGTCTGGATATGTCGAAGATGCGGGAGCAAACTATCAAACCTCTAGCATATGGTTACCGTATAATTCATCCCTTTGACCTCTAATGCTCAGGATGACTGAGATTGGGCTGCCAACCCAGACTGAGTCAGTCGACTACGTGTCTCAACCTCGCAAGCCTAGTGACTCTTCACTAGGGCTACCCCAGCCGAGGATTTGCTAAATTGAGATACTGCGAGACATTCAATCCAAACTGTTTGGACAGGTCAATTTCATCTTGGTCCATCACTGCTCCACAAGTACTTGCCTGTACCCAGAAACCTTCCGTCACCGGATTAAAAATTCGGGTAGTCCAGCACCAAAGCACAGGGAGTTGCTTGCAAGCTACCGTGATGACCTCAGGTCGGAGGGACACATATACCCATATCCAATTGTGAGTATCCCTTTGGCAGATAGGGGCTGCACGGAGTTACGTTCAATGAGATACCACATATCCCACTTGTATATCACATTAGTGTCACCACACTCATTTGGTCAAGAGGACAACCAAACGATATGAACTACAACAACCTATACTTGATATATTGCCGTCCAGTACAATATATCCTTTGGTTGTGAACAGGGTTTAAGGACCACTCGATACATCCTCTCTGTATCGAAGTCAGTGTAGCCCTAAGGACTTCATCACATGGAAAGAGTTCATTTTAGGGAAATACAATATGTGATGAGCTGCCAAAAAATAATATTTTATTAATTCATAAAATGAATACAATACTGAGCCCAACCACCTACAACCCAGGCGATTGGCTTTGGGACACAATTCCCAACAACTCCCACTTGTACTAAAGCCAATCAGAAGAGTATCTAATACCCATTTCCCATTTATAATAGTCAAACTCTTTTATTCCGAGGGCTTTAGTGAAGGGGTCGGCCAGATTTTTCTTTTCATCGATCTTTAGAAGATTGATGTCGCCTCGTTCCACGATCTCTCGTACGAGGTGGTAGCGCCGTAGAATGTGCTTGGTGCGGTGATGAGCTTTAGGCTCCTTAGCTTGAGCAATGGCTCCAGTGCTGTCACAGTACACCGGAATAGAACCATCTAGGGAAGGTGCCACCCCTAGCTCTCCAAGGAACTTCCGCAACCATACAGCTTCCTTTGCTGCATCTGATGCTGCAATATATCCTGCTTCGCATACCGAGTCTGCAATAGTTGCCTGCTTGGAACTTTTCCAGCAGATCGCTCCTCCGTTTAGGATAAATACAAACCCTGACACACTCTTGCTATCATCTCTATCTGACTGAAAACTGGAGTCAGAGTACCCCACAAGTTTCAAGTCAGGTTCTCCATAAATAAGCCATTGATCTTTAGTATTTCTCAAATACTTAAGGATGGACTTAACCACCTTCCAATGCGCCTCACCTGGGTCAGACTGGTATCTACTCACTACTCCTAGTGAGTATGCCACGTCTGGTCTAGTACAAGTCATAGCATACATGATAGAGCCTACTGCAGAAGCATAAGGTACTCTACTCATGCGCTCTCTTTCCTCAAGAGTTGTCACACAATCCTTCTTGGAAAGAGTAATTCCAGAACCTATCAGGAGATAGCCTTTCTTGGAATTTTCCATGCTGAACCGTTTCAACACAGTGTCAATGTACGTAGACTGGGATAGTCCCAAAAGCTTCTTAGATCTATCTTTATAGATTTTCATGCCTAGTATGTAAGAAGCTTCACCCAAGTCCTTCATGGAGAACTGAGATGATAACCAGACCTTTATTCCTTGTAATGCTGCGACATCATTCCCGATTAAGAGAATGTCGTCAACATACAGTACTAGGAATACAATCACAGAACCATTAACCCATTTATAGATGCACGATTCTTCTCTGTTCCAAACGAAGCCATATGATTTGATACATCTATCAAACCGTAAGTTCCAACTTCGAGACGTTTGCTTGAGTCCATAGATGGACCTCTGCAACTTGCATACTTTTGATTCATCTGTGTTTGTGAACCCTTCAGGCTGTATCATATACACCTCCTCTTCCAGCTCCCCATTTAGGAAAGCGGTTCGGACATCTATCTGCCAGATTTCATAATCAAAATATGCTGCCAAAGCAAGCATGATCCAAATGAACTTAAGCATTGCCACAGGAGAGAAAGTCTCGTCATAATCGATACCATATCGCTGACGATACCCCTTGGTGACCAAACGGGCTTTATAGGTCTCTACCTTCCCATCTACGCCCCTTTTCCTCTTGAAGATCCATTTACACCCGATGGATTTTATACCTTCAGGCGGATCAACCAATGTCCAAACATTGTTGATTTCCATGGACTCCATTTCGGATCGCTTAGCTCCAAGCCATGCCTCAGAGTCAGATCTCTGAAGTGCATCCATATAGGTGATCGGATCCTCATTGTTCTCATCGAGCTCAATGGAATCGCCGTCCCGGACCAAAAAACCGTAGTATCTGTTCGGCTGACACGGTATTCTACCGGATCTCCTAATGGGTTCTGGGTGTGATTCAATCACAGCCGGTTCTATGATGTCCTTAGAGTGTGCAGGTTCTTCTATTGGCTGAACTTCATCAAGTTCAATCTTAGAAGCTATAGTTCCTTCTCCAAGGAACTCCTTTTCTAAAAAGATAGCTCTAAGAGCAACGAACACCTTTAGTTCATTCTCCAAGTAAAAGAAATACCCTTTGGTTTCCTTAGGATAACCAATGAATAAACACCGATCAGACCTAGGACCAAGTTTGTCTGAGTCTAAACGCTTTACATAAGCCGGACAACCCCAGACCCGAAGGTGTGAGATTGAGGGTTTACGTCCAGTCCACATCTCATACGGAGTTGAGACAACAGATTTACTTGGAACATCATTTAATAAGTAACAGGCTGTTTGAAGCGCATATCCCCAAAAGGATAGTGGCAAAGTTGCAAAACCCTTCATGGATCGAACCATGTCCAACAAGGTTCGATTCCTCCTTTCGGACACACCATTCAACTGTGGTGTTCCTGGAGGAGTCCACTGAGAGTGAATTCCACTCTCCTCAAGATATGTCAAAAAATCACCAGATAAGTATTCACCACCTCGATTAGATCGAAGGGTTTTAATACTTTTTCTAGTTTGCTTTTCTACTTCATTACGGTATCGTTTGAACATTTCAAACGATTCAGACTTATGTCTCATTAAAAAGACATAACCGAATCTTGAAAAGTTGTCTATAAAAGTAATGAAATATTTGTTTCCTTCTCTGGCACTAACTGTCATTGGTCCACATACATCAGTATGTATTAGACTTAGAAGTTCTGTAGCTCGTTCACCCTTTCCAGTAAAAGGTGACTTGGTCATTTTACCAAGTAAACAGGATTCACAAGTGGGCAGTGATTCAGAATCACTGACCTCGAGGAGTCCATCTCCTCGCATCTTGTTTATCCTATTTTGGTTAATATGACCTAGCCTACAGTGCCAAAGATACAAATCGTTGACATTATCTAATCTTGGACATTTGCTAGAAGTGTACATTACACTAACAGGCCTTGATAGTACATATATGCCATTATTTAATCTAGCTTTCATTATAACAGAGTTATTCAAAATAACATTGCAAAAATCTCCTTTTATTGATAGTTCAAAACCACAATTGGCCAAAAGGCCTACAGAGATTATGCTCATAATGAAACTAGGACAATAGTGACAGTCGACTAGTTCGACAGTACAAGACTCAAAGACAAGACACAGGACTCCAACCGCCAGTACTGGAACATGATTTCCATTCCCGATGCTCAGAAACTGTTCTCGATCTTCAAATCTTCTTCTAACTTGAAGTTCCTGTAATGAATTACAAACATGAATTGGACTACCAGTATCCAATACCCAGTTAGCAGTATCAACAATTGAGTAATTATAAGGTTTTATCATATAAATACATTGTTCAGCAGACTTCTGCTTCCTCGGCCTGTTCGGATCAAGGGATGCAATATAAAGAGGACAGTTCCTCTTCCAGTGTCCCTTCTTCTTGCAGTAGAAGCACTCTGCAGAAGATTGATCAGCCTTATACTTCCTGGTCTGACTAGGGCCAGGAGCATTCTGCACCTTCTTTCCCTTTTTATTTGTTTTCTTCTTCCCTTTCTTAAAGGGACGATGACCTCTACTTCGTCCCACTAAATTCACCACCCCCTTATTCAGTTGGTGGTCTTTCTCGAAAGTCTGCAGCAATCCCAAAAGACCATGGTAGTTGACTGCAGGCTTGTTCATTCTATAATGATCAAGAAAGTCAAGATAGGAGGAGGGAAGAGAATTCAGGATCGCATCCTTGCCGTGCTGCTCGTGCAAGGGACATCCGAGTTTGCCCAACTTTTCAATCAGCTCGATCATGTACAATACATGATCAGTGACTGAACCACCATTCAGCATCTTGGAGTTATAGATGGCACAAGACACTTTGTACCGTTCTACATCATCCGGGGTGCCGAAGGATTCCTTCAACTTTTGAAGGATTTCATCAGGTTGGGCCTCCTTGAATTTGTGACTGAACTCGTCGTTCATCGCCGCTAACATAATGCAACGGACAGTAGTCCGATCAGAGACCCACTTCAGATAATCGTCTCTGACCGCACTCCGTGCATTAGCGGGAGGGATTTCAGGTGCTGGATCCGTTATCACATAAAGGATCCGTTCATGCTCCAAAACGATTCTCAACCTTCGATACCAACTATCGAAGTTGTGACCCTTTAACTTCTCGAGAAGTGACTGGAGCGATAAATTAGAAGACATCTAAAAAGAAAACAAGACCAAATTAGTGTATGAATTAATAATTTAACCAAAAGACTTGGACTTTAGTCTAAAGGTTTCTCCCACTAATTTTTTAGATTGGTAGCCTCTAACTCCAATCCGTGAAAACACTTTTTCAAGTGGGTACTGAAATCCAATAGGCCTCGCATGAGCCCGACTTTGGCCGGCCATCCCATACGAGCCTAAAGGTAGGTTCGTAAACCAATTGTTTTCCTAAACAATTTTCAGTATTACATTTTGCCCCAGAGAACACCGCAATCGGCCTTGGGGCCTTCTATTGCGGGTCTCTGGTTAGGTCCAACCATTAATATGACAAATCCAATGCTTCCAGCTAACAAAAGACCAAGCCCGACTTTGGCCGGCCCACCTAGTCCCGTTAAGGAGGTTGCACTGAACCATCATCGATCAGATAGAAATTCCAGTCGCCGGATGTACACCCGTTCTTTGGAACTGCCGATGCACACCAAGCTTGTGGACACATTTCTAACCGACTTAATGGGAGGCTAAGACATTGTCAACTCCTTGACTTAGTCTTTTTAAGGACCTAATAATTTTAGAGGATTTTTTAATTGTGATAGAAGAAAAGACAAGGACATGGATCAACCTCCCACTGAATCAATCAGATTTCAAGAGGGTTGAACTAAATCAACAAACGATCCATGGGCACCTATAGATCAGTCAGACCGATCAACCTGGGTGACATGGGTTAACTCGAGTCATTGAGCTTTTCCAATCAGTTCTGGTCGACTCGACTAGCCAGGTAGGTGAGATCATGGGTGAGTATCCACCATTAACCATCTTTCCTAGACACCAACCAAGTTGGCCAGGAAAGAGGTAGCCTCATATAACCATGATCACAATACCAAACCTACCTCGACACCAGTCGGTTTACCAGACTCGATCGGACTAGCCTAAAGACTTGGGCATCCACTGAGCCACTAATTGGATCCATTTTAGATGAACGGATCAACTAATCTAACTATTAGATAGTTCTAAAGAAGGGCCTTAAACAACTTTTGTTTAATCTTCTTGTTATCCGGTTCAACTAAACTTAGGTCTAACCCAGTAATGGACCCAACTAGTCAGCTAACCCAATATAACCCAAAATGGCTTATGCAAATGTTTTAGATTTCATAAACCTAAAGGATTTTAATAAGCCAAAGATTTAATTAAAATAATTTTTAATTAAGTCACAATGTAAAACATTTTTACATAACCAAAAAATCATGCATCAAGATATTTTACACATATTTTATATCCTATAGAAAACATGCCCAAAACCATGTATCATCAAATCAAAACATTTTTAATTTTAATATTCTTTAAGGATCCTTCTAAAGAGGCCAACACAGACGAACCGCATCGTGTCAAAGACACACGGTCATGGTGAAGGTCTCAACTAGGTTCAAATTTTGATACATCATTGGATTAAACAATTTTAATCTACATACATGCAAACATAAATAGATTATACATGCAACCTGGCTCTGATACCATTGAAAGAAACCGGGTGCAGGTGGTTTGACATGATCCTACGCTAGGCATGCAAACAGCTACGGGAGCAGAAAGGATTTTAAAACAATTTTTAAAAACGTAGCGGAAAACTGCTCCGCCCAGAACCTAATCTATTCAAGTTGCAAACAGGCATGTAAAATGATATAAAATATTTATAAAATATTTGAATTAAAAATTCAAATCTTGCATGAAAAAAAAATAATTTTTTTATACCTTATTCCGGTTGGAATAACCCTGGGATAAACCTGGAATACACTGGAATAACTGGAATAAAGTTATTCCAGTCGTCTTCCTCCTTGGAACTCTATTTTTGGCTTGCAAAACTTCGTCGGAACACCACCTTCCGGACCTCCGTTTGCTCCCAAATTCGAGCAGCGGCAATTGAAATCTGCAAGAAATGGTTAGCCAAATAATTATAAAAAATCACCAAAGTCTGCTGCCAGATTTCTGCAGCAGAACTGGGCTGCAGACTTTGGCCTTCGTTTTGGAGCAGCTGGAGGGATCCCGGTCCGCGTAGCTTGCTCCTAGGAGTAGAAGGGTACTCCCTCTAGAGGGGAGACACGCCCGGGGCTTTCGGATCCTTCTCCACGTGCGGTGCTAGCCGCTGGAAGAGAGCTTCACGGTCATAGGAATTCTGCAACAGGGCAGAACTGAGCACTAGAAACAAGGGATTTAAAGCCTTGTTTCTCTCCCTCACAAGCTCCTAAACTCAGTCCCAAAGCTCTCCACTTAAGCCTCTCAAACACTCAAAAGAAGAAGGAATGAGACTCCCAAAGAACAGCACCCAAAAAATCTTGCTGGATGTTGCACGGTGATGAAAAAAAAAACACCACTCAGAAACAGAGCAATGGCTAGTATAAATAGGCAACAGAGGGAGAGACAGGGAGAGGAAGAGGCAACAGTTGCCTTTCACCATTAACCAGCAATAACCAAGGATTAATGGAAGGTTGGAGGAGAAGAAGGGATGCCCAACCAGCGTCAAAACCTTGGGACGTTCGGCTTCATTTGGGACGTTGGGACGTTTGGCATTCCACTCCCAGCGAAATGGAAAAAGACCATGTAAACGGTCACAAGGGAGAGGAAATAAAATCGGTCCATTCCCAATAAATGGTTCAATCCCATTAAACCATTTGGTTCAATCCAATTAAACCGGTTCAAGCCTAATTAAATTGGGTTCAATTGGTTCACAACCAATTTGAGCCGAAACGAACTCCGAATAAGTTCAAAACTGATTCAGAAAAATCCTAGCGCAATGCTGGTCAACCCAGAACAATTTTCGGTTGACACAGACAAGGGCAAGATGGGAAAAATAATGCTAAAAAATACTGTGACCATAAAACTGAGATGATTCCCAATCGTAATCGGTATCCGGATTAGAGAGTAATCTTCTGTGGCGTGTGACCTCATAGGTTCGAACCTAAACGGTAGCACTAGAACAATTTTAGTACCAGCACAGGAAACCATCTAGCAATGGATACCGGCATCCGGATAGGTCGAAGATACGGGAGCAAACTATTGAACCTCTGGCATATGGTTACCGTATAATTCATCCCTTTGACCTCTAATGCTCAGGACGACTGAGATTGGGCTACCAACCCAGACTGAGTCAGTCGACTACATGTCTCAACCTCGCAAGCCCAGTGACTCTTCACTAGAGCTACCCCGGCCGAGGATTTGCTAAATTGAGATACTACGAGACATTCAATCCAAACTGTTTGGACAGGTCAATTCCATCTTGGTCCATCACTGCTCCACAAGTACTTGCCTATACCGAGAAACCTTCCGTCACCGGATTAAAAATCCGGGTAGTCCGGCACCAAAGCACAGGGAGTTGCTTGCAAGCTATCGTGATGACCTCAGGTCGGAGGGACACATATACCCATATCCAATTGTGAGTATCCCTTTGGCAGATAGGGGCTGCATGGAGTCACGTTCAATGAGATACCACATATCCCACTTATAGATCACATCAGCGTCACCACACTCATTTGGTCAAGAGGACAACCAAACGATATGAACTACAACAACCTATACTTGATATATTGCCGTCAAGTACAATATATCCTTTGGTTATGAACAGGGTTTAAGGACCACTCGATACATCCTCTCTGTATCGAAGTCAGTGTAGCCCTAAGGACTTCATCACATGGAAAGAGTTCATTTCAGGGAAATACAATATGTGATGAGCTACCAAAAAATAATATTTTATTAATTCATAAAATGAATACAATACTGAGCCCAACCACCTACAACCTAGGCGATTGGCTTTGGGACATAATTCTCAACAAAGCTATCTATCCTCTGATTGAGTTGGAGATGCTATGAGCCAAGCAAGTTCTCAACCACAATGCTAAGTCTGAGAAGAGCTGGTCATTGTAGCCTGTGACTATGGGGTCACTGGTGACCCTATGTCCTTTGAACTTGATAAAAAACATCTAATATAAAGAAAATTATATTAGATATTAGAACCTAAAATAATATAAAAAAATATCTAAAGTTTTTTAGTTTACCGCGTGGTGTAAGTGGTGTAGAACCATACGAGCTGCCAGTATAATCGCTCTTTCCTCGAGATCTCTATTCACTAGTGTCTCACCTTAAGAGACATGTCCTCTAGAGTCTCTCCTAAGCTAACACTCCTCCAACTTCTGAAAGACATAATGTATAATCTCTAAAAATAAAAATAAATAAATTTATCTAATTAATTATATAATTATGGATGGCAATGCAAAATTTAAAAAGATGGAAGACAAGTATTTAAAATGATTCAAAGACTACATACTTAGCACTACTCGTTGGCCTCTTCAGATGATTGATACCCTTCGGATTTTTCTTCCAATTCATCCTCTTCTTTCATTTCATTATCTTCATCCTTCTCTTCCATTACTTTTTCTTCTTCCTCTTCTTTCCCTTCTTGGATATGATTGCCCCCTAAAACAAACTCAATATGATCTATCTTCTCATATTCGCCACATGTAGGAGAATTCCTAGAGCTTCCAACTCTACATCATTGTTGGACTGATAAACTCCTAGTATTCCATCCTCCTGAAAGCATTCTAGTAAATGGGACTCTTCTTTTTTTTGGAGCTCGTAATGAATGGCTCAAGACTTAATCTTACATACAGCCCACCAATCTTTCTTTTCTCTCTTTCTTGATAGAAAAGGAGTATAATATACTTGAATAGCTTGTTGAGCTAGTACAAATGGCTTGTCGATATATGCTTTTGATCCATATTTGATTTCATTAAGTCCATGCCATGGATAAACCTTCATATCATTGTCATTATCAAATCATTGATATTTAAATAGAATGACACTAATACCTCAAATGAAATGTCAATGGATGCTTACTAGTCAATGGATGCTTACTAGTTGATGGTACCAATTTATAATGTTTTGAGCATCGTGTAAAAATTTTTTGTTCACTTATTTTTAGGTTATCCCATCTCAGCATTCAATTATAATCCCTAAACATATATAAGATTAGTATATTATAATAAGTGATATAAGAGTTCGGATTGTGATAGATACTTATTCAATGTATGGATCAACCTTGTCATAGTTTAGCAAAGCATATGTCTGTGCTTATCGAAATTCAGCATCTATTAAAATCTGGCGAACCGTGCAGCCAAATTTATGAGCGGGATAGGTAAATATTGAGATCTTTTCTCTGATCCCTCTCCACCATTATCATCATTTCGACCAACCTGAGTCAACCTTATTTGTACATTGAGATTAAAGTAGTATTGACTGGAATTAAAAATTTCTTCTATTATATAAGCCTTCATGATAGAACCTTTGACTCTAGCCTTGTTTTTCATTTTCTTCTTAAGACTTTGCACATATCTTTAAAATGGATACATCCACCTATACTACACTAGTCTCCTGATCCTAGCTTTATATGCCAAATAAATCACGAGATGCTCCATAGAGTTGAAGAAGCTAGTAGAAAATATCTTCTCCAATTTGCATATCGTCTCTACATTGCTAGCCTCAAAACTGAAGATGTGGTCGATAGATAATTCGATAGCATAAGTTTCTCTAAAGAAGAGACTAAACTTGGTCAAAGAACTTCATATGGAGTTGGTAAGGAGATCACACCAAGCCAATGGTAGTAATCATTGCATGAAGACATGACAATCATAGCTCTTTAGCCCATAAAATATGTAATTTTTGACATTAACACACCAAACTAGATTACTTACATAACTATCTAGGAATTTAAGATTTTTATACCATTCACATATATCCTTCAACTGCTCCCTCGTTAAGGTATAAGATACTTTAAGTTTCAAAAATTTTTCAGGTGACACCTCAACTAGCTCTAATAGAGGATGCCTACATATGTTCTTCATATTTGCCTGAGCTTTGGAATTATTCTTCATCTTGCCCTTGATATCCATAACAATGTAGAAAATATTATCGAATATATTCTTCTTAATGTGCATGATATCAAAATTATGATGGATTAAATTAGTAGACCAATTTGGCAACTTCCAAAAGATGCTGCGCTTCACCCAATTATGGTTCTACCGAACCCTCAAGATTTCTGCTTATCAAATAGTATGCCAAACAAACTTTATCAACTTGGGATACCTTTTAAAATACTTTCATACCACTGAGATGTGGGGTTACATGGTCCTTCTCTATCTTATTTCTATTGAAACTATCCCACGACCTTCAAAAGGAATGATGCTCAAAAAGAAATTGACGATGACAATCAAACCAACAAGACTTTTGTCCATGCTCAAGCTAAAATAATTTTATATTCTCCATGCAATATGGATATACTAGCTTTCCATGAGTGCTCCATTTTGATAGCATCCCATATGCAAGAAAATCACTAATGGTCCACATCAGTGTAGCCTTCATTACAAAATTTTATTTCTTTGATGCATCACAAGTATGTGTGACATTGGACCATAAGAATTTTAGCTCATCAATAAGAGGCATCAAATATACATCAATATTTCTACCAAGGTGTCATGGTCTAGGAATAAATAATGTAAGAAAGATGTTATGTTCTTTCATGCACATCCCAAGTGGTGATTATATCAAGTAATAAAGACTGGCCAATATGAATAAGAGACCGCTGCATGGTTGAATGGTGTAAATCCATCCATAAATAAACCTAGTTAGACATTGTGTGATTCCTGAGCAAATAAAGGATCGTAAGAATCAAATTTCTTCTATGTCTTACTGTTCGATAGATGATACATCATATTGGTGTGCCTGTGAATTCATTCTTTGTATCATCTCATCTGTCCTACAATATTCCTAGACAAGTAGAGCCCTAAAGATTAGGAGTGAGGGAAAGATATCAAAGAACTTTATATGGTATGTTCTTTTGATTTCTATCCTCTTATCTTGGTTTAAATCAGCTTTCACTGCATACATCACATGAGCTCTTCACTTGATCCTCCTTATAGAAAAGCATGCAATTATTGTGACATGCATCTATCTTCTCATATCCCTTGCCGAACCCTTTCATGATTTTTTTTGAAGTATAGAAGCTTCTAATAAGCTTCTCCTTCTTCGGCAGTATCTTCTTTATTATTGCTACTATCATATCATAATAATTGACCATCATATTAAAATTGGCCTTCAAGTTCAATAATTCTAACATAATTGATAGTACAGTATATGTTTCACATCCTATCCATGGTGGTTCATTAGTATCTTTTAGCATGCGATAAAAATCACCACTATTAGCTTCAAGACTAGCTGCATCCAAAACTATGTCTATCATTCTATCTGTATCCCTTGCTATTGATTTCTAATCATTGCAACTATCTTCCATGTCTTCCTATACGATACCAAAGCTAGTAGTTTGACATAAATCTACTTTTATATACATCAATAGTTATCGTATCCCTATCATGTATTTTTTTATTGACACATATGTTACAAGGACGACGAGTCCATCCTTCAAATAAGAGTGCCTCATTTCTAAAAGTATTATCATAAAAGTACTTGACACCTTTCTTATATTTATCAGAAATCATCCTGTCAACTACTCGATGGTCTGTCCAGCTATGATCCATTATACACTATCTAATAATTCTATATATACAAATATAAAATAAAATACTTATCAATTATTTTATCATTTGATATGGAAATACAAGTATTTAAAATGATTAAAGATAATGCAAGAAATAAAATGACATGAGAAGATGATAGGGTCACAATATTAGCATTAAGATACCGTGGCTATTAGTTTAATTAATCAACTTTTAAATAAAATTAAAAATACATAGAAAGGATAAGTTGAGTCAAATTCATGGAGAAGGTGGTGCTTAGAGTAGTTTAAAATCTTTGATTTTTATAAAAAGAAAAAAAATAATATTTTGAATCAAAAATAAAATTAAAAAAATATAAAAGAATAGGAATTTAAACTTGGGGATATTCGATCTATTAGTCAAATCTTAGCATCTACTTGACAGAAAAGTAAATGACAGGAATTTAAATTATATAAAAATAAATTTTGCATTAATTCAAATCTAATTACATAAAAATAACTAAATAAATAACAAAAAGCTATAATAAAGTATTTGAAGTTAATTTGTTGCAGCCTCATCAAAAAGTTGGTTGATGTCACTTTGCCTTGTTCCATCGTACTCCATAGAGCGAACTGGACTACCTCTTCTTCTTCTTTCTTGGATCTTGATCTTGGAGATAGAGTAGGCTTGAAGATGGTGTAGGGGCAAAACTTTCCATTGAGAAACTTCCTCTTAGAGGCTAACCCGTAATCCAAAGCTATACCCTCTATCCTGTACCGTACTCTTTCTCCAGGATGCCCTCTTCTGTAGCTTAGGGGTCCTTTAAATAGAGCTTGGTAAAGGCTCTAAATCAAGTCAGACCATATGGGTTTTTATAAACCAAGTGATTGGTCCATGGTGAACCGGTTGCTTTAAAATATATGTATAATTTAATATTTTTGATCTTTTTCTTAATTCTGGACTTATTTGAACTTTGATTTGCATGCCGTTTAATCTGTTGGATTCTATAAATTAAGCTCTTCATGTTGGCAAGCTTTTTAGTCCATAATCCAATCAATTTTTTTAGGTTCCAGAGTTTTAAAAACTTTTATTAATCTTGATGTCCTACCAAAGAGGAAGAAACATGAGTTAAACTTTTTATTAAATATTTTAAAGGATGTATGGTACTTTGGCTCGATATCTACTTATCATAAATGCTCTAATTTCATCTTTTTCAAAGATATTTTAAAAATAGTTAATTTTATAAGAAGATCTAGTTTAATTATGAAAATAAGATTTTTAGAAGATGTTTGCACCAATAATTACTTAAAATATTTAAAATAAATATATAAATATATGATTTATCACACCTCCCAACTTACTCATTGCTAGTTCCTTAGAAATCTAATAGCTATATAAGTATTAAATTATAATCATGTGTCATTAAGGGATTCCTTTATAAAAATAGATCTAAGATTGAAAGTAAAAAGATCTAGCAAGTATCACTAACTATGTATTGAGTTTTTGAAATAAATTTTATAATTAGCATTATTAGAAACTCTCTTAGAATTTATTTAAAGATCTACAGCACTTATATTTGTGATGACTAACTTAGCATTTTAGTGCTAGCTTGTAAAGGACAAATATTTCTTCATTTATTACCTATTTTGGTTAATTTTCTATACACTCCCAAATCAACCTCATGAATGTAAGGTAGCTTTCATACTACCTTTTTTTTATTTTTTTATTTTTGAGTACTGAACATCATAGCTTTCCCTTCACCATTTGACATGAATTGACTTAGGTATAGAGACCTGGTTACTAAGCTTAGGGCAATCCACATATACTATTATGTTTTATACTTTAATTTCAGGTAGATAGCTCTTTCCTCAAATTCAAAGTAGCTTTCACACTATCTGATTTTTTTTTTTTTTTAAAGTGGGTAGCTCTTTCCTTAAATTTAAGCTTTTCTAATTAGGGTGTATATCAATTACCAATTTTTAGTGATAAATGAGTCCTTAATTGGCCTTATAGCTAATACCTACTTTGCCTTATCAGTGTGCATATGCAATTAAAAGTGCTAATAGTCTTTAGATGATATAAGTAGGCCACTCAAAGTCTGACCAACTAGTCTACTCCTTGACTCACTATAATCATTAGTAAATACCTTCTAACTCTATTACTTTTTTCTAGTTTATTTTGTTCAATATCTTCTTTCTTGACACATGATTTATTCTAAATAAAAATTTTTTCTTTAAAAATTTTGAAAAAAAATTCAAAATTTTTTAATAATTTCTAAAGATTTTTATTTTTAAAAAAAATTTAAAAGCTTGTCCTATCCCTATCCCCTAACTTAAATGCCATTATCCTTAATGGTATAAATAAGTTAAAGAAATAAATTCAAACCATAAAGATAAAAAATATATATAGGAATATAGGTTACCTAAGAAGAGGAGATTATCAACAAAATAAAGGATACAATAATTAATTTGGATTAAAATTTATTATTATTATTATTTTATTTTTAAGAGTATAAAAATAAATATTTGATTGCCTTCCAATAAGGGTTAAGTTTAACAACTTCAGCTGGACATTATGAGGGAGTATGGTGGATAGTTAACTTTAATATATCTCTCATGACATCAAAATGATAGAGCTAATCAGGTGGCCTTGTCATCATGGCAAAAAAATATTCATAGAGTACTCTATGATGATTAACCCGAATCAATAAAGTATACTGGACAAACATGTTATTCTAAGATTTAAAAATATTATTATAGTTCATATGATGATTGGAAATGGATTGTGTTTATTGGATCGAGATTGGAGGTGGTAGTTTAGAAATTTCTTCAATTATGGGTTGATCTATCCTACTCCCCCTCTCGAGCATAATGTGTTTGGTTAATATCCCTTTCCATTTTAAAGTTAGGCACTTTTTCTAGATTAATATTAAACCTGTTTCCATGTATCATTTTAATCTCATGGTAAGATTTTGATGGCAGTTTTCAAGATTAGTGCCAAATACGAAGAAATTAATTATAAAATTTTTAAGATTATGATATCTCATTTTAGTAATATCACATCCAATGGTTTCTTTATGTGCTTTTAGAATATTACTAAGTTGGGCTTCTTGGATAAGATTCATTGGAAAAGTTTCAATGGGTGCATCAGGAAGTGGCTTTGGTTCTATATTAGGTAGTAATTCTAACAAAAGAGCTATTGGTGGGCTAGGTGATAGCTTCTGTTATTTGTCAATCCACAGTGGGGTAGTTTCGAAATAGGGTGTTTGAGTTAAGTTATGAATTTTCATGGTATACCCATATGCATCTGAATTGTCTATCCCAAACTGAGCCAGATAGGAATCTACTAAATCCTAGAAGAGAACCTTGGGGGTAGCTTTCTCTATTAAGTTATATATTTATGGTTCTTGGGAAGTCTCTACTAATTTCATTATTTATCTATTTGTTTTTCTATCCCATTAAAAGGCATGGATGATTCTAGAGCACTAGGGAATGGAGCTATAGGTGAGTGGGATAATGATAAAATTGGCTCGTTCTACAAGTTTAATTTCTCCATATATTTTTCTGCCTTAGCCAAATTGTCTATATTGGTCTTTATGGTTGTGTAAAGTTGTTCTAAGATAGAGTTAATTGTTCAGGAAAAGATAGAGAGTCATTAAGATTTTGAGCTAGGTATGCTCCCTTTAGGTTAGTCTCGGGTTGACTAGGTAGTTCACCTCCATCTTCTCTATTAAGTTTGATTAATCGTTGATCAGTTTGATCTATTAGCTTATCAATAGATTTCTATTGGGCTATAATTATTTGTTAAAATTGAGCAAATCTATCGATATCTAGGTTGGTCTATATAAGAGGTAAGTATGATGCTTGCTGAACCTTCTCTTCAAATAATGGGCTATAATTAATTATAGAAGGTTGACATTATGGATAAGGCTGATTATAATATGATGCATCTACGAACATGGATCCTTGAATTACCGGGATAACCACTAGGTATGGTTGCCATGAAAAATTTGTTTGAGTCCCCCAGCCTAAATTATAAGCATTAAAGTATGGGTTATATCCTGAGCTATAAACTGTTTGGGTTTGATCTTCATAAACTTGGTCATATATAAACTTAAGAGGTTGGTACATGATTAGGCACTCACTCTTAAAATGAGTGGGGCTCGAATAAACTTGGTGTGCTGGAAGAAAGGGTACTCAATTATAATGATTCATGCTCTTGGTACTGATTTAGTTTATTAGATTATTTTGATTATTTAGATATATAATCAAGATTTTAGATCAAAGCAATCCTTATTTATTTATTTATTTTAAGAGGAGTGGTGAGATGAAGAAGGAAAAAAGATAGAAAAGAGTTTTAAAGATGAGGGCCTGAGTCCTAGAGCAAAAAGCGAGAGAGAAAATTAGTTAGGATTTGATGTTATTTATAAACAAGTTAGCATAACATGGACTCTCTATTCTAAGATTATCCTAAATCTAGATAGCTCCTAACTACCAAGGCCACCTTGGAGCCCTCCAAGTCAGAAACTAACTAATCAACTGGCTAGGTAAGGATAAGATCGGTGGGATCCCCTTGTTGCTTTCCTTAGATATCAATTAGATTGGACATATCAGTCAACGGAAGCAATTAAAAATCATCTTTCTTCAGGGCTACATCATCTTTGAACCCCTTTTCTAGATACCAGTCAATCAACTTGACATCTAGTTAATTTTAATTAAAAGGCCTTGATATGCAGGATGATGGGTGGTGGTTTGTGGGCTAAGGGTGATCAAATCCCTACCTTTTGTTGTTTATGGGTTATTTCCCTTAAGATGTCTTATGAAAATATGCAATGTAAAAACAAAAAGATATCTCAAATAAGTAATAATCTTTTAAGTTTTGATTAGTTACTCTAGTTTAGTTATGTATTATGTAGTATCTTTGTTTTCTTTTTGGATTATGTTATTTGAAACAAGAGGAATAAAATATGAGTTTTAAATTTGGTTAATTAAATATGAGAGGAAGAAAGCTAAATTATGTTAAGAAATAAAGTAGCTAAATATCCTAAATTAATGCAGAAAATCAAATCTAGTATTTAAGGTAGTTATTTGAAAGGTTAAATAATTTTTTTCTTTTTTAGGTTCATTTGAAAAGGAAGGAACTTAAAATATTTTTTTATATTTTTTTAGGTTAATTTGAAAAGGAAGAAACTAACTAAAAGCAAACAAAAATATTTTTTCCCTTTTTAAGTTAATTTGACAAAGGAGAAATTAAAAAAGAAATTTTTTTCTTTTTAGTTTAGTTCAAAAAGAAAGAAACTAATTGAAAGCAACTAAAAATATTTTTTTTCTTTTTATGTTAATTTAAAAAGGAGGAAAATAATAAAAAGAAAATAAATCTAATAAAAAAATTAGGTAGATTTTTTTTTAAAAAAGAAGACTAATCAAAAGAAATAAAAAAACAATTTTTTTGGTTAATATGAAAATGAAGAAATTAATTAAAAGTAACTAAAAAATAATAATTTAGGATTAGTGTTGATCTCACTAAAATTATAGAACTTTCTTTCTCATTTTTTTCTTTTTTTTTTTGATTTGTAAAAAAATAAGAAAAATTAGTAAACTGAATTTACAAGAAATCAAAGAGATAAAAAATGATAGCATTCATGCCTTCCCTGGCAACAATGCCAAAAACTTGATAGGGTCGTGATGTTATTGTCAAGATACCATGGCAAAAAGTTTAATTAATCGACTTTTAAATAAAATTAAAAATACATAGAAAGGATGAGTCGGGTCGAATCCATGAAGAAGGCAGTGCTTAGAATAGTTTGAAATCTTTGATTTTTATAAAAAGAAAAGAATAATATTTTGAGTCAAAAAATAAAATTAAAAAAATATAAAAGAATAAGAATTTAAACTCGGGTATATTCGATCTGTTAGTCAGATCTTAACATTTACTTGCAAGAAAAGTAAATGATAAGAATTTAAATTACATAAAAATAAATTTTGTATTAATTAAAATCTAATTATAAAAAAATTATAATTAAATAAATAATAAAAAGTGATAACAAAGTATTTGAAGTTGATTCATCGCAGTCTCGTCGGGAAGTTGGTTGATGTCACTTCACCTTCTTCCATCGTACTCCATAGAATGAACTAGGCTTCCTCTTCTTCTTCCTCCTTGGATCTTGATCTTGGAGATATAGTAGGCTTGAAGATGGTGTAAGGGCAGAACTCTTCTCTAAGAAACCTCACTCTTAGAGACCAACTAGCAATCCAAAGCTATGCCTTCTATCCTGTACCATACTCTCTCTAGGATGTCCTCTTCTTTAGCTCAGGAGTCATTTAAATAGAGCTTGGTGAAGGCTCTAAATCAAGTCAGATTAATATAGGCCATGGGATGATTAATTTCTAGTGTCTCTGGACTATAAGGGCTTCTGTAGACCAAGCAGCTGGTCCATTGTGAACCGGTTGCTTTAAAATCTATACATAATTTGATATTTTTGGTCTTTTTCTTGATTATAAATCCATTTGAACTCTTATTTGTATACCGTTCAATCTGTTGAATTCTACAAATCAAGCTCTTTATATTGGCAAGCTTTTTAATCCATAATCCAACCAATTTTCTTAGATTCCAAGTTTTAAAAATTTTCATTAATCTTAATGTACTTGACAAAGTGGAAGAAATATGAGTTAAACTTTTTATTAAATATTTTAATGGATGTATGGTACTTTGGCTCGACATCTACTTATCATAAATATGATAATTTCACCTTTTTTAAAAATATTTTAAAAATAATTAATTTTATAAGAAGGTCCAGTTTAATTAAGAAATTAGAGTTTTTAAAAGATGTTAGCATTAATAATTACTTAAAATATTTAAAATAAATATATAAATACAAGATTTATCAAAAGATTATGCGGATATTGAGTATGCATTCCATAACTAAAGAAAAAACTTGAAAAAATGAGAATGACTACAAACCAGTTCTAGATGTGAGATATAAGAGCTTGAATATCTCCAGTTGTTCTCATTCTTACAAGTTTTATCTTTAATGATGGGATACGAATTCAATATCATGGTAACCTTCTTATATCATTTAATGCATCCTATCATTGATCAAAAAAATTTTTGATATCATTTTTATTAATTCTCTCTACATGACTGAAGATGTGTGAGGAGAATTAAAAAAAATTCTATTTACAATTTCTATCAAACCCTCAGCATATTATTTCATTATTGTAAATACCTATAAAATTATTTATAATTTTCAAACTATCCAAATTGGATAATTAATTGACCAATGCACATAATTCTTCCATCCATATAAAAATATATAAATATATGGATACCATAGAATATGCACATTAATCAAATGTCGGGTCTATAGTTATGTGCAATAAAATTTTGAAGAAAATACTTAATCAATTAGTTCAATTAATATATAATTATAAAATATGAATTCATCAATAACAATATCTCATATATAATAAAATATGATAATATTATAAAATATTAATTCATCAATAATAATAGTTTATATATATTAAAATATAATAATATAGGAAGATGACGATAGTCAAATATAGATGAAAACATCTAGACACTATTCCTGAGAAGCTTGAAAATAATTTCAAAACTCTATGCCTTGCCAGCAATGGCAAAGCCCCTTGTAAGACTAAGAAAGGCTTCCTAGATGCTTTAAAACATAAGGGTGGCACCACAATAAGATATTGTTGCCCAGGTAGCTTTCCAAGAGGGGGATGAATTGGGATTAAAAACTTCACAATTATATGCACTTTGAAATTCTTTTAGTGTTGTGGTGCAATATGCAATGCGGAAGTAAATAAGTAAATGCAATAAGCTAAAGTAAGCACAAACACAAACACAAAGAGATTTAGAGTGGTTCGGAGCAACCGGCTCCTATGTCCACTCCCAAGCACCACTTGGGATTTTCACTATATCCCTCAATCGGAATATAGTTGGATTGTTTTACCAGGCTCACAATCCAAACCTATACACTTTGGTTTTACCGAAATTACCAAAGAAACCCAAACTCCCTTTGGTTTTGAATGGGATCACCAAAGAAACCCTAACACTTGGTTTTATACCGGGATCACCAAGAACCCAACTTAGGTTTTCACAAGGCTTACCTAAAAACCCTCAACCCTTTTTTAAGACACAGCCCCTTGCTGTTCTTAGAGAGAAAACAATGATAGAGAGAAATAAACAAGCAACTACAACAAACAGAGTTTGTTTAAATATTGTCGATGTAGATCAAGACGAAGCCTAGCTTTGAATGCTCTTTAATTGCTCTTCAAGCTGCTTCTTTGCTTCTTCAATGAGTGGATTCAATGATGAAGTGAAGTTGATGAAGCTTTGAATCCTAACTTGAAAGCTCTTGAAATAGATTGGTAAAAGACTTGAAGGCTCTTCAATTTCTCAAGAAAAATCAATAATAATGCTATAATAATTGTTTAATCCCTCAAAAGCAATCCCTTTTATAGTTTTCCATGAGATATGGCCGTTGTAGGGCCTAAGGATTCGTGAAAGAGATGTTGGAGATGAAATAGAATTCAAAAATTACTTTCAGCAACTAGCTGTTAGAGTGCAGAAATGGCTACTCGAGTCGGCTCGAGGTCCACGAGTTGGCTCGAAGTCTTAGACATCCCAAAATAAATTTCTGTGAGAGTCGGCTCTTCAAGCTGGAGTCGGCTCTTGCCTTCAATCAATTCAAAATAACAAAGACCTAGAGTCGGCTCTTCAGGGCAGAGTCGACTCGAAGTCTTAGTCACCAAAAACTCATAACTCTGGACGAGTCGGCTCTTGGGGCTCGAGTCGGCTCGAGTTCTCAGACTTCAGAAACATGAATTCTTCCATGAGTCAACTCTTGGAACATGAGTCGGTTCTTGATACTGAAACTCTGAGATTTCTTCGTGCCGTGCCACAAGGAGTCGGCTCTTGATCCATAAGTCAGCTCTTGCCAAAACTTTAATTGATACTTCAAACTTCTCCAAAACTTTTCAACACTTGAATCAAACAAGAGCTAATCTACATACTCTTAATTTTACAATTTTACAGCCCTTTTTACAATATTACAAGATTGGCAAAAATTAGGGCTTTTACAAGTTAAAGTTCATAAAAGTCCATACATAATTGAATTACCTTTCAATCAATTTGAAAACCAATTTAAACTAAAGGTAACCAATTTCCTGCAAAAACTTCTCAAGTAATTGAAAGAATTAGTAACAAGTACATGCTCCAATATTTTGTAATCATCAAAATCATTCCAGGGATCAACAATCTCTTCCTTTTTGATAATGACAAAACACTGGGCATGAGCAGAATTTAAAAAACACTTTGCAATTACTGTGTATCATATTCACAATTCAAATGATATTAGATACAGTATGTATTAAACAGATTGAGTATCAAGGTATTAATACAATGTATCAAAATGTATCATATGTATAATGAAACTGAAAACAATCAACACAAGGTATCAAATGTATCAATACAAAGTTTCATCTATATCATATATGTATCAAGTATCGAAAACATAATGTTTCAAATGTATTGCATATCGAAACTTTACAGAATTAACTAGTATTTGAAGTGAATTTCATGAAAACTTAACAAAAACTTGACATAAGCTCCCCCTTACTATTGTAATAGCATTTCTTTTTATTTTCATCAAATTTTCATAAATTTTCATACATATTCATATTTTTATAAACATTTATAAACATTCATACATATTTTCATAAATTAACATTCATATCTTCACATTTTCATGCACATTCTCCCTTCTCTCCCTTTTTGTCATCAACAAAAGGTATATAGAATATGAGAACATACATTTACAGAAAGTTATTCACAATGTGTATCATAAAGAGACTTGTTTCATAAAAGATCATATGTATATATGTAAAAAGTCAGTACATAAGTGATACAGTACCAATGTGCCTCGGCATGACAAAATAGTATCACAACAACAAAACATAACTAGCATAAAGTCCTACAAAACATCAAGATAAAAGACTAAAACATCAAAAGGATGGACTAGGTTCATCACCACTAAGGTCTTCCTCACTAGAGGAGGAACCGACCTCTAAGATGCCTGGAACAAGCATGAACTTAGGGAACCTAGGCCTAAGGTCCCTGAGTCTAGTCCTAACAGGTGTGGTAGTCCTAGAAGCTTTGGTTTTGGCTTTAGCTTTCACTTTGGATTCGGAAGAAATGACAATATGAGTGGGTCTGATAGTGGGAGGATCAAAAGACAAGGCCAAAGTGCTGGTGGTAGACAATATCTTTGTAGCTGGAGTCTCTCCAATATCAGATCCTAGAATCTCGATACCAGCCTCAACCTCAGCAGGAGTGGCCTCTAAAGGAATGTCAATGAAATGTGCTACCTGTCCCTGCCCGCAATCAGTGCCAATGTCAGGTGCTGCTATGGAAGTAGTTGGTACAGACTGATTGGCTGCAATAAGCTATCGAAGAATAGTCATGATGTCCTGGAAGCCCTGGTGCATCTCCGACTGAAGAGCAGAAATCGTGGCATCAATCTCAACTCTCCCTCTATGAAGACTCGAGATCTCGTCCAGTACACATTGCAATCGGTCATCAGCATCAGGTCCAACAGCTGTAGATCCTCTGACAGGTGAACGAGGAGTGGTAGGAGTTGGCTCTGAGGGTCCAGCCTCATCAGTATGTGTCTCTGCCTCTGCACCATGTCCCACTGTAGCCTAAATGTCCTCATCTGAGTCATCCTCTGAGTGAGCCACTGGAAGATCTGAGCTCTTCCTAATCCAGTGACCCTCTACTTTAATAAATCCCATCCGAGTCAGAGATTTCAAGTTGTATCTATCCGTGTAAGAGTGGCCGGCTGTCCTCACCAGACAAGTCAACTAGGGCATCCTAAAATAGAAGTGTGAAAACCATACCGTATGGTAGACATGCCCGTGCCCTACGAGCAGCCTCTCTCATCTGTGATAGCATAATAAATGGTAGATTGAGGGCCTCCCCCTCAATCAGGCATTTCATAAAGACCAGGTCGCGCTCATTAACCCAGTCAAACCTCCCCGTCCGGGGCAAGAAGATATGACTAATTATGTTGTGCAATAATCTCATTTTTAATGATAATTGGTTTGCACTAACATGAATAACACCTTTTATATTTGTCCTCTCAAGCACTAATCTCAAGGTCTTCTGCTTCTCCTTCAAAACTAGATAACTTTCACCCTCTTTTGGAATGTGAAGAATGCTGGACAACTTTTGTTCACTAATTTCTATATGTTTTCCCTTCACTGTACCTTCAATGTGGAATGCACCTAAGGACATACTTTCAAAAAATTGCCTAACCAGGTTGGGATAAGTGGGAAGATTTAGCATACAAAAGTCCTTCCAACCCTATTTAGTCAACCAATCCCCAATGTGCAAATGCTCTTATTTTAGAAAATTGAAATCAATACATTTACCTGGTGTAACTTGTCTATTACCCATTAAAATAACTTGCCTTGGTGCTTCTTGCTCTTCCTCATGCTCTATTTGCTGTTCTTCTTCCGGATTCAAGGTATCCAAACGTTGCTTTGTCCTCCTTTCCTCCACAACCATCCGAACCACTCTCCTAGGTTACTTGGCTATGGCCTTACGAGGAGCCATCTAGCTTGGATTAGGACTTTGGAGAGTTTAGGAAGTGTTCTAGGAGCTTTTCCTAGGTTGGGAAGAGGAGTCAGCTAAGGGGAAGTGAGAAAAATGGAAAGACATAGTGAATACGAACTTATGAAATCCTATTTAAAAACCTTTGGCCCGACTCTCAAGTCGGCTCGCTGAACTGCCTGATGACTCGAGTCGACTCGAGCCAAAATTCAGCCTAAAACTCAAAAAATGTTAAAATCAATTTCTATGGATTTCTAGTCACTGAAATAGGTTGTCATAAGCTCTAGAGTGAAACTTGAAAAGTCTAGATAATTTTTCCTTATTTTGTTTTTGAAAAATTAGGTCAAAACTTTCAGAATGAGTCACACAGGCCTAATTCGCCTCTAATCTTCTCAAATCTATCTTAACTAAGGGGTTTAGTAAAAATGTCAGCAAGTTGATATTCGATAGGTACAAATTCTAGCTCAACAACATTATTTAAAACATGATCACGAATAAAATGATGTCTAATTTCTATATGCTTAGTTCGTGAATGATGAATTGGATTTTTGGATAAGTTAATAGCACTAGTGTTATCACATTTAATATGAATTTTAGATTGGACAACACCATAATCTTCTAGTTATTGCTTGATCCATAATACTTAAGCATAATAGCTCCTAGCAGCCAAAAATTTTGTCTCAGCAGTAGACAGTGCTACAGAGTTCTGCTTGAGACAGTGCCATGAAATCAAGTTAACACCTGAAAATTGACAGGTGCCACTTGTGCTTTTTCTATCAATTTTACAGCCTCCATAATCGGCATCAGAATAACTAACTAATTTCAAAGATGTGTGCTTAGAGTACCATAAACCTAGATTGCATGTACCTTTAAGATACTTAATGATTCTTTTAACAGCTATGATGTGTGACTCTTTTGTATTAGATTGAAATCGTGCACACATACAAATACTAAATAAAATATCAGGTCTACTAGCTGTCAAATAAAGTAATGAACTGATCATACTCGATACAGCTTTTGATCAACATTTATGCCATTCTCATCTTTATCAAGTCTACATGCAGGACTCATGGGTGTTCCAATTTTTTTGCTTGATTCCATGCCAAACTTCTTGATAATCTCCTTGATATATTTGGCTTGGTTGATCAGGATACCTTCTTTAGTTTATTTGATCTGAAGTCCGAGAAAGTAACTCAGCTCACCCATCAATCTCATTTTGAATTCTCCCTGCATTAGCTTAGCAAAATCTTGATACAAAGATTCATCAGTAGATCCAAAAATAATATCATCAACATAGATTTGAACAACTAAAATATCATTATTTTTTATTTGAATAAATAGTGTAGTGTCAACACTACCTCTTACAAAATCATTTGAAGTTAAAAACTTACTTAGTCTGTCATACCAGGCTCTAGGTGCCTGTTTCAGACCATACAAAGCTTTATTCAATTTGAAAACATGATTTAGAAATGTGTGATCAATAAAATCCGGTGGTTATTCAACAAAAACTTTTTCGGATAGAAAACCATTCAAAAATGCACTCTTTACGTCCATTTGAAATAACTTAAAATTCATAAAGCATGCATAAGCTAATAGTAATCTAATGGCTTCTAATCTAGCTACTGGTGCATAAGTTTCATCAAAATCTATTCCCTCTTCTTGATTATATTCTTGTGCTACCAGTCTAGCCTTATTTCTAATTACATTTCCTTCTTCATCTAATTTATTTCTATAAACCCACCTAGTACCTATAATAGGATAGTCATTAGGTCTTTCTACTAGGATCCAGATATTATTTCTTCTAAATTGGTTTAATTCATCATGCATGGCTAACATTTAATTAGGATCAGTTTCAGCTTCTTTTATAGTGCGTGGTTCTACATGAGAAACAAAAGCAATTAAGTCATGTGTATCTCTATATGCAGCTCTAGTTCTAACACCTTGAGATGAGTCTCCTATAATTAATTCTTTTGGATGTGAGTGTACATACATCCATTCCTTGGATATATCATCATGATTTTTGCTTACCTCTTCTTCATGTGGTTTACTTGTTTGTTTGTCTTTGAGAGTCAAATCCTTCAATCCATGTTCTAGTGTACCTGCATCATCATTAGCAAGATCTTCTCTTCTAGAAGATATAATGTCAGATTTATTGAAAACAACATATATTGATTCTTCTACAGTCAATGTTCTTTTGTTGAAAACTCGATAGGCTTTACTTTTAAAGAATATCCAAGAAAAATAGCTTCATCGGATTTTGCATCAAATTTACCAAGATTATCTTTTCCATTGTTAAGAACAAAACATTTACATCCAAAAAAATGAAAATATTTGATATTAGGTTTTCTATTGTTTCATAGTTCATAGGGGGTTTTTCTAATGATAAGTCTAATCAAAACTCTATTCAAAATATAGCAAGCGATATTCATAGCTTCTGCCCAAAAGTATTTTGAAAGATTTCTTTCACAAAGCATTAATCGAGACATCTCTTCCAAAGTATGATTCTTTCTTTCTACAACACCATTTTGCTGTGGTGTTCTAGGTGCAGAGAAGTTATAGTCAATACCGTGCTTTATGCAAAAGTGATCAAAATGTTGATTTTCAAACTCAGTGCCATGATAAATACAAATTGAAATAACAAATAGATTTTTCAAATTTGAAACTCTTTTATAAAACTTTTTGAATACTTTGAAAGTTTCATCTTTATGTGCAATAAATAAAATCCATGTGTATCTTGAAAAATCATCTACAATCACAAGGCCATATTTCATACCACCCAGGCTTGTAGTCCTAGTAGGTCCAAATAAGTCCATGTGAAGTAGCTTTAAGGGTTTAGTAGTAGAAATAATGTTTTTGGATTTCAAACTCTCCCTCACTTGTTTTCCTAATTGACAAGCATCGCAAACATAATCAAAATTAACTTTAAATTTTGGCAAACCTTTGACTAAATCCTTTGAAATTAGTTTTGCTATAGTATCCATAGTAGCATATCCAAGTCGCCTATGCCATAATAAACTTGATTCCTTGCTCTTGTCATTCGTTGCTACAAGACTTGTGTTGCTTGACATAGCTAGATCATTAAGATCTACTACATAAATGTTATCAAGTCTATGTCAAATGAATTTAGTATTAGAGTCAAGTGGATCGACTACTATACACATTGATGACTTGAAGAAAACATTAAAACCAATGTCACATAGCTGACTAATACTTTAAAGATTATGTTTTAACTTTTCTACCAGTAACACATTTTCAATAAATGTAGAAGAAGTAATTTTGATTTTACCGATACCGATTATCCTTCCTTTTCGATTATCACCAAATGTTACCATTTCACCATCTTTTTGTTATAGGCTGAAAAATTGATCAATATCACCCGTCATGTGTCTTGAACAGTCGCTATCCAGATACCATCTTTTCTTTATATTTGTGGCTGCAAGATATCCCTGCAAAATAATCATGTAATAGATTTAGGTACCCAAGCTTTCTTGGATCCTTGCAAGTTAGTAGAAATGGTTCCTTTTGGAACTCAAACTTTCTTAATTTTCGTTTTATCATTATGTTTCAAATGACACTCAAATGCCTTATGATCAATGTTATTACAAGCATAGCATACAATCCTTGACTTTGAATAAAAAGTACGTGATGATGCAAATTTAGGTCTAACTTGTTATTTGTCACTCTTTGACCAATTCCAAATTTGTTATTTATCTCTCTTTGATTTTTCAAAATTAATTCAAGCTTGTTGGAACTTAGGGTTAGTTTTTCAACCAAAGGCTTAAGCTTTTGAACTTCTTTCTTTAAATCATCATTTTCATTTTGCAAACCTTTGTTTTTCTCAAGAAGCTATTCTTTTTCAAATTGAGTGGTATTAAGTCTTTCACAAACTAGGTTTAATTTCCTTTGCAAAATCTTATTTCTTTCATCAAATTCATTTTTGTGTTTTTCAATTGTATCACAATGATTTTTCAAAGTTTTCATTTTCAAACCTGCCTTTTTATATTCTACTAATAATTCACAAAATACATTATGCAGTTCATCATATATAAATTCTAAGTTAGGTTTAGAAGTAGTTATCTCGTCCTCCAAACCCATAAGACAGATCTGTACAGTCTTTGTTGTCTCTTCATCCTCTTCAATGGATGTAGATTTATTACTGTTACTCCATACTGCAAGCATTGCCTTCTTTTTCTTGCTGGTGATCATCTTTTTCTTTGCTTCAGGACAGTCAGGACGGATATGTCCCGGCTTTTTGCATCCATAATAGATTGGTACTTGATCCTTATCTTTATCCTTCTCCTTTCTTTGTCCTTTTCTCTTTCTCTCCCAAAATCTCCTTTTCTAAATTGCTTCCTCCATCTATTTATTTTTCTTCTGCCCATAAATCTTTTAAACCTTCTCATTACAAGGGCAATCTCATCATTTTCTAAATCATCATCATCTGATGAGTTTGAATCTTCATTCTTGTCCTCTTCTGTAGCTTTAAATGCTATAGCTTTCTTTTTCTTGGAGTCTTCATCAGTTCTTTGTTGCATAGCTAATTCATGTGTAATTAGTGAACCAAGCAACTCATCTAGTGGTAGAGTGTTCAGGTCCTTTGCCTGTTGAATAGCTGTCACCTTAGCTTCCCATTTATCTAGCAAGCATCTCAAAACTTTTTGGACAAGATCAGTATTAGTGTAAGTTCTACCAAAACTTTTGAGACCATTTATAATATCAGTGAAGCAAGTATACATAGTAGATATAGTCTCACTAGGATCCATCTTAAATAACTCATAGTTATGCATAAAAAGATTGATTTTTGATGTTTTAACTTGTGATGTGCCTTCATGTGTAATTTCTAGCTTGTTCCAAATTTCTTTAGTAGAATTACAAGTTGAAATTCTATTAAACTCACTTGGATCCAAAGCACAATATAACAGATTCATAGATTTGGTATTCAATTCAGTTAGTTTCATATCATTTTCATTCCAATCCTCTTCAGGTTTGGAAATCTCAACATCATTAACTCTAATAGTGGATGTGTGAGATCCTTTCAAGATAATTTTCTATAAATGAAAATCTATGGCTTGAATGTATATTTTCATTCTTGCCTTCCAATATGTATAATTGGTTCCGGTGAAAAGTGAAGGTCGATTTGTGGATTGACCTTCGGCCAATGAAGTACTCATGGGATGTGCCATCTATCTTTACTCTAATTAAATTTCAAAAACTCTGCTCTGATACCACTTGTTACCCAGGTGGCTTCTCAAGAGGGGGATGAATTGGGATTAAAAATTTTTCACAATTATGTGCACTTTGAAATTCTTTTAGTGTCATGGTGCAATATGTAATGCGGAAGTAAATAAGTAAATGCAGTAAGTTAAAGTAAGCACAAACACAAACACAAAGAGATTTAGAGTGGTTCGGAGCAACCGGCTCTTACGTCCACTACCCAAACACCACTTGGAATTTTCACTATATCCCCCAACCGGAATATAATCGGATTGTTTTACTAGGCTTACAATCCAAACCTATATACTTTGGTTTTACCGGGATTATCAAAGAAACCCAAACTCTCTTTGATTTTGAACATGATCACCAAAGAAACCCTAACACTTGGTTTTATACCGGGATCACCAAGAACCCAACTTAGGTTTTCACAAGGCTCACCTAAAAACCTTCAACCCTCTCTTAAGACACAGCCCCTTGCTGTTCTTAGAGAGAAAACAATGATAGAGAGAAATAAACAAGCAACTACAACAAACAGAGTTTGTTTAAATGTTGTCGATGTAGATCAAGACGAAGCCTAGCTTTGAATGCTCTTTAATTGCTCTTCAAGCTACTTCTTTGCTTCTTCAATGAGTGGATTCGATGATGAAGTGGAGTTGGTGAAGCTTTGAATCCTAACTTGAAAGCTTTTGAAGTAGGTTGGTGAAAGACTTGAAGGCTCTTCATTTTCTCAAGATAAATCAATAATAATGCTCTAATAATTGTTTAATCCCTCAAAAGCAATCCCTTTTATAGTTTTTCATTAGATATGGCCATTATAGGGCCTAGGGATTCGTGAAAGAGTTGTTGGAGATGAAATAGAATTCAAAAATCACTTTCAGCTACTAGCCATTAGAGTGCAGAAAATGGCTACTCGAGTCGGCTTGAGGTCCACGAGTTGGCTCGAAGTCTTAGACAGCCCAAAATAAATTTCTGTAAGAGTCGGCTCTTCAAGCTGCAGTCGGCTCTTGCCTTCAATCAACTCAAAATAACAAATACCTAGAGTCGGCTCTTTAGGGCAGAGTCGACTCAAAGTCTCAGTCACAAAAAATTCATAACTCTGGACGAGTCAACTCTTAGGGCTTGAGTCTGCTCGAGTTCTCATACTTCAGAAACATGAATTCTTCCATGAGTCGGCTCTTGGAACATGAGTCGGCTCTTGATACTGAAACTCTGAAATTTTTTCGTGCCGTACCACAAGGAGTCGGCTCTTGATCCATGAGTCAGCTCTTGCCGAAACTTCAATTGATGCTTCAAACTTCTCCAAAACTCTTCAATATTTGAATCAAACAAGAGCTAATCTACATACTCTCAATTTTACAATTTTACAGCCATTTTTATAATATTACAAGATTGGCAAAAATTAGGGCTTTTACAAGTTAAAGTTCATAAAAGTCCATACATAATTGAATTACCTCTTAATCAATTTGAAAACCAATTTAAACTAAAGGTAACCAATTTCCTGCAAAAACTTCTTAAGTAATTGAAAAAATTAGTAACAAGTACATGCTCCAATATTTTGTGATCATCAAAATCATTCCAGGAGTCAACAGATATCCTCTCTAGTACTCTATCCTCTAATCAGCGATGGTAGTAGCTAGGTAGCTGAAGCATCGACCATTTACAATACCTCTCATTTCAAGATGAGCATTCATTAGCATACCTTCGCACCAAGGCAACATAGGATTCCAACTTGTACTCTATATATCGAGATCCGGATCCCATTGCATCCAAGATATGCATCGGTGCACACCTAATTAACTAACTAATTAACAAACATCAAATTAATTAATTAAATAATTAATTAATTAATTAATTAATTACTTAATTAAATAAATAACTAATAAATCAAAAAATAACTAATTCATGTATAGCTAATTAATGAAACAAATAACTATTTATTAAACAACTTATTAATTAACTAAACAACTAACTGATTAATTAAATAAATAACTAATGAACAACTACTTAACTAAATAACTAATTACTGAAATAAATAATTATTTATTAGATAACTTATTAACTAACTAAATAACTAACTAATTAATTACATAAATAACTAATTAATTAACAAATAATTGATCAAAATAATAACTAATAATTAATTCATTAATTCATTAAACAAATAATTAACTAAATAATTAAATATTAACTAATGAATAGCTACTTAACTAAATAACTAATTTCTTAAATAAATAACTAATTATTTAACAAATAATTAATTAAAATAATAACTAAAAATTAAATAATTTATTAATTAATCAAATAACTAGTTGATTAATTAATTAAATAACTAATAAACACTTGCTTAACTAAATAATTAATTAATTAAAAATTAAATTTTTAGTGATGGCTCTATTATCGTTGCCATCATCATCACTAATACTTATCCCAGGACCCATAAAAAACTTATCTGGTGGTGCAAAAAAAATAGGAGCACCAATCTGCTAGGAGGGATACTGAAGTACTAGAGGCATCCAGGGGAAGGAAAGGCATCGGGGGAACATGGATATGGTAGCAGGGGTATTAAAGCAGTAGAGGTATGAATGGTGCACTCGAGGAATGGAAAGGTGCCAGGGGGGAGAGGCTCGACAGCGCGTAGGGGGGAATGATGGCGGCCGGCAGCATGCAAGTGGGGGGAAGCATGGTAGCAAGTGGTGCCTAGGTGGAAGGGGGGCCACAAGCATGGCATGAGGAGGGGGCACCATCTCACGGGGAAGGGGCTGGATGGCATGATGAGCTTGCCATGGAAAGGGAGTTGCATAGCATGGCGAACTTGATGCAGGGAGGGGGCTGTACGGTATGGCATGCTCCATGATTGGAGGGAGCCACATGGCATCGAAAACTCGGCATGGGGAGGGGGCCGCATGGCATGCATGCTCAATGCAACGAGGGGGCCAGATGGCACAGCGAGCTCACCGTGGGGAGGGGGTTGCACATTACAACGAACTTGGTGTGGGGAGGGAGCCGCACGGCATGGCAAGCTCTGAACGAGAAGGGGTGACATGGCATGGCATGCTCGGCAGAGGGAGGGGGGTGCACGATACAGTGACCTCGATGCAGGGAAGGAGCCAAACAACATGGGAGAGCACAGGGAGGAGGGAACCATGGGGAGGATGGAAGAGGTGAGAAGTGGCAGTTCACGCAAAAAATTTTGACCAATCATGCATCTGGGGTGAGTTAAATAAACACTTATTAGCGATGGCAAATGTCGTCGCTAAAAGCATCGGTAGTGCATTGATTACTGCAACTTATTAGCGATGGCATCTACCATTGTTAATAACTATATCCCATCGCTAATATACTTTAAAAATAAAAAAATAAATTTTAAAAAATTAAAAATAATAAAAATTATAATTTAAAAATTATTAGTGATGGTAATAAAAATATCTCGTTGCTAAGCATTGGAGGGTCCTCGCTAGAGCTAACCCCAAACCAAGGACTTTATTTTATAGGTCTCTCTAGCAATGATTTCGATCAGTCAACCGCTTCTCTGACCTCGAGCAAGAATCTACAATAATAATTATTATTTTAATTAAGATGATATATAAAGACAGTTATAGTTTTACTAGAGATGTACTGATCTGGCTGGATATGGCTACTTCAGCATGCAGCTCACAGGATTTTTTCCAAGATATATAGGTGCTCTCGAACTTGCAAAAGCAACAAAGACATAAAAGTCTAACCACAATGGGGGTTTCTCGATAGTGGACCCTCCGATGCTTAAGTCAATTCCCATGAAAGCAAATAGAAGAGAAAGATCTGTAGCTTCTAGATGGATAGAAGTGATGGTGAATCGCAGTGTATGGAGGAGTGAAGCTTGGCGGAATGGTGGAAGTGGCAGATGGAAGTGGTGGAATATGAGCGAAGCTTGAGAGAGTGCAGGTGTAGCTTAAGAGAGAATAGGCGAGGCTTGAGAGAGTGTGGGCCAAGTTTAAAGGAGAGTGGGCTAAGCTTGCAAAAGTGCAAAGGAAGTTCTGAGTTCCCTCCCGGGCTTCTCTTAATTTCATCACCCAGCTTCACCTCGCTTTGACTCTCATTGGCCTAGTTCCCTCTTGAGCTTCTCCTTAGAACTTTGGAGGCTTAGAGAGAACTCTTAAAACTTTTAAAAGACTTATTCCAGAGGCTTTGTCTAGACTTACCTGAAGGTCCATGGAAAATGATTTTTATAAGCGGGTATACGGAGTACCTATCGTTTTAGAAATGGATTAGGAAATGATGACTAGCACGTCTTCATGACAGATATACTTCTGCAGAGAATATGCCCCATTAGTAATTATTGTTCTTCAAGAATCAAGTCACGATTTTAATAGAACAACTTTTTTTCTCCTTTTATCGATTTGAGAAGGGGTTGATTTTCATCGCTTTCTATGGTTGATCTTGAGGTCGATTAGTGCTTCATAAGGGTTGACTCTAAAGTTACTAGGATCGGTTCGTAGAAAGAATATTTTAAGCTTTTTGTCTTTCACCTGAGACTACTTCAAGGTTGATGATTGAATCTGGAGCCGACTCATGAAGACGTACAAACCTTTTCCAATATGCCGGAATTAACTCGTGTAGTTCTGTGGTTAACTTTTAAATCCTTAAAAACAAGGTCTAAGGCTAAGGGTATTCAAATGTTGGCTTCTCATAAATTGGGTCTGCTCCTCTATTTTAGAGCACTAAAAATACTTGTTGAATTTTTTTAAACAAGAATATTTTAAGAAGATCTCTTCTCTATTTAATTAAGTTATTTTAAGATCATTTTGACCTTCTCTATGCATCCTTAAACACTCAAAAATATACAATTCATATTTTTGTGCTCAAATATTTTATATTATCAAATTCAAATCTTCTGGATCAGGAGCCATTGTTAGTCTGGGCACTAATATCCAAATGTCGTGGAACAATGGAATTTAACAAAGAACAAACATGATCATCAATGGAATAATGTCCTTTTCAATCTGAACAAAATCCATGTCAAATTGTACCAAATTGGGCTAAAATATTTCTAGGTGGACAAGCAATAAAACCATGCAATCAATATTAAGACTACTGATCAAATCCTAGAAGCAATAACGTGGACTCCCGCAAATAAAACACGAAACAAACTTCGTTCCCAAGACCCATGCATTATTCTTCAAAAATGCCCAGTTGCAGTAAGACCAACCAACAGAAACAAGACTCCTGCCAGACCGTCAACTAAGATGATTTTTATTATTAATTAATTGGACATGGACAGCTCGTGCTCCTCCAAAACCCACGACCATTACGAAAGGCAATGGGAGGAGGAAGCGCCATGCATGCTCCCTTCCAATCCACGACCAAAGCCTAGATTGACACCGGCCAGTAGGAGGAGGAGCAGTACTACTCGCCGCTGCGATGATGGAGCTCCGAGCATGCGCGGCCTCGATGACGAGCTGGTCGGCACGCATCGCCGCGTCCCTTCTTAGCCTCTCGAAGGACTCGAGCAGCCTTTCGATCGAGCTCCCCCAGGCCGAGCTCCTCGATGTTCGCACCCCACAAGGTGGCCTCTCCCTCCTACTTCACCCTCACGGCTTCCTCTCGCACCACCCTCTTCCTCCTCTCGGTCTCCAGCAAGGCACGGAGCTCGGTGTACTGGCGGTTGAGCTCACAGGCGGCCATCATCTCGCATGCACGCTGCCGGCATGCGGGGGTCGGCAGACGGCAGAGTCGTAGGGACGGGGCTGCCGGAGAGGAAGCAGTCAATGATGGAGTCGACGGAGAGGTGGCCGAAGGAGAACGGCTTGCCGGCGGGGGAGAAGACGACGACACCGATCTCGGCGCGTCGGGCCTCCTCGCTCTGGATCCTTTTGATCTATCTTCTGATGGCCCATTCTCGGCTTCCTCCTCACCAACTTATATTTATATACACGTTACGGTAAGAGGAATAAGAGCGAAAGGAAGGAGGAGAGCAAGTAAAAGCTTGAAGGAAGGAGGGAAGCGTAGGGGGAGGGAGAGATTGGTGCTGCTTTAATAGGATGGTGGGTTGTGCTCTGTTCGAACTTTCCCTGTGTGGTAGCCCGGTGATCTGGGGAAGGAAATGTGCTGGTTTATGGAGAGATTGAGTTGGGGGATATCAAAATGGGTGGAGTTTCCTAAATTTACATCGTTAATTGATTTAGTGATTTACTGCAATATATACGATACAGGTTATCCGTTGATTTAGATGGAATATATAAATTTATTATAAATTTATATCGTTTGGTCGACGACAGCATCGCCGTCGTTTCCTAAATTTATTATAAATCTGTCTACGATTTGTTTCGATTTCAGTTGTCTCCGGAAGGAAACTTTGTTGTGTGACTTCAGTTGTCTCAAGGAAATTGTTTTGGTAGAGTGATGTCAGTCGTCTCCAGAAGGAAACATTTTAGTTGAGGAATTTTTTTTGGTTGAATTATTTTAGTTGTCTCCGGAAGTAACCTTTTATTTTATTTATTTATTATTATTATTATTATTTTGGTAAAGATGAAGCATAGGAAAATTGAGTGATTTTAGTCATCTGTGGAAGGATACTCTTTATTTTCTTTCATGCTCTATCTATTGAAAGGAGCTAGGGATGTTGATCAGCAGCACTGATGAGAGATAATATTGAGTTGTTGTTACGTGGTGATGGGATACTTAGTGTAGTTGGATGATCTGAGGATGTATCTAACTCGATCAACTATTACAATGGAAAGTTCTTTTTTTAAAAAATCGAATAGTTTTGAACTGGGCAAAATAATGGGGCTATTAAAAAAATATCACAGGCAAGGTAATTAAAGTGGTTTGCTGAACAAGTTTTCGATAGAATCTCGCGAATTTGAGGGTGTAGACTAGTATTGCCTTGCTGTAAAAGTGACACTTTAGAGAAAATACAATTGAGATTTTACTGGATATTCATTGATTCCAGCTGTAACCGTTATGCATGTAAATCTAATAAATAATATTCTATACAATATAATATGTATAGTTATATAAATTTAAGCACACAATTTGAATAAGAAATCGATCTCTTCGTCTATCATGAGTAGGGAGAATAATTTAAGAGTTCATGGTTTCGAATTCACACTCAACCCATTAGTCCTCAACATCCTCGGACTGTTTTGTGGCCGCCACGACTTTTTGCCCAGTCTCTTCATTTTTTTTGGCGAGCTTTACCTGTAAAATCTCGGCCTCCGGTTTGTATTTTTTGGATTCAACCAAGATGTCCTTGATGTGCTCGAAGTATCCATTTATATACATGGTCATCTATTAAGGAAGATCTGTTAGTAATAAAAATGCATATATATATCTAAGCATGAAAATCTGTAGGTGAGCTAGCCTACCTAGATGAAGCAATTTATCATCTTCCTCTGCAGCTCTGCTAGAAGCTCATTCGTATCGGCAGGAAATATTAACCTCATGCATGAGCTTGTAGTCCTCCAGAGGCCTCGAGCCTAGTGCGGGCATGGGCTACTTCGAATACTTCCTCCGGGGCTCGATAGGGAATAGGTTTATCCGAGGAGGTGGGACTCTCCATCCTTTGTTTGCCCCAGGCCTAGGGAAGTAGGAAGGCTTGGACTTGGACCTCTCTCAACTTTGACCTAGAGGGGCAGGAGAGCTCTGGCGGCTTCCCTGAGTTGCAGCCCTTTGGTCACCCCCTTGAGCTTAAGAAGTCGGGAGCGAGGGGGGGGATGACCGAGGGTGCGACGGGTCGATCTCCTGCTTAAGCTAGAGGAGGCACAAGAGCAATCGAAGGCACGACGATGACAGGATGAGTGGGCTGCTTCGACTTCGAGTACTTCTAGAAAGCTGGTGGCAGGGAAGGACTTCCATCCCTGAAGTGAATGGTTCAACTAGCCTCGGAATCTACATACCTCTTTCGCTTGGAGGCATGCCTATAGTCATACTCTGACCTCCTTATATCTTTATCTATCTCTATAACAAAAATAATCGAAGGTCACTACTAAATTTGAGTAAATCAAATGAAAGGACAACCTAAGGCAGGAATTCAATTCCGTGCACACCTTGAGAACTAGCCGGGCTGATTATGATGTTATATAATGTCTGCTCCGAAAGGAAATCCTTCAAGGCCAGCACCTGAAATTCGTGCAAAACCTTGAACTCCTTCCTCTGATGCTAATCCAAGGCAAGCTCTTTGAGGATCGACTCCCGAGGCTCTCTCGAGTCGACAAAGTCCCAGGCCCTGCCATAAGTCTTGAAAACAAAAAGGAAACATTCCTTTTAGCCATGGATGATGGAAAGAGTGCCCTGGATTAGTGGGGGGATGCCTCTCTTCTTATGAGGTGATGTATACCACTACTCACTTAATTCAGGGTGCCTTTTAAAGATATAAAAAGAATGAAAAAGAGAAATGCTGGGTTTGACTCCAACCAAAAAATAAACTATGATAAAATCGTTGATATGCCACCATACTTTAGAAGCAAACGGACATGTCAACATATCAAAAAAAATAAGAAAAGTAACAAAAAATAAATGGAGGGAAAGCCTTAATGATGCAGGACAGGTGCACAGGGATGGATCGCTAGCGAGCGTAGAAGTCACCAGAGATTAGGGTTTGCAGGGGTTCACACCGATTCCCCTAGAAAAAACAAAGCACATAGGTTCACATAGATTCCCCTAGAAAAAACAAAGCAGACGCAACGGGGCTCACACAGATACCCTAGGGATCACACAGATACCCGGAAATGAATGGGAAGGGATCATATAGAAACTGGTCTCACACAGATGCCTAAATCAGGGATCACACAAAAATCCTAGGAAGAAGGAGAAGGGATCACACAGATATCCTGGGCTCACACAGATGCCCAAATCAGGGATCACACAGAAACCCTGGGATCACACAGATCCTTCACACAGAACTTAAGAAAATTCGTATTCATCCATATCATAAAAAGACAAGAGCGGGTAGGGTATTTATAGATTCACTCCATAGTACATGACTTGAGGGCTAAGAAACCCTGACTTATGGGCCAAGAAACCCTGGTGGACCTGGTCAACAGTGGGCTTGTCTTGGACTAGAGCTCTCTCTCTTGTGGGCTTGGCGGCATGAAAGGGTCCAAGTGCATGAAGGCCAGCTCTGGTTGGGGAGCCTGGTGAATCTCTGGGTCTATGGACTCTCCTCTTGAGTATGACCTGAATGAAAACTATATTGACTTGACTGGAGACTCGACTGGACTTGACTAGACTAAAAGACTAGACCTGCCTAAGTGGACTCAACTGGACTCAATTGTTCACTTTATTACAGGACTTAAATAAAATAAAATAAAATAAAATAAAATGGACTTTCTGGTCCCCATCATTCTCCTAGAGTGGAGAGAACTCGACTTTGTCAAGTCAGGCTTAGCGGGGTTAATGGAACCGAAACTAAGCAAATCAAAGTAAAGAGGCTAGTTTCATTTCTCCTTTTTTTTCACCTTTCTTTCTTTTTTTCTCTGAATTTTTTTCACTGATTTTTTTTTATTGGCTGCTCTGAGATCAGTGCAGCTTTGAAGATTGTGTAGTGCTGAGATCCGTGCTGCTTCGAAAATCATGCTACTCCAGAAACCGTGCACTCACATTCGTGCTGGACTCCCTTCTTCTCCACGGATCGAAGGCTGGAATGGAGCAGGGGGAGTTCTTCCAGCCGGATCTCATCGGCGATGGCACCAGAGGGCAGGCAGCAACACGGGGAGGCTTCGCCGGTGGGCTTCATCGGCAACTGCACTAAGAGCGAGGGGCTGCTTCCTCATGGACCACTACAGGGTGGAGCAGGGGAGGGAGTCCAGTGGGGCACAGGCCAGTGTTGGCATCGGGCTGAGGACGATGGGAATCTTGCCGGCATCGATTTCCTTCAGGAACTCAGTGTAGGAGTGGATGGCCTCCTCCTCGAGGTAGTCGACGACACGGTGGGTGAACTTGGAAGAGAGGATGTAGCCCACAAAGTAGGTGTTGAAGAAGATCCCTTGTACGGCGATAACGAGGGCACGCTCATACCAACGGGGCTTGAATCTTGGCTTCCAACTTATCCATGGATTCAGGGAGATGGTGGATGATATGATGCTCCTGATCTAGTGCTTATGCAAGACTCGATCAAACCAACTACAGCTCCCTAGACCTAGAGTCCAAAACTAGATGCTCAATCAGGGTGGCAGACTAGCCTTTAGTAACCCTGTACTCAGCCAAGCAAGTGTAAGGAGAGTGTTAGGTCCCTGATTGCCAAGCCTAGACACCAATCAGAGATTGGCCAGGTAGGCGGACTAGCATACAAGCCCTTAGAAACTGAATCCCTGAACCACTGTTCTAGACACTAAGCACAAGGCACACACAGGTTAGCTTGACACAATGATCTAACACTTAGCCCGGACCCGACCAGTTGGTGTCCATAGCTCACTAGGACAAATCAAGTCTAATAGATTTTAGTTAGGCTTGGGACCGAATGTAGGAGATGTGGTTTTGGGCTAAGGAAAGGTAATGACCTCCTTCCCTTATCTAGCATAAAGAGAGTGCTCTTAAAGTAAATTATGCAATGATGGCAGGCAGATGATGCAAAATTAGGGTTTAAGTATTTTAGGTAACTTTTATATATGTATTTCTTTTTTTGTCCTTTTGCAGAAATATGATTTTCAGCCAATGACCTAATATGCTAGAAACATACTAAAAATAAAAGATATGCAAAAGAGATGCTAAACAAAACCTTAAACCTTCCAAAGTTGTCTTGCTGAAAAAGAGAGTCAAAATTTGTAGACTGTATTTCGGCTTGCAGAAACTACACAGACCGAAATAAAATCTGAAAAAATTATGTAAAATACTTTGAATTAATATAAATCCAGAAAAATAAAAATTAAAAATTTTGAAGCTTTGAGAAGGGAGAAACAATTAAAAGAACAGTGCATAAACGGACTGTGAAGGGTACAGAGAACTAGCCCTAATCTAAGCTCTGATACTAGATGATGTAGAACAGATGCACGGGGTTGGATCGCTAGCGAGTGTAGAAGTCACCAGAGATTAGGGTTCACAGGGGTTCACACAGATTCTCCTAGAAAAAAATAAAGCACACAGCAACAGGGCTCACACAGATGTCCTAGGGATCACACAGATACCCGAAAATGAAGGGGAAGGGATCACACAAAAACCTTGGACTCACACAGATGCCCAAATCAGGGATCACACAGAAACCCTGGGAAGAAGGAGAAGGGATTACACAGATACCTTGGGATCACACAGATGCCCAAATTAGGGATCACACAGAAATCCTGGGATCACACAGATCCTTTACACATAACTCAAGAAAATTTTTATTCATCCATATCATAAAAATACAAGAGGGGGTGGGGTATTTATAGATTCACCCCAGGGTACATGACTTGAGGGCTAAGAAATCCTGACTTATGGGCCAAGAAACCCTGGTGGACCTGGTCAACAGTGGGCCTGTCTTGGACTGGAGCTCTCTTTCTTGTGGGCTTGGCGGCAAGAAAGGGTCCAAGTCATGAAGGCCAGCTCTGGTTGGGGGGCTTGGTGAATCTCCAGGTCTGCAGACTCTCCTCTTGAGCATGGCCTGAATGAAAACTACATTGACTCGATTGGAGACTCGATTAGACTTTATTAGACTAAAAGACTGGACCTGCCTAAGTGGACTCAATTGGACTCAGTTGTCTTACTTTATTACGTGATTCAAATAAAATAAAATAAAATAAAACAGACTTTCTGGTCCCCATCACTTAACCTGGCTCAGAAGCATTTCTTATAGAGACTTATCCAGTCCTGGGGTGGCGAGCAGGCCCAATGTTCAACCTTGGAACTTTCAACTGGAACTTCGAAGGGATCTGGTACTCTCCATAGATTTGAACCAAATCTGTCTTCATGAGTTTCAATCAGAAGTTCAGCAAAGTGAAGCCCGATTCTTCTCTTCCTCCTCCGGAGCAATTGCCACCAAGGCCAAGGACTCCTGAAGGCACTCATTTTGAAAACTGAAAAGGAAAAAGAGAGATTAAAAGTTTCAGGAATAGGAAAGAGACTAAAGAAATGAGAGAACTCTGGATTCATAGCAAGAAGATGACTAAAAATTCCTAAAGGTATTGGTACGGATACTAGAGGTACCAGAATAAGACAGAGGCTTCTCAACCCTCTGTGGATTTCCTAGTAGTGTTAGTCTATTTAAGTCCAATTTGTATTAAGGGCTTAGCCTATTTGAGTCCCCACTTTGGCCCTTGAGTCATGTTTTTAGCCTTTTCACAATGGAGTCCTATATGTAGCATTTGATCCATACCATTAGGGTTTTGGATCAGTCGGTCAAGTTAGCTCATGTTGAGCTAATCATATTCTAAGCCTTGTAATCATGTCCAGTTGTATTGAGTCTATATTGAGTCAAGCCCAGTCAAAGAAGACTCAAGCATGGGAAGGACACCACCTAGCGTGCCACCTCAGTGAAAGGATTATGGCCTAAAGGCCAATCAAAATGTTGTGTTTCGATGGAATTTTTTTTGTATCGCAAACTAGTGTATTGACATTATTAATTAATAAAGGCATTTTATTTTCATCATACGCTATGTCTTACTAATTTTATTAAGATATGATGAACCCCATAGATTAGGGCTATGGTTCTAGGGCTATGATGAGATCATACCAGTGATACCTAAAGTCTTAAAACCCTAATCTAGAATATTCCTGGTCGATGGGATATTGAGTAGGGGATCAATGTTTTCGGTAAGACCAGCACATCCTATGTATGCTTAGTGAAGAGGGTGACTGATCTCACAGTCACTTGTGTTTGACACTAATACTAGGATGTGAGTGCTTATTAGAGAATGAGTTCACTGAATGGATCCAGCTTGAGAACATCTAATGGAACCTTATCTGTTTGTCAATAGATAGTTCTCATAGTGGGAGTAGTGCATGTGGTCCTTTGACCTGAGACTGCCATGGTACCTTGTATGCATAAATCCATACTCTGGTTCACACTCAATCATGACACTGAGTTATGCATGGGGTGATACTGGGTATGGTGGATTGCATATGGAGGTTGTGAGTAGGTCAAAAAGGAGTCGATCAATCCTAGTAAGAGGGAAGCGCATCCAGATAATTTCAATCAAATGAAGATTCGGGAAATCTTTGATCTAAGTATGAACATTAGAAATAGTTTCTAATGGTTCATTAATGAATCATCATTATCAATTGAGCAAGGAATGAATATAAAATTGGATTTGATAAGTATCCATATCCATAGTCATATTCAGAGTGCAAGTAGATTGAAGGACTGAATTGCCCGGTAACTCACCACTGAAGGGTATTTTGATAAATCCACCAAAATTCCTCATCTTCTGGGTAGGCATGACACATTGCTAGACGTCAATCTTGTCTTGTAGGTTTTCATGAACCAATTGATTTGGTTTCATGAGTCAATTCGATGTGTGATTCGAATTGGACAATTAGGTGAGCCAATTTGACCTAATTAGGTCAATCGGGTTCGATCGGATCGAATTGGCTCAAACCTAAACCTACTGCTGGCTAGATGTGGAACCCAATGGGTCACACACAATAGAGACTTGGCCAAAGAAATCATTCATGATTTAATTAGGGTCATAGGATCCTAATTGGTTAGCCGGATTACATACTAGCATATGTAGGCTAACCAAATTCCTAACCCAATTGGATTGGGTCCGGTTGCTTGCTAATTGGGCTAACCTAATTATTGGAAACCTAAATTAGGTTGAGTCCTAAGTGGGGCTAGCCTAATCAGAGCTAAATCTAATTTTAATTTGGATTTAAGGGCATTTTAGGTACCATACATAAAGAGTCCCAATGGCATGGGACTCTTGGTACCTAAATGATACCTTAACTTTGAAAGGGCACAAAATGAGCTATAGATCTCTGACTTGAATATAATTTATATGGTTAGAAAGGAAATTTTATGCTCTTTCTAATGACACCCATATTTCCTATGTTTTGACTGGTCAATATTCTTTGAGATTTGCATGGAAGAAGGATGGCGCACGCGGTGCATGAAGAGTCGCAACTCTTCATGTGGCGCGCGGTTCTGATGGAGAGTCCTTCTACTATCAGGACTCTTCATAATCTTCAATGTTTGGTGATTGAAGAGGCACTTCTTGGCTTCTTAGGGACCGGTAATTGATATGTGGCAAGTGAGAATTCGTCCAGATAAAAGAAGGGATGTGAATATGGCCTTCGGTGCATGAATGGGCTTATTAGATAATATTTTTCAAGCCAGATAACTTCTCTTCGGTCTTGAAAAATCATATCTGATAAGTTGATGGGAGGAGATATCACACACCCCTCTTGTATCTATAAATAGGGGGTGGTGAAATGAGTCTGCAATAAGAATTCTACCGAAATATTATTCTGAGTGTCTCTCTCTCCCTCCTTCTTTCTTTAAGATAAGACTTGTCTTGTTAAGATAAGGTCTTTTCTAATAGGACAAGGCTTTGTTTTAGGACATAAGCCTAAGGAGTCCTAGAGGAGGGTTGTCCTAAAACCAAGAGTGGTTTAGGAGAGTGTCTTTAGTGCCCTACAGTAGGATCGGGTGTCCTATAGTGGTCAATATACCAAAGGCTGCCGAAAGAGTTCCACTTCTCCAAGCAACTTGAAGGAGTTCTTCCTTGGTCCGAGTTTCATGTGGATCACCGTTGAAGGGCGAACGCTTGGGTGCCTGGTAGAGAAGAAGGCTGAATCAGGGTTTTCTTCCTCGGATTGGATACTAGCGGTTCAGGTTGGTGCCTAAACTCTAGTTTATATTATATATGCATGTTTGTATGTTTTAATTCCTAGTAAGGAGGTCTTGGGTTAAGGATTTGGTAGTGGTTTCATAATAAATTTTTGAAATCCACGCTTTCTCCCTGGTCACCAAAACCCTTACACTCAGTAGCCGCATGGAGTCCTAGTCACATCCTGGATTTCACCACCTAGGATTACTTAGAGGATCATGAAGTCGGCCCATGCATGAGGAGTTGATGACCACATGCCAGCACACCCCTTCCACACCCCAAGCACACCAACTCCACATGCCAACATGACAAGAAGGAAAGTCAACACAGATAAACATGAATCCCATGATTAATGCCAGCTTGCTTAGGAAAGAATCGGTCCACCCCAAGCCAAGAGAAGTAAGAAGTTGGCGCCTCTTGGTCTCCCCCTTTGGCTGCCCACTACCTACCTTGTTTGGAGGGATTTTGTATGGCATGAGAGTGTTTTCTTCCATGTATTCAATCCCACACTTTATGAAGAAAGTGGTCACCCCTTATTTTCCTTGTTTTCTTTTGCTTGGGCCCTAAGTCCCATGACTCTATATAAGGGACTCCTTGTATGAAAATTTGATAAATTTTTATGAATATAAATTAAGTTTTCCAACCTCTGCTGTGTGCTAAGGGGAATCTGTGTGAACCCTTTCTTCTTCCTTGTCTTTTGCGCCCTGCCTCTAGCCATCATCAAAACCCTAGAAGCCATCTCTCTAAGCCTTGGCCATCCAACACAAAAACTCTTCCATCCTTGCTGTTTTCAATTTATTTCTTCATCCTTGCATTATTTTCTTACCCCTGATAGGTGATTTACAGGTCTCTCGATGTCTACGAATCCATTGATTCTAGTCAGGCCGCTATCGAATCACCGGGTTGAAAGTCGCAAATTCGCGGGGTCTTTGGCTTGATCATCCAGGCCGCATCTGGGAGCGAAGAGAGACCTCTGCAAGGATTCATCTTCTAGATCCTGTTAGGTACACCCCCTCTACTTACCAATAGCATTATTGAAGGGGAACTAGCCCAACCAGGGCTTCTCAACCTCGGCGGTCCTCTTTTCTATTACTTTTCGGGTCTTTTTGCATGCTGTTGCTTCTTATTTTTGCACAGAACTCTCTACTTAAATTCTTAGTCTTATTTTTTGGATTTAGATACATAACTCAACATATAAAAATATAAAAAATATTTTGCATGCATATTTAGTCCCGCATCATTTGGTATCAGAGCCTGTTTGGACTCAGTTTCTTTTTGCATATTAGGATCGGGTGCTTCACCATGGCCATCCTGTCATAGGAGACAAGTAGGGTTGTAAGACCCTCTCTTTTCAATTTACAGGATCTCCTATGCCATGTAGGGGTGCTGCTGTGATTGACCCCTGAAGAAGAAAACAAAGAGCTTCATTAGGATAATTTTGCATCTCGGCTATCTCAGTACATAGCTTGCTATTTTAATTGTTTGTCTATAAAATATTTTAAAAATTTTGATTTTAATTTTTCTAGATTTCTTATAATTGAATTTAATTTTCAAGATTTTCTCAGGAATTATTTTGATTTGTGGATTTTTTGCCAACCGAAATACTACTTGAGAACAGTTCTGCCATGTTTTTCAACAAAGTTAATTTCAACAAGTTTAGGGTTCTTTTAGTATAATTTTTGCATATCTTAAATTTGTGGCATGTTTCCTGCATATTAGGCCATTATCTGCAAATTATATTTTTGTTTAAAAAAATACCAAAACAAGAAAAAAAATCACATATACTCATAAAACATCAAAAATACTTGAAACCCTAATTTGCATTTTCATCTACCTGCCATCATGAGTATAAATTACTTTAAGGGCAATTTTGCTATGTCAGATGGGGGGAGGATTTGATCACCTCTCCTTAGCCCAAAACCATAATCCTTACATATGAACCAAACCCTAATTAAAATCGAGTAGACCTAACTTGCTCTAGTGAGCTAGGGATATCAACAGGTCGGGTTCAACCATTGTGGGAAGACTAGTGCCCCCAATTCATCTCCTATTAGTGGACGCTGGTGTCTAGGCTAGAGGTACAGTATCAAATGATTTAAGCAGATCGGTGGTTCCTTAATTGGGTCCCTGCGAGAGCAGGGGGCCTCCCACCATCCCACCTCTTACCTGGCCAGTTGAAGGACTAGGAGTTGCATTGTGTGTAAGTTGAGTCAACCCATTCTGTTTGGGCTCCAGGTCTAGGCAACTATAGTCGATTCAACCTTTGAGTCTTGCATGTGCACTAGATTAAGAGCCCATCAGCCCATCAGTGCATGTCCAGTATAGATTAGGAGCCTGTTAGTCCATCAGTCCATGTCCAGCCTAGTCTAGTCATGGAGCCCAACCCTAGGAGAACCTCGTACCATGACCTATACTTAGAGCCCAACCCTAGGAGAGCCACTAGGTACATTGGGACATATACACCTAGTTTTGGTGGTGATCTTGACTTTGAGGATTATCTTGCTTGGGAAGGCGATATGGATCTATATTTTGAGTAAGAGCAAATATTTGGGAGATGTCAGTTTGCTTATGCTAAACATAAATTAGTTCGCTAAGCTAAGGTAGACTGGGATAAGTTTGAGAGAGTACTTGGACAAGAAGGCCATGAGCCCATAACTACCTGGAGCGACATGAAGCTTGAACTAACGATAAAGTACCTACCCAAGTCCTCTGAGTCCTAGAGATCCATAACCTCTAGATCTATACCCAAATCTTATGAACCTAGAACCTATGCACCCAGAACCTATGAACCTTGATCCTATAACCCTAGATCCTATGCACTCATTCCCTATAAGCCTAGTAGACCCATGACCTATGAGCAGAACGAACCCATAGGCCATCGACCTAAACCCCATAAGGTTAGTATCCCTAGATATGAGCCTAGTAGTAACTCACCACCCCTTAGTCAACCTAAACCTACTAGGAGTAGTGCCCATAATCAAAAACTAGGACCTAGCCAATTTTTTCTTAGCCGATTCTCCCTTACCACCCCACTGGTTCACAAGAATGACAGTAAAGTAGAAGTGTATTGTTGAGTTTCAGGTGGTGCATTCATGGCTAGTCAGGTTAATGTACATGAGTTGATCTGGTCTATCATGATTTTCCATGATGTGTCTGGGGCTAGGATTGAGTCCGGTATGAGTCCTAGGTGTTTAGGCTCAGTTTTGGTCAGTCTGGGTCTTTGGATCGGCTCTTCTATTGTAAGAGTCAACTCTATTAGTCGGCACATCTCAGAACAGGTGATTGTGGACTGGACGGGTCAGCTCAGATGGATTCGGGTTGGCTCGGACGCACAGACAGGAAATCTATTGTTTGAAAGAGTCAGCTTGGATGGATTTGAGTTGACTCGGATGCACAGACAGGAAATCTGTTGTCTAGAAGAGTCGGCTTGGATGTATTAGAGTCGGCTCGGATGGATTCGAGTCAGCTCAGATATATTAGAGTCAGCTCGGATGAACAGTCAGGAAATTTGTTCTGGACGAGTCGACTCGAATGTTTTTGAGTCAGCTTGGATGACGGGTGAACTGTTTTGAATGGTGCCAGCTGGGGGAGTTTTTTGGGATCTCGGGCATGTGTGACCGAGGTATATATATATTGTATTCTTGTAAGAGGATAGGTATGTGCTGTAACGATCTTCTTGATAGTGAAAATCCCTTTCTCCCGTGAAAAACTCCTCTATTCTTCTTTTTCTTTTCCCTTCTCCCGTTCTTGTTGTTCTTGATCTTCATAGACCTAAATCCTACCGTGATCTTCAATGGAGATTGCTGGTAAATGGTCATCCACAACCTGGTGATACACTTCCGTAATTGCTTTGTTGACCAGGGCGTTCATTCTTGATCGGGAACAAGGCTGTTCTAGAAGATTTGGTTCGTGAAATCTAGTTGGGTTTGGAATCGAATTCTCTACATTTGGTATCGGGGCTTGGTTTGTAGAAGGAAGATCTCAAGATCAGAGGGTTGGAAGTAAGGCTTCTTGCAGGTACGATTTTCATATCTCTTGAATTCTTGATTCTAGTAATGGCATCAAGTGGGTTTAAAGTAGATTTTGAGAAGTACGATGGCAAGGAAAACTTCACCCTATGGCAGCAAAGGATTAAAGATTTGCTGGTTCAACAGAGAATCTACAAGGTCTTGGTTAAAGAAAGACCGAAAAAGATTAGTGTTAAAGAATGGGAAGAGTTAGAAGAGATTACTTTCAGCACCATCAGGATGTGTTTGGCTGATCAGGTTTTACCTAAGGTGTGTTCAGAGGCTACTGCAAAAGGTCTTTGGAGAAGACTGGAGAACACATACATGGGAAAGAACATGACAAACAAGCTATGGCTGAAGAAGTAACTGTATAGCTTGAGAATGCCTGAAGGAGGAGATCTTGTTGCGCACATTCAGAGATTCAATCAGGTTTGTTATGAGGTGATAAGTCTGGATGTAAAGATTAATGAAGAAGATCAGGCATTGTTGCTGCTGTGTTCACTTCCTGGATCGTATGATAGTCTCATAACAACTTTAGTTTATGGAAAGGAAACCCTAAACTATGAAGAAGTTATTGGTGTGCTCATATCCAATGAGCAAAGGAAAAAGATTTGCAAAGGCAATCCTAACTCAGAGGTTCTTGATGTAAATGAGAGGCGAGGAAGATCTAAGGAAAGAGCTAGGTGAAAGTTCAAGGGCAAATCTCAGTCTCGGAACCACAAGAATGTGAAATGCTACAAGTGTCGTCAACTTGGGCATATCAGGAAGAATTGCCCTCTTTGGAAGACAGAAAAGGGAAGTGCTAACACTAGTGGTGAAAATACTTTGAAAAGCAATGGAGAAGGAGTACTGGTTGTATCAGATGGATTAGTGGATTGGGAGAATACTTGGATTCTGGATTTTGCATGCTCATACCACTATACCTCACATCAGGATTGGTTTTACACCTATGACAGGTCAGATGGAGGTAGTATAAGTCTTGGTGATGATCACCCTTGTATGGTAGCTGGAGTAGGCACTATTAGGGTGAGGATGTATGATGGAGTGATAAGGACTCTATCTAATGTCAAACATGTACCAAAATTGAAAAAGAATTTGATTTCTTTGGGCTACTTGGAAGAGCAAGGATATGCTTTTCGTTGCCAATCTGGTAGTGGATGTTTGAGAATTACCAAGGGAGCTTTGGTGGTAATGAGAGGAAGAAGACTGAGCAACAATCTATATAGGATGGAAGGCTCAGTGATAAGTGATAGTGCTGAAGTGCTTGCAGCGGCACAGGAGGAACAGTTGAAATATAAACTATGGCACTATCGAATGGGTCATATGAGTGACCGAGGGCTTATGGAGTTAAGCAGAAGAGGGAACATCCCAGCTTTGAAAAAGGATGGAAATGACCTGTGTGAGCTGTGTATCTTTGGTAAACAGCATAGAGTTAAATTTGCTATTTGTACCAAGCCAAGTGAAGAGTGCTGGATTTGGTGCACTCGGATGTATGGGGACCAGCACCTATTTTATCCAGAGGTGGAGCAAGGTATTTTGTTACCTTTATTGATGACTTCTCTAGAAAACTATGGGTGTATCCGATAAGGAAAAAATCAGATATATTTGCCCGGTTTAAAGCTTGGAGAGCTGAGGTAGAGAAGGAGACAGGAAAACATGTAAAGTACCTTCGGACTGATAATGGTGGGGAGTACTATAGTACAGAGTTTAGAAGTTACTGTAAGGAAAATGGTATCAAATGCCATTACACAGTAAGAATGACCCCACAACAAAATGGTGTCATGGAAAGGTTGAACCGGATACTATTGGAGAGGGCAAGGAGTATGAGGCTGCAGTCATCACTGCCAAAAACTTTTTGGGGTGATGCTATTACTCAGGCATGTTTTCTTATAAACAGGTCCCCTCACTTCAAGTTGGATGGTGGACTTCCATAAGAAGCTTGGAGTGGGAAGAAGGTGGAGCTTGGCCACCTGAAAGTTTTTGGTTGCCCAGCTTATGTTCATGTGGAGGCAACTGAAAGAAGCAAGCTAGATCCTAAGTCAAAGAAGATGATCTTTATAGGGTATCCACAAGGAGTCAAAGGTTACCTACTGTGGGATCCATAGTCTCAAAAGGTGTTGATCAGTAGGGATGTCATTTTTGATGAAAAGAGCATCTTGGTGAAACCGGGGACTGCAACAGGAAATGCAGTCAATAAGATGAACAGCAGTAAGAGCCCGTCACAGGTGGAGGATAAGTCTTCAACATCAACTGGAAATGGAGTTTCAGTTGAGGTAGAGTTGGACTGGAAAGATTCTCCAAGAGTGAAGAAGAGGCAAGAAGAATCAGCTGTTCAAAGGGAAGTGCTGGAGGAGCCACAGATAGTAGACTTGCATGACAGTGCAAGGGGAGTGGCACTGCATAAGCCTCAATGCACAATCTGGAAGCTGGTTAGATATGGCATGGATGAAGCAATTTCATATGCTCTTATATCTGTGAATGGAGATCCAGAAAGTTTTGTAGAGGCCATGGAAAGTCCTGATAAAGAGTCATGGATGCAAGGCATGATGGAAGAGATGGAATCTCTCAGGAGGAATCAGACATGACAGTTGGTGGATCTACATAGAGGTGCTCATGCTATTGGCTCCAAATGGGTGTTCACTAAGAAATCATTACCTTCAGAGCAAGGTGGAGTAAGATACAAGGCAAGATTGGTAGCAAAGGGATACTCACAGAAGAAAGGAGTTGACTACACAGAAGTATTTTCTCCTGTGGTACGCCATACTTTAATTGGGTGTTGTTGTCTTTGGTGGCAAAACATAATTTGGAATTGGAGCAGATGGATGTGAAGACATCCTTTCTACATGGAAGACTAGAAGAAAAAATCTATATAAAGCAACCTGATGGCTTCATTGAGATTGGACATGAGAACAAGGTATGTCTACTTTAGAGGTCATTGTATGGATTGAAACAATCACCTCGTCAATGGTATCACAGATTTGATACATTCATCTTGAGCCTTGGATTTCTTATATGTGAACATGATCATTGTGTCTATGTGAAGGATGTGGATACTAAGGATGCTTTGAATTTACTTATGTATGTGGATGATATGTTGATAGCCAGTAGAAGTATGATAATTGTGAAAGGGCTGAAGAGAGCATTATCTCAGGAATTTGAGATGAAGGACTTGGGATCAGCTCATAAAATCCTTGGAATGGAGATTTGCAGAGATAGATGCAAAGGAATACTCTATTTGTCATAAGATGGGTACATAAAAAAGGTACTCGAGAGGTTTGGGATGGATAAGGCCAAACCTGTGGAAACACCATTACTAGGGCATTTTTCTCTCTCGAAAAAGCAGTGCCCCCAATCAGAGGACAAGAGAGAGTACATGGAAAGAGTTCCATATGCCAATGCAGTTGGCAATTTGATATATGCTATGGTTTGTTGCAGGCCGGACATAGCATATGCTGTAAGCCAGGTGAGCAGGTACATGGCTAATCTTGGGAAGGAACACTGAAGGCATTGAAGTGGATTTTGAGATATCTGCAAGGGACTCAAAGACATGGACTGGTATTTGGTGGATAGCTTGAAGGACATGGATGGAACTCCATAGAATCATGTGAGGATTCAGGTCCTTTGGAAGGGTTTGTTGATGCAAGCTATGTAGATGATCTTGATACAAGGAGGTTTACAACAGGTTATCTCTTCTGTATGTATGGTGGACCGGTTTCTTGGAGATCAACCCTTCAACCTATTACTGCTTTATCTACAACAGAAGCTGAGTATATAGGGATTACTAAAGCTGCAAAAGAAGCACTATGGCTGAGAAGGCTAGTGTCTGAAATGGGGGTGAAACAATGTATGGTGATCCTGCACAGTGACAGCCAGAGTGCCATACACTTGACACAAAATCCAGTCTATCATACTAGGACCAAGCATATAGATGTGAGGTACCATAGAGTCAGAGAGCTGGTGGATGAAGGAGAAGTGGCGCTGGTGAAGGTTCATACAACGGAGAACCAGGCAGATGCACTTACGAAGGCTCTACCAAGGGATAGCTTCTACTCTTGTATGTGGTTAATGGGTTTGAGGAGTCTGGCATATGTAGCCTTGAAGCACCAAGATCGAGATTGTTGAGTCTCAGGTGGTGCATTCATGGCTAGTCAAGTCAATGTACATGAGTTGATCTGGTCTATCATGATTTTCCATGATGTGTCTAGGGCTAGGATTGAGTCCGGTATGAGTCCTAGGTGTTTAGGCTCAATTTTGGTCAGTCTGGGTCTTTAGGTCGGCTCTTCTATTGTAAGAGTCGACTCTGTTGGTTGGCACATCTCATAACAGGTGATTGTGGACTGGATGGATCGGCTCGGATGGATTCGGGTCAGCTCAGATGCATAGACAGGAAATCTATTATCTGGAAGAGTCGGCTCAAATGGATTCGAGTTGACTCGGATGCACAGACAGGAAATCTGTTGTCTGGAAGAGTCAGCTCGGATGTATTAGAGTCGGCTCAGATGGATTCGAGTCAGCTTGGATATATTAGAGTCAGCTCAGATGAATAGTCAGGAAATTTATTCTGGACGAGTCGGTTCAAATGTTTTTGAGTCGGCTCGGATGACGGGTGAACTGTTTTGAATGGTGCTAGCTGGGGGAGTTTTTTGGGATCTCGGGCACGTGTGACCGAGGTATATATATATTGTATTCTCATAAGAGGATAGGTTTGTGGTGTAACGATCTTCTTGATAGTGGAAATCCCTTTCTCCCATGAAAAACTCCTCTGTTCTTCTTCTTCTTTTCCCTTCTACTGTTCTTGTTGTTCTTGATCTTCATAGACCTAAATCCTACCATAATCTTCAATGGAGATTGCTGGTAGATGGTCATCCACAACCTGGTGATACGCTTCCGCAATTGCTTTGTTGATCAGGGCGTTCGTTCTTGATCAGGAACGAGGCTGTTCTAGAAGATTTGGTTTGTGAAATCTAGTTGGGTTTGGAATCGAATTCTCTACATGTATGAAGCTGATGTGAGCTTAGTGGATAAGTACGAGAGAGAAGAAGATGAGATATCTATAGATAACCTAGAATTAGCTAACTCAGTAGATATCCAGGTAGAAGCCAATCCAGAGTTAGTTGACACTAACCACATCCAGCCTAAAGCTGTAGTTGAAGAACAATTAGAGGAAGAGAACCTAGATACTATTGCTAGAACATTGCCTGAGGAAACCATAGAGGAGAGCCAAATTATAGAGTCTAGTACTAAAATACAAGAACCAGAATAATTTATTAAGGACCTGGTCTTTTTGAATCAGTACCCTCAGGATGAGCCCCCTCCTATAGTTCCCATTAAGAACATCTTTTCTGAGATTAGTGACCTATTCTTTCATTATGCAAATCCTGTAGATATACCTCAACCTCGTAAGGTTAGCCTCATTACTCTAGGATTAGTTCTTGACACCCCTTCTTATATCCTACTTTATCCAACTAACCCTGAACCTTTTTTCCTACCCTACTAGACTAATCCTGAACTCACTTCTTATTTTCTACCCTTTACAGAAACCTCCAGCATTTCTAGGATCATTAGATTGTATTTAGTTGAGATTAGCATACTGCATACATTCATTACGCATGTTAGGTTTGCTTCTTACTTCTGGCATACTCTATGGCATTTGCTAGGAGTTCATTGAAAATTTTCATGTGCATGGCAAACTAGGATCAAACCTAGAGAGCCTATAATTTTTAGGTTTAGGTCCAAAGAGTCCAATAAAATTTCCTTCGATAGAAATGCATAGTCAAGTCTATTAGGTGTTAGTATGAGTCCTTTGCATCACCTGTTAGGAGTCTACATGTGCCCAGCATGTTCACCACCTGCACTAATTTTGAAACAAACTGGCTAATTCCCAAAAAAGAGCTAAGGAATTTAATGTAGGGGACTCTGTATGATTAGGCATATACCTAAGCGGTTCCCACCCAGGACCGTTAAGAAGCTTCATGCCCACAAAGCTGGACCCTTTAGAGTGATAGAGAAGGTCGGACCCAATGCCTATGTGCTGGATTTGCCCCCGGATCTTGGCATTAGTTCTACCTTCAATATCATAGACCTGGTTGAGTATAGGGAACCGGCAGCTATACCTAGTGAGGTCTTTGGACCTACTCCATCCCTTGTAAGTGACCCTAGCCCAGAGTTCACCAATTAATTAGCCTGAGAGAGGAGAACGGATTGAGCGTATCCTGGATGATCAAGCCACATGAACCGGGGTCGCGACTATCAACGTTACCTAGTCAGATGGCAAGGCTGGCTAGAATTGGATGATTCATGGATTTCTCGAGAGGACTTGCAGTGCCTCGACCCAGATCTTCTCGAGAGATATGTGAGTCAGTGTGATTCTTACTCGACAGGGTTGAGTTCACTCCACCCTGGGAGAATTGGTGTGGACACCAGAGGTACCAGGATAAGACAGAGGCTTCTCAACCCTCTATGAATTTTCTAGTAGTGTTAGTCTATTTAAGTCCAGTCTGTATTAAGGGCTTAGCTATTTGAGTCCCTACTTTGGCCCTTGAGTCATGTTTTTGGCCTTTTCACAATTGAGTCATGTATGTAGCATTTGATCCATACCATTAGGTTTTGGATCAGTCGGTCAAGTCAGCTCATGTTGAGCTAATCATATTCCGAGTATTGTAATCATGTCCAGTTGTATTGAGTCTATATTGAGTCAAGCCCAGTCAAAGAAGACTTAAGCATGGGAAGGACACCACCCAGCATGCCACCTCAGTAGCCACATGGAGTCCCAGTCACATCCTGGATTTCACCACCTAGGATTACTTGGAGGATTATAAAGTTGGCCCATGCATGAGGAGTTGATGACCACACGCCAGCACACCCCTTCTGCACCCCAAGCACACCAACTCCACACACCAGCATGACAAGAAGGAAAGTCAAAATAGATAAACATGAAACCCATGATTCATGCCAGCTTGCTTAGGAAAGAAGCGGTCCACCCCAAGCCAAGAGAAGTGAGAAGTTAGGGCCCATTGGTCCCCCCCTTTGGCTGCCCACTACCTACCTTGTTTGGAGGGATTTTGTATGGCATGAGAGTGTTTTCTTCCATATATTCAGCCCCACACTTTAGGAAGAAAGTAGGCACCCCTTATTTTCCTTGTTTTCTTTTGCTTGGGCCCCAAGTCTCATGACTCTATATAATGGACCCCTTGTATGAAAATTTGATAATTTTTGATGAATATAAATTAAGTTTTCCAACCTCTGCTGTGTGCTTGCTGTGTTCTAAGGGGAATCTGTGTGAACCCCTTCTTCTTCCTTGTCTCCTGCGCCCTGCCTCTAGCCGCCATCAAAACCCTAGAAGCCATCTCTCCAAATCTTGGCCACCCACCATAAAAACTCTTCCATCCTTGCTATTTTTAATTTATTTCTTCATCCTTTCATTATTTTCTAACCTCTGACAGGTGATTTACAGGTCCCTTGACATCTACGAATCCATTGATTCCAGCCGGGCTGCTATCAAATCACTGGGTTGAAAGCCGCGAATCCATGGGGTCTTTGGCTTGATCATCCAGGCCGCATCTGGGAACGAAGAGAGACCTCTGCAAGGATTCATCTTCTAGATCCTATCATGTACACCCCCTTTACTTGCCAGTAGTGTTATTGAAGGGGAACTAGCCCAACCGGGACTTTTCAGCCTTGGCAGTCCTCTTTTCTATTATTTTTCGGGTCTTTTTGCATGTTGTTGCTTTTTATTTTTGCACAAAACTCTCTACTTAAATTCTTGGCCTTATTTCCGAGATTTAGTTACATAACTCAACATGTAAAAATACAAAAATATTTTGTATGCATATTTAGTCCCGCATCAGGTATGGTCTTGTCAAAGGTTTAAATAGAGCTAAATCTCAATTTTGGCGGGGCACTTTCTCCCAAAAATTAATGTGGAGGATGATGAAAAGGCGAAATCCGATGGAAGGTAGCTAGATGTTTGATACACGGCACTCCCCCACTAGGCACAAATGCTACAGTAGATATGGCAGTTAATGATAGTAGTAGGTAGATCATACTTTGCACAGCGTTCAACAATTCAAATTCCAATCAGAAGTACATCCATTCTCCATAAAAAAATTCTTAAGTTCTAGTTCATATTTTGGGTCAGAATCAACTTGTTTATTCACTAACAACCATGGGAAAGTTCATATGTTGGGTCGAAATCAACCCATTTGTTCTTCATTTCCCATGGGCAAATGCATATTTTGGGTTGGAGCAACTTTTCTATAAACCTACCTTCCCTTGGGATATCTTGGTTTGGGTTCGGAATCAAGTTGTCAACTTCAGGCTATGAATCAAACTTCAGATTACAATGTGGAATGATCTACACATAGACAATTGATAGACTTAGTGACACAAACTTAACTATAAATAATTTAGCTAGAATAATATTTAATGTTACAAGATCAGTTAGTCACAATGTTGTCCAGCGAAGCAATCCAAGAAGGGGATAAATTGGGTTTTTCAAAACTTTTAAAAAATATATGCTAAATTTGAAAAATCAATGAAGTAAATGTGCAATAATATATATATATATATGTAAATTGAAGCTAAATATAAAGCTTATGAAGAGATGAGGAGGAGAGCAATGTACAACAAACATACAAAGTTTTATAGTGGTTCGGTGCATCCCAAGCATCTACGTCTACTTTCCAAGAATTATTTAGGAATTTCCCTATAATCCTTCAAAGATTATAGCCAATTTATTTTTCGGGCTCACAAACCTAAATCCAGTTAATTTTTTCTTAGGCTCATCAACCATAACCTTACAACAAGCCAAACCTAGGCTTGCAATCCAATTCTAAGGCTTGAATTAGCCTATCCCTTAGTTTCAATCCTTTTGAAACTAGTTATAAATCAAAAACAAAATACATAGAATATTGAAATCAAAAGCTCTCTAAAAGAGCAAAAAAAGTTGATGAATCTCTTAATGGAATCTCTGAGTTATCTTCTTATTGGGAAGCCACTAATGATTGCTTTAAAAGTTAGTGGTTAGAATTTATGGCACACTCTTTAAAAACTTAGCTTTTCTCTTAAAAGTTTTGCTTAGACAGATTCTCTCTTCAAAGTTTTTGCTTTTACTTAAAATCTCTTATGTCTTCAATATATTTGATAGAGAATAAATATACTTAGAACCTTCAAAAATCTGTTTATGACTGTTTAGAGATAAGAACTAGCTATTTGATATATTTTTCAAGCTTCTGCATACCTAAGAAACTAGATGTGACTGTACTGTTAGAGCCTAATGAGTTGACTCACTAGACCTTGAGTCGATCATTGAATCGACTCACCATAAGCTTGAGTCAGCTCATAGCTTGAAATTAAAAAAATTGGCTTTATGTATTTCCTACAACTACAACTCATGAAGCTTGAATCATTCTATGAATCGACTCTTGAGTTGACTCACCTATTCCTTGAGTTGGCTCATGGACTATGCCAAAAATTTAGTCTTCTAGATTTTTTTGTAATTGCAACTCATAGAGATTGGATCATTTATTGAGTCAATCCTTGAATCAACTCACTAGTTCCTTGAGTTAGCTCATGACCGTGCCAACTGAAACTTGTGCATACCAGTCCTTTTTCTTTTTTAAATCTTTTCAAGAGATCGACTCACCATTTCATTGAATTGACTCATGACTTGTGCCAACTAAAAAATATGTGCAAAAACTTGAATTTTGAAGAAATTGAAATGATTTCTTCCACACTAACTCTCAAATATCTATTAATTCATGATTTTTTTGGCTTTTCCACTTTGTGAAGACATTTGAAAATATGAATCTTTCTTACTTTAGGGTTTATCAATTTGGCTCATCTTCCATTAGGTTTATAGGGTACCTGAAACATTAATATCAATAATCCAATAAAATTTAAGTACCTCATACATACTCAAATATTTTATTATTCATCAAAATCAAGATTGGAGTCAACAATCTCTTCCTTTTTGATGATGACAAAATTTTGAGTATATAAGCATATGAAATTTAGAGTTGAATCAAAAATGAATATGCTTAAGACTCTTGATCATCAGAGCGAGATTAATTTTCAATTTTCATAGAATATCAAAGCATAAGTTTAACATTGTTCTCAAAGTGTCAAAGCATAATTGTATGAGAGCACACTTTGCATGTTATTAATGATTATATTAGAGCATTAGTATATTGGATTCATGAAAAATTACTTGAATATCAATGTATCATAACACATGCTAGTGTATCGACAATGTATCAGAGCATATACTGATGTATCAGAGTATTTATTAATGTATCATAGCATATATTATAAATGTTTTAGTATATATCAGAATGTTTTAAGGTATATCGAGAAGATCAAATTGATGTATCAAAGCATATCAAGAGATGATATTTAGGCTTAAATTTTTAATCAATTATACATTTTGCTTTTTGCTTCCTTTATATTTTGCACTTATTTACTTTTTGCTTACATAAACAACTTTCAATTAATCAAATTTCTTCATGCTTATATAATCAACTTTCATTACTTCTCCCCCTTTTTGTTATCATTCAAACAAATAATGCACCTTTCAAGTCTTCTCCCTTAATATCAAAATATTGTAAGTGAAAACAATCATCGCAAATCACAAACAATTATTTCAATGCTATGTTCAGTATAAATGTTCAAACCTTGTATCAGAGCAAGTATTGTATCAAAAAGAAGAGAGAATTCCATTTCATATATAATTTTATTTCATAAAAGTGAAGATAATAATATATATGTTAGCACAAAATGAGTGTTCTGCAAGATATCAAGAATCGACCTCTTGTCCCGATGCTTGTTGCACCCATTGATCACCAATCTTTTGGTATCCCATATAGTGTAGGGACAAGTCGTCATATATATCAACGTGTAGTAACTCCTTGAAGGCATCCCCCTTAAGTGACACACCGTACTCTCTAAAAATATAGGTCAGACCCATCTTGAAGGGTAAACACAGACTCCTACTACCAGCTACCTCCTACATCCGTTGAACCATGATCCCCAACATGTTCATGGCAGTCCCCTAAACAAGTTCAACCATCAGCATAAGCTCTCTTTGTAATAAAGTCAAATTGCCCTATCTTGGGCACCAGTATCCATGCAATCACATGGTGAAGCAGTCTTGTCTCTATGAATAACAAGTTCGCCATCACTACAGAGATCCTCCTAATATCTTCTCTCTCCAGGATGCATCTAAAGCTAGCCTTCCTATCCCTCAAGCAATCCATAATAGGTCCATGATAAGGAATGCCCAGACTCAACTCAACAAATCACCACAAATAGGTATCGAATGCCTCTAATAATGGCTATCTACCCATCTCCTCTAGCTAATGAACCATAAAACTCTATGATGAGATGGGGATAGTATCTCTCTCTCATGGAATAAAACCCCTCGCAACTTGTAAATCGAATCCGCTGATCAATGGAAAATCCCTCATGGTCGAAATATGCAAAATCTATCTACCTCCTGCAAGGAATAACTTGACTAGCAACCCTCTCAGCTGCGAGAGGAGGAGGAGGTGCACGGGTCTCCATCCTCAGCTTCGGATCATGTCAAGCCTTTGAGCAAAATTCCCCACTTCGAGATCCATCAGAAATGGTTTGAGGATGCTTGGATTGGTAGGCTAGCTACTTTTGTGGTGCCATCATGCTAGGATTGAAAAGGAATCAGCACAAATCTGACAAATGGAGCACTAAGATCAAGAGATTTATTGTTTAGAAAAGTTCTGACAATTTTTGAAGGGTTTAGGAAGGGAAAAATCAAATGGTAGAATGAGAAATGGGGATCGCAGGCTAGCCTTAGGTCATAAGGCTTCCACTAGTGAGTTGACTCAAGGAATTAACCCATGAGTCAACTCAACGATGAGCTGATTCAAGAAAAAATTTTGTGAATTGATTCAAAGAATAAGTCATAACAAAACTCTAATTTTCTTGAAACAAAGATAAGGAAGGGTTTGTCTAATGAGTTTAAGAGGTTTTGAAAGATCAAGATAGATAGGATTTCACTTAATTTGAGATTGTCATGAGCAAGGTTTGAGAAAAGATAAAAGTCTAGTCAAAAAGATATATAAATCCTAGCTCTCTTCTAATCATACAAAATCTATCTTCACTAACGGATTTGGTGAAGATGTCAACTAATTATCTATCCGTATAAACAAAATCAAGCAATATATCATCATTTTATATATGATCTCTTATGTAGTAATGTCGTATCTCAATATGTTTACTTCTTGAATATTTAACAAGATTCTTAATTAAATTAATTGCACTAGTATTATCACATATTATGAAAATTTTATATAGTTTGATGCTAAAATCCTCGAGTTGTTATTTAATCCATAAGATTTGAGCACAACTTCCGGCTGCTACATATTCGACCTCGATCGTAAATAGTATAATTGATTTTTATTTCTTGCTAAACTAGGAGATTAAATTAACTCCAAGAAATTAATAGGTTTTACTTGTACTTTTTTTATCTAATTTATATCCAGCAAAATTAGTATTAGAATATACAATAAGTTCAATTGATAATTATCTAAAGTACTATAATCCAATATCTATAGTACCAAATAAATATCTAAGTATTCTTTTAATAACTAATAAATGTGATTTCATAGGGTTTGACTGATATCTAGCAGACATACAAATACCGAACATAATGTTTAGTCTATTTGTAATAAGATAAATAAGGAATCAATGATATCTCTATATAATTTTTGATCAATACTCTTACCATTCTAATCTTTGTCAAGCTTACAAGAGGGACTCATAAATATGCCAAGTGATTTTGTAGTCTCTAGTTTGAGTATTTCTCTAGTATATTTTGCTTGGTTAATGAAGATATTCTCTTTAGTTTTCTTGATCTTGAGTCCAAGGAAGAAGTTTAGCTCTTCTATCACGATTATCTTAAACTCTTCCTACATTAACTTAGCAAACTCTTGACAAAGAATTTTAATAGTAGTACCAAAAATAATATCATCAATATATATTTCATCACTAATAAGTCATTATTCTTTCTTTTCAAAAATAAAGTAGTGTCTATGTTTCCTCTTGTAAAATAACTTTCAAGTAAAAATTTACTTAATCTATTATATCATGCATATGGAACTTATTTTAAACCATATAAAGTTTTATATAATTTATAAACATAATTTGGACAAGAATGATTTTCAAAACTAGGGGATTATTTCATATAAACCTCTTCTATTATGTATCCATTTAAAAATATACTTTTAATATCCATTTGATATAGTTAAAAACTCATGAAATATGCAAATGCAAGTAATAACCTAATTGCTTTTAACCTAGCAATAGGTACAAAAGTTTCATCAAAATCAATATCCTCTTCTTGATTGTATCTTTTAACAACTAATCTAGCTTTATTTCTAATGATAGTTCAATTTTTATCTAACTTATTTCTTAAAATCTATTTTGTACTAATTATTAAAAAATTAGGTAGTCTTTCTACTAAAATCCAAACCTTGTTTCTTTCAAGTTGATTTAATTCTTCTTGTATTGCATTAATCTAATTAGGATCATTTTAGCTTCTTCTATACTTTTGGTTCTATTTGAGATACAAAAGTCAGGTAGTCACAAATATTTCTAAGAGAAGATTGAGTTCTTATCCTTTTTGATAGATCATCTATGATTAATTCTTTTGGATATCTATGAACATACCTCCACTCTTTAGATAGATTATTTTATCTTGATAAGGTTCTTTCTTCTCCTTTTTTCTCCTTCTCTTGATCTTTTTCAAGGTCCTTGGACGGTGCATCCTTGAGTGTTGCATTTTTCATCCTTTGAAGACCTGTATCATCATCCAAAATATCCTCTTTTTTAGAAGATTTGTCATTAGTTTTATCAAATACTATATAGATAGATTCTTCTAAAATAAGAGTTTTCTTATTGAAAACTCTGTATGCCTTATTAGATTTGGAGTATCCTAAAAGGATACCCTCATCTAACTTGGTATCAAATTTTTCAAGGTTATATTTTTATTATTTAGCATAAAGCATAGACATCCAAAAATATGAAAATATCTTATACTTGATTTTCTATCTTTCCAAAGTTCATAAGATATTTTTTTAAAATATAAAATAGATCAAAATATAGTTTAAAAAATATCATGTTGTGTTGATGGCTTCCACCCAAAAATATCTTGGGAGGTTGCTTTTGCATAGCATAGTACATGCTATTTCTTCCAAAATCTTATTTTTTCTTTCTACAATCTCATTTTGTAGAGATGTCCTAACTACAAAAATATTATGCTCAATACATTTTTCATTACAAAAATTTTTAAAATCTTGGTTTTTAAATTCAGTTCCATGATCAGTATGGATGCAAACAACTGAACAACCTTTTTTATTTGAAACCTTTCAATAAAACTTATTTGAAATTGAATTTTTTTTTTCTTGCATGCCAAAAATATAACCCATGTAAAATGAGAAAAAACATCTACAATAACAAGACCATATTTCTTTTCTTCAAAACTAGTAATTCTTGTAGGTCTTAATAAATCCATATGAATTAATTCTAAGGGTCTAGATGTAAAAACTATGCCTTTTGATTTGAAAAAACTTTTAGCTTATTTTTTAAATTGGCATGTGATATGGCAAGATTGCTGATGTGGAGCATGCATTAGTGCCGACTGGCGGCCAAGCAGTATCACATGGGGTTCTTTTCCAAGCTCTCCTATCAGGTGGCCTGACCAGCGAACGTGCCTCTCTCGATCCGAGCTCGGCACCTCTGCCCCTTTGCCAGGTGTCAACCCAAGCGGGGTCCACCTCGATCGAAGTGGGTCTGCCTCTGCTCCTTCGCCATATGGCACCCATAGATGGGCCCACCTCGATCGAAGTAGAGCTCAGCACCTCTGCTCCTTCACCAGGTGGCGCCCCCAGATGGGTCCACCTCAGTCGAGGTCGAGCATGCCTCGCCCCTTCGCTAGGTGTCGACAAATATGGGGTCCACCTCGACCGAAGTGGGCTTGCCTCTGCTCCTTCGCTAGGTGGCACCCCCCGATGGGTCCACCTCACCGAATTTAAGCCTGGCACCTCTGCTCCTTCGCCAGGTGGCCCCCCAGCTGGGTCCACCTCAATCAAAGTCGAGTTTGCCTCCGCCCCTTCGCTAGGTGTCGACCCAGGCGGGATCCACCTCGATCGAAGTGGGCCTGCCTCTGCTCCTTCGCCAGGTGGCACCTCCCGATGGGTCCATCTCGCCGAAGTCGAGCCTGTCACTTTTGCTCCTTTGCCAGGTGGTGCCCCCAGATGGGTCCACCTCGATCGAAGTCGAGCTTGCCTCTACCCCTTCACCAGGTGTCGACCCAAGCGAGGTCCACCTCGGCCGAAGTAGGCCTTTCTCTACTCCTTCACCAGGTGGCACCCCCAGATGGGTCCACCTCGGTCAAAGTCGAGCTTGCCTCTACCCCTTCGCCAAGTATCAACCCAGGCGGGGTCCTCCTGGTCGAAGTGGGCTTGCCTCTACTCCTTCGCCAAGTGGCACCCCCAGATGGGTCCACCTCACCGAAGTCGAGCCTGGCACTTCTGCTTCTTCGCCAGGTGGTGCCCCCAGATGGGTCCAACTCAGTCGAAGTCGAGCTTGCCTCTGCCCCTTCATCAGGTGTAGACCCAAGCAGGGTCCACCTTGATCGAAGTGGGCCTGCCTCTACTCCTTCGCCAGGTGGTACCCCTTGATGGGTCAACCTCATCGAAGTCGAGCCTAGCACTCCTACTCCTTCGCCAGGTGGCACCCCCAGATGGGTCCACCTCGGTCGAAATCGAGCTTGCCTCTACCCCTTCGCCAGGTGTCGACCTATGTGGGGTCCACCTCGATCAAAGTGGGCCTGTCTTTGCTCCTTTGCTAGGTGGCACCCCCTGATGGGTCCACCTCACCGAAGTCGAGCGTGGCACTTTTGCTCCTTCGCCAAGTGGTGCTCCCAGATGGGTCCACCTCGATCGAAGTCGAGCTTACCTCTGCTCCTTCGCCAGGTGTCGACCTAGGTGGGGTCCACCTCGATCAAAGTGGGCCTGTCTCTGCTCCTTCGCCAGGTGGCACCCCATGATGGGTCCACCTAGCCGAAGTCGAGCCTTGCACTCCTGCTCCTTCACCAGGTGGCGCCCCCATATAGGTTCATCTCGGTCAAAGTTGAGCTTGTCTCTACCCCATCGCTAGGTATCAACCCAGGCGGGGTCCACCTTGGCCGAAGTGGGCCTGCCTCTGCTCCTTCGCCAGGTGGCACCAGCTTGGCACTTCTGCTCCTTCGCCAGGTGGCGCCCCCAGATGGGTCCATCTCGGTCGAAGTCGAGCTTGCCTCTGCCTCTTCACCAGGTATCGACCCAGGTGGGGTCCATCTCGATCGAAGTGGGCCTGCCTCTGCTCCTTCGCCAGGTGGCACCCCCTAATGGGTCCACATCATTGAAGTCGAGCTTGGCACTCCTGCTCCTTCACCAGGTGGCACCCCCAGATGGGTCCACCTCGGTCAAAGTCGAGCTTGCCTCTGTCCCTTTGCCAGGTGTCGACCCAAGCAGGGTCCACCTCGGTCGAAGTGGGCCTATCTTCGCTCCTTCGCCAGGTGGCACCCCAGATGGGTCCACCTTGCTGAAGTCGAGCCCTCTCCGTGAAGCATCCGAAGGATCGAGGGTGCAAGCTCCGAGGATGCTGTTGAGGACGATGTGCACAGTGCAGTGCATCCAATATGGCATTCCTAGATCTGTAATGGTGCGCGAAACCTTGTTTATACCAGTTTAGAAGGGACACCTCGATAGAGGAACCAAATCCAATGGAGTGACCTGGACCCCCCCGAAGGGAAGGGCCACAGTCAACGTCTCAAACCCGAGGGGGCCTACACATGGACCGAGGTCCCGTCCGGCTCCCCCTTCCTGACTGCACGATAGATGAGATGGGCTCGCCACTTAACTTCCAACTATAAGGGGAGACGACCTCAAGAGAATGGCCAGCAAGTGCCGTTGACCTCCAGAGCCTCCCTAGAGGGGGAGAATCGAGGCACCGAAGCACCCGATGATATCAAAGAGGCACCAGCGAGTGTGGAAGAAGGTAAGCAATCAAGAGGGTAAATGCACGAAAGGAGAGAATAAGCGACTCGGAGACAGAGACTCTGAAGGAACATGCGGGTGCGAGCCCGACGAGCCCAGTCACAAGAACCAGAGTGCTAACCCCTCTCGTTCTTGCTTATTCTTACTCATCTCCTCATTAAATATTCCTCTAAGCACGGAGACCCAGCAGGAATCTGTCTTAATGGATCTGTTCCACTTTATCGCTCGCTAACTTGACCGTCAGAGTGCCCCTGCCGGAACCCCCGGTCCGGATCTCTAACCTTCTTTTGTAGGTCTGGGAGCACCAAGATTTTGAAGTAAAGGGGACCCAAGTTCGGCGCCAACTCGTAGCTACAGGCCACAGCGGTAAGGTCGGTAATAGATTGGAATGCCAGGAAGGGGGGATGAAAGTCCCTGTACGAACAAGTCCCCCTCGAGCTTGAGAATAGCTCGGCTCCAAGCATGATGGTAACTTGTGGACATGAAGCTTCCACCACCGAGCGGGAGAGGTTCCCTCTCCCCCCGAGCCCCCGTAATTCAGAGAGGGAACTTCCCGCTCCTCCTCCTCAGCTGCCCTCGGCGGACGGTCAGTATGCTACTATTGTCCAACAACTGTAGACACTGACCATGAGGAAGCTGCAGCATCAGCAGCACTCCCTGGTCACTCAACCTCAACTAGGGACCCCCGCAGCCCAAGCCATAGGCCCCCATGGAAGCCTGTGCTCTATCCAAGGCAGGCTGTCCCATCCGTGGGCAGCAACCAACCCCCACGGGAGTCATCAGACCCTCGCAAAATGGAATCATACTAGGTCAACGAACAACAAGAGCCGATCCTCGACGGACAACAATGATGCTACCAAGCATAGCAAGCACCATCGGGGCAAGGCCCCTCACCGCAACCCGTCGGCACCTTCTTCTCCAGCGGCCTCAGTGGAAGGTTCCATTGATGAGACCATCATGCGTCTAGCCGAGAGGCGCCTGAAAGAGCAAGAGCGCAAATTGGTAAAGCTCTCCCGTCGGTTTGCCAACATGCAGGGCTCACCCAGCGAGCCAGTGGGCTATAACGCCCGACCCCCTTCTCCCGGGAGATCCAAAAGGAACCGATTTCAAGTTGGTTCTGCATGCCTCAGCTGGATCCTTACGACGGGACCACCGACCCCCTGGACCACTTGGAGAGCTATAAAGCTCTCATGAGAGTCCAGTGGGTGATGGATGCCCTACTGTGCATTGCCTTTCTGGCTACCTCTGGAAGGCTGCTCGAGTTTGGTTCACCCGCCTCGAATCCGAATCCATCGACTCCTTCCAATAGTTGGAAAGGAGGTTTGTGGCGCATTTCAACACCTGTCGAAAGGTGCCAAGGGAGGTGGATAGCCTCTTCTCCATCTGGCAGCAAGACTAGGAGCTTCTACGAAACTATGTCACCCACTTCAAGACCGCTACCCTAGAGATATACAATCTAGATGAGCCCGTCGCCATGCTGGCATTGAAGCGAGGGCTCAAGACCTCCCACCTGACAAATTCCTTGGATAAAAAGTGGCCAAAGATGTACTCTGAACTCCTCCTCCACATCCATAAGTACATCCGTGCTGAGGAGGCTGACCGCACCAGGAGATAGCTGGATGAGAAGCCTTCGAAGAAGCCTGTCCCAAGGGATGTACTTGGAACCTGAAGGCCCGGGCTGCCTGTGAACTTTCGGTCAGGACTGAAGCTGAAGAATGCTCCCGTTCTGGAGCAAACCTTCACTTTCCTCCTTGCTCCAAGAGTGAAGATCCTCATGGAGATTGAGGGCAAGTGCTATCTCCACCGACCTCCTCCTTAGAACCCAAGGAATAGTCGCGACAAGATGAAGTATTGCCAGTTCCACCACGACCACGGTCATGACATGGAGGAGTGCCATAACCTAAAAAAGGAGATCGAGGACTTGATCAGGAGGGGCTATCTCAAGAAGTTCATAGGAAGAGAGGTCCCAGTGGAGGATCGGCCACTTGCAGCCCTTTTCCTCATTCCTGCAGTTGACAACTGCCTTACGAAGAAGCCAGTGGGCATGATCTTGTGGGAGATAGGGCGCACATTGAAGAGAGCCCGGGAGGGAGGAGACTTGGAAACTGTACTCCCCTTTGAGAAGGGGATGGGAGGTGAAGATGAAAATGTAAATAATGATGTTGTCGTGGTCGAGATGACCATTGCTAAGCATCATGTACATAGAATTATGGTTGATAATGGGAGCTCCACTGACGTGCTTTTTTATGATGCTTTCTCTTGGATGATCTCATGAGTAGCTAAGGCTAGTGCACACCCCTCTCATGGATTTCACTGGAGATTCTGTAAGAGTTGAGGGAGAAATCACTCTCCCTATTATCGCTGGGACTCTATCCCGGCAGAGCACGATCATGATGACCTTCACTGTCATTAGACTCCCATCACCATACAATGTAATCTTGGGCCGCCCAGGGCTCAACCAACTTGATGCAGTCATTTCCACTAAAAGATTACTGGTGCAGTTCCCTACCATTTTTGGGATGGGAGAGATGAGGGGGGTAGTTCAATCCATTCTGCATTGCTTGCAGGTTGTCTCGGGAGCCCGAAGTGCCAAGCTCGATGCTGACATTGACGACCTCGACCAGAGGGTGCAGGATCCTAGGGGTGGCCCCATCGAGCGCTTGCTAATGTACCCCCTTGGCTCAGACCCACAGAAGATGGTGCAGATAGAGCCCAAGTCCCGGAGGATGAATGGGCTTGCTTGCTGAGTTTCCTTTGGGCGAACGCGGACATGTTCGCCTGGTCTACGATAGATATGCTAGGTATTCCCCAGGATGTCATCACCCACCAGTTGAAGATTGATTCGAAGTGCCATCCAGTTTGGCAGAAGAAGAGGAGTTTTGCTGCAAAAAGATAGAAGGTGATCAACGACGAGGTAGAGAAGCTCCTTACTACTGGCTTCGTTCGTGAAGTACAATACCTTAGTTGGCTGGCAAACATGGTGATGGTCAAGAAGAACAACGAGAAGTGGAGGATCTATGTGGACTACACTGACCTCAACCGTGCTTGCCCGAAAGATAGCTCCCCCTTCCAAAGATCGACCAGCTTGTGGACACCAGTTCAGGACACCGCCTCCTCTCCTTCATGGATGCCTTCTCCGGGTACAATCAGATCCGAATGCATTTAGAGGACGAGGAGCACACTGCCTTCATCATGGATCGTGGGACATACTGCTACAAGATGATGCCCTTCGGTATGAAGAATGCTGGTGCCACATACCAGCGGTTGGTCAACAAGATTTTCAAAGACCAAATTGGCCGCAACATGCAGGTATACATGGATGACATGCTCGTGATGAGCAAGCTGACCTCAAACCATGTCGACAACCTGGCAGAGACCTTCCACAACCTTCGCCTCCACCAAATGAAACTGAACCCAGTGAAGTGTGCTTTCGGTATGGCGGCGGGGAGTTCCTTGGCTTCATGGTGACCCAAAGAGGGATAGAAGCCAACCAAGAGAAGGTTCGAGTGATCCTTGACATGGAGCAGCCCACCTCTAAGAAGCAAGTCCAGTGACTCACCGGCTGGATAGCAGCCCTGAGCCAATTCATGTCGCGATCTGCCAATCACTACCAGCCCTTCTTCAAGGCACTGAGAAAGATGCACAACTTCCCTGGATGAAGGAGTGTCAAGAGGCATTTGAAGAGTTGAAGAAGATCCTGGCATCACCACCACTGCTCTCCCGGCCAGAGGAGGGAGAAGAGCTCATCTTGTATATGGCGATCACTCTAGAGGCCGTCAGCTCGATCCTGGTCTGGACAGATGGAGAGATCCAGAGATCTGTATACTACACATGCAAGCTTCTCTGCGATGCAGAGCCAGGTATTATCGATCTGAGAAGTTGATTTTTGTACTTATTGTGTCTGCCCGGTGCCTTAGGCCTTATTTCCAAGCATACCCAATCACGGTCCTGATGGATCAACCACTGAAGGCCGTGCTCAACTGACCTGACACGTCTGGATGCTTGGTGAAGTGGGCACTGAAGCTCAGCAAGTTCGACATCACCTATGGGCTGAGGTCGGCCATGAAGGTGCAGGTACTGGCTAACTTTCTAGTTGAGTGTGCAGGCCTGGGTGAGGGGTCGGAAGAGAGCCCCAAGAATCAACAGCCAGGACCTGAACCAGGGGAGGACATCTGGATCCTATATGTGGATGGAGCCTCCAACTCCAGTGGAAGTGGAGCTGGGCTCATCATTACCAACAGCGAGGGAGTTATCGCCGAGTGCATGCTTCGCCTCCAGTTCGTTGCTACTAACAACCAGGTGGAGTATGAAGTGCTCCTCACAAGACTGAGAGTCTTTCACGAACTGGGCCTGACCAGCTTAAGGGTCTTCACCGATTCATAGCTGGTGGCCGGGCAGGTCTCAGGCGAGTATGAGGCGCGGGACCTTCAAATGTCAAAGTACCTGGAGTTAGTGCATGCCAGCGCAGCGGGTTTTAAATGCTTCAGTGTCTCCCACATCCCGCACGGTGAAAACGCTCGTGCTGACACCCTCTCCCAGCTAGCAACCTTACCAGACTCATCATTGGGCCATGCCTACATCGAGCGTCTTCATGCCCCAAGCTATGAGGCCCCCAGAGAAATCCAATAGGTCACCTCGAAGCCTAGTTGGATGGATAAGTACATCAAATACATCACCAATGAAATCTTACCAGAGGAAGGCTGCACGTTGTATGCTGATGGATGGATTGCTCTATCGGAGGTCCTACTCCTATCTACTCCTCAAATGTTTGAGGTCCACGGAGGCCACACTCGTGCTCTAGGAGATCCATGAAGGCCTCTGCGGGAACCATGTGGGGGGCAGGACTGGCATACAAGGCCCTCTGTCAAGGATACTTCTGGAAAACGTTAAGAGAGGATGCAGCCAGCTTTGTCAAGAGATGTGACCACTGTCAACATCAAGCCATTATGCAATGCCAGCCAGCTGCGCCGCTCTCCCAGCTCTCCACCCCTTGGCCATTTGCCCAGTGGAGCATGAACCATCTTGGTCCATTTCCTCCCGCGTCCGGGCAGCATAAGTTTTTGATTGTCGCTATTGACTACTTCATGAAATGGGTCGAGGCTGAGCCGTTAGCCCGGATCACCAAGGCGAATGTCAGCAAATTCCTTTGGAAGTCAATCATATGCCGCTTTGGGCTCCCTCACCATCATCACCGATAACGGGTGCCAGTTCGACTGTTGAGATTTCAAGGAGTTCTGCAATGACCTTGGCATTCATCATCGCTTCACCTTGGTGGCACATCCTCAGATCAATGGGGAGGCCGAAGTAACCAACCGGACCATCCTGCAAGGGCTCCAAACTAGATTGGATCATGCCAAGGGAAGATGGGCTGAAGAACTTCCTAGCATCCTGTGGGCGTACCACATAACCCCAAGGATGGCCACAGATGAAACCCCGTTCAACCTCGTCTTCGGAGCAAAAGTAGTGATTCCGGTGGAGCTTAGTCTGCCGACATTGCGTGTGGAGCAGTACAATGAAGTTGAGAACCCAGCACGGCTACTACTTAACCTAGATCTCCTTGAGAAAACAAGGGACAAAGCTCAGGTTCGAATGGCAGCCTATCGACAACGGGTGGCTAGATACTACAACTCCAAGGTGAGACACAAGTCGTTCCACCCGGGGGACCTGGTGTTGCACCATGCCGAAGCCTCCCAACCTCGGGAGTGCGATAAGCTCTCACCAAACTGGGAAGGCCCTTACAAGGTGGTCGAAGCACTCCCTCATGATGCCTACTATCTTGTCGAGCTCGATGGAGCTCGATTTCCATGGACGTGGAATGCCGCAAACTTGAGAATGTACTATTAATGATATAAGACTTCCTGAACATTAATAATGAAATTCTCTTTTTGTGCAATGCTTATTTCTATCTCGTAGGACTAGCATCGCCCAGCCTTAAGTCGAGCAAACAAAGGCAAGGTAGAAGTCCTGCGAGCATTCTGTGGGAAGCGCAAGATCCCGAAGTTTAGTCCGAAAGGCCGCACGAAATCTAGTTCCGACACGAAGCCCTAGAGTTCAGTCCGGAAGGTAGCACGGAACCTAGTTCCTCCATGAAGTCTCGGACTTCGGTCTGGAAGGTAGCACGGAACCTAGTTCCTCCATGAAGTCCCGGACTTCGGTCTGGAAGGTGGCACGGAACCTACTTTTTCCACGAGATCCTGGAGTTCAGTCCGGAAGACTGCACGGAATCTAGTTCTGTTACGAGGCCCCGAAGTTTAGTCCGGAAGGTGGCACGGAACCCAGTTCCTCCATGAAATCTTGGACTTCGGTCTGGAAGGTGGCACGAAACCCAGTTCCTCCACTAGATCCCAGAGTTTAGTTTAAAAGGCTGCACGGAACTCATTTCGGCACGAGGCCCTGTAGTTCAGTCCGGAAGGTGGCACGTGTTGAAAATTATGTCCCAAAGCCAATCGTCTAGGCTGTAGATGGTTGTGCTATCTTGTATTTTATATATGAATTCTTTAATAAATAAAAGTTATTTTCGGCTGTTCATCATATTTATATTTTTCTGAAATGAACTTTTGTATGATGGAGTCCTTAGAACTACATTGTTTGATATAGAGAAGATATATCAAGTAGTTCTTAAACTAGTTCACAACCAAATGATACAATATTATAGGACGACAATGTATCAAGTGTAGGTTGTTATATGTCACATTTGTTGGTTGTCCTCTTAACCAAGGAGTGTGGAGACACCGGTGTGACATGCAAGTGAAATGTGTGACATTTCACTGAATGTGACCATCTGCGGAGCTCCCTTCTGCCAAAGGGTTGCTCGCGAAGGGATATGGATATATGTGTCCAGAGAATGGCTTGGAACCCAGTTCTAGCACAAAGGCACGGAACCCAGTTCCAGCAACCAAAGTCCCGACACCGAAGACTCTTAAAATGCAAGTCGGAAGCTCCAAGGGTTCCTCTCCGAAGCTTAGAGGCCTCCTGATATGGTTTCTAATTAAGAATCAAAGTCGAACTACAAATTGAAGCTGCAAGCTTTGGTCTCCCACAAAAGACAATGACAAACAACAACAGGAAGGTCAAACACACCATCAACAAGGAGCGGAACAAAAACCAAGGCAAAAGTAGTGAGGAAAGAAGAAAGGAAAATTTCATTTCTAGCGTAAGGGTTTCTTACAAGCAAAAGGGCCCGACAGACCAGGTGGCCCAAAAGAACAAAACAGAAGCCCTACACTAGAGTACAAAATGGATGACCCAAGTCACTCCATCGCCGTCTCCGCCCCAGGCTGGGAGGCCTCCCCGTTGCCGGCTACCTCCCCAGAAGGTTGCCCGACAGCCTCCTCGTCGATAGCTCCTTGTGTTGCTGCCCCCTCAGACTACTCCCTGGGGCTGCCTAGAGTGACCCCAGCCAAATCCAGCTCCGAGAAGAGGGAGGCCACCTTCTCCTGGCAGACCTCGAAGCCCTTCAAGAAGGAGTCCACAACAGCCTCGTGGATCTCCTTCTTGAACTCCTTGGAGGCCCGGAACTTGGGCACAGCCTCTTATGCTTTCCTCTACACGACCTCCAGCATTCCCGAAGCATAAGAAGCTTTCTCTTTGGCCGTCGCCAGTTCTGCCAGGACCTCTTCGACCCGATGCTCTAGTGACCGGGATTGCCCCCTAAGGCAGAAGATCTAAGCTACGTCCCCTTCAGCGCGGTGCTAGTTCGAGATCTTCTCCTCAGACTTAGAAGCCTCGAGGTCCCTGACGCACCCTTCGACACAGGCCAGGTCCTCCCGGAGAGCCTGGTTTCTCCCCCTCAGCTCACGGCCCTTCTCCATGAGGTCCTTTATGTCGGCTGCAAATTTGCCCAGCCTTCGCTCCTTTTCAGCCTCCTTCCTCATCGAAGAGGAGAGGAAGTCCCGAAACAGGAGCACGTCAATCCTGATCTGCATCAAAAAAAGAGTTAGGGCTTTTGAAGGATCCAACTGGAACATTAAAAAAGAAAGCTAGATGCTTACCGTAAAGAGCAAGGGGAGGATCTCGAGCAGTGCATCCATGTAGTCCCGGCCACCCCTCAGGAGGCGGTCCCGGGGCTGGGCCACGTACTCCATCATCTTCTTCGCTAGACCCTGGTCGTGGATGACTGAGGCATTGCCACCAAGCCTTGCCGGTGTGGGACGGGGCTTGAAGGAGGACTGAGCTGCAGTCCCTCTAGTGTGCGGAGCTGTAGTCTGCGGGGCCACCGCCACCATCTCGATCATCGTCGGAATGATGGTTACAGCAACCACCAGGGGAGGTACTAGCTGCCCCTCCTCCCCGCTCCCATCGATGTCGACAATCTCTATGATGGGAGTCTGCTGCTGAGATGGTCCAGGGGCCGTATCCGCTGCTCTGGGTCCTGAGGTCAAAGTGAGCCTCGACCCTTGGTTTGTCTCCACGTGGGCCCTTTTTGGAGGAGTCTTCTGGGTCCCACCCAAAGCACCTCTTTTCCAAGCCCCCTCCATCAGGCTCTCTATGGAGAATTTCATCCCTGGAAAGAGAAAAAGTCAGAGAAAAAAAAAGAAAAAAAAAGAAGAAAGGAGGCCTGAAGTCTCACCAATCATCCGGATTGGGCTGGCCCCTATTCCAAGAGCAGAACCTCGAGGGAAGGGACCACATCACCCAGCAACTAAGAATAGACCTCCTGGTCAGTCAGCTCAATTTGGGAGTTCCAGTTCGGGGACCGATCTGGCTCACTCCAGACCTAATCAACATCTCCGACCGAGGCAAAGAAGAACCGGTTCTTCCATCCCTTGATTGATGTGGGGAGGTCGAACCGGAGGCACCTAGGTAGGGGGGAGAGGTACCACCAGCAGTCATCGGTGGAATAATGCTTCAGGATAAAGAGGGCCCTGAACAGCGAGAAACGGGCGATAAACTCATGGAAGTGATAGAAAATGATGAAAGTGAAGATGACCCTGATGGCATTAGGAGCCAACTGGGCTAGAACAAGATGGAAGTTGCTGAGAAAAGAAAAGAAGAAAGGGTGGAGTGGAAAATGAAGACCCCCGGCAAGGAAGTCCTCGTAGAAAGCAACCTGACAAGGGCCGCTCGAGGTAACTCGCTCCCCCGGTCTCAGGAGTGAGAGTCGGATGGAATCCGAGACCCCATACATATCTCGGATCCAAGAAAGATCATCTTCGGTATTGTCGAAGTGAAACCGGAGGGGCCAGAAGGAACCTCTACCACCGGAGGGGCAATGGTAGAGATGGGAATGGCAGGGATAATAGGAGGAGCCCTAGGGGCCCTAGGGACTCCAATAGTAATTCTGCCCGACCACAATCGCCTCCGGACGTCAGGGGGAATGTCATCCTTCGATGAGGAGGATGATGGAGTCTTTGGCCGAGATGGGCCGGCCTCATTTGGGTTAGAGGAGAAACGATGATGATGACTCGAAGGAGCCATCGAGAAGGAAGAGGCTAGAAAGAGATCTGGTTCGTCCAGGACATGGGAAAGACTGAGGATCAAGAAGAAGCAGAAGAGAAGATAAGGTTCACCGGACACTCACCAGGGATGTTTTAGCGAAGAAAGGTGACCCGAGAGATGAAGAAGGACTGCTGCAATTACCGGCGAGGTATGAGAAAGCCAAGAAACCTCGTTTTCGGAAAGCTCTCCTCTTTTCAAAATCAATCGACAGCAGCCATACAATCTCTTTTCACCCGAGCCATAGGATGCGCGCCATGTATGGAGACGCCCGACGGTGACACTTCGGTCCACTGGAAAGCACCTCGAGTCTAGCATGGCATAATTATGGCCCGTTGAACATGTAGACATGGCGCCCGCTCATTGGACCTCGGGCGAAATTAGCAGAGCGATGATAATCGAGGAAATTATTGTGCAAGATTTTTATCCTCCCACGTCATCTCTACATTAACTCCCCACATCCAGCCACGGTGCTTCGATGGGACTTGGAGGTGGGAGGCAATTGATATGGCAAGATCGCTGACATGGAGCATGCGTTAGTGCCAGCTGGCGACCAAGCAGTACCGCGTGGGGTTCTTTTCAGAGCTCTCCTGCCAGGTGACCCGACCAGCGGTCATGCCCCCCCGATCCGAGCTCGGCACCTCTACCCCTTCGCCAGGTATCGACCCAGGCGGGGTCCACATCGATCGAAGTGCGTCTACCTTTGCTCCTTCGCCAGGTGGCACCCACAGATGGGCCCACCTCGATCGAAGTCGAGCTCGGCACCTCTTCTCCTTCGCTAGGTGGCGCCCCTAGATGGGTCCACCTCGATCGAGATCGAGCTTGCCTCTGCCCCTTCACCATGTGTCGACCCAAGTTGGGTCCACCTCGACCAAAGTGGGCCTACCTTTGCTCCTTCGCCAAGTGTCACCCCCTAATGGGTCCACCTTACCGAAGTCGAGCCTGGAACCTCTGCTCCTTCGCCAGGTGGCACCCCCAACTAGGTCCACCTCGATCGAAGTCGAGCTTGCCTCTGTCCCTTCGCCAGGTGTTGACCCAAGCAGGGTCCACCTTGACTGAAGTGGGCCTGCCTTTGCTCCTTCGCCAGGTGGCACCTCCCTATGGGTCCACCTTGCCGAAGTCGAACTTGGCACTTCTGCTTCTTTTCTAGGTGGTGCTCCCATATGGGTCCACCTTGGCCGAAGTTGAGCTTGCCTCTGCCCCTTCGCCAAGTGTCGACCCTTGCGGGGTTCACCTCAGTCGAAGTGGGCCTGCCTCTACTCCTTCGCCAGGTGGCACCCCCAGATGGGTCCACCTCGGCCAAAGTCGAGTTTTCCTCTGCCCCTTTGCCAGGTGTTGACCCAGGCATGGTCCACCTCAGCCGAAGTGGGCCTGCCTCTTCTCCTTCGCCAAGTGGCACCCCCTGATGGGTCCACCTCGTCGAAGTCAAGCCTGGCACTCCTGCTCCTTCACTAGGTGGCACCCTCAGATGGGTCCACCTCGGTTGAAGTCGAGCTTGTCTCTACCCTTTCGCTAGGTGTCAACCCAGGCGGGGTCCACCTCGATCGAAGTGGGCCTGTCTACGCTCCTTTGCCAGGTGGCACCGCCAGATTGGTCCACCTCGCCGAAGTTGAGCCCTCTCCATGAAGCATCCGAAGGACCAAGGGTGCAAGCCCCGAGGACGCTGCCGAGGATGGCGTTCACAGTGAGGTGCGTCCAGTATGGTGTTCCCATATCTAAAATGGTGCGTGGAACCTCGTTTGCACCAGTTTAAGAGGGACACCTCGATCGAGGAACAAGATCCGACAAATAGTGACCTGGACCCCCCCGAAAGAAAGGGCCACAGTTAATGCCTCAAACCCGAGGGCGCCTATGCACGGATCAAGGTCCCGTCGGGCTCCCCCTATCATGACTGCACGGTAGATGAGATGGGCTCGCCACTTAACTCCCAATCGTAAGGGGAGACGACCTCAAGAGAATGGCTAGGAAGTGCCGTTAACCTCCAAGGCCTCCCCAGAGGTGGAGAATCGAGGCACTGAAGCACCCGATGATATCAAAGAGGCACCAACGAGTGTGGAAGAAGGTAAGCAATCAAGAGGACAAACACACAAAAGGAGAGAACAAGCGACTCGGAGACAGAGGCTCCGAAGGAACTCGCAGGAGCGAGCCTAGTGAGCCTAGTTGCAAGAACCAGAGTGCTAACCCCTCTCGTTCTCACTCATTCTTACTCATCTCCTCATTAAAGATTCCTCTAAGCATGGAGACCCAGCGGGGATACGCCTTAGAGGATTTGTTCCACTTTACCGCACGCTAACTTGACCGTCGGAGTGCCCCCGCTGGAACTCCCGGCCCGGGTCTCTAACCTTGTTTTGCAAGTCTGGGAGCACCAGGATTCCAAAGTAAAGGAGACCCAAGTCCAGCGCCAACTCGTAGCTACAGGCTACAGCGGTAAGGTCAGTAATAGCATGTATCATAAATTTTATTATTTTCAAAATTGAATTTTGGAAAGTCTTTTACAAGATCATTCTTAATCAATTTAGAGGGCAAATATATGCTAGCATATGCTAATTTATGATGTTATAATCAACTAGCCTTATTAACTTTGGCTTCCATTGCAATTAAATATTTATCATCTTGCATAGAAAGATCATCGAGATCTACCATGTAGATGTTTCCATATATGTCTAATGAACATAATTCAATTATCATTGAGTCTAGAAACAATTTATAATGATGATTCAAAAATAACTTTATAACCTTTATCATAAAATTGACTAATACTAAGTAAATTATACTTTAATCCTTTTACAAGTAAAATATTTTCTATATAGGTAGAGGGGATGATACAAACTTTACTGATTTCAATGATTTTATCATTTTCATTATCATAAAAAGTTACATTTCTTCCATTTAGAGCTTCAAGAGATGTGATTTGCTTCATATCTTCCATCATATATCTTAGCAACTGCTATCTAGATACCAGTCTTTTCTTCTCCTTGGTTACAAGATACACCTACAAAAGAAATCAAGTAGAAACCTTAGATCCCAAGCCATCTTGGATCCTTTTGGATTAGTAGTGGTGGATCCTTTTAGAATCCAAACCTTTTTAACATTATTCAATTTCTAATGATCACATAAATAAGCTTTATATCCTAGTCTACCATAATAATAACATGTAATACTTGAAGATATTGAAACAAAAAATTTTTAAAATATTTTTACTATTTTTATTGTTTAAAAACCAATCTGGATTTATTAAAAATAACTTTTTGACTATTTAAAAGTATTTCAAACTTTTTAGAGCTATAAGTAAACTTTTTAACAAAAGGTTTAATCATTTTCATTTTTTCTTTCAAACTTTTATTTTCTTGGATTAAGGTTTCATCTGCTTTTGATAGCTTTTCTTTTTCTTTTATCAAGAAAAGCTTTTGTTCCTTCAAAACTTTATTTTCTTGAGTTAATATTTTATTTTCTTTTGAAAGTTTTTCTTGTGCATTAGTTAACTCAAGAATTTGATTTTTTATTTCTTTGTTTTCATCTTAAACTTTTTAAAATTATTCATAAGTTCAAAAAAAGCATCTTGAAGTTCTTCAAAAGTAAAGTCAACATCAATTTTAGACCTAACCTCTTCCTCATGTACCATAAAACATAGGTTTGCAATCTCTTGTATTTTCTCTTTGGAGCTAGAATCCTTGTTGTCACTCTATGTTGCCATTATTGCCTTCTTATATTTCTTTGAAGCTTTCTTGAGAAGGGGGCTGTCCGTCTTGTAATGTCCTAGTTTCTAACTTTCAAAATAGATTGGCTACTCCTTTTCTTTCTCATTCTCCTTTTTCTTGCTTAGTTCTCCTCTATAATGCTTCTTTTTATGGCCATGCTTCTTTTTTTTATGAACGTTCTAAACTTTCTTGAAACAAGAGCCATATCATCATCTTCATCACCCTCATCCAAATCATCACTAGCTTCTTCCCTTGTTATTGTTATTGACTCGAGGGCAATGATATTTTTCTTCTTCTCATTTTCTTCACTCTTTTATTATAAGGCTAACTCATAGGTAATAAGTAAACCTATGAGTTGCTCGAGAGGAAGTGTGTCAAGATCTTTGGCCTCTTATATAGCGGTGACCCTTGCATCCCATAAAATTGAAAGAGACCTGAGAATTTTGTTGACAAGATCATGATTAGAATAAGATTTATCCAAACTTTTCAAGCTATTGATAATATTGGTAAACCTAGTATATATTTCAGTGATAGTTTCACTATACTCCATTCTAAAATTTCATAATTATGAACAAGTATATTAATTTTATATTGTTTTACTTGATTAGTACCCTTATAGATAACTTCAAGTATATTCCATATTTCTTTAGCTAAAGAGCAAGTAGAAATTTTATTGAATTCATTTGGATCTAAAGCATAATATAAAAGATTGATGGCTTTAGTATCCAATTCAACTAGTTTAATATCTTGCTCATCCCATTCATCTTTTAGCTTGGAAGTAGCAATACCATTAACCATGACTGTGGGTTTCTAAGATCCTTTGATGATAGTTATCCAAATGTTATAGTCAATGATTTGTATGTAAATATGCATGCAAGTGTAGTTTGTTCCATTGAATAAAGGTAGACGACTTGATGATTGTCCCTTAATAATACAAGCACTAAATTAGATTGCTATTTGGTCTTTGACTCTTGATCATTAGATCAAATCCACCGAATACCAAGCTCCAATACCATTTATTACCAAGCAAATCAACCCAAGAGAGAGGGTAAATTGGGTTTTTCAAAATCTTAAACATGTGCTAAATTTAAAAAATTAGTGAAGCAAGTGTGCAATAATATATAGGTGCAAATTAAAGCTAAATGCAAAGCTTATGAAGAGATAAAGAGGAGAGCAATGCACAGTAAATACTAAAAGTTTTATAGTGGTTCTATATACCTCAAGCACCTATGTACACTCTCCAAGAATCTCTTAGAAATTTTATCATAATCCTTTAAAGATTATAGCTGGTTTATTTTCCGGGCTCACAAACCTAAATCAAATTAGTTTTTTCTTAAGCTCACCAATCACAACCTCATAACAAGCCAACCCTAGGCTTGTAATCAACACCAAGGCTTGGATGAGCCTATCCCTTAGTTTTAATCCCCTTGAAGCAGTTACAACTTAAAAACAAAGTATAGAGAATATTGAAACCAAAATGTTGCCCAGTTGGCCAACCCAAGAGGGGGGATGAATTGGGTTTGAAATTTTTTTCATAAATATGTGCCCTTTTGAAATCTTAGTGTGGTAAGTGAAGTGATTAAAGAATTAAATACGGAAGCAAGTAAATGAGCACAAAAAATAATCACAAACATCATAATTTATAGTGATTCGGAGCAACCTAGCTCCTACGTCCACTATCCAAGATACCACTTGGGATTTTCACTATATTCACAAGGAATACAGCCAGTTTGTTTTACACTGGGCTCACAAACCAAAATCCAATCTTGGTTTTACATCGGGATCACCAAGAATCCAATACAATGTTTATTTTCTTAGGTTCATAAACAATCCAACTTTGGTTTTCAAGGCTAACCAAAAAATCTAAAATAATCCTCAAGCTACAGCCCCTGCCATATTTGGAAAACTCAAAAACAGAGTTTGAAAAAGAAGCAACACAATAACAAATCCAAGGTTGTTGGATGGTTGTAGTTGAAGCTCTAATTGAAGCCTTCTTCAATGCTTCTTCAATACTTTTCAGGGCTTTCAAACTTCTCCAATGATTGACTCAAGAAATTGATTGGAAGTTGGTGAAGACTTGAGTTCTTGCTTGAATGCTCTTTAGAATATTCAATACCCTCATTAAAGTTATTCAAAACTTGTTCAAATCTATCATTTATAGTCTCTTTTACTATTACCAGCTAAAAATAACTGTTAGAATGCCTTGGAAGATGAGAACTAGCCATTGAAGGCCTTTTCGAGTTCAAAAACTTCATTCTAGAACTAGCCGTTATACTTTAGAAACTGATATTCGAGTCAGCTCGGATGGGTCGAGTCTACTCGGATTCTCAGACATGTAGAAACAAAACTCTAGTCAAGTCAACTCTCTTTAGTCGAGTCGGTTCGGATGACTAGTTTCTCAGAACTAAATTTTACTTACTCTGGAAGAGTCGACTAGGTTCTTTAGTGAGTTGGCTCGATTGGTAGGTTCTTTAAAACTGAATTTTACTCACTCTGGAGGAGTCGGCTCGGATGCTTATTGAGTCAGCTCTGTTGATTGTGTATCAAAAAATGAATCTTAGCTACTCTGGAGGAGTCAGCTCGGGTCTTCATTGAGTTGGCTCGAGTGACTGAGTATCAGAAACCCTTGTGCTATGCCAAAATAATGTATCAGCTCTATTCCTTGAGTCGGCTCGAGTGAACTTTGTCCAAAGGCTTTCAAACTTCTTCCAACATCTTCCAAATAATTTCAAACTCCTTCTATGCCTAATTTAAGTTATTTAAACTTAAAAATTACATAGAATTGGCCCCTTTTTCATGAATAAATAAACAAATTTTCTTTGGGCTCTTCAATATATGGAACTTTTTCTAAAAGAAAATTGATACACTATAATAACGTAGAAAGAATGATTGTGCAATTGAATTATCCTACAAAAACTTCTTAAACACTAGAAAAGAGTTAGTATCAAATACATGCTCCAATATTTTGTTATCATCAAAATCATTACAGGGGTCAACAATCTCCTCCTTTTTGATGATGACAAAATACTGGGCATGGAAATACCTTTACATTTAAAGTTAATGCTATATGTATATCAACTAAATCAAATTGTTTGTTCAGATTATGATCTAACTGTATCAAAGCTTGATTGAAACATCAGAGCTTAACAAGTTACATATCATAATGTATTAGAACAGATAAATTTAAGTATCAGAGCTGTTAAAATTGAGTATCAAAGCTGTCAAGCATTCAATTGAAGATAGCTTGAGCTAAAGTATCAGAGCTATATATGTATGAAAGTTCCTTTTGCAAATTAATTTAAGTATTAAAGTACTTTGTAATTTAACAGGAGTATCAACACTATCAGAGCTATAATAGTATCAGAGCTTTAAAGATATTAACATAAGTATCAGAACTTAAAGTTTTTTCAATAAAAGTATTAGAGCAATAAAAGTATCAAAGCTTAATAATTTTTCATTATTATTACATTTGATCCTTTTCCATATTTTGATCCTTTTCCATATTTTCTTTATTATTTTTGTGCTATTTCCATCTATTTCCAAGCTTCACAAATTTCTCCCTCTTTTTGTCATTAATCAAAAAGAGTAATAATCAAAAGACTAACAGAGATAATTGCACATTGATCAGAAAAAAATATATATTTCATTACTTCAAAAAAGTACATTACATATACATCCAAGAAAATCAAAAGACATCAATAGTAACTGAAGAATTTGAATGAAGAAATTTGAATACTAAAACAATGGAGGAACTTCAACATCATTCATTCTCTTATTCATCATACTTGAATAATGAGAGAAAGCATACATAAATAGCTCACAAATTTGAAATAATTCTAGAATTAGATGTCTCAAATTTAGGAAGGTGAATAATTATATAGCTAGTATGATTATAATTATCCTAAAACTACTCCTAAATCAATTACACAAATTTAGGAAAGTCAAAGGAAGGAAGGTGGAATGCTAAATATGGAAAGAAAACTTATTCAGGCAAGTGGTGATGTGGCTTGATTTCCAACACTCTCCCTCAAGCTGCATTGTAGATATTGATCATTCCAAGTTTTCTCATCAAATCTTCGAAATTAACTCGAGCAAGAGCTTTTGTTAGAATGTCAGCCGTTTGGCAGTTTGTTGGAGTGTAGCTGACTTTGAAAACTCCTTCTTCAATCTTTTCTTTGATAAAGTGACAATCTATCTCCACATGCTTAGTTTGATCATGATGAACCGGATTCTTAGCAATATTGATGGTGGCTTGGTTGTCACGGTATAACACTATGGGATGCTTCAATGGAACTTGTAATTCTTCTAATAGCCTATTCAACCAGATTCCCTCACAGATACCTTGTGCCATAGTATGGAATTTTGCTTCAGCACTGCTAAGGGCTACCACTGACTGTTTCTTGCTTTGCCATGTAACCAAGTTTCTCCAAACAAATGAACAATAGCCAGAAGTTGATCTCCAATCAGTCACTGAACCTGCCCAATCTGCATTTGAGAAAATCTCAATTTCTTTCTTTGTTGTTCTTTGAAAGAAGAGCCCCTTTCCTGCCATCATTTTGAGGTACCTTAATATTCTGGTCACAGCGGTCATGTGTTTTTCAGTTGGATTATTCATGAATTGACTTACCATACTAATGGAGAAGCTGATGTCTGGCCTTGTATGAGAAAGATAGATGAGTTTCCCCACAAGACGTTGATATCTTCCTTTATCAACAAGTGCACTTCCATCATTTTCTTCCAGTTTGACAGTTGTATCCATATGTGTTTCTGCTAGCTTACATCCTAGCATCCCTGTTTCATTTAGTAAGTCCAGAACATATTTGCATTGTGAGACTGCTATACCTTTCTTTGACCTAGCAATCTCCATTCCGAGAAAGTACTTGAGGTTCCCAAGATCCTTGATCTCAAATTCCTTTGTTAGTAATTTTTTAAGTAAGTCAATTTTCTCTTCATGATTACCGGTCAGAATTATGTCATCCACATAAACAATGATAATGACCAGCTTCCCTTCTGGGAAGTGTTTCATAAATAATGTGGGATCAGATTGACATTGAATGAATCCATACCCTTTCACTGCCTTAGTGAACCATTCAAACCAGGCTCTAGGAGATTGTTTGAGACCATATAAGGATTTTTGGAGTCTACAAACCTTGTTGACATTCGATGTAGTCTCAAGTCCAACAGGGATGTCCATGTAAACTTCTTCCTCTAAGTCACCATTGAGGAAGGTATTTTTCATATCAAGTTGGTGAAGCGACCAATCAAGATTAGCTACCAAGGACAATAGTACACGAACAGTGTTGAGCTTGGCAACAGGAGCAAAAGTTTCTGATAGTCAATACCATATGATTAGGTGAATCCTTTGGTGACCAACCGAGCCTTATACCTGTCCACATTACCATCTGCCTTGTACTTTACTGTGAAAATCCACTTACACCCAACCGATTTCTTACCTTTTGGAAGGTCAGTAATTTTTCATGTACCATTCTTTTCCGGTGCCCGAACTTCCTCATCAACTGTCGCCTTCCACTTAGGATACTTGAAAGCTTCCTGAATATTTCGAGGAACTTGTATCTCTGTGATGCTAGAAGTGAATGCACGAAACATAGGTGATAGCTTATCATAAGAAATAAAATTTCTAATGGGATGCTGAGTGCATGATGTAACTCTTTTCCTCCAAGCTATGGGTATATTAAGAATATCACTTTCTAACTCGGAATCAACAATACCATTTGAGTCAGGAACGTTGCTACCTGGAATTTTGCTTGGATTAGAACCTGGCTCAGCCTCATGGGTTTGTTGAGAAAATGCTCCTTCCTTTGTTTCCTCTTGGATGTGCTCCTTATCCGTAAGTCAACAATGAACTCGAGCTGATTAAATGACTCTGTAGGAACATGATTTATAGTGGTGATGGGTGACTCACTAAAGGGCTGATTAAATGACTCTGCAGGAACATGATTTATAGTGGTGATGGGTGACTCACTGAAGGACTCAAGGTTCCAAAATTGATATTCCTCAGTAGAATTCTTCTCCTGAATATCAATTTTGGGATAGTAAGGCTGGGTTTCAAAAAAGGTGACATCCATTGAATTATAGAATTTTCTTATGACCGGAGAGTAACACTTATACCCTTTTTGATTTGAAGAATACCTAAGAAAGATGCACTTTAGTGACCTAGGGTCAAGTTTACTTTTATATTGTTGATTGATATGAACAAAGACAGACCACCCAAAAACTTTGGGTGGGATGATGGAGATGAGACGAGTGGTCGGAAAGGATTTTAGGAGTATTTGACAAGGTGTTTGGAATTTTAGTACCCTAGACAACATCCTATTGATGAGGTAGGCTGCTATAAGGATAGCTTCCCCCCAGAATAATTTTGGAACATTCATGGAGAACATTAGCGATCTAGCTACCTCTAACAAATGCCTATTTTTCCTTTCAGCTATTCCATTTTGTTGAGGGGTATCAACACAGGAACTTAAGTGAACATCCCTTCTTTTTCAAGAAATTCTTCTAAAATGGTGTTGAAATAATCCCTAGCATTATCAGACTTTAAAATTTGAATTTTTGATTGGAATTGGATTTGAATCATATTTATGAAATTTTTGAAAATTTGACCCATTTCAGATTTTTCTTTCACGAGGAATATCCAAGTTAATATGCTGTGATCATCTATGAATGAGACAAACCACCTAGTACTGGTTACATTTTTTATTCTTGAAGGACCCCAGATATCACTATGAATCATTGAGAATGGACTATATGCTTTATATGGTTGAATGGGAAAATGAGACCGGACTTGCTTGGATAATTGGCAGATTTCACACTCAAGGGATTTTGGATTTTTATAAAATAATGAAGGAAATAAATTCTTGAGATACATAACATTGGGATGGCCTAAGCGATAGTGCCACAACATAATTGCACTATCGTTATTTTGACATGAGACCGAAAAAGAATTACCACGAACAGCCATTTGAAGTTGTTCTTGAGGTTCATGGTGCTCCTTAAGGATGTAGAGTCTAGGGCATTCCTCAGCATTGCCAATTGTCTTCCCCGAATCCAAATCCTGAAATTCACAGTGAGTGGAGGAAAAATTAGTAATACACCTCTTTTCCTTGGTGAGTTTACTAATTGATAATAGATTACAGTCCAAGTTAGGAACAAAGAAAACAGAGTTGAGAGTAAGATCCCTTGATAGCACAACTAAACCACTACTGGCAACCTTTGATAGTGAACCATCTGCTATTCAGACTGTTTAATTATTTGGACATGAGCTATACATATCAAAAATTGTTGCATCTCCCATCATATGATCAGATGCTCCTGAGTCCACAATCCAAGGTTTTTTATGATTTTTACCAATAGTAAAGGCGCTCAAAAAATTACCTTTGTGAGCCAAGGTTCCGGAACCAATGCCTGATTGGAAGATGAGTCAGTTTCCATCATGATAGATTTAAGGTTTGGAATAACCCCCATGCTTTATCATAGCCAAAAACAAGACAGAGATCCCACTATCGGTGGATCCCTGGCGTTGTGTCCGATCCTCTTCCAAGGCACCAAGAAGGAGATCAGAGAGAAGGAAGCTGATTGGAGGACACGGCGATGGCCGATTTATGGCCTAAGAGGGAAGCAAGATTTCTCGACCAGGTGGTGACGCCGGCAGCACGGCGATGGCACAGGAGAAGGATAAAGAAGGCAAATGATGGCTGCTCGTGAAAATAATAGAGCCCCATTGGTTTCCTTCAATATTAAATGAAGGATAAAGAGGCAGCGCCGATGGAGGCTTCCAGCGACAACGATGGTAGTGACGCTATGTCCAATCTGATGGCGACAGCGACAACGATGGCGGAGGCTTCCAACGACAATGGCGGCAGTGATGCGGCAATGACGGTCCGATGACCATAGCAGCAATGGTGATAGCAGCGATAGAGATGCTGGTTATCACACGATGGGGAGCAGAGGAAGCCATGGGAAGTTGGTTTAATCGGAGATGCCAGAGATGAGGAAGATGAAGAAGAGAGGTTTAGGGATTAGGGGATCAAAGGTGCTCTGATACCATGAAGAATTTGAATGAAGAAATTTGAATACTAAAACAATGGAGGAACTTCAACATCATTCATTCTCTTATTCATCACACTTGAATAATGAGAGAAAGCATACATAAATAGCTCACAAATTTGAAATAATTCTAGAATTAGATTGTCTCAAATTCAGGAAGGTGAATAATCATACAGCTGGTATGATTATAATTATCCTAAAACTACTCCTAAATCAATACACAAATTTAGGAAAGTCAAAGGAAGGAAGGTGGAATGCAAAATATGGAAAGAAAACTTATTCAGGCAAGTGGTGATGTGGCTTGATTTCCAAAAGTAACCAATATCATGGTGACTCTCATCACTACTAGAACCTATATCTAAAGTTTTAGAAGCATATACTCTAGAGCTTTTAAGTGGAGGTGAAGGTCCTCTAGAGTTTCTAGTCTTAGAAGCTGGTCCTGTTCTAGGAGTAGGTCTAGCATGTGGAGGTGGTTGTCTAGTTCTAGGTGAGGGCTGTGGAGGTGGCCTAGGTGGCAGAGTAGAAGTAGAAGCACCAAAACTAGGTCGCACACTAGTGAATCCAAGTAGGATAGCACCAAGCTCTATCTCCATCTTGTGCATGCTCTGCTGAATGTCATGTAGAGTCAGTGCTTGATGAGTGGCAAAGAAATCTGCTTCTCCACAGAGTCGGCCAAAATCAGAATGCAGGTCTCTAAGATCTGTTCGATAATCGTCCTGTGTCCTCTGGCTCATCTCTACTATCTCCACTCTCAGAGTGAGCTCTCTCATCTCAGCACGGAACTCCTGAAGACCATGCTTTAGTGTCTGACGAAGCTCGCCAAACATCGAGCTAAATCTAGCTATCAGAGTCTCAGTGAACTGTGTGAGCTGCTCCAAAGTATTAGTGGTCTGAGTGGAAACACCAGCAGAGGTGGATGGTGCTGTAGGAGGTGCTGATGTGCCGGTGGAGTCCTCGGATTGCTCGACTATCTACCTATCTCATCATGTGCTTCAGCCTCCTCATTTGACTCATCATCATCATCCATAGTCTGCTCAGCTACAGGTGCATCAGTAGGAATCTCCTCATCATCATCAGAATCTGAATGCACAATCCTCTGACCTGAAGTCTTTCTAGTCCAGACTCCCTCCACTCTATGATATCCCATCCGATGTAGGGATTTCTCTGAATACCGGTCAGTGTGAAGCAAAGGTCGGCTATCCTCTTTGGTCAGGTCAACTCCAAAGTCCTGAAATAGCAGTGTAAATTCATCTCATATGGCAAGCAGGCTCTAGCTCTTTGGGCTACATCCCGAATCTGGGTCATCATGATATATGGCAGATTGAGGGTCTCTCCCTCAATCATGTACTTTATGAACATCATGTCCTTCTCGCTAACCTAGTCGAATCTGCCAGTACAGAGTAAAAATACCCTACTGATGATGTTATGCAAAAGCCTCATCTATAATAACAAAATGTTGACTTGAACATTAGTTATACCTTCCACATTGCTCCTTTCAAGCATAATTTTTAGAGTCTTTTGCCTATCCTTTAAGTTCAGAAAGTATTTCCCTTCTTTTGGCATTTGTAACACTCTACTTAATATGTCTTCATCAATGCACATAGGAATTCCTTTCACAGTTGATAAGATTTGGTTCTCCCCAAGTGACAGGTTCTCAAGAAATGATCTTACAAGTGTAGGATAAGTCGGAATATCTAGTGAACAGAAATAATCCCAGCCTTGTAACTCAATCCAATTTCACTTACTCTGGAAGAGTCGACTCGGTTCTTCAGTGCATCGGCTCGATTGGCAGGTTCCTTAAAACTGAATTTTACTCTATAGGAGTTGGCTTGGATGCTCATTAAGTCGACTCGGGTTTTCATCGAGTTGGCTTGAGTGATTGAGTATCAGAAACCCTTATGCCATGCCAAAACAATGTATCAGTTCTATTTCTTGAGTTGGCTCAAGTGAACTTTGTCCAAAGGCTTTCAAACTTCTTTAAACTTCTTCCAACATCTTCCAAACAATTTCAAACTTCTTCTAAGCCTAATCTAAGTTATTTAAACTTAAAAATTACATAGAATTGACCCCTTTTTCATGAATACATAAACAAATTTTCTTTGGGCTCTTCAATATATGGAACTTTTTTTAAAAGAAAATTAATACACTCAATGATGTAGGAAGAATGATTGTGCATTTGAATCATCCTACAAAAACTTCTTAAACACTAGAAAAGAGTTAGTATCAAATACATGCTCCAATATTTTGTTATCATCAAAATCATTCCAGGTGTCAACATAAAAGCTCTCTAAAAAAGAAAAAAAAAGTTAAGAAACTCTTGATAGAATCTCTAAATTGTCTTCTTATTGGAAAGCCACTAATCATTGCTTTGAAAGCTGGTGATTAAAATTTATGGCACACTCTTTAAGAACTTGACTTTTTTCTTGGAAGTTTTTGCTTTGAAAGATTCTCTCTAGTAAGATTTATTTTTACTTGGATTCTCTTGTGTCTTCAATATATTTAGTGAAAGGTAAATATATTTAGAACCTTCAAGAATTTATTTATGACTATTTGGAGATGAGAACTAGCCATTTGATATATTTTACAAGCTTCTGGATACTTGAAAAAGTAGTCGTTACTGTGTTATCAAAGCCTAATGAGTCAACTCACCATAAGCTTGAGTCGGCTCATAGCTTGAAACTAAAAAATCTAGCTTTTTGTATTTTCTACAACTATGACTCATGAAGCTTAAGTCGTTCCATAAGTCGTTCCATAAGTCGATCCTTGAGTTGACTCATGAACTATGTCAAAAATTTAGCCTTCTAAATTTTCCTGCAACTGTGACTATGAAGCTTGAGTCATTCCTTGAGTCAGCCCTTAAGTTGACTCACCAGTTCCTTGAGTCGATCATTGCCATGCCAGTTGAGACTTGTACATGCCAGTCCTTTTTCTTTTCTGGGTCTTTTCTGGAGATTGACTAACCATTTCCTTAAGTCAACTCATGACCTATGCCAACTAAAAAATGTGTGCGAAAACTTGAATTTTGAAGAAATTGAAATGATTTTTTCCACACTAACTCTCAAATATCCATTAATTCAAGATTTCTTTGGTTTTCTACTTTGTGAAGATATCCAAAAATATGAATCTTTCTTACTTAAGAGTTGATTAATTTGGCCCATCTTCTATTAGATTTGTAGGGTACCTGAAATATTAATCTCAATACTAATAAAATATTAGTACCTCATATATACTCAAACATTTTGTTATTCATTAAAATCAAGACCAGAGTCAATAGACAATTAGAGACATTCAAAAACTTATTGATGATAAGCAAATGTATTGTAGCCAAGACATAGTTCAAACATTTCATTAAAAATTTACTTTTATTGAATTCAAAATATGATTACAAGAAGAAGTGATTACATGCCTAAAGAAAGGAGAAGGTACATCACAGAAAAAAGAAGAAAATATATTTATTTGGACCATGGTGCCTTCTTTTCCTAAAAGCAAATCTTGAGGTCAGTATGGGTCATTGCATAAAACTAAGGCATGAAAAGGACCTGTTTGAAGCTTTTTGCAAAGGCCCCAATGTAGTCGCCCACCAAGCATTCAAGCTTCCATTCGAAGGGTCAGTTCTTAGGAGTTCGGCATGATTATTGAGAAGGAAATCCTAGACCATCAACCTACACCACTCAAAGCCTATGAAGAAACACTTCTTACAAGCCTCTGACATGGCCTCGATCCCCATATTCTCCAGTTTCTTTGCTTTTCTGTTGGCAGAATTGGCCATGAGCTTCTAGTCCATGAGTTGACAGTGGAGGAATGTTTTATGATCTTCTTCTTTTTTTAGCAGTTCCTCCACATGCTTAACCCTCGATGAAGTAGAATGGAGCTTCTCCTAAATCTTAGATAGCTTAGTGGATGCTTACGTCTCCCATGTGGCCGAGCCGAGGCCCTTGGATGAGGCCTCTATCCTCCAACAAAGGGACCCCCTCGATGAATGAGCCTCGGCGAGAGCGGAGACTTGGCTCCTTCTCCCTTTTTCCTCTTCCTATTTCCTTTTTAGGTGCCTTGTTTCATCTTGAGTGCAGGAATAGTCTTTCTTAGCATCGACAACCTACTGCTCAAGAGTCTTTATTTGGACTTCAGCCTTGGCTACTGCCTCATCATAGCAATCGATCTTTTCTTGAGTTCTTGGAGGGCTTCTTTGCAGTAGTCAACCTCTTTCGATAACTCAATGTTGGTGGCTTTTTCCTGTTCCAACATGTACTCAAGCTGGTTCATCCTTTCTCTTGCCACTATAAACCCTTGCACCAAGGGAGTCAATCTGCAAAGTGGGCCATTGGGATGGCAACAAGCTAGTTTGGGCCTGAATACTATCTAAACCCAAATCCTAATATCTAATAAACTATTCAAACCTAGTTCAAATACTATCAGGACTGGATTTTTTGTTCAAACCTATCTCATTCGTATATCGAGTAATTCAGATTTACTCGGTCTGAATCTAGTTGACTCACATTGAGCATTTTTTTTTATTTCTGTCAACTCCAAAGCTATCTACCATTCCATAAATCATACATATCTTAAACAAATAAAATTCAACTATATTTTTAGTTCAACATCACTTAGTTCTATATTTAATCAAAATAAAATTTAAATTATCTTAGGTAAATAAAATTCAACAATGCTTAGTTCAATACCTCTAAAGTAAATAAAGACATAAACATAAATTAAAAGTATATCTAACTCTAAGTTCCAAGTTTCAAAAAGAGTTAAAGAATAATTTTGATTAATCCTTAGTTACAACATCATTCTTCACTCGATCCATTTATAAACAATTAATCATTGTTAGCAATAATTAATTATAATGATCATGAAGAATATAATATATATTAATTATATATATATAAAAATATTAAAATAGTTTGGGCTATGTTCGGGTCGGGTGCATATCTATCCAATCCCGACCTAAATTCAAAGTTAAGCATTCAGGTTTTATCCAAACCCGGTCCAAAACCTAGTCAAAGTGTTGACCATTCGACTTAATCAGGTCGGACTGAGTCAGGTATCCATGAGTTTGGATTTTGTCGACATCTCTAGTGGGCCAAGTAATGCCCTAGCTATGCGAATCCCAAACAACGAAATGGTCATCATGTTGGTCAAACAAAGTGCAGCAAAAAATAAAAAATAAAATAAAATATGGAGGTTACTTACATGGATAAATGATTCTAGGATATCAAAAATCTGGAAAGTCTACTCTAGTAGTTGCTGCTCTATTGGTGGGAGGAGGCCACTAAGCATCTTAGCAGCCCTACTAAGTTATGCTTGCACTACTTTGGAGGTGCAGAGTTATACTTACATTGCTTTCGACATGTAGGATTTCCCTGTTGGTGGGTTCATTGTATCAACAAACCCAGCTGGTAGATCGGCAACTGACGAGCTCATTGTACCAATCAACCCAGCATGTGGATCGATCGCTGGCAGACTAGTTGTACCGATATTCCAACTAAAAGGTTGGTTGGTGGCGGGTTAGTGGTACCAATCATCCCCTTCAGTGGATCAACAACTTCTGCAACCTCAACTAAAGCCCCATCCATCGGTATAATTGCCTCCACCATAAAGGCCTCGTCCAACGGAGGCTGATGTTTTCAACCTCCATCGAAACTTCTTCGGGCAGGCTACTATTCAACGAGGATGGAGCTTGCACAACTGGTGGGTCAACCTCTCCCTTCATTGAGGTAGGTGCAAGAGGTGGTGCGATCGAGAGATCGACCAGTGCCGGGGGTGGCACAACTGGGGGATCAATGATACTGGTCACCGGAGCCAAAGGGGTGACCATCGGTGCAGTTCTTGCAGCCCATTTCTTTTGAAGTGCCCTCTCAAACACTTCACAATCTTCCAGAGTCATTTTATCTCAGGAACGCTGACTATAGTACCATAGAAGACTTGGCTAGAAAGATTTCCGAATGAATTCCAGAGGGAGGGGGCGAGTTTAAATAAAGAAGGGAAAGAGAAGAAGGTAGAAAAATGCATTTATTGACTTAAAATCTCCAAAATATCCGGCAACAATAAAGGGATGCAGTCGCTTCGATTTTCCCAGCAACCAGCAACTAGTGGTACTCAGGCACTGCCTGCATTAAATGACTCATCGAAAGCTGTAGACAAGTCTTCCAAGATCCAAGGCATGATATCAACATTACTTTCTTAGTCTAACCCACTTCCAGTTTATATTGAGCAGGGACAAGTGTTACGGGGGTATTTTGGATGCCTGGGATATATGTTCGAGATGTAGCTTCAAGGATGGATGCTTAACTCGTCAATCCAGTAGCTAATATTTCTATCGGCTAGAGCTTGTCGCTGAGGCATTGGCTAGAGCTTGGTGTCATCTGATCTATCAACCCATTTGCTGGCCTCTCAATAGCATTGAGCCATATACCGAAGCATATTATACTTGGTTATTATCAAGTACGATCCTTTGACAAGCTCTTCTCACATGGCCTGCCTTCAAGATTTCAAATAGTCAATCATCTAAATCACACGAATAGCTATCTTGTTTCGATGATATCACCAGTAACAACGGCCTCCACCATCCATGGGAGTGAATCAGGGCTATAATATCGCAACAGCATAATCATGGCCTGATACTCTCGGAGTTGTCCATTTTCTTAGCCATTTTCTATAAATAACCAAGACTTCGAGGATTCTCGAGAAATAACTTTTTTTTGTGTTCACTACTTTTCTTCTATTCCGGATCTCTGACTTAGGCATTGGAGGGTCCTTGCTGGAGCGAACTCCAACTAGGAACTTTGTTTCATAGATCACTTTAGTGAAGACTCGAGTCAGCACTCGTCATGATCTTGAGTCAGAATCTGCAGCAACAATAACCATGTAAGTCAAGACAAAGTGATGCCCATCTCTAAGTACCAGAATACTATGAGCTCCCTTGTATCATGTCAACAATCTTCTTGATCCAAATTAGCCTGCCAATTCTGGAACCATTGATCCTATCCGGGATTGGATCTGAAATCAAGACCTGACCCAAACGATCTGTTTGAAATTGGGCCATGCGTTTAAAAATTGGACGGTTGGTTTAATTCCCACTCAGATTCGAAATCAAGATCTGGCTTGGTTTAAAAATTAGACCAGTGCTTTAATTCCTACTTAGATTCGAAATCAGGACCTGCCCCTCGGTTCAAAATTGGGCCATTGGTTTAATCCTTAGTCCGATTCAAAATCAGGACCTGCCCCATCCCATCGGTTCGAATTGGGACGTTGCTTTAAAAATTGGACCGTTGGTTTAATTAAACCCTGCTAGATATATATTTCTTGCATTCCTCGCTGTTCCGAAGATGCTGTTTCTCGATGGTGAACAAAAGCCAAGAAAGAGATTGAGACGAGAGATCAAGAAGAAGGGCGAAAGAGATAGCCATGGAGATTTCAATCTCAGACCCACATTCTTGGAACCATGGTCGTGTGCTTGGAAGCCCATGGAGTCCTCTCTCCATAGGTCCAAATGTCCAATCCCAAGTCGTCATCCGGTTTTGCATCACCGACTTGGACGGTTCGGCCCACATGCTCTCCATCCTCCAGGCGACGATCCATCGCTTCCAACTAGACCAAATCTCGTCACCCAGGGCTCTCCCAACGATCTTCTCCTCCGTGTTAGCTCGCATCCACGGCATCCACGAGACAATTTGGCAGCTCTGCGATGACCTACTCTGCCACTTCTCCTTCCAAGTTGCAGTGCAAAGGATGGCTGGATCGGCGCTCGAGCTGCTCGTCCACATCCGCCTCTATTCGGATCCCGTAGATCAGGACATGAAACTTGTTGCTACAAATTCTAGTCCGAGATTGGAGTGGGCGCTGATCGGCAGGAGTCACCGTGAAGTGATCTACAAAATAGGATCCTCTGTCAGAGTCGGCTCCAACGAGAACCTACCAACGTTCAAATCAGCGATTTGGAATAGAAAAAAAATATATATATATATCAAGTTATTTATTAAAGATTCTAAGGCCTTGATTATTTTTATAAAAAAAAAATTAAAAAATAGATAATTATGATAGTATCAAGCCATGATCGTATCGTTGCAGTATTATAATCCTGATTTATTTCAACATATGATGGAGGTCATTGTTACCGATAATATTGTCGATATAGAATAATTATTTTCATGATTTGGATGATTAGCTATTTAAAATCTTAGAAATGGATATGCAAGAAAAGTATGTCAAAGGCTGCATCTAATAATAGTCCAAGAAAGTTGCTTCGATATTTAGTTTGGCGTAGCTAATAGACCGATAGATGGATTGACTGACCGGATGATAGCAAGCTCTGGCCGATTCCTGACCAACAGATATTTTGGCAGATGGATTGACGAGTCAAGCATCGATCTCCGAATCCAGGTCTTGAAGATATATCCGAGAAATCAAAAAAATATCCCGTAACAAATTCATGACTGACAAGATGCTGGAGAATACTTTACATGACTGGCAAGATGCTGGAGAATACTCCGGAGGAAGAGGAGGAGATGGCAGGGTATGCGTACGATTGCTATCTCTACGATGGTGTTGATGCCGGCCATGGTGGATTTGGTGGTGTGCCGATGAGCAAAGCTTTTGTTGAGGAGACGGCATTCGGGAAGAGGAGTGCGAGTTACGCTTGGAGGTGTTTGGTGCCCGGGCAGAGATAAGCAAGATTCCCCGCTCCCATGCCTTCCACAGCCGGTGCATCATCCAGTGGCTGGAGATGAGCAATATTTCATGTGTCTATTTTGTTGAATTTTTTGATTTCTTATCTTTGTTGTCATATATCGATCAGTATGTAAATACTTGCTACAGTGAGTTTTTCTTTTTTTTTTTTTTTTTGATGGAACAGTGAGTTTTTCTTTAATTAGTCAACGAAGACATCTATTACTTTCTTTCAGTTTCCTGAGTAATCCTCTGTTATGTTAGGGTTCGATGGAGAACCATGGATATGGTAGTTGCCCTGCACTTGCGCTTGCTGAAAAACAACATGAAAAAGAATGGGGAACTGAGGAAAGATGGCCTAAGATTGATAGACAACTTCATTAACGGTAGTTCAACAGGTTCTTGCAAGCAGAGGATGAAGCGATATCACCATGGCTAAAACCAAAACTAGCTGAACCAAAGAAAGTACTCCGATTCGGAGTGGCTTGGTCCAGCTCTGGCTCAGATACTGACCCTGAGACAAAATTGGGATTTGGCTCGATCAAGGCTGACCAAGCCCATTGACTCACTGCTTCAGCTGTTAGTATGGTTGGAAGGAACTTGTTCCTGACTCATACACACAAATACTTAATTTTAAGTTAGTTATCTATCTTTTTGTTTCTTTCTTGGTAATTTTCAATCCTATCATTAATGGCTCAAGTTGGCGCCATGAGATGCTCAGATAACATAAAATGTCAGATCAGTGAATGAGTTTCCCGTCCTCAAATTTTTGCAAGCTATGAAACCTTGTACATGCAATCAATATAAATTGGTTTTACATCTCAGTGATTGAGATTAGATGGAGGACAGCCGCTTAACATTGATGACTTATAATTTCTCTGCATTGTGCATGAACTTTGGTTTTGCTAATAACGTCTTACAACATGGGCTGGTGTTTGCCACCGAAGTTGGCAAAGTTTATCGGTAAAATGTCTTGCCGCAACCCCTCCACAAAAGAAAGAAAGGACAAAAAAAAAAACCTTTAGCAGCAATTAAGGTAGCCTCCGCGAGATAATGCTAAATAAACTTTTATTAAAAAAATAAAAAAACATCAATTATTTATTGGATCCTTAATCCAACATTGGATTTATATATAAATAATAATACTTTGTGGGCTGTCATTTAAGGTTTGGCCCACTTAAAAGTGATCGATTAAGTTTTGAATTATTTGAGACCTTAATGTATCTAATAGGATGTGGGTCTTTTAATATGTAAAGACTTAAGAATAATTTCTATTTTTATGATGAATTAAGTTTTGAACTATTTGGAACCTTAATGTATCTAATAGAGTGTGGGCCTTTTAATATATAGATACTTAAGGGTAATCTCTATTTTTATGATGGACAAAAATAGAAATCATAATAATGCTGTTTTCATATAAAAGCGGTTATGGTCTCCATATTACATAGTATTATTCCTTTCTCCCCAATATCCATCATCAGAGAAGAAAATCCTAGAGAAAAAAAAAAATGCTTTTAGGAAACCCGTGTGAATCTGGAAGACTAGCCGTGCGACACAGAGATAGACCTTCAAATCCAGGCCTTCAAATATGGCTTCACGTACGCTTCTGCTTATTGTTTGGTTATTCTCAATGATATCACATGTTTATTTTTGGGATTTGCTTTCAAATAGGCTTCAGGATAATTCCCAACAAGGGAATAATTCTTAACAAGTGGTATTATAATATATTCATGTTGAATCATTGAGAATAAAATTGTGTTTTCGGTTTAAGATTTTGTTTTGATATTTTATTTTGGGTATCTGTGATTTTTTCATCATTACCGGTGTTGAAAATGATAGGCGTGGCTTGCTTGGCTGTACCACAGGGACGTCGTGGCCTGGTTGGCTATGGCAGCGATGCTCAATGGAAGGAAATGCAGCAGGCGACCGCCTGCTGCGATTAAGAAAGTAACCCTTAGGATTAATTTTAATATTATTATTTTGGATACAATTTTAAATTCAAATATTGCTATTTTTTTATATTTTGAGATAAATTAATTGAAGCAACATGTCGCCAAAGTGACCTCTCTTGTAGAAATTAATTTGTTTTGAAATATAAATAGCTATATATATATGTAATTTGTGAATATTTATCAGCCCAAAGGATGGTAAATATTTAATAAAATTACATGTGTACTTGTGGTAATAAATGTGTGATGATCATTTGGTTTTGCATGTGAATAGTAAATCAGTCCAAAGGAAGGTTTATTGTTTGACATGTTCCTATTATCAGTGTTTGATTACTGCACCAAGATATCACTTACAAGTTAATATTTTATCCAAAGATAAACTATTAATGGAGTGCCCGATATCTTGAGATGGGATTTGCCTTTATTTGAATTTATTTTTGTTGTGATACTGATGTAAGCTTGTTTTGTTTGTTGTTCTCTGTTTATATATGACTCTGCTAATATAACTGCTAACATCAATTCAATTCCTATATTGAATGGCTCTAACTTCAAGTCATGGCAAGAGAACCTTTTAATAGTTCTGGATTCATAGATCTCAACCTTGTAATAAGGGAAAATGCTCCTACACCTCTTACGGATAAGAGTACCTCTGATGAAAAGAGAGAGATTGAGAGGTGGGAGAGATCAAATCGTATGTGCATGATGATCATGAAAAAGTCGATTCCATAAGCATTTAGAGGCATAATATCTGAAACAGTTACTACAGCTAAAGATTTTCTTGCCGAAATTAAGAAGAGGTTTGTCAAAAGTGAAAAGGCTGAAATTGGTACACTCTTGACAAACCTAATTTCAATGAGGTATATGGGTAAAGGCAATATCAGGGAGTACATTATGGAGATGTCTCATCTTGCCTCTAGATTGAAAGCACTTAAGCTTGAACTCTCTGAGGATTTGCTAGTACATCTGGTTTTAATATCTTTTTCGATTCAGTTCAACCTGTTTAAGGTGAGCTTTAACTGTCAGAAAGAGACTTGGTCTTTAAATGAGCTCATCTCTCACTGTGTTCAGGAAGAGGAAAGGTTTAAGCAAGAAAAGGCAGAAAGTGCTCACCTGGCCTCAACCTCTAGGAAAAAGGGCAAGGGAAAGAAAAGGAAGAAGGATAAAGGAGCTGCAGATACAGTACCTCCTAAGAAACAATAAAAGAAAACTGCTAACTTAGATGGTAAGGGTTGTTTCTTTTATGGGGTTGAAGGGCATCAGAAGAAGCAGTGCACTAATTATCATACCTGGCATGCTAAGAAAGATATGCTTCTTGTTTTGGTTAGTTTTGAGGTTAACGTAATTTTAGTACCTAGACACACGTGGTGGATAGATTCTGATGCAACAACTCATATCAGTGTGTCTATGCAGGGTTGCCTGAGTTGCCGAAAGCCAAGTGATGCTGAAAGATACATCTATGTGGGCGATGGCCAGGCGGTTCAAGTTAAGGCAATAGGAAAATTTAGATTATTGTTAAAGACTCGATTTTATTTGGATCTTGATGAAACTTTTATTGTACCGTCATTTAGACGGAATTTGATTTCTATTTCTGCTTTGGACAAATCAGGTTATTTTTGTTCATTTGGAAATGAAAAATTTAGTTTGCTTCTTGATTCAAAAGTGGTTGGTTCCGGTTTTTTATCAGGTTATGATAATCTTTATTTAATTGATTCAATTGCTTCATTTAATGAATCCTTGCAATTAAGTACACGAGGTGTAAAGAGAAAATTAACCATTGAGATTTCGGCTTTGTTATGGCACAAGAGATTATGTCACATCTCCAGAAGGAGAATGGAGAGACTTGTGTTAGACGAAATCTTAAATCCCTTAGATTTCGCAGATTTTGATGTTTGTGTTAACTGCATAAAGAAAAAACAAACCAATCAAAGGAGATTTGAAGCCAACAGGACTTCGGACGTCTTAGAACTTATACATACAGATATTTGTGGGCCATTCCCTACGGTTGCTTGGAATGGTCAACAATACTTTATAACGTTCATAGATGATTTTTATAGATATGGCTACTATATATTATTCATGAAAAGTCACAGTCACCGGATATGTTCAAAAATTATATGGTTAAAGTTGAGAACCAACTCAACAAAAGGATTAAAAGTATCAGATCTGACCGTGGTGGTGAATAATATGGCAGATATGATAGTTCAGGTGAACAACGTCCAGGACCTTTTGCTAAATTCCTGGAGGAATGCGGTATCATTTCACAGTACACTATGCCGGGTTCGCCCACCATGAATGGTGTTGCTGTAAGACAAAACAGAATGCTTAAAAACATGGTAAGAAGTATGATTAGTCATTCTACCTTACCTGACTCACTCTGGGGAGAAGCACTTAAGACTGCAGCATATGTCCTTAACAGAGTTCCAATTAAAACAACTACCAAAATCCCTTATGAACTTTGGACAGGCAGGAAACTCTGTGTAAATCACTTACATGTTTGGGGATGTCCAGCTGAGGCAAGGCCTTATAGGCCTAATGAAAAGAAACTGGACTCAAAGATGGTGAGTTGTTATTTTATTGGATACTCTGAAAGATCCAGAGGGTATAAGTTTTATGATCCCAAGACTAAGTCAATTTTTGAGTCAGGAAATGCATGATTCTTTGAGGATGTTGAGTTTGCAGGGGGAGATATAGCTAAGGACTTTGTCTTTGAAGAAAAATATGTTAATATTCCCACTGGTGTCATTGGCATTGGTCAGGATTTTATTTTTGACATTGTTCAAGACACAACAAATCAAGACAATGTCGGAGAACCTCCCATTCAAGAAACTATTCCAGAAGAACAAACTCTAGTACCTCAAGAACCTATGCCATTAAGAAGATCCACTAGAGAGAGGAGAAGTGTAGTGCCAGATGATTACATTATATTTCTCCAAGAACATGAGGTAGACATTGGAGTGATGGAAGATGATCCAATCAACTTTCGTAAGCCATGAAAAGTTCTGAGTCTCAAAAGTGGATTGATGCCATGAATGATGAGATAAAGTCCATGAAAGACAATGACGTATGGAATCTTATCTCATTGCCAGAAGGTGCAAAACCCATTGGTTGTAAATGGATATTTAAAACTAAAAGGAATTCGAAAGGCAATGTAGAGAGGTACAAGGCTCATCTTGTCACAAAGGGTTTTACATAGAAAGAAGGCATTGATTATAAAGAGACTCTCTCCAGTTTCTTCCAAAGACTCTTTCAGGATTATAATGGCATTAGTGATACATTTCAATCTTGAGTTACACCAAATGGATGTGAAGACAGCGTTTCTCAATGGTGATATTGATGAGACAATTTATATGGTGCAACCATAAAATTTTGTGTCAGGAGATCTAAAGAACATGGTTTGCAAACTTAAAAAATCCATCTATGGACTCAAACAGGGATCTCGATAATGGTATTTCAAATTTCATCAGATGATCATCTCGTTCGGTTGAGATGAATTTGGTTGATGATTGTATATACCATAAATTTTGTGGGAGTAAATATATTTTTCTGGTTTTATATGTCGATGATATCTTGCTTGCCAGCAGCGATATAGGCTTAATGCACGAAACTAAGAGATTTCTACCTAAGAATTTTGAAATGAAAGATCTTGGTGACGCCTCTTTTGTATTAGGCATACAGATACATCGAGATCGTTATCGGGGTATTCTAGGATTATCATAAAAGAGCTATATCTAGAAGGTTCTAAAAAGGTATGGCATGCAAAATTGCAAACCAGGAGATACCCCTGTAGCTAAAGGAGACAAGTTTAGTCTATATCAGTGCCCTAAGAATAACTTGGAGAAAGAGGAAATGCAAAAGATTCCCTATACATCAGTAATAGGGAGTCTAATGTATGCTCAAGTTTGTACGCATCCGGATACTGCGTACATCACTAGGATGTTGGGCAGATATTTGAGCAATCCAGGAGTTGAGCATTGGAAAGCAGCTAAACGGGTCTTGCGGTACTTATAGAGAACAAAAGACTACATGCTCATGTATCAAAACGGGTCTTGCAGTACTTATAGAGAACAAAAGACTACATGCTCATGTATCAGAGGTCGAATCAGCTTGAGATTGTTGGTTATACTGACTCCAATTTTACTGGATGCCAAGATAGTATGAAATCTATATCGGGCTATATCTACCTGCTTGCCGAAGGTGCTATCTCTTGGAAGAGTACTAAACAGTCGCTTATAGCCTCTTCTACCATGGTGGCAGAGTTCATAGCATGCTATGAGGCATCCAATCATGGAATATGGCTTCGGAATTTTGTCACGGGACTGCATATAGTGGATGGTGTTGAAAGGCCACTCAAGTTATTTTGTAATAATAAGTCAGCAGTTTTATATTCTAATAACAATAGGAGCTCAACAAAATCAAAGCATATAGATATCAAGTTCCTGGTTGTTAAAGAAAGTGTTCAGAGTGGAAAGTTGTCTATTGAGCACATAGGTACAAACTCCATGGTTGCGGATCCACTTACTAATGGAGTGCCACCCAAGGTATTTCATAAGCACATTGCTCATATGGGGGTTGATGTGGCAAGACCACTGACGTGGGGCAGCTGACAGGTGCCATGTCAAAGAAAACCGTCACGTCGAATGCCGCATCAATTTTCCTGCTCGGACTCCTTCGCTAGGCTGAGCTCCCCTAGGAAACGGGATTGCCCGTCAAAGCCGAGCTCTGTCCTCCGCTAGGTCGGACCCGTGAGCCCGGGATGCCTAGGCCGGAGCCTAGCGGCGCCTTCCAGAGCGAGCCCCTCGGAGATCGAGTCCCGTGGTCAGAGTCGAGATCAGCCCTCCTCCGTCACGTGAAGCCTCTTCGAGGTCGAGCCCTTTGGACCAGGCCCGCACTCCGTGCTTCAGAGCGAGCCCCTCGGAGATCGAGCCCCGTGGTCGGAGTCGAGCTCAACCCTCCTTCACCACGTGGAGCCTCTTCGAGGTCCAGCCCTCTGGATCGGGCCCGCACTCCACCCTCTAGAGCGAGCACCTCGGAGATCGAGCCTCGTGGTCGGAGTCGAGCTCAGCCCTCCTCTGCCACATGGAACCTCTTTGAGGTTGAGCCCTCTAGACCAGGCCTGCACTCCACCCTCCAGAGCAAGCCCCTCAGAGATCAAGCCCTATGATCGGAGTCGAGCTCAGCCATCCTCCTCCTTATGGAGCCTCTTCGAGGCCGAGCCCTCTGGATCGGGCCTATGCTCTGCCCTCATCCACCGAGGTGATCCCGCGAGCTCGGGATGCCTAGGTCAGAGTTGAGCCCTGCCTTCCTAGCTCAGCCCTCGGATCAGACGTAAGCACCGCCAGACTGTAGTGACCACTTGCGACTATCGGTTACACCAAAAAGGGAAGAGGCCCAATGATCGAGGTGCCACGCTCCTCACCAACCACCTGAACCACCTGGAAGAGAAAGTCAACCAGGAGATTCGAATCCCAGGGGTGGCGGCCCACCAATCAAGGTATTGCCAGGTTTCCTGGAATGAGGCGACCAGAGGAAATGTCAGAATACATGATAGCTTCCCTTATCACGAATCGAGAAAGGCACCTCGGGACACCACCGCACGTGTTTGACAGCCCAGCGAAGATCCCAAGATGAGCGCCCAACGGTAACCTAGACTACAAAGCTCGATGGAAGCAAGACAAAGGAGGTAACATACGCAATACCACCAAAAAACACAAGTGCAAGCTCAACCAGAGAGCACAGCACCACAAGCAAATCCAAGCAAGGGCGGGCAAAAAGGTCACACAGAGAATCCCTCTAGCCAGGCCGCTCTTCCCCTGACACACTTGCATCCCACTCTCACACTACTCACTCCTCTTAGCATGGAGTCCATCAAGAGGGGCTCGACCAGGAGGATTTGTTTCCCTGGATCGTCATTGACTTGACCGTTGGAGTGCCCCCACCGAAACCCCGGCCCAGGTCACTAACCCCTGTTTTGCAGGTTTAGGACCACCGGACGGCCTTCGGCGAAGGGAGTGCACTTTAGTGCTGACAGCAACTACGGGCCACGACGATCTTGGCGGCAATAGATTGGCGCGCCAGGAAGGGGGGTGTTCCCATGAACAGTCCTTAATCTAGTTCAAGCCCCCCTCTCTTCTACAAGCAAGTTCCATGGAAGGATGGTGACGACACGGGCGCGAGAGGCCTTCGCTAGTCATGCACGGGACTTCCCCTCCCGGGGGAACCCGCACAACCCCGAGGCGGGGCCATCCGCTCCGGTTCAACCATCTCCGGCGGAGTCTCAGCTGGCTGCACTCGCCCAGTAAATGCAGATTCTTGCTACGACAGTGCGCCAGCTTCAGCAGCAGCACCGGTCCTTGGCTACCCACCAGCAGCCATGGACTCCCACGGACCATGCCGCGGCCCCCCGCGATGGCCTGCATTCCTTCCAAGGAAGGCCTTCATAGCCGCGGGCCATTACTGACAACCGAGATAGCCATCAAACTTCGGCGAAAAGACAATGAGCGGGGTCTGCCGACAGGGAGAGCCGCTCACCAAACCTCGGGTGGGCAGCATCCAGGCCCTACTGAGGTAGGAAAAGCAAGAACCCCCACCATGGGTGGCATGCACCCATGTTACCTTCTCCGTCTCCTTTGGTGGAGGGGTCCATTGACGAAGCCATCAGGCGCATGACGGAGAAGCACCTGGAGGAGCATGACCGCAAGTTGGCAGAGTTATCCCACTGATTCGCCAACCTGCCAGGCTTAGCTAGCGAGCCAACGGGCTATGACACCCATCCCCCTATCTCCCAAAAAATCCAAGGGGAGCCGATTCCGAGTCAGTTCCGTATGCCGTAGGTGGATCCTTATGATGGGACCACCGACCCCCTGGACCACCTAGAAAGCTACCAGGCCCTCATGAGGGGCCAAGGGCCACCTGATGGGGACATTGAGCCAGTTCAGATCCAGCCAGTCCACACCCAACCAGCCCAGATCTCGGTGCCAGCCCATCATGATTCTTGAAGTATCATTTTATTATTTTATGGATGTACGGGGATTTGGGATATCTCCAAATCGAAGATCAGATTTTTTATTTTTTTAGAGTTATCGGAATACTTAGTCGTTCCGATTATTTTGTGATTTATCTTTATCGTTGTTGCTTTATTTAGTTATGTTTGCCAAGAATAAAAAATTAGCAAAGACTATTTGAAGAAATCATCTAGGTGCATCCCGACTTCTCTCCCCTCTCTTCTTCTCGACTCTTTTCCTCCTCTCCATCTCTTCTCGGATTCCTCTTCTTCCTGGTTCTCTTCTTCTTCTCCTTCCCTCTTCTTCTCGGATTTCTCTCTCCCTCATTTCTAATCCCGGTTAATCCTAAGTTCCCAGATATTACAAAGCCCTCCTGTGAAGCCAGATCTCAGCCCGGAAAGCCAGCCTTCCGCCGGCCCAAATTTCTCATGCAAGCTGCACGGCCTGCAACCGTTCCCATCCAAGCCGAACCATCGCCCAGCGTCACCGCTGGTGAAGCCCCGTCCGTCTTCTCCTACATCGCCATCGAGCCGAAGACCCTGCAGTCGCAGCCCTCCACGGTGATCCACTGCAGCCGAAGGTCCCTCCCGTGAAGTTATTCCCGCCGGATCTGCCCGTGCAAGTCACTACCGGCCGACCCCTTCCCGTTTGGTCCCTGCCACCATGCCCTCCACGGTCGTCGCAAGTCAGCCGCCGCCCGCCACCGGGACCACCGCCGTCGCCACCCAGTCTCGTCACTGGCAAGATCCCGTCAGATCTCCCCTTCCGCCCGAAGCCCCTCTCCTCCGTTGCCTCCATTATCCCGCGAACCCTCCCGCTGGTCTTCCGCCCGAAGCCCCTTCCTTCTGCCCCATCCGTCGGCATTCGCCAGCTGTCTTCAAGACTACCGCCAGCCGATCCGCCATCGTTGTCCAAAGTCGACGCCGGCGAACCCGGCCGCATGGCCTTCGGCCTCCCCTCCCCTGTTTCTTGGTGTTGATTCGTGGTGAAGGAGAAAAAAAAAAATACGAACGTGAAAGCATTCACGTTCGCTGCTGCCGACTTCTGCACCGCATGACTCCCAGAGGCACACAGTTCTCAAAATCTCACGGATCTCAAAGCATAGTTTTCAGAGCATTGTGGTTAAATTAAATTTTGTTTGATTTGGAATTCATTCGTTATTTATTTTTTTGGTGTTCCAGGTCCAACGGCTTCTGATCCACCTCGCTCGTGAACTATTGGTCCGGATTTTGGATGACTTCAGGATGATCTCCCTCTCCCAAATTTTGTGAGTTTCCGTATTTTCGGGTGAGATCCATTTTGATAACCTAACCCAATTGATTGCTGGTTATTTTTATTTAATTAGATTTAATTTAATTAAATTGGACAACCTAATCTAGAGATCGTTTCTTAACGATCAACGGTCCAACACCAGTCTTGGTATCACTGCTGACCCAGGATTAGCCAAATGCCTACGAAGAACAAGACCATGAGGTTAGAGCTGAAAAACAATTAGGAGTTAATTTGATTAATAATTTGGATCTAATTGAATATAAAGAACCAGCATTGACACCTGGTGATGTATTTGAGCCTGCATTCTTTGAGAGTGATCCTCCTCTTGAGAGTCCACCTTTCCAAAAGAGAGGAAAACACGATGTGATTGAACGAATTTTGGACGAGAAGATCAAGTCTTCAAGGAGTCAAAATTGCTACCGCTACCTGGTTCACTGGCGAGGCAGACCGAAGTCAGAGGACTCCTGGATTACTGAAGAGGAGCTGCAGAACATTGATCCAAATTTATTTGAGCACCTCCAGCCTGACTCGACAGAGTCGAGTTCTCCCCACCACAGGGGAAATGATGGGGACATTGAGCGAGTTCAAATCCAGCCAGTCCATACCCAGCCAGCCCAGATCTCGGTGCCAGCACATCACGATTCTTGAAGTATCATTTTATTATTTTATAGGTGTACGGGGATTTGGGATATCTCCGAATCGGAGATCAGATTTTTTATTTTTTTAGAGTTATCAGAATACTTAGTCGTTCTGATTACTTTGTGATTTATCTTTATCGTTGTTGCTTCATTTAAGTTATGTTTGTCATGAATAAAAAATTAGCAAAGACTATTTGAAGAAGTCATCTGGGTGCATCCCGACTTCTCTCCCCTCTCTTCTTCTCGACTCTTTTCCTCCTCTCCGTCTCTTCTCGGATTCCTCTTCTTCCTGGTTCTCTTCTTCTTCTCCTTCCCTCTTCTTCTCGGATTTCTCTCTCCCTCATTTCTAATCCCGGTTAATCCTAAGTTCCCAGATATTACAAAGCCCTCCTGTGAAGCAAGATCTCAACCTGGAAAGCCAGCCTTCCGCCGGCCCAAATTTCCCGTGCAAGCCGCACGGCCAACAGCCGTTCCCAGCCAAGCCGAACCATCGCCCAGCATCACCGCTGGTGAAGCCCCGTCCGTATTCTCCTATGTCGCCGCTGAGCCGAAGACCCTGTAGCCGTAGCCCTCCACGGCCGCCACCCGTTCTGCCTAGCCCCTGCACCGGATCCACTGCAGCCGAAGGTCCTTCCCGTGAAGTTATTCCCGCCGGATCTGCCCGTGCAAGTCACTACCGGCCGACCCCTTCCCGTTCGATCCCTGCCACCGTGCCCTCTACGGTCGTCGCAAGTCAGCCGCCGCCCGCCACCGAGACCACCGCCATCGCCGCCCAGTCCCGTCACTGGCAAGATCCCGCCGGATCTCCCCTTTCGCCCGAAGCCCCTCTCCTCCGGTGCCTCCATTGTCCCGCGAACCCTCCCGCTGGTCTTCCGCCCGAAGCCCCTTCCTTCCGCTCCATCCGTCGGCATTCGCCAGCTGTCTCTGAGACTACCGCCGGTCGATCCGCCATCGTCGTCCAAAGTCGATGCCGGCGAACCCGGCCGCATGGCCTTCGGCCTCCCCTCCCCTGTTTTTTGGTGTTGATTTATGGTGAAGGAGAAAAAAAAAAACACGAACGTGAAAGCATTCACATTCGCTGCTGCCGACTTCTGCACCACACGACTCCCAGAGGCGCACAGTTCTCAAAATCTCACGGATCTCAAAGCACAGCTTTCAGAGCATTATGGTTAAATTAAATTTTGTTTGATTTGGAATTCATTCGTTATTTGTTTTTTTAGTGTTCCATGTCCAACGGCTTCTGATCCACCTCGCTCGTGAACTATTGGTCCGGATTTTGGACGACTTCAGGATGATCTCCCTCTCCTAAATTTCGTGAGATTCTGTGTTTTCGGGTGAGATCCATTTTGATAACCTGACCCAATTGATTGCTAGTTATTTTTATTTAATTAGATTTAATTTAATTAAATTGGACACCCTAATCTAGAGATCGTTTCTTAACGATCAACGGTCCGACACCGGTCTTGATATCAGAGCGTACGGTCCCGCATCACCACCGATGCTCTTCTCTGCATCGCTTTTCCTGCTACTCTCTGGAATATAGCCTGGGTGTGGTTCACCTGCCTGGAGCCGGAGAGCATCAACTCTTTCGTCCAGTTAGGGCAGAAGTTTGTGGCCCACTTCGACGCCTATTGAAAGTTGCCACGAGAGATAGATAGCCTCTTCTCCATCTGACAGCAGGACCACGAACCGCTGCGGGACTACATAGCCCACTTCAAGGCTGCTACGTTGGAGATCTACAACCTTGATGAGCCAATTGCCATGCTGGCACTGAAGCGAGGGCTTAGGACCTCCCACCTGACCTACTCGCTCGACAAGAAGGCCCCCAAGACTTGTTCCGAGCTCCTCCTTCTAGCCCAAAAGTACATCCACGTCGAGGAGGTGGATTGTACAAGGCGAGAGCTCGACGGGAAGCCATCGAAGAAGTGACCCCCGCCAAGATGCCCGGAACCCGGAAGCCAGGACCTCAGGTTCCGAACTCCCGGAGGGGGCTAAGATCAAAAGGCGCTCCCATTCCTGAGGAGAGTTACACCCCTCTTCTCACCCCGAGGATAAAAACCCTCATGGCGATCGAAGGCGAGGACTACCTGAGACGTCCGCCTCCGATGAAGTCCTCCACTGGCCGTGATAAAATGAAGTACTGTCTCTTTCACCGTGATAACGGCCACGACACCGAGGAATGCCGCAACCTCAAGTGGGAAATCGAAGAACTCATTAAGAGGGGCTACCTCAAAAGGTTCATGGGGGACAGACTTCAGGTGGAATCCCAAGCACTCGTCGCTTTTTTGATAGCTCCGGTAATCGACAATCGCCCTACCGAGAAGCCGATGGGTATGAACTCTTGGGGAGCTGCGTGCACGCCCAAGAAGGCCCGGAGGGCAAGGGATCCTGAGAATGTACTCCCCTTTATGAGGGAAGGGGAAAACGGGAGGAAAAATGTAAATAACGATGCCGTGGTCATCGAGATGATGATCGCGAAGCATCCTGTAAAATGCATCATGGTTAATAATGGAAGCTCCTTGGATGTGCTTTTTTACAATGCCTTCTCCAGGATGAACCTTTCTCATGATCAACTCAAACCTGTGCATACTCATCTTGTTGGTTTCACAGGTGATTCTGTAAAGGTGGAGGGAGAGATCACTCTCCCGGTCATCACCGGGACCCTACCTCGGCAGAGCACCGTCATGATGATTTTTATGGTTGTCAGGCTTCCTTCCGCCTACAACGTGATCCTGGGCCAACCCGGGCTCAACCTGCTCGACACCGTTGCCTCTATCAAGAGACTGCTTGTATAGTTTCCTACTCCCTACGATGTCGGGGAGATGAGGGGGGCACCCCAACCGGTGCAACACTGCTTCCAAACCCTCCCTGGGGCCAAGGTCCCCGAGGATGATCCCAAGGCAGATGATCTCGACCAAAGAGCCCAAGACCTCAAGGGAGGTCCGGTCAAGTGCCTGCTCTCTTATCCGCTCGGGGATGACCCCACGAAGACGGTGCAGATTGGAGCCCGGCTACCTAAGGAGGAGAGGGCTCAACTACTGGAGTTCCTACAGGCAAGCGCAGATGTATTCGCCTGGACAGTGGCGGACATGCCAGGTATCCCTCCTAACATCATACTCACAAACTGAATGTTGATCCAAAGCACAGGCCAGTTCGACAGAAGAAGAGAAGCTTCGCCCCGGAGAGGTAGGCAGCTATCAAGGAGGAAGTGGATAAACTCCTAGCCGCTGGGTTCGTCCGGGAGGTCCAATATCCGAGCTGGCTGGTGAACGTGGTGATGGTAAGGAAGAACAATGACAAATAGAGGATTAGTGTAGACTACACCGACCTCAACAAAGCATGCCTGAAAGATAGCTTCCTCTACCGAAGATTGACCAGCTGGTGGATGCCACCTTTGGCCACAGACTGCTCTCCTTCATGGATGCATTCTCTGGATACAACCAGATCCGCATGCACCCGAGGATGAGGAGCACACCGCCTTCATCACCGACCAAGGGACATACTGCTACAGGATGATGCCCTTCGGTCTGAAGAATGCAAGAGCCACGTACCAGCATCTGGTCAATAAGATCTTTAAGGACCAAATTGGCCAGAACATGCAAGTGTATGTGGATGACATGCTCGCCATGAGCAAGTCGAACTCGAGCCATATCGCTGACCTCGCCAAATCCTTCCACAATCTGTGACAGCATCAGATGAAGTTGAATCCAGTAAAGTGAGCCTTCGGAGTGGCAGCAGGAAAATTCCTCGGCTTCAAGGTCACCTAGAGGGGCATTAAAGCAAACCCAGAGAAGGTCCAGGCAATCGTCGACATGGAGCACCCGACCTCCAAGAAGTAGGTCCAGTGCCTAACGGGGCGTATTGCCGCCCTGAGCTGGTTCATTTCGATGTCAGCTGACCGTTGCCTTCCATTCTTCAAGGCGCTGTGCAAGATGCACGACTTCACCTGGATGGAGGAGTGCAGGATAGCCTTCGAGGAGCTGAAAAAATTCCTCGCCTCTCCCCTATTGCTCTCCAGGCTGGAAGAGGGGGAGGAGCTCCTGCTCTACCTGGTAGTTACACCCGGAGCCATCAGCTCGGTTCTCGTCCGTGCAGATGAAAACAAATCTCAAAAGCTGGTATACTATACCAACAAAATCCTTCGCGATGCGGAGATCAGGTACACTTGCTCCAAGAAACTCATTTTTGCACTAATAATGTATGCTAAGTACCTCAGGCCCTACTTCCAAGTACACCCGATAGTGGTTGTGATGAACCAGCTGCTAAGGACCATACTCAGCCACCCCGAGACTTCTGAGAGATTGGCCAAGTGGTTCTTGCTGCTCAGCAAGTTCGACATAGTGTACTAGCCGAGGTCCTCGCAAAAGGCCGAAGTCCTAGCTGACTTCGTGGTCGAGTGCACCAGGTTCGCCGAGGAGCCAGAGCAGACAATAACGGAGCCCGGACCAGGGGAGGAGCCTTGGATCCTCCACATGGACGGTGCATCCAATTTTGGTGGGAGCAGAGCAGGCCTCATCCTCACCAACAATGATGGGGTTGTGACGGAATGCGCCCTCCGCTTCAAATTTGCCGTAACAAACAACTAGACGGAGTACGAGGTACTCCTAGCAGGTCTAAGAGTCTCCCATGAGCTGGGTGTGCAGAATTTGAAAGTCTTCAACGACTCCCAACTGGTTGCCGGACAAGTCTCCGGAGAGTATGAAGCTAGGGACCCCGAAATGATGAAGTACCTGGAGCAGGTCCGCTCGAGCACGATAGGCTTCCGACGCTTCAGCATCTCCCACATCCCTCGTGGGGAGAACGCACGTGCAGATGCACTGTCTAGGCTCACGACCCTACCGGATTCATCGCTGGGACATGTCTACATTGAGTACCTCGAAAATCCAAGCTACGAAGGCCTAGAGAAGGTGCATCAAGTCACCCTCGAGCCGAGCTGGATGGACAGGTATGTTAGGTACATCACTACTGGCTCCATACCCGAGGACCGCGTGACGCAGTCCTCTCAAGAAGAAGGCCTCCTAGTTCGTTCTGATGGATGGCCAGCTATACCGCCGATCTTACTCCTACCCGCTCCTGAAGTGCCTCAGGTCCGTAGAAGCAGCCTTCATGCTCCAGGAGATCCACGAAGGCCTCTGCGGGAACCATGTGGGAGGGAGAACACTGGCTTATAAAGCCCTTCGCTAGGGATACTTCTACGAGACCATGAGGGAAGATGCCACCGACTTCATTAAAAAGTGCAACAAATGCCATCACCACACTCACATACAGTGCTAGTCGGCGGCGCCGATCTCCCAGCTCTCAGCCCCTTGGCCTTTTGCCTAGTGGGGGACGGACATCTTGGGGCCATTTCTCCCTGCACCAGGGTAGCGAAGATTCCTGCAGGCGGCGATCGACTACTTCACCAAGTGGGTCGAGGCAGAGCCACTCGCCCGGATCGCGGAAGCCAATGTTCGCCAATTCTTCTGGAAGTCAATTATTTATCGCTTTGGACTCCCCCGTTATATCATCACTGACAACGGGTGACAATTCGACAATCGGGAGTTCAAAGGGTTCTGCGCTGAACATGGCATCCAATACCGGTTCACCTCGATAGCTCACCCTCAAACAAACAGGGAAGCCGAGGTGACTAATCGGACCATCCTTCAAGGGCTCAGAACCAGGCTGGACCAAGCCAAGGGCAGGTGGGCGGAAGAACTCCCAAGCATCCTGTGGGCCTACCATACAACGCCCAGAACGGCAATCGACGAGATGCCCTTCAACCTTGTTTTCGGCGCCGAGGCGGTCATCCCAGTTGAACTTGGTGTGCCCATGCTACGAGTGCAGCAATATGACGAGGCGCATAACTCGGCACACCTCCTGCTCAACCTGGATCTCTTCGAAGAAACAAGGGATAAAGCCCGGATACGAATGGTGACATACCGACAATGAGTAACCCGGTACTACAACGCCCGTGTCAGGCTAAAAGTCTTCAGACCTGGAGATTTGGTGCTACACCGGGCAGAAGCATCTCAACCTCGGGAGTGCTGCAAGCTCTCACCGAACTAGAAAGGCCCTTACAAGGTGGCTGAGGCCCTCTCACAGGGGGCCTATTACCTCGAGGATCTTGACGGTGTCAGGTTCCCTTGAACGTGAAATGCCTGCAATCTGCGAAGATACCATCAATAATGTAAGGCTTTCCCCCAATAATAATAATGGTTTTCCTTTTGCATGAGTATCTATCTGCCTTGCAGGGAAACCTCCAAGACATCTTCGAGCCCAGCTCTGAGACACCAAGACCTGAGCCCAGCTCTCAAGCAACCCAAGATCGGGGCCCAGCTCTCTGGCCAAGGGATCTTCGAGCCAAGCTGCTCTCAATTCATCAACGTCTTCGAGCCCAGCTCCGAGATGCCAAGGCCTGAGCCCAGCTCTCAGGCAACCCAAGATCGGGGCCCAGCTCTCTGGCCAAGGGATATTCGAGCCAAGCTGCTCTCAATTCATCAACGTCTTCGAGCCCAGCTCCGAGATGCCAAGGCTTGAGCCCAGCTCTCAGGCAACCCAAGATCGGGGCCCAGCTCTCTGGCCAAGGGATATTCGAGCCAAGCTGTTCTCAATTCATCAACATCTTCGAGCCCAGCTCGAGATGCCAAGGCTTGAGCCCAGCTCTCAGCAACCCAAGATCGGGGCCCAGCTCTCTGGCCAAGGGATCTTCGAGCCAAGCTGCTCTCAATTCATCAACATCTTTGAGCCCAGCTCCAAGATGCCAAGGCCTGAGCCCCCTCTCAGGCAACCCAAGACCGGGGCCCAGCTCTCTAGCCAAGGGATCTTCGAGCCAAGCTACTCTCAATTCATCAACGTCTTCAAGCCCAGCTCCAAGACACCAAGGCTTGAGCCCATCTCTCAGGCAACTCAAGACTGGGGCCCAGCTCTCCGGCCAAGGGATCTTCAAGCCAAGCTGCTCTCAATTCATTAACGTCTTCGAGCCCAGCTCCGAGATGCCAAGGCTTGAGCCCAGCTTTCAGGCAACCCAAGATCGGGGCCCAGCTCTCCGACCAAGAAATCTTCGAGCCAAGCTACTCTTAATTCATCATCATCTTCGAGCCCAGCTCCGAGACGCCAAGGCCTGAGCCCAGCTCTCAAGCAACCCAAGACCGGGGCCCAGCTCTCCAGCCAAGGGATCTTCGAGCCAAGCTGCTCTCAATTCATCAACGTCTCTGAGCCCAGCTTCGAGATGCCAAGGCCTGAGCCCAGCTCTCAGGCAACCCAAGACCGGGGCCCAGCTCTCCGGCCAAGGGATCTTCAAGCCAAGCTGCTCTCAATTCATCAACGTCTTTAAGCCTAGCTCCGAGATGCCAAGGCCTGAGCCCAGCTCTCAGGCAACCCAAGACCGGGGCCCAGCTTTCCGGCCAAGGGATCTTCGAGCCAAGCTACTCTCAATTCATCAATATCTTTAAGCCCAGCTTCGAGATGCCAAGGCCTGATCCCAGCTCTCAGACAACCCAAGATCGGGGCCCATCTCTCCGATCAAGGGATCTTTGAGCCAAGCTGCTCTCAATTCATCAATGTCTTCGAGCCTAGCTCCAAGACAAGACCTGAGCCCAGCTCTCAGGCAATCCTTGGACCGGGGCCTAGCACTCCGGCCAAGAAGGTCTTTGAGCCTAGCTCCAAGACACCAAGACCTGAGCCCAGCTCTCAGGCAACCCTTGGACCGGGGCCCAGCTCTCCGGCCAAGAAGGCCTCGAGCCTAGCTCCAAGGCATCCAAGACCTGAGCCCAGCTCTCAAGCACCTTGGATCGGGGTCCAGCTCTTCGTCCAAGAAATCTTTAAGCCCCGCTGCTCCCAACTACCAAAATCTTATGCCCAACCTGCCGACACCGAAGCTTGGTGGCCAAATCCCAGACAAAGTGGAACCCTCCTCTCTGATCTCGCCACTCATCTTAAAAAAAAAAAAGAAAAAAAAAGGAGGAAAAGAAAAAGAAAGAAAAAGGAGAAGGAAAGAAAGAGAGTAAGAGGAAAAAATCAGGCAATGAACAGGTAGCAGGAAAATTCTCATTTTATTAACAAAGGTCAACTACAAATGTTTTCGAGTCCCCGACATGCCAGGTGACCCTGATCGAGTGCAAGAATGAAAACAAGAAAGAAAACTACTCCACCCTGGCTGGCTCCCTGGCTGGACCTTGAGGCTACAAGGTCCCGTTCCCGGGAACTCTGGCTGCACGGCTTTGGCCCCGGGTGGCCCAGCCTCAGCTTCGACTGGCGGGGAAGGCTCAGAGGCCACAACTTCTTCAACGACCACCTCCTGGCCAGACTCCGTGTTCGAGGCTAGAGGATACCTGAGGTGATCATGGCCCTTATCAGGAACGAACATCTCGATCTGGTCGTGCAGGAACATGAAGCCTTTGTAGAAGGAGTTCGACGCCGTTTGATGAATTTCAGCGATGAACTCCTTCCGAGGCCTTGTACTTGGCGACGGCCCCTTCAGCATCCTTCCTTGCCTCAGCAGCCCGCACCCTGGACACCTTTGCCGACTTGGCCGCCACCTTTGCCGCCCTCTCAGCCACAGCTAACCTCTCCTTTTCTACCGCCAGCTCGGCCTGAGTGGACTGAGTAGTCTCCTTGTGCCGATCGGCCTCGACATTGTACCACCTCAGTTTCTTCTCAGCGAGGGAGAGCATATCAGCACTCTTCCTTGAGCGACTCTGCTCCAAGTTAAGACACTCCAGGAGTTTCTTCGCTCATCTCTCAGCATTGGCAAGCTGCTTCTCCAGGTCCTTGACCTTTTGCTCAAGCGCTCCGTTCGCCCCGGCCCTCTCCTTTAGATCGGCCTTCAGCGATTTGATCTCAGTCGCTTGTTTCTATTCACGGTGCTCCTAGTTTTGACAACAGCCCCTGATGAAGAGGGCCTCGGCACCGATCTGCACCATGTAAAAGGTCAGCCAAATAAAAAAAAAAAAGAAAAGAAAGAAGAGAAAGAAGAAAATTGAAGCAACTCACCAAGTAGAGCTGGGGGAAGATGGCGCTAAGCACATCGCCAAGCTGCAGCCTGGCCATCTCTTGCCGATTGCATGGCTGTATTGAAAAATCCATCATGCACTCGGCCAGTAAGGGGCTCCAGAGAAAAGAACTCTCCGGCCCCATCTTGAAAGGAAGTCGGCGCCGTGCCTCCTCCCTCCTGCTCTCTTCAGGGATAGGTGACCTTGCCCCACTAGTAGCAGGGCCCCCGGGGGCAGGCTAAGGACCCAGCACCTTTGCAAGCGATGCCCAGGTCACAAGCTCGGCCCCAGCCGGGACCTCCCTATCCTCGACCTCGATCACAGTTGGGCTCGGGGGATTGGGGTATGCCACGGCAGCAGCTGCAGCCCTCTTCCGGACAACCACCTCAGGCTCCGCGATGGGGGTCGATCCATGTTGACCGTGCCACTCCAGTGCAGGAGTAGTTTCAGTCATCCCCGAGCTTTGGCAAGCCGACACGGCAGGAGCAGCTCCAGTTGCCTGCCGGCTCGGTCGGCCACCGCGATGGGAGCGGCTGCAGACGTGCTCTCCCCATGGACTCGTCTCGACGAAGGCTCCTCGACCAGCCCGGTTGGTGGCCTCTTCCGGGTGATCACCAGTAGGTCGCTCTCTGTGAAGATCATGCCTACATGCAAGCCGTACAACAGTCAAAGCCCACAGAAAGCAATATAAGGAGAATAAAAAAAAAAAAGAGGAGAAAAGTTTAGGTCGAACTCACCCAACCCATTCATTGGGTCGACCCCAGCTTCGGAGAGGTTCTGCTCTGACAATAGAACCTCGAGAGGAGGGATCTGGGTGGTGTGGAGCTGCTCGTATTCATCCCGGTCAGCCGCATCGACCATAGAGTTTCGGTTGGGGGATTGGTTAGGGTTACTCTAGACCCAATCGACCCCCTCAACCATGGCAAAAAAGAACTTACTCTTCCATCCCTTGACGGAAGAGGGGAGTTCAAACCTAATGCCTTTTGGACGGGAAGACAAGGACCACCACCCGTCCTCAGTCGGGTGGTGCTTCAAGGCGAAGAAAGCCCTGAACAGAGAGAACCGGGCAACAAATCCGTGAAGGTAACAAAGCATAACAAAAGAAAAGATGACCCTAATAGCGTTTGGTACTAACTGAGCATGGACCAAACGATAGTTATTCAGAACTGGCATGTAGAACGGATAGAAGAAAAAGTAGAGACCCCTAGAAAAGGTCTCCTCATAAAAAGCAATGCGGCCCAGGCCACTGGAAGTGACCCGTTCCCCCGGACAAGGGATCAAAAGCCGAACAGAGTGCAGGATGCCATAGACATCCCGAATGGTCCCCAGTTCCTCGGTGGTGATCGTCAAGGCGATCCCGCGAGGACCTGAGGACCGGACAGACTCAGGAGCAAGTTTAGAAGAGGGAGGAGGAAGAGAAGGGAGAGAAGGACTAGACCCTGGTTCCCTGATGAGTACTGGACCAGGAGGGTGCCTCCTGCTAAACTCGAAACAAGTCGCATCCTCTTCACCGGAAGAAGAAGGAGACGCTGGCCTCCGCTCAGAAGGACCAGCCTCGCCCTAGTTGGTGGAGGGGCGGAAGCTCGGGCCAAAGCGAGACATCCCCAAAGGAAGAAGAAGCAAAGGACTCAAAGAAGAAGATGAAGGGATGGACTCAACCCGAGGGAAACCCTAAACTTGGAGGAAGGACCCTACTCTGACAAAGGAGGAAGAAAGAGGGAACTAACCTGGTTCCTTAGAAGATCTGAGGCAATTAGGAGGAAGGAGAAAGCTCGGATACTGCGGCGGGCATGGAGAATTCAAAAGAATAGATATTTTGGGTAAGAACCTCTTTTCATTTCGAAGTGACCTAGCGTATCCGTACCATTACGACCTCTTCGCCAATGGATTCATGCCACATGCAGGCCATCGATAAAAAAGGTGCCCCAGCCACTCTGAATTCTGTGCCAACATTAATTGCTCCTCGGATGTGGTCACGTAGCACCCCCGCACTGGCCTACAGGACCATCCCCCGGAGCACTAGCAATCATGGCCATCATTATGCCAGATCTTCACCTTTCCATGTCAGCATCACAATTACTCCTTTCGGCCCGAGCGCCGTGCACTAACGAGCCTTGGGAGTGGGGGGAAAATGATGTGGCAAGATCACTGACGTGGGATAGCTGACAGGTGCCACGTCAAAGAAAGCCACCGCGTCAGATGCCATGTCAATTTCCTTGCTCGAACTCCTTTCTCGGGCTGAGCTCTCGCAGGACAATGGGACCTCCCATCGAAGCCAAGCTCCGACCTCTGCCAGGTTGGACCCGCGAGCCCGGGATGCTTAGGCCAGAGCCGAGCGGTGCCCTCCAAAGCGAGCCCCTCGGAGATCGAGCCCCATGGTCGGAGTCGAGCTCAGCCCTCCTCCGCCACGTGGAGCCTCTTCGAGGTCGAGCCCTTTGGACTGAGCCTGCACTCCGCCCTCTAGAGCAAGCCCCTCAGAGAATGAGCCCCATGGTCAGAGTCGAGCTCAGCCCTCCTCCGCTACGTTGAGCCTCTCCGAGGCTGAGCCCTATGGACCGGGCCCGCACTCCACCCTCTAGAGCGAGCCCCTCAAAGATCGAGCCCCGTGGTCGGAGGCGAGCTCAGCCCTCCTCCACCACGTGGAGCCTCTTCGAGGTCGAGCCCTCTGGACTGTGCCTGCACTCCGCCCTTCAGAGCGAGCCCCTCAGAGATCGAGCCCCATGGTCGGAGTTGAGCTCAGCCCTCCTCCGCCACGTGGAGCCTCTCCGAGGCTGAGCGCTCTAGACCGGGCCTATGCTTTTCCCTCCTCCGCCGAGGCGATCCCGCGAGCTCGTGATGCCTAGGTCGGAGTCAAGCCCTACCTTCCCAGCTTAGCACCCAGATCAGACGTAAGCATCGCCATCCTAGGACACCGACGAGCTGCCTAAGGATTGCACTAGGACATCCATCAATCGCAGTGACCACTTGCGGCCACCGGTTACACCAGAAAAGGGAGAGGCCCACTGATCAAGGTGCCACGCTCCTCACCAACCACCTGAACCACCTGAAAGAGAAAGTCAACTATAAGATTCAAATGCCAGGGGTAACGACACACCAATCGAGACACTGCTATGTTTCCCGGAATGAGGCGACCAGAGGAAATGTCAGAATACATGATAGCTTTCCTTATCATGAATCAAGAAAGATGCCTCGGCACATCGCCGCACGTGCCTGACAGCCCGACGAAGATCCCAAGATGAGCACCCAATGATAACCTAGACTATAAAGCTCGATGGAAGCAAGACAAAGGAGGCAACACATGCAATACCACCAAAAAATACAAGTGCAAGCTCAACCAGAGAGCACAGCACCACAAGCAAATCCAAGCAAGGGCGGGCGGAAAGGCCACACAGAGAATCCCTCTAGCCAGGTCACTCTTCCCCCAACACACTTGCATCCCACTCTCACACTACTCACTCCTCCTAGCATGGAGTCCATCAAGAGGGGCTCGACCAGGAGGATATATTTCCCTAGATCATCACTGACTTGATCGTCGGAGTGCCCCCGCCGGAAATCCCAGCTCGGGTCACTAACCCCTGTTTTGCAAGTTCAGGACCACCGAACGGCCTTTGACAAAGGAAATCCCCGCCGGAGTGCACTCCGACGCTGACAGCAGCTACGGGCCACGTGTTGACTCTGGTCTTGATTTTGATGATTGACAAAATGTTTACAGTATATATGAGTACTAATTATATTTTAAGTATGTTTTTCAGATCTTAGTACTCAACCATGTTGAATGAAGAAATGCTTGTATTTTAGTCGAAAAAGTTCTTAAATTAATGAAAAATCAAGTTATAAGGACTTTGGAATATAAGAAAGACTTGGAAGGGCTCAAGGTTTAAATTTGAAGAAGTATCAGCAAAGTTTTAGCATGGCACAGGCAAGTGTCGATACCTGGAAATGAAATGTAGACACCTGAGGATCAAGTGTCGACACTTGAAGAGTAAAGTATCGACTCAAGGCCTGAGAACAAGAAAAATACAGAAAATATGAAAAATCAAATTGGCTGTGAATAGTGTTCTAGTGTCGACCTACTGTAGCAAGTGTCGACACTTGCACTGTTCAAGTGTCGACACTTACTATTCAAGTATCAACACTTGAACAGCAACGGCTAATTTTCAAAAGCTACAACTTTTCCAACTTGCTTCAAACAGTCATATTTTCCTTCCTAACGGCTATAAACGGTCATTTAAGTGTTGGAAGGCTATATAAACATCAAGAATCAAATGGAGAAGTAATCCTTTGGTGAGTTTCTTGAATATTCTTAAAGAATTCAAGAGTTGAGTGATTCAAGCCTTCAAGCTTCCAAGTTTCAAAGAGAGCAATCAAAGTCTACATCCACAAGGATCAATCAAAGGCTTCATCAACTTGAAGACAAGATCTTCATCAACATTCAATGGCTTCAAAGAGATATTTGCTTTATTTTAGAAAGCTTTTATTGTATTCATTTATACTTACTCTTACATTGTTTGACTTGAGGGTTTTGGTGAGCCTTGGAAAACCAAAGAGGTTTTTGGTAAGTCTTTGAAAACCAAAGTGGTTGTTGGTGAGCCTTGAAACCAACTAGGATTTTACTTATGAGCTCGAAGTCAAAACAAGTTGTTTATGTTCTTGGTTATTCTGTAAAACTAAGGGTGGTTGTTAGTGAGCCTTGAAACCAACTAGGGTTTGACTTGTGAGCCTGAAGACAAAACAAGTTGTAAAGGTTGTTGGTGAGCCTAAGTTATAAAACCAAACTTAGTGGAATTTCAAGGGTGACTTGGGGAGTGGATGTAGGTGCTTCATTGGCACCGAACCATTATAAACCTTTTTGTTTGTGTGATTGTTCTCCTTATGCTTTTATTTATTTGTTTTCGCTATATTTATTTAAAATATACAAGCACTTAAATTGCATTAGCATATACTTGCTTTAGTTCATATTTTAAATAGTACAAAAGCTTTGTAAAACCCAATTTATCTCCCTCTTGGGTTGCCTACCTGAGCCTACAACTGGTATCAGAGCGGGTGCTCTGTTTGAAAATCTAACAATTTTGAGCTAAAGTTCATGGCAACCCTTGCAGGTATTAGTGTTAGACAACCATTTTTCAATAGCATAAATTACACATTTTGGAAAACTCGCATGCGCATCCATATTCAATCTATTAGTTATTATCTTTGAAAAATCATTGTTAGTGATCCTCATATTTCTTCTATTTTGGTTAATGGCATTTTCATTCCAAAGCTCGAAGAGGATTGGAATGAATATGACATTAAACAAACTGAAATCAATGTTAAAGCAATGAACTTGCTTTATTGTGCATTAGACTTAAATGAATTTAATAGAATTTCTACATGCACATCGGCAAAGAAAATATGGGACACACTTGAAGTTACTCATGAGAGTACTTTTCAAGTGAAGAATATTAAAATTAATTTGCTTGTACATTCTTTTGAAATTTTTTAAATGATGCATTATGAATTTATTTTTGATATGTATACTAGATTTATGACTATTATTAATGAATTAAAAAGTCTTGGCAAAATCTATACTAATGCTGATTTGGTGAACAAAATTTTTAGATCCTTGCCAAAATCATGGGATCTAAAGGTGACGGCGATCCAAGAAGCTAAAGATGTAGAAATCTTATCTTTTGAGGAGCTTATCGGTTTACTCATGATCTATGAGTTGAACTTATGGCAAAGGATAGTGGAAGCTGATGTAAATAAGAAGATAATAGCCCTCAAGGCCAAAAAGAAATTCAAGGCAATGATCGCAACTTGGAGCGATAGCGAAAATTTAAGTTCGGATATGAAGTTGCCCATCTTTGCTACATGACAAATGAGAAAAAGGTATGTGCTAAAAATGATTATAATTTTATCTTTGATGAATTACACGATGCATCTAATGATCTTGTGCATGAATATAAATTGCTAAAAATTGAGCACAAGAAATTAAATAGGCATGTAGATTCATTTTCTCTTGATAACACCAATCTTGTCAATAAAAATGATGATTTAAATGCCAAGATTGATATTTTGAAAAATGAAAAGAATAATTTTTCTAAAGAAAAAGAATTTTTAGAAAAAGAAAATATTGTTTTGAAAGATTTATGTGATAAAGTTTTGAATAAGAAAAATATTTTGGTTGAGGAAAAGAAGCAAAAACTTTTGAAGAATTTCTCTATTCCTGCTTCTTTCAATTTGTCTTATAAATATGATTTTAATGCTTATCCTTCTAGATTAAGAAAAGTTTGAGTTCCAAAAGGAATCATAATTACTAATCATAAAGGATCCAAGAAAGTTTGGGTACCAAAAATGTTCACTTAATTTATTTTGCAGGAATGTCTTGTAACCCAATATGAAGAAATAAAGTTCTTTAAAAATGGGTATACAAGACAATTTGAAGAAGTGGACAAGCTACATTTTGGACTAAATGGTAAAAGGAAGTATTATTCATATTGGTAAATTCTAAATATCTCCTTCCATAATTGAAAATGTAGTTAAATTTTTATTGCATCAATTACTTTGAAAATTTGTTTTAAATGGTTAATTAGAATTAAGTTTGGACTTATAATCATTGGTTATGATCATGGACTTCTTGATGTTGATGAATTTCATGCTATCATAATTAAACTAGTGATTGTAAGACCTTCACTTGATTTTGATTAATATATCTTAAAAATACTTTTAAAGATGTATATTGATTTGAAAAGGTTTTAATTGATTATATAGAATCAAGCTTAGACTAATAGTCATTAGTTGTGATCATGAATCTTTTTTATGTTAATGGAATTCATGCTCTCATGATTTCAACTTATGATTATTAGACTTTCACTTGATTTTGATTAATATAGTTTTAAACTATTTCAAGTGAAATATGTATTTTCAAGTTTAACATCTATGCTTAATCTAGAAATGATTTGGATTAAGTATAGAACTAGTAGTTAAGGGTTACGTTTCAGAAGAATGTATGCATATTGATAAACCCTTGCTCTAGTAGCTATACTTGTTATTAAATTACTTCTAGCATTTGTGTGGATACCAAATCATTTTAAATAAATTTGAAATCATGCTAAAAGTTTAAATGATCAATCATTTGTATTTTGAAAATCATGAATATCTTGAAAAATTCAAATCTTTGATTTCAGACTTAGAATTTATGTTCATATCTCAAAATTGTCTGAAATTATGTTGCATGTGCTTTCATGTTCTTATTCCTCAAATGAATGCATATTTTTAAGGGGGAATAACATTTAGGGGGAGCATCCAAATATTTGTTATCATATATGATGCTATAAATGTTTTGCTTGATATCATGCTGTACTTATATTACTTTGATACTCTTTCTCCTTGATTTCAAATCTAATTTTTTTAGGGGAGTTACATTTAAGTGGTATCATATTCATTTGGTATCAAAATTTATTTTTAAAAGAATTCCTAGTAACCGCTTCGGATTGGGTTAGTCACCATGGCTGTCCGGTCATAGAAGATAAGTAGGGCTTAAAGACCCTCTCTTCCCATTCAATGGGATCTCTTATGACGTGTAGGGGTGCCGCTGTAACCTTATCCCATGAACAAGGTGAATGGATAACATACATCAAATCATTTCTTGCATGTGCTTATCATTCTATGGTATCATATTCAATTTGTATCATAATTATTTGATTTCATGCATTGATTTTGATGACCTACTTGCTATTCTTTCTGACTTCATTTTCACATTGTATTGCCTTTCATCCTTTTGCATGATGTCAAAAAGGGAGAGAAAAATGTTAAATATGAAAAGGAAAAGATTGGATAAACATGAAAAATCTTTTTAGAAATGAAAGAAAATGCAAAAGGGGGAGAAGAAAGCAAATTTTTAATCTTAAGGAAAGAATTAGTAAGGGAGAGATTATCTTAAAAATTTTGCATATTTTGAAAAATATTTTTTAAAAATTTTGTGGATCATATATTGAGGGGGAGCTTAGTACTTATTGATTTTGAGCTTTCATGTTCATACTATTGTTAATCTTTTTAAGCTTACCCTATTCTTATACTTAAAGGTTTTGTCATCATCAAAAAGGGGGAGAGATTATTGACTCTGGTCTTGAATTTGATGATTGACAAAATGTTTAAAGTATATATGAGTACTAATTATATTTTAAGTCTATTTTTCAGATCTTAGTACTCAACCATGTTGAATGAAGAAATACTTGTATTTCAGTTAAAAAAGTCCTTAAATTAATGAAAAATCAAGTTATAAAGACTTCGTAATATAAGGAAGACTTGGAAGGGCTCAAGGTTTAAATTTGAAGAAGTATCAGCAAAGTTTCAGCATGGCACAAGCAAGTATTGATACTTGAAAATGAAGTGTCGACACCTGAGGATCAAGTGTCGACACTTGAAGAGTAAAGTATCGACTCAAGACCTGAGAACAAGAAAAATACAGAAAATATGAAAAATCAAATTGGCTATGAATAGTGTTCTAGTGTCGACCTATTATAGCAAGTGTCGACACTTGCACTGTTCAAGTGTAGCATGTGTCGATACTTGAACAATAACGGCTAGTTTTCAAAAGCTGCAGACTTTTCCAACTTGCTTCAAACAGCCATATTTTCTTCCCTAACGGCTATAAACGGTCATTTAAGTACTGGGAGGCTATATAAACATCAAGAATCAAATGGAAAAGTAATCCTTTGATAAGTTTCTTGAATATTCTTAAAGGATTCAAGAGTTGAGTGATTCAAGCCTTCAAGCTTCCAAGTTTCAAAGAGAGCAATCAAAGTCTATATCCACAAGCATCAATCAAAGGCTTCATCAACTTGAAGATAAGATCTTCATCAACATTCAAGGACTTCAAAGAGATATTTGCTTTATTTTAGAAAGCTTTTATTGTATTCATTTATACTTGCTCTTACATTGTTTGACTTGAGATTTTTGGTGAGCCTTGGAAAACCAAAAAGATTTTTGGTAAGCCTTTGAAAATCAAAGTGATTGTTGGTGAGCCTTGAAACTAACTAGGGTTTTACTTGTGAGCCCGAAGCCAAAATAAGTTGTTTAGGTACTTGGTTATTCCGTAAAACCAAGGGTGGTTGTTGGTGAGCCTTGAAACCAACTAGGGTTTGACTTGTGAGCCTGAAGACAAAACATGTTGTAAAGGTTGTTGGTGAGCCTAGGTTATAAAACCAAACTTAGTGGAATTCCCAAGGGTGGCTTGGGGAGTGGATGTAGGTGCTTGGTTGGCACCGAACCACTATAAACCTTTATGTTTGTGTGATTGTTCTTCTTGTGTTTTTATTTATTTATTTCCGCTGCATTTATTTGACATACACAAGCACTTGAATTGCATTAGCACATACTTGCTTTAGTTCATATTTTAAATAGTACAAAAGTTTTATAAAACCCAATTCAATCCTCCTCTTGGGTTGCCTACCTGAGCCTACACCACGACGATCTTGGCGGCAACATGTGTCATATCAGTAAAGGATATTCAGTTTTAGTGAGAGTTTGTATATTTTAGATGCTCTTGTAATACAGACATTTTTTAGTTATTTCAGTTTTCTGTAGAAATAAAGTTTCGGATTGTTTACACTCTGGTTTTGTTTGGTTTGATCTCACTAATGTTTAAGGATGGACGAGTTGGAAATAGGCATATTAAGGTCACATTGCATGAAATTTCCATGCTACACATCCATATCATAATCCATGTCATTCAATTGCGTTGATATACGTGACCATTGATGGGTTGAGTTACGATAATTGTAACAAAGGCCGCTTTGATCCTATGTTGGTGTGGTTGATGGACCGGATTGATTTTAGATACATTTTAATAAGGACAGTAAAGTAAAGTTGAGCTCATTCGGTTATTTTCGTAAAGCCCAAGTGGGAGATTGTTGGATCCTTAATCCAATATTAGGCTTATATATAAATAATAATGCTTTGTGGGCTGTCATTTAAGATTTGGTCCACTTAAAAGTGATCAATTAAGTTTTGAACTATTTGGAGCCTTAATGTATCTAATAGAGTGTGGGCCTTTTAATGTGTAGAGATTTAAGGATAATTTCTATTTTTATGATGGGCAAAAATAGAAATCATAATAATGTTGTTTTCATATAAAAATGGTTATGGTCCCCAGATTACACGGTGTTATTCCTTTTTTCCGATATCGAAGAAAATTCTAGAGAAGAAAAAAAAAATGTTCTTTAGGAAACCCGTATGAATCTGGAAGACTAGCCGTGCGACACAGGAATAAACCTTCAAATCCAGGCTTTTAAATATGGCTTCAGGTACGCTTCTGCTTATTGTTTGATTATTTTCAATGATACCATATATTTATTTTTGAAATTTACTTTCAAATAAATTTTAGAATAATTTTTAACAAAAAAAATAATTACCACTATTATTCTCTACAAATAATAAAGTATAAGTAAAATATTTTAATAGAACAAAGCAAGCTTTTGGGTGTTATAACGGTCCAACTGTTGTGGTCCATGTAAATGTCCAGTACAAGGTGCCAAACTTGTCGCAGCCATAGCCTAAATAGAGTACAAGGACTCGTTAATGCAGTACATGTGAGTAGTACAATAAATCCTTCCAGATGTCAAGGTTTTGGTTCGGCAGTACAGCAAACCCATCACAATACCTGGCATTTACTTCGTCCGTTCTGCGGTTATACGAGAGCATCGTGGAACGATTTCTTCCACCCTTGCAGTCGGCAGCAGAAGGCAAGTAGCTAGAAGCCGAAAGACAGTTCTTTTTGTCGGGAGAGGTAATGCATACAGATGGCAAGAGAGAGAGAGAGAGAGAGGGCGGGAAGGAGGCATTAAGGCAGGGATAAGGCAGAGCATGGGATGGGGTCATCAACGCGACCAAACCCAAAGGAAGACGCTTCGGAAGGCAGGGAGAAGATAGGATTGTTGTTGTCCCTTCCCATGCACTGCCTCTTCCCTGGCTCTCCCTTCACCACTCTGTCCTCTTCACCGTGCCCAGGTACTCTATGTTCCCTGATCTCCTAAAAGCTTTAGATAAGATTAATGAATTCGATATTCATGAAGAAGTACAACAAGTCAGTGGACACAAAAAGGTGAAACATTTTACTATATCCTGAATCTAATTTGTTGCTAGAAATTTTGAAGCATGGAAACATGTGAATATATTTTCAATTACTGATTCAAATCTCACTGCTACTTGGTCTGTGATGCGGTAATATTCATTGACGTGGAGTCTACATAGCTATTAGCTAGCAGCCGCAAGGCTGGAGACTACCACTTAGACACAGCCTCCCTGGGTAAAAGGTCGAGAGGAGTCATCCTGCCGAGGTCAGCTCCCGATCGGGTCGTGCTCATGCTGCCGAAACAAGCCCTCTTGCCAAGGTCAGCTCCCAACCGGGATCAGATTCATGAGGCTAGCCCTCCGTCTGAGATCAGCTCTCGGTCGGGATCATGCTCACGCTACCGAGACAAGCCCCCCATCTAAGGTCGGCCCCCAGCCAGGATTGAGCTCGTAAAGCGAGCCCTCCTGCCAAGATCAGCTCCTAGCCATGGCCGGGCTCATGGAGCGAGCCCTCCATTTGAGGTCTGCCTCCGTTTGAGGTCTGCTCTCGGCAGGTATCGTGCTCATGCTGCTGAAGGCAGACCTCCCGAATGGAGGTCCTTCCCTGCCATACGAAGGCCAGAATTCCCGCGAGCGGTGGAGGGAAAGATCAACAGGAACTCAAACCGCAGCATGGAGGTCTCTGTCTACCTGCGACCTCCGGAAGGTGGCGCATGCCCTACCACCAACGCCAACTCTGCGACACGTAGCCCGCATACTCTGCACAAGGGAAGCCCTGTCAGACCCAGGGCCCTATAACGTGCCGTCACGTCCACTACCGTATAACTGGAGGATGCTGACCCACGCGGCAAGACTTAGAATTCTCCCAGAAAGAGAATCCTGTCAAAGCTATAGGCCCTGCAACGCTCGGACGATCCCTCCAGGAATGAAAACTTCCCACCATGATATAGGGCTCGGTGGCATGGCACAGGCCCCGGAGAAGAAAAACGAGACCCCCAACAAAGGAGGGAAAAAAAAGAGAGAGAAGAAGAAGGAGAAGCCGCGCACAGTGGCAAGCCCCTTTGGGGAAGACACCGTGAGGGGGCACACTAAGAAGGACACCGGGACACAGCCAGAAAAGAGGAGGAAGGTAAGTAAAAAGGTAAGTGAGCGGGAGGGGGAGAGAGGTAAGCAAGCAGCCAAAAGCTCAGCAGCCAAGGGATCGATCGAAGAGATCCTCCCCGCTCCTCGCTCTCCATTCCCTCTTTCTTTTTGCTTTTTGATCATTATCATCTTATCACGCCCTGGGGCGAGGGAGTCCCCCGGGCTCACCATCCCAGGGATTCTGTTCCCCTCGATCGTCCCACTGACTTAATCGTCGGAGTGTCATCGCTGGAATTTCAAGCCCGGGTCTTCTCTATTTTGTAGGCCGATCGGATCGAAGAGGCAACCCCCGAAAGGAGGGAGTGCTCTCGACGGGAGAAGGCACTCGATGCAGCGGTGACCAGCATTAGAGCTACAGGTCACGACGACCCAAGCAGTAACAGATTGACGTGCCAGGTAGGGGGGCTAACAGATGATTCAGGAGCTAAGAGGATTTTGGCCAAGGCTGAGGATCCAGGCTCTCCAATCGATAGAACGACAGTAGCCGCCTCCCTGGGGGGCAGGCGGGGGACACGAGAGCTCCCTCTTGGGGGGCCGACTAAAGAATGAGAAAAGAATGGTCTAATGATGGCGAAGAGAGGGGCTTGTGTTCGTGGGTTTTGCGAACACCTGTCATGTTGACCCTATGATTGATTTTGATGATTACAAAACATTGATGCATGATTATGTTACTAATTATCCTCGTAAAGATTGTTTTTGTAAAGTATCATAGGTTTAGAAGATGTTTGAAATGGTTTGGAAGAAGTTTGGAAGAAGTTTGGAGTGGTTTGGAAGCATTTGAAGAAGTTCAGCTCGAGCCGACTCATGGATCAAGAGCTAACTCTTTCATAATGGCAGAACTGTAATTATTCAATCAAAATGACTCCAGAATGGCAGAACTGTAATTACTCGAGCCGACTCAACCCAGAAGAGCTGACTCGTCCAGAGTTTGTGTTTTCTTGACTGAGACTTCGAGCCGACTCGTCCAGCTCGAGCTGACTCGAGTGACGGGTTCTGGCACTTCAACGGCTAGTTGCATAAATTATTTTTCTTCATTCCAACGATTCCAAATGGTCATATTTCGATTCCCAAGGCACTCCAATGGTCAAAACAATATGGGAACACTTCCAAAACTTATATATGATGGATCAAAGTGAAGAGAAAGAAGAGTGATTGAAGAGGGAAAGAGAAATTGAAGAAAAAGAGTTTTTCAAGTTTATATTTCAGATTTTGGAGAGAGCTTCAATGTTCAAATTCAAGAGAGGGTTCTTCACTTCCTATCACAACTCTTGAAGCTTTATTTGAAGAAAGATGAGAGCTTAGAAGAGCTACATTCAACGAGCTAAAGCGGCAACCATCTACTCTTTGGGAGTTTGTATTTTATGTTACATTGTTTACTTGTTTTACTTTAGTTTGGATTTTTGGTTAGCCCGTTACAAAACCAAGTTTGGATTTCTTGGTGATCCCGGTATAAAACCAAGAGTGGGTTTCTTTGGTGAGCCCGGTGTAAAAATCAAAGGGAGTTAGGTTTGGATTGTGATCCGGGTAAAACAATCCGACTGTATTCTAGGAAGAATATAGTGAAAATTCTAAGTGGTATCTTGGGTAGTGGACATAGGAGCGGGTTGCTCCGAACCACTCTAAATCTCTTATGTTTGTGATTGCCTTGATTGTGCTTAATTATTTACTTCCGCATTGCATATTTTACCACAACACCAAAAGGATTTTAAATTGCACATACTTGCTAAAATTTTTATTATCCCAATTCATCCCCCTCTTGGAAAGCCACATGGGCAACAATTGGTATCAGAGAAGTGTCTCTGAATTATACTTAGAGTAAAGATTAATGGCTACCCAAATGAGTACACATCTTGCCGAAGGGCAATGTTCTACACAACCACCACTTTTTATCGGCACAAATTATAGCTATTGGAAAGCACGCATGAAAATTTATATTCAAGCTATAGATTTTAAATTATGAAAAATTATCTTAAGAAAACCTCCCACTCCCATGATAAATGTTGATGGCATAAATATTCCAAAACTGGAGTTTGATTGGAATATTTATGAAATGCAAATGGGAGAGTTGAATGCAAGAGCAATGAACCTCTTGTATTGTGCTTTAGATGCAAATGAGTTTAACTAGATTTCTACTTGCACGTCCGCAAAAAAAATTTGGGATAAACTTGAAATCACTCATGAAGGCACAACACAAGTTAGAAACTCCAAGATCAATATGCTCATGGATGATTATGAAATGTTTAAAATGGAACCTCATGAATCTATTTCTGAAATGTTTTTGAGGTTTACTAACATTACTAATAGCTTGAAAAGTTTTGGTAGAATGTGTTCTAATACAGATATGGTTCAAAAGATTCTTCGATCTTTGCCAAGAATTTGGGATCCTAAAGTAACTGCAATTCAAGAGGCAAAGAATCTAAACAATCTACCATTAGAAGAGCTTCTCGGATCATTCATCACTCATGAACTCACAATAAAGCGCCGGAGTGAAGAAGAGGAAAAGAAAAAGAAAATAATTGACTCAAGGTGGCTACTGAAGAAAACAAAAAAGAGTTCACAAGTTCATTATCCGAAGAGGAGCAAGATGAAGATGAATTAGCCCTGGTTATGAAAAAGTTTAGAAAATTTATGGGTAAGGGCAGATTCAGAAAAAAGAAGAAGTATATGGCTAAATGGAAGCCATACAAAGAGAAAGAAAAGAAAAAGAAGGCATTGGCAGTCACTTGGAGCAATAGTGAAGATTCAAACTCAAGTGATAATATAAAGCAATTAAAAACTGCCAACACATGTTTTACGGTTCTACAAAATGAGGTAAATTCTGTACCAAACTCTGAATTTACATTTGATGATCTTAATAATGCTTTTCAAGATTTAATATCTGAATATAAAAAGTTAGGAACTAAGCATCAAATCTTAAAACAATCATTTGATATGCTTTAAAATGAAAGAAATGATGCTTTGAAAAAATATCATGTTTTGCAAATTGAATTAAATTCTATTTCTAAAAATTGTAAAACTTTTCAAAAAGAAAAGATTGAATATCTTGAAAAGAATGAAGTATTAAATGAAGAAAATCAAAAGTTGCAAAAAGAAGATGAGAAACTCAAGCCTTTAGTTGATAAATTGACTTTAAGTTCAAATAAGCTTGAGTTATTATTAAGCAATCAAAGATTTTCAAGTAATATAGCTGAAATTATTTGTAATTCAAATTCCAATCTTGTTGAAAGAAAGATTTCAGCTCAAAACAAAAATCAAAAAACTAATGTTGTTTATTTTTGTTGTAAAAGAGTTGGGCATAAAGCTTATCTTTATGATTTCAAAAAGAAAAAGAAAAATAATGTTGTTACAGTGTCAACTCCTGGACGGGGAACCGGGGCGGCTGAATGGGCTGGAGCGCTCCTCTCCCGGGCGAACCTGTAGCAAAGTCCCTAAGGGCGCCGGTGGTGTTTTGGCGGGGGACCCTCCAATGATTAAGTTAGCAGGAGATTGAAGGCAACAGAATGGAGGAATCAAGGAATCAACAGTCTCTGGAGAGGGAAGAGTTGTTCTACCTTAGAACGGGGTCCCCTAGGTACCTTATATAGGCGCGAAACAGTCCAAAATCAATTAGGGGAGAGGCTAAGAAAGACTGATCTGTCCCTAGAAGAATCTGGAGAGTGGCCACGTGGTGTGCAGATATGGCGGCATCATGGAAGTAGGGAGCAGGGCTGTTAGGATAGCAGGATCCCACAGTAACAGAAAGGTGCTTCTGGAATGTCCCAGATGCTAAGACTCGCCTGTCGGACGTTGGCCGTGAGACAGTCGGTCGGTCGGACCAAAGGCCAAGCCTCCGAAGGAGAGCGATGGGCTGGACCCCAGCAGGAGAGGGTCGTTCGGACCTCAGCTTCGGTGGATCGGAGAGCCCATTAAAGAATTGAAAGAAAGCATCTATGAGTCAAGTTTAGTAGAAGATGGGCCCGAGGGTGAAATCATTGAGAAATCCAAGGAGAGTGATCCTGAACCCACTACAAAATTTGAAGGGGAAATGACCGAGCCAGGATCACATCTAGTAAATGAACATGAGGATTCACCAATCTTTTCCACAGGAGTTCAGGAACCAACCCTTAATGAACCGATCCAAAGAGAACATCCTCAAGAGATGGTTGAAGCTCGAAAAGAAATTGAGGATGAAGTTCCCGATGAGTTACCTGATCAACTTCCATCCCTGAGAAACATCCATCATACTATAGACTTGGTCCCAGGATCCTCCTTAACAGACCTTCATCACTATGGGGTTGACCCTAGCAAGCCCCAAGATCTACCAGAACAAGTGGACCATATGACACCTATAGAACGATGCCCAAATTTTAAGGTCATCCTGAATAATCAAGGTCTGTTTTATGTTTTCCATAAGCCAACCCAAGACTCCGATTCCTATTTCCTACCCTTCCCTAAACCTTCTCACATTTCTAGAGCCATGGGGTTACTTTTATTTGAGATTACCAGAATGCGTGACTCCTTAGAGCCCATCCCTTTTGCCCTCTACTTCTGGTATACGTTATGGCATTTGCTAGGGATCCTTAACAATTTTTCTTGTGCATATCATACTAAGGTCAAACCTAGAAAGTCAAAAGTCTGTTAGGTTTAGACCCTAGGAGTCCAATAAAAAATTTTCTCAATAAGATTGCATAGTTCAGTCCACATTTTGCATCATAATAGGATTATGCATTAAATGAAATTTTTAAAATAACTTGATTGATTCCCGAAAGCGAGCAAAAGAGTTTGAAATAAGGGATTTTGTAATGATTAGGCTTCGGCCTGAACGGTTTCCACTGGGAATCATTAAGAAGCTTCACGCTCGTGGGGCGGGTCCCTTTAAAGTAATTAGGAGAATGGGCCCTAACGCCTATGTGCTAGAACTACCTCCGGATTATGGAATTATCTCGACATTCAATATCTCTGACTTAGTCGAGTATAGAGAACCCGCAAACATACCCAGTGAGCCGTTTGGGCCTGACCTCCCTTTTGAGAGTGAACCTGAACCTGAGTGTCCACCTCCAAATATACCTGAGCGAGGAGAGCGGATCGAGCGTGTCCTGGATGACCAAGCCATCACTACCCGGGGTAAAGGCTACCAGCGTTACCTGGTCCGATGGCAAGGCCGACCCGAATCCGATGACTCGTGGATCACACGGGAGGACTTGCAGCGCATCGACCCCGACATCCTGGAAAGGTATCAAAGCCAAGCTAACCCTTACTTAACAGGGTCGAGTTCCTCCCACCCCGGGAGAACTGGTGTGGGCACCAGGATCCGACAAAGGCTCCTCAACCCTCTGTGGATCTCAGATTAGGGTTCCCCTTTCTTTGAGTCCTGTAATAAGGCCTTGAGCCCAAAAACATTGTTATAATTTATTGTCAAAGTTGTTTAGTCCTATACCTTGGCCAATTTGGGTCAAGTTAGGTCTTGAGTCCTGTATTTGTTCGAGTCTGAGATTGGTCTGGGCCCAAGCCCAATTGAAGTCACTCTGGTTTTCTTCACCAACTCAAGTTTTGGTGGGTCAACCCACCCCTTCTACTTAGGATAATGCCAACTCAGGTGCCACCTCAGCTACCTACGTGGCACCACATCAGCTGCTACTTGGGCATCCAAGAAGGGAAACAAAGTGGCCTCCTCTTGCTTTCCACATGCCTTGGACAACATCCCCCTTTTCCCTCCCCCACATCACGCCTTGTTCCATCTAAAGAGGGCGTTGAAGATCCTTGAGGGAACCAAGCCTCAAAGCAAGCCTCCTCCCAAGTTTTCTTCCCAAAGTGATCTTGCAAGGAAGGAAGGTCAAAAGACACACTCCCCTCTTCAAGCCCTCAACCATGCAACACCCCATGGAGTTCTCCCTTGGTCGGCCAAGAATCATTCCTAGAAGATGGCGTGAAGAGCCCAAGGGAACACATCCCTCCAAGCAAGCCATGCCCCACTCCTCTTCCCAAATTAAGCATGCTAAGGAAGGAAGTCAAGGGACCAATCCCCCCTCCAAGCCTTTGTTCATGCCACGCCCAACTCCAAATATTTGGTCGGCCAAAGAAATAGGGATGTGGAAAATTTTTGGCGCCACCATGAGATTTGTATTTTGAATTTCAAAAGGGCCTTGGGTGCTTATTTAAAGGACACAATCCCTCCCTTTGTAGAACTAATGAATGAATGAATGAATGAAAATTTGAGTGATTGAATTTGAGTTTCTTCCACCCTCCAACCCTTGTCTCTTAGGCTAGGTTCGAGTGGAATTGCCTTCGTCCCCAGGGACGTCGAGTGGTGCGAGGCCACCTGTCCGTCGTCCCAGGGCGTCGCGAATCCTTCATCCTCCAGGACGTCGCATGGTGTGAGGCCACATTCCTTCGTCCTCCGGGACGTCGTGGGGTGCGAGGCCCCAAGTTATCTCCAACTTTGACTTCGGAATCCAGCCGGATGTCGGGCTCGAAGCCCCTTCCCAACTCCAGTTCAATTCCTTTCCGTACATCTCCACATTCCACTAACCTTTCTTTTGTTTGCCTACATGTCCTCCCTGGCATCTCGAGCATTGGAGATAGTTAGCTTTGCAATCGTGACCTCCAGACCCAAAGCCAGAGCTCCCACGGGTTCGACTGCTCAGCCATCCAGGCCGCATCCATTGAGTTGAGCGATCTCTGCACCGGGCGCTTCAGAAGTTTGAGGTTTGCCTTCTCTATATCTCCTAAGTAGATATTGTAGGTCGAGCTAGTCCTACCGGGGTTTCATAATCCCAGGATCCTGTTCTCGTTCTTACTTTTAGGGATTTGAACTGCTAGCGTAAGCTTCCCTTACTGCTCTTCATATTTCTTATCTTTGCTTGTGATCGGGAATCGAAACCCTAAACAACAAAGAAGAACAACAAGAAACATAACCAAAAAAAAAATCATCAACCCTAAAACAAAAAAAAAAGTTCCTTGCCTCATAAGCATCCATCCCAGCATCCCTAGCCCTAACCCCCTTGCCTCCCGCATCATTTCTGGTATCATAGCAAGGCCAGGACTAGTGCATTTTATTTTCTTTCATTTTCTGCAATCTGATCAGCCCATATATGGTCTGATCGTTGGATTGTTTCTCTCTGCAGAGACATCCAAATTTTATGATTTCTATTTTGTTAGATCGCAGTAATTTCAAAGTATTTTTTTATTATTTTCTAAGATTTTATTTCAGTTTGTAGAATTTTTACAAGCCAAAATACTACCTGAGAAAATCTCAGGTCTGAAATTTCAGCAAGCATCTCATCTTTTGATTCATTCATCCATCTGGCTTGCTTCTTGCATGTTTTAATTCCTGCATTTTGTTTAGCATTCACCCATCTAAAAGACACAAAAAAACAAGAAAAATTTTAAGTTATTTCATTAGTTATTATTGTGATTCATTTTACATAACTTATCTTAAGGGTGTCAAATTAACATAAGGTCAGGATTTCATTACCTGTCCCTAGCCCAGAAACCACCACCCGGCATATCGAACCCTAGCCATTAACTAAAATCAATTAGACGTTTAATCTGCTATAGTGAGCTAGGGACACCCACGAAGTCGGGTCGACCCAAGTGCCGAGCCAAGCTAGATTGCTTGTTGGTGTGTGCTTGAGTAGCTGGTGTCTAGGCAAGTGGTTCAGGGACTAGAGCTCGAAGGGAAGTGTGTTTTTCTTTTACCTGGCCAATTTCTAATTGGTATCTAGGCAAGCAAAGAGGAACCTCCACTAAACTTACACTTACCTGGCCAGGTGCCAAGTTACTACTTCCAGGTTCATCTTCTTGACTTTACATTTGGAGAGATCTCCTAGGTCTAGCAACCGTAGCATCGTTTTGTTACATGTGCACTAGATCAGGAACCCCTTTTCACCCACCTTCTCCACCCTCTACTGACACCATGGACCAACTGCGAGCCGACATTGGAGCCTTAACCCAATCCATGACCCAGTTGATCAATAGACTGGACCAGATAGATGCCAGATTGAGACCCCTAGAGGAAGCTGCTAGGCCCCGACCTGAACCCAGTCCTGAGTCACCTCCTCACCATAGGGAATACCCTCAGCGTGATCCTTCCCCAGAGTCTGAAGACCTTGTAGGGGTAGTCCGATGCATCCTAGCCCAAAACATAGTACAGGAAGACTGGAGTAGGACCAACATCCTACAGACCCTGATCAAGCTAGGAGATAAGATTTGTAAGGTCATCATTGATAGTGGAAGCTGTGTTAATGCCCTTTCCTTAAGTACAGTCAAATCTTTAGGACTAGCCACAGTTCCCCACCCCAACCCTTACAAAGTCTCCTGCATAGATTCAACTTCAATCCTTGTAAAGTCTAGGTGCAAAATCAAGATAAAAATGAGTTCCTATGAAGAATCAATTTGGTGTGATGTCTTACCCATGGGTGTGGGTAGTATCATTCTAGGACGACCCTGGCTTTTCGACCATGATGCCACCCTTTATGGTTGATCCAATACCCGTGTCTTTCTCCACCATGGGAAAAAGATTACAATCAACCCAAACCAACCAAAGGACCCAGTCAAGAAAGGATCAAGTAGTCTTAAAGAAAGGAAGCCTGAAGTTAACCTAATCAAGGACAATGGGTTAGAAGAAGAGATTACTGGGAAAGGACCCTTTAAAGAGTTTCAGGGAGAGAAGGATGAACATTCTGAGAATTTGAATACAAAAATCTCTGAGCCCATTGAAGACTTTAAGGTTGAATCTATTGTAAATCTGGGGAAAGAAACTCCTGAGCCATTTAAAGAATTGAAAGAAAGCATCTATGAGTCAAGTTTAGTAGAAGATGGGCCCGAGGGTGAAATCATTGAGGAATCCAAGGAGAGTGATCCTGAACCAACTACAAAATTTGAAGGAGAAATGACCGAGCCAGGATCACATCTAGTAAATGAACATGAGGATTCACCAATCTTTTCCACAGGAGTTCAGGAACCAACCCTTAATGAACCGATCCAAAGAGAACATCCTCAAGAGATGGTTGAAGCTCGGAAAGAAATTGAGGATGAAGTTCCCGATGAGTTACCTGATCAACTTCCACCCCTGAGAAACATCCATCATACTATAGACTTGGTCCCAGGATCCTCCTTAACAGACCTTCCTCACTGTGGGGTTGACCCTAGCGAGCCCCAAGATCTACCGGAACAAGTGGACCATATGACACCTATAGAACGATGCCCAAATTTTAAGGTCATCCTGAATAATCAAGGTCTGTTTTATATTTTCCATAAGCCAACCCAAGACTCCGATTCCTATTTCCTACCCTTCCCTGAACCTTCTCACATTTCTAGAGCCATGGGGTTACTTTTATTTGAGATTACCAGAATGCGTGACTCCTTAGAGCCCATCCCTTTTGCCCTCTACTTCTGGTATACGTTATGGCATTTGCTAGGGATCCTTAACAATTTTTCTTGTGCATATCGTACTAGGGTCAAACCTAGAAAGTCAAAAGTCTGTTAGGTTTAGACCCTAGGAGTCCAATAAAAAATTTTCTCAATAAGATTGCATAGTTCAGTCCGCATTTTGCATCATGTTAGGATTATGCATTAAATGAAATTTTTAAAATAACTTGACTGATTCCCGAAAGCGAGCAAAAGAGTTTGAATAAGGAATTTTGTAATGATTAGGCTTCGGCCTGAATGGTTTCCACTGGGAACCGTTAAGAAGCTTCATGCTCGTGGGGCAGGTCCCTTTAAAGTAATTAGGAGAATGGGCCCTAATGCTTATGTGCTAGAACTACCTCCGGATTACGGAATTAGCTCGACATTCAATATCTCTGACTTAGTCGAGTATAGAGAACCCACAAACATACCCAATGAGCCGTTTGGGCCTGACCTCCCTTTTGAGAGTGAACCTGAACCTGAGTGTCCACCTCCAAATATACCTGAGCGAGGAGAGCGGATCGAGCGTGTCCTGGATGACCAAGCCATCACTACCCAGGGCAAAGGCTACCAACGTTACCTGGTCCGATGGCAAGGCCGACCCGAATCCGATGACTCGTGGATCACACGGGAGGACTTGCAGCGCATGGACCCCGACATCCTGGAAAGGTATCAAAGCCAAGCTAACCCTTACTCGACAGGGTCGAGTTCCTCCCACCCCGGGAGAACTGGTGTGGGCACAAGGATCCGACAGAGGCTCCTCAACCCTCTGTGGATCTCAGATTAGGGTTCCCCTTTCTATGAGTCCTGTAATAAGGCCTTGAGCCCACAAACATTGTTATAATTTCTTGTCAAAGTTGTTTAGTCCTGTACCTTGGCCAATTTGGGTCAAGTTAGGTCTTGAGTCTTGTATTTGTTCAAGTCTGAGTTTGGTCTGGGCCCAAGCCCAATTGAAGTCAATCTGGTTTTCTTCACCAACTAAAGTTCTGGTGGGCCAACCCATCCCTTCTACTTGGGATAATGCCAACTCAGGTGCCACCTCAGCTACCTACGTGGCGCCACATCAGCTGCCACTTGGGCATCCAAGAAGGGAACCAAAGTGGCCTCCTCTTGCTTTCCACATGCCTTGGACAACATCCCCCTTTTCCCTCCCCCACATCACGCCTTGTTCCATCTAAAGAGGGCGTTGAAGATCCTTGAGGGAACCAAGCCTCAAAGCAAGCCTCCTCCCATGTTTTCTTCCCAAAGTGATCTTGCAAGGAAGGAAGGTCAAAAGACACACTCCCCTCTTGAAGCCCTCAACCATGCAACGCCCAATGGAGTTCTCCCTTGGTCGGCCAAGAATCATTCCTAGAAGATGGCGTGAAGAGCCCAAGGGAACACATCCCTCCAAGCAAGCCATGCCCCACTCCTCTTCCCAAATTAAGCATGCTAAGGAAGGAAGTCAAGGGACCAATCCCCCCCTCCAAGCCTTTGCTCATGCCATGCCCAACTCCAAATATTTGGTCGGCCAAAAAAATAGGGATGTAGAAAATTTTTGGTGCCACCATGAGATTTGTATTTTGAATTTCAAAAGGGCCTTGGGTGCCTATTTAAAGGACCCAATCCCTCCCTTTGTAGAACTAATGAATGAATGAATGAATGAATGAAAATTTGAGTGATTGAGTTTGAGCTTCTTCCACCCTCCAGCCCTTGTCTCTTAGGCTAGGTTCGAGTGGAATTGCCTTCGTCCCCAGGGACGTCGAGTGGTGCGAGGCCACCTGTCCGTCGCCCCAGGGCATCGCGAATCCTTTGTCCTTCAGGACGTCACGTGGTGTGAGGCCACATTCCTTCGTCCTCCGGGACGTCGCGGGGTGCGAGGCCCCAAGTTATCTCCAACTTCGACTTCGAAATCCAGCCAGATGCCGCGCTCGAAGCCCCTTCCCAACTCCAGTTCAATTCCTTTCCGTACATCTCCACATTCCACTAACCTTTCTTTGTTTGCCTACAGGTCCTCCCTGGCATCTCGAGCATTGGAGACAGTTAGCTTTGCCATCGCGACCTCCAAACCCAATGCCAGAGCTCCCACGGGTTCGACGCTCGGGCATCCAGGCCACATCCATCGAGTTGAGCGATCTCTGCACCGGGTGCTTCAGAAGTTTGAGGTTTGCCTTCTCTATATCTCCTAAGTAGATATTGTAGGTCGAGCTAGTCCTACCGGGGATTCTTAATCCCGGGATCTTGTTCTCGTTCTTACTTTTAGGGCTTTGAACTGCTAATGTAAGCTTCCCTTACTGCTCTTCATATTTCTTATCTTTGCTTGTGATCGGGAATCGAAACCCTAAACAACAAAGAAGAACAACAAGAAACATAACAAAAAAAAAAAAATCATCAACCCTAAAACAAAAAAAAAAGTTTCTTCCCTCATAAGCATCCATTCCGGCATCCCTAGCCCTAACCCCCTTGCCTCCTGCATCATTTCTGGTATTAGAGCAAGACGAGGACTAGTGCATTTTATTTTCTTTCATTTTCTGCATTCTGATCAGCCCGTATATGGTCTGATCGTTGGATTGTTTCTCTTTGAAGAGACATCCAAATTTCATGATTTCTATTTTGTTAGATCGCAGTAATTTCAAAGTATTTTTTTTATTTTCTCAGATTTTATTTTTGTTTGTAGAATTTTTACAAGCCAAAATACTACCTGAGAAAATCTCAGGTCTGAAATTTCAGCAAGCATCTCATCTTTTGATTCATTCATCCATCTGGCTTGCTTCTTGTATGTTTTAATTCCTGCATTTTGTTTAGAATTCACCCATCTAATAGACACAAAAAAACAAGAAAAATTTTAAGTCATTTCATTAGTTATTATTGTGCTTCATTTTACATAACTTATCTTAAGGGCGTCAAATTAACATAGGGTCAGGATTTCATTACCTGTCCCAAGCCCAAAAACTACCACTCGGCATATCGAACCCTAGCCATTAACTAAAATCAATTAGATGTTTAATCTGCTCTAGTGAGCTAGGGACATCCACGAAGTCGGGTCGACCCAAGTGCCGAGCCAAGCTAGATTGCTTGTTGGTGTGTGCTTGAGTAGCTGGTGTCTAGACAAGTGGTTCAGGGATTAGAGCTCGAAGGGAAGTGGGTTGGTTCGCTTACCTGGCCAATTTCTAATTGGTGTCTAGGCAAGCAAAGAGGAACCTCCACTAACCTTACATTTACCTGGCCAGGTGCCAAGTTACTACTTCCAGGTTCATCTTCTTGACTTTACATTTGGAGAGATCTCCTAGGTCTAGCAAACCGTAGCATCGTTTTGTTAAATGTGCACTAGATCAGGAACCCCTTTTCACCCACCTTCTCCACCCTCTATCGACACCATGGACCAACTGCGAGTCGACATTGGAGCCTTAACCCAATCGATGACCCAGTTGATCAATAGACTGGACCAGATAGATGCCAGACTGAGACCCATAGAGGAAGCTGCTAGGCCCCGACCTAAACCCAGTCCTGAGTCACCTCCTCACCATAGGGAATACCCTCAGCGTGATCCTTCCCCAGAGTCTGAAGACCTTGTAGGGGTAGTCCGATGCATCCTAGCCCAAAACATAGTACAGGAAGACTGGAGTAGGACCAACATCCTACAGACCCTGATCAAGCTAGGAGGTAAGGTTTGTAAGGTCATCATTGATAGTGGAAGCTGTGTTAATGCCCTTTCCTTGAGTACAGTCAAATCTTTAGGACTAGCCACAGTTCCCCACCCCAACCCTTACAAAGTCTCCTGGATAGATTCAACTTCAATCCCTGTAAAGTCTAGATGCCAAATCAAGATAAAAATGAGTTCCTATGAAGAATCGATTTGGTGTGACGTCTTACCCATGGGTGTGGATAGTATCATTCTAGGACGACCCTGGCTTTTCGACCATGATGCCACCCTTTATGGTCGATCCAATACCTGTGTCTTTCTCCACCAAGGGAAAAAGATTACAATCAACCCAATCCAGCCAAAGGACCCAGTCAAGAAAGGATCAAGTAGTCTTAAAGAAAGGATGCCTGAAGTTAACCTAATCAAGGACAATGGGTTAGAAGAAGAAATTACTGGGAAAGGACCCTTTAAAGAGTTTCAGAGAGAGAAGGATGAACATTCTGAGAATTTGAATACAAAAACCTCTGAGCCCATTGAAGACTTTAAGGTTGAATCTATTGTAAATCTGGGGAAAGAAACTCCTGAGCCCATTAAAGAATTGAAAGAAAGCATCTATGAGTCAAGTTTAGTAGAAGATGGGCCCGAGGGTGAAATCATTGAGGAATCCAAGGAGAGTGATCCTGAACCCACTACAAAATTTGAAGGGGAAATGACCGAGCCAGGATCACATCTAGTAAATGAACATGAGGATTCACCAATCTTTTCCACAGGAGTTCAGGAACCAACCCTTAATGAACCGATCCAAAGAGAACATCCTCAAGAGATGGTTGAAGCTCGGAAAGAAATTGAGGATGAAGTTCCCGATGAGTTACCTGATCAACTTCCACCCGTGAGAAACATCCATCATACTATAGACTTGGTCCCAGGATCCTCCTTAACAGACCTTCCTCTCTGTGGGGTTGACCCTAGCAAGCCCCAAGATCTACCGGAACAAGTAGACCATATGACACCTATAGAACGATGCCCAAATTTTAAGGTCATCCTGAATAATCAAGGTCTATTTTATGTTTTCCATAAGCCAACCCAAGACTCCGATTCCTATTTCCTACCCTTCCCTGAACCTTCTCACATTTCTAGAGCCATGGGGTTACTTTTATTTGAGATTACCAGAATGCGTGACTCCTTAGAGCCCATCCCTTTTGCCCTCTACTTCTGGTATATGTTATGGCATTTGCTAGGGATCCTTAACAATTTTTCTTGTACATATCATACTAGGGTCAAACCTAGAAAGTCAAAAGTCTGTTAGGTTTAGACCCTAGGAGTCCAATAAAAATTTTTCTCAATAAGATTGCATAGTTCAGTCCGCATTTTGCATCATGTTAGGATTATGCATTAAATGAAAATTTTAAAATAACTTGACTGATTCCCGAAAGCGAGCAAAAGAGTTTGAAATAAGGGATTTTGTGATGATTAGGCTTCGGCCTGAACGGTTTCCACTGGGAACCATTAAGAAGCTTCACGCTCGTGGGGCGGGTCCCTTTAAAGTAATTAGGAGAATGGGCCCTAATGCCTATGTGCTAGAACTACCTCCGAATTACGGAATTAGCTCGACATTCAATATCTCTGACTTAGTCGAGTATAGAGAACCCGCAAACATACACAGTGAGCCATTTGGGACTGACCTCCCTTTTGAGAGTAAACCTAAACCTGAGTGTCCACCTCCAAATATACCTGAGCGAGGAGAGCGGATCGAGCATGTCCTGGATGACCAAGCCATCACTACCCGGGGAAAAGGCTACCAGCGTTACCTGGTCTGATGACAAGGCCGACCCGAATCCGATGACTCGTGGATCACACGGGAGGACTTGCAGCGCATCGACCCCGACATCCTGGAAAGGTATCAAAGCCAAGCTAACCCTTACTCGATAAGGTCGAGTTCCTCCCACCCCGGGAGAACTGGTGTGGGCACCAGGATCCGACAGAGGCTCCTCAACCCTCTGTGGATCTCAGATTAGGGTTCCCCTTTCTTTGAGTCCTGTAATAAGGCCTTGAGCCCAAAAATATTGTTATAATTTCTTGTCAAAGTTGTTAAGTCCTATACCTTGGCCAATTTGGGTCAAGTTAGGTCTTGAGTCCTGTATTTGTTCGAGTCTGAGTTTGGTCTGGGCCCAAGCCCAATTGAATTCACTCTGGTTTTCTTCACCAACTCAAGTTCTGGTGGGCCAACCCACCCCTTCTACTTGGGATAATGCCAACTCAGGTGCCACCTCAGCTACCTACGTGGCGCCACATCAGCTGCCACTTGGGCATCCAAGAAGGGAAACAAAGTGGCCTCCTCTTGCTTTCCACATGCCTTGGACAACATCCCCCTTTTCCCTCCCCCACATCACGCCTTGTTCCATCTAAAGAGGGCGTTGAAGATCCTTGAGGGAACCAAGCCTCAAAGCAAGCCTCCTCCCAAGTTTTCTTCCCAAAGTGATCTTGCAAGGAAGGAAGGTCAAAAGACACACTCCCCTCTTCAAGCCCTCAACCATGCAACGCCCCATGGAGTTCTCCCTTGGTCAGCCAAGAGTCATTCCTAGAAGTTGGCGTGAAAAGCCCAAGGGAACGCATCCCTCCAAGCAAGCCATGCCCCACTCCTCTTCCCAAATTAAGCATGCTAAGGAAGGAAGTCAAGGGGCCAATCCCCCCTCCAAGCCTTTGCTCATGCCACGCCCAACTCCAAATATTTGGTCGGCCAAAGAAATAGGGATGTGGAAAATTTTTGGTGCCACCATGAGATTTGTATTTTGAATTTCAAAAGGGCCTTGGGTGCCTATTTAAAGGACCCAATCCCTCCCTTTGTAGAACTAATGAATAAATGAATGAATGAATGAAAATTTGAGTGATTGAGTTTGAGTTTCTTCCACCCTCCAACCCTTGTCTCTTAAGCTAGGTTCGAGTGGAATTGCCTTCGTCCCCTGGGATGTCGAGTGGTGCGGGGCCACCTGTCCATCGCCCCAGGGCATCGCGAATCCTTCGTCCTCGAGGACGTCGCGTGGTGTGAGGCCACATTCCTTCATCCTCTGGGATGTCGCAGGGTGCGAGGCCCCAAGTTATCTCCAACTTCGACTTCCGAATCCAGCCGAACGCCAGGCTCGAAGCCCCTTCCCAACTCTAGTTCAATTCCTTTCTGTACATCTCCACATTCCACTAACCTTTCTTTTGTTTGCCTACAGGTCCTCCCTGTCATCTCGAGCATTTGAGACAGTTAGTTTTGCCATCACGACCTCCAGACCCAAAGCCAGAGCTCCCACGGATATCCGCACAAAGGGTATCAAGCATATGCAGAGAGATACAAGGGCCTGCTGAAGATGGCCCAAGACCTGCTGAAGACGGCCGGCGAGAAGGCCGTTGCGGAGAACAAGGCCTCCGAGGACTCACGAATGAGATGAACGAAGCCGGGACGGTCGGCTTCGACTACGGGTACGATGAGTGCCTAGGAAAGGTTAGTGCCGCCTTCCCAGAACTCGATCTGGCATTCCTTTAGCCTCCGAAGTCGGCGAAAGCAGAAGCTTTGGGTGGGTTGGACTCGACTGCCCAAGCGGCCGACACCCCTGCAGAGGTCGTCGTGGAAGTAGTCGGAGCGGACGCCCCAGCTGGTGCCGAGGCGGAGGCAGTCGAAGGGGCCGAAGAGGCTGGAGCGGCAACTATCACTGATGGGGCCGAAGTGGCCGTAGTTGTTGTAACCTCCGAAGGTCATACCTAGTCGTTTGTAAAGGTCTGACCTTCAATTTTTGTAAAGACCCTTTTGAAGTAATGAAAAATTTCTTTCTCAATATCTTGTCTTTTTACACTGTCTAATGTCTTCCTTTCTGAAATTTTGCTAAGTATGGGCCAGTCGGCATATCTGAGTGAGTGGTCGGATCTTTAGGGTAAGTGTTGAATAGTAGTCCAGGCTGAACTAGATTCTCTTAGGATTTCCACTCTAAGTACTGGTCCGTCGGCCTTCCATACCTAGAAGCAGTTGAGGCAGTAGTCGGATTCAAGCTCAGGCTGGAGCAACAAGCTTAGAAAATTTATCCTAAGTGTTGGTCCGTCGGCTTTCCGGACCCAGAAGCAGTTGAGGTAGCACTCGGATTTCAGCTCAGGTCGGAGCAACAAGCTTAGGAAATTTATCTTAAATGTTGGTCCGTCGACTTTCCGGACCCAGATGCAGTTGAGGCAGTGGTCGGATTTCAGCTCAGGTCGGAGCAACAAGCTTAGAAAATTTATCCTAAGTGTTGGTCTGTCGTCTTTCCGGACCCAGAAGCAGTTGAGGCAGCGGTCGGATTCTAGCTCAGGCTGGAGCAACAAGCTTAGGAAATTTATCCTAAGTGTTGGTCCATCGGCTTTTCGGACCCAGAAGCAATTGAGGCAATGGTCGGATTCCAGCTCAGGCCAGAGCAACAAGCTTAGAAAATTTATCCTAAGTGTTGGTCTGTCAGCTTTCCAAATTAGGCTGCCTTAGAGCCTTTATCGACTGGAGTCGGACTTTCGGAAGTGGGCTGCCCTAGAGCCTTTGGCGACCGGAGTTGGACTTTCGGAAGTGGGCTTCCCTAGAGCCTTTGCCGACCGGAGTCAGACTTTCGGAAGTGGGCTGCCCTAGAGCCTTTGCCGACCAGAGTCGAACTTTCGGAAGTGGGCTGCCCTAGAGCCTTTACCAACCGGAGTCGGACTTTCGGAAGTGGGCTATCCTAGCACCTTTTCCGACCGGAGTCGGACTTCCGGAAGTGGGCTACCCTAGAGCCTTTGTCGACCGGAGTCGAACTTTCGGAAGTGGGCTACCCTAGAGCCTTTGCCGACCGGGGTCGGACTTTCGGAAATGGGCTGCCCTAGAGCCTTTGCCAATCGGAGTCGGACTTTTGGAAGTGGTTCGTAGAATAAATGTGAGCTTCATTGATAGTACTTGCGGAGGTTGTCTACATTCCATGGACGCGCCAACTATCGTCCGTCCAAAAATTCAAGTCGATAGGTGCCAGCTCGAACCACTTCGGCGACCCGATAAGGTCCTTCCCAATTTGGGGAAAGCTTGCCTTGCTCGGTCGGCCTAGAGATTTCGGCCCTCCGCAGGACCAAGTCTTCGACTCGGAAAGCTCGTGCCTTGACTCACGAGTTGTAATATTTCGCCATCTTTTGGTGGCATACCGCCATCTTCATGCTTGCCCAAAGCCTAGTTTCCTCAAGCAAGTCCAGGTCAGCCCTCCGCCACTCGGAGTTGGCTGGTTCAGCATAGTGATCAATCTGGAGAGATTGAAGAGAAGTCTCAATAGGGATGACAGCTTCACTTCTGTAAGTGATGTTGAATGGAGTTTCGTCGGTCGATGCTCTAGCAGTCGTCCGATACGCCCATAATACTAAATGGAGTTCCTCCGCCCAAAGTCCCGTCGCTTCATTGAGCCGGGTCTTTAGCCCGTGCAAGATTGTTTGGTTGGTGACTTCAGCCTCTCCGTTGCACTGAGGGTGGCCGACCGAGGTAAGTCGATGAGAGACATGATATTGCTGACAAAAATCCTAAAACTTTGAGTTGTCAAATTGTTTCCCATTGTCAGTAATAATCATCCGGGGAATACCGAATCGAAAGATGATATTATTCCGGACGAAGTTCTCCACCTTAGCCACCATTATCTGTGCTAGTGGTTCGGCTTCCACCCACTTTGTGAAATAGTCGATAGCTACAAGCAAAAATTTTCGTTGCCCGAAGGCCGGGGGAAAGGATCTCAGGATATCCATCCCCCACTGTGCGAACGGCCATGGGGCGGTGATCGGAGTCAGCTCGCTAGCGGGTCTCCTTTGAATGATGGAGTACCTTTGACACGTGTCGCACCTTCGGGCGAAGTCTGACGCGTCCTTCTGAATGGTGGGCCAGTAATATTTCTGCCGGATGATCTTGTAAGCTAAGGATCTCCCTCTGAGGTGATCGCCACAAATGCCTTCATGGACTTCTTTGAGGATGTAGTCGGCGTCCGCCAGCCCCAAGCACTTCAATAGCGGTTGCGAGAATGATCGCTTATAAAGGATGCCGTCAAGGACGATGTACTTAGAGGCCGTCAGGCGCACTCACTTGGCCTCCACCGGATCTTCTGGAAGAGTTCCCTTGGCTAGGAAAGTAAGGATCGGATCGATACGTGAAGCTTCATGTTCCACCTGGTGGACCTCGGTCGGCTCTTCGGCAATGCTAGGATGCCGCAAATACTCCACAAATGTTCGATCAGAAGTCCCACCGGCTACCGTAGCCAACCTCGACAGAGCGTCCGCCCGAGAGTTCTGCAGATGAGGTATGTGGAGGATTTTGAAAAATTTGAACCGATGAACGAGGTTTTGTACCTTATTTAAATATTTTGCCAGGGTTGGATCCCTGGCTTCAAATTCTCCATTTACTTGATTGACCACCAACAGCGAGTCGGAGAAAACTCTGAGTCGGCTGATGCCCAGTTCGTTGGCGATCCGCAGCCCCACGAGGAGGGCTTCGTACTCTGCTTGATTATTTGACACCTGAAATAAAAAATGCAATGCATACTCCAGGTTCTCCCCATCCGGGTCAGCCAGAATCAGTCCGGCCCCATAGCCTGTGAGGTTGGATGCTCCGTTTACATAGAGAGTCCAGGCTGGTTCTACTTCATAGACAGCATCAGCTTCAGGTACTTTGGCCATTCGAGGAGGCATCTCCTGTCTCCACGTGCACTCTGCAATGAAGTCAGCAATTACCTGGGCCTTCAAAGCAGAGCGTGACTGGAAAGAGATGTCGAACTCTCCTAACTTGGTGACCCACTTGGTGAGCCAACCGGATGTATCTGAGCTCCAAAGGATTGCCTTGAGGGGTTGGTCGGTCAGCACTACAATCGGGTGCGCTTGGAAGTATGGTCGGAGCCGCTTAGTGGATGTGACCAAGGAGTATATTAACTTTTGCATCTTGGGGTACCTTGTTTCGGCATCGTGGAGGACTTTGCTGATATAATAGATAGGCTTTTGCTATCCGTCCTCTCCAACTCGCACAAGGACGGCCTAGATCACTTCGTTTGACGCTGAAAGATAGAGGTACAAAGGTTCCCCTTCCGTTAGCTTGGCCAGCAACAGAGGGTTCTTCAAGTACTCCTTCAATGTTTCAAAAGCGAACCGACACTCATCAGTCCAAACAAAACCCTCCGATCGGTGCAAGGTCTTGAAGAATGGCAGGGACTTCTCAACCGAATGGGAGATAAAACAGTTGAGAGAGGCGATTCGGCCGGTAAGCTCTTGGACCTGCTTTTTGTTGGTTGGGTGCACCATCTCCGTGATGGCTTTTATCTTATCGAGATTCACTTCAATTTCTCTCTGTGTAACCAGAAAACCAAGGAATTGCCGGAGGTTACCCCAAAAGTGCATTTCGTGGGGTTTAGCTTCATCCGATGATGCCTGAGTGCATCAAAGAATTCCTGTAGGTCCTTGATGTGGTCGGCCTTACAGAGACTCTTCACTATCATGTCGTCCACATAAGCCTCCATGTTCCTGCCTAGCTGACCTTCGAACACCCGATTGATCAACCTTTGAAAAGTGGCATCGACATTCTTCAAGCCGAAGGGCATCATCCGATAACAGTACAGACCCTTGTCAGTGATGAAGGCGGTCTTCTTCTCATCTTCCGGATACATAAAGCTGAGAAGTTGGTGGCCGGCCGTGGCATCCACCGACTGATCAATTTTGGGTACTAGGAAGCTGTCCTTTAGACAGGCCTTGTTGAGGTCGGTGTAATCCATATAGATCCTCCACTTTTCGTTGGACTTCTTCACCATAACCACATTCGCCAACCACTTAGGGTAGTGGACTTCCCTGATGAAGCCAGCATCACGGAGCTTCTTTACTTCCTCATTAATGGCTTTTTGCCTTTCAGCAGCGAAGCTCCTTTTCTTTTGTCGGATGGGTCGGTAGGTCGGATCAACCTTGAGTTGGTTAGTGATGACCTCCGATGATATTCCAAGCATGTCCAACACCGACCAAGCAAAGACATCGGCGTTACTCCTAAGAAAGCTAATCAGCTCCGACTTAAGGTCTTTACTGAGGGAGCCTCCAATCTGAAGGACTTTGATGGGATCATCCTCTCGAAAGGGAACAAACAGAATCCTTTTCCCTGGCTGACCGAGGCCATTGGCCTCAACCCTTGGGTCGAGTTGCTCCAAGGTGGGATGGCCCTCCGACTATTGATTCATAATGGTCAAACACTGCCTGGCCATCCGACAGTCTCCCCTCATCACTCCGACCCCGCTCCTGGTCGAAAATTTTGCCAACAGATGGTAGGTGGACACGATGGCTCTGAATTTGTTGAGGGCCGGTCAGTCCAGGATAGCATTGTAAGGCGAGGTCGTCCGAACGACCATAAAATTGATGAGGAGGGTTTTCTGGAGAGGCTCCTTCCCAATTGTCACAGGGAGAACTATTTCTCCTTCCACTCCGACGTAGTTGCCCCCGAAGCCCGTCAGCGGCGCGGGGGATTCCCATAGCATGGATCTGGGTAGATTCATTATTATAAAAGCATCATACAGCAATACCTCTGTCAAGCTTCCATTATCAAGTATTCTCCTTACATCGTAATTGGCAATCATTGCCGATGCGACTACAGGATCGTTCTCAAAAACATTAGTTTCTAGGAGATCTTCATCAGAGAAAGTGATGGCATTAGAGCCCCAGGACCTTTTAGCAATATCGGTGCTGTCCTCATAACTTCCTCCAGATCGCTGATGCAGCATGCTGACATCCCCCCTAGTTGGCCTCTGACTGGGGAGCTCTGTCTCCTCCAGAAGGTTTTGGGCGTTTGATGCTTCTGCCCGGTCTCGATGGGGTCGGACATACTTGCGCAGGTATCCCCTCCGGATGAGGTCTTCAATGGCATCCTTCAGCTGCAGGCACTCTTCAGTACTGTGCCCATGATCCCTATGGAAGCGACAGAATTTATCTTTGTTCCTTAGGACAGGACAGCCCCTCATCGATCGAGGCCTTTGCAGAAAGGTCTCGTTCTCGATCTCCATTAGGATCTTCTCTCTTGGCAGAGACAGAGGCGCATAAGTCTCGAACCTTCAGGGAAAGTCCCTCGGCTTCGGACTTCGGTGTTGGGTCGATCGCCGACTGTCGCTCGGAGGTCGGACTTCAGGAGCCTTATTGCTCTGCTTCTTGGGGGCCGGCCTTCCTTTAGCTTGACGTCGGTCGGTCGCTTGTTCTTCTGCCAGAGTGTACTTCTACGCTCTGGCCAATAATTCACTGTAGCTTGTCCGATGTTTCTTGTCCAGGGAGAAGGTTAGCCTGGACGAGCGAAACCCTCGCTTGAAGGCTGACATCGCTACAGCCTCATTCAAATCCGGGACTTCCATGGCCGCTGAGTTGAAACAGGCCATGAAATCCTGAAGGGTCTCTCCCTCCTTTTGCAGCACGAGGAAGAGGCAGTCGGTATTCCTCGAGATCCGACTGCAAGTCTTGAAATGGAAAAGAAAAAGTGATTCGAGTTGAGAGAAGGAGTGGATCGTACCTGGCCGGATGGCGAAGAACCATATCCGGGCGATCTTCTTGAGGGTTGCAGGAAAGGCGATGCAATGGTACATGCCTAGATGGTCCATCAGATTAGTGGTACCGTCGTAGGAGTCCACCTATGGGATCTTGAAGTGGTGGGGGATCGTCTCCGCCAGAATCTCCTCAGAGAACGGGGGACAGGAGTCATATTCCTGTCCCCCTTAGGCCTTCTGCCGGAGGGCAATTTCCGCAATGCGCTCCTCCATGCGCATGATCTTACTGGCATAGTCCTTCGGAGGTTCGGTGGCAAGCCGACTGCCGAACGGGATGGACTCGACATAGGAAGGCGAAGCAGACCTCGCCCTCTTGCTGTCGGCATGATCACCCAAGGACCTCCGGGGCTCCGCGGTGGCATGAGAACCAGGCTAAGGGATCTCTGGCCGTCGGCCTCCCTTAGCAGCAGTCGAAGGATTGGTGTAGGAAGCAGCTAGTAGTTGCTGTCGGTTGTCGGCAGCTTCCTGGAAATGCTGAACCGCAGCCATAAGTGTTTCAATGCGATTCACCAAGGTTTGGAACTGTTGCAACCCCAACATGATGGTAGGTTCTGCAGCAGTAGGGGCGATGGCAGCAAAATCATTCTTCCTAAGAGGCTCCTCAAACCTAGAAGGAGAGATATCCCTCATGGTAGTGGCATTTGGAGCTTTTCCCTTAGCCATTTTCTTGTCAGGATGATAGATTCCTCCTTTTAGAAGAAAGGCCCTTCCTCTAGCGCCAATCTATTGCAGCATCAACTCCTGGACCAGGAATCGGGATGGCTGAATAGGCAGGAGCGCTCCTCTCTCGGGCAAACCTGCAGCAAAGTCCCTAAGGGCGCTGGTGGTGTTTCGGCGGGGGACCCTTCGATGCTTAAGTTAGCAGGAGATTGAAGGCAACAGAATGGAGGAATCAAGGAATCAACAGTCTCTGAAGAGGGAAGAGTTGTTCTACCTTCGAACGGGATCCCCTGGGTACCTTATATAGGCATGGAACAGTCCAAAATCCGTTAGGGGAGAGGCTGAGAAAGACTTATCTGCCCTTAGGAGAATCTGGAGAGTGGCCACATGGTGCGCAGATATGGCGGCATCGTGGAAGTAGTGGAGCAAGGCCGTTGGGATAGCAGGATCCCACAGTAATAGAAAGGTGCTTCTGGAATGCCTTGGATGCTAAGACTCGCCTGTCGAACGTCGATCGTGAGACAGTCAGTCGGTCGGACCAAAGGCCAAGCCTTCGAAGGAGAGTGATGGGCCGGACCCCAGCAGGAGAGGGTCATTCGGACCTCAGCTCTGGTGGGTCGGACCTCTGACGGAGAATGGTGAGCTGGACCCCAGCAGGAGAATGGTGGGTCGGATCCCAGCAGGAGATGGTCGTTCGAACCTCAGTTCTGGTGGGTCGGACCCCCTTAGTTAGATCCTTAAGAGGGGCGGCAGGGTTGGACCGCAGGACTGGGCTGGTTCTGGCTGAGGGTGAGCCGTCATGGTACAACAAATGTAAAGAAAGTTTGGGTTCCAAAAGGAACCACATGTACTAACTCCAATGGACCCAAAAAGATTTGGGTACCAAAAATATCCACTTAGCTATTTTGCAGGTTTGTCTTGCAGCCCATCATAAGAAAAAGAAGATTGCAATGATAAAGTAGCTATGCAAGGCATGAAGTAGGGTAGAAGAGCAAGTCTTCATCCTAAAGTTAGGATAAGTGGACTAATGGTTTGTAGAAATAATGGCAAATGGAAGATTATTCATATTGGTATAATTTACTCAAATCCTTCATTACTTTTTGATATTTGTAATGCTAGTCATTTATTTGAAGCAATTTGCTATGTTTATTATATTTGATGCTTCAAGATAAGTTAAATGTCAACCATGCAAAAGTTACTAGTATTCTTGATCATGTGAAATTCATTGAACTTCGAGTTGAAACATTTTGAATGTTTGAGATATGTTTGATATTCAAGTTTTGTGGCAATGAACCATGAAATCAAGAGTTCTAGCTTACTCTAGCATAGATAATTTGAGAAGTGCTAGCATACTTAATGTTTTAAATTGATCATGAGTATAGATTGATTTTGATGATTTTTATAAACTCATGACTTTAATTCTTCTGTTGATATTTATTTATTTTTATTGATATCATGTTTTATATTACTCTCTTACATGAATGCTTAGAATGAATGTGAAAGAGAGAGGAGTGAATGTGTTAGATAAAAGAAAAATTAAGAATCTTGATACCCCCAACAATTAGTATTTGTAACAATTGATAGCATAAAGAAAGGGGAAGAAAAAGAGAAATTATTGACAAGAATATGAAGGAAATAAAAAGAAGGTGAAATTATCTCAAAATATCCTAATATTTTTATGGTATTATAAAATCATTGATTAGTATCCCCTTAAAAAATGGTTAAGAATACTTTTTGTTGATGTCAAAAAGGGGGAGAGATATAAGGTGTCATGAAAAAGAACATTTGAAAAGAGAGAAGTTTTATTTTTGAAATATATTGATAAATTAAGGGAGAGCTTATTGCTTATATGATACTTGTTAATTTACTTGAAATACAATCTTTTATAGAGTTAATTTTGTGCTAAAATTCTTTTTCATGCCTAATATTTTGTCATCATCAAAAAGGGGGAGATTGTTGACTCTTTGATTGATTTTGATGATTACAAAACATTGATGCATGATTATGTTACTAATTATCCTTGTAAAGATTGTTTTTGTAAAGTATCATAGGTTTAGAATATGTTTGAAATGGTTTAGAAAAAGTTTGGAAGAAGTTTGAAATGGTTTGGAAGCATTTGAAGAAGTTCAGCTCGAGCCGACTCATGGATCAAGAGCCAACTCTTTTAGAATGGTAAAACTGTAATTATTCAATCAAAATGACTCCAGAATGGCAGAACTGTAATTACTCCAGCTGACTTGACCCAGAGAAGCCGACTCATCCAGAGTTTGTATTTTTTTGACTGAGACTTCAAGCCGACTCGTCCAACTCGAGTGACGGGTTCTGGCACTTCAACGGCTAGTTGCATAAATTGTTTTTCTTCATTCCAACAGTTACAAATGGTCATATTTCGATTTCCAAGGCACTCCAACAGTCAAAACAACATGAGAATATTTCCAAAACTTATATATGATGGATCAAAGTGAAGAGAAAGAAGAGTGATTGAAGAGGGGAAGAGAAATTGAAGAAAAAGGGTTTTTCAAGTTTATATTTCAGATTTTGGAGAGAGTTTCAATGTTCAAATTCAAGAGAGGGTTCTTCACTTCTTATCACAACTCTTGAAGCTTTATTTAAAGAAAGAGGAGAGCTTAGAAGAGCTACATTCAACGAGCTAAAGCGGCAACCATCTACTCTTTAAGAGTTTGTATTTTATGTTGCATTGTTTACTTGTTTTACTTTAGTTTGGGTTTTTGGTTAGCCCGTTGCAAAACCAAGTTTGGGTTTCTTGGTGATCCCGGTATAAAACCAAGAGTGGGTTTCTTTGGTGAGCCCGGTGTAAAAACTAAAGGGAGTTGGGTTTGATTTGTGATCCCGGTAAAACAATCCGACTGTATTCTAGGAAGAATATAGTGGAAATCCCAAGTGGTATCTTGGATAGTGGACGTAGGAGCGGGTTGCTCCGAACCACTCTAAATCTCTTGTGTTTGTGATTGCCTTGATTGTGCTTAATTATTTACTTCCGCATTACATATTTTACCACATCACTAAAAGGATTTTAAATTGCACATACTTGCTAAAGCTTTTATTATCCCAATTCACCCCCCTCTTGGAAAGCCACTTGGGCAAGATGCCACCTTTCGCGATACTCTTCGTTCTACAGGAGAAGCCCTCACATCACCATCAACGGCAAGCACCATCACCTCGCTCACAGCCCGGAGGTGGGAGCGGGAGGCCACCCACCGTGCGACTCACAGCGAGGCAAACCAACAAGAGATAGGGCCTGATCCTGGGGGCAACCTGCCGATAAAGGATGGCGCGCTACTGCAACCCTTGTAAAGGACCTAGCAAGGGGTCGAAGCCCACCTGGGCGAAGCCTACCACCTCGCCGAACCTAGCACCTCCCGATGCTCATGAACATGGAACACGAGCGATTTAAAAAGAGCACTACCAATGATGTAAAACCTCTTCTCGATTATCTAAGTTCCCTTTTCGCGCAACTTTGTCTTTCACCTGTACAGGGATGTCTCCGTCCGACTCAAAGTCCGGTGGACTTAAGCGGGCCCCCCGGCAGGCCCGCACTCCTTGCCGTGCTCATAGTTCGGAGGTGGCGGTAGGACAACCCGCCATCCATCGCTTGACTCACAGTGCGGCGCCCTTAAGGCGGGCCCCTCCATCATGCCCGTGCGTATCAGCCAAGCTCACAGCCCGGACATGGCGACAGGGCAACCCGCCACCTGCCGCTTGACTCACAGTTCGGCATCCTCACCAGCAAGGTGGGCCCCCTCCATCAGGCCCACCCCCATGGCAGTGCTCATAGCCCGGAGGCGGCACCAAGGTGCCGCCTATCGCATAACTCACAGCGCGGCGAATCGAGAAGCTCGACACCCCCAGCCTCGCTCATAGCCCAGAGGCAGTAGCGGAATGCCGTCTACCATATGACATAGCTTGGCACACCAATAAGTTCGGTGCCCCATAGCCTCATGGCCGTGCTCATAGCCCGAAGGTGGCACCAAGGTGCCGCCTATCGCGTGACTCATAGTGCGGCGAATTGAAAAGCTCGGCGCCCCCATCCTTGCTCACAGCCCGAAGGCTGCATCATGGTGCCATCTACCGCATGACTGATAGCTTGGTTCACCTATAAGTCCGGTGCCCAACAGTCTCATGGCCATGCTCACAACCTGGAGGTGGCACCAAGATGTTGTCTACCATGTGACTCACAGCATGATGAATCGAGAAGCTCGGCGCCCCTAGCCTCGCTCACAGCCCGGAGGCGACACCAAGATGCCATCTACCATTTGCCTCATAGCGTGGCAAATCGAGAACCTCGATGCCCCCAGCCTCGCTCACAGCCTGGAGGCAGCACCAAGGTGTCGTCTATCGCGTGACTCACAGATTGGCTCATTTATAAGTCCGGCACCCCACAACCTCATGATCGTGCTCACAGCCTGGAGGCAGCACCATGATGACGTCTATCATTTGACTCACAGCATGGCAAATCGAGAAGCTCGGTGCTCCCAACGTCGCTCACAGCTCGGAGGCAGCACCAAGGTGTCGTCTACCGTGTGACTCACAGCTTGGCTCACCTATAAGTCCAGCACCCCACAGCCTCATGGTTATGCTCACAATTCGGAGGCGGCACCAAGATGACGTCTACCGCATGACTCAGAGTATGGCGAATCGAGAAGCTCGATGCCCCTAGCCTTGCTCACAGCCCGGAGGTGATATCAAGGTGCCATCTACCACGTGACTCATAACTTGGCTCACCTATAAGTCCAGCATCCCATAGCCTCATGGCCGTGCTCACAGCCCGAAGGTGGCACCAAGATGCCATCTACCGCATGACTCACAACATGGTGAATCGAGAAGCTCGGCACCCCCAGCCTTGCTCACAGCCCGGAGGCAGCACTAAGGTACCATCTATCGCGTGACTCATAGCTTGGCTTACCTATAAATCCAGTGCCCCACAGCCTCATGGCCGCGCTCACAGCCCGGAGGTGGCACTAAGATGCCATCTACCGTGTGACTCACAAGGTGGTGAATCAAGAAGCTCGGCACCCCCAGCCTCGCTCATAGCTTGGAGGCCGTACCAAGATGTCGTCTATTGTGTGACTCAAAGCATGGCGAATCGAGAAGCTCGGTGCCCCCAGCCTCGCTCACAGCCCGGAGGCGGAACCAAGATGCCTTCTACCGCGTGACTCATAGCTTGGTTCACCTATAAGTCCGGCACCCCATAATCTCATTGCCGTGTTCATAGCCCAGAGGTGGTACCAAGATGTCGTCTACCGCATGACTCACAATGTGGCGAATCGACAAGCTCGGTGCCCCTAGCCTCTCTCATAGCCCGGAGACAGCACCAAGGTGCCGTCTACCACATGACTCACAGCTTGGCTCACCTATAAGTCCAGCGCCCCATAGCCTCATAGCCGTGCTCACAGTTCGAAGGCGGCACCAAGATGCCGTCTACCGCATGACTCACAGCGTGGCGAATCGAGAAGCTCAACGCCCCTAGCCTTGCTCACAGCCTGGAGGCGGTACCAAGATACTGTCTATCGCATGACTCATAGTGTGGCAAATCAAGAAGCTCGTGCCCCTAGCCTCACTCACAGCCCAGAGGTGGCACCAAGATGTCATCTACCGCGTGACTCATAGAATGATGAATCGAGAAGCTCGGCGGCCCCAGCCTCGCTCACAGCTTGGAGTTGGCGGTAGGGCAACTCGCCACCTACCACTTGACTCGCAGTTCGGCATTCTCAAGTCGAGCCCATTCCACCAGGCCCGCACTTTTCAACCGAGCTCACAACCCTGAAGTGGCGACAGTGCAGCTTGCCATCTATCACGAGGCCCGCAGCTAGGTAACCTTCAGGTCGGGTCCTTCCGACAAACCCCCGTTCAGTCACCCTGCTTATAGTCTTGAGATGCAGTTGGGGATTCCTGGAACCCCGCCATCTACCCCATGATTCACAGTTTGGCACCTATAAGCCGGAAAACTCAGAAACCCCGCAACCACTGCCTTACTCACAGTCCGGGGTTGTTTGCCGGGAAACTCCAGAAGTCCTACCATCTGTCGCTTGACTCATAGCGTGACTAATTGAGCCAAAATATTCTGGAAACCCAACATCCAGTTGCCTTGCTCACGGCCCGGGGATGTTGATGGAAAATCCCTGAACTCCCACCGTCGACCGCCTAACTCACAACTTGGCAAACTGAGGAGATCCCCCAAAAGCAATCCAAGCCGAAGAAAGGAAAAATAGCAAGCAAAGTGGAGAGAGGCCCCCAGCAATCGGGGAGGCCGTGCAGCAGATTCAAGCTCAAAAAAAAAGAGGAAGGAAACCTTGCAGAACCCTAGCCGCCTATGCCCTAAGGCCCTTTAAAAGCTACATAGCCAATCGGAGGCCACCACATGTCAGCACCAGGTGCCTCCCGACGCTTCGGTTCACAGAATGGATGCCTTGATCTAGCAGGGCATTGACGATCCCTCCATTGGAAAACTGAGCACAGCGCCCCATTAATGCAAAGGTGTAGTCTTTAGGGCATGGCCAGTCGAAGCATTGGTGGAGTAGAAGGTGTGTCCCTCTACGTTAGCATGGTCGTTACTCCCATCATCCCGAGCAACGCTTCGTTCCCCAGGCTCGGGAGTAGGGGGCATCTGATGTAGCAACATCCACTGATGTGGAGCCTACATAGTTGACAGCCGGTAGCTGCATGGGTGGGGACTGCCACCTAGACGTGGCCCCCCGGGTGGAAGGCCGAGGGGTGCCCTCCTGCTGAGGTTAGCTCCCGGCCAAGATCATGCTCATGCTACCGAAGCAAGCCCTCCTACCGAGGTCAGCTCCCAGCCGGGGTCGAGCTCATGGGACAAGCCCTCCGTCTGAGGTCAGCTCCCAATCGGGGTCATGCTCACGCTGCCAAGACGAGCCCCCCATCTGAGGTCAACCCCCAGCCGAGGTCGAGCTCGTAAAGCAAGCCCTCCTGTCAAGGTCAGCTCCCAGCCATGGCCGGGCTCATGGAGCGAGCCCTCCATCTAAGGTCAGCTCGCGACCGGGATCATGCTCACGCTGCCGAAGGCGGACCTCCCGAATGGAGGTCCTTCCCTACCATACGAAGGCCAGAGTTCCTGCCAGCGATGGAGGGAAAGACTAACAGGAATTCAAACCGTGGCATGGAGGTCCCTGTCCACCTGCGACCTTCGGAAGGTGGCCCATGCCCTTCCACCAACGCCAGCTCTATGACACGCCACCCGCATGCTCTGCATAAGGTAAGCCCCGTCAAATCCATGTACCTATAACGTGCCGCCACGTCCACTACCGTACAGCCGGAGAACATTGACCCACGCGGCGCGAGATCCAGAATCTCCCAGAAGGAGAATCCTGTCAAAGCCATAGACTCTACAACGCTCGGACGGTCCTTCCAGGAATGAAATCTTCCTGCCATGATACGGGGCTCGGTAGAATAGCGCAAGCCCCAGAGAAGTAAAACGAGACCCCCAACAGAGGGGGGAGAAAGAGAGAGAGAGGAAGAAGGAGAAGCCACGCGCAGTGGCAAGCCCCTTCGGGGAGGACACCGCGAGGGGGCACACTAAGAAGGACAGAGAAAAGAGGAGGAAGGTAAGTAAAAAGGTAAGTGAACGGGAGGGGGAGAGAGGTAAGCAAGCGGCCAAGGGATCGGCCGGAGAGATCCTTCCTGCTCCTCGCTCTACATTCCATATTTCTTTCTGCTATTTGATCATTATCATCTTGTCACCCCCTAGGACGAAGGAGTCCCCCAAGCTCTCTACCCAGGGGTTATGTTCTCCTCGATCGTCCCACTGACTTGATCGTCAAAGTATCTTCGTCGGAATCTCCGGCCCGGATCTCCTCTATTTTGCAGGCCAATCGGATCGAAGAGACAACCTCCGAAGATGAGGGAGCGCTTCCGGTAGGAGGAGACACCCGATGTAACGATGATCGATATTGAAGCTACAAGCTACGATGATCCAGACAGTAACAATCTACAACAGCTGCCTACCATCGTTACTACGATGAAATGGAGGTAAGAGAAGGAAAGCCTCCCAAAAGGCAAGAAAACTGAAGCTCCGCGGCTTCCTCGATACAAGGGAAATATGGAGCATCTGCATGGGTTGGGTTTCAGCTGCTTTTGTTACCAAAGGCGGCACGCAACGGATTTGTTACGTCTCCACACATCATGTCGGAAGGTACGAAAAATAAAATACAAAAAGGATGGGAAGCGACCCTGTGAAAAGCATAATTATCTCCAACATTGAAGCTGTAAGTCCCGTAACGTAGTGATTACGTCGTATTTTAAAGCAGCTGATGCAAATTGTGATGTTTTATGTACCTACTAGAGTTTTTGCTTTGGGGATCTGCATCATTTCTAACATCGTCCTCATGCATCACACCAAAGGTATACCACTTTTTTTCGCATACTTGTAAAATCTGTCTAATGCCTTGCTGAAGGTTGTCGAGAGCTGTAGAGAAGATTGGTTTACGGTAGCGTTTGAGTTCTTTCATTCAAGAAGATCATTGTCATCAACATCTATTTGAGGAAACTACTAGAACATGTAATTGTCGGTTTCTGGCCATTTTTAGTGATTATATTGTATTCAATGATGTGAATCTTTGATTTAAACACCTGATTATTGATTTAAACCATATATAGAGACAAATAGACACCTTCTCCTTGGATGGTCATCCTCCATCCCATATATAGAGAAGATGAATTTTGTTTCTCTTGAAAGGAGTGTGTCTACTCCTTTCGACAAGAAACCATCTACTACTCGACTACAAAATCAATAATAAGATATTCATATTAAAGAACCACACTATGGCATGACTTATATCACTAAAATATTTAAAAATTATAAATAATATATTTTGATTCTACCAAAATTGGTGGCTAAAATTTTGAGCAAGCCTAGAAATATATAAATCATGTTATGGTACCAACTGTACTGACACCATTTATTATAAAATCTTTCATACGAAATATGGCTCTCCGTTTCTAAGATTATGATATCGTTATTGATGTCGCAAGAGAAGGAAGAAAAAAATACATAAAAGATAATTAGTAGGGAATATAAGATTTTATTATAAAAAAAATGACTTATAAAATAAGAACTCACACTCTCAATCCCGTATATTCTCTCTTAACAAGATGTCTCAAATCCTTCACAAAACTTTCAATTCTCAAGGAGATCCTCTAGTATCTACAGGCTTTTTCTATCATTACCATATCTCCTGGAAGCCCTCTAGATCCTTATCCCTTTCTCTCTGATCCATGTTCCTTTTTTTATAGCCTCTCTATCGAAAAATACTTTGACAGAAGTCCAGTGGTTCAAACCACATAGGAAAAGAATTTCAATTTCTTGTCCAACATCTTGTTTGACCCATAGAAGATTTCTAATCATCTGATCTTCATTGAATATATCACAAATCATGTTAATCAAGTCCAATTGAGATTAGAGACCTCCCTTGGCCATTAGTTTTTGCCTGGATAACATGGGAGCGTTCGATCACACAAAAATGATATCAGTCTTGTCATAGACCATGACAAAGACTAGTGAAAATTGTCATGGACTACGCCAATTTCATTATGGACAGGGCGGTCCACAATGCACCATGAGCACCTAGGCACCTAGGCCACGCCCGTGCTAACACATGCTAGGCTGCACGCCTGCATATACTTGGGTCCCGCGCTTGGGCCCCCAGTGCATCCACACGCCTAGGCTAGGCCTAGCCTGATGTTACTAGGCCTGGTTCCTCCTAGGCTTGGTTTTGGATCTTCTTACTTGGATTTCGCTCTAGTAAATTGAATCGAGATTTTTTTTTTCAACAATCTCTACCTTGACTCGATGTTCAACCTTCATCTAACTTTAAGAGCTCTTAGAAGATCCCGCCCCCATACCCTAGAGCAAATGCTTGCTGCTCATGGATAGGCTAACATGAGAGTCGAGCTAGGCTGCTCAATCTTATCTCCATCATGTACTGTGTTTACCTTGACTTGGGACCTGCTCGGAGAAGTCTCCTATAGTAATAGGAACTTCATCATGCAATGTTGCCTATCATCCTTTCGAGTTTCTCATCTCATGCCCGGTGTACCTGCTTCTGGAGCTCCACCTTGTATTGGGCTCCTATCTATATCAAAAACTCTATCTCACACTAGACTCTTTATCAAGAGATAATGTCCTCAATATTTCTTCCCCTGCAAGATAACCCTTCTACTGAGGATAATCTTCAAGATTCCATCACCGGCTCTCTAGTTTACTTAGTAAGATGAGATTCTTACTGAAGCTAAGTATGTATCGGGCTCCGTCCAATTTTCTCGATTTTTCATCATAAAGCTTTAAGCTAAATTATCCTTTCATCCTTGATCGCATAACTTGATCTGTTTGATAGGTGGATAGCAGCACCCTCTCTATTCTCTAAAGAGTCGAACAACTTCTTTTTGTAATATACATATGGGAACAAACAGATCTAGAATCTAATATTGAAAAAATGGGACACCTCGTCAAATACCATGAGTGCACCACTGTATCCATCACTGTCACTACCATCAGTCACCACTATAGTAGCCTTCATCCGATCTTTGAGTTGCGGGCAATCTTTGATACGATCTCTAACTCGTCGCACCGGTAGTACTTGATCTTGTTCACATCCCTTAACTTGAACTTGGACTGCCTGCCTTGTGATCCTCTGCTACTCCATCCTCTACTACCAATTTCTCCAGAGATAGTCAATGTTGAGTTCCCGCCTAAACTCGAAGCTTGGTTTTTTTGCTTAAGAACCTTATTCTAGAATAATGCCGAAGTGACCTCCTCCATCTTAATGGTGTTCTTTCCCAATAGAAGAGCAGTCATCAAGGACTCGAAGGAGTGCGGAAGTGATGATAGCAAGACCAATACCCTGGTCTTCTCTCCAACCTTCTTACCTATACAGAGAAAATTGATGAAAATCCTTTGAAAGTTGCTCAGATGCTCCTGTATGCTCTGTCCTTTATTTATTTGTAGTTGTTAAAACTATTTTCAAAGAAAGAGCATGTAGGTGAGGGACTTTACTATGTATAATTCCTCGAGTTTCATCCATAGTGTCGTCAAGGAAGTCTCACTTAACACATGAATCATCACATCATCCACCAGGTACAAGAAGATCGTGCTCACTACATTCATTTGGAGCTGCTTTTAACTTTTCTTCTCTATGGTGGGTGGCCTCTCCTTACATATAAGAACGTTAATCAATTCTTGTCAGATGCGCATGTATTTCACTCTTGCTTGTTAGAGAAAGAAATTACTCTTTACATCGAACCAGTTGATGTCAAATTTGATTGCACCTATCTTCTCCATCTTCTTCAATCTCGATCAACATGGACAATCTAGATAATCCAGGGTTCTGATACTAGTTATTGTGGTACCAACTATACTAATATTACTTATTGGGAAATTTCTCGTATGGAATACAAATTTCCATTCTTAGGATCACGATATCATTGTTGATGCCGCAAGAGAAAGAAGATAAAATAAAGTAAAAGATAATCAATAGAACATGTAAGACTTCACTATGAAAAAAATAATCACTTATAAAATAAGAACTCGCACTTTCAATCATGTATAATTTCTCTCAACAAGAAACTTCAGATTTTTCAGAAAGCTATCAACTTTTAAGGAAACCTTCTAGCCCCTATAGGCTTTTCCTATTGCTATCACACCTCCTGGAAGCCTTCTAGATCCTCACCTCTTCCTCTCTAACCCTTATTCCTCTTTTTATAACCTCTCTATCGAAGAATACTTCAACAGGAGTTCAGCAGTTCTTGAAAAAAAACTCCAATTTCTTGTCCAACTCCTATTTGATCTATAAAAAACTCCTGGTCACCCGATCTTCATCAAATACATCGCAAATCACATTGATCAAGCCCAATCAGAGTCGAAGACCTCCTCTAGCCATCAGATCTTTACACGGATTGCACGGGAACGTTCGATCATGAAAAAACGATATCAACCTCGCCATATACCATAATAAAGATAGGTAAAAACTGCCTTGGACTATGCTAATTCCATTATGGACTGAGCAGCCCATTATGCACCACAAGTGCCTAGCTGCCTGGGCCATACGCATCTAGGGCTGGAACTAGGCTTGGACAAGCCCGATGGGCTTCGGACTGAATCGAAGTCAGGCCAGGCTTTAGGCCTGGATCCAGGCCTAAAATAGATCAGGCTGGACTTGGACCTAAAAATAGAACTCATTTAATTTTCAGGCCAGGCTCGAGCTCCCCCTTGGCCTAGCCCAACCCGACTCGAACCTAACCCGAAATAGGCCTGGTTTGAACCCGGCTCGCCAGCCGAATAGTTTTAGAATTTTAATCTTTTAGATTTTTTTTGGAATATGTACCAGTAATTAAAAAAACTTAATTTTATCATTTTATCTTCAATTTGACAAGCCCAATCAGACTTTAGTTCGGGCAGGAATATGTACCAATAATTAAAAGAGCTTCATTTTATCATTTCATCTTTAATTTGGTAAACCCAATCAGGCTTTAAATCGGACTGACACGTATCAAAGCCTGGTTCGAGCCGACCCAATCAAGCTCGGGTCGGGCTCAAGTTCGAGCTCGAGCCGAGCTTGGATCAGGTTTTTTTTAAAATAAATCAAACCTAAAGCGGATCCGAAGCTCAAATTTTTTTCAGATCGGGCTCGGATAGGGATATTGCTCGGCTCGGATAGGAATATTGCTCCACCCGGCCCGCGGGCCCACTTTCAACCGTACATGCATCATGCTGGGCCACGTGCCTGGACCTGCTCGTCAATGGACCGTGCATATATCCACATACATAGACTAAGCCTGACTTGTTACGACCAGATCTAGTTCGAAACTTGATTTAGGATCTTCTCATCTGAATTTTACTCCAGTGAGTTAAATTGAGACGTTTTTTACTCAACAAATCAAAGATCCATATGGCAAGTGGAAACTCATGAATGACTTCACGTATTTTCTCTATCAGGTGGCTTTTAAATCTTAAAATTCAAGTGCTGGCTTAAGCACCCTTTAACCTACCAAGAAATGAATAAATAAATGTACAAGGAACGAGCAATTCATTCAAATATCAGAGAAAAAAAAGGAAAACGGTTAAGACAAAAATATAAGGTTACCTGATATTAACCCATTAAGCAGTCAAGCAACAGAATGTTCATGTAATATTCATCACAGGCTGTCAAGTTAGAGAGGAAAACTTATTGCTTATTTTCCTTCTGGTTTCAATAAGCCTGTATGGAACAGCAGGATTGGTAGCTTTGTTTGTTATAGTGCATGATTGCCCTAGGAAAATGCTATGTTGCCTCCAATCTAGTAGCTGATGAGTGACCAACAAAAATCTGTCGAGATTGATGAACTTCAGTGAAGGAATTGCTAACAAAATTTTCATTGTTAAACAATGGCACGCTATTTGGAATGAAAACAAATAAAAACTCATCAGAACTCCAAAGTGAAAAATCAACAACATGCATAATTCTGAATCGTTTAAACTGCCAGTTAATCTGCCGCCATGAAAGGATCAACATCCCCAAGATCAGCCACCAGTGGTTCCAACTCTGATGTTTCCTCACCCTCCGGAGCAAAATGGGTTGGAAACGGTAGCAGGGAGACATCTGGCTTCTTGTATACTGCATCTTTAATCAAAACAAAATTTCCTTCAGCACCTGGAACCTGCAAAATCAAATAGTAAATAGCTATCCTGGATAGGCTCCAGCAAAATGACAACAACCACCTCAACTTGTGTACTTGACCTGACAAGCACAGTTACCACACTGGAGATCATACCTGGCCCTTTACCCACATTAAATTTCTTGCAGGATCAATTTTGTAGACCCATACATTTTTCACTGTGCATTGCTTCCCACCCATACGTCCAGGCATTTTCTTCCCTTTAAAAACCTACTTAAGCAACATAAAGTAAGTTATTTTTCCAACTTCCTATCAAAGATTGTTAACCAAAGCATGTTTAATAGAAAACTAAGAGGCAATTTACTATAAATCAACATTTCATGGTATAAAAGCCAATTCTCATTAAGAATAGCGGGTTTCTGAAACAGATCTCAGAGCATTGCTATCAAAAGATGGGCAAATACCTCTCACATTTCAAGTGAAAGACAAAAGCATCAAAATAATGGTGAGACATGAACTGAACTGTATCCTAAAAACACTGAAAATTATAAACTGATGTTGTGTAATAAGGTCTTAAATAATCAAGATTGATTTTTTTTTTTGAAAAAGCACAATGATAGGGTCTCATGAAAGGAGTGATTCCTTTGTCTAAAAGGACCGTAACCACAGATATATGGTAACACAATCAACTTCTTTCACGGTGCAATGTCAAGTTCCAAGTATATATTACTTAGAATATCAGGGAATGAGAATGCAGGCTCCTCAGCCAAAACAGTCACTATGTGGTCACCTTTTCAGACTTCGATACAGTTAATGGAATATGAATAATCAATTTGAACACAGAATGATGCATAAGAGGTATTCCTATCTCACCTATCAAATAATAATGCCTACAACTCCTTCAAGCAGTGAAATATAAAAATCTTTAAGATATTTTCAATACTATTTGGTGCTTCACATACAACCTTCCAGAATAGTGCTCATACACCATTTGAAAAATGTGCTAATGTTTACTTGCATAGCTTCATCTCACTCATCAAATAATGATGCCCACAGCTCCTTGAAGCAGTGAAAGATAAAATCTTTTAAAAAATTTTCAATACTATCTGGTGCTTCACATACAAGATTCCAAGATAGCACACACCCATTTTGAAAAATGTGCTAAAATATGCATGCATAGCTCTATGCATGGATAAGAGCACCGGTCATGCACATTAAGTACAGCATAGAACAAAAAAAACTGGTGCCTTATTGGCATGTGATACTAGCTTGTTACCAGTGCTTGCATCTAGACCTGTCAATGGGCCAGGCCAGGCTTTTTGCAACAATATAGACAATTTATTTAGACCCAAGCACGGTCTTAGCAGGCCTACTTTCGAAACCCAAGCTTGGCCCTTACTCAAGCTTCAGGCTTCAAGCAAGGCCTCAGCTTTCTTGAATGTAGGCCAGGCTAGGCTCAGACCAGGCTTTGATCTTCAAGACCAAGCCCAGCCTGGCCCATTTAATAAAACAGGCTTTCTTTCCAGGCACAACCCAACCCACCCAGTCTAAAACCTTAGCCCAAGCTTGTCCAAAAGGCTTCGAGATTGAGCAAGCCGAGCATGCCACTGGGCTTGTGAACAACAAGTCTACTTGCATGCCACGGGGTCAACACAGCACAGCAAAAAAATAACAGTGCCAGGCTATCATGGTTCAGATATGCCAGTGCTTGCATCTGGACCTGTCAATGGGCCAGGCCAGGCTTTTTGCAACAATATAGACATTATTTAGACCCACGCACAATCTTACCGGGCCTACTTTCGAAACCCAAGCTTGCCCTTTCTCAAGCTTCAGGCTTCAAGCTAGGCCTCAGTTTCTTGAATGTAGGCCAGGCTAGGCTCATACCAGGCTTTGATCTTCAAGACCAAGCCCAGCCTGGCCCATTTAATAAAACAGGCTTTCTTTCCGGGCACAACCCAAACCACCCAGTCTAAAACCTTAGCCCAAGCTTGTCCAAAAGGCTTCGAGATTGAGCAAGCCAAGCATGCTGCTGGGCTTGTGAACAACAAGTCTACTTGCATGCCACTGGGTCAACACAGCACAGCAAAAAAGTAACAGTGCCAGGCTATCATGGTTCAGATATGCATACCTCAATCTTGGCTTTAAGAAAATGCACAAACAAGTTACATAGAACATGTCTAGGATTTAAAGCACAAAAGAGCAAGTATAATATTGGAGTAATCATCTTTACATTTGGAGCACTTTCATGAAGCTTTGCATTTAATTTCATTTTTTGCTAGGTTCACATATAACTTGAGTACATACTTCAACATAACTATATTTAAGAACTTAACATCGAGGAGCATCTTTGGATGCATTTATCAGTTTGGAAATCATTTTAGAAAGTCCAAAGTAGAACCTTGTTCTGCTATTTCACTGCAGATAATTCAAATTGCTGTGCTTAAAAACTGAAATGAATAGCTAAGTTCACCTAATTATATCAGTATATAGTAACTGATAAATAAACAAATATTTAACAGCATTCACATTTAATTGAAGCAAAAAATGTGTGATTTAGTGCCAACACAGAAATCATGAGAACATGAATTAATACCTTTCCAGGAGCATCTCTTTGACCTGTAGAGCCAATACTTCGATGTGATAATGATGCACCATGTGATGCAGGCATTCCAGCAAAACCCCACCTTTTCATCCCACCCTATTGGTTGGAGAGAAAAAATTAGTACACCCATTAGCAAAAGAGCTGTATCATTGGCATTGTCCCCTCCTGCCAGACAGATCAAAAATAAAAAAGAAGGAAGAAGAATGCCAAGCAAGAACTGGATCATTTTCATCATAAAATCATGATTAAAAATAATTACATTCAGAAAGAGCATCCAGCCCTCCAGAATTTGTGCAGGGAATTGATCCTTTCAACCAGCCAACAGTACAAAATCAAACAGATTCAAGTGTATTAATATAGATAACAGGCATATTATATGGATCAAAGTGGAGGTAATATAAATAGTAAGATCTCATGTCATAATTTATGCATGCTTCATTGATTAGAGAAGAGCAATAGACAGACAAGCAGTCCAAAGGGGGAAATGAGCAAAAATGGAATGGACTACTCAAAGCTTTTCTGCATATCCTGGAAACTATAATTGATTTGCAGATAATGCAGTTTTTGAACATGACCATATATGATCCACATAAGATGATAGACAGCTAAAAACAGCATTCTACTAAACTCTATAACATGAACTCTAAGGATGATCCCTTACAAGAGTCAGATTAAGAATGTTTTAGTTCAAGGTAAAAATCTTCCAGCATTGCCCAAACATCAACATCTTGCCATCTTATCTCTATAATATTAGTCAGATACTGGTATTCATTTTGCAGAACCATCTAAACAATTATCATACTCATGACTAAACAGCCATAACACTTTCATCCAAAGTTATTCAATGTTGCTCATTGCTATCAAGTGCAAAAATCAAGCTATGATACAATGTAAACTTAAGCAAAAATAATCTTGCCAAAATACTGACACTGAAGTAGTTTACGCATTAATGTTCCCTTAAAATGTACCAAGGAACTGCAATACCTCTCCCTCCCTCCCACCCTCCTCTCTCTGATACTGCTTATTTTATCCATTCTGGTATATAGTTATGTTTTTAAAATCGTTATCTATACTTGTATTTTATCAACATGCTAGTTGCATACCAAAAACTAAGAAAATGTATTAAATGAATGGTCAAGTAAAATGTATTAACGATTTACAAAAATATAGTTCAAACATTCAAATTAGTAGGCAGCATTTATTAGGTTTTTTGAAAATAAAAGTTCATAAATGCTAGCTTAGAGGTGCATGCTCGAAAGCAGTCATATTCACAATGTCTTTATCCACTCCATTGGCAAGTTCCAAGAATCACCTAATGCCATAAATTTAACCCAAAAGTATGACTGCATGCATGGTAGATTCTTCCTATTTTAAATCAATTGTTAAGGCTAACTAAGTTAAATAAGGGAAATTTCATCATACAGCAACAAAATCAGGTGTCTTTTCAATTCAATCCTCACAAAATAATTACTGCTTCTTAACTTTATAACAACTATACAGTCGGTCGTGCACACCAAAAGCACAATTAAGACTGTGTCCTAGCCAAAATTTCTCTAGCCCACCTTAATTCAACCTCTTTAGCAGATTTTTATGATCTGCTGTCAACTTTACCAAAATCACCAATGCTGAATATACTTGAGTAGCTAAGGGGTTGATGTTAATGTTCCTCCTTTTAACCTCTGAGAGCATAACTCAAATTCATTCCTCACCAAGCACATGGAACTTTAAAGACAAACAACCCAAAATGACATTTCCTATGCCTTTCACATTCTACTGGAACTGAGGAAGTCCCCATCATACTCCTAGATCCTCAGAGAGAGGTCCCCCCAGCATCCTCTCTGTGTATAACCCCAAGAAAATCCAGCAATGACATCTATTCAATCTGCGAATGGTGAAATAAGTGAATGCACCGCTTAAAAAGAAAAAAGCTAAGGTTCATCTCCAAACAATAAGCAATTGAAAAGTGCCTGGAACGGAAGAGGGAATTCCCTATTAAATGAAACTTAAAACTCCTTATGAATAGATGTCGACAGCCAGAAAATCTGACCACTGGATACAACCTGAAACAGAACTAGATCTTTGGATTTACAATTTGACAATAAAGGCATGCCCAGCATACTGTCCAGAGCATATGAGGAAGATGAAGTAATACCATGCATATGATGCATAAACAAACAATGACCTCATAAAATTTCTTTCTCCTAGAAAATTATTTGCAACATCACTAAGTTATACTCCTCAGTAGGGATGGCAACAAAATCCAAACCCATGAGTACCCGACCCGGCCTGACCTGATTGGGTCGGGTAGTCACTCTTTGACTAGGTTTGGACTGGGTTTGGGGTAGTCACTCTTTGACTAGGTTTGGGCTGGGTTTGGGTAAAACCCGAATACTTAGCTTTGAATTTGGACCGGGATTGGATAAATATGCACCAAACCTGAACCCAACCCGAACTATTTTAATATTTTAATATATATAATTAATATATATTATATTAAATATATTTTATCAATTATTATCTAGTAGTTATTAAATCGTAAAATATTTAAATCCTTATCATTATTTTCCAAAAAGAGAATTGGAAAGGACCCTAAACGGCTAATCCCTTGATTTTCTGTTAATCCCCCAATTCAATCATTACTAACAATGATTAATTATTTATAGATAGATTTAGGTGAAGAATGATGTTGCAACTAAGGATTAGTCGAGAATTATTCTTTTTTTGGAACTTGGAACTTAAAATTAGATGTACTTTTAAATTATGGTTATGTCTTTATTTACTTCAGAGGTATTGAACTAAGCATTATTAAATTTTATTTGTATAAGATAATTTAAATTTTATTTTGATTGAATATGGAACTAAGTGTTGTTGAACTAAAAATATAGTTTAATTTTATTTGTTTAAGCTATGTATGATTTATGGAATGATAGATGGCTTTAAAGTTGATAAAAATGAAAAAAAATGCTCAATGTGACTCAATTGGATTCGGGTAAGATAAACCCGAATTACTTGATACCCGATCGAGATGGGTTTGGACAAAAAAGCCCAGTCCCGATAGTGTTTGGATTGGGTTTGGGTAGTTTATTGGATATTAGGATTTGAGTTTGGGTAGTTAGAAATCTGGCCCGAACCCGACCCATTGCCATCCCTACTACTCAATTAGTCCCGACCAAGCCTGCTAGAGAAGGTTGAAACCCTCTTCTTTGAGCAAAAAACTTAGAAACATAAGTCATCTTTAACCAATCTCATCTTCATCCTCAAACCCTCTACTTCATAGCTTATTACAACTTATTTAAGCTCTTAAATTTTAAAATATCCCTTTCCTTTTGTTGCTTTGAAAATCTCTATATTGACTTACAAGAAAAATACATCTATTCCAAACAAAACATCTCTCAATCTGAAGTTCACATTTAATTTTTTTGAGACTCAAGAACACCAAACCAAACAACATCAAGAAAAATGCTTCAAAGTTTGCCATAATAGAGTCATCAAAACCAGATTAAGAACATCAACTCCTTAAAGAAAAAAAAAGGTTTTTCCTAATAGCTAAGATACATCAACCTCTTGATATTTGGGCCCCCCCTGTTCCATTCCCAATATCAAACCAGCTCATTCCAAAAATAACCTATCTTGTTTCTTGACCTTGTTCTCTTACTTTCGAATTTTACATGTAGATCAATAGCTATAGCTTACCATTTTTAAAGTGAACTTCAGAACCAAAGCGACATGATTACATTGTCTCTAATTTCTACAAATTGTTGTCCACAAAACATCAACATCATATCAATAAACAAGAAATAGAATCAACTAATTGTAAACATTAAAAAGTATACCAGTTCCTCTTGTTTGTGTTCTCTTTGGTTTTAAGAAAGATTTAGAAACTAATACAAAATGCGTCTCCATTCAAAGTCCATCTCTAATATCAAAAGAATACTTACATCAAATAACCAAAGTGAAATAATTAATAATGATGCAATCCTCCATCGATGTAGTCCAACTATCCACTCCTCCCATTCTTTCAACATAATTATAAGCCCATTCTTACATTCTGCATTGACACATTTAACCCTAAATGTTCAAGGATGTGCTTCTATTCAATGTTCAAGAATCTAGGCATCTGGGAAATAAAGATGGATTATTAGATTATTTATACTTTTAAACAAGAAAAGCACTTTTTCTAAATTTAAGGACCTAAAATCTTAATTTTGTTTCAAGGGATCTTCAAAGATAGAGGTCCTTCAAGTTCCTTACTTGATCTAGTGTTATATTCTTTAAAATCAAAATTAAAAAATAATTTAGGAATTTCATGAAAACATTTTCTACATTTTCTATATGGGAAGTACTTATTTTTACACACTATAATATTTTAATTTTTGTTTAAAAATGATTTTTCTATCAATGGTTAGAATAATTTCATCATGAAGATGATAGAAACCAAATAAAATCAAATATGAAAATGGTTAGAAACTGGAACATGAGCTAAAAGTTAAAACAGAACTTTACAGGACAATAATAATCTAAAACATATTCCAAATAAAATGAAATTATGAAAATAAGCTGACTGCAAAGTTAAGGAGAAAGTAAACATCTAAAACTCAACTAACCCAAGAGTACTATTTGTTGGGATTAAATCACATCTCACAGACAGTGCAGTAAAACTAGAGTAGGTAGCTGTTTTAGACAAGAATGCCCAAGCACCAAATTTAAAGTTTTTTCCTGTTTGAACATGCAAGGGTGAGATTGCCCATTAATTAGTATTGCATGTAGATAAATTGGTACTTCCACTGACTTGTGACACATCTCCATTCATACGTTATGTTTCATCTTTTGAATAGTATCTAGTTTTATACTGTTCACCTAATTTCTTCTGGCTATCTAGAACTCTGGACTACCAACAGCATATGAGACAAGCACCTGTGTGATAAGCAGGACCCAGTTAACTGTCTACCAACTAAAATATTTTTATGTATATTTCTCATAATCTTTTAAATCATCTCAAAGAAAGACATGCACACACTTATCATAATTTAATATGAAGACCAAACACAAACATTCTGAAATAAATGAATGCGAGACTTCTTAAAGTTATAAACATAATATATTGACTTTAACATAAAAAAAAAAAAACTTAAAATGCTTCTGGTATGAATAAAAGAAAGAGAATAAGATGATGATGCAACCATCAAAAGTTTTGTGATTGAAACACACCTTTGACACTTAAAGGAAACTCTGACAAATATGATGATCAAAAATATGTGAAACTTCTCTATTTTGATAAAGTTATTGAAAAATTAGGGCAGCATACATTTCTCTCAGGGCTAGCTTTTAATGATGACCTGTGAAAATAAAACCCAAAGGAAATGAAGTGGAAACGAGTCACAATAAACTAGAGGCCATGAGGATTAGGGGTTTTGTCAATGAAGAACTTGATCAATGAAGACTTTTAGGTCCTATGCAAAGGTTACAAACAACTAGGTGGAAAAAGAATTTGGATATTTGTTTAGACATAGCAAGACATGGCCTTTAAATAATCACAAGGATTGAAAGGAATCATTTCAGAAAGATTTTATCAACTGATGATTTTGAATATGATAGTAACGAATGATAGGTCAGAATCATAATATTGAATCCAGTAAGGCAGAGAAATTGTGAGATTGGATGTCAAGTAATAGAATAATTTTAGCTAACCAAATGCATGGGGCATAATTTTAGATATTTTAGGCATTTAATAGGATAAAATATCTGCTAGAAACAAAGAAATGTCAGGAAAGTTCTAGTAAAGTAGTAAATGCAATAAAATATACCAAAGTAGTCCCAAGAATAAATGTTTAAAAAAATGATTATGGCACACTGGAATTTGCTTTTAGAATCCATAAGGATGGAAGATAACTATGAAGTGACTGCTTGTCACTCAAGGCATAACAACAAGGAAAATCTCTATCTACTTTATATCACACTCTCCCTTTATGCTTACTTATTATAGTTCCAATGGAAGTATGAACTATGTTTTTCCACAATATTACCCAATAACATAAATCTCTGTGTTGGTTTGTTTTTTATAAGTAACAGGGCAGAAGAACCCTCACAAAGTATGCTGGTTGCCGGTTGAAGTTTCTCAATAAGAAAAATCTCTATAAATTTTTATATCAAATTCCTCTTAAATACGGTTACTTATACATACAGTGAACATGAGAACTATGAATTTCAATTGTATAACCCAACAGAAAAATGCATGTTACGGTCAATAATATCGAATGCTCATGTAAAGAGCAAAGTAGTACAAATGGCATATAATGTTTAAAGCTCAAACACAATATTTAAATACAAAAGAGAATCTATTTAAAAAAAGAAAGCAACAAGTACCTGAAAACCTTTTCCCCTTGTAATGCCTGTGACGTCAACATACTGGCCAGGAACAAAATGGCGAACTGTGATGGAAGTACCAACAGGAAGAAGAGCATCCTCTGTCACCGGAAACTCCTTCAGCTTCCTCTTCAACGGAACTCCTTGAGCTCTGAAATGACCCACCTCAGGCTTCGTCAAATGTTTCTCTTTCTTTTGCCCTGATCCAATCTAGCTACCACCAGCAAAAATATCACTCAGAATTCAAAAAAAAAAAAGAGTATATTATTACATCCAGGACCACATTTCTCCCCATCTTGCTACCCAATTACAACCAAAAATGACTGTACACTAAACCATACGACTCCCTAATATCATCAATGAACGTATAACTCAAACTCCCCGAATCCTAAGTCCTAGCTCTGAAGAAAAAAAATACAAGACTCTAAATAAAAATCCTCACAGCACCAAACAGAAGTCCATCAATATTCGATCTTTCGTGGCCATTGGATCATACCTGCAAGGCAAAGATCCCCTCCTTCTCGACAGTCTTCACCTGGGAGACGGTGTTGTCGTCCAACCAAAGGATCGTGATTGGAATCCTAGCGCCCCACTTGTCCCACAGTGCCGTCATCCCACACTTGACGGCGATGGCCCCGCTCCTCCTCGACTTGGGGCCCATCACCCCGGGCTTCACCTCGATGACCCGGCCATCGCCGCCGCCGCCGAGATCATACCCGGCGGCGTCGACGAGGGGCTCCGCGCTGAAGCTCCGGTGAAGGGGAAGCGCTACCCGAGGGTCGGAAGAGAGGAGGCGGAGGCGGGCGACGAGGCCTCTGGAGGCGGCGGACATGGCGGCGTGCGGAGGAGAGCTCAGGGGAAGAGAGAGAGGTGGGCAGAGAGGGAAGCGGAGGGCATGGCGGTGGAGGAGGCTAATCTTTTTTGTAAGAGGAAGAAGAGAGAGAAGTTGGGGAGGAAAGAAGGAAGGGTTCAACGAAGGTATGGAAGAGGAATGGCGACGGCGGTCAGTAGGGTTTAGTGGCTTTGTCTGCAGCCCGCCAATTGCTTCTATGCGCTGTTGGATCCGATACTCGCTACTCTTGAGTCTGGAGAAAGAGAAAGACTTCATGTACCGTCCCCGGTGGAAAAAAAAAACACGCCTCCTTTGCCATGTATGTCCGGTTCCTCGTCGCGCAACCCATGCCTGCCATTTTATATTTTTATTAAAAATTTAAATAATAAAAATAATTTTTATAAAAAGATATAATACATGACCGGCTATAAATCAACATGTCCTAATAGATAGAATATCATAATTCTATTCCCAGAATATCATAAGATTGTGTTGGTGCTGAAATCCTTATGAATCGGATGAAACGGCTCGATTGCTGGTCCGCCTCCGGAGTACCTGCAAAACAAGTCCTTGACTGAATCTTCGATTGAGGATACTTCAATATCTAAATCAGTAAAGGTTCAGGCAATAAAATCGAGAGCTTGGAAAAAAAGTGTGAGTCAAAGTAACTCGAGATTGCTTACCATGAGTGTCCCTTATTACCGGTATTTATAGTAATGGATGTAACAGGATGCAGTTGAGCCTACTTGCTTTCAGTTAGGATGGTTAGTTAGCCTAACATCTCCGTAATCATAAGTGGTTTCTGCCTCATTCCAGTTGTTTCGATATTATTGGGATTGGGGTTAGTGGTCGCGTGGTGAGTTATAACAATCATACCTATCTCTAGTAATTTCAGGTTGAGATCAACTGGAGATTTACTTCAAGGCCACTCTTTCAAAAGGGACCGAAATCAAATTGGCTGATCGTCTTGTGCCTACCCTTTTCGAAGTAAGCCGAAGACCTCTTAACCATTTGCATCGGAGCTGCCTTCTTCGAAGTGGGTTGGAATTTTGTTTCGAACTTGTCCTCTTCGAATCAAGCTGAGAGATGAAGTAGCTGTCTTCTTCGGACCAGTCAGTCCGAAGAAGACTAGTTAGCCATTCTGGGGCAATATGGGCCAGGAATATGCTTCGGGACCAATGTCTTCGGCGTGGGCCGAAGACTAACCTTGCAATATGGCTAAGACGGTAATGTCGAATCGTCACTTTATCAGTCTGTTGAGTTAGCTTTCCATTAAGTCACTTTCGAGTTGTCTGGCATGGGCGACTGGTTCAGAAAGGATTCAATTAAAATGATAATCAGCCTTCCTTGAGCCGGCTTATCACAACAGTTGCCCCCCACTCCTATCTTTCAAAGCAATCATTCGTTTTGAAAAATGGGAGATTCATGGGTTGTCATTTATCGGCGGAGAAGGCGTGATCAATGATGGCGAATCTGCGATTCAGTTGAATGTAGTAACTGACATCTGATTTGATAGTCGTAAAGAGGACAGATGTCACCTTCCTATTGGCTCATGAAAAGAAGACAGCGGGCCAGTGAGTTGCATCTTTTCCTTCTATTATGGTGACCCGGCTGACTCTTCGACTTCGGTTTGAATGGAGGACGTGGCATCATCTTATCCTTTGGACATTGAATACAAACTCCATCTTAGCCGTTAGATGTGGTCACACGGATCGTGGCTGACAATTTGGTTTTTCTCCCGTCGAATCGACTAGCATCGCTTGGGGCTTCGTATCCGCAATCGGTACCCCCATACGTGGCATAATTAGAGAGGCACCTCTTCCTTCGAGGGGATCACCTGAACCGTCTTTGCCTCCCTATATAAAGGGGAATGGCCTAGTAGAGGAAGCTTCTTTGCCTTGTTCTTTTTGCTTTCTGCTGTCCCGGTCTTTCTTCTCCTTTCGGCCTCCATTGTTTCTCGCAGGTAGGGCCTTCCTTTTTCTCTTTCTTTTTCACCATGGTTAGAACTTTAGAGATCCCTGTTGCCGGTAGGACTCCCTCCGGTGGGAGAGAAGTTGAGTCTTCTAGCGCCTCAGAACCTGTTAGGGGGGTCAATGCCGAGTCTAGACCGGAATTGATCCCGAGTTCCTTGTCTTTTGGAAAGATAGCTCATCTCTGAGAATACTACCACATTCCCGAAAACCTTCCCTTAATTCTTTCAGAGCTCGAAGGGAGGGTGAACAACCCTCCTGCCAATGCTATTGCCATATACGAAGACCACATAAAAGACGGTCTTCATTTCCCATTGCATCCTTTCTTCTCCAAAGTTTTTAACATATACCACGTAGTCCCCGCACAGTTAACACCGAACAGTATTCATAATATTTATGGGTTTTTAGTCTTCTTCCACATAGCGAACGTAAGACCTCGGACTACTCTGTTCATCTCTCTCTTCGTATTGAAGAGAGACTTCCATGGCTAGGATGGTGGGTCATCAACCCCTGCCCTGGCCATAAAATAATAAAGGATATGCCCAGTGCCATCCGTGGGTGGAGCCCAATTTTTTCTTTGTTTTTTCTTCTCAGCTGTGGGGGTTCAACATTAAATGGAGGGAACCCTGCTTGAGTGCTAACATCGGCATGAAAATTCTGATGGCCGATCAACCAGACTATGAAGTATTGTCTGGGACTGAAGTTCTTTCAGTCCGGGAACTTTTAGAAGAGAGAACTTCATCTCGCTCAGATTAGCAAGTTCTCTTCACTAGGTATAGCTAGTAGATAACCTCGGCTTTATGCAGTTCTGCGGTTATTCCGGCAAACTAACCTTGATGCTTGTTTTTGTCAACAGGTGGCAGAATGAAGCCTGATTTCAATTTACTTCGTTAGTCTGCCAAAAAGAGAGTGGCTCAGGCTCCTCCTGCAGGATCGAAGGACAGAAAGAAGGCTCGAGCCGAAGGAGCCAGTGGGAGTGTTGCACCAACTAGGGAGTCATCGAGGGGAATAGAGTTCCTCCAGTGGAGCCCAGCCGAGGGAGAGCACTCCAATCCAAATTTTGAAGAGTCCAACCCCAACTCCGGCTATCGATGTATTGCCGCCTCACTCGTCTGCGAGAGACAAAGGCAAGGCACCTCAGGTCGAAGGGAGTCAGGTGAGGGACACTCCCTTAGACAGGGATTGTGAAGTAGACCTCTCCGTCTTCTCTGATGCTAGGGGTCTTGTGCTTCCTGACGTGGCCAGGAGGATGATGAAGGCCACGCTGCTGCCCCGTGATTGGGCAGTCATCCAAAATCAGCACCTTGAGGAAGTGTCCGATTCGGTATTCTTTACTGAATTGAAGGTAAAACATCTTTATCTCCTTCTGTCTTCTTTTGATCATTCTCAACATAACTAACTTCATGATTCGATTATTTAATGTAGCTGGTCCATGACATTACTTTTATGGATGAGAGCATAATACAGTTTCCTCCATAGTTTGAGGGAAGAGCTTCAGGCAACGAAGGCCAAGGAGAAGTGGCCGAAGAACTGAAGTCAGCCATGGAGGAGAAGCTTTCGAAGAAGGATGCCAAGGTTCAGGATTTGAAGAACGAGTTGAAGAAAGCTCAGCTAAAGATTTCTGAACAAGAGGCCAAGCTTCGGAAGAAGAAGAAACAGATTCACTCCTTGGAACACTCCACCAAGGAGATTCAAAAGAAGGCCGATGAGGTGGTCAAAGAGGCCGAAGTAGTGGCCAAGGAGTCTGAGGCCCTGAAGATACAAGTAACCAGGGCGATCGAGGACTTCAAGAAGTCCTCGAAATTTGAAAAAGAAATCACTAAATCTAGGGTGGTTAGTTACCAACTCAGGTTTAATGATGGGCTTAAGGAGGTCCAAGGCCTTTACCCCAAGCTAGACCTTTCAAGCATCCCGGTGTATGAGATCACCGAAGAAGAAGAAGAAGAAGAAGAAGAAGAAGAAGAAGAAGAAGAAGAAGAAGAAGAAGAGGCCCCTACTGAAACTGAGGAAGCACCGGAACAAATTGAAGAAGTCTCGATTACGACTAAGGGCCATGAACAACTTGAAGGGCCGACCATAGCAGATCCGGCAGCTTCGACCCAAGTTGAAGAGTCCCTTCTAGTGGTTCCGATCGAAGAGGCTCTTCCTACGACCGATCCAGAGATTCCTGTGGTGGCCAAAATAGATGAATAGGCTTTTTTCCTTTTTTGTCTCTTGTTTTGTAAGAAAGATGATATGTACTCAGACTTATCAAATATAAAGTACTCTTTTCCTTCAAGCTGTGTCGTGATTTTTCTAAGTATAGAGTCATCAGATGTGCAATGGTTTTCGAGTAGGTAGCCATTTCTTGAAACCATAATTACTTGAATAAAAACCCTTCCAAGTATGAAGTCTTCGGACTGAGAATGGTCTTCGAATGCAAAATAACTTTCGGCTTAAGTTGAAATTTTCTAAGTGTAAAGTCTTCGGATAAACCATAGTAGCCTTCAGAAAATAGCCATCTCTGAAAACATAATAACCTCTGGCTTGAGTAAGAAAAATCCAATGTTCACAGTTTTTGGACAAGTGATAGCCCTTGATAGGAACATGAACTTCTTCACTATATGAGGTCTTCAGACTTAACTTTAGTGGGAATGTTAACTTCGATGATGAACTTATGTTGTCCAGGTGTGTTGCCCAGGTGGCTACCCAAGAGGGGGGTGAATTGGGATTTCAAAAATTACTGCTGCAGATATGTGCTTTTAGAAATTAACTTATCTTAGTGAAAGGTGCTGTGATTTTGAATGTAAAGCACAAGATAAAAAGAAAGATAAGAACAGCAATGCAAACACCAAATATTATAGTGGTTCGGAGCAACCCAGCTTCTACGTCCACTATCCAATATATCACTTAGGATTTCCACTATATTCACACTCGAATACAGTATGATTGTTTTACAAACTCACAATCCAAAACCTCTATACTTTGGTTTTACCAGGATCACCAAAGAAACCCTATACCCTTTGATTTTAAACAAGATCACCAAAGAAACCCAACTTGATTTTAACAGGATCACCAAGAACCCAACACTTGGTTTTTATCTAAGGCTCACCAAGAACCTATTTGGTTTTTCAAACGGGCTCACCAATAACCCAAACAATTCAAGAATGAATTGAAAGTAAATGCAACAATAATGACAAACTCTCTTTGTTGGATAGTTGCCGATGCAGCTTGAGAGAAGCCTACTTGGATGCACTTCAATGCACTTTAATGGCTTCAATAACTTCTCTCTAAAGTGCTTCAAGCTTCAGATCAGAGTTGATAAAGACTTGAAGGCTGACTTGAATGCTCTTAGTGCTCTCTTCCTTGTTGGTAGGTTGGGTATTCAATAAAGCATAAGATCTTTGAAAAACTTTCTAACACTTCCTCCAAAGAAGTTCAAATCTCTCAAATATATGGCCTTCCATCATTCCAAGAAAGTTTTAGTCATTGTAGACCATTGGGATGTGACATTTGACCATTGGAGCACCTTTTTGCATTCAAAAAAGAATTTTGGAACTAGCGGTTGTGTACCTGGAAATGACACTCGAGTCGGCTCGCTTTCTTCGAGTCGGCTCGCTTTCTTCGAGTCGGTAGATCGAGTCGCCATTTCTTCAGCAAGGTCGGCTCTTTATCTCAGGATGCAAAAATTTCACTCTGGATGAATCGGCTCATGATCGTTCGGGTCGGCTCGAAGTCCCTCATTAAAATCAATGAACTCAAGGAGTCGGCTCGCTTCTACTTGGATCGACTCTTCTTCTCAGATTCAGAAATCTTTACTCTGGAGGAGTTAGCTCATTGCAGATCGGGTCGGCTCGCTTTCTCAGGTCTTCAAAATTTGTTCTAGCAGAGTCGGCTCATACAGGTTGGGGTCAACTCACCTGGCTTGTTCTCAGAAATTATTATGAATGGACTCTGAATGAGTCGGCTCGGTTCCACTTGAGTCGGCTCGGATGCTACATGCCAGATCCTTAGTGCATGCCATGAGGTAGAGTCGGCTCTTCTTCAGACTAGGTTGGCTCGAGTGACTTTTCTAGGATTTTTACAATTAAACTCAAGAACACTTTCACCAACACTCTCAAACTTTTGATACAAACCAACTCAAAATAAATTTAAAGTACAACACTCATAGAAGCAACCCATTTACATGATTTTTCTTAACTTTTTCTTTGGGTTCTTCTTCACAAAATATGATTAAAACACAACTCAGAACAAGAAGTATAAATGTAGGAGTTGAAGTTTGAATCAAAGAATTCATCCTACAAAAACTAGTAAACCACTTGAAGAGCATGCTCCAATGTTTGGTTATCATTAAAATCACTTATGGGATTAACAATCTTTCCCTTTTTGATGATGACAAAATACTGGGCATGAAAAAGTAAGATAAGACTTCACATTTACTTGTATAGTTGTATTTACAAGAATGTATGAACAAGTAGAAAGAATTTACTTTCATTTTGAACAAGACATATTTTTCATATGCTCAACTATCATTAATGTCAAACCATGAAAGGAGAATTAGAACAGTGAAAGGTAGTCTCCCCCTCAATAAGATACTCCATGTTTTAACAAACTTTCCATGCAAGACAAAGTTTTTCTTAAGCATTTCAGGAAAATTTCATTATTCAAAGCCCAAAAATTTCATTGTTCAGAACCCATGTATCAAGGTTTCTAAGAGAATTTTATGTATCAGAGCTTAAAACATTATGTATCAGAGCTTAAAAGGATCTTTATACATTAAAGCATATTGTTTCATGTATCAGGGCATAAGCAAGTAGATTTTATCCTTCTCAAGCTTTATGTATCAGAGCAAAAAAAAAAAAATCTTATCCTTTTCATGCAAGTACATAAACTTCTCTCCCTTTTTGTCATAAATCAAAAAGGTGAAGTCAGAAAAACTTATCTTTTGAAATAGATTGAGAAAGATGTTAATATTTATTTGAGATAATTTCACTTTCTCAAATTCAATTGGATATTCTATTTAAAATTCATTACAGTTGCATCAAGGTCATTGCATAAGTACAAGAGGAATTCATGATAAAAGAAAACTTTCATTTCATTTAGAAATTTTCAATACAAAGTACAAGATATGAAAGAGAGTATATTCAGTCACTATCTATATCTACTCCAGTGTTAGTAGAACGACCAGGAATTTGGATGCTAGGAGGCATAGAAGCAATGGGGTCTGTATCTAATATATCGGATGGTGAAGGAGCAGAATGGGATCCCTGAAGCCTAAGGTGTGGAGCTGGCTGTCCGGGATGGGCAGATTGACCAGCAAAGGATGAAGGTTGTGGCCTAGCTCTAGATTGAGGAACATCAAATGCGGTAGTAACTCGGCTAGATAGCTGATCTATCTTGAATTGAATAGTGTCCACTTCTTCATCCATTTTCTTTTGATCTTTGTGCAGTTGGACTAACTCAGATGCTTGTGCATTAGCAAATGCTTCTGCAGAGCCCCTCAATCTTCCAAATTTAGCTCTCAATATTCCAATTCCCTTTGTATAATCCTCTTCCATCCTTCGTCCTTCTTCTACTGAACCCATTCTAACTCTTAGATTATCCATTTCAATTCTGTATGCTCCAAGAGTTTGATTAACAGAATTTTTAAGAGTTTCAGAGTTGGATGAGATTAATTGAAGAATAGGTTGAAGGTTTGGCTCAGTTGCACAGGTTGCACTTTTGGAGGCTTCAAGGATGTTTACTCTGCTGCGCAGATCATTAATTTATCCTCCAAATTGATCTAGTTTAGTTTCAACTGACTGGCGAAACTCGCCAAACATTGTAGTCATTGTGCAAGTGAGTGATTCAGTTAGTGTACCCAATCGTTGTGAAATGAAGTCTTGCAGAGAGCTGATGTATCAATGGTATATGCAGGAGCAGCAGTGCTAGGTACAAGAATATCAGAAGCTGTCTAAACAAAATCAGGTGCAGTAGGAGTCATATCAGGTACAGCAGCATCATGAACAGGAACATCAAAATCTATTAGATCAGGTGAGCTTGGCTGAGACTGTGGCTCAGGAATAGGCATAGAAATGTCTTCACCACCTTCCATCTCACCTTCTTCATTATGTTCTTCAATGTTTGCAGCATTATCAGATTTCTTTTTCCAAATACCATCAGAAAATAGATACCCCATCCTTTGTAATGTTTTTGCAGTGTAAGTATCAGTGTGTTGTAAAGGTCTACTGTTTTCATCTGTTAAGTCCACACGTGCAGCTTGGAAGAATAGAGTTAAAATCATTCCATAGGGCAAACATGCTTTCACTTTTCTTATAGCTTCCTTCATTTGGCATATCATTATTGCTGGAAGGTTAATCTTATCACCATGTACCATTAACTCCATAAAGCATAGATCTCTTTCACTAACCCAATCGAAACGATCTGTTCTGGGTAGGAAGATTCTACTTATAAAGCTATGAAGAAGTCTCATAGATAAGGAGCTAGCTTTCAGAATACCAATTTCATTTACATTATCTTGTTCTAAAACAGTTTGAAGTGCCCTTGTTCTATCCTTTAGAACTAAGTGTTCTATTCCTTCAAAAGGCATTTCCAACATACTGCCCAGACTTTCTTTAGAAACAATGATTCTTTTTCCCTTTACCACAGATTCTATATGCCGTTCTTCAAATCTTAAATTCTTATACAATATTCTAACTAGGTTGGGATAAGTATTAATATTCAAAGAGCATATAAAATCCTAGCCCTGGTTCTCAATTAGGTCTCCAACAATTAATCCAATCTCCTTGAGAAACTCAAATAAGATATGTCTACCTGTTGTGACGGGTCGCATTGCTAAAGATATCTGCTGACGAAGAGAAGGTAGGCATGGTTCTTCAACTGATTGAGCTAGAACCCTTGAGGAGCTTTCTTCCTGAAATTTTGAACGCCTCTCCTGCGGAGCCTGCTCAACTTCTTGACGAGATCTTTTTCCAACTGTCTTTCTTGGAGCCATTCCTGCAAAATGCAGTGTTCCAAGGGATTTCGGAGGGTCGGGATTTTTGGAAAAGATATCTCGGAGGGAAAGAGTGAAGAGCCGAGGAAAGAATTGAAAGGAAATAACCCTACGGCTCGACTTAAGAGAGTCGGCCTGACATCCAAGTCGGCTCGACTAACAAGTCATCTACTTGAGTCGGCTCGAGCAGAGGGAGCATAAAAATGAATTAAAACCTTTACTCAAGAACTTTTTTACAAAAGAAATGGGATGTGGAGGTTATCTAGATAATGTTTCCTTAATTTTGTAGGAACTTAGGTTGATGTTTCCAGAGAGGGTCACACAACCCTAGTTCACATCTAATCATTGCAAATCTATCATAATTTAAAGGTTTGGTAAAAATATCAGCAAGTTGGTTTTCAGTTGGTACGAATTCAAGTATAATATCATTATTCAATACATGATCTCTTATAAAATGGTGCCTAATTTCAATGTGCTTAGTTCTTGAATGCTGAACAAGATTCTTAGTTAAATTTATAGCACTTATGTTATCATATTTGATTGAAATTCTAGATTGTGTAACACCAAAGTCTTCTAGCTGTTGTTTAACCCAAAGCACCAGAGTACAACAACTACCAGCAGCAACATACTCTGCCTCAGTAGTGGATAATGCTACGGAGTTTTGTTTCTTACAGTGCCATGTGATTAAATTCAACCCTAGAAATTGACATGTACCACTAGTGCTCTTTCTATCAATTTTACATCCAGCATAGTCAGCATCCGAAAAACTAATTAAATTTAAAGAAGATTCTTTAGAATATCAAAGATCTAAATTACTTGTAGTTTTTAGATATTTGATAATTTTTTTAATAGAAATCATGTGTGATTCCTTTGGATTTAATTAAAAACAAGCACACACATATACATTATATAAGATATCAGGTCTACTGGTAGTAAGATATAACAATGATCCAATCATACCTCGATAGAGCTTTTGATCGATGTTACAACCATCTTCATCTTTGTCTAGCCTGCAGGTAGGGCTCAAGGGTATGCTAGCTTCTTTGCTTGTCTCCATGCTAAACTTTTTGATTATCTCGTTGATGTACTTGGCTTGGTTTATAAAAATCCCTTCCTTTGTTTGTTTTACTTGTAACCCAAGGAAGTAGTTGAGTTCACCCATAAGGCTCATTTCAAACTCGCCTTGCATCAACTCAGCAAATTCTCCACAAAGATTTTTATTAGTTGCACCAAATATGATATCATCAACATAAATTTGTACAACTAACATATCATTTCCTTTCTTCTTAATGAAAAGAGTTTTGTCAACATTTTCTCTTTTGAAATCATTTTCAAGCAAAAATTTGCTAAGTCTATCGTACCAGGCTCTAGGTGCTTATTTCAAACCATATAAAGCTTTATTTAGTTTAAACACATAATTTGGAAAAGCATGATTTTCAAAACCTGGTGGTTGTTCTACAAAAACTTGTTCAGAAATAAATCTATTTAGAAAAGTACTTTTTACATCCATTTGGAATAGTTTAAAATTCATGTAGCAAGCAAATGCAAGAAGTAATTTAATGGCCTCAAGTCTTGCTATAGGAGCATAAGTCTCATCAAAATATAATCCCTCTTCCTGATTGTACCCTTTTGCTACCAACCTTGCTTTATTCCCCATAACCTTGCCATTCTCATCTAATTTGTTCCTATATACCCATTTGGTTCCTATAATGGGATGGTTTGTAGGTCAGCTAACAAAAGTCCAAACATTATTTCTTTCAAACTGGTTTAATTCTTCATGCATGGCCATCATCTAGTTTGGATCAGTTTTAGCTTCTTCTAAACTATGTGGTTCAATTTGTGAAACAAAGACTAGGTAGTCATGTGCATCTCTATATGCAGACATAGTCCTAACACAATGAGAAGGATCACCAATAATTAGATCTTTAGGATATGAAGTTACGTACCTCCATTCATTTGGTAAATCAGTATGATCCTTACTTACCACTTCATTTCCATCTTGTGTTGGCTTGTCTTGTATGCTTAGATCTTCCATCTTCTTTTGTAGTGTACCTGCATCATTGTCACACACTCATCTTTTTTAGATGGTGAAGGGTTAGCTTCATCAAAAATAACATGAATTAACTTTTCGATAGTAAGAGTCCTGTTATTAAATACTCTATATGCTTTACTGTGCAGTGAATAACCAAGGAATATAGATTCATCAAATTTTGAATCAAATTTTCCTAGGTTATCTTTACCATTATTCAACACAAAGCATTTACATCCACAAACATGAAAATAGTTAATATTAGGTTTTCTACCATTCCAAAGCTCATAGGGGATTTTCTTTGAAATTAGGTGTATTAAAACACGATTCAATATGTAACAGGCAGTGTTCACTGCTTTTGCCCAAAAGTACCTTGGAAGATTGCCTTCACATAACATAGTTCAGGCCATTTCTTCTAAAGTCCTATTTTTTCTCTCTACAACACCATTTTGTAGTGGTGTTCTAGGAGCGGAGAAGTTGTGATCAATGCCGTGCTCAGTGCAATAATCATCAAAAAATTATTTTTGAAATTCAGTCCCGTGATCACTTCTTATAGAAATAACAGAAATATTTTTCTCATTTAAAACCTTCTTATAAAATTTTCGAAATGCATCAAAGGTTTCATCTTTATGTGCAATAAATAATATCCATGTGAATCTAGAAAAGTCATCTACAATCACAAGACCATATTTTATACCACCTAGGCTTATAATCCTAGTTGGTCCAAATAAATCCATGTGAAGTAGCTCAAGGGATCTAGTAGTTGAACTAACATTTTTCAATTTAAAACTCTTCCTAGTTTGTTTGCCTAATTGACAATCATTACATATATAATCAAGATCAACTTTAAAATATGGCAAATCCCTAACTAGATTCTTTGAAATTAATTTGGCAATTGTATGCATGCTAGCATGACCTAATCGTCTATACCACAGTAAACAAGACTCCTTGGTCTTAGCATTCATTGCTACTAGACTAGAACTACTAGTCATGGCTAGATCATTTAGATCTACCATATAGATGTTTCCAAGTCTATGACCAATGAATTTGTTGCTAGAGTCAAAAGAGTTAGTTACTATACACATAGATGATTCAAAAATAACCTTGAAGCCTTTATCACAAAGTTGACTAATACTTAATAAATTATGCTTCAATTTATCTACTAGTAGCACATCTTCAATAAAAGTACAGGGGGTTATCTTGATCTTATCGATTTTGATTATTTTTTCCTTGCAATTATCATCGAAAGTAATTGATCCTCCTTCTTTCATTTGTAGGGTGATGAACTGATCCGATCCTTGTCACCCGTCATATGGCTTAAACAGCCACTATCTAGATACTATCGTTTCTTAGTATTCGGCACTACAAGACAATCTTGCAAAACAATCAAGGAGTGGTTTTAGGTATCCAAGCTAACTTGGGTCCTTTCGGGTTAGCAAAATCGGTTCCTTTTGGAACCCAAATATTTCTATATTTTAATGCACCAATCTTGGAATTTTTCAAAGAATTGCATTGATGAAATTTATGCCCAAATCTATGACATGCATAGCAAACAATTTTATCATATTTGAACGATGCATGCTTCGAAGCTTTAATAGATGCAGAAATGGATATATTTGGTTTGAAAGATTTTAGAGCAGAATTCTTAGGAACATACATTAAGCCTTTTGAAACAGAATTTGATGGAAAAGCTTTTTGAGATTTAATATTTGAAGCTGAAGCTTTTGAAGATACAAATTTTGTTGCTAAAACTCCTTTGGCATTTAAACCATTAAATCTAATTTCAGCTTTGCTTTTTGAATATCTTTGTTCATTCAAAATTAGCTCAAGCTTACTAGAACTCAAAGTAAGTTTTTCTACAAGAGGCTTAAGCTTTTCAACCTCCTCTTTTAAATCATTATTTTCGACAACTAAAGCTTTGTTTGTCTCAATTAAAACATTCTTTTCAGCTTTCATAGCAATAACATTATCAGAAAAGATATTTAGTTCTTTTTGCAAGAGGTTAATCTTTTATGAAATTTCATCCTTGTCTTTTAGTTTAAGATCATTTTGTTTCTTCAAGGATGTGATTTTAACCCCAGCTTTCTTGAATTCAACAAGCAGATCATGAAAAGTAGAATTCAATTCATCATAAGTAAATTCAGTTTGAAGCTCAGGGGATGATACCTCATTCTCAAGACCCATTAAATATAAGTTTGTAGATTTTGTGGTCTCTTCTTCTTCAATAGATGAGGATGCTTCGCTATCGCTCCACATCGCTACCATAGCTTTCTTTTTCTTTTTCTTGAAACTCTTTTTCAATAAAGGACAGTCTAGTCAGATGTGCCCTAATTTTTTGCACTCATAGAATACAGGCACTTCTTTTCCTTCTCTTTTTCCCTGACCTTTTCTTTGCTGTATTTTTTCTTCTTGTGAAATTTCTTATAGTTTCTTTCTTTCCATCTTTCCAAGAACCTTTTGAATCTCCTAACGACCATGGCGATATCTTCATCTTCCATGTTGCATTCAGTAGATGAGCATTCTTCTTTCAATTCATCATCCCTTTTTGAGTCCATAGTAGCTTTGAAGGTAATAAATTTCTTCTTCTTTTGATCATCCTCAGTTATGTGCTGCATGGTGAGTTCATGAGTGATGAGAGATCCTAGCAGTTCATCCAGCAGTAAAATATTCAAATCTTTTGCTTCCTAGATGGTGGTCACCTTTAGATCCCATTTGTCCGGAAGAGATCTTAAAATCTTTTGTACAAGGTCAGCATTAGAATATACCCTGCTAAGACTTTTTAAGCCATTAATAATATCAGTGAAGCATGAAAACATGGCAGAGATTGTTTTATTAGGTTTCATTTTAAATAGTTCGTAACTATGCACAAGAAGATTAATTTTTGAGGACTTCACTTGGGAAGTTCCTTCGTGGGCCACCTTAAGTTTATCCCAAATTTTCTTTGTAGAAGAGCAAATGAAAATTCGATTAAACTCATTGCTGTCCAAAGCATAATATAGCAAGTTCATTGCTTTGGCATTTAACTCATCTATTTTCATGTCATGTTCGTCCCAATCCTCTTCAGGTTTTGGAATGTCCACTCCATCAATTTTAACCATGGAGATATATGGACCCTTCAGAATGACCTTCCATAATTGAAAATCAACTGCTTGAATATAAATTTTTATTCTAGCTTTCCAGTATGCATAATTTGTGCCAGTGAAGAATGGAGGTCTATTGGTTGATTGGCCTTCGGCCAAGAACATACTCAATAGATGAGCCATCAATCTTTACTCTTATGTATTTAGAGACACTGTTCTGATACCAGTTATTGCCCATGTGGCTACCCAAGAGAGGGGTGAATTAGGATTTCAAAAATTACTGCTGCAGATATGTGCTTTTAGAAATTAACTTATCTTAGTGAAAGGTACTGTGGTTATGAATGTAAAGCACAAGATAAAAAGAAAGATAAGAGCAGCAATGCAAATACCAAAGATTATATTGGTTCGTAGTAATCCAGCTCCTACGTCCACTACCCAAGATACCACTTAGGGTTTTCACTATATTCACACCCGAATATAGTAGGATTATTTTACAGGCTTAAAATCCAAAATCTCTATACTTTAGTTTTACCGGGATCACCAAAGAAACCCTACACTTTTTGGTTTTAAACAAGATCACCGAAGAAACCCAACTTGGTTTTAACAGGATCACCAAGAACCTAACACTTGATTTTTATCTAAGGCTCACCAAGAATCTATTTGGTTTTCAAACGGGCTCACCAATAACCCAAACAATTCAAGAATGAATTGAAAGTAAATGCAACAATAATGACAAACTCTCTTTGTCGGATAGTTGCCGATGCAGCTTGAGAGAAGCCCACTTGGATGCACTTCAATGCACTTTAATGGCTTCAATAACTTCTCTCCAAAGTGGTTCAAGCTTCATATCAGAGTTGGTGAAGACTTGAATGCTCTTAGTGCTCTCTTCCTTATTGGTAGGTTAGATATTCAATAAAGCATAAGATCTTTGAAAAACTTTCTAACACTTCCTTCAAAGAAGTTCAAATCCCTCAAATATATGGCCTTCCATCATTCCAAGGTAGTTTTAGTCGTTGTAGACCGTTAGGATGTGATATTTAACCGTTGGAGCATCTTTTTGCATTCAAAAAAAAATTCTGGAACTAGCGGTTGTGTACCTGGAAATGACACTCGAGTCGGCTCGGATCCTTCGAGTCAGTAAGTCGAGTCATCTTCAGCAGGGTCGACTCTTTGTCTCAGGATGCAAAAACTTCACTTTGGATGAGTCGGCTCATGATCATTCGGGTCGGCTCAAACTTCCATCATTGAAATAAATGAACTCGAGGAGTTGGCTCGCTTCTACTTGGGTCGACTCTTCTTCTCAGATTCAGAATTCTTTACTCTAGAGGAGTCGGCTCATTGCAGATCAGGTCAACTCGCTTTCTCAGGTCTTCAAAATTTATTCTGGCAGAGTCAGCTCATGTAGGTTGGGGTCAACTCACCTGGCTTGTTCTCAGAAAATATTATGAATGGACTCTAGACGAGTCAGCTCGGTTCCACTTGAGTCGGCTTGGATGCTGCATGCCAGAATCCTTGGTGTGTGCCATGAGGTAGAGTCGGCTCTTTTTTAGACTAGGTCGACTCGAGTGACTTCTCTAGGATTTTTACAATTAAACTCAAGAACACTCTCACCAACACTCTCAAACTTTTGATACAAACTAACTCAAAATAAATTTAAAGCACAACACTCATAGAAGCAACCCATTTAAATGATTTTCTTAACTTTTTCTTTGGGTTCTTCTTTACAAAATACGTTTACAACACAACTTAAAACAAGAAGTATAAATGTAGGAGTTGAAGTTTGAATCAAAGAATTCATCCTACAAAAACTTGTAAACCACTTGAAGAGTTGTTAGTAAAATATGTGCATGCTCCAATGTTTGGTTATCATCAAAATCATTTATGGGGTCAACAAGGTGGCTTTCCCAAGAGAGGGTGAATTGGGAATTAAAAAATTTAAGCCATTATGTGCTTTTTGAAATCCCTTTTAAGATGTTAAGTGCTGTGACAAAATAATTAACTACAGAAGCAAAAATGAATCAGCACAAACACACAATAATTATAGTGGTTCGGAGCAACCCAGCTCCTACATCTACTATCCAAGATTACCACTTGGAGTTTTCACTATATTTTCCACCGGAATACAGTCGGATTATTTTCACATGCTCATAATCCAAACCTCTACACTTTGGTTTTACCGAGATCACCAAAGAAACCCAACTTGGTTTTACCAAGATCACCAAGAATCCAACACTTGGTTTTTAACAAAGGCTCACCAAGAACCTATTTCGTTTTTCAACTGGCCTCACCAATAACCCAACAATTCAAGAATGAATTAAAAAAAAAAGCAACAGAATAACAAACAAATTTTTGTCGAGTGGTTGCCGATGTAGCTCGAGAGAAGCCCACTTGAATGCACTTGAATGCACTTGAATGGCTTCTATATCTTCTTTGTTAAGTGCTTCAAGCTTCAAATGAGAGTTGGTGAAGACTTGAAGGCTATCTTGAATGCTTTTAGTGCTATCTTCCTTGTTGGTAGGTTGGATATTCAATAAAGCATTAATTCTTTGAAAAACTCTCTAACACTTACTTCAAAGAAGTTCAAATCTCTCAAATATATGGCCTTCCATCATTCCAAGGTAGTTTAAGTCGTTGTAGATCATTAGGATGTGACATTTGACTGTTGGAGTACTTTTTGGATTCAAATTCTGAGTTTTGGAACTAGTCGTTACAAGTCTGAAATCGACCATCGAGTCGACTCGGATTACTCGAGTCAGCTCGGATCCTCAAAGGGGTTCTGGTTGAGTCGACTCTCTTCAATCCAGTCAGCTCGCTTACATAGTGTCTTGATTCTTCACTCTATAAGAGTCGGCTCGCCTTGATTCCAGTCGACTCAGATCCTCAGGCCTTCAACATGTCAGTCTGATCGAGTTGGCTAACTTCCATTCCAGTCAACTCGGATGGCTGTAGTTCCTAGAAGCATTTTCTGGACTTTGGAGGAGTCAGCTCGATCTGCTGAAGAGTCGACTCGGATGTCTAACCAAATGAATGAGTCCGCTCGGACTTCCTTCGGGTCGGCTCGCCTGTCTGATTCAGGAAATAATACACTGGTCGAGTCGTCTTGGGTCCCTTAGAGTCGGCTTGGATATCTTTGTGCCAGAATTCTTATGCATGCCATGTGCCAGAGTCAGCTCTCTTCTTCTTCGAGTCGGCTCAGATGAATATTATAGTGATTTTCTCAGTCTTTCTCCATAATTCATCCAGCATTTCTTCAAGCTTCAAGATGTCTTCAAACTTAACAGATCTAAGAAATTCAAAAGCTTGAAACATATTTAGAAGTAACCCAATTTTATAAGTTTTCTTAACTTTTTTCTTTGGGTTCTTCTTTACAAAATTTAATTACAACAAAACTCAAAGAAATGAAAATGTAGGAGTTAAAATTTGAAAAATCAATTCATCCTACAAAAACTTACAAACCACTTAAGGAGTTGTTGGTAAAATAAATGCATGCACCAATGTTTGGTTATCATCAAAATCACTTATGGGGTCAATAATCTTTCCCTTTTTGATGATGACAAAACACTGGGCATGAAAAGTTCTTTTCATTTAAATGTATAAAAGTGATATGGCTACTACACTGACGTGGCGTGCGTCTCAGGTCCCGCCGGACGTGGTCAGTACCACGTGATTTTTTTTTCAGAGAGAGAGAAGACGAGCCCACCTCAGCCGAAGTCGAGCACCTCTCTACCGCTCCGCCAGGTGTCCACCTAGGAGGGGTCCACCTCGACCGAAGCTGGTGGCCCCTTGCTCCCTCATCAGGTGGCACCCGGAGACAGGTCCACCTCCGTCGAGGTCGAGCCGAGCCCTCCTGCTCCTTCGCCAGGTGGCGCCCGGAGATGGGCTCACCTCGGCCAAAGTCGAGCACCTCTTTGCCGCTCGGCCAGGTGTCCACCCAGGAAGGGTCCACCTCGGTCGAAGCTGGCAGCCCCTTGCTCCCTCGCCAGGTGGCGCCTGGAGACAGGTCCACCTCCATCGAGGTCGAGCCGGGCCCTCCTGCTCCTTCGCCAGGTGGCTCCCGGAGACGGGCCCACCTCGACCGAAGTCAAGCACCTCTTTGCCGCTTTGCCAGGTGTCCACCCAGGAGGGGTCCACCTCGGTCGAAGCTGGCGGCCCCTTGCTACCTCGCCAGGTGGCACCCGGAGACAGGTCCACCTTCGTCGAGGTCGAGCCGGGCCTTCCTGCTCCTTTGCCAGGTGGCGCCCGGAGATGGGCTCACCTCGGCCGAAGTCGAGCACCTCTTTGCCGCTCCACCAGGTGTCCACCCAGGAGGGGTTCCACCTCGGCCGAAGCCAGTGGCCCCTTGCTCCCTCACCAGTTGGCACCCGGAGACAGGTCCACCTCCACCGAGGTCGAGCCGAGCCCTCTTGCTCCTTCGCCAGGTGGCTCCCGGAGACTGGCCCACCTCGGTCGAAGTTGAGCACCTCTCTGCCGCTCTGCCAGGTGTCCACCCAGGAGGGGTCCACCTCGGCCGAAGCTAGCGGCCCCTTGCTCCCTCGCCAGGTGGCGCCCGGAGACAGGTCCACCTCTGCCGAGGTCGAGCCAGGCCCTCCTACTCCTTCCCAGGTGATGGCCGGAGACGGGCCCACCTCGACCGAAGTCGAGCACCTCTCTGTCGCTCCGCCAGGTGTCCACCCAGGAGGGGTCCACCCTAGCCGAAGCTGGCGGCCCCTTGCTCCCTTGCCAGGTGGCACCTAGAGACAGGTCCACCTCCACCGAGGTCGAACCGGGCCATCCTGCTCCTTCGCCAGGTGGCGCCCGAAGACGGGCTCACCTCGTCCGAAGTCGAGCACCTCTCTGCCGCTCCGCTAGGTGTCCACCCAGGAGGGGTCCACCTCGGTCGAAGCTGGCGGCCCCTTGATCCCTCGCCAGGTGGCGCTCGGAGACAGGTCCACCTTCGCCGAGGTTGAGTCGGGTATCCATCCAGGAGGGGTCCACCCCGGCCGAAGCTGGCGGCTCCTTGCTCCCTCGCCAGGTGGCATCCAGAGATGGGTCCACCTCCGTCGAGGTCGAGCCAGGCCCTCCTGCTCCTTCGCCAGGAAGCACCCGGAGATGGGTCCACCGTAGCCGAAGTCAAGCCTCTCCCCGCTCCTCCACCAGGTGGCGCCCCCTAACGGGTCCACCCCGACCGGGGCCGGCCCTGCTCAGTGAGGCCTCCCAGAAGTGGGGATGCGGGTTTCAAAATCGCCACTCAGGTAGCGCACGTCGTGCCTCGTAAGGGGCGTCGGTACGGTCTGCAGTGATGCATGAAACCTCGTTTACATTGGCTGGATGGACCCTACAACCGAGAAGCGAAATCCTTGCGGGCAGGAGCCTGCAACGACGAGGCACTCATCGTCAATGCCTTGGAAGGAGAGCGCCCGCGCTCGGCCCAAAGCCTCGCCTGTATCCTTCCCTCCCCTTATTTTCTCGCTAGGCACGGGAAGCAAGGCGATGGGGCCACCGGGTTCCTATGCCCGAAGGGGAAAGGAAAAGGGGGGGAGAAAGGCGAGAGGTGGGAGGGAGCCCCCCGAGGGGAGGGGGGGAGCTAGAGGCAACATGATGGTATAAAAGGGATGGTAAAAGCGGGCAGCGAGGTAAGTGAAAAGAGGAGAACAAGAAGGCACCGAGAGAAGGATCCGGGGGATCCGAGAGGGGTCCTTAGACGCGAGCTTGGTGAACTCAGCACAAGGAGCTGGGCCTTAATTCCACTCTTTCCGACACTTCTTTTGTTAATATCTCCTCTAAGTTTGGGGGTCCTTCGGGAACCCGCCTTAGGGGATCTATTCCATCTCGTTGCTCTCTAACTTGATCGTCGGAGCTCCCTCACCGGAACCCTCGGCCAGGGTCTCTGACCCTGTTTTGCAGGACCGGAAGCTCGGAGATCTTGAGGTGAGACGGTCTGAGACCGGTGCCAACTCTGAAGCTACAGGCCGCCACGGTGAGATCGGCAATAGATTGGCGTGCCAGGTAGGGGGCAGGACAGCAACCCCAGTGCGAGCTAGCTCTCCACGGGCAAAAGCGCGCTCCAACCATGATGATGACACGTGGATGCGAAGCGTCCACCAGTCGAGTAGGGGAAGTCCCTTCCCCTCAAGGGCCGCGTAGCCCAGTGAGGGAGCTTCCTGCTCCACCTCCTCTTCCTTCGCTGCCGTCCCTGGTGGACGGACCTTTCGCAACTATCATCCAGCAGCTGCAAACCCTGACCATAGCAGTGCGGCAACTACAGCACCAGCAGCGCTCCCTGGCCACTCAGCCCCAGCCAGGGACCCTCGCAGCTCGGGCCACGGGGCCCCATGGAAGCCTGCGCTCCATCCAGGGTAGACCCTCTCATCCGCAGGTAGTCTCCAACCCCCGTGGGAGCCACCAAACTCCCACGAAGAGGAACTACTCTGGTTCTGCGGATCACGAGAGTCGATCCCCGGCCAATGATGCCAAGACGGTGCGGCGCAGCAGGCGACATCGGGGCAAGGCCCCCCGCCGAGATCGATCGGCACCCCCTTCGCCAGCGGCCTCGATGGAAGATTCCACCGATGAGGCCATCAGGCACCAGGCCGAGAGGTGCCTGGAAGAGCACGAGCGCAAGCTGGCGGAGTTTGCTCGCCGCTTTGCCGACATGAAGAACTCCCCAGCGGACCCAGCGGGCTATGATGCCCGGCCACCCTTCTCCCGAGAAATCCAAGAGGAGCCAATTCCGGGTTGGTTCCGCATGCCACAAGTGGATCCCTATGATGGGACCACCGACCCCTTGGATCATTTGGAGAGATACAAGGCTCTCATAAGGGTCCAGGTAGCTACGGATGCTCTCTTATGCGTCGCCTTCCTTGCCACCCTCCGAAAGGTCGCTCGAGTCTGGTTCACCCGCCTCGAGCCCGAATCTATTTGCTCCTTCCATCAACTGGAAGGAAAATTTGTGGCACACTTCGATGCTTGCCGGTAGGTGCCAAGAGAGGTGGACAGCCTTTTCTCTATCCGTCAGCAGGATCAGGAGCTGCTGCGGGACTATGTTACCCGCTTCAAGATCGCTGCCCTGAAAATCTACAGTCTGGACGAGCCCGTCGCCATGCTGGCATTGAAGCGCGGGCTCAAGACCTCCCGCTTGACCTATTCCTTGGATAAGAAGCCCCCCAGGACATACTCCGAACTCCTCCTCTGTGTCCACAAGTACATCCGAGCGGAGGAGGCCGATCGCACCAGGCGAGAGCTGGACGGGAAGTACTTGAAGAAGCCTGCCCCGAGGGATGCCCCCGGGACCCGGAGGCCTGGACCACCTGCTGATCTTTGTCCCGGCTCGAAGCCGAAGAGCGGTGCTGCCCCGGAATGAAATTTTACCCCTCTCTTTGCTTTCAGGACGAAGATCCTCATGGAGATTGAGGGTGAACACTACCTTCGCCGACCTCCTCCTCAGAACCCAAGGAGCATTCGCGACAAGACAAAATACTGCCAGTTTCACCGTGAACACGGCCACGACATGGAGGAGTGTCGCAATCTGAAGCGGGAAATTGAGGAGCTGATCAAGAGGGGCTACCTCAGGAAGTTCATGAGGAATGAAGCCTTGGTGGAGGGATAGCCGCTTGCAACCCTTCCCCCGGTCCCTGCCATTGATAACCGCCCAACGGAGAAGCCGGTGGGCATGATCTCCTGGGGGATCGGGCATGCGACGAAAAGAACCCGGGAGGTGAGAGACCTGGAGGATGTACCCACCTTTGAAAAGGGGAATGAAAATAAAAATGTAAATAATGATGCAGTGGTGGTCGAGATGACCATCGCGAAGCATCCTGTACATCGCATTATGGTAGATAGTGGGAGCTCTATTGACATGCTTTTTTATGATGCTTTCTCCCAAATGAACCTGTCTCATGATCAATTAAGGCCGGTGCACACCCCTCTTGTGGGCTTTACCGGGGATTCGGTGGGGGTCGAAGGGGAGATCACTCTCCCTGTCACTGTCGGATCCCCACCTCGGTAGACTACTATCATGATGACGTTTACTGTTATCAAGCTCCCCTCACCTTATAATGTCATCCTTGGCCGTCCGGGGCTCAACCAGCTGGACGCTGTCATTTCCACCAAGAGGTTGCTGGTGCAGTTCCCTACCGCCTCTGGGACTAGGGTGATGAGGGGGATGACCTAGCCCGTCTAGCATTGCCTTCAGACGGTCCTGGGTGCCCGGGGTGCTGAGCTCGGCCCCGACATCAACGACCTCGACCTAAGGGAGAAGGGCCCCAGGGGAGGACCCGTAGAACACCTGTTGATGTATCCTCTCGGTTCGGACCCTCAGAAGACTATGCACGTGGGAGCCCAGCTCCCAGAAGAAGAGCAGATCCGCCTGCTGGACTTCCTCCGCGCGAATGTGGATGTGTTCGCCTGGTCCGCAGCCGACATGCCAGGTATCCCCTCGGAAGTCATTACCCACAGGTTGAATGTTGACCCAAGGTGTCGTCCTGTCCGCCAGAAGAAGAGGAGTTTCGCTGTAGAAAGGCAGAAGGCCATCAATGAAGAAGTGGAGAAGCTCCTCGCCGCCGGCTTTGTACGGGAAGTACAATATCCCAGTTGGCTGGCGAATGTAGTCATGGTGAAGAAGAGCAGTGGCAAGTGGAGGATCTGCGTGGACTACACCGACCTCAATCGAGCTTGCCTGAAGGACAGTTTCCCTCTTCCGAAGATTGACCAGTTGGTGGACACCACTTCGGGGCATCGCCTCCTCTCTTTCATGAATGCCTTCTCCGGGTACAACCAGATTCGAATGCACCCGGAGGACGAGGAGCACACTGCTTTCATCACCGATCACAGAACTTACTGTTACAAGATGATGCCATTCGGCATCAAGAATGCCGGGGCCACGTACCAGCGACTGATTTACAAAGTTTTCAAAGACCAGATCGGCCGCAACATGTAGGTGTACGTGGACGATATGCTGGTAATGAGCAAGCCTCTTTCAGACCACGTTGATGACCTGGTGGAGACCTTCGACAACCTTCGGCTTCACCAGATGAAGTTGAACCCGGTGAAGTACACCTTCGGTGTGTCCGCCGGGAAGTTCTTGGGGTTCATGGTGACCCAAAGAGGGATAAAAACCAACCCGGAAAAGGTCCAGGCTATTTTGGACATGGAGCAAACTACCTCCAAGAAGCAAGTGCAGCGACTCACCGCCAGATAGCCGCTCTGAGTCGATTTATCTCAAGATCTGCCGATCGTTGCCGGCCCTTCTTTAAAGTGCTGAGGAAGATGAACAACTTCACATGGATTGAAGAGTGCCAGGAGGCATTTGACGAGCTGAAGAGGACACTTGCATCCCCGCCACTGCTCTCCAGGCCCGAAGGAGGAGAGGAGCTCATCCTATACCTGGCGGTCACCCCGGAGGCTGTCAGTTCGGTCCTAGTTCGGACTGACGACCAGGGAATGCAGAGACCGGTGTATTACACAAGCAAACTCCTTCACGATGCGGAGCTCAGGTATTCCCGATCTGAAAAACTCATTTTTGTGCTAATTGTGTCCACCCAGCATCTCAGGTCTTATTTCCAAGCGCACCCCATTGCTGTCCTGATGGATCAATCGCTGAAAGCGATACTCACCCGACCTGACATATCCGGGTGATTGGCGAAGTGGGCACTCATGCTTAGCGAGTTTGACATCACTTATAGGCCAAGGTCGGCCATGAAGGCACAGGTACTCGCTGACTTCTTGGTCGAGTGTGCAGGCCTGGGCAAGGGGACGGAGGAAAGCCCTCTAGACTAGCAATCGGAACCAGGACCCGAGGAGGATGTTTATATCCTTCATATAGACGGGGCCTCGAACTCCAGTGGGAGCGGAGCTGGTCTCATCCTCGCCAATGGTGAGGGGGTCGTCGCCAAATGTGCACTCCGATTCTAGTTCGCCGCAACTAATAATCAGGCGGAGTATGAAGTGCTTATCGCGAGGCTGAGAGTGTCCCGCGAGTTAGGCGTGGCCAACCTCAAGGCCTTCACTGATTCACAGCTGGTGGCCGGGCAGATCTCTGGGAAGTACGGCACATGAGACCCCCAAATGGCGAAATACCTGGAGCTCATGAGAACGAGCGCGGCAGGATTTCGGCGCTTCGGTGTCTCCTATATACCCCGCGGGGAAAATGCTCACGCGGATGCACTCTCCCGACTGGCGACCCTGCCGGACTCGTTGTTGGGCCGCGCCTATGTCGAGCATCTCAAGGCCCCGAGCTACGAGATGCCCGTGGAAGTCCAACAGGTCAACCAAGAGCCCAGCTGGATGGACAAGTACGTCGAGTACATTACCAGCGGCACCTTGCTGGAGGACCGCATAGCGGCTCGCCTCATCAAGAGGAAGGCCACGCGGTTTGTCTTAATGGATGGACTACTGTATCGTAGGTCCTACTCCTACCCCCTCCTCAAGTGTCTGAGACCCGCGGAGGCTGCACTCGTGCTCCAAGAGATCCACGAGGGCATTTGTAGGAATCACTTGGGGGGCAGAACATTGGCGTATAAGGCTCTCCGTCAAGGTTACTTTTGGGAGACGATGAAGGAAGACGTAGCTGACTTTGTGAAGAGGTGTGACTGATGTCAGCAGCATGCCGTGGTGCAGCGTCAGCCCTCCGCTCCACTCTCCCAGCTCTCCGCTCCATGGCCGTTCGCTCAATGGGGGATGGATCTCTTGGGACCTTTTCCCCCGACGTCCGGATAGCGAAAATTTCTGATCGTGGCCATCGACTACTTCACAAAGTGGGTCAAGGCCGAACCCTTGGCCCGGATCACGGAAGCAAACATCGCCAAGTTCCTCTGGAAGTCAATCATCTTCCACTTTGGCCTACCGCACACCATCATCACCGACAACGGACGTCAATTCGACTGTCAGGAGTTTGAGGAGTTTTGCAGTAACCTCGGCATCCACCATCGCTTCACCTCGGTGGTGCATCCACAGACAAATAGAGAAGCCGAGGTAACGAATAGGACCATCTTGCAGGGCCTTCGGACAAGACTGGACCAAGCCAAGGGCAGGTGGGCAGAAGAGCTCCCGAGCATCTTGTGGGCGTACCACACCACCCCGAGGACGACCATCGATGAGACCCCGTTCAACCTTGTCTTCGGGGCCAAAGCGGTTATCCTGATTGAACTCAGCCTACCCACCCTACGCGTGGAGCAGTGCGATGAAGTGGAGAATCCTGCCAGGATGCTGCTAAACCTGGACCTCCTTGAAAAGACTAGGGACAAGGCTCGAGTCCGAATGGTGGCCTACAAGCAGCGAGTGGCCAGGTACTACAACTCCAGAGTGTGCCCGAAGTCCTTCCACCCGGGAGATCTGGTGCTCCGTCGAGCTGAAGCTTCCCAGCCACGGGAGTGCGGGAAGCTCTCCCCGAACTGGGAAGGCCCTTATAGGGTAGCAGAGGTACTCCCTCGCGGGGCCTACTACTGGAGGAACTAGGAGGATCCCGGTTCCCTCAGACCTAAATGCCTCAAACTTGAGGATGTATTACCAATAGTGTAAGGCTCCTTGAACTTCAGCAATGAAACCCTCTTTCTTCACCAAATGCTTCTTCTCACCTCGTAGGGAGAGAGCCACCTAGCTCTGAGTTCGGCGAACACGAGCATGGCAGAAGACCCACGAAGGCACCAGGTCCCAGACTTCGGTCTGGAAGGCGGGGCAGAATCAAATTCGCCCACGCAATCCAGGAGAATAGCCTGGCAAGCCGCGTAGGGCTCAAATAAAGCCTGTAGCCCCGTGGTTCAGTCCGGAGGTCCCGGACTTCGATCTGGAAGGTGGGGCAGAATCAAATTCACCCACGCAGTCCCGAAGAACAGCACGGCAAGCTGCACAGGGCTCAGATAAAGCCTGCGGCCCCGGGGTTCAGTCCAGAGGTCCCGGACTTCGGTCTGGAAGGTGGGGCAGAATCAAATTCGCTTACGCAGTCCCGGAGAACAGCCCAGCAAGCCACGCAGGGCTCGGATAAAGCCTGCGACCCCGGGGTTCAGTCCGGAGATCCTGGACTTCGGTATGGAAGGCAGGGCAGAATCAAATTCGCACACGCAATCCCGGAGAACAGCCCGACAAGCCGAGCGAGGCTCAGATAAAGCCTGCAGCCCCGGGGTTCAGTCCGGAGGTCCCAAACTTCGGTCTGGAAGGTGGGGCGGAATCAAATTCACCCAAGCAATCATGGAGAATGGCTCGGCAAGCCATGCGAGGCTCAGGTACAGCCTGCGGCCCCGGGGTTCAGTCCGAAAGTCCCGAACTTCAGTCTGGAGGGTGGGGCAGAACTCAGTCTGCCCACGAGCTCGGCTCGGAATGCACTACGGGACTTAGTCCCAATGCCCGGTGCCAGAGTTCAGTCCGGAAGGTACAAAAAAAAGAAGGAGAAGAAAGAGGAGAGAGTGAAACAACGGTCTGGTGAAAAAGAGGCTTCATTGCTTTCAGAATGTCGGTACATAGGAGGAGTCCCGACAGGTCGGGAGTCCTCAAAAAGAAAAAGAAAATACAAGGAAAAAGAAAAAAAGATGATAGTGCCGGGGAGGCTATTTCAACGCGGCAGCATCCTCCTCGGGCTGGGGCGCACTTTCTCCGCCTGCGCCATCGACGGGTGACTGCTCGAGAGGCTACTCCGGAGTCGTCGCCTCATCACCGGCTGCTGCCGGAGCTCCTCCACTAGGCTCCTGCCTTCTGCCACCGAGGACTACCCCGTTGAGATCGATCTCGGGATAGAAGGAGCTTACCTTCACTCGGCATACTTGGAACCCCTTCAAGAAGAAGTCCACGGCAGCCTCCCGAACCTCTACGACGTATTCCTCCGAGGCCCGAAACCTCAGGATGGCCTCCTGTGCCTCCCGCTTCGATGCCTCTAGCAGCCGTTGATGTAGGAGCTCTTCTCCTTGGCTGCACTCAGCTCCTTCAGGACCTCCTCTACCCGGTGCTCCAGCAACCTAGACTGAGCCCTGAGGCAGGTTTTCTCTGCCGCGTCCTCCTCAGTGCGGCGCTAGTTCGAGATCCTCTCCTCCGACAAAGAGGTCTCGAGTTCCTTGATGCACCCCTTGGCACGGGCCAGGTCTCCTTGAAGGACTTGGTTGTTCCCTCGCAGCTCGACCCCTTTTTCCATGAGGTCTTTGACATCGGCTACAAGCTTGCCGAGCTTCTCCTCCTTCTCGGCATCCTTCTTGGCATAGCCGGTGAGGAAGTTCCTCAGCAACAGTACATCCATCCCGATCTGTATCAGAAGAGAAAGGGATCGGCATGATCCAACTGGAACTTTAAAAGGAAGGAATCTCGAAGCTCGGGACTTACCGTGAAGAGCTGCGGCAGGATCTCGAGCAGCGCGTCGCTGTAGTCCCGGCCATCCCTTAGACGACGGTCCCGGGAGGTGCAGGCGAACTCCATGACTTTCTCCACGAGGCCCTGGTCATGGATCATGGAGCACCAGCTGGTAAGGCTCGGCGGTGGGGCAGACGCGTCAGCAGCGGCAGAGGCAGCCATCCCCTCGCCGGGTAGAGAAGTTGTCGATGGAGCCGTCGCCATCCTAGTGACCGCCGTGGGTGCGGTCGGCATGGCAGCTGAAGCAGGCGCTACCTGAGGAGGGACTGGCCTCCCCTCTTCCACAATCCTGTCGAGGTCGACGACAGGGACATCGGGCGCCTGGGCCCGAGGTGGCCTAGGTACGGGAGCCACCGCCACAGGTCCGGTGATGGAGGTCGGCACGGCCTCCCGGCTCGCCTCGGTATGAGCTCTCTTCACCGGGGGTTCAGTCCCCTCGACGGCATCTCTCTGTGCAACGCCCTCCAGCAGGTTCTCTAGAGAGAACTTCATACCTGAAAGGAAGTAGAGGTCAGCCGGACCAGTTAAAAAGAAAAGAAGAAGGAGGGGGGAATGCGAAGCGGAAGGAAAGTCTGAGCCTCACCCTCTCGAATGGGACTAATCCCTGCCTCGAACAAGTTCTGCTCCGAGAGCAGAACATCGAAGGTCAGGATCGCATCACTCAGTAGCTGTGTGAAGATCTCTTAGTCCACTGGATCGACCTGGGAATTCCGATTCGGAGATCGGTCCGACTCACTACAGGCCCAGTCAACGTCATCGATCGAGGCGAAAAAGAACCGGTTCTTCCAGCCCTTAATAGACGAAGAGAGGTCAAACCTGAGGCACCTAGGCCGAGGTGAAATGTACCACCAGCCATCATCGGTGGAATAACACTTTAGGGTGAAGAGAGCCCTGAAGAGGGAGAAACGGGCAACGAACCTATGGAAGTGACAAAAAACAATGAAGGCGAAGATAACCCGGATGGCGTTTGGAGCCAACTGGGCCGGGACCAAGCGGTAGTGGCTGAGAAAAGAAAGGAAGAAAGGGTGCAGGGAAAACCGAAGACCCCCGAGGAGGAAGTCCTCGTAGAAGGCGACTCGCCCGGGGCCGCTTGAGGTCACTCGATCTCCGGGCCACGAGAGGGAAAGACGAGTCGAACCCGAGATACCATAGACTTCCCAGAGCAGAGAAAGGTCATCTTCGGTCATCGTTGAGACGTGACCAGAGGGACCGGTGGGAGAAGTGGCCGGAGGGGGAAGAGAAGAAATCGGAGGGGCTGAGACTACGGGAGGAGACCTAGGACCCCTAGGGATGCCTATGGTTACACCCCCGGGTTGGAGCTGCCTGCGGATCTCATCCGGAATCACTTCCCCTTCCAAGGAAGAAGGTGATGGAGTCCTCGGCCGGGAAGGACCAGCCTCGTCTGGGTTAGAAGAGACATGACGATGACGTGCCATGGGCCATGGGAAAAGAAGAAGTGCAGAAGGGTCAATAGGGCCGAGAGATGGAAGGGGGAAGGAGACACAGGCACTCACCGAGATACTCTGTGTAAAAGAGATGGCAACCCCGGAAGGTGAAGGAAAGCCCACTGCAACCGCTGGCGGAGTGCGAGAAAGTGGAGGGACTTCGTTTCTGGAAAGTCCCCCTCCTTTTCAAACTCGATCGACAGCGGCCGTACCCCTCATTCCGTTCTGAACCACCAGATGGATGCCACGTGGATGCACGCCCAACATCGATGCTTCGGTTTGATGGAAACTGCCTCCTTTTCGAAACGGCGCATTAATGGCCGTCGGAAGCGCGACGCGTGGCAACCTCTCATAGGACCTCGGGCGTAACAAGAAACGACGACAGGGATCGTGGAAATTATGGCACGAGATTTTCGCCTTCCCCACGTCACCTCCACATTAAATCCCCATGTCCCGAGCCACGATGCCTTGGCAGAACGAGGGGATGGGGGGCAACTGATATGGCTACTACGCTGACGTGGCGCGCATCTCAGGTCCCGCCATACGTGGTCAGTACCACGTGGTTTTTTTCAGAGAGAGAGAGAAGATGGGCCCACCTCGATCGAAGTCGAGCACCTCTATGCCGCTCCGCCAGGTATCTACCCAGGAGGGGTCCACCTCGGCCGAAGTTGGTGACCCCTTGCTCCCTCGCCAGGTGGCACCCGGAGACAGGTCCACCTCCGCCGAGGTCAAGCAGGGCCCTCTTGCTCCTTCACCAGGTGGCGCCCGGAGACGGGCTCGCCTTAGCTGAAGTCGAGCACCTCTCTACCGCTCCGCCAGGTGTCCACCCAGGAGGGGTCCACCTCGGTTGAAGCTGGCGGCCCCTTGCTCTCTCGCCAGGTGGTGCCCGGAGACAGGTCCACCTCCGCCGAGGTCGAGCCGGGCCCTCTTGCTCCTTCGCCAGGTGGCTCCCAGAGACGGGCCCACCTCAGTCGAAGTCAAGCACCTCTCTACCGCTCCGCCCGGTGTCCACCTAGGAGGGGTCCACCTCGGCCGAAGCTGGTAGCCCCTTGCTCCCTCGCCAGGTGGCACCCGGAGACAAGTCCACCTCCACCGAGGTCAAGCCGGGCCCTCCTACTCCTTCGCCAGGTGGCGCCTGGAGATGAGCTCACCTCGACCGAAGTCGAGCACCTCTCTGCCGCTCCGCCAGGTGTCCACCCAGGAGGGGTCCACCTCGACCGAAGCTGGCGGCCCCTTTTCCCTCGCCAGGTGGTGCCCGGAGACAGGTCCACCTCTGCCGAGGTCGAGCCGGGCCCTTCTGCTCCTTCGCCAAGTGGCTCCCGGAGACGGCCCACCTCGGCCGAAGTCGAGCACCTCTCTGCAGCTCCGCCAAGTGTCCACCCAGGAGGGGTCCACCTTTGCCGAAGTTGGTGGCCCCTTGCTCCCTCGCCAGGTGGCACCCGAAGATGGGTCCACCTCTACCGAGGTTGAGCCGGGCCCTCCTGCTCCTTCACCAGGTGACGTCCGGAGATGGGCCTAACTCGACCGAAGTAGAGCACCTCTCTGCCACTCCGCCAGGTGTCCACCCAGGAGGGGTCCACCCCGGCCGAAGCAGGCGGCCCCTTGCTCCCTCGCCAGTTGGCACCCGAAGACAGGTCCACCTCCACCGAGGTCGAGCCGGGCCCTCCGCTCCTTCGCCAGGTGGCGCCCGAAAACGGGCTCACCTCGGTTGAAGTCGAGCACCTCTCTACCGCTCCGCCAGGTGTCCACCTCGGTCGAAGCTGGAGGCCCCTTGCTCCCTTGCTAGGTGGCGCCCGGAGATAGGTCCACCTCCACCGAGGTCAAGCCGGGCCCTCCTGCTCCTTCGCCAGGTGGCTCCCGGAGATGGGCCCACCTCGGCTGAAGTCGAGCACTTCTCTGCCGCTCCGCCAGGTGTCCACCCAGGAGGGGTCCACCTCGGCCGAAGCTGGCGGCCCCTTGTTCCCTCGCCAGGTGGTGCCCGGAGATGGGTCCACCTCTACTGAGGTCGAGCCGGGCCCTCTTGCTCCTTTGCCAGGTGACGCCCGGAGACGGGCCCACCTCGATCGAAGTCGAGCACCTCTCTGCCGCTCCGCCAGGTGTCCACCCAGGAGGGGTCCACCCCGATCGAAGCTGGTGGCTCCTTGCTCCCTCGCCAGGTGGCATCTAGAGACGGGTCCACCTCCACCGAGGTCGAGCTAGGCCCTCCTGCTCCTTCACCAGGTGGCACCCAGAGATAGGTCCACCGCAGCCGAAGTCAAGCCTCTCCCCGCTCCTCAACCAGGTGGCGCCCCCTGACGGGTCCACCCCGACCGGGGCCGGCCCTGCTCAGCGAGGCCTCTGGGAAGTGGGGATGCGGGTTTCAAAATCGCCACTCGGGTAGCGCGCCGCGCCTTGTAAGGGGCGCCGGTATGGTTTGCAGTGATGCATGAAATCTCGTTTACATCGGCTGGATGGGCCCCGCAACCAAGAAGTGGAATCCTTGCAGGCAGGAGCCCGCAATGGCGGGGCACTCATCGTTAATGCCTTGGAAGGAGAGCACCCGCGCTCGGCCCAAAGTCTCGCCTGTATCCTTCCCCCCCCTTTTTTTCTTGCTAAGCATGGCAAGCAAGGCGATGGGGCCACCGGGTTCCCAGGCCCGAAGGGGAAAGGAAAAGGGGGGAGAAAGGCGAGAGGCGGGAGGGAGCTCCCCGAGGGGAGGGGAGGAGCTGGAGGCAACATGATGGTATAAAAGGGATGGTAAAAGCGGGCAGCGAGGTAAGTGAAAAGAGGAGAACAAGAAGGCACCGAGAGAAAGATCCGGGGTATCCAAGAGGGGTCCTCAGACACGAGCTCGGTGAACTCAGCACAAGGAGCTGGGCCTCAATTCCACTCCTTCCGACACTTCTTTTGTTAATATCTCCTCTAAGTCTGGGGGTCCTTCGGGAACCCGCCTTAGGGGATTGTTCCATCTTGCCGCTCTCTAACTTGACCGTCGGAGCTCCCTCGCCGGAACCCCCGGCCAGGATCTCTGACCCTGTTTTGCAGGACCGGAAGCTCGGAGATCTCGAGGTGAGACGGTCTGAGACCGGTGCCAGCTCTGAAGCTACAGGCCACCGCGGTGAGATCGGCAACAAAAAGTATTTGAAAGTAAGTATACATATGTATTAGAGCTAATTATATTTATAAATAAATATCAGAGTTTGGCGGTGAAATTGTATAGCATCAATGTTAGTGCTTTTGTATGTATCAGAGTATTAACCTTTGAATACTTTAAAGTGTCAGAAATAGCACAAACATGAAGTATCAAAGATTAAAGTTGAAAGAATTGGAGTTAATTTTAGAGCAATCAGAGCAAAACATATATTTAGAGCTAGAGCCATTTGTTTTTTTTTAAAAAAAAAAAAAATTCTCCCCCTTTCTATAGGTTCTTAAGTAATGGAACACTTAAATTCAATCATTTAAACTCTCCCCCTTTTTCATTCTTTTCAAGCACTTATGAACATTCTTCCTTTTTGAATAATTTCCAATGCTTGAAACCAGTTGTGGATATATTCAAGAAAGCTCAAAATTCTCTTATTTTTATTTTTCATGATAGCACAAAATTCTCCCCCTTTTTGTCAATAAATCAAAAAGGTATTATAATAAGGCTCAAATTTTGAAATAGAATGAGAAAGATTTTAATATTTGTTTGAGATCATTTTACTTTCTCAATTTCATTTGAATATTCTAATTAAAATTCATGACAGTTGTATTGAAAACATTGCATGAGCTCAAAATAATTTAAGACATTGCTAGCAAATACCAATCGAACTTTCATTTCATTGAGAATGTTCAATACAAGGTACAAAATGTGAAAGAAGGTGCAATTGTCATTCAGTGAGATAACGTTTCTTGATTACAAAAGATAGGAAACAAAGCCTAAAGTAAATACTATTAAAAGTCAGAAATATAATGATATGTGCATTACAACCAGAAGTCTAACAAATCATCCTATTGTTCTTTTTCACTAGAGGAAGAGGCAACATCTATAACCCTATTTGAAGTTTTGGTTTTAAGAGGTTTGAACCTAAGATCTCTAAATCTGGTTCTAATAGGGGCTATAGGTGTGCTAGTTTTCTTAGATTTTGGTTTCTTCTTGGGCAGAGCAGGTTCAGCTTTGGATGATGGAGGATTAGATAAAGGAAACTTTGAAGTCACAGTAAGTGGTTGAGCAGGAGGTGCTGGTGACTCTTTGTAGGTCTGTAAAGAAGCATCCTTAGCAGTAAAGATTTCCTTATGTGAGTACAGTAGGATACTTCAAATTTCCTCTTTGAAATTGTCCATCTCTCTTTGCATCCTAATGTAACTTCTGCTCTGACTTGATCTCCTGCAAGCTGTCATCAATTGATTGGCGTAATTCATTAAGTATAGAGTTGATGTGGCTTGTAAGAGAATTAGAAATTGTTTCCATCTGTTGAGATATAAACTCTTTAAGCTCAGATGGAGTTTTCATTGGGCTTTCAGAAGAGTCTTCATCATTGTCCTTAGACTCATTTGGGTCAGCAGCAGGAAGTTCATTAATGTCATCATTAGAGGATGTGGCAATCATTTGACTAGTATTTTTTTCATCCAGACTCCTTTTTGCAATTGATATCCCATTCTCCTAAGAGAGTTAATCGAGTAGGTGTCTGAGTGGTGAAGAGGCTTGCCGACTTCATCTGTTAGGTTAATTCCAGCATCTTCGAATAATAATGTGAATACCATGCCATATGGCAAGCATACCTTAATCTTTCTTGCTACCTCCCTCATCTATATCATCATAATGCATGGAAGGTTGAGGGCTTCTCCCTCAATGAGATGTTCCATAAAAATCATATATCGTTCACTCACCCAGTCGAAATGACCGGTTTGTGATGGGACATCAACAAGAAAAAAATATTTTCAACTAATTCTCTTGATATTTTTTTCAGCTAAAATAGTGTACTTAGGATTAATGAGAACCTTGGAATGAAGCCCACCAAACCCTTGAAGGCAAAGACCAATTCATGAGCCGACTCATGAAAGAAGGCCGCCAGTCCCTTGAGTCGACTCAATCCAGATCAAGACCAACTTCAAGCATGCCCAAGTCAAAGCCCAAGCAAGTCAAGATACCACCTTTTGAAGCCCATGATGCCACCTCTTAGAAGCCCATTTTATTCTTCACATGGGACACTTTTTGGGAGACATGAGAAACAACACATCAAGCATTTTGAGGGGAAGCATGGGACCACTCCTCACTCACCCAACAACCCCCCAACCAACTTGCCAAGTGGGATGCCACATCACATGACACCTAGGGCTCCACATCAGTAATGTCAAAGCCACCTAGGTGCCACATAGCAAGTTGTTACAACCTCTTACCTAGAAGTTGTTTCTTGTTGCAACTATGTAACCAAAGGAGTTGGATTTAACTAGACATGGTTAGCTAACCTAACCCCACCTCCCCTCCTCACTTTGGACGATCCCCAAGGCTATAAATAGGGTCCAAGGCTCCCCTTGTAAGGCATTCCATATATGAAATATTTTGAGAATTAATGAAGGTTTTCTTCTTGTTGAGTTCTATCTTGAGTTCTTCTTGTATGGAGTGATTTAGTTCTTCTAGTTTGAGTGATTTAGTCATTTAAGTTGGAGTGTTTAAATTCATGTTTGAGAAAGGAGTGAGAGGTCCTTTGAGTGCTTGAAAGGTGGAGTGCTCCTTGCTTGATCCAAGATCCAAGCATCATTCCTTGAAGGCGTCGGTTTCTACTTCCTTGTTTTCTCTTTCTTCTTCTTCTTGTTTCCATTCCAATTTTGAATTCTCCTTCCATGCCTAATCTTTGATTTGATACAGGTTTTCTCTGATTTTTCAAGTCCAAGATGAAGGTCTCCAAACCAAGAATCATGGCCAAGGTGAGTCCTAAAAGTAGGGAGTGCTAGTCTTATGGTTTAGACCTCAATCCTTGAGTGAAGAGAGCTCCTTCTTTCACCAAATAATTAGCCATCATTGTTGGTAGAAAAACTCTTCCTAAGCTTCAATAGATCTGATCATTTGAAGGTTAACTTGTCCTAGTAGTAATGGTTTCCTTGCCATGAAGATCCCAATCTCTATTTTGAACTAGATCTACATTTTGGGTATTGTAATTTAGATCAACTAGTCTCCTTATAAAGATTATTTTCTTGGATTAATTTAGACCATTTATTTGATAATTAATTGCTCAAGTTTGCTTTCTAGATAGCTTGCTAAAACTCTCCATTTATCATTTTATTTTCATCCCCCATCAATTTTTGGTATCAGAGCTTAAGGTTCTACTAGGTCAAGTGTTTAATTGCTGAAATTTGTATTCTAGTATTCACCCAAATTTTTCATAAATTTTAGTAATTTTTTTACATTACAAAAAAGCTCCACAAAAATACTTTTCTAGTACCTTAGTATGTTAGGATTCGAGATTTAAAATTCAAAAAAATATTTTCCATTGATTTCTGGATTTAAAAATATGAGTTCTTAGATCATTTTTAAAGTTATGTCCAGAATTCTGTTTCTGCCTTCCATTTCATTTAATTTTCAAAAAAATATAAAAATATTTTTTTCCAAATTTTTAATTTTTAGATCTAACATCCAAACTTCGATTTTTGTTATTTCCCACCAGGTTTTTGAATTTTAGAAGGATCTAGAGTTAGGAATTTGAAATTTGAATTTAGGTTGTCAAGAGTTAGCTAAACTGCTGGAACCTTCTAGCATGTGTTTTCAAACTACCTTCTCAACCAAAATTCATGTTAATCTGAAGTCAAAACTTTATAATCCAAGAATTTTTATCTAAGAGTTAACTAAATCAATTTTATTTTAAATTTTTGTATTTTTGAAAAGATTAAATTTTAAATTTTTAAAACTAGCTAGTTGAAAGTTGTTCCCTGCTGAAATTTTTTTACAACTAGCTTTCAAAACGAATTTCTTAACCAAATTCCAGGAATTAAATTTTAAAATTTAGAATCTAGAATCTTCACTAAGGGATTTAACAATTCAAATTTTAATTTTAATTTTTTTGAAATTTTAAAATTTTAATTTCTAATTTTTTTTAAAAACTAGTTGGCTAGAAGTTGTTAAGGCTGAAACTATCTTGCAACAACTCTAACTTCTAGAATGAATTTTTAATCCTAATTTGATATTTAAATTTTAAAATTTGATTTCTGAAATCTAGACTTAAAAATCTAAGTTTTTTAATTTAATTTTTTAAATTTTAATTTTTTTTAAAATTCGGGTTTGAATCACATGTTTGTGCTAATACTAGTTATCTAGTTGGTGAATTGTTGTGCATCCATTCCTAAATCTAATTAAGGGCATTCAACCATAACATAAGGGAAGGAGATTATTACCTTTCCTTGGCCCAAAACAATCGCCCACATTTGCATTGACCTAAACCATAATTGAAATTAAGTAGGAACTTAAAGCTAGGGACACCCACAAGTCGGGTTCAAGTACATGGTAAGACAAAGTATTATTTGAGTTTATACTTATTCCTTAAAATTGGTGTCTAAGGCAAGAGGTCAAATGGCAAACACCCTAAGCGGACTTATAATTTTTAATTAGGACCTCAGGAAAGAGAGGAGAGCCTCTCGCAACCCCACCTCTTACCTAGCCAGTGGATAGGGTAATTACATACTTAAGTAGTACCAAGTTAAGTCTTGTATTTTAAACTTTTAGGTCTAGGAGCCCTAAAAGTTAGGTTTGTATTACTTGTTTTGAAGCTCCATACCAATAGTCCCACACTCGGTCTATTTTTACCCATGGATCCTAATCTTGAATTCTTTTTGAGAACCCTGACAAAAGAGTTTGATACCATAAATGGGCAATTAGGGCAAATAAGAAAGGAATTAGGTCAAGTGAAGGACCATGTTGAGACACTTGAAGAGACCCCAATGACCCCCATCGAACCTGAGTCACTTAGGTCAATTCCTCGAGGTCCAAGAGTCCATCATCATGAATTTACTATTGAATACAATTCAAGATGACTTCACCATGACTTCATAGAAGAAGCCCATAGGATCCATGCTGAGCCTAAATCACCTAGTCCACCTCCCCTTGGTTTAAGAGCCCAATGTCATGATCTCACCTCTGAGTATAACCCTGGATATCCCTACCAAGACTTTGTAGATCAGGAGAAGAGAGTCTTTAGGAGCAATCAACCCTATGCACCCACTTTCAATGGAAATTTAGATCCTGAAGTGTATGTCGCTTGGGAAGAGAAAATGGATCAATACTTTGAAATTGATGAAATGTCAGAAGTAACGAAGTACAAATTAGTCAAATCAAAGTTAGTCCAATATGCTAAAGCATATTGGAGAGAAGTTGAGTGAAAAGGTTATTATAGTGGGGATAAAATAAATACTTGGAGAGAAATGAAGAGTGAACTGAGGGAAAAGTACCTAAGTAAATTTTATGAACAAAAATTTTTAGACCAATGGTACAAATTGAGACAAGATGATACACCTGTATTTGATTATATTGCCAAATTCAGTAAGTATGAGGGAGATGAAGAAGAGACCAAATCCATAGAAAAACTAGAGGAAAAATCCCCTGAACCTATTGAAGAATTTAAGGAGGAAATAGAATCAAAGTCTTGTCCAAATAAAGGGCCAAAAAGAAAAAATCCTAAACCCATTGAAGAACTTAAGGAAGAAGTTTATGAAGCTGGGTCTAACCTTATGGATGAATATGATCAAGAACAATTATTTGAAGATAAAATAATTACCCAGCCTAAAGAAATCAACAACGGAGATGATCAAAATGAGATCCAAGAACAAAGCCCTAAGAACAATTCGAGGAGACAATAGAGGACCCATAATTAATCACTGTTGAGGATTTACATCTAGAGATTAATGAAGGATCATCTAATAGGGTATTGACCATCAAAGAAAATCTAGAACCAAGTTCAAAGGATCAACCCCAAGAAATTGTGGAACCTGCAAAAGAATTTAACATAAAGATTAGAAGTGAAGAGATGGTAGGAATTGAAAGATGGAAGTATAAGAGAAGGAAGATGGAAATTGAATTCCCTAATAATTGCCCAAAGCCTGGTTCACCCTTCTGGAACATCTCCAATCCTAATCCACCTAGTTGGGACATCCACCATACAATTGATCAATTCCCAGTAATATTCAACAGTTACTTTTGGAAGACATTATGGTATTTATTGGGCACCAAACTAAGATTTACTGCCACCTACCTAAAGTTGTGTTCCAGAGTTTTCAAAGCCATTTAGGGGAATATTGAAAATTAGGAACATTTGTTTCCTAGCAATAAAGTTTAGTTCATAGATAATAAAGTCCATTAGAGCTTGTTTTGTTTTGGTGTCGTTTATGTTTTGTCATTTGATGTCATTTGACTTTCCCATGCATAAGTGTCCATGACTGCGAGAGTCATATGCATGCATGATTAGTAAGAAAATTTGAGCAATGAAATTAACAAGAATATGATCAACTCACATAAAAGAGCCAAAGAATTTCAGGAAGGAGACTATGTCATGGTAAGGCTAAACCTGAATGATTATATGCCCGTGGTGTAGGTCATTTTCAAAATAGTAATGAGAATTTGGACCTAATATGTGCTAGATTGACCATCTGACTTTGGTATCAGTTTTACTTTTAATAATTCAGATCTAGGAGGTTAAAGGAACCAACAATGATACCTAGTGAGCTTTTCGAGCCTGATTCTATCTTTGAGAGTGAGCCAATCCATGAGTGTCCACCAGCCAAGTTACCAAAGCAGTAAGATAGGATTGAGCGAATCTTAGATAATAAGACTATCACTACCCGAAACAAGGACTATCAACGCTACTTGGTTCATTGGCAAGGATGCCCTGATTCTGAAGACTCATGGATTACTTGAGAAGACCTACAAAGAATCGACCAGACCTACTAGAGTATTACTAAAGTCAGACTGATTCCTACTTGACGGAGTCGAGCTCTTTTCCACCCTGGGAGAATTGATGGGACATCAACAAGAAAAAAATATTTTTCAATTAATTCTCTTGATACTTTTTTCAGCTAAAATAGTGTACTTAGGACTAATGAGAACCTTGGAATGAAGCCCACCAAACCTTTGAAGACAGACCAATTCATAAGCCGACTCATGAAAGAAGGCCGCCAGTCCCTTGAGTCTACTCAATCCAGATCAAGACCAACTTCAAGCATGCCCAAGTCAAAGCCCAAGCAAGTCAAGATACCACCTTTTGAAGCCCATGATGCCACCTCTTAGAAGCCCATTTTATTCTTTACATGGGACACATTTTGGGAGACATGAGAAATAACATATCAAGCATTTTGAAGGGAAGCATGGGACCACTCCTCACTCACCCAACAACCCCCCAACCAACTTGCCAAGTGGGATGCCACATCACATGATACCTAGGGCTCCACATCAGCAATATCAAAGCCACCTAGGTGCCACATAGCAAGTTGTTACAACCTCTTACCTAGAAGTTGTTTCTTGTTGCAACTATGTAACCAAAGGAGTTGGATTTAAATAGAAATGGTTAGCTAACCTAACCCCACCTCCCCTCCTTACTTTGGACGACCCCCAAGGCTAAAAATAGGATCCAAGGCTCTCCTTGTAAGGCATTCCATGTATAAAATATTTTGAGAATTAATGAAGGTTTTCTTCTTGTTGAGTTCTATCTTGAGTTCTTCTTGTATGGAGTGATTTAGTTCTTCTAGTTGGAGTGATTTAGTCCTTTAAGTTGGAGTATTTAAATTCATGTTTGAGAAGGAAATGAGAGGTCCTTTGAGTGCTTGAAAGGTGGAGTGCTCTTTGCTTGATCCAAGATCCAAGCATCATTCCTTGAAGGTATCGGTTTCTACTTTCTTGTTTTCCCTTTCTTCTTCTTCTTGTTTCCATTCTAATTTTGAATTCTCCTTCCATGCCTAATCTCTGATTTGATGCAGGTTTTCTCTGATTTTTCAAGTCCAAGATGAAGGTCTCCAAGCCAAGGAACATGGCCAAGGTGAGTCCTAAAAGTAGGGCGTACTAGTCTTATGGTTTAGACCTCAATCCTTGAGCGAAGAGAGCTCCTTCTTTCACTAAATAATTAACCATCATTGTTGGTAGGAAAACTCTTTCTCAGCTTCATTAGATCTGATCATTTGAAGGTTAACTTGCCCTAGTAGTGATGGTTTCCTTATCATGAAGATCCTAATCTCTATTTTGAACTAGATCTACATTTCAGGTATTATAATTTAGATCAACTAGTCTCCTTATGAAGATTCTTTTCTTGGATTAATTTAGACCATTTATTTGATAATTAATTGCTCAAGTTTGCTTGTTGGTTAGCTTGCTAAAACTCTCCATTCATCATTTTATTTTCGTCCCCCATCAATTTTGGGAAGAAAAATTCAACCTATCATGTTGTGGAGTAGCCGCATTTCCATGGAAAGCATGTTGGCTTAAACATGTTTGATGGAGCTTACATCTGATCTTTCCAAGATAAGCCGTAGTGCTTGTTCCTTGTCCTTTAGGGTTAGTTTTGTTGCACCGTCAGTCGACATTTGTAGTAGGTTGCTCAATTTCTCTTCATCCACAACAACCTTTACTCCTTTGACAATGGATTCCAGATGATATTCTTCAAGAACTAGATTTTCAAAGAATGTTCTTACCAAGGAAGGGTAAGTCAGAATGTCTAATAAGCAGAAAAACTTTCAACCTTGGTTCTCAATCCAACTCCCGATCTTCATTTCTAGATCTTCCAGGAAGGAGAAATCAATCCTTTTACCACATGTGACCGGCCGATTGGCCATTGAAGTGATTTGTTTGGTTGGAGAAGGTGCTTTTCTTCTTTCTATTCTAGAGAAAATTTTCTTTTCTTTTCTCTCTTCTTCCTTAGATTTTTACTATAAGAGCTTGATTCAACTGTGTGAGAGTGCTTCCATGCAGATCTTCTTGGAGCCATTGCAGCAAATTTGCAAGAAAATGGAAATCAAGGTTTCGGGGAAAGGTTTTTGGTGGATTGGTGAAAGTCTCAAGTAGAATGACAGAGTTTAGAGTGAAAATGAAAGCACAAGAAGTGAGAAAAAGTTTACTCGGCTCTATTAAAAAATCATTTTCCCGACATCCGAGTCAGCTTGCTCAACCCTAAAATCATCCGAGTCGGCTCGACCAGAGTGAACTCAGAATAAATAGAAATCCAAGTCGGCTAGGCAAACCTTAAATTGACCTAGTCGACTCGACCAGAGCAAGAGCAGAAAAATTAGAGATTTGAGCCGGCTCAACCAGAGAAAAATTGCTCAAGTCGACTCAAACAGAAACTTTCCACAAAAGTTGAAAATGATTCAAAAATTAAGCTTAATTCAATGAAATCTCAAGAAAAGTTGTTCAAGAATCTTGAAAAGTTGTAAGGGATTTTCTAGATAATTTTTCCTTAATTTTGAAGAAAATTAGGTTAGGAAAATCTAGAAAGGATCACAAGACCTAATTCTCCTCTAAGCAATTCAAATCTATCCTGATTCAGTGGCTTAGTAAAAATGTTAGCTAATTGGTTTTCAGTTGGGATAAATTCTAGTTCAATGTCACCATTCAAAATATGATCTCTAATAAAATGGTGTCTAATCTCTATATACTAAGTTCTAGAATGTTGAATTAGATTTTTTGTCAAATTTATAGTACTTGTGTTATTATACTTGATTGGAGTTTTAGATTTTGTAACACCAAAGTCTTCTAGTTGTTGTTTAATCCAAAACACTTGTGCACAACAACTCCCTGCAGCAACATACTCTAACTCAGTAATAGAAAGTACTATCGAGTTTTATTTCTTATAGTGCCTTGAGATTCAATTTAACCCTAGAAATTAGCATGTGCCGCTAGTGCTTTTTCCAATTCTATAACCAGTATAATCAACATCCAAAAATCCAATTAAATTTAATGAAGAATGTTTTGAAAACCAAAGACCTAGATTACTTGTACCTTTCAAATATCTGATAATTCTTTTAACAGCAAGCATATGTGATTCTTTAGGATTAGATTGGAATCTAGCACATACACATACGCTATACAAGATTCAGGTCTACTTGTAGTTAAATATAATAAGGATCCGATCATACCTTTATAGAACTTTTGGTCAATGTTGGATCCATTTTGTCTTTGTACAATCTACAAGATAGGCTTATGGGTGTGTTCATTTGTTTGCTTGTTTCCATACCAAACTTTTTGATTATTTCCTTGGTGTACTTAGCTTAGTTGATGAAGATTTCTTCTTTTATTTATTTTACTTGAAGTCCAAGGAAGTAGTTAAGTTCATCCATTAGGCTCATTTCAAATTCTCCCTGCATTAACTTAGCAAATTTTCCATAAAGAGTTTCATTAGTTGCACCAAATATAATATCATCAACATAAATTTGTACAACTAATATGTCATTGTTTTTCTTCTTAATGAAAAGAGTTTTATCAACATTTCCTCTTGAAAAACCATTTTCAATAAAAAAAGTGCTAAATATACCATACCAAGCACTAGGTGCTTGTTTCAAACCATACAATGCTTTATTTAATTTAAACACATGGTTTAGAAAAACATGATCTTAAAAACCTGGTGGTTGTTCTACAAAAACTTGTTCTAAAATGAAATCGTTTAAAAATGCACTTTTTATATCCATTTGAAAAAGTTTAAAATTCATGTAGCAAGCAAGTGCAAGAAGTAATCTAATGGCTTCTGGTCTTGCTACAGGTGCATATGTTTCATCAAAGTCAATGCCCTCTTCTTGGTTATATCCCTTAGCCACTAATCTAGCTTTGTTTCTTACTACATTTCCTTGTTCATCTAATTTGTTCCTATAGACCCATTTGGTTCCTATGATTGGATGGTCTGTAGGTCTATCAACTAAAGTCCAAACCTTATTTCTTTCAAACTAGTTTAGTTCTTCATGTATGGCCATCATCCAGTTTGGATCATTTTCAGCCTCTTCTAAGGTATGTGGTTCTATTTGGAATACAAAGGTTAGGTAATCATGTGCATCTCTATGTGATGACCTAGTCCTAATGCCTTGTGAAGGATCACTAATAATTAATTCTTTTGGATGAGAAGTTATGTATCTCCATTTTCTTGGTAGATCTGCATGATCCTTACTTTCCATTTCTTTTTCTTCTTCAGTTGGTCTTTCTTGTATGCTCATATCTTCTATTTCTTTTTAAATTATACCTGCATCATTGTCTATGCACTCTTCTTTCTTAGAAGGTAAAGGGTTAGTTTCATCAAAGATTATATGCATTGACTCTTCTATAGTAAGAGTTCTTTTATTAAATACTCTATATGCTTTGCTATGTAATGAATAACCAAGAAAAATTACTTCATCAGATTTAGCATCAAATTTTTCTAGATTATCTTTACCATTGTTAAGCACAAAGCATTTACATCCAAAAACATGAAAATAATTAATATTGGGTTTCTTTTCATTCCAAATATCATAGGGGACTTCAAAATAGGACGGATCAAAACACAGTTTAAAAAATAATAAGCAGTGTTCACCGCTTCTGCCTAAAAGTACCTTGGAAGTTTACCTTCACATAACATCGTTCGGGCCATTTCTTCCAAAGTCCTATTTTTCCTCTCTACAACATCATTTTATTGTGGCATCCTAGGAGCGAAAAGTTATGATCAATGCCATTTTCTGTGCAATAATCATCAAAAAATTGATTTTCAAGTTCAGTACCGTGATCACTCCTAATTGAAATTATTGAAAGATTTTTTTGATTTAAAATCTTTTTATGAAATTTTTGAAATACTTTGAAGGTTTCATCTTTGTGAGCAATAAACAAAACCCATGTAAATCTAGATAAATCATCTACAATCATAAGGGCATATTTTATACCTCATAGACTTGTGGTCCTAGTTGGTCCAAGTAAGTCCATGTGAAGTAGTTCTAAAGGTTTAGTAGTTGAAATCATATTTTTGGGTTTAAAGCTCCCCCTAGTTTATTTACCTATTTGGTATGCATCACAAACATGATCAAAGTTTACTTTAAACTTAGGCATGCCTTTAACTAAGTTTTTGAAAATCAACTTGGCAATAGTATGCATGCTAGCATGACCCAATCATCTATGCCAAAGTAAACAAGACTCCTTGGTCTTAGTATTCATTGCAACTAGACTGGAGCTACTTGACATGGTAAGATCATTAAGATCAACCATATACACATTTCCAAGTCTATGTCCAATGAACTTACTACTAAAATCAAGAGAGTTTGTTACAATACACATAGATGATTCAAAGATAACCTTGAAGCCTTTATCACATAATTGACTAATACTCAATAAATTATGCTTCAATTTATCTACTAGCAATACATTTTCAATAAAAGTATAGGGGGTTATCTTGATTTTACCAATTTCGATTTTTTTTTCCTTTGTCATTGTCTCCAAAAGTAACCATACCTCTTTCTTTCATCTCCAAGGTGATAAATTGATCCTTGTCACTCATCATATATCTTGAACAGCCGCTATCGAGATACCATATTTTGTTCAATTTTTAGGCTGCAAGAATTTCTGCAAAACAATCAAGGAGTTCTTTTAGGTACCCAAGCTAACTTGGGTCCTTGCAAGTTAGCGGAGGTAGTTCCTTTTGAAATCCAAATCTTTCTTGATTTACTTTGGACATTTTTAATAATATTGCATTCAAAAGCTTTATGTCCTAATTTTTTGCATGTAAAACATTCAACTCTAGAATCTTGAAAGGATGCAGATTTTGAAGTTCTAGAAGTTGATGCATGAGATGTAGATATAAAAGATTTTCTATTTGAGCTCTTAGGAACATACAATGTGATTTTAGAAGTAGAAGCAGAACCATTCATTGCAAAAACCTTTTGAGATGTAAATTTTGGAATATATGCTTTTGACTTTACAAAAGTAGTAGCTGAAATGTTATTTGAAATTACAGAATTAAAATCAATTCCAGCTTTATTTCCGAAAATTCTTTGTTCTTTTATAATTAACTCAAGCTTGTTTGAAGATAATGTAAGTTTTTCAACAAGTGGCTTGAGTTTTTCAACCTCCTTTTTGAACTCATTATTTTCATTCATTAAAGCTTTGTTTTTGTCAAGATAAGTACTATTCTAAGTTTTCAAAGCTTTACATCTTTCAGAAAAGATATGTAATTCTTTTTGCAATAAGATATTCTTTTCCAAAATCTCTTTTTTTTCTTTTAGTAAAGAATCATTGATATTCTTTAAAGATCTAATCTTTACTCCAGCTTTTTTAAATTTAGATAATAAATCATGAAATACAGAATTTAATTCATCAAATATAAATTCAATTGGAGCATTGGGGGATGTTACCTCGTACTCGAGACCCATTAGACATAAATTCATAGTTTTTATGGTCTCTTCCTCTTTAGTTAAGGTGGATTCCTCGCTATCGCTCTACGTGGCAACCATTGCCTTTTCTTCTTTTTCTTGAAGAATTTCTTTAATAGTGGATAATCTGGATGAATATGCCCCAGTTTCTTACATTCGTAACATGTGGGCACTTGTTCTTTTTCCTTTTCTTTATCCTTGTCCTTGTCCTTGGAATGCTCTCCTCGTTTATGGAATTTTCCATTGAATCTTTCTTTCTTCTTTCCCATAAACTTTCTAAATCTCCTCACGACCATTACGATATCTTCATCTTCTAAATTGTCTTCAGAGGAGGTGGAGTCATCTTCCAATTTCTCATCTTTCTTTGTTTCTATTGCAGCTTTGAAGGCAATTATCTTCTTCTTCTTTTGATCATCATCAGTTTTATGCTGCATGGCCAATTCATGCATGATGAGTGAACCCATTAATTCATCTAAAGAAAGGGTGTTTAGATCTTTTGCTTCTTGGATGGCAATCACTTTAGGGTCCCATTTGTCCAGAAGTGATCGTAAGATCTTCTGTACTAAGTCAGCATTTGAATAAACCATGCCAAGACTTTTCAAGCCATTAATAATATTTATAAATCTAGTAAACATGGCAAATATGGTTTCAGCAGGTTCCATTTTAAACAGTTCATAAGTATGTACTAGAAGATTTATTTTCGAAGTCTTCACTTGGAAAGTCTCATCGTGGGTCACTTCGAGTTTATCCCAAATCTCCTTTCCTAAAGAGCAAGTAAAAATTTGATTAAACTCACTAGTATCCAAAGCACAGTATAATAAATTCATTGCTTTGGCATTTAATTTTTCTATCTTCATGTCGTGTTCATCCCATTCCTTTTCAGGCTTAGGGATATCCACGCCATCAATTTTAATCATGGAAATTTGTGGCCTTTTCAGAATGACCTTCCACAGTTGAAAATCGACTGCTTGAATATAGATTTTCATTCTAGCTTTCCAATAAGAATAATTTGTATTAGTGAAGAGTGGAGGTCTATTAGTAGATTGGCCTTTGGCCAAGGATGTACTCATGGGATAAGCCATCAATCTTTACTCTAAATGTATTCAGAGACATTGCTCTGATACTAGTTGTTGCCCAGGTGACTTTCCCAAGAGGGGGGTAAATTGGTAATTAAAAAATTTAAGCTGTTATGTGCTTTTTGAAATCCCTTTTAAGATGTTAAGTGCTGTGACAATAATTAACTGTAGAAGCAAAAATGAATCAGAGAAGCACAACACAAACACACAACAATTATAGTGATTCAGAGCAACCTAGCTCCTATGTCCACTATCCAAGATTACCACTTGGGATTTCTACTATATCCCTTACCAGAATACAATCAGATTATTTTCATAGGCTCACAATCCAAACCTCTACACTTTGGTTTTACGGGGATCACCAAAGAAACCCAACTTGGTTTTACCAGGATCACCAAGAACCCAACACTTGGTTTTAACAAAGGCTCACCAAGAACCTATTTGGTTTTTCAACCGGGCTCACCAATAACCCAACAATTCAAGAATGAATTGAAAAGAAAAGCAACAGAATGACAAATAAATTTTTGTCAAGTTGTTGATGCAGCACGAGAGAAGCCCACTTGAATGCACTTCAATGTGCTTTAATGGCTTCTATATCTTTCTTGCTAAGTGCTTCAAGCTTCAGATGAGAGTTGGTGAAGCCTTGAAGGCTATCTTGAATGCTCTTAGTGCTCTCTTCTTTGTTGGTAGGTTGGATGTTCAATAAAGCATTAATTCTTTGAAAAACTCTCTAACACTTACTTCAAAAAAGTTCAAATCTCTCAAATATATGGCCTTCTATCATTCCAAGGTAGTTTAAGTCGTTGTAGACTATTAGGATGTGACATTTGACCATTGGAGCACTTTTTGGATTCAAATTCTGAGTTCTAGAACTAGCCATTGCAAGTCTGAAATCGACTTTCGAGTCGACTCGGATTACTCGAGTCGGCTCGGATCCTCAGAGGGGTTCTGGTTGAGTTGACTCTCTTCAATCTAGTTGGCTCCTTACACAGTGTCTTGATTCTTCACTCTATAAGAGTCAGCTCACCTTGATTCCAGTCGACTCGGATCCTCAGGCCTTCAATATGTTAGTCCGATCGAGTCGACTAACTTCCATTCCAGTCGACTCAGATGGCTGTAGTTCCCAAAAACATTTTCTGGACTCTGGAGGAGTCGGCTCTATGTACTAAAGAGTCAGCTCGGATGTTTGACCAAATAAGTGAGTCGGCTCGCCTGTCTGATTCAGAAAATAATACACTGGTCGAGTCGGCTCGGATCCCTTAAAGTCGGCTCAGATATCTGCATGCCAAAATTCTCATGCATGCCATGTGCCAGTGTCGGTTCTCTTCTTCTTCAAGTCGGCTCGGATGAATGTTTCAGTGATTTTCTCAGTCTTTCTCCATAATTCATCCAGCATTTCTTCAAGCTTCAAGATGTCTTCAAACTTAACACATTTCTAAGAAATTCAAAAGCTTGAAACAAATTTAGAAGTAACCTAATTTTATAATTTGTCTTAACTTTTTTCTTTGGGTTCTTCTTTACAAAATTTACTTGCAACACAACTCAAAGAAATGAAAATGTAGGAGTTGAAATTTGAATAATGAATTCATCCTACAAAAACTTGCAAACCACTTAAAAAGTGTTAGCAAAATAAATGCATGCACCAATGTTTGGTTATCATCAAAATCACTTATGGGGTCAACAACTTATCAGTTCAGCCTCCCATCAAGTCGACTTTTTCTATTCACAAGTTTAATCCTTCAACTTTTGGATTCATAATTAAGGAGTCTCGACTTTTGATGGTGATTTTAGTTTACCAATAATGTGATGTTTCATCTCTGCCAGCTGTCTAATTACTATTGGTGAGATAGTTATTACCCAGATTATGGGATTGCAGTGATCGAAATCATTAAAGCTACATGTTTCAAAAATTAGATCATTCATGACTCTCTGACTCCTCGTAACCATCTGCATGTGGATCGAGACCATCATTGATTAAGGCAGGTGCACTTGGCACAATCAGAGGACTGCTCAAAATGTGGGCAACGAATCTGAGCTGCCAATGGCCCTTATATAAGGGGTTGATACCCCTGAAAGTTAAACTTTCTCGAGCCTTTAGCAATATTGCCTCTTGAGCAGTTTTTCTCAAGAGTTCCTTTTCTCTTGCCACCTTTCTTCCTCTTCCTCCTTTAATGATCTTCAAGAGCTTTCTCCAACCATTAAGCTAGATGCAGCATGGCTCTGGCAGGCGGCAAGGAAACGGTCGGCGACAAGTATGCCATTGAGAAGATCAGATCGAAGGGGGTTTGTCTTCAGGTTCCTCCATGAATGCCGGCTGGGGAACAAGCTCCCATTGATGTAAAATCCTCTTCTGAGGAGAACCAGGTCCCTTCATCTGGATGTTCAATAGAACACTCGGTGTGATTTCCTGCTGTAGGGCCATCTGGAGAGCCTGCTTTAATGGATAAGGGTAAGGCTCCCATCATCGACGAAGATGTCAAGCCCGAACTATGAATTATCGAAAGGGAGGGCTTAGGAGGCCATAGTGTACTTGCTATCGATGCTAGCCTTGGAGATCCTAGGCTGGCAAAGACTTCGATCATCCTTTGAAAAGACTGGGAGGAGACCAAGAGACAGGGATTGGAGGATGCTCATTCCTCTATTTACCACAGGATGCTACAGGTAAGTGGTGAAGTAGCTTATAGCAATGTATCGACACCAGTAGGACCAACTTCATGCATGTTTTCTTTTGGTAGATTATCCATGATGTCTCTCTCTTGGAAGAGAGCATCCATGAGTCCATCAGCCTCGGCGATGACTTTCGAAGCCAATTGGCTTTGGCCATAGCCGAGAGGGAAACGGCCGAAGAGCTTCGGATTGCTGCCAAAGAAAAGTCAAATAAAATTACCGCCGCTAACTATTCCTTGGAGAGAGAACTAAGGGCAACTCAGACATATGCAACTGAGCTAGTGGCTGATTTGCAGAAGAGGTGGAAGAAGGCGATCTCGGCTAATTATCTTTGGAATGCCAAAGAGGTGGCCGCTCACAGGGCTGAATTGGAAAAAAAGTTTACCATTATGGAGCAAGAGGTTTCATCGGCCAATCAAAGGGCAAAACAGGTCGAGGAGGATGCTTTCCAAGCCATCGAGGCTTATAAGAAATCCAAAGCCTTCAATCGATGAAATACATGAAGCCAAAGCTGAGAGTTACCTCATTGGCTATAAGGATTGTCTGGATAAAATTGTAGAGGTTTATCCAAACCTAGACATTTCCCTTGTTGCCAAGCCTGGTGATAAGGAAAAAGAAGTGGGTGATCCGGTCGAAGAGACATCTACTCCTGTTGATGAAGAGGCCATGAAGGAGATTTCCACCCCTATCCCGGCTTCTGAATTGACCGGGAAAAAATAGCTTCTTGATGTAGTTCTCCTCTCTTTCCTTTCTCTTTTTTTATGGATGTAACTCAGTCGGCTATACTGTTTTTCTTTTTAATGAAATCTCCTTGTCTTTCAAGTCGAAGTCTTTTCTGTTAATTGAAGAGAGCTTTCTGAAACAAAACTTAAGTATAAATTCTTCAACATCATGAATACTGAACTAGAGCATTTATGGAGTGTCCCAAGATTTCATATAGGCTCCGAGCAATCTGTCTTCGTCTTAACCGAAGCATTTGAGCTTGTTGATTAGACTTGCCATTGAGATAAGCCGTTGAGGCCATCCTTAGGCATTTCATGGATAGTAATAAGGTAGATTATTCAGGCTCGCCTCAGCATGTTGTTGGATTTTCCATAGGGTAGGCCACTTAGACCATCCTTGTGCCTTTGATTGAGAATAAGATAGGCTAGTTAGGCCCACCTCGGCATGTCATCGGATTTACCGTAGGGTAGGTTACTTGAACTATCCCTATACTTTTGATTGAGAATAGGATAGGATGGTTAGGCCCACCTCGGCATGTCATCGGATTTACTGTAGGGTAAGTTACTTGAACCATCCCTATGCCTTTGATTAAGAATATGATAAGCTGGTTAGGCCCACCTCAGCATGTCGTCAGATTTACCGTAGGGTAGGTTACTTGAACCATCCCTGTACCTTTGATTGAGAATAAGATAGGTTGGTTAAGCCCACCTTTGCATGAAGATTTTATTGAAGTCTTTCAAAGAGAGAGATCTATTATTGATAGTACTTGAAAAGATTTTCTACATTCCAAGATCGAGGTAGTAGGGAACCATCTAGAGTTTCAAGCCGGTAAGTCCCTGGGCACAGACTTCTTTGATTCGATAAGGGCCCTCCCAATTGGGGGAAAGCTTGCCTTGTTCTGTTAGCCTAGATACTTCAGACCTTTGTAGGACTAAGTCTTCAAATCAGAAGGTTCGTTCCTTTACCTTGGAGTTGTAATATTTAGCAACTTTTTGCTGGTATACCGCTATCTTCATTTGGGCACAAAGCCTGGTGCCTTAAAGCAGATCCAGATCCACTCTTCAGTGCTCCAAATTTTTAGGTTCCTTGTAATGATCAATCCTTAAGGATTATAAAGTGACTTCCATAAGGAGGACTACTTCGGTGCCGTAAGCCAAATGAAATGGAGATTCGCCAGTAGCCATTTTGGGAGTTGTCCGATATGCCCAAAGAATTAAATTTAGTTCTTCAATCCAGAGCCCTTTGGCATCATTTAGCTTGGTCTTCAGACCATGAAGAATGGTCCTATTTGTCACTTCGGCTTCTCCGTTAGATTGAGGATGATTGATGGAAGTCAATTTATGAAGTATATGGTATTGAGCGCAAAAGTCCTTAAACTTCGAATTGTTGAATTATCTTTCATTATCGGTAACGATGGCATAGGGAATCCCAAATCTGAAGATAATAAAGTTCTTCATGAAGCTTTCGACCTTTGCTTCAGTAATATGTGCCAAGGGTTCGGTTTCGACCCACTTGGTAAAGTAGTCGATAGCTACAATGAGAAACTTTCATTGTCCGGATGCTGGAGGGAACGGACCAAGAATATCCATGCCCCATTGGGCAAAAGGCCATGGTGCTATTAACTGAGTCAGTTGACTTACAGGCCATCTATGAATGTTGGAATACTTCTAACATTGGTCGCATCTTCGGATGAAATCGGCGGAATCCTTCTAAATGGCGGGCTAATAATAACCTTGGCATATTATTTTGTAGGCTAGGGATCTGCCCCCTATATGATCTCCATATATGCCTTCATGTACTTTTCTTAAGGCGTAGTCCACATCCGTCAGCCCCAAACATTTCAATAGGGGTTGTGTAAAAGATCTCTTATACAGAGCCCCATCCAAGATGACAAATTGAGATGCCATCCAGCATACTTGCTTGGCTTCAGTTTTATCCTCAGGCAGCGTACCTTTATTCAAGAATCTTAGAATGGGATCCATCTAGTTGGGCTTATGCTTGACCTGATGCACCTCTAATGTTTCTTCTACTATGCTTGGAGCTTCGAGATGTTCTATGAAGGTGCGGTCGAGGAAATCTAGAGTGGTGGTGGCGAGCTTGGATAATGCATCAGCTCGAGAATTCTCCGCTCGTGGTACATGGGCGATTTCGAAGAATTCAAACTGGGACACTAAAATCTGTACTTTTTCCATATATTGGATCATAGTAGGATCTCGGAACTTAAATTTGTCCTTCACCTAGTTCACCATCAATTGAGAATCCGAAAAGATTTGAATCTTCCAAATCCCCAGCTCCTTGGCGATTCAGAGTCCTACAAGAAGGGCTTCGTATTTGGCTTGGTTGTTCGAAGCACGGAAAGAGAAGCGCAGAGCATATTCTATGGTGTGCCTGTTTGAATCGACTAAGATAAGGCCTGCTCCATATCCTGTAGAGTTTGAAGCTTCATCTACATGAAGCATCCATATGGGTTTCGAATCCCCTCCAGTGGCCTCCTCCCCTTTGGCTCCTAATAAGTTGTCTTCTTGCCTCTAGGAGCATTCGGCTAGGAAGTCAACCAATACTTGTACTTTTATGGCCGATCTAGATTGGAAGTTGATGTCAATTCTCCAAGCTTAATGGACCATTTAGCTATCCTCCCCGAAGTATCAGGGCATCGGAGGATAGCTTTTAAAGGTTAGTCTATCAGGACCATAATTGAATGAGATTGATAGTATGGCCACAAGAACTTTGCCGCTATCACGAGTGAGTATATAAGCTTCTATATTCTGGGATATCTCACTTCGGCATCGTGTAAGACTTTGCTGGTGTAATGATTGGTTTTTGAAGATTGTCAGCTCCTTTTCGGACAAGCACTGAACTAACCGCCTCATCCAAAGTAGAGAGATATAAATAGAGGATTTCCCCTTCTTGAGGCTTAGAAAGTAAGGGAGGACTTTCCAAATATTTCTTCAGTTCTTCAAAGGCAAAACGGCAATCCTCGAACCATTCAAAACTTTGGGATTGGTGAAGAGCTTTAAAGAAAGGAAGACACTTTTAGGCTGACCGAGAGATGAACTGACTTAAAGAGACGATCCTTCCGGTTAATTGCTGAACTTCTTTTTTGCAAGAAGGGTGTCTCATGTTCTAGATGACCTGGATTTTCTCTGGATTAGCCTCTATTCCTCGCTTGGTAACCAAAAATCCCAAAAATTTTCCTGAAGTTACTCCGAAAGTACATTTAGTCGAGTTTAACTTCATTTGATGACATCGCAGGGTGTCAAAGGACTCTTCCAAGTCTTTGATATGGTTAGCTTTGAGGGAGCTTTTCATAATCATGTTATCAACATAGGCTTCCATGTGCTTCCCCAGCTGCTTCTCGAATACTTTGTTAATCAGCCTTTGAAAGGTCGCTCTAGCATCTTTTAGCCTGAACGGCATTACTTTATAACAATAGAGTCTTTTCTCTATTATGAAGGCAGTCTTCTCTTCATCTTCAGAGTTCATCTGAATTTGATTGTACCCAGAGAAAGCATCCATGAAACTCAATAATTGGTGGCCCGACGTGGCATCAACCAGTTGATCTATCTTCGGGAGAGGAAAACTATCTTTTGGGCAGGCTTTGTTTAAATCTGTATAGTTGATAAAGATCCTCCATGATGGGGGACGAAAATAAAATGATGGATGAAGAGTTTAAGCAAGCTAACCAGCAAGAAAACTTGAGCAATTAATTATCAAATAAATATGCTAAATTAATCCAAGAATTGAATTTTTATAAGGGACTAGTTGATCTAAGTTACGATACCCGTAATGTAGATCAAGTTCAAAATAAAGATTAGGATCTTCATGGCAAGGAAACCATCATTACTAGGACAAGTTAACCTTCAAATGATCAGATCTAATAAAGCTTAGGAAGAGTTTTCCTACTAACAATAATGGCTAAGTATTTGATGGAAGAAGAAGCTCTCAACACTCATAGATTTGAGGACTAGAAGGCAAGATTAACACTCCCTACTTTAAGACTTACCTTGGCCTTAATCCATGGTGTGGAGACCTTTATTCTTGACTTAGGAACCTAAGAGAACCTACAAATAAACTTAGGATTAGGCATGGAAGAAGAATTGGGATTGGAATGGAACAAGGAAAAGGGAAGAAGAAGAAAGTGGCCGGCGGCCTTGGTGCTTGGAACTTGAGCTTGGACCAAACTATGGGCATCCCACTCTTCACTCCTTGCAATGGCACTCTTCTCTCTCTAACACAAACTTAAAAACTCTCACTCTTTCCTTAGATAAGGATCTACACACTCAAATTAGCAAGAACACTCTCACTCCAAACAAGAACACAAGTGAACTAGAACACGAGAGAAATAACCCTTTCATTAATCATCATAGCATAAAATGAATACAAATGAGAGCTTTGGGGGCCTATTTATAGGCTCCTAAGCTAGAGAATTTCATCCAAGAGTGGAGGGGAGGGGATAAGGATGGCTTAGTTGGCTCCAACAACTCTTAAGTAAGTGGTTCTAACTAGAAACAAATTGTAGGTAGAAAGTTACAACCACTTTGACATGTGGCATCTAGAAAATCCTAATGTAACTTCCAAATGCTGATGTGGAGGCTTAGGTGTCATAAGTTATGGCATCCCACATGTCAAATATTATTGGGGTAGTGGAAGGAATCTTTATGTTCCCCATAAAGCGCTTGATGTAGTGTAATTCCTTCTCCCCCAAGGTTGTTTGATGAGTTGTTCTCCCATATGCTTCAAATCTTGGCATGAATTAGGCTTGGGCTTGATCTTGAAGAGGCTTGAATGGTTGGTCTTGGACTTGAAGAGGATGCCCTCCATCATGCTTTGGGCTTGAGCCGAATGGGCTTCTTCCATGTGTTGACGTATGAGCCAAATCATGCTTCAAGAAAATTTGGATTATGAACATGTTTTAAGAAAATTAATGGGCTTCTTTAATGTGTTGGCTTATGAGCCAAATCATGCTTCAAGAAAATTTGGCTTATGAACATGTTTCAAAAAAATTTGTAACTTGCTTCGAAAACTTTATTGACTATAGCTGCAAAAACAAAGTGAGTTAATCAAAGTATATATTCTTATTATGGATGTCCCCATCACTCCATTTACCATTAGCCTTTCTCACCATCATGATATTGGCTAGCCACTCAAGATAGTGTACTTCCCTTATAAATTCAGCTTTGAGAAGTTTGTTTACTTCCTCATCGATCACCTTTTATCTTTCGGGAGCAAAGTTCCTCTTCTTCTGCCTAACTAGTTTATGTCCAGGGCTTACTTTGAGTCGATGAGTGATTACTTTGGCTGGAATTCTAGGCATGTCCGAAGTTGACCAGGCAAAGATATCAGCATTACTCCGAAGGAAACGGATCAATCTTGTCCTTATTTCCCTATCCAGTAACTCCAAATTTGCATAGTTTTTGTTGGATCGTCTTCGACTAAAGGTACGAAGACGGTCCTTTCCATTGGCTCCCCACCATCTTTAGTACGATCACTTAGGTCTAGCTAGTCCAATGTCATGGGATTAGTTGATTGCTTGTCTTGTATCATAAGGCACTATCGGGCAACTCTTTGGTCTCCCTTTAATTTACCAATACCATTTCTAGTGGGAAAGCGTACTAGGAGGTGATACATTGATACTATGGCCTAAAATTTGTTTAAGGCAGGTCGTCCCAAGATGGCGTTGTAAGCTAATGGGGTTCAGACTACCACGAAGTTGATGGGGAATGTATTCTGCTGTGGTTCGGTGCCAAGGGTTACAGATAGTATTATTCTCCAGACAAACCCATTATGGAGAATGCATCATAAAGTAAAATATCTGCAAAGCTTTTATTATCTATTAGAATGCATCTTACATCGTAGTTGGCCACAACGGCTGAAACTACAACTGGATCATCGTGTGGGACCTGAACTCCCTTGAGGTCATCATTTGAGAAGCATATGGAGTTGTTGCTCCTGAGCCTTTTGGGAGCACCCTCTTTGGCTCTTCTCCAGTCAGTTCACCGATGAAGCATGCCTACCCTTCCATTGGTCGGCCTCTGGTTGGGCAGTTCGACTTCTTCAATAGCCCTCTAAGGGGCAGCAGCTTTTGTTCAGAGTTCAGAGTGGCTGACATACTTTTCTAGGTACCCCCTTTTGATCAAGTCTTCTATGGCATCCTTAAGTTGGATGCAGTCTTCGGTATTGTAGTCGTGATCCTTGTAGAATCGATAATATTTGTTTCTATTCCTCACAGTGGAGGATATCTTCATGGGGCGTGGCCATTATAGGTAGCTTTCTTTTGCTATCTCCATCAGGATCTTTTCCCTCGAGAGATTAAGAGGAGTGTACGAATCAAATTTTCTGCCCAACATTTTGGGCCTGAGACTATGTCGTCGAGTAGAGTCATTATTGCTGGGGGTTACAGGGGGTTTCGTTCCCTTGTTGTTCTTTTTCTTGGAGACAGACTTTCCTTCAGTCAGGCACCAATTTGCTACTTGCTATTTGGCATCCTCATACTTCTGAGCCCTTGATAGGAGTTCGGCGTAACTTATCGGGAACCTTTTATCCAAGGAAAACATAAGCCTAGATGATCGTAGGTCCTTTTTCAAAGTGAACATGGCCACGTGCTCATTGAGATCGGGGATATCAAGGGTGGTCGAATTGAATCTTGCAATATAATCTCTAAGACTCTCCCCTTCATTTTGGTGGAGGAATAAATTATCCATGTTGTAGGGCGTTTTGCAGCAAGTCATGAAATGTGAGATGAACAATTTTTCTAATTAACAGAAGGAATCGATAGTACTCGGGTGTATGCTCGAATACACATTCGAGCTGCCTTCTTTAGAGTGGCAGGAAAAGTGAGATAGTGCAGTACATCGGAAGCTCCTTAAATCATCATGTGGGTTCTTAAAGCTGCCTAGATAGTCGAGTGGATCGATAGTCCCATATAAGGTTCCATTTGGGAGACCTTAAAGTGTCGAGGGACTATTTCCTCAATGATTCTGGAGGTGAAAGGAGGCCTCGATGAAAGTGAAAAGCACCTACACCTAGCATACAGTATACAAGAAAAGAGTGCAGAAAGATATGCATTTTAAAACAATTTTAAAGTATGCACAACGGAAGGCTCAATAGATAGATCAAAATGATCTACCGATCTACCCGCAATAGGATCTAGCATAAAGATCTAGCATGCATATAACATCAAAAGCAAGAGAATATATATAAAAGTACCATACCTTTATACCTCTGAGAGAAGTAGTGGAAGTGCTGTGAGAAGGAAGAGGGTGCTCGAGCCACACACGTGTCTGGCCTCTACAGGAAATCCATACCTGGGCTCGACTCTGATCAACTCCCTCGGAGTGCTAGCTCTTCGGGATCCTTGGCCGATCTTCTTCTTCCAGGAAAACTAGGATGAGAGCAGGAACCCCTTCCCAAAACCTCTCTTTCCAAGACCTAGCTAGAGTGCTAGGATACTCACACCCAATCCCAAAACCTCTCACAGCCCTTCTCTATTTCCTCTCTCAAAGCTTTTCTCTCAAAAACTAGATTAACCATTGGCAGCCCCTGAAAATGACATTCATTTGTAGAGGCGGCAAGGAGAGGGAGAAAGAGGAAGGAGGAGAGATGAGGGGAGAGAATGGAGGAGAGGATCAAGGTCATACCAAATGGGTCCAATCCAAAGAGGAAAGTATGACCTTCATACCATAAAACCTTAGAGCCAAAACTAGTTTGAATTCGAAATTCAAACCAGGTCAAAACTTGTCCAAAATCCTCCCACAAATTTCTTCCCAGAATTCTGTTCATCACAGGAAGTGTCGACACTCGAAAATTGCAAAGTGTCAACACTTCCCAAGTGTCGAAACCTGCAAAATTCCAAGTGTTGACACTTGGAACAAAGTCAATCATATTGACTTCCGGTGATGGCAAACGATTCTCAATCGTCGATTAGCCACAAGATCAGATAGAAATCCTCTATGGTGTGTGATCCTATAGGTTCAAACACTAAGCCGGTAGCATTGGAACATTTTCAATACCAGTCAAAGTCCTTATCTAGCAATGATACCCGACGTTCGGATAGGTTGAAGATGCAGAGCACCTCACAAGAACCTCTAGTATATGGTTTCCGTATAATTCATCTCTTTGACCTCATAATGCTCAGGATGACCTAGGGTTCGACTGCCAATCCTAATTTGGTTTATCCAGATCATGTCTCAAACTCACAAGTTCTGTGACTCCTTATAAGAACTACCCTGGCCAAGGTTTTACTGAATTGAGACATAGTGAGTCATTCACTCCAAACTATTTGGAGAGGTCAATTCCATCTTGATCCACCATCGCTTTTCAAGTACTTGACTGCACCCAGAAACCTTCCGTCACTAGATTAGAAATCTAGGTAGTCTGGTACCAAAGTATGATGTAGAACAAAAGCTCTGTTACCAAAAATGATGCAGAACGAAAGAGAGAGAGATGATGCGATGCGGAAGTAAATTGAGACTAATTCTTTTTTTGTTGTTTTCTTCTTTTTTTTATATATATTTTCAAAAGTCGGCTTTGACTCAAAGGAAAGTTAAACTAATTGAAAGAAACTAGGTAATAATTGAAAGCACAATTTAAATAAAACTGGGTTATCAGAGTAGTTCAGAAGTAACGGATCGCTGGGGGTTGAGAAACTCCCAAACCTAGGGTTTCACTCTGAACTTTCAACAGGACAGAAATAAAGAGAAGAGATGGGTTACCAACCAGACAGTGATCTTCACAAAGTTTGGTGGAAGAACTCTCTCGAGCAGATTGTTGGATCCTCGGATTCAGATATCTTCGTAATGGATCCTCCAATACTGGTCCTGTGGCTGAGTCGGCTTCTCCTGGACTCAAGATCTGGGAAAGAAGAAGAACAAGTGATGGAATCAGATACTCAAGGAAGAATTTACCAGATTGAAGAACTTGAAAGTTGATGTTGCTGAAATCTGGATTCTCCTGGAGGCTGATCTGACTTCCTCTGGGAATTGCTCTGGATCTGAAGTATCCGGACTGGACCCGGATGCTGGGGTCGGCCTGGACTTGAAGAGAGTGGCCGTGAGAGGTGGGATAGGCTAGGGCTTGGTGGAAAGAGAAGGATGATGGGCGGCTAGGGTTTGGGAGTGAAGTGGCTAACCTAGGGTTTGGGGTTTGGAGATCTCACACCTCCTCAAGGTTCCTGGGGAACCCGGATTTACTCCCTCACGGAGCTCAACACCTGGATGCAAGTGCGGAAGAGAGAAAACACAGAGTTTGCTCACAAAAAATTTTAATTCATTCATCTTTCATCATTATATTCAAGAGTTACATAGAGTTGAATATATAGACATAACAAAGAAATAAAATTTTATACATTTTTCATGTGGGACTAATAGGACTAACCCACACTTTAGGCATCAAATTTTCTTTCCAAGACTCCTTCCATGAGTGGGCAGCCCAAAAACTCCAAGAAAACTTGAAAATCAGCTCCAAATGGCAGGTTATGGGGGTGTCTCCTAGTATCTCTCCATGAATCAAGGATTTTCCCTTCATGGTTTGGCTCATTTGGACACCTCCTAGTCTTGCTCCACAAGTTTAGGCTTCTTCCTTTCATGGCTTTGGCACTTTTGAAATCTTTTGGGTGCCTCCTTGATTTTCTCCCCAAGACATGCTCTCTTTCCTTTTATAACTTGGATTTTTATGGAACATTGTGGGGCACCTCCTTGATCCTCTCTTCAAGAAAAATTCTTGCCATCCTGGCTTGGGTTTATCTGGAAAGAAGTTGGCTCCTCCTTGGATTGAGGTATCTTGATGGATTTCTCCCCCAAGTGGTACAAGAAAAAGAACCTGCTTACTTGAGGCGTGGGGACCAAGGCACACTGGATGGAGATGTGGCAGGGAGTGTGGCACCCACTTGTAGCTGGAAAATGTGGTGCCCTATGGCAAAGGGAATGACACCTACCTGGGCCTTGGACTTGGACTGAGTCAACATGACCCAACAAAAATTGAAATGACAAAATTACAGACTCAAAATTGAGTTGATCAGGTCAACCCTTATTACAAAACCAGAAAACCCTAATTCTTCGGGCAAGGTCAATCAGAGATCCAGATGGAGCCCTGAAGTCTTCTTCTGAGTATGGTGCCCACACCAAAGTATAGTGAGTTGCTTGCAAGCTACCATGATGACCTCAGGTCTGAGAGACATATATACCCATATCCCTTCATGAGCAACCCTTAGGTAGAAGGGAGCTCCGCAGATGGTCACGTTCAGTGAATTGTTATACATTTCACTTACATGTCACACTAGTGTCTCCACACTCCTTGGTTAAGAGGACAACTAACAAATGTGACATACAACAATCTATACTTGATACATCATCGTCCTATAACAATGTATCCTTTGGTTGTGAACCAGTTTAAGAACTATCTGATATATCCTCTCTATATCAAACAATGTAGTTCTAAGGACTCCATCACATAAGAGTTCTTTACAGGAAGATATAAATATGATGGACAACCAAAATAAATAACTTAAAAAGAATTCATATATAAATACAAAGATAGCACAACCGTCTACAGCCTAGATAATTGGCTTTGGGACACAATTCCCAACACTCGAGTCATAAGCCATGACTTCGCCATCTCTTCTCTGGTCGTGGATTCTCGGGATCTGTGATTCAAGCATCTTGAACTTCTCATTGTAGTCATAGCAGGTTTCTTTTCACCCAGCACTTCCAGAGTAGAGTCTTCAGAAGAGATCGAGGGGGATCGTCTAGTTCTCTTCCTTTCAAGTTGGCTATCGATCGACTTATGGTGCTGGTGACTTCAGCCTTCATGAGAAAGCTAAACTTGAGGGGAGTATTGGGTAGACTCACGATGGTGATCCTCCCTCGGTTTAGATCGATAGCTGATGGGAATTCTCCCAGGGTGTCGGGAATCATGCAGCATGCGGAAGTGAATTTCAAAATTAAATTTTAAACATGAAATCCTAATTGACTAGAAAACCCTAATTCCTAGGAACCCCATATGCAATACCAATTAATGAAATATAAATGGAGTCAGAAAAACATACTTGGATTGCTGAAATCCAATCCTTTCCATGAGGCTCACAAGTGCAAGCCCTCTAACGGTGATCCACATGAGAATGGTACCAAGGAAGAATCCCTACCGGGGTTGCTTGCTTCAACAGAACTCTTAGGGCAGCCTTTGGACCTTTGACCAATGTAGGACACCTTGTCCTACTGTAGGGTACTAAGAACACTGTCCTACACCACTCTTGGTCTTAGGACAACCCTCCTCTAGGACCTCTTAGGCTTATATGCAAGAATAAAGCCTTGTCCTAAAAGATTAGACCTTGTCTTAACAAAACAAGTCTTGTCTTAAAGAAAGGGGGAGGGAGGGGGAGACCAAGAGACACTCAGAATATCTTTATGATGAAAAAGATATCTGAAACTCATATCACCACCCCTATTTATAGTTTTAAGAGGGGCGTGTGATATGTCCTCCAACAGGTTATCTGATATGATTTTTCAAGACCAAAGAGAGGTTATCTGGCTTGAAAAATTATATCCAATATGTCTTCTTATGCATCAAAGGACATATCGGCATCCATCCACTTTCCTGGACAATCTATGACTTGCCATATGGCAAGTACCAGTCTCTGGGAAGCCAAGAGGCACCTCTTCAATCTTCAAACATCGAAGAATATGAAGAGTCTTGATAGCAGAAGGATTTCGATTCAGGGCGCATGCCAAATGAAGAGACGCGTCTTTTCATGCGCGCTTTTTGCTTCCACAATTTTCATGCCATTTCAAATAGGCTTGACCGGTCAAATATTATCTTAAGGGGTGTGGGGATTAGATAGGAGGCATTCTAGATATAAAACTCCCAAAGTTTTATCTACAGAAGGACTCTAAGTCCTTCTGCGCTCACTCTCCATCTCCCGTGCGCGCCAAGAGGTGCTAAGAGTCCTATGCGCCTAGGACTCTTCATAAAATTGGTTTAATGCCCAAATAAAAACCAGATAAAACCTGGTTTAAGCTGCCCCACTTAGGACTCAACCTAATATGGGTTTCTCTCAAATAGGTTAGTCCAAAAACCAAGCAACCGGACCCAATCCAATTGGGTTAGGAATTGGGTTAGCCTACACATGCTAGTGTGTAATCAGGCTAACCAATTAGGATACCATGATCCTAATTAAACCATGTATGACTTTCTTAGCCAACTCTCTAATGTGTGTGATCCATTGGGTTCCACATCTAGCTAGCAGTAGGTTTAGGTTTGAGTCGATTCGATCCACACATCGAATTAGGTCAAATTGACCTAATTAGGTCAAATTGACTCACCTAATTGTCCTATTCGAATCACACATCGAATTGACTTATGAAACCAAATCAATTAGTTCATGAAAACCTACAAGACAAGATTGACATCTAGCAACATGTCATGCCTACCCGGAAGATGAAAAATTTGATAAAAAATATCAAAGTACCCTTCAATAGTAAGTTACCGTGCAATTCAATCTTTCGATCTCCTATTATCCTGATTAAGTGATAGGTATGGATATATGTCAAACCCTAACACTTAATCATATCGAATATCATCTCGATCATGAGGACTCAGCTGATGACTGATTAGAAACTACTTCTAATCTCATCCTTCTTTGATCAAAGGCTCCTTGAGTCACTCATCAAAGAGATTACATGGGATAATAATTCCTCTTACCAGGAAAGATCAATTCCTTATTGGTCCACTCACATGCTTCGTACACCTTCCGCCATACTCAGAATATCCCGTACATATCGCCATGGCATGAATGAGTATGAACCAAATTATGGCTTAGTGTGCACGAGGAACCATGGTGACCTCAGGTCTAAAGATCACATGCACAACTTCTACTCTGGGATCTATCTTTTAACAAGCAGTAAGACTTCTATAAAATAGTCCCGATGCGGATCAGTCCAGCGTACTCATACCCTGATGAGCATCCTTATCCTTGTATTAGTGTCTCTACATAAGTGGTTGTGAGATCAACCACCCTCATCAACTAAGCATACATATGATAAGCTAGTCTTTTTGGATTCATCAATCCTTGAATCGATGGTCCAATGACTAGGAACATTCTAGATTAGGATTTATAGGAATTAGGTCTCACTATTATTTTATCATAACCCTGATTCCATTGCCATACTCTACGGGGTTCTTCATAATCAACAAAAAACATGACATAGTAGTATATGATGAATCAAATGCCTTTATTAATATGAAAAATATGTCATACATGAGTTGGAAGTTTTCAAAAAGGCCCTCATAATGATTGGCTCTTAGGGCACTTTTCTATCAAACTCCCACTTGCACTAAAGCCAATTGCCCTTGTATTTTATGCCCATACAATCTAAGTGACGATCTAACTATTGCTTGGCTAATGCTTTAGTGAATGGGTCTGCTATATTGTTCTTTGTATCAACTTGTTCAATGGCAACATCTTGTCTTTCAATGATCTCTCGAACGAGGTGGAACCATCTTAGAATGTGCTTGGACTTGTGTTGAGACCTTGGTTCCTTAACTTGTGCAACAGCCCCAATGTTATCACAGTATAATGGCACTAGCTATTGTACATCAGGAACCACGTCCAATTTCATGATGAATTTCTTCATCCAGATAGCTTCCTTTGTGACTTCACTAGCAGCTATGTACTCTGCTTCAGTGACTGAGTCAGCTACTATTGGTTGTTTTGTACTTTTCTAACTCACAACACCACCATTCTAGGTGAAGATATACCTCGATGTGGATTTGCTATCATCTGTATCTGATTAAAAACTAGAATCTGTATAACCTTCTAGTTTCAACTCAAATCCTCCATATACTAGAAAAATATCTTTAGTCCTTCTCAGGTACTTAAGAATATTTTTCACAGCTTTCCAATGATCTTCTCCCGGATCTGCCTGAAACCTGCTCACTATGCCCAAGGCATAAGTGACATCAAGCCTGGTACATAACATAGCATACATAATTGATCCTACAGTTGAAGCATAAGGAATCATAGCCATCCTCTCTATTTCTTTTGAGGTCTTAGGAGACATTTTCTTAGAGAGATGTATGCCTTGACTTAGAGGCAAGTAACCTTTCTTACTTCTATCCATGTTGAATCTCTTCAACACTAAGTCAATGTACCAAGATTGGGACAAACTCAACATCCTTTTAGATCTATCTTTATAGATCCTTATACCTAGTATATATGATGCTTCTCCTAAATCTTTCATGGAAAACTTATATGATAGCCAAGTTTTAACCAACTGCAACATTGGGATATCATTCCCAATGATCAGTATGTCGTCCACATACAAAACCAAGAAAACAAGTGCACTCCCACTTGTCTTTTTGTACACACATGGTTCATCCACATTTTAGACAAAACCAAATCCTTTGATTGTTTCATCAAAATGGATGTTCCAACTCCCCGATGCTTGCTTTAGTCCATAAATGGACTTCTTTAATTTGCATACCTGATTTGGTCTCCCACTTGAGACAAAAACCCTCTGGCTGTGACATATAAACTTCTTCCTCAAGGTTTCCATTAAGAAAATCAGTCTTTACATCCATCTTCCAAATCTCATAGTCATGGTATGCTGCTATGGCAAGCAGTATCCGAATGGACTTGAGCATGGTTACTGGAGAAAAGGTTTCATCATAGTCTACACCATGTTTTTGTCTGAAACCTTTTGCTACCAGTCTAGCCTTGTAGGTCTCAACTTGACCATCTGCTCCAATCTCCTTCTTGAAGACCCGTTTACACCCTATTGGGTTAATTCCTTTAGGTGGATCTACCAAAGTCCAAACCTGATTGGAATACATGGAGTCCATTTCAGATTTCATGGCACCAAGCCACTTGTTGGAGTCTCTACTCTTGACAGCTTCTGAATAGGTCACAGGATCATCATCCTGTATGATACTGGCTTCATTGTCATCCCCGATGATAAAATCATATCTGAAAGGTGCTCCCCGCACCCTCTCTGACCTTCGGAGAGGAAGTGTGTATTGTGGTTGTTCTTGATCTACAAGAACCTCTGGTTAAGGAACTTCACTTGAAGGCTCACTGGTTTGTTGGTTATGTTCTTCACATAACTCAAGTGAAGAATCACTACATCCTTCTTGGATAAACTCTTGTTCCAAGAATGTAGCATGCCTACTGACAATTATCTTTTACTCAACAGTATTATAAAAGAGGTATCCAACACCCTTTTTTGAATAACCAACAAACCTGCATTTATCAGCCCTTGCACTTAGCTTATGTCCAAAGGTATTCTTGACATAAGCATGGCAACCCCAAATCTTCAAATACTTAAGATTTGATCTTTTGCCATTCCATAATTCATATGGAGTGCTATTCACTGATTTAAATGGAACCCTGTTTAATATATATGCAGCAGTATCTAGGGCATGTCCCTAGAAGGAAGTAGGAAGATCTGTGAAGCTCATCATCGACCTCACCATGTCTAACAATGTACGATTTCTCCTTTATGTCACTCCATTTAACTAGGGTGTATAAGGAGAGGTCCATTTAGATATAATTCCTTTGTCCTTGAGATGGTTCAAAAACTCACCAGATAAGTATTCACCTCCTCGATCAGACCGAAGAACTTTAATATTAAATCCAGTTTGTTTTTCAACCATACTCTGATATTCTTTAAACTTATCAAAGGCTTCAGACTTGTGTTTTAAAATATACACATGACCAAACCTTGATAAATCATCGATAAAAGTGATAAAATAAGAATATCTTCCTCTGGCCTGAGTTGACATAGGCCCACATACATCAGTATGTATTAGACCTAACAATTCAGTTGTCCTCCCTCCATGTCCAGTGAATGAAGACTTGGTCATTTTTCCTTTGAGACAAGATTCACAAGTTTCTAATGATTGGAAATCATCAGAGTCAAAGTAATTATCTTTGATTAACCTGTTTATCCTTGACTCATTGATATGACCCAATCGGCAGTGCCAGAGATATGTGACATCGTCATTATCTCTTTTCCTCTTCTTATCATCAATAAGAAAAACTTCTTCATTGAGTTGCAAAGTAAGAAGACCATTTATAAAACATCCATGTCCAAATACTTTATTATTTTGAAGAATAGAGCAGCCACTGCTCTTTACATTTATTTCATATCCCTATTGTAATAACAAGGGTATGAAAATAATGTTTCTAATAATATCTGGTACATAGAAGCATTCTTCTAGCTTTATCACATTACCCGAAGATAATAATAGAAGATAGGTACCCACAGCTTCAACATGTATGGCTTCACCACTAGCCCCATGTAGCTTGAAGTCACCCCTCTTTAGACTTCTAATTCTGTGGAGTCCCTGTAATGAATTGCATATGCGAGATCCATATGCGGCATCCAATACCCATGAATTAGAAATGGAAGCACTCAATAATAAATTAGTTTGTATCATGTATAAACCTTTAGATGCACCACTTGCATCTTGCTTCACATTTGCAAGGTAAACCTTGCAGTTCTTCTTCCAATGCCCAGTCTTATCATAATGGAAACAGGCTCCATCAGCCTTCTTAACTTTCTTGTTCTTCTTCTGGATGCTCTTCTTAGGGTTGAATTTTCTCTTCATACCCTTCTTCATTGCTTGCTTCTTTCTATCAACAAGAAACACCTGAGCCTTATCTCCTTTAGAGTGGCTCTCAACTATCTTAAGCATGTTAAGCAGCTCTAGCAATGAAGTATTCAATTTGTTCATATGGTAATTAAGAACAAACTGAGAGAAGGAAAATAGGAGTGACTGCAGGATCAAGTCTTAATTGAGTTCACCATCCATGACAAATCCTAATTGATCCAATCGAGTGATCAAGTCAATCATTTTCAGCACATGAATTTGCACAGGTGAACCTCACTCATCCATGCTCGGAATAACTACTTCAATATTTCATATTAGGCAGCCCTACTTTGCTCTCCATAAAGCTCTTTTAGATTGAGCAATATGGACTGAGGTTCCATATCTTCATGTTTCCTTTGGAGCTTGTTGCTCATCGAGGCCAACATGATGCACCTGATAGTTGTACTGTCATTTTGCCACATTCTATGTATGGCAATTTCCTCCTCTGATGCATCCTCTCTGATCACCACTGGATCTGGAGAATAAAGTATATATGAAAGCTTCTCCTGAGTCAAAACAATCCTCAGGTTCCTCAGCCAGTCCACATAATTTGGACCGATTAACTTGTTAGCATCCAAGATGCTCCTTAATGATAAGTTTGAAGCCATTAAAATAAATGTCCTACATTTAATTAAAGAACAATATTAGCAGACCACTCAATGATGACATTCATAACTAGATAAGGACTTTATATCTAATTATGTCTCCTACTATTTTATTCGAATACCATAACCCTCAACTATGGTAAGCGAGAAACCTTCCTGGTTTCCTTAGTGGGGTTGAGATTCTGATCCCTCATTAGTGCCTTGTGTCACACAACAAACACTAATGAGTTCAAAGGTAGGAAAACCTTTCCAATTGCAACCCGTGCAATTCTCAATAATTATCTTTGCCTCTAAGACATTTATAGCCTTTTGTCACACAACAAACTATAATGTCTTAGTTTAGTCAAACCCTTCATTTCTATACAGCTATGATTGAACATTGTTGCCTTTGTGTCACACAACAAGGCAACAACTCTAATCATGCCAAAAAGCACTAAGTGCACCAAGACAAATTTCATATCAAACCCTATAGTAGGCCTTGTGTCCACAACAAACCTACTATAGTCTTGACATGAATCTATCTTAGCATGAAGGAAGGTATATTATAGCTTACTTAACCAGTCAGCATTACCAAAATAGGGTTCAGATGTGACCAAATTGGCCAGGTGAGTGGGAGGGGTGAGGGGGTCCCCCCGTTGCTTTCCTTAGACACCAATTAGATTGGCCAGGTCAGACAACAGAACCAATTAAAAATCTCATTCCCTTTACCTTTTTAGAATCAATTGCCTAGACACCAATCGACTGATCAAACCCTAATTCGTTTTGCATCATGACTAAATTTTTTGCTATGACTAAATATAATTTTGATGAGGGCTTTTGATGGTCTCAAAACGCATTCTAAATTATCATGATTACTATGCTTATAACATATATAAACATGTAACATATCATCATAACATAACATGTTATATTAAAAAAACATATTATAGCTAATATGCAAATCAAGGCATGATAGATACATAAAAATATCTTTCACCTTACTTGTTCATGGGATATGCCACAGCGGCACCCCTACATGCCATAAGAGACCCATTGAATGGGAGGAGAGGGCCTTTAAACCCTACTTAACTCATATGACCGGACGGTCATGGTGACTAACCCAATCCAAAGCAGTTACTTGGTTCAATCAATATGCATAATTTCATACTTGACATAATATCATGCATTTCATAAAAACTGAAATTAAACATATTATCCTAATATGCAAAATTTCATATAATTGCATTATCATGTCATTTCATAAAGAATCCAGAAATCATGCATATGAATTTGGTCGGGTCGGCTCGATAGTGGAATTTCATAAAACTCCAAAAATGGTTCATAATTGGTATGCCACAAGGATTGCTCTGTACCACTTATGGAAATTCTTCCAGGGTGTCGAGAATCACGCAGCATGCGAAAGTGAATTTCAAAACAAAATTCTAAGCATGAAACCCTAATTGACTAGAAAATCCTAATTCCCAAGAACCCCTTATGCAATACCAATTAATGAAACATAAATAGAGTCAGAAAAACATACCTGGATCGCTAAAATCCAATCCTTTCCATGAGGCTCACAAGTGCAAGCCCTCCAATGGTGATCCATATGAGAATGGTGCCAAGAAAGAATCCTTACCGGGGTTGCTTGCTTCAACAGAACTCTTAAGGCAGCCTTTGGACCTTTGACCACTGTAGGACACCCTGTCCTACTGTAGGGTACTAAGAACACTGTCCTACTCCACTCTTGGTCTTAGGACAACCCTCCTCTAGGACCTCTTAGGCTTATATGCAAGAATAAAGTCTTGTCCTAAAAGATTAGACCTTGTCTTAACAAGACATGTCTTGTCTTAAAGAAAGGAGGGAGGGGGAGACAGAAAGACACTCAGAATATCTTTATGGTGAAAAAGATATCTAAAACTCATATCATCGCCCCTATTTATAATTTTAAGAGGGGCATGTGATATGTCCTCCAACAGGTTATCAGATATGATTTTTCAAGACCAAATAAAGGTTATCTGGCTTGAAAAATCATATCCAGTATATCTTCTCATGCATTAAAGGACATATTGGCATCCATCCACTTTCTTGGACAATCTGTGACTTGCCACATGGCAAGTACTAGTCTTTAGGAAGCCAAGAGGCACCTCTTCAATCTCCAAACATCAGAGAATATGAAGAGTCCTGATAGTAGAAGGATTTTTCTTCAAGGCACGAGCCAAATGAAGAGACATGTCTCTTCATGCGCTCTTTTTGCTTCCACATTTTTCATGCCATTTCAATTAGGCTTGATCGGTCAATATTATCCTAAGGGGCATGGGGATCAGATAGAAGGCATTCCAGATATAAAACTCCCAGAGTTTCATTTGCAGAAGGACTCTAAGTCCTTCTGTGCACACTCTCCATCTCCTGCATGCACCGAGAGGTGTCAAGAGTCCTATGCACCTAAGACTCTTCATAAAATTGATTTAATGTCCAAATAAAAACCAGATAAAACCTGGTTTAAGCTACCTCACTTAGGACTCAACCTAATATGGGTTTCCCTCAAATAGGTTAGTCCAAAAACCAAGCAACCGGACCCAATCTAATTGGATTAGGAATTGGGTTAGCCTACACATGCTAGTATGTAATATGGCTAACCAATTAGGATACCATGACCCTAATTAAACCATGTATGACTTTCTTGGCCAACTCTCTAATGTATGTGACCCATTGGGTTCCACATCTAGCTAGCAGTAGGTTTAGGTTTGAGCCGATTCGATCCGATCGAACCCGATTGACCTAATTAGGTCAAATTGACTTACCTAATTGTCCAATTCGAATCACACATCGAATTGACTCACGAAACCAAATCAATTGGTTCATGAAAACCTACAAGACAAGATTGACGTCTAACAACGTGTCATGCCTACCTGGAAGATGAGAAATTTGGTGAAAATTATCAAAGTATGCTTCAGTAGTAAGTTACCGTGCAATTCAATCTTTCGATCTCCCATTATCCCGATTAAGTGATAGGTATGGATATATGTCAAACCCTAACACTTAATCATATCGAATCTCATCTCGATCATGAGAACTCAGCTGATAACTGATTAGAAACCACTTCTATTCTCATCCTGCATTAATCAAAGGCTCCTTGAGTCACTCATCGAAGAGATTACATGGGATAACAATTCCTCTTACCAGGAAAGATCGATTCCTTGTTGGTCCACTCACATCCTTCGTACACCTTCCACCATACCCAGAACACCCCGTACATGTTGCAATGGCATGAATGAGTATGAACCAAAGTATGGCTTAGTGTGCACAAGGAATCATGATGACCTCAGGTCTAAAGATCACATGCACAACTTCTACTCTAGGATCTATCTTTTGACAAGCAGTAAGATTTCTATAAAATAGTCCCGGTGTGGATCAGTCTAGTGTACTCATACCCTGATGAGCACCCTTATCCTTGTATTAGTGTCTCTACGCAAGTGGTTGTGAGATCAACCACCTTCATCAACTGAGCATACATAGGATAAACTAGCCTTTTCAGATTCATCGATCCCCGAATCGATGTTCCAATGACTAGGAACATTCTAGATTAGGGTTTATAGGAATTATGTCTCACTGTTATTTTATCATAACCCTAATTCCACTGCCCTACTCTATGGGGTTCATCATAATCAACAAAAAACATGACACAGCAGTATATGATTAATCAAATGCCTTTATTAATATGAAAAATATGTCATATATGAGCTGGAAGTTTACAAAAAGGCCCTCATAATGATTGGCTCTTAGGACACTTTTCTATCAATAGCTATGCTTGGAGGTGGCTGGTGGGTGCCCTACTTGGAGGGCAGGTTCTTGAAAATTTTGAACCATGGTTGTTAGTGCATCAACCCGGTTCAAAAGGGCTTCGAATTGGTAATGTCCTACAACCAGCATAGGAGGTGGGATGCTATTCTCCGCCTGGGGATCATTCCTGTGAGAGGGAGGACATCCCTTGCTTGTCGAAGCATTGAGTTTTTCCTTTCACCATTATGGTTTCTTCAAACTCTCCTTTCCAAAAGAGGAGCAACCAGACATAGTCGACAGTTGCTGCTGCGCTTGCCCCCTACCTGGCATGCCAATTTGTTGGCGCTGAACCCTTGTGAACCGGATGGAGTGGCTAGATTGCTGGTCTGCCTCTCGGGGACCTGCAAAACAAGTCCCTGATCGGATTTTCTTTGGTGGAGGACACTCTTATGCCTAAGTCAGTAAAGGTTCAGGCAACAGAACAGAGAGCTTGGGAAAAAAGTGAGTGAAAGTGACTCGAGATTGCTTACCATGAGTGTCCCCTCTTACCAGTATTTATAGAAGTGGATGTAACTGAATGCAATTGAGCTCACTTGCTTTCAGTTAGTAGGGTTAGTTAGCTTAATATCCCCATAACCATAAGTGGTTGCTGCTTGATTCTGGCTGTTTCGATATTATTGGGATTGGAATTAGTGGCCACATGGTGGGTTATAACAATTATACCCACCTCTAGTAATTTTTGGTCGAGATCAACTGGAGATTTACTTCAGGGCCACTCCTTCAAAGGGACCAAAGTCAGATTGGCTGATCGCTTTGTGCCTACCCTTTTTGGAGTAAGCCGAAGGCATCTTAACCATTTGCATCTGAGCTGCCTTCTTCGAAGTGGGCTGGAATTTTGCTTCAAACTTGTCCATTTCAGATCAAGTTGAGAGACGAAGTAGCTATCTTCTTCGGACCAGTCAGTTCGAAGAAGACTAGTTAGCCGTTCTAGGGCAACATGGGCCAGGAATATGCTTCGGGACCAATGTCTTCGGTACGGGCCGAAGACTGACCCTGTGATGTGGCTAGGATGGTAATGTCGAATCGTCGCTTTATTAACCTGTTGAGTTACCTTCCCATTGAGTCGCCTTCGAGTTTTCTGGCTTAGATGACTGGTTCAGAAAGGATTCAATCGAACCGGTAATCAACCTTCTTTGAGCTGGCTTATTACAACAGATTGAAAAAAAAATTTAATCATTAAAAAAAATTTCAGAAAGGATTCAATTGAACCGGTAATCAGCCTTCTTTGAGCTGGCTTATTACAAAAAATTGAAAAAAAAATTAATCATTAAAAAAATTTATAATTTTTTTTAATAATAAAAATATTTTTTAACCTTCTATGAACAGAATTATAATATTTTATTCTTAAACTTGATCGCGAATATCATGAAGAAAAAAAATTATTTTCAGCATTCAAATATATATTTAATATTTATATTTTATATTTTTATTAAAAATTTTGAATGATAAAAATATTTTTTTTCTGATATCTCGTGATCAAATTTATGAACATAATATTATAATCATGTTCACAAGATATTATAAAATTAAAAAAATATTTATATTAAAAATTTTCAATGAGAAAAATATTTTTCGATCTTATGAATTCGTTCATTAAAATATCATAATCCAAACTAAGGAGCGCCATAATACTTTTATAAAAAAATTATATTTTTATTATTCAAAATTTTTAATAAAAAAATAAAATGATAATTATTAAATATATATTAAAAAATAAGGTTTATACGACCTTTCTCTACTCCCGACACCACTGCCCCTCTCCAGTTAACCAATTCAGCCAAAAGCACAAATTTGAAATTGCACACCGAAATATCATTGGTAATACTATCTCACACATCAAATAGTATTGCCCAGTGTGAAAAAGTGCAAACAGTAATTTAACTGCAATTCCTTGGAGCAATTTAAGGTCAAGATCTTCAAAACCTGCTTAGTATTATTTGATGCTTCACCTTTGGAATCTCGTGTTAGTTTAGGGATAGATGTGTAACCATCTATTTGGATGGTACTAAGAGAAAGTCATAAATAAATTTAACAATTCTATAGTATACCTTTTGTGCTGTGCCTTTGAGAATAATTGACAAGCAATATCATGTCCCGTATGAGCTTGCTGGAAGGTCTAAGGTTTCTTCAATGTGCGCTCTTTTCAACACCATTCTGCCATATCTATGCTGTGCCCCGAGAGTAATTAACAAGCTAGGAAAGGAGTATAGGCCTTTCCATGGGCACTCTATGGACAAGGAAAGGTTTTATTTAATTTGCCGGGATAATATATGCAAGCCTAAAAGATAAGGTAATCTTGGATTCCAATCACTCAGTATTAGAAGAACTGCTCCACTCTAGAAAAATGTCCCATTTTCACTCTCCAGGGCATGCAAACTCGAGACATAACAATAATGAGCTGACGGGTTGATTCTCCAGGCTAGTGATATAGCTTCGATAGGGTAAACATAGGAGACCTCCGATTCCATTTTGAAAAATTACTCCATCAACTAAACTTCTTATAGGTACAGTACATGCCCAACATGAGTGACAAAGACAAAGGAAAGGCTAGGGCTTTGAGCAATTCCCCTCTAGCAAGAAGGGAGGGAGGAAGCGAGGCAGGGAAGTGTAATCAAATGAGGCCTTTTTTTCCCGAATGCATAGCAAAGTCCAAATCAAAGGCAAAAGGAGACAAATCGATTGTCTTCTTAGACTACTACAGCTAAAAATGGAGTTAGGGCTGGGAAGGCACGAAGATCTTGGGTGCAAGTTGCCCAAGGGCTTTGAAGGTTTAAATGAAAGTCCACGACGACCACGACTGAGGAGATTTCTACTTTAGAGGAGAGATTCATCCAAGTCATGACCTTTCAGAATAAATACATCAATAAGGCTTGTACTCAATAGAAGCGGTGTTAATTGGCAAATTCATTTGAAAAGGTCTTCCCACCAACTTTTATTCATCAGGAGATGAGGTGGAGATGGAACATTGAAGGTAAATTTTATGTATCTTCTTCATCAAAGGGGATCCTTCTCTTTGATCTTCCATATGAGAATATTCAAGCCTAAATCTTAGCTAAAGGTCCATGGACCTTAGCAGGATGGTTATTAGCCCTAGAAAGTTGGCATCCTACTTTTATCCCTAGAAGGGATAAAGTTAGGTAGGTTGGGGTTCGAGTTTGTTTACCGAACCTGCTGACAGAATCATGGGACAAGAAAAAATATTTAAAATAGTTTTGGTAACAAGGTCTCCCTTGTCTTTAGATGATTGGATGGAATCATCAACCTAGAAGGGTTTTTTTTAGAGTCGGTATTTTAATTGATGTATAGAAGGCTTTTTGCTCAGAGACTAGAATTTGGATCAAGGACCAGCTAATCTAGTAGCAATTCATCTATGAAGAGCTACCAAATATATGTTATGCTTATGACAAATTACGAAAGATCCCGGAATCCTATGATTGTATAGGAAAATCAAGCAATAAACAAGTCTATGGGCCTTGAATCCCTGTAGCCAGGGTACCAGTCATACCTAATGCTCCTCAAAGTGGTCGAAGATCCCCCAATTCAGGCCTTGTTGGTGGATAATCTCTATCAACATAGACACAGGCTAAGTAACTATCTAAGCAATCCCCTCCCAAATTAACAAGAGGTGCTACTAAGGTTTCTGTACGAATAGGCTTTTGTACAAATCCCCTCCCAAATCAACAAGAGGTTCTACCTTGAATGTACATTTTACTCCACTAATGAGAAAAGACTCTAAGAAGAAAAATGAACCCTAAGGTATAGAAATAGTGATCTTTGTTGAACCTATAGTTCATGGAATTGGTCTGAGATATAGCAAAGAGAAAAAAAAATCATCAACAAAAATGGAGAATCTACAAAACTACAAAAAGAATGGTTCTGACTCCTCCCTATAGTCAAAAGTTATTGTTTTGGAGGAATCAACTTACCAAACTCGGAAAAAGGGCAAAACATTTTCATTAGCTTTGGTGATAAAGTCAAAAAGTACATGCAAGGAAGTATAGCATCCTATTGCTACAAGCTCTACTTCTTCTACCAAGGAGTTAAAGTCTTCTTCAAACAACAATATCACATCATCAAAGAAGATATCAAACCAAAAAGCAAATTAGGACACTTATTTTTATTATGAATGTTTTCTTAAATTGCAACAAAGAATAGATTATTCTATAAATGGGAAACATGAAGAGGCTAATGCTATATATATTTTTAAAGAACAATTGGACTATTTGGGTGCCAAATCTGAAGTCTATCAAAGTCAACAATCTGATGTGGCTAAAGGTAATACAACTACATTGTCTAGCAATAATCAATGAAAATATTATACTAAAATTGCAGGAGAGCAACTAAGACTCCTTTTGCAAACTATACCGGGACTCTGATACAACAACATAATCCATTAGTATGTTGTTTTTTGGAGACTTATGTAATTCTTGCTTAAGGATTATCCAGGGGACTAATAGTTGTATAGAGAAACAGTATTGGAAGTATACAATTCACACATACTAATAGACAAATGGCATCTGGGGTATTATTTATTAGAGAATAATCACCTTAGATTTTGGATATTGTATATGTAGTGAAATTAGAAGAAGGCAACTGAGGGAAGAGGTCAAAGTAATGCATTCATTACAACTTTCTTTATTATTGATGGATCATTTTAACTGCATCCTTCATGCTAATGAGAAAAATAATGGTAAAAATTTTTAAATCAACCATCATGTCCTTGAATTTCACGCCTTTGTTAAGAACACTAGACTCATTGATCTTGGTTTTACTGAACCAACTTTCACTTGGTATAATAATAGATTGGGATTGGCCAAGGTGTGGAAATGAATAGATCGAGCACTAGCTTCGAATCAATATTTGGTTTTTTTTTTTTTACTCAAAAGTCTATCACCATACAAGGTTTGTTTTTGACCATTGTCCAATTCTTTTATCTATTGATAATGGTGTGCATATGTGTCCAACCTCATTTAGGTTTGAGAGATTTTGGCTCCATTGTGAAGGAATTTATGATGTAATCAATCAAGGTTGGCAATGTTAAGGAAATTATTCTTCGGGGGTCAAGCTTATCAAGCTCCTCAATAACACTCAAAGGGCTATAATTCAGTAAAGTATTAAATAAGAAACTTATTTTTAAAGGAACAATAGTTGAATCAACAAATTTATAATATCCAGCTACAAGAAAGTCAAAAAGACATACTTATAAATCTACAACATAGTTGGTTATTGTTCATTATGCGAGAGTACAACAAAACCTTACATCTACAAGAGCTTCTATGGAAACAAAAATCGAGAGTGACATGGTTGAAAGATGGGAATGTAAACACAAAGTATTTTCATAGATCTACCATTCTAAGAAGGAGAAAGAATAAAATATCATATGTCAAAAATAATCAAGGTGTCCAAGTAGAGGATATGCATGGAATTATCAATCAATTAGTGAGCCATTTTCAATATAGATAGATAAGATTACAAGATGCAAAGGTTATGACTCTTCTATTAATTAACTATTCAGTTTTAGTTAATCAGAATACAGCACATACAAAACTAGTAATAGATGACGAGGTTGAACAAGCTCTCAACGAGTTGCATTCCAGGAAGACCACAAGACCGGATTGATTCTCGGCATTATTTTTTTAACAATTCTAGTGCATAATTAAATAGGAGATTATAAATACTTTAAATGTTTTTTTACTCATGCAAGTATGCTGGAGTCTTGGAACATGACATTCATAACTCTTGTTTCAAAGAAAGATAATCCCTGACAACCAGTTGATTACCAGCCTATAAGTTTATGTAATACAATATATGTAGGGTTATGATTGCATAGTAAAAGAATGGATTTCAAAGTTCTCAATATTAAAATCCTAGTCAACCGAAACCCTAGATCCAAGATCCCTTGACTATAATAATTAATTAGGATAATATATATAAAGGACTTAGAGAAATACCTCTAACATTATATCTTAATATTTTCATAGGTACATAAATACATCCCCTCCAGAGGTGATCCATACAAAAACCACTCCAAGAATAGGACTCCTTCCAAAAGTTTTATTGATGAGTTCTAATCTGTAGACTTGATTTGACCCGACGTGATCAAACCCACTCTTGACTTGGACTTGGACTCTCTTTATCTTGGAACTGGATTTCTAAACTCTCCTTGCCTAACTCTAGTTTTCTCATAATTATCTTTCTAAACTCTTATCTTAAATAGCTAGACTTGTCTTAATATTAAGACCTTGTCTTAACAAGAAAAGAAAGATAACTGGTTGGATAGAGTTGGAATAGCTTAAACTTTATCTATCATCCTCTTTTTATAATAATAAGAAAGGCATCAAATGGCTTAGATATGTCAGTCTCAAAGTCATATAAATTAGCATATCAAAAATTAAGAGTCTTATATGAGAAGGATTCCTAATTATGAGATACGTTGATTCAGCCTTCATCCCACGTGCCATCATAGAGAGAAATATTCCATACCCTTTCTTAAATCTAAAAAATCTTGATTTTGCCATATGGATAGCCATTTTAATAATCTTTTAGATGGCATAAATCTAAAATTAAAATACTTATATTCTATCCAAAATAGATAAAATATCATGCATCACTTCATATGATTATCTACCATGCATGCCAGAGAGAAACATGAGTTCCACTCCCCTGGAGGTCAACACGCACTTTAAAATGTGTATCCATATGATGGAAGACTTAGAGGGCTGCCACATGGGTCTGAAATATTTGAGAAAATCTTTCTCAAATAAAATTCCAAGTCATACAAAACAATCAGCCTTATCCTTAGTGCAAAACATGATAGAGTCCATGTCAACTTGGACTCTATAATTAGCACCATAAATTACTAAAAAACATCTAATAAAATCCAAATAAAATCAGTCCAAGTTAGAGCTAACTTAATTTAATTAATAACTCAATTAGATTAATTAATTCAATAAGATTTTGATCAAATCAAATTAATTAAAGAGCTAGGGTTTATGCCATATGTGCTAGCATGTTTCCTGGTGATATGGCGACATCCGTTGACGTGAACCAGAGCAGCGATATCCGTTGACGTAGAGCCTGCGGATGACCATGACGAAAAAAAAGCCCACCACCTGAACAAGGCCGCATGACGAAAAGCCAAAGGGACCGCCCCGCCGAGGTCAGCTCCTAATCGAGGCATGGCTCATTGGACGAGCCCCCCGTCTGAGATCAGTTCCCGGTTGAGGCCGAGTCCACCTCTCCAGAAAGGGACCGCCCTATCGAGGTCAGCTTTCAGTCGAGGCAGGGCTTATTGGATGAGCCCCCGCCCCATCTGAGGTCAGCTCCTGGTTGAGGTCGAGTCCGCCTCTCCAAAGCAGACCCTCCTACCAGGAGCATGGTTTCCTGTCAAAGGTGCAAAGAGGGGGGAAAACAGAATTCAAAGCAAAGACAGTGGAGTACCTAGCCACCCTGACCCTCCGAGAGGTGGTGCATACCCTGCCATGGAGGCAGGCACCCCCTGCAGCACGTCGTGCGCATGATCCGCATGATCCGGACAACGTCAGGCTCCCAGCCTTGTAATATGCCGACACATCGATGACCGTACGACTGGAAGACTGCAACTCCATGGCAGGATGCCTGGACCTTCCAGAGAAGGGCGTCCCCCTACGGCCCTATGCCCAGCAGCACCCGGATGGCCTCCTCCAAAGTGGCAACAGACTGTTATGGCTGGAGGCTCAGACACAGAACCAACCCGATAAAGAGATACCAACAGGCAACGGAGAGCCTCCTCCGAAGGAGAGAACTGGGAACCCCCTAGGAAGCCTCCCGTCTATATATGACCCACAGAAAATGATAAGTAGAGGTAAGTGGAAAAAGAGTAAGAAAAAGGAGAAGAGGCAAAGACCCTTCCATTCCTTTATTCTCGTATTGCTATTATCCTTTCTTTTATCACCCTCTGGAAGCGGAGAGTCCCCCAAGCTCTTTGCCTCAGAGGTATCTGTTTTTCTTGATCATCTCACTGACTTGATCGTCAGAGTGCCTTTGACGAAATCCCTGGCCCAAGGTTTTCCTCTATCTTGCAGGACCCCCGAGCAAGCTAGCAAGCCGACTACGAGACGGAAGCCAAGGATCCGGAGGGAACCCAATGCATCAGAGCTGCAAGCCATGATGATCCGAGCAGCAACAGATTGGCATGCCAGAAAGGGGGAGACCGGTCAGAAGAAAACTTCACTCCCCCCATAACAAAGAAGATCCCGCGGGCGCCCACAGTTCTATGGTGACTACGCGAGCTCGCGTAGCCCCCACTGATTGGGTGGAGGACCCCCCTCATCATGGCAATCAACCTCCGAAGGGGGATCATCTCGTCAGTGGACCCCTAGTACACCACACTCGCCCACCAGGCCCAGCTCCTGGCCGCGGCAGTATGCCAGCTCCATCAGAGGCAGCACTCTCGAGAAACCCCGCAGCAGTGGGGACTCTGGTGGCTCACACAGCCAATCCTCACACTAGCCTACGGTCCTTCCGGGAGGGGCCGCTGCATGAGGCATCACCCCCTTGAAAGGCCCATCAGACGAATGGCAAGCGGTCGCAAGGTGATTCGATGATCGGGGGAGCCGCTCCCCGGTCTCGGACCACCGCATGCCCTCACGCTAACAGCACCATCATGGTTGGGAAATCAAGTGCAAGTTCTTCCGCTCCGGTCCACCCTTACTCCCGGCATCCTCTACCGAGGGGTCCACTGACGAGGCCATCCACCACCGAGTGGAATGGCGCCTCGAAGAGCATGAATGCATGCTAGCGGATCAGGCCCGCCGGTTTGCGGAAGTGCAGGGCTCCCCTAGTGAGCCCACGGGTTACGACACCCGTCCACCCTTTTCAAAGAAGATCCAAGAGGAACCGATCCCTAGTCGGTTCTGTATGCCACAGGTTAACCCCTACGATGGAACAACCAACCTCCTAGACCACCTAGAAAGTTACAAGGCCCTCATGAGAGTCCAGGGGGCCACGGATGCTCTCCTATGCGTCGCCTTCCCCTCCACTCTGTGAAAGGCTGCTCGAGTCTGGTTTTCCAAGCTCGAACCTGAAAGCATAGACTCTTTTCCTCAATTGGAAAAAAAGTTAGTGGTGTACTTTGATGCCTGCAGGAAGGCACCGTGCGAGGCTGATAGCCTCTTCTCGATCCAACAGCAAGACCAGGAACTCCTCCAAGACTACATGTCCCGGTTCAAGACTACCACCCTGGAGATCTATAACCTCGATGAGTCTGTTGCCATGCTAGCCCTGAAGAGGGGACTGCGAACCTCCCGCTTCACGTACTCCCTCAACAAGAAGTCCCCGAAGATGTACTCAGAGTTTATTCTTTGGGCACTGAAGTACATCCATGCTGAGGAGGCGGATCGTGCTAGGAGGGAGTTGGATGGGAGACCCCCGAAGAGACAAGCCATCGGCAAGACGTCCGGTCGCCCGGACCAAAGGATGGTGCGAGCCCCGCGACCGAAGCCCGGATCCAAGGCCATCCTCATCGATGAAGGGACTTTTACTCCTCTGCTCGCCCCTAGGATGAAGATCCTGATGAAAATCGAGGGCAAGCACTTTCTACACCGACCCCCACCATTAAAGACATCGACTGGGCGGTGGGATAAATCCTACTACTGCTATTTTCACTAGGACTACGGCCACAATATGGAGGAATATCACCACCTAAAGAAGGAGATCGAAGAGCTCATCAAGCGCGGTTACCTCGGCTAGTATATGGAGGGGGGAGCACCCCCTGCAGCCTAGATCGAAGGGCCTTAGCCCCTCGCCATCAACAACCATCCTACCAAGAAGCCGGTAGGGATGATATCTTGGGGGCAGGAAAGGCCCCAAAGAAGGATAGGAGGAGAGAGGAGAGTGATGATGTACTCCCCTATATGGGAGAAGGGTCAACTGGGGTAGATAACCCAAATAATGATGCTGTCATCGTCGAAATGATGATAGCCAAGCACCCTGTAAAAAGAATCATGGTAGACAGTGGAAGCTCCTCGGACATCTTTTTTTACAATGCTTTTGCAATGATGAGTTTGTCCACTGACCAAATAAGACCGGTGTTTACGCCCCTGGTAGGCTTCACCGGAGACTCAGTCGAAGTCGAGGAAAAAATTACACTCCCAATAACCGCTAGGACACCATCCCAGCAAAGTACCATGCTGGTGACCTTCACTGTTGTGAAGCTCCCCTCACCCTATAATGCCATCTTGGGATGCCCAGGACTCAATCTGCTTGACGCCACCATCTCCATGAGATGCCTCTTGGTCCAGTTCCCGACACCATGGGAGATCAAAGAAATGAGGGGGTCCCGGTAGCCGGTGCAGCACTGCTGGCAAACCATCCCAAGTCTGAGGGGAGATGTCTCAGCCCTGCCATAGACCAGCCTGATATGGCAGCATCAGAATCGAAGAGCAGGTCGGTTGAACCCCTGCTGTTTTTCCCTTTGGGGGATGACCCCTCAAAAATGGTGCAGATTGGGGCTCTGCTAGTTGAAGAAGAGAAATCTCATCTTCTCGACTTCCTGCATGCCAACGTAGATGTCTTTGCCTGGATTGCCACTGACTGCTCGGTATCCCACCGGAGGTGATAACCCACAGCTGAATGTCGACCCCGACCATCGTCCGATCTGGCAGAAGAAAAGGAGCTTCACCCCGAAATAGTAGAAGGCTATCAACAAGGAGGTCAAAAAACTCCTCATGGCAGGCTTCATCCGAGAGGTACGATATCCTGACTGGCTTGCTAATGTGGTGATGGTCAGGAAAGTCTCTGAAAAGTGGAGGGTCTGTGTGAACTACACCAACCTCAACAAGGCATACCCAAAGGACAGCTTCCCCATCCCTAAGATCAACCAGCTAGTGGATGCGACCCGTGCCACAAGTACCTCAGCTTTATGGATGCATTCTCCGGATATAATCAAATCCACATGCATCCAGAAGATGAGTACACGTCATTCGTGATCGACTGAGGTATGTATTGTTACAAGATGATGCCCTTTGGCCTCAAGAATATAGGGGCCACCTACCAGTGCTTGGTCAACATGGTCTTCAAGGACCAGATCAGTCGCAACATGCAAGTGTACGTGATGACATTCTTGTCATGAGCGGCCCGGAGGAGGACCATATCACTGACTTGATGGAGGCTTTTGGGAACCTCTATTGTTATCAGATGAAGATGAATCCCGCCAAATGCGCCTTCGGCATGGCAACGAGGAAGTTCCTAGGGTTTATGGTGACCTAAAGGGAGATAGAGGCCAACCCCGAGAAGATCCAAGAGATCACAGATATGCGCTGTCCCGCCTCCAAGAAGGAGGTCCAGCACCTGATTGGGCACATTGCGGCTTTAAGCCACTTCATTTCACGCTCCGCTGAGCGTTGCCAGCCATTCTTTAAGGTCCTTTGAAAGATGAATGACTTCACTTGGATAGAAGAATGCCAAGAAGCATTCGAGGGGCTGAAGACGCTCCTCCCCTCACCGCCATTGCTATCTAGGCCGGAGCCCGGAGAGGAGCTCCTTCTGTACCTAGTGATTTCATTAGAGGCGATCGGTTCCGTGCTGGTACGTGCTGAAGGGACGGCTCTCAGTGGCCAATCTACTATACCAGCAAACTACTCCGTGATGCCAAAACCAGGTACACCTGGCCAAAAAAAAATATTTTTGCACTAATAACATTTGCGCAGCATCTTAGGCCTTATTTTCAAGTGCATTCCATTGTCGTCCAAACTGATCAATCCCTAAGGACTATCCTGAGCTGTCCTGACACTTCCGGGTGCTTGACCAAGTGGGTCAAGGCCGAACCCTTAGCACGAATAATGGAGATGAAGGTCCAATCTTTCTTCTGGAAGTCTATAATTTATAGATATGGCCGTGCACACAATCATCACTAACGACGAGAAGTAGTTTGACAACTGGGCCTTCAAAGAATTTTGTTCTGATCTTGGCATCCGCCACCGCTTCACTTCGGTGGCTCATCCTCAAATAAATGGTGAAGCCAAAGTGACCAACCGCACCATCTTGCAAGGGCTCCGCACGAGGCTGGATGAAGTCAAAGGTCGGTGGGTGGACGAGTTGCCCAGCATGTTATGGGCCTATCAAACCACCCCCCGCACGGCCACCGGTGAGACGCCCTTTAACCTCATCTTCGGGATTGAGGTGGTAATCCTAGTGGAACTCAGTCTGCCTACGCTCCGGGTCGAACAATACAGTGAAGGTGAGAACCCCACATGTCTCCTCTTCAATCTTGCTGGATGAGACAAGGGACAAAGCCCAACTCTGGATGGTAGCCTACCGACAGCAAGTCGCATGCTATTACAACTCTCGCATGCGGCCCAAGATGTTCTGCCTAGGCGACCTCGTGCTTAGGCAAGCAGAAGCATCCCAACCAGGGAAATGCGAGAAACTCTTCCTGAATTGGGAAGGTCCTTACCAGGTGATCGAAGCCTTACCGGGCAGGGTCTACTACCTCGCCGGGCTCGATAGCATTCGCTTCGTGCAAACTTGGAATGCCAGCAACTTGAGGATGTACCACTAATAACGTAAGGCTCTTTCATAATAAATTCAAGTTCCTTTTTGGTGTAATCTTGCTTTTCACCTGTGTAGGAACTCATCTACCCCACTCAAAGCCGGGAGCCACAAGTGCCCCGCATCTAAGCCCAGAAACTCCCGAAGCCTGGCACTGTTAAGCTCGAAAACTTCTGAAGCCCGGCACTCTAAGTCGGGAAGTAGCATCCCGTCGAGAGCCACCAATGCCCCGCATCTAAGCCCGGAAACTTTCAAAGCCTGGAACCTGAAGCCCGGAAACTCCTGAAGCCCGGCACCTAAGCCTGGAAACTTTCGAAGCTCGGCACTCTAAGCCCAAAAACTCCTGAAGCCTGACACCTAAGCCCGGAAACTTTCGAAGCCCGGCACTCTAAGTCAAGAAGTAGCACCCTGCCAGGAGCCACAGCACCCCACATCAAAGCCAGAAAACTTCCAAATCCCCATACTCAAGCCGGGAGCCATAAGAGCCCCGTACTAAAGTTGGGAAGTAGTACCCCGCCAGGAGCCACAAGCACCTTGCATCAAAGCCGAGAAATTTTCGAAGCCCCGCACTCAAGTCGGGAGCCACAGCGCTCCGCACTCAAGCCCAAAAACTCCAAGAAGCCCAGCACTTCAAGCCTGGAGACTCATGAAGCCTGGCATTCAAACTTGAGAGCTCATGAAGCCCAACACCTAGAGACAAATAATTCCATCGCCCAGCTCACAGTCCGGAGATGTCAACCGGGAACCCCAAGCAAATCCTACCATCTGCCATCTGACCTACAACCGAGCAACACAAAAAAAAAGAAATAGAATAGCAACCATCAAAGAGAAGATGTTTCATTGATGTAAACATGCTGTACATCCCCTGTAAAGTGCTCCTAACAAATCGGAGGCCCTTTTTGATTTACAGAAAAAAAGAAAAAGAAAAAGAGATAAATAATGGAAGGAAGATCTAAACACCGGCCGCCGGCCCCTTCCCAGACCGACAAATGGCACCAGTTCCCCGCGAGGCACTCGAGGAAGCTCCAGGCTCTGTCCCAGCCTCCACAGACTCTGACTCCTTGAAGCGAGGCTCATCCTCCTCCCCCAGGAACGGGATGGAGGGCTTGATGTTGTCAAGACCCTTCAAACTGTAGAAGCGAAAGGCCTTGCTATTGTGCTCTTGGAATCCTCAGTGGTAGGTTTCCAAGATAGCCTCGACGATTTTGTCCCTAAAAGCCTGGGATGCCATGAACTTGGGGATGGCCTCCGCCACCTCCTTCTTGGCCATCTCTACCCATATGGTAGCCGTCACTGCCCTCTCAACTGCCATCGCGGTCCGAGCCTTCTCCTCCTCTAGTTGAGCCTGGAGGGTTGATTCCCTTAAAGCCAATGCAGCATTGATAACCTCTTTGGGGAGAGAAGACGTGGTGAAGCCCGAACGGCACGGAAGCGTGACTGCCTGAATGCGGGCACTTTTGGTATCGGAAGCGAAAGGGACGTGCTCCCTCCATGCCAGCACAATCATTACTCCCTTCGCCCCGAGCCGACACTTTGATCTTCAGGCTCAGGAGTGGGGGCAACTGATATGGCAATATCCACTGACATGAACCGGAGCAGCGATATCCACTGACATGGAGCCTACAGACGGCCACGATGGTAAAAAAGCCCACCACCTGAACAAGGTTACATGACGAAAAGTCAAAGGGACCACCCTGCCGAGGTCAACTCCCAGTCAAGACGGGCTCATTAGGCGAGCCCCCTGTTTGAGGTCAGCTCCCGATTGAGATTGAGTTCGCCTCTCCAGAAAGGGATCGCCCTACTGAGGTCAGCTCCCAGTCGAGGCAGGGCTCATTGGGCGAGCCCCCCATTAGCCTAATCATTACTCTTTAATGATGGCTTGTAACCTTTTCTTTTGAAATTTGAATGGGACTTAGGAGCCTATATAAAGGACCCTACCCCGTTGTAAGAAACTAATTTTTGATGAATGAAAAAGTGAGAAGTTCTTCTTCCATTAGCCCTTGTCTTCTTAGACTAGGAACTTTATGAGAGAGCACCTTTATCCTTCAGGACATTGAGGGGTGAGAGGCCCTGAGTTACCATCCTCCATCGTAAGCCAACATTTCATCTTCAAGCTAGGATGCCACCTGGAATATCCACCTAAACGCCTAACGAGAAGAGCCCTCCTCAACCACCATCTTCGACTCCTTTCCCAACACTTCCTACTTTCTTATACCCTTACTTGTTGTTTTCTAATCCTTTACTTGGTTGCTTGTAGGTCCTCCAGGTGCCACAAACAAAGGATTTGGTCTTCCTTGCCTTCGGGACCATCGGACGAAAAGCTGGCAAATCCGTAGGGTCAAAGGCTTGATCCTCCAGGCCGCATCCGTGAGTGTGAGTGAGCTCGGCATCGTGCGCATCAAAATCTTCAAGGTTTGCACTCCCTATTCTCCTAAGTAGGTATTGATTTAGAGCTAAGTCTTACAGGATTTCTCAATCCCAGGGTCCTCTCTTCATCATTGTTTAGGGGCTAAGCTTGCATGCTAGAAGTTTCTTGTGCTTATAGAACCTCTAGATCTAATCTTTGCTTGACTTTGAGAATCAGAAAATCTCTTAAAACCTAAATCACAAAAAAAAAAAAATTCATTTGCATACCCATCTCATCATTAGTATAGTCCCGCATCATCTTAGTCCCACATCAATTTTTGGTATCAAAGCTGCATCCCACCCCCATCAATTTTTGGTATCAAAGCATAGTTAGGACTTAGTTCTCTTTAAGTACTCGGATCAGGTGCTTCACCATGGTCGTCCGGTCATAGAAAAAAGTAGGGCTGCAAGACCTCACATCCCATTCAAAGAGGATTCTCTATGGCATGTAGGGGTGCCGATGTGATTGACCCTTGAAGGGGAAAACAAAGAGATAGATTTTAGATCCTAAAGAAAAGTTTTGCATCATTAGATTTCAACATCTTTAAAATTTCTGCATTTTTTTAAACCAGTATATGATCTACTATTTTAGTTGTTTCTATATGTAGGAATATTTGATTTTCTAATTTTTATTTTGCTAGATTTCACATAATTAATAGTATTTTATAGAATTTTCTCAAATTTTATTTCAGTCTGTAGATCTTCAACATGCCTAAATACTCCCTGAGAACAAATCTGCTCTGAAATTCTAGCAAGTACATTTCATCATACTTTTATTTCCATATAGTTTAATTTTGTACTTTAGGTTCATATTATTTAATTTCAGCATCTTATATTTCTGCTAATATATATCAAAACACAAAAAAAGGAACTTAAATACATTTCATTAGGTCATGTGTATGCCATCATCTACATAATTGACTTAAGGACAATAATATCACAAGATAAGGGAAGGAGGTCATTACATTTCCTTGGCCCGAAAACCACCAACTTGCATTTTGAACCTAAGCCTAACCTAAAATCAATTAGTAACCTAATAGCTTAGGGACATCAACGAGTTGGGTTTAACCATTGTGGGGAAGCTAGTTCATGCAACCCTTCAATTAGTACCGGGAAGCTGGTGTCTAAGGCAAGAGGTTTAGCATCAAACGACCTAAGCGGGGTTGTGGTTCCTTAATTGGGTCCTTGCGAAAGCAAGGGGGGCCTCCCACACTCCCACCTCTTACCTGGTCGGTGAAAGGGCTAGTTGTTGTGCTGTGTGTCTTCTATGTTAACCCATTCTGTTTGAACTCCTAGGTCTAGCAAAACCGTAGCACCGTTCTTTGTGTGTTGCATGTCGACTAGGTCAGGAGTCCAATATCACCCACATCACTCTTAGTCAAGTGAACCATGGATAACCTTGAAAATCAAATTGGGATCCTTACTAAGCAGATTGTCAAGATGAACCAAAGATTTGATGGACTTGAAACAAGGATAGGAACTTTGGAGAGGATCCAGGAGACACACACTGAACCAGTGTCTGAGTCACCTCCCCATCCTAGGAGATTCCCTCAATGTAATTCCTCCTTAGAGGCTGAGCCCAGAAGAGCCCCACATCCTAACCCAGCCTAAGAGGTTCACCCTAGGAGACCCAATCAGGAGCCTATGGACCAGGAAGAGGAGGAATTACATGAGTCTGATGACCTGTTAGAAGTAGTTAGGTGCATCCTGACCCAGAACATAGAGCAAGAAGATTGGTGCAGGACTAATATTCTACAAACCTTCATCAAATTAGGGGATAAGGTATGCAAGATCATAATAGATAGTGGGAGCTATGTCAACGCCATCTCATTGAGTACTGTCAAGTCCCTATGATTGATCCCAGTTCCCCATCCCAACCCCTATAAGGTCTCATGGATAGATTCAACTTCCATACCTATCAAGTTTAGATGCCAAGTTTTGATCAAATTGCAATCATATGAGGAAGAGATTTGGTGTGATGTCCTTCCCATGGGAGTCAATAGCATTATCCTAGGTCGACCTTGGCTTTACGATCATGATGCCACCCTTTTTGGTCAGACCAATACCTGTGCTTTTAGTCACCATAGGAAGAAATTTGTAATCAGTCCTACTCAACCTAAGGATTAGGCTAAAAGAGGATCTAGTAGCCTAAAGGAAAGGAAGCTAGGAATTGACCTGATCAAGGCCAAGGAGTTAGAAAAAGAGGTTACTAAGGGAACCCCTGCTTAGATCTTGGCCACTAAAGATAATCATGAGCCGACCCAAAGAGAACACCCTCAAGAAGCAGTTGAGGCTCTGAAAGAATTTGAGGAAGAACCCTTTAAAGAATTTTAGGGAGAAAAGGCTGAACTTACTGAAATTTAAATGAAGAAACCCTTGAGCCCCCAGTGATGACTTTAAGTTTGACAAGGTTGAACCCATTGAAAATCTAGAGAAAGAAACTCTTGAGCCTATCGAAGAATCCAAAGGAGACATCTATGAATCAAGTCTAGTGGAGGAGTTAAGAAAAGAGATTACTGAGGAATCTAACCCTACCATTAGAGTCTTACCTGAGGAGCCACTAAAAGAAAGCCCACTTACAGAGCCCGATCCTAAAATCCAAGAACCCAAGAAATTATTTAAGGATTTGGCTTATTTAACCCAGTACCCTCAGGAAGAGCCCACACCTTTAGCCTCAACCCGTGACCTCATTTAGTTCCATTATAAAGAGTTCATTACTCTAACCCCAGTTGATGACCTTTTCTAGAACTGACTAAGTCTTCCTTTCCTGAAAACCCTGCACTTGCAATGACCAAATTCTCCATCCTTCAATTTGACCTTATGTCACCCATAGATCGATGCTCAAGTTTTAAGGTCATCTCAAGTAACCAAGGTATGTTTCATGCTTTCAATAGACTATCCCAAGACTCTGATTTTTATATCCTGTCATACCCTAAGGTTTTCACTGTTTTCCAAACTTTCAAATTACACTTTGTTGAGGTTGTTCAATTGCACCAGTTCTTTGAGTATGTTAGGTTTGCAACCTACTTTTGGAAGACTTTATAGTATTTGCTAGGGATCCATTGTAAATTTTCATGTACATGCCAGACCAGGGTCAAACCCAGAGAGTTTATAGTCTGTTAGGTTTAGACCCTAGGAGTCCAATAAAATTTCTCTTAATAGGAATGCATAGTTGAATCTGCACTTTGCATCATGTTTGCATTAAGCACTAATTTTGAAATAATTTGGCTGATTCCCGAAAGTGAGCCAAAGAATTCAAAATAGGGGATTTTGTAATGATTAGGCTTAGGCCTAAACGGTTTCCACCAGGGACCATTAAGAAACTTCATGCTCATGGAACTGGCCCCTTTAGAGTGATAAGGAGAGTCGGCACTAATGCCTATGTGCTTGAGCTACCCCCGGATTATGGCATTAGCTCGACTTTCAATATCTCAGACTTAGTTGAGTATAGGGAACCAGCAACCATACCCAGTGAACCATTTAGGCCTAACCTATCTTTTGAGAGTGAACCCAACCCAGAGTGTCCACCTCTAATTTTAATTGAGAGAGGAGAGTGGATCGAGCGTGCCTGGATGACCAAGCTATCAGCACCCGGGGCAAAGGCTATCAGCCTTACTTGGTCTGATGGCAAGGCCGATCAAAGTTTGATGATTCATGGATTACCTGAGAGGACTTGCAGTGCCTCGACCCCGACCTTCTGGAGAAATATCAAAGCCAAATCAACCCTTACTCGATAGGGTTGAGTTCCTCCCACCCCGGGAGAACTGGTGTGGGCACCAGGATCAAACAGAGGCTCCTCAATCCTCTGTGGATCTCGGATTAAGGTTTTTAATTTGTTGGGTCCTGTAATAAGGCTTCAAGCATGAGCATTTTATTTTTTTTGAGTCATGTATTTAGTTTCAGTTTTTTTTTGTTGCTTTAGTCATGTACCTTGGCCAGTTTGGTCAAGTTGGGTCAATGGGTCCTATAGTTAGCTGAATTGGTTCAAGCTCAAGTCTACTTGAGGTTGGGCTCAAGCTTGGTGAGCATTCAAGTCAAGCCCAATTGTTGACGGTTCAAGCAATCTCTCCATGCCAAGTAGGAGCACCACTTCAATTCATGGAACGCCACTTCATTTGTGCCATGTGGCGTGAGGAAGCGCCACATCACCAAGTCATGTTGGGTAGCCAAGGCAAGAGGGAAACTCCAAAGTCAATGCCATGTGGACACCCCATCAAGCCTCCCCTTGATCCAAGCCAACCACTTTTTCCTTTCCCTCTCCATATCAAGCCTCTCTCCATAGAAGCATGGTCGGCCAAGGAAGGATCCTAAAGTCAACTAAGCATCCCATGATTCTTGAGGACAAGATCCTTTCTTCATTCCCCCACATCAAGCCTTTCTCCATAGAAGCATGGTCGGCCAAGGAAAGAATCAAAGATCAAATGGGTGCCCCATGATTCTTGAAGACATGATCCCTTCCTCACTCCCCGAATCAAGTTTTCCACCAAATCAAGGCCGGCCAAAGGAGGATTTCAAGAGTCAAATTCAGATTTTTAGGTGCCCCTTTGATGATGGCTTGTAACTTTTTCTTTTGAGATTTGAATGGGACTTAGAAGCCTATATAAAGGGCCCTACCCCCTTGTAAGAAACTAATTTTTGATGAATGAAAAAGTGAGAAGTTCTTCTTCCATTAGCCCTTATCTTCTTAGACTAGGAACTCTGTGAGAGAGTGCCTTAGTCCTTCGATACATCGAGGGGTGAGAGGCCCTGAGTTACTATCCTCCTTCGCAAGCCATCATTCCATCTTCAAGCTGGGATGCCACCTGGAAGATCTACCTAGATGTCCAACGAGAAGAGCCCTCCTCGACCACCATCTTTGACTCCTTTCCCAACACTTCCTACTTTCTTATACCCTTACTTGCTGTTTTCTAATCCTTTACTTGGTTGCTCGCAGGTTCTCCAGGTGCCACGGACAAAGGATTCGGTCTCCCTTGCCTTCGGAACCATCGAACGAAAAGTCGATGAATCCGCAGGATCGAAGGCTTGATCCTCTAGGCCACATCTATGAGTGTGAGTGAACTCGGCATCGGGCACATCAGAATCTTCAACATTTGCACTCCCTAGTCTCCTAAGTAGGTATTGATTTAGAGCTAAGTCTTATGGGGTTTCTCAATCCCGGGGTCCTCTCTTCATCATTGTTTAGGTGCTAAGCTTGCATGCTAGAAGTTTCTTGTGCTTATAAAACCTCTATATCTAATCTTTGCTTGACTTCGAGAATCAAAAAATCTCTTAAAACCTAAATCATAAAAGAAAAAAAATTATTTGGATACCCATCTCATCATTAGTATAGTCTCGAATCATCTTAGTCCCACATCAATTATTGTAAGGCCAACAAGAGGATGACAAGCTGGGCTTTTCTAAGAGAGAAAGAAAAGGATTCCTTAGAGTGGGGTTTGAGAGGATTAGAGTTTTGGGTGTGAGCCTACCTAGAAATCAAGCTAGGGTTTGGGAAGAGAGAGTTGGTTGGGAAAGGTTCCACTTCTACTTCTCCGCATTGTCCTCCAACAAGTTCTTCCCGATGGCTTCAAGAAAGTCTTGCAAGTCCAAGGAAGGAGAAGATTGGCTTCTAGGATCCTGAAAAGCTAGCACTCCAAAGGAGTTGATTGGGATCGAGCCCTGGTGTGAACTACCCATAAAGGCCAGAGACTTGTGTGGCTCGACAGCTCTTCATCACCTCCATCCAGTGGTTTAAAGATAACGTACCTTCCCTTGGTCTCATGTGATCAGATCTAAAGCAAGAAATTGTTACATGCTTTTCCTTTTTATTTCTTACGGTATCTTTTGCATGCACTTTTATTATGTTGGATCCTGTTGCAGGCAGATTGGTAGATCGATCTACCAAGTCTTCTGCTATTCTTTATTTTAAAATAGTTTTAAAATATAGCCTACTTGTACTACTTTACTTTCATCTACCTTATCATCTACACCTATTTTTCTTTTGTAGATCCATTTACACCCAATGGAACTATGTAGAGATTCCTAGGCACTGATACAGTTGTTGGAGATCCGAATCAGTTCCTACGCAGTGAAAATAGTGAGGAAGAGATCAAGAACTAACCTTCTTGATTCAAAAAACCAGCAACAACTTGTTCTTGGATTCAATATCATGTAAAGGAGATATAGGAGAAAAGATGTAGGAGAAAAGAGAGATTATATTCCTTGGAGAAGAACCTTGTTACAAAACCCTTGATACAATCAAGAAACAAGACACTGGCGCCTCCTCTCACAACCGAGAAGACCCACGTGAAAAACCCTCATGCACAAGACACCACCCTTCTCCAAATACCGTAAGTCCATGGTCAAACTAGGGAGAAGAACCTCCACGTATGGACAAAACCTCATGCACGCCCTTCTCTCTTTCTCTTGATCCATTGTCCTCCCAAACCATGAAGCCCCTATGGTCCCAAGTCCCTTCTCACGCACATCCACTTCTCCAAATCGAAAAGCCTCCACGATCTAATCCCCTAGACCATTGGCCTTTCAAGAAACAAGAGGCCCCCACGCACGGTCACACCCCCAAGGGGCAATCCAAGCCCTCCTCAAACCATCGCTCCTCCCTTCTTTATATAATGGGATGGGCAGTTATTAGTTCTTGATCTTTTTAGACTTCTTGGACAAATTCAGTTAGGACTCCTGGTCTTGGGCGGTTAGGACTCCTTAGGTGGTTAGGCTTCCTAATTAGTTACAACCAACCAACTAACCTCCTAACCAACTAAGCTAGGACTCAGCCCCATAACCCAACTGGGTTATGTTACAATCTCTCAAAAAACTCTCCCCAATAAGTCAATGTGAGAAAACACTCAAATCCCGAGCCCATGTACACCCATGTCTCACATGTTCTCTCAATCCTAGGTCAAGCCTCCTGACCCAACATGACTCTAGGGCCCTGGGAACTTATAAACCAGCTCCCAAACTTGTGTAGCTTTTCTCTTGGTCTCTCAAGACTTGGAGCACCACAAAAAAATTCTACAATCTCCATCTTGGTGCTATAAGTTTTCACAAGCTTCGCGTGACCATCTGTACCCTTCCTGCTATCTCCAGAACTGACATCTTTCTGTCGAAGCCATCTCGCCTCCCTAGCTGGAACATCAATCTGTGCTCCATAGCTCTCGAGACTCATGCTCCACCATACTCCTGACCTCGAACTGATGTCTTCCTGCTCTGTCCCCGTGATTGCAACACCAACTTGTGCTTTCGTAGTGTACCCAAACAGCTGTGGAAACCTAACACCAATGTCAGACCTCTTCAGCTTCTGATCTCACTCAAAGGCCTTTGGGATGATCGCCTCTCTAGTTGAAGATCGTACAAGTTTCTTGGGACCAACTTGTACCTTTCCATAGCACTAACTTGATATCTCTATTGTAGGCTCCCTTCTACTAAGCAGCTGCATCACTCACCCTAGACTTCCTGAAAAGATCTCAACGATCCTGAACCGACACTCACTGCACCTAGAGCTCCACCTGACACAGTCTCCACCGAGCCACGCCAATCTATGCACACTCTGCTCCACCTAGCTAAGTGCACCCCTAGTGCTCGTGCTAGGATATGGCCAGTATCCTTGCACCTCTCGCTCTAAACTCGTGCCAAAGCTCTCTCTAATCATGAAGACACCTCCAACTAGTACTCCACCTGAAACCAAAGTCTACTTGATGTCGTAGAAGTCTCATCGAGGTCAACCTCCCAATGCTGCACTACTGGGGTATGTCCCTGCACCTTGACCATATTCACTGCTCCTTTGACCCCCTCCGCACTCCGTGGGAACAGCCGAATCCATCTCGGACACTACATTAATGCAAGCTCCTCCGAGCCCCCGGAGCTCATCCCAACTCCTCTAACGCAATGACTGAACATAGCAACCATCTCCGTTGGTTGCTGCATCATGTCCTAGCCTGTCCCTAGGCCAATCCTGCCACACCAGGACAATCCCGACTGCATGATACCCTTGACGCTCTTTGAGACTTGTCCCCTCGATCTCCCTGAGCTACCATCTCCATCAACTCCAGTCTCTGTTCCTAGGCCAATCCCACCATACCAGGACACTCCCGATTACTTGATACCCCTGGCACTCTCTAAGACTATCCCCTGTCTCCTTTAGTTGCCTCTGGCATCGCCTCTACTGATGTACTCCAGACTCTTCTTTCTTGGGGATGAACCAGGGATCAGCACCTTCTTCTTCCTTGAATCCTCCTCTCCCAATGCTCGAACAAGGGCTCTAAGAGAACCTCACTATGATACCAACTGTAGAGATTCCTAGGCACTGATACTACTTGTTGGAGATCCAGATCAGTGCCTACGCAATAGAAACAGCGAGGAAAAGATCAAGAACCAACCTTCTTGATTCAAGAAACCAGCAACAACCAGTTTTTGGATTCAATATCATGCAAAAGAGATATAGGAGAAAAGATGTAGGAGAAAAGAGATATTGTATTCCTTAGAGAAGAACCTTGTTACAAAACCCTTGATATAGGCTAGACATCCCCAAATCTTGAGATGACCAAGACTTGGTTTCTTACCATACCACATCTCATATGGTATGATAGGAATGGACTTAGAGAAAACTCTATTTAAAATGTAAATTGAAGTTTATAGGACATGTCCCCAAAGAAATATAGGTAGGTTAGTGAAGCTCACATGGTCTAGAACATATCCAATAGGCTCCTTTTTCTTCTTTCAGATACCCAGTTGAATTGAGGTGTATCGAGAGGAGTCCACTGTAAGACTATGCCATTGTACTTGAGATAATCCAAAAATTTCTCACTAAGGTATTCCCCTCTCCAATTTGATAGAAAAACCTTAAGGAGTTTTCATGTTTACTTTTCTACTTCATGTTTGAATTCTTTGAACTTTTTAAAGGCTTCAAACTTGTGTCTCATAAAAAAAATATACTCGTACTATGAGTAATCATCAGTAAAGGTAATGAAGTACTAAAACCATCCCTGGTCTATACATTAAATAGTCCACACATATTGACCTTTATCCCATGTCCCACAAAGGATAACTTGGTTATTTTTTCTTAAAGGTATGATTCATAAACTGGGTATGACTGAGAATTAATTGAGTTTAGGATTCTATCCTTTTCAGTTTGTTGATCCTGCCTTCTCCAATGTGACCAAGCCTAAGGTGCTACATATACTTTTGGTTTATTTCTTTAGTAGGTCGTTTGTATCCTATGGCATTCATTATTTACTTGTTAATATTTATAGATGCATCAGCATGCAGATGATATAGACTATCAATCAAGAAAGTTCTTGTAATTAATTTATTTTGTAAATAAATTAAATAAAAGTCTTTATTGAAAACTAATTCATAAACTTCTTATGCTAGCATAGAGACAGAAATTAATTTTTTTCTAGCTACAAGTACATGATAATAGTCTTTCAGAATTAAACTAAATCCTAACGACAATGATAGAGCATATGCTCCAATGGTGACTGTAGCAACTCTTACTCCATTACCGATATGCATGATTTTCTCTCCTTCTCTCAATGCTTTACTTTCCACAAAACCTTATATTAAAGTACATATGTGAGCACTTGAACCAGAGTCTAATACCAAACTAGAAGTAGAAGATATCATAAGGTTTGATTCAATAACAAGCATAGACATACCTTTTGAAGGTGTATCCACCTTCTATTTTTTCAAGCTCTCGAAATATAATAAATAGTTTCTCTTCTAGTGGCCATCTGTATTGCAATGAAATATTTTCTTTGCTTGCAACAGGCTTCTTTTGAGCATCCTTCTTCTTTGGCTTTTTCTCTTTTTTTTGCTTCTTTGCTATCTTCTTCTTCTTCAAAGTAGACTTTTTCTTAGAGGAAGATGCCTGTTCCATAACTACAACAAAGCCCCTTGAAGTTTTCAAGGTTCCCTCATTGCTTACAGCATGTTCAATAACTCAACTAAAGTGTAACTCGGCTTGTTCATATTATAGTTCATGACAAATTGAGTAAATGAATTAGTTAGGGACCGAAGGATTTAATCAACTTGTAGTTCCATATGGATCGGAATACCTAACTTCTCACGTTATTCTTTGTCTTTGATCATTATCAAACAATGATCATGGATTGACTGCCCTTCATGCATTTTGGTATTAAAAAGCCTTTTAAAGATCTCAAAGCATGCAATGCGACTCTGCTCACCATATAGCTCTTGCAGGTGAGTAATTATAGCCTTGGCAATTGACATACCTTCATGCTAGCCCTACAACTCATTTGACATTGAAACCAGCATGTAATATTTTACCTTATTATCATTTTCTATTTATTTTTCATATGCTGCTATTTGATGAGCAGTAGGATGGTCAGGTAAGTGGATTGAGGGGTCCTGGTCGAGCACATAGCCCAACTTCTCCAAACTCGAAACCAATTTTGAGATTCTTGAACTAGTCTTTATAATTTAGGCCAACAAGTCGATTGGACTCAAGGATACTGGCTAATAGATTAGAAGTTGACATGGTTTAGTTGCGAGAGTAGAAGATTAAGTAAAACTTTTGTTCTTAATTATAAAAATTATTCTAGAAACTTTAAATAACAATTTTGACTATCACTATTTTCACTGATCTCTCATACTCTCCTATGGAGATGCGAAAACACTACGTGAGCAAGATTTCTAGTAGATGCTACTATCCCACTGATATACGGTACCTCACCATACTTGATTATTGATAACTCACTATACCGATGAGTGGACAACTCTTATCCAATACATCTCATGCATATTGCAGTGATTCGATCTCTAAGCATGAAGCCTCACCGTGCTCGATTATTGGCCCAATCCTTAGTTAACTCTGACCCACCATTAATGCTTAGGCAAAGCTATCATTGAGTCCCTCACCGTGCTTGGTTATTGAACCCAATCCCATCTATACCTAGCAACATCTCATATTTATAGGATGGTTGCATCTTCCCGATGCAATTGAACCATTATAACTAGCCAAGAACAGTCAATACCAGTAGGTTTAGGTCAGCCCATTCTCATGTCTGACTAACCAGGTTTAGGTCAGCATTGTCATATCTAACAAACCTAGTTAGTATAGGTGAACTCAAATCAAAAAGCAACCTAATCAAAAACTTAATCAACCAAGTTAACTAGGTAAGTTAGATCAATAGGAGGGTTCCGCCATTTAACCTCTTTCCTTAGACACCAATCAAGTTGGCTAGATAAAAGTTAGTCCCAATTAATAACTATGATCCAGACTTGCCTTAGATACTAATAGGTTAATCAATATTGACTAGGTCTACCTAGTAACTCGAGCTCAGACTACTGAGCCAAATTAGGTTTTAAATAAATCAATTCACATCAAATATGAATCGATGTGACTAAACTATATCTAAGATCAATTTTGAATCCCTTTGACCTAACCCTAATCAACTATTGATTGGTTTGATTAACTGCTCAAAATCAAAACAAGGTTCTAACATGATCAAATTAAAATCCTAATGTTAAGTACAATCATTAAACCTGATTTTAGCACCCACACCCACATCCATGAAATGAAAAATCAGAACTTAAAATCTATTTTAGATTATGTTTAATCTCATGGAATTAATAGTTTATGATCATGAATTAATTTGTAAATCTAAACCCTAGTCCATGTATCTCATACAACTAATTTTAGATCAAATCGATTAAGTTACATTTTATATAATTAATTTTAGACCTAAAAGACAAACCAAATTCCTTATCGTATTCTTCTTCATGGATCAAATTACAAGCGGCACCCCTACACATCATAAGAGACCCATTGAATGGGAAGAGAGGGCCTTTAAACCCTACTTGGCTCTTATAACCGAATGGCCATAATGATGCATCCAATTAGAGTACTTGCTAAAGAATTATAATAGATTAATTATAAAATTAATTTATTTTTTTAGATACTAAATAAAATTATGATACATCATATATATCAAAAAACTCAGATCTTAACATTATGGATTTTATATTTCAAAAATGATTTTCAAAAATAATTAATCTTCTGATATGATAACCCTTTTGCTCATCACAAAATTAATTAAATCCAATCAAAAACTTCAAATCTAAAGAGGATTTAGATCTGAAACAAAACATGTAAGTTGGTAAATTGTGACTCCGATAATACTGTTGAAATTGTTCGATAAAAGCATGCTCAAACTAGTTTTTAAAAACCTAGTCACGAAAGAATAACTATAAAAAATATTTTTCATGGGAGCATGCATATTTAAAATCAATTAAATATTATCTAAATTATAAACTAACATGCTTATAATCAGAGAAAAAATTATATCGAAATCTATAAAAATTAAATAAGAAGAAAAACACATACCTGAAGTGCAAGATTGTTGCCCATGTGGCTTTCCCAAAAGAGGGTAAAATGGGAATTTAAAAAATCTGAACAGATATGTGCTCTTTTAAATCTACTTTAGGTGGAGGTGCTGTGTTTCAAATAATTAAAAGTGGAAGCAAACACAAATAGAAAAGGCACAATCCAAACACAGCAAACTTCTAGTGGTTCGGAGCACCCTCGCTCCTACATCCACTATCCAAGATACCACTTAGGATTTCTACTATATTCACCACCGGAATATAGTCGAATTATTTTACCAGGCTCACAATCTAAAACCTAATACTTGATTTTCAACAGGATCACCAAGAACCCAACACTTGATTTTGAACAGGATCACCAAGAACCTAACACTTGGTTTTGAACAGGATCACTAAAAACCTAGCCTTAGTTTTGAACGGGCTCACCAAAAACCTTTACACTGTTAGTTTCAAAATGGGATCACTAACAACCCAAACTTGGTTTCTAAACCGGGCTCACCAATAACCCACAAACTCACAAAGGAGTTAAAAGAAAGTAAGCAACTAATGACAAATCCAAGTTGTTTGATGGTTGCAGTTGTAGCTCAAGAGATGCCTTCTTAATTGTACTATAGTGCACTTCAATGGCTTCCTCTTCTTCTTCAATAAGTACTTCAAGCTTCTGATTGGAGTTGGTGAAGACTTGAAGGCTGACTTGAATGTTATTTTAGTGCTCTTTTGCTCACAAGCTCTTTTAATGTTCGATTAAGCATTAGCTTCTTCAAAGGTTGTCCAAATCTCTCATTTTTAGAGTCTTGTACTCTTCTTGGGTGGATATAGTCATTGTAGACCATTGGGACTTGACATTTGACCATTGGAGCACCTTTTAAATTCAAAAATGAAGTTTCGAAACAAGCCGTTACTTGCCTGGAATCGACATTCGAGTCGGCTCAGATCCTTAGAGAGTTGATTCTTCACTCTGGTTGAGTCTTCTCGCCACAATCGAGTCGGCTTGGATCATCAGTGTCGATAATTCTTCACTCTAGTTGAGTCAGCTCGCCTCAATTGAGTCAGCTCGATTCACAGGTCTTCAAAGTTGTACTCTAGAGGAGTCGGCTCTTCTGAGTAGAGTCGGCTCACTTGGCTGTTCTCTCATAACTGATTTTTTTTTGACTCTAGAGGAGTCAGCTCGAATTACTAAAGGGTCGACTCGGATGCCTGACTGAATGGTTGAGTCGGCTCAGACAACCTTCGGGTCAACTCGCCTATCTGATTCAAGAAATGATGCTCTGGATGATTCAGCTCGGATTCCTTCGAGTCGGCTTGGATATCTGCGTGCTAGAATCCATCAACCGTGCCATGGATTAGAGTCGGCTCTCTTCATGCGAATCGGCTTGAGTGAATTTCCAACTAAGGACCCTAGCCTCTTATATGAAGGGAGATTTTGATATATGAAATAAACCTTGAGTTCTTCAATTTCTTTGAGCGATTACCCTGCTGTGTGCATAAAGGGGTTTGAGAGTTCTTCTTCCTGGTACTGCAACCATCATCCTGCCGCCAGCCAATCCTCCAGAGCCTTGGCTGCCCACTCCAAAATTCCTTTTCCCTTTGCTGTTTTTCTTTATTTTCTTGATCTTCTTTGAGTTTTCTAACCCCTGACAGGTCGTTTGCAGGTCCCCGAGTTCCTACGAATCCAACGACTCCAGCCAAGCCTCAATTGGACCACCGAGCAGAAAGCCGGGTATCCGCGGGTCTTTGGCTCAATTTTCCAGGCCGCATCCATCGAGAAATGAGAGATCCCTTCGCTGCGATCTTCACCGGGTGCTTCAGACATTGTCAGGTACACCCCCTCTACCTCCAGTCTTTATATTATAGGAGAACTTGCCCTAACCGAGGCTTCTCAGCCCCGGCGATCCTTCTTTAGTACTTTTCTAGGTTATAATCTGCATGCTTGGCTTCAAAAATTCATATAAAATACTCTACAACTAATTTTGATCTAAAATTCAGGGATTAATCACCTAAACCCACATATAAAACATATAAAAAGAATTGCATGCATATTAGCCCCGCATTATTTGGTATCAGAGCTTAGATTAGGGCTTGTTTTCTATAAATTTTTAATCCATATATGCTCTGTTATTTAAATTATTTCTCCCTGATAAAAACTTCAAAAATTATGAAATTTATTTTTCTAGATTTATCATAATTCACAGTAATTTTTGGAGTTTTTTTAGATTTTATTATGGCCTGTGAATTTTTTGCAATCCAAAATACAGCCTGCAAATTTTTGGCTCTGTTTTTTTCAACAAGACAAGTTTGGAAGTTTTAGGGTTTTGTTTAGCATCTTTGCATATCTTTTAATTTTAGTATATTTCCTGCATATTAGGCCATAATTTTCAAGTTTTCTTATATTTAAGAAAATACCAAAATAAAAAAAATTACATATTCTCCAAAAATACCAAAAAAAAATCTAAACCCTAATTTGCATCCTCATCTGCCTGCCATCATTGCATAATTTACTTTTAAGGGCACTCTTGCCATATCAAATGGGGGGAGGATTTGATCACCTCTCCTTAGCCCAAAACCACATCCCTTGCATTCAGGTCCAAGCCTTAACCTAAAATTAACTAGACTTAATTTGCCCTAGTGGGCTAGGGACACCAACTGGTCGGGTCCGGGCTAGTGTTAGATCACCGTGTCAAGTTAACCTGTGTGTGCCTTGTGCTCAGTGTCTAGAACGGTGGTTTAGGGATTCAATCCCGAAGGGCTTGTGTGCTGGTCTGCCTACCTGGCCAATCTCTGATTGGTGTCTAGGCTTGGCAACCAGGGACCTAACACTCCCCTTACACCTGCCTAGCTGAGTACAGGGTTATTATAGGCTAGTTTGCCACCCTGATTGAGCATCTAGTTTTGGACTCTATGTCTAATCAGCTATAATCGGTTTGATCGAGTCTTGCATGAGCATTAGATCATGAGTCCCATCTCATCCACCATCTCCCTGAACCCATGGATAAGTAGGAAGCTAGGATTCAAGCCCTTATAGACCAATTGGCCCAGATGTCTACCCAGTTAATTACCCAAATGACTCAGTTGACCCAGACCAATAGCCTCAACCCAACTCAACCTAGTGAAACCATAGAGCCCAACCCTATGAGAACTCACTACTCTGACCCATATAGGGAGTCCGATCCTAGGAGAACCCAATACTCTGACCCATATAAGGAGCCCAACCCTAGGAGAACCCCTTACCATGATCCCTACCGTGAGGTTGAACCTAGGAGAGACCATCGTCATGACCCTTATTATGATACTGAACCTAGGAGGACCCCAAACCCTGATCCCTACCGTGAGGTTAAACCTAGGAGAGCCCATCGTCATGACCCATACTATGATACTGAACCTAGGAGGACCCCAAACCTTGATCCCTACCGTGAGGTTGAACCTAGGAGAGCCCATCATCATGACCTATACTATGATACTGAATCTAGGAGGACCCCAAACCCTGATCCCTACCATGAGGTTGAACCTAGGAGAGCCCATCGTCATGACCCATACTATGATATTGAACCTAGGAGAACCCCAAATCCTGATCCATACCTTGAGGCTGAACCTAGGAGAGCCCATCGTCATGACCCAATCCCTAAGGTTAGTCCTAGAAGGACCAATCAGGATTTTGTAGACCAGGAAGATAGATCCTATTTACCCATATCCTATAAGCCTAGTATACCCACAACCTATAGATCTTATGACTCCAAATCCTATGAACCTAGAACCTATGAATCCAGAACCTATGAACCTAGATCCTATGACTCTAGATCCCATGATCATAGATCCTATGCACCCACACTCTATAAGCCCAGTAGACCCAAGACCCATAGAGCTGAACCTAAATCCTATGAGCCCAGAGAGCCCATAACCCCTAGGTATCAGCCTAGTACTAGTCATGCTTCCCCTAGTCAACTTGAACCCCATAGGATTAGTATCCCTAAATATGAACCCAGTAGTGAGCCACTACCCGTTATACAACCTAAACCTACTAGAAGTAGTACCCATAATCAGAGACCAGAACCTAACCAATTTCCTGCTAGCCGACCTTCTCCAACCATTCCTGAGATTCACAAGGCTTACATTAACGCGGAAGTGTATGAAGCTTATGTGAGCCTAGTGGATGAGTATGAGGAAGAAGAGGAGACACCTTTAGTAGACATCGAATTAGCTGACCCAGTAGATACCCAGGTAGAAACCAACCCAGACCTAGTTGACCTTGACCACATCCAACCTAAAGCTATAGTGGAAGAACAAATAGAGGAAGAGAACCTAGGTACTGCTGCTAGAGCCTTACCTGAGAAAACCATAGAGGAGAGCCAAATTATAGAGTCTAGTCCTAAAATACAAGAACCTGAAGAATTTATTAAGGACTTGATCTCTTTGAATCAGTACCCTCAGGATGAGCCTCCTCCTATAGTTCCCATTAAGGACCTCTTCCCTGAGATTAGTAACCCATCCTTCCATTATGCAAATCCCATAGATATACCGCAACCTCGTAAGGTTAGCCTCATTAGTCTAGGATTAGTCCCTGACATGCCTTCTTATATCGAACTTTATCCAACTAACCTTGAACCTTTTTCCCTACCCTACCAAACTAATTTTGAACCCACTTCCTATTTTCTGCCCTTTCCTGACACCTCCAGCATTTCTAAGATTATTAGATTGCATTTAACCGAGATTAGCATACTGCATGCATTCATCACGCATGTTAGGTTTGCATCTTACTTCTGGCACACTCTTTGGAATTTGCTAGGAGTTCACTGTAAATTTTCATGTGCATGTCAAGCTAGGATCAAACCTAGGGAACCTATAATCTGTTAGGTTTAGATTCAAATAGTTCAATAAAATTTCCTTCTATAGGAATGCATAGTCAAGTCTGTTAGGTGTTAGTATGAGTCTTTTGAATCAATTGTTAGGAGTCTGCATGTGCCCAGCATGTTCACCACCTACACTAATTTTAAACAAACTGGCTAATTCCCAAAGATGGATCAAAGAATTTGATGTAGTGGATTCTATCTTGGTTAGGCTTAGGCCTAAAAGAAGCTTCATGCTCGCAGAGCCGGACCATTTAAAGTGATAGAGAAGGTTGGATCAAATGCCTAGGTGTTAGACTTGCCTTTGGATTTGGGCATTAGTTCTACCTTCAATATTATAGACCTGATTGAGTACAGGGAACCGGCAGCGATACCTAGTGAGGCTTTTGGACCTATCCCCTCCTGTTGTGAGTGACCCTAACCCAGAGTGTCCACTAACAAATTTGGCCTGAGAGAGGAAAGCGGATCGAGCGTATCCTAGATGATCAAGCCATCACGACCTAGGGCCGCGGCTATCAACGCTTCCTGGTCCGATGGTAAGGCCGGCCAGAGTCGGACGATTCGTGGATTTCTCGAGAGGACTTGCAATGCCTCAACCCAGACCTTCTCGAGAGATATGTGAGCCAGTCTGATCTTCACTCAACAGGGTCGAGTTCCTCCAATCCTGGGAGAATTGGTGCGGACACCAGAGGCACCAGAATAAGACAGAGGCTTTTCAACCCTCTGTGGATTGATCAATAATTTATGAGTCCATCTGTAATAAGTGCTTAGCCCATCTAAGTCTATTTTAGTTGTTATTTGAGTCTTTTGAGTTGTTATTTCAGTTCTGTACTAGTCAGCTGATGCGGCACGCATATGATTAATGATTTGATTAGTATTTGTAGAGCAATGAAACCTAATTACACTAGCATTGTACTCATCATAATAAGTCTTAAGGATTACATGAAAAGGGACTATTACATGATTAGACACAATCCTAAAACTAAGAAGGAAGAAGATCTAGACAAAAGGGGCTAATGATTGAGGACTTGCCTTGTTGAGCTTTCCAACCTTCTAATGATTTCAAACCTTGAAACTACCGATGCTCTGGACTGGAGAACTTGGATAACAGAGATCAGAATGCTGGGCTTGGGCTTCAGCTTGTTGGTTCATTGTCAAGGGAAACCCTGTTCACAACTCAAAGACTTCGAAGGACCCTGCAATGAAGATCAAAAGTTAAGGAAGAAGAAAGCAGGCATATGGAAGGGATGGAATAATTTATGAGCAAGGAAGGAAGTCTGAGATGGTTTGGCCGGCTCCAATGTATCCTTCTTGAACTTGGCGTTGGATGGCTTGGAGAAGAAAGTAGATTCGAGTGGGGGGGGAGGGGGCTTAGGAACAATCACTCAAAGAAATAACATAAGACTACAACTTCAACTTCAACTTCATTTTTCATTCATCTCATCAATAATTTACAATGGGACGTCCAAGGGCTTAAAAAAAGCCTTACAACTCATTTGAAATTTGAAACCCATAGATTAAGGAGGATTACAAGGGGGGTTGGAGGATTTGGTAGAGGGTTTGGTTAGAAAGGATTTGGGAGGGATGTAGCCGACCTCCTTGAATTTGAATTTTCCCTTGGTCGGCCACCTTTGGATTCTTTTGAATTTCCTTTGTTGGCGCCCAAAGGTGATGAGGTGGCTGGTGAGGTGGCATCCTTGGCTGATGACGTGGCATGTTGAGGTGGCCTTCTACTTGGATATGAATTTCAGGATGACATGGGGTGCCAAGTGGGGTCACTTGATTAAATCTTGCTGATATGGCATCTTTGTTGATATGGTGCCATAAGTGGGTCCTAGTTGATGGTCCTTCTCTCTTGCTTGGTTGGTGTGTCTTCTCTTCCTCATGTGGTCAAATTTTGGGGTCCAAAATTTGAGTCTTGTTGTTGGCTTTCATGACTTAACTCAACTGAACTGACTTGACTGACCTAGACTTTAAAACTTGAAATGGACTTACAGTAAATGAAATTTAGAAGTAATTACAGGACTAAAACACTCTTGATCAATGAAATTTAGAAGTAATTACAGGACTAGAAAAATAAAACACTCTTGATCAGGAATTAAAACTCAAAATTAATTACAGGACTCGGGGTAACCTAATTATCTTCAATCCAAATTGGGATAAGGCTAACCTTGTTGGAGTGAAGTTTTTTTCTGCTTCTGGTGTCCACACCAATTCTTCCGGGGTGGACAGAACTCGACCCAGTCGAGTATGGTTCAGTTTTGCCTTGGTAATGCTCGAACAAGTATGGGTTAAGTCTTTGCAGGTCCTCTCGAGTAATCCAAGAGTTGTCTGACTCAGGTCGACCTTGCCATTGAACCAGGTATCGCTGATAGTCCTTATTCCTGGTAGTAATGGTCTTGTCATCCAGGATTCTCTCAATCCTCTCTCTCCGCTCGGGTAGGGTTGGTGGTGGACACTCGAAAATATGTTCACTCTCAATGAAAGTTTCTGGCCCAAAAGGCTCACTAGGTATTAGTAGTGGTTCTTTGTATTCTACTAGGTCTGAAACATTAAAGGTTGTACTAATACCCATATCAGGTGGAAGTTCCAAAACATATGCATTAGGCCCTATTTTCTTTAAGATCTTGAAAGGTCCCGCTCCGCGAGCATGCGGCTTCTTTATGGTTCCAAGTGGGAACCGTTCAGGGTTGAGCCTAATCATTGCATAATCCCCTTCACAGAATTTTTTAGCCCTCTTATGTGAATCAGCTAAATGTTTGTAAGTCTCATTGCTTAGTTTGATCTTATTATTAATTTTTTTATGCAAATTTGTGACATGCTGTGCGAAAGATTCAGCAGACTCATAAATTTACACAAGCACTTACAAAATGCAGACTGAACTAGGCTTCCTTATTGAGAGGAATTTTATTGGACTCTCTAGGGCCTAAACCTAATAGATTAATGACTCTCTAGGTTTGACCTTGGTCTGGTATGCACATGAGAATTTACCATGGGTTCCTAGCAAATGCCATAAGGTTTTTCAAAAGTAGGTAGCAAAAGGAATAGGCTTTAAAGGCTCATGCAACCTAGTAATCTCATCAAAATGAAACTTAATGGCTCAAAATTAGGATAAGACTTAAGGAAAGGCAGGAAATAGGAATCCGAGTCTTGGGATAATTTAGGGGAATCTTGAAACAGACCTTGGTTACTCATGATGACCTTAAGATTTGAATATTGATCTACGGGCGGGATGCTTCTAGGTAGTTGAAGGTCATCGGCAAAGTCTTCTAAAATAATGATTGGGTTCTTCTCAGGTAACTGAAGGAGTTCTTGTGTCGAAGCTAAAGTATTGGGTTCTTCCTGAGGGCATTGTCTTACGGGAATCAAGTCCTCACTAAATTTTGGTTGTTCTAATGTTTCAGGACTAGGCTCAATAATCTTTTCTTTATCAAAGGTTTCCTCAGGTAAGGTACTAAAGTTGTTCTCTTCACAGTCTTCCCCTTCATATTCATCTATTAAACTTATGTCAGTCTCATACACATATTTACTAGGTTCAGACTTGCCTTCTTCCTTTCTTAGCCCTTCAGTTTGAGGATATCCTAAGTCATGAGTATTCATGAACTTAACTTGTACTTCAAGGTTCTTACTCCTATCATTCATATGAGCTAATGGGATAGTAGGAGTTGGTTGGTCTAAGAAAAATTGTTTAGCCAGCATTTGGTTCAATTGGGCCATTAGATCATTTTGGCCTTTCAGCATGGTTTCAAGATTCGGGTCCATGGCTACACTGGACTGGGTCTGGACTGGTGAATATGAGGCTCCTGATCTAGTTTTCATGCATGCAAGTAGACTCAAGCTCGAGCTAAGGTTTCCTAGACCTAGAGCATAAATTAGAGGTCTAATTAAGTGAACCAACTAGCTAGTAGTACTTATGGGACTTAGCCAGGTAGGTGGTGGGGAGTGAAGGTCCCTGATTGCCAATCCTTAGACACCAATCTAAGATTGGCCAGGTAGGTGGACCAAATCACAAGCCCTGATGCACCAATCCTAGACACCAAGCCAGTAAGCACACACCAATTAGCTGACACAGTTAACTTGACCCTAACCTGAACCCAACTTGTTGGTGTCCCTAACCCACTAGGGCAATTAACGTTCTACTCAATTTTAATTAACGGGCTGGGATCGATATGCTGGTTGGTGATTTTTGGGCTAGGGACAGGTGATGAAACCCTGACCCTATGTCAAATTGATGCCCTTAATTTGATTTCTCATGAGATGAATGAAATGCAAAGGTGCTGCAGAAGTGTGTTGCAGTTTGAAAGTGGTGTGGAAAACGTGATGAAAAAAATGTCCAAAAATTCTGAGAAATTCACAGAGGATTCCTAAGTTATATGTTTCAATGCAGATGAAAGAAATTTTAAAACTAAAATCAGTACTACTCTAAGCAGATCCTACAAATGAAGATAAATAAAAAGGATAGAACAGAACCCTAATGACAGTGTCGAACTGCAGAAATTTTTATTTTTTTATAATTTTTTTCTGATGATGAAATTTAATATGGTGATAACTGACTTAAAAAGGAACAAAAAAAATATTTCAACAAAAAATTAGCAACTTTCCTTTGGATCTGCAGGTGGATTACAGTAAATAGATGCAAATTTTCAGAAAAACATAACCTAATCAAACAAGTGCAATGGCTTACCCAAACTTCAATCTAAAAAATTCACGTCCGGCCAGGAGCTCATTATTCCCATGGGTCGTGACAGTGTACTGGAGTACACCCACTCAGGAGGCATGAATTTTGGATCTTGCTTGGATTTTAAAAAAAATTAACTAGATAACAAGTATGCATGCAACATATCTAAATGCAGGAAATTATCCGACCATGCTCTGATACCAAGATGATGCGGCACGCATATGATTAATGATTTGATTAGTGTTTGTAGAGCAATGAAACCTAATTACACTAGCATTGTACTCATCATAATAAGTCTTAAGGATTACATGAAAAGGGACTATTACATGATTAGACACAATCCTAAAACTAAGAAGGAAGAAGATCTAGACAAAAGGGGCTAATGATTGAGGACTTGCCTTGTTGAGCTTTCCAACCTTCTAATGATTTCAAACCTTGAAACTACCGATGCTCTGGACTGGAGAACTTGAATAACAGAGATCAGAACGCTGGGCTTGGGCTTCAGCTTGTTGGTTCATTGTCAAGGGGAACCCTGTTCACAACTCAAAGACTTCGAAGGACCCTGCAATGAAGATCAAAAGTTAAGGAAGAAGAAAGCAGGCATATGGAAGGGATGGAATAATTTATGAGCAAGGAAGGAAGTCTGAGATGGTTTGGCCGGCTCCAATGTATCCTTCTTGAACTTGGCGTTGGATGGCTTGGAGAAGAAAGTAGATTCGAGTGGGGGGGGGGAGGGGGCTTAGGAACAATCACTCAAAGAAATAACATAAGACTACAACTTCAACTTCAACTTCATTTTTCATTCATCTCATCAATAATTTACAATGGGACGTCAAGGGCTTAAAAAAAGCCTTACAACTCATTTGAAATTTGAAACCCATAGATTAAGGAGGATTACAAGGGGGGTTGGAGGATTTGGTGGAGGGTTTGGTTAGAAAGGATTTGGGAGGGATGTAGCCGACCTCCTTGAATTTGAATTTTCCCTTGGTCGGCCACCTTTGGATTCTTTTGAATTTCCTTTGTTGGCGCCCAAAGGTGATGAGGTGGCATCCTTGGCTGATGACGTGGCATGTTGAGGTGGCCTTCTACTTGGATATGAATTTCAGGATGACATGGGGCGCCAAGTGGGGTCACTTGATTAAATCTTGCTGATATGGCATCTTTGTTGATATGGTGCCATAAGTGCGTCCTAGTTGATGGTCCTTCTCTCTTGCTTGGTTGGTGTGTCTTCTCTTCCTCATGTGGTCAAATTCTGGGGTCCAAAATTTGAGTCTTGTTATTGGCTTTCATGACTTAACTCAACTGAACTGACTTGACTGACCTAAACTTTAAAACTTGAAATGGACTTACAGTAAATGAAATTTTGAAGTAATTACAGGACTAAAACACTCTTGATCAATGAAATTTAGAAGTAATTACAGGACTAGAAAAATAAAACACTCTTGATCAGGAATTAAAACTCAAAATTAATTACAGGACTCGGGGTAACCTAATTATCTTCAATCCAAATTGGGATAAGGCTAACCTTGTTGGAGTGAAGTTTCTTTCTTCTTCGGTGTCCACACCATCAGCTCATGTTGAGCTAGTTCGGTCTAGTGTTAGTCAGCTCATGTCGAGCTAATTTTATTTTTTTGAGTCCTATTCAACCATATTGAAGACTCAAGACCACATCATACAAGTGAAGACCAAGTCCAACCAATTTGAAGATATGGAAGTATAGCCCAAGTCCAACCCAGCTTGAAGATTTGAAGACCCCATGAGGAAAAATTCAGAAAACCCTGATTCCTTGCAGATGCCCTCCAGATGCCCAGATTCCCTTTCAGATGCCAAAATATATTCATATACCAAGGCATCCATGATTTTAGAGGTCCATCTGCATCCTAGCCCAAAGAAATCAAGCCCAGGCGCCAAGTACAAGCCCCTAAGAAGCAAGATACCAGAGAATATTCTTGCTACCTGGCTACCAGGCCACCCCAGCTTCCAGAGGCCCAAACCCATGCACCCGAGCCCCTTTGGGCTGGCCTCTTGCTGCTCCTAGAAGTCCAACATGCCCCCCTAGGCATCCTTGGAGTGTTGGCCAAGTCAAGAGAATTTTTAGGGATTTTTCTACCTAATGTTTCCTTATTTTCTAGCTAGGGTTTGAGAGGGAAAAGGATTCTTATGTAAAGACTTATGTGCCCTTACTTGGAGCCCAAGGTTAAGGGTCTATTTAAAGGACCCTAGCCTCTTGTATGAAGGGAGATTTTGATATATGAAATAAATCTTGAGTTCTTCTATTGCTTTGAGTGATTACCCTGCTGTGTGCATAAAGGGATTTGAGAGTTCTTCTTCCCGGTGCTGCAACCATCATCCTGCCGCCAGCCAATCCTCCAGAGCCTTGGCTGCCCACTCCAAAATTTCTTTCTCCTTTGCTATTTTCCTTTATTTTCTTGATCTTCTTTGAGTTTTCTAACCCCTGACAGGTCGTTTGCATGTCCTCGAGTTCCTACGAATCCAACGACTCCAGCCAAGCCTCAATCGGACCACCGAGCAGAAAGCCGGGTATCCGCGGGTCTTTGGCTCGATTTTCCAGGCCGCATCCATCAAAGAACGAGAGATCCCTTCGTTGCGATCTTCACCGGGTGCTTCAGACATTGTCAGGTACACCCCCTCTACCTCCAGTCTTTATATTGTAGGAGAACTTGCCCTAACCGAGGCTTCTCAGCCACGATGATCCTTCTTTAGTACTTTTCTAGGTTCTAATCTGCATGCTTGGCTTCAAAAATTCATATAAAATTCCCTACAACTAATTTTGATCTGAAATTCGGGAATTAATCACCTAACCACACATATAAAACATATAAAAAGAATTGCATGCATATTAGTCCTGCATCACCTACACTATAAACTTGAGACTCATCTATCCAGAAAGAAAGCTATTTATACACTAATCTTGATAGATCAATCACTATCCCCGTGATGATCCAACAATCGGGAGTATTTAAGAGTTAACCTATAATAACACATGTCTCAAATTCTTAACTCTTGAAAATGTATCATTATCCATTAACTCCATGGAGAATTCATAGATACATTACATATGAATGGAAAAGTAAAATATCTAATTTTATTAATTTGAATGAATTAAGTATAAAAATATATCCTAAAAAGATATAATATGTCATGCCAACTTGGCTTCTAGGGCATACATCTAACATAAGAATCACTTGCACAACTCCCAATAAGAGAACCATTTTTTATAAGTAAGACTCTATAAAATGTTCTCATGATGGATCAATTCATTAGACTCATTCCTAGATAAGCACCCACATCCTTATATTAGTATCCCTATATAAGTGGTCATTAGACCAACCACCCTTTTCATTGAGCATACAAAGGATGTGCTAATCTTACCAGAAATATCGATTCTTGACTCGATGATCCTATGAATAGAAATATTTTAGACTAGAATTTACATAATTTTAGACTCACTATTATAAACTTATCATAACTCTAAATTAATTTTTCTCAATCTATGGAGTTCATCATAATTTTAAGAAAAATAATATAAGGTAAATGATAAAACATAAATACCTCTTTATTAATAAATTATCATACATGAGTTAGCAAAATTTACAAAAAAATCCTATCATATAAGAAATACAATTGTCTTGTAGGACATTATTCTTTCAATCTCTCACTTGTGCTAAAGTCAATCATCCTTGTATTTAATTCTCCTTGAATCTAAATGGTGATTAAACTACTGTTAAGGAAGGGCCTTAGTAATTGGGTCTGCTATGTTATTCTTTGTATCTACTCGTTCTTTGACTAGGTCTTGTCTTTCAATAATTTCAAGAATGAGATGGAAGTACCTTAGGATGTGTTAGACTTTTGATGGAACCTTGGTTCCTTAGCTTATACAACAGCTCTAGTATTATCATAATAAAGTAGCATCGATTATTGTATCACAAAAACTATACCCAATTCTATAATAAACTTCTTCATCTAGATAGCTTCCTTAATAGCTTCACTAGCAAGAATATACTCTATCTTTGTGATCGATTCAGCTATAGTTTGCTGCTTGGTACTTTTACTGCACCACCATATAGAGTAAATACATATTTTGATATAGATTTACTATCATCAAGATCTTGATATAGATTTACTATCATCAAGATCTTGATATAGATTTACTATCATCAAGATCTAATTGAAAACTAGAGTCAATATAGTCTTCTAGTTTTAAATATGATCCTCCATATATAAGAAAAATATCTTTAATCCTTTTTAGGTACTTAAGAATGTTTTTCATAGCTTTCTAATGATTCTTCCCTAGATCTACCTGAAACATACTTACTATGCTTAAGACATAAACAACATTAGGCCTGGACATAACATGGCATATATAATTGATCATATACCGAAGCATAAGGAATCTTACTCATGCTTTATCTCTTTTAGATATCTTAAGAGACATCTTTTTAGAGAGATGTATGCCTCAACTCATAGGCAAGTAACCCCTTTTACTTCTCTTCATGTTGAATCTTTTCAACAATAAGTCAATATACCTAGATTGGGATAAGTCGAGCATCATCTTAGACCTATTTCTATAGATCTTTATACCCAATATATATGATGCTTCTCTCAAATCCTTCATGAAAAACTTTTTAGATAGCCAAGTTTTGACTGATTATAATATTAGGATTTTATTCCTAATGATAAGTATGTCATCAACATACAAGATTAAGAAAATAATGGCACACCCACTTATCTTTTTATACATACATGGTTCGTCCATATTTTTTACAAAACCAACTTTCTTGATTATTTCATCAAAGCGGATGTTCCAACTCCTCGAAGCTTACTTTAATTCATAAATATTTTTTTAAGCTTGCATACTTGGTTTGGTTTCCCACTTGGGACAAATCTCTCTGGTTGTGATATATAAACTTCTTCCTCAAGATGCTTGTTGAGGAAGGTAATCTTTACATCTATTTGCTAGATTTCATAATTATAAAATATATCTATAGCAAACAAAATTTGAATGGACTTAAGCATAGTTACTAACGAAAAAGTTTCATCATAATCAATTCTATGTCTTTATTTAAAACCTTTTGCCACTAATCTAGTCTTGTAGGTTTCTACTTGGCCTTTTACTCCAATCTTCTTCTTGAAGATCTATTTGTACTCTATTAGATTTATTCCTTCAGGTGGTTCAACCAAGGTCCAAGCTTGGTTGGAGTACACGGAGTCCATTTTAGATTTCATGGCTTCAAGTCATTTGTCAGAGTCTTTACTCTTGATAGCTTCTGTAAAGATCATAAGATCATCATCCTAAATGATACTAGCTTCATTGTCATTTCAATTATAAAGCCATATCTGAGATGGGCACCCCATACTCTCTTTAACCTATAAAAAGGTGTGTGATGCGGTTATACCTAATTAATAGGTACTTGTAGTTTAAAATTTTCTTCTAGAATGTCAACAGGATCTTGTTGAGTAGGTTGTAGGTCTTGAACTTCTCTAAGTTCAACTATCCTCCTACTCCTCCTTCTTGGATGAATTCCTTCTCCAAGAAAGTGCCATGCCTACTGACAAAGACCTTTTGTTTAGTAAGATGATAAAAGAGATATATAATACCCTCTCAAGGATAATTTATGAACCTATATTTATCAGTCCTAATACTTATGTCTAATTTCTGACATAAGCAGGACAACCCCAAATCTAAAATATTTGTGACTTGGCCTTTTCCTTCCCATAATTCATCATGAACCGCACCATGTCTAGCAATGTGCAATTATTCCTTTCAGCTATACTATTTAATTATGGTGTATAAGGAGGCATCAATTTAGAGAGAATACCATTGTCCTTAAGATGATTGAAAAATTTACTAGATAAGTTTCTCCTCCTCGATCAGATTGAAGAATTTTAATACTTTTTTCAGTTTATTTCTTAACCATACTTTGATACTCTTTAAATTTATCAAATATTTGATATTTGTGTTTTATAAGATACACATATCCAAACCTTGATAAGTCATCGATGAATGTGATAAAATAAGAGTATCCTCCTCTGGCTTGAGTTGACATAGGGTCTATATACATTTATATCTATCAGTCCTAATAACTTAGTTGCCCTTTCTCCATGTCCAGTAAATAAAGATTTGGTTATTTTTTTCATTAGACAATACTCACAAGTTCCTAATGATACATAATTATAAGGATTAAAGAAATTATATTTGCATAACATGTTTATCCTAGACTCACTAATATGATCGAGTCAGCAAGCTAGAAAAGTGACATTAATATCTTCTCTCTTTCTCTTCTTATTTTCAAAAAGTAATATTTCATCACTGAGTGAAAGCACTAAAAGACCATTATGGAATTACCATTTCTAAATAATTTATTAGAATGATAAATGGAGCACCCATTGCTCTTTACATTAATTTCAAAACCTTGTTGTAATAACAAAAATACAAAAATAATATTTCTAATGACATTTAGAATATAATAACAGTTCTTTAATTCTAAAATCTTGTCCAAAGGCAATAATAGTAGATAGGTAACCATAGCTTCTACTTGAATGGCTTCACCACTCATACCATAAAGCTCGAAGTCACCCTTCTTCAAGTTCCTAATTCTCTGAAGTCCCTGCAATAACTTGCATATATGAAACCCACATGTGGTATCAATATCCATGAATTAGAAGCTAAAGTACTCAATGATAAATTAGTTTGTATCATGTACAAACCTTTTGATGCTTCACCTGCATCAAGCTTTAAACTTGCAAGATAACTTTTGTAATTCTTCTTTCAGGATCCCTACTTTCTAAAAATAGGTTCCATCCCTACTTTTTCTTTGAAACCTTTTTCATTGCCATTTTCTTTTTCTTATCAATTAAAAGAAGATGAGCCTTATCTCCTTTAAAATGACTCTCAGCTGTCTTAAGCATGTTAAGCAGCTCAGGTAATAAAATGTTGAGTTTGAGTTTGTTCATATGATAGTTAATGACAAACTGAGAGAACGAATCTAGGAGTAATTATAGGACTAAGTCCTGACTAAGTTTCCATTTATAATAAACCCTAATTGACCTAATCGAGTGATTAAGTCAATCATTTTTAATACATGGCTTGTACAAATGAGCCCTCACTCATTCTTTCTTGGAATAACCATTTTGATATTTCATATCGAGCAGTCCTACTTTGCTTTCCATACAGCTTCTTGAGATTAAGCAATATGGACTAAGGTTCTAAATCTTCATTTTCTTTTACAATTCATTGCTCATGAAGGCCAACATGGTGCATTTGTCAGTTAGACTGTCATTTTGCCATGTTTTATATGTGGCCTTTTCCTCTGTAACATCCTTTTTGATCGGTTCAGGATCAAGAAAGTCAAGAATATAGGAGATTTTCTCCTATGTTAAGACAATCCTCAGGTTCCTCAACCAATCCACATAATTAAGACTGCTCAATTTGTTGAAATTTAAAATGCCCATAGTGATAAAGTAGAAGCCATTAAATAAATCTATATTAAAAAAAATAATATATAAGTAGACCACTCAAGATGACATACATAACTAGATGAGGACTTATAAATCTAATTGTCTCCTACTATTTTATTAGGAATACCATAGCCCTTACCTATGGTAAGCGAGAAACCCTACTAGAGTTTCTTTAATAGGGTTAAGATTTCAATTCGTCACAAATGTTTTGTATTACATAACAAACATTCATGAGTTCAAGGATAGGAAATACCTTTTTTAATTACAATCAATGTAATTCTCAACATAACTACTGCCTCAAGATACTTATAGCCTTATGTTACACGATAAACTATAACATCTTAGTTTAATATGATCCTTTATATCCATATAGTCATATTTAAATAATGTTTCTCTTTTGTTACACAACAAAGCAACATCATCAAAAGTGCTACAAAGTATTAGATGTACCAAGACAATTCCATATCAATGCCTAGAGTAGGCCTTATGTTACACAACAAACCTATTAAAATTTTTTATATGAATTTAGCTTAGCATGAAGGAAGGCATTAGTAGTATTCTAATCATTTAGCATTTCCAATTCAAAATTTAAATCAATCGAATTGGTCAAGTAAGTGGGAGAGAGATGGGAGGTCCCCTATGCTTGCCTTAGACACCAAAAGATTGGCCAAGTAAGCAATGGGTCCAATTCAAAATCATATTATCTTTACCTTCCCAAAATCACTTGCTTAGATACTAATTGATCAATCATATCTTGAATGGATCTACAATTTAATTTCTAATACTATGACTAAATATAATTTGTAAGAGGGCTTGTATAATCTCAAGCACATCCTAATACTACAAACTAGCTAATAGGCATATAACATAACAACATGATATATGCCAAGTGTGTCATCATTCTAGGATAACCTTTGGTGGAGGCACCAGGATCCGACACAGATTATTGGGCCCTATCTGGTTTACTGATTAGGATTTTGAGCCCTTGCCTATGTGTCAAATTTTGTAATCAAGTAAGATTGAGTCCTGTAATAAGTTGAGGCAAGATGCCTAAGTTGGTTTGTCTCGACCCTAATCTAGTTCAGTTGAGTCCCATTAAGTCCTGTACATTTGTATTAGTCCAGTACCTATCCAATTTTGTACAAGAGATAAGGATACCCAGTTTTGGAGTTCTACCAGGCTTCATCCAGGAGTTAGAGAACCTCACATCAACCATAATGGGCCTTTGCTTGCCGCCCCAGATGTTTTGATGCCCCAGATGCCAAGATTCCTTCCAGATGCCCAGAGAATATTCCAAGGACGAAGGTGCCCCATGATTTCAGGAATATACTAGGTGCCCCAGCCTAAGAGTCTCTCAAGCCTAGAAGTCTAGTAAGAGGAGGCATCCCAGGCTTTTTTCCAAGTCCATATAAAGATTTCAAGAACCAAGATACCCAGGGAATATTCTAGGCACCTCAGCCCAGGATTTCAAGCCCACCTAGAGGCCCATGCGCCCAAGCCCTTTGGAGGCCACCCAAGCCCAACGAAGGATGCCCCTTGCTGCCCTAAAGTCCAATCCCAAAGAAAGCTCTTTGACCAAGTCAAATGAAGAGAGAAATCCAATTAGAAGAAGGAGAACAAGTTTAAATTTCATTCAAAGTGTATACTTCTAATTCTAAACCCCTTTGTAATCCCTCTCCTACTCTACTTTGTAATTCTATCCTAACAAGGAGAGGACATGGGAAAACTCTATAAATACCCCACCCCTTCCCCTCTTGTAAGTAATTCTTTTCATGAATGAAACCCTGCTGAAATTTAGTTCAATTGTGTTCAATTATGTTCTTGTGATTGAGGTGTGTGAGTGCTACTAAGTGTGCCCTAGTTCTTCCAAGCCTTGACCAACCAAAGCATTAGCATTCAAACCCTAATCTGTCCCAAGGAAGAGAGTCCTAGCCATTCTTCAGCCTGAGTCTTATTCCACCTCCAGCCGCCAGCAGCAGAAATCCTAATTTCCTCTTTCCCTAACCCTAGTTCCTTTCTTTTCCCTTTTTTATTTGTTTTCTTGCTAACCTCTAACACTTATAGGATCCCTGAGATATTCACCTCCAAGGAGGAGGCCCTCTTTGCCTCCAGGACAGATCCCAAATAGCTGCCTGAACCGAGGAACTGAAGGCTTATCTTCCAGGCGATAATCCCGAGTGCTGTGTGACCCCGGCTTCGAGCAGATTTTTCGAATCGGTGCTTGGTAAAATCCTTCCCCCTCCTAACTTCTGATTAGTTGAAGGTATGCTATCCTAATCAGGAGTTTTTCAATCTCGAGATCCTTTCTTTTATTATTTTGCTTGAGTTCTTTACAGGTATGATGTTTCTTTTCATTACTAGTTTTCCTAACAATTTTTACTTGATTTCAGGTCATTAGCCTACAAATTAAAATTCTAAAAAAATTACAAAAAAGTTAGTTTCTATTTTCCTGCAATCATGGTAGTCCTAGGATCATCCCGCATCAACCTTACAACATAGCAGATATCCACTATTATGTTAGGACAACCTTATGTTAAAATGATGACTAAACAATTTATACATATCTTTATGTCAATTAGGATTTAAGTGAAACACCTAATCAGTAGCATTCACAAAGCAATATATGTTACAACTATTATGCCAAATCTATAACATAACATATATATGTCTAACAATAAATAGACCACTAATTGAATCAATCAAGGCTGTTCTGATACCACTGTAGGATTATGATTGTGCAGCAAAAGAATGGATTTCAAAATTTTTTCAATATTGAAATCCTAGTTAATTAAAATCCTAGACCCAGTATTCCTTGCCTATAATAATTAAATAGGATAATATATATAAAGGACTTAGAGGAATACCTATAATGCTATATCCTAGTATTTTCACAGGCATACAAGTGCATACCTTCCAGAGATGATCCACATAAAAATCACTCCAAGAACAGGACTCCTTCCAAAAATCTTATTAATGCATTCTAACTATAGAACTTGATTTGACCCAACCTGATTAAATTCACTCTTGACTTGGACTCTCTTTATCTTGGAATTAGACTTCTAAACTCTCCTTTTCTAACTCTAATTTCCTTACAATTATCTTCTTAAATTCTTGTTTTAAATAGGCATACTTGTCTTAATATTAAGACCATGTCTTAATAAGAGAAGGAAGACAACTAGTTGGATAGAGTTGGAATGGCTTGAACCTTATCTGTCGACCCCTTTTAATAGTAATAGGAGAGGCACCAAATGGCTTAGATACGTCAGTCTCAAAGCCATATAAATCAATGTATCAAAAATCAAAAGTCTCATATGAGAAGGACTCTTAATTATGAGATCGTCGATTCAGCCTTCTCTACATGTGCCATCACAAAGAGAAATATTTCATGCCCTTTCATAAATCCAAAAAATCTTGATTTTGCCATGTGGATAGCCCTTTTAATTAGCTTTTAGATGGCATAAATCTTAGGTTAAAAGACATTATATTTTTTCCAAAATAGGTAAAACGTCATGCAATGCTTTGTGAGATTATCTGTAGTGCATGCCAGATAGAAACATAAGTTCCATGCCCCTTGAGGCCAACACATACTTTAAAATGTGTGTCAGCATGATGGAGGACTTAGAGGGATACTACATGAGTTTGAAATATTGGAGAAAACCCTTCTCAAATAAAACTCCAAGTTGCACAAAATAATCAGCCTTATCCTTGTGCAAAACATGATAAAGTCTAAGTCAACTTGGACTCTATAATTAGCACCATAAATTGCTAAAAAACATCCAATAAAATCCAGATAAAATCAGTCTAGGCCAACCAAATTTAATGAATAACTTAATTAGGTTAATTAATTCAATAAGATTTTGATCAAATCAAATTAATCAAGGAACTAGGATTTATGCCACATGTGCTAGCATGTTTCCTGGCTACCCTAATCGGTTCCTTTAGTCTAACCAACTAACTAAATCTTATTCTTGGTTAATTTTCTTATGTGTGTCACCCTATGGGTTCCACATCTAGCCAGTAGTAGGTCCGGGTATATGGTTAACCTAATTGATAATAACCCATCTAATCGATTTAAGTCAAATCCATGCTGACCCTAGTTGTCAAATTATACCTTCTTTCTAATTAACTCATGAATTAATCACTTTAATTCATGTAAACCTACAAGACATGATTAACATTTAGCAATGTATCATGCCTACCTAAAAGATGAGAAATTTGATAAAAATTATCAAAATATTTTTCAGTGGCAAGTTATCGTGCAATTCAATCCTTCGATCACCCTTTATCCCGAATAAGAAATGGATATGAAAATTTGTCAAACTCTTAACATTTTATTCATTTAAATATCAATCCAATAATGATGCGGGATGACTCTAAGACTGCTAAACATACATGAAAAAATAGTAAAATGTTTTTTTATGATTTTTATAATTTTATATGTATGCTAGATTCTCAAAATAAAATAAGAACTAGCAGAAAGACTAGCAATGCAAAGAATCATCTGGTCGTAGGCATACTCATGCAAACCAATGGAATATCCAGGACCCGAGAGTTGAGAAAATCCCGGTTTAGGATAGTTTGTCTTCATTAAATCAGAAAATAAGAGTTGGAAAGGTTTCTTACCAGTCAGAGATTGAAATTTAGAAGCAGAAGAGATCACTCACAACTCTGATCTGAGCCTGGAAGAAGAAGCCTTATTTCCCTTGAATCTGATGGCAGATCTAGGCAGTTCGGGCAGCAAAGAAGAACTCCTCAGGGGAGGGGAAGCACCTCGGGGAACCTACAAGTGTCAGGGTTAATCAAAACAGCAATTAAAAAATAAGAAAAGGAACTATGGGTTGAAAGAAATCAGGATTAGGGTTAGAAGATGGCTGTTTGAAGCTTGTTGAAGATCTCCTTGCTTGGCAGCCTAGGGCACTCCTTCTTGGACGTGTGAAGGCTTGGATGGTAGTGAGTTAGGGTGTGGAAGGATGCTAGGGCAGCAAGGAATTCATCCAAATAAAAAAACATAACCTAAAGAATCAAAACAAAACACCAACACAAGGCAATAACTCAAATTTCAGCAAATTGTATTCATAAGAAAGAGATGCTTACAAGAGGGAGGGGTGGGGTATTTATAGATTTCCATGCCCTCACTAACCATGGTTACACTTAGGTTACAAGTCCTCTTTCCAATTGAATACAAGTCATTTCCTAGCTGGGTTAGAAAAACAAATCCCCATTAGGTTAGGAATTGACCTAGTCTTCTCCTTTTTCCTTCATGCTTTGACTATTCCACTCAAGGACACCTCTTGGACTTGGTCAACACTTCAAGGATGCCTAAAAGGGCATGTTGGTCCTCTAGGAGCAGCAAGGGGTCAGCCCAAAGGGGCTTGGGTGCATGGGTTTGTGCCTCTGGAAGCTGGGGTGGCCTGTTAGCCTGGTAACAAGAATATTACCTGGAATCTTGCTTCTTAAGGGCTTGGGCTTGGTACCTGGGCTTGATTTCTTTGGGCTTGGATGCAGGTAGACCTCTGGAATCATGGGTGTCCTGTTCTGAGATTATGCTCTAGCATTTGGAAGGAAATCTGGGCATCTGGAGGGCATATGGAAGGAATCAGGATTTCCAAAAGCATCTTGGATCCTGGGTTGTCACACAAAATCCAATGGACTGATGTAGTGGCCTTTGACTCCTAGATGTGGCTTGGTGGAACTCCGAAATAGGGTAACCTCCTCTCATGTATAAAAATTGGGCTCATACTGAACTACTAACTGATGTATAGGACTCAAAATACTGACTAGGTTGAGGGTTGAGACAAATCAACTAACCTCAACTTATTACAGGTCTCAATCTTAATTGATTACAAAATTTGACACATGGCTAGGTAAACCAAATAAGGCCCAGTAATCTGTGTCTGATCCTGGTGCCCCCACCAATTCTCCCAGGGTGGGGGGAACTCGACCCCGTCAAGTGTGGGATAACTTGGCTCTCATAGTGCTCGAGTAGGTCTGAGTTGAGACACTGCAGATCCTCACGGGTAATCCACGAGTCCTCAGATTTTGGCCAACCTTGCCACCGGACCAAATACCTCTGATAGCCTCTATTACAGGTACATATGGCTTGATCATCCAAGATTCTCTCAATCTTTTCCTCACTATTTGGCCAATTGTATGTGGACACTCTGGGCTGGGTTCTCTATCAAAGGGAGGGATAGGTTCAAGGTGCTCGCTAGGTATCGCTGCTGGCTTCCTAGACTCTATAAGATCTAAGATGATGAAGGTGGAGCTAATACCTAAATCAGGTAGTATCTCACGCACATAGGCATTGGGTCCACGTATATTCATTATCTTGGATGGGCCAGCTTCGCGAGCAGAAAATTCTTTACAACTATAAAATCCCCTGCAAAATTCTTTATCTCTCTTTTGGGAATTAGCCAAGTTGTTAGTTAGTTCATTAGTTATGTTCAGCTTTTGACTAATTTTCCATATGCATATGCTATGCAGAGGGTAGTGTAGATGCAGACAAACAGATTTGGACTATGAATTTTATTGGACTCGAGATTGACACCTAAATGACTCGACTAGACATCCTTTTTAAAAAAATTTATTGAACTCTGTGGGACAAAACCTAGTAGACTATAGATTTATTAGGTTTGACCCTCGCATGACATGCACATGAAAACTTACTATGTACTTCTAGTAAATGCCAAAGGGTATGCAAGAAGTATGATGCAAACCTAACATGGGCAATAAATGAATGCAACATGCAAACCTCTACATGATGCAGGTGAATGGTTAAAGAAATATAAGAAAACTCAAGAAAAGGCAGAAAATATGTGGTGGATTCAGGGTTAATCCGATTGGGTGGAAAGTAAGAAAAGGATTCGGGGTTAATTGGATAGACTAAGATGTAAGAAGGGGTGTCGGGAATTAATCCTAGACTAATGAGGTTTACCTTATGGGTTTGATGTCTATCTAAAGGGTCTACATAATGGAAGAAAGGGTCATTGATTTCAGGAAAAAGATCAAGTGGAGTCAAAAAGGTGACTCCATCTTGAGGGCATTGATCTAAAGAGATTAAGTCCTTAATAAACTCTTTGTTGCCCAGATATGGTGCCCAAGAAGGGGGGTGAATTGGGTATTTTAAAAATTAAAGCAATATATGTGCTATCAAGTTCAAAGGTGAAGAGTGATAGTGCTCAAGTAATTGTGCAACGGAAGCAATGAAATAAAACAACAATTAAAGAGCAAAAGAAGATAAAGAGTAAAGCAATGCAAACACACAAGAAGTATAGTGGTTCGGTGCACCTAGCACCTACATCCACTCCCCAAGCTTCACTTGGGAATTTTCACTATAATCTTTAGATTACAGCCGACTTGTTTTACCAGGCTCACAAGTCAAAACCTCACTCACTTGTTTTGGCATCGGGCTTACAAGCAACCCTAGTTGGTTTTATCAATTGGCTCACCAACAAACCTCACTCACTTGTTTTGGCTTCGGGCTTACAAGCAACCCTAGTTGGTTTTATCAATTGGCTCACCAACAAACCTCACTCACTTGTTTTGGCTTCGGGCTTACAAGCAACCCTAGTTGGTTTTATCAATTGGCTCACCAACAAACCTCACACTAGTTTCAAATTCCCTTGAAACTAGCCAACCACAAATAGAATATGAATACAATGAATAAAAACAAGACAAACTCCTTTTTGAGCAAAAGGTAATTCGATGTAGCTCTTGATGGAGACTCTTCAAGCCTTTCTCTTGGAATCTTGGATCTCACTAAATGCCAAACTCTTGAAAGTTGGATTCCTCAAAGATGGAAAGCTTTTGGCTAAGGAATCTCTTGATTTCTTACTCTTTTTGGCTTGGAATTGATTGAAGGCTTTTTACTTTCACTCTAATCCTTTTCACTTTGTCTCCATGTCTTTTTTGAAGTTTAGTGGAGGTTAAATACCTCATTCAAGCTGAAACAACTCCACAAGACCGTTAGAATCAAAAATATGGCCGTTTATGGCCGTTAGAAATCAAATCAAAAGTTCAGAAAAACTAGCCGTTATGCCATGAGTCGATCTCATGAGTCGACCTCTGGATCAAGTATCGACCTCATGAGTCGACCTCCAGTTTATCTTAGGCAAAAATCCAGAAAACCATAGTTCTGCCCAGTTTGAATTCTCAGGCTATGAGTCGACCTCTGGACAGGTGTTGACCTCTAGTGTCGACCTCTGGACAGGTGTTGACCTCTGGTGTCGACCTCTGAACAGGTATTGACCTCTGGTGTCGACCTCTGAAGCGTGTCACTGAAATTTTGCCATGCCGGCCTTGCTGAACCATCTTCAAATTGAAACTTTAACCTCTTCAAGTCCTTTCATATTAATTCCAAAGTCCATATATTTGATTTTCCATTAATTTAAGGACTTTTTCAACTGAAATACAAGTATTTCTTCATTCAACATGGTTGAGTACTAAGATCTGAGAAATACACTTAAAACATAATTAGTACTCATATATACTTAAACATTTTGTCAATCATCAAAATCAAGACCAGAGTCAACACTCTTCTGGTTCATAAATCAAAGGACTGGGCTCTCTAATTGGACTTTCTTCTAGTGGCTCCTCAGATAAAGCTCTAATAGTGGGATTGGATTCCTCATGGTCTTCTTCTTTTAAAGGTTCTTCCATTATAGGTTGGGTGTGGTTAAAGTAAGCTAACTCTAGGGTGGCTTCAACCTGGGTATCTACTGGATCAACTAACACTAGATTGGCTTTTACCTGGGTTTGGTCAGGGTCAACTGATTCTAGGGTGGTGGATTGGGTAAACTGGGTTTGGAATTGGGTAATTTTCTGGGCCCATTGTTCAATTAGGGCCTTGAGGGTTTCTAGATTGGACTCTATGGTTGAACTGGGTTGGACTTCATACTCAACTAATTTTGGGTTGGTTTCTATTGGGGTTTGGTTATAGTCAACTACTTCTGGGTCTTCTATAGGTGTTTCTTCCTCTAGATCTACAATAGACTCATTATCCTCATACTCCTCCACTAAACTTGGGTCAGCCTCATATATTTCTTCTTCTAGGTCATCTTGGTGAACCAATAGGGTAGTAGGAGGGATTTGGCTAAAGGAAAACTGGCTAGGGTCTGGGGTAATAGGGGTAGGTAAACTAAGGTTATGGGTTTAAAGGTTATGGGTTCAAATCTAGGGGTATCAATCCTATAGGGTTCAGGTCAACTGAGGGATAGTGGGTTACTACTGGGTTCATATCTAGGGACTATGGGTTCCTGGGGTTCAGCTCTATGGGTCTTGCCTAGGGTTCCTACTTGGTTGATTCTTTGGTTCATTTGGTCAAGCTTAGTATCGGATTGGTCAAACCTACGGTTTATTTGGGCATTGGATTGGTTATTGGATAAATCGATTCGGTCAAGTCGTTCGATCATGGTTTTCATGAAAGCTTCTAGACTAGGATCCATGGTTGAGCTAGGTTGGGGTTTAGATTTTTGATATTGGATTCCTAATCTAATGGTCATGCACAAATCAAACAATCAAAATGAAATGATGCAACCAAGTATGCAAAAAGAGAAAGAAAAGGCTAGTATAATATAGGGTTTCCTAGATCTAGAGCCAGAAACTGGGTGGGTCAGCTCAACTTACACCTAACCTAATAGCTAATCCTTCCATTGGCCAGGTAGGGGGTGGGAGTGTGGGAGGCCCCCCTGCTTTCGCAGGGCCTAATTAAAAACCACAACACCACTTAGGTTGTTTGACTCTGGACCCCAAGCCTTAGACACCAGCTTTCAGTAATAGCTAAAAGGTTAAATGCACTAGTTAGCCCACATAGCTCGGACCCGACCTGTGGATGTCTCCTAGCCCACTAGGGCAAATTAGGTCTAATTGATTTTAATTAGGCTTGGATTAGTATGATGATGGTAGTTTTGGGCCCAGGATAGGTGATGAAATCCTGTCCTGATTTGAGATAGTGAGTTGTCCTTAAGATTATGTTAAGAATGATGAACAATCAATGGTCCTGATGCAATCTAAAACAATCAGAAAATAAAATAATTTTAATTAATTTATGAGATATCAAGTTAAGTTTAAGTTTACTAGGGTTAGTAAACAAGGTTTGGCTTGGGATTGGGGTGTGTGGAAGTTGATTAGGTTAGGTTTAGTCAAGATGCAGAATTTAGCAGAAATCTGAAAATTTAGGGTTCAGATGATTCAGAAGTTGACACAGATCCCGATGCATAAAAAATCAAAAAAAACCTGGAACATAGGATGGACGGTGTAATAAAACCTACCAAATTTCATATAGAAAAAAAATCATATGATGATGCAAACCTAGGGTTTTCTAGACTGCTACAGAAATTATCAGAATTCTGTTAGGGTTTCTAATATGCCAAAGTTTTTATAATTTGGTTTTCTGTAAAATTAATTAAAAAATTTTATGAAATAGAGGACTTAACAAAGAACAATTAATGCAAATTTAATAGAAAAATAAAATTTTTAGATAGTCGAAAACAGATGCAAAACTGATACCTAATGCAGTGGATAGAATGCTGAAATTAGGGTTTGTGATTGCAATGCAGATAAAAACTATCCTAAACCCGCTCTGATATCAAAATGATGCGGGATGACTCTAAGACTGCTAAACATGCATGAAAAAATAGTAAAATAATTTTTTTGTGATTTTTATAATTTTATTTGCAGGCTAGATTCCCAAAATAAAGTAAGAACTAGCGGAAAGACTAGCAGTGCAAAGAATCATCGGGTCGTAGGCATACTCATGCAAACCAATGAAATATCCAGGACCCGAGAGTTGAGAAACTTCCAGTTTAGGATAGTTTGTCTTCATCAAATCAGAAAATAAGAGTTGGAAAGGTTTCTTACCAGTCAGAGATTGAAATTTAGAAGCAGAAGAGATTACTCACAACTCTGATCTGAGCCTGGAAGAAGAAGCCTTGTTTCCCTTAAATCTGATGGCAGATTTGGGCGGTTTGGGCAGCAAAGAAGGCCTCCTCAGGAGAGGAGAAGCACCTCAAAGATCCTACAAGCATCAAAGTTAATCAAAACAGCAATTAAAAAATAAGAAAAGGAACTATAGGTTGAAAGGAATCAGGATTAGGGTTAGAAGATGGATGTTTGAAGCTTGTTGAAAATCTCCTTGCTTGGCGGCCTAGGGAACTCCTTCTTGGATGTGTGAAGGCTTGGGTGGCAGTGAGTTAGGGTGTGGAAGGATACTAGGGCAGCAAGGAATTTGTCCAAATACAAAAACACAACCTAAAGAACCAAAACAAAACACCAATACAAGGCAATAACCCAAATTTCAGCAAATTGTATTCATAAGAAAGAGATGCTTACAAGAAGGGGAGGGGTGGGGTATTTATAGAGTTCTCATGCCCTCACTAACCATGGTTACACTTGGGTTACAAGTCCTCTTCCCAATTAGAATACAAGTCCTTTCCTAGCTGGGTTAGAAAAACAAATCCCCATTAGGTTAGGAATTGACCTAGTCTTCTACTTTTTCCTTCATGCTTTGACTATTCCACTCAAGGACACCTCTTGGACTTGGTCAACACTTCAAGGATGCCTAGGGGGGCGTGTTAGGCCTCTAGGAGCAGCAAGGGGCCGGCCCAAAGGGGCTTGGGTGCATGGGTTTGGGCCTCTGGAAGCCGGGGTGGCCTGTTAGCCTGGTAGCAAGAATATTCCCTGGAATCTTGCTTCTTAAGGGTTTGGGCTTGGTACCTGTGCTTGATTTCTTTGGACTTGGATGCAGGTGGACCTCTGGAATCATGGGTGTCCTGTTCTGAGATTATGCTTTGGCATCTGGAAGGGAATCTGGACATCTGGAGGGCATCTGGAAGGAATCAGGGTTTCTGGAAGCATCTTGGATCTTGAGTTGTCACACAAAATCCAATGGACTGATGTAGTGGCCTCTGACTCCTGGATGTGGCCTAGTGGAACTCTAAAATAGGGTAACCTCCTCTCTTGTATAAAAACTGGGCTCATACTGGACTACTAACTAATGTACAGGACTCAAAATACTGATTAGGTTGAGGGTTGAGACAAATCAACTAACCTCAACTTATTACAGGACTCAATCTTAATTGATTACAAAATTTGACACATGGCTAGGTAAACCAAATAAGGCCCAGTAATCTGTGTCTGATCCTGGTGCCCCCACCAAATAATGAAGACTCAATCGATAAAAGATTAGAAATCATTTATAATTTCATTATTTTTGATCAAAGACTCCCTAAGTCATCATATAATGAGATTACATAGGATAAATTCTCCTCTTACTAGGAGTGACTGATTCCATGTTGACCTACTCACAACTTTCATACACAATCCACCATATCCATAAACACCTCATATATAACTTAGTCATGAATGAGTATAAACCAAAATATGCATTCATATATATAAGGTTCCATGATGATTTTTGATCTAAGAATCACTTGCACAACTCCCACTAAGAGAACCATCTTTTGATAAGTAAGACTCTATAATATGTTCTCATAGAGGATCAATTCAGTAAACTCGTTCCAAGATAAACACCCTCATCCTTGATTAGTGTCCCTACACAAGTGGTCATGAGACCAACCACCCACTCCATTGAGCATATATAGGATGTGCCAATGTTACCTTAAACATTAACCCCCGACTTGATGATCCTATGACTGGAAATGTTTTAGACTAAGATTTATAGGATTTTGGTCTCACTATTATGAACTCATCATAACCCTAAATCTATTTCCCTAATCTATAGTGTTCATCATAATCTTAAGACAAATAATATAAAATACAACAAATGATGAAATATAAATACCTCTTTATTAATAAATTATCATACATGAGTTAGAAAAATTTACAGAAAAGCTCCTATTATATAAGACATATGATTAGCTTGCGGGACACTATTCTTTTATATATAAGATAGTGATAGAAATTATGGTTCTTTAGCTAAAGCTGATTATGCCAACCTTAATTTCATTGAAGCAAGGGGCTTTTATGCAGGACAGAAGCATGGCAAAAAATATTTTTGTTAGCTTAAAAAATTATGCATTTCTTGTAGAATCCTATAAGAAAAAAGAGGATTGGTAATAATAAAGTTGGACATGGAAAAGATCGCATACATCGGCCTTTCTATTCAATATTCTCAATCAATTTAAGTTACATTCAAAATTCATCTCTTGAGTGAAAGCTTGTATAAGTGGAACTACTTTTGCTTTATTGGTGAATGGTGTCCCTACTCGGTGATTTCGTACAACATGAAAAATTAGACAAGGCTGTACTCTCTTGCCTTACCCATTCATTTTTTGTTCTAAAGTCTTATCAAAATTCTTTTACTATGTAGTGCAGCACAATCTTATGAAAACCTTTAGATTGGCAAGTAAAGGACCTATGGTATCACATATTTTTTATAGATAATTGTCTCATGATTGCCAAAGCTACTATTAAAATGTTGGATGCATAAAAGCAATAATTGATGCATATTACTCTATACTAGGGCAAGCAATTAACCTAAGTAAGTCATAAATGATGATCAGCCCAACTACTGCTATTCAAATCAAAAATAAAATTTGAAGGCTACTAAATACGAATGAGCTGAATGAGTTTTGGAAATACTTTGGAGTGCCACTATTGGTGAAGCCTTTGGAAAAAGATATATTCTCATTTATTAAAGACAAAGTGATAGCATGGGTATCAAGTTGGTAATGGAAGGCTCTTCCCATGGCAAGAAGAGCAACCTTGCTAAAATTGGTGTTGGCTTCTATCCCTCTCTATGCAATATCTTATATTTGTATCCCAACTAAATTCTTATGCAACCTTAAAGAGTATAGAGCTTTCTTGTGGAGGCATGATGCCAATTAAAGGGTTCTTCATCTTGTAGCTTGGGATAATGTAAGTAGACCAATAAATCAAGGTAGCTTGTGCATTACTTAGCTTCAAACTAGAAAAAAGGCAATTCTCTATAAAATTACAAGGAATCTTATTATGAATCCAAACTCTTTATGGGCCAAAGTGGCTTTCATGAAGTACCAATTTCATGGTACTTGGTAATCATATATTCAGCCAAGGCATTGCTCTTCTATATGGAAAAAAATATGGAACATGGACAGTTAATACTTTTTTTTTGGTTAATTGGAAATGGGGTATGTTATTTAGTGACTAACCAGTTTCTTGTGAATGGTGCAGGCATGAAGTTCTTTGTGGACAGGATCTACTAGATGTCATGGAAGCGGGCATCAACCAGGGGGCCCTGCGAGGGGTAGGAGAAGAGACCTCGTGGGGAGCCAGAGAAAAGGCCCCACGGGGAGCCAAAGAAAAGGCCCCGTGTGGAGCCATCGGGGCGAGTCGAGGAGGTAAAGAGGGGAGCGGTCTCAATGTCGGTGGGAAGGGTAGCCAGAGACGTGGTTCCACCAGCTACTAGGGCCCCTGCACCAGGGAAAGGGCCGCACAACCCCCTGTTACAATCATCAAGGTCATGCCGGTGCCGTCATTTGCTAAGGTAGGCACCGCTACCGGGCCTAAGGGTGCAAACACTTCTACCGCAGTGCTCTAGGTAGTGACAGAGACCCGGGTGCCAGATTCGACATCCACCAAGCCCTCAACCTCCTCCACACCTCCTCCGGGGGCACTCAGGGCCACCGCCATGGTCTCGCCCAACATGGAGGTTGATGTAGCGGGATCACTGACGTGGGGGAACCGGTAGGCGCCACGTCAAAGGAAGACGCCGCATCAGACGCCGAGTCAATTCTCCAGCCCGAGCTCCGCTGTCGAGCTGAGCTGAGCTCTTTCAAGACAATGAGCCGAGCTCTGTCCTCCGCCAGGTCGAGCCCGTGAGCTCGAGATGCCTAGGCCGAATCCGCATTCTGCACTCCAGAGCGAGACCCTCGGAGATTTGAGCCCTGTGGTCGGAGTCGAGCTCAGCACTCACCCGCCAACATGGAGCCTCTCCGAGTGCACGCCCTTTGGACTGGGTCCGCCCTCTACCCTCTAGAGCAAGACCCTCAGAGGTTTAAGCCCTGTGGTCGAAGTCGAGCTCAGCGCTCACCCACCAACGTGGAGCCTCTCCGAGCGCGCACCCTATGGACGGGGTCCGCCCTCTGCCCTCCAGAGTGAGACCCTCGGACGTTTGAGCCCTATGGTCGGAGTCAAGCTCAGTGCTCACCCGCCAACGTGGAGCCTCTCCGAGTGCACACCCTCTGGACTGGGTCCGCCCTCTGCCCTCCAGAGCGAGACCCTTGGAGGTTTGAGCCCTGTGATCGGAGTCGAGCTCAGCGCTCACCCACCAACGTGGAGCCTCTCGAGCGCGCACCCTCTAGACCAGGTCCGCCCTCTGCCCTCCAGAGCGAGACCCTCGGAGGTTTGAGCCCTGCGGTCGGAGTCGAGCTCAGCGCTCACCCACTAATGTGGAGCCTCTCCGAGCGCACGCCCTCTGGACTGGGTACGCCTTCTGCCCTCCAGAGCGAGACCCTTAGAGGTTTGAGCCCTGTGGTCGGAGTCGAGCTCAGCACTCACCCGCCAACGTGGAGCCTCTCCGAGCGCGCGTCCTCTGGACCAGGTCCACCCTCTGCCCTCCAGAGCGCAACCCTCAGAGGTTTGAGCCCTGTGGTCGGAGTTGAGCTCAGTGCTCACCCACCAACGTGGAGCCTCTCTGAGCGTGTGCCCTCTGGACCGAGTCCGCCCTCTGTCCTCCAGAGCGAGACCCTCGGAGGTTTGAGCCCTATGGTCAGAGTCGAGCTCAGCACTCACCCGCCAACATGGAGCCTCTCCGAGCGCGTGCCCTCTGGACCGGGTCCGCCCTCTGCCCTCCAGAGTGAGACCCTCAGAGATTTGAGCCCTGTAGTTGGAGTTGAACTCAGTGTTCACCCACCAACATGGAGCCTCTCTGAGCATGCACCCTCTGGACCGGGTCCGCCCTCTGCCCTCTAGAGTGAGACCCTCGAAGGTTTGAGCCCTGTGGTCAGAGTCGAGCTCAGTGCTCACCCACCAACGTGGAGCCTCTCCGAGCGCGCACCCTCTGGACCAGATCTGCCTTCTGCCCTCCGGAGTGAGACCCTCGGAGGTTTAAGCCCTGTGGTCGGAGTTGAGCTCAGCGCTCACCTACCAACGTGGAGCCTATCCGAGTATGCACCCTCTGGACCGGGTCCGCTGCCCTCTAGAGCGAGACCCTCGGAGGTTTGAGCCCTGTGGTCAGAGTCGAGCTCAGCACTCACCCACCAACATGGAGTCTCTTCGAGTGCGCGCCCTCTGGACCGAGTCCACCCTCTACCCTCCAGAGCGAGACCCTCGAAGGTTTGAGCCCTATGGTCGGAGTCGAGCTCAGCGCTCACCCACCAACGTGGAGCCTCTCCGAGCGTGCGCCCTCTAGACCGGGTTTGCCTTCTACCCTCCAGAGCAAGACCCTCAAAGGTTTGAGCCCTGTGGTCGGAGTCGAGCTCGGTGCTCACCCACCAACGTGGAGCCTCTCTGAGCGTGCGCCCTCCAGACCGGGCCCACACTCTGCCCTCCTCTTGTACTCTATGAGAGAGAGAAGGGCGAGCATCATAGCCCACTGGCTCGCATGGGAAGCCCTGAATATCGATGAACTAGTGGGCGAGATCAGCCAGACTACACTTTTGCTCTTCAAGGTGCTTCTCCGCCCACCATCGGATGGCCTCATCAATCGACCCCTCCGTGGAGGCCATCAGGGAAGAAGAGGGTGGTGACCAGAGGAGCTCATGCTTCCATCCCCTACCATGTTGGCACCATCGGTGCGATATGGCACCATGGTTCGAGACCAAGTAGTGGCTCTTCCAATCGGTTGAACCATCCCAGCATCTCTTTTCAGCCACTCATAGGCTCCCTCATAGATTTGACACTGCCTACACATGGGACGGCCCTTCTTAGAAGGACCTCGGACTAGCATGGGGGTCGGTGGCATGGGCAGCAGGTGTCCTTGGCTGTTGCTACTTTACTAAAGACCAGTGCTGGTGATGTAGATGGCATACCATCGTAGTTAGGGCCTAGACCTGCTATGTGAGTGTGATAATCTACATGGGCTGATCCACCAGAGGTGGAGGTGGAGGAGCAGGGAGCTCCAACTCCAGGCTGCATCAGTTGCCATGGTAGGATGGGTCTCCTATGCGGTTGAGGAAAGCCTTCCATGCACAGGTCACCACCATAAGATCATTGGAGGTCAGTTGGTGATTCTTCTCTAGAGTAGATTGCATCAGCCTTGCCCCCTCTTGGTGCGCCAATCTATTACTACCTAGATCATCATGGCCTGTAGCTCTGGTAGGGCCTAGTTGAAGCTAGCCTCCCCTAGGAATGTCGGGTGCTTCATCCTCGCATCTTTGTGATTGATCGGTCCTGCAAAAAAGGAGATCCGGGTCGAGGATCTCGATGGGGACACTTTGATGATCAAGTTAGCAAGGCGACCAAGGAAAATAATCCCCTTGCTGGAGAGGGAGATAAAAGAGAATATAAAACTAGAGTTTATGGGGGATTGTTCACTACTTTATCCCTTTGCCTTTGCTTGCTTGATCTCCTTCTATTCGCTCCCTCCATCTTGGAGGTCCTTCTAGTCATTATATAGGAGCCGATTTTGCCAGACTGGGTCTGGAGCCTTGGTTAGGTGCTTCTCCCAAGGCATTCCCTATGGAAGGGATATAAACTTGTTAAAGCCTCAATGGACAGGGTCTATGGTTCTCGGGAGAGGGTCTTCTTACAGGGGATGCAGCTGTGTGCTATAGAGCCTGCCCCTGGTGGGGCAATCCCCTATAAAGGACACTGGCAGGATGTTATAGGGCTTGGAGCCCTGGTAGAGCACTCCTCCTAAAGGGGGTGTAGATGGTATGCTGCAGGACCCAGAGTCCTGGTAGAGCACTCTTCCTACAAGGGGTGCAGATGGTATGCTGCAGGGCCTGGAGCCATGGTGTAGCACTTCTCTTGCAAGAAGTGTAGATGGCATGCTCAGGACCCAGAGCTCTGGTGGAGCACTCCTCTTATAAGGGGTACGGGTAGCATGCTGCAAGGCCTGGAGCCCCAGTGGAGCATGCACCCCCATGAGAGTTGCGGCCAGTCTAGTAGAGATGGTGACATCATGTCCCTGTGTCACTATTTAGGGCTCTTTTGCATCTATCCTCTAGGGGGCATGTCTCACCTTCTAATGTTATTTTCGCCATGGCTAGGGAATTATCTTCTTGCCTTCGAAGGCTTGGTCTGGTCGGGAGCTCTACTGGATCGAAGCTCTAATCTATCAGGAGCTCACCTTGGATAGGAGCTCACCTCGACTGGGAGCTCATCTCGAATGAGGGTTCACCTCGAATAGGAGCTCACCTCATATGAGAGCTCACCTTGGCTGGGAGCTCATCTCAGATAGGAGCTCACCTCAGTCAGGAGCTCACCTCGGCTAGCAGCTCACCTCGGTCAGGAGCTCATCTCAGTTGGGAGCTCATCTTAACTAGGAGCTCACCTTGGTCAGGAGCTCACCTTGATCGAGAGCTCACCTTGGTCGAGAGCTGGACAGGTGATGCTCTTTACCACCTCATCAGCTAGCTGTGTCAGACGTGGGCACCACATCAATGGCTTTCCACGTCACCCATATCCTTCTGTGAGATACTCTTAACAGCAGAGTACTTAAGAGAGTTGGTCATGTTGATACAATGTACACCTATACTCACCTGCATGTCAAACCAGTATCTCTACACTCCTAGCTTATGAGGACAACCAACCCATATGGCATACAATAACCTATGCTCGATAAATGTTATCATCTTAGGTAACAACGTATCATTTGATCATGAACATGTTTAAGAACTACTCGATCAATCATCCTTTATTGAATTGAATAGTTCTAAGAACTTGATCTCAAAAGAGTCCAAAGAAAAATGTAAAAAGAGATGAATCGCCAAAAAATAATTTTTTATTATATCAATTATTTATGTACACATTGTAAAAACTGAACTATCTACAATCCAAAAGATTGGCTATAGGACACATTTCCTAATATATTTGTGATCTATATAAGATAGAACCAAGACCTCCTCCATTTAGGGCTATTTCCATGTTGAAGTCCCAACCTTATGGTAAGAATTGGTATTATTTTACCTATAGACAAAATTGTAAGCTTGTAAAGGGTATTCCTTCTACCATTCATAAATGGAAGAATAGGTATTTTTTTCATTTATTCTTAGCAACCATTACATATTAGGTCCTCCTAAGGTAGAGCCTGAACTGAAATCAATGCATAAGTGGGACTTCTATAAACCTTTAGTGACTTGCTCTTATTCTTCTCTAGCTTTTCAACTTGGGGATACTCCAATTCTTGAATATCAGTGCAATCAATTTGTACTTCAGGGTTCTTACTCTTATTACTCATGGGAATTAGTGGGATACTGGGCTCAGGTCGGCTCGGGTTGGGTTGGCTCGGACATACCTGACTAGGTCCTAGGGTCTGGCTAGGGGCAATGGGAGTGGGCTGATTTAAAGGAAGTCAGCTAGATCCGGGCTTAGGTTCAGGGGGATCAATCTTGTTGGATTTAGATTGACTAATCATGAGTTCCCTTTGATATGACTCGAATTTCCTAGCTAAGTGATAGGCTTCCTCTAGGCCCTAAATCTGCCAATGAAACAGTCCCCACTGGATGTCTTCATGAAGGCCAGCCATAAACCTAAATATGATCACTGATTCGGGTTCATCTAGGCAACACCTTATGGCACACTCATCAAAATTGGCTGTATTCTGACACGATCCTATTTCCTTGCCTTAACCTTTGCCATCAATCTAGAAGGCACTGTTGGTAATATAGGGGAACATATTTTGTCCTAAGTTTCATCTTCATAGCCATCCACGTGGTTATGGGATCATAGTTTCATTGTCTACCCAGGCACTCTATGTGTTCCCAGTATAACCTAGCCTGGTCAGTTAGTCTGAGCTTAGCAAATTTACATTTCCTTTCATCACTCAAGTCATACCATTGAAAATACTGCTCTATGCCTCCTTCCCAATCTATGTAGATCTTAGGATCTAGGGTGCCATCGAACATGGGTGCTTCTGGCCTGAAATTCCCAATGGCTCTCTCATCCTGGTCTATGAGCTCATAATTGGGCCTCCTAGGCTGGGGCTCCTGAAAGGGGTTAGGGTATTGGATTCTCCTGGGGTTGGGCTCCAAATATGGGTCATGATATGGGGTTCTCCTAGGGTTGGGCTCCAAATATGGGTCATGATATGGGGTTCTCCTAGGGTTGGGCTCCAAATATGGGTCATGATATGGGGTTCTCCTAGGGTTGGGCTCCAAGTATGGGTCACGGTAGGGGGTTCTCCTAGGGTTGGGCTCGAGTTTAGGTCTGGGATGGGTCTTAGGGGTTTTCTCTAGGTTTCCTACCTGGTTCATCTGGATGGTCAATTGGGCATTCATCTGGGCTATCTAATCAGTAAGGGCTCTTAGTTGGGCACCAAAATCATTGTCCACGGTTAAGCTGGGTTGGGGTTTAGACTACTTGTACTGGACTCCGGATCTAGTGGTCATGCAATCAATCAATCAAGAAATTATGATGCAGTCATGCATACAAGGGTAACACATGCTAGGGTTTGCTACACCTAGAGCCAAAACCTAATGAGTTAACTCTACTTACACTCAATACAACACCTAATCCTTCCACTGGCCAAGTAAGAGGTGGGATGGTGGGAGGCTCCCCCTGCCCGTGACAGGGTCCTAATTATGTAACCACCAGTCCGCTTAGGGCGTTTGCCTCTTGACCTCTAGCCTTAGACACAAGCTTCCAGTAATAGATGATGGGTTCGGTGCACTAGTTTCCTTACTAGACTCGGACCCGACCTGTTGGAGTCCTTAAATCTATTAGGTTGCTAGTTAATTTTAATTAGGGCTTGGGTACGTATGCAAGGTGGTTGTTTTGGGCTCAGAACAGGTATGAAATCCTACCCTGATCTGGGATAGAAAATTGTCCTTAATATTACTTCAAATGAGATGATGCACAATCAATAAACCTGATGCAATCTAATAACAAAATAGAAAAATATTTTTTTTTTGTCTCTTTTTATGAGGTGGCAACTTAAATTTGAATTGGTTAAGTTATCAAACAAATTGGCTTGGGTTTGGTGGGGTTTGGTAGTTGATTAGGTTTAGTTAAGCCAAGTATGCAGGAACAGCAGAAAATTTTTTGTTCTATTTTTTGATGCAGAAGTTAGCATGGATTTCAAAGAAAAAAAATTATAAATTTTTTTTAGAACAAAGGGTTATGGGTGATGATGATTCCTACCAAATTCCATACAAAACAAAAATGGTATGATGATGCAAAACCTAAGGTTTCTAACTGGGTGTAGGATAAAATAGAATTCTGGTTAGGGTTTCTAGGATGTAGACTTTTTTGCAATTTTCGGTTCTATAAAATCTGAGAAAAATATCAGTAAAATAGAGGATGACTCAGGGAATACTTAGTGCAAAAATCATAAGAAAAAAATATGCCTAAGTGGTTGAAGCAGACCTAAACTCAGACTTCTAGTGTAGATGACAAGATGCAGAGATTTTCTAGGGTAGAAAACATGCATGTAAAAATTATATAATTTGGAATAAATTATGAAAAGTTACTGATAAATAGAAATAAAATAAGTTGAGTCCAGAAAAATAAGAATCATATTTTTCTGAGATAACTATATGCAGAAACAATTAATTAAATAGACTATATGCAAGAATTATGGGATGCAGAAAATTAGCCCTAAAAGAGCTCTGATACCAAATTGATGTGGGACTAATTAGCATGCAAGGAAATTTAAGTGGATTAAACATTAAGTTAAAATTTTAATTTCCAAATTTTAAATCAAAAGGATATAAGGGTGATCCTATAGAAATTCTAGACCGTAAGTATGCAAAAAAGACCCTCAAAAAAGATAAAATAGGACCGCCAGGGCTAAGAAACCTCGGTAGGGCAAGCTCTTCTACAATAACTCGATCTAGAGGGCTAGGGGGTGTGTACCTGGCAATGTTTACAGCTGCTTCCATGAAGAGATCACTCCTCGCTCCCGGATGCGGCCTGGAAAGTCAAGCCGAAAAACCCATGGATCCATCGGCTTTTTATCCGCTGGTTCAAAGGCGAAGCAAACGACGTCTGATCTTCACAGAACCAGAGGGACCTGCAAGACACCTATCAAAGAATTAGGAAAAAATATCAGATTGAGAAAAGAAAGAGGAGAAAGGGAAGAGAAGGTTGGATGGGGCGGCCAAGATGGGAGCGGGAAGATGGGCATCCAGGTAGATGGTGGCTAGGGTTTTGATAAATAGGGCCTCACACCCCTCGATGCTCAAAGAGCAAAGGCAAACAAGTCTCTCACCCACTCCCTCATGGAGGTCGATGCACAAAGGCAAAGGCAATGATAAGAAAAAACTCTCAACTTTTCATTAATCATAATTCATCAAGGTATATTACAAGACGGGGAGGGGTGGGATATTTATAGGTGCTCCTATGTCCTCTCCCTATTAGGATTGGAGTACAAAACTTGAATAGGAAAAGGATTACAAATTTGAATAGAATTAAGACTTGATTCCTAAAAGGATGTGGACATCTCTTCTTCTTTGACTTGGTCAAAGGGCCTTCTTGGACCTGGTCAAAGGGCTCCTCATGGGCTAGGATGCCTCCTTCATTTGGGCTTGGACTTTGGGCAGCAAGCTTGTGGATTTGGGCAGCCTCCATATGGGCTTGGCGTGTTGCTTCTTGGTGGGCTTGGAAAGGCCTGGGGCACCAACCTTATTCTGGGCTGAGGAAGGCCTGGGACGCCACTTGCTCTTGGACTGGGAGGATGCCATCCCTGAGGCATGACAGGCGCTGGGCGTGTGGGCTTGAGTAGAGGCCCAGGTGCATGATTAGTAGGGGGTCTGGATGGGATCTGGTGACTCTCCTCTCTTGTACTGGACTTGAACCAAAATACAGGACTCATGGACTTGAGATAAGGGACTCACTAGACTTTCTTGTCCCAATTTGTTACAAGACTCACTCTTCATTACAGGACTCAATTGATAGACTAACTTTATTACAAGACTTGGCTCACTTTAATACAAGTGACTCGAGACTAATGGATTACTGGACTTAGATATAACAAGGATCAAAACAGGACTCAAGGACCCCAAACAGGACTCAAATGGGTTCACTTGAGCTTAATTAAGCTAAACCCTAATTACAAGACTTCAAATGACTCAACAAACTTAAGCCCTAATTACAAGACTCAAAGGATTAACAAAACTTGATTTTTTTGGCAAGTTTGAAAATTGGTTAAGGGACTGAAAGATCTCAAAATTCAGAGATCCATAATGAACTAGGGTTGATCCTGATGTCCCCATCAAGACTTGGAGCATTTCCACATATTGCTTAATGCTAAATTACCAAAATTCAAATCTCTCTTATCTAATCAAGCCCTGTATGATGCTGGGATTAGCTCGGTAGTTCTTGGTAGTACATCCAACCACTTTGAGCTCTTTCACTTCTTTCTTTTGTCTTCCTTCCTCTTTTTTACAAAGTCATTGGATCCCCCAATCTCTTATTGATGACTTGCATTATTTTGTCTACAGGGATGGAGAAGGTTGACTTTGAAAAGCTTCAACAGGCCATGAAGAGAAAGTGGTCGGATAATGCCCAAGAGGCCAAGAAAAGGAAGCTCAGGGAGGCTTCTGCACCAACATCTTTTAAGAGGACTCTTACTGTAGAGAGTAGCCGATCTCCTACACCAATGGAGGCCCCTGCACTTGCACTTGTTCCTCCAATGACTAGGCCAAGCAAGTCATCAAAAACTATTCAACTAACCTCACCAGCAAGTCTAGTAGAGTCACCTGGGATTAACTGATCTCCTGGATGACCTATTGACATAGCTGTTCCTCTGGATGCTAAGGAGGAACTTTTTATTCTTTGGAAGCAATTAAGGATGAACAACTTAGCTCGGGGTGATCCAAGGCATGCTCAAGAGCTTTTGGAGATGATCCCGCTTCCTACTAATAGAAAGAAGCAGGAAACACATTGACTCTTCCAAGTGTTCAATGATGGCTATCTTGGGATCTACCAGGTAATTTTTCTTTTAATTTTTTTCTCTTGTCTTGCATTTTTCTTAATATTTTGATTTCTTCTTTTGTTCTAGTTTATCTTCAGCTTTATTGATCTTAAACACTTCATCATCTCGTTTGACAAGGCAAAAAAAATTGAATAAGAAGTTATCAGAGGTCAAGGAAGCTGTAAGGAATGCGGTTGATGAAGTAGAAGTAGCCAGTGCTCGAGCAAAGGCTGTGGAAGCTTAGTAGGATACTATCAAAGCCTGCAGAAGTGTAATTGAGGCTAACAAGGATGTTGCAATGGCCCAGAAGAAGATAGCTATGGCCAAAAGCATTGAACTGGAGATCGTGACCTCCATTAAAATAACTAAATTAAAGATTGATCTATTAAATTCCAGGAAAGAGGTCAAGAAGCTCCAAGAAGAGAAGAAATTGGAGGAGCTTGCAGGGGCTGAGGAGAAGGCTGTGAAGAAATACAAATCATCTTATCAATAAATGGATGACCTAGCTGATGAGTCTCTGGGAGTTTCTATGAGGGATTTAAGGACTGTAAGAAAAGGGTAAAATAGATCCTTCTAGACTTCAATACTACTCTCTTCATCCCAAGTATCGGCATCCCAGAGGAAACAATAATGGCAATAGCCGAGGACACTGCTGAGAAGGTGCAGAGGTTCAAGTCATCGGTGCTTCTATCGATGATCCTCCTCTGACTCTGAGGTAGCAACAATGGCTGAGGTGTTTGAAGCACCTGTAGATGCCTAGTCCGAGGCCCAAGCCGACCACGTGGTAGAAGTATGAGGGCCATCTCTTTGCGTGCCTTTTACTTCCTTTGTTTTTTTCTTCTTTTTGTATTTCTATTTTCTCTCATTAGGAGTTTTGAAAAAAAATTATATTTGTAAAAACATATTTGGAGTAATGGAACTTTCTTTTATCAATTAATGCTTTTTCTCCTTTCTTTTTTCTGATATGTGAAATACTTGCAGCCATGTGAGATTACTTGCAGAGTCTGTGGTAATCTAGTGGTATTATTAGCAAACGAAGCACTCAATATTCTATTTGCAACTAAAGAGCAACCGGGAGTTATTCCTGAGAACCATGAGAAAGTGGTCGGTGATCCTTCATCAATAATCGACTTGATTGAGGAAGTATCTAAAAAAAAGATCGGTGAGCCTTCATCAATGATCAACTTAGAAGAATTGCTTGGAAAAGAGGTCAGCATACTTCCAAGGCCTTCAATAGAAATTCAAGAGATCGAAGCTGCAAAGGTGTTGGCTAGAAGATTTATAGCAATCTCTGATAATATGGAAGCCTTCATTTTTTGCCTTCAAGTTAGGTTTCTTAAGATGTATTCGAAAGGCAGAGGAGTTATTCCAAAATATTGATCCAAATTTCTTTACATGAATAGATTTGGATGCTCAATCATTGATTGAGGAGGTGTTAGGAGGAGATCTTTAGTCCTTCGTAGTGCCTACTATTTCTATTTTCGATGCTAGGATAGAGATGTCAGATTTTGATTTTCAAGTCAAAGACAATCCCCCTTTGGAGGCTCCAAGAAATGAAAGGGCTGGCCTCCCATCATCTCCGCCACTACAGTGCACCACCTGCTTCCCCGTCGATGCCAATGCCACTACCTCGCCATTGTTCAGCGCCAATCATCCTCCATGCCCAACACCACCCTTCCTCCCTGCTGCCGGTCCAAGAGGCCACCACCAAGCTATTATGGGAGTTGGACTAGTGTTAGAGCAAACCAGGATGTCTGAACATGTAAGGAATGGTCAGAAGTAAGAAACCAATCAATGGATTTTCATGAACTTCTGGATTATTCTGTAAAATAGAGAAATTAAAATTTAATATTTGAAAAATGGTTGGAACGATGGAACAATGCAGGATAAAGGGGCCATAACAAACACAGGATGCTGGTTTGGCTAAAGACTTTAAACTTAGCACTCCTAGGAGGCAACCCAGTTTGTGTATTTATTTTTAACCATGTATTTTCCTTTTTAGAAAAAACCCGAGAAGAACAATAAAGCTAAATTAGGGGGAGTATAGCATCAAAGGAACAAATCACAACAAATCCAGTCCTCAAGTACCCTTCTAGGTGGTATCTTTTCTTGTCATTTATTTTACATTGCTAGTTTTTTCTTCCATTAGGGATAATAGAAATTAAGTTGGGGGGATAATTTAATTAATCAAATCCTCGAGGAGGATTTTAAATAGTTTTGTGTACCAAACTTTATCTCGATTTAAAGTAATCAAGCTTTCTAAATGATTAATGATTAATGGTTTAGATAATTTTAGAGATATTAAGGAATGAATTATCAAGGAAGTCCAATAAATGATAAAGTTTAGACCAGGAAATTTTTTTGAGTAATTCTAGACTTTTCTGACTATTGATCTTGATAAAAAATCACCTTATAAGGGTATAAGTGAAAATATTAAAGAATGCATAAAGTATTCCTTAAAGTTTAATAAATTAAGATTTTAGCATCTTTCACTGAGTAACCAAGCCCCTTCATCTAAGTATTATTGTTTGCATCAAAAGATGAGAATGTAAAAAAATTTCTTGTAGAGATAGTCTTAACACAATTTTTTTACTGAGTTAATGAGCCCGAAGGGTGTTTTACACTCAATGCCCTAAAGTCAACTAATTTGAGAGTCATTGGCCTAAAGCTCGCTACAAGGGTCAACTAGCAAGCAAGATATTAGGACATTGCACTAACTCCACATTAAAAAAAGGGGGGACTAAATTGATACTACACTAAATCCAAAGTAAGTTAGAGGATTTAAAGAGTGAGGTAGAAAGTTGGTTAAAGAAAAACTCTAAAAATTTTTATAGGCTTTACTTTACCACTAAATAGATAGAATTAATAATTTGATGAAATATGTTTTTATGATCTAACCAGATATCAACTGATTTTAGAATTATAAAGATTTTTTTTTTTCTAGGACAAGTTGGTACACATGGCTAATTTATCTACTTTACTCAAGGATGAGCAAAGTTCAAGTTGGAGGGTGTGATAATTATATTATACATATATATAAGTATTAGTTTAATAATTAAATTATCTTTATTTATTTAATATTAATATTTTTATATATTAGTTTTAGAAAAAAATACTATCAATGTGAAGAACATGATTTATGGGATCAAATAAAATAAGTTTAAAGTGAATTGGACTTAAAATGAGCTCAGAATTGAATTTTAAAAATTAATATAGGATTGCATGCATTTAAAGTAGCCAATCCATCATGGATCGGTCACTTGGTCTACGAAATGAAGACCGGTTCATGAGCGGCCATGCTTATCGATCCATGGCTCAAAACCGTGGACCATCAATGGATTTTGGCTGTCGCTTATTCTGGTACACCCTCCTGCCTCTGCCGGAGCCACTTACACCTCCTCCATGGCCTTCTCCAAGATTTGACCAATTTTTTCCCTTCTCTGTCACCATCTTCTTTGGTTTAAGACGCTGCTCATCCTCTGCCATGCCGCAGCTTAAGCCTTTCATCGTGCATCTCTTCATCGACTGATCTACCAAGATCTTGCCATCTTCTTTGCCGACCTTTCCATTACCGACTGCCTCTCCATCTCCCCTCCTCTTTATTTTGAACTCATCACTGTTGGTCACCTCATCCCATCATCGCTGGGCATCCTCCTCGCCGCTTATCCACTCGATCCATAAAGTCACCATCTTGTTGCCACCCGAGCCATGCCATCATCTTCTTCCCCTCTCTCACCTTCCTCCTTCCTTGCAACCATCGTCCCCTATCAGTTTGGCCTCCCATCATCTCTGCCACTATAGCACACCACCTTCTTCCCCGCCGATGCCAATGCCACTACCTCGCCATTGTTCAGCACCGATCATCCTCCATGCCCAGCACCACCGCCAGCCACCACCCAATGTTGTTGATGCTGCCCCTCCTTGGTTTGCCCATGGCCTCCTTCCTACCACAATCGCCACCAAGCACCACCCTTCCTCCCTGTTGCCGGTCCAAGATGCCACCACCAAGCCATTATGGGAGTTGGACCAATGTTAGAGCAAACATGGATGCCCAAACATGGATGTAAGGAATGGTCAAAAGTAAGAAACCAATTGATGGATTTTCAAGGACTTCTTGGTTGTTCAGCAAAATAGAGCAATTAAAATTTAATATTTGAAAAATGGTTGGAATGTTGGAATGATCTTGGATAAATGGGCCATAACAAACATGGGGTGCTAGTTGTGATGGATTGAGCAGATAGATCACATGGAACCGAAGGTTGTTGGGAAGGATTGCAATGGAAACGAATGCAGTCCATACACGTTCCCCTTTTCCTTTAAAAGAACGTCGCATCTAGAGGATGGGGTATGCGATTCTTCATTTTGATCGCCTTCTCTTGTTTCCTCTTCCCCTTCTCATCAACCCAAAAATCTCTACCTAACCTTCAATTTCCCATCAATTACAAAGCTGTAGAGCCTCCCTCTATTCTATTGAACCTCCACACCATAATTCTTTCCCAATCATCATGACACATCCACTTTCTCTCATTTTAGCTACTGCCTAGTCCTTCTTCCTTCATGAAGATGTCAACAAGGAGTTTGTCCATTGAAGGCTAGATCTCTAGTTCCTCTGGGTTTCACTGTAGTGCTTGAACAGACAGTGTTTTGTTATATTTTATTTATTTTTATTTGTACTCTTTCTTTATGAAATAAAAAAATGATTTTAATTGTTATATGTTTTATATGAATGATCTATGTTTTTGAGATGAATCATGCTCTATGGATTCGGTTCATACTCTTAGATTATATTATTTTAAAATATGAATTCTTTTACTTTATATACATTCTATCTTGACTAATCAATATTTTAGGGGAACGAGCCATGATCCAACAGGTACAGGTCATGATCTCTACAAATAGATTATATCTTGATAGATGACATATGGTGTATTTACATAGGAAGAGAGTACCAGCTATATGCCAAGTAACTCGTTGGAATCCCGAGACTTTTCTTTTTCATTAGAATCTCTTTTATTTTATATTCCAGTTAAATAGTTTTAATTCTTTAATTATTAAATTGCTATTATTATCCTTTAAAATCACTGTTGAAATAACTACTTAAAGTCCCTATGGATTCAACCCTTACTTCCACTACTCTATGTAGTAAGTAGTGGAAATAAGGTATTTATTTTTGGTGTGCAATGACATGCACCAATAGCCCTTGTGGATTAGATTCTTGATCTCTTAATTCAGCTATCGACATTCCTCGATTCATGCCCATGGTCTTTATGGCATCGACAGTACCTGTTCTTATCTCTTTTTCCAGGTGGGCCTCTCATATGTAGTGGTTGATGGAAGAAGTCCTTATTCTCAATCTCTATCAAGATTTGAGATCGAGAGGCCATCAAGGGGGTTAGATGTTGAATCGATGGGCAAGATGATCTAGTTTTAGATTCTTTGCAGGTATAGCAGTTCCTAACTAAGCATGAGTTTCTTCCTTGCAAGGCCTCTTCTTCCCATTTCCTTTCTTTCCCTCCTAATGGAGGAACATTCCTTCTTCAACTTGTGTGTTTTGCTACATGCTCAAGTAGTTAGTATAGCTCTTTGAAAAGTTCTTGTCCAAGGAGAAACTCATGAGACTATTTTGAAGTCCTCACTTTAATGCTAATATCATGATAGACTTGTTGAGATCTTTAATCTCCAGGATGGTTGCATTGAAATGCACCACATAGCTTCAAAGTGTCTCTCCTTTTTCTTGCTAGAGGGAGAAGAGACTATCATTATTCTTAGGAGATGTCGATGACTTCCAAAGTGGGTTACTATCTGATGGTCCAGTTGTTGAAAAGAGCAAATGGATCTAGGCAGTAGGCTTGAGAACCATATCCTTGTGACTTTCTTTAAGGTTACAAGAAAGGTCAAGCATAGCAAGGTGTCAAACATGCCTTGAAGTCTTATGAGGGCTTTGTATCCTTCCAAGTGGTCAATGGGATCAATGGAACCATCTTAGGGATCAATCGATGGCATCTTGAACCAGTGAGGGATTGGTTCATTCATGATTTCATCAAAAAAAGGAGACTGGGTGTTGAGCTCATAGGAGTTGTTCCAGTGGTGATCTCCCATATAGATTTCTCCAAGTTTGGCCTTCAAGTCTCTAACTTTTCCAAGATCATCCCCTAGTTAAGAGAGGTGGTTCGAGGGATGTACTAGAGTTAAATCCATCTAAGAATCCTCCAGAGTGCGATCATGGTGATTTCTTCCTTCTTGGGGAGGAACTAATTACTAGATTCCCTCCTTCCTATGAGGAGGTCGATATGATGATTTGGCTAGTGGAGCAGGAGGAGGGGTAGTGGATTGTTGGAGATGATTGACAGCACTCACCAACAATTAGACTTATGCAGTCAGAGCATCTTTTTGGGGTCAGTAATAGAAATGGGTTGGGGGTTCCTTACCTCAACTTCTGCAACACTGTGTGCATTTCAAGTGGATCATGTTTGAATTGCATAATTAAGCGGTCTCCCCCTTAGCATTTTCTTGAATGATTTATTTATGAGATCCTTCTTCTAGTGCCAATCTGTTGCTGCACCTCTCCAAGTTTATCAAGTGAGATGTGTTGGAGTTGGTTGAGCTCTTGAGGATCTTCAAAAGCTGGCCAATGACTTGTCGATGACTTTAAAGTGAATTAGATCTCCTTCTAGACCTACAAAAGAAGTCCTTACAATTAGAGAAATAGATGGATTTCTCCAACGGGGGACCCTCCGATGCTTAGGTTAGCTTTGAGATAGAGAATAGTGAGAAGAAAATGGAGAGAATGTGTTCCAAAAGTTACCCCTATGAGATCCCATCGATCCCCTAGTTATAGAAATAGAGAGCGCTAAGTTAGTTAGGTAGTTTTAACCATTTGTATGATAGTTATGCGATTAAGAAAGTGGTTGGATTGGTTAAGCCATTAAGAAGTCAATTTGTGAAGTATGTTATTAAGTGGTCGGTTACACTTATTGGTAACCACTTTACCAACCTTATCATAATAGCTTTAATGACTTTAAGGCATGTGTTTTGTGTTAAATGAAATTATAAAACTTTGTACCTAGCTCAGGTAGGTAGTCAGCACTTGTCTGATGAGTTATTAAGCAACCTATGCTTCTAATAAGTAATCGACTCATGGCTGATGAGTAATCGGGCATCCTGTGCCCTAGAGGTAGTGTTCAGCTCTTGGCCAAAGAGAAGTCAGGCACCTTGTGCCTTAGAAGAAGTGATTGGCTCTTGATCGATGAGTAGGCGGGCACCCTATGCCTTAAAGGAAGTGATTGGCTCAGATGAGTAGTCGAGCACCCTGTACCTTAGAGGAAGTGATCAGCTCATGTGCTTAGTAAGAGATAGGCAGCCTGTGCCCAGAGAAGACTGCACCAACTTTTTCTTAAGGGCCCAAAAAATATAAATATTAAAAATATTAATAAATAATTTAAAATAATTTTTAATAAATATTATTTGAATTGTAGTCGATATTGTTTTATAGAACTAAATTCATCAATAATGAAATCTATCGTAAAATTTTTAACTATTTCATTTCCAATATAAGTGACTAAATAATTACAAGAAAGTCATCTTCCACCTTGTTGCACAATCTGGTCTTAATAATTTTTATTGTTAAAAATGTGCTATGTAGTAACAATTGAAACTAGAAGAGTTATAAGCACCCTGGACTCATGGAGGATAAATACGTAATGACCATGATAGTAGTGGTGTCATATTGTGTGTCGTCGGTGCAACATGACTAGATGGGTTATCCATCGAGCGGCGGGGTCGAAGATGACAGAGCACGAGTGCAGCAACGTTGGTGCGAGCCAAGGACATGATGGGCACTTGCCCGCCCATGCCCCTGAGACTCGATGGTGCCATATGGCGGGTCCAACTGCAAGGGCCATGCGTAACTTCATCGCACATGGCATCCATTGATACGGCAAGACTGATGGAGGCTACCGGGATGACAACCATCACCCGGTGCATCAGTGGTATCCGGCCTTATATATGTGCAGTCGTCCGATCGTGCTATAGAGGCATTTCCACTGGTCGAACCGCGTGGTGGGTCTAACTGCCATGGCTTTTGTCGGTGCGGTGAATGGTACAGCGCCAGCCATGCATGGTGGCTTTGACCATAGTGGGTTTTAGAGATGGATGCTAATCGAGCGACAAGAAAGAAATCCTTTGTATTCTCTAAATAATTATGGAAAAGAAAAAAAATAATGAAACGAAAAGAAAAGGTTGGAAATGGTCAATTTTCAAATAAAAAATTGATTTATGATATTTGTTTCCTGTTGCTACTGAAACTCCCAGACCAGGTTCTCTCGCCTGGCTGGAGCATGCCTCTCCCGGTTCCTGCAAAGAAGTCCCATGGACTGATGGTGTTCCGGCGAGGGATACTCAGGTGGCTAAGTCAGTGGGAGCCATAGAGCAACAGAATGGAGGAATCAAAAAGAGATTGCTCGTGGAGAAGAAGTGCCCCTACCGCTCGGAGTCCCCCATTTACCATATATATGCACGGAACGTTACTAGAATTTGTTAGGGGCTAGGCTGGAAATATCCGATCTGTCCCTAGGAGAATCAATATGGTGGCCAGGTGGCACCAGGACATGGCTGTGTCATGGAATCTATTGTAATTGAATTTTGAAACTAGCTAAAAGGGGCTTCTGGAGCCTTCTAATTAGTATGGGCCTGGCTGAAGTAGATCAGCAGGACCTCAAGTGGGTCGGCAGGACCTCTAGTGGATCGGTCAGACCTCAAGTGGGTCGGTTGGCCTCAATTGGGTTGGTCGGCCTCAAGTGGGTCGGTCAGACCTCAAGCCAGTCGATCGGATCTTTGGTTCAGTTCAGAGAAAAGCTGATTAGGTATAACAGTTGCCCCCTTGCTCTTGGCCTTCGGAAGGGCCTATGGCTTCGAAGGGTGAGAGAATTGACTTTGTATTGAATGCACCCATCCTTGAAATGATTGTGGATCTGATCAGGCGTGCTACATCTGGTCATTTCCAGTCTTTAAAGATATATGCCCAGGACAGGTGTCGACCCCACATTAGAGGTGAAAAAGCGGCAGTTAATGCGAAAGGGGTGCAATGATAAAGGGGCAACCTGGCCTGCTCGACCGTTGGGTTTTGGAAGCGAGTTGAGTGACGTGGAGACATCTGGACGGTCAGTGCCATACTGGAGACGAACTCTCCACGATTGATCTAGCGATCACGCAGATCGTGGCCTGAACGTGCTCCCTTGCGTCGCATCGACTTCCATCGTGTGGGGAGTCGTATCGCCTGGCGCTTGGGTCATGAGGGTCGAGGGACAGCGGGAACCAACTCTCTCAAGGGCTATAAAAGGAGGGCTGAGGTTCTGGGTCGAGTTCCCTGCTACATTTGCATTCGAAGAGATAGAGCGCCTCCTTCCACTGTCACCGTTCCCTTAGGAAACCAACTCCCAGGTTAGTCCCCTCTTCTTCAAACTCCATAGTAATGGCCTCTGGTAGCCGGAGTTCCAGTCGTAGAAAGAAAAAGTTAGGCCCCAGCGAAATCTAGTCTGAGATGACACGGGAGAGGGTAGAGGCCCTTAAGGTTAGGTATAACATCTCTTCCACCTTGCACCTCTCCATCCCGAACCAAGAAGGAAGGGTGACCAAGCCACTGAGTCCGGGAGCCCTTCCGATATATGAGGATCACCTTAAGGTAGGGCTTAGGTTTCCCCTGTTTGATTTCTTTGTAGAGGTCTTCAACTTGTATAGGATCTCTCCTGCACAGCTGACCCCGAATAGCATTCGGACGATCAGCTGCTTCATGGTTCTGTGCTAGAGAGCCAGAGCTGAGCCTAGGACTTCTCTCTTTACTAACTTCTTCATCCTGAAAAAAGATTTCAGGAGCCAAGAGTGGTGGATGTTTAGCCTTCGCCCCGGACGGAAGATACTGGGGGGTCTTCCATCGGCCATCCATGGATAGAAGTCTAAATTCTTTTTTATGGATAGTCTTCAGCCTTGGGGTTTTACTCTGTCATGGGGGGAACCAAGGCTAACAGCCAATGAAGGGAGAGCAGTGCTAATGGCCGACCAGGCAGACTTCAATAAGATGGAGGCGGTCAGCACCACCATAATATATGAGTTGCTTTGGAAGGACAGCCTCCAGTTGGCTGGAATCAACCACCATGGAAGCTTAGGTAGGATAAAAGCCACTGCAGTCAATCTTCTTTTTGTTCCATGGGCTTTCTTTACTAACTTTGGTTTTGTTCTTGTAACAGGAGGAAAGATGAAACCCGACAGAGCAAAAGTAGCAGAATGAGCGGCAAGGAAGAAGGTCGCCCAGTCCGCGGGGCCGACCACGGACAAGCCAAAGAAGCAGCGAGCGAAGGAGCAACCCGCAATTATAGTGGTGTCAGACTTTGAAGAAGATAATGTGCCTCTATCGAAGAGGTTGGCGACAAAAGGTCCAAGGCCTTCGTCCACCGCCAGGGAGTCGATCGCTCGACCAATGCAAATGCCATCCGAGCTGATCAAAGTGGCGACAGCCCCAGTCCCATCACCAGCTGAGCCGACAGAAATGGTTTGCCCAGCAGACAAGGGGAAGGGAGCGGCTGAAGGAGCGGAGGTCGGCGGAGTCAACCACGAGACATTCCGGTGCTAGCATGCTCTCCGCAATCCTGGGTAGGCTAGGGACCTGCTCAAGGGGGCGGTCACAGAAGCCGACTGGGAAGAGTCGAGTCAGTGGAATCTGAGTGAGGCAGCGAAGAGTTCCTACCTCAACCTGCTGAGGGTAAGTCATTAGCCCTCCAACTTCTGTCCTCTTCTCCTTGTTCTTTGTATGTGACTAACACTGTTTTGTTGTTTACAGCTTCTCCATGACATTTCGCTGATGGATGAGGGTCTCGATGAGATGCTTTTTGCAATAGAGCTCTTGGCCAAGAAGGTCAAGGAGTCAAAGGCGTCCAGAGTGGCAGTGGAGGCGTCGTGAAAGGCCATGGAGGAAGGGCTGTCGGTTAGTCGGGCTGAAGTCGAATCCCTAAAGAAGCAGGTGGAAGACCTACAGATCCAACTGGCCAGCCGGGAGGCCAGATTGAAGAAGAAGAAGAAGAAGAAGAAGAGGGCAAGCACCTTAGTCCGTCGGCTGAGCGCGGAGGAGGAACGGTTCGCCGATGCTGAGAGGAACTCTCAAGCCCACCAAGCTATATCGACAAAGTACATGGCCTTATTGAAGGAGGCTAAAGAGTAGGTGGCGGAGTAGGTCAGCAATGCCGTGGTGAAATACAAGGCTTCTGCTAGCTTCGAGAAGGATATGGAGGAGGCCAGAGTGGTGAGCTTCGACTACAGCTACGAAGACTGCCTGAAGAAGGTAGCCGCGGCCTTCCTAGAGCTTGACCTGTCTGCCCTACAACTGGCATCGCCAGTGGAAGAAGAGGCAGGCCTGACCAACGTCGAGGCTGATGCCCAAGATGTTACCGCCACTGGAGGAGCAAGGGGGTCGATCGATATCGGAGTCGACATTTAAGCTGCTGCCACCGCAGGAGAGGCAGGGGGCCGACCGACATCGGAGCCGACGTCCAAGCTACTACTGACATGGGATCGACGGATGCTTCAGTCGGGACTTCGGATGTGGTGTAGGAGGCTGAAGCTAAAGTTCTTACAGTCAATCCCCCTATGTACCTGCAGGGCCAGACTTAAGAATATTTGTAAAAGTCTGCCTGCTTTTGTAAACATCTTTCTACGAGGATTAAAATGACTCTTTCTTTTAACGTCTATCTTCAATGTTTATCTTTCTGAATGTGAAGCGGTCAACCAGGTCCGAACTCATTCCTCTTAAAAATATTTCTAAGAAAATTTTGAACTTAGCCATTTGTAGGGAAATCCCTCAAGTATTTAGGGACTTCAAATAGCACTTTCCGATCCAGGTCAGACTTTTAGTGGGCTGCCTTAGAGCCTTTGCCGAACGGAGTCGAACTTTAGTGGGCTACCCTAGAGCCTTTGCCGAACGGGATCGGACTTTAGTGGGTTGCCTTAGAGCCTTTGCCGATCGGGGTCAGACTTCTAGTGGGCTATCCTAGAGCCTTTGCCGAGCAGGGTCGGACTTGTAGTGGGCTACCTTAAAGCCTTTGCCAATCAGGGTCGGACTTTTGTGGGCTGCTCTAGAGCCTTTGCCGAGGAGGTCAGACTTTTGAGTGGACTGCCCTAGAGTCTTTGTCGAGTGGGGTCGGACTTTTAGTGGGCTACCTTAGAGCCTTTGCCGACCAGGGTCGGACTTTTTCATAGAATGAATTATAGCCTTTATGATAATATTTGCGGAGGTTGTCTACATTCCAAGGACACGCCACTTGTCATCCATCTAGGTGCTCCAGTCGGTAAGTTCTGGCTTGGATCACTTCAACTACCCGGTAGGGGCCTTCTCAATTGGGGAAGAGTTTTTCTTGTTCGATCGACCTGGATATCTCTGTCCTCCGCAGAACCAAGTCTCCGACCCAGAAGCTTCGAGCTTTGACTCAAGAGTTGTAATATTTGACCATCCTTTGGTGATATGTTGCCATCTTCAAATTAGCTTGGAGTCAGATTTACTCGAGCAAGTCGAGGTCAATCCTTCTCCGCTCAGAGTTGGCTGGTTCGGCAAAATGATCGATCCGAAAGGATTGCAGGGAGACTTCCACCGGTATGACTGCCTTACTCCAATAGGTGAGATTGAATGGAGTTTCTCTAATCACCGTCCAGGAGGTAGTCCGATAGGCCCAGAGCACCAAATGAAGTTCTTTTGCCCAGAGTCCCTTAGCATCGTTCAGTCGAATCTTCAATCCATGCAGGATCGTCCGATTGGTGATTTTGGCTTCTCCGTTGGATTGGGAATGTCCGACTGAAGTTAGCGGATGGAAAATATGGTATTGCTGGCAGAAGTTCCAAAATTTCAGGTTATCGAACTGTCTTTCATTGTCGGTGATGATTGCCTGTGGTATGCCGAACCGAAAGATAATGTAGTTCCGGACAAAGTTTCCCACCTTGGTTTCTGTGATTTGTGCTAGCGGCTCAGCTTCCACTCATTTGGTGAAGTAGTCAATGGCTACGATTAAGAACTTCCGTTGTCCAGATGCTGATGGGAACGGCCCCAGGATATCCATTCCCCATTATGCAAATGGCCAGGGGTGGTCAGTGGGGTTAGCTGACTAGCCGGTCGTCTTTGAATGTTGGAGTACATCTGGCATGCGTCGCACTTTTTAACAAAATCTGATGCATCCTTCTGGATGGTCGGCTAGCAGTAGCCCTGTCAGATGATCTTGTAAGCCAAGGACCTACCTCCCAGGTGGTCGCCACATATGCCCTCATGCACCTCTCTGAGTGCATAATTGGCATCCGACGAACCCAGGCACTTCAGCAATGGTTGCATGAATGATCGTTTATAGAGAGTTTCGTCAAGGATGACGTACTTTGAGCAGTCCAATGCACACGCTTGGCTTCTGTCTTGTCTTCCGGTAGAGTCCCTTCAATAAGGAATGCAAGGATGGGGTCCATCCAAGAGGCTTCTTGCTCCACTTGATGGATTCCAGCCATCTCTTCAACAATGCTTGGGCATTGCAGGTACTCCACGAAGATCTAGTCGGAGGAGTTGGTGACGGCAGTGGCCACCCGTGATAAGGCATCCGCTCGAGAGTTTTGCATTCGAGGTATATGGAAAATCTCAAAAAGTTTAAGCCGAGTCACGAGACTTTGTACCTTGCCCAAGTATTTGGCCAGGGTTGGATCTCTCATCTTGAATTCACACTTCACTTGGTTCACCACCAGTTGGAAATCGGAGAAGGCCTTGATCCGACTGATGCCCAGCTCGTCAGCTATCCTCAGTCCTGCAAGGAGGGCTTCATATTCTGCCTGGTTGTTTGATACTTGGAATGCAAAATGTAGGGCATATTCCAGGCTCTGTCCGTCGGGATCGGCTAGGATTAAGCCTGCTCTGCAACTAGCAAGGTTAGATGCCCCGTCCACATGGAGCATCCAGGCAGATTCTGATTCTTCAACAATATCATCCTCAGGTGTATCAGCTGTTTGTGGAGGTACTTCCTATCTCCAGGTACACTCTGCTATGAAGTCAGCAATCACCTAATCTTTCATGGCCAATCGAGGATAAAAAGAAATGTCAAATTTGCCAAGCTTGACTGCCCACTTGGCGAGTCATCCCGAAGTATCGGGACTTCTGAGGATCACCTTGAAAGGTTGATCAGTCAAGATGATGATCGGATGCACTTGAAAGTAAGGCCACAGTCACTTGGCTGCTATGATCAGGGAGTAAGAAAGCTTTTGCATCTTGGGATATCTGATTTCGGTGTCATGGAGTGCTTTGCTGATATAGTAGACAAGCCTTTACTGATTGTTCTCTCCTATCTGGATGAGGACGGAGCACACTGCCTTATCTGACGCCGATAGATACAAGTACAGGGGCTTTCCCTCCATAGGCTTTGCAAGTAGGGGAGGAGTCTTCAGATACGCCTTCAGTGCTTCGAAGGCCGACCGACACTCGTCAGTCCACATGAAGTGATCCGACTGCCACAAGGTTTTAAAGAAAGGAAGACACTTTTCAACCAATATGGAAATAAAGTGGCTGAGAGAGGCTATTCGGCCTGTAAGTTCTTGCACATGCTTCATGCTGGTCGGGTTCCCCATATCGATGATGGCTTTAATCTTATCATGGTTGACCTCAATTCCTCACTGTGTAACTAGAAAGCCAAGGAATTTTCTGGAGGTCACCCCAAAGGTGCATTTGGCTGGGTTCAACTTCATCCGATGGTGCCTTAGGGCGTCGAAGGACTCCTTCATATCCTTGATATGGTCGGCTCTCTGGAGGCTTTTGACTATCATATCATCAACGTACGCCTTCATGTTCCTTCCCAGCTGCTCTTTAAAGACCCTATTGATCAGCCTCTGAAAGGTGGCTCCAGCGTTCTTCAGGCCGAAGGGCATCATTTTATAGCAGTACAGCCCTTTTTTGTCAGTGATAAAGGCTGTCTTCTTCTCATCCTCCGGGTGCATGATGATTTGATTATACCCGAAGAAGGCATCCATGAAGCTCAAGAGCTAATGACCGGCAGTGGCGTCCACCAATTGATCGATCTTTGGTAAGGAAAAGCTATCCTTCGAGCAAGCTTTGTTGAGGTCAGTGTAGTCCACACATATCATCCACTTTCCATTAGCTTTCCTCACTATCATGACATTCGCCAACCAGTCGGGGTAGTGGTCTTCTCTAATGAAGCCTACTTCGGAGAGCTTCTTGACTTCCTCATCAATCGCCCTCATCTCTCAGGGACGAAACTCCTCTTCTTCTGTTAGACAGGTTTGTAAGATGGGTCCACCTTGAGCTAGTGGGTTATGACCTCCGATGGGATACCTGGCATGTCCGACGCCGACCAGGAGAAGACATCGGCATTGTCTTGTAAAAAGCTGACCAACTTCAACTTGGTTTCTTCGCTGAGTGTGCTTCCGATCTGTAGACCCTAGTGGGATCGTCCTCCTAAAGGGGTACGAATAAGATCTTCTCGATCGGTTGTCCACAGTAGTCAGCTTCGACCCTGGGATCAAGCTATTCCAAGATGGAACGGTCTTTTGATTGCCTGTCCTGAATGGTTAAACGCTGCCTGGCCATCCTACGATCCCCCCTCATCACTCCGATCCCATTTCGAGTTAGAAATTTTGCTAGCAAGTGTAGATAGACACAATGGCTCGGAATTTGTTAAGGGCCGGTCAACCCAATATGACATTGTAAGCCAATGTCGTGCGTACAACCACAAAATTGATGGGGAGGGTCTTTTGATAAGGCTCCGACTTGATTGTCACGGGCAGAGTTATCTCTCCTTCTACGTCGACAGAGTTCCCCCCGAACCCTATCAGCGGCATTGGAGATTCTTGCAGCCTAGTTCTAGGCAGGTTCATTCTGACAAAAGCATCATATAGTAGAACCTCAGTGGAGCTTCCATTATCAATGAGGAATCTTCTTACATCATAGTTGGCAATTACTGCCGATACAATAACAGGATCATTCCCAAAGATCTGGGACTCTAGGAGGTCTTCATTAGAGAAGCTGATTACATTAGAATTCCAAGGCCTCTTCGAGATGTCCTAACCTTCTTCATACCTTCAATCGGACCGACGGTGGAGCATGCCAACATTTTCATCGATGGGACGCTGATTAAGCAACTCTATTTCCTTCAGGGGGTCTTTGGCAGCAGAAGTTTCAGCTCGATTCCTCTGGGGTCGGATGTACTTGTGCATGTACCCCCATCTGATCAGATCTTTGATCGCGTCCTTCAACTAGAGGCGGTCTTATGTACTGTGCCCATGGTCACGATGGAACCGGTAGTACTTGTCCCTGCTTCTTGATGTGGAGGTGCTCCTCATTGGGCGAGGCCTCTGCAGAAAGGTCTCCTTCTCTATTTCCATGAGGATTTTCTCCCTCGGGAGGGAGAGAGGTGTGTAAGTCTCGAACTTCCTAAGGAAGTCTTTCAGCTTAGGGCTACGGCGTCGGGCCGAGTTGGTGCCATCACTGGGAAGTCGGACTTCGGGAGCCTTGTCGCTCGTCTTCTTGGGAGCCGACCTCCCTTCAGCCTGGCATTGGCTGGCCGCTTGTTCTTCTGCCAGACATATTTTTACGTCTGGGCCAGCAATTCGGAGTAGCTTATCGGAAACATTTTATCCAACGAGAAGGTGAGCCTGGATGATCGCAGCCCCCTCTTGAAGGCCGACATAGCTACATGTTCGTTGAGGTTCAGGACCTCCATAACCGCCGAATTGAATCGGGCCATATAATCCCTGAGGGTTTCTCCTCCCTTCCGCTGCACGAGGAAGAGGCAGTCCGTGTTCCTCGATATCCGACTGCAAGTCCTGAAATGGGACAGAAAGAGTTTTTCCAACTAAGAGAAGGAATGGATTGTACCTGGTCGGATGGCAAAGAACCATATCCGAGCTGCCTTCCTGAGTGTCGCAGGGAAGGTGATGCAGTGGAGGGTGTCAGAAGCGTCCTGTACCACCATGTGGGCCTTGTAAGTGCCCAAATGATCCAGTGGGTCAGTGGTACCATTGTAGGAGTTCACCTGAGGTATCTTGAAGTGGCGGGGGATAGCTTCCCCCATGATTATGGCAAAGAAAGGTGGGCGAGAGTCGTACGCCTGCACCCCCTCTTCCTTCTATCGGTCGACTAACTCAGCAATCTGCTCCTCCATGCACTGGAGCTTGCTGGTGTAGTCCCTCAGGTCCTCGCCGCGGTGCTGATCATCGTCAGGGACTGAGTCCGCGGAGGAGTGTGAGGCGGACCTCACTCTCTTTCCGTCGGCGTGACCCTTTGTGATCTCCGGAGCTTCGGGGTTGCGTGGGAGCGAAGTTGAGGGACTCCTTGTTGTCGACTTCGCTCGGCAGCAGATTGATGGCCAGTTTGGGATGCCAAGGGCGGCTGCTGTCTGTCATTGGCCGCATCTTGGAGGTTCTGAACCGCAGTGGCAAGAGTGTCAATGCGATTCAGAAGAGCCTGGAATTGCTGCTGTCCCAGAGTGATAGTAGGCTCTGCGGCATCATTCTCCCTGGGAGATTCTCCCGATCTTAACTGGGAGTAGCCTCTCCTATTGAAGGTGTTCTGAGCTCTTCCCTTCGCCATCGTCTTAGCGGCGGATTCCTCCTTTTAGAGAAGGGAAACAAGAACGAATGTTCAGGACCCTTCCTCTAGCGCCAATCTGTTACTACTGAAACTCCCGAACAGGATTCTCTCGGCCTGGCTGGAGCGCGCCTCTCCCGGTTCCTGCAAAGAAGTCCCACATACCGGTGGTGTTCCGACGGGGGACACTCCAATGGCTAAGTCAGTGGGAGCCTTAGAGCAACATAATAGAGAAATCAAAAAGAGATCGCTCGTGGAGAAGAAGTGCCCCTGATGCTCGGAGTCTCCCATTTACCTTATATAGGCACGGAACGTTACCAGAATCTGTTAGGGGCTAAGCTGGAAATGTCCAATCTTGCTCCTAAGAGAATCAGGGTGGTGACCAGGTGGCACCAGGATATGGCTGCGTCGTGGAATCTGTTGTAACAGAATTCTGGTACCAGTTGAAAGGAGCTTCTAGAGCCTTCTGATTAGTATGAATCTGAACATGGCTGCGTCGTGGAATCTATTATAACAGAATTCTGGTACCAGTTGAAAGGGGCTTCTAGAGCCTTCTGATTAGTATGGATCTGGATGAAGTAGATCAGCAGGACCTCAAGTGGGTCGGCAAGACCTCTAATGGATCGGTCGGATCTCAAGCGGGTTGGTCGGCCTCAATTAGATCGGTCGGCCTCAAGTGGGTTGGTCGGACCTCAAGCCGGTCGGTTGGATCTTTGATCCGGTTCAGAAAAAAATTGATTAGATATAATATTTTTTAAAGTTTTTTTTTAAGATTCTTTAAGTAATTTAATATTAATCAATTTTTAGGCAGCCAAATAGATAAATAGTTATATATTTAAAATTTTATTTTAAAAAATTAATTTATAAGTGAAGGTTACCTTCCCCCTCCCTCCCTTTTGCAGTCGGTCACTGTCTATGCGTGTGTAGGTCTGTATTCTATACCTAAAATAAGAAATCGACGGTCTATAAGATTGATACCTTGTACTTGGTATAAAAGATCGAGAATCGGGCAGACCATCTATTCAGCAACCATATATATATTTCGCCCACAGCAATGCAAGTCGTAATTCTGCATTGCTGACACGGCAGTTCCATAGCCAACGGTCGAACACGACCTTGTAGGCTTATACCCACCACAAACTAATGGGGAGCCTCCCACCACTGAGAAAAGGGCTACTGAGGCTGAAGAACATGGGGACAAAAAGGCCACTTCTCTTCCTCCTCCGCCATGGCCGCCGCCAGCCACCACCTCCGCCACCCCTCCCGTTTCCCTTTCCCCAAAAGCAAAAGCTTCGCCTCTCCTTGTCCGAAATCCCTCGTCTACTCCACCTCCCCCTGCTCTTCCCGCGGTTATCTCACCCTCCGGATCCGGTCTGCCGCCGGTGATGTTTCTCTAAAGAGCCCTCCCATAGTGGAGCAACCTGGGGGGAGGATGGTAGTGGAGCTGGTGGGGGCCTTCAACGAGCTCACGGAGAGGATGGGCGGCGCCCTCTCCACTTCCTCCTCCCATCTTCTCTTCAAGTCTCTGAAGCTCTCCATCCCATTACTCCAGGCGCTTTCCTTCGCTCCCGATGGTCGCCCGCCGCTCTCCCGTGCCCTCTCCATCGCCTTGCTACTTGCTGATCTCCAGGTACCCTGAATATCTAATCTTACCCACTTAAAATGATTTCTTGGGGGAAAACGTGCTATTATAATTCATTTTCCTTTAAAAAATAATTTTTTGAGTAGAATTCTATGTATGCCTCATTGCATTGTGTTCTTTTACTGAAATTGGATGAATGGATATATTGGTAGCCTGGTTTTATTAGTGAATTTTTTGAGGCATGGAGATCATTCTTGCTGAATCACAGTCCGCTTTGGTGTTTTCTAATGACAAAACAGATTGGTTTTGCTAATTCAGCTAATAAAAAAACCTTTTCACCGGTATATTAACTCTAAATCACTTTATGTAGAGAACAAATTTTAGTAGAATAATAGGATAAGGTGAAGGAAGATGAGAAGCGAAACCAATCATCAATTTAAGTTGGCTCAGCATCAACTTGCATCTTAGCATAATTGAACAAAATTTAAGAACTTTATGTAAAGGATAGTAAATAAACATTTATGTCGATATATAAATATGTATGTATCTGAGTCATTTTGTTGAAGTGAAATGAAGGGGATTTCTTCATCACATTTTAGATTTGAAACTCAATTGGAGGGTTTTTCTATTGCTGCTATGGGTGAGAATGGGCAGCAATCAGTAGATAGAACCATTCTTGTAATTCACCATCTAATAATTACTGATAAAACACATGTTTGTATCAAAGAGAAAGGATGAGATTATCTTTGTTTTCTCTATGGCTATCATGTGATCAAACTGAGTGAATGTGCAGATGGATGCAGAAGTTATTTCAGCTGGCATATTGAGAGAAGCCCTAAAGGCAGGAGCTCTATCCATGCATGAAGTGACAAGCCAAATTGGTGCAAGTACTGCACATTTGTTACATGAGAGCTTGCGGATAAATCACATTCCTTCAAAGGTTGACATCCTGGATGATGAGAATGCTAGTTTACTGAGGAAGTACTGTTTGACTTACTATGACATTCGGGCAGTGATTTTAGAGCTTGCTCTTAAGCTCGACACAATGAAGCATCTTGATTTCCTTCCAAAATATCAGCAGCAGATAATGTCCCTCGAGGTTATGAAGATATATGCCCCTCTTGCCCATGCTGTGGGAGTTGGTGCCTTATCACTGGAGCTGGAGGACCTCTCATTTCAATACTTGTTTCCTTATTCATATCTTTATGTTGATACATGGTTGAGAAGCTATGAAGCAGAAGGCAAGCACTTGATAGATGTGTACAAGGAGCAGCTGCTTCAAGCACTAAAGGCTGATGCCAAGTTGGAGGAGATTGTGGATGGCATCTCGATTCAAGGCCGATATAAAAGCCGTTTTAGTACTATGAAGAAGCTATTGAAGAATGGATCTAAACCAGAGGAAGTAAATGATCTTTTGGGTTTGAGGGTTATCTTAAATCCTCTACCAGGTGATAGAATGCTGGAGAGGGGGCATAGGGCTTGTTACAGGGCACATGAAGTGATCCGAACTCTCTGGAAAGAAATTCCCAGCAGGACAAAAGACTACATTGCTAGACCCAAACCAAATGGCTACAGAAGTTTACATGTGGCTGTTGATATCAGCAAACAAGGAAAGGTTAGACCAGTGATGGAGATACAAATACGCACCACAGAAATGGATTCATTGGCAGTTGGTGGAGCTGCATCCCATTCATTGTACAAGGGTGGTCTCACTGATCCAGAAGAGGTGAGAGGCTCCTCACTTATGCAGTTCATTTATGTCATTTTCCTCATCAATGCAGTGAAAGCAACTAACGATTTCCAAGAGTTACAACTAAGGAAAATGATTTCTAGCATATTCTGATATGCTTTTATAGGACTATTTCTATAACCTGTTACTCTAGATGTGTGATTTGTGGGTATCTATAGAGGATACGTACAGGTGCAGCCTGATGCAAAATTGAGCCAGAAAACTTAATTTTAGCTGCAGAAATTATTTTAGAAAGGATTAGATGATATCATAAGACATTTACTTGAAATATGTCTGCATCTTCCACTCTTATGGCACTGGGCATTATATTCTTTGCCATGATCATCCGAATTTCTTGAAGCTTCTCTCATGAAAACAGTCCCAGCTTGCACTTGGAAATTCGTAGGAGACTGTGGATTAGCTTGAATCATTGATTGGCTACCCTTTGATTAATTTGTCTTCTATCTGCAATGGCGTCTAATGTGCTTCTTCCACTATCCATGTTTGAAGATCAACTATCTCATCTTGTATGGATTGCTTCATGTAATGAGCTGCCAATACATCCTCTACTTCATACATCCCACTTTGGTTTGCCAATCAAGACACTCTTCATGTGCTCTAGTAATTGTCTCATCTCCTTCTGCAATTTATGAAATCACTAGAAACTGAAATCATAAACTTAAGAAATGAGCCAAGCTTGAGCCAATTTGTCCTAGCTTGAAACGAGTTCAAGTTGGCATTGCAGTACTTTGAACCAAGTTCCAGTTTGGAGCAGCTTGCTTATGTTTGGGTCATTTAAACTCCTATATGGAATGCTTTCAACAACTTAATAACTAGTCTTCTGCTGATTCTCAATCCTTTGAGCGACACTCTAAGTAAATTTTAAAAGAAAATTATTTATTGAGCCTGAATGTGAGACTTAAAAAACCAGATATTGTATCATTGAACATTTCCTTTGGCTTAACCAATTGTGTTATGATCTCATGTTGCTGATAAATGAACAGTGCAGACAGACCCATATCTTAGTAGTTAGAAATATATCTGGATTGCTTGGTTCTGAACCTCGGTAGGTACTTGTATGTATCTTCCAATATAGAATCTTGTGTTAATGTAGAGGCATTAGGTATGGCTGTTGTTGGTGGCATGCTCCTTCTAAAACCTAGCAGCTATATCTTGTAGCTTCCCTTGAGCTTAATAAAACAAGATGGCTATGAAGACCTGAATTTCAGAACATTGTGGAGTGAGTTGAAACATTTTTTTTCACATCTTTTAACTTTCCTCGTCTTACACTTCTAAAGGATTTGATAATTTTAATTATAAAATATGTTTAAATTGATATCTATATGTATTCTTCTAGTAGCTTACAACTGTACTCTTCAACTATCAGCACTGTCTTTTATCATTAATGTTGGAGTACGCCGGCTCAACTAAGGCTAACCCCCAGTTCAGAGGTCCGGTCAGGTCTCTCTTGAACCAGGCATCCATGCCAGAAGAATCGGAGATGACCCAATCACATTAGGGCACCCTTCCAGGGTCAATCTTCGGCCTAGGCTGAAGATACTGCCCCCCGAAGCCCATCTTTCAATTGCTCACCTCCATGACCGGTTGATCCGAAGAAAACCGGTCCGAAGAAGGTGAATCTGAAGAAAGTCAGCCTGAAGAAGACGATCACTTTATTTCTTCAATTATTCCAAAGAAGTCAAGTACGAAGCGAGCAACCCAACCCACTCCAAAGAGACTCCGAAGAAGGAGGCTCCGATGCGAGTGGTCAAGATGTCTTTGGCCTACTCTAAAGAGACTCCGAAGAAGGTAGCTCCGATGCGAGTAGTTGAGATGTCTTCGGATTACTCCAAAGAGATTCCGAAGAAAGTAGCTCCAATGCGAGTGGTTGAGGTGTCTTCAACCTACTCCAAAAAGGTTAGGTACAGGATAATCAACTAGCTCGACTTCGGCCCTCGCTGAAGGAATGCCTCTAAAGCGAATCTCCAGCTGGCCACGAATCTCTAGACGTGGACGTAGTTGTTATAACCAACAACGTGGCCAAGAACTGCTTCAACCAAATCTCCAGCTGGCTACAAATCTCCAGACGTGGGCGCAGTTGTTATAACCAACAACGTGGCCACGAACCCTGGCTCCAACGGAATCAGACATGGCCACCACTATAAATGATGGTAAGAGGGGACACTCACAGTAAAAGAGCTCACCCCTGAGCTACTTCTCATTCTCTTCTCCAAGAGAACTCTTCATTCTGTTGCCAAGAGCCCTCACTGACTTAGACATCGGAGTGTCCCCCATCGAAGAAATTCCGGCTAGGGACCTGTTTTACAGGGTTCGAAGAAGGCGCATCGAAGGTCCTGCCGCTTCATTCGGTCCATGGGGGTTCAGCATCAACAGATTGGCGCGCTAGGTAGGGGGAAGGTGCAGTACCTTGAGCATTAGAAACTGCCGGACCCTCTCTCGCAAAGGAGAGTTCTAAGAAGAAGCAACAATTACCATGGTGAGGGGTAAAGCTCAGAATATCTCGACAAGCAGGGGGCATCCTCCCTCCCAGAGGAATGACCCCCCAATAGAGAACGATGTCCCACCTCCAACTTTGGTCATGGGACAGCACTAGTTTGAAGCCCTTCTGGACCGGGTTGATGCTCTCACAACCTTGATTCAGAACTTTCAGAAGACTGCTCTCCAGGTGGGGTACCCGCCGGCCATCTCCCGACACAGCTACCGGACCGGGAAAAAGGGGGACCACCATCGTAGTTCCACCCAACACTCTCTCCGAGATCGACCTTCCCACGAAGGCCAAAGCTCGCGGCATCCGAAACAGTCTGATGACCGATGAGCAAGGAAGAGATCCAGGTGATCTCTCTCTGATTCGTCTGAAGATTCTATTCCTCAAGATGTGGGGCCGAGAAAGGCTCATCACGGTTATGAAGAAAAATTTAAGATACTTGAGGCGCAAATCGCGAGGCTCCACGATCTGCAGAGAGATGGTGAGCGCACAACCTATGACTCGCAGCCTCCGTTCACCTCCAGAATAATAGAGAAAATCGTCCCTCGACATTTTAAGGTCCCTCAGATGGAACCTTACGATGGGACTATGGATCCCTTAGATCATCTCGACAGTTTCAAAGCCCATATGATAATCCAAGGAGCCTCCGATGCATTGTACTGTTTGGCTTTTCCTGCCACTCTAAAGAAGGTAGCTCGAATGTGGTATTCGAGCATCCGCCTAAGTACCATCGACTCCTCTGAGTTAGAAAAATTGTGTCTTACATTTCAGGACTTGCTGGAAGACGTCCCGGAATACGGACAGTTTATTCCTCCACCAAAATGAGGGAGAGAGCCTCAAGGACTACATCACGAGATCCAACTCGGCCACCCTCAAGATTCCAGATCTCAACGAGCATGTGGCCATGTCTGCTCTGAAGAAGGGGCTCCGGTCATCCAGGCTCACGTTCTCTCTGGACAAAAGGTTCCCTACAAGTTACGCTGAGCTCCTGACAAGGGCTCAGAAATATGCCGATGCCGAAGAACAAGCAACTAATTGGCGTCTGACCGAAGGGAGACCTGTCCCCAAGAAGAAGAACGTCAAAGGGCCAAATTTTCTGCTCCCCCAGCAACGGCGATTCTACTCAACGGCGAAGCCCCAGGCCCAAAACACTGGACGGAAAGTTTGATTCATACACTCCCCTGAACATCCCAAGGGAAAGGATCCTGTTAGAGATAGAAAAAAAAAACTATCTCCAACGACCACATCCTATGAGATCGTCCTCTTCTGCAAGAAACAAAAGCAAGTATTGCCGGTTCCACAGGGATCACGGCCATAATACCGAAGATTACATCCAACTGAAGGATGCATTAGAGGACCTCATCAAGAGGAGGTACCTGGGGAGGTATGTCGGACATCCAGAATCTCGACTTGAAGCCGCCGCCTCTCAACGGGCTATAGAGGAAGCTGAACTCCCTCATCAAAGGCCCACCAACGGAAGAGTGGGCATGCTACACCGACCGACCAACTGGAGGAGAGCCAAAGAAGATACTTCTAAAAGGCTCAGGAACAACAACTCCGTATACTTCTCCGACGACGACCTCCTAGGAGTTCAGTTCCTCCATGATGATCCCGTTGTAATCTCGGTCGTTTTGGCTAATTATGATGTAAAAAGAATTTTAATAGATAATAGGAGTTCCGCGGACGTTTTACTGTATGATGCATTCTCCAGAATGGTCTGCCTAAAAACAAGCTCCAGAGATCTCTCGTACCTCTTACTAGGTTCGGAGGAAACCAAGTCGGAGTCGAAGGAGAAATAATGCTGCCGGTAACCCTCGGCATGGAGCCCCATCAAAAGATGTTCCCCATCAATTTTGTCGTGGTCCGAACCCCATCGGCTTACAACGCAATCTTGGAACATCCTGTCTTGAACAAGTTTAAGGCCGCAGTCTCCACATATCATCTCTTGGTACGTTTTCCTACCATAAATGAGATCAGGGAAGCGAGAGGAAATCAAAGGGCCGCCCGTCAATGCCTGATGATACAGGACAAGCAGGCGGCTGATCTCATAACCTTGAATCAATTGGATCCAATAGACCTGACTGAGAATTCAGGGGAATCGTTAGAGAGGATTGTCTCGGTGCCCTTGACCGAAGACGACCCCACCAGAACAGTGCAGATTGGAAGCCTGCTTGATGAAGGAACGAAGGCGGCGCTGATTCAATTCCTCCGAAGTAACACCGATGTCTTCGCCTGGTCGGCTTCCGACATGTCAGGGATTCCCGCCGAAGTAATCACTCATCAGCTGGAAGTTACTCCTGGCTACAAACCGGTTCGACAGAAGAAGAGGAGCTTCGTCCCTGAAAAGCAAAAAGCGATAGATGAAGAGGTAGATAAGCTCCTCAAAGTCGGATTCATTAGGGAGGTACATTACCCTGAATGGCTAGCTAATGTCGTGATGGTAAGGAAAGCCAACGGCAAGTGGAGGATATGTGTCGATTACACAAATCTTAACAAAGTCTGTCCGAAGGATAGCTTTCCCTGCCAAAAATAGACCAATTGGTCGACGCCACTACCGACCATCAGTTGCTAAGCTTCATGGATGCCTTTTTGGCTACAACCAGATACAAATGAATCCTGAGGATGAAGAGAAGACTTCCTTCATAACGGAGAAGGGGTTGTATTGCTACAGGATAATGCTATTTGGTCTGAAGAACGTTGGGGCTATATTTCAAAGACTGGTCAACAAGGTGTTCGAGAAGCAACTGGAAAAAATATGGAGGTATATGTTGACGACATGATCGTAAAGAGTCTCCTTAAAGAAGATCACCTTGGAGACTTAGAAGAATTTTTCGACGCCCTACGACGCCATCGGATGAAGCTGAACCCAGCCAAATGCCTCTTCGGGGTGACCTCTGGCAAGTTCCTAGGATTTCTTATTACTAAACGGGGGATAGAAGCCAATCCTGAGAAGATACAAGCACTCTGAAGTATGACACCCCTCATGTAAGAAGGAGGTGCAGCAGTTAACTGGGAAAATGCTTCTTTGAGCCGATTTATTTCTCGGTCGGCCGAAAGGTGTCTTCCTTTCTTTAAAGTCCTTCGCCGATCGCAGAACTTCGACTGGTCCGAAGACTGTCGCCTTGCCTTCAAAGAGCTGAAGAAGTACTTAGAAAGCCCTCCTTTACTTTCGAAGCCTCAGGAGGGAGAAGCTCTCTACTTGTACCTCGCTGTCTCGGACGAAGCGATCAGTTCTATCCTTGTTCGGAAGAAAGACAACAGCCTCCAAAGGCCGATCACTACATCAGCAAGGTCCTGCATGATACAGAAGTGAGATACCCCACAATGCAAAAGCTTGTGTACTCCCTGGTGGTTGCAACGAAACGATTACGACCGTACTTTCAGTCTCACTCAGTCATCATCTTGACAGACCAGTCCTTGAAGGCTGTCCTTCGAAGTCCAGACACTTCAGGAAGGATAGCTAAGTGGGCCGTGAAACTTGGAGAGTTCGACATCAGCTTCTAGCCCAGGACGGCGATGAAAGCGCAGGTGCTGGCTGACTTTAAAGCCGAATGCACGTGGGGCCCATAAAGTGACTTACAACGAGCCGAAGAAGATGAGGCCATCTGAAGTGATTTGGAGTCTATGTGGTTACTCCACGTAGATAGGGCTTCAAACTCGACAAGATACGAAGCGGGCCTCATATTGGCTGGCCCAGAAGGGCCCACTGTGGAATACGCCCTGCGCTTTTCTTTCCATGTTTCCAATAACCAGGCCGAATATGAAGCCCTTCTTGCTGAACTCCGAATCGCCAAGAACTCAGGGGTTCGGAAGATCCGAATTTTTTCAGACTCCCAGCTGGTGTGGTAAATCAAGTAAAAGGCGAGTTTGAAGCACGAGATCCTACCATGATCTGGTATCTGGAGAAAGTGTGGGACTTGGCGTCACAGCTTGATTCCTTTGAAATCGCCTATATCCCACGGATGGAGAACTTCCGAGCCGACGCCCTATCCAGACTTGCCACCACCACCCCAGTTCCCTCAGTCGCACCTTCACGAAGTATCTTGAAGCTCCAAGCAAACGGAGGAAGTGCAAGGGGTGCACCAAGTTGAGCACGAACCAAGTTGGATGGATCCTATTCTTAAGTTCCTGAATGAGGGCACCTTGCCCGAGGATAAGACCGAGGCCAAGCAAGTCCGTTGGATGGCATCCCAATACATCGTCTTAGACGGAACATTGTATAAGAGATCCTTCACTCAACCTCTGCTGAAGTGCTTGGGGCCCACAGATTCCGACTACGCCCTGAGAGAAGTGCACGAGGGTATATGTGGAGATCACTTGGGAGGAAGATCCTTGGCATACAAAATTATACGTTAAGGATATTACTAGCAACGATTCAGAAGGATTTTGCAGATTTTGTCCGAAGATGTGATCAATGCCAGAGGTACGCCAACATTTAAAGACGGCCCGCAAACCAGCTCACCCAGTTAACAGCACCATGGCCCTTCGCTCAGTGGGGCATGGACATCCTTGGCCCGTTTCCGCCGGCGTCCGGGCAACGGAAATTCCTCGTCATAGCCATCGACTACTTCACAAAGTGGGTCGAGACTAAAGCCCTGGCGCATATCACTGAAGGAAAAATTGAAGGTTTTGTCAGGAACTCCGTCATTTTCCGATTTGGGATTCCGCATGCCATAATCACTGACAACGGAAGACAATTCGATAATCTCATGTTCAGGGATTTCTGTGCCCAGTACCACATACTCCATAGATTGACCTCCGTTGGCCATCCCCAAGCCAACGGAGAAGCCGAAGTCACGAATCGAACCATCCTCCACGGTCTGAAGACTTGACTGAACGATGCCAAAGGGCTATGAGCCGAAGAGCTGAATTCAGTCCTCCAAGCATATTGGACCACTCCTAGAATGGCAATTGGCGAATCTCTCTTCCATTTGACTTATGGGATAGAAGTAGTTCTTCCTGTGAAGGTTATCTTGTGATCTTTAAGGATCGACCAGTACAAGGAGCCTGAGAACTCGGAGCACCGAAGAATAAATCTGGACTTACTACAAGGTACCAGGCTTTCCACTCAGATGAAGATGGCGGCATATCAGCAGAGAGTCGCCAAATATTACAACTCCAGGATGAGGGAACAAACTTTCTGACCCAAAGATCTAGTACTACGGAAATTCGAAGTGTCCAAGCCAATGGAACAGGGCAAGCTCTCTCCTAATTGAAAAGGCCCCTATCGAATCAAGGAAGTCATATGTCTAGGGACGTATCGACTCGAGATCCTAGCTGGTGTTATGCTACCTCGACCTTGGAATGTAGAAAATCTCTGCAGGTACTATCAAATAAAATTTTCACTGAGGAAGATTTCAAAAAAAAAATATTTGATTGAAGATGGGTCTGGTCAGCCTGTCTTATTACCAATCAACGATACAATAAGGGTCTTAGTGACTCATCCAATGAAACCAACAAAAGCGCAAAGGTGGGTCCGATCCACCTGCTTTATCGGTATGTCCGATAAGCGCAAAGGATGGTCCAACCAGGCCACCTTACGATCAACATTCAAAGGCACAGGGATGGTTTACGTAACCTACCCTACGGTAAATCCGTAGACGCGCCGAGGTGGGCCTAATCAGCATGCCTTAATATCAGCATGCCTTAATATCAGACAAAAGTGCAAAGGTGGGTCTGATCCACCCGCCTTATCGGTATGTCCGACGAGCGCAAAGGATGGTCCAACCAGGCCACCTTATGATCAACAATCAAAGGTGCAAGGATGGTTTACATAACCTACCCTTCGGTAAATCCGCAGACGCGCCGAGGTGGGCCTAATCAGCTTGCCTTAACATCAATTGAAGGCACAGGGATAGTCTAAGTGACCTGTCCTACGGTAAATCCGCAGACGTTCCGCCGTGGGTCCAAACAACTCACTCTGTTATCAACGGATGCCACAGGGATGGTCCAATCGGCCTACCCCAGCAACAAATCCGATCTAAGTGAACGGATGACCTTTCTACCACCTACTACGCCGAAGAGTTCACACTTAACATCCTTTTGGATTGTGTCAGTCCAACCAAAGAAAATCTTCATTCATTACTGGAAAAATTGTACACAAAAAAAAAGAGGGGGAAAGAAGAACATATATGTAACAAGTCATTTCTCATCAGCGGGCCCAGCAGTGAAAGCAGAAATAGGGACCTCCGAAGGGGCTGGTGATTCTTCCGCCGAACCCACCGGTTCGTTAGCTGAAGGAAGGTTCAAGTTTGGATGGGCCTTCCTGATCTCCTCTATGCAATCCCAGCGGTCGGCAAGATAACCGTCCACCCCAGCCTTATGCATCTCATCTTTGAAGGCTTGGGATCTTTTGTAGACTTCAACAGCCTGAAGAGTATTTCTCTCCGCCCACTCCGTTCTCTGATGAACCGATAGGATGTTCGCCTCCAACTGGGCAACCTTACTTATCAATTCGGCCTTTTGGGCCGCTTCTTCGACTCTCCGAAGACTGTCTTTTAACAACAGTTCTCCAAATATCACCTTCTTTCTCTTCTTCTGCAGCTCCAACACTACTTCGGCTGTGTACCCCTCGAGCGTCCTTAGTTCCCTTTCCAAGGAACTATTTGCGGCGACAGCTTCGTCCGCCTTTTTCACAGCCGCCCCTCTCTCGGCTACGGCCGAAGCCAACTGGTCCCAAAGGCTTTTGCCGAAGACGACTGACTCGCGGACGCCCTCCTTTAACAGAGAGACATCCTAAGCAACCTGGCAGATGCAAGCACACATGAAATCAGTTCAACTGTAGTTGATATGCATGCGACACTAATGCCGATACTTACTTGCAGAACCCTGGGAAGGAAGAAGGAGAAGGGATCCCTCGACCCTTGCACCACGGTCTCCTCCCTGTCCCTTCGAGGGACAGCCGAAGACCCTCTCAGCCCCATGCCGTCGGGGCCCGTGCTGGCAACAGGGATATTGCTGTCCCTCAACTCCTTTCTCTGGGAGACCCGATGTTCAGGTTTAGGATCCTCATCTACAAGGGGAGTCTTACCCTTAGCCTGAGGGCTCCGCTCCCCAAATAACCCCGCTGCGGCAGGCATCGCCGGACTCCCGGGAGGAGAGGCCCGAGCCCTCTCCGGGGAAGATTCTACGTCGATTGGAGCCCCGCTTCCGGCCAGGACTCGTGGGAGTGCCAAGACATAGGTCCGCCTCCGGTCGGATCGCCTCACTGGGATGCTTGACGCTCCATCCTTTTTTGCTGCCCGTTGGGATTTTGCGGCATTCGTCCTCATGGTTTGAAAGAACTGCGGGGACTGACTGGAGGAGGAAAGAGAAGGAAAATCGCTCAGGGGGGCAACAGCGCCAAAGACTCGAAAGAGTTCCACCTTCAAAGGTACCAAATCTATTATATATGGATTACTAACGGCCCAGATTGATTGCCCATGATCCGAGCTACCCCCCAATCGTGCCACGTGCACCTATCCTGGATGATAAACCCCTGGGTCCACGGAAAGTTGGACTCAAAAGATCCAAAAGTGGTGACTGACCTGATTCCAGACCACGCAGCCTTAATGATCCTGAGGGTTACAGTCCCATGATTTGGGCAATAACTGCTCCACCAATGATAATTGGATAGCCGGCAAAAACAAAGCGACGTATTGATGGGTGAATTGATATCCTGAGATTCCTTAATCACATATTTGAATACTAAGGAACCCGACTCGTGAACAAAAAAAGGGTGATCTGATCAGAGGGCAAAGCAATTGCTTTGTCTTCAAGCATAATGGTGTCATTAGGGCCAGACTTGAGGATTCCTACTTCAAAAAATCATCTGTGCATAAAGAAGTCTCTCTCTCTAAAGACGCGACCCATCCAAAGATTTCATGCGCGAAAAAAAAAAACTCAGGCGAAAGGAAAGAAAGGTGTATTTTCATTGATATCCCTAGAAACTGAGTTACACCCAAATAAAAAAAAAAAAAGAAAAGGGATAACAGGAAAGGAAGATTTAAAGATCAGCCACCGGCCCCTTTCCAGATCGACGGGTGATATCAGGCCTTCATGGAGTGCTCGGAGAGACTTCAGATTCTGCCGTCGCCTCCTCTGGCTCCGACCCCTCATCGAAACCAAGCTCTTCCTCTTTCCCGGGGTACAGAACAGAAGGCCTTATATTATCCAGCCTCTTCAGGTGGTAGAAGCGGAAGGCCTTGTTCTTATGCTCCTGAAACCCATGGTGGTAAGAGTTCAAGACAGCCTCGGCGACCTCATCTTTGAAGGCCTGCGATGCCAGGAACTTAGGGATGGCCTCCGCTGCCTCTCTCTTGGCCAATTCTGCTGCTGCGACCGTCGCTCTGGCTCTAGCGTTTGCCTCTTTCAGCTGGGTCTCGAGGATTTGTACTCTCCTTTCCAAGCGGACCATTTCTTTGGCCTAAAAAGAATCGTCAACGCCCCCACCGACCCTGGCGCTTGGCTCCCCTTCCGATCCCGTGACGGTGACCCGCTTTCGAGACATTTCTCGGAGGTCTTTAAAGCTGAATTTCATTTCTATGGAATGAAGAAGAGGAAGGGGAAGGGCACCTCCGAAGCGAAGGGATCACTTTTCTACTGCCTGAAGAACTTCCAGAGGCAAGAAGGATGAACCCTATTTAACGGCCCAGAGCCTCGTCGTTCGTGCTCATAGAGGATGTGTCCCACGTCCCACTGCCAGCCAACTGAGAAATGCCACGTGTTAAAGCGACGCTTCGAACCCGGAGCAACGCCTTTAAGGTCGATGCAGAATCAATGACCGTCTTCGAGAAAAGAAAAGTTGGCAATTCCCAAGTAGCGCGAAGGCGCGGCCATCCAAAGGTTAGCACCTTCGGCATTAATAATGGGAAGCACATGTACGTCGACTCGCCATCTTTCTTTCGGGCGCCAATGATAGGGTGACACCTGTCCTCTACACAACTATCGAATCAGGGGGCGGTTATGGCAAATGACTGATCCAAAGATTTGCCATCATTAGTCGCGCCTTTTCTCGCCAGCAAATGACAAATCATTAACACTCCCACTTTTCGAAGCGGATAATTGCTTCGTTAACTAGAAGTAGGGGGCAACTGTTGGAGTACGCCGGCTCAACTAAGGCTAACCCCCGATTCAGAGGCCCGGTCAGGTCTCTCTTGAACCAGGCATCCATGCCAGAAGAATTGGAGATGACCCAACCACATTAGGGCACCCTTCCAAGGTCAATCTTCGGCCTAGGCCGAAGATACTGCCCTCGAAGCCCATCTTCCAGTTTCTCACCTCCATGACCGGTTGATCCGAAGAAGACCGGTCCGAAGAAGGTGAATCCGAAGAAGATCAGCCTGAAGAAAACGATCACTTTATTTTTCCAATTGTTCCAAAGAAGTCAAGTACGAAGCAAGCAACCCAACCTACTCCAAAGAGACTCCAAAGGAGGCTCCGATGCGAGTGGTCAAGATGCTTCGGCCTACTCCAAAGAGACTCCGAAGAAGGTAGATTTGATGCGAGTGGTTGAGATGTCTTCGGCCTACTCCAAAGAGATTCCAAAGAAGGTAGCTCCGATGCGAGTGGTTGAGGTGTCTTCGGCCTACTCCGAAGAGGTTAGGTACGGGATAATCAACCAGCTCGACTTCAGCCCTCACTGAAGGAATGCCTCTAAAGCGAATCTCCAGCTAGCCAGGAATCTCCAGACGTGGGCGCAGTTGTTATAACCAACAACGTGGCCACAAACTCTGGCTCTAATGGAATCAGACATGGCCACCACTATAAATGATGGTAAGCGGGGACACTCACGATAAGAGAGCTCACTCCTGAGCTACTTCTCATTCTCTTCTCCAAGAGAGCTCACCCCTGAGCTACTTCTCATTCTCTTCTTCAAGAGAACTCTTCATTTTGTTGCCAAGAGCCCTCACTGACTTAGGCATCGGAGTGTTCTCCACCGAAGAAATTCTAGTAAGGGACCTATTTTGCAGGGTTCGAAGAAAGCGCACCGAAGGTCCTGCTGCTCCATCCAGTCCATGGGAGTTCGACGTCAACAATTAACATTTACTACTAATTTAACTAGAGAGAGAAGGAATTGCTTCCTCCAGTCTGCTCAACTAAAATTTCTCGCTGAACAAGGGAAACTATAAAACCAAATGAACTTCTATAGGAAAGTAAAGTAGAGATTTTACCCTATTTACTTTTTTTAAAACCAATGTACAAAATTATGATATAAGGCCTCCATCAATACTAGTTAGGTCCACCTCTCCAAAGCTCAGCTGGATTCCTCGTTTAGCTAAGACATTGAACTTTTCCAAAATAGAAAAAAAATACAAAATTGTAAAACTGACCAAGAAGCTAGATGTTAATATCTACATTAAATTTATCTTCTATTCTTCAGGGGTATGAGTTTAACCCTGGTTAATGTTTTCTATAAATTGTTAGGTGAGTTCCACCAAGCATTTTAGAGCCCTAAGTAGCCACCAATCCTATTATTTTCAATCCCCATGGGTATATTAACCGGTTGCCATGATGCAGATCTCAAAAACCTTATCTAATTTCAAAAGAAAAAAGGACCAAAGTTGGACATCGCATGCAAAATTTATACCCTCAAGAAATTTTGCCTTGCACATGCTCTGGATCTGGTAGATCTTGGATCTGGACCTTGTCAGGACCTAACTGAGGTACCCTAATCAGTCTGCAATGCACATGGTGATCCTCCTGGATCAACTACACAAGATATGCAGAATTATAACAATCAGGCAACATGGAAACCATTGGGAGATATATTAATGCTAAGTAGGTGTGAACTAGTAGGCATCTGGAGGAATGATGCTAAAGCAGATCTACAACACAGACCGAACACATTCTCTATCTGATCTACATCGTTTTTTTTTGTTAAGTTGATTTTGGAAGGGGTTTGAGAGGTTATAGGCTGCCTTAATTTAGAAATGATTAAGGTATTAATGATGCCTGTCCTGTCCTGGTAGGGTCAGACCTCCTGCTACAGTTTGCAGCTAATCCTTGATATCATTACCTTCTTGAAAGAACCTAACTGAGTGCTGTTTTATGTTTTAAGAAGCCTACCTGAGTTGGAACTTGTTTACAAGTAGGTTTATGTTTTATAGTATATTTCAGTTTCCATTTGTCACTTCATTTTCAGCATTTGTTTACTTTTGTCAACAGAACAATATGATTCTTTTGCATCAATATATTCTTTTTTATTGGGGTGAACACCAGAATATGCCACATAAGGAGAAGGGTTTTAGGTTTTTTGTGGAATGGCTAGAAGAGAGGTGGCAAGTGTTGTTCGAGTGACACAAGAGCAGACTTAACTGTGAATGTGGGGAATGATAGTCCTTTTAATTCACAATATGCTGTATTGGGTAAGATGGTATGGCAAAAATACTGTTTACCATGGAAGAACAGTAGAGCATAAGAAAGTACACATAGAATACTGTTTCTCTAGACTCATAAAGGGAGGAGGGAAAGAAACACAAGGTTAACCAATCTAAATGTGATTTGAGTGGAGACGTGGTATCTGAGGGCTAGAAGTTAAAAGCACAAGTCAATTAAACCTAATAGCATGTGGAAGTGGGGGAAGTTTAAATTACAGTTAAATTAAACCTAATAACATACAGAAGTGGGGGAAAGTTTCTAGTGCATGTGGCAAAAGAAATGGATTCTACCACTATCTAAAAGGTGACCTTAAACCTTTCTGGAAATTATAAGATGAGATTAGCAGGTAAGGACACTTACATATAAAATTTTTAGTTTGTGACACCACGTATGTATATATAATGGGCAAAAATATATAGGAGTACAATGCTTCTGAATACAAAGTTTTGTATATTTGAGACATCGTACTTGGAGTGTGGCAAATGGGTTTGGTCTGATACAGGAGACATAAAAAATCTGTCAACACCAACATGTTCTGTTTATTAAACGGGTTGAAAATTCAGACCTGAAACTGACAGTTTTATTAAATATTTAATCTAACCTGATCTACAATGGGTTAAAATAAGTTAAACCAGTTAAACGATTAAGCATTGTTGCCCTACTTGGAGCTAAATCTATGAGCAAAAGATGAAACTTGAAAGCATTTAGTAGTCGGAGCAAGTAATGTTGAGAAGGTATAACACCAAATATGGATTTGTAATAGCAACTAGTCTAAGTGTACCTTATTAAAAATGTAACAGATGATTTGAAAAATTGAATCTTTGTCTGAGGCTTTAGCCCATGATAGGGGGTAAATAGATGGCTCATGAAAAGTATTAGAAATTAATGCCTCCAAAATAATCCTTTTACATTTTATGAGAAATGCGTACTGTTGGCTTTGGCTCCTTAGTTTTGATGATTAACAAAAGGTTGAGTATATGTTTGGACTAATGTTTCATTTCAAGATAAAGTTTCAGGACTTAGGTTATTCAAAAAGAGTACTAAGAGTACAATGATGAAACCAAGCTTGCCTGATTTTGGAAAGAGCTTTTCTACCTTAAACAAGATCAGATTTCTCATATTGGACCTTCTTGTTAAGAAGTAATTGACAAAAGAAACAAAGGCTTAGAGAAACTCAAGCATGGCATGCACCTCTCTAGAGTTTCAGAAAATTTCAGATCAGAGGTCGACCACCAGAGGTCGACACCTTGTCAAAGGTCGACCACCAGAGGTCGACTCATGAAGAAAAGAAAAGTTCAGCAAGGCCGGCACGGCAAAATTTCAGTGGCACGCTCCAGAGGTCGACCACCAGAGGTCAACACCTGTCCAGAGGTTGACACCAGAGGTCAACACCTGTCCAGAGGTCGACACCAGAGGTCGACTCATAGCCTGAGAATTCAAACTGGACAGAACTATGGTTTTCTGGATTTTTGCCTAAGATAAACTGGAGGTCGACTCATGAGGTCGACACTTGATCCAGAGGTCGACTCATGAGGTCGACTCATGGCATAACGGCTAGTTTTTCTGAACTTTTGATTTGATTTATAACGGCCATAAACGGCCATATTTTTGATTCTAACGGTCTTGTGGAGTTGTTTCAGCTTGAATGAGGTATTTAACCTCCACCTAACTTCAAAAAAGACAAGGAGACAAAGTGAAAAGGATTAGAGTGAAAGTACAAAGCCTTCAATCAATTCCAAGCCAAAAAGAGTGAGAAAACCAAGAGATTTCTTAGCCAAAAGCTTATCATCTTTGAGGAATCAAACTTTCAAGAGTTTGGCATTTAGTGAGGTCCAAAGATTCCAAGAGAAAGGCTTGAAGAGTCTCCATCAAGAGCTACATCGAATTATTTTTTGCTCAAAAGGAGTTTCTCTTGTTTTATTCATTGTATTCATATTCTTTTTGTCTTAGGCTAGTTTCAAGGGAATTTGAAACTAGTGTGAGGTTTGTTGGTAAGCCAATTGATAAAACCAACTAGGGTTGCTTGTAAGCCGAAGCCAAAACAAGTGAGTGAGATTTGTTGGTGAGCCAATTGATAAAACCAACTAGGGTTGCTTGTAAGCCCGAAGCCAAAACAAGTGTGTAAGGTTTTGACTTGTGAGCCTGGTAAAACAAGTCGGCTGTAATCTAAAGATTATAGTGGAAATTCCCAAGTGGAGCTTGAGGAGTGGATGTAGGTGCTAGGTGCACCGAACCACTATATTTCTTGTGTGTTTGCATTGCTTTACTCTCTATCTTCTTTTGCTCTTTAATTGTTGTTATATTTCATTGCTTCCGTTGCACAATTACTTGAGCACTATCACTCTTCACCTTTGAACTTGATAGCACATATATTGCTTTAATTTTTAAAAATATCCAATTCACCCCCCCCTCTTGGGCACCATATCTGGGCGACAAGTGGTATCAGAGCACCGGTACTCTCTTGTAGGTCCAACGATCTTGAGTGAAAGATCATGGCCGCCCCAATTGGAATGGGTGTAGTTGAAGGACAAGCATCAAATCGCCCTCCTTTCTTTAATGGCACAAACTACACATACTGGAAAACTCGTATGCGTATTTATTTACAAGCTGTAGATTATCATATATGGAAAGTAATTACTAAAGGGCCTCATCAGCCCACTCACTTGGTTAATGGACATTATCACCCCAAAATCTGAAGAAGAATGGGATGACAATGACATCAAACAAGCTGAGTTAAATGCTAAGGCGATGAATTTGCTATTCTGTGCACTTGACCCTAGTGAATTTAACAGAATATCAAATTGTATTTCCGCCAAAGAAATTTGGGATACACTTGAGGTTACCCATGAGGGTACACACCAAGTGAAGACCACAAAGGTGAACATGCTCATTCATACGTATGAGATGTTCAGGATGGAACCAACTGAAAGTATCAGTGAAATGTATACTAGATTTACAAATATAGTAAATGGTATGAGGAGTTTGGGAAAAATTATATCTAATGGTGAACTGGTTAACAAACTTCTCAGGTCTCTTCCGGCTTCATGGGATGCGAAGGTAATAGCCATAGAAGAAGCCAAGGATGTCAATACTCTACCTCTTGAGCAGCTTCTTGGATCACTGATGACTTACGAGCTTTCACTAAAGCAGAAGACAGTGGACAATGACAAGAAAAAGAAAGCCATAGCCTTCAAGTCCACTACAAGGGAAGAGTCAAGTGATGAATCAGAAGAAGAAGCTGATGATGATGAGACAGCCCTCATTACAAGAAAATTCAAAAGATTCATGAGAAAGAAGAAGGGCTTCTACAAGAAAAGGCCACAAAAAGGTGATCACAATAAAGAAAAAGAGAGAAAAAGAAAGGGATCCACCCATCTACTTCGAGTGCAAGAAGCCTGGACATTATAAAACGGATTGCCCTTTGCTTAAAAAGAGTCGAAGGATGTTGAGAAAGAAAGCCATGATGGCTACCTGGAGTGAGAGTGAGGACTCCAGCAGTGATGAAGAGCAGCAGGTAGTCGCCAACCTGTATTTCATGGCCAATGAAGATAATGAGGTAAATTCTGAACCTGAAATTGAATTTACTTTCAATGAATTGCATGATGCTTTTGATGATTTAGTTATGGAATATGAAAAATTAAAACTGAAAAATAAGAAATTAAGAAAGCTAAATCTTGAGCTTACCAAAAATTCAGAAAAGTTTTCAACTGAAATTGAAGATTTAATTCAAAAAAACAAGAAATTAACTGAAAAGTAAAGACCTTGAAAGATGATAAGGATAATCTTTTAAAAGAAAATGATTCTTTGAAAAACAATAGAAGTCTTAAAACTAATGAGAAAATTGAAAAACAAAACAAAGAACTATTGCTTCAAAACAAGAATTACAAAGAAGAGTTAGAAAAAGTAAAACCTTTTGTAGAAAAGTTTACTTATAGTTCAGAAAAATTAAGTATGCTTTTAAATAGTCAACATGCAGTGTTTAACAAAGCAGGACTTGGATTTAAGCCACACAATCAGCAAAAACTTTTTCATACCTGCATCTTCTAATATTACCTGCTATGCATGTGATAAGTTAGGACATAAATCATATATTTGTAACAGAAGAAAATTAAATACCTTTGAAAAGATTTGGGTTCCAAAAGGAACCAATTTGACTAACCCTAAAAGACCCAAGATGACTTGGGTACCTAAAGTTTCAACTTGATTAATTTTTGCAGGTGTGCCTTGCAACCAAAAATAAAAGAAGAATGTGGTATCTGGATAGTGGTTGCTCAAGGCACATGACTGGGGATGTGAAGCAATTCTCATCACTAGCAGCTATTGATGGTGGAAACGTTACTTTTGGTGATAATGGAAAAGGCAAAATCGTCGGAATTGGTAAAATCCATATCACCCCTAATGCTTATGTAGATAATGTATTATTTGTTGATGGCTTCAAGCATAATCTTTTTAGCATTAGTCAGTTTTGTGATAAGGGTTTTAAAGTAATTTTTGAATCATCTTTGTGCATGGTATCTAGTCTAGATGTTGATGGCATCAAGTTCACTGGTCATAGGCATGGAAACATTTACATGGTTGATCTTGATGATCTAGCCATGGAAAGTGGTCAATGCCTAGTGGCTAGGGAAGCCAAGGCAAGTGAAACTAGTTGGCTTTGGCATCGTAGGCTAGGGCATGCTAGTATGCAGTTGATTTCAAAATTAAGAAAAAAGAATCTTGTAAAAGAATTACCAAAACTCATATTTGAAAAAGATAAGATTTGTGCTGCATGTCAATTTGGAAAACAAACCAAATCTACTTTCAAACCTAAAGGAGTAGTATCTACTACTAGACCCCTTGAATTATTGCATATGGACCTCTTTGGACCAACCAGAACAACTAGTTTGGGAGGTAAAAAATATGGGCTAGTAATTGTAGATGATTACTCACGATTTACTTGGGTAATGTTTTTAGCTCATAAAGATGAAACGTTTTCAGCTTTTGTTAAATTTCATAAAAGGGTTTCAAATGAAAAAGATCTCACTATTGTTTCTTTGCGTAGTGATCATGGAACTGAATTTGACAATCATGATTTTGAAGCTTTTTGTAATGAAAATGGCATTAGTCATAATTTTTCTGCACCTAGGACACCTCAACAAAATGGGGTGGTAGAAAGAAAGAACAGGACACTTGAAGAAATGGCACGCACAATGCTTTGCGAAAACGATTTACCTAGATATTTTTGGGCAGAAGCCATTAATACTTCCTGTTACATTTTAAATCGTGTTTTAATTCGACCTATTTTGAAGAAAACACCATATGAGCTTTGGAAAAATCGAAAACCTAATCTCAAGTATTTTCGTGTATTTGGTTGCCGCTGTTTCATATTAAACAATGGCAAAGATAATATCAGTAAATTTGATGCCAAGTCAGATGAGGGTATCTTCTTAGGATACTCTACTTCTAGCAAGGCATACAGGGTCTTCAACAGAAGAACTCTTCTGGTTGAAGAATCAATTCATGTAGTGTTTGATGAATCTAACGAAAAATCTTCTAGAAAAGAAGATTCTATTGATGATGAAACAGGTACAAAGAAGCTTGAACAATTGACAATCAATGAAGATGAGCCCAAAGGAGATGATGATCAAGAAAATCAAGATCAAACTCAAGAGATCAATGCAACTTCACCAAAACCTTTACCTAAAGAATGGAGGTATGCACACGGACACCCCAAAGAGCTAATAATTGGTGATCCGTCAAAGGGAGTAAGTACACGCTCTTCTATTAGAAATGTTTGTAATTATTTAGCTTTTGTATCTCAGATAGAGCCTAAGTGATGCAGAACAAATAAAGGGATGCGATGCGGAAGCAAATTAAGATTAACTAATTTTTTTGTTGTTTTTATATGTTTGTAGAAGTTGGCTTCAAATCAAAGAAAAGTTAACCTAACATTGAAAGATACTAATATGATAATTGAAAGCACAATTTTAAGGAAACTAAATTATCAGAGTAGTTCAGAAGCAACGGATCGCTGGGGGTTGAGAAACTCCCAGACCTAGGGTTTCGCTCCGAACTTTTAACAGAACAGAAATAAAGAGAAGAGATGGTTTATCTAACCAGACAATGATCTTCACAGATTTTGGTGGAGGAACTCTCCCGAGCAGATTGTTGGATCCCGGATTCAGATATCTTCGTAATGGATCCTCCAATACTGGTCCTTTGGCGGGTTGGCTTCTCCTGAACTCAAGATCTGGAAGAGAAGAAAAACAATTGATGGAATCAGAGAGTCAAGGGAAAGATTTACCAGGTTGATGAACTTGAAGATTGAAATTGCTGAAAACTGGATTCTCTGGATGTTGATGTGATTTTCCTTGGAACTTGCTCTGGATCTGAAGTAGCCGGACTGGATCTGGATGAAGGTGGACGGCCTGGACTTGTAGAGAGAGAGAGGCCGTGGGAGATTGATGGAGCTAGGGTTTTATGGATTGAAAATAATGAAGGGCGGCTAGGGTTTTGGAATTTCAAGTGGCTAACCTAGGGTTTTGGATAAAGATGGAGATCTCTCACCTTCTCAAGGCTCCAATGGAACCCGGATTACCCCCTCACGGAGCTCAACACTTAGAATAGTGCGGAAGAAGAGAAACCTAGGTTACTCAACACAAGAGAATAGCAAAAATAATTTTTCTTCATTGATTTTTCAAAGTTACAAAGAGAGGTCTATTATATAGACCTAAAATTTTCTTCAAGCTTGTACAAATTCCCATGTGGGACTAAACTCCTCCAACCTCTAGATTAGGTAGAAAATCTTCTCTCTTGGCCGACCAAGAGTTCAAAAAAAATTGGGACGGCCATAAAGGAATTTTTTTGAATTTTTATGGCGCCTCCTTTGGAGTTGGATTTGGATTTGGAGTCCTCTTCTTCTTATGGCATTTCTTCTTTTCTTCCACTCCAAGTTAAGCTCTTTGATTTTGATTTGAACTTCAATTAGGAGTAGGTTGGATGTCCTTCTTTGATTTCTTCTCCAAGAGAAGTCCCTTTCCTTCTTTGCTTGGACAAACTTGGCAGGTATGGGCGCCTCCTTTAAATTAGCTTCCAATTTGATTTTTTTCTTCTTTGGATGTGGGGACCATGACACTGGGATGCCTCTGTGGCGACTCCTGGACTCTGGCGTGTGCTCGGAGTGTGGCTGGGCGTGTGGCTTGGAGTGTGGCCTCCACTTGCTTGAACCTTGATTTGATTGGAAGACAAATGTGGCACCATTTTGGACCAAATTGAAACCACATCGGGACTTGCACCGAGTCAACATGACTCAACAAAATTTAAATGGTGACTCAAGAAATAAATAAAAATAAATAAACTGGTTGACCAGGTCAACCTTTATTACAAACCCTAATTTCTCGGGCAATGTCAATCAGAGATCCAAATGGAGCTCTGAAGTCTTCTTCTGAGTCTGGTGCCCGCACCAATTCTCCCAGGGTGGGAGGAACTCGACCCTGTCGAGTAAGGCTCAAGTTGGCTCTGGTATCTCTCCAAGAGGTCTGGGTCCAATTCTTGTAATTCTTCTCGGGAGATCCAAGAGTCATCAGAATCTGGCCTTCCTTGCCAGCGGACCAGGTACCTTTGGTATCCTCGATTACGAGTAGAGATAACCTGATCATCCAGGATCTTTTCAATCTGCTCTTTCCTCACAGGCCAGTTTGTTGGTGGACACACAGGGTCGGGATCACTCTCAATGATAGGGTTAGGCTCAAAAGGCTCACTAGGAATCACAGCTGGCTCCCTGTACTCTACTAAGTCTGTAATGTTGAAAGTAGAGCTAATGCCTAGTTCTGGAGGCAACTCGAGCACATAGGCATTGGATCCTACTCTCTTTATCACTCTAAATGGTCCAGCTCCCCTAGCATGTAACTTTCTAACGGTTCCAGGAGGAAACCGTTCAGGCCTTAACCTAATCATCACATAGTCTCCCTCAACAAAAGATTTGACTCGCCTTTGAGTATCAGCCAACTTCTTATAAGTTTCATTACTTAAATTTATTTTGGCATGAATTTCTTTATGCAAGTCTTTTACATGCTGTGCAAAATTCTCAGCAGATTCGGAGACTCGAGTGTGGACAGGTAAAGGGACTAGGTCAAGAGGTGTGTGAGGTTTGTACCCATGTACAATTTCAAATGGACTCTTACCCGTAGACCTATTGACCGAGTCATTGTACGCAAATTCTGCCCTTGGTAGGTATAAATCCCAATTTCTGGTGTTTTCACCAACAAGACATCTCAGCAGATTTCCTAGGCTACGGTTCACTACTTCAGTTTGGCCATCAGTTTGGGGATGATAGGCAGTTGAAAACTTAAGTTTTGTCCCTAACTTATGCCAAAGGGTCTTCCAAAAGTAACTGGTGAACCGGACATCCCTATCTGAAACGATTGTCTTAGGTAGGCCATGGAGTCTAACTATCTCATTGAAGAAAAGTGTGGCTACCTTAGACGCATCAAAGGTTTGGGAACAAGGCAAGAAGTGGGCCATTTTAGAGAATCGGTCGACTACGACACAGATAGAATCATGTCTCCTCTGGGTCTTAGGTAAACCTAACACAAAATCCATACTCACATCTTGCCAAGGACGATCTGGGACAGGGAGTGGGGTATAAAGGCCAGTATTTTGTTTTCGCTGTTTGGCAACAGCGCAGGTTCGACATCTAGCTACAATATTAGCTACATCCCTTTTCAAGCTAGGCAGAAAAAGTGGTCTTCAATAGCTAGAATGGTCTTGTCTTTTCCAAAATGGCCGGCTAAACCTCCAGCATGGATTTCCCAAATCAAAAATTCCCTAAGAGAAGTTCTAGGGATGCAAAGCCTATTTTTGAAGAACAAAAAACCATCTACAAGGGTATAATCCTGGTGATTACTAGATGGTCCTTGAACTAGATCCTGATACAGTTGTGAAATCCGGACAAGACTCATATTCCTCTTTGATTTGCTCAAACCCTATGACCTCAGTTCTAACAGAAGTTAATAACAGAGATCGGCGACTAAGGGCATCAGCTACCTTATTCTCAACTCCAGCCTTATGTTTCAGGACAAAAGTATAGGACTGGATATATTCTACCCACTTAGCATGCCTAGGGTTAAGCTTCTTTTGGGAGTTCAGAAATCTAAGAGCCTCATGGTCCGAAAATAGTACAAATTCCTGCGGTAGCAAATAATGTCTCCAGTAACGCAAAGCTTGCACCACCGCATAAAATTCCTTATCATAGGTAGAATACCTAAGCTTAGCATCATTAAGTTTTTCACTAAAGAATGCTATGGGATGATTCTCTTGGCTTAGGACTCCACCTATTCCTACACCTGAAGCATCACAGGCAACCTCAAATACTTTAGAAAAATCGGGTAATCTCAGAATGGGTGCCTGGGTCATTTTATCCTTAAGATCTAGGAAGGCTTTATGGGCTGACTTAGTCCAATGAAATTCTCCCTTCCTAATACAATCAGTGATAGGAGCAGCTAAAGTACTAAACCCCTTGATGAATCGCCTATAGAAGGTAGCCAAGCCATGGAAACTTCTAACTTCATGCACATTGGTTGGCTCTGGCCAGTCTACTATGGACTTAATCTTCTCAGGATCGGCCGCCACGCCGTCAGGGGTTACTACAAAACCAAGAAAGATAACTCTACTAGTCATGAATTCACACTTCTTAAGATTACCGTAGAGTCTCTCATTCCTCAAAACTTGGCAGACTGCTCTAAGGTGGCCTAGGTGATCTGCTGGGGTCTTACTATAGATCAGGATGTCATCAAAATAGACCACCACAAATTTTCCTATGAAAGCTCTAAGTACCTGGGTCATAATTCTCATGAAGGTACTAGGGCATTGGACAACCCAAAAGGCATAACAATCCATTCATAAAGACCATCCTTAGTTTTGAAAGTAGTTTTCCATTCATCCCCGGGTCTAATCCTAACCTGATGATAGCCGCTTTTGAGATCAATCTTAGAAAAAACCATTGCACCAGCCATCATATCAAGCATGTCATCTAGTCTAGGGATGGGAAACCTATATTTGATTGTAATTTTATTGATGGCACGACTGTCAACACACATCCTCCACGTGCCATCTTTCTTTGGGGTCAGTAAGGCTGGGACTGCACAAGGGCTAAGACTTTCTCTAATAAACCCCTTCCTCAATAATTCTCCAACCTGCTTTTGCAGTTCTTCATGCTCAGATGAATTCATCCTGTAATGGGGCAAGTTGGGCAAAGTCGCTCCTGGGATTAGATCTATGGCATGCTGGATATCCCTAAGAGGTGGAAGGTGGTCTGGCAAATCCTCGGGAAAGACATCCTCAAATTCTTTTAACACAGGTTTAACTTCTTGAGGAGGCTCTGAGGGTTCCGAAGTTCTAAGTTCCTTAGCAGTCAACATCCAGATGGGTGAACCACTATGAATTTCTTGTTCTAGATCCTTAGCACTGATTAGGTTCACTCCAGTTTTCATCTCCTTAACCTTACCGGCTCCTTTAGTTACCTTGTCCTTAGGGGGAACTGAATGGATCGTAATCTTCTTCCCATTGAAGCTAAAGACACAGGTATTGGATTTTCCTAAGAGGGTGGCATCATGATCATACAACCAAGGTCTTCCGAGAATTATACTGCTCACCCCCATGGGTAAGACATCGCACCAAATCTTTTCGTGATAAGATTGCATTTGGATTTGGACTTGACATCTAGACTGGATGGGTATAGAGGTAGAATCTACCCAAGAAACCTTATAGGGATTGGGATGGGGAACTGGGATTAAGCCTAACATCTTGACAGTGCTAGTAGAGATGGCATTTACACAGCTCCCACTATCTATGATGATCTTACATACCTTATCCCCTAATTTAAGAAAAGTCTGTAGGATGTTAGTCCTACGCCAATCCTCTTGAACTAGATTCTGGGATAGGATGCATCTTACAACTCCTAATTGGTCAGATTCATTGGGTTCCTCCTCTCCTTCATACTCCTCAACCAAATTCATTCCGGCCTCATAAACTTCTTCTTCAAATTCCTCACTGGGCTCGGAATTATCATTCTCTCCCTCTTCTATGTAAAGGGATCTCCGTGGGCACTGGCTAGCAACATGACCTACCTTATGACACTTGAAACAGGCTATGGCAGTACACTGACTGGAAATGTGACCTGGTTTCTGACACTTAAAACAGGTGATATTTGAACTAGGGGTTCTCTGGGTGTCAGGGGCCTTACCTTTGTCCATGGGCCTAGGGGTAGAAGTACCCTGAAAAGGTTTACTAGGGATAACTTGGCTAGGTCCATTCCTTGGGATTGGGGCACTAACCCTAGAAGGTATAGGTCCTCTCTGAAATTTCTCCGTGTTCAGTGCAATCTGGTAGGCTTGGTCTAGATCAGTAACCTCTCTCAGAAATAGTTCTCTCTTGATATCTTCCCTCAGTCCAGCCCTAAATCTAGACAAAGTGACTTCGTGGGCTTCACTCACATCACATCTCATTAGGTATTCATCAAAAGTAGCTATGTAGTCTGAGACAGATCGGTTTCCTTGTTTCAGGTTTTGCCATTGGTCTAACAGGTTTTGCTGGTATGAAATGGGTAGGTATTTATCTCTCAGTTTTTCTTTCATACCCTGCCAAGTGGTTATGGGCTCAACATTCCGTCTCCTAGTGGTTAGCTCAATGTTCCCCCAGTATAACCTAGCTTGACGCACTAATTTCATCTTGGCAAACTTGTATTTCCTCTCCTCAGACATAGCATACCACTCAAAGTATTGATCCATCTCACCCTCCCAATCAGAATACACCTTAGGGTTCAGACTACCATCAAAAGTGGGTGCATCTAATTTGATGTTCCTGATGAACCTATCATCTCTATCTTCAGGCTCTGGGTCAGGCCTCCTATGATTAGGTTCAGGATCTCTATATAAAGGCCTTCTAGGCTCCTGATGTGGGTGAGGTTGAGGCACATTAAGATCGGGGTCAGGAGTCCAATTCCGATGTCTAGGTTCTTCAAGTACTTGGACTCGGTCCCTAAGTTGGGTAAGATCCTCATGAATTTGTGCGCTAAACTGGGCCACAGTGTTTGTCATATCCTGATTCATTTTAGCCATACTTTCAGTAAGAGTTCTGATCATGGCCTCTAAATCAGGTTGGGTTTGACCAGGTTGATATGGCACTCCGTTTCTGGTAGACATGATGATTCAAGCAAGCACACAAAATGAGACTAGACTAAATCGACTACTGGATCACTAGACCTAGAGCCCCAAACTAGATGCCCAATCAGAGTGGCAAGCTAGCCTGTAGTAACTCAGGACTCAGCCAGGCAGGTGTAAGGGGAGTGTTAGGTCCCTGAATGCCAATCCTAGACACCAATCAGTGATTGGCCAGGTAGGCGGACCAGCACACAAGCCCTTCGGGAATGGATCCCTGAACCACCGTTCTAGACACTGAGTGCTAAGCACACACAGAATAACTCGACAAACTGACTCAACACTAGCCTAGACCCGACCAATTGGTGTCCCTAGCCCACTAGGGCAAATTAGGTCTAACTGATTTTAAATTAGGTCTAGGTTCGAATGATTGGATGGTGGTTTTGGGCTAAGGAGAGGTAATCAACTCCTCCCCTTATCTTAGATGCTCAATTGCCCTTAAGTAAATTATGAGATGATCACTCCAAAAAGAATTGAATCGCAGAACACAAAAAACAGAGTTGCTGTATTTTAATGCTCAGAATTTTTACCGAAACCAATAAATCACAGAAAAATTATGGAAAATAGGTTCAATTATACTGGTTTCAACGAAGCAAAAATCATGCAATTCGGAGTTTTATGCAGGGAGAAATAATTCAGACAACAGGGCAATTACGGCTGCAACTAGATTGTCTTCCCCGTTTATAATCCCTGCTACGAAGTTATAACCCAATGGATCCCCTACACGCCCTAGGAACACCCCATGGAATGGGAGGAGGAGGCTTGCGCCTCGCTTAGTTCCTAGGACCGGACGTCCTGGGGAGTCTACTTCGAGCAGACAAAATAAAAAGAGAAAACAATCAAAACAAGCAAGCAAGCAAATCAGAAACCCTAGACTGGGCTCTGATACCAAAAATGATGCAGAACAAATAAAGGGATGCGATGCGGAAGCAAATTAAGATTAACTAATTTTTTTGTTGTTTTTATATGTTTGTAGAAGTTGGCTTCAAATCAAAGAAAAGTTAACCTAACATTGAAAGATACTAATATGATAATTGAAAGCACAATTTTAAGGAAACTAAATTATCAGAGTAGTTCAGAAGCAACGGATCGCTGGGGGTTGAGAAACTCCCAGACCTAGGGTTTCGCTCCGAACTTTTAACAGAACAGAAATAAAGAGAAGAGATGGTTTATCTAACCAGACAATGATCTTCACAGATTTTGGTGGAGGAACTCTCCCGAGCAGATTGTTGGATCCCGGATTCAGATATCTTCGTAATGGATCCTCCAATACTGGTCCTTTGGCGGGTTGGCTTCTCCTGAACTCAAGATCTGGAAGAGAAGAAAAACAATTGATGGAATCAGAGAGTCAAGGGAAAGATTTACCAGGTTGATGAACTTGAAGATTGAAATTGCTGAAAACTGGATTCTCCTGGATGTTGATGTGATTTTCCTTGGAACTTGCTCTGGATCTGAAGTAGCCGGACTGGATCTGGATGAAGGTGGACGGCCTGGACTTGTAGAGAGAGAGAGGCCGTGGGAGATGGATGGAGCTAGGGTTTGATGGATTGAAAATAATGAAGGGCGGCTGGAGTTTTGGAATTTCAAGTGGCTAACCTAGGGTTTTGGATAAAGATGGAGATCTCTCACCTCCTCAAGGCTCCAATGGAACCCGGATTACCCCCTCACGGAGCTCAACACTTAGAATAGTGCGGAAGAAGAGAAACCTAGGTTACTCAACACAAGAGAATAGCAAAAATAATTTTTCTTCATTGATTTTTCAAAGTTACAAAGAGAGGTCTATTATATAGACCTAAAATTTTCTTCAAGCTTGTACAAATTCCCATGTGGGACTAAACTCCTCCAACCTCTAGATTAGGTAGAAAATCTTCTCTCTTGGCCGACCAAGAGTTCAAAAAAAATTGGGACGGCCATAAAGGAATTTTTTTGGAATTTTTATGGCGCCTCCTTTGGAGTTGGATTTGGATTTGGAGTCCTCTTCTTCTTATGGCATTTCTTCTTTTCTTCCACTCCAAGTTAAGCTCTTTGATTTTGATTTGAACTTCAATTAGGAGTAGGTTGGATGTCCTTCTTTGATTTCTTCTCCAAGAGAAGTCCCTTTCCTTCTTTGCTTGGACAAACTTGGCAGGTATGGGCGCCTCCTTTAAATTAGCTTCCAATTTGATTTTTTTCTTCTTTGGATGTGGGGACCATGACACTGGGATGCCTCTGTGGCGCCTCCTGGACTCTGGCGTGTGCTCGGAGTGTGGCTGGGCGTGTGGCTTGGAGTGTGGCCTCCACTTGCTTGAACCTTGATTTGATTGGAAGACAAATGTGGCACCATTTTGGACCAAATTGAAACCACATCGGGACTTGCACCGAGTCAACATGACTCAACAAAATTTAAATGGTGACTCAAGAAATAAATAAAAATAAATAAACTGGTTGACCAGGTCAACCTTTATTACAAACCCTAATTTCTCGGGCAATGTCAATCAGAGATCCAAATGGAGCTCTGAAGTCTTCTTCTGAGTCTGGTGCCCGCACCACTAAGTCAATTGAAGAAGCTGAAAAAGATTGTAACTGGATTAATGCTATGCAAGATGAACTAAATCAATTTAAAAGAAATAACGTTTGGACTTTAACTGAAAGACCCCCTAATGTTTCTGTAATTGGCACAAAATGGGTTTTTAGAAATAAACTTGATGAACATGGTATTGTAACTAGAAACAAAGCTAGACTTGTTGCTAAAGGCTACAACCAGGAAGAAGGGATCGACTTTGATGAAACCTTTGCTCCTGTTGCTAGGCTATAAGCAATTAGACTTTTACTTGCTTTTGCTTGTTTTATGGATTTCAAGTTATTTCAAATGGATGTTAAAAGTGCTTTTTTAAATGGATTTATTGAAGAGGAAGTTTATGTTGAACAATTTCCTGGTTTTGAAAATCATGAATTTCCTAACCATGTTTTTAAATTGCATAAAGCATTGTATGGCTTAAAGCAAGCTCCTAGAGCTTGGTATGATAGATTAAGTTCATTTTTGATGAAGAATGATTTTTCTAGAGGTAATGTAGATAATACATTATTTTTGAAAAAGAGAAATGATGATCTTTAGTAGTACAAATCTATGTAGATGATATTATTTTTGGTGCTACTAACGAATGTCTTTGTCAAGAATTTGCAAAGTTAATGCAGAGTGAGTTCGAGATGAGCATGATGGGAGAACTCAACTTCTTCCTCGGACTCCAAATTAAGCAAACCAAAGAGGGAATCTCCATCAACCAAGCCAAGTACACAAGGGAAATATTGACAAAGTTTGGGATGGAGACTACCAAACCAATAGGTACCCCTATGAGCTCTTCATGTAAATTAGACAAAGATGAATGTGGTAAATCAGTAAACCAAAAATTATATAGAGGCATGATTGGTTCATTGCTATATCTAACTGCCAGTAGACCAGATATAATGTTTAGTGTTTGTATGTGTGCACGTTTTCAGTCTGCTCCTAAAAATCACATCTCTTAGCTGTAAAACGTATATTTAGATACTTATCTGGGTCAATTGAAATTGGTCTTTGGTACTCTAGAGAGTTATCATATGAATTAATTGCATATTCTGATGCTGATTTTGCTGGGTGTAAACTTGATCGTAAAAGTACTAGTGGAACTTGTCAATTCCTAGGAGTTAATTTGATTTCATGGAACAGCAAGAAACAGAATTCGGTTGCTCTATCTACGGCGGAAGCCGAATATATAGCAGCTAGAAGCTGTTGTGCTCAGATTCTATGGATCAAACAACAACTCGAGGACTTTGGCATCAAACTAACTAAGACACCCATAAGATGTGATAATACTAGTGCAATCAATTTAACGAAAAATCCTTACAACATTCAAAAAGCAAACATATTGAAATAAGACATCATTTCATAAGAGATCACGTTCAAAACTCTAATGTGTTAGAATTTATTTGTACTGATTATCAATTGGCTGATATATTCACAAAACCATTGAATGAAGATAGATTTTGTATGATCAGAAGAGAACTGGGAGTCATTGATCCTTTTGCTTGAAACTCTTCAATTCTCATCAAATTTCCTCAAAAATGATTTATAAATTCTCAAATATGTTTAAAGGTTATTTTTCTAAATTTTATCAATTTTTTAAATTTTACAGAATTTTATTTTGGCTAATTTATTTTTGGAAGTCGACACTTTAATTTTCGGAGGTCGACACTTGAGGTCGACCTCTAAGGTTTTCGGAGGTCGACACTTGAGGTCGACCCCTGAGAATTTTTAGAGGTCGACACTTGAACGGAAATCTCCTTTTTTAAAAACCCGTCCGCAAGCCACTTTTTCTCCATTTCTCCTTCGTGTGGTCCCCCTCCAACTTCCCTAAAGCTCTAAACAGTGGATTTCCAACCCTCTCCTTCATCTTTTTGGGTAAATCTTCTCCTCTCCTCTTGTTCTCCTTTGAACCTAACCGTTTTTGACCGTGTTCTTGGTTTTGGACAACCGAAAGCTTTTGCTTCTATCTACCCTCAAATATCGGTTGTTTTTCAATTGAAATCACCCATTTCTTTCCTCCGTTTCTTGCATTTTCTCCATTTACTCTCGATTTTCTCCATTTTCACAAACCCTATCTCACCATTTCACCATTTCCTCTTTTTTCTCAAACCGTGAACCTCTCTTCTCCTCTCTTTTCTTGGTTCCTTTCCTCTTAGCCTTGCATTATCCTACTTCTCCCTAAATTACCCCTCTTCCTTCCATATGGGTCCAAGAAAGCACTTGGCAGTAAGGAAAAGGAGAATGGAACAAGGCCAAGGTAGCACTGAGCGACGAAGAAAGGTCAGACATGAGCGTGAGCCAACCTCAGAGCCACCTGCATCAGTGCCAGCCAGCTTAGTACGGAAGAGCATTGCGAGTGGGAGACGTGTGGACATACCTTTGTGGGATCAGCATCACTTTTTTATAGGAGATGTGCTGAGAGATGCAGGTCTGGTTCACTTCTGCACGATGACTGAGAGATATCCAGACCTCATCCTATGCATCCATGGCCACTGATGGCATTGGATCAGCTACTGGGAGTTCTATGCATCCATGGCCACTGATGGCATTGGATGGTCAGCTACTGTACGTGGGATCGAGATTCCAGTGACACCGGAGGTCATCAGTCGTGTTTGGAGGATTCCACTTCATGGCACTGCTGCCACTTCTATCAGCGACAGAGAGCATGCCTTCAGATATATTCTAGAGCGTGAGGATGTTAGCGGCATTTCCACAGTAGCCGCTAACCAGCTTTCACTAGAGATGAGAGTGCTGCATCATATCATCACCCGTATCTTGATTCCGAAGAGCGGGAGGTTCGACTTTATCACTGAGCGTGAGCTGGTGTTGATGGTGTCCCTGAGACAGCGGACTCCCATCAACCTTCCCAGGATCATACTTCAGCAGATGGGTGAGGCAGCATCTCACAGGAGACTAGTTCAGCCATATGGCATGGGGCTGACACAGCTATTCAGGGAGCATGGTGTTTCATTTGATGGTATACCTTTCAGTCAGCTGCAGCATACTGATACATATGGAGAGAAATCCCTGCATAGGATGGGATTTCGACTGATTGGTGACCGTTGGGTGCGACGAGAGTCTGGCCAGGAGCCAGATGAGGAGGATGAGATCCGAGCAGCTGAGGCAGGGCCTTCAGAGCCTACTGATCATGGTACACCTCCTCGTCCAGCACCAGAGTTAGAGACTGCGGAGCCTGAGCCATTCATGCCACCACCCTCATCAGCTCCAGCACCTACTGCTACTGCTACACGGAGGACGACAGCGAGGATATCGGACTTCGAGCAGAGAGTGACTGATCACATTTCAGATGTCCGGACAGAGATTGCTGGTGTACGACAGGAGCTACATGGTTTGCGGATCCACACAGATATGCGTATTGGAGCTCTCTCAGCTAGTGTAGATGCAGGATTCCGACAGATCCTCAGCCTACTGAGATTAGCATTGCCACCAGGGACTGTAGATCCGACAGTATCTCCTCCACATTCTGATGATGATGATGATGATGGCTCCAGTGGATACAGTGACAGTGATGGAGATCAGCCTGGAGCAGGTAGCTCTGATGTTCCACCTGCAGATCCGATTCCAAAGATTCCCCCTTTTACTGATCCTCCTTCTATTGATCTTCCCAGTACTGATCCTCCAGCTACAGATGTGCCAGTAGATACTGAGTTTACTGAGTCACTTTTTGAGACTATTACAGGGATTCCGGATGATAGAGATGAGCATACAGAGACAGATATTGATGATCCCATTGCTTATGAGCTAGTCAGCAGGCACACTCCAGCTCAGTCTACTCAGCATACTGATCCATCTACTCCTTCTGCTACTGCTTCTGTTAGGACACTTGTGGAGCCTTTTCCTCGGACCTATAGATCTCGTAGGACTACCCCTAGGTCTGGTCCCTCTCTGAGGACTCGGAGTCTCACTCATAGGACTCCAAAATCCTCATCTAGGATCTCGGCTCCTATCTCTTTTGATATACCTTCTGATGAGGAGTAGCCTCATAGATTTGCTTGATGTATGATGTACTTTGTATGATCTGATGTATCAGTGTTTTGTGCTTATTATGTAAGCAATTTTGTAACTGAATACATTTATATACTTATCTACATTGTGATATTTTACTGTCTGATACCAGCTCTTAGCATTCATCTTTTTAAACCCTCAAAGTTAGAATGTTTTTGTTATATTGAATGCACAAATTGAGGGGGAGCATGTATTTTATTCAACTAAGTACTTCATTGTAATGGAACATAAGTTTCCTTAGTATATCTTTCACTACAAAAAAATGGACTTTTTGATTCTTGACAAAAAGGGGGAGTAGAGTATAAGTAAAGTATATATGAGATTCTCATGACTCTTTCTTATGAGTAGAATATGTATATATAGTATGTATATATGGTTCTTATGATTCTCATGACTCTTTCATGGAGTATAGTAATGTTTGTAAAGTATATATGGTAAAGTATGACTCTATAAAACTATTATGGTCCTCATCTTGTTGACTCATGAGAATGTTTTCACAAAAAGAAAGAAGTAAATGAAAAGTAAAATCTTTTTGACTCATGAGAATGTTTTCACAAAAAAGTAGATGAAAAGTAAAATTTTTATGGTATACTCATTCATGTAAAGATTCTTTGAAAATTTTTATTATTGCTATATTTTGCTTTTGGACTTAATTGCATATATACTCAAGGTTTTGTCATCATCAAAAAGGGGGAGATTGTTGGCTTTGGCTCCTTAGTTTTGATGATTAACAAAAGGTTGAGTATATGTTTGGACTAATGTTTCATTTCAAGATAAAGTTTCAGGACTTAGGTTATTCAAAAAGAGTACTAAGAGTTCAATGATGAAACCAAGCTTGCCTGATTTGGGAAAGAGCTTTTCTACCTTAAACAAGATCAAATTTCTCATATTGGACCTTCTTGTTAAGAAGTAATTGACAAAAGAAACAAAGGCTTAGAGAAACTCAAGCATGGCACGCACCTCTCTAGAATTTCAGAAAATTTCAGATCAGAGGTCGACCACCAGAGGTCGACACCTTGTCAAAGGTCGACCACCAGAGGTCGACTCATGAAGAAAAGAAAAGTTCAGCAAGGCCGGCACGGCAAAATTTCAGTGGCACGCTCCAGAGGTCGACCACCAGAGGTCAACACCTGTCCAGAGGTCGACACCAGAGGTCAACACCTGTCCAGAGGTCGACACCAGAGGTCGACTCATAGCCTGAGAATTCAAACTGGACAGAACTATGGTTTTCTGGATTTTTGCCTAAGATAAACTGGAGGTCGACACTTGATCCAGAGGTCGACTCATGAGGTCGACTCATGGCATAACGGCTAGTTTTTCTGAACTTTTGATTTGATTTATAACGGCCATAAACGGCCATATTTTTTATTCTAACGGTCTTGTGGAGTTGTTTCAGCTTGAATGAGGTATTTAACCTCCACCTAACTTCAAAAAAGACAAGGAGACAAAGTGAAAAGGATTAGAGAGAAAGTACAAAGCCTTCAATCAATTCCAAGCCAAAAAGAGTGAGAAAACCAAGAGATTTCTTAGCCAAAAGCTTACCATCTTTGAGGAATCAAACTTTCAAGAGTTTGGCATTTAGTGAGGTCCAAAGATTCCAAGAGAAAGGCTTGAAGAGTCTCCATCAAGAGCTACATCGAATTATTTTTTGCTCAAAAGGAGTTTGTCTTGTTTTATTCATTGTATTCATATTCTTTTTGTCTTAGGCTAGTTTCAAGGGAATTTGAAACTAGTGTGAGGTTTGTTGGTGAGCCAATTGATAAAACCAACTAGGGTTGCTTGTAAGCCCAAAGTCAAAACAAATGAGTGAGGTTTGTTGGTGAGCCAATTGATAAAACCAACTAGGGTTGCTTGTAAGCCCAAAGCCAAAACAAGTGTGTAAGGTTTTGACTTGTGAGCCTGGTAAAACAAATCGGCTGTAATCTAAAGATTATAGTGGAAATTCCCAAGTGGAGCTTGGGGAGTGGATGTAGGTGCTAGGTGCACCGAACCACTATATTTCTTGTGTGTTTGCATTGCTTTACTCTCTATCTTCTTTTGCTCTTTAATTGTTGTTATATTTCATTGCTTCCGTTGCACAATTACTTGAGCACTATCACTCTTCACCTTTGAACTTGATAGCACATATATTGCTTTAATTTTTAAAAATATCCAATTCACCCCCCCCTCTTGGGCACCATATCTAGGCGACACGTACATGTTTATAAATAAAGGAATCACCCTTTGGATAATTCTCATATTTTGCACAGTTGATATATTTGTATTCCAGACCATATGTATTTCAATCTTATGAGCAAGGAAGTATGGTTTCATTATTTAATTTTATATAGCTTTTAATTTTTCTGTTGTAGGCATTGTAGTTTACTACTCAAACTCATTATCCCTCACTATTTTTTCTGTTCAGGCAAAACGGCTGAAGGCAATTATGATGGCTGCAGCTGAACTTGCAGCTGTGCGTCTTAGGGATTTACCATCTGCAAATCAGAGAGGGGCTTTAAAGATCAACCACAGGAACCGAATTTTCCATCTTCTTGATAAAAATGGTGATGGGAGGATTAGTATTGAGGAACTCACAGAAGTGATGGAAGAGCTTGGAGCTGGAGGTGAAGATGCACAGGAGCTAATGCAACTTCTGGATTCAAATAGTGATGGTTTTTTGAGCTCTGAAGAATTTGATTTGTTTCAGGGACAGGTAAAGTTTAGTAAATTAGATGAGAAGAGCTATATCTACACCTGAATAGGTGAGAAACAGCTTTACGTGCTCTGTGAGCCAGACATCTCCTTGTATTGTCTGGTTCTGCTTTGATGATGGGATAATCAACATTTGCAGTATCGAAGTATTTGATTGGAACTAATGCATGTTTTTGTAAAAGACAGGGGCATCACAAAAGAATTATTAAGAAATATATAGGCTAACATCACCTGAATGTGGACTCCAGACCATTTGGTATTATATTATATCAACAGCCCATGTTAAGTATGCTTGAGAAACAAAGTACCTAACTAAAACTAAAAGCCCCTCCATTTATTAAAAGTTGTTAGAATGAAATTCAAATGACTTGTTCCAATTAAAAGAACTTGCTTTTATGATTCCCTCTATTGCTGAACTCACCACCTTATTACTATTTTAGGTTGAACTCATGAGAAATTTGGAGGACAAAGATGATAACTACAGAACTCTATTGGGGGAGAATCTGCGGATTACTGACAGTACTGGCTTAATCCAGGTTTACCGCAAGGAGTTGGGTGACAAACTGGCAGTTAGTTGAAGCTATTATAAGTGTATCGAACAATAAGAAAATTAGGGGAGACAAAGGCTAAAATTTTGAGATGTTTTTTTGTACCGTTCTTGTATACCTGTTGTACCAAGTTCTATAAATGGTAAACTTATTGTAGTGAAAACTTATTATCTGCAATTCAAGTTTAGTGTCAGAATTGCTTTGACGTTCTAAGAAATAACTGCAAATGCCTCAATCAAGGTTGTCCATAACCTTCTCAGAAGTCTTTTCTTTGACTGCTTGTCTGATTCTTTCCCAACTCAATGCTGTCTTCTCTTAATTTTTTCAACTATCAGACATTTTCAGATGCTGGGTCTGGACAGCCACAGCAAACATTTAACAACTTAAGTTTCTGGGTCTTCTTGATATTGTTAATGTAGTGTTGTTCAGATGGGGTTAATATGTCTTGCATATTCACATATTTGGCAAAAGGGAATTCTTTTAATATAAATAATAGATATAACCTTCTGCTTTGATAATTGATGGTAGTTGATATGCAAGGTATCTTGGTTTTCACTGGTTCTGTCATCGACATGATCTTTTTATTGCTTATACGATGCACTATAAGTAGTTATGGATATATGTGGTAATTCCATGATAATATTCAGTTGTAGATGTTTTGTCGGATATCTGTGTTCCAGCCATATTGCCTAAGTAATGGACACAAATAGAAGAATATGTTTTTGATGTGATTTAAATTCAAATTATAAGTCTTTCTAATTTCTATGTTAGTATGCATATGTTTTTGACAGTGGACTTATGGCTTGAGGTGATAACCGGTGGAATCTCTCCCACGTAGAATTTCAATACAATTCAGAATAAATGAGGCTTTGAGGGTAGGAAAAGGGAGACTCCCATACTTGTGTTCAACTAGTACTAGTGATCCTTTTGTTGGATGGGCGTGTTGATCAGTTTCCTTCCATTCTTGCTGTTTCCTGCTTTTGAGAAAGCTCAGATAATCAGTTATGGTGGATGTGGATGAGAATGGAAATGCACTATCTTGTTGGAGTTGGGAGGATAATAAGTTCTTCGAGGTGGCTTTAGTAGCTATTAATCAAAAGAGCCGACTGATGGGAGGCAGTTGCTTCCATAATCGGAGGTAAAAGAAGAGCGGAGGAGGTTGCCAGACATTATAAGTTTTTTTCGCTGGATTTGGAATTCATTGATCGGGTATATTAGATCATGAATTTGGGAAAGCAATCGACTGCATGCAAATATCCATCCAACTGTGTAGACTGGATCATGAATTTGGTGAAGCAATTGACCGCATGCAACCTTACAGTTGGATGGATGAAGTCCTGAAGTCTGCTTTCGTCAAAGTTCTAGATCGAAACTATTCTGAGCTAGTTGTTGTTGTATGCGTACTTGATTTAAACCTTCAACTGTGTATAGAAAGAAAAACGAAAAGGGACTGAACTAGTTTTCCTGTTATCTGACTGCTTGCCGGGGTTTCTTATCATGTTCCAGAAAGGAGTAGTTTTGAGCAGGTTTTGCTTGTTTTGTTTGCTTTTCCTTTCATGACATCATTTTAACTAATATCTTTATGTATCCCTCCATTGATCTTGGGTTCATAGGGAAATTACGGATCACAATCTTTCTTCTGTTTGTATTTGTGCAAGTTCCTTTGCACATTGTTTTATTTCTATGATGATTTGTTAATGATGGTATTCGTTGGCACCAAGTTTTTCTTTTATGCCAATTAAGTCATATTTTAATCTTGAAATTTTAAATACACTGTAAAGCCCAGCCCACTTAGGACCGTATTGGGCTGAAGTCGGCAAAGCGGGCTGAAGTCGGCAAAGCGGGCTGAAGTCGGCAAGCTTTGCTGACTTCAATTCAAAACAAAAAAAAAAAAAAAAATTTGAATAAGGGACTTCGTCCTCTACTTGGCCAAGTGAGAATCTCGCTGAAGGAAGAGGAGATAGACATCGTGACAGGGAGAAAGATAGCTAGAGACATGATGGAAGTTGGTAGGACTCTTGAATGATGAGGTTTATCCGCTGTGAGATGATATTATCTCCTCCGAACTTTTCTTTAAATTCTCCCCAACATCATCCTTTATCGAGCAAAAATCAAGCCTCCGCAAACCTCTTCCCAATCTCCGGTGGCCGATTGCATCTTTACCGTCGTCCGTAAATCTTCTCTTTGTTGTTTATTTTTTTTAGGTGTGGCCACAAAGGAGCAAAGCCCCATCTATTTTCTTCTTTTGGTTTCCTTGCCGGTGACCGGACCGGCTACATCACCCCGACCCCCTCTCCATCCGGCCATGCTCCGACGGACACCACCCTGAACCCCTCCCTTGTTCCCCATCTTCTTCGATTCTCTAGGACCATGGAAGGCTCATTCAGGCCGAGCCAAAAAAAAGAAAAGAAAAGAGGAAAAGAAAAGAAACGGAAAAAAAAAGGAGAAAGAGAAAAGGAGGATAAAGAGAAAGAGGAGAGAGAAAAGAAGGAGAAATAGAAAAAGAGAGAGAAAGATGAGAGAGAAGATGAGAGAGAGAAAAGGAGATAGAAAGAGGAGAGAGAGAAAGACAAAAGAGAGAGGAGGAGAGAAGAGAGAAGGAGGAGAGGGAGGAGACGAGAGAGAGAAAGAGGAGAGAGGAGAGGAGAGAGAGAGAAAGAAAAGAGCAAAATAAAAAACGTAAATAATAAAATATGGACTGACTCTTTTTTATGATTTAGACCAAGATCCAGACTTGAGCAAGATTCTATTTTCCTATATTAATTCATTTTTCTAAGTAGAAGAATAATTATATAATTATATTATTTTGCCAAAATTTATATCTCCTTCGTTGGTAAAGAAGATTAAATTATTAGTAGAGTTAGTAGAATTATTTCTGGTAAGTTATCTTGATCTCTAGTATTCTCTGCTAAGCATGTTCTGTTTAAAAGATTAAATGTTTAACATGTTATGTTTATATTATGAGTGTTATGGAATGTTGAACATGCATGCCTTAAGATAAATTATATTGAATTGCATGAATTATAATATTTGTTGATGTTAACGCTCTTTGATCCAACTATGATTATACAAGTTAGAATCTAGATTCCTTCCGGACCTTCAGTGGGGCAATCACTAACACATGACCGATAGATGGTATGTGTTGCCGATCCCGCCGCCACGCCTGTGGCTTCGGAACCGCCGATCCAACTAGACCGTCTTGCTCCTGAGGCCTCCTGGCTGGACCGAACCTGCAAGGCAAGGTCAGAAAACCCTGGCCGGGGATTCCGGCGAGGGAGCTCCGACGGTCAAGTTAGTAGACGGCGAGAGGGAACAGATTCTCTGGGACGGGCCCCCGAAGGAGTCCCAGACTCAGAGAACGTGCTAGCAAGAAAAGTGCCAGAGATACCAGAAACCCGGCTGGGTTCCTTTGCCGAGCTCACGCCAAGCGACCCCCTCTTGGGACCTTGGATCTCGCTCTTGAAGCGGAGTTTCCAGCCTTTGTTTCTTACTTGCTTCACTTACCTTGTCGTCTATTCTCTCCTTCCTTTTATATCCTCTCGTCGCACCCTCGTTTTCTGCTCCTGGGAGGCTCCCTTGTCGCTTTCCTCTCCTCCCCTCCGCCCCTTTCTCTTTCCCCTTCTAGTACAGAGGGCCAGGTGGCTTTCCGGCCTCGTTTGCCGAGCCCAGCGGGGAAAGAGTAGGGGAGGGGGGTGCTGGTCAGACTGCCGACCGGACCTCGGGCCGAGCGTAAGCGCTCTCCTTCCCAGGCGCCGACGTTGTCCGTTATTGGGTCATGTTTTGTCAGGGCCTCGTCTCTCGACTGTGGAACATGTCGGGCCGGCGTAAGCGATGTTTCGCGTATAGCCGCCATCCGTACCGGGCGCCTTTCTCGGGGTGCGGCGCACACGGCTCGAGGGGCAACCTCGGAGCCCGCACCTCCATTCTTCGGGACATTCTCTGTAAGAGCTAGCCTACGTCGGCCGAGGTGGACCCCTCCCGGGTGGACACCTGGCGGAATGGCAGAAGGATGCTCGGCTTCGGCCGAGGTGGTCCCGTCTCCGGGCGCCACCTGGCGGAGGAGCGAAGGGGCCCGGCTCGACCTCGGCTGAGGCGGGACCGTCTCAGGGTGCCACCTGGCGAGGGAGCAGGGGAGCCGCCGAACTCGGCCGAGGTGGACCCCTCCTGGGTGGACACCTGGCGGAGTGGCAGAAGGATGCTCGGCTTCGACCGAGGTGGTCCCGTCTTCGGGCGCCACCTGGCGAAGGAGCGAAGGGGCCCGGCTCGACCTCGGCCGAGGCGAGACCGTCTCAGGGTGCCACCTGGCGAGGGAGCAGGGGAGCCGCCGACCTCGGCCGAGGTGGACCCCTCCTGGGTGGACACCTGGCGGAGTGGCAGAAGGACGCTCGGCTTCGACCAAGGTGGTCCCGCCTCCGGGCGCCACCTGGCGAAGGAGCGAAGGGGCCCGACTCGACCTCGACCGAGGCGGGACCGTCTCTGGGTGCCACCTGGCGAGGGAGCGGGGGGGCCGCCGACCTCGGTCGAGGTGGACCCCTCCTGGGTGGACACCTGGCGGAGTGGCAGAAGGGTGCTTGGCTTCGGCCGAGCTCGACCTCGACCGGGATGGGCTACATCTGACTCAGCCGAAAAAAAGACTCCACGTGGCTCGAATCATGCCCAACGAAATCTGAGACACGCCACATCATCGTTATGGCCGTAATAGTTACCGTTCCGTTAGGGCGTCGTGGAACGGGACGTTGGGATTAAATGCGGAGATGACATGGGGGGGCGAAGATCTTGCATCATAATTGCCACGATCCTCATCGCCGTTCCTCGGTGCACCCAAAGCCCTATAGGAGGCCGCCACGTGTCGCCTATTCGCCCGCAATTAATGCATCGCTTCGAAGCAGAGGCCGTTTCCCTGCTAACGAGGCGTCAGTGTCGGGCATGCGTCCACGCGGCGATCATCCGATGGCCCGGAGCAGAATGACGGGTACGGCTACTGTCGATTGAGTTTGAAAAGGAGGGGACTTTCCGGAATGAGGCCCTTTCCCTTGCTCCGTGGGCGGTTCGCTGCAGGCTATCTCTCTCTTCCCCGCGTCGCACAGTGCATTTCGGTGAGTGCCCCTGTTCTCTTCTTCGCTCTTCTCTTTTCTTCTAGTGTGCTTTTTTCTCACCCTCTTCTCTACCATGGCGCGCCATCGCCATGTTTCTTCTAACCCGGACGAGGCCGGTCCGTCCCGGCCGAGGACTCGATCGTCTTCCTCGGAGGAGGAGGAAGTGATCTCGGAGGAGACCCGCAGGCGACTGCAGCCTGGGGGTATCACCATAGGCATCCCCAGGGGTGTCAGGTCTCCTCCCGTCGTGTCCGCACTTCCCATTTCTTCTCTTCCTCCTCCGACCCTTTCTTCTGCCGGTCCATCCGGTCATACTTCCACGATGACCGAAGGTGACCTTTCTTTGCTCCGGGAGGTCTATGGCATCCCGGGGTCAATCCGTCTCTCTGTTTTGCGGCCCGGGGATCGCGTCACCATGAGTGGCCCCGACCGCATAGCTTTCTACGAGGACTTCCTTCTCGGGGGTCTTCGGTTCCCTCTGCACCCCTTCTTCCATTCCTTCCTTAGCCATTTCCGTCTAGTTCCGGCCCAGTTGGCTCCCAATGCCATCCGGGTCATCTTTTCTTTCATTGTCTTCTGTCACTTCCACGGGTTTGTTGCCCGTTTCTCCCTCTTCAGGGCTCTGTTTACCCTGAAGCGGTACTCCATTGATGACGGCTGGTGGTACATTTCGCCCCGGCCTAGGTGTCTCCGGTTCGACCTCCCTTCTTCCATCAAGGGTTGGAAGAATCGGTTCTTTTTCGCCTCGGTCGAGGATGTCGACTGGGCCTGGAGTGAGCCGGATCGGTCCCCGAACCGGAACTCCCAAGTCGAGGCGGCGGACCAAGAGGCCTACTCCCAGCTTCTGAGCGACGTGGTCCCAGCGCTCGAGGTTCTGCTCTCGAAGCAGAACTTGTTCGAGGCGGGGATCAGCCCCATCCGCGAGCCGGGTGAGGCTCAGCTCTTCTCTTATTCCGCCTTCCCGTTCTTTTTCTTTTAGCCGAGCTGACCGACTCGTTTTCTATTGCAGGTATGAAGTTTTCGTTGGAGAACCTTCTGGAGGGCGCGGCCCAGAGGGACGCCGCCGAGGTGGATGAGCCTGCGGCGAAGAGGGCTCGCACCGAGGTGAGCCAAGGGTCGCGCCGGCGCCCGTGCCTAGTCCGGTGGTTGCTGCTCCCCCGCCCAGGCCGCCTCGAGCCGGGGCCATTGATGCTCCAGCCGTCAGACCTAGCGGTGCTGCCGCCGAGGGAGGTCCACCGGCAGGAGTTCCACCCCGCGCCGGCCCCATCATTACCGCAGAGCCGACGGCGTCGCTCGTAACTCCAGCCATGCCAGCGACGGCTGTTCCTCCCGGGGGGTCGATCGCCGTCGCAGCCGACCTGACGGCTCCACCGTCGGTAATCACCAACCGGTGTTCTGTGATCCGCGACAAGGGGCTCGCGGAGAAAGTGATGGAGTACGCCTCCACCTCCTGGGACCACCGATCTCGAGGCGGCCGGGACTATGCCGACACTTTGCTCGGGATCCTCCCGCAGCTTTTCACAATGAGTCCGAACTCAGAGCCCTCTCTTCTCTGCTACTTCAGTTGGCCTTTCTACTAACCTGTTCTTCTTGCTGTGCAGATTGGGACCGACGTACTCCTGCTGAGGAACTTCCTTGCAGGGTACGCGAAGAAGGATGCCGAGAAGGAGGAGAAGCTCGGCAAGCTCGCGGCCGACATGAAATACCTCATGGAGAAGGGGGTCGAGCTGCGAGGGAGAAACCAGGCCCTTCAGGCGGACCTGGCACGTGCCGAGGAGCGCATCAAGGACCTGGAGTCCTCTCTGTCCGAGGAGAGGATCTCCCACCAGCGGCGTGCGGAGGAGGATGCGGCTGAGAGGGCTCATCTCCAAGCCCATTCTCAGTGGTTGGAGCGTCAGCTGGAGGAGGCCCGGCGGGAGGCGAGCGTGGCCAAGGAGCGGAGCGCCTACGTCAACGGGCTCCTGGAGGCCGCGAAGCGGGAGGCGCAGGAAGCCGTCCCGAGGTTCCGAGCCTCTGACGAGTACGTCTCGGAGGTCCGGGAGGCCGCTGTGGACTCCTTCCTGAAGGGGTTCCAAGTGTGCCGGGAGAAGGTGAGGTCCTTCTACCCCGAGCTCGACCTCAGTGGGGTGGCGCTCGGGGGCAGAAGACAAGGACCCGCCAACGGGGCTTCCGGCGCGGCGGGCGACACAGCTGAGGCCCCAGCGGGTGACACGGCCGAAGCTCCGGAGCGGTCCTCCGAGCCAGCAGCCGCCGACGGCGAGGACGGGGAGCAAGCGACCCAAACTGAGGACCCTGCCACCGTGCCGAACTGAGCTGCAGATGTATCCCTTTATTTTTCCCTTTTGTTTTTTTTTTTGGGACTCCCGGCCTGTCGGGACTCCCTCGTTGTACTCCTTGCTTTTGAATTAATGAAGATATAATTTTTCCAAGTCTCGAACTCGCCTTCCTCTTTCACCTTTTCTTCGCTTTTTTTTTTTTTTTGAGGTGTTGGTGTGGAGTGCCGAGACGAGGGTGGACCTGCTCCGGGCTGAGTCCGCGGGTGGACCTGGTCCCATCCAGCATTTAGATCAAAGTTTGGAGCATTCCGGACTGGGTGGCAGTAGAGTAGGCCTTGCACGGGCCCTTCTTTAGGCTTGCCTTCGTAATCGCGTGGGCGAACTGGGTTCTGCCCCGCCTTCCAGACCGAAGTCTGGGACTTCCGAACTGAACCCCAGGGCCGCAGGCTTTGTTCAAGCCTTGCGCGGCTTGCCGAGCTGTTCTCCGTGATCGCGTGGGCGAGCTGGGCTCTGCCCCGCCTTCCAGACCAAAGTCCGGGAATTCCGGACTGAACCCCGGGGCCGCAGGCTTTGTTCAAGCCTTGCGCGGCTTGCCGAGCTATTCTCCGTGATCGCGTGGGCGAGCTGGGCTCTACCCCGCCTTCCAGACCGAAGTCCGGGACTTCCGGACTGAACCCCGGGGCCGCAGGCTTTGTTCAAGCCTTGCGCGGCTTGCCGAGCTGTTCTCCGTGATCGCGTGGGCGAGCTGGGCTCTGCCCCGCCTTCCAGACCGAAGTCCGGGACTTCCCGCTTTCTCGGGCCTTCGGCCACAGTCGTGTCTACCGAACTCAGTGCCATGCGCCAGTTTCCATTATTGATAATACATCCTTAGGTTCGAGGCGTTCCACGTCCGAGGGAACCTGGACCCTCCCAATTCTTCCAAGTAGTAGGCCCCATGAGGGAGGGCTTCCGCTACCCTGTACGGCCTTCCCAGTTCGAGGAGAGCTTCCCGCACTCTCGTGGCTGAGAAGCTTCAGCACGCCGGAGCACCAGATCTCCGGGATGAAAGGACTTCGGCCACCCCGGGAGTTGTAATACCTGGCCACTCGCTGCCTATATGCCGCCATCCGGACTCGGGCCTTGTCCCTCGTCTCTTCAAGAAGGTCCAGGTTGAGCATCATCTTGACGGTGTTCTCCGCCTCGTCATATTGTTCCACGCGCAGCGTGGGTAGACTGAGCTCAATCGGGATAACCGCCTCGGCTCCGAAGATGAGGTTGAATGGGGTCTCGTCGGTCGCCGTTCTAGGGATGGTGTGGTACGCCCAGAGGATGCTGGGAAGCTCCTCCGCCCACCTGCCCTTGGCCTGGTCCAGCCTCGTGCGGAGGCCCTGCAAAATAGTCCTGTTCGTGACCTCGGCTTCTCCATTGGTCTGAGGGTGAGCAACGGAGGTGAAGCGATGGTGGATGCCGAGGTCGCTGCAGAATTCTTCAAACTCCCGGTAGTCGAACTGACGCCCGTTATCAGTGATCACGGTGTGGGGGAGGCCGAAACGGTAGATGATCGACTTCCAGAAGAACTTGGCGACGTTTGCTTCGGTGATCCATGCTAAGGGTTCGGCCTCGACCCACTTCGTGAAGTAGTCGATGGCCACGATCAAGAACTTCCGTTGCCTGGATGCCGGTGGAAATGGTCCTAGGAGGTCCATTCCCCATTGGGCGAATGGCCACGGAGCTGAGAGCTGAGAGATTGGGGTGGAGGGCTGCCGTTGCACCACGGCATGCCGCTGGCACCGATCACACCTCTTCACGAAGTCGGCGGCGTCCTCCTTCATCATTTCCCAAAAATAGCCTTGACGGAGGGCCTTGTAGGCTAGCGTTCTGCCCCCCACGTGATTCCCACAGATGCCCTCGTGAATCTCCTGGATCACGAGTGTAGCCTCCGCGGGTCCCAGGCACTTAAGGAGGGGGTAGGAGTAGGACCTTCGATATAGTTGCCCATCCATCAGGACGAACCGTGCGGCCTTCTTTTTGATAAGGCGGGCCACTGTACGGTCCTCTGGCAGGGTACCGCTGGTGATGTACTCGGTGTACTTGTCCATCCAGTTGGGCTCGCGGCTGACCTGATGGATTTCCACTGGGATCTCGTAGCTTGGGGCCTTGAGGCCCTCCATGTGAGCGCGGCCTAGCATCGAGTCCGGCAGGGTCGCCAGCCGGGAAAGGGTGTCCGCACGGGCATTTTCCCCGCGGGGGATGTGAAAAATGTTGAAGCGCCGAAACCCGGCCGTGCCCGCTTTGACAAGCTCCAAATACTTCGCCATTTGAGGGTCATGCGCGGCATATTCTCCGGAGACCTGTCCCGCCACTAGCTGGGAGTCAGTGAAGGCTTTGAGGTTATCCACGCCCAGCTCGCGGGAGACCCTCAGCCCGGCGAGGAGCGCCTCGTATTCCGCCTAATTGTTGGTTGCGGCGAACTGGAAACGGAGCGCGCATTCGGTGACAACCCCATCGCTGTTGGCGAGAATGAGTCCGGCTCCGCTCCCGTCGGAGTTCGAGGCTCCATCCACATGAAGGATCCACGCATCCTCTCCGGGCTCCTCGGGGCCCGTTTTGAGCTGCTGGTGCGAGGAGTCCTCCTCGGGCTCCTTGCCTAGGCCCGCACACTCGACCAAAAAGTCGGCCAGCACTTGTGCTTTCATGGCCGACCTCGGCCTGTAAGCGATGTTGAACTCGCTGAGCTTGAGTGCCCACTTCGCCAATCTCCCCGATGTGTCGGGTCGGTTGAGCACCGATTTCAGTGGCTGATCCATCAGGACGGTAATGGGATGCGCTTGGAAATAGGGCCTGAGACGCTGAGCAGACACTATTAACGCAAAAACGAGCTTTTCGGGCTGGGAATACCTGAGCTCCACATCACGGAGAAGTTTGCTAGTATAGTACACCGACCGCTGGACTCCCTGGTCATCGGTCCGAACTAGGACCGAACTGACGGCCTCCGGGGTGACCACCAGGTAGAGGATGAGCTCCTCTCCCTCCTCGGGCCTGGAAAGCAGTGGGGGCGATGCGAGCGTCTTCTTCAGCTCGTCAAAGGCCTTCTGGCACTCTTCGGTCCAGGCGAAGTCGTTCATCTTCCTCAACACTTTGAAGAAGGGTCGGCAGCGGTCGGCCGACCTGGAGATGAACCGGCTCAAGGCGGCTATCCGGCCGGTGAGCTGCTGCACTTGCTTCTTGGAGGCGGGCCGCTCCATGTCCAGGATGGCCTGGACCTTCTCCGGGTTGGCTTCAATCCCTCTCTGAGTTACCATGAACCCCAGGAACTTCCCGGCGGAGATGCCGAAAGCGCACTTCGCCGGGTTCAGCTTCATCTGATGAAGTCGGAGGTTGCCGAAAGTCTCCGCCAGGTCGGCCACGTGATCCGAGTGGGGCTTGCTCATCACCAGCATATCGTCCACGTACACCTGCATGTTGCGGCCGATCTGGTCTTTAAAGATTCTGTTGACCAGACGCTGGTACGTGGCCCCGGCATTCTTGAGGCAAAACGGCATCATCCTGTAATAGAAAGTTTCGCGGCCGGTGACGAAGGCAGTTTGCTCTTCGTCCTCCGGGTTCATTCAGATCTGGTTGTAGCCGAAGAAGGCGTCTATGAAGGATAGGAGGCGATGCCCCGAGGTGGTGTCGACCAACTGGTCAATCTTTGGAAGAGAAAAGCTGTCTACACAGATCCTCCACTTACCACTGCTCTTCCTCACCATGACCATATTCGCCAGCCAGCTAGGATACTGGACTTCCCGCACGAAGCCGACGGCGAGGAGTTTCTCCACCTCTTCGTTGATGGCCCTCTGCCTCTCCACAGCGAAGCTCCTCTTCTTCTGGTGGACCGGGCGGCAGCTCGGATCCACGTTGAGCCTGTGCGTAATGACCTCGGCGGGAATGCCCGGCATGTCGGTCGCTGACCAGGTGAACACGTCCGCGTTCATGCGGAGGAACTCCAGCAAGCGATTTCGTTCCTCTTCGGGGAGCTGCGCTCCAACCTGCACCATCTTCAATGGGTCCGAACCGAGGGGATAAGTCACCTGGCACTCTACGGGTCCTCCCCTAGGTTCTTTCTCCCTCAGGTCGAGGTCGTCGACGTCGGGGGCGAGCTCGGCGCCCCGGGCGCCCGGGACCGTCTGGAGGCAATGCGGGACTGGCTGGGTCATCCCCCTCATCACCCCGAGTCCAGAAGCCATGGGGAATTACACCAACAACCGCTTCGTGGAGATCATGGAGTCCAGTTGGTTGAGCCCGGGATGCCCGAGGATCGCATTATAAGGTGAAGGAAGCTTGACGACGGTAAACGTCATCAAGACGGTCGTCTGCCGAGGTGGAGATCCAGCGGTGACCGGGATAGTGATCTCCCCTTCGACCCCCACCGAGTCTCCAGAAAAGCCTACCAGGGGGGTGTGCACCGGCCTCAGCTGATCATGGGACAAATTCATTCGGGAGAAAGCATCGTAAAAAAGCACGTCAGCCGAGCTCCCACTATCTATCATAATTCGGTGTACAAGATGCTTCGTGATGGTCATCTCGACCACCACGGCATCATTGTTTACAATCTCATTTTCATTCCCCTTCTCGGAAGGGGGTAAATTCTCTGGGTTCCCGACCTCCCGGGCTCTCTTCGCCGCCCGCCCAATCCCACGTGAGATCATGCCCACTGGCTTCTCTGTCGGGCTATTGTCGATTGCAGAAACTGGGGGTAAGGCCGCGAGCGGCTGTCCCTCCGCCGGCACCTCATTCCTGACGAACTTCCTGAGGTAGCCTCACTTGATCAGCTCCTCGATCTCCCGCTTCAGGTTGCGACACTCCTTCATGTCATGGCTGTGCTCGCGATGGAACTGGCAGTACTTTGACTTGTCCTGGGTACCTCTTGGATTCTGAGGAGGAGGTTGGCGGAGGTAGTACTCGCCCTCAATTTCCATGAGGATCTTTGTTCGGGGAGCGAGGAGGGGGGTGAACCTTCGCTCCGGAGTGGCCTCGCCCTTTGACCTCGGATTCGGGCGAGGGTCGATAGATGGCCCGGGCCTCTGAGCTCCTGGAACGTCCCTCGGAGCCGGCTTCTTCAAAGTCTTCCCATCAAGCTCTCGACGGGTGCGGTCGGCCTCCTCCGCTCGGATGTACTTGTGGGCGCGGAGGAGGAGCTCGGAGTACATCCTGGGAGGTTTTTTGTCCAGGGAGTAGGTCAGACAGGACGTCTTGAGCCCGTGCTTCAAAGCCAGAATGGCGACGGGCTCGTCTAGACTGTAGATCTCCAGGGCTGCTGTCTTGAACCGGGTGATGTAGTCCCGGAGCAGCTCCTGGTCCTGCTGGCGGATAGAGAAGAGGCTGTCCACCTCTCTCGGCACCTTCCGACAAGCGTCGAAGTGCGCCACAAACTTTCCTTCCAACTGATGGAAGGAGCAAATAGATCCAGGCTCGAGGCGGGTGAACCAGACTCGAGCGGCCTTCTGGAGGGTAGCGGGGAAGGCGATGCATAAAAGGGCGTCAGTGGCCCCCTGGACCCTCATGAGAGCCTTGTAGCTCTCCAGATGGTCCAGAGGGTCGGTGGTCCCATCGTAGGGATCCACCTGCGGCATACGGAACCGGCTCAGAATCGGCTCCGCCTGGATTTCTTCAGAAAAGGGGGGACAGGAGTCGTAGCCCGCCGGGTCCGTCGATGAGTTCTGCAGGTCGGCAAATCGGCGGGTGAACTCCGCCAACTTGCGCTCGTGTTCCTCCAGGCACCTCTCGGCCTGGCGTCTGATGGCCTCGTCGGTGGAATCTTCCATCGAGACCGCTGGGGAAGGGGGCGCCGATCGATCTCGGTGCAGGGTCACGCCTCGGCATCGCTTGCTGCGATGCACCGTCTCGGCTTCATCGACCGGGGATCGACTCTCGTGATCCGTCGAATCGGAGTAGTTTCTTTTCGCGGGAGTTTGACGGCTCCCACGGGGGTTGGAGACTGCCCGCGGTTGGAAAGGCCTGCCTTGAATGGAGCGCAGGCTCCCATGCGGCCCCGTGGCCCGAGCTGCGGGGGTCCCTGGCTGAGGATGCGTGACCAGGGAGCGCTGCTGGTGTTGTAGCTGCCGGACCGCCGTGGTCAAGGTCTGCAGCTGTTGGATGATGGCCGCGAGAGGTCCGTCCGTCGAGGTCGGTCGTGGTGGAAGAGAAGGGGGAGCTGGGAGCTCCCTCTCCGGGCTGTGGGCCCCCTGAGGGGAGGGGACCTCTCCTACACGGCTGGTGGATGCCTCGCGTCCACGAGTGACCACCATTATCGGAGCGCGCTTTACCTACAGAAAGCTAGCTCCCACTAGGGGTGTCGTCCTGCCCCCCTACCTGGCGTGCCAATCTGTTGCCGATCCGTCGCCGCGCCTGTGGCTTCGGAACCGTCGATCCAACTAGACCGTCTTGCTCCTGGGGCCTCCTGGATTGACCGAACCTGCAAGGCAAGGTCAGAAAACCCTGACCGAGGATTCCGGCGAGGGAGCTCCGACGGTCAAGTTAGTAGACGGCGAGAGGGAATAGATTCTCTGGGACAGGCCCCCGAAGGAGTCCCAATCTCAGAGAACATGCTAGCAAGAAAGGTGCCAGAGAGACTAGAAACCCGACTGGGTTCCTTTGCCAAGCTCACGCCAAGCGACCCCCTCTTGGGACCTTGGATCTCGCTCTTGAAGTGGAGTTTCCAGCCTTTGTTTCTTGCTTGCTTCACTTACCTTGTCGTCTATTCTCTCCTTTCTTTTATCTCCTCTCGTCGCCCCCTCGTTTTCCGCTCCTGGGAGGCTCCCTTATCGCTTTCCTCTCCTCCCCTCCGCCCCTTTCTCTTTCCCCTTCTGGTACAGAGGGCCGGGTGGCTTTCCGACCTCGTTTGCCGAGCCCAGCAGGGAAAGAGTAGGGGAGGGGGGCGCTGGTCAGACTGCCGACCAGACCTCGGGCCGAGCGTGAGCGCTCTCCTTCCCAGGCACCGACGCTGTCCATTATTGGGTCCTGTTTTGTCAGGGCCTCGTCTCTCGACTGCGGAACATGTCGGGCCGGTGTAGGTGATGTTTCGCGTGTAGCCGCCGTCCGTACTGGGTGCCTTTCTCGGGGTGCGGCGCGCACGGCTCGAGGGGCAACCTCGGAGCCCGCGCCTCCATTCTTCGGGACCTTCTCTGTACGAGCTGGCCTACGTCGGCCGAGGTGGACCCCTCCCGGGTGGACACCTGGCGGAATGGCAGAAGGATGCTCGGCTTCGGTCGAGGTGGTCCCGTCTCCGGGCGCCACCTGGCGGAGGAGCGAAGGGGCCCGGCTCGACCTCGGCCGAGGCGGGACCGTCTCAGGGTGCCACCTGGCGAGGGAGCAGAGGAGCCGCCGAACTCGGCCGAGGTGGACCCCTCCTGGGTGGGCACCTGGCAGAGTGGCAGAAGGATGCTCGGCTTCGGCCGAGGTGGTCCCGTCTCCGGGCGCCACCTGGCGAAGGAGCGAAGGAGCGAAGGGGCCCGGCTCGACCTCGACCGAGGCGGGACCGTCTCAGGGTGCCACCTGGCGAGGGAGCAGGGGAGCCACCGACCTCGATCGAGGTGGACCCCTCCTGGGTGGACACCTGGCGGAGTGGCAGAAGGACGCTCAGCTTCGGCCGAGGTGGTCCCATCTCCGGCGCCACCTGGCGAAGGAGCGAAGGGGCCCGGCTCGACCTCGGCCGAGGCTGGACCGTCTCTGGGTGCCACCTGGCGAGGGAGCGGGGGGGCCGCCGACCTCGGTCGAGGTGGACCCCTCCTGGGTGGACACCTGGCGGAGTGGCAGAAGGGTGCTTGGCTTCGGCCGAGCTCGACCTCGGCCGGGATGGGCTGCATCTGACTCAGCCGAAGAAAAGACTCCACGTGGCTCGAATCATGCCCAACAAAATCTAAGACACGCCACGTCATCGTTACGGCCATAACAGTATGTATATTCAGGAGATAGTTTTCTTTTAGGCCTAGCAGGTGGGGCGTCATTTGTTTATGCTGAGGATGCATGTTATCTCGTGTGATTTCAGAGCTAGTATCCTTCTGGGCCTTTAGTGGGATGATCACTGGCACATGACTGATAGACGGTATGTGTAGTCAGGATCTAGTCTCTTTCGGAGCTAGCCACAAGCCGATCGTAGCCGTAGTCAGAGGGACTAGAAAAGTAAAGTAGAAATAGATGGCCTTCTATGGTTATGTTTGTTTGAAATATATGATATTCAAACATTCATATTGGAAAATGGTACTAATTGTTTTACTATGTCTGATTGCTTATGGATATGGATTATTATTGAGATATTTAATTCATAAATTAGATGTTATGATAATGTACTGAGCTTATAAAGCTCAATCCTTGTTCTTGTATTTTTGTTACAAATCTAGGTCATATGGGTATTGGGATCAGTTAGTGAAGAGCTTAGGGTTTAGATGTTATTTGTTAGAAAATGTCCTACAGCCAATCATCTGGGTTGTAGATAGTTAAGTTTTTATAATGTGTACTTGAATCATTGATAAAATAAAAATTTTTTTTGGCAATTCATCTTTTTTTGTATATTTCTTTGGACTCTTTTGAGATGAAATTCTTAGAACTACTTCAATTTAATAAAGAAGGATTTATCGAGTAGTTCTCAAACATGTTCGCAACCAAATAATATATTGTTATCTAAGACGATAATGTTTATTGAGCATAGGTCATTGTATGCCATATAGGTTGGTTGTCCTTATAACCAAGGAGTATGAAGACACTGGTATGGCATGCAGGTGAGTATAGGTATACATTATACCGAATATGACCAACTCTATTAAGTACTCTGCTGTCAAGAGTATCTCATAGAAGGATATGGGTATAAGTATCCCTCTGACCTGAGATCATCCTGGTGATTTGCAAGCAACTCATTATATTTAGGTATCGAACTACTTAGATTTCTAATCCAATAACGAAAGGTTACTTGGTGCAATCAAGCACTTATTAAATTAGTAATACGTCAAGATGGAATTGACCACTCCAAGATGTTGGAGACAATGCTCTACTATGTTTCAATTTAGGAAGACCTTGGTCAAGGCAATCCTTGTGAAGAGTCACAGAATTTAGAAGGTCAGACATATTTGGATGCATTATTTAAAATTGGCAGTTAACTCTAAAATCATTCTGAGCATTGGTATCAAAGAGATAAATCATACAAAAAACTATATGCCTGGATTCTTGAATGTTGCTTCATGAATATTCGACCTATCCGAATATCGGGCACTATTGCTAGATGGTTGCATCAATTAGTTCAGGAATTGGTTCCTAAACTACTGGCTTAATGTTCGAACCCATGGGATCATCCATAATAGAAGTTTTTGATCGATCATGATGGCTGACTAATGATTAAGAATCATTTAGTGGCAAATTTCAAATGGGTGCCCCCTTGATTCTTGAAGACAATATCCTCTCTTCACTCCCCCAAATTAAGCCATTCCACCTAGGAGCAAACCAAGTCAAAGTCGGCCAAGGCTTCATGAAGGAGAATTTTCAAATTTCAAATGGACGCCCCTTGACTCATGAAGACAGCCCACCTTTGTCTCCTCCCTAAATCAAGTCTTGTAACCTTTCTTTCAAATTTGAATGAGAACTTGGGTACTTATAAAAAGGACCCTAACCCTCTTGTAAAGATAATTGATGAATGAAAAAAAAAGAATTCAGAAATTTTCTTTCTTCTAGCCCTTGTCTCTTGACTTGGAACTCTGTGAGAGAGTGTGCCTTATCTTTCGAGCATCGAGGGGTGTGAGACCCCAGATATCCCCTTCCTACGCAAACCACCAACCCCTTGGATGCCCTCTAGAAGATCCTCCTGGATGCCTAACAAGAAGAGCCCTTCTTGATCGCCACCTTCACTTCACCTCTCTTGTTTCTTTGCTTTCCCATTCCTTCTTGTTTTCTAACTCTTTTCAAGGTTGCTTGCAGGTCCTTCAGGTACCACAGACAAAGGAGTCGGTCCCCCTTGGCTCCAGGACCATCTGATGGAAAGCCGACGAATCCACGAGGTCGAGGGCTTGATCTTTCAGGCCGCATCCATGAGTGTGAGCATACTCGGCATCGAGCACTTCAGAGCTTCGAGAGGTTTGCACTCATTAGTCTTCCAAGTCGGGTATTGATTTAGAGCTAAGTCCTACCGGGGTTTTTCAATCCCGGGGTCCTTCTTTATCACTATTTAGGGTCCATGTTTTCATGCTTGAGTTTCTTGTCATTATACAAATCTCTAATCTATTCTTAATTTAAGTTCGGGAATTGGTAAATCCATTAAAAAAATAAAAGAAATCACCTGCATGCATCCTAGGTCCCGTATCAACATACTCACTGGGAGTAGTAGTAGATACTAATCTGATCCAAGTGAAGATCATTGGAAGGTCATAAAAACCATCCTTAAGTATTTGGAAAATATTAAGGACTAGTGGCTTATTTATAAAGATTTTGACTTGAAACTAGTCGATTATACTGACTCAAGTTTTCAGTTAAATAGGGATAACAGCAAGAGTGGTTAGGTTATGTTTTTATCATGAATGAAGGAGTTATCTATTGGAAAAGTTTTAAGCAGTACACTATGGCTGATTCTATATGCGAGGTAGAGTATATTATGGCATCTGATGCTACAAAGAAAGCTATTTAGCTATGGAAGTTCATCACGAAGCTTAGAGTGGTACCCTCCATAGATGACCCAGAGTCCTTATATTATGATAGCACCAGGGCCATAGCTCAGGCGAAGGAACCAAAGGCTCATCAGCGGACCAAGCACATTGTGTGTCATTTTTATCTTGTCCAGGAGATAATAGATTGAGGTGACATTGACCTTCAAAAGATCGATGGAAAGGAGAACTTGGCTGACCCATTTACTAAAGCCCTCAAAATTAAAGAGTTCGATGACCACAAGTGGAACATGGGTATTCAATACTGTTCTGATTATCTCTAGTCTAAGTGGGAGTTGTTAAGAAATGTATTCTATAGCCAATCATCTAGGTTATAGATAGTTAAGATTTTATAATATGCATATGAATCCTTAATAAAATAAAAGTTATTTTTGGATAGTCCATCTCTTTTTGCATCTTTCTTTGCACTCTTTTGAGATAAAGTCCTTAGAACTACTTCAATTCGATAAAGAAGGATTTATCGAGTAGTTCTTAAACATGTTCATGACCAAAAAATATGTTGTTATACAAGATGACAACGCTTATTGACGTAAGTAGTTGTGTGCCATATGGGTTGGTTGTCCTCATAACCAAGAAATGTGGAGACACTAGTATGGCATGCAGGTGAGTGTAGGTGTACATTGCACTGAACGTGACCAACTCTGTTGAGTACTCTGCTATCAAAAGTATCTCACAGAACGATATGGGTATAAGTATCCCTCTAACCTGAGATCATCCTAGTAATTTGTAAGCAACTCATTGTACTTAGGTCCGGATTACCTAGATTTCTAATCTAGTGATGGAAGGTTACTAGATGCAATCAAATACTTATTAAGTTAGTGATGAGTCAAGATGGAATTGATCACTTAAGATGTTGGAGACAATGCTCTACTATGTTTCAATTTAGCAAGACCTTGGCCAAAGCAATTCTTGTGAAGAGTCACAAGATTTAGCAAGTTGAGACATATTTGGATGCATTATTTAGAGTTGGAAATTAACTCTAAAATCATTTTGAACATTATGATCAAAGGGATGAATTATACGGAAACTATATGCCTGGGTTTTTGAATGTTACTTCATGAACATTCAACCTATCCAGACGTCGGGCACTATTGCTTGATGGTTGCAATGATTAGTTTAGGAATTGATTCCTAGACTACCAATTTAGTATTCAAACCTATCGGGTTACATATAATAGAAGTTTCTGACTGGTCATGATAGCTAACTAACAATTAAGAATCATTTAGTAGTAAAATTATAAATATGATGAATAATTAATCCTATATGAATGTTGTAAATTAATAATTAATTAATTATTAATTAATCGTAAAAAGATTAATCAATAATTGCATTTCTAATTGACTTAATTTGATTTAGTGAAGAGATTTAGGTCAAGTCTAATTAAATTTGTTTCAATTAGAATTTACCCAATTAGGTTATTTGATGACCTACTCACTAAGAATTTCTAATTACGATTTGATTTCGGACTTGAACTCAGTTAGTTTCAAATGTAATTGGAATTTAATTAAGTATAATTGGGACCTAATTGGATTGAGTCCAAGTTGGTTAAATTATTTATAACCAAATTAATTTTGGTTTCTAACTAATTTTGGTCAAAGTTTAGTCAAACCCTTATCTAGCCCAACTAGGTTTTTTCTAGGATTTCTCCATGCCATGCTTTGAATAAATTTATAGAAAATTCATGCCAAATATGTTTTCACACACTCCCTCCTTTCTTATCTAATTTGGTTAATTTAGGATGAGTTTTAAATTTAAATAAGAGGAGTTTGACTAGGAATCAAACTTTTTGCCTTATCCTAACTCTACTTGGTCTTAAACTCTCAAAACTTATCCTTTTTTGTTGCCAGTTTTTTTGAGAACTTCATATGAATGTACGATGAAAAGCAGGCCAAATATCTATGATTTGAGAAATAAATTCATGGAAAAAAATTTTGAAAGAGAGTGAGGCATGGAATGATAAAGACTAGTCAAACTAGGTGTTTGCTTCCTAATCTCATCTAAAGTCTACTTAATCTTATTAATCACTATTGTAGATGGTCAAAAATAAAACCTACTCATCACTATAGCTAGAGATGAGTCAGGATCGTATCCTTGGAGACTAAGGACAATTATTTCATGAAAAAAAATGCTTGTAGAAGATTAGATTGAGAACAATAATGATAAAAAGATAACAACTAATTAATTGATTAGATCAAGATAGTAGGAGAAGTAACCTAGGAATCCGAATCTACCAAGCAAATAGATTTTATCTTCTTTTCTTTATATTGCACTAGCAATAATTCTTGTAATTTCAAGATTAGAATAATTTATCTCTTGTTGAGCATAAGTCGTAGTTGGAGATCAAGACACGTCTGCTTAAAGTATAAACTATCTAACTGATTTGCAAGATTAGAGATTTGATCTACCATACTATGATCTACTTCTCTTAGGCACGTCCATATCCTAAGATCACGGCACGTCGATCAAGGGTGTAGGTCGTGTATGCCAAATCAAATCAACTATCAGAGAAATAACTCAAAAGATAGGGAGAAAAAGAACATAAGTTTTATTGCGTAAAAAATTAAGTACAAAAAAGAAATAGACCCGGTTACAGGCTTCATCTTCATTCTAGATTGAAGGAGTCTAGCTACTCATCGCTGTCACCAGCATCCTTTCCATAATTCCTTTCTTTCCTAAGCCTAAGACAATGATCTAAACAAGAGCAAGAAAAAAAATTAGTACAAGACTTGCTAGAGAAACTAATGCCCCCAAGTAAAGGTACAGGAGCCTTTTTATAGGGTTTAATGGGGGGGTGGTCTTCATGTTCTTCTAATGTGGGACCAAACTAAGGAATCAAAAGTGTTGCTGAGATTTAACTTTATAGGTCTCAATGATTAGATATGAATATACCCAATCCCAGTAGTGTTAGGCTTCTGTCCCCCGTTCTGACTAGTATTTGACCGGTCAACATCTTCTCTGCTCTTGGATCTAGATCAAAGGTTCAGAAATCAGGCAAAATCATGGGCCATTGATTACTTTGAGATCCATGCACTTCTTTCTTTGATCGAGCTAGTTCTAGAATCACCCAAATGTTGCTACTATCTCCCCTTGGGCTGCAACCGCCACCACTAGGACCTCAGCGGAGTTGTGGCTAGACTCACCCGTGCGCCACTAAGACTCACCACCAGGAGGATGGCTGGTGATGCTCGGTGCATTGGCTTGGTACAGAGGGGGAAAATGGCATGGTGGTAGGTTGTGAGGAAGATCACCGAAGAACTCCAATTTGGTGGCTTGACGGGAAGAGGCAACTGATGGTGGTCAGCTAGTGGCAACAGGCGGGCAGTGGTAGATAGCAAAAATGTAGTGATGACATAAAGAACGATCCATAGAGAACTGGCTACAAGGATGACCGATGGTGGATGGATGCCAATGGACGATGGAGTAAATGGTGATGGGAGGCAGTGGTGGGTGTCAGACGGTAACGGGGCAGCATGGAGATGGTGACAGTGGTCCACGACGGTGAAGAGAAGGAAGAATGATGGAGGGTAGCCGGCTGGAAAAAATGACCTTTCGGTGAGCTCTCTGAACATGATGAAGCTCTCAAGAGGTTCTCCGGTAGTGGGTGGTGATCGACGAGTGAGATCAGCTGCTTGGGAGGAGGTTGGTCCATGGATAGTTTCATGGATTAGCAGCAATGGCTGTCAGTGGATTAGCCTAGCTTTGAAAGGAAAACTAGTAGCGAGCATGCTTTGTATTTTAAAACTTTTTTCAAAATAACATGCAGCGGAAGCATGATAAAATGATTAACATTTAATCTAAGCATGCTTTAAAACTTTTCTATGCTACTTGTCCCAAGATCTTGCATGAATGATTAATATAAACAGTGAAATCATGAATTCATGCTATGAACATTTCAAAGCAACATATCTTTATATGTAAAACCATACCTTGTATGAAATGGAGACGCTCTCCGCTGCGAAAGATCCAGGAGCAGGAGGAAGAACTCTGCTTAGCCGCACACATGTCCGGCCTCTACAGGTGGTTCACACCAGGGCTCTTTCAAAATCTACTTCCACTCCAAGTGCTAGCTTGTTGTGGAACGATTTGATCGGGACTCCTTTTCTTCTTTCGATGCCGGACTCTCCGAATGAATGAAGAAGCTCAAGAGGTGGAGAATGAGTGGTTGGAACCCTTTCCAAACACTCAATCCTAAGACCTAGATCTCTAGGTACAAAAATGCACACTTTTCTCCAAAAATCTCACACCTATAAAACTAGAACTTTTTCCTAGTTTCTTCCCTTTCTTCCCTTTGATTTTTCTAGCATTTCTTTGCTGAATTTTTCCTTATTTTCGTCCTCTCATTTCAGCCCCTTAAGTAGATGGAGAGGGAGAGGGAGAGTGGGGAGTTATAGGTGTGGTAATGGGTAGTTATGGGGAGTTATGGTCATGGGAAGTTACATAACTCCCCAAAAATGAATTTAAACTTATTTAAATTCAGATTAAATGTATTAATTGATTTTAATTCATAACTAAAATCAATTGGATCAAGTGTGCATACATTGGGTTCAACCCGATTGGACCCAAACCCATTTTGAACCAAATCCTATTTGATTCGTTCCAGATTTTTATAGCTCAATCAAATTGGGCTATCAAGTAATCACATTACTTAATTCACCTCATGCATTACCAACTATTAGTGAAAATTTCATGTCACAACTCTTTGTGACATCAAGTGTCTACACTTGCGAAATCAACAAGTGTCGACACTTACACAAGTGTCGACACTTTCAAGAATATCAAGTGTTGACACTTGGATAAAGAAAAATCCTTTTTCTCTGTGAGTCCACGAACGATTGCCAATCGTTCTCCGATCACTAGATCAAGTAGAAACCCCTATGGTGTGTGACCCCATAGGTTCGAACACTAAGCCGGTAGCATTGGAACATTTCCAATACCAGTCAAAGTCGCCATCTAGCAATGACACCCGACGTCCGGATAGGTCGAAGTTGCAGAGCAACAATCAAGAACCAGGAGATATGGAAACCTTGTAATTAATCCCTTTGACCTCAATGCTCAGGAAGACATAGGGTTTAACTGCCCAACCCATAAAGTCCATCAACAATGTGTCTCAATCTCACAAGTCCTGTAACACTTTACAGTGACTACCCTGGCCAAGGTTTTGCTAAATTGAAACATAGTAAGATATCTGCTCCAAACACTTTGGAGGGGCCAATCCCATCTTGATCCGATCACCGCTACACGAGTACTTAACTGTACCCAGAAACCTTCCGTCCCTGGATTAGAAATCCAGATAGTCCAGTACCAAAGTATAGTGAGTTGCTCGCAAGCTACCATGACGATCTCATGTCTGAGGGATAACTACGTCCATATCAAAACTCTAGGCAGAAAAAAGTACAGACGGGTCACGTTCGATGAAATGTCAAACACAACATCTGCATGCCATACCAGTGTCTCTACACTCCTTGGTTAAGAGGACAACCAACGACTATGGCACACAACGACCTATACTTGATATACTATCATCCTGAAATAAGTGTATCATTTGTCGCGAACAATTTTAGGACTATATGATATATCCTCTCTATATCACATACAAATAGTCCTAAGGACTTCATCACTGAAGAACTCATTACAGAAAGATGAAATAGTGATGATCTGCCAGAATAAACATTTTATTCAATAATATAATTCATATATAATTACATCAAATGTACAACTGTTTACAGTAGAAATTGGCTTTGGGACACATTTCCCAACAACTCCCACTTGGACTAAAGCCAATCAGAACAGTATCGTATACCCATCTTCCATTTACAATTATTGAGTTCTTGAATTCCAACGGCTTTAGTGAAGGGGTCAGCCAGGTTCTCCTTTCCGTCAATCTTCAGAAGGTCGATATCACCTCGTTCCACGATTTCTCGCACAAGATGAAATCGGCGCAGAATATGCTTGGTACGCTGATGGGACTTCGGCTCTTTGGCTTGAGCAATGGCTCCAGTGCTGTCACAATACACTGGAACAGGACCATTCAGGGAAGGTGCCACTCCCAGCTCGCCAAGAAATTTTCGCAACCAAACAGCTTCCTTTGTTGCATCAGATGCTGCAATATATTCGCTTCGCATACAGAGTCTGCTACAGTGTGCTGCTTGGAACTCTTCCAGCATATCGCTCCACCATTCAGGGTAAAAACAAAACCAGATACACTCTTGCTATCATCCCTATCTGACTGGAAACTGGAGTCAGTATACCCCACAAGTTTCAAGTCAGGTCCTCCAAAAAGAAGCCACTGGTCCTTGGTATTTCGCAAATACTTCAGGATGGTCTTTGCAACCTTCCAGTGTGCTTCACCTGGGTCAGACTGGTATCGACTCACTATTCCTAATGAGTATGCCACGTCTGGTCTAGTACATGTCATGGCGTACATGATGGACCCTACTACCGAAGCATAAGGAATCCTACTCATACGCTCTCTTTCCTCAGGAGTTGTCGAACAATCCTTCTTGGAAAGAGAAATTCCATGGCCTATCGGAAGATAGCCTTTCTTGGAATTCTCCATGCTAAACCTTTTCAGCACAGTATCAATGTACGTAGACTGGGACAAACCCAAAAGCTTCCTTGATCTATCCCTATAGATCTTCATACCTAGTATGAAAGAAGCTTCACCCAGGTCTTTCATAGAAAACTGGGACGACAACCAGACCTTTATTCCCTGTAATGCAGGGATGTCATTCCCGATTAAGAGAATGTCATCCATATACAGTACAAGAAATACAACTACAGAACCATTTGCCCACTTATATATGCAGGGTTCTTCTTTGTTCTTAACAAAACCATACGTCTTGATACACTTATCAAAACGCATGTTCCAACTCCGAGATGCCTGCTTTAGTCCATAGATGGACCTACTAAGCTTACATACCTTAGATTCATCTGTGGATGTGAACCCTTCAAGTTGAATCATATACACCTCCTCATCTAGCTCACCATTTAGGAAAGCTATTCGGACATCCATTTGCCAGATTTCATAATCCAGATATGCAGCTAAGGCAAGCATAATCCGAATAGACTTGAGCATTGCCACAGGGAAAACGTCTCGTCATAGTCAATACCATAACGTTGACGATAACCCTTGGCAACCAGACGGGCTTTATAGGTCTCTACCTGCCCATCTGCGCCCCGTTTCCTTTTGAAGACCCATTTGCACCCAATGGGTTTTACCCCTTCAGGTGGATCAACCAAAGTCCATACTTTATTGATTTCCATGGACTCCATTTCAGATTTCATGGCTCCCAGCCACAACTCAGAATCAGACCTCTGCATCGCGTCCATATAGGTGATTGGATCCTCGTTGTTCTCATCGAGCTCAACGGGATCATCGTCTCGGACCAGAAAATCATAGTATCTGTCCGGTTGACGCGGTACTCTACCAGATCTCCTTAATGACTGGTCAATAGGCTCAAGGTTTGATCTTATCATAACGGGTTCTGTAGCAGTCCTTGAGTGATTTGGTTCTTCTATCTGTTGAACTTCAGTAAGCTCAACATTGGCAGCTTGAGCACCTTCAGTAAGGTACTCATTTTCCAAAAAGGTAGCTCTAAGACTGACGAACAATTTTTGTTCCCCAGGTATATAGAAGAAATAACCCTTAGACTCTTTAGGATACCCAACAAAGAGGCACCTGTCAGACCTAGGTCCAAGTTTATCTGTTTCCAAATGCTTGACATAAGCCGGACATCCCCAAACCCGAAGGTGTGATAGACTCGGCTTACGCCCATTCCATATTTCATATGGAGTTTTGTTAACAGACTTACTCGGAACTCTATTTAGAAGATAGCATGCTGACTCCAAAGCATACCCCCAAAAAAGAGTTGACAGAGTTGCAAATCCCATCATGGATCTGACCATGTCTAACAGAGTCCGATTCCTCCTTTCAGACACACCATTTAACTGAGGCATCCCGGGAGGTGTCCATTGAGAGAGAATCCCATTCTCTTCAAGATAAGTCAGAAACTCCCCAGAAAGATATTCTCCACCTCGATCTGATCGAAGGATTTTAATAAACTTCCCGGTTTGTTTTTTAACTTCATTACGATACCGTTTGAATATCTCAAACGATTCAGATTTATGTCTCATCAAAAAGACATAACCGTACCTTGAGAGGTCGTCTGTAAATGTAATGAAATATTTATACCCACCCTTGGTATCGACATTCATTGGTCCACATACATCAGTATGTACTAGACATAAAATGTCATCGGCTCGTACACCTTTTTCAGTAAAAGGTGACTTGGTCATCTTACCAAGTAAACAAGATTCACAAGTTGGCAGTGATTCACAATCACTAACGTTTAGGAGACCTTCTCCCACTAACCTGTTGATTCTATTCTTGTTTATATGACCTAGCCTACAATGCCAGAGATGAGCATCATTGACATTATCCAATCTAGGGCGTTTGCAAGAAATGTACATTACACCAATAGGCTGTGATAAAACATAAATGCCATTCTTAATATGTCCAGTCATAACCACAATATCATTCATAATGACTTTGCAAAAATCACTCTTGATTAATAGTTCATAACCATTACTGGCCAACTGGCCTACAGAGATAATATTTACAAGGAATGATGGACAATAGTGATAATCACTAAGAACAACTTTACAAGACTCGAAAAATAGATTGACAATTCCCAATGCCAGGACTGGAGCTTGACTTCCCTTCCCCACATTCAGAAATCTCTCGCCATTCTCGAATCTTCTACTAACTTGTAGTCCCTGCAACGTATTGCAAATATGATAAGGACTACCAGTATCTAATATCCAGTTAGTAGTATCACAAATAGAAAAACAACAAGGATTTATCATATAAATACCTTGTCCAGCAACCTTTTGCTGCTTCTTCTTCTTCGGCCTGTTCGGGTCAAGTGTAGCTAGGTAGCGGAACAATTCCTCTTCCAATGACCCGGTTTCTTGCAGTAGAAGCATTCTGCCTGACTCTGGTCAGCCTTCTTCTTAATCTGACTGGGCCCAGCACTTTGCACCATTCTATTTTTATTCTTTTTCTTTTTCCCTTTCTTAAAGGGGCGACGCCTTGCCGCACTGCCTCCCACTAAATTCACCAAGCTTTTTTGGAGCTGGTGATCCTTTTCATAAGTTGTAGTAACCCCATCAACCCATGGTAGTTGACTACAGGCCTTGTTAATCTATAGTGATCTAGAAAAGGTAAGTAGGAGGGAGGTAAAGAATTCAAAATCGCATCTTTCCCAAGCTGCTCGTGGAAAGGATATCCGAGTTTGGCCAAGCGCTCGATCATCTCGATCATGTACAATACATGATCAGTGACCGAGGACCCTTCAGTCATTCGAGCGTTGAAGATGGTAGAGGAAACCCTGTACCTTTCAACGTCGTCTGGAGCACCAAAAGATTACTTCAACTTTTGAAGGATTTTCTCTGGTTGGGCCTCCTCGAATCTGCGACTGAACTCGTCGTTCATAGCCGCCAACATAATGCACCGCACCGTAGTACGGTCAGAGACCCACTTTTGATAAGCATCTCTGACTGCAGTATGTGCGGTGGGGGCTGGCCCCTCAGGTGCCGGATCCGTTAATACATAAAGGATCCGTTCGTGCTCGAGAACAATTCTCAGTCTTCGATACCAGCTATCGAAGTTGGGTCCCATGAGCTTGTCATTATCTAATAATGACCGGAGTGACAGATTAGTAGACATTATCTGAAAAAGAAAACCAAGACTATTTAGTATATGAATTATTTAAAACTTAAAGACATGGACTTTTGTCTAAAAGCTCCTCCCACTATTTTATTCAGACTGGTAGCCTCTACCTCCAATCCGAAGAATAACACTTATCCCTTAGTGGGTACCAGAATCCAATAGACAATACATGAGCCTGACTATGGTCGGCCAACCCATGTCCATCTAAAGGTAGGTTCATAACCAGTTGTTTCTCCAAACAACTCCTAGTAATTTATTTTGCCCTAGGAACACTTCAATCGGCCTTTGGGCTACCTGCTAAAGAAGGTCCCAGTTAGGTCCAACCATTAACATGACTGATCTTAATGCTTCTAGCTAACAAATGATCAAGCCCGACTTTGGCCGGCTAACCTGACCACCTGTTTAAGAAAGTTGCATTATGTCATCATATAATGAATGACAATTCCAATAGTATGATGACCACCCGATCTATGGATCTGCCGATGATCACCCCACTACTGGACTCATTACCAAACATCTTAATGGGAGGCTAAGACAAAAAATTATCATATAATTTCCATCTTTTTAAGGACCTAATAATTTAGAGGTTTTATACATGTTGTGACAGAAGAGAAAGGATAAGTCATGGATTATCTTTCACTAACTTCATATGTTAATGAAAGGGTTACATGAACCACAAAATCCATGGGCACCTAAATCAGTCAAGCTGATTAACCTTATTGGCATGGGCTAACTCGAATCAATGAGCTAACTAATCAAAACTGGTTGACCATATTGGCCAGGTAAGTGAGATCAAGGTTATGGGTTAAGCCATTAACCATCTTTCCTTAGACACCAATATCATTGGCCAGGAAAGAGGTAGCCCCAAAAACCATAGATCAAAAGCCATACTTATCTTAGACACCAATTGGTTCACCAATTTCGATTAGACTAGCCTAAGGAATCGGGTCCTACCACGAAGCCAAGATTAAGTCCATTTAGATGTATGGACCAATCAATCTAACTATTAGATGGATACTATAGAAGAACCTTAACTCAACATTTGATTAAGTTAATTCTCTATTAAGTCCTATTCATCTAAACTTAGGTCTAACACAATTAGGACCTAATTCAAGCTAACCCATTTAAACCAAAGTTATGAATATGACTTAGATCTTAAAATTATATCCTTAGATCATTTAGTCACTTAGATTTACTTAATTCATAATTAAGTTAATCATACAACAGATTGAAACATTTTCAAAAAACTTTATAAAATATTTTTACAAGAAAATCTAATTTTTAAATTTTGTTCACTGTGAAGTGTCGACACTTCAGTAGTAGTGTCGACACTACTCTGAGACAGGTCGACATACAGAGAACCGATTTCTGTGTTTTTGTTTATGAGTCGACACCTAGAAGGCCAAGTGTCGACACATAGACACCCAAGTGTCGACACTAGGTAAACCAAGTGTCGACACTTGATCAAATCCGAGCACAGAAATGCTGAAATCCAAACTTTGTCTTTTCTAAACTTGAATTTTATGTTAAACTATTTAACATAGCAATCATAAACTAACTTTAGAACATTTCTAAAACATTTTATGACTTCAAATTTAGAACATAATAAAGATCAAAACATTTTAATCTTTACTTTTTTCTTTTCTTTTTCTTCTTCATGAGTCCTTCACAATGGCACCCCTACACGCCATAGGAGATCCCTTTGAATGGGAAGTGAGGGTCTTGCAGCCCTACTTCTCTCCTATGACCGGACGGCCTGGTGAGGCACTCAATCCGAGTACTTGCAAGAAATTAAACTGATTTTATAATATTTATACTAAACATTCATGCTAAAGCAACCTGGTTGCTCTGATACCAATTGAAAGAAAAACTAGTAGCGAGCATGCTTTGTATTTTAAAACTTTTTTCAAAATAACATGCAGCGGAAGCATGATAAAATGATTAACATTTAATCTAAGCATGCTTTAAAACTTTTCTATGCTACTTGTCCCAAGATCTTGCATGAATGATTAATATAAACAGTGAAATCATGAATTCATGCTATGAACATTTCAAAACAACATATCTTTATATGTAAAACCATACCTTGTATGAAATGGAGACGCTCTCCACTGCGAAAGATCCAGGAGCAGGAGGAAGAACTCTGCTTAGCCGCACACGTGTCCGGCCTCTACAGGTGGTTCACACCAGGGCTCTTTCAAAATCTACTTCCACTCCAAGTGCTAGCTTGTTGTGGAACGATTTGATCGGGACTCCTTTTCTTCTTTCGATACCGGACTCTCCGAATGAATGAAGAAGCTCAAGAGGTGGAGAATGAGTGGTTGGAACCCTTCCCAAACACTCAATCCTAAGACCTAGATCTCTAGGTACAAAAATGCACACTTTTCTCCAAAAATCTCACACCTATAAAACTAGAACTTTTTCCTAGTTTCTTCCCTTTCTTCCCTTTGATTTTTCTAGCATTTCTTTGCTGAATTTTTTCTTATTTTCGTCCTCCCATTTCAGCCCCTTAAGTAGATGGAGAGGGAGAGGGAGAGTGGGGAGTTATAGGTGTGGTAATGGGTAGTTATGGGGAGTTATGGTCATGGGAAGTTACATAACTCCCCAAAAATGAATTTAAACTTATTTAAATTCAGATTAAATGTATTAATTGATTTTAATTCATAACTAAAATCAATTGGGTCAAGTGTGCATACATTGGGTTCAACCCGATTGGACCCAAACCCATTTTGAACCAAATCCTATTTGATTCGTTCCAGATTTTTATAGCTCAATCAAATTGGGCTATCAAGTAATCACATTACTTAATTCACCTCCATGCATCACCAACTATTAGTGAAAATTTCATGTCACAACTTTTTGTGACATCAAGTGTCTACACTTGCGAAATCAACAAGTGTCGACACTTACACAAGTGTCGACACTTTCAAGAATATCAAGTGTTGACACTTGGATAAAGAAAAATCCTTTTTCTCTGTGAGTCCACGAACGATTGCCAATCGTTCTCCGATCACTAGATCAAGTAGAAACCCCTATGGTGTGTGACCCCATAGGTTCGAACACTAAGCCGGTAGCATTGGAACATTTCCAATACCAGTCAAAGTCGCCATCTAGCAATGACACCCGACGTCCGAATAGGTCGAAGTTGCAGAGCAACAATCAAGAACCAGGAGATATGGAAACCTTGTAATTAATCCCTTTGACCTCAATGCTCAGGAAGACTTAGGGTTTAACTGCCCAACCCATAAAGTCCATCAACAATGTGTCTCAATCTCACAAGTCCTGTAACACTTTACAGTGACTACCCTGGCCAAGATTTTGCTAAATTGAAACACAGTAAGATATCTGCTCCAAACACTTTGGAGGGGTCAATCCCATCTTGATCCGATCACCGCTACACGAGTACTTAACTGTACCCAGAAACCTTCCGTCCCTGGATTAGAAATCCAGATAGTCCAGTACCAAAGTACAGTGAGTTGCTCGCAAGCTACCATGACGATCTCATGTCTGAGGGATAACTACGTCCATATCAAAACTCTAGGCAGAAAAAAGTACAGACGGGTCACGTTCGATGAAATGTCAAACACAACATCTGCATGCCATACCAGTGTCTCTACACTCCTTGGTTAAGAGGACAACCAACGACTATGGCACACAACGACCTATACTTGATATACTATCATCCTGAAATAAGTGTATCATTTGGTCGCGAACAATTTTAGGACTATATGATATATCCTCTCTATATCAAATACAAATAGTCCTAAGGACTTCATCACTGAAGAACTCATTACAGAAAGATGAAATAGTGATGATCTGCTAGAATAAACTTTTATTCAATAATATAATTCATATATAATTACATCAAATGTACAACTGTTTACAGTAGAAATTGGCTTTGGGATACATTTCCCAACATCTGTGGAACGAGCGGTCGATCCATGGTGGATCGGCTACTCCAAAAATCATGCAAAACTTTAAAATTTCATTTCAGGCTCATTCCAACTCTGATTTGAGTGCCGTTCGCATTGTTGGACTCCAAAAATCAAGCTCTTCCAATCTATGAACTCCTTTTCTATAGAACATTAATAAAAAATATTAATTTTTAATAAATACATAGTAGTTAATTTTTTTTAATTATTAAATTGGAATAATTAATAGACTTATCACATCCCCCAACTTAATCATTGCTAGTTCCTTAGCAATGTAATTAAAATAGAATCATGTGTCACTAAGATCCTCCTTTGCAAAACTAAATCTAGGCTGAAAGCTAAAAGAAGCCAGCTAGTATCACTAACTAAGTATTGAGTTCCCGAAATAGATTTTATGGTCAAAAATGTTAGAAACTTTCTTAGAGGTCATCCAAAGATCTACAGCACTTATGTTTGTGATGACTAACTTAGTATTTCGGTACTAGCTTGTAAAGAATAATGGTATCCTTATCATATACTTTGTTCAATTTTCTATACACCCTCAAATTGAGTACACGAGCTAAGGTAGCTTTCACACTTCCTGATATTTTTTTTCTTTTTCCTGGCAATATCTTCACACTATCCATTTTTTGACATGAACAACAATGCTTACTTAAGCGAAGGTGCCCGGTTACTCGATGAAAAACCAATGTTTAAAACGTGCCTTTTTTCTCTTTTTTTATTTTATCAGGCAAGTAGCTCTTTTCTCAAAATCTCTCAATGGGGTGTATATTAATTACCAATTTTTAGTAATAATTGAGTCTCCATTGACCCTACAACTAATACCTAGTTTATCTTATCAGTGTGCATGTGCAATAGAAGTGCTAATAGCCTTTAGGTGATCTAAGTAGGCTACTAAAAGTCTGACCAGCTAGTCTACTCCTTAGCTCGCTACAGTAATTAGCCAATACTTTCTAACTCTATTACCTTTTCCTAGTCTATTTTGTTCAAGAATTTTTTTGATGGCACATTTTTCAGAATTTTTCAAAGATTGCCAAGATGTTTTGACATATATTTTTTTTCAAAAAGGTTTCCTTACCCCCCAACTTAATTTTCATTATCTTCAATGAAATAAGGAAGACTAAAACAAGGAGAGATACCACCTGGATGAAATATGCCTTGTATAATGCCAGGAGTGACCGTGCTTAGCAGTCTCTTATTCCTAGAATTAAAAATCACTAACATAGAGGTCAAAAAAATAATAAAATTCTGAGTTGCCTCCTAAAAAGTACTAAGTTTAACATCTTTAGCCAGACATCATGTCCTATTTGGTTCATATAAAATCATAACCTTCCCAACCTCTTCAGTAGTTAATTCCGAGAATAGTTTTAGCATTGTCCATTAACTTTAAAGATAGCACCATTACTTGGATTTTTAATTTCTATAGCTCTATATGGGAAGACTTCTTTTACTATGTATGGGCCAGTCCATCTAGATCTTAATTTTCTTGAAAATAGGTGAAGTCTTGAATTATATAAGAGAACTTTTTATCCACGAGTAAGAAATTTTCTAAAGATAGCTTTGTCGTGAAAGATGTTAGTTCTCTCCTTATAAATTTTTGTATTCTCATATGCTTTGTTCCTAATTTTCTCAAGTTCATCCACCTGTAACTTCCTTTGGCCTTCAGTTGCAACAAATCTATGTTCAGTTGTTTTATAGCCCACATTGCCCTATGTTCTAATTCTACTAGCAAGTGATATGCTTTGCTAAATACAAGCCTATAAGGAGACATTCTAAATTGGTCTTGAAGGCGGTGCAATATGCCCATAGTACATCCATTAGCTTCATTAACCAATCTTTTCTATTAAAGCTCACAGTCTTCTCTAGGATCTGTTTGATTTGTCGATTAGAAACCTCTACTTGCCCACTCATTTACGGGTGATAGGGTGTGGCCATCTTATGGTTAATGTTATACTTTCTCGTTAGTGATGCAAAAAGTTGGTTGTAGAAGTGTGTTCCATAATCACTAATGATGGCCCTTGAGATACCAAAGCAGGAGAGGATATGCTCCTTGAAAAAATTTACAATAATTTTGATATCATTGGTTTTACAAGGTATTGCCTCTACCCACTTGGATACATAATCTATAGCTATCAAAATGTACTTGTTTCCAAAAGATTTTAGAAACGGTCCCATAAAGTCAATTCCCTGTATATAAAAAATTTCTACAATTAACATTGGATTCATAGGCATCATATCTCTCTTTATGATCCGGCCTATTTGCTGACACCTAACACAACTTTTACAATATTCGTAAGTATCTTTAAATAGGTTAGGCCAGTAGAATCCATATTGGAACACCTTTGCCACTATCTTTTTAGCTCCAAAATGACCACCACAAGCTTAGTCATGGCAAAAGGACAAAATGCTCATAACTTCTTGATCTGGGATGCATCTTTTAATAATAAGGTCATGATATTATTTAAATAGATATGGGTCATCCCAAATAAAGTATTTAACTATGGAGAAAAAATGATTTCTGCCCTAAGCATTCTAGTGCATTGGAATATGACCAGTGGCTAAGTAATTGACCATGTCGGCATACCATAGTTCCATGGTAGCAGACATAAGTTGTTTATTAGGAAAGGACTCATTGGCAGGTATTTCTTCAGTAGGTATAATCGCTAACTTAGATAAGTGATCGGCCACTACATTTTTTATACCTTTTTTATCTCTGATCTCTGGGTTAAATTCTTGTAAGAGTAGGATCTATCTAATTAGGCACGCCTTGGCATCCTTCTTTGAAAGAAGATGCCTAATGGTAGAGTGATCAATATAGATGATTACAAGAGACCCCACTAAATAAGACCTAAATTTTTCTAGTACAAATACCATAGCTAAAAATTCTTTCTCGGTAGTAGAATAGTTGAGCTGGCATCATTCAAGGTCATACTAGCATGGTAGATCACTCGAGATAGCTTATCAATTCTTTGACCTGGGACCGCTCCTATGGCATGATCGGATGCGTCACACATAAGCTCAAAAGGTTGAGTCCATACAGGTGGATGAATGATTGGGGTTGAGGTTAATTCTCTCTTTAAATATTCAAAGAACTTGAGACATTCAGATGTGAAATCAAATTTGACTTCTTTGGCTAATAGATTAGTCAATGGTCAAGTCACTTTGCTAAAATTCTTGATAAATCTCCTATAAAATCCAGCATGTCCAAGGAATGATCTTCTTTCTTTAACTGATTTAGGTGGAGGAAAATTTACAATCAGATCCACCTTGGCCTTGTCCACTTCTATACCCCTGTTTGAAATTACGTGACCAAGGATTATACCTTCCTTCACCATGAATTGGCACTTTTTCTAGTTTAATACTAGAAACTTTTCCTTACATCTTTCTAAGACTAGTCTAAGGTGATATAGGCATTCAAAAAAAGTAGACCTGAAAATGAAAAAAAACATCCATGAAAATCTCAAGGAATCGTTCTACCATATCAGAGAAAATATTAATCATGTACCTTTGAAAAGTAGATGGTGCATTATACAAGCTAAAGGGCATATGTTTATAGGCAAAGGTTCCATATAGACATGTAAAATTATCTTCTCTTGATCTTCTGGGGCTATTGTAATTTGATTATAACTAGAGTATCCATCCAGAAAATAATAAAAGTCATGCCTCGCTAATCATTCTAGCATTTGATCTATAAAGGGCAGAGAAAAGTGGTCCTTCTTGGTGGCTGCATTCAATTTTCTATAATTGATGCACACCCTCCATCGAGTTTGAATTCTTGTTGAGACCAACTCATTGTTATCATTTTGGATCACCATAACTCCTAACTTCTTGGGTACCACTTGTATAGGACTTACCCAAGAGCTATTTGAAATAGGATAAATTATACCATTGTCAAGGAGTTTGATCATCTCTTTCCTCACTACTTCCTTCATGGCTAGGTTAAGTCTCCTTTGGGATTCTCTTATAGGCTTCCTCCCCTAAATGGATCCTATGTTAAACGATCGAGGGGCTAATTCCCTTTATATCTGCCATGGTCCATCCTAAAGCTTCTTTATTCTCTCTTAGGATATTTAGTAATTTCCCTTCTTGTGAGGAGTCTAGGTCAGCTGAAATGATCACAGGCAGGGTTTCTGACGGACCTAGGTATGCATATTTAAGATGCTTACAAAGTGGTTTCAGTTCTAATTTGGATGCTTCTTCCATTGATGGTCTGGATAATGGTTCGGGTACTTTCTCTAATGGTTCAATTGGAGGTTCCCATCTTGATTTTTCATCGATTGTAGCAACCTCATTAATTTGCTCCCCATCTTGGTTCATACAGATTATTAGGTCAAGCTCTTCATCACTAAGGTCGATTGGATCATAAATAGTATCCTGAACATAATTTATGTCACTCGTTTGATGCATATTGATAAGATTTAACATATTAAGATCGATTGATATATTCTGAAAGAAAAGTTTCATTAATCCATTTTGGCAATTGATTGGGCATTAGATGTGGCCAAAAATGGTGTACCTAAGATAACTGAGATGTGGCTCTTTGGGTTCATCACCAATTCAGTTTCTAGGATCACGAAGTCTACCAGGTAGATAAAGTCACTAACTTTGATCAACACATCCTGTATTATTCCTCTGGGTACTTTCAAAGAGTGATCTGCTAGTTGTAGGGTCATTCCCATAGGCTTGAGTTCTCCCAACCCTAGTTGCTCATATACTGAATATGTCAATATATTAATACTAGCCCTTATGTCTAATAGAGCCCTGTTTATGAGGGTGTTCCCCACTATGCATGAAATAGTGGGTGACCTTAGATCTTTATATTTTACTGGCATGTGGTTTGACAGGTAAAAGCTCGCACTAGCTTCCAAAAAGGCTCTTTTGAGCATGTTGGTGGTCTTTTTTTTGGTACATAGATCCTTAAGAAATTTGGCATAGGCTGGGACCTGTTGGATCATATCCAATAAAGGGATGTTCACTTTAACTTGCTTAAAAACCTTCAAAATCTTATCATATTGGGCTGAATTTCAGTTATGCTCAAGTCTATTTGAGAATGGTGCTACAACCTTGATTTTTGATTTAGCTACTTCTAGCATGGGCTCAGCTAGTGGGTTGGGTATTATATCAGACTCTGAAGCTTCAGGTATTTTGGGCTAGCCCTTCTCAATAAGTTGTTCAATGGATGGGACCTCTAATTCTTCTTCTTCATATGTACCCACCTAGTTATCTATTTGTTTCCCAGATCTTAATGTATGAATGGAATTTAGTTGGTTAATATGGGCTCCTTGTTTTGATCCTTGGATGCTTAGGTTTCTAGGGTTAGCCTCGGGCTAACTCGGTAGTTTAACTTGTTCCCTTTCACTTATAATCATGGCTATCTAACCTACCTACATCTCTAAATGAGCTATAGCCTGGGTATTAAAGGATAACTGTTGCCCTGTGCTTTGCATGAAGTTATTCAGGGTGGCATAGGCATCGGCTTGGGACTTAGCTAGGGTTTCTAAGGTTTTATCTATGGAACTAAACCTCTTTTCATTCTCATTGACTGGTGGGTTGTTTTCTATAGAATTGGGCCTTGGGTTAGGCTGGTTGAAGTTGGGACCACCTACACTAGGACCTTGTGACCAGGAAAAGTTTGGATGGTTCCTCCACCCTGGGTTGTAAGTTGGTGCATAAGGATTGTTGGTCATTCTTTGATAGGTTGCATTCACCTGTGCATAACCTTTTTCAGTTTGGATCATGAAGTAGGGGCACTCTTCTATGACATATCCTGGCTTATTGCATCCAGTGCATACAGGTGCAGACACTTGGTTTACTTGATTTATTGGGGCCTGTCCCTTGAGTTCCAAGGCTTCTGTCCTACGAATCAGAGATGTCATCTTAGCTTCTTCAACTATGGATGGAGAGATTTGGTGCATACCACCTCTTGATGGTGTGGGTTCAAATTTTTTAGTTCCCTTTCATTGTAGACTCTTCTCTGCTAAATCCTCTAGAAACTGCCAAGTTTTAGTAGGTCATTTATGCATAAAGTTGCCCCGATACATTGACTCGAGCATGGTTTTGGAGTTTGGGTTTAGACCTTCATAGAATGTTTAGCATAACCTCCAAGTCTCTATCCCATGGTGTGGACATTAGCTCAACAGGTTCTTAAATTGGTCTAGATAATTCCAAAAAAGCTCTCCCCCTAATTGATAAAATTGGACAATTTCATTTCTCAACTTCGCTATTTTATGGTGTGGGAAAGATTTTCTCAAGAATGCTTTAACAAAACCCTTTCATGTTGAGATTGACTGAGTAGGTAAACTATACAGCCACTTCTTGGTATTTTTTTTGAGGACAAAGTTAATCAACCTAGGTTTCATAACATCTTGTAAGAGTTCATGCATCATCATGGTATTATATACTTCCTCAAATTCTCTAATAAAAATATAGGTATCCTCGATTCCAGTGAGTTTAGAGAGCATGTTGATAATCTAAGACTTGATCTCAAAGCTGGTAGCATTTGTTTGGGATAGTCAAATGCATGATGGTTGGGTAGATCCACTTGGGTAGCAGTAGTCTCTCAGGCTAAGGGGATATCCTAATTCTTTCATGATTGATTTTTATTGGTCAATGGTAGGGTTTAGATCATCCTTACTAATCGACCAGACTTCCTTTTCCAAGTTACAATTTTAAGTTTTTTTTATTTTTTTATATATATTATATGGAGAGAGAGAGAGGGGACAACAAGAAGGAAGAAAGAGAGAGAGGAGGTCTAAAGATGAGAGCCTAAGGTATCTAAAATCTGGAGATGATAGAGGGTGGTTTAATTAGGTTAAAATTTTTGTTAAAACAATAAGTTATCAAGCAATGGACTCTCTATCCTAGGGTATCCTATATCTAGATAGCTCCAACTGCCAAGGTTGCCTTTGAGTCTTCAAAGTCATATACTAACTAACAACTGGCCAGGTAGGGGGTAAGGTCGATGGGGGTCCCCCGTTGCTTTCCTTAAACACCAAATTAATTGGCCAGGTCAGACAACGGAACCAATTAAAGAATCACCTTCCTTCGAGGCTACATCATCCTTAAACTCCTTTCCTGGACATCAGTGAACTAGGTAATACTGAGCTAGTCCAACTCTCAAGGTCCCTTGCTTAGTGAGCTCTAAAATCCTTAGGGGTCAATGTCTAATTAATTTTAAATTAAAGGATTAGGGCTATGCAGTATGTAGGGTGGTGATTTATGGGCCAAGGAAGGGTAGTGAAACCCCAACCTTATATTGTTTAGGGGTTATGCCCTTAAAGTATTTTATGGAAATGCAGTGCAAGTTAAACAAGATGAAAAACAAGTTAAGAAGTCATTTAAGGTTTATTAATTTATTTTTTAAAATTAATTATATTTTATGGAAAGTATCTTAGGATTTTCTTATGGGTTATGTAAGGTAAGTTAATTAAAAAGAAATGTTAATTAGGTTAGAAGTTAATTTGTGAAAGGAATGAATTTTTTTTATGTTAAGAAGAAAATAAGGAAATATAATAATTAAGGCAACTAAAAGAAAGGTAATAAACTAAAGAGAGCAATAACTATAAAAAAAATTATTTTTTTTATTTTTTTCATGAAACAATCATTCCTAGATCCCTAGCAACAGTGCTAAAATTTAATTGCTATCATAGACGGTCAAAAATAAAACATACTCATTACTTTAGCTAGCAGTGAATAGAGATCGTATCCTCGAGAACCAAAGAAAATTATTTCATGAAAAAAAATAAAAAAAATTGATTGTAGAAGATTAGATTGAGAGTAGTGAAAAAAGATAACAACTAATTAATTGATTAGATTAAGACAGCAGGAGAAATAACCTAGAAATCCGAATCTATCATGCAAGTAGGTTTTATCTTCTTTTCTTTATATTGCAATAGTAATAATTCTTACAATTTCAAGGTTATAATAATTTATCTCTTGTTGGGCATGGGTCGTATCCGAAGATTATGACATATCCGCTTAGAGTATAAAGTGTCTAACTGATTTACAAGATTAGAGATCTAATCTACCATACTACAATTTACCTCTCTTAGGCATGTACCGTATCCCGAAATCACGGCATGTCAATAGAGGGTGTAGGTCATGTATGCCAGATCAAATCAACGATCAGAGAAATAACTCAAAAGATAGGGAGAAGAAAAACATGAGTTTTATTGCATAAAAAATTAAGTACAAAAAGAGAGATAGAACCTGGGTACATGCTTCATCTTCATCCCAGGTTGAAGGAGTCTAGCCATGCATCGCTACCACTAGCATCCCCTCCATAATTTTCCTCTTTTCCAAGCCTAAGATAATGATCTAAATAAGAGCAAAAAAATAAATCAGTACAAGACTTGCTAGAGAAATTGATGCCCCCAGGTAGAGGTACAAGAGCTTTTTTATAGGGTTTAATAGGGGGTGGTCTTTATGTTCTTTCGATGTGGGACTAAACTAACGAATCAAAAAAGTGGTTGAGATTTAACTTTATAGGACTCAATGGTTAGATATGAATATGCCCAATCCCAGTAGTATTAGGCTTCTGTCCCCTGTTCTGACTGATGTTTGACCGATTAACATCTTCTCCACTCTTGGGTCTAGATCAAAGGTTCAGAAATCAGGCAAAATCATGGAACATTGATTGCTTTGAGATCCATGCACTTCTTTCTTTGATCGAGCTGGTTCTGGAATCACCTGAATGCTGTTCTGTCTCCCCTTGGGTTGCAACCACCACCACTAGGACCTCACCAGAGTTATGGCTGGACTCACCCATGCACCACTGAGACTCGCCACCAGGAGGATGATCGGTGATGCTCGATGGATTGGCTTGGTATAGAGGGGAAAAATGACACGGTGGTAGGCTGTGAGGAAGATCACTAAAGAACTCCAATTTTGTGGCTTGATGGGAAGAAGCAGGCGACGGTGGAGTCTGGATGGTGGTCGACCAGCAGCAACAGGTGGGCAATGGTAGACGGCATAAACACGATGGTGATGTGAAGAACGATCCGTAGAGAACTGGCTATAGGGGTGATCGATGGTGGACAGACACCAGCGGACGATGGAGCAGATGGCGATCGGAGGTAGTGGTGGGTGGCGAATGGCGACGGGGCAGCATGGAGGATGGTGACGATGGTCCAGGTAGTGAAGAGGAGGAAGAACAGTGAAGGAGGGTGGCTGGCCAGAAAAAATGACCTTCTGGTGAGCTCTCTGGCCGTGATGAAGCTCTCGGGAGGTTCTCCAGTAGTGGGTGGCAACCGACAAGTGAGATCGACTACTTGGGAGGAGATTGGTCCATGAATAGTTTCAAGGACTAGTAACAATGGCTGCCAGTGAACTAGCCTAGCTTCTGTGGACCGAGTGGCTGGTCCACCATGGACCAGCTGCTCCAAAAATCATGCAAAAGCTTCAAAATCCCATTCCGAGCTCATTCCAACTCTGATTTGAGTGCCATTCATGCTGTTGGACTCCAAAAACTGAGCTATTCCAATCTATGAGCTCCTTTTCTATAAAATATTGATAAAAAATATCAATTTTTAATAAATACAAAGTAGTTAATATTTAATTTAATGATTAAATTGGGATAATTAATAGACTTATCACCTATCCTAATCCACATGCTAATTTCTCCTGGAATTCTTTTAGGATTGGGCGATCAAAGAAGGTTTAAATTGGCATGAAATCAAATGAGAAAGGATGCTGGAAAGATTGAGGTGGGCATGAGTAAAACATTGGCATAAGAAAGCTTTTAGGGTGCCAGGGTTGAAGGAAGAAAAAATAATAGAAAGGAGTTTTCTCATTTTTGGATTTCTTCCTCTTAAATCTAGACCTCTTCATCCTCTTCTTGGATTTCTTGGGAGGCTCAAAAAAGTTTAAGAAATAAATTATTTTCAGCCATCCAGTGGCCTTCATACGGATCTAGCAGTCCAGGTTGTTGATCGCATCGAAGCTTCATGTAGATGATTCATAAAGACTGGACATTCTGTGTGACTACGAAGTGATGCGGAGAGCTCTTAACACATGCCATCAGTAGTGGCAATCATTGACGCGTGATCAGGTATAAAATTAGATTTCATATTGTTTGTAGATTAGATCTACTACATGCATCAGGTAGATTGATGTATGCTAATTTTGTTTTCTACTACATATTATGTTATGATCCTGCGTAGAATTTATAATAATTTTTCTAAATACATATTTTGATGCAGGATGCAAAGAGAAATTCTAACTTAACATCTTTGTGATTTAAGTTGAGCAATGACACCTACTTACATTAGCAAGATTCATGCATAAGATAGGGTCAAAGTAAACCAAATGATAAGACTACTTATTGAAAATTAAGCTTACCCACAATGTAGTTTCAATTTAATCAAAGGAAGAAAGGACCTAATAGTTGAGAAACCATTCTAACTAGGACATAAACCTTTAAATAATCAGACCTAAGAGTCTCAGAAGGGTTCACTTACCAATGATGAGCTCTCACTCCTTTAGTGGTGGATTAATTTCAGCATTCCATGAAGTTGCGAATGAACTTGAAGACTATCACTCCTTGGATGAAGACTCTTTTCGTAGCTGGTTCTGAAGCAATGTAAACCTTCTCTTTAACTCGAAATCATAGAGGATCCTGCATTGAAAGATATTAGTGGCATGGTATGGATGAGGAAAATGAAGAAGAGGTCAATAATAAGAGTAGAGTTATTGGCGTCTTTGGATTGGGTGGATGATGGCTTGAGGGTGGAAGGGTTGGCACCCTTGAATAAAGAAGAAATGGCTCCTTTGGATGAAGAAGAGGGTGTCCTTGAGTGAAGAGGAATGGTAGCCTTGGATGAAGAGGGATGGCATCCTTGGATGTTGGAGATGGCGACCTTGGAAGATGGATTGGTGGCATCCTTGGAAGGATGATGGGCGGCCCTCTTGGATGAGTGAAGAGATGGCCTGCTTTGGTCGAATAAAGGCTATTTGGTAGATAGGTTGAGGCTCACACTCTCTCCCTCATGGAGGTCATTTGCAAACACACAAATGGAGAAGATAGGAACTCAAATTTTCATTCACTCATTAGATCCATTACAAGGGGTTTTGGAGAGGTATTTATAGACCTCCCAAAGCTTTTGAAATTTTGAATTACATGGAGAAAAATGAGGGAAGTTGTAACTTAAGCAAGATATATTGAGGGGTTGTAACCATGAAGAGAGTGGGGAGTTGCAACAATGCTTGATCCATTGAGAGAATGGTGGTTGGCCAACTCTTTTTTTATTAATTTGAACTAGGCCACCCAATGTGAGGTGTCTTCCATGTTAGCGTGGCTTCCACCTATGCTTGGTGATGTGGCGGTCCAACTTGGCATGGTGGTTGGGAAGTTACCCAAATTATTCCAAGTAGTTGAAGTGCCGAATTATTCCAAGTAGTTGAAGTGCTGAATTATTCCAAGTAGTTAAAGTCTGAAGGGGTAGAAGGTTAAGATAGTAGGGTTCTCTGGTCGAGTCGTCTCCAGTGCTCGAGTTGGCTCTCAAGGATGTGGTCGAGTCGACTCTCAAGGCTGTGGTTGAGCTGGCTCCAATTCTTGAGGCTTCCATGTGACTTCGATTCAAATGGCCTTTGATCTTGCTTTAAGTTTCTTATGATTCAATCCACAAAGAATTTGATTGAAGACTATTGTTGGTGTCTGCACCATGTTTTCTATTTAAAATAGTTTTAAAATAGATCTATTTCTACTATGAATTATAAAAAAATGCATGCATGAAATCCTAGGCATTTTTTCAACATTATTTTCTTAGTTAGTTATATTTAATGTTGGGTTTTTTAGTTGAATTTCATTTTTCTTGTTAGTCTTGATGGAAAAATTCTATTATTAAATGAAATGATTAGTAAATTTGCATTCTACCACTACTTGGTTATTTATAGTAAAAGTAGGCCTTGCTTGTTTGATGGGATCAAATTCTAAGGACATGCGGCCATCTATCTTATACCTAGTTTAGGCTTCGAGCCGATGAGTGACAGATTTAGTAGTATCAGAGCAGCATTCAAAGATCTTATAATTTGATATAGCTAGTGAGAGTGGGGCAGAATTAGTTAGGACATGATTGGATGATTTAAAATTACTAGTAAATTAAATTTTATTGAATCTAACTCTTTTTAATGAAATAGGTAAAAATGGTTTAAACCTGATCCATAAGGATGTCCAACATTATAGAAAATTTTCATACTACAAATATGCATCACACTCATCTGAATGACTACACCTCTCAAAGCCTTAGTGCCTCACGGAACCCGAGACATCTCCCCACAAATGGTGCTTCTCAGCTTAAGGGCAATGTTTCTCGAGTGGGTGGAATAACTTGAATTGTTAGTATCTTTAGGGTAGTTCATAGTCCATCACCAGATCAGAGTGAGAGTCGAGCAGCCAGGCCTACTCGTCAGCAACATGATACACTCAACAATCTAAGGACTACCAATTCTGTTGATCAGGTAGCAAACCTCATCAAGGCTTTAGCTGGATTTGTTCAGAAGATATGACAGTAGGAAAATAGAGATGGTCAATCTTCCAGGATGGATCGGAAGATTAGTGAATTTAAGAAACTAGCACCACCTATTTTTGAATTTTTCACCGAATCCATCGAGTTATTGAAATGGCTAAAAGAGATGGAAAAGGCTTTTGGTAGTGTGGAATGCACTGACAATGGGAAGGTCCATTTTGCTACTTATCAATTACAGGATGAAGCTTTTGAATGAATGGTGGGAAGCTGTTAAGAGGTAACGTGGTATTGATAGGCCAATCACTTGGGATACTTTTGTCAAAAATATATGGATAGTACTTTCCTAAGAGCCTCAAGTTTGAAAAAGAAAGTGAATTTACAAGGCTGATTCAGGAAGTATGACAGTAGCCCAATATAAGGCTAAGTTCACTAAGTTGTCCCATTTGTTCTGGATATAGTGGCTATAGATGGCATCAAAGCTCAAAGATTTGAAAAAGGACTAAGTCCTAGGATCCGTGCTGGGGTAAGCCCAATGCAATTGGTCTCATATCGGGATATGGTCAACAAGGCAAAGCTTATAGAGCAAGAGGTTGACAACATGTAGCAAAAGAGGGAGCGACAACAAAAAAAAGGTTTAGATCTGATGGGCATCAGGGTGGCCGATCTTCTGGCAATCAATCAAAACAATGTGAAGCACCTAGGAAGGATAGTGGATCTCAGCAAAAGAATGGACCTCATTATACTAGGTGTCAAGGTTTTCACTTGGAGCAGGATTGTCACTGATTCCCTGGAGCATGTTTTAATTATGGCTAATAGGGCCACAAGACTATGGATTGCCCACTCTACTAGAACTTTGGTTATCAGCATCTCTTTTCAAATGTACCTGGACCACCCACTCAGACTACTCAAAATGTACTGGCTTCTTATCTAGGCCAACCCTCAGGGCAAGGATATGGAAGACGTCAAAAGCAGAAGACCCAAGCCCATGTCTATGTCATGACTCAGCAAGATGCATAGGTATTGAATGCCATGGTGACAAGTATTGTTAAAGTAGCATCTGCATATACTTTTATCTTAATTGACTTCGAGATGACATATTCTTTTATTTCATCTAGATTTGCTAGGAAGGTTATTTTTTTTATCATGCTTGTAATATTGAATTATGAATTATATGTTTCTACCCCCAATGAAAGTGTCATTATGGTGAATATGATTTATCCATCTTGCACTCTAAGCATCGGAGGTCATGATCTCATATATGATCTGATGGTTCTAGAGATGAGGGATTTTGATATCATCCTAGGAATGGATTGGCTTGCTTATTATCATGCCACAGTGGACTATTTCGGGAAAAAAGTAACCTTTCAGCTTTCAGAATAGGAACCTTTTAGGTTCACTAGCAGTAAAGTGAATGTTTCTACCAAAATTATTTTTTGCTATGCAAGCCAGTAGAATATCGAGAAAGGGTTATATGGGTTACTTGGCCAGTGTCTTTGATTCTCAGTAGGGAGAGGTGAAGTTGGAGAGTATTCGAGTAGTGAAGGAATTTTCTGAGTATTCTTGAAAGAGTTGCCAAGATTGCCTCCTGATAGAGAGATAGAGTTTACTATTGATCTCGTACCTTGTACAAAACCATCTCCAAAACTTCTTATCAGATGACTCTAGCTGAATTAAAGGAGCTTAAAGAGCAACTCTAGGAATTACTTAACAAGGACTTTATCAAGCCCAGTGTTTCTCCATGGGGTGCTTCAATACTCTTTATTAAGAAAAAAGGATAAAAGCTTGAGATTATGTATTTACTAAAGAGAGTTAAATAAGTTGATAGTTTGAAATAAGTATCCTCTTATAAGGATCGATGATCTCTTTGATCAGCTTCAGGGTGCCAAAGTATTTTCAAAAATTGATTTACGATCTAGATATCATCAATTAAAAATCAAGACTAATGACATTCCCAAAATAGCTTTTCAAACTAGATATAGGCATTATGAATTTCTGGTTATGCCATTTGGATTAACGAATACTCCTGCAGCTTTTATAGATACGATGAATAAAGTATTTAGGTCTTACTTAGATCCGTATATAGTTGTATTCATAGATGATATTCTAATATATTGTCGGAACCAAAAAGAACATGAAAAGTATTTGAGGATAATATTGCAACTACTAAGGAAACAAAGATTATATGCAAAATTTTAAAAATATCATTTTTTGCTTGAGAGTATCTCCTTCCTTGGGTATATAATTTTTAAAGATGGTATATTTGTTGATCCAGTGAAGATAGAAGCAATTATGAATTGGGGTTGACCAAATAATGTGATGAAGGTCCGTAGTTTCCTTGGACTAGCTAAATATTATCAAAGATTCGTAAAGGGATTTTCTCACGTTACAGTACCTCTGACCCAGTTGACTTATAATGGAACAAAATTTGAATGGACCGAGGAATGCAAAAGAAGCTTCCAAGAACTGAAGAGGTGTTTCGTATCAACTCTTATCCTTACCCTACCATTTAGAAATAAAGGTTTTACTATTTTTAGTGATGCCTCTAGAAAGAGGTTAGATGTGTTCTCATATAAAATGGAAAGGTAGTGGCATACGCCTCTAGGAAACTAACACCTCATGAGCAGAACTACCTTACCCATGATCTGGAGTTGGTTGCAGTAGTGTTTACCTTGAAAATTTGGAGATGCTAATAATATGGAGTACTTTATGAAATCTTTACATATCATAAGAGTCTTAAATATTTATTTTCTTAAAAGGAGCCAAATCTGAGGCAAAGAAGATGGTTAGAGGTCGTTAAAGATTATGATTTAACAACTAATTACCCTCTAGTAAAAGCAAACATGGTGGCCGATGCTTTAAACAAAAAGTCTGGGAGTGATATAGCAGCTTTAATGATGTCACAAAAGGATATTCTTCAAGATCTTAACAAGCTAAATATGAAGGTACAGTTGCAAAATTCTAAAATCTGGCTCTCTGCTCTTAGTATACAACCTACCTTGATTAATAGAATTAAAGCATCCCAAATAAATGATCCATGCAACCTTGGGTGACCACAGAATTTAGAATTTATGATGATAGATCTTTGAGGTTTGGGAATAAATTGTATTCTAAATAATGCAGGTTTAAAGATAGAAATCTTAGAGAAGGCCCATAATACTGCTTACACCATTGATGCAGAATGGAAGCTCTGATACCAAAAATGATGCAGAACAAAGAACAAAGAAGCGTATGCGGAAGTAAATTTAAGATTAATTCTTTTTTTTTATATATATATTTCAGAAATTGGCTTTGACTCAAAGTAATGCTAAACTAAGTTGAAGGAAACTAAGTAAGGATTGAAAGCACAATTTAGAAGAAACTCAATTATCAGAGTAGTTCAGAAGTAACGGATCGCTGGGGGTTGAGAAACTCCCAGACCTAGGATTTCGCTCTGAACTTTCAACAGGACAGAAATAAAGAGGAGAGATGGTTTACCAACCAGACAGTGATCTTCACAGAATTTGGGTGGAAGAACTCTCTCGGGCAGATTGTTGGATCCTCGGATTCGGCTATCTTCGCAATGGATCCTCCAATACTGGTCTCGTGGCTGGGTCGGCTTCTCCTGGACTCAAGATCTGGGAAGAAGAAAAACAAGTGATGGATTCAGAGACTCAGGGAAGGATTTACCAGTTCGAAGAACTTGAAGGCTGATGTCGCTGAGATCCGGATTCTCTTGAAGGCTGATTCGACTCCCTCTGGAAAGAGCTTTGGATCTGAAGTATCCGGACTGTAGCTGGATGCTGGTGGTTGGCCTGGACTTGGAGAGAGAGGCCGTGAGAAGTGGGATAGGCTAGGGATTGGTGGAAAGAAAAGAATGATGGGTGGCTAGGGTTTGGGAGTGGAGTGGCTAACCTAGGGTTTGGGTTTTGGAGATCTCACACCTCCTCAAAGTTCCTGGGGAACCCGGATTTACTCCCTCACGGAGCTCAACACCTTGATGCAAGTGCGGAAGAGAGAAAACACAAAGTTTGCTCACAAAAAAATTTGGTTTCATTCATCTGATTCCTTAGAACTTACAAAGGGGTTTTAATTTATAGGACATTACAAGAGAGTAGGATTTTACATCTTCCCATATGGGACTAAAGGAGGGGATCTTCAAATTAGGATTGTAGGATCAATCCCTACTCATATGGCCGGCCAAAAATTCCAAAGATGATTGAGGCTTCAAAAAAGGAAAGTGGGTGGCGCCTCCTTGTCTTGACCTCCAAGAAAAATATATTTTTCCTTCTATGCTTGGCCTTATCTGGAAGTGTTTGGGCGCCTCTTAACCTTGCCCTCCAAGAGAAAATTTGTTTCCTTTTATATCTGGCTTTAGTTGGAATGATTAGGGCGCCTCCTAACCTTGCTCTTCAAGAGAAATCTCCTTCCTTCCATGGCTCAATCCCTTTTGGATACCTCCTTTTCTTTCTCCCCAAGTTATGGCTCCTTCTAACTTTGTTTTGAATATTTCTGGCAGGTAATGGGCGCCTCCTTGAAGTTCTCTCCAAGAGAATTTCTTCCCTTTCATAGTTTGGTTCTTTTGGGAAAGTCTTGGGCCCCCCCTTGATTTGTGGACCCCTGGTGTATTTCTCCTCAATTGGCGCATGAGAGAAGGGAGCTGCTATCTGTGGTGTGGGGACCAAAGCCTGCTGGATGGAGATGTGGCGCCCCCTGGACTCAGGCGTATGGCTAGGAGTGTGGCTGGGAGTGTGGCACCCACTTGCTTGGCCTTGGAAGAAAATGTAACACCCCAGGTTGAAGCCCTAGTCCACTACTGAGTCAACATGACTCAACAAAATAAAAATTGCAGGTAATGTAGACTCAAGCTAAATTTAGTTGATCTAGTCAACTCTTATTACAAATCAAAAACCCTAATTCTTCGGGCAAGGTTAATCAGAGATCCAGATGGAGCTCTGAAGTCTTCTTCTGAGTTTGGTGCCCGCACCAATTCTCCCAGGGTGGGAGGAACTCGACCCTGTCGAGTATGGATCAAGTTGGCTCTGGTATCTTCCAAGAGGTCTGGGTCCAACTCTTGTAATTCTTCTCGGGAGATCCAAGAGTCATCGGAATCTGGCCTTCCTAGCCAGCGGACCAGGTATTTTGGTATCCTCGATTACGAGTAGAGATAACCTGATCATCCAGGATCTTTTCAATCTGCTCTTTCCTCACAGGCCAGTTTGTTTGTGGACACACAGGGTCAGGTTCACTCTCAAGAGCAGGATTAGGTTCAAAAGCCTCACTGGGAATCACAGCTGGCTCCCTATACTCTACTAGGTCTGTAATGTTGAAAGTGGAGCTAATGCCTAGTTCTGGAGGTAACTCGAGCACATAGGCATTGGATCCTACTCTCTTTACCACTCTAAATGGTCCAGCTCCCCTAGCATGTAACTTTCTAACGGTTCCAGGAGGAAACCATTCAGGCCTTAACCTAATCATTACATAGTCTCCTTCGTCAAAAGTTTTGACTCACCTTTGAGAATCAGCCAATTTCTTATAAGTTTCATTACTTAAATTTATTTTGGCTTGAATTTCTTTATGCAAGTCTTTTATATGCTGTGCAAAAACTTCGGCAGACTCGGAGACCCGTGTGTGGACTGGTAAAGGAGCTAGGTCAAGAGGTGTGTGGGGTTTGTAACCATGCACAATTTCAAATGGACTCTTACCCGTAGACCTATTGACCGAGTCATTATATGCAAATTTAGCCCTGGGTAAATACAAATCCCAATTCCTGGTATTCTCACTCAATCAAAATCTAAGACAATGTCCTAAACTCGCCTGACGATGCATTCCTAAAGAATGGACTTTTATTCAAAGGAACCCTAGGTCTAAACCTAACAAACTATGGCTCTCTGGGTTTGACCTTGGGTCGGAGGATGGCATGCAGAGCATGAAAACTTATCATGGGTGCCTAGTAGGTGCCATAAGGTCTTCCAGAAGTAGGTGGCAAACCCAATAGATTCTGACATGTGATTCACTCTAAAGACTTTGACAAAGTATACTTGGATGGTGTAAGAAGCATTGGAAGTCCTAGAGAAAGGGAGGAAATATGAGGTGGAGTCTCGAATTACCTGCTGGCTAAAGGTGGTGACCTGAAGGTTTGAATGGTGATCTATGAATGTCAACTGGTCATCCTTACGAAAGGAAAAGTTTGCTACTCCCAGGAATGGGTCAAGAGATGGTTCGGGGAGTAGCCTAGGACATGTGATTGCAATAGTTAAGGTTTGTTCTCTAAGCAAATAATGATCCACTTTTTCAAGAAATGGATTAGAGAATGATTCATGGAAGGGCCTATGGATGATGACCTCAAGACTTGAAATTTGACCTATGGGTGAGGAAAGGTAAACTCTATAGAAGGGTAGGTCAGTCTTGCGAAGGAAGGGATCTGGGGTCATAAGGAGGACTTCTACAGGACTGGGTGAATCAATCCGCTCAAGAAAAGGATGTCCAACTGAGGTTACGGGAGAGACCTTAGTGGCTGAGCATGGGACAAGGTCCAATTATAAGAGGCTTGATTCAGTCATCCTAAGGAGAGGATCTATCATAGGGTGGGCAAACTTAAACAGTTCAGTGCAAAGATCTTCAATTGGTACTTGGGGAATGACTGTCATTAGAGGGTACGAACTAATAGCTCGGGCTAACACTATGAGTTCTTCCTGGGGGTATTTGACTAAAGGAACCTGGTTCTCACAAATCTCTTGAATTTCTGAACTAGGTCCTACCAGTTGGTTGTTTTCCAAGGTCTCCTCAGGTAAGGAACCAATAGTATCAATGTCACATTCTTCAAGTTCTTTCCCCTCATATTCATCAACTAGACTCAAGCCAGCATCATATACTTCCTCGATGCCATCTTCAATGGGTTTCGGGTCAGTGGTAATCGGGTCAACTGATTCTAGGCTTGTCATACCTAACCATTCTTCCTCATTGGTAGGCTTGGGTTCTCCCTCATTAATGTCATCCTTAGGATTCTTACCACTTAGCTGTGCACAAGCCAGTCCTATGCATGGGCACTGACTAGATTTATGGCCTCTTTCTCCACAAAACAAACATTCTTGCGATATAGGAACCTGGGTCACACTGGGTTTCAAGCTAGTAGAGACCTTACTTGGGCATGGGTGTGGATCTAAATGGTTTGATCTAGAAGACTTGGGTTGTTGAGTGACTGGTCTAGAATATTGTAAGGACCTCTCATAGACACAATCCACACTATAGATATCATGGTTAGGCTTCCTAAGGTTATGCTCGGGATCACGGTATAAGGTCCTCCTAGGCTCCTGGCATGGATGAGGTTGGGGCCTATTAAATTTTGGATCAGGGATCCAATTTTGATGTCCACGTTTCTCAAGTACTTGGACTCGATCCCTAAATTGGGAAAAACCCTCATTCATGTCCTGACTCAATTTGGTCATACTTTCGGTAAGATTTCTAACCATGGCCTCTAAATCTGGTTGGGTTTGACTAGGTTGGTAGGGTACTCCATTCCGGGTAGACATGATGATGTAAGCAAGCACACAGAATGTGACTAGACTAAAGCGACTACTGGCTAACTAAACCTAGAGCCCAAACTAGATGCCCAATCAGAGTGGCAAGCTAGCCTGTAGTAATTCAAGACTCAGCCAGGCAGGTGTAAGGGGAGTGTTAGGTCCCTAGATGCCAATCCTAGACACCAATCAGAGATAGGCCAGGTAGGCGGACCAGCACACAAGCCCTTCGGGATGGAATCTCTGAACCACCGTTCTAGACACTGAGTACAAAGCACACACAGAGTAACCAGACAAACTGACTCAACACTAGCCTTGACCAGACTTGTTGATGTCTCTAGCCCACTAGGGCAAATTAGGTCTAATCAAATTTTAGATTAAAGGCTTAGGTTCGAATGAGTGGGTGATGGTTTTGGGCTAAGGAGAGGTTATCAACTCCTCCCCTTATCTTAGATACTCAAATGCCCTTAAGATGAATTAAGAGATGAACACTCAAAAATAATTGGATTGCAGAACACAAAAACAGAGCTGCAGTAATTTAATTCTCATAAATCCCACGGAAACCAATAAATCACAGGAAAATTATGAAAAATAGTTTCAATTATATTGGTTTCAGCAAAACAAAAATCACTGAATTTGGAGTTACCTGCAGTGAAAAATAATTCCTGCAACAGGATAATTACGGGCTGAAAATAGAGTACTTCCCCGTTTACAATTCCTGCTACGAAGTTGTAACCCAACGGATCCCCTACATGCCCTAGGAACACCCCGTGGAATGGGAAGAGGAGGTTTGAACCTCGCTTCGTTCCTAGGACCGGACGTCCTGGGGAGTCTACTTCGAGCAGACAAAGTAAAAAGAGAGAGACTCAAACAAGCAATCAAAACAGAAACCCTAGACAGGGCTCTGATACCAAAAATGATGTAGAACGGAAGCTCTGATACCAAAAATGATGCAGAACAAAGAACAAAGAAGCGTATGCGGAAGTAAATTTAAGATTAATTCTTTTTTTTTTTTTTATTTCAGAAATTGGCTTTGACTCAAAGTAATGCTAAACTAAGTTGAAGGAAACTAAGTAAGGATTGAAAGCACAATTTAGAAGAAACTCAATTATCAGAGTAGTTCAGAAGTAACGGATCGCTGGGGGTTGAGAAACTCCCAGACCTAGGATTTTGCTCTGAACTTTCAACAGGACAGAAATAAAGAGGAGAGATGGTTTACCAACCAGACAGTGATCTTCACAGAATTTGGGTGGAAGAACTCTCTCGGGCAGATTGTTGGATCCTCGGATTTGGCTATCTTCGCAATGGATCCTCCAATACTGGTCTCGTGGCTGGGTCGGCTTCTCCTGGACTCAAGATCTGGGAAGAAGAAAAACAAGTGATGGATTCAGAGACTCAGGGAAGGATTTACCAGTTCGAAGAACTTGAAGGCTGATGTCGCTGAGATCCGGATTCTCTTGAAGGCTGATTCAACTCCCTCTGGAAAGAACTTTGGATCTGAAGTATCCGGACTGTAGCTGGATGCTGGTGGTCGGCCTGGACTTGGAGAGAGAGGCCGTGAGAAGTGGGATAGGCTAGGGATTGGTGGAAAGAAAAGAATGATGGGTGGCTAGGGTTTGGGAGTGGAGTGGCTAACCTAGGGTTTGGGTTTTGGAGATCTCACACCTCCTCAAAGTTCCTGGGGAACCCGGATTTACTTCCTCACGGAGCTCAACACCTTGATGCAAGTGCGGAAGAGAGAAAACACAAAGTTTGCTCACAAAAAAATTTGGTTTCATTCATCTGATTCCTTAGAACTTACAAAGGGGTTTTAATTTATAGGACATTACAAGAGAGTAGGGTTTTACATCTTCGCATATGGAACTAAAGAAGGGGATCTTCAAATTAGGATTGTAGGATCAATCCCTACTCATATGGCCGGCCAAAAATTCCAAAGATGATTGAGGCTTCAAAAAAGGAAAGTGGGTGGCGCCTCCTTGTCTTGACCTCCAAGAAAAATATATTTTTCCTTCTATGCTTGGCCTTATCTGGAAGTGTTTGGGCGCCTCTTAACCTTGCCCTCCAAGAGAAAATTTGTTTCCTTTTATATCTGGCTTTAGTTGGAATGATTAGGGCGCCTCCTAACCTTGCTCTTCAAGAGAAATCTCCTTCCTTCCATGGCTCAATCCCTTTTGGATACCTCCTTTTCTTTCTCCCCAAGTTATGGCTCCTTCTAACTTTGTTTTGAATATTTCTGGCAGGTAATGGGCGCCTCCTTGAAGTTCTCTCCAAGAGAATTTCTTCCCTTTCATAGTTTGGTTCTTTTGGGAAAGTCTTGGGCCGCCCCCTTGATTTGTGGACCCCTGGTGGATTTCTCCTCAATTGGCGCATGAGAGAAGGGAGCTGCTATCTGTGGTGTGGGGACCAAAGCCTACTGGATGGAGATGTGGCGCCCCCTGGACTCAGGCGTATGGCTGAGAGTGTGGCTGGGAGTGTGGCGCCCACTTGCTTGGTCTTGGGAGAAAATGTAACACCCCAGGTTGAAGCCCTAGTCCACTACTGAGTCAACATGACTCAACAAAATAAAAATTATAGGTAATACAGACTCAAACTAAAATTGAGTTGATCAAGTCAACCCTTATTACAAGCCAAAAACCCTAATTCTTCGGGCAAGGTTAATCAGAGATCCAGATGGAGCTCTGAAGTCTTCTTCTGAGTCTGGTGCCCGCACCAACCATGCATCCTAGAAGTACAAAAATGTATAAGAACTTTCGAGAAAACTTCTGGTAGAGTGGTATAGAAATGGAATAGCTTTGTATGTTACTTAGTGCTTAAATTGTCAACAAGTAAAAACTGAGCACCAAAGGACTGCAGGATCACTGTAGTCCCTTACTATTCTAATGTGGAAGTGGGAGCATATTATAATGGATTTTGTTTCTAGATTGCTAAGAACTCTTAAAGGATTTGGTGTTATTTGGATAATTATAGAATGATTAATTAAGTCAACACATTTCTTGCCTATCAAAGTTAATTTTTCTTTGGAGAGGCTAGCTAAGCTGTATGTAGATAAAATTGTCAGACTTTTTGATATTCTAGCATCTATTGTATCAAATAGGGACATGGGATTTGTCTCATTATTTTAGAAACATCAAGCCATAAAGACCAAGTTAGTATTTAGTATGGCAGAAAGAACTATTCAAATGCTGAAAGATATGTTGAAAGCATATGTATTGGATCTTAAGGGATCTTGAGATAAACATTTGTCATTGGTGGAGTTTACATATAATAATAGTTAGCAGGCTTCTATTCGGATGCTCCCTTTGAAGCTCTTTATAGGAGGAGGTGTAGGACTCCTCTATGTTAGGATGTTGGTGAAAGGAGACCCGTGAGACCTGAAACTATTCAATAAATTATGGAGAAAATTTAACTTATCAGAAAGCGATTTCTTTCAGCTCAAAGTCAACAAAAAAGCTATGCACATAATAGAAGAAGAGAATTAGAATTCTAAGTAGGAGATCATGTATTTCTCAAAATGTTTCCTACTAAGAAAGTGATGAGATTCGGGGTGTGAGGTATACTAAGCCCCCGGTATGTGCAACCTTTTAAAATTTTGAAGAAGGTTGGAGTAGTAGCTTACCATCTTGGCTTACCACCTTCTCTTGATAGTATTCATGATGTATTTCATGTCTCCATGCTAAGAAAGTATGTACCTGATCTTAATCATGTAGTCAAGTTTGGACCGCACATGTATGGAGTTTTATTTCATCAACTTTTTATTCCATCTAAGGATAGCATCCTCTTAAAAAAAATAAATATTATTATTATTATTATCTGGATCATGCTCAAGTATCCTAGATAAATTGTAAAATATATGTATGACAGGCATCGTGCAATCGAGAGTCGGCAATAAAAGGCCATGATTATTCATCATGGGATTTTGTATGATCGCATAAAAGCAACCTCCAAGAGGAGTCCCCTCTTCCCATGAGAGCATGGGGTTGATTTTGACTCGCCGATTGTAGAGCTTGGAAGTGACGCTTGAACAAAACCATCACCCAGGACAAGGATAAGCTCAAAGCTGCCACCTAGGGAGGAGGCCCATTGGGGGTCTCCATTTCCATCCCTATCCCAAGGGGAGCTTGCTGGGAGCTTCCTCCTCGCCATCATCTCCCTCCACAAGAAGTCCGTTGGAGATTCTCCTCACCACTGCCTTCTCCCCATCCGTCAAATGCCCACAAGAAACTTCGGCCTTCGTCTCCTCTCTGCCCATCGGAGGTTCTCAGCTTCATCTCTGTCTCTATCCATGGGAAGCTGATTGAGGTCCTCCACCCCATCTCCATTCACCTTTGGCAGCACCAGCGATTCCCTTGGCCATGGGCATCTGCAACATCGTCGGCCATAAATGCCGCGATCACAACTACTTTGACTGCAAAGATTTTGATTGGAACAACAACCGCCCATTGACTTCAGCGATATCGTTAGCAATTACCTCAATTTCCTTTGACTCCACCGAAGCCATTGTTCTCACCCCTCCCAAGGTGCCACCATTTCCCCTGTCCTGACTTCGATGAGGTTGATGCCTTGTTCAAGGACCCTATCTTGCTCCCTCCAGAAGGCTCATTTAAAAAGAATCAAGGCGAAGCATAGTCGAGTTCCACCACCAGTTGAATGCGGATTTGCAATGATGTTCCATAAAAAAGGTGGACTTCGTCACTTCGAGGTACAAAGATGTTTAGAAGGATGATTAGGAAAATAAAGACGTGGCTGATGTACACGCAGTGACTAAGGCTGGACCATGAAAGCCAAATCTCATGGCCAAGAGGGAAGCCAACTTTCTAAAGCTAACCATCCAAATCTAAAATTAAAAGGTGAAGAAGCTAAACCATCTATTATTTTGTCATTTTCTCTTGCATGACAACAAGCCCATAAAAAGTATGAGAAGTCAATCAATGGCAAGGATGATCAAAAATTGTTATTGTGAGATAGACCGGAGAAGAATCCAAGAAATCTGATGGGACCCCATCATTTGGACCACAGAACCCTTCAATCTATCAATCATATTATAGGGCACTCTCAAAAATATGCCCCAAATCATGTACAGTAAAGACTCCAAATCCTTTATTTTGGCCATTATAGTTTTATAATTGGCTTCAATTTTGAAGGTGTTATATTATGGCAAACTGAAGTATCTCAGCCGACTATTCAAAGGAGATTCTCTTTGCCTCGCCTCGAGTAACTTTTTCTATACTAAAGAGAAGTTATATTAAAATGTCATATTTTCCTATTATTCTACAACGAACAGAATGGCTCCAAAATGGCCTTTGATTCGTCTGAGCCTCAACAGCCCACCAATGGCCTGGTGTGATTTCTTGAAGGCCAGAAAGCCTTAGGCCTGGTTAAAAGTCAACTACTGAAAGCGGGACATGAAGACTTAATGCCCGAAAGCCTTTGACCGGGTAGAACATCGACAAGCCTTTGGCCTGACGCAACACCAGAAAGCCTTTGGTCCGGTTAATGTTAATTGCTTGCAAGCCTTTGATCGAGCCTCATACTTGATGCCAGAAAGTCTCATATTGGAACTATTTCTACAAAGAAAGACTCATATTGGCATTATTTCTATGAAGAAAGCCTTAGATTGACATTCACTCAATGCTAGAAAGCCTCTTATTGGCATCTATTCAATATAGAAAGCCTCTTATTGGCATTTATTCTATAAAGAGAGTTCCTATTCAGCATTTATTTCATGAGCCTTTGATAGGCATTTATTTCTTGAGTTTTTGAATGGCATTTATTCTACCAAGTGAGCCCTTGTTTGGCATTTATTTCATGAGCATTTGAATGGCACTTATTTCACGAAGTAAGTCTCTATTTGGCATTTATTCTATGAGCCTATGATTGGCATCTACTCTATATGGTAAGCCTCTAACTGATATCTATTCTATGAAACAAGCCTCTGATTGGCATTTGTTATATGAGTCATTCTTCAATCACCTTTGTTCAGGCCAAAAAATCTTAAGGATATATGATCGGTCCAACAAAATTTAAAGTATCACTATTTGACAAGGGCATCAAGGAAGCCTATTACATCTTTATCCTCTAATATACATTAAGATAATTGATTATGACAACTCTTGAAATTCCTCGAGTGTGTAGCAGGATCTACTCTTTAGTCTAAGATGTTTTGCACTCAAATAAAGAGTGGGGGGTATCTGATAGGGGGTAAACCCCCTATCCCCAGAATTCCAAGGATCCCCAAGAATGATGAAGGCACATGCTATCGTTGGCCATCTCCCAAATGAATTAAGGCCAAGCTTGGGTCTCTTCTATCATCATAGAGTCGGGCCCTTCATGCTCAAATTGTTTATATGTAAAGCAATTGCTCAAAGGGAACATCAACCAAATATCTACAAAAATATAGAAATATCACCGAAGTTGCTCCTGGAATTTTTCGATGAAACAACATTGATTATAAGCTATCTCCATAAGATGTCCCATCCAAAGTCCATCCTTGAGAAACCCTTTAGCCCGGAGAAAAATAAAAATCCCCAAGGTAGCATATTCACTAGCATCATTAAGAATAAAACTAAGGCAGAGATTTGGCCTTCTGCCCAGTTCATATTCACTAAGGTAGAGGTTCGACCTTTCGCATAACCTGGCTGATCCTAGTTCTGCATATTATGGCTAAATATGGAGCCTCAGCCTAGATGTGCCTCGGTCTAAATGATCTTCGATCTAAATATGCCATAACTTAGCAGACTTCATTCTGTATATTATGGCTAAGTATGGAGCCTCGGGCTAAATGTACCTCGCCTAAATGACCTTTGACCTAAATGTACCATAGCATGGCAGATCCTAGTTTTGCATGTTCTGGCTAAGTATGGACCTCCGGCATAAATGTGCCTCGGTCTAAATGACCTTCAACCTAAATATGTCATAGTCTAGTAGAACTTCCTGCATATTCTAGAAGTATAAACCTTTAGCCTAAATGTATCTCAATCTAAATGACCTTTGGTCTAAATATGTCATAGCCTAGCAGACCTTCATTCTGCATGTTTGGGCTATGGACCTTCGGACTAAATGTGTCTCGGCCTAAATATGCCATAGCATAGTAAACCTTCATTTTACATGTTTTGGCTAAGTATAGACCTTGGACCTAAACGTGCCTCAATCTAAATGACCTTCGGCTTAAGTGTGCTATAGCCCAGCAAACCTTCATTCTGCATATTATAGCCAAGTAGGGACCCTCGGCCAAATAACCTTTGACCTAATTTATCCTCGACCAAGAGAACCATCAACTTGGTTCATCTTTAGAACCCTTGGCCTATAGAATACTTAGCATGGTTCATATTTAGCTAGCATAGTTTATACTCATCATGGTTCATATTTAGCCAGCATAGTTTATACTCAGCATGGTTTATATTCAGCCAGATTAACCTCAACTTGGTCAACTTTAGCCCCTTCAAAAGGCTCACCTTGCCTTCAACAACTAAACCCTCGCACACCAATAAAGGCCCTTCCCCAAAGATCCTTGATCCCAACCAACCCACGGCCTCCAACATTTGCAAGAGAACTAGGCCTGTTCTAGGATCCATGAGCCTAAGAAGAGAGAAATGCCTTAGTAAAAATACTCTCAGACAACTACAATAAAAGAAATAATCGATGTTCATTCTTATACATGACCGAAAGAATATGTCCTATAATTTCTAGCAAGCCCTCTCAATCAAGAGGGATGTGACCCTTTCTAGGCAATAATTTCTATCACCATAAAGAGGAGGCTAATAGCATGGATAAACCAAAGACTCTGATTAATGAGAGGTAGATATTCTGGACAAATAGAATGGCTTGCTGCCAGACTTTTTGACAAAAGCTTGTAGCCCAATCACTTCTCATCAAATCCCACTAGAGATTTTTGTATTTCCAAAATACCCTCTCTATCTACCTATAAAAAGAGACTCCCTAGGAGCCCCCCAGGTATGCTTATATATAAGCTCTCATTTTTACAGGGCTGGATCTATCTTTTTCATTATTCTTTTGCTCAATTTCTTTCCACTATTGATCTATGTACTGACTTGAGCATCGGAGTGCTCGCATTGGGGCCACCCCCGGTGGGCTCATTTGCAAGTACCACCCCAGGAGCTCCTCCTCCAGCATATTGGCAAGAAGCAGTGTCAACATCCTATATTATCTCTATCACCCCTACAAGTGCAATGGGGAGATAACCACATTGAGCTTGGACCAAAGAATTATAAAGCGGGATGAAGAAAGTCCTTTCATGAGACCATCTACAAGTTGGTCATTAGATCCAATGAATTGAACATCTAATTGCTTTTGAAAAATACACTCCCGAACAAAATAATAGTCAATTTCAATGTGTTTGATCCATGTCCATGCATGAAATACTGGATTAGCTATAAGATAGATAGCAGACAAATTATCACACCACAGGATAGGAGGATGATATATTCATAGGCCTAACTCCTAAAGAAGAGCTTGGATCTAGATGAGTTCAGTAGTAGCATTAGCTAAGCTTTTGTATTCTAACTCTGTACTGGAATGAGCTATAGTATGCTACTTTTTATAGGACCACGAGAAGATATTCGATCCAAGAAAAATAGCAAAACCATTAATAGAGCGTTTGTCATCAGGATTACCGGCCCAATCAGCATCAGAAAATCCATGCAAAGAACCAATAAAGCATGGATGATTAAGCAATCTATGTGTAATAGTACCCTTTAGATAGTGAAGAATATGTTTCATAGCTATCCAATGAGTTGTGCTAGGCTTGTGCATAAACTGACAAACCTGATTGACTGCATAACCAATATCTAGTCTAGTGAATGTGAGATACCGTAGGCTGCCAACTATACTCTGATAGAGAAAAGGATTATCAAATGGAGTACCATCATATAGAGAGACGAGAACCACTGGTGGTAGGAGTGATAAGTGGTTTGCAATTAATCATACCATAGAGAGTAAGCATATCATGAATATACTTAGACTGCATGAAATGTAAACCAATGGAATTATAATGAGCCTCAATACCAAGAAAAAAATAAAGTGGTCTCAATTTCTTTATGAAAAATTCTCGACCAAGGGCCGTAAGAAGGGATGAAAATGGTGCACCAGGAGTACCTATGAGAATAATATCATTGATATAAATTGGAAGAATATCATATAATTGGAGCCATGTAAGATGAAAAAAAAGAGTTTGTTTGAGAACTAAAAAAATAGAGATATTGAAGAAAACCACTGAGATGTTGAAACCAAGCTCGTGGTGCCTACTTGATGATAATTACATTTATACAAATATAGAAGTATTAATTTAAGAATTAAATTATTTTTATTTATTTAAAATTAATATTTTTATATATCATTTGTAGGAAAGAAGATTGTCAATATGAAGAGCTCGATTTATGGGTTCAAAAGAAATAAGTTTGAAGTGAATCAGACTTCAAATGAGCCCATAATCGAAGTTTGAAATTCATTAAGGAGTTGCACAAATCTTAAAGTAGCCGGTCCACATGGACTGGCTACCTGGTTTATAAAATGCCCAACAGTCCACCGCAGCCATTGCAATCAGTTCATGGCTTAAAGCCATGGACCGGAGAGGGATTCCAGTCATCGCCCATTCCGGGACACCATCCCCTGCTATCCTGCCACCGCCCAAGCCATCCCTTGCCATCCCACAGTCGCCCGAGCCATCCCCTACCATCCCGTCATTGCTCGAGCCACCTTGTGCCTCTTCCCTAGCTGATTTGCCAAGATTCAACTTCTCGCATTGTCTGCCATCATCCTCGATGGCCGTCTCTCCATCTCCCCTTCGTTGTTGCCATTTCAGTCATTGCTAGCCGCCGATCCTTCTTCCCTGTTGAAGCCATCGCCTGCCAGTCATCACCTTCTTAGCTCGGCAGTCCTAGCTCCGCCAATCCCTCCCCGACCATTTTTCCTCATTATAATTGCAGATGAGTCACCACCGGTTGCTCCTCCTCCATTCTTCATTCTCACCAAATGCACCACCCTTATCAGCCATCGAGCCATCACCACCTTCCTTACTGTACCAAATCAAGATGACCAGAGCCACCTCTAACGGCGGTGCAAGGGGACTCCGACGATGGCGATGGGAGGGGATTCTGATAAGGACTCCATTGACAAGATCTTGGCAGGACGAGGAAGTTCCGATAGTGGCTTTGGATGACGGCAATCAGATCTATTGATGGAAGGAAGAGGACAAGCATAAATTTGGAAGCAATCCAACAGCTTGCATTGATGCTGATGTGATCAAGCCTGATGTGGTTGATTTTTGAACCTCTGATCAAGATCCAATAGTAGCAAAAGAAGTCAGGCAATCTAATATAAATTGTAATGGGATTCTGAAGCCAATTTCGACTGAAATTTGATTCTTTTGATGGGTAGAAGTTCCTCTTTCCCTCTCATGTTTAGCACTCATCTAACCATCCATTGCTTGCAAAATAAAATCCCAGCCCTTTATATATCCCTTTTCTTTAGTCCCATACTAGAAAAATATGAAGACCTCTCCCTGTTAAACCATATAAAAAGGCTCCTGTACCTCTGCCTAGAGTCATCACTCCCTGGAATCCCTCTAGAGCCTTTGCATGGGGGGATATGAAGGGATCAACCCATGAGCAACTAGTACAGAAATCTCAAGAGGGGAGAAGAGATCTTGTAGTAAAGCAAGCGGTTCTTTTGTTCTATACCTTTCTTGTATTTCTTTTATTTGTATATGCAATAAAAGATTGAGCATTTAGTTATGAATTATTTATCTAGTTTCTTATATTAGCTTTCCTCTATGCTTTCATATTAAATTAGGATTAAGGATAACTCTTGCTTCTCGAAGATGCACTGTGATCTATGGACACGGGGTGTGCTGAGGGAAGAAGAGTTGAACACCTAATACTTCCCAGAGATGTATCATGATCTATGGATACAAGGCGTGCCGAGAGAAGATAGGTATTCCCTTAAGCTTAATTATCATTATTTTGTAAAAGATATATATTTTATACTTTTCAAAGATATGCCATAATCTGTTATGAATATAGGGCATACTGAGGAAAGACAGGTATTCTCTTGAGTTAAATTATAAAAGAAATATAATTTTGTTAGTTGCAAAATTGACTTACAACCTTCGAGATATATACTTTCGTGAAATCTCACTATTATATAGTTTAATTTCTATTTACTTTTTATTTTTCTATCCAAGTAAACCAAATTATTCTTCTTGTTCTTTTTTAATCACAACTTAGCCTTTCGATCCCTAAGGATACATCCCAACTCATCCTAGCTATAGAGTTTGAGTTGGTGAATTATTTTTAATTTCTTGAGGCCATAAAGAGATTGATGCAATCGGTAGACAAAATCAAGTCAAGAGAGAATTAGACATGAATTTGTAATATGTAAATTAGGAATGTTTGAATTTGTATGATAGAGATAATATCGAAAATAAATCAGGGAATCAATCATGATTTTGTAGTTTATTTTGAAATGCATGTGATAGAAATTCCTTAGCACCATCAGTTTGTAGGTATTTAATTTTATAGCCAAAGAGAGTTTCAATTTGTATATGGAAGACATGGAATATACGAGGGATATCGAAACATCATTTCATGATAAAAAACTATGAATATTTACTAAAATCATCAACAAAGTGTATGTAGTATGAATGACCAGAGTGTGAGAGAATCAATGCAGGACCCCATATGGCTATATGAATAAGTTCAAATAATGTTGTACATTTATGCATGGTAATAGGAAAGGAACAATTAAGAATTATGTCAATTTAGCATGTAGAACAAACATGTGAAGCATGATCTTTATTCAATGAAATGCTAGAGTTTAAAGTCCATTCAACAAAGGAAAATGTAGCATGACCTAAATGTTGATACCATAAAATACTTGAAGTAGAGGTGGATAAGAGAGCTTGTGGATCAGGAGAGCATCTAGAACTTGGATGGAAGCAGTACAAGCCATCTTTAACTATTCCCCGAAGCAGCTCCTAGTGCATGCGAAGGTCCTTAATAATAAAATGATCAGGGTGAAGTTCAAAATAATGGGTATTATCATGCATAAATTTAGAGATAGACAATAAACTTTTGAAAATTTTGGAAGCACAAAAGATATTTTTTATATGTAAAGGATGAGAAAATATATGTAAAATGGAAGAACCAGAGGAAAGGACAAGCAAACGTGAGCCATCATTGATAAATACATGATCTGTGCTAGACTAATCATCTCTGATACTCAGACTGGCAAGATCAGATGTCGCATGGTGTGTCACGCCTGAGTTAATGTACCAGTCTAAGTCATGTATGCCAGAAAGAGAGCCATGAAGAGAGTGGGCCTATGCTAGGAAAAAGCCCTGCTGGCAAAATAGGGTACTATGTCCAGGCCTATTATATAACTAACAAATATCTTGAGATATAAAATAATTAGAAGTTTTATTAGGCCCAAAAGACTCCCTATGATGGGCCAAATTATTTCGGCCAGATCAAGAAAAATAAGACTGCATTGTGCAGTCACCAAGTTCATATGAGTTGGGCTGAGCTAAGTGAGTAGATCCACATGGAAATGATGAAGGGCTTTTATAGTAAAAAATGGGCTGCACGGGAGAAGATCCTCGTCCACATTGAGAAGAACCACCACATCCACCATAGTCGCCATGCTGTCCACGAGAAGAACAACTACCACAATAAATGGAGGCACCTCATCCATCAATCCAATTCACGGTTAATGGTAGCATGGGTCCAAGAATTCCAGAGAGGGGTGGTGGTTGCTCGGTTGTAGTGGTAAAGTTACATCGTGCCTCCTCTTGAAAAAGAAAAGCCTGTAAATCATCGATGGTCATGGTGCATACTGTCGAGGTTAGGGCTATGACCAAAGGTTCTCATGTTGAGCCCAAACTAGTGGCGATTTGATAATTCAAGTCGACTGGAGAAATAGGTTTGCCAATTTGAGCAAACTGATTCATGATGTCCTTTACTGATTTTAGGTATTCGAGCATGGTTTTACCATGTTTGCTGAGTTGTCCACACTGATAGTTGATGAAGTCGGCTTGGGCCATATTTGAGAGTCGAAAAGCTTGGATAGAGTTGACCAGACATCATGCATAAAGGAGAGTCTGACAAGATTGGCCCTGATGTTTTGATCGACGAAGAGGAGGACCATGAGTGTAAATTGATTATGAACCACACATTGTTTATACATTGGATTGGAGATTAGGATGTCATCCTTGTCGTGAATCATGGTTGGTGGTGCTAGGATGGAGCCATCGACATACCCGAGAAGATGATATGCATGGAAGAGAGCTGACATGACATTTTTCTACATGTAAAAGTTGGATCCATCAATTTTAATGGCTAGATTTGGGATTGTTGAAGAAATAGTGAATGTAGATTGCATAGATGAAGAGAATTGAGCCATTGGATGAAGATGGGAGATTGAAAAGGAATTTGAAGAGATTGGGCAAATTTAAAAATTATAAAAGAAAATAAAAAAATTGATAAAAATTGTCTAGAAGATGACTCTGGTACCATGAAAGATTTTAAAGAAAGAATTTGTAGAAATTTTATCTTATCATCCGGATGAGTCTACTCATATTATAAAGAGTAGTGAAATGCACAATTATAGTTATAAAATATTATGAATCAAACACAAATTCAAAGATTTCTAATTTACAAATTACAAAATTATGATTGATTACCTAATTTATTTTTAGTATTATCTCTATCAGGTATTATCTCAGTACCTTATGTATATTGTTGCCACCAAGATCGTCGTGGCCTATAGCTGGCACGTCGGATTCCCACTGGGTGCTCGGTCTTCTGCTCCGGTGCGCTTCTTGGTCGGCTGCTCTGCAAAACAGAGAAGACCTGGGCTAGGAATTTTGGCAGGGATACTCTGATGGTCAAGTCAGTGGGACGATCTAGAAGAACAGAACTTCTTCGACAGAGAGCTTGGGGACTCTCTATGTGTAGAGGGTGAAAGATAGAACTGAGATGTAAAGACAAAGGCGAGCTGGGATCAAAGAGCTTAGGAGGTTCTGCTGGCTGGTTCCTAGCCCATTAGCTCTCTGTCCCTCTTACCGATTGCCTCCCCCCTAGGGATTCTTTCTTCTATTTTATATGAGAACGATGGCCCAGACCAGGTCTAGGGCTTTCCTGAGATGTCCTTTTTCCGGTGCCCCCTTTAGAGGGGGGCTCTCTGTTGCTTGCCTTGCTTCCTCCTTTGGACCGGTCCTTTGAAGGAGATCCTTCCATTGGGGGTGTTTGCTAGCATGGCATAGACCTTGTCCTCTTGGTAGTGCAACTCCTTGTGGGAGGGGCGGGCGCCGTGCCACTGAGCCCCGAGCCATGGTAGGACATTTCTATTCTTGGAGGGATCGTCGAAGTGTCGCAGGGCCTGTGGCCTTAATGGAATATCTCTCTTTAGGGAGGTTCAGGTTTTGTGTCGCGAGGGCTGAGACCCCCGGTTGCACAATCGTCGATGTGGCAGTATGATATAGGACCGGAGGCCTGGAGGAGCACTCCTTGTACATGAAGGCGGAACTAGGTTCATGCAAGCAGGGCAGAAAGGATGCATTTTAAAACTATTTTAAAAACATGCACAGCGGAAGGCTCGATAGATAGATCTAAATGATCTACGAATCTGCCATAATATGATCTAGCATAATTTAGTAGCATGCAACATAACATCAAAGCAAGAAAGAAACACATATATTAAAGTACCATACCTTTATACTAGAGAAAAACTGTGGAAGGAGGAGGGTGCTCGAGCCACACACGTGTTTGGCCTCTATAGGTGATCCACACCGGGGCTCGACTCTAATCAACTCCCTCGGAGTGATAGCTCTTCAGGATCCTTCGGGCTGATCTTCTTCTTCCGGGAAGACAAGGAGGAGAGATGGAACCCTTTCCCAAGAGACTTTCTTCCCAAGACCTAGCTTGAATGCTAGGTTTTTCACACCCAATCCCAAAACCTCACAAACCCTTCTCTTTCTTTTCTCTTGCGGTTGTCTCTCTTGTAACCATCAGCAGCCACTACAATGACTTTCATTTATAGGGGCAGCCATGAGAGGGAGAAAGAGGAAGGAGGAGAGATGAGGAGAGAGAAAGGGGGAGAGGATCAAGGCCATACCAAATGGGTCCAAACACTTTAGGAAGGAATGACAATCATTCCATGAAAGTGTGGAGCCAAAAATAGTTTGAATTCGAAGTTCAAACCAGGTCAAACTTGCCCAAAAAACTTTTCAAAAATTCTTCCCAGAATTTTGATCATCATAGAAAATGTTGACTCACGAAAATTGTCAAGTATCGACACTTCCCCAAGTGTCGACTCAAGCAAAATACCAAGTGTCGATACTTGGAACAAAGTCAATCATATTGACCTCCGGTGATGGCAAATGATTCTCAATCATCGATCAGCTTTAAGATCAGATAGAAATCTCCTATGGTGTTGACCTCATAGGTTCGAACACTAAGCCAGTAGCACTGGAACATTTCTAGTACCAGTCAAAGTCCTCATTTAGCAATAATACCCGACGTCTGGATAGGTCGAAGATGCAGAGCACCTCACAAGAACCTTTGGCATATGGTTACCGCATAATTCATCCCTTTGACCTCAAAATGTTCAAAATGACCTAAGGTTCGATTGCCAACCCTAATTTGGTCTATCCAGATCATGTCTCAACTTTACAAGTTCTGTGACTCCTCACAAGAACTATCTTGGCCAAGGATTTGCTAAATTGAGACATAGTGAGTCATTCACTCCAAACTATTTGGAGGGGTCAATTCCATCTTGATCCACCACCGCTCCACAAGTACTTGCCTGCATCCAAAAACCTTCCGTCACTGGATTAGAAATCCAGGTAGTCCGGCACCAATGTATAGTGAGTTGTTTGCAAGCTGCCATGAAAATCTCAGGTTTGAGAAACACATATATCCATATCCCTTCGCGAGCAACCCTTTGGCAGAAGGGAGCTCTGTAGATGGTCACGTTCAGTGAGATGTCATACATTTCACTTGCATGTTACACCAGTGTCTCCACACTCCTTGGTTAAGAGGACAACCAACAAATACGACATATAACAACCTACACTTGATACATTATCGTTCTATAACAATGTATCCTTTTATTGTGAACCACTTTAAGAACTACATGATATATCCTCTCTATATCAAAATAATGTAGTTCTAAGGACTCCATCATATAAGAGTTCATTTCAGAAAAATGTAAATATGATGAACAACCAAAAAGGAATAACTTTTATTCATTAGAATCATATACAGTTACAAGATAGCACAACCGTCTATAGCCTACACACTTTCTGTTCGTCCTCCAAGTAGAAGAAATACCCTTTTGTTTCCTTAGGGTACCCAATAAACAGGCACCGATCAAATCTAGGACCAAGTTTATCTGAGTCTAAATGTTTTACATAAGCCAGACAATCCCAGACCCGAAGGTGTGAAATTGAGAGCTTACATCCAGTCCATAACTCATATGGAGTGGAGACAACAGACTTACTCGGAACATTATTCAGCAAGTAACAAGCTGTCTCAAGTGCATATCCCCAGAAGGATAGCGGTAGAGTTGCAAAGCCCATCATGGATCAAACCATGTCCAACAGGGTTCAATTCCTTCTTTCGTACACACCATTCAACTGGGGTGTTCCTGGAGGAGTCCACTAAGAGAGAATCACATTCTCCTCAAGATATGTCATGAACTCACCAGATAGGTTTTCACCATCTCGATCAGATCGAAGGGTTTTAATACTCTTTCCAGTTTGTTTCTCTACTTCATTACGATATCTTTGAACATTTCAAACGACTCATATTTATGTCTCATCAAGAAGACATAACCATACCTGGAAAGGTCGTCTGTAAATGTAATGAAATATCTGTATCCACCTCTAGCACTAACTGTCATGGATCTGCATACATCAGTATGTATGAGACTCAAAAATTTTGTAGCTCGTTCACCTTTTCTAGTAAAATGTGACTTGGTCATTTTACCAAGCAAACAGGATTCACAAGTGGGCAGTGAGTCAGAATCACTGACCTCGAGGAGGCCTTCTCCTCGCAACTTATTTATCCTATTCTGGTTAACATGACCTAGCCTACAGTGCCATAGATACAAGTCATTGACATTTTCTATCCTTAGACTGTTCGGGTTTATGGATGCCTGATAAAGAGGACAATTTCTCTTCTGGTGTCCCTGCTTCTTACAATAGAAGCACTCTGCCCCAGCTTGATCAGCTTTCACTTTCTTGGCCTGACTTAGGCCAGGAGCACTCTGCACATTCTTTCCCTTACCTATCTTCTTCCCTTTCTTAAAGGGACGATGATCTCTAGAACCTCCCACTAAATTCACCACCCCCTTTTTCAATTGGTGGTCCTTCTCGTAAGTCTACAGCAACCCCATCAAACCATGGTAATTGACTGCAGGCTTATTCATTCTACAATGATCGAGAAAGTCAAGATAGGAAGAGGGTAGAGAATTCATAATTGCATCCTTGCAGAGTTGCTCATGTAAGGGACATCCGAGCTTGCCCCATCGTTCGATCATCTCGATCATATACAATACATGATCAGTGACCGAACCGCCATGCCGCATTTTGGCATTGTAGATGACACAAGATACTTTGTACCGCTCCACATCGTCTGGCGTGCCAAAAGATTCCTTCAACTTTGGAAGAATCTCATCTGGCTGGGTCTTGAATTTGTAACTGAACTCGTCGTTCATCGTCGCCAACATTATGCATCAGACATTAGTCCGATCAAAAAATACTTCAAATAAATGTCCCTGATCGAACTACGAGCATTGGCAGTAGGGATTTCGGGTGCTGGATCCGTTATCACATAAAGGATCCGCTCGTGCTCCAGAACTATCCTCAATTTTTGATACCAGCTATCGAAATTGGGATCCTTTAACTTCTCGCTATCGAGAAGTGACCGGAGCGAAAGGTTTGAAGACATCTGAAAGGAAAACTAAGACCTAATTAGTATATGAATTAATCAATTAAACCAAAAGACTTGGACTTTAGTCTAAAGGTCCCTCCCACTAATTTTTCAGATTGGGAGCCTCTAACTCCAATCCATGAAATCATCATTTCATAGTGGGTACTGAAATTTAATAGACCATGTATGAGCCCAACTTTGGCGAGCTCATCCATACGCACCTAAAGGTAGGTTCTCTAACCAACTGCTTCCCTAAGCAACTTCCAGTAATAAATTTTGCCCCACATAACCCCCAATCGATCTTGGGGCCTCCTATTGTGGGTCTCTAGTTAGGTCAAACCATCAATATGACAAATCCAATGCTTCCAGCTAACGAATGACCAATTCCGACTTTGGCTGGCCCACCTAATTACCGTTAAGAAGGTTGCACTGAACCATCATCTATGGGAGAGTAATCCTAGTAACCGGATGCACACCCGTTCTTTGGAACTGCTGATGTACACCAAGCTAAAGGACTCATTACTAACCCACTCAATGGGAGGCTAAGACTCATTACTAACCCACTCAATGGGAGGCTAAGACAATATTAACTCATTGACTTAGTCTTTTTCAGGACCTAATAATTTTAAAGGATTTTATTAAATTGTGATAGAAGAATAGAGAGAAGAACATGGATCAACCTCCCACTAATCAAATCAATTCTTAGAAAGGTTGAATTAAATTCAACAAGTTGGTCCATGGGACCTAAAGATCAGACAGGCTGATCAACTTAGGTGACATGGGTTAACTCGAATCAGTAAGCTTTTCTAATCAGTTCTGGTTGATTGAATTGGCCAGGTAGGTGAGATCATGGGTGAGTATCCGCCATTAACCATCTTTCCTAGACACCAACTAAGTTGGCCAGGAAAGAGGTAGCCTCATGCAGCCATGATCAAAAATGCCAAACTTGCTTAGACACCAATCGATTAACCAGACTCATTAGACCAGCCTAAAAACTCGGGCTTACCATAGAGCCACTAATTAGATCTATTTAAGAAGAATGGACTAACCCATCTAACTATTAGATAGATACTAAAGAGAATGATGGGGACATCATCCTGCACGAATCTCGGAGCAGCACAAATTTCGGAGCAGCAAATAAATTTGAAAAATAAATTTAGGATTTATCTTTTATTTGAAATTTAAATTAGGATTTTGTTGGTTATGATTGAGATATGGATAGGCTTATCTTATCCTATTTTTATTTGAATTTAAATTAGGATTTTGTTGGTTATGATTGAGATATGGATAGGCTTATCTTATCCTATCTTTTATTTAAATTTGAGTTATCTCTATCCTGTATTCAAATTCAAATGAGGGTTATGGAGCTTATAAATAACCCCTCATTCCTATTGTAAAAAAGAAGAAGAAATTGAATTTTTGGGATTTGGTTTGTCAGTTTGTTTGGCAGTTGTTGTTCAGGGCTATGGCCCATTATGTCTTCACCTGCGGGTGTTGATGTTGTCTTTGTCCTTCGGAACATCGTAGGGGCGTGATGCCCTAGTTATCCCCCCATCTTCGTTTTCCTCCACGTTCTTTGAAATCCCCCTCATGGCTCCAGGAGTGACCTGGGTGGCAGGTGAAATACCCTGGGCTCCGCGTGTAGTGAGATGGGTGGTAGGTGAGATACCCTAGACTGCATGTAGTGAGGTGGGTGGCAGGTATAATGCCCTAGAGGTGTGAAGTCTCTCTGTGAGAGTGGGTTTCAGGGTTCGTGGTAGTCCATCCTCGTTATCCTCCATCCCTATTTTTCCTTCGTCACCACCATAAAGAAATCAGAAAATAGAAAAAAAAAAAAAAATAGGATACCCTAATCTTCGGTGACTTCTTAGCTCGCCGACGATCCTATCCCTATCCCGTGCCCCATCAACTTGGTATCAGAGCAGGAATGATGCGTGGAGCCAGAGGATGAAGGAAAAGTATGGTCTTGATACCTCCGAGTTCACATACAACCCAGCAGAGCGCAAACCCCGCTGAGCTTGACTCGACGGAGTCGAGTTCTCCCCACCTCAGGAGAATGATGGGGACATCATCCTGCACGAATCTCGGAGCAGCACAAATTTCGGAGCAGCAAATAAATTTGAAAAATAAATTTAGGATTTATCTTTTATTTGAAATTTAAATTAGGATTTTGTTGGTTATGATTGAGATATGGATAGGCTTATCTTATCCTATCTTTTATTTGAAATTTAAATTAGGATTTTGTTGGTTATGATTGAGATATGGATAGGCTTATCTTATCCTATCTTTTATTTAAATTTGAGTTATCCCTATCCTGTATTCAAATTCAAATGAGGGTTATGGAGCTTATAAATAACCCCTCATTCCTATTGTAAAAAAGAAGAAGAAATTGAATTTTTGGGATTTGGTTTGTCAGTTTGTTTGGCAGTTGTTGTTCAGGGCTATGGCCCATTATGTCTTCACCTGCGGGTGTTGATGTTGTCTTTGTCCTTCGGGACATCGTAGGGGCGTGATGCCCTAGTTATCCCCCCATCTTCGTTTTCCTCCACGTTCTTTGAAATCCCCTCATGGCTCCAGGAGTGACCTGGGTGGCAGGTGAAATACCCTGGGCTCCGCGTGTAGTGAGATGGGTGGTAGGTGAGATACCCTAGACTGCATGTAGTGAGGTGGGTGGCAGGTATAATGCCCTAGAGGTGTGAAGTCTCTCTGTGAGAGTGGGTTTCAGGGTTCGTGGTAGTCCATCCTCGTTATCCTCCATCCCTATTTTTCCTTCGTCACCACCATAAAGAAATCAGAAAATAGAAAAAAAAAAAAAAATAGGATACCCTAATCTTCGGTGACTTCTTAGCTCTGATACCAAGTTGATGGGGCACGGGATAGGGATAGGATCGTCGGCGAGCTAAGAAGTCACCGAAGATTAGGGTATCCTATTTTTTTTTTTTTTCTATTTTCTGATTTCTTTATGGTGGTGACGAAGGAAAAATAGGGATGGAGGATAACGAGGATGGACTACCACGAACCCTGAAACCCACTCTCACAGAGAGACTTCACACCTCTAGGGCATTATACCTGCCACCCACCTCACTACATGCAGTCTAGGGTATCTCACCTACCACCCATCTCACTACACGCGGAGCCCAGGGTATTTCACCTGCCACCCAGGTCACTCCTGGAGCCATGAGGGGGATTTCAAAGAACGTGGAGGAAAACGAAGATGGGGGGATAACTAGGGCATCACGCCCCTACGATGTCCCGAAGGACAAAGACAACATCAACACCCGCAGGTGAAGACATAATGGGCCATAGCCCTGAACAACAACTGCCAAACAAACTGACAAACCAAATCCCAAAAATTCAATTTCTTCTTTTTTACAATAGGAATGAGGGGTTATTTATAAGCTCCATAACCCTCATTTGAATTTGAATACAGGATAGGGATAACTCAAATTTAAATAAAAGATAGGATAAGATAAGCCTATCCATATCTCAATCATAACCAACAAAATCCTAATTTAAATTTCAAATAAAAGATAGGATAAGATAAGCCTATCCATATCTCAATCATAACCAACAAAATCCTAATTTAAATTTCAAATAAAAGATAAATCCTAAATTTATTTTTCAAATTTATTTGCTGCTCCGAAATTTGTGCTGCTCCGAGATTCGTGCAGGATGATGTCCCCATCATTCTCCTGAGGTGGGGAGAACTCGACTCCGTCGAGTCAAGCTCAGCGGGGTTTGCGCTCTGCTGGGTTGTATGTGAACTCGGAGGTATCAAGACCATACTTTTCCTTCATCCTCTGGCTCCACGCATCATTCCTGCTCTGATACCAAGTTGATGGGGCACGGGATAGGGATAGGATCGTCGGCGAGCTAAGAAGTCACCGAAGATTAGGGTATCCTTTTTTTTTTTTTTTCTATTTTCTGATTTCTTTATGGTGGTGACGAAGGAAAAATAGGGATGGAGGATAACGAGGATGGACTACCACGAACCCTGAAACCCACTCTCACAGAGAGACTTCACACCTCTAGGGCATTATACCTGCCACCCACCTCACTACATGCAGTCTAGGGTATCTCACCTACCACCCATCTCACTACACGCGGAGCCCAGGGTATTTCACCTGCCACCCAGGTCACTCCTGGAGCCATGAGGGGGATTTCAAAGAACGTGGAGGAAAACGAAGATGGGGGGATAACTAGGGCATCACGCCCCTACGATGTCCCGAAGGACAAAGACAACATCAACACCCGCAGGTGAAGACATAATGGGCCATAGCCCTGAACAACAACTGCCAAACAAACTGACAAACCAAATCCCAAAAATTCAATTTCTTCTTTTTTTTACAATAGGAATGAGGGGTTATTTATAAGCTCCATAACCCTCATTTGAATTTGAATACAGGATAGGGATAACTCAAATTTAAATAAAAAATAGGATAAGATAAGCCTATCCATATCTCAATCATAACCAACAAAATCCTAATTTAAATTTCAAATAAAAGATAGGATAAGATAAGCCTATCCATATCTCAATCATAACCAACAAAATCCTAATTTAAATTTCAAATAAAAGATAAATCCTAAATTTATTTTTCAAATTTATTTGCTGCTCCGAAATTTGTGCTGCTCCGAGATTCGTGCAGGATGATGTCCCCATCAGAGAAGGTCCTTAATCAATATTTGATTAGTTTTCTTAAGTCCAATTCAACTAACCTCAGGTCTAACCCAATTAAACGGACCCAATCAGACAGCTAACCCAATTAACCTGGATGACTTATTCAAATGACATTAGGTTTCATAAATCCTAATCTGGCTTGTCATTTAATTAATCTTTCAATTCATAATTATTAGATTATAAGCCAACTTTTAATTAAAATATTTTTAATTAAATTCATGTAAAACCCTTTTACATTTTTCATGCATCATATGTAGTTCTATAATATTAATTTATAATATTGCAAGCCTTAACAATTATAGACATGCCAATGTATAATCATGTATCAGGATTAAAATATTTTTAATACCATAGATTTCCTTTAAGGATCCTTCTGAAAATGCCAACACAGATGAACCACCTCGTGCCATAGAAAATTACGGATTTTAAATCCTGATTAACCTGGATACACGGCGATGGTGAAGGTCTGAACTAGGTTCCTAAAAGTAACCTAATCTAGATACAGATCCAAAATCATGCAATCATGATATGCTACATAGGAACCTATGGCTCTGATACCGCTGAAAGAAAAACCAGTGCATCGGACGCACGCTACACTAGGAAGTAGGTATTGCATAATTAAGATTTTTTAACATACCTACTCATGTAGGTGATCTAACATAACATGATGTATGAAATTAAAACATAGGCATGTATAGGCAATTACAATAATCATAAATAATATGATATAATCTAGATCTAAGCATACATGATAACAAAAAGTAAATCACATACCTTTGTAAAGCTTCCTTAATAGCAAATCCAGGCAGCTGGTTGAACTCCTTCAACAGCAAATTAGATCTGCAACAGTAAAGAAGAAGAGATCTGCAACAGTAAAGAAGAAGAGATCGATCCAATCTCTCGATGTATCCAAATGTCCATCCTTTAGAGTATCCACACGTGGAATCTCGCTGATCCAACTTTTAGAAGGATGCTAATCCTCCAAGAATCAACGAACAGATCACGACAAAATGAAGTAGGGAAAGATCAAAGAAATCTCCATGGACGGTCTACTCCAGGACCGCTCAAACTTCTCGAAGAGCGCACAAAGGAAACAATAAAACCAGGAAGCAATACACGGGATGCAGTACAAAATTACTGCACTCAGATTTTTATCCCAAAACCTCTCTCATGGCTTCTCTCTAAGCCCTGTTACTTCCCTTGTTTCTTCCCCTCTCCATAACACCCACGGCCTGCAACGGAGAGAACAAAACTAGCGAAGAAAAAATCCCGTGAAGGAAAAAGGAAACACCATTCCTCGCTCTCTCTTCCTCTCACGGCCTCATAGAAAACAGCTCTCTGCTCCTCTCTTGACGCATGCCCTGTTTCTCCCCTCCTCTCTCTCTCACAGCCTTTATTTCTTCCCCTGTTTCATCTCCTCACTACCAAAACCGCACGGCCATCTACCAGGTTAAATAAGGGTCTTGGAAAACTTGTGAAGGCAAGGGAAAGAACGAGGGAGGAGTCCACAGAAAACACCGAGAGATAAGCCCAGCTAAATCCCAACTCCTTAGGATAGGCTTTTGATCGGTTTCAAATGAACTGGGAACCGCAGGAAAAGAACTACACGGGCAGAAACACATGGTGAAAACCTGCGACCGAGAAGGAAGAGGATGCCTGGAAAACCGAGTGAAGGAGGGAAATACACGAGAAGTTGTCCAGATAAATCCAAAGCTCTTTTGAATTGGCTCAAGATAAAATCAGATAACCCAAGCTCATCCGATCAACACACTGTATAAACCCATCCAAACGGTGAAACAAGGCAAATCCGTGAGATAAAGATGAAGACAGGGAAAGCCATCAAGCGGTGTAATAAAAATCTGGGAGAAAATTAAACCACGTAATAAAACGGTTCAATAAAACCATGCCATGATTAAATCGGTTCAAACAAAACCAAAAACTGGTTCAATAAATCCTGGTCCGACCAAATCCAATCAATAAGAAAAACCGGATTCAGTCCAGGTCTACCATGAACAATTCCAGGTTGACCCAAACCAATTCTGGTCGATCCAAATCAAACCGGAAAAATCCAATGTATGCTCAATCAGTCCGTTTGATCTTAATATCGAAACGATTTCCAATCGTTGATCGGTTTCCGGATCAGGAAAAAATCCTATATAATGTGTGACCTCATAGGTTCAAACCTAAACGGTAGCACTAGAACACTTCCAGTACCAGCACAAGATACCATCTAACAATGGGTCCCGGCATTCGGATATGCCGAAGATGCGAGAGCAATCTGTCGAATCTCTGGCATATGGTTACCATATAATTCATCCCTTTAACCTCCAATGCTCAAAATGACCTAGAGTTAGTTTGCCAACCCTAACTGAGTCAATTCACAACATGCCTCAATCTCGCAAGTCCAATGACTCCTCACTAGGACTACCCCGGTCGAGGATTTGCTAAATTGAGACACTACGAGATATTCAATCCAAACAATTTAGACAGGTCAATTCCATCTTGGTCCACCACTGCTCTACAAGTACTTGCCTATATCCAGAAATCTTTCGTCATCGGATTAGAAATCCGGGTAGTCCGGCATCAAAGCACAGGAAGTTGCTTGCAAGCTACCATAGTTATCTCAGATCAGAGGGACACATATACCCATATCCAATCGCGAGCAATCCTTTGGCAGAAAGGATCTCCACGGAGTCATGTTCAATAAGATATCACATATCCCACTTGCAAATCACATCAGTGTCACCACACTCCATTAGTTAAGAGGACAACCAAACGATGTGAACCACAACAACCTACACTTGATATATTGCCGTCCTGTACAATGTATCCTTTGGTTGTAAACCTTTTTTAAGGACCACTCGATATATCCTCTCTATATCGAAGTCAGTGCAGTCCTAAGGACTTCATCACATAAATAGAGTTCATTATAGGGAAATGAAAAATGTGATGAGCTGCCAAAATAAAGTTTTATTAATTCATATGCAAGTTACAATACTGAGCACAATCGCCTACAGCCTAGGCGATTGGCTTTGGGACACAATTCCCAACAGTTATTGTATGATGCATTTCTGAGAATGAATCTGTCCCGGTCAATGATGCGGGATTCCGCCATACCGCTGACGAGCTTTGGGGGAAACTCCGTCGGAGTGGAAGGAGAAATCACCTTACCTGTGACAATCGGCATGGAGCCTTTTCAAAAAACTCTCCCCATTAACTTTGTGGTCGTACGTACAACCTCGGCTTACAATGCCATCCTAGGCCGAGTGGCCCTCAACAAGTTTTGGGTCGTTGTATCGACTTACCATCTGTTGGCCAAATTTTTGACCAGGAATGGGATCAAAATTATGAGGAGAGATCGTAGGATGGCCAGACAGTGCTTAACTATTCTGAACCAATAGTCACAAGACCGTCCTACTCTGGAATAGCTAGACCCGAGGGCTGAAGCCAACAATCATGGTCAGTCGAATGAAAGATCCTGTTTGTCCCCCTTCGGGAGGATGACCCTACCAAAATCCTCCAAATTGAAAGCTCTTTCAGCGAGGACATCAAGTCAGAACTGATCGGCTTCCTCAGGAGTAACGCTGACGTCTTTGCTTGGTCGGTGTCGAACATGCCTGGTATACCGTCAGATGTCATCACTCACCAGCTCAAGGTGGATCTGACTTACAGGCCGGTCCGATAGAAAAAAGAGGAGCTTTGCTGGTGAGAGGCAAAGGGCCATTGATGAAGAGGTGAAGAAGTTCTCCGACGCTAGTTTTATCTGGGAAGTCCATTACCTTGAATAGATAGCGAATGTTGTGATGGTGACAAAGGCTAACGAGAAGTGGAGGATCTACGTGGACTACACCAACCTCAACAAGGCCTGTTCGAAGGATAATTTTTCCTTGCCTAAGATTGATCAGCTGGTGGATGCCACAGTCGGCCACCAGCTTCTGAGTTTCATGGATGCCTTCTTCGGCTACAACTAAATCAGGATGCACCCAGAGGATGAGGAGAAGACGGCCTTTGTCACCGACAAAGGTCTATACTGTTACAAAATGATGCCCTTCGGCTTGAAGAACGCCGGGGCCACTTTCCAAAGGCTGATCAACCGGGTCTTCGAAGGCCAGCTTGGAAAAAATATGGAGGCATATGTGGATGATATGATAGTCAAAAGTCTCCATGGGGCCGACCAAATCAAAGACTTGTAGGAATCCTTTGACGCACTGAGGCTCCATCGGATGAAGCTGAATCTTTCTAAGTATACTTTCGGGATAACTTCCGGTAAGTTCCTCGGCTTCTTGGTCGCACAGAGAGGAATTGAAGTTAACCTTGACAAGATCAGGGCTGTCATTGAAATGGGGCATCCGACCAACAAGAAGCAGGTGCAAGAGCTGACAGGCCAGATAGCTTCTCTGAGCAGTTTCATTTCCCGGTCGGCCGAAAAGTCCCTACCATTTTTCAAGACATTGCACCGATCCAAGCACTTCCACTGGACCGACGAGTGTCGATCGGCCTTCGAAGCTTTGGAGGAATACTTGAAGAACCCCCCTACTGGCCAAGCCGACGGAGGGGGAGCTGTTGTATATCTACCTGTCGGCGTCGGACGAGATGGTCAGCTCCGTCCTCATGTGAATCAAAGAGGATGGCCAACAGAGGCCCATCTATTACATCAGTAAAGTCCTCCACGATGTCGAGACGAGATACCCTAAAATGCAGAAACTGGTCTATTCCTTGGTCATAGCAGCCAAGCGACTCCGATCGTACTTCCAGGCATATCCGATCGTCGTGATGACCGACCAACCTCTTAAGGCAATCCTTCGGAGCCCAGACACCTCAGGTCGGCTCGCCAAGTGGGCCGTGAAACTCGACGAGTTCGACATTTCTTTCCAATCCCGATCGGTATTAAAGTCTCAGGTAATTGCTGACTTCATTGCAGAATGCTCCTGGAAGCAGAAAGCACCCTCTCAAGCAGCAAAATCACCTGAGGCCGATGCCATCGACGAAGCCGAACCTGCTTGGACCCTCCACGTAGACGGAGCATCCAACCTTATGGGCTGCGGGGCTGGCCTGATCCTAGCTGATCCCGATGGGGAAAGCTTGGAATATGCACTTCACTTTTCATTTCAGGTGTCGAATAATCGGGCGGAGTACGAAGCTCTTCTTACAGGACTAAGAATTGCCAGCGAATTGGACGTCGACTGACTCAGGGCCTTTTCCGACTCCCAACTGGTGGTCAATCAAGTGAAGGGCAAATTCGAAGCGAGAGATCTGACTCTGGCCAAGTACTTGAAAAAGGTACAAAGCCTCACATCTCGGTTCAAATTCTTCGACATTCTCCATATACCTCGACTGCTAAACTCCTGGGCAGATGCGTTGTCATGACTAGCAATAGCCGTCACTAACACATCTGACCAAACCTTTGTAAAGTATCTGCAGAGCCCAAGTGTCACTGAAGAACCAACCGAGGTCCACCAAGTTGAACAGGAAGCCTCATGGATGGACTCAATTCTCTCATTTCTGACTAAAGAGACTCTCCCGGAAAACTCGATCGAAGCCAAGCGTATACGTTGGACGGCTTCCAAGTACGTCATCCTCGACGGCGCCCTCTACAAGCGATCATTCTCACAGCCACTACTGAAATGCCTAGGGCCGATGGATGCAAACTACGCACTCAGAGAAGTACATGAAGGCATCTGTGGCGACCATCTTGGAGGAAGATCCCTGGTCTACAAGATAACCCGACAGGGATACTATTGGCCTACAATCCAGCAAGATGCATCGGACTTCGTCTGAAGGTGCGACGCATGTCAGAGGTACTCTAATATCCAAAGAAGGCCGGCCAGCCAGCTGACTCCACTTATCGTGCCTTGGCCGTTCGCACAGTGGGAAATGGACATACTGGGACCCTTCCCTGTGGCATCCGGCCAGCACAAATTTCTTATGGTGGCGATTGATTACTCACTAAGTAGGTGGAGGCCGAACCGCTGGCACAGATTACTGAAGCCAAGACAGAAAACTTCGTCCGGAACTGCATCATCTTCCGATTCGACATCCCGCGGACTATCATCACCGATAACGGAAGGCAATTCGACAACCCGAAATTTCAGGATTTTTGCCATCATGTTAACTCTGATCTTGATTTTGATGATTGACAAAATGTTTAAGTATATATGAGTACTAATTATATTTTAAGTATATTTTTTAGATCTTAGTACTCAACCATGTTGAATGAAGAAATGCTTGTATTTCAGTTGAATAAGTCCTTAAATTAATGGAAAATCAAGTATATGGACTTTGGAATTAATAAGGAAGAACTTGAAGAAGTTAAAGTTTCAATTTGAAGATATTTCAGCAATGGCACAGGCAAGTATCGATACCTGGAAATGAAGTGTCGACATCTGAGGATCAAGTGTCGACATTTGAAGAGTCAAGTGTCGACTCAAGGCCTGAGATAAACAGAAAACTTCAGAAAGCACTTTTAGTCAAGTGTCGACACCTAGAGCTGAAGTGTCGATACTTGGAAGTGAAGTGTCGATACCTGAAGAATGAAGTGTCGACACCTGGAGAATGAAGTGTCGACACTTGAAACTGAAGTGTCGACACCTGGAGGTGAAGTGTCGACACTTGAACAGTAACGGCTAGTTTTCTGAGCTGCAGAACTTCTCCAACTTGGCTCCAACGGCTATATTTTCCTTCTTAACGGCTATAAATGGTCATTTAAGTGTTGGGAGGTTATATAAACATTAAAAATCAAATGGGGAAGCAATCCTTTGGTTATTCAAAGCCTTCAAGCTTCCAAGTTTCAAAGAGAGCATTCAAAGTCTACATCTATAAGCATCAATCAAAGACTTCATCAACTTGAAGACAAGATCTTCATCAACATTCAAGGGCTTCAAAGAGATATTTGCTTTATTTTAGAAAGCTTTTATTATATTCATTTATACTTGCTATTATATTATTTTACTTGAGATTCTTGGTGAGCCTTAGAAAACCAAAGAAGTTTTTGGTAAGCCTTTGAAAACCAAAGTGGTTATTGGTGAGCCTTGAAACCAACTAGGATTTTACTTGTGAGCCCGAAGCCAAAACAAGTTGTTTAGGTTATTGGTTATCCCGTAAAACCAATGGTGGTTGTTGGTGAGCCTTAAAACCAACTAGGATTTGACTTGTGAGCTCGAAGACAAAACAAGTTGTAAAGGTTGTTGGTGAGCCTAAGTTATAAAATCAAACTTAGTAAATTTTCCAAGGGTGGCTTGGAGAGTGGATGTAGGTGCTTGGTTGGCACCGAACCACTATAAACCTTTGTGTTTATGTGATTGTTCTTCTTATGCTTTTATTTCTTTATTTCTGTTGCATTTATTTGAAATACACAAGCACTTAAATTGCATTAACACATACTTGCTTTAGTTTATATTTTAAATAGTACAAAAGTTTTATAAAACCCAATTCACCCCCCTCTTGGGTTGCCTACCTGAGCCTATAATTGGTATCAGAGCTCAATGCTCTGTTTTGAAAATCTAATGATTTTGAGTTAAAGATTATGGAAATCCTAGTAGATATTAGTGTTAGACTACCATTTTTCAATGGCACAAATTACACATTTTGAAAAACTCGCATGCGCATCCATATTCAATCTATTAGTTATCATCTTTGAAAAATCATTGTTAGTGGTCCTCATATTCTTTCCATTTTGGTTAATAGCATTTTCATTCCAAAGCTCGAAGAAGATTGGAATGAATATGACATTAAACCAACTGAAATCAATGCTAAAGCAATGAATTTGCTTTATTGTGCATTGGACGTAAATGAATTTAATAGAATTTCTACATGCTCATCGACGAAGGAAATATGGGACACACTTGAAGTTACTCATGAGGGTACTCTTCAAGTAAAGAATACTAAAGTTAATTTGCTTGTACATTCTTTTGAAATTTTTGAAATGATGCACTATGAATCTATTTCTAATATGTATACTAGATTTATGACTATTATTAATAAATTGAAAAGTCTTAGCAAAATCTATACTAATGTTGATTTGGTGAATAAAATTCTTAGATCCTTGCCAAAATCATGGGATCCAAAGATGACGGCGATCCAAAAAGCTAAAGATATAGAAACCTTACCTTTGGAGGAGCTTATCGGTTCACTCATGACCTATAATTGAACTTATGGCAAAGGATAGTGGAAGCTGATATAAATAAGAAGATAATAGCCCTCAAGGCCAAAAAGAAATTCAAGGCAATGATGGCAACTTGGAGCGATAGCAAAAATTCAAGTTCGAATGATGAAGTTGCCCATCTTTGCTTCATGACAAATGAGGAAAAGGTATGTACTGAAAATGATTATAATTTTATCTTTGATGAATTACATGATGCATCTAATGATCTTGTGCATAAATATAAATTGCTAAAAATTAAGCACAAGAAATTAAATAGGCATGTAGATTCATTTTCTCTTGATAACATCAATCTTGCCAATAAAAATGATGATTTAAATGCCAAGATTGATATTTTAAAAAATGAAAAGAATAATTTTTCTAAAGAAAAAGAATTTTTAGAAAAAAAAAATATTATTTTGAAAGATTTATGTGATAAAGTTTTGAATGAGAAAAATATCTTGATTGAAGAAAAGAAGCAAATATTTTTGAAAAATTTGCTTATTCCTTCTTCCAATGTTGCATGCTTTGATTGTTATAAATGTGGTTTTAATGCTTATCCTTCTAGATTAAGAAAAGTTTGGGTTCCAAAATGAACCATAATTACTAATCATAAAGGACCCAAGAAAGTTTGGTACCAAAAATGTCCACTTAGTTTGTTTTGCAGGAATGTCTTGCAGCCCAACTTGAAGAAAGAAAGTTTTTGATAAATGGCTGTATAAGACAATTTGAAGATATCGACAAGCTATATTTTGGACTAAATGGTAAAAGGAAGGATTATGTACATTGGTAAATTCTAAATATCTCCTTCCATAATTGAAAATGTAGTTAAATTTTTTGTTATAATCATTGCATCAATTACTTTGAAAAATTGTTTTAAGTGATTGATTAGAATCAGGCTTAGACTAATAATCATTTGTTGTGATCATGATTATTTTGATGTTGATGGATTTCAAGCTCTCATGATCAAACTTGTGATTATTAGATCTTCACTTGATTTTGATTATTATAGTTTATAAATTATTTCAAGTGAAATGCTATGATTTATATGTTTTTATTTTTGGCATCTATGCATAATCTAGAAATGATTTGGATCAAGTATAGAACTAGTAGTTAAGGGTTACTTATAAGAAGAAGGTATGCATATTGATAAACCCTTGCTCTAGTAGCTAGACTTGATATCATATTACTTCTAGCAGTTGTATGGATATCAAATCATTTTAAATGAATTTGAAATTATGCTGAAAGTTTTTAAGTGGTATAAATGCTTTGTATTTTAAAAGTCATGAATATCTTAAAAATTTCAAATCCTTAGTTTCAGACTTAGAATTTATATTCCATATAAAATTGTCTAAAATTATGATGCATGTGCTTCAGGTTTTATTCCTCAAATGAATGCATATTTTTAAGGGGGAATAATATTCAAGGGGAGCATCCAAATATTTGTTATCATATATTATGCTTTGAATGTTTTGTTTAATATCATGCTGTACTTATATTATTTTGATACTCCTCCTTGATTTCAAATCTAATCTTTTGAGAGGAGTTATATTTAAGTGGTATCATGCTCAAATTGTATCATATTTCAAATGATATCATGTCTAATTGATTTCATGCATTAATTTTGATGATTTACTTGCTATTCTTTCCACCTTCATTCCCATTTTGTATTGTCTTTCATCTTTTTTCATTATATCAAAAAGGGGAAGAAAAATGTTAAGTATGAAAAGAAAAAGATTAGATAAACATGAAAAATCTTTTTAGAAATGAAAGAAAGTGCAAAAGGGGGGAGAAGAAAGCAAATTTTTTAATCTTAAGAAAAGAATTAGTAAGGGGGAGATTGTCTTAAAATTTTTTTGCATATTTTGAAAAATATTTTTGAAGATTTTTTTGGATCATATTTTGAGGGGGAGCTTGGTGCTTATTATTTTGAGCTTACATGTTTATCTTATTGTTAATCTTTTTAAGCTTACCCTATTCATATACTTAAAGGTTTTGTCATCATCAAAAAGGGGAGATTGTTGACTCTGATCTTGATTTTGATGATTGACAAAATGTTTAAGTATATATGAGTACTAATTATATTTTAAGTATATTTTTTAGATCTTAGTACTCAACCATGTTGAATGAAGAAATGCTTGTATTTCAGTTGAAAAAGTCCTTAAATTAATAGAAAATCAAGTATATGGACTTTGGAATTAATATGGAAGAACTTGAAGAAGTTAAAGTTTCAATTTGAAGATGTTTCAGCAATGGCACAGGCAAGTATTGATACTTGGAAATGAAGTATCGACATCTAAGAATCAAGTGTTGACACTTGAAGAGTGAAGTGTCGACTCAAGGCCCGAGACAAACAGAAAACTTCAGAAATTACTTTTAGTCAAGTGTCGATACCTGGAGCTGAAGTGTCGACACTTGGAAGTGAAGTGTCGATACCTGGAGAATGAAGTGTCGATACTTGAAACTGAAGTATCAACACCTGGAGGTGAAGTGTCGACACTTGAACAGTAACGGCTAGTTTTCTGAGCTACAGAACTTCTCCAACTTGGCTCCAACGGCTATATTTTCCTTCCTAACGGCTATAAACGGTCATTTAAGTGTTGGAAGGCTATATAAACATCAAAAATCAAATGGGAAAACAATCATTTGGTGAGTTTCTTGAATATTCTTAAAGGATTCAAGAGTTGAGTGATTCAAAGCCTTCAAGCTTCCAAGTTTCAAAGAGAGTATTCAAAGTCTACATCTACAAACATCAATCAAAGGCTTCATCAACTTGAAGACAAGATCTTCATCAATATTCAAGGGCTTCAAAGAGATATTTACTTTATTTTAGAAAGATTTTATTGTATTCATTTATACTTGCTCTTACATTGTTTTACTTGAGGTTTTTGGTGAGCCTTGGAAAACCAAAGAGATTTTTGGTAAGCCTTTGAAAACCAAAGTGGTTGTTGGTGAGCCTTGAAACCAACTAGGATTTTACTTATGAGCCCGAAGCCAAAACAAGTTGTTTAGGTTATTGGTTATCCCGTAAAACCAAAGGTGGTTGTTGGTGAGCCTTGAAACTAACTAGGGTTTGACTTGTAAGCCCGAAGACAAAACAAGTTGTAAAGGTTGTTGGTGAGCCTAAGTTATAAAACCAAACTTAGTAGAATTTCCAAGGGTGGCTTGGGGAGTGGATGTAGGTGCTTGGTTGGCACCAAACCACTATAAACCTTTATGTTTGTGTGATTGTTCTTCTTATGCTTTTATTTCTTTATTTTCGCTACATTTATTTGAAATACACAAGCACTTAAATTGCATTAGCACATATTTGCTTTAGTTCATATTTTAAATTGCACAAAAGTTTTATAAAACCCAATTCACCCCCCCTCTTGGGTTGCCTACCTGAGCCTACACAGAAATATCGCATTTCTCACCAGCTCACCTCAGTCGGCCACCCTCAGTCCAACGGAGAAGCCGAAGTCACCAATCGGACAATCCTATATGGATTGAAGACCCGGTTGAATGATGCTAAAGAACTTTGGGCAGAAGAGCTCCATTCAATACTTTGGGCTTATCGGATGGCCACCCGAACAGCAACCGGGAGATTCCATTCAACCTGACTTATGGAAGTGAAGCCATCATCCCTGTTGAGATCTCTTTACAATCTTTATGGATTGATCATTGCACCGAGATGACCAACTCTGAATAGCGGAGGGCTGACCTAGACCTACTTGAAGAAACCAAACTCCGAACGGGCTTGAAAATGGCGACCTACCGTCAAAGGATGGCCAAGTACTACAATTTGCGGGTCAAGGCACGAACTTTCTGAGTCGGAGATCTAGTCTTGCGGAGGGCAGAGATTTTTGGACCAACCGAGCAAGGGAAACTCTCCCTAAATTGGGAGGGTCCTTATCGAGTCATTGAGGTGATTTGAGACGGGATATACCGACTCGAGCATCTGGACGGACGGCAGGTATCTCGTCCGTAGAATCAAACAACCTTCACAAGTATTATCAATAAAGTCTACAACTTCTCTTATGAAGTACCTCTGAAAGACCGACTCCGGTCGATAAAGGCTCTAGGACAGCCCACCTCCGAAAGACCGACTCCAGTCGGCAAAGGCTCTAGGGCAGCCCACCTCCGAAAGACCGACTCCGGTCGGCAAAGGCTCTAGGGCAGCCCACCTCCGAAAGACCGACTCCGATCGGCAAAGGCTCTAGGGCAGCCCATCTCCGAAAGACCGACTTCGATCAGCAAAGGCTCTAGGGCAGCCTACCTCCGAAAGACCGACTCCAGTCAACAACATCTCTCGGATTTGGATGAGCCGACAGACCAACACTTGGAAAGAAAAATCCTAAGGATATCGGTCCGGCCTGAACTATTGACCATCGTCCGGTCTCCAACATCTCTCGAATTCGGATGAGCCAATGGACCAACACTTTGGAAGAAAAATCCTAAGGATATCGATCCGTCTTGAGCTACTATCCGTCATTCGGTCTCCAACATCTCTCGGATTCGGATGAGCCGACGGACCAACACTTTGGAAGAAAAATCCTAAGGATATCGATCCGGCCTGGGCTACTGTCCGTCGTCCGGTCTCCAACATCTCTCGGATTCGGATGAGCCGACGGACCAACACTTGGAAAGAAAAATCCTAAGGATATCGGTCCGGCCTGAGCTACTGTCCGTCGTTCGGTCTCCAACATCTTTCAGATTCGGATGAGCCAACGGATTAACACTTGGAAGAAATTTCTCAAGTATCTTAGTTCAGATCGAACTATCGTCTAGAAGATGCTATCGACTTCGGACGAGCCGACGGATCAGCATCCTGCCTCAAGCCGAAGGACCCATACTTGGAAAAATTTTTGAGTTGATAACCTACAACATGCTGCTGTTCGGTAACTACCCTTTGCATTCCTACCAAACCGACTAGCAATACTTAGACATATTCTCAAAGGATTGAAGCTGCGGTCGTCCGACCAACCACTAGCAAAAAAATACGATAAAGGTATTATACATATATGTAGAGGTCAGTACAAAAAGAGAATGCTAGACCTTTACAACCAATCTAGGTCTAACCCATCGAGGTTACATCAATTGTCTACTTCGGTCCCCTCTGGTTCGGCTGGAGCGCCTGCAGAGATGCATGCCGCTCCTACGTTGGCTTCAGCCTGGGTATCCGACCCGACCTCCATGGTGACAACTCCAGTCGGGGTCTCGACCGTGCCGACGGTCAGATCCGCCACCTCCACATCCTATTCCTCCGCTGGCTTTGGCAGCTGGAGGAAGGAGAGATCGAGTTCTGGGAATGCGGTGCTGACCTTATCGAAACATTTCTCATATCCGTAATCGAAGCCAACTGTGCCAGCCTCGTTCACCTCCTCCTTGAAGTCCTCGGAGGTCTTGTACTCCCTCACGGCTGTCTCAGCTACCGTCCTCATCAACTCCTAGGTCGTCTTCAACATACCCTTATATCGCTCCACCTTCGCCTGATGGCCTCGTGAGCGTCTCTCGGATTTGGCCAAGCGCCCCTCCTCCTCGACTAGCCGGTGGGTCAGAATTTTCACTTTTCGCTTCCTACTTTTTAACCTCGCCTCCCGGTTAGCCTCCCGAGCCAGCGAGTCTTCTATCTACTTCTTTTGGACCTCCAATTCGGCCCGCAGAGCAAACAATTCTCCTTCGGCAGCTCGAAGAATGGACAGCTCCGTCCTAGCGACTGTCATCTCTGCCCTAGCGGCTGTCAGCGCCATCCACGCAGTGTCCCTCACCGCCTCCGCTGCCTCCGCCCTCTTGGTCAAGTGCTGCTTCAGATCGAGCAACTCGTCCAAGTCGTCGTCCATTAGCAGCATGTTCCGAAGGAGCTACCGACAGTCACACAATTAGAAACTTATAAACAATAAGGTGTGGGCCGAACGCCCGAATCTGAAACTTACCCCCAATAGGTGATGAAGAGAATTTCTTGCAGCCTCGTTCACTGACCGCTGGTCGACGTCGATCATAGCCCTTTGGAGTTGCTGCTTGACTTGCTCGGCATCGTGGATGTCACGCCACTTCCGGCACTCTTCGTCATTGGCGACTTTGTCGGCCTACCCCTCAATAGCCGTCGACCCTCCAGCTACTTGTTTCCCCTTGATCACCAGGGATATCTCCTCCGTCGGTCCGATTGGCGGAGGGGTTGGAGTCATCTCTGCCCCGGTCGGCACTGGGAGTTCCTCTCTCGTCCGAGCGGTTGACTGCCCGACCGATGATGAATGCTCCGGTGCCATCGCCTTTCGACGATCCGCCAGCGGCAAGTTGTCGTCGGATTCCACTGAAACCACGGTAGGGGACGGCCCCTCTGTCCTTTGCTTCTTTGGCTTTTCGGGGGCTGGCTCCGTCGCCCGTTGCCTCTTCGGCTCTCTGGGCGTCGGCTCAGAAATGTAGACGGCCCTCCTCTGCACCAGCCGTGCTGAAATGGTCACCGATCTGGCTTCATTTTTCCACCTGCCAGCAAACGAAAGTAGGGTCAACAAGGAAGTTAGAGCTAGCAAAAGAATGAATAATAGGCTCCTCTCGATGGATTCCTTCCTACCCATCATTCGGTGTTGGCTGATCCCAGCCTGCTAGAGACTCTCCTCATGGAGCAGGGTGCCGATAAACACCGGATCCTCATCATTCAGCCTATGGAAGTCGACCTCATCGGCCCTCGATATCTTACTTCCATTGGCGGCATTCAGCCTAGGCCCTCTCCATGCCGGCTCAAAGCCCCACGGCTCTAAGCTATCTATAAAGAAATATCGGGACTTCCATCCATGAATGGTCGATGGAAGCCTTCCTAGTATCTTCCGACCAGGACGGGGCTGAACACCCACCATTCCTGACTTCGGAAGTCCTGTTTTAGCAAAAAGAAGTTAGAAAATAACGACGGCCTCGGCTCGATGCCTGCCTTCCAACAAAGGACCACGAAGCCACATATTGCCCGAATACTATTCGGGATCAGTTGGGAGGGTGTAACTCTATAAAAGGCAAAAATCTGGACAAAAAAACTGTGGAGTGGGAATCGGAGGCCGACTTTCAGATGATCTTCATATATAGGAAGGGCTCCTAAGGTCAATGGGTCGTTTACCCTCCCCTCACGGCTTGGGATGGTCAGATGCAAGATAGAGGGGATATTATAAACAACCCTAAGGTTCTCCGCCCTCTCCCGAGTCATGGTCAAAGGAATATCGTATGGCCCTGGTTCCCTATTCCTACGAGCCGAACTCCAACCACCGGAGGCCATTCTAATGGAAGCTATAGAAAAGGAAGAAGATGAATGTGGAACTAACCTGGTTTTCGGGTTTTCTAAGGGAGCTAGAGCAGCAGAAGAAGGGAGCTCTCTCTCTCTCCAAGTCCAAGCGCAGCGAAAGACCCCCTCCGGGCGTCTGCCCCTCCTTTTATAGGCACCAAGGGGCCGCCTCCCGGCGCCCCTCAAGCACCGCGATCCGCGGCAGGTGACACGACTCCTTGATTGGACGAGGAGGCCGAAGGGACGCGTCGGATCATGTCAGATCGCGATCCACATAATCGCCTGGCTGACGGTGGATAAGCCGCTCTGGGCACCATGCCGACCGCTCGGATCTTGCCGCGTGCCCCACGTCGCGTCAGGGGTGCATCGGACGGGTGTTTCGGGTTGGTAGCCCATCATGGCGCCTTACCAGCAGTAACTGCCTCTCCTGTCCCCATCAATCCAGCACTAACACCTGTCCAAGGATGGAGTTTCGGAGCAGAAGATGGTCGGTCGTAGCACGCCGAATCGGATTCGCCATCATCTTGACGACTAGCACATTTATTGCCAATTAATGCCCTCATCCTTCGAGTCTACAGACCCGCTCGGAGGACAAGGGCAAGGAGGCAACTGTTATACCCTGCTGGCTCATCATCAAGCTGGACCGGCCCCTCTTCGTGGTCCGACCGGACCGCTCTTCTAAAGATCCGACGGCCACACCTCAGCCGAAGTTTGACCCACTGGAGTAGAGGTCCGAACGACCCATTCCTGTTGGGGTCGGCCCACGTTCTCCTTCGGAAGTCCGACCCACTGGATTGAGGTCCGAACGACCCATTCCTGCTCGGCCCACTGTCCTCCTTCGGAAGTCCGACCCACTGGAGTAGAGGTCCGAACGATCCATTCCTGCCGGGGTCCGGTCTACTGTTCTCCTTTGGAAGTCCGATCCACTTGAGTAGAGGTCCGAACGACCCATTCCTGCTGGGGTCCGGCCCACTGTTCTTCTTCTGAAGTCCCAACAAACACTCCCTCTCGGAGGACCGGTTAGCCCTCCCAGTCGGCGTCCGACCGACTCACTCCAGGGCCCGGAGAATTCCAGAAATCTCTTTTGGTTGTAACGGAATCCTACCACATCAGCAGCACTGCTCCACTACTTCCACGACGCTGTCCTATTCGGGCGCCACGTGGCTACCCTCCAGATCCTCCTAGAGGCAAATCGATCTTTTTTGGACTCCTCCCTAATGGATTTTGGACTGTTCCGCATCTATATAAGGTACCCGGGGATCCCGTTTTGAGCTAAGTAAACTCCCCTCTCTCCCTACACTACCCTCTCTTCAATTCCTCCATTATGTTGTTCTCTAGCTCCTGCTAACTTAAGCATTGGAGTATATCCTGCTGGAGCACCACCGGTGCTTGGGGGACTTTGTTGCAGGTCGACCGGAAGAGAAGCACTCCAGCATAGCCGACCGAGCCCAATCCAGGACAAGATGCATCAACAGGTGTATATCAGGCTTAATACTCTCTTTACTCTCACTTTTTTTCATCATATATAGCGTGGACCATAAATCTTTGATTTTTCTAGCTCAACCAATCACTAGTAGCAAATAGGTCATAAAAAATAAAATTTTGATCCTTTCCAATGGAGATGCAAATATATGGTATAGACCCATGTAATCTAATTGTAGTGTTTCATGATAGAGATAACTATGCTTAAAAGACGTGAAATCCCTGGAAAGGGGTGCGAACGTTCTATCTTGTGATGGCATGGATATTACAGCTGATTTATTAGTTATTTTATTTTTCAGATAGTCACTAATGATGTTTTAATAAATCAGAGTTTTTTTACCAAAAAATAAATCTGATTTTTTGTTTTTAAAAAAATGCCTTCGTCAAACGGTTCTTCGAACGAGGACCCTTGAACCGGCCGCCGCAGCGGTTCGGCGGGTTCCGAACACCGGACACGGCCAAACCCTAGCCAAGCTATAAATTGGGCCCACGAGGCATCGCTACCCTTTCCTCCGGGAGGCGAAGATGAAATTTCTGGGGTTTCGATGGGAGCGACGCTTGCTTCGCGACTTCTATCGATCCGGGTCTCTCTTCTTTTCATCTTCTCGGACTCCATTTCCTTGCGGGAGGGTCTTTTCATCTCCAATCTTAAAACCATCTCCTTCGGCTCTTTGCGCCTACTCCACCGGTGCATTTACTCTCCTCTTTTTCGTTATTCTAATCAATCTTGGAAGAAATTTCTTTCTTATTTCTTACTAATGCTCGGAAATGTATGAAATTTAAGTGCTTTTGAAGATTTAAGTACGCAGATTGTCTTTGAGGGAGTCATCCCGAGTTCTCTGTTGAAATTTCTAAGCAATTTTAGCGATAATGGAGAATTCTGGGACTTTAGATGATGGCATTTGATTGGAACTTATCACAATCTAATCTATCATCTATTAAGCTTCTTATGGTTGTTGCTAGGGCTCACTTTTGCTTCTTAGCAGTAATCTTCTTTCACAGACTATTGTTTTGATGATTTTGACTATTTCTTAAGACAAGAAATTATATAATTTTGTTGAACCTAGACTTCTCGAGTTACAACTTGTTCAGATGTTAATTTAGAATATTTTGTAATTAATTAAAGAAATATTCTGCATCCCCTGTGGGATAAATGCAAATTGCTGGTCTTGTATATTGTTAAGTTATAAATTGAATACCTAAATATAAATTTGATTATCTGTTCGAACTCCTTGTCACCTTAAAGGTTGTCGCTGCAAGATCCTGTAGTATTCTTCTTCTTATTATTAACCTGTCAATGATCTTTACTTCTTTTTTAGATAAGTAAAAAGCTGATTTGATTCGGTTGAGCATAACTTGCTTGAAGTAAATTAGCTTAAGATACACCTTTATACAATGCAGTTAATCATAAAATATGTCTTGATTGAAGAAACTATGCTTTAAGTTTCTTTCTTGGTCAATCGTCAAATTTATTGAAAGAACATGCAGTTTTTGTGTGATCTTACTCTTTGATATTTTGAAATGCGGGAGAAGGAAAAATAAGAAATAATAAGAAAAGATTAATAGACTTATTTGAAGGACTTGGACCTCTACCATGATTGTTTCACATGTGGATTTCTTTATTGCATGTACCTTAAATCCCACAGAATGCATGTGAACCTGTTGAATTTAAAATGATTTATTAATGATTCTTTATTCTATAGCCTTATTATCAAATCGACATGTGCAACATGCAATCAAGAAAATAGTAAATACAATAAATATTTATAAATATAAATTATAATAAAATAAAATAAAGAAATAAAATTGAATACATAAAAATTTATATAAAAGAAGGTAATAAGGTAAAAAGAAATAAAACAGGAAAAAAAAGCTAATAAAAAGATCAAATGAGAAAAATTAGAACAATACAAGTTTAAGAGTAACATAAGTTAAAAAATATTAGAAAGTAGAAACTACATTACGACAGAAAATTAAACTGATAAAAAAAATATATGACAATTTTTTTTTAAAAAAAATAAATAAACATAAGTAATTACAATGACATAAATTGAATTGTAATATAGCAAAATGCTATGCAAAAATAGATATTAAAATAAAAATATAAGCATGCAAAATAAGATATTTAAAGATAAAAATATAAAAATACAAAACATAAAACTAAATAAGAAGGAAAATAGATAAGATACAATAAATATGCAATAATAACGTGAATATGGAGGGGAGTGGTAGGATGGGGAAGCAGGGAAAGAGATGAGGGGCAATGGGAGAGAGAGGATATCAGTGAGAGCTGGTTGGTGCCGGGTGGCTAAGGGGGGAGAGAGAGAATGGGGGAGGAGGGGATTGGTGGTTGTGGAAGGATAGACAATGGTAGGAGCTTGTGTGGGGGTAGAGGTGAGGTGGAGGGTAATTGAGAGAGAGAGAGAGAGAATGCATGAGACATCCAAAAATTTTGGGATATGAAATTTGCTTGGTTAAGAGTAGGGCTGGAAATGGGCCGGCCCAAAAGCCCATTGTTTGGAACTGGGCTGGGCCAGCTCAATAAACGTCGCGCTGGTTTGAAATTGGTTCAGGTTTCGGATAAAATTTTAAGCATATTGGACTAGTCCTAGGGCTGTAAAATAGAGTCCATTTAATTTTTGGATCAAAGAAATGTTCGGATTCGGTCCAAAATTTTTTAAAATATAGTCTTTGGACCGGCCCATTTCCAACCCTAGTTAAGAGTAAGGATTTAAAAATCACCAATTTGATGGTATCAAAGTTTTAAATCTGTGCGATGGAGTTATCTAGTTTTTCTATGGAATGAGACATGCTACCATCTCGTCCCGTCCCAACACTTGGGATGGGGATGTTTCAAAATATCCTGATTAAGATGCTGGTGGGATGGTACCCTATCCTAGTTTCCCGTCAGGACCTGAATCTTGGGATGGTATTGTATCTTTTCAATAGCATCTTGATACCAAGATGGAGTGGAGGATGCTAAAACTGATCATAGTTGGTACATACCACATTGCTTGACACAAACCAACTGGTACAGGCTTGTCATTTTAAATTAAAATTTTAATATAATTAATTAAGATTTATAAAATTAGGTTAAATATGAAATAATTTGAAATTGAAGATAATTTAAAGCTATTGTTAAGGGCAATTATCTTGCATTTAGTAATTATCCTAATTAATTATTTGAATTTATAAATATTAATGGTAATGACATAATTGATTTAAAGTGAAAGAAATTTAAAATGTAAGCTCAATAAATGATGGGGTTGTAACTGAATAAATTTGAGATATGTTTCACTTCTGTTGTTGCTAATTTTTAAATGCCATAAAAAGCATGAGTGTTGGTACTAGTATTGACATGAGATGCATCATCATTATATCAAGAACCACTTGAACATGGAAATAACCAAACAAATTCACTTAAGATTCCTTGATGGTAAAAAAAAGTTTTAAAAAATCATAAAAAGATCCTAGTTTATTACCAAAACACAGCATTGTACCAAGAGTCATTGCAGTACGTCCTGGTACCATACTGGTCTAGCGAAGAATTGTTGCAACAATTGGTACTAGTATTTGAAGAGAGTATTTTCAGATAAAGATAGAACTAAAAGTAAATGTATGAGACGAGTGGTATTAGACAGAAAATGAAACTGATGTTCTATTACATAAATAACCTTTTATAGTATAATTTATGTATTAATTTATTATTAAAATAAAGCAACATGGACAACAATTGTGATAGGCCTTGAATCACTCGCCTTCCAAACTAATCTTTCCCTTGAGGATTTGATCGAACCATTTTCATCCCATTTTTTGGCATGATATTGTAGTATGTGTTTAGATGTCTGGAGCACAAAACATGGTCAAAATGCATTGATAAGGTCCACTATAATGATTATTTTTAAGCATATTTGAGAGATTTTGATTCCATTGGTGTTGACTATTCTTGATATTTCTTTGATTTGCTAGAATTGTATCCACAACTTTCTCCTGACCTTCTCAAAATCATGGAACAAAGAATGGTAACAATCGAGCAGAGAAGTGCCTTCCTTCACAATCAAATCAACCAGGTAATGAAAATGTTTCAAAATTTGTCTGTTTGCCAAAAAATTAGGGCCTATTTGGTATTGATCTTGCTTTTCATTTTTAATTCAAATATCATAGAAGACAAATTGGCTGGGCTAAACAATATGGACGATGTATTTCTTCAAGTTGTTTTAAAATCTTTAGAATTTCTTGAAGCATAGATTTTATGCTTTCAAAAAAGAATGAAAAAAAATATCTGGCAGAAAGTTTTCCATCCATGTGGTATCTCACTAATTCGTAGAGAAATAAAAGATGGGTGTCCAAGTGTATGAGGGTCTTCCTGCCACTATAAAATCTAGGGAGGGTCAAATATATGTAGCCTTGCACCTGCTTGTGAAGAGATTGTTTCTGTATTTCAAACCTATGATATGTAGGGCATGATAGAACAACCTTACCATTGCGAAATGAAAACTTGTCTTCATTATTAATAGAGGAAACCAACCCATTTTGCTTTCTGATTTGAATTCATCCCTGACTATGAAATGTCTTCTAGCATCAATAGAATAAGCTTTTCATCATACTCAAATGTGAAAATAGGCTTTTGACAAGAGTTGGACATATTGAAGCTGAAGGCATCACCACAAGCTCTATGAATTGTATAATTTTCTCTTTCAGTTAACTAAAATATGACTTCACATCGTCATTCGCCAAGGTAGAAGCCATTCTTATCTTTGTCCGTTGATGTACTTCGAGTACCAAAAGCTTTTCTTCCTGTTTGCTTGTATTGCTGCATGTTTGGTAGGACTTTGTACTTCGAGTACCAAAAGCTTTTCTTCCTGTTTGCTTGTATTGCTCGCATGTTTGGTAGGACTTTAAAGAGTAGGGATTCTAGGCTCATACCATCGTGATCCAATTAGGGAGAAGAAACAAATTCCTATAATCTGCTCAATTTGAATCTCTTGAAAGAAAATTTAGAAAATTGGAAAATTGGCTAAAGTATTGTTTAGGTGTTTTCTTTCCCTTGATGAATAACAAAATTAGTTACAAAGCCTTTATTTATACTAGTAAGATCCTCTTTTTTTATTTTCATTAATTTTTATTTTGTAAAGAAATAAAAAAATAGCAAAACAACAGCAGTCCAAACATGCCCTTAATTACTAATTTTGTTTTCATGTATGTTAACAAGAGCGGAAGGAATAAAAACAAATTGGCCTCCATTACATTTTTATTTATCTCTTTCTACCAACATTACATTATGTTTCTTTATTTCTTCCTGGCCACCTACGTTGTGTTATATGAAAGCCACCTGCTCCATCCAATTTGATCAAGGCACAATATGCAAAGCACAATTGATATCCACTTAATTTTGAATAAGGAGCATAGATCACATAGGTGCATTATTCGACTATGATGTGATTGCATTATATATCAAAATTATTCTGGGTAACATGTAACAAAGATTTAGGTCACGATTGCTTAGATTTGGATGCCCTTTTGTAATGACTATGATATTTTGAGAGGGTTCTGTTGTTGTCTAGGAAGTCTAGGAAGCAATAAAACCCACTAAAGGTGTCAAAAATGTTTGAAATCAAGTTTTGTGGGTTTTAATACACAATTTTACAAAGAAGGGCCATAATAAAATTGTAGCATGCACCAAGCCGTAAAAATCATTTATGGATGACAAGCTTAATGACTAGTGATATCGTAGCAACAATGGTTTTCCAAATTGTCCCGAACCAAACATGTTGTGGCATCTTAAGCCATACCAACTGCAAACTAGGATGATTTGGCCTTTTGAATCGGAACACCGGATGAGGAAGAGTGAAAGAGAGGAAGAGAGAGGTAGGAGGAGAGGGAAAGAGGGGATGATGCCACCGGAGGTTGCCCGTCGAGACTGCTGGAGGGTCTGCGGCTTTGTGTCACCCTATAGGGTTTTTAATTGAGAGAGGTAGAGAGAGAGGGAGAGTGAGGGTATCGGAGGGAGGCACAGCCGGCGGAGAGGCTATCGGAAGGTGTCAAGTGGCCACTAAGTAGTGGAAAAAGCAAGGGTAGAGCCACGACTGCGGAATAGGGACTACTATTCCTGTTCATCGCATTTTTTTAAAACAATAATGAATAGTGAAGCTAACAATGGATTTGCCGGCTTTACTTAAGTAAAGCCGGCAAATCCATTATTTAAGTGAAGCTGGCGAAGCCAATAAGTAAAGCCGGCAAATCCATTATTTAAGTGAAGCCGGCAAACCCATTATTGGCTTCACTATGGTTGGATTTTTTTAAAAAAAACAATGAAATAGGGGTGATCATCTTTGTTTCAATCCCGCGGAGCCGCGGGCAATGTTTATGTTGTCCAGTGGCCAACTGGACTTTCTGATGCGGAACTAAAATTGCATGCAAATATATTTTTGTATTTTTTTAGGTTAAGTTGTGAATCTAAATCCCGAAAAACAAACAAAGAACCTAAGTAGAGAATTTTATGCAAGTAAGAAACAACAGCATGCAAAGTAGAACCTAAAAGCAATAAGAAAGAGGATCGCCGAGGCTGAGAAGCCTCGGTTTGGCTAGTTCATCTCCAATAATGCTACTGGCAGGCAGAGGGGGTGTACCTGACAACGGTTGATGCGCCTGATGCAGATCGTAGATGAAGGGATCGCTCTCGCTTCCGGATGCGGCCTGAAAAATCAAGTCGGAGACCCACGGATTCTCGGCTTTCAACCCGGTGATCCGATCGCTGCCCGGCTGGAGTTGTTGGATTCATAGGAGTCGAGGGACCTGCAAACAGCCATTCTAGGATTAGAAAACAAAGTAAAGACCTCATTAATTGAAAAACAGCAAGGAGAAGGAAGGTTTGAGGGTGGGCGGCCAGGGTTTGGAGAGATGGATGGCGGCTGGAGACTGGGTGCAAGACACTTGGAAGAAGGAGGGGCTCACACAGAATCCCTTTAGCACACAGCAGGTAGCACACAGCAATTGGAAGAACTCAGTTATATTTCATGAATAAAAAGTGTCTTGATACAAGAGAGTAGAGTCTCTTAAATAGACTCTTAAACTTGGCCTCCAAGTAAGGTTACAATAGTCATTACCTAGGAATTTGAATTCCACCCAAACCCTAGCTAGAATACATGGTAGGTTTAGGATTTAAAATCCCTCAAATCACTCTCCCCTCTCTTGCCTTGGTCGGCCAAGGGAGGTGACCCTAGTGGTCGACCAAGGGATGGTGACCATAGGGTGGATGGCGTCCTAGCTCCCCTCTTGGGCTTCGGCTGGCCCAATCTACTTCAAGCTGCAGTTCAGGGCTTCAGGGCTTTCGACTTGACTCCAGGACTTCTGATTTCTTCTACTAAGCCTTCCATGATCTTCATAACTTTAGGCTGGGTTGATCTTTACTTGTACTGGCTCGGTCTTCACTTGTACTTAGGCTGACATGTTTTTTCTTATACTTGGACTGACATGTACAGGACTCAGGAGGAAGACTAGCTCAACATGAGCTGACTAGTACAGGACTCAAATAATAAAAGACAACTCAAGTAAGCTAAGCCTTTATTACAAATGGACTTAAATGCTACTAAGTAATGCACAGAGGGTTGAGAAGCATCTGTCTTATTCTGGTGCTTCTGGTGTCCGTACCAATTCTCCCGGGATGGGAGGAACTCGACCCTGTCGAGTGAAGATCACACTGGCTCACATATCTCTCGAGAATGTCTGGGTCGAGGCGCTGCAAGTCCTCTCGAGAAATCCATGAATTGTTCGACTCTGGCCGGCCTTGCCATCGGAATAGGTAGCGTCGATAGTCGCGGCCCCGGGTCATGATGGCTTGATTGTCCAGGATATGCTCGATCCGTTCTCATCTCTCAGGCCAATTTATTGGACGCTCTGGGCTAGGGTCACTCACAATGGAAGGAATAGGTCCAAAGGCCTCACTGGGTATCGCTGCCGGTTTTCTATACTCAACCAGGTATGCGATATTGAAGGTAGAACTGATGCCCAAATCCGGAGTCAAATCTAACACATAGGCATTTGGTCCAACCCTCTCTATCACTTTAAAAGGTCCGGCTCCGCGAGCATGAAGCTTCTTAACGGTCCCGGGTGGGAATCGCTCAAGCCTAAGCCTAATTATAACAGAATCCCCTATATCAAATTCCTTGGTCCTTCTTCGGAATTAGCCAGTTTCTTATATGTTTCATTGCTTAGGTTAATCTTTTAGCTAATGTCCTTGTGCAAGTCTCTAATATGCTGTGCGAATGATTCTGCAGACTCTGAGACTCGTGCATAAACAAGTAAAGGAATCAAATCAAGGGGATGATTAGGCTTGTACCCATGGACTATCTCAAAAGGACTCTTACCCATTGTCCTATTCACTGAGCTATTGTAGGTGAACTCTGCTCTAGGCAACAAAAGATCCCAATTTTCAATGTGTTCATCTACCAGGCATCTAAGGAGGTTTCCTAGGCTACGGTTCACCACTTCGGTTTGATCATTTGTTTGGGGGTGGTAGGCTGTAGAAAACTTAAGCTTGGTCCCTAACAGGTGCCAGAGGGTTTTCCAGAAATAACTGGTGAACCTAACATCCCTATCTGATATGATGGTCTTGGATAAGCCATGGAGTCTAACCACATTGTCTAAGAAAAGCTTGGCTACTCTAGACGCATCAAAGGTTTGGGAACAGGGGATGAAGTGAGCCATCTTAGAGAACCTATCAACCACTACAAAGATAGAATCGTGTTTCTTCTGGATCTTAGATAATCCTAACACGAAATCCATACTGAGATCCTGTCAAGGATGATCAGCACTGGTAAAGGTGTGTAGAGACCAGTGTTTTGCTTCTGCTGTTTTGCAACAGCACAAGTTCTACACTTGGCTACAATCTGAGCAATATGCCTTTTCAAACCTAGCCAATAAAATTGGTCATCTATTGCTAAAATGGTCTTATTCTTACCAAAGTGACCAGCTAAACCTCCAGCATGGGTCTCCCAGATCAGGAATTCTTTAAGAGAAGTTCTAGGAATACAGTGTCTATTATTCTGGAAAAGATAGCCATCCTGAATGTTATACTCGCTATGGGTACTGGATGGTCTTAGCCTAAGGGCCTGGTAAATATCATCAAAGTCTGGGCATGCTTCATACTCTTCCTTTAACCTATCAAATCCTATGACTTGGGTGCTGACTGAGCCTAAAAGTAAAGTCCTACGGCTAAGGGCGTCTGCTACCTTATTGTTTGTTCCGGCACGGTGTTTCAGAACAAAGGTGTATGCCTGAATGTACTCGATTCATTTACCGTGCCGTGGGTTGAGTTTCTTTTAAGAGTTTAGGAACCGGAGTGCCTCATGGTCAGAAAATAAGACAAACTTCTGCAGTAATAAGTAATGTCTCCAATATCTAAGGGCCTGGACTATCTCCAATATCTAAGGGCCTGGACTATCGTATAAAATTCCTTGTCATAGGTAGAGTACTTAAATTTAGCCTCATTCAGTTTCTCACTAAAGAAGGCTACAGGATAATTTTTTTGATTTAGTACCCCACCTATTCCTACTCCCGAGACGTCGCAAGCGACCTCAAACACCTTAGAGAAATCAGGTAATCTAAGAATGGGTGCATGGGTCATCTTATCCTTAAGTCCTATGAAGGCCTTATCAGCTGCTTTGGTCCGCTCAAATGTGCCCTTCCTCATGCAATCGGTTATAGGTACGACAATAGTACTAAAACCCTAATAAATCTCCTGTAAAAGGTTGCTAGGCCATGAAAACTACGCATATCGTGGACACTAGTGGGTATAGGCCACTCAACAATTATCCTGACCTTTTCAGGGTCTGCGGAAACTCTATCAGGGGTGACAACAAAACCTAGAAAGATAACCCTATGTGTCATGAACTCACATTTCTTAAGGTTGGTATAGAGGTTATTCTTCCTAAGGGTCTGGCATAATAGTCGAAGATGACTAAGGCGGTCCTTTTTAGTCTTGCTATAAATCAAGATGTCATCAAAATAGACCACAACAAATTTTGCAGTATATTCTCTTAGGACTTGGGTCATAATCCTCATAAATGTACTTGGTGCATTTGAAAGGCCAAAAGGTATCACAACCCACTCAAACAGGCCATCCTTAGTCTTGAATGCGATCTTCCACTCATCCCCAGGTCTAATCCTAACATGATGATAGCCGCTCTTAAGGTCTATTTTTAAGAAAACTTTAGCACCTACCATCATGTCTAACATGTCGTCCAATCGGGGGATGGGAAATCTATACTTCACAGTTATTTTGTTGATGGCTCTACTGTCTACACACATCCTCCAGGTACCATTTTTCTTAGAGGTCAGTAGAGCAGGGACTGCACATGGACTTAAGCTCTCCCTAATGAAATCTTTCCTAAGTAACTCTCCCACTTGTTTTTGTAATTCTTGATGCTCACTGGGGTTCATTCTATAGTGAGGAAGGTTTGATAAAGTGGCTTGTGGGACTAGATCTATGGCATGTTGGATGACTCTAAGGGATGGTAATTGATCAGATAAATCATCAGGGAAGACATCCTCAAATTCTTTAAGAGCCTCAACAATTTCTGCAGGGTGTTCCTTTTGGGCCGGCTCATGGATTTCTTTGGTGGTCAAGATCCAAATAGGGTTACCCTCAGCAATCTCTTTCTCTAACTCCTTAGCCTTAATCAGATTAACTCTGGTTTCTTGTCCTTAAGGCTACTAGAACCTCTCTTAACTGGGTCTCTAGGTGGAGTTGGGTGGATAACAAACTTATTCCTATGGTGGCTAAAAGCACAGACATTGGTTTGACCAAATAGGGTTGCATCATGATCAAAAAGCCAAGGTCGACCTAAAATGATACTACTTACTTTCATGGGAATGACATCACACCAAATCTTTTCCTCATAGGTTTGCAGTTTAACTAAGATTTGGCACCTAGACTTGATCTGGATGGAGGTGGAATATACCCGAGAAACCTTGTAAGGGCTAGGATGGGGAACTGTGGTCAACCCTACAGATTTAACTGTACTAGCAGAGACGGCGTTGACACAACTCCCACCGTCTATGATGATCTTAAGCACTTTACCCCCTACCTTAACAAAGGTTTGTAGGATGTTAGTCCTACGCCAATCTTCCTTAACTTGGGTTTGGGTCAAGATGCACCTAACCGCTCCTAATAGGTTCTCAGACTCATGTTCCTCCTCCTCACCTTCATACTCTTTCAACAACTGGTCATTAGCCTCATAGATTTCTCCCTCATGTTCAGCTATGGGTTCAGGCTCTTCTTCCTCTAGCTCACCTAAGTGTAGGGCACTAATTGGGCACTGGCTAGCAAAGTGGCCTGGTTTCCGACATTTGAAACAGGTCTTCTGGGGATTGGGACTCCTGTGGACCTCTACAGATTTACCTCTATCATCTTTACGGGTCAAAGGAGTACTAGGCTAGGATCGACTCGGGTCAGAGTGACTCAGATTGGGTCTACTTGGATTAGACCGGCTAGGGCTGGGTCGATTTTGGTGGGACTAGCTAGCTCCTGGGTACTGACTAGGGTATCTAATGGGCTCGGGTTTACGGTATGCAGGCCCTCTCTGGAAACGCTCATAATCCCTAGCAATCTGGTAGACATGGTCCAGGTCCCTAACCTCTCATGTAGAGCTCCCTCTTAATATCATCTCTCAGGCCAGCCCTAAACCTAGACAGGACAACATCCTCAGCCTCGTTTAAGTCACATCGCATGGAATACTCATCAAATTTCGCGATGTACTCATCTACACTCTTGCTACCCTGATTCAATCGCTGCCACTGATCCAATAAACCATAACGATATGAGGTAGGAACGTATTTCCCTCTAAGCTTAGCCTTCATGGCCCTCAAGGTGACTATGGGATCATGACTTCCTAGTCTAAGTGTTCTCTTAGCCTTCATGGCCCTCCAGGTGACTATGGGATCATGACTTCCTAGTCTAAGTATTCTCTCAACACTCGTCCAATATAACCTGGCCTCGCGGATCAACTTAAGCTTGGCAAACCTAAACTTACGCTCCTTAGAAATATCGTACCACTCAAAGTACTGGTCAACCTCTCCCTCCCAATCTATATAAACCTTAGGATCATGGCAACCATCAAAAGTGGGGGCTTCTAACCTTATGTTCTTGTAGGCTCTATCCTCCTGCTCTATGAAGTCCTGATTGGGTCTCCTTGGACGAACCTCTGGGACTGGGTCATGACGATGGGCTCTCCTAGGTTCAGTCTCAAAGTAGGGATCAGGGTTTGGGGTCCTCCTAGGGTCAGCCTCATAGTAAGGATCACGGCGAGGGGTTCTCCTAGAATAGGGAGGTGACTCAGGATCTGGTTCAGACTGCAACCCATGGGTTCTCTCTAAGGTCCCTATACGGTCTTCTACCTAATCAAACCTATTGACTAAGTGGTCAAGTCTATTGTGGGTTCGGGTATTGGACTGGATCAACTGAGTCATCTGGGATTCACCTGGGCTAGCTGTTCAATAAGGGCTTTAATCTGGGTTCAAGAGTGTCCATGAATTCAGCCAAAGGTGGAGATGGTGGATGATATAATGCTCCTGATCTAGTGCTCATGCAAGACTCAACACTGACTCGACTACAGCTGCCTAGACCTAGAGCCCAATTAGAATGGGTTGACTCAACTTACACACAACTCAAATCCTAGTCCTTCAACTGGCCAAATAAGAGGTGGGATGGTGGGAGGCCCCCTTGCTCTCGCAGGGATCCAATTAAGGAACCACCGATCCACTTAGGTCGTTTGACACTGTACCTCTAGCCTAGATACCAGAATCCAGTAATAGGAGATGAATTGGGTGCACTAGTCATCCCACAATGATCGAACTCGACCGATTGGTGTCCCTAACCCACTAGGACAAATTAAGTCTAGTTAATTTTAGATTAGGCTTGGGACCGAATGCAAGGGATGTGGTTTTGGGCTAAGGAGAAGTTATCAACTCCTCCCCTTATCTGACATATAGAAGTGCCTTTAAAGTATTTTATGCAATGATGGCAGCAGATGAAAATGCAAATTAGGGTTTAGCTATTTTTGGAGTTTTATGAATATATGTAAATTTTTTTTGTTTTGGTATTTTCTTAAATAGAAAGATAATTTGCAGATTATGACCTAATATGCAGAAAACATGCCAAAATTAAAGATATGCAAAAATTATACTAAAACAACCCTAAATCTGCTGAAATTGGTTTTGCTGCCAAAAACAGGGCAGAATGTTCTCAGGCAGTGTTTCGACTGGCAGAAAATTCACAAACCGAAATAATTCCTGAGAAAATTATGGAAATTAATATCAATTATAAGGAATTCAGCAAAACAAATTTCAAATTTTTCTGAGTTTTCTGTGGACAGAAACAATTGAAACAGCAGGCTATGTACTGGAAAGGCCGAAATGCAAAAGAATCCTAATGAACTCTTTGTGTCTTCAGGGGTCAATTCACAGCGGCATCCCTACACGCCATAGGAGATCCCGTAGATTGGGAAGAGAGGGTCTTGCAGCCCTACTTGTCTCCTATGACCGGATGGCCATGGTGAAGCATCCGATCCGAATATTCAAAGAGAACTGAGCCCAAACAGGCTCTGATACCAAATGATGCGGAACTAAAATTGCATGCAACTATATTTTTGTATTTTTTTAGGTTAAGTTGTAAATCTAAATCCCGAAGAACAGACCAAGAACCTAAGTAGAGAATTCTATGCAAGTAAGAAACAACAGCATGCAAAGTAGATCTATAAGCAATAAGAAAGAGGACCGCCGAGGCTGAGAAGTCTCGGTTGAGCTAGTTCATCTCCAATAAGGCTACTGGCAGGCAGAGGGGGTGTATCTGACAACGGTTGATACGCCCAATGCAGATCGTAGATGAAGGGATCGCTCTCGCTCTTGGATGCGGCCTAGAAAATCAAGTCGGAGATCCGCAGATTCTTGGCTTTCAACCCGATGATCCGATCGCTGTCCGGCTAGAGTCGTTGGATTCGTAGGAGTCGAGGGACCTGCAAACAGCCGTTTGCGGGTTAGAAAACAAAGTAAAGATGGAGGATTAATTGAAAAACAGCAAGCAGAAGGAAGGTTTGAGGGTGGGCGGCCAGGGTTTGGAGAGATGGATGGCGGTTGGAGACTAGGCGCAGGACACCGGGAAGGAGGGGCTCACACAGAATCCCGTTAGCACACAACAGGTAGCACACAGCAATTGAAAGGACTCAGTTATATTTCATGAATAAAAAGTGTCTTGATACAAGAGAGTAGAGTCTCTTAAATAGACTCTTAAACTTGGCCCCCAAGTAAGGTTACAATAGTCATTACCTAGGAATTTGAATCCCACCCAAACCCTAGCTAGAATACATGGTAGGTTTAGGATTTAAAATCCCTCAAATCACTCTCCCCTCTCTTGCCTTGGTCGGCCAAGGGAGGTGACCCTAGTAGCCGACCAAGGGGTGGTGACCATAGGGTGGATGGCGCCCTAACTCCCCTCCTGGGCCTTGGCTGGCCCAATCTGCTTCAGGCTGCGGTTCAGGGCTTCAGGACTTTCGACTTGACTCCAGGGCTTTTGATTTCTTCTACTAAGCCTTCCATGATCTTCATAACTTTAGGCTGAGTTGATCTTTACTTGTACTGGCTCGGTCTTCACTTGTACTTGGGCTGACATGTCTTCACTTATACTTGGACTGACATGTACAGGACTCAGGAGAAAGACTAGCTCAATATGAGCTGACTGGTACAGGACTCAAATAATAAAAGACAACTCAAGTAGGCTAAGCCTTTATTACAAATGGACTCAAATGCTACTAAGTAATCTATAGAGGGTTGAGAAGCCTCTGTCTTATTCTGGTATCTCTGGTGTCTGCACCACTTTTTCTAGCAGCCTTTCTGCCTCCTCCTTTTTCCTTTTCTTACCCTCCCTCTATCTCTCTCTAATCATTTTTCTCTCACTGATGATGCAGAGTTGCGGTGGCCTCCATGGCCCTCCGAGGGCCCTTATTAGCATCTCTACTGCTTCCACCTCCTTCCCTCCCCTCTTCTCTCTCTTCCTCTTTTTCCCTCTCTTTTTTTTTCCTCCTTGGTTCATTTGTTCATTTCTGTGTCGGTTTACACCAATCTTGTCCAATACGGGCTATACCAACTCGTACCACCACTCGGCTAGAACGGGATCTGCTATGAGTTCTGAAAACCTTAGTAGCAACTATTATGGAGCAAATCTTTAGGGGAAAAAAGAATTGACAATAAGTAGCATTAAGAAGCTTGAAATTTAAATGGTAATTAATGTTATACAGCTGACAAAATGGATGTGCCTAGCAAATTTATGTACAGAAATAGAATCAAGTGTAGAGAGAATAAATCAGGGCAAGGAGAATGTTAAAGAGGGAAGAGAGGGGGCAAGAGGGAAAGAGAGGAAAGATTATCCAAAGGATGTGTAACAAGAAATTCTTGTTTATGTTTGCAAATTCTCAAATACTAAGTTTCCTATGTTTCATAACTGACTTTAAAGCTTAAATAAATAAAAATGCTGACTTAAATGAATCATAAGCCTCAAATATCCTTGGGATGGGGGTGATCTCTTAGGATGAAAAAAAGGGGTAGGGGGGAGGGTGTGAGCCCCTGGTACACGTGAATGCCCAAATAACTAAAATAGGAGTGTGCTACCGCACGTTGTTCTGCCAACCACACTCCTCTACACCTTATAGGCCTTATAATAAAAGGGTTAATGTCACTTGGATAGGGGTTGGCATCTGTCAAACCTAGGTTAGCTAGGGCCTAGCCTAAGGTTAGCTTAATTTGTAATTGAGCCAAGCTTTAGAATGCTCAGGCCCAACTCATCTAGAAGAGCTACCACTAATAAAATACAAGAGATGTTATCTTCTGATATGATATTCAGGCATATCAGTTTATATATGTGTGTGTGTGTGTTGCCAAGGATGGACATAATAGATGACATTGGTAGGTCAATGCTCACTTGCTCAACAAGCAGCCCAAGCTGGGTTTGGGTCGGGCTCAGCCCAAGGTACTAGGTGATTTAGTTAGGCTTGGGCTTAGCTTGGCCTGGCCTTTGGGCTCACTTCCTAGGTTCAAGCCCTCTACTTATTGAGCTTTGAGCTTTTGGGCCAGGCCTCAGGCTTCCTAGACTTTTCAAAACACCTAAAAGTTCTTATAACCAAACATGGCTAAAGTATTCAGAATACAACCAAAGTTTGTTATGCTAATTAGCTTGATATGATTAAAAAATTACACAAACAAAATCTCTACTTCTCTGTTTTAGTCTGGTCATCATCATGAATTATAATCTTCTAAAGAAACTTTAGACAAATAAAACACCAAATCAAATGTCATTGCAAATTGCCAACTTTAATATTGTTAATAAGAAATCCTGATTGCTTATATTGTCATATTGGGATGATAAAAAATATTATTTTCTAGACCCAGTCTTGGCAGTGTTGACGATGTCATGGCTGCACAGCGAGGCGACGCGTGCTAGATCTCACTTAGTGTACTTGGGCTAGCCTATCCTTGGTCTTTTGGGACATAAGGAGCTAGAGGAAGAACCTGGAGCCGATGTATGGTGAGAAGCTGCCATCGGGGGTCTAGCCGACAAGTGTTGTGGGGAGTGGAGGAGGAACGAAGAGGGGATTGTTGCCAGGGGTGGGCTTGATGACCTGCTAGTATGGTGGACTGAGACAAGGAGCGAGGAGATGAGGACGATTCCAAATTAGGGTGCTGGCTCAGTGGTGGGATTGAGAAGGTGGACTGGTGGTGAGTGTTGATGATGTGAGGAGGTAGCTGACTCGTTTTGCTAGATTGGTTAGGAGACGAGAGTAGACAAAAGCGGGGAGTTGGCTCCTCAAGTGCTCAGACGGGTGGTGGCCTCAATAGTCTGGTAGGGGGTTCAGGCGAGAAGGTTAGTAGTGGGGGTGGCAAAATATGACCCGTCCTGCATTCGACCCGCCATAAACAAGTTTGAATTTGAGATAGACGGATCGACCCGTTTAATATATGGGTTGGGTTTAGTTTTTTATGTTTGACCTATTTAATCCGTTTAACCTGTTTAATTTTTTGATTGAATCGGGTAAGGTAACCCTTTTAACCTAGTTTATTTATTTATTAAACGGGTTGGGTCGGGTTGGGTTAGATAAACATGTTATTTATCTATTAAACGGATTAAATAGGTCAAGTCAGGTCGGGTTAGCAGGTTATCCATTTAATAAACAAGTTAGATCGATTGGGTTGAGTTACCTGTTTATTAAATGGGCTAGGTTCAGATTTTAAATTATAACCTGTTTAATAAACAAATCGGGTTCAGGTCAAGGCTTTTCTGACCCCACCCACATATATTCGACGCGACCCGATTGCCACCCTTAGTTAGTAGATGATTATTTTAGCCACTGCCTCCTCTAGTCCTTTCCTTAATCAATGAAACCGGGCTTGGGCCTTGGGCATTTAAAGGGCCAAGGACATTTAAGGGATATGATATGTATTATATATAATCGGGCTTGGACTAGGCTTATGCCAAGTCTATGTAAACTTGAGCCCTAGTCCATTTAAAGGGCTGCTTCAAATTTAAGCTCGACTTAGTTCGTTAAAAGCTCAAAAACTAGGCCCTAGCTCATCTAATTCACTTCAGGCTTGGGTGGGCTGCCTAAGATTTGAACTGGTCTAGCCAGCTAGTCCCGCTTGACTAAGTTCATGCATAGGGACGGCAACAAGTCGATTATGGGTCAGGTATGCCATGACCCACACCTGCCTTGTACTTACCACGGGGCAGGTAGAGTTTCAAGGTGGGTCAGGTTGGGTAGAGTTAAATGGGGCGGGTTGGATGGGTTGGTTTGGTAAAGTTACAAAAATTATATATTTTTTTCAACATACATTTTTTTTGGGTGGGGAGGGGATTTGTGAAAGATATACAATATATCCGAGTTGAGTTCAGGGAAGGTTTTACCATTACCCATACCTATTCTCGGAACCATTTTGGGTTGGGTAAAACCCGTTCCCTTCGGGTCGAGTCGGGTTAGGTCAAGTACTTGATAGGGCAAAGTAAATTGCCATCCTTGGTCATGCAAATGACATGTGCTTATGATTGAATGAGCTAAATCAAGTTTCAATTTGTGCAACTTTTTTTGTTTCTTTTGTTTTTGGTAGACAAGGTAATGTTTTCTTGCAGGACCTATTGCTCCCCTAGAACTGACCACCCTACCTTTACTAATTACCAAGGTTTTTGGAACCGTCCTAAACCACCCAGTTCAAGGCATACCATACTGTACCGGCCAAGAACCGGTATGATTCAGTCCTAAAAAATGGTTCGGGACCTAAACTATAAAAAATGACTTGAACCGGACTGGTACAGATCAGTTCAGTACGGTACGGGTCGATTTGGACCGGGACGATCCGGTTCAGTCTGCTTCGGGCTCGATTTAGTCCGGTTTGGGTTCAGTTCATGTCTAGTTCAGCGATCCTTGCTTGAGAGGGGGGAGGAAGATAGTTGTTTCTCAATTCACTAAGACCGGTACATGTACCGACCAGTACGGGTTCCGGTACTGGTTTAGCGATCCTTGCTAATTACTATAAGGGTGTTCCAACCAACAACTTTGATGTGAAATTGAGTGATGGAAAGTACTTTTTCAAAACCTCTTTCTACTCATAGATTAGATGGTAGTCATACACTACCTTTCTTGAGGATTCTTTTTACCAAATTCTCCTTCTAAATCAAACTTTTCTAACAAAAAAATTTGATGATATATTTATATTATATTATATATATATATATAGCTTTCCTAGAATAGCTTAACCAAGCAACTTGTAAACTCCTAGCTTAGAAGGGAAAAATTGTAGCTATGCAACTTTTTCTCTGAGTATTCTATCTTAGCACTTTTTTTTTAAACATTCTATGTTTTGGGTGCCTTACATCATTAGCCATTAAGCATATGTTTGCTAACCAAATTATACAGCGACTAAATCAAATGAGTTAGAGTAAAGGATCATTGATCTCCAAATTCATGACTTCAATGCTCATCCAAAGCATTGAAAGTCTTGACAGAGGTTGTACTTGTAACATCTTTTTCTTGTTGTTCATTTACACTTGTTTTGTTCTTTTCAATTTAGGAAACACTATTTGTATAAAATAAAACTAAATGATGAATTTGAGCACCAATTTGTAGATTGGCACTAGTCGGCTAGAAGGCTAATCCTAGTTCCAAAGTTGAATGGCTTCTAAAACTAATAATTTGCGAAGGATTTGTAAGTATGCCCAGATATCTTATCCACGGATTAGCTTATGCTAGGCTACAAGTCCTCCTAAGAGAGGAATCAGGAAGGAGTGGATAAGATTAAGGAGGCAAATCATCTGAATATGAAGCTTTATTTCAATAGTTGAAGGTGTTATCAGACAAAATAATGTAATTGCACGTGTAATGATATCCTTGTTGAACTTTACTGCTCAAAAAACTGAGCTGGCACTGTATCATTCATATATGGTTTTGTAGTTCTCCATATGTTTGAATACAGAATTTTTCATGTGCTGATATGTTTTTACTGTGGTACAATGGTTTATATTATACAGAATAGGCAAAACAACCAAAATTTTTGTGTTTAATCTACAATATTCAGTTCTTGAACAAGCCAAGATAATGCTAATGTTTTATATAGACTATGAAGATGACTGTCACATTACAGTCTAAGAAGATCTAAATATCTTTGGACAAGGTTCCTAGTTCCTATCATCAAGACTAAAGAGACCATGATGCAGAATATCCACCCTTGCTACATGTCCTAAATTTAATTTCTCAACACGAAATACAACATTCTTTGCTAAATAGTTTATGCGGCTCTGGATTTTCAGGTTGCAAGAATTACTTTGGAAGCAATTTTAGGGTGATTATGGTACTCCAAGCATGCTGAGTTTCGATCACCACATGCCCTTTTATAACATCACCCAGAAAAAAACATTAAGGGTAGCCTGAAAATTCATTTGCATTAGATGTTTTCATGTTTTCTGATAGGAGTGCCAAAGCTAATACCACAAGCATCCATGGGTACCACATTGCATTTGACAAAGTCTTGAAAAAATCTGATCTTCAAGCTAAATTTTCATATTGCATACCTTGTCAACCTTGGTTTTCTCGTATGTCATGAGCCTTTTTTTCATTGAGAAAGAAAGGGTCCCATCTGTGTTATAATTACCTGAGTCAAAATCTTGAGGATACACCACTCAGGATGCAAACCCAGAACCTCCGGTTTTTGATAGGATGGGTATGACCGCTGAGGTAATCCTTGGTTCATCTTTCAAGAGTCCAGGTGATATGATTTCTAGGTGTGGGTTCAATCTTGCATCCCAACCACTTGACAAAGAATGTTGGCATTATATTGTCCACACTTCTCATCGATAGTTGGCATAAGAGACTTCAAGGTTCACTTAGTGTTAGAACTACCTAAGTATTAAGTAAACAAATATATGTTATTTGCAGACTTTGGTTTTTGTTGTCATTTCACATTGGAGAGATATCTATGGTGACTTTTGGGTGGAATGCTTTATTGTATGTAAGAGAGGGGAAAAGGTTTCGGAGGACTGCATTTATCTTTGTTTTTCTTCCTGAAGGTGACATGATGTAGGATCACTCTGGATAGTATGCAATAGCTTAGATGGGCCTAATGGGTGAGGGAGATTAAGGAGTAGGCTAATTTGTTGCCATCCTATGAAAGAAAAGAGAGCAGAGAAGTAAGTGCGTCTTATCAGTCTTTAACAACCTGAAGGGCTTTAGATTTTTAAATTACTTTAGAAGGCTACTGAGGACATTAAGTGACTAATTCTAAACTGATGTCCAAGCAAATATGAAGTCATGATAAGAAACTTTGAGAAAATCAAGGTTTAGAAGAGTAAGAAAAGTGGATAATATCAGCTGAAATCTATGAATGTATGAGAATGAGAGGGATCAAGAAGAGATTGGGAGGGAGAGGAAAAAGGGGGCGCTAGAGGGGGAGTGGAACCACTTTCCTTCTTGATACTAACACTCATATCACAATAATATTCAACACTATCCTATGTCCCTTCCCATATTCTATGTCGATACTATATCTTAAGGACAGAATAAACAAATAAACTTTTTTTAATTAAATTTAATTTTGGGCCCAAGTAATTTGTAGGTCAAGAAACTGGATGACCATAATTTATGGGCCTTGCAATTTAATTATTTTGATTCTGGAATAATGATTTGATCTGGGCTGGTCATGCTTCAAGGTTTGAGATTGACTCCTTGAGATTAACGTCTAAGATTGAGTCCATGAGAACTCCATGATCCCTGTCCATGTTCTCGATTAAGGGATCACATACCTCCACTTATTCAAGCCTCCGTCACTGCATCAAGATGCAGAATACAATGATCAGGCTTTACATTTTGGCATCAAGGAGATAATGCTGATATTTTAAAGCTGTCAATTAGACTATTAGTCATCTAAGATGGTTAATTCTTCCCTCAAAAGTGTCTAATGGCTGATTTATGTGTAACAGAGAAGGGGTAGAGGGCTTGAGAGAGAAATCTAAGACACAGAATACAATGACAGGCTTTACATTTTTACCTCAATGAGATGAAGCTGATATTTTAAAGCTGTCGATTAGATTATTAGTCATCTAAGATGGTTAATTCTTCCCACAAAAGCGTTTCTACTTTTGATGGCTGATTTATGTGGAACAGAGGAGTAGAGGGCTTCAGAGAAAATCTATGCTTCAATTTTGTTAATATATTTTAGCAAGAGGTGCATATATGGGCTTTCCTTATACGACCTGTAACAAGAGAATGACATGAATCATGCTGGTCTTGCATTGATTTTTGGATGGTCCTGAAAGATATGTCCAAGGTCAATTAACTTTCAGTATTTTAATCAATATGTTAGTGGATTGCCCTTTGTGGATTGTTCAAAGATTATATCTTAGGATGTTGGACTTCTACAATTTTGGTTGTCACAAAACTGTTGGAAATCCAAAATTCGGTATTTGAACTTATTCAATAAGTGGAATGGTACATAGCATGTGAACATATCCAATAAGTCTTAAAACATTCATTGAGGAACTTTTAATGAGACAAGCAAGTGAATATCACTGTTGCTTTTTCTTTTGAAAAAAATAACTTATCAGCATGCAAAGTTTGCTTGCTCTATATACTTTTTTCAATTAAAATTTAGTATTGTTTAGCCATTTGTCTTTTTTATGTACGAGTCAGCAAGTTGCATGATAATCACGTTCTGATGTCTGATACTAGTACAAATTATTCTCTAAATTATTGACAACCTTCAAAAAACTCATCAAAAAAAGGGGCAGAGAGGGAAATTTCAAACTATTTTGAGAATATGTCCATTTTTCCAGTTATTTTTGTAACTTAATAGAACCTTTTTTTTTCCAAAAAATTGTTCTTGTCATGGTATGTGGATTCTTCAGTTGTTTAAGTTTTACTGCTCATTTCTTTCAATCTACCACCATTCTCCTGTTTTTCATTGAGCTGAGATTTTTTTCCCTTCATGAGCTAAGCACCTACAAAACTCTCTGAACCATACGTATCATCTTTTTTATAATTAAATATATGGCTTATTTTCACTTAATTGCTGTACAGCCTTTAGCCCACAAGACTTGCAAACTAGTTGTATGCTTGGAGCTTTCTAAATTTCTATGATGATGATGTTGCATCATTATTAATTAAATTAGCTGACTAATCATGTTTTTTCATGTCTATGATGCTAATTGAAGACAGCCAGCAGTTTCAGCAACAGAGTTTTCAAAGGTCAATAAAGAGCTACGGAAACTAGGGAGTTCCATGGATCTGATCAAAGAGTTGAGAGGCAAAAAGGAGGTAATGTAAACATGTTGCCTTTTTTATTTTTTTAAAAGTATTGACCAAAATGTAAATGATTGTAGTCTTGGTCTTGATTGACTTGTTGCTTATGCACCCTATCAACTGTCCTGTGAACTGCTGCCTAGGTGTCGTATTTATTTTTCCATTCAAAGTTTTAGACTCTATGGTACATTGATGTCATAATCTCATTAGAGACATTCTGATCTTTATTTCTAGATCCAGGTAGCTATAATTACTTAATTAAGAAATCTTTAGTTGATGGATTCATTTTAATCCTTGGCTCATTGCAAGTTTTTGATGAAGTATTTGTGTTACACATGCCATGCTTTTGTTCAGCTGAATTTTAGGTTGGTTAGTGCTACACCTTTTTTTCTTTTGTTTATTTTGCTTGCCGTGATGAATTAATGATATGTTGTAGCAAGAGATAAGCTCATGGATATAAACTGTCAGTGCATTTTAGCAAACGCACACATGTACTGACCTGTAGCTAATGCTTGTTGATATATCCTAGTGTCTTCATAAGTAGTCCATAGACTATAACACTTGTCTTGTCTACCTATTCAACATTGTCTCTACTTTTCATCGCTAGTCAAATAAGCTCTTGGTTTTGTGTTGTAAGTTTCTCCTTCATTTGTGAAACCATTTATGCTTTGTTTTGCTGTAAACATTTGTCATCAACTAGCAAGGGAAGATCTCTCTCGACATGCATGCCTGTAAGATATGGTCATATCCATCAAGGCATCAACCCATGCCTTACTACTAGCCTGCATTGACTCATTATTTCATTTAAGGTCTTCCTTAAAAATTTCCTCAAGCTATTTTAATTTTTTTTCAATCACATTTGTCTACATGTTACCTTAGGTCTACTATTTCTTTATCTTAACTTTTAATCCATTCATAACACCTGTTCTTATGAGGGCCTCCTCTTATGTTTTGCTAGACATGCTACATCTGATCATATATGTGTGCGTAGCACTAGAATATGAACCATTAAGCCGACGGTTTGATGCAGTATCTGTTGATTTGCACTATAGTAGATGAGATCTTGAGATTGGTGTATAAGACATTTACCAGTCCTTAGTGATGGTTGGGTCTACTATAATTTATGAGTCCTTTTAAAATATGTGTTAAAAAAGACTCTTTTATCCAACCTTAGATTTCTGAAATTAGATTTTTAGTTGAGGAGTCAACTTTTGAATTTGAATCTTTCAAGTATTTTCATTTAACTCAAATTGGGGTAATTTCTTATTTACATGTAATATTTTAAGTGATATTTATTTAAACAATGTTCATATTCATATAAATAAGCACTCTTTCCCAATGGGCCTGTTAGTAGCCTACCTGCTGAGTCACTGACTTGTCTAACCAACTTACCCAACCAACCTAGTTGATGAACCAACCTAGGGAACCGATTCTTCTTAACCATCTATTTATGCCTATGGATAAAGGTCCACAGGGGCAGGCTAGGGATGAAAATAGGAAAGGAGGGTAGGCCTTTTGGGAGAGTGAACAAGGGAAGCTTGGGCAAAGATTATCTTGGTTTCTTTTGCATTAGCAATGAATGCCCTCACCTACATTAATAAGGAGGATATAGCTAACCTTGAGAGTATAACTTAGCTTATCTGAAAATTAGAATGTCTTATACTATTTTCACATTATCTCATACCTTAACAGAGGATTAAATTGTTGTTTTTATCATATTGTTTCATTGAATCTTCACCTGTACTTTCATTTGATTTATGATACTATGCGAACTATCTGAATGCTTTGCTGTTTGTGCTTGAACCTTTTATGGTATCTCATTCTTGTTATAAACATTGATTTAGATTTCATTATAACATGGCTGTAGTGAACCTTCACTTGAATTTTCCAATGATAATATGACATGTTTTAAAGGTGATCTATTTCCAGTGAAAACTTAAATTCCTTAATAATGTTTGGAGTTTACTTGTTGAGCTTTGTACCTCACGTCATTTATGAGGGTTGTGGTGGAGCTTTTAAGGGAAAGAGGACTTAGCATTACAAAGATGCTTTTCAGTCTAGTGTTTTTTTAACAACACTATACAGTATTTTGGCATAGTGTTGCTTTGTAATTTCAAAAGATGCGTATGATAGATTTTGTTCAAGTTTTGTTTCTCTATTTTGTTTAAAATTAAATGTTTTGTGCATGCTAGGTTATGCTCTGTTAGATAGTATGCTTTCTTTAACGATGTTCCAGGTTTAATGCTACTTCTACACTGATTTATTCCAAGATTTATGTTTCGGGGCATGACACGATACCACAGCCTCAACAATGCAACTATTGTACCTACTTCATATAGTTGTTCCTTATCGAGAAATTTAGTGTTCCAATGACTAGACTATTGAAAATTCATGTAATATTTGGAGTGGATTTGCACCTTAAGTGGTCAGCAACTTCACAAATTTTCCTGAACATGGGGCATGACATTTTGATTTACAGGAGATTGATGGTCTAAAATCATTAACATCTGATTATCTTGAAGATAAAGACATGCGTGAGATGGCAGCAGATGAACTGGCTGAAGCTGAGGAGGAGGAGAAGAGATTGCAGCATCTGCTGCTTAAAAGCTTGCTTCCAAAAGATGATGCTGATGAGAGGGACTGTGTTTTGGAGGTTAGAGCAGGTGACATGACTTTAATGTTACTTGGATGATTTTGGATATGCGTGGCCCCTGCTGTCACTTCTTTTGATTCACTAATTTCTTTGGTATTTACATCTGAAATTTAAGATGGATGATAATCTGGGCAGGAACTGGAGGTGAAGAAGCTTCTTTGTTTGCAATGGACATATTTAGAATGTAAGCTTCCTTTCCTGTTTGTTTACTGTTTACAGAATGCAGTTGGTGTTTGAGTTTTAAGCATCTCTTAAAAAAAATTACACTACAGGTATGAGAGATACTCACAGAATAAGGGATGGAAATTTGATGTCCTACATATAATGGAGTCTGATTTAAAAGGATACAAGGTACTTATTATGTTCTGCATCTGGAGTTGCAGTGCATCCCTGTCTGTCTGTAAATATGTATGTCTGTATATGCATGCCTAAATATGTGCATGCACATGTTTGTATGCATATATGTAGAGTGATGTATATGAATTGTATCAAGTTGGTAACTAGTTTGATCCTTAGAAAATTTAAAGCCTAGTTTGTTTCCATATGAAATATAAATGAATAAACTTTATGCTGTTACGTAGTATAACTAATATTACAGGAAGCCAGTGGAACAATATCAGGAACTGGTGCATATGGAAAACTGAAATTTGAGAGTGGCATTCATAGAGTTCAGGTGTGGTGCCGACTGTTATTCTCAGTCTTATTTAACTTGGTGGAGTACAGCTAAAGCATTTCTTTCTATGACTGAGCATGTTTTATTTTTGTCAGCGTGTTCCAGTGACAGAGAAGTCAGGTCGTGTGCATACCAGTGCTGTATCTGTTGCTATACTTCCTCAGGCTGATGAGGTGAAGATCATTGCATGAGATCTTGTTAGAATGTGAGAGTAGCATGAATATCCTGTGAAGAGATCAACTATTATTTTTGCTGCCTTCTGATATCCATTTTAGCTTCTCTTTCTGAATATATCTTTATGTTACTAATGAGATGTTTCACAATGGTCATTGCAAAGAAGAAACGCATCTAATGCATAATAGGTGCACACTGTGCAAACTCTGCTTTTACAATGTCGGTTCTTTTTTGCCAGTGCTTTCAAACTTTTTCTGGAAGCTTTTATATATGTGTATTATATATGTATTTGTATGTTCCCTAGCTGTTACTGTGATATCCTAGCTGCAGATCAATGGTGGGAACTATATGAGAGATGCTGAAGTCTTAAAGACCATATTATAATGGAGCAAATGTTTCTCATCATAGTATGCTTTTGTTAAATAGGATCTTAGGAAAGCATTGGCTATCCTTAAATTTGTATTGAGATTGATGATGATGCTTCATTTATTTGAGAATGGGTGGAAATGGGTATGAACATTGTCAGGTACTGTTGTATTTCAGTTCTCATGATAGGTTAAGATTTCTAGAGTTGTTTACTGCTGTCCATGAAATTTTGTGAATTTGCATCTTGCTTTTGTTATTTTGTTGCTCAACAATGCCTTTATACTTTTGAAGAATTTATGCAATCCAGCTTGGTTGATAGAACCAAGAGCTGCCACTAACAGATTATGTTTTAATGTACGTGAGTTCTAAATTATCTGCAGGCCTTTTTCTGTTACTGCATAACTGTTAAAACTAATTAATCCTTTCCATTTTGTTTTCATTCCTCTTTTAAAGTTCTTTTGAAGCTTTCTTGCTTTGGTATGTTTCATCAGAATGATATGACGGTATAAATTGTTTATTTGTCAACCACCCTGCAGGTTGATATTCAGTTGCGTGATGAAGACCTGAAAATTGATACATACAGATCTGGTGGGTGTGGAGGTCAGTCTGTGAACACCACAAACAGTGCTGTTAGGATAACTCACATTCCAACGGGAATAACAGTGGCAATACAAGATGAAAGATCACAACACTCAGTAAGAGATCCATCGCATGCATGTTTTTCATATTGTGATCTTAGTATGATGGTGTTATGCTGGCATGAAGATGAGTAGTACTGAGACGGATTTATGTCAATTTCTGAAGCAATTTTTCAATGTCTTGTAATATTGCTCCTTGCTAAAGACCCATTGTACAACCAAATGAATTGGAAATGACTAGTCTAATTCTTTTCCCTTATCGCTTTAGAACAAAGCCAAGGCGCTTAAAGTGCTACGTGCACGGCTATATGAAGTGGAGAGATCTAGACTTCAAACAAGCAGATCGAAACTTAGAGCAGAGCAGGTAGGTAGTAATGCTTAAGTTCTCTCCATTGTTATTGACTCGCCAACGGGATTTCTAATACCTTCAATAGATTGGAAGTGGTGACAGGTCTGAGCGAATCAGGACATACAATTTTCCCCAGGGGCGAGTGACAGATCATCGAGTCGGGATCACTCACCATTCCATAGAGGATGTCATGGAAGGGGAGAGGCTAGATGTTTTCATTGATGCTCTTCTTTTGCATGAGGAGATGTATGCTATTGCATCATTTGGCACTTAACCATTGATGCATTAATTTGCAGTTTGTTGCATTGCCTCATAGAGGGAAGCTTTGCATTAGAAAGTAAAACTAAACATCCAGGTCTTGACAGTTATCAATTTTGTGCTTGTGTTATTGGTGCCCTCAAGATTGATTGTTGTGCGAGATCTGCAGGCTGGAGTTCAGGATTGTTTTGGTCAGTTCAAATTAGCAATCCAATAGGGAAAAAGAAATGTAATAAATCTAATCCAATTGGTGTTCATTCGTTGGTTTAGATCCCCTGATTGTACATGTTTCATTTGTTCATTAAACTCTTTATTCTTAAACTGCAGCTTGCAGAGTTAGCGTTATAAACTCTTCAATCTCTGTTTTACATTTGTTCATTAAAATACGAAGCAGCCAGAATACTGCTAAATATTATATTATGTATGAGTTATTGGTTTTAGAAGATCAAGCAGCACAATGTGATTTGAGAATTGTAAGACTCGTATCAGATTTAAATTATATTTTTGTCTGATATTTTAAAAGACAAAAGACAATAATAACATCGAGGCATAAGCCTTAGGTAGTCTATGGTAGAGGCTTCACATATTTAATCTAAATAATTTTAGACCTGGTATTCAGTATTTTTTTATCATTACTCTAAGAGGCTTCTCCACCAGCCTCTGGAGGTTTAAGGAGCTAAAGACGAGGAATGGCACTTAAATACTCAGGGAAAAGAAAAAAAGCGGGGGAAGGGCGCGGGGTATCAGAACTCAGTACAAAGAAAAATGATCAGTTTAAATGAGTTACTAATTTTCAGTAAGTACATGGTCATTATTTTTGAAGTCTTTTTTTTTAAGTAGTGTTTAAGCTGTTTTGACGATACAACGTACGGGAATCACCTTTTGGGTACCATTCATTCATTTCATTTTACCTCGGGCTAGCGCTACTTCACTTCCTCGCGTTTGGAACATTTTGAAGTCTAAAGTCTAGCTTTATCAAACCTTTTGACGCTGCACTAACCAGCTTAAAAGATTTTTTGCTTCTACTTTGGTTCTATGCGATGCTTCAGGAGTCATTCATCCTGCAGTTTTTTCCCCTTTACCACTAATCGTAATGAACAAAAATAATGAATGAAAAAAATCAGAAAATATATGGATCACTTTGAGGGTAACTAACTTGATTTCTTGAATGATTCAGCCTTTAGAGTAATAAATCTAATAATATTTGAAAAGAGATACCGTCTTGTTTCAAGAAACAATACATGTTAAAAAAATTAACAGCCAATATTTTTGTTTATGATCATTCTAACACGACAACATCCATTATCTTCTCTTCCTGTTTTTATCATATACATGACAGGACAGAATCTCCAACCATTGACAGCTGTTATTTTAAACATGCTGCCTTTACATGATATGTCCATGTCAACATTTGTCTCTCTTCCTCCTAGGTAAAGGTAATTACTGGCTCTTCTCGGTAATCTAATTCCAAACATCTTAACAATATCAAACTTTGGAGTAGACAGCTTTTCACAAACTACAATTTTTTTGGTGTAGTTTTGTTCCTCATGAATGCGTGATAATTGTACATAGTATTGAGAGTTTGACAAAATAGGAAAAATTGCTTTCCCCGATTGCTGCCTTGTTTTTATTGTCACCGGAAAATCTGAGTCTAAGATTACAAATCACCAAAAACATGAAAAAGATTAAGAAAAAGAAAAAAAATCATATCCGAACACCACATCAAGTCCTCTGACACTGAGACTAGCAACAATAAAAAAAAAAAGAAAAAACTTCTGATCAACCATTACACGAAGGCCGTGACATGCGAGGGAAAGGGATGCAGCAACGAGGATGGCTCAGACTTCAGCATCCAGCCTTGTATGGCCAAAGCTCCAGGCATGTGGGCTATAAGATAGCACAGTATAGATAAGGAGAGATTCTCAGATGGAAGTACCAAACTTGCACCATTCACAATCAATCTCAAGCATTTTCGCATGCTTAACCATTCAAGAACAACTTGGCTACAGGCAAATTTCACCAAAGGACAAGGAAAAAACAGAATGAAGTGAATAAAATAAATAAACATGAATGATTATGGTTAACAACATATATATATATATATATATATATATATATATATATATATGTATGTATGTATGTATGTATGTATGTATATGTTTAATTGTAAAAGAAAAGCTTACACCACACTTGAACAATAAAAAGGATAAGTAAAACCATCATCAACTATAACATAGGTATTTCTTAAATAAGTTGCAAATAATTTGCTAATAGAGTTTAAATTTGTAACTGGACAATTTTAGACTACCAAGATTGCCTGAAATAGCTCATATAATCAAAATTAGTAAACAATCAAGTATTTTTTAATTATTTTGAATAATATTGTTCATGTGATTCTCAGTCCCCTCAAAATTGATTGTTTTTCACCATTATCTCGAAGCTGAACATCTTTGAATGGTGTAGGAAGCCAAAACCAGAAATGTCAAATGCTTCTACCCAGGTCAGTTGTGCATCTAAAATTAAAGACCATCCTCAGCTACCAAAAATTTCCTATTGTAGAAGTTCCAAATGAGCCACCCAAGCTTCTTAATGTCTGGTCCTCCAAACGCATGCTTCTCAACCACATCAAGCTCCCCCCATTGTCGTCCATTGCCCATGAACTTCCTCAAAAATAAAAAGGAAAAAAGAGTCTGCACAACAGTTCCATGCTCGCCACCAAGCCATCAAACTCCAGTTATGAGACCATGTCAGAATTCCAATGTCAAGACATCTTTTGCATTTAGAGATGCTTTTCAAAAGAAAAGTTCATTACTTATCATCTTTTCCCAATCCAAAGTGATGGGAGTTTGTTTTCCCCTTTTTAATACAGTTTCCAGTTTCTAGATTCCAAAAAGTTGAGCAGCAACCATTGACTGTCCCAATTTACCAAGAACTCCCACAAAAGAAAGAAGGCAAAAGATCAGGCATCATGTTCAATGTACATTACTCCTTTGATGGCAAAAAAAAATCCACTCATGGATCCAATTAATAAACATTTTACATTTATTACCTTTGTTCATCACCCAGATCATTAATGGAACTAAATTGTAAAGCCATCAGATGTCTTGTTCCCTTTGATCCCAAATACATTTTTGATTTCCTCTCCCTATACCCTTCCACAGATTCATGCCCTTTGTATCCAAACATTCATACCCTATACCCTATTATCGCTTCATATCCACAGATTCATGCCCTATGATTGCTTTATATCAACACGAGTGTTGGGTCAGCTCGACTCCGGTTAAAATTTGACAGATTGGACCTTTTGCTGAATTTAAAAGTTTATAGAATTCAATGTAGAACTGCCTTTTTATATTGACTAACTCTAGATCTTCCAACAAGCAATTTCCACATCTAGATAGTATTTAGTCTTATTTCAATCTCATCATGATCATGTTCTCTCTCTCTCCGGTACAGCTCTCTTACTTTTGACTAAGGCTGAAAATGGATTGGATACTAGTATATTCATATCCATATTTGTTTTATTTAAAGAATACAGAAACGGATACGGATGTTAGTTAGATACAAAAGCTCATCCATATTTATTTTAAGTGGATATGGATACAAATCAGATACCAAAAATATGGATATAAATATGGGTATAAGTTGGATGATTGAACTTTATGACCATAGGATCAAAGACTTTACTATGCAGAAAATAAATCAAGTTAATAATATGTTAATATGATCATTTATTTTTCTTAAAAATTCATGAATACTATATAAAATTAAATAGGATTACAAATGGATTCAGATATTCGGATAGGGATCAGATATTTATCTATACATATCTAATTTTCTTTAACGGATATGGATGTTAGTCAAATACTCTATCCATATCTAGATAGAATTGGATACAAAAACGGACCCGAACAGTTATTATCTGATCCACTTTCATCCCTACTTTTGAGAACTAGTATGGGAGGGAGCATGGCCAAAGTTAGGGTGAGGGCAAGACTTGAACCCGGGTCAGTAGAACCCAACACCTAGTGACTTTGCCAATTGAACTAGATAGTACTCTCACCATAATCATGTTCTCATCCCGAGTTAAGTTAGTGCTCTCTACTTTTAAACCCAGATATCTTCGCAATTTACCAAGTTCCACCCTCCCAATGATATTCATGTGTTTCAGTCTGTCTGCGAGCTTTGGCCTACATGATCATTCACCATTGTCAGTCCTGACCATTTCAAAATAAGTCTGAACTCTGGCAGGTAATCACTTTGAACTGAGTTTTTCATAAGCTTCATTTTCCAACAAATATTGACGTCTGCTTCCTTGTATATTGACGTCCGATTCCACAAGGAAGCAGAAGATGCTAAATGGAACATAAAAAAGTGATGGCCCTCTCAAGAAATACACACCAACTGTTGATTTAACCTTGTCATCAGTAGCATGCTCCAATCTTTACAACAAGTGACTCCTTCAGAACTTTATAACAGAAAAAAAGCATTTTACTAGCTATAAGATTTTTTTTATAAGCACATTGTTGACTCATCAACAAGTTCGATAATACAACTGACCCAAGGTTACATAAAAGAGAAACTTGCAAATGTCTACCATCAAAGAGACAAACCGCATTACATCTCTTAGCTAATGTTAAGTTCTCACATACCAAGGACTGTTACAGGACAAAACACCTCTTTCAAAACTGGTTTGAGAATAATTTTCAAATTCTTTCTTTCATTTTGGATGTTATATAAGATGTTGCTCAATCTACAGAGAAGTTATAAAGAACTAGTCATATCAATCTGTACCATATCTCATCCTTGAATTCAATTTAGACTCTACTTTGCTCAGACTAATATCCAGTCTGGCTTTTAAGGTTCAAAATGAACTTGAGTCAAATCCAGATCATGTTAAACCCAGACAAATCCCAACCCTTTAACATACCAAGGCAGTTCCAGTTCCACTACAGTTGCCCTTAGATACTCTTTTGTTGAAATATAAGACTTAATTCATTATTCATGTACCCATTGGTTCATGCATTCAGTCACAGAGACTTTTTTTTTTCTTACTAATCAGAACCATTCCAAATATGGTAAGTCTGAATCTTGTAGAATTATCTTATGAACTCTATTCCCATGATGGAATCCTAGAAGATAGTTCATGAACACCTCTCCATTGATGCAACCACAACTTCCATTTATTTTGTTCCAACCTGCATCCTACTAGATATGGTAGTAATGAATCTTATAGGACATGGTCCATGGCATGCTTTCATCATTTGTATGCCACATGATACAGTTCACAAAACTACCCCATCGACTCCAAAATTTTAATTTTCTTTTTAGTCTTCAGTCTCCAAAAATGGTAGTCAATAACCTCTATTCATGAACTTGTTTCCCACATTCAGATATACATGATATATTTCATTAAAGGCCTTCCACATTTGTGCATTTGCTTACACTCTAAGCCTATGAAACGAATGTAAGGCAAATTTGGTGTAGCTTTTTTTAAAAAGGAAAGCCCGTTACAGGCTTTTAAGTGAAAAAAGTAAATCCTAAAAAAAAAATAGCTGTTAGTAATATCATTTGAGAAGTGCTTTTATAGGAAGTAGAAGTCAAAAAAGTGCTCTTACAAGAAGCTAGAAAAATTAATTTCTGACTTCTTTTGTAGGATTGCTCCCTATTTCCCAAATATGTTAAGCTCATCCACAAAAGGTAATTTTAACACATCTGATCACCAAATGCTAAATAAATGATATAGTACATTTTAATTGAAACTAAATAAATCCAATATTTAAAATTTACTTTTTAATAAGTGGAAGCAACACCAAACATGCCCCTTATGGTTGGAATCTTCAATTGCATCCACAACCACTTCTCGATACCTTGCAGGGTTCACAATATTCTAAAGTTTATTGAGCCATGATGAACTCAGAAATGCAACAAGCATGATACATGGGGTTTCCAACATGCGCACACAAGGAATCCATGACTCCTTGGGTGTCAAATACATAGTTTTTGCTAAGGTACAACAACCATACAACCATAAAGGTTGCTTGCTTAGAAGTAGCCAAATCCATCTTGCCTGATCTTAATCATGAGAATAGAGGGGAGGTGGCAACTTTCATAAAAGAGTAAATCTGATGAGGGCGATTTCATAAGCGAATTTCTAAACCCGCCAAAATAACAGCCAAAAAGGTCCACTCTTTTGAAAGACACCATTATCCTTTAAAAATAACTTATTGCACCTTCAACTGTAAACGTAATATTGTAATAAAAGATAATTAATAAAAAGTGAAGTGATTTTAATTAAGCAGAAGGAACTTTAACTATGTAACTTCAAATACATGGGCACAACATAGTCTTCAAGGTACATTATTCTTTTTGAAATCAATATGACCATTCATCCCATTATCAACAAAGTCAATTTTTGTGGTATGTCTGAGAAAGAAAAGAAAAATATGATCAACCTAGAATATATTTATGTAATGGATGTATGTGTGTGTGTACATTATTATTTTTAAAATCAATATGACCACTCACCCCATTATCAACAATTCAATTTTTGTGGTATGTCTAAGAAAGAAAAGTAAAAATATGATCAACCTAGAATATATATATATATAATGTATGTGTGTGTGTGTGTGTGGATATAAAACACTTAAAGTAAAAAATGGATAGATAAATTTAAAAAATGCATTACCTTTATTTGGTTACAATTAGCAAACAACTCGTCACTCTATTAAGTAAAATTCCACTAACAATCAAGACTGGAGCTTGTACTTGGTTAACCTAACAAATAATAGCCTTATCTAGTCCATAACCCATTTCCAGCATTGCATGCCCAAAACTATCCCCATTACATTGTTTCCATATGTGCCTTCACAGGTCTATCTAGAATTTAGCTAGTCATTACTGTAAACATGATTGTCAACCATGATTTCTTATCATTGAGGCTCCTCAGGGCAATATAGTGCATAGAGTATTGAGTGATGCCCAAACTCAATATCCATGTCCTAATAAATCTCCTTACAATACCAATACCGATGTATAACTATATATAGATTTACCAATGGACAAGTTGTCGCCATCACCTACTCCACTCTACAAATGTTGCCTACAGCCTTCAAAAATAGACCAATGCAACGGGCAGCACATAGGGTCCAAAATACATGTTGCCTGCTAATCATTAGATCCTCTCAGACCTTGTACCGAGCGCCATTCATTATTTATGACCACCTACATGATATTCTACTCCCCGTCTGATCACTCATTCCCTTCTCCAAGCCTGGGATGTTGTCACTGTCGTGCACTTTATATGAAGCATTGATGAATTTGTGGAAGAATATCCTCTTACCATAGAATATAATGAAACTTATGATGCTTTGTCTACTTGGCCCAAACCATGCATCACAAATCAAAGTCACACCATCTGTGGCTCATCTACTCTAGAATGAGGCCATCTGATCTCCGAGCTTAATCAAGTCCTGGATAGGTCACCCTAAATGTCACAAGGCCCAAGATAATCAACACCTGGATTGGCTTTCTGAATGGCCAATCATGCTGCAATAGTAGGTGTTTGCAGCCACATAAGCAGGCATATGGCTAAAATAGAACCACTTCTCCATTGCCCTCCACATATTTTGTTCGTGTCCTTAAATTTTGTATCAATTCTGAGTTGCTTTCTATCTATGCTTGGGTAGGTCTGCAAATCCAAATCACAGATGATTGGCACTGGCCCATGCACTCCCTTTGATCTTCTTTGTTTTCTTCCTGAACGCCCAAACATGGATGCTATTCTGCTACCATGATTGCCACCACCATCACCTCTAGCTGAATGACTCCTCATAAAGCTTGAATCTGCAGACTACCCCTGATCCATTACCCCTATCATAATACAAGAACTCAAATTGTGCTCTATGTTTAGCGACCTGTCTTGCTGCCATTCCTCACCCAAATTCACCTATACAGCAGCCTAAATCTGAACCTCCACACCAGATCTGACACCTCGTACAGATCTAGATCCCATGTATGATAAGCCAGTGATTGGGAGATTCATCAATTGATCCCTGCTTGTTTCTCTTAGGCTTTTCCTGTTCTAATTAACTCCCTGAAGATGTGTCCTTATTAACTGGACCTTGCTTGGTAACTTGCAGCCTTCCACCGCTTGGATTACTTGCTTTAGCCTAGTGACTACTTCCCCTATATTCAAGTCACACCAGTTCCACCTCTAGCAATGTTGATTCTGCAACATGGTTCCATACTGCCACTCAATGTCATAGCCTAGTTACTTGCCTTTTGTTTTGGACTAGCACTTTTATTTTTTAAATTATTTTTCCAAAATTCGTATTGTAGAAAAATAAAAAAATGCAATGAAAAATAAAAATATTTGTCTCATTAGGTAGATCCTAGTTAGCACTACACCATTATCATGAAATCGTGCAAGAATAGAAACTTTGGACATGATTCCTTTTTTCTTTAAATTTTTTTGGCTATTTTTGGCATGGAAAACCAAAAGAGGGAGATTTTGCATACCTTGGTTAATGCTCTTGGCTTGAAGGAGCCTTAAATAGGGCAAAACTTGGTGACAAAGCCTTCTTAAATAACCTGCTTTTCAACCCAAAAGAGAAGAAGGTTTGAGAGATCCAATTCTCATGCTCCCATCCAATACCACCTGGGAATCGACAGCTTCTAGTTGGATCGACCCAGCGGATCAGAAGCACAGGCTATACTGCGGTACTGCCCTATGCAGCATGATACAAGAAACCTTGCTCTAACTTGATTATCATTTTTCTTTCTAATAGTTTTAACTTACAAATGCCAAAAAGTTTGATATATTGATAATGATAGTCTAGATGATGCTAATGATTTTGAAAGGAATTATATACCTTGATTGTTGTTAATGTTTCATTCATTTAAAGGCAAGTCATAAGTTGAATTTTTAAAAAAAATAGTTTGTTTTTTGTAGATCGCCTAAATATTATAATTTGCCTTTTCAAGTTGACATTATAATGAGACATTCTAAAAGGAAATATGGCACCCTTCAAGTTGCAATTATTTTGGCAAGGACAAGAATTTTCTAATAAAACTGAATCTACTTGCCATTTTTGCACTTTGCATTATCGAATGAACTAGTTCAAGTTTATGTCATCACTCGTCTATTTATTTAGAGTTGCACTAACTTACTTATAGTTACATTGTTGAAGACTTCGAGTAAATAGATTAAACACATATAAATGGACCTAAATGTAGCCAGCACTTAACATCAAATTTGGTCAGACAAAAAGTCAGAAAGAGAGGAGCTTAGTCTAGCGTTCGTTCTCAACTGAAGCCCAACTTCGAAGATGGTTGGTCATATCTAGGTTAAGCCAGTACTAGGTCCAGTCAAAATTTTCAATGGACCAAGTTAGTTTGACCCCTTCATAGCAGTAGCCAACCATTAGCACTCCTGCTCAGAGAAAAAAGCTATGTTGTACTTCATAATTGCACAATTTGCATCCCCTCTTCTATTTTATCCCCTTAAATGCATCATGATATAGGCTTTTCGCTTAAGTCTATTAAGGGAATAATGATCCGTCGCCTCTATCTCATGTATAGCTAACTCTAATAAACTCTTTACACCAACCACTGTGCCAGTATATTTGCTTCCACAGTGGTTTTAACTTTTATGTGAAGTTTTGGTATTTTCATCAAGGTAATGGTACAAAATAGGGGCCATTGCTTGGTGCAATAGTAAAATGCTTGGGCTACCAAGTGAAATTGCACAAGTTTGAGTCCAAGGGAAGCCACTTTGTGTAAAAATAAAAAAAAGAAAAAAAGCTGATGCAATGTCTATCCCTTGTTCGGCCCTCTCAGGACCTTGGATTGCTAAGACCACAACTAGATAATGGCCCTTTTTATGGTAATGATACAAACATGTATAATTGCATAGAAATGCATTAATAACTACTACAATAATGTTATTAATAGCCAAAATGATATGGCATAAAGCAACCCATTCAAGTATTAGGAAAAGCCTAATTGTTATCCACACCTTCCCTGATAAACATTCAAGTCCCCTGTGAATTGGATGGCAACCAACAATTAGAAAGGGAAGCATGAGGTTAGTGCTGCTTCTAGCTATAATACGCTTACAAATGCATGTTGGTCTGGTATCCTTTTATATGATATAAATAGCAAATGATGCTCATTCAATAGTGACAACATTACTCCATATAACAACCACCACATTCTACAACCTCAAAAGCTTGCTACAAATTTGATGCTTCATAATTCATATGATGATTCATCATATGAACTCCTATGAAACATGTCACTACCTTCCTATACATGTGCATGTACATGTATGGTTCACAATTTTTCTTCCCAACGAAAGGAAATCAAATCTGCATTCTAGATGGTTGTTCAAGTAAGCTAAACTGTTTGCCAACTAGGCTTTTATGTAGTTGTCACATGTTACTCCTAAGAAGAGGATTCTATGTTCAGGTCCTGGGTGGCGCATCTCAAATTATTTAAGCCTGGGTAACTTATACCGAGTGGATCTCCCTCCGTTTATCTCTCTCTCTCCAAAAAAAAAAAAAAGCAAATAAATAACCAATTCAAACTATCTTCAAGATAGGTGTATATAAATATTTTTTAAAATATTATCCATGGTAAAAGGTGTTTATGACCAAACTTTGTTGTGTTGTATTAATAATAACTCTGCAAATAAGAAAGATTTGGTTGCTTGGTTTTTAGTGCATACATGTTTGGTTGCATGTAATTGAACCCACTACAATTCTAGTTGCTAAACCAACCTAAATCCCATGCTTGGGTTCCATGGAATGCAACATCTAAAAATTATAACTAAATAATTGGATTATGTAGCATTTAACCTAAGGCCAACATGGTTACAGGTAGTTCAGTTGTTAAACTGAAACAATAAAAATGAGTTTGACATAGTATGGTAATATCATATATATATATATATATATCAAATACAACATATAGCACATTCATTGTTACTCGGACACTTGCATCCAGCTCCGAACAATCATGTTGGATACAATATCAGAATTGGATTCATGTCAAACCAAGGTTCGCCGAACTAGAACTGTATCTCGTGTCAGCCAACCAGCAGTATGGTTCAGTACGGCCTCGTACTGGACCATATTGGGCCTAAACCAACATGGCAAACAAAGTGGGAGGAGAACCGAAGAGGAAAAGAGGGGGGGGGGGCAGGGAGGGAAGGAGAACGAGAGACCAGCTGGCCATGGGGATGGTTACCAGAGAGCCACGGACAACCATGGTGAATGGGATTGGGTGAACCAGAGAAAGAAAGAGAGAGAGAAGGGTGCAAGAAGGATAGCCGGCAGTTGTTGCTAGAGGGCCAAGGAGGCCCCTAAAGAGTCCCCCCCTCTCTATCCGATTGAAACATGGGCGAGAAGCCTCTATTTCGATTGTGATTCACAATCCTTTTTCTTTTTCAGCACTTCACAATGATTCTGGCAAATGGTTTCACTGTGAAGCAGCAAAAAAAATAAAGGATCATGAATCGTGATCAAATCAGGGGCTTCTCGGCTCCTAGAGAGCCCTCCCCCTCTATCCGATTAAACATGGGCAAGAAGCCTCTGTTTCAATTGTGATTCACAATCCTTTTTTTTTCACCACTTCACAATGAAGCTGGCAAATAGTTTCATTGTGAAGCAGCAAAAATAAACAAAGGATCATAAATCACGATCAAATCAGGGGCTTCTTGCCCCTATTTCAACCAAATAGAGGAGCTCTCCAAGGACCTCCACGGCCCTCCAGCGACCATCACCAACCATGACCATCTCTCTCTCTCTCTCTCTCTCTCTCTCTCTCTCTCTCTCTCTCTCTAGTTCACCCTATCCCATGCACCATGATAGTCTATGGCCCTTCGGCTACCTCCGACAACCTCCTTGGCTTTTCCCTCTCCTTCCCTCCACCCTTCTCTTTTCCTCTCTTTCCTTCAATGTTTCGGAATCCACACTGGAACCATACCAATAAGCCGCCACTATGGTATGACACCCTAAAGCATCCGGTTTGGATTGGTTTAGCAACCCTTGTGTCAAACACTTGGATACAAAATTCTTCATTTGCAGCTATTAGAGATTTGTGGTGAGCTACACTTTACCAACAATGTAACGTTAGACCCTCCCTTTGATGTTAAAAATAAGTAGGATAAGAAACATGCATATTCAAAAACCATACAATGTCTTCTAAGTTATAACCTATAAATATGCATTATTTAATTAAAATTGTATAGCATCCTATGCATCCTTGTATCTCCATTATTTCCTCTTGTTGAGATAGAAATTTGAATATGCATCCAAATCAGCGATCCCCATGTCCGTCTCCATGCAACATTGACTATATTACATTTATAGCATGAGTATCATTATTTAGTAATATTGCAGTTGATAAAATCATAGCATATAAACAATACTATATACACGAACTGAAATTTTATAATAATATAATCTATATTATTTTATAATGATTTTTTTAAGTTTGGGGATTTTATCGAGATTTCACATTACTTTTTCCAAAAATACTCTGGACCAAACTGGGAAAAAAATCCTTCCTGCATAGCTTAACATTACATTTTATCATAAACATAGGCGCTTGTCCTCTACTCCAAGCAAATTAGTTTGATATGTCATCTTATGATATTCAAATTTGGAACTCACCCATTAACTTTACATATAATATAAGACATGCTTAAAATTCACTGCAGTCATCACAAATATAGAATCTTCACAGGCAAGATTTATACAATTTTTAAAAGATCAAATCAGTTGTGGCTAGAAATTTCTGCAATTTGTAGAAATAGAATGACTTGCAATCTTTTGTTATAATATCTAGTCGATCTTTTGTAATCATTTGTTTTGTATTTTTACTTTTTATTTCTCTATTGTATTTTTTTTCTTTTTAATTTTATTTGATTTTAAGTTTAATTGATCTTATATTTATCTTTATACAATACACCTCATGTCAATGATTTATAATCTAACTTTTAATTTGTTTGCCCAACTGTGAACATGCCCATTTTCTAGTAGTGTTATAATAAAATAGCAAAAAGGCAAATGAAATGACCACTTTAAAAAGTGATAGAAATAATAAAATCAAAAATTATTGTTATTATTTCAATTATGTTACTTTTAGTGTTTTGGAAACAAAACATAAATAATTGAACTAATGATTCTATATGTAAAATAAAAACTAATTAAAAAATTATGAAGTAATGGTGATTTGAGTCCACCTTCCATGTTAATGCATTTTGATATTTCATTTCCAGATTTATTTAGATATTCAATTATAGTTTACTTCTTATATATACATATATACATACATAGATATATTATATATGCTATGACACTTGAAAAGATTTTCTTGCCCAACATATTGTGCTATTTGATTGCATTTTTTAATTGTATTATTGTTTTTCAAGAATAGAAGACCATTTTAGAATTAAAGTACAAGTAGTTTATCAAAAAAGTTAACAAACTGAAGCTACTAAAGAATATTTCAAGATTTTAAACTTTCTGGTTCTTAATATGGTATAGATGATAATAATAAATGTGTTATTTGTTTATTTTGATATATTAATAATACTATAGTTGCTAATATTATAATACAGTGGTATTACAATATTAATATTATATAAATCATGCGTAGTTTAATATTGAAACGTATAGTATGTACCATTATGAGTATTGTAATATTAATATGAAGTATGAACTATAATCTCGTGTCATACAGTATAACCTTATGCAATAGAAAAATTATTATATTGGAACAATTCGAAGTAAGGTCCACAGAACTAGAACTAGAACCGAAACCCACGCCAACCAGCTGGCAATAAGGTTCAGTACACCCCTGTATTAGGCCGTATTGAGCCCGAACCAATACAACAAAGAAAGCAAAGAAGGAGAACTTGAGGGGTAAAGAGAGAGAGGGTGGGAGGGAGAGATGCCGGCAGTGGCTGCCGAGGCCTTAGAAGCTCCTCCCTTCAGCGGCCACTACTGGCCTTCCCACCGGCTCCCCCTCCTTCCATTTCTCTCCCTCCCTCCCTCTCTCTTTATCTCTCTTCATTCTCATCTCTTTAGAGGGCAGAGCTCTAGAGGCCTTGACAAGCCACTGCAGGCCTTTCCCTCTCCTTCCCTCCCCCTCTCTCTCTTCCTCTCTTTCCTTCTCCCTTCCTTTGTTTTTACTGGGGTTCCGAATCGAATACCCAAACTGCACCAATAAGCTGCCGATACAGTTCAACACACCCTGAATTGACTAGTTTGAGGTGGTCGGCAAACCAAGGTTCGAAGTATATTCATTATGATTATCATAATAGTGATAGGTAATAGTATGTCATTGCATAATACTGATATAATATATTATATGTTATTAATCACCATGCCATGTTTAAATTCGCATCAATCAGCTATCTGTTAAAACATCTCTTTATTTTTTTACTACAAGTGTAGCTACAAATAACCAAACAAGTTGTAACTAAAAATATTAGAGAAACAACACTCCCAACTACAAGCAATCAAACAAGCCTTAAAAAAATCTTCCCAGCCTTTAGTTATATAAATATTCTATATGGATGTAATACATAAAAGGTTCATCACTCAATACAAATCCAAAGCATAGCAACATGTTCTGTGTTACAAAACAACTTGGGAGGGGCAAAGGTTCAAAATGCAGGTAAGAGACAGCATTCTATGAGATAAGAATGAAAAATTAATAGAAACAAAATAAAAATAGTTCACAATTATCAGCTTAAACAGGGTTGAGAGATAAAAATGAATAAATATAATAAAAACAAATAAAAAAGAAAATAGCTGGTGATTATTGGCATGCTTATATAGTGTAGTCATGTTATAGAAAAAAACATAGGCAATGCTATTAGAACAACAGAAGATAAATTTGTGACCAGCAGCAACAACAACATTGTTTTACAAATTATAAACCATAAGTATTCCTTCAAGTTGTAATAATTCACTATGAAATCTTAAACTTGTAGATAATTGAAACATTCTCGATTACTTAGCTTACCCAAAAATGATTTCATTGCCTAAGAACAGTTCAGAGATTCATTCAACCAAGTATCATAAGTAAATTGTTTTCAATGGTTCGGAGACCATTGTTACTGTTAAACTTGTAGATAATTGAAACCTTAAACTTGTAGATAATTAAAGATTCTCAATTACTTAGTTTACCCAAAAATGATTTCATTGCCTAAGAACAGTTCAGAGATTCATTCAACCAAGCAGCATGATTTTGTTACCTAAGAACAGTTCAGAGATTCATTCAACCAAGTATCATAAGTAAATTGTTTTCAATGGTTCGGAGACCATTGTTACTGTTATCCAGTGTCCTTTCATAAAATGTTTCCACTCCCATCATTAAAACAACCATCTTCCATAGTGTTGAGAAACAAAATCATAATTACTGTCAAATACTTCTTTCCAAGATTTTTCTTGAAAAACCTAAGTTTACAGCCCATCCTCTTTTATACCATTTTCCATTAAAAGATGCCACCTTAACATTTCCCTTCCATAGACATCCTTATCAACAGCACTTGTCTACCAAGATCCATGTTCCCACCAAATCTCCAAAAAAGACCATTTATGAACAACCATAACAGTCTTACCATGAAATTAAAAAAAAGAATAAATAACAGGCAGATAAATAGTTTTAATTTCAAGACATCTTTTGCTCATGCAATCGAAGGCGAAGATTCATTATGTTTTCTGAATACACAGTGACAAACCAACTTCTAAATGCCAAAAAGTGGAGCTGTAAGCATAGGGTGATATTTCTGTACAATAAGGCTGTGTTTGGTTGCTCATTAGAGGGTAGATAGTTTAAATTTGACTGATTAACCAGCCAAACACCACCAAAAAGTGGTAGACAAACTTATTTGGTCAAGGCCCAAAAAGGTGCTTAACCAGGGTAAATTTGTTTTAAGGAGGACGGTAAATAAAGTTAACCACCAAAAACTCTCTCTTTTTCCTCACTACCTTTCCACTTTTCACAACTTCATCCCACTAACCATGGGAGTCCTGACCAAAAGTTGTGTGTTTTCAACTGGTTAGGGGGTGAATACCAATGGTTAAATATATTCAAGGGCTGGTTAGCTATTCAGCATCCAGACCCAACCTGAGTGGAGGCTTTAATCAACATACACTCTCAATGAGATACAAACTCTATTGATGAAAATCTGTTCCTTCAATGAACAGATTCTATACTTTTATTATGATATGCCAAAAGGAAAACCAAGGAGATTAGAAAACTGAAGGTCCATTCAATTCACAATCCCTATAATATCATCAATGCTCTAACACCATAACCACTAAAATAGATCTTTGATAAGAACACAAAATACAAAACTCAATCCAGTTTAATAACTACTCACCAAAGTCTATCCAAAACACTTCTATTACCACTTCACAATACCTCAAAGTTTCCCCATAACACTTCTCTTATCACTTTGTGATTCCTAAAGGCACACTTTCAGTTTTAGGATAAAACTAAAGGAAATTCTATTAATGCTTTCCACCAACACCTTCACAAAATTGCCATCAAATTGCTCTTTATGATCTCCAAACAATGATCACCGGAAGAGAAAAATCCATGCTCAAGCCTCCTACTTTCAACAACATCAAGAACTCTTTTTCTTGTTTCAGCCCTCTTGATATCCCTCAATGTTGACCAACCTGAAAAGAAGGGCGTGAGTGTGACTACAGTTTTATTTTAATATTACTATTCAAAGTATCACATACTGACAACGTCTATAGAACACCTCATGTTATAACATTTAAAGTTACATTTTGCTCTTCATTACACAAGAAAGAAAATAAAAAGGTTCAATCAGGTGCTCTAGGCACTCTTGTAGGTTTATGATTGATCATTTTTCTTCCAACAATTGATCCCATATTGTCAGTTTTTGGAATGTTATAACGCGGACAAGGTAGACTAGTTGTCCATTCTCAGTATTACAAGCTTCTTCAGGTTTCACATCCTAATTTGCTTATCATGGCCCGCACCTCCTGTTCCCCCACAACGATCAAGGTGTCACTTCCACATTTATTCAATTTCTTCAAAACCTCTTCAAATTTTATTTTAAAGCAATGACAAGCCAGATATCAGCAGAAAACTTCTAGCTGATCCTTAAACACCAATTTAAACCAGAAATGCAGAAAGCCTGCCACAATCATCTTGAGCCATGACCTCAGAAGCATCAAGGAGAATTGTCATCAACAGATCATAGTCACCAAATAGCCTATGTGATCACACGTAACAGACCCTCTATAGCCTAGGTAAATGCATAGGCAAAAGGCAAGCCATCCAGGTGACAAACATTGTACAAATTTCCAAAAATAATTTACATGCTCCTACAATTCAGTTATTGAGCAAAAGTTCTATTATTTTCAACAAGCTATCAATCATGACCTTATAATGTATTGCTAACAATTAAAGTTTGAGTTCTGCATTAATCTTATTACAACTTCCATGCTTATCACAAATTTATTATTTGTACTCAACTTTTCTCTTTCTAAGGTAAAATAAAGAAATCATATCAAATATTAGTAGCACTAGTATGTTACTCCTATTAAAGTTATATAAAAGGAAAACAAAAAGAAGCTTTTCTAAAGCATAATAAGGAAGCAAAAGAAAAAGAATAAAGATAGGAGGAGTTGAAATATAAAAGAGAGCAGAACACTCTGAACTTCCCTCTTTTATTACCATACAGAATATAACCCCCAAAAAGTAAAAAGAATTATCTTCTAAAAATCCTGCCTTTCCCTCTTTCCAGCAAAAACTATTAAGCTTTCCTTCTCTTCTACAAATTGCCACTATTGATAAGATATAAAAGGCAAAGAAAAAATAGAACATAAAATACAGGGAAAAATAGAAAACAAGAACATGAAATAAGATTAGAATTTCAGAATATATTCTGAGCATAGAAGGCGCTACCATCCCGAATTGACTGGTTCAAGGCATATTGAGCTGTACCTAGGGTGGACCGGTATGGTTCCACTACTCAATTCAAGAAACCGGGGATGGGTAGAGGAAGAAGGAAAGAGAGAGAAAGAGAGAGAGAGATGGAGGGAGGGAGGGAGGGAGGGAGAGGGCTTTCGACCCCCCTCTCCTATGGCCGGGACATGACAAGGGCTCTAGCTCCTTTGCCAACTTCATTTTAAAAAAAATCAAAAGAAAAAGGGGGCCAGAGCCCCTGTTTTGTTTTGAAACATAGGCTCTACCTCTATTATGCCATGGATGAAACAAGGGCTCAACCCCATCGTACTGCATCCAAAGGAAAGGGGGCTAGAAAGCCCTCTCCCTCTCTCAGTCTCTCTCTTTTCTTCTCCCTCTCCCTTCCTCTCTTTCCTTCTCCCTCTCCCGTACCCTCTCCAACTCCCTTTTGTCAGCATGCCATGAGATGGCACAACAGAGTACCATACCATACTGCCAGGAAAAAGGTAGGGGTCCCGGTTCCGTAGACCTTATTCTTGGCCTCCTCATGGTCATGGTCAAAAAACAAACAAAAAAGTGAAGGAAAAAAAGATACCTGATTTGGTGGACTCAAGATTGATCCTTTAGAGGTTTTGAAAACAAAGAAGGAAAGATGAATGAAGGGGGAGAAGCTATCTACTCTCTGTTTTGGGGTTCGACAGCATAAAAAACAAAGAAGACATGAGAAGAAGGGGGGGGGGGGGGGGGGGGGGGGGGGGGCGGGGAAGAGAAAGGACTCCACTTGAGGACTCCCACCATCTAATCTTTGTCCTCTATCATAACTCCTTTTCTTGCCCCAGGACAAGCAAGAACAGAAGGAGATGGCAGCTGAGAGCTTAGAGCTTCCATCCATCATTTTTATTTTGAGTGTTTAGTTTAGATTAAGTCAAATGAGACAAATAGGTCTAATTAGGCCTATGCAAGTTGGGCAAGGCAGAAACCTAAAAAGAAAGAACTAAAAATCCAATGTGACCCACAACATCATCAAAGTTGCTACAACAACCTTTATTATGGAAAAACTCCTCTTTTGAGTCCATTAAAAATGATTCAGCCAATGATTTAAAACTCGGCCCGAATCAACCCATTTTGGTGTCAAGATCATGGGTTATGAGGTCAATCCTTGGTCAACCATGAGTCAACCTAGGACCCTTATTATGGATAAACTCCTCTTTTGAATCCATTAAAAAAGATTTATCCAAGATTTGAAACCTGGTCTGGATATCGACCCAATTTAGTATACAAATCACAGCTTACAAGGTCGACCATTGGTCAACCCTGAGCCAAGTTAAGTCAAACCACCTCTATTTAAGCTATATTATATACATTGATAATTTCTTTTTGTGAAAAGCACACCTATCTAATTCATACCATGTCTTACTTATCTAGGCTTCGCTAGACTATCGTACCCCCAGTCAATGGACTCTCACTCCAAGACAGATGCTTACGGTCTACCAAAGAATATATATACATATATGTCATAATGTGGACCATAAGATCTAAGAGATCAGTTCCCAGGAGAGGTGACAATAGAGTTCCCTTCCTAAAATATTTTCATCGGGGTCTTAGTCCGTGGATCCCATTCCCAAATCTGCTTCCTTGCACCCTATGGGAGACAATAAATCAAACAACATGGCACTAACACTTCCCAACCACTAATGATGGCAGGAACAACAATGGCAATGGTGGAGACGAGAATGTAGCACTGCTGCAAAGGATAACAACAAGGGGTTCATACGTGTGCACTCAACAGAGCTAGTGGCCAATGGAGACTTCCAAACAGCAGAGGTGACAAGATGGCATGGGAGAAACACTACTTGGTAGTGTGGCACAAGGGCGTGTTGGCTTGGTGATATGCCTATGCCATATCAACCCCCATCGACTCCTTTCTCTACCCCATGAACTCCATCTCAGCTCTTGTTGCCTCTTTGACCTCTCTAGCACCATTGGTGCCTCTGCTAACCCCAGGGTCATCTAGACCTCTATACCTCCACCTTCATCTTCTATCCCAATCTTATGACTAGGAGTCCCAGGTCAACCATGGTTGGATACCAGGGTGAACCAAGCAAGTCCAGCGGGTCAATAGCCCGACTCAACGAGACACTTGGGTTTTCCAGACACCTGGATTTAGAGTTAACCTGTCACATAGAGGCCTACATATCATGAGTCAAGTAGGTCAACTCACCCAACCCGGCCAGCTCATAAAACACTAGATTTAGCCTTCTTCAAAAGGCTCCCATTTGTTAAATAGATTTGTCTTTCCCCGTCCAAGCCACACCAGATCAAAATATGGAGATCAAGTTCATATTAACTATTAAAGGCGAACCGTGCCGAACTGGCCGATTCGGGGTATACCGAACCGGACCAGCGGCCGGCCGGCACGGTTCGGCTTTAAAAAACAGCACAGCTGCTTTAAAAAAAAAAAAAAAAAAACCCTTACCTCACCGAACCGGGCCCGAACCGGTGCGAACCGGACCCGAACCGGTCGAAACAGGCCCGAACCGACCGGTTCGGCTCAGTACGGTTTGAAGAGGGTGGGGGCAATTTTTTTTTTTTTGGTGTCACATGGCTACACTGTAGCCCTATGACGTTGTCCAAAGGGGGGGAGAATGATGCCTTTCCTTATAATTAAGGAAAAGGCACACAGAGAGCTCTGTGTTCTCTCCAGCAGCGCACGGAGAAAGGAAAACCAAAAAAAAAAAAATCGCTCGATCAATTTCAACCCAATTCAACCTGCAAAAATCGAAGGGGTAGGTAGAATCAAGGTCCGTATATCTTTTTTTCCTTATTTTCGTTTTTCGTAGCGTTAAATTTTGTTAAAATCCGTGCAAATTAGAAAATTAAGAAGAAATGCTGTCAAAATTTATTTGTTGGCAATAATTTTAGAGTGTGGTAGATATAGGATAGATCTACACAATGATACTAAAATCTTAATTTTTTGTTAAGTATAGAATTTTTTAAATAAAAAATTAATTTCGGATTAATAAATTAATTTAAAAAAATAATTAGAAAAAAAACTGTAATTATAAATTATTAATCTAGGACTTATAAGCTACTCTCACTATAAATTTTATGTCGATTTATTCAAGTTTTGTGCATCTCATGAATAGTGCCCGTAAGTCTTAAATTGAAAAAAATTGACTTTTAATGCATTTCTAGGATCTTAAAAAAATATATGTAGCATGTATGATGGAATCCTACATGAATCTAAAATCTAAAACTTTTTTTATTTTTCTTTATTTTTTTAAATTTTTTAAATAAAAAAATTAAAAAAAATTAAAATTTAAAAATTAGGTTAATAAACTGTTAATTAATAAAGATTATTATTGACCTTATATGTAATTTAAATATTCAGGTATGGATCCATCAAGAAGGAAGAAGGATCCGGAACGGGACATTGGCTGGTTACATGGAGAGATGCTCTCGAATCGGCATCACTAGAGATGTAAATGGTGCAATACCGAATTCAAAGATGGGGGTAACAAGGTTGAAGCAGTACTTGGCTGGCGGCTATCCTGATGTATCTGCATGCCGACAGTATCCACAGGAAGTCCGTCAGTTGATGAAGAAATATTTTGCTAAGTTTAAAGCTGGAAAGGAAAGAGCAGCAAAGAAGAAGACAGAGGTGGACTGCATAGCCGCAGAACCACCTTCTTATTACTCCAGGAAGTCAAAGGAAGCATCTATTCCTTCTGATGAGGAGGCACAGATGAAGGCTGCTATTCAGACGAGCTTGTATGAGCAGAGGCAGCAGGAGGAGGCAGCGAGGCATAGACAGCGATTCAGGCCATCAGCTTTTGAATCAGGATCGGGATCCGCTTCTGCTAGTGCTCCAGAAGAGTTTGAGAGACAGTTTAGGAGAACCTCCTTAGTCAGAAAGCCAGTCATGAGAGGCACGACCGTATTGCATCCATGTTGGGAGCATTTGGCAGTAGGAGGAAGTCTTCCAGGCCTAGGGACATTCCAGAGAGAGCCACTATCCATGATGTCGATCCAAATGCATTTTTCAGTAGAGATTCCAAGCAACAGAGGATTGACACAATGCTGAAAAAGGATAAGAAGAAGGATATGTGACGGGCCATCTCCTCCTGGTTTCATTTCAGTCATATCCCAGCCCATGCAGCAGACAATCCTTATTATCGCTCTGCTATTTCATCTATACAGGCTGCTGGTGCAGGTGTAGATCCTCCAGTATCGAGGGATATCTATAATCATCTTCTGGACAGCAATAAGGAGGAGCTAGAAGGATGGATATCCTCGTATCAGAGCAAGTGGCCTGTGTATGGATTGACGGTAATGTGTGATGGTTGGACTGGTCCTACTAGACGGAGCATCATCAATTTTTTAACTTATTATGATGGGAAGACTTTTTTTCAGAAGTCTATTGATGCTTCAAATCAGGTGTACGATGCCAGTTATATCCTCAAATTGATGAAGGAGGTGATTGATCAGGTGGGAGAGCATGTCATGCAGGTAATCACTGATAATGGATCACAGTACAGGGTCGCAGGGCAGATCTTGATGGAGCGGCGGTCGCATATTTTCTAGACCCCTTATGCTGCATATTGTATAGACCTCATGTTGATGGATATTGATAAAATTCGCAGTGTGTAGAAGATTGTTGAGCTAGCACAGTCTATCACCAGATTTATATATAACCATACGTGGATCTTATCATTGATGAGGAGCTTTACAAGGGAAGAAATATTGAGACCGGGGGTCACACGGTTTGCAACTAATTCATTGCACTTGATAGTCTTCTTAACAAGAAAGCAGAGCTGCGTCAGATGTTTGTCAGTCAGGACTGGCAGGAGAGCAGATATGCCAGGGCAAATACTGAGGGAAGAAATATGGAGAATTTAGTGACGAGACAGACATTCTGGCAGTGGGCTAAGAGGGTAGTGGAGGCTATCAAGCCTCTATATAAGGTACTTCGTGCCGTAGACTCCGAGAGGTATGCTCGGATGGGCTTCTTATATTTCATGATGCAAAGGGCAAAAGAAAAAATCCAGGAGGCAGATCCATCACATGCATATGAGTATATCCGAATTATTGATGGATGGTGGAGTTATCAAATGAGTTCGGATTTGTATCTAGCAGGTACGTAGTATTTTATTAAGTCCCTAAAAATTAAGTTTCAATTAGATTCATACAAGTACGCTTGACTGATTCTTAAAATATATGCGCAGCTTACTATCTAAATCCGAGATTTCAGTACTCCGTACCGAACATTACCATGGACAAGGATCTTATGTCTGCCCTGCGCAATGTTATATATAAGATGGAGCCCGATCCAGATATCGCTGCTATGTGCCTTGAAGAAGTTAGGTTGAAATTATTGAATGATTTTTAACAAGCTAACAAATTTCAACAAGCTAACAAATTTTTTTCTGACAGACGAAATTTTTTAGGGAGGGCACAGATTCATTTGGATCCACTGTAGCGATCAGAAGTAAATCAAAGATGAATCCTGGTAGGTACTACTAAGGAGTAAGTCTAATATTATATCAGGATTAAATTTTTATTTTGCCAAATCTAAAATTCTAAATGATGTAATGTCTTTTGCAGCTGAATGGTGGGTGCATTTGGTGGATCTGCTAAAAATTTGAAGGTTCTTGTAGTGAAGATCCTCTCCCAGACGGTGTCCTCCAGTGGATGTGAGCGCAATTGGTCTACATTTGGTCTTATCCACTCCAAACAGAGGAACCGTCTGAAACAGAAACGCCTCAACGATCTTGTGTATGTACACTATAATTTAAGGTTGAGGCTAAAATATATTCAGGAAGAAGTAGAATTGAAATATCTTGATCCCACTACAAGTTCATATATTGATGAGGATGAAGATCCAATGATTGGGTGGGTCATGGATCAGCAGCAGCAGCAGCCAGAGCTTGATGAGCCAGGATCACCTCCTCAACCAGCCAGTTTTGTAGCTAGTGAGGCTGGGGTGGATGCTGGACAATGGGCAACAAGTCATATTCCTCGCAGGGCTCCAGCAGATACAGCACATCGTCCGTCCCCACCATCTAGTAGACCTGGAGACAGAGGAAAAGGAAAGGCAGTTGCACCTCCATCGGAGCACTCAGTCCACTCAGATTCAGATACCAAAGACAGTGATGATAGTGCTTCAGATAGTGGAGGATCTAGTGATCAGGGAGGGACAGGAGTCGCAGCCATCTAGTCCTATTCGATTCACTGGGGAGTCGCAGTTTTTCCATGCCACGCAGGAACAGATCATGGAGCACCCTGATAGACCTCGTGATACAATTCCATATAAGCGACGGGCTCCGCGTGGTCGTTCGGGACACGATACAGCTGCAGATCTTGCACGTGGAGTAGGATCCTTGGATGTATCTGGATCATCCTCATATTCAGGATCCTCTTATCCGCAGCTACCGGCAGCTTATGGTCCATATGATCCATATGGTGCATCCGAAACGTCAGCATCCAGTGGTTATTATTCCGGAGCATCTTATGCATCTGATTTTGTCGCTGGTATATTTGGATTCCCCCCTGCACCTGCACTGCCATATCGTCAGTCTCTGGACAGCTCTCTGAGTCGGGACATCAGAGAGGGATCTGCGATTAGTTATGACCCATCACGCATACCTCCTGGGATGAGCTTAGAGGAGTATCATGCTGCCTGGCAGGAGGGACATGCCGAATTTCCTACAGAGTACATACATGATCCCTATATTTATGACATCGTCATTCTACCCGATTCTAGACATTGGTATGTAATTATATATTTATGCCATATTTTACTTTCATTAATTACTGATAATCTTAGTTTAATTATCATTTTTTTAATTTCAATTGAAAATAGTTCTAAATATTAGTATTTAGTCCTAAACCCTAAAGCGATACGCCATCCTAAACCCTAAATCCTAAACCGGCCTAAACCCTAAATCCTAAACGGCTAAACCCTTAAAAAATAAACCCTAAATCCTAAACCGTAAACCCTTAAAAATTAAAATAAAAACTTAAAATTACAAAAAAAAATCAAAAAAAAAAAAATTTGGACGTACCGGTTTGGACCGGCACGCCCTGCCGTACCATGTGTCGGCACGGTACGGTTCGGTACCGAACCGGTACCGGCCGGCTACCGGTACGGCACCCGGTACCGGGAACCTTAATTAAAGCAATGGCATTTGGGAAAAAGTAATAGACCAATGATTAGAATTGGACTAATAGTACTTCCATGCATGTCTAAATTGGAATCACCATCATCCAATCCAATGTCCGATAAAACTACATTATAGATAAAGCTTGTCTCCATAATTAAATGGGGTGACCTGTGGAAGAAATTTATAAAAAAAGCTCTAGATGTATAATTGCACAAAACTGCACCTTTGGCCTATTGCTTCATACATGTTAAAGAAGATGATTTATGGACCAATACAAATGTATAAGGAAATTGTACTGTTAAAAATCTAGAGGCATAATTTTGCACTTATGCATGGCAAATGCCTTTCTTTAAGCTTTCTTTGTAATCTAAATAGTCCAAAGTACTAATCCTAGACAAATTCCTATCTATAACCTATTATCCACAATTGTACGATCCCTTGGTGGCATCAGATATCAAACTCTAACAAACAGAACGAACAAAAACCAATCCCTAGCAGATACGGGTGCAATTTCAATAACAAAGGATGCTAAGTAAGAAAAAATGAAAACAGAATTGCTAGGTAAACGTGACAACAAGGAAGTGGTGCTAGAGTAAGAAAAAGTAGAAATAAATTACATGAGGAAGTACTAAGTAGAAGCAAAGCCAAAAAAGGGCAGCCCAATGCACAAGGCACCTGCCACTGCAAGTCTAGAGAGGTTCAAATGTACCCAGTCTTGCCCTGATGTACAGAGACGCTATTTTTGTGTTTCAAACACATAATGCCCAGGATGAAATAGAGCAACCTCACCATTGCACCAAGGTTCACCCTATAGAAGTGAAGCCAAAACCAAACAAAATTCAAGCAATTTCTTCTTCAATGCTAAATACCAAATGGACACCCTAGAGCCTTACCAGCAAGGATTCAGGTCCCGACAGGACGTCCCTTGGGACACCGGGACGGGATACCATTTCATGTGTTGGGACAGGACGTCCTGCCAGCATTCCAACATCCCGATCGGGACATCTTGGAACATCCCCTGTCCCGAGTGTCGGGACGGGATGCTAATGCATCTCGTTCCATGAAAAAACTAGGACAACCCCGTTCCACAGGATTTAAAACCTTTCTTACTAAACAAGCAATATCAACAATTACCGGTGTAAAATTGTATATCTACGCCATGTTAATCCCATTCCAACCAAAAAGACCAACAAGGTCAGTTCTTCCTATCAGGCCCATTCTTCCTTCTCGATAGTCTAAACATGATTTTCCTTTTTCAATCAACATTAATATATTATTTGCTCACTGCACTGAAGCTCCTCTTTCTCAGATAAGGCATAACCATCACTATCATTTAAAAGGAACATAAATGTCATTGTTTGAAAAGACTTACTTGAGAATTGGCTCAAGGTGAGGCTCACCTAAAATGCCTTTAGGCTCTTTGATGAAGCTTTACAACACAAAGGTACCAAATTAAGAGATCCATATAACTTGCACATTTCATACCATTATGTAACAAGTACACCTTATCGAAGGCAAACAATAATTATTTCCATAACCAATAAGAAAGGAAGAAATGAATCACTTTTTCTATTAGCATAGCATTGTTAGAGGACTCCAAATTCCAAATATAGGTATAGCAAGGTATGTACTGTACGATAAATATTTGTGCTCATTTGGTGACTGGCATGCTTGATCCGTACAAAATTTTATAGCTGAAACCATATATAACACCAAACTCTTTTATCTTAAGTTATTCTCATTTTACTTTCCCATATTTTGAAAATTTTAGGAAAATTAACAAGGCTTACTCCATGCACCTTGAGACTTATCCCTGGCCTAGTTAAGAGTATGAACACCTCATCATGTTCCTGAGCCTTGCATGATGCAGGATTCACTTATGCTTATCTAAAAAATTTTATATACAAAGCCTAACAAAAGCAAATTAGCTTTTGCACCATAGTCTACTATCTGACTTAGATTACTTGGATTCCAAGAGTTTAATTTCGTGGTGTCATATGACATTAATTTTAACCACCAACCTTACAAGTTACAACTCAATCAGACCCTTTTCCCACAGTTAATGAATGCTCTTCTATCTTTTTTTCCAAAAAAACCCCACCCTCATTCACCTAATTTGTTAGCCTACTGAAATTCTCAGGTGTTTAAGCAAAATTCTACATAAATTAACAAGGTTAAAATTAAATTATGTAACTACCAATCATCACCACACAACTTTTAACCGTAAGGGCAATTGTCAGGCCTTCTACCAACTATTACCGAAAAAAGAATCAATTCAATGGTCGTCCTTCAAACTGACCTCCAACTATCCCCTTTCTGTTGTCTTAATTTTAATGATAAAAAAATTCCAATGTTACTTTAATAAAAACATCTCCAGTACATTAACTTTCTACCAGTTGTGTTTGCAAATAGATCATTCTAAAGATTTATGGCTTCCCACACATACTTTGCTAAATAACAAAAGGACAATATAAATACTTGGGTCATACATAACCTAGTAAAATTATATCTTTTAATCTTGGAATGCAATGTTTTTTCCAGTCTCGTGATGTTGGTTCAACTTGATCCTTTTCTGGTGCCAGGTGAGCTAGGGGCATAAACCTTTTTCAGCTCAAAAATATATAGCGCATTCTGCAGGTGCCAATCAAGGAGATCAGCGGAGACAAGATTTAAGGATTGGAATGATCAGGATGGATTCTACCTTGCACATGGGAAATTCATCAAGTCCACTATCTTGGATTGAAAGGTCATAAAATCAACTTTCTTCCTTTTCATGTTGTCTTCTATTTATTTCCACCCTACAAGGTAAGGGCTCAATGTCATACAAATGCATTTCAGACTCTTTTTTCACTTTGGTAAATGAAGCTGCTACAGCTTATAATATGTTTAGCAAAGCAAACCATCGACATATCCATAATTCTCCTAATGCTCTATAACTTCTCCTTTAAACTAGCCAATAAGAAGTGATGTTATATCCCATAAAACATGAAAATAGAATCACATAAACTCCTTAACAATTAAATTTATATGCAAAAAAACATGACATTCATATGACCATAGATCTCACACTTAGAACATGTTTATTAGAGCCAAAAAAATCCTTTTTAGTTATTTAAAAATATCATATTAAATGTTTTGATTAATGCAATTTTCTTGATAAAATAATTTGGATCCTTTTGAATATTCATAAGGATCATGATTCCATGTTGTCTGACCATCAACTTTTAGGCCCAGTTCATTGTGATCGGATTGTTGACCTCCCTAAGCTCTTAGAGAACTGCTAAGGTGTAAGGTACATGGAGGCCCCACTCACCCTTATCCCCTATCTCTCTCATCCCCCTTGAGTTCGCAATCTGTTGCAATGCTTAACAATAAAGTCAATCTCTAGGAAGGATGGAGAGGAGGTGGGAGATGGGGCTAAGGTGAGTAGCAGGCTATCATTTTCTCTCCTAGCTTGCCATCACCAAAAATGAATGCCCAAAGTTCAAAGCTTTCTCATCAATTTTTGACTAAATATGTTATCAAGCCAACCTATGGAGGCATTTGGTTGCCTTCCATCTTATCTCAGTGTGCACATTTTAACGGCGAGAGATTAAATCTGATATTTGAGAGTACAACAGACCATCAAATGTACTTGAAGACAAGATAATCATGGTGGTGGCTAGCATTTGCCATACCACCCCTGAACCGCCCATTTGGGGCATACCGAACCATACCAAGGGCGAACCGGCATAGTTCCAACCCTCCGTTTGAAAAGTCAGGCAATGAGGAAGAGGGAGAGGGAGAAGGAGAAAGAGCAAGGAAAAAAGAGAGAGGACAGGAAGAAGGGAAGGAGAAAGGGAGAGAGGGAGAGGTCAAGAGAGAGGAAGAGGTCGCCCAAAAACATGGAAAGAGGACACAGAAGCCCCCCAGATTTCCTTTGAAATAGGAGATCCTATTTATTTGTTGCCAATTTTGAATCAAAGTCAACAAATGGTTTGCCAACATGCTACAATAAAGTCAACAAACCATTTGCCAACTGCAGTTCAAACATTTTTTTAAAAAAATAATGGTTTACCCTAACATGGTATGGTAAAGAGTTGTACCATGCCATGCCAGTCACCGACCGATACAAGTCCCAATACCTATTCGGTGAACCTTGGTAGTGGCTATCTTGGCAATAATAGTGGCACAAGTAGTGAAGCACTACAAGAATGATATGGCCCATGTGGCAAGTACCAACCATTATTCTAGTTATGGTATTGATGGTTAAAGCTAGATTTGGGCCAAGTCGAGCAGACTTGGACCGCACTCCTCCCTAAGCTTATCCTGAAAATTCTCTTCTAGCTTTAGGCTAGACTACGACCCAAAGAGAATTTCTAACCCAACCCAAGCCCAAACTCGAGCCTAGTCCCAAGCCTGAATGAAGCCTTACCAGAATTGAGCCCAAGCATGCCTATCTTGAGATCGAACCCGAGCTCAATGATCCCACCCTAGTATTCGTGTACAAGAGAAAACAAGGGGGCATATGGGAGGAGTAGAGGGAGGAGGTCCGCAAGCAAAGGTGGAAAGGATTAGTGCTATAGTTTGGAGCATCAAGAGTTAAAGAGGTGAGGCTAAGGAGTCCATCTCGAGAATCGAGGAGACAACATCGAGACCATGGATGATGATGATAATGATGATGATGAAGCAAGCAAAAGCAAAGAGTGAAAATAGCAATTGAGCAACATCCATGAGTCGGGAAGGGCTCTCAGTAGAAAACATTAAGGTAGAAAGGGGGTGAGCAAGGAAGAGAGGGTGAGGTCGAGGCCTAGGACACAAGTATGGAGATTGAGAGAGAGGCGGAGCGGAGCATGAGAACATGAGAGGAAGGAAAGAGGTGGAGAATAACATGGGTGGCAGTGTGGAATGTGGTAAGCAGGGTGGTTATGGGTTAGGGCTAGGGTCAAGGTTTAGTTTAGGGGATGGAGCAGGCTATCCTAGGCATCGAGTTGGGCTACGGGTTGGACTTGTTCGGGTCAGTTTTTTGTTCTGACACTAGGCCCAAGGCCCGACTCAAAGCTAACCAAGCCCAATGGGCCTTGGGCTAGCCAAAGCCCATTTCTTACCTATCGGTGGAAGAAACAAATTGAGGGGGGGAGGGGGCAGTTGTGATAGCAATTGCAATAAGGAGATAGCAACGACTAAATTTTCCTTTTGTTTCTAAATTTTTTGAAACTAAAGCAATTTCACTACCGAAAAAATTTTCGATTTTCAAAATTATTTTCCAAGTTCTAAATGCAAAAAATGCACCCTTAAGATGTCAAGACCACTATATTGCCCAAGGTGTTAGGTGCCAAAAAGGCAATTTCCTAATGAAAGCAAAGTGCTAACATTCGAAAAGTCTAATATTTGCATTAGAAAAAAAAATCTATATCTAGAAATAATATAAACATCACAAAATTGATTTTCAAGTTTCAACATCTTACATCATGATGATCTTGAACATCAGATATCATATTTCACATCTTTTAAAATGCCACATCAAAATGCCACTCCCATAATATGGTTTTGAACAAATGATGCAAAAATAAACCTTTGGACATACTAAATAGATTCAATATTCATACATGATAGTAAAATACCACTCAGCAAAACATATTTCATGCTTCTAAACAACACAACATAAAATAACAACCCACAAAATATCCTAGAGTTGCCATTTATGTGTATTGGTTCCAATGGGCCAAACTTAACATCGAAATAAAGCTAACAGTGATCTAAGAGAATGGACAAAAAGGGCAAGAAGAATGCTATCAGACATTGGAGAGGCGTTGACCACCTCTCATTTTATCTCAAGCACCACTTCAAGTAAACCGGCCTTGCTTGAGGATTCTTGAGGTCCTCGGGGGGGTTTCGTCACCTTGCTTGAGCGACTAGAGCTCCTTGACAACAAAATTACTTTCAAAAACTACAAAAAGATGAAGGCAACCTCAACAAACATATTTTTGGATCCAATTACATTAGGAACTAAGTCAGCGGCAATTAGGACTTTAATAAATTATATTCATTTGAAATAACAAAATAGGGCAATTCATTCAATGTTTGATGTACATCTACATATTCTATTTGGGGGTTTTGCTGCACTATACTTTTGTTTTTTGATTGCATTTAGCTTTCAATCATTTATTTCATAAAGGGCAAAGGGATCAAAATTGTTCGAATGAATAGATGATCGATAATGAATCACCAATCTTAGCATTGTGACTTATCCTATTTCACCCATATTGACTAACCAACATTCCCATGATCCAACACCACCCCCGCACCCCCCCCCCCCCCGGGGGTGGGGGGGGGTTGCCCGGTTGAGCCTAACCACCACTCTCAATCAAGTAGTCTCAACACCACCGCTAGACTATTAAAAGATGAAGACAAGAAGGGCAACATAGGCAATGATGGGAAGGATGGAAAGCAAGAAGAAGAGGGACGCATGGTGGGGAAGAAAGAAGGGTGATCAAATGGGTTGATGATGTTCAAGGAAGAAAAAGGGAGGCAAAGTGAAGCTTGGCTTAGCAAATTGTTAGAAATGAGGTATTAAGGACAAAATGTCAAGGGTGATGGTAAGGCATCAAATGGGATGAGTGAAGACTTAGCAATGATAAAAGGTTCAAAAGTAGGGAGCAGGGTGATTGACAGTGAAGTATATGGGATAATATTTTGATCGAATTGGTGTAAGACTCTCAAGAACAAGTAGGGGCGAGGGAAGGCTCGACAATGGCACAAGTGCATCATTGAAATGCCAAAGAGAAGAAAGATGGAACTGAAAGGAGATTAAATGACGAAAAGGCCCACTTCATTTGGATAATGTCACAGCAAAAATGGAACCTCCGACCTACAGTTGTATGTTCAAAAAAGGAATAGCAGGCTAATAATTTACTGCCTATATTTAATCTCAAACATTGGTCAGCAAATGGATGAAACCTGTTTATCAGCCCTTGGTACTTGTACAGAATCACTGGGAGTACCAATAGAAAAACCCTTTATATGGATAAGTTAAGCAATTGGTTGGAACATTAATTCCAATATCATTTGCAATTGTCTGCATTGGAATGCAACTCTAACTTTTCTTTAAATACTAACGAGGCAAGGTTTTAAGGTACTTGAGCATATTGTAAAACCATAAGATATCTACCATTTGCAGAGATCTCATTGGTATCATACATATCCCATTTGAATCCTATGGAGGGTTAGGATGCAAACCACACCTACAATTGAATAATATGTATCAACAAAATGATGCATAACTTAATAAGATGCATCCACACAAATGAGGCATAACTAATGTCTATGAAAACTGTAATTATTTGTAAAATTTATTTTCCCACATTATGCTATCATGATGTTAACTTATAATATTTAGATGTTGACGATATATTCCATATTATTTTCAATGATGTTTTCATGAAATAATAGTTACATCTAAGAAGATATTTAGTGCATAATGTGTTCATAAGAATCAACAACCTAAACATTGGAAACATGTTTATTCATCTTTATAAAGCTACCAGAATTATTCTACATTGTAAAGTAATGAAGTTTACCTTGATTTATACTTGTCTACTCAAGAGCATTCATTAACCAAATTGTCTAATTTTCACTCCAATAAATATGAAGTATTAAGAAAGTGCAACATAAAATACATATTTTGCTAATCCACAAGGCTCAAGTGTTATAAGAACCACATATAACATCCTTTACATTCATATAAGATATCCCATTCTACTCAGATAAACCAAAAAGTGATAGGCTAGAGGATTGCTAAGTAATCCAAATGGCATGACAACCAACCTTAGTATTGGATCCAAAACTAAATCAAGCTCATGGCCTTGGGTAAAGAACAGTAAACTGGAGATGAATGAATCATTTTAGAGAACTTCCACACAAAAGAAACATTTTCTTAAAAGTCAGATGACATTTTAAAAAAAAAAAAAAAAACAGAACGTAGAAAGGAAAGACAGCTTTAGTTCGCTTTAATGTTACAACCGGACCCAGTTAAGACATTTAGCTTCACCAAAAAAAAAAAAAAAAAAATTAACATACAACATATACTCAACAGATGACTGTAAGCAACTGAGCAAAGGAGAGTAAACATAATGAGAAACACAGAATTTACCCAAAAGGCAACTCATGAACGCTGACTAGCTGTCTTTCACAGACCAGTAAAAGCTCCTGTTTTAGCTCTGGAGATTGATGACTCTGAAAAACAGTTCAATTAAAAACCGAAACAAGCTTCTTTGATTCAATTGCTAATTCACACAAATTTGCAAATCAAACTTACAGACAGAGAGCAAACTCAAACAAACTAAAAGAAGTAGAAAACGTTTCAAAGAAAAAGAAAAAAGAAAAGAATATCCCGGTTCCGTTTATGGACATGCAAATCCCAATGACACCAGATTCTTTGTTTATGATTTCTGGAACATGAAGTATTTTACGAACAAATTTAAGAAGATTCGATAAGATAGAGACCTTCACCTCGAATCTATTGAGCTCCCCTGGTACCCTTGCCAGCGTTCTTTATTAAATTTCTCTTTTCCTCATCAGTACTGCCCCTTTCACGTCCAGAAAGCAGCCCCTTTTTCCCATTCTCATGTTCCACACGATCCGTGGGTTTCGTTGAACTCCCCTGACCATTTTTCACGTTCCCCGAGGCATCCTTCGGGCCAGACATTGAACTCCCATGAAGCTTATCGTTCTCTGCAATTCCCTGCGCTGACCTCTGCCCCACAGGGAGTGGATCATGGAATTTCCTCAGCTTCTCCCTCTCCCTGTTCTGGATCCTCTTTTGTGCTGCCAGGACAGCAGCAACAGTCCTAGTCGGCTGCAGGATTTTCTTCTTTGGCTCCACCTCCCTTGGCTTGGATGCTAATGCTGTGTCTGGGTCCACCTTGGCTTCCTTTTCCTTTTCTTTCTTGGAAACTACACAAGCTGTCTCAAGCATCTCCCTCGCCCTCTTCCTTGCCATCGCGGCCTCCTTAACCTTCCGCTCGGCCTCAGCCCTCGCGACCGCCGCCGCTCTGCTCATCGAAGCTGCCGCCAGCTGCGCGGCGGAAAGAAGCACCTTCGCGTTGGAAGAGTCAATCGTCTTCAGACTTCCATCTAACGGGCTCTCGCCTTCACTGGCAGTCTCTTCTCGCATGGAGACAGGGAAGTAGGAGAAACCATCGGGGTTCTTGCAGCTAGGGCAGACAAGCTGGGCAGCGAGCTCGGGGGCGGAAAGGCAGGCCACGTGGGAGACGGAGGGGCACTTGGAACATTGGACGACGGGGCGGTCTGCGGGCGAGGAGTCTCCACCACCGGCGGTGGCGGCGGCGCCGTCGAGGACGTCGAAACAGGTGGAGCAGAAGGATCCATGGTGGTATCTGAGAACGCAGGAGGTGCAAAGGCGGCAGAAGACGCCACGGTGGCGGACGTTGTGGAGTGGCCAGGGGTTCCGAGCGTCGCAGCCGTCGCAGCCGCACTCGCCCGGGTGAAGGCCTCGCCCCACCACCGCCGTCGTGGTCACTGTCGCCGTCGTCGTGGCCGTCGCCGGCATTGACGGGGAGAGATCAACGAAACCCTAGCAGTCGAGAAGAGCAGAGAAATTGAGGGCTAGGGAATTGGGAAGATTTGGAGAGAGAGAGAAGATTCGAGCTCCGATTCTCTTTCAAAATACCCCTCGTTATTTTTCCATTTTATATTTTCAATTTTTTTTCGATCTCGATTCTCGAGAAAACGTCAGTCCACCGGATAGGACGTACATTGAAGATGATACCACACACCAGCAAATCCCCTGGCGTTTATGGAGCGCAGTACATATTTTTTTCCTTCCCGGTAGAGCCGAGCCCGGTAAACCTGAGAACAGGGTTTTGCTGGTTGCGTAATTCATTGTACGCCGGGGAATTAAAAAAAAAAAAAAAGTCAGCTCAGCTATTCAATATATATTTAATAATTATAAATTTATTTATCAAAAAATAATTATAATTTTATAAATTTATTAAAAATTTAAATAATAAAAATATTTATTTTTATAAATAGTTATAAAATTTATTAATTTAAATTTTGATATTAAGTTTCTTGGATCATGACATTCCATGATAAAATATTATAATTTTATTTATAAATTTTTAATAATAAAAATATGTTTTATATAATCTGTAAATGGGATGACGCCTGTTCATAAATTTAACACGGAGTATCATAAGACTGAGTAAATGAGATTACGATAGCTTGTTTATAAATTTGATAATGGAGTATAGTAAGACCGTGAGATAATTTTATTATTAAAAATTTTTAACGAAAAATAAAATTATAGATATTAAATAAATATTAAAAAATGGGGTTCATGTGACCTAATCAAGTTAAGCATGCATTTTTTTCTACCAATAATGATGTACAAAAAATTTCTCTTTGCTTGTTTACCTTTTGTTGTCGGTAATTGATTCTATTCAATCTCGATCAATTATAAATAGATTTGAATATAGGATAAACAAGTTCGGATTATAAACGGATCAATTTATTTAATCCATTTAATATACAGATTGAATTTAGATTTTTTTAAGCCTAACATGTTTAATTTGTTTAATCCATTTAATATATAGATCTGATTGGATCCGATAAATAAATTATCTATTTATTAAATATATTAAATTTATTAAAATGGATAAATATGTTATTTAATTACTAAATGGATTAAACAGAATAAATCGGATTAGGTTAGCAGGTTATCTATTTAATAAATAGATTAATAGATCTGTTGCCGCCAGAATCGTCATGGTCTGTAGCTCTGATACGGTGCAGACTCGTCGGGCTCCCGTTGGGCGCTCGATCCTCTTCCGGCGTGGCCTGCAAAAGAGAAGAGACTCGGACCAGGAATTTTAACAAGGACACTCCGACGATCAAGTCAGTTGGGACTATCAAGGAGAACAGAACATCTGCGGCGAAGAGCTTGGAAACTCTCCGCGTAGAGGATGAAAGATGGAATTGAAATGGAAAGACAGGATCAAGTAGAGATCAGAGAGCTGGGAGGTTCTCTTGGCTGGTTCCTTGCCCGTTTGCTCTCTGAGTCTTACAAGTTGTCTCTCTCCCCTATCGGGGGTCCTTTCTTCTGTTTTTATATGAGTAGGAGTGGCCTACACCAAGCTGGGGCTTCATTGAGATGCCACTTTCCTTGTATCCCTTTCTGGAGGGATTTTTCTTTGTCTGCAGCCTCCTTCCTATCGGACCAGTCCTCTGGAGGAGATCCTTCTATTTGGGGGTGATCACCGGCATAGTACGGATCTTGTCCCTTTGAGGTGCAATTTCTCGTGAGAGGGGCGGGCGCCATGCCGCTGAGCTCCAAGCCATGGTGGAGCGTTTTTATTCCAAGAGGGATCATCGGAGTGTCGCAGGGCCTGTGGCCTTAATGGAATACTTCTCTTGGAGGAGGTTCAGGTTCTATATCGCGAGGATCGGTTCCCTCGGTTGCACAGTTGTTGATGTGGCGGCGTGCTACAGGGTGTGGGACCTGTCGAAACATGCATTGCGCAGAACAGGCGGATGGTGCATTGCAGAGTTTAAATTTTTTGGCAGGGCTGCGCCACTTCTGAGAGGTTGCAGGTAGCTAGAAGCTTCCATGTCACGGTCTGTACCTCTATTGATCCTCTCTCTTTCTGCCGCTGGCGGGAACTCTGAACTCGGCAGGAGGAGGGGGAGAGCTCAATCTAAAGAGCTTGGGTCTGGAAGCGGGAGCACATGTTGAGTCTCGTGTGGTGTATGCAAGGCATATGGAGTCAAGTTTTGGGTCTTTGTCATGTTGGTCATGATGTAATTAAGGCTAGAAGTGAGTCCGGTAAGAGTCATAGGTGATAGACTATGTTTACAATGTTTATTGTTCAGTCTATCTATTCAAGTTGGCTCGATGGTCCTTCGAGTCGACTAGGTTGGTGGCACAGCATGGGGGTCTGGGTGATGTACCTATTTCGAGTCGGCTCGGTTTCCAGGAGTCAACTCTAGTTCTCAAGGCAGGTATGTAGACACTCTAGACGAGTCGGCTTGGTTTGCTGGAGTCAGCTCGTATTCTCAGAACAGATGAAGGAGTGGTCTAGACGAGCCGACTCAAACCCTGCAAGTTGACTCGGATGACGGGTTCGCTATTTTGATGCTGTGCCAGTTAGGAGTTGGTTCAAGGGGCTAGGTTTGGTTTAACCTAGGGATATATATACATTGTATGGTCTTGGGTCAAGAAGGAGGGGAAGATAAATCTCGAGTTTTCTAAGAGGTCCTGTAACCTATTCTGACAGGAGATAATATATTAAACCCTTGTTTCTCTCCCTAAACTTCTTCTTAATCTTGATTTATTACTTGTTTGATCTTCATTATCCCTATCTTCTAAGATTCGTGGTATAGAGTTCACGCCAGGCTTGTTGCTTCTGTTATAGTCTCTTCACGGTGCTTCGTGTTTGAGGTGTTGTACGTGATTTGGACTGGGTGATCTCATCCGGTGTATCACGATAATTTGGTATCAGAGCCTGGGTTGCGTGAAGGAAAGAAGATCGATGCTGGGATCAGGTGCGGAACAATTTTTGATCAAAATATCAAGGTGAGTAATTGGTGTTGTTGATTTGATTAGATCTGTTGATATGGCAGCTAGCAGTATCAAGGCAGACTTTGAAAAATTCGATGGCAAGGGAAACTTCATCCTTTGGTAGCAAAGGATGAAGGATTTACTCGTACAGAACCGGATCTATAAGGTGTTAGTACTAGAGAAGCCAAAGAAGGTTAGTCTAGAAGAATGGGAGGAACTGGAGGAGATAGCTTTTAGCATAATCAAGATGTGCTTAGCTGATCAGATTCTACCTAAGATCAGTGGAGAAACCACGGCAAAGGGTCTTTGGAAGAAGTTGGAGAACACATACTTGGGCAAGAATATGACGAACAAGTTATGATTAAAGAAACAGCTGTACAGCTTGCGGATGCCTAAGGGAGGAGATCTGATTGCTCATATCCAAAAATTTAATCAAGTGTGCTCAGATGTTACGAGCCTTGATGTGAAGATAGATGAGGATGAAGAGCTCTCTTGCTGTTGTGTTCACTTCCAGTATCATATGACGGTCTCATTATAACTCTGGTGTATGGAAAGGAGACCTTAAACTTCGAAGAAGTGGTTGCAGTTCTTAGGTCTAATGAATAGAGGGAAAAGTTATGTAAAGGGAGTTCAAGTTCAGAGGTTCTTGTTGTGAATGAGAGGCAAGGAGGGCTAAGGAAAAGGACTCGAGGAAAATCAAAAGGTAGGTCCAAGTCTCGAGGTAGTCAGCAGGGCTGGAAGTGTTTTAAATGTCATCAGCTTGGTCATCTGAAGAGGAACTGTCCACTTCTGAAGAACGAGAAGGGGAAGGGCTTTTCCAAAGGATATTTGACTGGTGGGAGTGCTGCACATTCATCTGAGGACAGTGAAGGTGATTTACTGGTTATATCAGATGGAGCCATGGAGTATGACAGTGAATGGACATTGGATTTAGCCTGTTCTTTTCATTACACTTCACACAGGAATTGGTTTTCTTCTTATGCCAAAGCAAATGGTAGAAGTGTGAGTCTCGGGGATGATCACCCATATAAGGTTGCTGGTGTTGGTACAATCAAGGTAAGAATGTATGATGGAGTTATACGGACGCTTACCAATGTCAAGCATGTGCCGGAGCTGAAGAAGAACCTGATTTCCTAGGTTATTTGGAGAAGCAGGGGTATGCCTTTAGCTGTGCACCGGGTAGTGGATGCTTGAAGATAACCAAGGGCGCCTTGGTGGTGATGAGAGGAAGGAGACTGAGCAACAACCTTTATAGGATGGAAGGCTCAGTGGTGACAGATAGTGTGGAGATCCTTGCTGCAGCACAAGAGGAGCAGCTTACCTACCAGCTATGGCATTATCGGATGGGTCACATGAGTGACCGAGGACTCATGGAACTCTCCAAGAAGGGTCTAATTCCAGCACTTAGGAAAGAGGGAGATGATCTATGTGAGCCTTGCATTTATGGCAAACAGCATAGAGTAACGTTTGCCAGGAGTACCAAGCAGAGTGAATGAGTTTTGGAGTTAGTTCACTCGGATGTATGGGGGCCGGCACTCGTAACAGCCAAGGGTGGAGCAAAATACTTTGTTACCTTCATCGATGACTTCTATAGGAAGGTGTGGATATATCTAATCAGGGAAAAATTAGAGGTATTTGCCCGATTCAAGGCCTGGAGAGCTCAAATGGAAAAGGAAACAGGAAAATCATCAAGTACCTGCGGTCTGACAATGGAGGAGAGTACACAAGCTTTAAGTTTAGAAGCTACTGTGAGGAGAATGGCATCAAATGCCAATTCACAATGAAGATGACTCCCCAACAAAATGGTGTAGCTGAAAGGATGAACCGATCATTGACAGAGAAGGCCAGGAGCTTGAGGCTGCAAGTATCACTGCCCAAGGTTTTTTGGGGTGATGCTATAACCTTTTCTTGTTTTCTTGTAAACAAGTCCCCAAACAGAAGGATCAATAGAGGCATCCTAAAGGAGGTCTAGAGTGGCAAGAAGATGGAGCTTGGTCATCTAAAAGTTTTCGACAGTCCAACATATGCACTGGTGGAAGGAGCCGAAAGGAATAAATTGGATCCAAAGTCATGCAAACTGATATTCATTGGATACCCAAGGGATGTGAAAGGTTACCTACTGGTGGATCCTCACTCTCAATGGTCCACAATCAGTAGGAATGTTATCTTGGATGAGAGGAGCCTTCTAGGGCAGCCCGGTGTTGCAATTGGAGTTGACAAGTTTGTGGAGGATAACAGATCTTATTTTTTGCAGTCAGGAGATGATCTATCAGTTTCAGCCTCAAAACAAGTTCACTTTGAGGTGGCAAGTCGCAGTCATATTCCCAGACAAGTGGAGGAACTGTGAGGGGGGACTTTTGACCAGGAGGATGTGTAGGAGGAGCCAGAAACTATAGATTTGCATGACAATCCAAGAGGTGTAGCACTGCACAAGCCCAAGAGGAACATCCAAAAACCGGTGCAGTACGGCATAGATGAGACCATCTCATACGCTCTCATCTCTGCCAGTAGAGATCTAGAGATATTTGAGGAGGCCATGGATAGTTTAGATGCGAGATCATGGATGCAAGTCATGATGGAGGAGATGGACTCTCTTCGGAAGAACAAGACATGGCAGATGTGGATCTACCAAGAGAGAGTCGACCCATTGGCTCCAAATGGGCCTTTACATGAAAGGAGAGAAATTCAGAGCAAGGTGGAGTGAGGTACAAGGCTAGGCTGGTAGCCAAGGGGTACTCACATAAAGAAGGCATTGACTACTATGAGGTCTTCTCTCCCGTTGTCAGGCATATGTCTATCAGGATGCTGTTAAGCATTGTAGCAACTCAGGATATGGAGCTGGAGCAGATGGACATGAAGACAGCATTTCTCCATGGACATCTTGAGGAGAGCATCTACATAAAGCAGCCACATGGGTTCAGGGAGCCTGGATCAAAGGAGAAGGTATGCTTGTTGAAGAAATCATTGTATGGGTTGAAGCAGTCACCAAGACAATGGTACAAGTGGTTTGATACCTTCGTGAGGAGCATTGGACTTTTCAGATGCAATTTTAATCCATGTGTGTATATAAAATCTCTAGAGGATGGATCCAAGGTATATCTACTTTTGTATGTAGATGACATGCTGATAGCATGCAAGAGTAAGAGGACAGTGCAGGATTTGAAGGCAAGCCTATCTCGGGAGTTTGAGATGAAAGACTTGGGGGCTGCATGGAAGATTTTGGGCATGGAGATTTTTAGAGATCGAGCCAAGAAGTTGCTGCATTTATCTCAGGGAGGATACATTTGAAAGGTGCTGGAGAGGTTTGGAATGAAGGAGGCCAAACCAGCAGCACTGCCACTTGTAGGATATTTCAGATTTTCGAAGAGTATGTCACCACAGACTGAGATGGAGGCTCAGGAAATGGAGAGGTTGCCTTATGCATCTGGCATGGGAAGCCTAATGTACGCTATGGTGTGTTGTAGGTTGGATCTAGCCCATGCAGTGAATTAGGTGAGTAGATTTATGGCACAACCTGGCAAGGAACACTGGCAAGCATTGAAGGGGATCTTCAGATACTTGGTGGGATCAGTTGGCGTGGGCATCTGCTACGAATAGTGAGGAGGTATTGTGGAACACTCTAACATAGCTAAGGTTGCCCGGGGCAGATGGAAGGCTTTGTGGATGCAGACTTTGGTGGAGATGTGGATACCCATCGTTCCACAACAGGTTTCATATTCAGCATAAATGGAGGACCTGTGTCTTGGAGGTCTTGTTTGTAGCCTATAACGGCATTATCCGCCATTGAAGCTGAGTATATTGGCATTACAGAGATAGCAAAGGAGGCTCTATTGCTGAAGGGATTGGCTATGGAGATGGGCTGCAAACAGGAGGCTATCAAGATGTATTATGATAGCCAGAGTGCATTGTTACTTGCACAGAATTCAGTATATCATGCCAGGACAAAGCACATCGACATCAGATACCATCGGGTTAGAGAGCTAGTGGAGGAAGGCAAGGTGGAGCTAGAGAAGGTTTATACCAAGGAGAATCTAGCTGATGCACTGATGAAGGTTCTTTCAAGGAACAGCTTTCACAAGTGTATGAGATTGATGCGATTGATGGATAAGATGGAGTTGACCGAAGCCTTGAAATACCAAGGTGGAGATTGTTGAGTCTCGTGTGGTGTATCCAAGGCATATGGAGTCAAGTTTTGGATCTTTATCATGTTGGTCATGATGTAACTAGGGCTAGGAGTGAGTCCGGTAAGAGTCCTAGGTGATAGACTGTGTTTACAATGTTTATTGTTCAGTCAGTCTGTTCGAGTCGGCTCGATGGTCCTTCGAGTCGACTCAGTTAGTGGCACAGCACGGGGGTCTAGGTGATGTACCTATTTTCAGTCGGCTCGGTTTTCAGGAGTTGACTCTGGTTCTCAAGGTAGGTATGTAGACACTCTAGACGAGTCAGCTCGGTTTGCTAGAGTCGGCTTGTATTCTTAAAATTGATGAAGGAGTGGTCTGGATGAACCGACTCAAACCCTGCGAGTCGACTCGGATGATGGGTTCGCTATTTTGATGCTGTGCCAGTTGAGAGTTGGTTCAAGGGACTAGGTTTGGTTTAACCTAGGGATATATATACATTGTACGGTCTTAGGTCTAAAAGGAGGGGAAGATATCTCTCGAGTCTTCCAAGAGGTCCGGTAACCTATTCTGACAGGAGATAATATGTTAAACCCTTGTTTCTCTCTCTAAACTTCTTCTTAATCTTGATTTATTACTTGTTTGATCTTCATTACCCCTATCTCCTAAGATTCGTGGTATAGAGTTCACGCCAAGCTTGTTGCTTCTGTTATAGTCTCTTCACGGTGCTTCTTGTTTGAGGTATTGTACGTGGTCCGGACGGGGTGATCTCATTCGGTGTGTCACGATAGCATGACCTCGGTTGAGCGCTCGACCCCAGATGCAAGAGGTCGCCTTCGAAAATCATGAGCATGACCCCGACCAGGAGCTGACCTCAGACGGAGGGCTGGCCTTATGAGCACGATCCCGGATGAAAGCTAACCTCGAATGGAGGGCTCGCCTTTGGAATGCATGAGCATAATCCTAGCTAGGAGCTGACCTCAGACGGAGGGCTTTCCTTATAAGTACGACCCCGGTTGGGAGCTGACCTTGGACGGAGGGCTCGCCCTTGGAATGCATGAACATGACCCCAACCGGGAGTTGACCTCGGACGGAAGGCTCACCTTATAAGCACATCCCCGGCTGGGAGCTAACCTCGGACGGAGGGCTTGCCCTTGGAATGCATGAGCATAATCCCGGCCGGGAGCTGACCTCAAACAGAGGGCTCGCCCTATGAGCACGACCTCGGCTGGGAGTTGACCTAGGACGGAGGGCTCGCCCTTGGGTCTTCATTTGGGTGCCGCATCCAGCTGACACTTTCCACCCACGCGATTGCCAACTGTTGCAGTCATGGTCTCCACATCAGCAGTTATGCCACATCAGATGCCCCCACTTTCGAGTCTGGAAAACGAAGCGGTGCTCAAGACGATAAGAGTAATGATCCGCTGACATGGAGGGGCACATTTCCTATGCCATTAATGCCTCGAGCGCCAGTGCTCCGGAGATCGTGCATCCGTCCCAACGAAGCGATGCCATATCAGCCTTCCTTTAAGGATACCATAATTACTGCACGTGAACCGATGTGGGTGCCTCCAAATCAAAGCATCATCCTTAATGGATCCCAACACATGGCGAGCTTCGGTTGGCCAAAGCTGGAGGCGGTCATGGTCGAAGCTAGAGTCGCTGCTACCTAGGACCCACTACCATCATCAGAAGGAGTCACTCGCCGGCCAGGGAAGGAGCCGATGAGCGAGACTTGAACTTTCTTTTTCTTGTAACTTAGATTTTGGAAGGCTTCCCAGCCTGTCGGGAGCCTTCATAGGATGTAAAAAAATCATTAATAAATGAAAATATCTTTTTCTTTCCAACTGATGTGCTCCATTCACTTGTCTCTTTTGTTTTTTTTTTTGCCTTGTGATACTTCCAGAGAATCCTTTTGTGAGAGACTTATCTTTGTAATAAAGAAATAGTCCAACTCGACTGATATACTTAGTATGGTCTTTATTTTTCCTTCAACTTATTTACCCTTTCGTATGGTAAGAATATAGGTTTCATGGTCGCCGCATGTGCGCACCTCTCCCAAGCCTTAGTCGCTCCAAGTTGACTTTTGTTGCCTAGCTAAAGCAACCCAAGAGGAGGGTGTTGAATTGGGTTTTAAAAACTTTTTTGCAAAGATTAAAAATAAGTACTAGTGTTAGCAAGTGTTTGTGTGCTCAATTTAAGTATGCAATAGAAGTATAAAGTAAATGCAAGAATAAGAAGATAAACAATCACAAACACAAGAATATATAGTGGTTTGATACACTCCAAAGCACCTATGTCCACTCTCCAAGGTCCACTTAGGTATTTCACTATAATCCAACTTGATTATAGTAGATTAGTTTTCTCGAGCTCACCAATCAAAACCCTTCTTGGTTTTCACAAGGCTAACCAAAAATCTAGTTGGTTTTTATAAGGCTCACCAACAACCTAGTTGGTTTTCACAAGGCTCACCAACAATCTAAGTTAGTTTTACAAGGCTTACCAACAACCAAACCACTAGTTTCAATCCTCTTGAAACTAAGAACAACAATAAATTCAAGTTCAAAATAAAGATACAATAAGCTTTCAAATTAAAAGCAAATATCTCTTTGAAGCTTGTGATTGCTATTGAGGAAGCTTGTCTCCAAGTTGTTGAAGCCTTAATGAATGCTTGAAAATTAGACTTGAATGTTTTTTGAATGCTCTTGAATGCTTGAAGGCTTAACTTCACTCAAAAGTAATGAACTCTTAATAGATAATCAATAAATTCTCATTAGTTACTTTCCTCTTGAGTTTGGTCCATTTTAAATACATTTCCAAGTCTTAAATGATCGTTTTTGGTAATTAGAGAGGAGAAAATAGCCGTTAGGAACAAAAAAGACCAATTTTGTACTTCAAAAAACTAGCCATTACTGTTGATCTAGACCTGTAGATGTCGACACTTCTGGTCATGAGTCGACACACGTGTTGACTCCTATATTGATTTTGATGAATAACAAAATACTTTAATATATTTGAATACTAATTGTATGTTAAAAGTGTGTTTAATAGAATAGGGTACTCATATGTTCAATTGCTTGTCATCTTGTTGAAAAAGTCAGTTTTATGGATGAAGTTTCAAGTTAAATGGACCTTGATACATAAGGATAACTTTGAAGGACTCAAATCTTAAGTTTGGAAAAGTTTCAGCAGAGTTTCAAAAAAGTTTCAGCCTAGTGTTAACTCATGGAAATGAAGTGTCGACTCTCAGAAGCTTGAGTTGATATGCAGAAAAAATTTCAACTGGCACATATAAAGTGTCGACTCATGAAACTCAAGTGTCGACTCATGTATCGACTCAAGGGTCGACTCAAGGTCTGAGACAAAAATGATACATAATATACTGAATTCAAGTCTTTTCTCAAGTGTCGACTCAAGTATCGACTCACTAGAAGAAGTGTCGACGTACCAGTACACTCTAGAGAGCTTCAGAAGATAATTTTGACTTAGTATCGACTCAAGTGTCGACTCATGATCTGAAGTGTCGACACTTGAAGTTCTAGATGAACAGTAACGACTAGTTTTTTGAAGTGCAGAATCGATCCTTTTCATCCCTAATGGCTATTTTCACCTCTCCAACGGTCAAAAACAGTTACTTAAGACTTGGAAATGTATTTAAAGTGGACCAAACTCAAAAGGAAAGAAATTAATGGAATACTAATGAGGATTTATTGAGTATTCATTATATTTGAGTAAAGTTGAGCCTTCAAGCATTCAAGAGCATTCAAGGAGCATTTAAGTCCATCCTTCAAGCTTTGATTAAGGCTTCAATAACTTGAAGACAAGCATCTTCAACAGCAATCAAAGAGCTTCAAAGAAATATTTGCTTTATTTTTGAAAGCTTGATTGTATTACTACCTTGTATTCAACTTTATTGTTGTTCCTAGTTTCAAGTAGTTTGAAACTAGTATTTTGATTGTTGGTGAGCCTTGTTTCAAAAATCAATTTAGGCTACTGGTAAGCCTATTGAAAAATCAACTAGATTTTTTGTTATCCCGGAAAACCAAGAGGTTTTTGGTAAGCCTTGAAAAAATCAAGAGATTTTTGGTTAGCCTTATTGATGCGGAACGATACGATACGGTGTAAGTTGATCTAATTTTAGTCTAAGATGTTTTAAAGAGCAATGATCATAGCAGTAAAGCAACTAAACATAACAAACTAAAGAGATTAAAGAAAGTAACTAACTACTTACCCGCAATCTGATCCGCAAGCTATAAAGAATAAGGACCCGACGGCTAGGAAACCATCTAAGATTAGGCTATTCCATGCTTCAACTACCAAATCTAATGAGAAAGGATTATTTGCTTACCCCAATGAAGATTCTCTTTGACTCAGGATAGATCAACTGCTTGGTCGCTCAGATCTCAAGCGGGATGAAGATCGGGACTCCAGATTTCTGATTTACCATCAGATCTCGGTTCGGAAGCAAAGGATCCATCCTCTAAAATCCTTGAAGACCTGGGATATGCAGAGAAGGCAACAAACAAGACTTTAAGAATGAAGTAAATCAGATTCAAAATGGAAAAAAGGAAGGGTTGGATACGTAGAGCTCGAAGAAGATCGGTAGCAACTTGTTGAATCTGACAGAACCTCCACTCAAGGACCTCCCCACCTTGAGCTCTCAAGGACCTCCCCGCCTTGATCTCTTAAGGACCTCCCCGCCCTTAGAGAAAAATACTAAAGCCTAACCCAGCTTTGTGGAAGAAAGAATGTATCTTTATTTCATGAATAAATAATCATAATTACAAGGGGATATGGGGTCCTATTTATAGGTTTTTTTTACATATGAAGATAACATAGGACTCTATTTGAATTTAAATTATAAATTTGAACTTCAAGCGGGCAGAAGTGGAGCAGGTCTCATCCTCGCTAACAGCGATGGTTACCCCTCTTATAATGTTTTTCCAGATCTAAAATGTTAACTTAATTAAGCCTTATCCTGTATGGTTTCTTAACCATGAAGATCCATTCCCCTTTAATATTATGAAAGTTCTCATTCAGGTTTAGTTTATATGCGGAATTCCTTTATGATAGTTTCATTTCTTTTATATGGAAAGTAGCTTTGCTTTACTTCATTTCTCGTTTAATTATTATTGTCTTCTCTTAGATTGCATCATTTCATTTCATCCCACATCAACTTGGTATCAGAGAATGTAGGTTAGGGCTTTGCATCATCTTGAGTACCTAAATTTGGGTGCTTCACCAGGCCGTCCGGTCTCAGGAGAAAATAGGGTTTCAAGACCCTTTCTTCCTATTCCACGGGGATCTCCTAAGGCGTGTAGGGTGCCATGTGATTGACCCTTGAAGGGGAACACAAGAAGGTAAGTTTAAAATCCTAAAGGATAGTTTTGCATCATTTAAATCTAGCATCTTTAAAATTTTTACTTGCTGTATTTCTGAGTAGGCTGACTGTAATTTGTATAAACTCTAAAAAAACATAGTTAGTTTTTCATTGAAGTAATTTTTTTCCTAATATATATTAAGTTAGCTATCAGCATGCATAATTTTATCCTTGAAAAAAAACACAGAAAAAATAAAAATTCCCGCACTCCATCACTGTTGCTGAAGTTCCTGTATGTTCTGTTCTGTTCCTTTTATATTGTCTAAATTTCAGATCTGTTCAGCACATCATAGATTTTATTTTTAAATTTCCTTTCATATGGTATATCATCTACAAGTTAGGAGTGTTTTATGATTTTTTTAGATTTTTCTGAGATTGATACACATCACTTTTCTGCCCCATATTATAACTGCAACACATTGATTTCTGCACCTGAAATTAGGGTTCATTTGCATGCTTGCATTCATTTCATGATAAATCATCTTAAGGGCATCAATTTGACATAGGGTTAGGATTTCATTACCTATTTCTAGCCCAAAAATCACCAACCTGCATAGCGAATCCAACCCTAATTAAAACGGAGTAGACATTTAATTGCTCTAGCGAGCTAGGAACACCCACAAGGTCGGGTCAAATCAAGTGTCAAGCCAACTTTGATAACCTGTTTGTGTGTGCTTGTATCTGGTGTCTAGGCAAGTGGTTCAGGGACAAGAGCCTGAAGGAAGGTGGGTTGGTTCACTTACTTGGCCAATTTCAAATTGGTGTCTAAGGCAAGCAAAGAGGAACCTCCACCAACCTTACACTTACCTGGCCATGTGCCAAGTTACTACAACCCGGATTGTCAACTTGACCTAACATTTGGTTTGGGCTCTAGGTCTAGCAAACCCCTAGTCCGAGTTTGAGTCCGTGTGTGCATTGCAACTAGATCAGGAGCACCCTACCAGCAAACCCAAGCCCAATCCAGTGTAACCATGGAACAAAACTTTGAGAACTTGATGAAATCTTTGAATGACCAAATGACCTGGCTGAACCAAAACCTGGCTAATCAATTGGCCCAAACCAACCAAAGCATGACTGATCGATAACCCTCATTACTGCTAGGCTTGATCGATTTGAAGCTCGTAACCCTGGAGGAACTCAGGAAGTCCAGAATGAGTTAGAGCCTGAACATGAGTTTGATACACCCCTCAACCCGAGAAGGGCTCTGCAACAAGACCTTTTTCCTAAACCCAATCCTAGAAGGCTTCATCAGGACCATTTCTTTGAGCCAAATTCTAGGAGGCCCAACCCTGATCGAGTCCATGACCCGAACCCTACGAGAGCACACCATGACCCAGCCTATGAGCCACACCCTAAGAGACCCAATCAGGATCAAATGGACCATGATGATCGAACCCTTAGGAATATTAGGTTGGAAGCACCAACATTTGATGGAAATCTGGATCCTAAGGTTTACATAGACTGGGAGGGAGAGATGGATCAGTACTTCGATTGGTATGACATGACCAAGGAGAGAAAATGCAAATTTGCAAAGCTTAGGTTAATTCGTCAGGCTAGGCTTTACTGGAAAAATGTCGAGAGGTTCATAAGACAAAGAGGTGATGTTCCCATAGTAACCTAGAGAGCAATGAAACTTAAGCTTAGAGAGAAATACCTTCTCATGTCCTACCATCAGAGACTTCTAGACTAGTGGCAGAGGTTGACCTAGGGAACCAGGAGTGTAGCTGAATACATTGCAAAGTTTGACGAATTTGTGATGAGATGCAATGTAGATGAGTTCGAGTTAGTTATTTTGTCTAGATTTAGGGCCGGATTAAGAGAAGAGATTCAGAAAGAGTTGTTTATGAGAGAAGTTCAGGATTTAGAGTTAGCCTATCAGGTAGCACGAGATGCTGAGAGATTTCATAGGGGACCAATTTACCATAGACCAGAACCCCCTAGATCTAGTACACCTAATCATCAGCCAGGAACAAGTCAGATGCGACCCAATCGACCCAACCCTAACACACCTCTAACCCGTAGAGACGATAGGGGTAAAGCACCAAAAGTTCAGAGAATCCCAAACCCTAATACTCCTTGCTTCAGATGTCACAAATTAGGCCATTATGCTAGCAATTATCCAACTAGAGCTTTGCACATAGGAGAAATAGAAGAAAATGAGTCCGAACCCATATAGCCCCTAGGTGATAACGTTGAGGAGGTATACCAGGATGAGGATGATTTGGCTGAAAAGTATGAAGGAGACGAAGAACATGTAGAGCCTGATCTTTTGGGAGTAGTTAGATGCATCCTTACCCAGACCATGACATAGGAAGATTGGCGTAGGACTAACATCCTACAAACATTTGTCAAGTTAGAAGATAAGGTATGTAAAATAATCATAGATTATGGAAGTTGTGTAAATGCCATATCCACTAGTGCTGTCAAAATTTTAGACTTGTCCACAGTTCCCCATCCAACTCCTTATAAGGTTTCTTGGATAGACTCCACTTCAATTCCTATCAAGCATAGGTGTCTCGTCCAAATCCAATTGCAGTCCTATCAGGAGAAAGTGTGGTGTGACGTCCTACCTATGGAAGTGAGCAATATCATCCTAGGTCAACCCTGGTTATTTGACCATGATGCAACCCTATATGGCCAATCTAATTCCTACTCATTTATGCACCTTGGAAAGAAGTTTGTGATCAACCCAACACCACCTAAAGACACTGTTAAGAGATGATCGAGCCACCTAAAGGAAAAGAAAACTGGAGTCAATTTGATAACTGATAAGGAGATTGAGAAAGAACTCACTGAGGGTACACCTGTTTGGGTTTTAGCCACTAAGAAAATTCAAGAGCCTTCCCAGAAAGAATGCCCTCAGGAAGTGGTTAAAGTGTTAGAAGACTTTAAGGATGTGTTTCCAGATGACCTACCTGACCACCTTCCATCACTTAGGGACATCCAACACGCCATTGATTTAGTCCCAAGAGCAACCCTACCCAACCTTCCACGTTATAGGATGAACCCTACCGAACACTTAGAGTTACAAAGACAAGTAGGGGATCTTCTTAGGAAAGGATTTATTAGGGAGAGTTTGAGTCATTGTGCAGTACCCGCATTATTGACCCCTAAAAAAGATGGCACTTGGAGGATGTGCGTTGACAGTCGTGCCATTAATAAGATCACAACAAAATATAGGTTTTCCATACCCCGTTTGGACGACAAGTTAGATATGATCGCCGGAGCAACAGTATTTTCAAAGATTGACCTTAAGAGTGGCTATCATCAGGTTAGGATTAGACTTGGAGATGAGTGAAAGACTGCATTCAAGACCAAGGAGGGTCTTTTTGAATGGATAGTAATGCCTTTCGAACTGTCCAATGCTCCTAGTACCTTTATGCGGGTTATGAATCAAGTCCTACGGTTATTTATAGGAATGTTTGTCATAGTTTACTTTGACGACATTCTTATATATAGTAGGATCCAGGAGGATCATTTGGACCACTTGAATCAAGTCTATTTAGCTCTTAGGGAAAATAGCCTCTTCACAAACCTTAAAAATATGTGATTTTCTCACCCATAGAGTCATTTTCCTAGGTTTTGTTATCACACCTGATGAAGTTTTTGCTGACCTCGAAAAGATTAAGTCAATTGTAGAGTGGCCTGTGCCAAAAAGTGTTCATGAAATACGAAGTTTTCATGGCCTAGCTACTTTTTATAGAAGATTCATTCGGGAGTTTAGTACCATAGTTACACCAATCATGGATTGCATTAGAAAAGGCCATTTTGAATGGACCAAAGCTGCTGATAGGGCCTTCCTAGACGTTAAAAAGAAAATGACACAAGCACCTATCTTAAGATTGCTTGATTTTTCCAAGGTTTTTTGAGGTTGCTTGTGATGCATCTGGAGTTTGAATAGGTAGAATTTTAAGCCAGGAGAGCCACCCCATAGCTTTCTTTAGTGAAAAGTTAAATGAACCTAAGCTTAAGTATTCCACCTATGATAAGGAGCTCTATATGGTAGTGCAAGCTTTAAGATATTGGAGACACTATCTTCTACCACAAGAATTTGTTCTGTTCTCTGATCTCGAAGCCCTTAAATTTCTTAGTTTCTAGAAAAAATTGAATTCTAGGCATGCCAAATGGGTAGAATACATCTAAGCCTACACTTTTGTCCTAAAGCACCGTACCAGAACTGAGAATAAAGTAGCCGATGCTTTGAGTTGTAGAGCCTTCTCCTGAATTTGATCAGCACTGAAGTCGTTGGATTTAAGACACTTAAGGATGAATATGAAACCTGTCCAGACTTTAGTGAGGTTTACCAGGCTTTGAGTCAAGGACCGTCTAGTGACCATAGTGAGTATACCCTTCTAGATGATTATCTGTTTAAAGAAATTAAGCTCCGTGTTCCAAAAACTTTCTTGAGAGATTTTCTAGTTTGGGAGACACATGCTGGGGGTCTAGCTGGCCACTTTGAAAAAAATAAAACCATATTAATAGTTGAAGAGAAATTTTATTGGCCAGGCCTTAAGAAACATGTAGCCAATATTGTTGCCCGATGTAGGATGTGCGATGTTTCCAAACATCAAAGATAAAACACCGGGTTATACACTCCATTACATGTACCTGAGTGTCCATGGCAAGATCTTAGCATGGACTTTGTTTTAGGATTGCCCAAGACCCTTAGGAAGCATGATTCAATCTTTGTAGTGGTCGACATATTTTCAAAGATGGCCCATTTCATACCCTGTTCTCAGACTTTTGATACCTCTAGGGTAACCAAGCTTTTTCTTAATCAAGTAGTCAAATTATATAGGTTACCTAAGATCATTGTTTCTGATAGGGATGTTCGTTTCACGAGTTACTTTTGGAAAACCCTTTGGCACCTACTAGGAACAAAACAAAAATTCTCAACTGCTTACCACCCTCAGACTGATGGACAAACCAAGGTTATAAATAGAAGTCTAGGAAACTTATTGAGGTGCCTTGTTGGAGAGAGTCTGGGAAACTGGGATTTGCTTTTGCCTCGTGCTGATTTCACTTACAACAGCTCAGTCAATAGGTCTACTAGTAAAAGTCCCTTTGAGATTGTCCATGGTTATAGACCTAGGAGACCTATTGACCTCATTCCATTACCCATACATGCACGAATGTCTAAGTCTGCCGAGTCATATGCACAACATATTAAAGAATTATATAAGGAGATTAGTAAAAAAACTCAAATGAGTAATGAAGTCTATAAGCATATGGCCAATTCACGTAAACGAGTGAAAGAATTCAATGTAGGGGACTCTGTAATGGTTAAACTTAGACCTGAAAGGTTCTCACCGGGAACTATGAAGAAACTGTATGCTCGGGGAGCTGGACCTTTCAAAGTATTAAAGAGAATCGGACCTAATGCATACATGTTAGAGTTACCACCGGATTATGGCATTAGTTCCACGTTTAACATTTCTGATATGAAAGATTACAAAGAGCCAGCATTAATTCCTAGTGAGCCTTTTAGACCTTAACCAACCTTTGAGAGTGAAACCCTACATGAGTGTCCACCAGCACTTCAACCAGAATGGAGAGATAGGATTGAAAGTATCTTGGATGACCAGGTAATTACCACCAAAAATAAGGGCTATCAACGTTATCTGGTTCGATAGCGAGGAAGACCCGAATCCGAGGATTCCTAGATCACCCGAGAGGATCTGCAACAAATCAACCCAGACTTGCTAGAAAGGTACCAAAGTCAGATCAGTCCTTACTCGATAGGGTCGAGTTCCTCCAACCCTAGGAGCATGGTGCAGGCACCAAAGTCCGGAAGAGGCTTCAGTCTAATTCAGTATAGCTTTAATTCTTTCATGTCTTGTAAATAAAGTCAGTTTATTTCTTTAATTAAATTTGAGTGATGTAATTAGAGTAGGTTTATTTCAATTTGGCTTCTTTTGAGTCCAATTAGGATCAAATTGGTCTTGTAATTATTAAGTTTAGAAGTTAAGTCCAAGAAAGGTTTGAAATTGAGCAAGCTCAATTGAAGATGGAATGCACTCAACCACTTCAACCATTTAAGCCAAAGAAGACGCCACCTCAGCAAGCCATGCGGGATGCCATGTCAACCCCCCCAACCATGTGGAGTACACCTCAGCAAGCCACCTCATCACATGCCACATCACCAAGGATTCAAAATCAAAGTGGGTGGCCAAGGAGCTTTACTCTTCCACCATTTTAGCTAGCTATCCCATAAAATTCTCCATGTAATTTGAATCCCACCCTTATAGCTAGGAACCTCCCATGAAAATCTCCTTGTAATTTGAAATTTCAAAGGTCCTTGGAGGCTTATAAATCTACTCCAAGTTCTCTTGTAAATGATTGATGAATTTGAATGAAAAAAGGAGTGTTTCTTCTTCCATTTGGTGTTATCCAATGTCCTCCGAGAGGGAGTGGGTGAGAGACCCTTAGTTACTTCAAGAGAGTTCTTCTTCCACGCCATTAGCCATTAGCAAGTCTTCTAATCCATCCAAGCTCTCCATCCCCAATGTCCAAGTTGAAAGAAGATGCATTCCAAGAGGGCCAGCCAAGCTTCTTCTCAACTTCAACTATGAATTCCATTATTTCCTACCTTTCAAGTTATTTCTTAACTCTGCTATGTTTTGTATAGGATCCCCAGGATATCCAGGTTCCAGAGAAGAGAGTCTTCCAAGGCAAGAAATAGAGACTAGAAGTCCCGATATCTGAAGGAATCACCCTGTCATTCAAAGACTTCGTCCTTGAGTGTATCTTTTCAAACCCTTGAGATATTAATGCTTGGTTACCCCTCTTATAATATTTTTCCATATCTGAAATGTTAACATAATTAAGCCCTATCCTGTGTGGTTTCCTAACCACGAAGATCCATTCCCCTTTAATATTATGAAAGTTCTCATTCAGGTTTAGTTTATATGTAGAATTCCTTCATGATAGTTTCATTTCTTTTATATGGAAAGTAGCCTTGCTTTACTTCATTTCTCGTTTAATTATTATTGTCTCCTCTTAGATTGCATCATTTCATTTCATCCCACATCACCAACTGGTGGTCGGACAAGTTTTCATGGAGTACGAAGCCAGAGATCCCCAGATGATGAAGTACCTTGACCGGGTCTGCTCGAGCATGGCAAGTTTCCGGTGCTTCAGCATTTTCCACATCCCCCGTGGAGAGAATGCTCACACCGACACACTGTCAAGACTTGCTACCCTGCCGGACTCATCACTAGGGCGAGCCCACATCGAGTATCTCGAAAGTCCAAGCAATGAAGCTCCCGTAGAGGTGCAGCAAGTCACCCCGGAGCCGAGCTGGATGGATAGGTACATCAGATATATCACCAAAGGCATCCTGCCGGAAGATCGCGTAGAGGCCATCCTTATCAAGAAGAAGGCCTCGCGGTTTGTCCTGATGGAAGGATAACTCTATCGTCGATCCTACTCTTATCCGCTCTTGAAATGCCTAAAACCTGCAGAGGCAACCTTTGTGCTCCAAGAGATACACGAAGGCCTTTGTAAAAATCACATCGGGGGGAGGACACTCAAGTACAAGGCCCTTCGACAGGGTTACTACTAGGAGACCATGAGGGAGGATGCCGCTGACTTCGTGAAGAGGTGTGACCGGTGCCAACGCCACGCCCATATACAGCGTCAACCAGTAGCTCCACTCTCCTAGCTCTCTGCCCCATGGCCTTTCGCCCAATGGGGGATGGACATCCTGGGTCCATTTTCACCTATGTCTGGGCAACGGAGGTTTCTCATAGTGGCCATTGACTACTTCACCAAGTGGATGGAGGCAGAGCCGCTAGCACGAATCATGGAGGCCAAGGCTCGCCAGTTCTTTTGGAAGTCGATCATCTGCCACTTTGGGCTTCCATATAGCATCATTACCGACAACGGATGGCAATTCGACAACCGGGAGTTCGAAGAATTCTATACCGAGCTCGGGGTTCAGCATCGTTTCACCTCGGTGGCTCATCCCCAGACCAACGGAGAGTCGAGGTGACCAACCGGACCATCCTCCAAGGACTCAGAACCAGATTGGACCAGGCCAAGGGCAGATGGGCGGAAGAACTTCTAGTGTTCTCTGGGCCTACCATACAATACCTCGGACAACCACGGATGAAACACCTTTCAGCCTCGTCTTCAGCACGGAAGCTATTGTTCTGGTTGAGCTCGGCATGCCTACACTGCGGGTATAGCAATATGATGAAGCGGAGAACCCGTCATGCCTCCTTCTCAACCTGGACCTCCTTGAGGAAACCAGGGACAAGGCTCGACTCCGAATGGTGGCTTACCAGTAGCGCATAGCCCGATACTACAATGCACGGGTAAAACCTTAGGCCTTCTACCTCGGTGACCTGGTGCTGCGCCGAGCTGAAGCGTCTCAACCGTGAGAGTGTGGCAAGCTCTCATCGAACTGGGAAGGCCCCTATTAGGTGATCAAAGCTCTCCCACATGGAGCTTACTATCTCGCGAGTCTGGACGGTGCCAGATTCTCGCGAACGTGGAACGCCTTCAACCTGAGAAAATACTATCAGTAATATAAGGCCTCTTCCTAATAATAATAAAGATCCTCTTTTGTGCAATCTTCTTTTGCTTGCAGGGATATCACAGCCTTGCCCAAGGTTTGGCACGCTCAAGCCTGGAGTCCAGCTCTCCGGCACTAAAGCCCGAGGTCCGACTCTACGGTCGTCAAGCCTGGAGTCCAGCTCTCCGGCATCAAAGCCCGGAGCACAACTCTCCGATACTCAAGCCCGGAGCCCAGCTCTCCGGCACTCAAGCCCAGAGTCCAGCTCTCTGGCACCAAAGCCCAGAGCCCAGCTCTCCGACACTCAAGCCCGGAGTCTAGCTCTCCGGTCCTTAAGCCCAGAGTCCAGCTCTCCGGCATCGAAGCCTGGAGCTTAGCTCCCCAGCATCGAAGCCCGGAGTCCAGCTCTCCGGCCCTCAAGCCCGGAGTCTAGCTCTCCAGCACCAAAGCCCGGAGCCCAGCTCTCAGGCACCAAAGCCCGGAGCCCAGCTCTCAGGCACCAAAGCCTGGAGCCCAGCTCTCCGGCACTGAAGCCCGAAGCCTAGCTCTCCAGCACTCAAGCCCGGATCCCATGCTCTCATGCACTCAAGCCCGGATCCCACACTCTCATGCACTCAAGCCCGGATCCCATGCTCTTCAAAACCAAAGCCCGGAGCTCAGCTCTCCGGCACTCAAGCCCGGATCCCATGCTCTCCGGCACTCAAGCCCGAATTCCATGCTCTCCGGCACCAAAGCCCGGAGCCCAGCTCTCCGGCACTCAAGCCCGGATTCCATGCTCTCCAGCACTCAAGCTCGGATTTCACGCTCTCCAGTACCAAAGCCCGGAGCCCAGCTCTCCGGCACTCAACCTCGGATCCCACGCTCTCCGGCACTAAAGCTCGGAGCCCAGCTCTCCGGCACTCAAGCTTGGAAAATATTGAAGTCCAGCACCTTGCAGACACCTCGCGGGATTGACAAATTCAACCCCCGAGCTCAACCTTGCAATTCACGCTCAGAGCTAGCCCAAGCCAAGGTCCAATAGACCTCTTCAAGCAAAGGCTTGGGGTCCTGCGACCGCCTCACCCGCGAAGTGGGCGTAGCCTAGCAAGCAAAGAAATTCCTTCCAAGCTGCCCAGCATGCCCGAGACTCAGCAGCGAAGGGCCCGGATCCTTGGCACTTAAAAGCCTGACGCTTACAGAAGTACGTGCACACGGGTAGTTAAGAAGAGAGGGAGGAAAGATCGACAAAGTGCAAAAAAGAAAGGAAGGAAAGAAGAACGCAAGTCGAAGTGACCGAAAGTATATTTCATTGATACTTGTAGAAGTTCTTACATATATCCCGGGCTCCGACATGCCGGTTAGGCCAGGTCAAAAAAAAAGGAAGAAGAAAAGAAAAATTATAAAGCCCCCTGAACTATCCGACCGGTGCCTTCTAGGCACAGTGCTCAGAAGGGGCACCATCTTCTGGAGCTTCCGGTGGCAGGGCTTCGGCTTTGGCTACTTCTGCCGGCACAGCTGGGCCAACGATGGTAGCTGGTCCATCCGCCTCACCTGAGTTAGGGATGGAACCAGGTCCGTTCAGCCCGGAAGCCTCAACCGACTGACATGTTTGTCTGGGACAAATTCCTGGACCTAGGACTTGCAGTACATGAAGCCCTGAAAGAATGAGTTCGTCGCCGCCTCCTTGAATTCGAGCTTGAACTCTTGGGAGGCCTTGTACTTTGCCAATGCCCCGGTAGCCCTCTTCCTGGCGGACTCGATCTGCTCGACCGCCTCGATGGCCTTCTTTTTTGTGGCCTCCACCGAGTTGACTGCCATGGCAGCCTTCTCCTTTGTGCCCATGGCCCTCTCCTCTGTGCTCGCGGCCCTCTTCTCGGTGATGGCACCCTTCTTCTCGGTGGTAGTGGCCTGATCCTTCGCTGCCTCCAACTCTGTTAGGAGGGACTAGGCCCGTCCCTTCTCCCTGGCGGCTTCCGCATCAAGCTCCTTCAGCCTGATCTCTTTGGCTCTGAGCTCTTCAAACTTGCCCCTGGTCCAGTTTCGCTCCCAGTCCAGGGACTCCTCGAGGTCCTTGATCTGCCTCTCGGCTCTGGTGACCTCGCTTCAAAGCTTTTTGATCTTTATGGAAGCCTCCCAGGCATCATTGTTCCTCTGTTTCACCTCCTCCTTCAAGGACTCGATCTCCGCTCCCTGCAGCCTGTCCCTCTTGGCCCAGGTTTGGCAGAAGTCCCTGATAAGGAGGAGCTCAGCACCAAGCTGCACCAAAGGAAGTGTTAGTAGTCCTGAAGGTGAGGGGAAAAAGGCAAGGCGAAACCAAATAAAGGAGCACTTACTGAGAAGAGCTGGGCGAAGGTACTCTCGATGGCATCATCGAGAAGCTTCCCGGCCTTGTGTCATCGATCACACGACTGGACGGTGAAGTCCATCATGCACTCGACAATCTTCTGGTCCCGAACAAGGAAAACATTTGGCGCCAGCTTGAAGGGGACCCAACGGTAGTCCCTCTCCCTCCTGCCCGTCGCTGACGCAGAATCTTCAGCCATCCCAGCTGGAGAAGCGTCTGGGGTGTGCTGGGAGATCGGTGCCACTCTGGACGTCGTCGCCACTAGCTCAACCCTCTCCGATTTCCCTCGGCTTCGATAACCTTCGGGGGAGGCAGTGTCACCATGGTGTCAGTTACGACAGACCTAGCCCAGATGATGACCTTGGGCTCTTGGGTTGGGAGCGGGTCAACTCGTCTCAGCACCTCCAGAGTGAGCTCGATGATCCTCCTGCTCAGCTCTGGAGCAGGCTCAGTCACCCCTCTGCTCCGCATAAAGTCAGGCGCTGCCCTTCTCAGCTCGGCTGGCACGATAGGAGCAATTGCCATGTCGCCTTCGACATGAGCCCTCTTCGGGGAGGGTTCGCCGGCCTCCTTCGACACACCCCTCTCCCGAGAGAAGGAAAAGAGATCATCCAGAGTAAACTTCATGCCTGCACAAGAAGAAGATGTTAGTTCTGAACTCGGAAGATCTAAGAGGAGGCATAGAGATACAGTGCTTGAGCCGAACTCATCCAACTAGTGAATTGGGCTGGCTCTGGCTTCAAGGAGGTTCTGCTCTGACAACAAAACCTCTAGATGGGGATCTGGTCAGCACGGAGCTGGTCGTACACCTCCCAATCAGTGGAGTCGACCGTAGAGTTCCAGTTGGGGGACCGATCCGGGTCGCTTCAGACCCAGTTGACCTCCTTGACCGAGACAAAGAAATATTTGCTCTTCCACCCTTGATAGAAGAGGGGAGCTCAAATTTTATGCCCTTCGGACGAGAAAAAATAGACCACCACCCCTCCTCGGTAGGGTGGCGCTTCAGGATAAAGAAAATCCTGAACAAGGAGAAATGGGCAACAATCCCGTGAAAATGACAAAAAACTACAAAACAGAAAATGGTTCTTATGGCGTTGGGGATGAGCTAAGCAGGAACCAGGCGATAATTGCTCAACACCGAAAGAAATAATGGGTGGATTGGAAATCGGAGGCCCCCTGCGAGTGTCTCCTCATAGAGGGCAATCTGACGCGGACCACTGGAGGTGACCCGCTCTCCAAGTTGAGGGACTGAAAGCCAAATGGTGTCTGGGACACCATAGGTCTCTCGGATAGTTGCTAGCTCCTCGGAAGTGATCGTCGAGATGACCCCACCAGGACCTGTCGACCGAGAAGGTTCAGGGGCTGGTTCTGGTGGAGGAGGAGGAGGAGAAGTCGCTGGTTCCCTAATCACTATCCCTCTGGGCGTGGGCCTTCTACTGAGCTCGAAGCGCGCCATGTCCTTCTCATCGGAGGAAGATGGCGGCCTCGGCCTAGAAGGTCCAGCCTCCGCTTGATCAGTTAAAGGATGGAAGTTGGGCCCGAAGTGAGACATTTTAGAAGAAGAATGACAAAGAAAAAGGAGGAGGACGAAGGCAACTGGCAGGAAAGAAGGAGAAGAAGACAAATGAAGCCCGAGGGAGCCCTAACCCTAGAGGAGGCCTCTACACATCCAAAGGAAGAAGAAGGAGACGAACCTGATGAAATTGAAAGACAAGGACAGCCGAGGGAGGAAGAAAGGGCTTCGGTACGATGGCGGGCATGGGAGATTTGAAAGAAGACATGTTTTGGAAAAAACTACCTCCCCTTTCAAAATGATCGGGTGCACAACCGTACCGTTACAGCATCATTACCGACGGATCTGTGCCATGTGGTAGCGATCGCCGAGGCTAGCATTCCATTTCAACTGCGACCGCTTCGAATTCTACACCGGCAATAAGTACTCCTCGGACGTATCCACGTGGCTCCCTCGCATTGGTTCAAAGAGCCACCTCTCGAAGCGCCGGTGATCGTGGCCATCATTGTGCCAAATCTTTGCTTTTCTATGTCAGCACCACATTTACTCCCTTCGACCTGAGCGCCCAGTGCCAACGGGACTTGGGAGTAGGGGACAAATGATATGGTAGGACCACTGACGTGTGATCCGTGTCAGATGCCATATCGGAGAAAGCCACCACGTCGGACATCTCATCTCGGACTCCATCGCCAGGCTGGCCCCCGTGAGGTCGAGCCGCCTAGGTTGGAGTCGAGCTCCACCCTCCTCTGCTAGGCTAGCCCCCGTGAGGTAGAGCTACCTAGGCCGGAGTCGAGCTCCGCCCTTCTCCACTAGGTCGGCTCCCACGAGGTCGGACTGCCTAGGCCGGAGTCGAGCTCCGCCTCTCCAGGTCGGTCCCCACCTCGGACGAAGGTGCTAGTGACCGAAAGATGTCGCCACCTCCCCTGGACAGCGACGAGCCGCCCGAGCATCATGAAGGGGCTCCCGCCAGTCCATAATAAATGTCCCAACTGCCACTTACACCGAAAAGGAAAAGGCTCCCCGATAGAGGCACCGCTCTCTCCACCGATCGTCTGCACCATCCGGAAAAGGAAGTCAACCAGGAGATTTGAATCCCTGGGAGGTGGCGGCTCCCTAACTGAGGCCCTACAAAATTCTCCAGAATGGAGCGACCAGAAGGAATGTCAGCACGCATGGTAGGTTCTCTATCATAAACCGGGAAAGGCATCCAGCCTATGGCACAAAACACCACCGCACGCACCTACTAACGAGGAGAAGATCCCGAGGTAGGTGCCTAACAACTACCATGGCTTAAAAAGAGCCATTGATAGTCTCAAGGAAGGTAAGCCAACTCGAGAGAGAGAGAGAGAGAGAGAGAGAGAGAGAGAGAGAGAGAAAGAAGAGGGCAAACGAGAGAGAACAAGGAGGGACTGAGGATTCCAGGCTACCGGTGATCCACAGGAAGGACCGCACGGACATAGCCACCCAGTTCCAACCCTCTCAAGCCACTACCTCTCCCACTTCACTCTCGGCTCACTCTCCCCCATTAGTACATTACTCACTCCTAGCATGGAGTCCATCTCAGGGACTCGACCAGGAGGATCTGTTCCGCTGGATCGCTACTGACTTGAGCGTCGGAGTATCCCTGTCGGGATCACTAGCCCGAGTCTCCTCTGTTTTGCAGGTCCCGACGAGCAGGTCAATTTCGAAGCAACGAGGGTGCGATCCGAGGCCGACTTAGCTACAAGCCATATCGATCTAGGCAGCAACAATGGGTTTTTAGAAACAAACTTGATAAAAATGGAATTGTTACTAGAAATAAAGCTAGACTAGTTGCCAAAGGTTACAATCAGGAGGAAGGGATCGATTTTGATGAAACCTTTGCTCCTGTTGCTAGACTTGAGGCAATTAAGTTATTATTGCCTTTTGCTTGTTTTATGAATTTTAAATTATTTCAAATGGATGTTAAAAATACCTTTTTGAATGGTTTTATCGAAGAAGAAGTTTATGTTGAACAACCACCCAGTTTTGAAAATCATGAATTTTCAAATCATGTTTTTAAACTTCATAAAGCTTTGTATGGTTTGAAACAAGCTCCAAGAGCTTGGTATGATTATTTAAGTTCTTTCTTGCTCAAAAATGATTTTACTAGAGGTAATGTAGATACTACTTTGTTTTTGAAAAAGAAGAATGATGATCTCTTAGTAGTACAAGTTTATATGGATGATATCATATTCGGTGCTACTAATAAATCTCTTTGTCAAGAGTTTGCAAAGTTAATGTAGGGTGAGTTCGAGATGAGCATGATGGGAGAACTTAGCTTCTTCCTCGGATTCCAGATAAAGCAAACAAAAGAGGGGATCTTCATCAACCAAGCCAAGTACACAAAAGAAATACTAAAGAAGTTAGGGATGGAGAACACAAAGCCATTAGGTACACCAATGAGCTTCTCTTGTAAGCTTGACAAAAATGAATCAGGTAAATCTGTTGACCAAAAGCTTTATAGAGGAATGATTGGTTCATTATTTTATCTAACTATTAGTAGGCCAGATATTATGTTAAGTGTTTGTATGTGTGCAAAATATCAGTCTGTGCCTAAAGAGTCTCATCTTTTGGCTGTTAAACACATACTTAGATATCTGTCTAGTATAATTGATATTGATTTTTGGTACTCTAGAGATTCTTCATTTGAATTGATTACTTATTCTGATGCTGATTTTGCTGGGTATAAACTTGATCGAAAAAGTACTAGTGGAACCTGTCAATTTTTTAGGATTAATTTGATCTCATGGAGTAGCAAGAAACATAATTCGGTTGCTCTATCTATGATGGAAGCCAAATATATAGTAGCTGGAAACTGTTGTACTCAAATCCTATTGATCAAACAACAACTCAATGATTTGGCATAAAACTAATTAAGACATCCATAAGACGTGACAATACTAGTGCAATCAATCTAATTAAGAATCCTGTGTAATATTCAAAAAGTAACACATTGAAATAAGACATCACTTCATAAGAGATCATGTGCAAAACTCTAATGTGATGCTTGAATTTGTGTGTACTGATGATCACTAGCTGATGTATTTACCAAACCCCTGAGTGAAGAGAGATTTTGTATGATTAGAAGAGAGTTATGAATCATCGACTCATTCTCTTAGAACTCTCTCAATTTCCACTCTGCCTAATTTATTTTTGCTTAAAATCACTTTTACCGAGTTCCAAATTTTTTCAAAATGTTCCTTGATTTTTTGAAATTTTTTTTGATTTTTCTTGAAAATTTCTTGGCCAAGTGTCGACACTTGGATCTTTGCGAAGTGTTGACACTTGAAAAAATTGAAGTGTCGACACTCGCACAGAAATTTCAGAATTTTAGGGCTTGTCCGAACCCTTTTGTTTTTTATTTTCCTCTTTTTCCTTGAGCCCTAGTGGTCCCTTACTGTCCTCTAATTGCCGAAACAGTGGGTTTCCTCTCTTGCCCCTTCGATTCCAGGTATTTCTCTCCCTCTTTTCCTTCATTCAAACCATAAATCACTGTTTTTCCTTGATTTCATCCGATTTATTTCTTTTAAATCCCCGATTTTCCATGGTTTTTGGTTCATTTTTCCTCCTCATTTGTTATGAACCATTTTGTTCTTATTTTTTTCTTGGATTGTAGCGGTTCATGGCCACTTTCTCCATTTTTCCCCCTCTCGATTCATCCTTCCTTCGGCCAAACCCCCCATTTCCTCCCCGTTTTTCATTTTCCCTCATTTCTTCTCTTTTGTTTTTGCTCTCATTGTTATCTATTTTTTTTATTCGATTGTTTTGTGGAACAAGCTCTCTTTACTTGCATCTTTGATAATTTCCCTTCTCTTTCCTGTAGTTTCTTTCAGTTGGACTGTTGCCTTCCTTAGTTTCCTCTCCTTCCTTTCTCTTTTATATGTTGGAGATTATGGGACCAAGGAAGAGGTTGGTTGTTAAAAGAAAATTCGGTCAGAGCTTAGCTGAAAGAAGAACCAAAGCTCGGGATGACAGTTGTCAGCAGCAGCAGACTGAGCGGACTGTTCCCCCACCTTCTCCTTCAGCAGAGAGGGTTTCGGGGAAGATGATCGCTATGGGACGTCGTGTGGATCTAGGATTTTTTGATTGGCAGGGCTTCAGATTACATAAGATTCTCGAGTTTGCGGGTTTAGTCTCCTTATGCACCATGACAGAGAGGTACTTTCCCCACCTGATTAGAGAGTTTTACGGTAATTTGGATTGCAGTAGGTTAGCCTGGCATGCCACAGTCAGAGGAGTCCGGATTCCGGTGGATGAGTCAGTGCTGAGCAGGATATGGGATATTCCCCACCGAGGGATAGTAGCGTATTCTATTGATGACCGTGTGGAGGCCTATCATTGCATTCTAGAGAGAGATGACGTTCGTGGTGTGGCAGTGGTCACCGCGAACCAGCTCTTAGTAGAGATGAGGCTCCTCCATTATATAATTGCCCGCATTTTGCTCCCAAAGACAGGCATATTCGACTTCATTACTGAGCGAGAGCTTATGCTCATGGTTTGTTTGTCTCAGAGGATTGCAGTTGACCTTCCGGCTTTCATGCTACTTCAGATGAGGGATGCAGCCACTCAGCGGAGACACTGTTTGCCCTATGGTATGAGATTGACTTGCATTTTTCATGCTTATGGTATACCCTTAGAGGAGGAGGCGTCCAAGGAGATTCTACATATTGATGTTTATGATGAGAGATCTCTACATCGCATGGGCTATAGGAGACATGCTGGCAGATGGCTATAGGAGACATGTCTGGTCAGGAGCCAGATGAGGAGGATGAGTTATAAGAGGTTGAGGCCGGGCCATCAGTTACACCTCCCAGGGTAGCACTAGCAGCAGAGCCAAAGCCAGAGCCAGTGACTCCTTCACTAGCAGTTACACCTTCTACTCCTCCATCAGATACTGTTTCATCCTTTGAGGAGCATGCACGTCATCAGTTTGCCGAGCTTCAGAGTGAGGTAGTCGGACTCGGAGTCCGAACTACTCAACTGAGGATCGAGATTGAGGGACTTTGTACCCCCACTTCTAAGCAGGTCACTGATATTCGGAGGATGATGGAGGCCGGATTTACACGTATCGAGGAGATGTTGAGAGCTTTATTGCCTTCAGGATCTTCTGGACTAGCTGATCCTCCTCCTCCTCTACCAGTTGATGATGATGGCAATAACCCAGATTCTCATGATCCTACTCATGGTGGTGATGGTGACGATAATGGTGACAAAGACATAGCTAATGGTGATGGCAGTGGTAGTTCAGATGGCAGTATTGACCGAGCTGGGCAGTATGAGATGGTCAGCAAAGATACTCATACACCAGCTACTCCCGTGGCCCCTTCTCTAGCTGATCAGATTGTTTCTACTCCTGCTTTTGTGACACCTGATGAGATTCTACCTCCCCCATCGACCAGATCATCCAAGGTTGTACCCGCTTATGGACCTTCCACTAGGACTAGGAGCCATAGGATACTTGAGACACCTAAAGCCCTAGTACCCAGGTCCAGGATTAGTGCCCCTATTAGTTTTGAGCTTCCATCTGATGAGGACTAGCCTCACAGATGTTTATCTAGTTGCTTGTTACTTTTATATTTAGCTGTTATATTAGCTTACATGCTTATATCACTGTACTTGTTCGCTTTATTTATCTTGTATCATTTTTCAGTATTGCTGTATCACTAATAGCACTTTTTGTAACTGAAAACTTGATTATATATATATATGTGTGTGTTTCAGTTTATGATCACGCTTGTATCAATTACGTGATGTATTGAACTATGTATTCTATGAAAAAGTTCATTTTCTTTATGTTACTCCCTACTCTATGCATTTGCTCTGATACTTGTTGGATTTCTTGATAATCTAATCTTATTTACAGCTCTGATTCCAACTTTATCATGGACTAATACATTAATTTAGGGGGAGCTTACTCCTCTTTTGATATATATGTTGAATGTTGATAAAAAGGGAGAGTAGATATACTACTTACAAGCATTTTTTTCAACTTTTGAAATGTCTCATACCTTAACTCCCTTAGGGGGAGAGAATTTTGATTTCAATATCTATTTGGCATATCTCCTTCATTGAATTACTTTATATGAGTTTTAAAGTTCATCTTTAAGGGATATATTATCAAAATTAAAGTTGAATGCTTATTTTACTCAAGGTTTTGTCATCATCAAAAAGGGAGAGATTGTTGGCTCTATCCCGTGATTTTGATGATTAATAAAATATTGAGTACATATTTTGTACTAATGGTTAAATTATAGTTATGAATTTTCAGGTTTCAAGCATCTCAAATTCTCAAAACTAGAGTATCATGGCATACTTTGGAAGCAAAGCATTTTTCATGATTTGAGAAGTCTTCTCCATTGAAAAAGGTCACAAACGGGTTCAATTATTGTTTATGTATGTTGAATTTAAGTTTCATTGAAAATCTTTATGTTTTGGCATGTTTGGCACTTGTTTTTGAAAATTGCAGAACCAAGTGTCGACACCTGGAAGCCCAAGTGTCGACACTTCAGCATTTGGCACGCAGAATTTTTCAATGGCATGCCAAGTGTCGACACTCAGAACTCAAGTATCGACACCTGAAACTCAAGTATCGATACTTAGAATTCCAAGTGTCAACTCAAGGCTTGAGATTTTTGAAAATACAGACTTGCCACCTGGAACATTTTCTGTGTCAAGTGTCGACACCTGACCACCAAGTGTCGACACCTGAAAGTTCAAGTGTTGACACCTGAAAATCAAGTGTCGATCCTGACTGCCAAATATCGACACTCGGGTTCTGACAGCTTCAACGAATCTATTTTCTAACAGCCTGAATTGATATTTTTCAGCTCCTAATGGCTAGTTTTTGATCCCTAACGGTCTTAAATGGTTTTTTGGATGTTTTTGATGTATTTAAGCTTCACCAAACTCATTCATGAAGCAAGAGAACAAAGAGAAGCAAGAAAATATCCAATAGTTAAAGACATTCTTCAAGAACTCTACTTCCAAAAGCTAAAAATGAGAGATTTCTCTGAAAAAATGTACATTCCTTTCATTTCATCTTTCCAAAAGTGTTCTTGAGAATATTCCAAGTCAAGTCACATCAAGCAATTATCAAAAAGCTTCAAAAATTTCTCATTCCACTCTAGAAGAGAGTTTGCTTGTGCTTTCATTCTTGTATTATGAATTTATTTCTTGTTGTCCTAGCTTTTAAGGATCTTGAAAGTAGGTTGTAAGGTTGTTGGCGAGCCAAAGGTATGAAACCAACTAGGGTTTTACTTGTGAACCCGAAGCCAAAACAAGTTATAAGGTTTGTTGGTGAGCCTAGGAAACAAAACCAACTTAGGTTTTGACTGTGAGCCTTGAAAAATAAGTCGGCCGTAATCTTTGAAGAAATTATAGTAGAAATTTCCAAGGAGAGCATGGGGAGTGGACGTAGGTACTTGGAAAGCACCGAACCACTATAAAACTCAGTATTTGTATGCGTGATTGTCTCCTTTTATTACTTGCACTTTATTTCCTGCACTTTATTTACTATTTTCTGCTGCATATACTTTAGTGCATTAATCATATTGTTTACAAACACTACAAGGCATGTACATTATTGTTTTAATTTTTGAAAGACCCAATTCACCCTCTCTCTTGGGCTCCATTTTTGGGCAACACAACAAACCAAGTTGGTTTTCATACAAAGGCTCACCAACAACCTTGTTGGTTTTCATACAAGGCTAACCAACAATCTCGGTTGGTTTTCACATAAAGGCTCACCAACAAAACTCCATACTAGTTTCAATCCCCTTGAAACTAGTAACAACAAAAACTCAAGTACAAGAGTAAGAATACAAAAAGCTTTCTAAATAAAAGTAAATATGTCGATGAAGCTCTTGAATGTCATCGAAAAACTTATCTTCAAGTTATTGAAGCCTCAAATAATACTTGAAGATGTGAACTTGAATGCTCTTTCTGAAATTTGAGTGCTTGAAGGCTCAACTCTTTCAAAAGTATTGAATCCTTAAGATGTATGCAATTAGTTCTTCAATCGAGTGCTTCCCTTTTGTGTTGGTGAAGTTTAAATACCTTTTCAATCCTTAAAAATCTGTTTATAGCCATTGGAGAGGAGAAACTAGCCGTTAGACATGCGATAGGGAAGTTCTGTACTTCATAAAACTAGTCGTTACTATGCCATCAGATCTACAAGTATTGATACTTCAATCCATGAGTTGATACATGAGTCGACACTTCATCTCCATGAGTCGACAGTTGACCAAACTCCTGAAATTAGCATATTCTGTATTCCATTTGGTCTCAGACCTTGAGTCGATACATGAGTCAACACTTGGCTATTCATGAGTCGACACTTTTATGTGCCGGCTGAAACTTTCTTTGCATATGAGTTCAAGCCTTTGTAAGTCGATACCTGAGTCGATGCTTGATTGAAACAGTGCTGAAACTTATCCAAACTAAAATTTTGAGCTCTTCAAAATCTTTCTAATGTTTCAAAGTCCATGTAGCTTGAAAATTCATGATCTTTAGTGACTTCTTCAACTAAATGATAAGCATTTCGATCTTACAACACAAACTAACCTTGATGAGTACCTAAATATGATAAATACACTTTTAACACATAATTAGTACTTATATATACTTAAGTATTTTGTTATTCATCAAAATCAAGATAGAAATCAATATCGATATTCCTAAATCAAAGAGATCTAAAATAGGATCTAAGATAGTGAATGCTATCCTTGTTGGCTACTTTCTTGATAGTAACACCTATAGATTCCGAGTTATTAACTTCAAAATTTTTTTAATATCAAATAATATAATTTTCGAATCTAGAGATGTAACGTTCTTTGAAAATATATTTCTTTTTAAAATAAAATCTCTAGATCAACCATCAACCTTCCATCCTCATATGATTTGCCATTATCTTCTTCTATACCTTCGTTAGCAGATCCAACCCCTGAATCTGAATCTAAAAGCAAAAGAATTAGAACTAAAAAGAACTTTGGTGAAGATTTCTTCACCTACCTCATAGAAGATACACCAATATCTTATTAAGAAGTCATGATCTCTCCTAATGTACCTTTTTGGAAAGAAGCAATAAATAGTAAAATTGAATCCATTATTAGAAATAATACTTGGATTCTCATTGACCTACCTCCTAGAAATAAACCATTAGGTTATAAGTGGGTCTTCAAAAAGAAAATAAAAACTGATGGAACTACATAAAAATTTAAGGCTAGGCTTGTTGTTCAAGATTTTGGTCAAAAAGTTGGTATTGATTTCTTCGATACATACTCACCTATAGCTCATATTACTACTATCTGAATTCTTTTAGCTTTAGCTTCCATCCATAAACTCCTTGTTCATCAAATAGATATTAAAATTGCTTTCTTATTTGGAGATCTTGAAGAGGAGATCTACATGCATCAACTCGAAGATTTTTCTATGCCAGGACAAGAAAACAAAGTATGTAGACTTGTTAGATCCCTTTATGGATTGAAGTAAGTATCTAAGTAATGGCACGAAAAGTTTGACCAAGTAATTTTATCCTATCGATTTCAAATCAATGAATTAGATAATTATCTTTATAAAAAATGAGTTGATGATCGATTTATTCTTCTATCTCTATGTTGATGACATTCTGATTCTTACACCTTATCTAGACTTAGTTAATGATATCAAGAACTTCTATCCCATCACTTTGACATGAAAGACTTAAGTAATACTGATTTAATTCTTGGAATGAAAATTATTCAAACTTCTGACTCAATCTGCTTATCCTAATCTTACTACACTCAAAAATTTATTGATAAATTTGGATATTCTAATTATTCTCCTATGTCTACTCCCTACGATCTCTCTATCCATCTCATGAAAAATATTGAGAAATCTATGAATCAAGAAAAATATACTTAGATCATTGGTTCTTTAATGTATCTATCTAATCGAACCAGATCAGATATTGCCTATGCCACTTCCAGACTCAGTAGATATACTAAAAATCCTAGAATACTTTTGAGAGAGTATTTAGGTATCTTAAAGGAACTATTAATTTTTCTTCGTTATATAGGTTATCCAAATATCCTTGAGGGTTATTGTGCCTCAAACTGAATCTCTGATATTTTAGATATCAAATCTACTTCTGGTTATGTTTTTCTTTTGGAAGGTAGTGCTATATACTGGCAATCTTCTAAATAAATTATTTTAGCTAGGAGTACTATAAAAGCCAAACTTGTTGCTCTTGACTTTGCTTGCTTTGAAGTTGAATGGCTGAAAGAACTTACTGAAATATCTATAATATCTTCTCCCATTCCTTCTAGATCTATTCACTGTGACTCAAGAGCTACTATAGATTTTTGTAAAAAGAAATTAATAAATACTTAAATGAGCAAACATATTAAACTAAGATAAAAGTCTGTAAAAAGAAAAGAAAAATTTTAAATTATTTTAATAAATCATATTATTATAGATCTTAATCTTGATAACTATCTTACAAAAGGCTTAAATATGACAAGATCTTGATATGACCAAGGGGGATGGGGCTTAGCCTATAAAGGACCTTTCAACAATAGGAACCCAATCTCTGTGATAGGAGTTTCCTTAAAGGAGGTTAAATATGGTAATAACTAGCTGATTGGTTGGTCAGGGAGCACATGTGATTTACTTGATATATGAGTCAAGGACTCTATCCCATCTCTATGATGATTAGTGCTTCTATGTATGGTAAAGAAGAATTATCTCTAAATGAGACCCAAGAGGATTTTTCGAGACATGACACTATACACATTTTTGGAGGGGTTCACCTATATGAGAGTATCTGTATGGTCATGGCTAGAGACACAGATAGTCTTTAGAACTCATGAAAAAAAGTTAAGATACTTACACATAGCCATTAATGTACAAACCCATAATACGAGCTTCTATACTGTATGTACTATAGTAGAAATTTGAGTTAAAGAAATATAGTTTAAGATATAGTTCACTCTGCTTCCTTTAAATTAATAGTATATGTATCCATTATAAATTCTTTTTTTAAATTATTTATCTATTTATTTTCATGAATTTTGAGTTTTGAGAGAGATTATTAGAGTTTGGAGGGAAACTCAAAATTCCTTCGAAATCTTCCCTCTATATCCCTCTTCCTTTAGTTTAGTCCCACATGGAAAAGGAAAAAAAACTTGATAGTTGTTTATATTGATTTTCCCTTTCTTGGACCTTGTGTTGTTTTGGCCTCCCTCCACGCGCACACGTAGCCTGACCCAGCTCGACTCGCATGCGTGCAATCGCGCCACGCTCGCAGGTGTGGTGTGGTCTTTATTTTACTGCTTAATTAATCATTAATCCTGCTTAATGATTGCTTAACGATTAACTCATTAATCTAATTAATCGTTAACCCTGCTTAACGTTAACTCAATAAACCATTTAGCCATTAACATATCAAATTAAACTGTTTAGCTATTAATTAATGTTAATTCACTGAATTAAACCTATTAGCCATTTTTTAACGTTAACCCGCTTTATATTTTCGGTTACCCGCTAATTACTTGCCTAGTTAAACCCTTAGCCTGTTACCTGCTAATTACTCACCTAATTAAGCCTCTAGCTATTGGACCAGTTCAAACAGCTAGTAAATTGGGCCTATAAGAGGGCTGGTAGAGGGGAAATAGAGGTAAGAAAAAATTCGGTGCTCTCCTTCTCTATTCTTGCTCTCCAAAATCCTTTTCTCCAAGAAAAACTAATCCTCCTCTATTGTTCAACATTTTCTACTCAATTTTTCCTAATCCCTTTGATACTGTTTTTCTACTACTAGGTGAAGCTCTGTCATCCTCTCCATGGTCATGCCTGTAGAAAGGGTTTTCAATTGTATCTTAGGATAGAGTTCTCAAGACTAAACCTGCATGAAGATTGGGAATTACCTTAGGATAGTGTACTATACACCTCCGATCAATTACCTTTTTTCTTTTGTAAATTTGTAAATTGATTTTATAACATATTATTATTGTTTGATTGTTTGATTCATGATTAGATTCCTAGTGGAATAAGGTTTGATAATAAACCTATTCCTAACACATGGCTTATTAAGAGGAGCTACTTGCTTACCAAATTAACACAATGAACTATTATAAAAGAGAAAATTAGGGGAATCTTTTTTCATTTAGCTGGAACACAATGAGCATTATTTTGTTGATTTGTTTTGATCAATTAAATATTATAGAAAAAAAGAAAAAAGGGCAAGTTGTAAAGAAAAGATATTGAAGGATGACATTAAATTTTTTAAATTTATAATATATAATATAAAGAGAGACGAATGCATCAACTTTTCCAAGAAGGACCAAGAAAATAAAATAAAAAATATTTAATAAATAATCTAAATAAATTTAAATAATATTTTTATAAATATATTTGAATATACTCGACATTGTTTCATAAGACTAAATTTATCAATAATAGAATATACTATAAAATTTTCAGCTATCTCATTCTCGATATAAGTGACTAAATAATCGGAAAGAAAGTCGTCTTCCATCTTATTGTTGGTCTTGACAATCTTCATAGTTGAAAATGCTCTTTCTGTAGTAGTAGTTGAAACTGGAAAGGTTATAAGTATCTCAAACTCATAGAGGATGCTCGCATATCGACCATAGTGGTTGCGGCATCGCGCTAAGAGTTGTTGGCACGGCATGATGGGATATGGCATTCGTCAAGCTATGAAGCCAAAGGCAATGGGGCATGAGCGCGGCAACATCGGTGCGAGCCTAGGGCACTTGTCATGCCTACCTGCCCGCGCCCCTTGAGACTCAATCGCATCGCGCGACGAGTCGAGCTATCAAGGTGGTGAATGACTCTATCACACGCAGCATCCATCGGTGCAGCGAGGTTGATAGAGGCCACTAGGATGGTAGTTGCTGACCGATGCATTGGTGGTATGTAGCCTTATGTATATGCGCCACCCGATCGTGCCATGGGGGCATTCCCATTGGTCGCACCGTGCTAGGGTCTAGCCACCATCTCATCCATAGATGTGGCGAATGGGATGATGCCAGCATGTGCGGTGGCTTTAGCCATGGCGAGTTTCGAAGACGAGTGCTGGTCGAGTGATAAAAAAAGAAACCCTTTATCTTCTCCTAAATAATTATGGAAAAGAAAATAAATTAATGAAAAGAAAAGAGAAAATTAGAAGTGATCTAACTTGCAAGTATAGAAAGCTGATTTATGGTATTAATTTATTTTAAAACTTCTTTATCTAAGATTTTCAAACTATATTTAATACCTTTCAATTTGAAGGGACCAAATAGGTAAATACCTATATATTTAAATTATATCTAAAAATTTAATTTATAAATGATAGTTAGGAAAAAAAGTTGAGGGGGGCTAAGACCCCTTGTCCTCTTGGTGGTTCACCACTGTATATATGAGATTTGGGTTCGATTCCCTATGGCATGATTTTTATAACTTAAAAGTATCGTATCTTGCTAGATAATCTTCATGTCTATATTATCTATTTTGGGGACATGTGACTACCATTAGAAATAAAAATAGTGTTGCCCAGAAATGGAGCCCAAGAAAGGGGGTGAATTGGATCTTTTAAAAATTTAAAGCAATAATGTGCAGGTCTTGTGTGTTTGTGAACAATGCGATTAATGCACAAGATTATATGCAGCGAAAAATAATAAGTAGAGTGCAAGAAATAAAGTGCAAGTAAGTAGAAGAGAAAATCACAGACAAACACAAGGTTTATAGTGGTTCGGTGCAAACCTAGCACCTACATTCACTCCGCAAGCCATCCTTGGAAATTCCACTATAATCTCTCCAATATTATAGCCGACTTGTTTTTCAAAGGCACACAAGTCAAAACCTAAGTTGGTTTTATCACCTAGGCTCACCAACAAACCTTTACACTTGTTTTGGCTTTGGGTTCATAAGTCAACCCTAGTTGGTTTTGACTCACCAACAACCTTACAACCTACTTTCAAGAACCTTGAAAGCTGGGTCAAATAGCAATAAATTCAGAATACAATAATTTAACACAAACAAACTCTCTTCATAGAGTGGATGAGGAATCTTTGAAGCTCTTGAATGATTGCTTGATGTGACTTGACTTGGAATCTTCTCAAGAACACTTTTGGAAAGATGAATTAAAAGGCTTTTCAGAGGAATCTCTCCTTTTTTTGCTTTTGGAAGTGGAGTTCTTGAAGAAGGTTTTAACTCTTGGATATTCCTTTGTTTTCAACTTTATCTTGCTTCATAAGTGAGTTTGGTGAAGCTTAAATACATGAAAAACATCCAAAAACCATTTTAGACCGTTAGGAATCAAAAACTAGCTGTTTAGAGCTAAAAAACAATAATTTTAGGCTATCAGAAAATAGATCCATTAAGGCTGTCAGAACCCGATTATCGACACTTGGCTGTCAGGTGTCGACACTTGACTTCCAGGTGTCGATACTTGAACTTTCAAGTGTCGATACTTGACTCATAGGTGTCGACACTTAACACAAAATTTCTCCATGGCCAAGTTCTGGATTTTCAAAAAGTCTCAGGCCTTGAGTTGATACTTGGAAACTTAAGTGTCGACACTTGAGTTTCAGGGTGTTGACACTTGAGTTCTGAGTATCGACACTTGGCGTGCCATGAAAAATTTCTGCGTGCCAAATGTTGAAGTGTCGACACTTGGGCTTCCAGGTGTCGACACTTGTTTCTACAATTTTCATAAATAAGTGCCAATCAAGCCAAAAACATAAAGATTGTTCATGAAACTTAAATGCAACATATATAAATAATAATTGAACTTATTTATGCCCTTTTTGAATGGAAAAGATCCTCAAATCGCGAAAAATGCTTTGTGCCAAAGCGTTCCACGATACTTTAATTTTGAGAATTGAGGTGCTTGTTTCCTGAAAACTATAACTGGAAATAAACATTAGTACACAATATGTACTCAACGTTTTGTTATTCATCAAAATCATAGGGTAGAGCCAACAATCTCTCCCTTTTTGATGATGACAAAATATTGAGTATATAAACATTTAAATTCAAATTTTAGATATGACACTTCATAAACATGATCTCAAACTCATACAACACAACTTAAATAGATGAGAGGGACAAATTAAGCAAGCTACATTTACTTTCCCCCTTAGTAAAACATTTATATCAGAGGAAGTTGAAGAGCAGGTTGAAGTATGAAATATCAAATTTGAACATTACACTAACATTAATATCCTACTCCCCTTTTTGTCAATCATTAAATAGCAAAGGGAGTAAACTCCCCCTCAATAAATGCACTTAGACAAAGAAGGTATTAGAGCTCATATAAGTTTAGATTTTCAAAGGTAAACATGTATCAGAGCCTAAGAGTAGGTATCAAAGCCAATATAAACAGGTATCAAAATTTAAACAAGTAAATTCAAGCAATATAAGCATGAAAGTGGAATATATATATATATATGAAATGTTTTCAGTACAAAATTTGCTGAATCAATCAGTAAACACTGAAACATACAAAGAGTACATAGCTAGAGTACATAAGCATGAAGCATAAATGATAGATGATAACAACAACATAATGAAAATCTATGAGACTAATCCTCATCAGATGGAATCTCAAAAGATATAGGACCTATGATCATGGACCTATGAGCTAGACCTCTAGGAGTCTTCAAAATACCATGGCTCCTAATCTTAGTAGAGGGTCCTATGTGGGGTACAATCCTAGAAGATCGAGTAGAAGGAGTTGAAGAGTCTCAGCGGGTATGACAAACACAGGATCAGTAGAGATCGGCGTGTCGCTTGGACCAGCAGAAGGAATAACAGGAGTCTGTGGCTCTCAGCTGACCATCTCATATCCGTCTGTGCCACCGTCACTGTCATTGTCACTGTCATCACCAATAATATCAGTCGTTTCATCATCACTCCTATCATCTCGGATACCGCCACTGACTGTATCATCGAGTCCATCCTGGTGGTCATCATCATCATCATATGGGGCTGCAGGAGCTGCTGGAGGAATAAGGGATCTAAGCAAATCCTCGATATGAGCAAACCCTTCCTCCATGGTGTGACACATCTCAGTATGCTCCCTAGTAGTATGGGCTCGGAGGCCCTCAATCTCGATCCGCAATTGAGTCGTCCTGACACCCATACCAACTATCTCGCTCCTCAGCTCAAAGAACTGCTGCCTAGCGTGCTCCTCAAAAGATACATCAGTAGTAGGCGGAGGAGGAGCTGAAGGGGTAGTTGCGGGAGTCACCGGCTCTGACTCTGATGCAGGTCCAACACAGGGAGGTATACCAACTGGCCCTCATGGCCCGATTTTGGCCTCTCTCAACTCATCCTCCTCGTCTAGCTCCTGACCAGACTCTCTACGAATCCAACGACCAGTGACCAGTCTATAACCCATCCAGTGTAGGGATCGCTCGTCATAAACATCTATGTGAAGTATCTCCTTGGAGGTCTCCCCCTCCAAAGGAACTCTATAAGCTCGGAAAAGACGAGTGAGTGCCATCCCGTATGGCAAGGAGTGTCTCCTCTGCATCGCTGCGTCTCTCATGAGCCAACATAAATGATGGGAGGTCTATTTGAGTCCTCTGGATCAAGCTCACTATGAGCATCAGCTCCCACTCTGTAATAAAATCAAACATGCCAGTCTTCGAGAGAAGAATCCGCACTGTGATGTGATGGAGTAGGTGCATCTCAAATGATAGCTGGTTCGCGATGACCACTATCACTCCATGAACATCCTCTCTCTCTAGGATGCACCTAAAGGCCTCCTCACGATCCTCAACAGAAAAGATACATATACCTCTGTGAGGGATCTCCCATACAAGACTCAAAACCTCCTCAGACAAGGAAATCTGAACACCTCTGACAGTAGTGCTCCATAGCAGACGACGACAATCCAGTCCTCCATAAAACTCTCGTACCAAGTGAGGATAGTATCTCTCCTGCATGGTGCAGAAGGGTACTAGTCCATCCTCTGAAAGTGTCTACCTGATCTGAAAATGCTGCCGGTCGAAGAAACTAGATCAATCTGCCTGCCGGCCGCCATTGCCTTCCCTGCCATCCTCTCTGCAGGAGGTGAAACAGGGACAGTTGAACTACCGGTCTGTACACTATCAAGTCTGGCCTTCAATCTCCTTTCTGTTGAACTCTGTCCAACCTTTCTCTTGACTGCCAATCTCTTCCTAAGACCCATGTCAATCAGGCTGAGGGAAGAAAGGGAAGGAAGAAAAAGGGTAAATATAAAGAATAGGGATAGGTCAAAATAGTGGTTTGGCCAAGAGTGTGACTGAAAGAGAGGGAAAACAGGTCTAGGTTTGATTGAAAAAAAGATACTTTTAAAGTAATAGCTAGGGTTTGTTTCAAAATGAAAATGTAATAAAAAAAAAGGTTTAGGAATGACAGTAAAACATGAAATAGGAGGATAAAAGTTTAGAAAAATAGTTAAAACTGTGAGATCAAACAATGCCCAGTAAAATTAATCGGTTTTAAAATAAGAAAAAAATATCAAATGGATGGTTTTTCCCTAAAAATTGCATCTCAACAGTAAAACCAAGTAAAATAAAAGCAAAGTGAGGCACTAAAATTAAAATTAAACATATAAATCATTAAAATAAAATAAACCCATGAAATCTAAACTTAAATCAAAAGATATTAGGGTTTTTGGCAATCCAACAGTAAAACGGTGGGAGTGAGGAGTAGAAACAAGATATAAATCATGAAATCGAAGCATACAATCCTTCCATATGAAAGAAATTCGATAAAACCTAATTCATATCCAGAAATCTGATCTTAAATAAAAAACATTGGGGTTTTCGGCTATAAAAATATGCAATGCAACAGTGAAAGGGGTGAAATGGATGATTTAGGTGGGGAATCGGTCCAAAATCGAAAGGAAATCCAAGTAAAAATAGGAATAAAAAGATTTTCCATCGAATGGAAACCCAAAAAATGATCCAAAATCTCGAAAATCCGGATTTAAATGTGATAAAATGGATAAAAAGGAGAAAATCTAGGTTTTACGGTTTGAATGTGAAGGAGGAGGGAGAGGATTACCTGGATTTGATGGGCTAAATGGGAAAACGATGGTCCGGAGTATAGAAGACACTTGGGGACCACTACAGCTCGAGAGAAAATGGGGAGAAATGAAATACAAAAGGTTCGGTTTTGTCCTAAAAAACCTAAAATTCTGCGAGTGTCGACACTATAAATTTCTCAAGTGTCGACACTTGGTCAGGTGTCGACACTTCGCAAAATCCAAGTGTAGACACTTGGCCAAAGAAATTTCAAGAAAAATTAGAACAATTTCAAAAAATCAAGGAATGTTTTAAAAGGTTTTGGGACTTAACAAAAGTGATTTTTGAGCAAAATAACTTGGGTATGATAGAATTTGAGAGAGTTCTAAGAGAATGGATCAATGACACCTAACTCTCTTCTAATCATACAAAATCTCTCTTCACTCAAGGGTTTGGTAAACACATCAGCTAATTGATCATCAGTACATACAAATTCAAGTATTACATTAGAGTTTTGTACATGATCTCTTATGAAATGATGTCTTATTTCAATGTGTTTACTTCTTGAATGTTACACAGGATTCTTAGTCAGATTGATTGCACTAGTATTATCATATCTTATGGATATCTTAATTAGTTTAATGCCAAAATCTTCGAGTTGTGTTTGATCCAGATGATTTGAGCACAACAACTTCCAGCTGCTATATATTCGGCTTCCACCGTAGATAGAGCAATCGAATTATATTTATTGCTACTTCATGAGATCAAATTACTCCAAGAAATTGACAGGTTCTACTAGTACTTTTACGATCAAGTTTATACCCAACAAAGTCAGCATCAGAATAAACAATCACCAATCTTAACTGAGCTAGACAGATATCTAAGTATGCGTTTAACAGCCAAAAGATGAGACTCTTTAATATTATACTGATATTTAGCACACTACAAATACTAAACATAATATTTGGCCTATTGGCAGCTATATATAACAATGAACCAATCATGCCATGATATAGTTTTTGGTCTACAGATTTACCTGATCATCTTTGTCAAGTCTACAAGAGGAGCTCATAGACGTACCTAATGGCTTGGTGTTCTCCATCCCAAACTTCTTTAGTATTTCTTTTGTGTACTTAGCTTGGTTGATGAAGATCCCCTCTTTGGTTTGTTTTATCTGGAGTCCGAGGAAAAAGTTCAGTTCTCCATCATGCTCATCTCGAACTCACCCTGCATTAACTTTGCAAACGCTTGACAAAGAGATTCGTTAGTAGCACCGAATATGATATCATCTACATACACTTGTACTACTAAGAGATCATCATTCTTTTTCTTCAAAAATAAAGTTTTGTCAACATTACCTCTAGTGAAATCATTTTTGAGTAAGAAAGAACTTAAACGATCATACCAAGCTTTAGGAGCTTGTTTCAAACCATACAAAGCTTTATGAAGTTTGAAAACATGGTCTGGAAATTCATGATTTTCAAAATCGGGTAGTTGTTTAACATAAACCTCTTCTTCGATAAAACCATTTAAAAAGGTCCTTTTAACATCTATTTGAAACAATTTAAAATCTATAAAACAAACAAAAGCCAATAATAGACTAATTGCCTCAAGTCTAGCCACAAGAGCAAATATTTCATCAAAATCAATCACTTCCTCCTGATTGTATCCTTTGGCAACTAGTCTAGCCTTATTTCTAGTAATAATACCATTTTCATCAAGTTTGTTTCTAAAAATCTATTTATGCCAATAATTGAAATATTTGAAGGTCTATCTACTAAAGTTCAAACATTGTTTCTTTTAAATTGATTAAGTTCATCTTCCATCAACATATGATACATTGTCAATGTAAGTAGAAGGGGTGATATGGACTTTACTAATTCTGACTATCTTGCCCTTTCCATTATCATCAAATGTTACATTATCACTATTTTGATATTCGAGTGATGAGAACTGCCCTCCCACATCTCCAGTCATGTGCCTTGAGCAACGATGTCGAGAGGTACCCCATTCTTCTTTTATTGGTTGCAAGGCACACCTGCAATAAAAATCAGGTAGAGACTTTAGGTACCAAGTCATCTTGGATCTTTTTAGGTTAGTGGTAATGGTTTCTTTTAGAACCCAAACTTTCTTAACATTACTTAATTTCCTTTTATTGCATAAGTAAGATTTATGCCCTACAGTACCACAAGTATAACAAGTAATAAATGATGATGCAGGCACAAAGAAATTTTTGAAAAATTTTTGTTTCTTTCGAGTTTTAAAACCTAAACGGCTATGTCAAAAACAACTCTTTGATTATTTAAAAGCATATTCAATTTTCAGAAACTATATATAAATTTATCAACAAAAGGTTTTAAACTTTTCAAGTTCTTCTTTGTATTTTGTTTTCATCCAAAATCTTTTGTTTTTGCTTTAAAAAGTTTTCATTTGATACAGAAAAGTTTTTCTTTTTCAAAATTTTCTTTTATTTTCAAGAGCAACATTATCATTTAGCTTTTATGTTGAAGAAGTAGGTAATCATTTTCAGTTGAAAACTTGTTATTTGCATTAACTAAATCTAATTTTATCTTTTTAGTTCTTTATGTTTTGATTTTAGTTTTTGAAATTCAATAACCAATTCGTCAAAAAATTCATGCAACCCATCAAATGTAAACTCATTTTCAATTTCGGATAATATCTCATCATGATCGGCCATCAAACAGAAGTTTGCAACTTCTTGCTATTCTTCTTCAGAGCTAGAGTTCTCGCTGTCACTCCAGGTTGCCATCATGGCCTTCTTTCTTAGTCTTCTTCTGCTCTTCTTAAGTAAGGAGCAGTTCATCTTGAAATGGCCCGGTTTCTTGCATTCAAATCATGTGGGCTGCTCCTTGTCTTTCTCCTTTTCCTCCTCTTGGCTAGGCTCTCCTTTAGAGGTTTATTCTTGAAGTTATACTTCTTCTTCTCGTGAACCTCCTAAACTTTCTTGCCATGAGAACCGTCTCATCTTCTTCATCTTCTTCTTCGGAGTCTTTACTTGAGTCATCTTTATTTGTAGACTTAAAAGCGATCACTTTCTTCTTCTTATCCACATCTACATTCTTTTGTTTTAATGAAAGCTCATATGTCATCAATGAGCCCAACAATTGCTCGAGGGGTAGAGTGTTGATGTCCTTGGCTTTCTCTATAGCCGTCACCTTGGCATCCCATGAAGCCGGAAGAGACCTGAGAAGTTTGTTTGCAAGTTCACCGTTAGATATAATCTTTCCTAAGCTTTATGCCATTCACAATATTTATGAACCTAGTATACATCTCACTTATAGATTCAATAGGTTATATTTTAAACATTTCATATGTGTGAATGAGCATATTAACTTAGTAGTTTTCACTTGGTGTGTACCCTCATGGGTAATCTTAAGTGTGTCCAAATTTTCTTAGCAGAGAGATAGTTAGATATTTATTGAATTCACTCGGATCAAGGGAGCAAAACAATAGATTCATAGTCTTTGCATTAAGCTCTATTTGCTTAATGTCATTCTCATCACAATCATCTTTCATTTTGAGAGTAGGAATGCCATTAACCAACATAGTAGGCTGACGAGGACCTTTGATAATTGTCCTCCAAAGATTATAATCAATAGCTTGTATGAATATGCGCATCCGAGTTTTCCAATATGTGTAATTCGTGCCGTTGAATAGTGGGGGATGGTTTGAAACTTGACCTTCAACAACACCCATTCCTATTGGGGCTGTCATGATCTTTTACTCAAGATCCTGGACCCTATAGAGAGTACCGGTGCTCTAATACCACATGTTGCCTAGAAATGGAGCCCAAGAGGGGGGTGAATTGGATCTTTTAAAAATTTAAAGTAATAATGTGCAGGTCTTGTGGTGTTGTGAACAATGTGATTATGCACAAGATTATATGCAGTGGAAAACAATAAGTAGAGTACAAGAAATAAAATGCAAGTAAGTAGAAGAAAAAATCACATACAAATACAAGGTTTATAGTGGTTCGGTGCAAAACCTAGCACCTACATCCATTCCCCAAGCCATCCTTGGGAATTCCACTATAATCTCTCCAAGATTACAGCCGACTTGTTTTTCCAAAGGCTCACAAGTCAAAATCTAAGTTGGTTTATCACCTAGGCTCACCACAAACCTTTACACTTGTTTTGGCTTTGGCTCACAAGTCAAACCTAGTTGGTTTTGACTCACCAACAACCTTACAACCTACTTTCAAGAACCTTGAAAGCTGGGTCAAATAGCAATAAATTCAGAATACAAGAATTTAACTCAAACAAACTCTCTTCTTAGAGTGGATGAGGAATATTTGAAGCTCTTGAATGATTGCTTGATGTGACTTGACTTGGAATCTTCTAAAGAACACTTTTAAAAAGATGAATTGAAAGGCTTTTCAGAGAAATCTCTCATTTTTTGCTTTTGTAAGTGGAGTTCTTGAAGAAGGACTTTAACTTTGGATATTCCTTTGTTTTCAACTTTTCTCTTGCTTCATAAGTGAGTTTGATGAAGCTTAAATACATGAAAAATATCCAAAAACCATTTTAGACCGTTAAGGATAAAAAACTAGCCGTTTAGAGCTAAAAACAATGATTTCAGGCTGTCAGAAAATAGATCCGTTGAGGCTGTTAGAATCCGAGTATCGACACTTGACTGTCAGGTATCGATACATGACTTCCAGGTGTTGACACTTGAACTTTCAAGTGTCGACATTTGACTCACAAGTGTCGACACTTGACACAAAAGTTTCTCCATGGCCAAATTCTGGATTTTAAAAAGTTTCAGGCCTTTAGTCGACACTTAGGAACTGAAGTGTCGACACTTGAGTTCAGGTATCGATACTTGAAATCTGAGTGTCAACACTTGGCATGCCATGAAAAATTTCTGCGTGCCAAATGCTAAAGTGTCGATACTTGGACTTCTAGGTGTCGACACTTGGTTCTGCAATTTTCAGAAATAAGTGCCAATCAAGCCAAAAACATAAAGATTGTTCATGAAACTTAAATGCACATATATAAACAATAATTGAACTTATTTGTGCCTTTTTGCATGGAAAAGACTTCTCAAATCGTGAAAAATGATTCGTGCCAAAGCGTGCCACGATACTTTATTTTGAGAATTTGAGGTACTTGTTTCCTGAAAACTAAAAACTAGAAATAAACATTAGTACACAATATATACTCAACATTTTGTTATTCATCAAAATTACATAGTAAAGCCAACAAATAGTATGCATAATATTTAATTAATCTATTTTAGTTTCTGAATCTATTTAAATATGGACAGAATTATGTTATACCTGGTTGATATATTTTTTTATATTCATATCCATCAAAGAAAAATGGTTGATATCCTATTTGATTTTATATTATATCATCACCAAAGAAAATTTAAAATTTGTATTTAAATTTTCGTTTATAATTACGATCTTATATAATCTTACATGTGCTTGTATTTTTTTAAAAAAATATAATTATTATAATTTTTATTAATTTGATTTATCATATATTGATAATATTTTATTATACAATTACAAATTTAATTATCAAAATATATAAATATATCATATTTAATTTATATTTATTAAAATACAAATAAAAATAAATTTTATATAATTTTATTATATTATATTTATTAGATTAAATAAATATGGATATGAATGTGGTTGTGCGCCTCCCGAAGACAAAGTGAAAAAAGGCCAAACGGTAGTTTTTTTTTTTTCTTTTCAAAGGACTCTCTTCCTGTCCGACGCGAGGACCCGCGGCCAAATGGCCTGCCCCGCCGTCCTCCAGCCCTCGCCGCCCCAACTGCTGCCGCTCTCTCCCCCACCCGCCTCCACGCCCACCGCCCGCGTGCCGCCATCCGTGGCCTGGACCTGCGCCTCCATGCCGGAACTCCGGCAATACCACTCTCAGATCGTACGCCTCGGCTCTCGCCGCCGATAACGACGCGGTCGGCCGCCTACTCAAGTTCTGTGCCCTCTCCCCCACCGGCGACGTCGCCTACGCCATCCGCCTATTCAGCCATCTCCCCCGTCCAGACCCTTACGTCTTCAACACCCTCTTCCGTGCCCTGCCCCCCTCCGCCGCCCGCTCCGCCCTCCTCTACTCCAATATGCTCCGACGCGCCGTCCATCCCAACGAGTTCACTTTCCCCTCCTCCTCCAGTCCATCGCCGCCGACCGGGAGCTTGGTCTTGGCCTCAAGTCCACGCCCACGTCCTCAAGCTCGGCTTCGGCGCTGACGGCTACGCCGGGAACAACCTCCTAAAAATGTACTTCAGCTGCGGCCTCCTTGCCGAAGCTCGCAGTCTTTTCGATGCAATGCCTCACCGAGATGTCGTCTCTTGGACGACGATGATCACTGGATTATCCCAGTTAGGCTTCTTGAACGATGCCCGGAAGCTGTTTGATGAAATGCCGGAGAGGAACTCTGTTCCTGGAATGCTATGATTGCAGGCTATGTGCAGGGTGGGCGGTTCAAGGAGGCATCCGGACTCTTCGAGCAAATGCGAGCAGAGGGGGTTGAGCTCAACAGGTATGTCGCTGCTAGTATGTTGGCAGCTTGCACGGGTTTGGGTGCATTAGAGCAGGGGCAGTGGATTCATGGATTCATCGAGAGGAGTGGGATGAGTTGGACTCGAAGCTTGCCACCACTGTCATTGACATGTATTGCAAGTGTGGTTGCTTGGACAAGGCTTATGAAGTTTTTAGGGGTTGTCATGCAAAGGGCTCTCGTCGTGGAATTGTATGATTGGAGGTTTTGCGATGCATGGTCGATGGGAGGTGGCGATCGAGCTGTTTAAAGAGATGGAGAAGGAAGGGGTGATGCCGGATGATATCACTTTCTTGAATGTATTAAGTGCATGCGCACATGCTGGGTTGGTTTGTGAAGGCCGGCATTATTTTGAATGCATGGTTCAGGCTTATCATATCGAGCCCCGGATGGAGCATTTTGGTTGCATGGTTGATTTGCTCGGTAGAGCAGGGTGTTGGAAGAAGCTAAGAAGATCATAGATGAGATGCCTATGGAACCTGATGCTGGTGTGTTGGGTGCACTTCTTGGAGCATGCAGGATTCATGGCAATGTTGGATTGGGGGAGCAAATTGGGAGACAGGTCATAGAGTTAGATCCTCAGAACAGTGGGCGATATGTGTTGCTAGCTAATTTATTTGCCAGTGCTGGGAGGGGAGGATGTGGCGAATGTTAGGAGGTTAATGAATGACAGGGGAGTGAATAAGGAGCCTGGATGTTCTGTGATTGAAAGGAATGGTGTGGTTAGTGAATTCATTGCTGGAGGAATGTCTCACCCTCAGGCTAAAGAAATCTATGCCAAGGTTGATGAGATGATGGAGAGGATAAGAGATGAAGGTTATGTTCCAGACACTGATGGGGTGCTGCATGACACCGATGAGAAGAACAAGGATAATTCTTTGTACCATCACAGCGAAAAGCTTGCGATTGCTTTGGATTGTTGCACACCAAGTCAGGTGAAACGATTCGCATATCAAAGAACTTGAGAGTTTGCAGAGATTGCCATGCAGCGAGTAAGATCATTTCAAGAGTTTTCGATCGGGAAATAATTGTGAGGGACCGGAACCGGTTCCATCATTTTAAGGGAGGAGAGTGCTCTTGCAGAGATTACTGGTGAATGCAATTTGGTGGAATTTGGGAGCTTGATTGGTCAAGTGGCCCATGAGGTAACAATGTCATATATTGTAAAGATTGTACAGGATTCAGCTGTATAAATAGAATGATGGAAGCAATATAAATGGAGGAAACTGCGTAGTTGGTCTTTTTATGATTTTGTTGAATGCTATAGAGGGGGGCCTTTCTGGGATCGGTGGAGTCTGTGTTCTAATTCCAACTCTAGTTGTGGCAAGAGACCAGAAGGAAACAAGGGAAAGTTCTAATGATCATATAAATCTAGAAAAGGTTTTAGAGCGGCAGGTCATTCAAGTTGGGTGGGGATTAAGTATGACTTGGATCCAACATGAAACGTTGAAGTTAGGTCGTCTCTTGGACGACGATGATCCACTGGATTATCCCAGTTAGGCTTCTGGAACGATGCCCGGAAGCTGTTTGATGAAATGCCGGAGAGGAACTCTGTTTCCTGGAATGCTATGATTGCAGGCTATGTGCAGGGTGGGCGGTTCAAGGAGGCATCCGGACTCTTCGAGCAAATGCGAGCAGAGGGGGTTGAGCTCAACAGGTATGTCGCTGCTAGTATGTTGGCAGCTTGCACGGGTTTGGGTGCATTAGAGCAGGGGCAGTGGATTCATGGATTCATCGAGAGGAGTGGGATTGAGTTGGACTCGAAGCTTGCCACCACTGTCATTGACATGTATTGCAAGTGTGGTTGCTTGGACAAGGCTTATGAAGTTTTTAGTGGGTTGTCATGCAAAGGGCTCTCGTCGTGGAATTGTATGATTGGAGGTTTTGCGATGCATGGTCGATGGGAGGTGGCGATCGAGCTGTTTAAAGAGATGGAGAAGGAAGGGGTGATGCCGGATGATATCACTTTCTTGAATGTATTAAGTGCATGCGCACATGCTGGGTTGGTTTGTGAAGGCCGGCATTATTTTGAATGCATGGTTCAGGCTTATCATATCGAGCCCCGGATGGAGCATTTTGGTTGCATGGTTGATTTGCTCGGTAGAGCAGGGTTGTTGGAAGAAGCTAAGAAGATCATAGATGAGATGCCTATGGAACCTGATGCTGGTGTGTTGGGTGCACTTCTTGGAGCATGCAGGATTCATGGCAATGTTGGATTGGGGGAGCAAATTGGGAGACAGGTCATAGAGTTAGATCCTCAGAACAGTGGGCGATATGTGTTGCTAGCTAATTATTTGCCAGTGCTGGGAGTGGGAGGATGTGGCGAATGTTAGGAGGTTAATGAATGACAGGGGAGTGAATAAGGAGCCTGGATGTTCTGTGATTGAAAGGAATGGTGTGGTTAGTGAATTCATTGCTGGAGGAATGTCTCACCCTCAGGCTAAAGAAATCTATGCCAAGGTTGATGAGATGATGGAGAGGATAAGAGATGAAGGTTATGTTCCAGACACTGATGGGGTGCTGCATGACACCGATGAGAAGAACAAGGATAATTCTTTGTACCATCACAGCGAAAAGCTTGCGATTGCTTTTGGATTGTTGCACACCAAGTCAGGTGAAACGATTCGCATATCAAAGAACTTGAGAGTTTGCAGAGATTGCCATGCAGCGAGTAAGATCAGTTCAAGAGTTTTCGATCGGGAAATAATGTGAGGGACCGGAACCGGTTCCATCATTTTAAGGGAGGAGAGTGCTCTTGCAGAGATTACTGGGAATGCAATTTGTGGAATTTGGGAGCTTGATTGGTCAAGTGGCCCATGAGGTAACAATGTCATATATTGTAAAGATTGTACAGGATTCAGCTGTATAAATAGAATGATGGAAGCAATATATGGAGGAAACTGCGTAGTTGGTCTTTTTATGATTTTGTTGAATGCTATAGAGGGGGGCCTTTCTGGGATCGGTGGAGTCTGTGTTCTGATTCCAACTCTAGTTGTGGCAAGAGACCAGAAGGAAACAAGCGGAAAGTTCTAATGATCATATAAATCTAGAAAAGGTTTTAGAGCCGGCAGGTCATTCAAGTTGGGTGGGGATTAAGTATGACTTGGATCCAACATGAAACGTTGAAGTTAGGGTCGAGACAAAGCTGGGTGAACTCCACTGTTTAGCTCGAGCATTTAGCTAATCTTTTATAATGAAAAGTATAATATTGATGCTTAAACTAAATCTATTAAAAACTTTATAAAAAAAAATAAAAAGGTCAAGAATTTGCATCATCATTATTATTATTTTAACTTAATGCAAGAAAATGACGTTCTTGGGATATAATTTTACGAAGTAAAATTTAAAATTGAACATTTTATAGTTGAGAAAATTATAAATGAGAATCTATCAAATAAAATAATATGCATGTAAATATAATTAAGCTAGAGTGGGTCAGTTGTTTAGATAACGAGCCGGATTAATTCAATGATGGTTCATTACATGAAGTGGAAAAGATACCTAGAGTGAAGACGAAGAGTTTTTATTTGTTCCAGATTTTAGGATCCCGTTGTATCAGGTGCGGGCTATGTTGTGTTCATCTTTTCATTGATCTAAAGTAGACCCATCTTTTCATTGAACTAAAATAGATCCTGTTGGCGTAGAACCTTCACTGGACGGGCTGAGTCGCTGAACCGCTGGTCTGCTCCTCTTGGCACCTGCAAAACAGGTCCTTTGATCGAATTTTTTCCAGTGGAAACATTCCGATGCCTAAGTTAGGGAGAGGTTCTAGCAACACAATGGAAAGTTCTCTGAGAAAGCAGGAAGATAGCAAGAATGTCCTCTTGTCTAACTCATCTTGAGTGTCCCCTCTTACCAGTATTTATAATAGTTGGGCACTGGCCTGGGTTGGGCTTAACTTGCCCCTGGTTAGCACGTGGTCGGTTAACTTCGTCTCATGCACACTGGGGGACGGTTGCCGTTTATCCAGGGACGATTGTCGTTCTATTATGGCTAGTCCGGAATTATCGAAGAGTGGGGTTGTCGAACGTGTGGCCAGCCCTAAACGGTTGAAGTTAGGGATGGCGGTTACGCTTCAAGTCGTAATAGCCATCCCTCCATTCGGGGGTTTGTGGCAGATTGGAGATTTGTCTCGGGCCTTATTCTTCTTCGGACTTCTTCGGGTCAGTCATTTCGGACTTCATCTGGAGTTCACTTCGGACTTCTTCGGGTCAGTCATTTTCGGACTTCATCGGTGGAGTTAACTTCAGACTTCTTTGGTGGAGTTAGCTTCGGACTTCTTCAACAGAGGCGATCGGTCAGATGATGGACTTTGGAGATTCGGAGGGGTAGTCTTCGGACCCCTAGTCTTCGGCCTATCCGAAGACTGGTTCGGAGGAGGCATTACAGCACTCCTGGGTCGTCGTTGGTTCTTTCGGTATGGGCGGCCAGCTCGGGGAGAACCTGATCGGTCTCCTGAGCCGGAAATAGCTTTAGTTGAGCCGGCGTCCCCCAATAGTTGCCCCCCACTATTATTTTTTAAAGCATTGATTTGCCTTGAAAAGTAAGAGTATTAATGAGTTTGTCATTTTTTGTTCAGAAAAGATGCCACTAATGATACCAAATCTTTGATCCGGTTGTTCGCCGCAACCAACTTCTGATTTCGGGGATCAAACCGGAGACAGGTATCGCTTGTTGATTGGGGTGTGAAAAAGAGGGGAGATCAATCGATGGGCCGTGGCCTTTCTTCCCGTTAATCTTCTGACGGGAACATGGATGGAGGACGTGGCCTGATCTTATCTTTGGGAGAAAGGGTGCCAATCTCATCCTAGTCGTCGAATGGGATTGCACAGATTAGGGCCCTCGGTTCGTCGAGTCAAATCGGCGCCTTCTGGGGCTTTGTACTGCCCTTCGATGCCCGTACGCATGACGTGACTTGGGGGAGAGGTGTCCCATTCTTTGAGGTAGTGCACGGAGCCGCCTCCTGCCCCTTCCCAACAGGAAAGGAGGAGACTGATCGAGGAAGCTTCTTTATTTTCGTTTGCCATTACTTTAGCTCGGTCTTTCCTGCTTCTACTCCTTGTTCTTTCGTAGGTAGAGTTTCTTCAATTCTTCTCTGTTCTTCCTTTATCACCATGGTTAGGTCTCTAAGGGCTCATGCTGCTGGCCAGGCCTCTTCTGTTACCGTAGTTAGACCGGGGCTGGTTCCCAGTTCTATCTCTTTTAGGAAAATAGCCCATCTCCGGGAGCACTACCACATTTCTGGTGATTTCCTTCTAGTGCTTCCGAGGCTCGAAGAGCGGGTAGACAGACCTCCGATCGGATGCATTGCTGTCTACAAGGACCATCTGAAGGCTGGTCTTCGTTTTTCATTGCATCCATTCTTCCTTAGAATTTTTAACTTGTATCATATCATCCCTGCACAGCTGACTCCGAACAGTATTCGAAATATCTGCGGGTTTTTGGTTCGGTGCCAAATAGCTAACGTGAGACCACGGATCAGTTTATTCACCTCCCTCTTTGTTTTGAAGAAGGACTTTCACAGTCATGGGTGGTGGGACATCGGCCCTCGCCCTGGTCATAAGATAATGAAGGGCATGCCCAGTGCCATCCACGGGTGGAAACCCAATTTCATTTTTGTTACCTCTACTGAGCCGTGGGTTTTGACTACGAGTGGAGGGAGCCTTGTTTGGATGCTAACATCGGCAAGGAGGTCGTGATAGTCGACGAACCCGACTACGCCTTATTGTCTAGTTCGGAGGCCGTTCCATTCGAGAACTTCTAGAGGAGAGGAAACTTCATCTTGCTGGGATCAGCGGGTCCTCCACAGTAGGTAGAAGACTTCGACCTCTTCCTACTCTTTGGCTTCCCTGTTCTGTCATTTTTGATGCCTGCTCTTATTTGTAGGTGGTAGGATGAGGCCTGACTTGAGCCAGCTCCATGAATCCACCAAGAGACCGGCGGCCCTCCCCCTTTCTTCAGGGTCGGAGGCCCGGAAGAGGGCTCGAGGGGAGGGTACCAGTAAGAGCACTACGTCTTCAAGGGGGCCTCCGGAGGGGATGAAGTTTCGTTAGGGGAGCTTCCAACGGCACCCTCACCATCGGGGCCCCTGCCGAGGGTCAATTCTCTGGCCCAGGTAGTGGGGGGCTCGAGTCCGGCCCGGCAATCGATGTACCGTCGCCTTGCTCCCTTGTGATGGATAGGAGCGAAGTGCCACGAGTTCAAGGAGGGTCAGTCGGGGGCCCCTTCTTGGATAGGGACTGTGGGATAGACCTCTTGAGGTTCTCTGGTGCGAGAGGTTTATCTTCCCCTGATGTGGCCAGGCATATGTTGAAAGGTATCCTACTGTCTCATGACTGGGCAGTCACCCAAAATATGCATCTTACCAAAGTGTCGGATTCAACATTTTTCTCCGTGCTGAAGGTAAGATTGCCATTACCTTTTTAGTTTCCTTTCGGCTGTTCCTTCCATGATATGTCTCTCGCTTCGTCGGTGCAGTTGGTTCATGACATAACCTTTTTGGAGGAGGGCATGTAGAATATCGACAACTTTCTCCACAGCATGAAGGAGGAGCTCCAGATAGCCAAGGTCAAAAAGGAGGTAGCTGAGGAGCTGCAGTTGTTCATCAAGGAGAAGCTCATTCATAAAGATGCCGAGGTTTGGGATTTGAGGGGTGAACTGAAGAAGGCTCAGCTAAAAATCTTCGAACAAGAGGCAAAGCCTAGGAGGAAGAGGAAACAGATGCGTTCCTTGGAATAATTTGCCAAGGAGAAAGAGGAGAAGGCTGAGAATCTGGCTAAGATGACCGACGACGCGATCAGAAGGGCGGAAGAGGCTTCTTCGAGGGATGAAGCTGCTGCAAGGGAGTCCGAGGTCCTAAGGGAGCAGGCGATCAAGGCAGTCGAGGACTTCAAGAAGTCTCCACAATTCAAGAAAGATGTAACTGAAGCCTGCTTATTTAGCTATAAATACAGCTTCAACGATGGGCTCGATGGGGTCTGCAAAGCTTTTCCCGATCTTGACCTTTCCAGCATCCCGACATTTGAGATCGAGGAGGAAGGAGAGAGGGGGAAGCGCACCCCCCACTGAGTCTGGAGAGGCTCTAGTTATGGCTGAAGGATCGGCCCTGGCGGGTCCGACAGCCTTGACTCAGGTTGAGGCAGCCCAAGCAGAAGAAGCCCAGGTCGACGAGGATCGGGTTCCAATTCAGACTGAAGAAATCCTCCTTTCCATCGATCCCGAAGTCCCTGCTCTTGAGTAAAGCTTGACAGGCCTTGGACCTTGTATCTTTTACTCTTTCTTTTGCCAAAGGAATGATGTGTAATCACCATCTTATCTTAAATGAAATTCAAAACTTCCTTCTAGTCAAACAGGCGTTTGAGTTGATACGTCCCATGGGGACTTCTTCGGAGAACTTTGGAGAATATGGTGGTTGCTTTCTTGGGAATAGCATTCCCTGAACTGGTCCTCTTCGTGCTGGCCTTCGCTGAATCGGCGCTTTAGTGGTAGTCGATCACTCAGTGGTAGTTGGTCGAAGTCGAATCTCTGGGGTCGACGCTTTCGGTATGGCCCGAGGATCGACCCAACAGGAGCATCGTGGCACCGTTGGGATGTCTTCGTTTTTCTTTTTGATACGAGTGGTCAACTCGAGGGGGGTTCGACTGGGTCTTCGAATCGGAAACTCGCCCCAACGGTAAGCCACTCATCGTGATGACTTCTAGGATCTAGTAGCTATGCGGGTGATAAGCATAGCCCTGCTATTGGTACCGAGAGGGGGTGGAGTGTCGAGTCAACACGCACGCTGTATTAATGCCGAGTGCACTGGTGTTCGAGGGGTCGCGCCTCCTATGCCACATGGGAGCTGTCGAACGCACTCTTCCCAGAGTCGCTGTCGAGGCTGCAGGAACACTGCACCAGTTTTGGAGTGCCATCTTGGTACGTGGCTTCGTCCGGTTGGTCTGGTTTGAGACGTGGTCCACATCCCCTATAAGTGCATGCCGTTTACGAGCACGCATTCTTCAGAGGATCATGCGAAACGTCAAGGTTGTGGGCCATTAAATAGGACTCCTCTATTCAGTCCCAAGGGGATTTTGAAGCCGTGGAGGAGTGGACGTCTAGCTTTAGTATTATTCTTGTTCTTCTCAAATTTTTGTCTTCCTCCATTATGAAATTCTCCCTTCAGATCTACGCGAGATGTCTCGTAAGAGGGGAGCCACTGTGAAATAGGGAGAGGGACCTAGCATTAAGGTCTACAAGGGAGACGATGACTCCTTCTGGGCCCAGGAGGTGGCCCATCTGGAGGAGGAAGTGCAGACCCTCCGTTCTCAACTGAAGGAGGCGAAGGCAATCTCAGCGGCTGCGGCAGCGGAGGAGGCGAAGAAGGAGGCCATGGAGGTCGTGACCAGGTTTCTAGGGTTGCAAGCCTTCCATGACGAGGTCGCCGAAGCTATCCTGGATTCCTACATCAGGGGTTTCGAGAACACAAAGACAAGGCCTTCCGCTATTATAATTTGAAAGGATTAGAGAACATCCGGCCCTCGATCCCATATCCCGGGCACGAGGATGATTCTGACTTCGAAGGAGAATCGGAGTCTGAGGAGGAGGAGGCTGGAGGCAACGCCTCTCCGAATGTTCGACCCGGGTCCATCGCCACCCATCCATGGGGGAAGGGGCCTGCGACTGCCCCTTAAATTTCTTTTCTTCCCCCTCTTCCTTCTTTCTCCTTTTTTTTTTTGTTTACCATATGATGTAATCTCCTTTCCTTTTGAATGAAATGCTTTTGAATGAAGGGGCTTGTTGTTGCCCAGAGATGATGCAACCCAAGAAGAGGGGTGAATTAGGTTTTATAAAACTTTTCAAGCTACTTCAAATATGAACTAAAGCAAGTATGTGCTAATTGCAAATCAAGTGCTTGTGTTTTGCCAAAGTGTTTGTGTATTTCAAAATAATATGTAGCGGAAATAAAGAAGTAAATGCACAAGAAAAACAATAATACAAACACAAAGATATATAGTGGTTCGGTGCACTCCAAGGCATCTACATCCACTCCCCAAGATTTCTTTGAAAATTTTATTATAATCACTAAGATTACAGTTGATTAGTTTTTCGGGCTCACTAATCAAAACCCAAGTTGGTTTTGTCACCTAGGCTCACCAACAACCTTTACAACTTGTTTTGTCTTCGGGCTCACAAGTCAAACCCTAGTTGGTTTTCTAACTTAGGCTAACCAACAACATTTCTTAGTTTTACGGGCTAACCAAGAACCTAATTGGTTTTCCAAAGCTCACCAAAAACCTCTTTGGTTTTCAAGGCTCATAAAAAATCTTAAGTAAACAATGTAAGAACAATAAAAAAGAGTACAATAAAAGCTTTCTAAAATAAAGCAAATATCTCTTTGAAGCTCTTGATTATTGATAAAGAACTTGTCTTCAAGATGTTGAAGCCTTTAATGATGCTTGAGGATGTGAACTTTGGATGCTCTCTTTAAAACTTAAAAGCTTGAAGGCTTGAACCACTCAACTCTTGAATCCTTGAAGGATATTCAATAATCTCACCAAAAGATTGTTTTCCCATTTGATTTTTGATGTTTATATAGCTCTCCAAACTATAGATGACCATTTATGACCGTTGGGGATGAAAAACTAGTCGTTTGAAGCAAGTTGGAGAAGTTATGCAGCTTTTGAAAAACTAGCCATTACAGCAAGTGTCGACACTTGGCACTATTCATGAGTCGACACTTGTACAATGAGTCGACACTTGGCACTATTCATGAGTCGACACTTGTACAGTGAGTCGACACTTGGCATTATTCACAGTTCTGCATTTTGCTGAAACTTACTGAAACTTCTCTAAAATTGATTTTTAGCCTCTTCAAGTTCTTCCATATCAATTCCAAAGTTCATATACTTGATTTTTCATTAATTTAAGAACTTTTTCAACTGAAATACAAGCATTTCTTCATTCGACATGATTAGTATTAAGATCTGATAAACATACTTAAGATAAAATTAATACTCATAAATACTTAAACATTTTGTCGAACATCAAAATCAAGACCAGAGTCAACAATCTCCCCCTTTTTGATGATGACAAAACCTTTAAGTATATGAATAGGATAAGCTTAAAAAAATTAATATTAAGATAAACATGTAAGCTCAAAATCAATAAGCATCAAGCTCCCCCTCAAAATATGATCCAAAATTTTTTTTAAAAATTCTTCAAAACATTTTTCAAAGTATGCAAATTTTTCAAATTTTCTTCCTCTTACTAATTCTTCCCTTAAGATTATAATATTTTGCTTTCTTCTCCCCCTTTTGCATTTTCTTTCATTTCTCATATGATTTTTCATGTTTATCATATCTTTCCCTTTTCATATTTAACATTTTTCTCCCCCTTTTTGACATCATGAACAAGAATAAAAGGTAATACAAAATAGGAATGAATATGGAAAGAATAGCAAGTAGATCATCAAAATCAATACATGAAATCAATTAAACATGATACCATTTGAAATATGATATTATTTGAACATGATACCACAAAATGATATGCACATGCAAAAGATAATTCAATATTATCCATTTACCTCACTTGTTCATGGGATAAGGTCACAGCGATACCCCAACACGTCATAAGAGATCACAGTAAATGGAAAGAGAGGGTCTTTAAGCCCTACTTAGCTCCTATGATCGGACAGCCATGGTGACTAATCCAATTCGAAGCAATTACTAGGATTAGATATAAATTTTGATACAATTGAATGAAACTCCCCTCAAAGGATTAGATTTAAAGATAAAGAGGAGTATCAGAGCAAGTAAAGCATGATATCAAGAAAACATTTAAAGTATGATAACAAATCTTTTGATGCTCTTCCTAAATGTTATTTTGCTTAAAATATACATTCATTTGAGGAATAAAATATGAAAGCACATACATCAAGATTTGAAGTTTTCAAGATATTCATGATTTTCAAAATACAAAGGATTGATCATTAGTACAAAATATGTACTCAATATTTGTTAATCATCAAAATTACGGGGTAGAGCCAACAATCTCCCCATTTTTGATGATGACAAAAACTTGAGTAAAATAAGCATTCAACTTTAATTTTGGCAAAGTATCCCTTAAATATGAACTTTAAAACTCACATAAAGCAATTCAATGAAGGAGATATGCCAAATAACTATTGAAATCAAAACACTCTCCCCCTAAGGGAGTTAAGGTATGAGACATTTCAAAAATTAAAGAAAATGCTTGAAAGTAATATATCTACTCCCTCTTTTTGTCAACATACAACTACTAAATATAAAAGTAATAAGCTACTAGATAAACATCTGTGAGGCTACTCCTCATCAGATGGAAGCTCAAAGCTAATGGGGGCACTGATCCTGGTCCTAGGTACAAGGGCCTTAGGTGGCTCTAGAACCCTCGACTCCTAGTCCGGGTAGAAGGTCCATGTGCGGGTACAATCCTAGATGATCTGGTTGACAGGAGAGGAAGTAGCTCAGCTGGAGTCACAAAATCAGGAGTGGAAACAATCTCATCAGCTGGAGGAGGGACCTCAGGAGTTGTTGGTGTCCGAGTATCTTTGCTAACCATCTCATATCGCCTAACTAGGTCAATACTGCCATCCGTACTACCATCACCAGAAATATCTGTGCCTCTGTCTGCATCATCATCGCCGCCATCATCATCATCACCATCATCACCACCATGGGAATCATCATGACCATCATCAGCAGGTGATGGAGGAGGTGGAGGATCAGCTGGACCATATGTCCTTGACGGCAATAAAGCTCTAAGCATATCCTCAATGCGGGTGAAACCAGCCTCCATAGTCTTATGAATCTCAGTGTGCTCCTCTATAGTATGAGCTCGAAGGCTCTCTATCTCAATCCTGAGCTGTGTGGTTCGGACTCCCAGTCCGACCACCTCGCTCCTAAGCTCTGTAAACTGCTGACGAGCGTGCTCCTCAAATGATGTACCAGTAGAAGATGAAGGAGCAGCTGAAGGAGAAACTGTAGGTGCAGGAGTCACTGGCTTAGGCTCTGACGCTGGTCCTACTCGAGGAGGTGTAACAACTGGCCCTGATGGCCCAGCCTTGGCCTCTCTGATCTCGTCCTCCTCGTCTGGCTCCTGACCAGACTCTCTATGAACCCAGCATCCAGAGACCAATCTGTATCCCATCCGGTGCAAGGATCGCTCGTCATAGACATCCGTATTGTTGATCCCTGGAATGATTTTGATGATCACAAAATATTGGAGCATGTATTTGATACTAATTCTTTTCAATTATTTAAGAAGTTTTACAGGAAATTGGTTACCTTAAGTACAAAATGGTTTTCAAACTGATTGGAAGGTAATTCAATTATGTATAAAGATTTATGAGCTTGAACTTGCTAAAGCCCTAAACTTATCGATCTTGTAATCTTGTATAAGGGCTGAAAAATTGCAAAAATTATAAGGTATGTAGATTAACTTCTAGTTGATTCAATGTTGAAGATTTTTGGAGAAGCTTGAAGCACCTTTTTGAAGATTTGTAAGAGCTAACTCTTGGATCAAGAGCTGACTCGTGGTGGCACGGCACGGGAAAAGTTTCAGTGTTTCTGTATCAAGAGCCGACTCCCATCCTAAGAGCCGACTCATGGAAGAAAGTATTTTTCTGAAGCCTGAGATCTCGAGCCGACTCATGGAAGAAAGTATTTTTCTGAAGCCTGAGATCTCGAGCCGACTCCTGCCACAAGAGCCGACTCTTCCAGAGTTAGGTATTTTGAAGTTATGAGAATCTGAGCTGACTCTGCCTCTAAGAGCCGACTCTAGGCATTCATGATTTTGAAGTGTCTGAAGGCAAGAGCCAACTCTAGCCTAAAGAGCCAGCTCCCATAGAAAATTATTTTGGGCTGTCTGAGACTTCGAGCTGACTCCTGGAACTCAAGTTGACTCGTGGAGCCATTTTCTGCACTCCAACGGCTAGTTGCTGAAGTTGAAATTTGAATTTGATTTCATCTCCAACGGCCATTTCATGAATCCCAAGGCCCTACAACGGCCATATCTCTTGGAAAACTATAAAGAAATTATTTTTGGAGGATTAAACAATTATTAGAGCTTTATTGTTGAATTTTCTTGAGAAATCAAAGAGCCTTCAAGTCACTCAACTACATACCTCAAAGAGCATTCAACTTGGATTCAAAGCTTCACCAACTCTATTCCATCATTGAATCCACTCATTAAAGAAGGGAAGAAGCAGCTTGAAGAGCATTGAAGAGCATTCAAGGCTTGACTTCATCTTGATGTACATCGGCAACACTTATACAAACTTGGTTTGTTGTAGTTGCATAATTATCATTCCTTTATTCTTGTTTTCTCTCTAAGAACAGCAAGGGACTGTATCTTAAGAGAGGATTGAAGGTTTTTAGGTGAACCTTGTAAAATCTAAGTTTGGATTCTTGGTTTTTCCGGTTTAAAATCAAGTGTTTGGATTTTCTTCGATGATCCCGTTCAAAACCAAAGGGAGTTTGGATTTCTTTGGTAATCCTGGTAAAACCAAAGTGTATAGGTTTGGATTATGAGCCTGGTAAAACAATCCAACTGTATTCCGGTTTGGGGGATATAGTGGAAATCCCAAGTGATCCTTGGATAGTGGACATGGGAGTCGGTTGCTCCGAACCACTCTATTTCTTGGTGTTTGTGATTGTACTTTACTTGATTTATTGCTTTTACTTATTTAGTTCCGCATTGCATATTACACTACAACACAAAATAATTTCAAAGTGCACATAATTATGAAAAATTTTTCAAATCCCAATTCACCCCCTCTTGGGAAGCCACCTGGGCAACAAGTGGTATCAGAGCAGAGTCTTTGAAAGTTAGTTAGAGTAAAGACATATGGTACATCCCATGAGTACTTCATTGGCCGAAGGTCAATCCACAAATAGACCTCCACTTTTCACCGGAACAAATTATACTTATTGGAAGGCAAGAATGAAGATATACATTCAAGCCGTAGATTTTCACTTATGGAAGATTATCATGAAAGGACCTCACACACCCATAATTAAAGTAAATGATGTAGAGGTTTCCAAACCAGAAGAGGATTGGGACAAGAATGATATGAAATTAGCTGAACTGAATGCCAAAGCAATGAATTTATTGTATTGTGCATTGGATCCAAATGAGTTTAACAGAATTTTAACTTACAGTTCTGCTAAAGAAATTTGGGACAAATTAGAAATCACACACGAAGGCACTTCTCAAGTTAAAACATCAAAAATTAATCTTTTTGTGCATAATTATGAGCTATTTAAGATGGATCATAATGAGACTATATCTGTAATTTATACTCATTTTATTGATATCATAAATGGTCTCAAGAGTCTTGGTAGAACTTATTCTAATGTCGATCTTGTCCAAAAAATTTAAGATTTTTGCTAGATAAGTGGGAAGCCAAAGTGACAGCAATTCAAGAAGCAAAGGACCTAAATACACTGCCTTTAGATGAACTGCTTGGATCTTTGATCACACATGAATTGGCTATGCAATAAAGGACCGAGGAAGATAGAAAAAGAAAGAAGGCCATTACATTTAAAGCTACTGAAGAAGATAAGAATGAAGAATCAGACTCATCAGATGATGATGATCTTGGAAATGATAAAATTGCCCTAGTCATGAGGAAATTTAAAAGGCTTATGGGCAGAAGAAAAACAAATAGATGGAGAAAGCATTATAGAAAAAGTGATTTTGGAAAAAAAAAAGAAAGAGATAAAGAAAAAGAAAAAGAAAAAGATAAAGATCAAGTTTCTATATGCTACAGATGCAAGAAGCCAGGACACATCCATCCTGATTGTCTTGAAAGGAAGAAAAAGATATTTCTAAAAAGAAGAAGAAGGCAATGCTAGCTGCTTGGAGTGATAGTAATGAAACCACATCTACAGAAGAGGATGAAGAGACAACAAAAACTGCACAAATTTGTCTTATGGATTTGGAGGACGAGGTAAGCACTTCTGAACCTAATTTAGAGTTCACTTATGATGAATTGCATAATGCTTTTTTTGAATTATTGGTAGAATACAAAAAAGCTGGTTTAAAAATGAGGGATTTAAAAAATCAATGTGATGTACTTGAAAAAGACAAAATAAATTTTGTGAAAGAAACGAAATCTTGCAATGAGAACTAAACTTAGTTTGTGAAAGACTTAAGGGTATTCAGTTTGACAAAAAAGAGCTTTCTGAGAAAAATAAGGATTTGGAAAAAGAAAACGATGACCTGAAGAAAGAAGTTTAAAAATTGAAATCCTTAGTTGAAAAATTAATCTTAAGTTCTAACAAACTTGAATTAATTTTAAAAGATAAAAAAAATAAATAATAAATTTGGAATTGGTTATAATGGCTCTATTTCAAACAAATTTTCAGCTTCTACCTCATATGCTCCTAAATTCATAAGCTCCAAACATGTTAGACCTAAATTTGCATCATCTCATGGTTATTATTCAAATTCAAATATTGTATGCTATGCATGTAATAACATTGGTTATAAAGCTTTTGAATGTCATTTGAAATACAATGACAAAAAAAAATTAAGAAAGTTCGGGTTCCAAAAGAAACCATTTCCACTAACTTGTAAGTACCCAAGAAAGCTTGGGTACCTAAATTTATTAAATGATTGTTTTGCAGGGATGTCTTGCCGCCACAAGTATAAAGAAAAGATGGTATCTGGATAGCGGCTATTTAAGACACATGATGGGTGATGCTGATCAATTCTTCACTCTAGAACAAAAGGATGGTGGAATGGTAACATTTGGTGACAATAGAAAAGGAAGGATAATCGGTATTGGTAAAATCAAAATTACTCCTTTTACATTTATTGAAAATATGTTACTTGTAGAAAAGTTAAAGCATAATCTTTTGAGTATTAGTCAGCTATGTGACATTGGTTTTAATATATTTTTCAAGTCATCAATATATATAGTAGTTGATCCATTTGACTATAGTACTAAATTCATTGGACACAGACTTAGTAATATTTATGTAGTAGATCTTAATGATCTAGCTATGTCAAGTAATACAAGTCTTGTAGCAATGAATGACAAGAGTAAGGAATCAAGTTTACTATGGCATAAGCGACTTGGTTATGCTAGTATGGACACAATAGCTAAACTTATTATAAAAGATTTAGTCAAAGGTTTACCAAAATTTAAAGTTAAATTTGATTATGTTTGCGATGCTTGTCAATTAGGAAAACAAGTTAGGGAGAGTTTTAAATCCAAAAATATTATTTCTACAACTAGACCCTTAGATCTGCTTCACATGGACTTATTTGGACCTACTAGGACTACCAGCCTAGGTGGTATGAAATATGGACTTGTGATTGTAGATGACTTTTCAAGATACACATAGGTTTTGCTTATTGCACATAAAGATAAAACTTTTAATAAATTCAAAAAGTTTTACAAAAGAGTTACAAATTTGAAAAATTTATCTCTCATTTCAATTCGTAGTGATCATGTCACCGAATTAGAAAATCAGTATTTTGATCACTTTTACACAAAGCACGGTATTGATCATAACTTTTCTGCACCTAGAACACCACAATAAAATGGTGTTGTAGAGAGAAAGAATCGTACTTTGGAAGAGATGTCGAGAACAATACTTTATGAAGGAAATCTTCCAAAATACTTTTGGACAGAAGCTATGAATACCGCATGCTATATTTTAACTAGAGTTTTGATTATACCTATTATCAGAAAAACCCCTATGAGCTTTGGAATAATAGAAAATCAAATATTAAATATTTTCATGTCTTCAGATGCAAATATTTTGTTCTTAATAATGGAAAAGACAATCTTGGTAAATTTGATGCAAAATCCGATGAGACTATTTTTCTTGGATATTCTTTAAATAGTAAAGTCTATCGAGTTTTCAATAAAAGAACTTTGACTGTTGAAGAATCTATTTATGTTGTTTTCAATGAATCTGACATTACATCTTCGAGAAAAGAAGATTTTGTTGTTGATGATGCAGGTACTTTACATCATGGAATGAAAGACTTGACCCTCAAAGACAAACAATCAAGTGAACCACATGAAGAAGAGGTGAGTAAAAAGCATGATGATATACCTAAAGAATGGAGGTATGTACAATCACACCCTAAATAATTAATTATAGGAGACCCATCTTAAGGTGTTAAAACTAGATCTGCACATAGAGATGCACATGATTTAATTACTTTTGTTTCACATGTAGAACCACACAATATAGAAGAAGTCAAAATTGATCCTATTTGGATGTTAGCAATGCATGATGAATTAAACCAATTTAGGAGAAATAATGTTTGGACCCTAGTAGAAAGATCCAATGATCATCTTGTTATAGGCACTAAGTGGGTTTATAGAAATAAACTAGATGAAGATGGTAATGTAATTAGAAATAAGACTCGACTAGTTATACAAGGATATAATCAAGAAGAAGGAATAGATTTTGATGAAACCTATGCACCAGTAACTAGATTAGAAGCCATTAGATTGCTACTAGCTTATGCATGTTTTATGAATTTCAAGTTATTTCAAATGAATGGAAAGAGTACTTTTTTGAACGGTTTTTTATCTGAAGAAGTTTTTGTTGAGCAACATTCTGGTTTTATTGATCATACTTTTCCAAATCATGTTTTCAAACTGAATAAAGCTTTGTATGGTCTGAAACAGGCACCTAGAGCGTGGTATGATAGACTAAGTAAATTTTTAATTGCAAATGAATTTGTAAGAGGTAGTGTTGACACCATATTATTTATTCAAAGAAAGAAGAATGATATTTTAGTTGTTTAAATATATATTGATGACATTATCTTTGGATCTACTGATGAATCTCTGTGTCAAGATTTTGCTAAGCTAATGCAGGGAGAATTCGAAATGAGCTTGATGGGTGAGTTAAGTTACTTTCTTGGACTTCAAATTAAACAAATTAAAGAAGGTATCCTGATCGACCAAGCCAAGTATATCAAAGAGATAATCAAGAAACTTGGCATGGATTCAAGCAAAGTATGTGGAATACCCATCAGTCCTGCATGTAGACTGGATAAAGATGAAAATGGCACAAATATTGATCAAAAGCTGTACCGAGGTATGATCGGTTCATTATTTTATTTGACAGCTAGTAGACCTGATATAGTATTTAGTGTTTGTATGTGTGCACGTTTTCAATCTAATCCTAAAGAATCACACATCATGGCTGTTAAGAGAATTATTAAATATCTGAAAGGTACATGTAATATAGGCTTATGGTATTCTAAACACACATCATTGAAGTTAATTAGTTATTCTGATGCTGATTATGGAGGATGTAAAATAGATAGAAAGAGCACAAGTGGCACCTGTCAATTTCTAGGTGTTAACTTGATTTCTTGGCACTGTCATAAATAGAACTCCGTGGCACTATCTACTGCTGAAGCAAAATATGTAGCTGTTGGGAGATGTTGTGCTCAAGTGTTGTGGATCAAGCAACGACTAGAAGATTATGGTGTTATCCAATCTAAAATTCCTATTAAATGTAACAATACTAGTGCTATTAATTTATCTAAAAATCTAATTCAGCACTCACGAACTAAGCATATTAAAATTCGACATCATTTTATTCGTGATCATGTTTTAAACAATGTTGTGAAACTTGAATTTGTACCTACTGAAGACCAACTAACAGACATTTTTACTAAACCATTAAGTTTAGATAGATTTGAGAAAATTAGAGGAGAATTAGGGCTATGTGACCCATTCTAAACCTCTTTGACCTAATTTTTGAAAATTAAGAAAAAAATTATCTAGAAATTTTAAATTATTTTTTTGAGCATAGGACAACCTATTTTAGGTTCAAGAAACCTTTAGAAACCGAGTTTGTCCTATTTTGACCTCCATATTGGATTTTCACTCGAGCCGACTCGAGTTATTTAGGCGCTCGGCGAGCCGACTCGAAGGTCGGGCCGAAGCTTTTTAAATATGGTTTCAAGGTTTCCTATTCTTTGTATTTTTAGGTTTTGACCATTCTCCTAGCCGACTCCTCACTCCACTCTAGGAAACATTCCAAAAACCCTCTCAAATCCCTCCAATCCTTCAATCCTAGCACAATGGCACCTCGTAAGGCTGTGGCAAAGAAAGCAAGAAGGATAGTTCGGTCTGTGGCGGAAGAACGGAGGACCAAGAGGCGGTTAGATACTTCTATTCCAGAAGAAGAGCAACCTATTGAGCAGGAAGAAGAGCTTCAAGCACCCCGGCAAGTAATTCCTATGGAAAATCGACAGGTAACCCCGGGTAGATGTATAGATTTTTATTTTCTAGAGCAAGAACAACTTCATATAGGTGATTGGCTTGAAAAACAAGGCTGGAAGGACTTTTGTTTGTTGAATGTTCCAACTTATCCAAATCTAGTTTATCAGTTTTTTGAGAACATGTCATTGGGAGCTTTTCATTTGGAAGGAATAGTAAAAGGGAAGCACATAGAGGTAAGTGAGCAGAAGCTTTCAAGTTTACTTAAAATACCAAAGGAAGGAGAATGTTATTTGGTTATAAAAGAGAAGATGAAGACCCTTAGGCTTATATTGGAAAGATCTAATGTGAAGGGCATTATACATGTAAGTGCAAATCAACTTTCATTGGAAATGAGGTTGTTGCACAATATTATTAGCAGGATTTTCTTACCCCGGACGAGGAGATTTGATTGGGTCAGCGAGCGCGACCTAATGCTTATGAGGCGACTGATTGAGGGGGAGCCCCTCAACCTGGCATTTATTATGATTTCTCAGATAAGGGAGGCAGCACGTAGGGCACGGGCTTGTTTGCCTTACAGGATGGTGTTTATACTGTTATTCCAGGATGCTCATGTTGATCTCATTGGAGAGGATAGTCGTCTGTTGCTGCATACTGACAGGTACACTGCTAAATCCCTTACCAGGATGGGATTTATTAAAGTTGATAGCAGTTGGATCGGGAAGATATCAGGTGTTCCTGTAGCACATTCAAAGGATTCAGATGATGATGCATAGGCTGCTCAGGGACATGGTGAGGAGACTAAGGCACAGACTGATGAGGCTGGACCATCCGAGCCAGCTCCTACTACACCTTACTCACCAGTGATGCGGGACTAATATGCATGCAATTCTTTTTGTATGTTTTATATGTGGGGTTAGGTGATTAATTCCCGAATTTCATATCAAAATTAGTTGTAGGGAATTATGTATGAATTTTTGAAGCCAAGCATGCAGATTAGAACCTAGAAAAATACTAAAGAAGGATCGCCGGGGCTGAGAAGCCTTGGTTAGGGCAAGTTCTCCTACAATATAAAGACTGGAGGTAGAGGAGATGTACCTGACAACGTCTGAAGCACCCGGTGAAGATCGCAGCGAAGGGATCTCTCATTCCTCGATGGATGCGGCCTGGAAAATCGAGTCAAAGACCCGCGGATACCCGGCTTTCTGCTCGATGGTCCGATTGAGGCTTGGCTGGAGTCGTTGGATTCGTAGGAACTCGGGGACCTGCAAACGACTTGCAGGGGTTAGAAAACTCAGAGGAAATCAAGAAAACAAAGGAAAATAGCAAAGGAAAGAAAGTTTTAGAGGGGGCTGGAAGGATGGTTGGTGGCAGGAAGATGGTTGCAAACACCGGGAAGAAGAACTCTCAAACCCCTTTATGCACACAGCAGGGTAATCACACAAAACAATATAAGAACTCAAGGTTTATTTCATATCAAAAATCTCCCTTCATACAAGAGGCTAGGGTCCCTTAAATAGACCCTTAACCTTGGGCTCCAAGTAAGGGCACATAAGTCTTTACATAAGAATCCTTTTCCCTCTCAAACCCTAGCTAGAAAATAAGGAAACATTAGGTAGAAAAATCCCTAAAAATTCTCTTGACTTGGCCAACACTCCAAGGACACCTAGGGGGGCGTGTTGGGCTTCTAGGAACAGCAAGAGGCTGGCCCAAAGGGGCTCGGGTACATGGGTTTGGGCCTTTGGAAGCTGGGGTAGCCTGGTAGCCAGGTAGCAGGAATATTTCCTGGTATCTTGCTTCTTAGGGGCTTGGGCTTGGCGCCTGAGCTTGATTTTTTTGGGCTAGGATGCAGATGGACCTCTAAAATCATGGATGCCTTGGTATATGAATATATTTTGGCATATGGAAGGGAATATGGGCATCTGGAGGGCATTTGTAAGGAATCAGGATTTTCTAAATTTTTCTCATGGGGTCTTCAAATCTTCAAGCTGAGTTGGACTTGGGCTATACTTCCATGTCTTCAATCTAGTTGAACTTGGTCTTCACTTATATGATGTAGTCTTGAGTTTTCAGTGTACTTGGACAGGATTCAAAAAAAATAAAATTAGCTCAACATGAGCTGACTAGTACAGAACTGAAATAACAACTCAAAAGACTCAAATAACAACTAAAATGGACTCAGATGGGCTAAGCCCTTATTACAGATTGACTCATAAATTATTGATCAATTCACAGAGGGTTGAAAAGCCTCTATCTTATTCTGGTACCTCCGGTGTCCCCACCAACCAGTCAGGACTCCTACTGCTGCTAGACATTATACAGATGACAGACTTCAGAGAGTCTTGGAGGAGATTTCTTGTCTCAGGACTGACACTAACAGGAGGATTAGTTCACTTCAATCTGAGATGCAACATGAATTTCAAGAGATCATGACCATATTGAGACAGCTTTCTATGGCCAGCCAACATGCACCTTCGACTTCCATAGCACCTGGCACTGCGACTGGCACTGATCATGAGTAGGGAGAGCCTACACAGTTTACTGATGTTCCTGCAAATGTTGAGCCCGAGGTTGGTGTAGAGGCTACTGGATCTGTTGATGTTGGACAAACTCCGGCTACCCAGATACTTTCGACCACCAGCACCTTGGCACTATCTTTTGATCCACCCTTTGTCAGACCTACACCTATCATTATATCGTCAGAGTCCAAAGCTAAAGTTAAAGCTAAAACTAAAGTGACTAGGACATCTACTCCTACTAGGACCAGGATTAGGGATCTCCGCCCTAGGTTCCCCAAGTTCAAACCTAGTCCAGGTATTCTAGAGGTTGGTTCCTCCTCTGATGAGGAAGAACCAAATATTGATGATCCTAGCGCATCATTTTGATATTAGGATTTTATCTTGTTATCTTGGGACTCTATGTTGTTATGTTTTAGTTGTTGTGATATAATTTTGTTGTGCCGAGGCACATATGTAATGTATCACATTTGCACTGACTTTTTTTATATATATATCGAGATCACTTTTATGCTACACATCTTAAAATATTATGAATGAATGTTCTCTCGTATGCCTTTTGTTGATGACAAAAAGGGGGAGAAGGTTGATTGTGCATGAAAATGAATGCAATGATATGATATAAATATGATATGAATATGATATGAATGTTCAATCTAAAAAAGCTATGTTGATTCATGGAAATTGCTTGGAAATTGTTTATAATAAGCTATAAAATGGTTGATTTGTTAAAACTTGATGAAATACTTTTACAAATAGTAAGGGGGAGCTTTACTTCAAAGTTTCATAAGTTTTGATACATATTGATACTCTTGAAACATTCTGTGTTGATACATCATGTTTCGATACACATTGTTCATTTGATATGGAAAATTCAATGTATCGATACATGTGATACTATATAGTGTTCGGTTTTATACATATGATACATTTGATATATTATGGCACATAGTATTGATAACACATACAAATTTGAATATACTGCAATTGTAAAGTGCTTTAATTTTTAATCATGCCCAGTATTTTGTCATCATCAAAAAGGGAGAGATTGTTGACCCCTGGAATGATTTTGATGATCACAAAACATTGGAACATGTATTTGATACTAATTCTTTTCAATTATTTAAGAAGTTTTGCAGGAAATTGGCTACCTTAAGTATAAAATGGTTTTCAAACTGATTGGAAGGTAATTCAATTATGTATAAAGATTTATGAGCTTGAACTTGCAAAATCCCTAAACTTATCGATCTTGTAATCTTGTATAAGGGCTGAAAAATTGCAAAAATTATAAGGTATGTAGATTAGCTTCTAGTTGATTCAATGTTGAAGATTTTTGGAGAAGCTTGAAGCACCTTTTTGAAGATTTGCAAGAGCTGACTCTTGGATCAAGAACTGACTCGTGGTGGCATGGCACGGGGGAAGTTTCAGTATTTCTGTATCAAGAGCCGACTCCCATCCTAAGAGCCGACTCATGGAAGAAAGTATTTTTCTGAAGCTTGAGACCTCGAGCCGATTCCTGCCACAAGAGCCGACTCTTCCAGAGTTTGGTATTTTGAAGTTCCGAGAATTCGAGCTGACTCAGCCTCTAAGAGCCGACTCTAGGCATTCATGATTTTGAAGTGTCTGAAGGCAAGAGCCGACTCTAGCCTAAAGAGTCGGCTCCCACAGAAAATTATTTTGGACTGTCTGAGACTTCGAGCTGACTCCTGGAACTCGAGCCGACTCGTGAAGCTGTTTTCTGCACTCCAACAGCTAGTTGCTGAAGTTGAAATTTGAATTTCATTTCATCACCAACGGCCATTTCACGAATCCCAAGGCCTTACAACGGCCATATCTCTTAGAAAACTATAAAGGAGATTATTTTTGGAGAATTAAACAATTATTAGAGCTTTATTGTTGAATTTTCTTGAGAAATCAAAGAGCCTTCAAGTCACTCAACTACCTACCTCAAAGAGCATTCAAGTTGGATTCAAAGCTTCACCAACTCTATTCCATCATTGAATCCACTCATTAAAGAAGGGAAGAAGCAGCTTGAAGAGTATTGAAGAGCATTCAAGGCTTGACTTTATCTTGATCTACATCGGCAACACTTATACAAACTTGGTTTGTTGTAGTTGCATAATTATCATTCCTTTATTCTTGTTTTCTCTCTAAGAATAGCAAGGGGCTGTATCTTAAGAGAGGATTGAAGGTTTTTAGGAGAACCTTGTAAAACCTAAGTTTGGGTTCTTGGTTTTTCTGGTTTAAAACCAAGTGTTTGGGTTTTCTTTGGTGATCCCGTTTAAAACCAAAGGGAGTTTGGATTTCTTTGGTAATCCTGGTAAAACCAAAGTGTATAGGTTTGGATTGTGAGCCTGGTAAAATAATCCAACTGTATTCCGGTTTTGGGGGATATAGTGAAAATCCCAAGTGATCCTTGGATAGTGGACGTAGGAGCCGGTTGCTCCAAACCACTCTTTTCTTAGTGTTTGTGATTATGTTTTACTTGATTTATTGCTTTTACTTATTTACTTCCGCATTGCATATTGCACCACAACACAAAATAATTTCAAAGTGCATATAATTGTGAAAAGTTTTTCAAATCCTAATTCACCCCCCTCTTGGGAAGCCACCTGGGCAACACGTATATAAGATCTCCTTGGAGGCCTCCCCCTCCAAAGGTATACCGTAAGCTCGAAAGATACGTGTTAATCCCATACCGTATGGAAGATAATGTCTCCTCTAGGTGACTGCGTCTCTCATCTGAAGTAGCATGAATGCCGGAAGATCAGCCGCAGTCCCCTGAGACAAGCAGACCATAAGCATCAGCTCCCGCTTCGTAATGAAATCGAATCTGCCAGTCTTCGGGAGCAGGATGCGAGCGATGATGTGGTGAAGATGCCTCATCTCCATTGATAATTGGTTCGCGGTGACCATTGTCACACCACGAACATCATCTCTCTCAAGCACACATCTGAAAGCCTCCTCTCGATCCTTAGTGTTGTAAGCCACAATGCCTCGGTGTGGGATCTCCCACAATCTGCTCAAGACTGACTCATCAATTAGAATCCTCACACCTCTGACAGCCACATGCCATGCGAGTCTACTGCAATCCAAGCTATCATAGAATTCGCGGATCAGATGGGGATAGTACCTCTCTATCATCGAATAGAAGGGGACTAAACCCGCATCCTGAAGAATCTGCCTGATGTGAAAATGCTGTCTATCGAAGAAATCGAGATCACCCGTCTACTTACTACCACTACCTTCCCTGCCATCCTCTCTGCAGGAGGTGACCCGGGGGCTGCTGAACTACTAGTTTGACCACTGTCTTTCCTAGCCTTGGATCTTCTCTCTGTTGAACTCTAACCGAACTTTCTTTTAATAGCCAACCTCTTCCTTGGACCCATAACTACCGGCTGAGGGAAGGATAGGAGTGGAAAGGGGTAAACTTATGGAATAGGAAGCAATCTAATGAAGAAATAGGGGAAATAAAGCCAAAAACAGTGGGTTCAATCAAGAAATTGATCTGAAGATAGTGAAAACAGTGTTTAGTTTTGATTTAAAATGACAATAATTTGAGGAAAATAATTAGGGTTTGTTTTAAAAAGGGGAAAGAAACCAAATAGATTGGTTTAGGTTTAGGAATAGCTATAAGATAGTGAAATCAAAAGGTAAAATTTGAAGAAAATTTTAAAAATAGTGAAATCAGACAATGCCAAGTAAAATTTATTTTTTTTACTTAGCAGAAAAATGATTTAAACGAGGGAAAAACATCAAATGTGGTTGATTTTGGCCTAAAAACATTAATCCAACAGTGAAACCATGTGGAACAAGGGTAAAACAAGGCAAAATCCGAAAGATTAAAGCGCACAATCGGTCCAAATACGAGAAATCCATAAATCCAAGAGAAATAGGGATTTTTGGCGAAGAACCTTCAATGCAACAGTAAATCGGTAGAGAACAAGGTAAAAGCCGGAAGTTTAAGGTGAAGAAATGGTCCAAAAGAGAAAAGAATCCAAGAAAAATAAGGACAAAATGATTCACAATAGATAAGGAGGAAAAACGACCCAAAAACCACGAAAAAACGGGGATTAAATGGAATAACACGGATGAAATCAAAGAAAAACATGGATTCATGGTTTGAATGAGAGAAAAGAGGGAGAGAAATACCTTGAATCGAAGGGGCAATGGAGGAAATCAACTGTTTCGGAGGTTAGAGGATGGTAGGGGACCACTAGGGCACTTGGGAAAAGAGGCAAATAAAAAACAAAAGGGTTCGGACAAGCCCTAAAAATTTTGAAATTTTCACGAGTGTCGACACTTCAAATTTCTCAAGTGTCGACACTTCGCAAAATCCAAGTATTGACACTTAGCCAAGAAATTTTCAAGAAAAAAAATCAGAAAAATTTGTAAAAATTCAAGGAACTTTTTGAAAAGTTTTAGGACTCAATGAAAGTGATTTTGAGCAAAAATAAATTAGGTAGAGTGAAATTTGAGAGAGTTCTAAGAGAATGGGTCAATGATTTCTAACTCTCTTCTAATCATTCAAAATCTCTCTTCACTTAATGGTTTGGTAAACACATCAGCTAGTTGATCATCAGTGCACACAAATTCAAGCATCACATTAGAGTTTTGTACATGATCTCTTATGAAATGATATCTTAATTCAATGTATTTACTTCTTGAATGTTGCACAGGATTCTTAGTTAGATTGATTGCACTAGTATTGTCACATATTATGGGTGTCCTAATTAGTTTAATGCCAAAATCTTTGAGTTGTTGTTTGATCCATAGAACTTGAGCACAACAGCTTTCAGTTGCTATATATTCGGCTTCCGTCGTAGATAGAGCAACCGAATTCTGTTTCTTGCTACTCCATAAAATCAAATTAACTCCAAGAAACTGACAGGTTCCACTGATACTTTGCCGATTAAGTTTGCACCCAGCAAAGTCAACATCAGAATAAGCAATCAATTCAAATGAAGAATCTCTAGAGTACCAAAGACCAATATCAATTAAGCCAGATAGATATCTAAGTACGTGTTTAACAGCCAAAAGATAAGACTCTTTAGGGATAGACTGATATCTTGCACACATACAAATACTGAACATAATATATGTCCTACTAGCAGTTAGATATAACAATGAGCCAATCATTCATCTATATAACTTTTGGTCTACAGGCTTACCGGATTTGTCTTTGTCGAGCTTACAAGAGGAGCTCCTTGGTGTACCTAATGGCTTGGTGTTCTCCATCCCAAACTTCTTTAGTATTTCTTTTATGTACTTAGCTTGGTTGATGAAGATCCCCTCTTTGGTTTACTTTATCTAGAGTCTGAGGAAGAAGTTAAGTTCTCCCATCATGCTCATCTAGAACTCACTCTACATTAACTTTGCAAACTCTTGATAAAGAGATTTGTTAGTAGCACCGAATAAGATATCATCCACATACACTTGTACTACTAAGAGATCATCATTCTCCTTTTTCAAAAAAAAGGTAGTATCTACATTACCTCTAGTAAAATTATTTTTGAGTAAGAAAGAACTTAAACGATTATACCAAGCTCTTGGAGCTTGTTTCAAACCATTCAAAACTTTATGAAGTTTAAAAACATGGTTTGGAAATTCATGATTTTCAAAACCGGATGGTTGTTCAACATAAACTTCTTCAATAAAACCATTCAAAAAGGCACTTTTGACATCCATTTAAAATAATTTAAAATCCATAAAACAAGCAAAAGCCAACAATAGCCTAATTATCTCAAGTCTAGCAACAGGAGCAAAGGTTTCATCAAAATTAATCCCTTCCTCCTGATTGTATCTTTTGGTAACTAGTCTAGCCTTATTTTTAGTAATAATTCCATTTTCATCAAGTTTGTTTCTAAAAACCCATTTTGTGTCAATTATTGAAACATTTGAAAGTCTATCTACCAAAGTCCAAACATTATTTCTTTTAAATTCATTAAGTTCATCTTCCATAGCATTAATCCAATTGCAATCATTTTCAGCTTTTTCAATAGTTTTAGGTTCTATTTGAGATACAAATGCTAAATAATCACAAATATTTCTAAGGGATGATCGAGTACTTACACCTTTAGATGGATCACCAATGATAAGTTCTTTGGGGTGTCCATGAGCATACCTCCATTCTTTAGGTAGAGGATCAAGTAATGATACGTTTTCATTTTCTTGATCTTATCCTCTTTTATTGTTTTGATCATCTTCTTGCTTCTTGATAGGTTCTTCATTGTTGTTCACCTCTTCAGTTCTTTTGGTACCTGTTTCATCACCAAGCACATCTTCTTTTCTAGAAGATTTCTGGTTAAATTCATCAAATACAACATGTATGGATTCTTCAATAACAAGTATTCTTCTATTGAAGATCATGTATGCCTTGCTAGATATAGAGTAGCCTAGAAAGACACTCTCATCTGACTTGGCATCAAATTTGCTTAGATTATATTTGCCATTGTTTAAGATGAAATAATGGCATCCAAAAACTCGAAAATATTTTATTGAAGGTTTTCTACCCTTTTAAAGCTCATAAGGTATTTTCTTTAAAATCGGTCGGATTAAAACATGGTTCAAAACATAGCATGCAGTGTTTATGGTTTCCACCCAAAAATATCTAGGTAGGTCATTTTCTCAAAGCATGGTGTGTGCCATTTTTTCAAGAGTTCTTTTTTCTTTCTACCATCCCATTTTGTTGAGGTATCCTAGGTGCAGAAAAATTATGATGAATGCCATTTTCACTACAAAATTTATCAAAATCAGAATTTTCAAATTCGGTTCCATGGTCACTTCTCAAAGAAATAATAGAAATACCTTTTTCATTTGAAACTCTTTTATGAAATCTAATGAATGCAGAAAATGTTTCATCTTTGTGTGCTAGAAACATGACCCATGTAAAACGAAGAAATCGTCTACAATAATTAGACTATACTTCTTACCTCTCAAACTAGATGTTCTAGTTTGCCCAAAGAGGTCCATATGAAGTAATTCTAAGGGTCTAGATATAGAGACTACTCCTTTTGGTTTAAAAGATGATTTGGTTTGTTTTCCAAGTTGGCAAGCACTACAAATCTTGTCTTTTTCAAAACTAAGTTTTGACAAATCTTTTATCAAATTCTTTTTGCTAAGTTTTGAAATCAAATGCATACTAGCATGTCTTAGTCTATGATACCAAAGCCAACTAGTTTCATTGATCTTGGCTTCCATTGCCACTAGGCATTGATCATTTTGAACATGAAGATCATCAAGATCAACCATATAAATATTGCCATGCCTATGACCAATGAACTTGATGCCATTGTCATCTAGACTAGACACAATGCACATAGAAGATTCGAAAACAACTTTAAAATCTTTGTCACAAAATTGACTAATGCTAAGTAAATTATGTTTCAAACCATCAACATACAAAACATTATCAATGTAAGTAGAAGGGGTGATATGGACTTTACTAATTCCAACAATCTTGTCTTTTTCATTATCATCAAATGTTACATTACCACTATTTTGATATTCAAGTGATGAGAACTACTCCATATCTCCAGTTATGTGCCTTGAGCAATTGCTGTCGAGGTACTACATTCTTCTTTTATTGGTTGTAAGTCACAGCTACAATAAAAATCAGATGGAGACTTTAGGTATCCAAGTCATCTTGGGTCCTTTCAAGTTAGTGGTAATGGTTCCTTTTAAAACCCAAACTTTCTTAACTTTGCTAATTTTTCTTCTATTGCACAAGTAAGATTTATGTCTTACAGTACCACAAGTATAGCAAGTAATAGAAAATGATGCAGGCACGAAAAAATTCTTGAAAAACTTTTGTTGTTTTTGAGTTTTAAAACCTAAACCAGCCTTGTTAAAAACAACCTTTTGATTATTTAAAAGCATGTCAATTTTTCAGAATTGTATATAAATTTTTTAACAAATGGTTTTAACTTTTCAAGTTCTTCTTTATACTTTTTGTTTTCTTGCAAAATCTCATTGTTCTGTTTTATAAACTTTTCAATTGAAACAAAAGAACTTTTCTTTTTCAAATCTTCTTTTTCTTTTTCTAGAAGACAAACTTTATCATTCAACTTTTTGTTTTCTTGAAGCAAGCAATTATTTTCAATTAAATACTTGTCATTTGTTTTTGCCAAAACCAGATTTTGTTTCTTTAATTCTTTATAATTTGATTTCAGTTTTTGAAATTCAATAACTAATTCGTCAAATACTTCATGCAGTTCATCAAAAGTAAATTCATTATCGGTTTTGGATAGTACCTCATCATTATCAGCCATTAAATAGAAGTTTGCAACTTCTTGCTATTCATCCTCAGATCTGGAGTCTTCGCTGTCACTCCAGGTTGCCATCATATCCTTCTTTCTTAATCTTCTTCTGCTCTTTTTGAGTAGGGGGCAGTCCATCTTGAAGTGGCTCGGTTTCTTGCACTCAAAGCATGCAGGCTGCTCCTTTTCTGTCTCTTTCTCCTTCTCTTTGCTAGGCTCTCCTTTTAGAGGTTTCTTCTTAAAGTTATATTTCTTCTTTCTCATGAATCTCCTAAACTTTCTAACTATGAGAGCTGTCTCATCTTCTTCATCTTCTTCTTCTGAATCTTCACTTGATTTATCTTTATTGGTGGACTTAAAAGCGATCACTTTCTTCTTCTTGTCGAAGTCCACAGTTTTCTGTTTTAAAGAGAGCTCATATGTCATCAATGAGCCCAACAATTGCTCGAGAGGAAGAGTGTTCATAAGATGGCCTGGTTAGGCCTTTTTTTTGCGCTCGTCGGACATACAGATAAGGTAAGTAGATCGGACCCACCTTTGCACTCAATATCAAGGCAGGCTACTTAGGTCTGCCTTGGCACGTCTTCGGATTTTTCGTAGGGTAGGTTACGTGAACCATTCCCTGCGCCTTTGGATGATCGTAAGATGGCCTGCTTGGGCCTTCTTTTGGCGCTCGTCGGACATACCGATGAGGTGGGTGGATCAGACCCACCTTTGCGCTCCCCTCCCCTTGTTCAGGTTATCGAGACCATCTTGTATCGTGGATCGGCGACAAGGCAGGTTAACCTGAGCCATTGTTGGATAGAATTTCGATGAAGCGTCCCCTGGGAGGCTTTTATTGGTAATACTTGTGAAGATTCTCTACATTCCAAGGCCGCGGCAGTGTGACACCCTTTAAAGTTTTGAGTCGATGTGCTCCGGGCATACGGCTTCCTTGACCCGAAATAGCTACAGTTGAGCCAGCGTCCCCCAACCGACCCATAAGATATACAGGTTGGGTCAAAGATGCAAAAACCAAAGTCAACCCTCTTTTCAACTTGGATTCAATTTTTGACAAATCAGGTCAAGATTGGGTCAATTGACCTAATAATACCTACATGTTGTTACCAATTCATGTGTTTAGAAAACAATTAACCTATTATAATTTGGACCCAGTCAGGCCTTGCAAATCTGATGGATCAATATAATATACATTAACTCTGATCTCACTCTTCGCTTGCAATAGTGAATCATGCATGGATTCACACATCTGAGTATTGACGGATTCATACATCAATCAGGCTTGGTCATGCTAAAACCAGATCCAACCCATCCTAGGCTACCTGGCTCAGCCGAACTGCTCAGACCATACCTCAATGGGTCAATCCAAGAACTGAAATATTGAAATTTATTATTTTTTTTGATGAAAAATATTGTAATTTATACGCAACAAACTTTGCACGGGACGTTTGGAACCCCCCGTCCACTCCAACGGAGACTCAGAACCGCGAAGCGGAGATGCAGGGCGATGAGGCGAGAAGGCTTTTAGGGCTCTCACTCAATTCTCGCCCCACAACTTCTCAGGTACCCTTCGACCCTCTTCTTCCCCTCTTTTGGACAAAAGCATTTTGTTTCATTTAGTCGCAAATCTTTTCCTCTTCGTCCTGTTCGATTAATTTTGGAAGTTATCTTTCTGCGATCGAATCTTACTTTCTATGTTTTCACCACGTTGCTGTCGGATTCTTGTATGTTGGTGCTGGATTCGATCCATTTTCGAATGAATATTAGGATGATCGGCAGGAGTTTCCCTGAAGTAGTGATAATTGCGTGTAGTTTTTGAAAATTTTGTATTTAAATTATATTATAAAGATGCCAAATCCTGCAATCGGAACACTTCATTGTAACATAATTGCAGATGAAAATAAACCTAATTACATCAATAACAATTCTGAATTTCTCGACTAAATTCATGGCTTGGTAAATACATTACTAACTCTCCTTTGCACAACGAGTCTGTTGTATATATGAAAGCACTGGCCAAGCGAAAAGTGTAAGTAGTGGGAAGAAGTCATTGTGCTTAACCTTTTTCACTCTTGCTCTCCTCCCCCAACTCTTTAATATCAACCCTCAACTGAAACCTCCATGATGAAATAAAGGTGTTGCTTTGTTATTTGCTTTCAGTCATCAGCCAGATGCCGTTAATGGGTTAACAACGTTTTCATAGTACATGTGGAAGGCAAGTACAGTATGATATTCCACTATGCTTTTGGCCATCATATGTTTGATCAATATTTGGAAGCATCCTTACTAGTTAGAATCTTGATTGAATGGAATTCTTAATGGATTAAAATATGTTCACTGGATGCTAGAAATTTAAGACTCTGGAGAAAATAAACTGACTTCGTTGAAACTTTTATCATAACCTTCTTCAGGGCATGGTATAGTACACATTGTTATGGAAATTCTGAATAGGGAATAATTTATAAGAATAGGCAACTCCCTTGTTTAAAAAGTGACTTTGTTTTCACATTTATTTCATCCTTCTTTTCTAGTACTACAATTTGACTAATTTATGGCTCTTTCCCTCTTTTTGCTAGAATACCGACTTAGAGTTCACCAATTTTCTTATATCATCAATTAGCAATTAATTATTTGCATGGCTTATGCTGCAATATTTTCTTTTCTCTGAGCTTTCAATCCCTACTCTTAATTTCTGTAAGGGCATTGTACAATATCCAACCAACTTTAAAACTTGGTTACATTAAAATTTCCTTTTGCTTGCTGCTCCTAAAACATAAATTCTTCACATTCAGTGCTTGCTTTAGGCAACCTACTTAGTAGATTTATCCATAGAAGCAAATACGAAAATTACAATTGTGATAGTTAATTTCTGTCCTTAGTTTTTTTGCAAAGTATCACATCCCTGGTCTCCTCAATCGAACCAATATGTTTTTGGTCATTTTAAAAATAATTTTATCAGGCTTTTGTGAGGTAATCCTTGGCAAAAATATGATCATTATTTGACAGTCCTGGTTGGATCTGCTGTCATGTTAGATTTTCGGCTTACATATTGCTCCTTGCTTTCATCTTTGATATTTTTGTGGAATAGTGAATTAATATTAAATGCAACTCTACAGTTGTATATATTAGTAAGATGATAAAGGCTGGTGATCATTTGATTTAGTGATATATTATATCAATAAATAACCTTCTCAAGATCCTTACCATGGAATGCGGTACCATCCCAACCATTTGGTTGGGGCATAATAAACATTATTAGGGGCAGAACCATGAACTTTATTAGGGGTGGACCGGCATGGTTCCTCCCCTTGGTTCAAGGCCCTGGCAAGGGAGGAAGAGAGCAACAAGGAGAGGAAAAGAGATAGATAAGGAGAGGGAGAGAGAGAGGGCTTTCAAGCTCCCTCTCCACTAGCTGATGCGTGATAGGGACGAAGCCCCTATTTCGAAATGAAATAAGGGCTCGGGATCCTTTTTTTTTTTTTTTTAAAGTGAAGTTGGCAATCGTTGTCTCTCTCTCCCCACCTATCTTGGCTTCTCTCACCCCCTTTTTCTCCCTTCATTCCTATTCCTCTCCCTCCTGAAAGAATAGTACCCTGAAAGTCAATCATATTTTATGTAACAGAGGCTTTTCTATAAAATTTTCCCGACTCATGTATGATATTATATTAATAAAAAATATTTTGATTCATCATATGCTGTGTCTTATACCTTTTTATTTTAAGATTATTATGGATCCCATATATTAGAGCAATGGATTTAAGGTTATGGTGAAGTTTATGACAGTGAGATCTAAGATCTTATAAATTCTAATATAGAATATTCATAGTCGAAGGTTCGAGTCGGGGATCGATGTTTTCGGAAAGACTGTCATATTTTATGTATGCTCGATGGAGAGAGTGGTTGGTCTCACGACCATATATGTAGGGACACTAATACAAGGATGTGGTGTGCTCATCAGGGATGAGTTCACTGAATTGATCCATCATGAGAACATCTTATGAAAGTCTTGTTAAAAGATGTGGAAGTTATGCACGTGATCCTTAGACCTGAGATCACCATGAAATCTTGTATACATGAATTTATGTTTTAGTTCATATTCATTCATGACTTAGTCATGTACGGATGTTCATGGATATGGTGAATTGTGCATAAAAGTTATGACTAGGTCAATAAGGAATCAATCCCTCCTGGAGAATTTAGAAAGATTGTTTTTATTAATCAAAGTAAGGATCAATAATTAGATAAAAAATTTTATCAGTAGGATGACCAAGTTTAATTGATAATTTTTAATTATCAGTTATTCGTAAAGAGTTGAAGTGCAAAGTGTTTTGAATGCATTTTTTGCCACTTTTGATGAGACTCCTTCTGCTTGAAGGGTCTTATTTGATATGATTAATATTAGATTAAGGGCTGATGAAAGGGTGCTTTAAACACCTCCTCGCTAACTATTTAAAGGTTTCGGTGATTGAAGTCAGATCATCCAAAGTTTGTACTAACAACTCCTTCCTTCTCTTGTTAGGACAAGTCTTTTATTTTAAGACAAGTCTGCCATTTTAAGACAAGAGCTTAGGAAGAGAATTAGAAAGTAGAATAGAATAGTAAGAGAGGCTTCGAAGAGGTTTTGAAGTGCTCTTCGAAAGGAAAAAGATCCTAGAAGAGAGGAAAGGCTATCGAAGGAAGAAAAGCTGTTGAGAAGAGTTTTTAATCAAGCAAGCAAGAAGTAGGAGTGCTTTTGTGATCCAATTCCTGTGTGAATCATCTTTGGAGGGCATACACTTGCGTGCCTGTGAAAATATTTAAAGATATAGCATTATAGGTATTCCTTTATATTTCTTATGATTGTCCTGATTAATTATCATAATCAATGGATCCTAGATCTAGGATTTCGGTTGACTAGGATTTCAAGATTTAAAAATTTTAAATTTGGTCTTCTGCTATGCAACCATTACCCCTAAGTGGTATCAGTCACCTTGATTCATTCAATTAATAGTCAATTAAATGTTTGAATGGCTATATGCTATCTAATTATATCTTGCATAATAGTTGTAGCATATGTTGGTTGATGTATACCACTGATTAGGTATTTCATATAAACCCTAATCATATAGAGATATATTTAGATTATTTAGTCGTTATTCTGAAATAAAGTTGTTCTAATATAGCGGTGGATGTCTGTTATGTTGTAAGGTTGTCTTAGAATGATGATATACTTAGCACATATTATGTTATGGTATAATATGCCTATTAGATAGTTTGTAGTATTAGGATGTATATGAGACCATGAAAGCTCTCTTTAAAATTATATTTAATCATAGTATTATAAAATCATAATGCAAATCCATTTAAGATTTGATTGATCAATTGGTGTCTAGGAAGTGGTTCTGGAAAGGTAAAGAGAATGTGGTTTTTAATTTGATTTGTTGCTTACTTGGCCAAATTTTTGGTGTCTAAGGCAAGCGCGGTGGGCCTCCCACCTCTCTCCTACTTACCTGACTAATTTGATTGATTTAGACCTTGAATTAGAAATGCTGATGATTAAAACACTATTAAATGCCTTCTTTCATGCTAAGCCAAATTCATGTCAAAAACTATAATAGGTTTGTTGTGTAACACAAGGCCTATTCTAGGTTTTGATGTGAAATTTGTCTCGGTGCATCTAATGTTTTATTGCATGATCGATGGTGTTGCTTTATTATGTAACACAAGGGCAACTTATTTTAACATGATTATATGGAAATGAAGGGCTTGACTAAACCAAGACATTATAGTCGTTATGTAGTACAAGACTGTAAGTGTCTTAGAGGCAGCTGTCATGTTGAGAGTTGCGTGGGTTGCAATTGGAAAAGGAAATTTCCTATCATTGAACTCATAAATATTTGTTGTATAATACAAGGCATTTATAAGGAATTGGGATCTCAATCCCACTAAAGAAATCCTAACCCCTATTAAGATTTTTTGCTTATCATAGGTGAGGGCTATGGTATCGTTATTCTGAAATAAAGTTGTTCTATATGCGGTGGATGTCTGTTATGTTTGTAAAGGTTGTCTTAGAATGATGATATACTTAGCACATATTAGTATGGTATAATATCCTATTAGATAGTTTTTAGTATTAAGATGTATATGAGACCATGAGCTCTCTTATAATATTAGTTTTAATCATAGTATTATAAAATCATCATGCAAAAACAAATCCTTTAAGATTTGATTGATCTTAGGAATCTGGAAAGGTAAAGAGAATGTGGTTTTTAATTTTTTGTCTTGGTGGGTCTAATCATTTGAGACTTTGGTCTTCATGAAAAACTTTTCTTTTGTTCTTTATTTTTATGTATTATGTAACACAAGGGCAACTTATTTTAACATGATTATATGGAAATGAAGGCTTGACTAAACCAAGACATATGTAGTACAAGACTGTAAGTGTCTACATTTGTCACTACTAAAGGGATTTTTTGCTATCATAGGTGAGGGCTATGTAGTAGGAGATAATTAGATTGATAAGTCCTTATCTAGTTATGTATATCATTTTGAGTGGTCTACTTATACTTTGTTCTTTATTTTTATGTAGATTAATATTATGGTTTCTACTTTGTCACTACGGGGCATTTTAGATGTTAACAAGTTGATCGATCCCAATTATATGGATTGGTTAAGGAATTTGAGGATTGTCTTAACTTAGGAGATCTCCTATATTCTCAATTCTCCTAATCTAGATCCGATCGAAGATGATGTTACGGAGGAGAAAAGGATCACATATAAAATATGACAGAATAACAGTTTAACTATTAAGTACATTATGTTGGCCTTTATGAATAATGAATTATAGATGCAACATGAAGAAATAGAACCTTAGTTCATATTGCTCAATCTTAAAGAGTTTTATGGAGAGCAAAGTAGGGCTGCTCGATACGAAATATCGAAGCAGTTGTTTCAAGCATGTATGAGTGAGGGCTTGTTTGTTCAAGTCCATGTACTTAAGATGATTGACTTAATCACATGATTAGGTTAATTAGTGTTGTTATGGATGGAGACCTTAATCAAGATTTGAGCCTGCAATCATTCCTTGATTCTTCTTACAGTTTATCATGAACTATCATATGAACAAACTGAATATTTCATTACTTTGAGCTGCTTAACATGCTTAAAATAGCTGAGAGCCATTTTAAGGAAGATAAGACTCTTCTTCTAATTGATGGAAAGAAGAAAACAATAATAAAGAAGGGTTCAAAGAGATAGTAGAATTTTAAGAAAAGCATTCAGAAGAGGAAGAAGGTAAAGAAGCCCTCTGCTGAAGGAACTTGTTCTCATTGCGGTAAGCAGGGATACTGGAAGACTTGCATGTCATATTTTGCTAGTTTGAAGCTTGATGTTGGTAGAGCATCAAAAGGTTTGTACATAATACAAAATAACTTGTCATTGAGTACTTTAGCTTTTGATTCATGGATATTGAATACCGCATGTGGGTCTAATATATATACAAGTCTTTGTAGGAACTTCAGAGAATTAGGAGCTTAAAGAAGGGTGACTTCGAGCTTTATGGTGCAAGTGGTGAAGCTATTCAAGTGGAAGTTGTGGATACCTATTTATTGTTATTATCCTCGAGCAAAATTTTAGAATTAAGAGACTGTTACTATATTCTAAATATTATTAGAAATATTATTTATGTATCCTTGTTATTACAACAAGGTTTTGAAATTAATATAAAGAGTAGTAGATGCTTCATTTTTCATTCTAATAATTTTCTTGGAAGTGGTTTATTTATTAATGATCTTTTAGTTTTTTCACTCAATGATAAAATTTTACTTGTTGAAAACAAGAAAAGGAAGAGAGAAGATGCAAATATCCCTTTTCTCTGGCATTGCCAATTAGGTCATATTAGTGAGTTTAGGATAAACAAGTTATACAAAATTTTTTTTGATCCTTATGATTATCATTATCAATCATTAGAAACTTGTGAGTCCTGTCTCATGGATAAAATGACCAAATCTTCATTCACTGATCATGGAGATAGGGCAACTGAGTTATTAGGGTTAATACTTATAGATATATGTGGACCAATATCAACTCAAGCCAGAGAAGGATACTTTTATTTCATCACCTTTTCCGATAATTTATCTAGGTTTGGATGTATATCTTATAAAATATAAATCCGAAGCCTTTGAAAAATTTAAAGAGTATCAAACTATGATTGAGAAATAAACTGGAAAAAATATTTAAATCCTTTAGTCAGATCAGGGAGGAGAATTCTTAAGTAGTGAATTTCTTGATCATCTTAAAGATAGGCATTCTCTCAGAATGGACACCTCCATATACACCACAATTAAATGGTGTAGCAGAAAGGATGAATTGCATCTTGTTAGACATGATAAGGCTCATGATGAGCTTCACCGATCTTCCTGTATCCTTTTGGATTTATGCCCTAGAGACTGCTGCCTATATACTAAATAGAGTACCATCAAAATCAGTACCTAGCACTCTATATGAATTATAGAAATGCTATGGCCAAGTCTTAAATATTTTAAGACTTGGGATAGCCCTGTTTATATTAAAAATGTGTTTGGACATAAGCTAAGTGCTAGGGCTAATAATTGTAGGTTCATTGGTTATCCTCGAGTGGGTATTGGATACTTTTTTTATCATCCCATTGAACAAAAGATTTTTGCCACTTTCTTGGAGAAGAAATTTATTCAAGGAGGTAGTGGGAGGGTACTTGAACTTGGTGAAGTTCAAGATCAACAACCTACTCCTATAGACAATCAACTTAAAATTTCTCAACCACAAGTATCTATTAATCAGGTACAACCACAATACACACCTCCTCTCTATCGGTCAAAGAGAGTGTGGGATGCACCTTTCAGATATGGCTTTGTCATTAAAAATGACGTGAAGCAGCATCATTCAAGATGATGATCCTGTGACCTATATAAAAGCTGTCAAGAGTAAAGACTAACAAATAGCTTGATGTCATGAAATCTGAAATAGACTCCATGTATTCCAACTAAGTTTGGACCTTGGTTGATCCACCTGAGGGAGTGAACCTAATAGGATGCAAATGGGTCTTCAAAAAGAAGATTGGAGTAGATGGGCAAGAAACTTACAAGATTAGGCTAGTGGCAAAAGGTTTCAGACAAAGACATGGAATTGACTATGTTGAAACATTTTCGCCAGTAGCTATGTTCAAGTCCGTTAGCATTTTGCTTGCTATAGCCGCATACCACGATTATGAAATCTGACAAATAGATGTAAAGACTGTCTTCCTCAATGGACATCTTAAGAAAGAAGTCTATATGTCATAACCAGAAGGATTTGTCTCAAGTAGGAGACCGAACCAACTATGTAAGCTTAAGAAATCTATCTATGGATTAAAGCGAGTATCGAGAAGTTGGAACACCGCTTTGATGAAATAATGAAGGAATTTGGTTTCATTAAAAATATAAATGAACCATGTGTGTATAAAAAGACAAGTGGGAGTATCATTGTCTTCTTAATATTATATGTTGATGACATACTTGTTATTGGGAATGATATTTCAATGTTGCAATAGGTTAAAGCTTGGCTATTTAAAAGGTTTTCTATGAAGGAGAAGCATCTTATATACTAGATATAAAGATCTATAGAGATCTAAGAAGATGCTCGGCTTATCCCAATCCATGTATATTGACTTAGTATTGAAAAGATTTAATATGGAGAAAAGTAAAAGGAATTACTTGTCTACGAGTCAAGACATACATCTTTTTAAGAAGATATCTTCTAAGACACCTGAAGAGAGACAAATGATGAGTAAGATTCCTTATGCTTCGCTTGTAGGATCAATCATGTATGCCATGTTATGTATTAGGCCTGATGTTGCTTATGCTTTCGGCATAGCAAGTAGATTCTAGGCTGATCCAGGGGAGAATCATTGGAAAACTGTGAAAAACATTTTTAAGTACCTTAAAAGGACTAAAGATATTTTTTTAATATATGGAGGATCAGATTTAAAACTAGAAGGCTATTCTGATTCTAGTTTTCAATCAGATTCGAATGATGGTAAATTCATATTAGAGTATGTCTTTACTCTGTATGGAGGTGCAATGAATTGAAAAAGTATCAAGCAGTAAACTATAATTGATTCAGTTACTGAGACAGAATATATAGCTGCTAGTGAAGCTGCTAAAGAAACTGTTTGGATGAAATTCATCTCAGAGTTGGATATAGTTCGTGCGATACAACAATCGGTACCACTTTATTGTGATAACACTGTAGCTGTTGCACAAGCTAAGGAATCGAGGTCTCATCAAAAGTCCAAGTACATCCTAAGGCACTTCTATCTTGTTCGTGAAATCATTGAAAGACGACGTGGTTATAGAATGAGTAGATATAAAGAACAATATAGCAGACCCATTTACTAAGGCCCTTTCTCAATAACAGTTTGATTGCTATTTATTTTGTATGGGAATTAAATACAAGGACGATTGGTTTTAGTACAAGTGAAAGATTGAAAGAATAGTATCCTGAAAACCAATCATGTTTATTATGTAATAGGGACATTTCTATAAAGTTCTTCCGACTAATGTGAGATATTATAATAATAAAAGGTATTTTGATTTATTATATGCTATGTCTTATACATTTTTGTTTTAAGATTATGATGAATCACATAAATTAGGGCAATGGATTTAGAGTTACGATGAAGTTCATGATAGCGAGATCTAAGATTTTATAAATCTTAATCTAGAATATTTTTAGTTGAAGGATCATCGAGTCGGGGGTTGATATTTCTAGAAAGGTTGATATATTCTATATATGCTTGATAGAGAGAGTGGTTGGTCTCACGATTACTTGTGTAGGGACATTAATACAAGGATGTGGGTACTCAGTAAGGTATAAGTTCACTAAATTGATCCATCATAAGAACATCTTATGAAAGTTTTACTTGTCAAAAGATAATTTCTTAATGGAAGTTGTACAAGTGATCCTTAGACCTAAGATCATCGTGGAATCTTGTACACATGAATTCATGTTTTGATTCATACTCATTCATAACTTAGTCATGTACGGGGTGTTCATGGATATGGTGAATTGTGTATGGAGGTTATGAGTAGGTTAACAAGAAATTGATCACTCTAGTAAGAGGAGTATTTATTCCATGTAATCTCATCAAATGATGATTCAGGAAGTCTTTGATCAAAGCAGGATGAAATAAGAAAAAGATTTCCAATTTTTCATCGATCAAGCCTTTTTTAGTGATTTTAGATTTGAATGAATAAAGTATTAGGGTTTGATAATTTTTTATACCCATCGCTTATTCGGGATAAAGGAAGATCGAAGGATTGAATTGCATAATAATTTGCTATCGAAGGGTGTTTTGATAATTTTTACCAAATTCCTTATTTTCTGGATAGGCATGACACATTGCTAGACATCAATCATGTCTTGTAGGTTTTTCATGAATTAAATTAATTGAATTCATTAGTCAATTTGAAAGATAGTTCAAATTGGCAACTAGGGTTAGCTCGATTTGACCTAATTTGATTAGTTAATTTCTAGTCGAACTAAATCGACATGAATCTAGACCTACTGCTAGCTAGATATGGAGCTCGAAGGGTCACACACGCTAAAGAATTGATCAAGGAAGTCAATTATATTTTTATTAGGATGATAGGGTCCTAATTAGCTAGCTAGAAAATATACTAGCATATATTGGCTAGTTTAACTCCTAACCTAATTAGATTGGGTTTAATTTCTTGCTAATTGGGCTAGCTAATTTGAGTGGGACTTGAATTAGATTAGAACATTAAGTGGTGTAGCTTAATTGGACTCTAAATAGTCTTATCCTTGCCAACTACCAAGAGTCCCAAGGTCTTGGAATAGTTTGACTGGTTAAATAATTTCAAAATGGGCGCTAATCCTATCTTGGCATAAAAAAGATGTGTTGCTTGATTTTATGGCACAACAATTTTATTAATCACCTTTTCTAGATAAGATCACTTATTTTATATACCTTTTAGGATAGTTGACGAAGTCTTTAGTTGATTAATTAAAGGCTTAATTATCAGATTATTTCGAAGAGTTGCGATAAACAACTCTTTCTGCAAAGTATTTGTGAAATGCCGTATGTTTACGGTGCTTCATCTCACTTTTCTGCCATGAGACTCATGCTTGAAGGGTCTTATTTGATATGGTTAATATCAGATTAAAGGTTAATGAAATGGTGCTTTAAGCGCCTCCTTTCTAACTATTTAAAGGTTTCTGTGATTGAAGTCAGATCATCCGAAGTTTGTCCTAACAACTCTCTCCTTTTTTTGTTAGGATAAGTCTTTTATTTTAAGATAAGTCTGCCATTTTAAGACAAGGGCTTAAGAAGAGAATTAGAAAGGATAATAGGATAGTAGGAGAGATTTTGGAGAGGTTTTGAAGTGCTCTTTGAAAGGGAAAAGTCCTAGAAGAGAGGAAATGCTGCCTGAAGGAGTTTTTAATCAAGCAAGCAAAAAGTAGGAGTGCTTTCTTGATCAGTTCCTGTGTGAATCACCTCTGGAGGGTATACACTTGTTGTCTAAAGACATTTAAGGATATAGCATTGTAGGTATTCCTCTATATTCCTTATGATTGTCCTAATTAATTGTCATAGTTAATGGGTTCTGGGTCTAGGATTTTGGTTCACTAGGATTTCAAGGTTTAAAAATTTTGAAATTTGGTCTTCCGCTATGCAACCATAACCCTTGACCTTTCTCCCTCCCTTTCTTCTAGGATTCTTTAAAAATTTTGGTCTTCCGCTATGCAACCATAACCCTTGACCTTTCTCCCTCTCCCATTCTCTCTTCGGCCCTCCTTTGTCGATACGCCACAAGTTAGCATGGCATGATATCGTACCATACCATACCACTGGACAACTAGTAGGGATCCTAGTACTGGTTCTGTTGACCTTGATTCTTGTAGATCAATAAAAGATATTTTCTTCATTTTCTTCCTATGATCATTTCATGAGCTCGTGAAATGAATCGATGAAGTAAACCTCATCCTTTTTCTTAAAAAAAGGAAAAAGGAAATTTTCGTATAAAAGGTAAATCTTTATGTATAAGCAGCTACATTTTTCTTCAAGTGGTATGTTAGGCAATGTTCAACATGGTCTTTTTTGATCTTTTAATTTATCCAGGCACCTTAACATGTGTTAACCAGAGCTATGCATGCTACTAGTATCAGTGAATAAATGAATTTAAGAATTTGCAACTACTTAATCTTTATCATATGTAATGATGGCCTAACAATTGTACTTAAATTTGTCTTTTAATTCACTGTTACATGTATAACTTTATTATTCGTATCCTTTTTCCTACTTTACTAATTTTTTCGAAGGACCCTTTTGAGTAGCTTGCCTTGTGGTTTCTGCAAGTTGGCATCTGACTTATGGCTGCAGGTAAAGGCTGCATACAGAAGGAAAGCTATGGAGTCTCACCCTGATTTGTTTCCACCACACGAGAAATCTCAAGCAGAAGCTAAATTTAAACTGGTATTTCATTTAAACTCATATTGATAATTAACCTTCTCTACCATGATAGTGTCTCCATTAGAATTTTCGGAACCGTCTGGTTCGGGATGTACCATATTGTACCGGCCAAAAACTGGTACGGTTCGGCCCTATAAAATGGTTCGGGACCCGGACCATAAAAAATGATCTGAACCAGGTCGGTATGGGTCAGTTCGAACTGGCACGGCTCGGTTAAGTCTGGCTTAGGCTCGGTTTGGCCCGGTTTGGGTCCGGTTTAGGTCCAGTCAGTGATCCTTGCTTGAGAGGGGGGAGGAAGATAGTTTTTTATCAATTCATCATGACCGGTACATGTACTGGTATGGTACGGTACAGTACCATACCGGTCGTTGACCGGTATGGGTTCCGGTACCGGTTCAGCGATCCTTGGTCTCCATTCTTATATTGTGAGCTTGTCATTCCTGTTGCAAAAACTTAAAAGAATGATGATGCATCTTTTAGTTAATTTATGGAGGTTTCTTTAATATATATCTTGAACTCTGAATTACCCAAGAATCAATCATATATTTGTTTCACATAATCACCTTAAAATGTTTTTCATTGTGTTACAAAGTCATTACTTTTATTTAAAATATGTTGCATAGTGATTTCTAATGTGAGAAACTAAAATTACATGTATGTGCACATAGACACAGACATGCGCACACACATTCCTATTGATTCCCTATTGCTATTCTATAAGTAAGTTTGATGTCATTCCAACTAGCATAACTAAAGGAGTTGCCTCATGATTGCTTTGAGAATTAATCTCTTTTGACAGATGCTTGAAAATTGGTCTGCTATAATTTGGATTGAGCCAGAATAATTTAATTCAGAACCTCGAGCATGAGTTTTTGCATGGGTTTAAGACTTTTTGAAACTACTTAAAAAAGTTTCGGGTTCATTAATAAAGTTTTAGGAGTGCTTGGAAGTTGGATCAATAGAAGCCTTCATCTTTCCTTCATATTCCTTCACATTGTCGAACTAAACAAGGAACTATGCTTTCTGATATGTCATGTTTCTTGAAGCATGATAGTTGCCATCATGTCGGATTTTAGTGAAATCTTATGTGCATAGAATATGGATAGGAATACAAAGTTGGCTGTGGTCCTATGGACCAAGTGCTAGCTTTTACAAAACAGAATTTTACACCTTAAATGTTGTGTTTAGGGCATGTCTAGTGTTGCTGCCCCTTTTATAAAGAGTAATACTTAAAAATCACTTTCATCTAATTTTCAAATAAAAAGTAACTTTTGGATTATTAGCATTTGGTAGTCATGTATTGTAGAACTACTTGTTATTGGATGGATTACCGTATTTGAAAGACAATGAAGAATCAAAAGCCATTTTTGAATAATTGTAGAAGCACTTCTCAAATGATATCACTGAACTTTGAAAGTCACAAACAACTTTCTTTAAGCAATGATAAATGTGCCATTAGTGAAAAAAAAGGCACCATCTTGTAGTTCTTCCCTGAACAGCAAAAATTTGTTCTGAAAATTGCTGCTGCCGGTCTACTTTATTGTCACCTGCTGGTGCCAATTACAGCAAAGGCATTTGTTTCAAACTGTGCCATAGCCAACAATCAGGTAGATGAAGTGCTATGACTATGCTAAATGGCTAAATCTTTGTTTGTAACAATAAAAGCAGCCCACATAAAAAAATAGGAAATGTCAAAGGCACTGGCTCCCTTGGACTCTACAAAGTAATCCAATACACAACAGCTAGTGCAAGTGAGAGGTGCAGTATAACCAGAACAGGTTAGCCTGTCAGGTTGTTACAAAACACATTAGTCAAAGAACTGCAAGTAGCAACTGCTTGGTTGGTCTCAAAAACTTTTGACATCTTCTGACCATAATTTTGCAATCACAAGACTTTCATGCACATACCAGTGACACCACTTTTCTGGAAGCAAATTCTACTAAACTGCACTGGCATATTTTTGGCCCAGCAATATTGATAGACCAATTCTCTTCTGCGGAGAGTTGCTGACATTTACCCTGCTCATTCACTTTTTGCATCTTCTACACTTATGAGCCAAAACCTTCTTAATAGATGAAGTTCTATGATGTTCTTTAAATGCATGCATACAAGCCGTCTCATTTAAGATTTATCTTTTTAAATTCTTATGGAAATATGTGGATCTTGGTATCATATTCAATGATTCTATTGGTTTATCAGTTGATCCCAGTTTGCTGTCAAATGCTTCAACTTGTTGAGCTAAAAGAGCAGAAAATAAAAAAGGGTCGATTTATTTAATGATGCTCATAAAACATGCCATCTCCAAATAGCTGGGTTGACCCTTGATTTTGATGAACAATTTATTCATGTGACATTTACAAATTGACTGATAAGAGTACACATTAATCATCTTTACTTGGAAGGTCATCAATGACCAGCCACCATTGCAATTGAATGGATTCATTAATTCTAATACTTTGTTGCTCATATTATATTTCCTCTGATAGTACTGCAACTACATAACCATTGTAACCCTGTGTACTGCAGATTTCAGAAGCATACTCATCTCTACGGGCTGGTAAATTCCGCAATCTTGTTTGTTTCATTACTTTTTATGTGTCATGGTTTGAAACTTGCCTGTTTATGCAAAGTTGAGTCTGGTGTCATCCCAAGGTTGTTATTTGTTTGCCATTGGTATGTATCTGGATTGAATTTTCACAATAAAGGTATGATGAAGGAATTTAATGGACTAGGTGGTTTTACTTTATTGTGGTTTGAGCTTATTGAGCTTGTATTGATATGTTACTTTATTGGTTGTTCTTTGGATCCACTTTGTTCAGTGCTTTCTGTCCTGGATAAACAGACAGCTGGCTCATGGTATGCACTTTAGAGGTCACATGCGACAAATAATCTGAGTAGATTTATCTAGCCAAGTACATCATGTCACCTGTGTTACTGGCATAGCATGTTGCAGGATTTTATTTCTTGTCTCATATCATTAAAATCCTTCTGCTGGATATCTATATATAGAACAATATAAGAAACTTTGATGACCAATTATTCAGATCCACAATTTAGTTGGTTAATAAGGGTCTATGCAATCTATGGATTTAAGTATCAGAAGCAGATTATCCTAGATGTATCACATTAATCTGAACTGCCAAATCACTTTTCCTTTTTCCCATTCAAAATGCTACATTATTGAACAAATAATTTTGCAAAGAACTAAGTTGAACTGTGAACCATAAGCAACTTGCTCCACAGTTCTTTTCTTTCCTGTTTATGAAGATTCTTTTACTTATGAATGCACTCATCTTGGTATTGAGCTTGTATGTTTTGAAAGTTCTTGTTTAAGTCAAATACTTACTGTACCCTGATTGTTTTAGCTACTCCAAATGTATTGCTGCTGTTCTTTCTACCACTTCCTTCTTTGATCAAGTATTTTTTATGGCTAGAACTTTTTATGAGAATTGATCCTTGGTCAATAATGAACATCACATATTCTTCTAATTTTTGAATCCCTATACCATGTACATCTTTTGCATGTAATAATCAAATGGATAGATCTTTATTATTTTATAGCATTTAGTAAATTTTATATGTCCATTTCCCAGGTGTTTCAGTTCCCTAAGACTTTTGAGAGCAGTCCCTCTATGCTCCTCCATCTGAATTCATGTCATTCTATTTCGTACATATGCTTATCCACTTCCAAACTTGGAGTTTTCAAATGCTCCTTTACCATTAGGATTCTGATGATATTATTAAAAATAATATTGAACATGTATGTTGCAATTAATATGTTTCATGGGAATCAAGTTATGTCATGGAAATGTTGGCAATATATATTTAGATAGCTTGTGAAAACTATATAGAAAGAATATGTCTACTAAATGTTTTGAGATGATTTATGAATGCATTTTATGTAACGCCTTTTTTTTTTAAAAAAAATTGTAACTTTAATACATTATTGCTTTTATTCTTTTTCCTTCTTTTCTTTTGGAGGTGGGGTGGTCAGGGAGAAGAGCTTTTTATCTTCTGTACCAATCATCTGTCAAAATCTACTAGGGTGGTGTAGTCCATGTAGAAGATATCTTATGTGAGAACCACAATATTAGAACATTGGACATTCTTTTAAAAGTATTGTTAGGTCCAGTGGTGGAAAAGGCTTGAACTATTGTGTTAGGTGATTAATGGTTGAAAAAAGGATAATTCAACCAGAATCAACAGTTTCCAATGATCCAAGAGAATATTTTTTTTAGTGAGAAAGTAAAAAAGTGAAATGCAATCACTGTCGAAAAAAGATAGTAAGTAGAAGGACCTGTAGATTAATACATGTGCCTAGAAACACTAGCAAAGTTGGACCCTTTGAGGACTTGTATCAAGAAACAAAAGTATAGGGATAAAAAGAAGTTTTAGTTTGCACTAAGAGGATCCTAGTGAAGAAAAGAACCTTTAGGCTATAATGTAAAAGGAAAGCAAGCCTAGGTAGTTAAAGTTTGGTTCAAATTATTCCTCTCTTAGATTTTTAAATTTTTGGACCTGGATAGGAACATGGTGATTGTCAAGATGATAGTAAAAGGAAAATAAGTAAAATGGAATTGTATATGCACATACTTGTTCATGTATTAATGCATTCACTACTTGAGGTGAGTTCGTTAAGTGAACTTAAGAGGCATGTAGAAATTGATTAAAATTGGGTACCCACCCCATTATATCCTATCACCCACCATTGAATATCAAACTGGTATTGGGGTCTGTACCGATTCATGACCAGTTCAATATGGTACGGGCTCATACTGCACCATTTTGGGATGTACTAAAATAGGGAGAGGGAGGAGAGAGAGAGGGAGAGTGAGAGGAAGGGGGGAGAGAGAGAGAAAAGGCTGAGTTTTGAGAAACTGTGGAGGAGCCTTGAGAGCTTTGGACTCAGCAATGGGAATCAAAAGGGGGGGAGAGAGAGCAGTTGAGGAAGTTCAAACCATTGTGGGGGAGCTTGAAAAGCTCCAGATCCGGTGTGGGGATTGGGGGAAAGAGAGGGGAACTCACCGAGGATTAGGGAGGGCTTTGGGGATAAGGGCCTCAAAACTGAATGACCAAGTGAGGGAGAACTGAATGGAATGCTTTGCCCTTTACTACCAAATTGACCAACTGAGCTATACCAGTAACGGACTGATCTGGTTTAGTACATCCCAAACTGGCTGCTTTGGAATGGTTTACTAATCTTGATTGGCTTATCATTTCCTTCTCCCTTTCGCTTGTCATCTCCACCTCCAACCACCACCCACCATTGGCACCCTTTTCTCAGCACTGGATGCTTCAAAGAAGAAGAGTGATCTTTAATTTAACAAACCCATGGCTTGGTGCAAGAATACATTGCAAAGAACTAAAGTAGCAAACTAGCAATCATCTAAAGAAGGTGGATGTGAGTTGATATATTTTTTCAGCAAACATCATAATCATGAATTTTTGAAGAGTGGTTCCTATTTTTTAGTCTTAGAGAAGAATGAATGCTAATAATTAGACTGTCATTGTTTTCTACATCCAACTTGCAAGTAAGAATCATGTTGGCATCATGCTGCAATATTCAGACATTTCAGTGCATACATAAATGTTGTTATCTAAAGAGAAAATAGAAATGAGCTTTGTAAAGAATAATGTTTTTCTCTAATAAAGGAAGATGCATAAGCTAAGCATGCTAATTCTTTGCATATAAGCTAATGGCTAATTCTGCTTGATGCAAAAGGAGAATCCTAACTAATGCTCTGGATCTAGATAAAAATATATATGCGATGCATTTTGGGTTGTTGCTAAAGACAGACATGAGTAACAATTAAAGATATTTAATCATGTCGACACCGCATATCAGAAAGAAATTTAAGATATCATATGGTTTATTTTAGGAAGATATCATTATGAATAATTCATTTACTTTGTCGCTCTTTAACTGTTTTCTGACCATGACTCAGTCAATAGGCGGGCAGCTTGCAAGAGCCATTAATATGAATTAAGTTAAAGCCGTGAAGCATGCCATTGGACAAGTATTTCTGAACTCATCAATCATTTTGTATATGACATAACAAGAAAATTCTTTAGAAACTTGGTTTTGGTGCCAAAAACATGAGAAGTTTATGAATAAATGAAGATGTGCATGTACAGGTTATGGACTGATAAAAGTTTGAAAGGTTGAAAATGATTGCTTGATTTATACTTGGATAGAATGAAAATGGCTTCAATCTATGTACGAAGAAGACATTAGGTGCCAACCTACATGTACACTTAGTGTTTCCTAAGTCAGGCAAGGTCAAAGCTCAACGTCAAGGGTAGCATGCAGCAGAGAGAGGAATGTTGGAATCATTTCCTGGGGGTGGGGTGTGGGGAGAGAGATAAGATCTAGGATAGGAAGGGGAAATCAATGCATTCAACTGCAAGACAACAAAGTATAAAATCCTTTAATTGGCAAGCACATAAAAGAGAAACCAATTACAAAGTGTTTGTGGGATAGCATGAAGTAGCTGTCCCTGATGGATGTTAAAGAGAATTATTATCAATTATGGTATAGGATACCTTTTGCTAAGGTCTCCATCACTACTGAACTTCAAATGCTATCAATGTAAAAGAGTGAGACATTGAATGAATTTTACATACAGTAAGTTTCAAGTTTAAGTTATGTCATGCATGCTGTGTGATCAGAAGTGGATTTGCTGAATGTCATCTATAGGTAGAACCATAGAAAGATAATAAATAGAAGCAAGATTTTGTTGTTGCATTGAAAGAAAATGTTTTGTGTATACCCTATATATGTTCCTTTTAAAAGATATCTATGTTGGCATGCAAGCATTGTCCTACAATTTTCAACATGCTTATCTTTTTCATTATTTATTTATCCTTTATATTTTATAGATGTGCGTCAAACAACCTATCTTATTATTTTATATATGCAAATAATGGACAAAGGATGCAGAATGTAATATAACATTAATCAAAGGCCTTAGCCCATGCAGTGTCTTTTGTAGTGTGTAAAAAAATGAACTTTACAAACTAGGTCTAACATTGATGCAAGGAAAACATAGAGTTTGGAAAGCAATGACAAATTTGTTAATCTTGTTTTATTAACAATAATAGCTCTTGCAAGGCCACCCACCTATCACACACTGTCTTCATTAACTAAGCAATGGTCAGTCTGCTTGATCCACAATTAGTGCATGAACAAGGATTTTGGACTGCCTCTGATGATTTACCCCTGCAAATGGAGCAACACTATCTCTTATTTGATCATGACATAGTGTCATATGAGACCATATCTCCAAAATTGATATTGTCATTTCCACTTTTCTCATCGACTCAATATAAATTTCTTATGCAATCTTGTCTGTTTAAACTCAAAGAATAAAATATGTTAAAATCCTCCTACATGTTCAAAGAATTCTCATGATAGCATGTGCATCTTCCTTTAGTAATGCAAAACTTGTTTGTTGTTAAGCATATTTACAATTTCCCTAGACATGTTTACAATTATTCTAGCATATTTAAAATAAGCAAAGAATTGTCTGATTTCTTAATTTAATAGCATATAATAGCTCTTGCAAGGCCACCCACCTATCACACACTGTCTTCATTAACTAAGCAATGGTCAGTCTGCTTGATCCACAATTAGTGCATGAACAAGGATTTTGGACTGCCTCTGATGATTTACCCCTGCAAATGGAGCAACACTATCTCTTATTTGATCATGACATAGTGTCATATGAGACCATATCTCCAAAATTGATATTGTCATTTCCACTTTTCTCATCGACTCAATATAAATTTCTTATGCAATCTTGTCTGTTTAAACTCAAAGAATAAAATATGTTAAAATCCTCCTACATGTTCAAAGAATTCTCATGATAGCATGTGCATCTTCCTTTAGTAATGCAAAACTTGTTTGTTGTTAAGCATATTTACAATTTCCCTAGACATGTTTACAATTATTCTAGCATATTTAAAATAAGCAAAGAATTGTCTGATTTCTTAATTTAATAGCATATAATAGCTCTTGCAAGGCCACCCACCTATCACACACTGTCTTCATTAACTAAGCAATGGTCATTCTGCTTGATCCACAATTAGTGCATGAACAAGGATTTTGGACTGCCTCTGATGATTTACCCCTGCAAATGGAGCAACACTATCTCTTATTTGATCATGACATAGTGTCATATGAGACCATATCTCCAAAATTGATATTGTCATTTCCACTTTTCTCATCGACTCAATATAAATTTCTTATGCAATCTTGTCTGTTTAAACTCAAAGAATAAAATATGTTAAAATCCTCCTACATGTTCAAAGAATTCTCATGATAGCATGTGCATCTTCCTTTAGTAATGCAAAACTTGTTTGTTGTTAAGCATATTTACAATTTCCCTAGACATGTTTACAATTATTCTAGCATATTTAAAATAAGCAAAGAATTGTCTGATTTCTTAATTTAATAGCATATAATAGCTCTTGCAAGGCCACCCACCTATCACACACTGTCTTCATTAACTAAGCAATGGTCATTCTGCTTGATCCACAATTAGTGCATGAACAAGGATTTTGGACTGCCTCTGATGATTTACCCCTGCAAATGGAGCAACACTATCTCTTATTTGATCATGACATAGTGTCATATGAGACCATATCTCCAAAATTGATATTGTCATTTCCACTTTTCTCATCGACTCAATATAAATTTCTTATGCAATCTTGTCTGTTTAAACTCAAAGAATAAAATATGTTAAAATCCTCCTACATGTTCAAAGAATTCTCATGATAGCATGTGCATCTTCCTTTAGTAATGCAAAACTTGTTTGTTGTTAAGCATATTTACAATTTCCCTAGACATGTTTACAATTATTCTAGCATATTTAAAATAAGCAAAGAATTGTCTGATTTCTTAATTTAATAGCATATAATAGCTCTTGCAAGGCCACCCACCTATCACACACTGTCTTCATTAACTAAGCAATGGTCATTCTGCTTGATCCACAATTAGTGCATGAACAAGGATTTTGGACTGCCTCTGATGATTTACCCCTGCAAATGGAGCAACACTATCTCTTATTTGATCATGACATAGTGTCATATGAGACCATATCTCCAAAATTGATATTGTCATTTCCACTTTTCTCATCGACTCAATATAAATTTCTTATGCAATCTTGTCTGTTTAAACTCAAAGAATAAAATATGTTAAAATCCTCCTACATGTTCAAAGAATTCTCATGATAGCATGTGCATCTTACTTTAGTAATGCAAAACTTGTTTGTTGTTAAGCATATTTACAATTTCCCTAGACATGTTTACAATTATTCTAGCATATTTAAAATAAGCAAAGAATTGTCTGATTTCTTAATTTAATAGCATATAATAGCTCTTGCAAGGCCACCCACCTATCACACACTGTCTTCATTAACTAAGCAATGGTCATTCTGCTTGATCCACAATTAGTGCATGAACAAGGATTTTGGACTGCCTCTGATGATTTACCCCTGCAAATGGAGCAACACTATCTCTTATTTGATCATGACATAGTGTCATATGAGACCATATCTCCAAAATTGATATTGTCATTTCCACTTTTCTCATCGACTCAATATAAATTTCTTATGCAATCTTGTCTGTTTAAACTCAAAGAATAAAATATGTTAAAATCCTCCTACATGTTCAAAGAATTCTCATGATAGCATGTGCATCTTCCTTTAGTAATGCAAAACTTGTTTGTTGTTAAGCATATTTACAATTTCCCTAGACATGTTTACAATTATTCTAGCATATTTAAAATAAGCAAAGAATTGTCTGATTTCTTAATTTAATAGCATATAATAGCTCTTGCAAGGCCACCCACCTATCACACACTGTCTTCATTAACTAAGCAATGGTCATTCTGCTTGATCCACAATTAGTGCATGAACAAGGATTTTGGACTGCCTCTGATGATTTACCCCTGCAAATGGAGCAACACTATCTCTTATTTGATCATGACATAGTGTCATATGAGACCATATCTCCAAAATTGATATTGTCATTTCCACTTTTCTCATCGACTCAATATAAATTTCTTATGCAATCTTGTCTGTTTAAACTCAAAGAATAAAATATGTTAAAATCCTCCTACATGTTCAAAGAATTCTCATGATAGCATGTGCATCTTCCTTTAGTAATGCAAAACTTGTTTGTTGTTAAGCATATTTACAATTTCCCTAGACATGTTTACAATTATTCTAGCATATTTAAAATAAGCAAAGAATTGTCTGATTTCTTAATTTAATAGCATATAATAGCTCTTGCAAGGCCACCCACCTATCACACACTGTCTTCATTAACTAAGCAATGGTCAGTCTGCTTGATCCACAATTAGTGCATGAACAAGGATTTTGGACTGCCTCTGATGATTTACCCCTGCAAATGGAGCAACACTATCTCTTATTTGATCATGACATAGTGTCATATGAGACCATATCTCCAAAATTGATATTGTCATTTCACTTTTCTCATCGACTCAATATAAATTTCTTATGCAATCTTGTCTGTTTAAACTCAAAGAATAAAATATGTTAAAATCCTCCTACATGTTCAAAGAATTCTCATGATAGCATGTGCATCTTCCTTTAGTAATGCAAAACTTGTTTGTTGTTAAGCATATTTACAATTTCCCTAGACATGTTTACAATTATTCTAGCATATTTAAAATAAGCAAAGAATTGTCTGATTTCTTAATTTAATAGCATATAATAGCTCTTGCAAGGCCACCCACCTATCACACACTGTCTTCATTAACTAAGCAATGGTCAGTCTGCTTGATCCACAATTAGTGCATGAACAAGGATTTTGGACTGCCTCTGATGATTTACCCCTGCAAATGGAGCAACACTATCTCTTATTTGATCATGACATAGTGTCATATGAGACCATATCTCCAAAATTGATATTGTCATTTCCACTTTTCTCATCGACTCAATATAAATTTCTTATGCAATCTTGTCTGTTTAAACTCAAAGAATAAAATATGTTAAAATCCTCCTACATGTTCAAAGAATTCTCATGATAGCATGTGCATCTTCCTTTAGTAATGCAAAACTTGTTTGTTGTTAAGCATATTTACAATTTCCCTAGACATGTTTACAATTATTCTAGCATATTTAAAATAAGCAAAGAATTGTCTGATTTCTTAATTTAATAGCATATAATAGCTCTTGCAAGGCCACCCACCTATCACACACTGTCTTCATTAACTAAGCAATGGTCATTCTGCTTGATCCACAATTAGTGCATGAACAAGGATTTTGGACTGCCTCTGATGATTTACCCCTGCAAATGGAGCAACACTATCTCTTATTTGATCATGACATAGTGTCATATGAGACCATATCTCCAAAATTGATATTGTCATTTCCACTTTTCTCATCGACTCAATATAAATTTCTTATGCAATCTTGTCTGTTTAAACTCAAAGAATAAAATATGTTAAAATCCTCCTACATGTTCAAAGAATTCTCATGATAGCATGTGCATCTTCCTTTAGTAATGCAAAACTTGTTTGTTGTTAAGCATATTTACAATTTCCCTAGACATGTTTACAATTATTCTAGCATATTTAAAATAAGCAAAGAATTGTCTGATTTCTTAATTTAATAGCATATAATAGCTCTTGCAAGGCCACCCACCTATCACACACTGTCTTCATTAACTAAGCAATGGTCAGTCTGCTTGATCCACAATTAGTGCATGAACAAGGATTTTGGACTGCCTCTGATGATTTACCCCTGCAAATGGAGCAACACTATCTCTTATTTGATCATGACATAGTGTCATATGAGACCATATCTCCAAAATTGATATTGTCATTTCCACTTTTCTCATCGACTCAATATAAATTTCTTATGCAATCTTGTCTGTTTAAACTCAAAGAATAAAATATGTTAAAATCCTCCTACATGTTCAAAGAATTCTCATGATAGCATGTGCATCTTACTTTAGTAATGCAAAACTTGTTTGTTGTTAAGCATATTTACAATTTCCCTAGACATGTTTACAATTATTCTAGCATATTTAAAATAAGCAAAGAATTGTCTGATTTCTTAATTTAATAGCATATAATAGCTCTTGCAAGGCCACCCACCTATCACACACTGTCTTCATTAACTAAGCAATGGTCATTCTGCTTGATCCACAATTAGTGCATGAACAAGGATTTTGGACTGCCTCTGATGATTTACCCCTGCAAATGGAGCAACACTATCTCTTATTTGATCATGACATAGTGTCATATGAGACCATATCTCCAAAATTGATATTGTCATTTCCACTTTTCTCATCGACTCAATATAAATTTCTTATGCAATCTTGTCTGTTTAAACTCAAAGAATAAAATATGTTAAAATCCTCCTACATGTTCAAAGAATTCTCATGATAGCATGTGCATCTTCCTTTAGTAATGCAAAACTTGTTTGTTGTTAAGCATATTTACAATTTCCCTAGACATGTTTACAATTATTCTAGCATATTTAAAATAAGCAAAGAATTGTCTGATTTCTTAATTTAATAGCATATAATAGCTCTTGCAAGGCCACCCACCTATCACACACTGTCTTCATTAACTAAGCAATGGTCAGTCTGCTTGATCCACAATTAGTGCATGAACAAGGATTTTGGACTGCCTCTGATGATTTACCCCTGCAAATGGAGCAACACTATCTCTTATTTGATCATGACATAGTGTCATATGAGACCATATCTCCAAAATTGATATTGTCATTTCCACTTTTCTCATCGACTCAATATAAATTTCTTATGCAATCTTGTCTGTTTAAACTCAAAGAATAAAATATGTTAAAATCCTCCTACATGTTCAAAGAATTCTCATGATAGCATGTGCATCTTCCTTTAGTAATGCAAAACTTGTTTGTTGTTAAGCATATTTACAATTTCCCTAGACATGTTTACAATTATTCTAGCATATTTAAAATAAGCAAAGAATTGTCTGATTTCTTAATTTAATAGCATATAATAGCTCTTGCAAGGCCACCCACCTATCACACACTGTCTTCATTAACTAAGCAATGGTCAGTCTGCTTGATCCACAATTAGTGCATGAACAAGGATTTTGGACTGCCTCTGATGATTTACCCCTGCAAATGGAGCAACACTATCTCTTATTTGATCATGACATAGTGTCATATGAGACCATATCTCCAAAATTGATATTGTCATTTCCACTTTTCTCATCGACTCAATATAAATTTCTTATGCAATCTTGTCTGTTTAAACTCAAAGAATAAAATATGTTAAAATCCTCCTACATGTTCAAAGAATTCTCATGATAGCATGTGCATCTTCCTTTAGTAATGCAAAACTTGTTTGTTGTTAAGCATATTTACAATTTCCCTAGACATGTTTACAATTATTCTAGCATATTTAAAATAAGCAAAGAATTGTCTGATTTCTTAATTTAATAGCATATAATAGCTCTTGCAAGGCCACCCACCTATCACACACTGTCTTCATTAACTAAGCAATGGTCATTCTGCTTGATCCACAATTAGTGCATGAACAAGGATTTTGGACTGCCTCTGATGATTTACCCCTGCAAATGGAGCAACACTATCTCTTATTTGATCATGACATAGTGTCATATGAGACCATATCTCCAAAATTGATATTGTCATTTCCACTTTTCTCATCGACTCAATATAAATTTCTTATGCAATCTTGTCTGTTTAAACTCAAAGAATAAAATATGTTAAAATCCTCCTACATGTTCAAAGAATTCTCATGATAGCATGTGCATCTTCCTTTAGTAATGCAAAACTTGTTTGTTGTTAAGCATATTTACAATTTCCCTAGACGTGTTTACAATTATTCTAGCATATTTAAAATAAGCAAAGAATTGTCTGATTTCTTAATTTAATAGCATATAATAGCTCTTGCAAGGCCACCCACCTATCACACACTGTCTTCATTAACTAAGCAATGGTCAGTCTGCTTGATCCACAATTAGTGCATGAACAAGGATTTTGGACTGCCTCTGATGATTTACCCCTGCAAATGGAGCAACACTATCTCTTATTTGATCATGACATAGTGTCATATGAGACCATATCTCCAAAATTGATATTGTCATTTCCACTTTTCTCATCGACTCAATATAAATTTCTTATGCAATCTTGTCTGTTTAAACTCAAAGAATAAAATATGTTAAAATCCTCCTACATGTTCAAAGAATTCTCATGATAGCATGTGCATCTTCCTTTAGTAATGCAAAACTTGTTTGTTGTTAAGCATATTTACAATTTCCCTAGACATGTTTACAATTATTCTAGCATATTTAAAATAAGCAAAGAATTGTCTGATTTTTTAATTTATTGCTTAATTTATTTTTTCTCTTTTTTGTTGCTTTTATGTTTGCTTGGGCTTGTTCCATTACCATATTGATCCAGCCCTAAATTAGGACACGGCCTGGTTGGAACTGAAACCCTTGGGTATCATGTACATTTTCTCCACCATAAATACTATAACATCCTAATTTATTCCATGCATTTACATGGACTTCCTCTGTCTTTCATATGGTTAATTTCTGAACAATGTCAATTAAGTCATTCCAATTTCACTCAAATACTCCTTTATCATACAATTTCAAAAACTTCTTTATCATATAATTTCAAATGAATTATAATTGCCATGGCACCACAAGACTGTGAATGACAACTTATTGACTAAATGAGGAAAAACGAAAAAGAAATCATGGAAGTTGCATGTAAAATTATTAAGTGCAGGATCAAGTGTTTCTACCGACCTAAATGCAAGAACTGACTTGGATTTGAAGATAATATATTGCTTGCATAAATGCATAACATCTTGCAGTATGTCATTTTTGAATTAGAGCAAATAGATCATTTTCTAATTACTATGCACTACTAATTTCTTCTCCTCTCCTACTCTGTAGTTTGATAATGCACATCTCCGACACACTTCAGTTGCTTGGTTTATTTATATTGTACAGATATTTTGAAGAAGATACGTTCCTCTTCTTCTTTTCTCCTAATGTCTGTTGTTTGATAATGCACATCTTCAATACACTTCAGTTGCTCAGTTTATTTATCTTGTAAATATGTTTTGAAAAAGATATGGGGTTCTTTAGATAAGAACAACCATTATTGAGAATGTCCAGGCTGTGGTTAGGAAATTGCAGGATCATCAATTACACCATGTATATCTGACATATGGTTAATGTCGTTAAGAGAAAATGCCAAACCAGCGATATTTTAGGTTGTATGAATCAATTCTGGATCTTGAGTTTGCAAACCATGATACTAGCAGTATATATTTCAGTGACTTATTATAGTTTGTGACATTTATTATATATGCACTGCTGAATGTTTTCTCCATGGCAACAGGCACAAGATCTGGAAGTCCAGTGGGAGGTAATGCATGTTTTGCATGTTTTCAGTTTATCCTATTTGAGTGAATTTGTAAATAGTGTATTGTTCACAAAGTACTTGTTTCAAATAGCTACATCAGTACGTGTTGTGAGAACTGGAGTCCCTACTGGGTATAGAAGCAATCCAATTTTGCTAAAGGCACCATTTCTCCTCATCATTTTGGGAACAGTTTCCCTTGGTGGCTTGAACGCTATGAGGTTAGAGAAACTTTCAGTTGTTAATGGTCATTTATTCCTATATTATTGATCTTGTAACTGGCTGTTTCTTTTCTGCTGTTCAGGGCATACCAACGGCAAAAGGAGGCCTATCCCTCTTTCAATCCATTTCTTCCATGAAAGAACCATGTTCGTAAAATTGTTCATTGGCAATTACAACAGGAAAGTAAATGCTTACAAATGTCAACTAGAGGTTGTTTAGCTAGGACTGTACTAGAAGATGGCAGCTTTGTTTGCTGATAAAGTCTTTGTTTTGGAATCGCTCGTATCCCACTTCATTAGGGTAGGGGTTTGGGCTACCCTGCTGTACAGCTCATTTTCTGTGGACCACTTTTTACCGATTGAAGTTGGTGGACTTTAAAAATCTGTACTTCAACTCTAAGACGGTAGCCTGGTTGTTAGAGATCTTGTCTCATTATGAACTAGTCGCAGGTTCGAGACATGATCCCGTGGGTGATTAAATTAAATTCAAGATTTTCTTGTAACCCGTGATAGTTAGTGTGAGTGAGAGGTCGGGATTTTTTTTTTTTTTTTTTGTTTCTGTTTTACTAGCCGGTGTTTTAATGATGTCATATCGACCTACTCATCATTAGGTGGAAAGAGACTGCGTAAATCTGAGTGTCCTGCATCGAACATTATCTGGCGGGATAGAGATTTATGGAGATAGTTATATTGGTATTTAACTCTCATATTCCTTTTCTTTATTAAAAACAAAAAAATCTGTACTTCAAACCAGAAACAATTATCCTGCTTAAAGTAAGGGAAATATATATATATATATATATTTTTCTATTTTCTCACCATCTCGTCCAATTGTTTGTGCTCAGAGTGCTCGGTCCCAAAACTGTGGCATCCCTGACACTATGCATGCATGCCTATATGGTTTGGCCATTTGCTGCATTACTTCGATTTTGTCTTACTAATATTATCAGGGATGCTGGTATCAAGACTCGTAACAAACGCCATGGGCTACCTTATGCCAATTTGCAACATACATAACCTACTAGCGTTTGGGATTTAAATCTGGACCACTTTAATACGGTTAACTGAAAAGTATTAACTAACAGTGCTCTGCAAAAAATCCGAAGATATCAGAAATAGAAACTTTTATCATGACCTCCTTCACTTTCTTTTCCAGCATCAAATTTTTCATGAAAGTTTTTCATCATTGATTCTTTTATGAGAATCTTTTTTTACTCTCTTTCCTACCATCGATTCTTTTGTAAGAATCTTTTTCCGTCCATCCATCTTCTTTCCGATGCAGTTTGATGTGGTGGTTTTATTTAGTCCATCTTCTCTAGCATTGTTATTCTCCATAGGTGAGTGGTGCTCTCTATTTTTCTATCCACTGGATTCTTATATTTCAACTAGATTTGTATCGTGTGATGTATGTGAGTTTGGATTTTTGAACTTCCTATCAAGGGAGAAATCCTTTCTGGTAATGGACAATCACCCCCTCTATTCAAGATAAAAGCCTTGTGTTTCTGAGATCTCAGATAAGATGGGAGCATGAGGTCACTTGCTTATTTATCTTGTTTCAGCTAAAAAAGATTTAACTATTTTCAATGCAAATCTACGTCAATTAACTTTTATATGCTGTATTTCATTGTTATATAAAAGGTGTAATTTTGAGTGAAAAAAAAAGATAGGAAAATTTGATACTTGGTAGCGATTAAATCTAGATAGTATTACTTTAGTTATATATAATAGATGTAATTCTACCATGTCATGTACATATAAATTATGTCCATCAATTTCAATGTAAAAAATTAAATTATGTAGATAGAGCATTTATATACACGGTTAACACAAGCTTACCAACCCTCTAAAATATAAATGTTTTCTGGTCGATAATTAGATATGGTGTGCGAGGATATTTCCTACCATCACTCGGAGGTTGGAGGTTAGATGCAGTTTGTGTTTGACCTACAAATATATTTGGATAGTTTTCATAGAATATTTCTCCGAAAGTTTGGTGCCATTAGATTGTTTGATGGAACTATAGTTTAGGCTAAGCACCACAAAATTGATCCAAGAACATTTGGACAAGGGCTTGAATATCCACTTATATTATAATTGGATCTGCTGGTCATAGGTTGGGACAGGGACTGAAGTCAGAAACCTGGGTTAGTGTTTTATATTTTTATTAGTTAAAAGCTTATTTCGGCACATACAATTTATAGTCTTTATTAATATAAAAGAAGGGACCACCAAAAGTTGAGAGTTATAAAAAGAAAGAATAGGAGCTTTAACAGAGTAGTCTAATATTAATAAAAAGAAACATCACTGAAAATATTTAGTTGGTGTTTAATTATAGCTCTCTCGATTGACAGCATTGTAATAAAAACTTCCCATTGATCGAAACTATAACTCCCTGTCCCTATATGGTATATTATATATCTTTTGGTGGGAGTTAATTCAAAGACTAATATGGTGAATGCATGAGTAAAAATAGTCCTTCCAATAATTATTATACATATATTATTATGTCTAATATGGTGAATTAATGAGTATGAACATTAGAATTATGCTTATGATGTTTGAATTATAAATTGTCTACTATGCTACATTATGTGTGAACAAAGAAACATTAACTATATATGATGTTGGATTACTTGTGTACGTTATTTGATTAAGTGTTTATCATGCTAAAATAACTACATACCATGATAACAACGAACTAAGAAAACTCCTGTTTCATATAGTTGAGCTTATATTTCATAACCCTTATTGTTTGATTGTTCTGATGTAATATTAGTTAATATACTCTGTTAGATTCATGATGATCAACGATCAATAACTACATGATAAATTAGATTGTTATATATTTATGATATGACAATAATATTTTTAATATGTATTATTTGAATTTTATATGTTATGCAATGTTATAATGGTAATAATAAGGAAAGGCAAAGAATTGTGCATCGGTCCAAGCAATATGGTCAATGAAAGATGTTATTTTAGCTACTATATCAAGGTTGCTGGCCAACTAATTCACGCCATGTCTGCAGAGCAAAAGAAAAGAATATACCATACTTCATTTGGTCGTATGCTTCAGCTTCCATATATCAACTAGAGTACACCATTATTGGATACACTGCTAGTCTTTTGAGATTACGAGGAGGAGGGCTTCAGGTTGAGTAAGAGTTTAGTACCTTTTTATGGGATTAACATTGCCCTCATCCTTGGATTAAATATCATAGGTGATAAGGTTGTATTGCATAGGGAGGGGAAGGACTAGTCTGACCTCATCACCCTTTTTTTTGATGGCGACCAAAGGCAACAAGAGATTTAGTAAAAAATAAATTGATATCTCTTATTGGAAAGTCTGATTTACAAGATATGATGGATTTTACTAAGTTATGGGTGGTTTATCTTTTTGTGATAATCCTCTTCCTAACTATATACTATAGTATTTCTAAGGCATTGTGTTAATATATCAATGATTTAGATAGCCTAAGAACATAGAGTTGGGGTCTTGTAGTTTTTTCTTTCCTTTGATAGCAAATTCCTAGCCTAGTAGATAGTGTGCGCATGAGGAATATGATAGGTAGAGGCTTTATTGGCTATATGGAGGGATGTACAGTGGTTTTGATAGTAAGCTTATTTATGTTTACTTGCAAGTTAATTATTTTAGAGTTCAATTGATATATAATATAATGCTTACATTGGAGTTTTTGGTAGGCATGGGCTATTGAGCATTCCAATAGTCTTGTTGGAAAGCACAAATCATCATTCATGTATCCCCGTCTCTTTCATTAGAATAATGCTCCATTTCTCTGCAAGGTGGATGCAATCATCAAAGTCATGAATAGATTACAAAAAATTAAGGTATATATTTTTGTATATAACATCAGAAATGATTTCAAGCTAATCCATAACTAGATTTTATTGTCCTTGTCAGGTGATCGAAATATTATAGTCAAGGGAGGAGTTGCACCTCCTCTTACCAGGAAGGCTACAAGGGCAAGTTTCGATAGAGAATCGACCAGAGGTCTGTATATAATGTTAATTAGTATATATTTTTTGTACATCACATTGACTTATATACCTGACATAATAATTTCTATTTGGTAGACATAAAAGTCTACTATGTAGGAATATATGCAGTTCCTCGTATGCATTGCTTTTGCATAAATTCTTTATGATGCTTTATGGTTCTCAGGTACCGTTATCTAGCCACAATGAATAATATCTTATTGATCTTTACAAGCACATATGACAGTGGTTGAGAGGTCCCTAATTTCTCATAGTTTCTATTTTGAGGACCCTCAATATGCTGAGGATATTACTAGAGAGGATGCATGGATAGTTATGCTCGATAGGAGGCTATTGTACATTGAGAAGATCCTCTAGGATAAAGGTCTAATGCAGGCCGATGATATTGTTGGCATAGATACAGGTCCTACTAAGGTGAATACCATGTTATAATTATAATTCAAAAATTTAAATAAAATATTTTAGAATCAAATCTAAATATTCTTCAATGTTAGGTGGGGGTAGAGTATTATGTTGCAAGTGAGAAGCCCTATCTAGCTGAAGAGGACCCTACTATCCATCAAGTTGCAGAAGACATGGAGGTAGTTCAATGTATAGTCAAAGATATGGTTGTCACTGTTTAATATGGATGGTTATTTAACTAATACATTTATTCTCATTAGGGCACTTTGGAGGCTGCTGTTAAGTGCGACAAGAAAGGTACCACTGTGAAACATGTCTCCTTATTCATGCAAGTCAAGATGGAAGCACGTGATAGAAAGCCTACTGAGAATGTAAAGGCTATATCAAAGCTTCCTAAAACTTGTAAATGGACAAAGAAGAACCCCCGGGAGTCCAACATGGATGAAGGAAGTACGGCCATTCCATTACTGAGAGTGATCCACATGCTCACTCTACATATTTGGAGCCTATAAGTTCTGTACTTATAGATCTATAATAATTAACAAAGTATAAACAAAATTCAACTCCTAGTAAAGAGGTTTAGAAATTTTTCATGTATTAATTATTAAGTACGTTTGATATTTTATAACTTTATATACTGTGTACTTAAATTTTTAACTCATATTGCATTAATTTTAGCATATTCAAGATCCCAGTGAAATATTTGATGTTGAAAGATCAGTCATGCTTGCTAAGTCAAAATAATCACAATGGAGCACACTTATTACGAGAAGTGAAAAGTATACTCCTTTCATATCTAGAAGTAGCAATTGAATTTTATATTGATAGGATCAATTTGAGTAAGTCATTGGAATATAAGAATATTCTTTCTAACTTTTTTTTCTGAATATGTACATATTGTATGCAATGAGACTGTTTGGGAGGATCCAAATATATCAAAATCTTTTTATACCTATCATGCATTGGATCAGCTCCTTCATGATGGGCTATTATGGAGTGATGTATAAAAGTGATGTCTATATCATTTATATCATCGTATATCCTAAAAAAATATTTTTTTATTATGTACATGCTGTTAATGTATACTTTTGTATCATGGAACTTTTTTATGTAGACGATAGGTAGTCAATCGAGAACCCTGCTTTTTTTTTGTGCTATGAGATACAAGTACAAAAAGGCTTCGAAGCAATTGATGTGTTTTAAGCAATGGATGTTATGATTTACTCATCTTTATCTTCTCTTTTTTGATGTAGACTGATATTCTTCAATGCCTATTATCCATCAATAAGGTGACCTGCGATGTCACCAATGAGATTCTATGTTAGGCATAGCCGAGCATACAAAAAAGGATGGATGATATTCACTTTCCAATCTCTAGTAGTGTAGGTACCTGTTCATGCCCATGAACATGGGATATCATTGGTATCTATGGGTTTTGGAGTTGAAGGAACTATAATTTGACTGCTATAACTCATTATGGAGCTTTAACATATCAAAGGAACCAAATAAATATGTGAATATCATTTATTCGGTGTTGTTGGTTATTTTTATGTATAACAATAACTACAACTATATTTTCTATCCTATTGTATTATGTAGGTATCATTTGTGCATTTTGACTACCACAATGATTGGATATTGCATTCATGAATCTCAAGTATACAATTTCTATTATTTGTAGTGGAGCCATGATACTGTAGATTATAGAATGCATATGCTCAGTTCATGGAGATTCTCACAAGAGGTCATTCAAGACTATTAACATGATGACTTTAAGGATGCCTCATTATATAGGAGTGGATAGCATGCCATTTTGTTCCATCATTACTGCATTACTTATAAAATTTTTTGGTCGTGTATGATAATAAGATTTATAGTACAAAGATTAGGACATGGTGGCTGTATAAACAATATTGTCAGTTTATGTTAAGTGTAAAATATGACCTTGTAATATGTTATGATTAATAGTAATGTGGAATTGTTGATACATTCAAGTTTAATACATACAATTCAGCAGGTTTATCTTTACTGTTTTATGTAGTTATTATGGCAAATATGTTGCATTATTTATCTTATATTTTTTTTGGGCTCTGAGTTTATTTTTAATCTTTATGAGAGGAAATGCTCTCATTTCAAAATGTTTTCATTTCCAATGATGTTTCATTTTCCTACTTTTTCTCTCCTCGATGATTAGTATAATAGACCTAATCAGAGGGGCAGCTGAAGGCAGGACCATCTCTTCTTTCCTTATGGTAGCATTAGCTTTCGATGATGGACGGCCAAAGGTGGTGGTCATGGAGGTGCTAGCAAAAGGGGTTGGCAAGTTGTCAACCTCCTTTCATAAGAAGTCTATATTTTTGAACTTTGAAGTAATCAAACCATCAAGTTTGCCGATCTCTTTAATTAGAAGTCTGTATTTTGAACTCTAGAATAATTATACTATCAGGTTTGCCGATCTCTTTTCATAAGAAATCTGTATTTTGAATTCTGGAGCAATCAAACTATCAAAGGTCGGCAAACTTGTTGACATCTTTTCATTGAAGTCTATTTTTTGAATTTCGGAGTAATCAGACCATCAGGGATTGGCAACTTGCCGATCTCTTTTTATAAAAAATTTGTATTTTGAATTCTAGAGCAATCAGACCATTGGGTCAGCAAGTTTGTCGACCTCTTTTCATAATAAGTCTGTATTTTGAATTCTGGAGCAATTTGACCATCATGGATTGGCAAACTTACCGACTTATTTTCATAATAAGTCTATATTTTGAATTCTGAAGCAATCAAACCATCAGGGATCGGCAAACTAATCAACCTCTTTTAGAGAGGTCACAAATTTGCCGACCTCTAATTATAAGAGGTCTGATTTTTTGAAGATCTTATACTTTCTATTCACTAGGATCAACAAGTCAACATAGGGGTTGGTAAATTTGTTGACCTATTATATAGGGGTCGACCTCTTTGCATGCCAACATGTTTAAATCCTCCAGTCTTTTGCAAAGATGTTTCTTTGTTACTTTGTCCTCCAAACATGCAGATCTTGACTCTAATAGCTTGAAACTCAATCTCGAACCTCTTAGATTTCAACATGATGATCTCATTTCCATTTCATTCAATCACTTCCTTTTTCTTGGAGACCTAAATATATGCTCGAAAATTCTTATACCTCTTCCCCTTTTTTAATCTCCTAAAAAAATTTAACAAAGAGCAAAACTATCATCGTTCAAATAATATACTTTCTTATACCTTCTCCCCCTTTTTAAATCTCCCATTTTTTGTTCAATTATCCATTTTATCCATATACCTCCTTTTTTCATTTAAATATATCTATCTTCTTTGCCACCTTTTTACATCATCAAAAGGGATTCATAAAACATGTGAGAGGGAAGGAGCATGAGATGATATAAGAAAAGTGTTAGTACAATATGCAATGTATTGACCAAAAATGGCATAAAGCAAATGCTTAATGTATTCATTCATAATAATAAAGTTGTAATACAAAAAGTTGCATTAAGCAAACAAAGTTCTGGTACAATAGGTGCGCATCAAGCACACAAAGCATTAGTACAAAAGTAACAAACAAGCAAGTGGCTGACATAGCACTACTACTCCTCATTAGATGGATTTGAGGAATCATGAAGAACAACAGGATGGAAACGACAACCTCGAATAGATCCAGTACGAGGATGAGAAGGTCCTGGATGATGAAAGATGAATAGGCTCAAAGATAGTCTGAGTAGACGGCTAAGAGTTTGACTTGAGTGGAGATGTCATAGGACTAGAATAGATCTGAAATAAGTGTACCAAGATGGTGCTCCATCCTATGCAGAGTCTATAACATACAATGAGCTGAAAGAGTCACATATCCTCATGCTAGCTCTTCATCTGAACCTCTAGCTATTGTGCTCCAAACTCAAAAAATGCTCGAAAGTGCCTATCTCAAAAGAAATCTAAGCCAATGAGAGTGATCAAACTCGTAGCTACTTGGTCTAGCTAAAGTGTCAGATACAGACATAGCTACAGATGTAGTAGCAAACCTCCTTAATTCTCTCTCTAGATCAAATACTATGCCAATAAGTCTGAAAAGTGTGAACTCGATATGCTCTACTCTCAAAAGTATCTCGGTCAGTAATTGATTAATAGAAGAGATGTAAGGAACCAAAGATAAATCCGCTAAAGGGGTCACCTAAGAACTCTTTCCTTGAAATGTAGGTCGAAATGACTGAAGGATAGATGCAACCTACCATGCAATGACTCGGATTTGATCAGGCATAAGCTCAACTTTATGGAGTGGTGGTTCGACATGGGTAGTATCATCAAAATCATGACCACTAGGGTAGTGCAAATATGAGGGTCTTGCCATTTGCTTAGAGAGAAAAGTATGCTCCTGACTAGGTCCAGTCTCTCTGATGGGAGAAGATCGCTCCTCATCTTGAGCCTCCTGCCCAATAATCCTGTCACTAGCTTCTCTGCTCCAAATCCAATTCTAGCCAATCTTATGAAAATGCATATGGCGAAGGGTGGCTTCACTGACCTTACTGCCCTGACCAACCTTACTAGGCTGCTCTCCACTAAGATGAACACCAAATAATCTAATACATGGGTCTGAGCCATAACATAGGGTAGAGAGGCTTGTATCCTACTAACTGCTTCTTTCATAGTTTGAATTATCAACTCAAGGAGGTTGACTGGAATTCCTCTAACAATATGACACATTAATATTATGTCTCTCTCAGTAATGAGATCAAATCTACCAACTTTATGGAGAAGAATCCAGCAAATGATTATATGAAGAAGCCTCATTTCTACATTTAGGTCCTTAGCTTGCACTTTTTCAAACTACCCCACTTCTTCTCTTCCAAGGATTTAACATAGTTTACTTCCCCTTGCATTTATACCATCTTCCATTATTCTCTCACTTGGTACTCTTAGGGCATTACTAATAATTTCATCATTAAGTCTATCTTTTGCCCTTTATCCTTGAGGATACATGGTTGTCTCCAAATTTAATGTTTTGATAAAATTCCCCCTCTAGATTCATGTATACGGGCACTTCAGCTTCATAAAAGAATTGCCAATCTAAATTTTAATTTTTTCTTCCTATCTCAAAATTCTCCCTTTCAAGAAATTAAAAGTTAATAATTCTTTCGGCATAAATATTTTCGAGTCGAGATATGAGACATGGCTATTGATGTTGCAAGAAGTCGACGTGTAGTCCCTGTCAGATGCCACGTCATAGAAAGCCACCATGGTGGACACCCCTCCTCGGACTTCTTTGCCGGGCCGAGCTCCCTCAGCATGTCGGAGGCCCGTCGAAGGGGAGTTTCGTCCTCCGCCAGGTCGGCTCCGCAAGACGGGGATGCCTAGGCCAGAGCCGAGCAACCTCCCCACCAGATTGAGCCCTCCGAGGCCGAGCCCCCTGGACCGGAGTCGAGCTTAGCCATCCTCCCCAGTCGAGCCCCTCCGAGGTTGAGCCCTCTGAACTGGAGCCGAGCTTTGCTCTTCTCCACCAGATTGAGCCCCTCCAAGGTCGAGCCCCCTGAGTCGGAGTCGAGCCCCAGCCCTCCTTCGCCAGGTCGAGCTCCTCTAAGGTCGAGCCCTCTACGCAGGAGCCAAGCCCAACCTTCCTCCTCCAGGTCGAGCCCTCGAAGTCAAGCCTCTTGGTCCGGAGTCGAGTCCAGCCCCCCTTCGCCAAGTGGAGCCCCTTTGAGGTCGAGCCCTCAGAGTCAAGCCCCACTCTTTAGTTCGGCCTCCACCTCGGACAAAAATTGTTAGCCACCGAGGGAGCGATGCCGTCTCCCAGGATGCCAGTGAGCCACCCGAGGATCGCAAGGAAGCACCCCCGAAGCCGCAATAATTGTCTGCAGCCACCACTTACACCAGAAAAGGAGGAAGCTCCCTGACCGAGATGCCACGCTCTCCACCAATCGCCTGTACCACCCGAAAGAGGAAGTCAACCAAGGAATTTGAATCCCGGGGATGGTGGCCCCCCAATCGAGACCCTGCCAGGTTTTCCAGAGTGGAGCAACCAGAAGGAATGTCAGAGTGCATGGCAGCTTCCCTTATCACAAATCAGGAAAGACATCCCATTCATGACACGAAACACCATCGCACGTGCCTGCTGGCATGGGGGAGATCCCGAGGTAGGCGTTTAACAACCACCTAGACTTAAAAGAGCCATCGACACCCCCAGCGGGAGGGTAAGCCAGGCAAGAGTAAGCCAAAACACTCATCTAAGCAAGTAAGGGAGAAGAGGCCACACAGGGGGACCGATCCACCTCGGCCACCATCTTTCCCTGCACACTTGCACTCCCACTCTCATACCACCCACTCCTCCTTGCATGGAGTCTACCTTAGGGGCTCAACCAAGAGGACCTGTTCCCCTGGATCGTCACTGACATGACCGTTGAAGTGCCCCCACCGGAATCCCCAGTCCGGGTCTCTAACCCTTATTTTGTAGGTCCCAAAGTGCAGGTTTTTTCTTGAAGAGATGAGGGATGATCCGATGCCAACAGTAGCTATGGGCCATGACGATCTTGGCAGCAACAGATTGGCGCACCAGGAAGGGGGCACTGACGTAGGTCCTTTGTTCCAAAAGCTAGTCCCTTTGCAAGTAGGTCCATCAGGAGGATGGTGATGATGCGAGCGAGAGAAGCTTCCACCAGCCATGCAAGAGACTCTCCTTTTTGAGGGAACGTGCACAATTCGGAAGTGGAACCGCCCACTCTAGCTCAACCACCTCCGGCAGAATCTCAGCTGGCTGCACTCACCCAGCATATGCAAATCCTTGTTACAGTAGTGTGCTAGCTCTAGCACCCGTAACGGTCTTTGGCTACCCATCAGTAGTTAGGAACCCCCGTGGTCCATGCCGCAGCACCCCGCGATAGCCTGCATTCTTTCCAAGGAAGTCCTTCGCAGCCACGAGCCATCACTGACCACTGGGGTAGCCACCAGACTCCAGCGAAGAGACAACGGACCATATCTCCTGATAGGGAGAGCCAGTCCCCAACCCTCGAACGGGTAGCAGCCAAATCCTGCTGAGGTCGAAAAGGCAAGACCCCCCTTCAGGGACACCATCCCACATCACCTTCTTCGTCTCCTTCAGCCTCCATGGAAGGCTCAACCGATAAGGCCATCAGGTGCACAGCCGAGAAGCACTTGGAAGAGCATGACTACAAGCTGGCGGAGCTGTCCCACCGTTTCGCGAACATGCAGGGCTCTACTGATGAGCCAGCGGGCTATGATGCCCACCCCCTTCCTCCTCCCGAGAGATCCAAGAGGAACCGGTCCCCAATCGGTTTTGCATGCCGCAAGTGGATCCCTACGATAGGACCATCGATCCCCTGGACTACCTGGAAAGCTACAAGGCCCTTATGAGGGTCCAGGGGGCCACCGATGCCCTTTTTTGCATTGCCTCCTAGCAACCCTTCGGAAGGTGGCTCGGGTTTGGTTCACCTGCCTCGAGCCCGAAAGCATCAACTCTTTCGCTTAGCTGGAACGAAAGTTCGTGGCCCACTTCGATGCCTGTTGAAAGGTGCCATGAGAGGTGGACATCCTCTTCTCCATTCGACAACAGGACCGTGAGCCCCTACGGGACTACATGGCCCGCTTCAAGGTTGCCACCTTAGAGTTTTACAATCTTGATGAACCAGTCACCATGCTGGTGCTAAAGCGAGGGCTCAGGACCTCCCGCCTGACCTACTCGCTCGACAAGAAACCCTCCAAGACCTACTCTGAGCTCCTCCTCCGAGCAGAAGTACATCCATGTTGAGGAGGCAGATCATACAAGATGGGAGCTTGACAGGAAGCCACAGAAGAAGCCAACTCCCGTCGAGGCCCTCGGGACCCGGAAGTTAGGACCCCCAGCTTCGAACTTCAGACAGGGGACGAGACCGAGGAGCGCGCCCATTTCAGAGGAGAGGTATACCCCTCTCCTCGCCTCGAGGATGAAGATCCTCATGGAGATCGAAGGTGAGCCCTACCTGGAGTGCCCACCTCCGATGAGGCCATCCACTGGCCGCGACAAGATAAAGTACTACTGCTACCACCGTGACCATGGCCACGGTTCCGAGGAATGCCGTAATCTCAAGAAGGAGATTGAAGAACTCATCAAGAGAGGCTACCTTGGGAGGTTTGTAGGGGGTAGACCTCCGGTAGAACCTCAAGCATCATCGCTCTCTCGCCAGTTCCTACAGTCGCAACCGCCCTATCGAGAAGCCGGTGGGGATGATATGCTAGGGAGCCGAGCGTGCATCTAAGAAGGCCCGAGGGACAGGTTATTCTGAAAATGTACTCCCCTTTATGAGGGAAGGGAGAGATGGGGGAAAATATAAATAACGATGCCGTGATCGTCGAGATGATGATCGTGAAGCATCCAGTAAAATGCATCATGGTTGATAGTGAAAGCTCCATAGATGTGTTTTTTACGATGCCTTCTCCAGAATGAATTTATCCTCTGCTTAGCTTAAACATGTGCACACGCCCCTTATCGGTTTCATGGGAGATTCTGTGAGGGTTGAAGGAGAGATCACTCTCCCAGTCACTGCCGGGATCCCACCTTGGCAGAGCACTATTATGATGACCTTCATAGTGGTTAGGCTTCCTCAGCCTACACGTGATCCTTGGCAGACCCGAGCTCAATCTGCTCGACACCGTCATTTCCACAAAGCAGCTACTAGTGCAGTTCCCAACTCCCATGGAGTCGGTGAGATGAGGGGTGTACCTTAGCCGATTCAACACTATTTCCAGACTCTCCCCCAGACCAAAAACCCCAAGGACGATCCCAGGGTGGACAATCTCAACCAAAGGGTGCAAGACCCCAGGGGTGGCCCAGTCGAACGCCTACAGTCTTATCCGCTCGGAGCTGACAGGAGAAGACGATACAGATTGGGGCCCAGCTACAAGATGAGGAAGGGCCCACCTGTTAGAGTTCTTACGGGTGAATGCAGATGTGTTCGCCTGGACGGCGGTTGATATGCCAGGTATCTCCTCTGACATCATCACCCACAAGTGAGCATTGACCTAAAGTACATGCCAGTTCGGTAGAAGAAGAGAAGTCTCATCTTGGAGAGGTGGCGGCAATCAATGAGGAAGTCGACAAACTCCTCGCTGCCGGCTTCATCTAGGAGGTACAATATCCAAGCTGGCTGGCGAATGTGGTGATGGTGAAGAAGAGTAACGGTAAATAGAGGATTTGTGTGGACTACACCGATCTCAACAAGGCATGCCCGAAGGATAGCTTCCCTCTACCGAAGATTGACCAACTGGTAGATGCCACCTTGGGTCACCGGCTGCTCTCCTTCATGGATGCATTCTCCGGATACAATCAGATCCGGATGCACCCAGAGGATGAGGAGCACACCACCTTTATTACCGACCAAGGGATGCATGCTACAAGATGATGCCCTTCGGTCTGAAGAATGCTGGGGCCACGTACCAACATCTGGTTAACAGGGTCTTCAAAGACTAGATTGACTGGAACATGCAGGAGTACGTGGATGACATGCTTGTCATGAGCAAGCCGAGCTCGGACCACATCGCCGACCTTGCCGAAGCCTTTAACAACCTTCGAAAGCACCAGATAAAGCTAAACCCAGCAAAGAGCGCCTTTGGAGTGGCAGCAAGAAAGTTCCTCGACTTCATGGTCACTCAGAGGGGCATTGAAGCAAACTCGAAGAAGGTCCAGGCGATTGTCGACATGGAGCACCCGACATCCAAGAAGCAGGTCCAGTGCCTGACAGGGCATATTGAAGCTTCGAGTCAGTTCATCTCGAAGTCGGTTGACCATTGCCTTCCCTTCTTCAAGGTGCTGCACAAGATGTACGACTTCATCTGGACGGAGGAGTGCAGGATAGCCTTTGAAGAACTGAAGGGGTTCCTGGCCTCTCCTCCGCTGCTCTCCAGACTGGAGGAAGGAGAGGAGCTCCTAATTTACCTGGCAGTCATACCTGGAGCGGTCAGCTAGGTCCTCATCCGTGCAGGCAAGGACGAATCTCAGAAGCCGGTATACTACACTAGCAAAATCCTCCGTGACACAGAGATCAGTTATACCCACTTCGAGAAACTCATTTTTGTTCTAATAATGTCTGCTAAGCACCTCAGGCCCTACTTCCAAGCACATCCTATCGTGGTCGTGATGGATCAGCCACTGAGGACCATACTCAGCCACCCCGAAATATCTGGGCGATTGGCCAAGTAGTCCCTGATGCTGAGCAAGTTTGATATCGCTTATCGATCGAGGTCATCACAGAAGGCCCAGGTCTTAGCCGACTTCCTGGTCGAGTGCACGGGACTCGCCGAGGAGTCGGATCTGACATCCCCGGAGCATTAAGTTAAGCCTGGAACAGAGGAGGAGCCCTGGATCCTCTACGTGGATGGCGCATCCAACTCCAGTGGGAGCGGAGCAGGCCTCATTCTCGCCAACAGCGACGGGATCATGGTGGAATATGCTCTTCATTTCAAATTCACCATGATGAACAACTAGGCAGAGCACGAGGCACTCCTCGCGGGCCTAAAGGTCTCCCGTGAGCTGGGTGTGCAAAGCTTGAAGGTCTTTACCGACTCCCAACTGGTGGCCAGACAATTCTCTGAAGAATATGAAGCCAGAGATCCCCAGATGATGAAGTACCTGAAGCGAGTCCGCTCATGCACAGTAGGTTTTCGATGCTTCAACATCTTCCACATCCCCCACGGAGAGAATGCTCACGTGGATGCACTGTCGAGACTCGCAACCCTGCCAGACTCGTCGCTGGGGTGTGCATATATCGAGTACCTCAAAAATCCAAGCTATGAAGCCCTGGAGAAGGTGCAGCAAGTCACCCCGGAGCCGAGCTGGATGGATAGGTACATAAGATACATCACTGATAGCACCTTACTCGAGGACCGTGTGGAAGCCGGCCTCATAAAAAAGAAGCCTCTCGATTTGTCTTGATGGAAGGATAGCTTTACCACCAATCCTACTCCTACCTGCTCTTGAAGTGCTTGAGACTCGCGAAAGCAGCCTTCGTTCATTAGGAGATACATGAAGGCCTGTGCGGGAACCACGTGGGAGGAAGGGTGTTGGAATACAAAGCTCTCCACCAGGATTACTTCTGGGAGACCATGAGGGAGGACGCCACCAACTTCGTGAAGAGGTGCGATAAATGCCAGCGCCATGCCCACATACAACGTTAACCGCAGCACCGATCTCACAGCTCTCCGCCCTTGGTTGTTCACCCAGTGAGGAATGGACATCTTAAGGCCATTTCCCCCTGCACTGGGAAAACGGAGGTTCTTACTGGTGGCCATCGACTACTTCACCAAATGGGTGGAAGCGGAGCCACTAGCACAGACCACAGAAGCTAAGGTCTGCCAATTCTTCTAGAAATCAATTATCTGCCGCTTCGGACTCCCCCACTACATCATCACCGACAATGGATGGCAGTTTGACCACCAGGAGTTCTAAGAATTGCTATGCCGAGCATGGCATTCGGCACCGCTTCACTCTCGGTGCTCACCCCCAAACAAACAGGGAAGTCGAGTAGGTAACTAACGGACTATCCTCCAAGGACTCAGAAATAGGCTAGACCAAGCCAAGGACAGATGGACGGAGGAACTCCCAAGCATTTTAGGGCTACCATACGATGCCCAGAATGGCCACTGACGAAATGCCTTTCAACCTTGCTTTCAGTACTGAGGCCGTCATCCCAGTTGAGCTCGGCGTGCCCATGCTACGAGTGCAGCAATATGACGAAGTGTAGAACCTAACACACCTTCTACTCAACTTGGACCTCCTCAAGGAAACCAGAGACAAAGCTTGGCTTCGGATGGCAACATACCAGCAACGAGTGGCCCGGTACTACAACACGTAGGTAAGGCCCAAGGTCTTCCAACCTGGCGACCTGGTGCTGCATCGAGCCGAAGCATCTCAACCTCGGGAGTGCGGCAAGCTCTTGCCGAATTGGGAAGGCCCCTACAAGGTGGTCGAAGCTCTTCCATAAGGAGCCTACTATCTCGAGAATCTGGATGGTGTCATGGTTCCGCGAACATTGAACGCCTGCAACCTGAGAAGATACTATCAGTAGTGTAAGGCTTTCCTCCAATAATAATAATAAAGGTTTCCTTTTGCACAAACCACTCTCTACCTTGTAGGAATGATGCTGCCATGCCCAAGGCCCGGCATGCTCAAGCCCGGAGCCCAGCTCTCCGGCATGCTCAAGCCTGAAGCCCAGCTCTCCGGCATCGAAGCCCGGAGCTCAGCTCTCCAGCACGCTCAAGCCTGGAGCCCAGCTCTTTGGCACCAAAGCCCAGAGCCCAGCTCTCCGGCACGCTGAAGCCCGGAGCCTAGCTCTCTGGCAGCCCGGAGCCCAGCTCTCAAGCACAAAAGCCCGAAGCCCGGCTCCCCGGCATGCTCAAGCCCAGAGCCCAGCTCTCCGGCATGCTCAAGCCTAGAGTCCAGCTCTTCGGCACCAAAGCTTGGAGCCCAGCTCTCCGGCATGCTCAAGCCCGGAGCCTAGCTCTCCAGCACGCTCATGCTAGGAGCCTAGCTCTTCGGCATGCTTAAGCCCGGAGCCCAGCTCTTCGGCACGCTCAACTCAGAGCCTGGCTCTTTGACACTTTAACTCGGAGCCCAGCTCTCCTACTTCAAAGCTCAGAGCCTAGCTCTCCGGCATACCAAAGCCCGGGGGCCAGCCCTTTGGCATTAATAGTGTAAGGTTCTTCCTCACTAATAATTGAGATTCCCCCTGTGCAAACATTCTTTGCCTTGCAGGAGAATCATCGCCCAGCCCCAGGTCTGGCACTCAAAGACCGGACCCTGCTCTGGTACCAGGATCCTAGCTTCCTGGCACTCTAAGCCTGGATCTCACGATCCTCCGGCATCAAAGACCGGGCCATGCCTCGGCACCAAGAGCCTTGCTTCTTGGCATTCAAAGCTCGGATCTCACAACCCTCCGGCACCAAAGACCGGGCCATGCCTTGGCACCAAGAGCCTAGCTTCTTGGCATTCTAAGCCCAGATCTCATGACCCTCTATTACCAAAGACCGAACCCTGCTCCATCACCAAGAGCCGAGCTTCTTGGCATTCTAAGCCCGGATCTCACGACCCTCCGGCACCAAAGACCAGACCCTGCTCCAGCACCAGGAGCCTAGCTTTCTGGCAATCAAAGTTTGGATCTTCCACTCCTCCAACACAAGACCCAACCTTCCTGAAGTCGAGCAGAGTTGAGAAATCTTCACAGCTACTTCGCCCCTCTAGCCAGGCATGATCAAGCAAGACAAGTACTCCTCCTTCACCTTCTTGCCTACTCAGTCATCTAGATGGCCAAGGAGAGGAGAGGAGACATTTGCATTACAGAAATACAAGCAAAGAAAAGAACAAGCCGAGTTGGCGAAAAGCATTTTTCATTACTTGGCAAAGTAGTTACACTGCTCCTGAGCCCCGACATGCCGGGCAGCCCAGGATGGAAAGCAAGAAAGAAGGAGTTACAACTAGAAAGAAGCCCTACTCTACTCAGCTGGTGCCTTCCCTGGATGGCGCACAGCTGGAACCTCACCCTCCTCGACCTCCGTGGCTGAGGCCCCTCCTTCAGTCGCCATTGCCGGTAGAGTCGATTCAGCCACCATTGCTGGTGGAGTCAGTTCGGTCGCCGTCACCTGCGGGTCGGTTCAGCCATCGCTGCCTGCGGGGTCGGCATAGTTGCAACAGCGCACTCCTCCACCACAGCTGGTGCGGGGTTGAGGACTTTGCATCCCTGGAGCCTGGGAGTAGGAGGGCGGCCATCCGCTCATCTGAAAGGATGCAGCACAGCTGAGACCGACAGTACGCGAACCCCTTGAAAAAGGAGTCCGTCATCGCCTCCTTGAAGTCAAGTTTGAACTCCTTAGAGGCCTTGTAGCTAGCCACCGCCTCGGCGACCTCCTTCCTGGTGGCCTCTGCCCTGCTGACCACCTCGACCCGGCTGACCGCCTCGACCGACCTCTTGTCCGTGTCCTCAGCCTTACGGGCGACCTTGGTGGCCCCTTTCTTTGTGACCTCAGCTAAACTGACGGCGACGGAGACCTTCCTCTCTGCCTCAGCAGCCTTCTGCTCGACGATTATGGCCTTCTTCTTAGCAGAGATGGCCCACTCCTTTGCCACCTCCAGCTCGGCTTAGAGCTCTTTCAACCGAGCACCTTTTGACTTGAGCTCCTCCTCGAGCTTTTTTGAGTGTCGCTCGGTGCTAGCGACTTCACCTTAGAGGCCCTTAACCCTCACATTGGCCTTCCAGGCCTCATTGCTCCTTTGCCTCAGCTCGGTCTTCAAGGACTCGAGCTCTGTCTCATGCTCCTTGTCCTTCCTGACCCAGTTGTGGCAGTAGTCTTGGATCAGTAGAAGCTCAGCGCCTTGCTATATCAAAGATGATGTTAGTCATAAAGAAAATGCGGGGTAGAGCAGAGATTTACTTACGGTGTAGAGGTTGGCGAAGGATGTGCCAATGACATCGGCCAGAAATCTCCCACCCCTCTCTCATCGATCGCAGGACTGGATGAAGAAGTCCATCATCCACTCGATGAGGGTCGGGTCCTTGATAAGGGAAACATTAGGCCCCAACTTGAAAGGGACCCGACGGTGGTCCCTGTCTTTCTTGCCTGTAGCTGGTGCAGGATCATCTGCTCCATCGGCGGGAGAGGCTGTCAGTGTAGACCGAGGGCTCGGCACCTCCTCGGACGGTGCCACTAATGTCGGCCCCGCACCTTTCGGCTCCCTGTCCTCCTCGAACTAGATGATCTCCGGAGGAGGGGACCCCATCGCAGCAGTAGCAGCAGTGGATCTAGCCCGGGTCACCACCTCGAATTCTAGCACCGGGGTCGGATCTCATTACCTTGGAGGCTCGAAGATGGGCTCAGTGACCCTCCTCCTTGGCTCGGGAATGGGCTCAGCTGGCACGACCGGCACCGCCCTTGCGCTAGCATCCACCCGAGCCCTCTTCGGGGCGGGCTCGCCGGCACCCTCCGCTTGGTTCCTCTCCTCGAAAATGAGAGGAGCTCGTCCATGGAGAACTTCATGACTGCACCAAGAAAGAAGACATCAGCTCTAAAAAAAAAAAGAAAGAAAGAAAGAAAAAGATTTTCGAGCCGAACTCTCCCAACTCCTGTGTTGGGCCGACCCCGACCTCTTGGAGATTCTGCTATGACAGCAGGACCTCAAGCGAAGGGATCTCAGTGGAGCAGAGCTGGTTATACACCTCCAGGTCGACTGCATTGACCATAAAATTTTGGTTGGGGGACCGATCTGGGTCACTCCAAACCCAGTCGACCTCCTCAACCGAGGCAAAAAAATACTTACTCTTCCAACCTTTGATGGAAGAGGGGAGTTTGAATCTAATGCCCCTTGGGCAGGAGGAAAGAGACCACCATCCCTTCTCGGTGGGGTGGCGTTTCAGGATGAAAAATGCCCTGAACAAGGAGAAACGGGCAACTATCCCATGAAAATGGCATAAGATAATAAAGCAAAAATCATCCTAATGGCATTCGGGATGAGTTGGAAAGGAACAAGGCGGTAGTGGTTCAAGACAGAGAGAAAGAATGGGTGGAATGGGAATCAGAGGCCCCCCAAGAAGGTTTCCTCGTAGAAGGCTATCCGACGCGGGCCATTGGAAGTGACCCGTTCCCCTGGTCGAGGGATCGAGAGCCGGACACCGTCCGGGATACCTATGGTATCCGGATGGTCACAAGGTCCACAGTGGTGATCATCGAAGCGATCCCCCCAGGACTTGATGACCGAGCAGGTTTGGGAGGAGGTGCATGAGCAGAAAGAAGAAGAGGACGAGGTGGAGGAGAAGATGCGGGTTTCCTAATCGTTATTCCCCCAGGCGCGGGCCTTCAGCTAACCTCGAAGCATGCCACATCCTCCTCCTTGTTGGAAGAAGAAGGTGGCCTCGGCCTAGAAGGCCCGGCTTCCCCCTGGTCAGTGGTGGGATGGAAGTCTGGTCCGAAGCGAGACATGCGGAAGCAGATAAGGTCATAAAACAGGAAGAAAGGAACAGAAAGGAGAAGATGGACAAGGGTTCGGGGAAGGTCCTAGCCCTAGGAAAAGGTCCCTACTCAACCAGTATGGGGAGGAAGGAGACTAACATGTTCAGAACTTAGGAAGGCAAAGGTGGCCGGGGGAGCGAAAGGAGAACTTCGGTATGATGGCGGGCATGCAGGATTTGAAAGAAGGTATGATTTGGAAAATATGGCCTTCTCTTTCAAAATGATCGATGCCCGACCGTATCGTTACAGCTCCCCACCAGTGGATCCGTGCCACGTGTCATCAATCAGCGAGGCTGGTGCTTGATTTCGACTGTGGCCATTTTGAATCTGCACCCACAATAACTACTCCTCCGACATGTCCACGTGGCTCCCATAGATAGGCTGAAGGAACCGCTCCATGAAGTGCCGGTGATCGTGGCCATCATTGCACTGGATTCTCACCTTTCTACGTCAGCATTGCATTTACTCCCTTCGCCCTGAGCGCCCCGCACCAACGGGACTCAAGATTGGGGGGCAAATGATGTGGCAAGAAGCCGTCATGTAGTCCCTGTCAGATGCCATGTCAGAGAAAGCTACCACGGTGGACACCCCTCCTCGGACTCCTTTGCCGGGCCGAGCTCCCTCAACATGTCGGAGGCCCGTCGAAGGGTAGTTCCATCCTCCACCAGGTCGGCTCCCGCAAGATCGGGATGCCTAGGCCAGAGCCGAGTGGCCTTCCTCACCAAATTAAGCTTCTCCGAGGCCGAGCCCCCTGGATCGGAGTCAAACTTAGCCCTCCTCCACCAGGTCAGCCCCTCTGAGGCTGAGCCCTCTGCGTAGGAGTCGCGTGCTGACCTCCTCCGCCGGATCGAGCCCCTTCAAGGCCGAGTCCTTTGAGCTGGGCCAAGCTTTGCTCTCCTCCGCCAGATTGAGCCCCTCCGAGGCTGAGCCCTCTGTGTAGGAGTCGAGCCTTCCTTTGCCAGATTGAGCCCCTCTGAGGCCGAGCCCCCTGGGCCGGAGTCGAGCCCCAGCCCTCCTCCACCAGGTCGAGCCCCTCCAAGGTCGAGTCCTCAATGCAAGAGCCAAGCCGAGCCTTCCTCCTCCAGGTCGAGCCCCTCGAAGTCGAGCCCCTTGGTCCAGAGTCGAGTCCAGCCCTCCTCCGCCAAGCGGAGCCCCTTCGAGGTCGAGCCCTCGGAGTTGAGCCCCAACTCTTTAGTTCGGCCTCCACCTCGGACAAAAAGTGCTAATCACCGAGGGAGCAATGTCGTCCCCCAGGATGCTAGCAAGTTGCCTGAGGACCGCAAGGAAGCACCCCCCAAGCTACAATAACTGTCCATAGCCACCATTTATACCAAAAAAGAAGGAAGCTCCCTGACCGAGATGCTACGCTCTTCACCAACCGCCTGTACCACCCGAAAGAGGAAGTCAACTAGGAGATTCGAATTCCAGGGGCGGCGGCCCTCCAATCGAGACTTTGCCAGGTTTTTCGGAGTGGAGCAACCAGAAGGAATGTCAGAGCGCATGGTAGCTTTCTTTATTATGAATCAGAAAAGATGTCCCATTCATGGCATGAAACACCATCGCACGTGCCTGCTGGCATGGGAGAGATCCCGAGGTAGGCATTTAACAACCACCTGGACTTAAAAGAGCCATCAACACCCCCAACGGGAGGGTAAGCCAGGCAAGAGTAAGCCAAAACACTCATCCAAGCAAGTAAGGGAGAAGAGGCCATACACGGGGATCGATCCACTTCAGCCACCATCTTTCCCTACATACTTGCGCCCCCACTCTCACACCACTCACTCCTCCCCACCTTAGGGGCTCGACCAGGAGGACCTGTTCTTCTGGATTGTCATTGACTTGACTGTCGGAGTGCCCCCGCCGGAATCCCCGGCCCGGGTCTCTAATCCTTGTTTTGTAGGTCTCGAAGCATAGGTTTTTTCCCAAAGAGATGAGGGGCGATCCGACACTGACAGTAGCTACGGGCCACGATGATCTTGGCGGCAACAGCTACTATTCTAGTTGGAGAAGACCCCATTGAAGGTCGATAGCTCCCCCATCTCAATTTCTTTCATCGTTGGAGGAGCATTACCATTGAGGGACTCTTCTTGGGAGCCATTTGACACCTCTTCCAACCAAAGAGATTAGGAAAAAGTAATTCGGAGTGGGTGTTAAGCTTTGGAGACAAGTAGAGGTGAAGATTGGAGGGATTTTGGAGAAGAAAGAAGAGCTAGGGCTCACGATTTGGAGGTAGCATCGACAATAGAGTATATGAAAGGTTTGGAAAGATGGAAGAGAGGTTTTTTGAGGTGAATGGAGTCTAGGAGAGGGTGGATTAGGGATCAATCAAGGATAGAAAGGAAAGAAGAAGCTTTGCTTGGACAGAGAGGATAAGAATGGCATATATGGGAAGAGGAGTGAGTGAGAGGATTTTGGTTTTTCTTTTAGAAGGGCTTGGGCTTATAAATCAAAGAGATAGGTCAACAAGGGAAGTTTCATTTGTTTATGTGTCGACCCACTCCCCATTTGAACCAACAATTGGAGAGCCTAGAAGAAATTCAGTATGATGCAACTCAAAGGTAGGCAAATTTTCCACTTCTTTGGACCACTAAAGAAAAATAAAAATGAACTAAGGTTTTTGGATGTTTTAAAATGGATTTCTAGATTAAGAGCAAGAGGGATTGAACTACGTACATTGTCTATTTAATTTTATACAGTATCTACTTGACTATGTATGCTATTTATTTAACTATATACAATATCTATTTAATTATGTATAATATCTATTTAACTATGTATTCATTTTATTTAATTATGTATAATGTCTATTTAACTATGCACTCACTCTTTTAAGTGTATACAATATCTATTAAATTATGTACATTATCTATTTAACCATGTATTTACTCTATTTAACTATATATAATATCTATTTAACTATGTATTCACTCTATTTAACTTTGTACAATATCTAATTAACTATGTATTTATTCTATTTGATTATGTATAGTATTTATTTAACTGTATCTCACTCTATTTAACTATATATAGTATCTATTTAATTATATACAATGTCAATTTAACTATGTACAATGTCTACTTAATTATGTACATTGTTTATTTAACTATATACTCACTTATTTAACTATGTATAATATTTATTTAACTATATAAATATATTTTATAATGTATAATGTTTATTTATTATGTACTCATTCTATTTAATTGTATATAATATCTATTTAATTATGTACTCACTCTAATTTAATTTTGTATAATATTTATTTAATGATGTGCTCACTCTATTTAACTATGTACAATATCTATTTAATTATATACAATATCTATTTAATTATGTATTGACTCTATTTAACTATGTATAATATTTATTTAACATGTACTCACTTTATTTAATTATGTATACTATCTATTTAACCGTGTACTCACTCTATGTAATTATATACAATATCTATATAACTATGTATAATATCTATTTAATTATATACTCACTCTATTTAATTATATACAATATCTATTTAACTGTATACTCACTCTATTTAATTGTATATAATATCTATTTAACTACGTATAATAATTATTTGACTATATATTCACTCTATTTAACCATGTACTCACTTTATATAACTATGTAAAATATCTATTTAACTATATATTTACTTTATTTAACTATGTATAATATTTATTTAACTGTATACAATATCTATTTAACTATGTACAATATCTATTAACTATGTATTATATTTATTTAATTATATACAATATCTATTCAACTATATACTCACTCTATATAACTATATACAACATCTATTTAACTGTATATAATATCTATTTAATTATGTACTCACTCTATTTAACTATGTATAATATCTATTTAACTATGTACAATATCTATTTAACTATGTACAATATTTATTTAACTATATACTTAATCTATTTGATGATGTATTCATTCTATTTAATTATGTACATAATTAAATTGACATTGTATATATTAAAATAGAGTGAGTACAAAGTTAAATAGATATTATATATAATTAAATGATATTATACATGATTAAATAGAGTGAGTACACAGTTAAATAAATAGTATATATAATTAAATAGATATTATACATAGTAGATACTATATATAGTTAAATAAAAAGTATACACAATTAATAAATATTGTATACAGCTAAATAAAGTGAGTGCATAGTTAAATAGATATTGTACACAGTTAAATAAAGTAAGTATATAGTTAATTAGATACTGTACATAATTAAATAGATAATGTACATAGTTAAATAGAGTAAGTACATAGTTAAATAGATATTATACACATCTAGATAGACATTGTATATAGTCAAATATAGTGAATAAATAGTTAAATAAATATTGTACATAGTTAAATAGATATTATATATACTTAAATAAAATGAGTACACAGTTAAATAGATATTATATATATTAAATAGAGCGAGTATACAATTAACTAGATATTGTACATAGTTAATTAGACATTGAACATAGTTAATAGATAATGTACATAAACATCCTTATTTATGATTTTATTCAATTTTGGTCATCATGGGTCGGCAAATTTGCCAACCCTGGAGTCTTGATGTGTTTATTTTTCTGCTTTCTAAACATTTCTAGGTTGAAAATGGAAAGGGATGGCACACAAATTCATGCCAAGCCCCACCTGCCAGTTTGCTTTGGCTTTAAATACAAGGCCATTCAAAAAAAAACTCAAAAACTCCCATCATCCCCTCTTACTCTTACGGATAACTTTTTTATCTTTTTCATCCGAGCAATGACTCTTCCTTCCCAAAATCATAGATTAATCTGAAATCCACTATCTCCAAGCCTCCACTCATGTCAAGAACTCATCTCTTCGACATTATTTAGCCAATTTCACATTTTATTGGCCGCGCCACCTCAAAATCATTTGCCTTAGCTTTTCTTGCCTCCCCAAAATCTTTCTTATCTTCATCTCTTCTTATATCCAAACCTTTGTACCTATCCTAAATCACCCAGTCCTAGACTCTTTGGTGTGGAGAAGTAACAAATGGCTCCCAAGTGGAGAGTTCCTCAATGGCAACCTTCCTCCGGAGGGGAAGGAAGTAGATATGGGGGAGCTCTAGCTTCTAATGGGTCTTCACTTACTAGAATCTTAGGCATATCTCCCATCATAGTTTGTAATGTTTCTTCTAGAAGAGTAATTGATTTTGAGTTTCTTGAAAGAAAGGATTTTGAAATTGGTAGAAAAATTAGAAACTTGCGATGGGGATTTTCTTGAAAAATTGAAATATCCATTTACATGGACTTGGTGAGGGAGTTTTATCAAAACATTAAATTTGGAAGCAATCATGTATCCTCAAGGGTAAAGGGAAAATTGATATAATTAATGATTATATTCTTGGTAGAGCCCTAAGGATACCAACTAAAGGAATATTGGAAGATGATGCAAATGCAAGAGTAGATTGGGATACATTCTTGGAAGAGAAGGAGTGGGGCAATTTGAAAAAGTACAAGCAAAGGATTTGAATGCTAAAATGAGACTTCTTCATATAATTCTATGCTAGAATCTTCTTCCAAGGGATGGTCGATTTGATCTCATTATCGAGGACATAACCTTGATGTACCATATTGTTAGAGAAATCCCTTTAAACCTCCCTCACATGATGATCTAAGCCATGAAAGAAGCGGTCAATAGGATGCAAGCCTCTCTATCCTATGTTATGGCATTGACCCATATGTTTAGGTTCTTTGGTGTTCATATATGAGGAGAGCAACGCAACTCTCTTGGTCATGCTAGTAAGATTGGTGAGGTCATGCTAGTAAGATTGGAGAGGCCGCTTTACATTGTATGTATTTTTATAACATTGGCAACAATTAGATTAGGAGCAGGGAAGCTAGCGGCAAAATTGTTAGCAGGATGCTTAGGATGAGGAGGAGCCATCTTTTCCTATCGTAGAGACTAGACCTAACTAGGAACCTATACTTCCTTTTGAGCATGTCGCAGGACCCTCAGGTTCTCTTGAGCAGCTAGATAGATCAATACCCTATGAGCACTATACCAGTGGTCATGATTTTGATGATTCTACCCGTGCTGAACCACCACTCCATAGAGTTGAGCTCATGCCTGATCAGATCCGAACCATTGCATAGGAGGTTGCATCTCTCCTTCAATCATCTTAACCTATATTTCAGGGAGAGAGTTCCTAAGTGACCCCTCTAGTAGATTTATCTTTGGTTCCTCACATCTCTTCTATCAATCAGTTACTAATAGAGATACTTTTAAGAGTGGAGCATATCAAGTCCACACATTTTAGACTGACTGGTAGAGTATTTGATTTGGAGAGAGAACTAAGGAGGCTTGCTATTGCACTTATACCTGATACTTTAGCTAGACCGAGCAACAATGACATTGATCCTTGTCTACTCATAGATATTTCTTCAAAGATAGATAAATTTTGAGCTTTTTTTGAGTTTGGAGTATGATAGCTAGAGGACTGGATGAAGAGTCAGTATGATGATGTGTCTATTTTTGCTTAGTGCATGTTGCAGACCCTGAACAGGATTGAAAACCATCTTAGGACACTGCTTTCTAGATTAGTTCCAATCCTTATATCATCCTCCACTCCAGTCACACCTCCTGGCCAATCGACTCAGACCATATTTGAGCTTATTCATCTTTCATCATCTACACCTTCCTCATCTAGACCCTCTCATCCTTGTACCAGATCTATTAGAGGTCATCGATAGGATGCTATTGTTCTTCATGATTCATCTACACCACCTTAGGAAGACTTGTGTTTGTTATATGTCAGCTACTTGCTTTATTTTGTTGATGTTTGTATTAAAAACTATCACTATTTGATGTGATTTTTGTACGAAAACTAAGGATATTCTAGTTGAATGCACTAAATTATTTTTATAAAACAAGGTTTAAGTAATGTATAGTGAATTTTAGAAATAATAGAGTAGAAAATTAATGCAAGATTAAAAGAAGCAAGCACAAACAATAAATCAATATCACAAACATAGAGAATTTCTAGTGGTTCAGTGCTTCCTTTGTATCAACATCCACTCTCCAAGCTCCTATTTTAGAATTTCAATCTACTATTCATCACACAATGATTACACATCAGATTTTTCCATCGGCCAACCTAACTGACCTAGCTTGCTTCTTGTTTTCCAGGTACAAGGCACCCCACAAACCACAAATTTAAGGTTTGGTTATCTTTCTCAAACTTTTGGACACATCCAAAGCTATCAATTTGATTGATTTTGAAGAGTAGTTTAGTGAAGATTGAATGCTTCTATTGCTTCTAAGCTCTATGTCAACTTTTTGAAAAAAATGCTTGATTCTTCTTATTGTTTGCTCCTTTTTAGTCATGATAGCATCCTTAGTTGTTAGAAACCCATTACTATCCATTAATGACCAGTACAATATAAGACACTTTAAGTAGCATTATTGGTGAGGAAACATAGTTGTTGCAGCATCAAGAAGTAAATGGGTCATGCAACCTCTTTCAGAACTTGCTAACCTCTTTCCATAAAAGCTCTATTTTTGGACTATGAGGGAAACTGATCATCAGAGGTTAGCAAGTTTGCTGACTTCTTTCCATAAAAGGTCTATTTTTGGGCTCTAGTGTAGGGTTCGATGGCAAGGCGGAATCATAGATTTTAAATTTTTTTTTTTATCTTTATGAAATCTTCACCAAACCTTCATCCCAAAATCTCCTTAAAAGAATTAAAACATATAAGATGTTTATATAAGATTTAATCTCAAATTAAGATACTAACCTGTATCGCAAAATCCAAACTCTGAATCTCCACCAGGTGCCCAAATGTTCACCCTCCAATGGTGATCCACACAGAAAAATAATGAAGACAATAATTTCTAGTTCTTGGCTCCTCTTCTTGAATTCTTTTTCAAGAATTCAATTCTTGAACCTTTAGGCTGAAATTTTCTTTCTTGAAAATTTCTTTTCTTCCTTCTTTCCTCTTCTTGAATTTTCTTCAAGAATTCCCTTTCTTGAATCCCTTTTCTTGAATTGAATTGGAAAAAAAAATTAAGACAGTCAAAGTCTTAATTCAAGAAGGAAAAGAAGAATAGATCCTTTCCCTTTTCTTTCCTTTACCGTTCAAGACCTTCTTCTTATTCTTGTTTAGGGTCAGAGTTTCGACAGAGGATACCTCTGTAAGGGAAACAATACCCAACAAGAACAAGAGAAGGAGTATTCTGGAGAGGAAGAAAGGGAATTGGATCTCTGAATTATGTTACGTGAAAACCCCCGAGAACCCCAACCCTATTTATAGATCTCAGAGGGGTGTCATCTCGAAACAACGCAACCCTCTGAAACCCCAGGATCACGATCCCTCATTCCTCACGCGTCCCCTCAACCAAAATCATGATTCTCCGATTTGATTTTCGTTTTTCCGACGAGGAGGACTCTCGGAAAAACTTCAGGAAGAATCGCGACTTTTGGAGACGGATTTGCGACCGAAAAGCGATGGATCTTTTCCTTAATTTTTTCTGGCCATCAGATCCAGATCCAAGGGCGCCAGACAAGGATCTGAATCACCCCTTTTCAGATTTTTCTCTGACGTTTTCTTTCTCACGTGTTTTAAGAGAAGTCCACGCGCGTGGACTCTCTTTCTTGGCGCGCGCGGGTGAGAAAAGGGAGGGGGCGGCTTGGAGAGAGGGTCTCAGTGAACTAAATTTACTTGGGTTCAGCCATGGGTTAGCCCAATGTCCTAAAAAATAAATTGGACCTTAATCTGGTTCAATTAGAACCCAATTAAGCCCAATTCGGAACCAAATTCGAATCTGATTCGAATAGAAATTTGGTCTGCAACACATGCTAGTGTATTTATCCTGCAAACATGATTTAATTCCAAATTAAATCCTTCATCAATTTTCTTTTGTGTGTGACCCATTGGGTTCCATACCTAGCCAGCAGTAGGTCCGAGTGCTATTTGACTTAATTCGGTTAGATCTCAACTAAGCCGATTTAGGTCAACTCAAACTAGCTCGACTCGGTCAATTAGAATCTAATTCAAATTGACTGATTTGAATTACCATGACTCAATCATATACCTACAAGACAAGATTGACGTCTAGCAATGTATCATGTCTACCCGGAAGATGTGGAATTTTGGTGGAATTACCAAAATACCCTTCAGTGGTGAGTTACCGGGCAATTCAGTCCTTTAATCAACTTGCATCCCGAATATGATTATGAATATGGATACTTGTCAAATCCAATTTTTATATTCATCCCTAGCTCAATCTTTATAATGATGATTCAGTAATGAACCATTAGAAAATAACTCTAATGTTCATACTTTGATCAAAGGTTTCCTGAATCCATCATTTGAAATTTACTGGATGCTATTCCCTCTTACTAGGGCTGATCAATTCCTTGTTGACCTACTCACAACCTCCATATACAATCCACCATAACCAGTATCACCTCGTGCATGACTCAGTGTCATGATTGATTGCGAACCAAAGTATGGATTCATATATATAAGGTACTATGGTAGTCTCAGGTCAAAGGACCACATGCACTACTCCCACTATGAGAATTATCTATTGACAAACATATAAGGTTCCATTAGATATTCTCTATCTGGATCAATTCAGTGAACTCATTCTCTAATGAACACTCACATCCTAGTATTAGTGTCAAACACAAGTGACTGTGAGATCAGTCACCCTTATTACAAACATATATAGGATGTGCTGGTCTTGCCGGAAACATTGATCCCCAACTCAATGTCCCATCGACCAGGAATATTTTAGATTAGGGTTTTAAGGCTTTAGGTCTCACTGGTATGATCTCATCATAACCCCAGAACCATAGCCCTAATCTATGGGTTCATCATAAAATCAAAAAGACACAGCAAATGATGAAACTAATGCCTTTATAAAATGTCAATTCATTGATTTTGGGATCAAAATTACAATATTTCAATTGGCTTTCAGGGCACAATCTTTCAATCTCCCACTTGCACTAAAGCCAATCGCCTTTAAATCTTAACCCCATACAATCAAGGTGGCGATCAAACTCTCGCTGTGATAGAGCCTTAGTGAACGGGTCTGCTATGTTGTTCTCTCGTTTCTACCCTTTTAATGCAGACTTCTTGTCTTTCGACAATCTCTGGAACGAGATGGAAGCACCTCAGAATGTGCTTTGATTTGTGATGAGCTCTTGGTTCCTTTGCTTGAGCAACAGCCCCCGTATTATCACAGTAAAGTGATACTGGACCTTCAATCTCAGGAACTACGCCCAACTCTGATATGAACTTCTTCATCCAGACAGCTTCCTTGGCAGCTTCACTAACAGCAATGTACTCTGCCTCAGTTGTTGAGTCAGCTACAGTTTGCTGTTTAGAACTTTTCCAGCTTACAGCTCCTCCATTAAGGGTAAAAACATACCCAGATATAGATTTGCTGTCATCTGGATCTGATTGAAAACTAGAATCTGAATAAGCTTCTAGTTTAAGATCAGATCCTCCGTATATTAGAAAAATATCCTTAGTTCTTCTTAAGTACTTAAGAATATTTTTCACAGCCTTCCAATGATCCTTCCTGGATCAGCCTGAAACCTGCTGGCTATACCTAAGGCATATGCCACATCAGGCCTAGTACATAACATAGCATACATAATAGACCCTACTGCCGAAGCATAAGGTACCGAATTCATTCTATTTCTTTCTTCAGGTATCTTAGGAGACATCTTCTTAGAAAGATGTATGCCATGACCAATAGGTAAGTAACCTCTTTTACTTTCCTCCATGCTAAATCTTTTTAGCACTTGGTCAATGTACCTAGACTGGGATAAACCTAGCATCCTCCTAGATCTATCTCTATAGATCTTGATGCCTAGTATATAAGATGCTTCTCCCAAGTCTTTCATGGAAAACTGTTTAGATAACCATACCTTGACTGATTGTAACATTGGGATATCATTCCCAATGAGGAGTATGTCATCTACATACAGAACCAAGAAAACTATGGCACTCCCACTAGTCTTCTTGTACACACAAGGTTCATCCTCATTTTTGATAAAGTCAAATTCTTTGACTGTCTTATCAAATCGGATGTTCCAACTCCTAGATGCTTGCTTTAATCCATAAATAGATTTCTTTAGCCTACATACCTGATTAGGTTTAGTCTCCAAGACAAAACCTTCTGGCTGTGACATATAAACCTCTTCCTCAAGGAAACCATTGAGGAATGCAGTTTTCACATCCATCTGCCAGATTTCATAATCATGATATGCTGCTATAGCAAGCATGATCCGAATAGATTTGAGCATGGCAACAGGAGAAAATTTCATCATAATCTATTCCCTGTTTTTGTCTGAAACCCTTAGCCACTAATCTGGCTTTATAAGTTTCAACTTGGCCATCTGTCCCAATCTTTTTCTTATAGACCCATTTGCATCCAATAGGGTTAACACTCTCTGGTGCATCAACCAAAGTCCAGACTTGGTTGACATACATGGAGTCCATTTCGGATCTCATGGCTTCCAGCCATTTGTCTGAGTCACTACTTATGACAGCATCCGTATATGTTAGAGGCTCATCATTATCAATGATTCGGGCTTCATTATTTTCAATAATGAACCCATACCTTTCAGGTGCATGTCGCACTCTATCAGACTTACGGATAGGAGTGGTGTGTTCAGGTTCTATACTAACTGTGTTATGATTTTGTTGAGATGTATCTACTTGTTGAACTTCTTCAAGTCCAATATTTCTCCCACTGCCCTTTTGTAGGATGAATTCTTTTTCCATAAAAATGGCATGCCTACTGACTAAAACCTTTTGTTCAGTAGGGTGGTAGAATAGATATCCTATACTATCTTTGGGATATCCAACAAATAGACATTTTTCTGCTCTAGCATCAAGCTTTTGTCCAAAACTTCTTTTGACATAAGCTGGACATCCCCATATCTTAAGGTGCTTAAGATTGGGTTTCTTTCCCCTCCATAACTCATATGGAATGCTAGATACAGATTTGGATGGTATTCTATTCAAAATATTAGCCGCTGTTTCCAAGGCATATCCCCAGAAAGAAACAGGTAAGTCTGTGAAGCACATCATGGACCGTACCATATCTAATAAAGTACGATTTCTCCTTTCAGCAACACCATTTAATTATGGTGTGTAAGGAGGAGTCCATTCAGAGATGATTCCCTTTTGTTTAAGGTGATCAAGAAACTCAGTGGATAAGTATTCACCTCCTCTATCTGATCGAAGGATCTTAATACTTTTCCCCGTTTGTTTCTTTACCATACTTTGATACTCTAAAAATTTTTCAAAAGCTTCGGACTTATGTTTCATTAGATACACAATCCGTACCTTGAAAAATCATCAGTGAATGTGATGAAATATGAGTATCCACCCTTGGCCTGAGTTGTCATAGGTCCACATACATCAGTGTGTATGAGTCCTAATAACTCTGTTGTCCTTTCATTATGTCCACTAAATGGAGTCTTGGTCATTTTACCCATGAGACATGATTCACAAGTTCCTAATGATTCATAGTCATAAGGATTAAGGAATTTTTCCTTGTATAACTTGTTAATCCTCTGCTCACTAATATGTCAAAGACGACAGTGCCAAAGTAAAGTATTGTTTACTTCATCTCTTTTTCGTTTATTACTAACATGTAGTATATTGTCATCAGAAGATAAAGTTAATAGACCATTGCAAAATATGCCATTAAATATTATTTCATTAGAAAAACTGATTGAGCAGCCACTGCTCATTACATTCATAATATATCCTTGTTTAAGTAACAAGGGTACAGATATGATGTTTCTAATGATTCTAGGCATAAAATAACAATTCTTTAACTCTAAAATCTTCCCAGAAGGCAGCTTCAACATATAAGTCCCTACAGCTTCTGCTTGGATGGAATCTCCTCCAGCATCGTAGAGCTCGAAGTCGCCTTCCTTCAAAACTCTAATGTTCTGTAGTCCCTGCAATGATTTGCAGATATGATGACCACAAGCAGTATCCAATACCCAAGAGTTTGAATTAGAAGTGTCTAATGACAAAATTGCATGTATCTCATACATACCTTTTGGTGCATTACTAGCACTAGGCTTCACACTTGCAAGGTAAACCTTGCAGTTTCTTTTCCAGTGACCCGGCTTGCCACAATGAAAGCAGGTCATTTGTTCGGAGGCCTTCTTTCCTTTCTTTTTCTTGATGCCCCCTTTTGGATTTAACCTCCTCTTGGAACCTTTTTGCCTATTTTCTTCTTGTTTACACCATCCACAAGAAGAAGTGGAGCCTTATTTTTCTTTAAATGGCTCTCTGCTGTTTTTAACATATTCAACAGCTCAGGCAAGGAAGTGTTAAGTTTGTTCATATGATAATTAAGAACAAACTGTGAAAATGACTCTGGAAGTGACTGCAGGATTAAATCCTGATTCAACTCCCCATCCATAACAAAACCCAATTGACCCAATCGGGTGATTAGGTCAATAACCTTTAATACATGGTCTTGTACGGATGTACCTTCTGTCATCCTTGCACGGAATAACTGCTTAGATATTTCATATCTTGCAGTTCGACTATGTTCTCCTATAATGTTCTTTTAAATTGAGCAATATGGAGTTTGTGTCCATGCTATCATGTTGCCTCTATAACTCATTGGTCATAGAGGCAAGCATTATACACTTGACAGTAAGTGAGTCATGTTGCCACGTGTTATATGTGGTCTTATCCTCTTGCGAGGCATCTTCCCCTAATGGTTCCAAGGTTGGGGTATCAAGAATATAAGAAATTCTTTCTTGGCTGAGTACTATCTTCAGGTTTCTCAACCAATCAACATAGTTTGGTCCAGTCAATTTATTTGCATCAAGAATGCTACGGAGTGAGAGTGAAGAGGCCATTTAATCTACATTAACAAACAACATTACATAAGCAGATAATCAATGTTGACAAAAATAATTAAATTAGGACTTTAACTTAATTATGTCTCCCACTATTTTATCAAGCATCATAACCCTCAATGTGATGATCGAGAAAACCCTAATTGGTTCTCTTAGTGGGGTTGAGATCCTAATTCCTTATAAAAGACCTTGTGTGTACACAACAAATCTTATATAAGTTCAAAGGTAGGAAAACTCTTTCCAATTGTAATTCATACAATTCTCAACTTATCTTGGCCTCTAAATATTAATAGCCTTGTGTGTACACAACAAACTATAATATTTTAGTTAAGTTAGACCCTTCATTGCTATATAGTCATGATATTAATCATAATACCCTTGTGTGTACACAACAAAGTATTATATCAAATCATTCCATAAGCATCAAATGTACCAAGCAAAAATTATGTTAGTCACCATAAAGAAAAAAGGCCTTGTGTGTACACAACAAACCTAATATGGATCATAACATAATAATGACTTGGCATGAAGGAAAGCCATATGTAGTGAATATTACACTGAGCATATCAATCAATAATTAAGTTAATCATACCGGCCAGGTAAGTGGGAGAGTGGTGGGAGTCCCCCCGTTGCTTTCCTTAGACACCAATAAGAATTGGCCAGGTCAGTCAACGGAACCAATTAAAAACCACGTCCTCTTTACCGATCATGAACCACTTTTCCTAGACACCGAATGATAAACTAATCATATTGATTATTTTTGCTTTTGGTATATGACACTACAACTTAATATGTTGTTAAAGAGGGCTTTATTAAAACAAAGCACATTCTAGCAAATATGTGCCATAGTGTGCCATCATACTAGGACAACCATTTACCACATAATGGATCCACCATTATGCCAGGGCAACCTTATTTTAGTATGATGACTAGAAGGCTAAACATATCTCTATGCAAATTAAGGTTTAAGTGAAAACCTTAATTAGTGGCATACATCAAACATATATGCATAATTAACACAAATATGTGATTAGTGTGTCATCATACTAGGACAACCTATTTACCACATAATGGATCCACCATTATGCCAGGGCAACCTTATTTCAGTATGATGACTAGATCTCTATGCATATCTCTACAATAATTAGGGTTTGAGTGAAAAAACCCTAATTGGTGACATTATAACAAACATATATTACATCTCATGTTACTTATATAAATATGCATCTAAAATTCAGAATATATATTTTAATCTTAATAAGGAGGCTCTGATACCACTGTAGGGTTCGGTGGCAAGGCGGAATCATAGATTTCAAAATTTTTTTTTTTATCTTTATGAAATCTTCACCAAACCTTCATCCCAAAATCTCCTTAAAAGAATTAAAACATATAAGATGTTTATATAAGATTTAATCTCAAATTAAGATACTAACCTGTATCGCAAAATCCAAACTCTGAATCTCCACCAGGTGCCCAAATGTTCACCCTCCAATGGTGATCCACACAGAAAAATAATGAAGACAATAATTTCTAGTTCTTGGCTCCTCTTCTTGAATTCTTTTTCAAGAATTCAATTCTTGGACCTTTAGGCTGAAATTTTCTTTCTTGAAAATTTCTTTTCTTCCTTCTTTCCTCTTCTTGAATTTTCTTCAAGAATTCCCTTTCTTGAATCCCTTTTCTTGAATTGAATTGGAAAAAAAAAATTAAGACAGTCAAAGTCTTAATTCAAGAAGGAAAAGAAGAATAGATCCTTTCCCTTTTCTTTCCTTTACCGTTCAAGACCTTCTTCTTATTCTTGTTTAGGGTCAGAGTTTCGACAGAGGATACCTCTGTAAGGGAAACAATACCCAACAAGAACAAGAGGAAGGAGTATTCTGGAGAGGAAAAAGGGAATTGGATCTCTGAATTATGTTACGTGAAAACCCCCGAGAACCCTAACCCTATTTATAGATCCTAGAGGGGTGTCATCTCAAAACAACGCAACCCTCTAAAACCCCAGGGATCACGATCCCTCATTCCTCACGCGTCCCCTCAACCAAAAATCATGATTCTCCGATTTGATTTTCGTTTTTCCGACGAGGAGGACTCTCGGAAAAACTTCAGGAAGAATCGCGACTTTTGGAGACGGATTTGCGACCGAAAAGCGATGGATCTTTTCCTTAATTTTTTCTGGCCATCAGATCCAGATCCAAGGGTGCCAGACAAGGATCTGAATCGCCCCTTTTCAGATTTTTCTCCGACGTTTTCTTTCTCACGCGTTTTAAGAGAAGTCCACGCGCGTGGACTCTCTTTCTTGGCGCGCGCGGGTGAGAAAAGGGAGGGGGCGGCTTGGAGAGAGGGTCTCAGTGAACTAAATTCACTTGAGTTCAGCCATGGGTTAGCCCAATGTCCTAAAAATAAATTGGACCTTAATCTGGTTCAATTAGAACCCAATTAAGCCCAATTCGGAACCAAATTCGAATATGATTCGAATAGAAATTTGGTCTGCAACACATGCTAGTGTGTTTATCCTGCAAACATGATTTAATTCCAAATTAAATCCTTCATCAATTTTCTTTTGTGTGTGACCCATTGGGTTCCACACCTAGCCAGCAGTAGGTCCGAGTGCTATTTGACTTAATTCGGTTAGATCTCAACTAAGCCGATTTAGGTCAACTCAAACTAGCTCAACTCGGTCAATTAGAATCTAATTCAAATTGACTGATTTGAATTACCATGACTCAATCATATACCTACAAGACAAGATTGACGTCTAGCAACGTATCATGTCTACCCGGAAGATGTTGAATTTTGGTGGAATTACCAAAATACCCTTCAGTGGTGAGTTACCGGGCAATTCAGTCCTTTGATCAACTTGCATCCCGAATATGATTATGAATATGGATACTTGTCAAATCCAATTTTCATATTCATCCCTAGCTCAATCTTTATAATGATGATTCAGTAATGAACCATTAGAAAATAACTCTAATGTTCATACTTTGATCAAAGGTTTCCTGAATCCATCATTTGAAATTTACTGGATGCTATTCCCTCTTACTAGGGTTGATCAATTCCTTGTTGACCTACTCACAACCTCCATATACAATCCACCATAACCAGTATCACCTCGTGCATGACTCAGTGTCATGATTGATTGCGAACAAAAGTATGGATTCATATATATAAGGTACTATGGTAGTCTCAGGTCAAAGGACCACATGCACTACTCCTACTATGAGAATTATCTATTGACAAACAGATAAGGTTCCATTAGATATTCTCTATCTGGATCAATTCAGTGAACTCATTCTCTAATGAACACTCACATCCTAGTATTAGTGTCAAACACAAGTGATTGTGAGATCAGTCACCCTTATTACAAAACATATATAGGATGTGCTGGTCTTGCCGGAAACATTGATCCCCAACTCAATGTCCCATCGACCAGGAATATTTTAGATTAGGGTTTTAAGGCTTTAGGTCTCACTGGTATGATCTCATCATAACCCCAGAACCATAGCCCTAATCTATGGGGTTCATCATAAAATAAAAAAGACACAGCAAATGATGAAACTAATGCCTTTATAAAATGTCAATTCATTGATTTTGGGATCAAAATTACAATATTTCAATTGGCTTTCAGGGCACAATCTTTCATCTAGGGGAATTGATCATCAGAGGTTTGATCAGTTAGAAAGTTTGTCGACCTCTTTCCACAAAAGGTCTATTTTTGGGCTCTAGGGGAATTGATCATCAGAGGTTGGCAAACTCCATTAGAGTTCTATTTTTGGGTTATGAGAGAAATTGTTCATTAGAGGTCAACAAATTTGCCGACCTCTTCCCATAAAAGTTCTATTTTGGGCTCTCAAGCAACTGATCATCAGAAGTTGGCAAAGCACCAGAGAGGATGTGCCAACCCATTTGTCCAGGGGCCAACCTTTTTGGCATGCCAATGTTGCCAAAGTCAAAACTGCTTCCATCAAGATGTTTTCTTCATATTTATCCCCCAAAAACATGCTAAACTTTATTATAATAGCTCAAGAATCAATCTCTAACCTCTTGAGTAATTAATCATAAAAGATTTCATTCCCATTTCCTTTAAACGCTTCCTTTTTCTTTGGAGACCTAAATTATAGCTCAAGATTTAAACATCATATCTTCTCCCATTTTTCAATTATACCTTCTCTCGTCTTTGACATCATCAAAAGGGATTCATTTAAACAAGTAAGAAGGAAGGAGCATTATATTCAATATGTAGTGCATTCAACCAAGTACATATGCTATACAATTGAAACTTTCTTATTTGCATCATATTAGGCAAGCATGCTTCAATGATATATTAACTATGTTTCATAATAAATTTAACTATCTTGTGATAAGTTAACTATGTAACAAGGTACTTTAAGTTTGTACCATGATACATAATAGCATGCTGGTAGTGGTTTCTTTTACAAAATGTACCATGAAATATAATAGTATTCTAGTATATGTATTTGGCTCAGTATTATAATGTAGCTACGTGCAGGGAAATGTTAAGATCATATGTATACGATAGACTTTATGCTGCTCTTGCTTGATTCACATTTGAGGAATGCAAAACATAAAATCTTATATAAGAACAAAACATCTGAATTTTAATTTTAAGCACATTAATAACTATAGAATTTAAATATTTACATGTTTACAACTTCAAAATCAAATGCAAGTTCTCAAAATGTCTTTTCTCAAACCACAACTAAAATCCTAGATAGTTACTCAATAACCTCATTACAAGTCCTTCTGTTATATCCTTCTTCTTCGCATTGTCCATATTTTAGAATTTTTGATAAATCCACTTGTGAAGCTCTTCTCTTCTTTTTAGGCCTGCCTGGATAAGTCTTTGTAATAAGAGATGAAATATATGTCTTATCTAAAACATTGTTGGCTACCTCAAAATTAGAAGTTGGATTAATAAATTTTGCATATGTTGCTCTATACATGTTGACCATGAAACAATTATGATACAAATATCTACTATCCTTCTCAATGTATGCACATGCATGCTTACATGGCGTTCGAAAGATTTGTCATTCACTACAAGAGCAAATGCATTCATGTAGGTCAACTTTATGTAAGCACTTTATATCTTTTATATCATAAATCATGATACTTGATGAAAAGATAGATAACCTTTGACCTTCTTCTGTATTTTTCTACAATACTTTTTTTTGAACCGAGACAAAGATGGGTTTGCATACTATGGCCTTGAGTTCATTGATCATGTATTAATTGCATAATTTGGAGCCTTATACAATCAACCATATTAAGAATGGAAAGATGCCGAGCCTTTAGAATCCAACTATTGAAATACTTTGCCACATTAGATGTCATGATACCCCAATATAGACCTGGAAATATCTATTTGCCCAATGCTCTAGCTTTGCATGCTTGATAAAGTTACTTATTGCTGGGGCTTTTGCTATAAGTTTACTGAATATTTTTGGAAAATGTTGAGATTTGGAGTATAGACAACAATATTTAATAAATCAACTAATTTCCTCCTCTCAGCTGCATGATAATGGACAAGCACCTCCATGTAGAACAATGAAAGGATCATGTAGTAACTAATAGTGACTTAGAAAAGCTATATATTTTAAACATTAACTTCAAAATTTAGAAAAATATATTGCATACCTAATTTTTGAAATTATCTTTAACATGATGGATGCAATATGAGTGATAGCTACTAGTAAAGTACTTCAGCATTACTTTTATAAGTTTCTGATATCTATCTATCATAATGGTAAAATAATATCTACGATAGTCATCGCAAGACTTTAAGGCTCCTTTCAAACTCCAACAAAACCAGTCCCAATTATCATTATTTTCTATATCAACTATAGTGTATTCTATAGGGAGCATGTTATCATTCATATCTTTTTCCATGGCACCAAGTAAAACTCCTCCATCCTTATGGTTAACAATTGTTGCATCCATGAATATCATAGTTTACAATCTTTAATGAAACAATTGATTAAGGATTTAAATGAAATGAATAGATGTCTAAATCGATCTTCAATGATTTCATACTCCGTTATACTACCAAGGTTAGACTTAAGAATGGCATCACAATATTATTGTATTTATTTATAAGAAACCGATCACTGACCATAGAGATCCTTGATGGCAACCTCTTTTTCGTGCCATGCTTGATGATATGGCAATTCCATGCTATATTCACTATGAATATCTTTTACAATATCAATTAGCCTATATAGAGACATGTCTTGAAGTTTCTCCTTTACAATATTTAAAATCCAAAGCTTTGAAGCCTTAGGATGAGATTGATTTTGCAACCCTACTCTACATATATGATAGATGTTTATGATTTTAATTACAAATTTAACTTGATTGCCAAGATGAAAAGCATGAATATGCCATCTACATCTATTACATGCACATTCGATGGTCACACACTAACAATCATTCTTGACAAACACAAAATCCCTGCCATTTGCAGTGTAAAAGTTGTGAATCATAGTATGAAGTGTTTCGACATCTTTGAACTCTTTACCTCTACCCTCTATAAAACTCTTCCAAGCATCCAACATATTTCTTTAACTTGGTTCATTTTCGATTGCACCTTTTGTTTCTTTGATAACTTGAATGAAATTAGTTGAACTAGCAAATGATGAAAAGTGAGATCAATCAATCATCCGATCATTTTTTAAATAACATTTATGTTCAACATTCTTGGATGTGGCATTATCCCTGCAATATAAAAGGATTGTTCTTTCATTATATTAGCCATCAAGTTTACAATTTTACAAACATTATAAGTACTAGATTCATGCTACAACTACATATATATTGGTGCCAAAATTTATCAAGCACCAGAGAAAGGGCTGGAGCTGAGGGAAGTGCTGGAGTATGCGGTGTAGGCTAGTCTCTAGGAGGTGATATCTATAAAAAAGTCCCATCAGGGGTGATCCTGGCAATAGCACTTCGATGCTCAAGTCAGTATTGGTACTAAAAGTGAGAGAGTGTAAGCGAAAAGGCTCACAAACCTTAAGGACTTGCCTGAAATCTTTTTATAGACTATGATACAGGCAGAAATTTGGATCATGGACAAGATCTTATTAGATCCTGTGAGAGATTGTGGAGCCTTTTATGCATCATATAGAGCTTTCTTGTCTACTGGTGGTGTCCCATCTCTTTAAATATATTCCTGTTGCTAGTTCAGTATGTGGCCTACCTCATTAAATGGTAGGCCAAAATACAAGGAATCCAGACATGTCTCCTCCATTCGTCCAAATCTGGTGATGATTAGAGATTTTGGGATGTGGCAAAGAGCTGGCCATATGATAGAAGTTGCAGTGATGAATGTCTAGGTATTATTCTTCTAGATTTGAAATGGGTATGCTACTAGGATCTTGTAGGTCAGAGTGCTTACGAGGTGTTTAAGACTTGAAAACTTATGATCAAACACCTCTAGAGTGATCGACAGGGCTCACTGATACCTTGGGGCATAGAAATTGGCATCTACCAGTGCCCACTTAAGAGATCGTGACTAAATACCTCTGGAATGATTAATAGGGCTTGTTGATGCCTTAGGGTATAGGAGTTGACCTTTGCCCGTACCCGCTTAGGGGATCATGGATGAATGCCTCTAGAGTGGTCGACATGGCTCATTGATGCCTTGGCCATAGGAGTCAGCCTTTGCCAATGCCCACTCGGGGGATCATGATTGAATGTCTCTGAAACGGTCGGTAGGGCTCGTTGATGCCTTGGGATATAGGAGTTGGCTTCTGCCAGTACCCACTCAAGGGATCATGATCAAACACCTTTAGAGTAGTTGGCAGGGCTTGCTAATACCTTGAGGCATAGAAGTTGGCCTCTATTGGTGTCCACTCGGAGGATGTGACTAAACATCTTCAGAGTGATCGACAATATTTGTTGATGCCTTGGGGCATAGAAGTTGATTTCTATCGGTGCCTGCTTGGGGGATCATGAATGAACACATCTAGAGTGGTTGGCAAGGCTCACTGATGCCTTGAGGCATATGAGTTGGCCTCTATTGGAATGCACTCGAGTGATTGTGGCTGAATGCCTTTGGAATTGTTGGCAAGACATCACCTGAATGACCAATCATGCTCCTACAGTGGCCCCATCCATTTTAAGGTGACCCGATTTTGTGTGTAGTTTGTAGCTCATGGTAGTGATCAGGCCATCGGCTTGTCTTTATTGCCATGGGCCCTATGTCTTTGGCTCGACCATTTTTTTCACTAATAGATATCCTTACTTTCTAATATGAACTTTGATCGGCTCATGGAAGTACTTAGAGGAGAAGAAGCCAGGGGCATAGGCCTTCTTTTTCTAATCTAGGGGCTTGCGATCTTCGAGGCGAATCTAGATAGATAGGGCAATGATGTGTTTCGCCTTATATTTCTTGATGATGCTTCGTGGGCATGCCATATTTATTCCAAGCGATGAAGCATCCATAATTTGCTAGTTTTGGGGCTCCATGTGTGATTGCTGACCATGCCTTTTCATTTAAAAGGGTGGAATCAATCATTTTTCTGGCTTTTCCCTTATCTATGCATGGAGCGGTTCCATTCTCCCCTTAGGACATTCCTTATCATCCTTCTCCTTCCGCTGTCTGTCTTCTGCTTCTCTTTGAGTGCTTCTTCTTTTCTAGGGATCTCTTCCAAAAAGCTTGTCATCCTCGATCTTTTGTCCTTTCTTGTTCCCAGGTCAACCTTTCTTTCCTTCTCACATTTTTTGCTTTTCTGCTTCCCCTTTTCCTGGGAACTTGGTCCACGGTAGGTCAAAGAAAAGAGAAATATTTAGAAAGGGTACTAGAGAGGGGGGTCAAAAGACCCCATTGTCCTATGTCTAGAACATGCTATGCCAGTGTCCGATGGCCTAGAAGCATACAGATCCCTGGTGGACCAAGAGGATTTACCTCTTATCCATGTTGGGTACTGCATCTCCGAGGATTATGAAATAGAGTTGCTTGGACCTGATGTGTGGGTAGATAATCCCCCTCCTGGTAGATTGAGTGTTGATGATGAGGCGTTTGAGATGGAACTCAAGTTTTCCCTTCATCCCTTTGTCCTTGAGCTCCTTAGGGCATACGGCATACCTTTATGTATCTTGACCTTAAACTCCATTAGGCATATAATTAAGGTTTGGGATTATGTTTTTTAGCTGAGGTTCCACCATCTTTGCCTTTTTTGCTCTTTATTCACCACCTAGAAGCACCCTTATGCCAAAGTATGGTGTACTTCATGGCCCAAAAGGGGGTTGAGTTCCTAATCTCGGGTGCCCCTTCTACCATCAAAGGGTAGGAGTATTTGTTTTACTTTATTTCATCTCCTATGGTGGACGATTGGGGTTTGCCGAATTTAGTTTAGCCTGCCGCTTCATTGCTAAGTGCTCTGGAATTGAATGCTAAGAAGGAAGCCTATTTCGAAACCCTTAATAAATATGTGGTCCCTGATTTGGAGTGGCTCTTTTTCAAAGAGTCCCTTTAAATAAAGGGACTTAGCCAGCTTCTTGAGAATGAGTTTGAGAATTTTATTTTTCTTTTCATTTTGACCCACCCTTTTTCTCATTTCTGATCAATCGATTGGTCTATAGGTATGAGGTTTGAAGACTTCGAGGCCATGAGGCAAAGGTTGGCCCAGAAGTGAAAGGGCCAAACCTCCTTTGAAGGCTCCAAGAAGGCCAAACTTTCTAAGCCCGAGACTGAGCTGATGAAAACTCTATCCAAGCTTAACCATCCCAAGGTAGTCGGGACCTCTTTGATGATCACCATTAATCTCCTAGAGGTGCCAATCACTTGCCCATCGCTAGCTGCTTGTTCATCTACTTCTTCTCCTCCACTTGCAGAAAGTTTAAGGACCTTCACCAATCACGAGGTCGAGGGGGCTTCGGAGCATGTAGATCATCAAGCATGGTAGATTTGCTAGGAGGTTTTTGATAAGAGTCTTTTCGTAGAGGAGCTGAAGGAGCTTAAGGTCATGAACTACGATGACTTGGAGAAGAAGGCTATATTATCCGTGTAGGAGGTATTTCACACTTAGCCCTTATATTTTTCTCTCGACCGATTTGCTTCTAAGTTGGTTCTTTTGGCAGTTGGCACACTATACTACTAATCTATTGAACCAAGCCTTCGATAGTGGGAGCATCATTAAGAAACTAAGAGGTGATGTCATGGAAGCCCGTCAGAAGGCTAAGGTGGTTGAGGTTGCACCAAGTGCTCAAAGGAGGTGCTTTACAAGATAAGGGCCAAATTGGCCAAGGTTAAAGCCGACTAGGCCTGGAAAAGAGAGAGGGCAGAGCTGGACTTGGTGAACGTTAAGAGGGAGGCAGTGGAGGTGGTGAAGTTCAGGTCTTTCAAGAGCTTCATGATAGAGAAGGCCCAAGTAGTGGCCAACTTCCAAAAGTCGGAGGAATTTCTTGCTCTCTGCCGAGACTTCAATTAGGAGTCCTATGAAGAGGGCTTCAATAAGAAAGAACAGGAACTTTGGGAGGCTATTCTGGATCATTTTCTAGAAAAAAGCTTGACTTCCTAGATGCGAGGGAAGAGCCTAAAGGTGGTCCCACTGGCACTTCTACTGAAGCTCCTTCTGCTGAGCTTGTCTTTGTTGGTCCCTCTGCCATCTCCAGATTTACTTTAGCTAATCCAGCTACTACTGACCTCATTATGATTGGTCCCATTTTTACTATCAAGCCCTCCTTTACTGATCCTTCGAGCGAGGCTGAGCCCTCTTCTATTATGTCAATCTCAAGTGAGGAGGTCAGGATCTAGAACTTTATGTTTTATTTTTCTTTTTTTAAGCTTATGGTTTTTTGAACTTTGTAATTTTCTTTCTTCGACATTGTGAGAAAAATATTTTTAAATGCAATGGAATGGTATCTTTTCTTCCACACCTTACCTCGTATATTTATTAGTTGTAACTTCTTTCAGGATGTTATTTTGCCCTTGGGAGCATCGATGCCTGTCAAACACCTTCACAAGGCCATTGACATTAGGGCATATGTTTTGGAACAGGAAGTTAAGGCCAAGGCTATAAATAAGAAGGCCATCTATCAGAAGAAATGGTTGCTGAAGATGTGAAAGGCACTAAAGAGGGCATATGAAGAAATCAGCTACTTTTGCTCACAATGCATTGGATACATTCTCGAGAGAACTGCACTCAAAGAGGAACTGGGAAAGCCATTGGAGTGAATTTCTTAGGTGTTGCCCAGGTGGCTTCCCAAGAGGGGGGTGAATTGGGATTAAAAATTTTTGCAAGTATATGCACTTTGAAATTCTTTTCGTGTAGAAGTGAAGTGTGCAAAGCGGAAGTAAATAAATTAAAGCAATCAAGTAATGAAAGCACAATTACAAACACCAAGAAATAGAGTGGTTCGGAGTAACTGGCTCCTACATCTACTACCCAAGGATCACTTGAGATTTTCACTATATCTCCAAAATCGGAATACAGTCGGATTGTTTTATTAGGCTCACAATCCAAACCTATATACTTTGGTTTTACCGGGATCACCAAAGAAACCCTAACCCCCTTTGGTTTTACACCGGATCACCAAAGAAAACCCAAACACTTGGTTTTAAACTGGAAAAACCAAGAACCCAAACTTAGATTTTACAAGGTTCACCTAAAAACCTTTAACTCTCTCTCTTAAGATACATCCCCTTGCTGTTCTTAGAGAATAAACAAAGATAAATAATGTATAACTAGCAACTACAACAAACCAATTTTGTTTTGATGTTGCCGATGTAGATCAAGAAAAGTCAAGCCTTGAGTGCTCTTCAATGCTCTTTAATGCTGCTTCTTCCCTTCTTCAATGAGTGGATTCAATGATAGTGTAAAGTTGGTGAAGCTTTGAATCCCACTTGAATGCTCTTTGAGGTAGGTACAGGATTAACTTGAAAGCTCTTTGTTTTCTCAAGAAAATTCAGCAATAAATCTCAATTAATTATTTAATCCTTCAAAAATAATCTCCTTTATAGTTTTTCATGAGATATGGCCATTGTAGGGCCTTGGGATTCGTGAAATGGCCATTGGAGATGAATTGGAGTTCAAATTTCAATTTCAGCAACTAGTCGTTGAAGTGCAGACAATGGCTCCACGAGCTGGCTCGAGCTCCAGGAGTCGGCTCGAAGTCTTAGTCAGGCCAAAACAAACTTCTGTGAGAGCCGGCTCTTGGACTAGGACTCGGCTCTTGCTTTCAAGCTTTCGGTCATGACAAACATACATACCTAGAGTCAGCTTTTAAACTGGGAGTCGGCTCTAGTTCCCAGAACTTCAAAAACTAAATTTCTGGAAGAGTCGGCTCTTGAACTGGAAGTCGGCTCTTAGTTCTAAAACTTTGAATCTTCCTCCGTGCCGTGCCACTTTGAGTCGACTCTTACCAATCTCTCAAAAATATGCTTCAAGCTTCCCAAAAACTTCAACATTGAATCAACTAGAAGCTAATCTACATACTTTATCAAAATATTTATAATTTTTAAGTCCATTTTTCATGATTACATCATTCATAAGTTAGGGCTTTTACAAACTCAATTGAATTACCCTTAAGTGAATTTGAAAACCATTTTAAACAAAGGTAACCAATTCCTGCAAAACTTCTTAAACAATTTGTAAAGGGTTAGTATCAAATACATGCTCCAATGTTTTATGATCATCAAAATCATTCCAGGGGTCAACAATCTCCCCCCTTTTGATGATGACAAAACATTGGGCATGATTAAAAATTGAAAGCACTTTACAATTAGAGTAATTTCAAGTTTATGCATATCATATAGGTTAAGTATTGGTGTATCGATACAATGTGCCAAAATATATCAAATGTATGGTATTGAATACTACATATCATGTGTATCAAGTATATTGAAACTTGATATATCAAATGTATCATAACATGATGTATCGATACATGATGTATCAAGGGTATTAACTATACAATGCGTATCAAAACTTATGAAAATTTTCAAACTTTTGAAGTAAACTTAAGTTTCATCAAATTTTCATGAATCAAACATTCATTTCATCAAAGTTTCATAACATTCAATTATCCATATAGCATTTATGAACAATTTTGAGCAATTTTCATGAATCAACATAGATTTCCAAGAAATTTTCATGAATCAACATAGATTCCTTTCATGAATCAATATAGCATAGATTTATTAATATAACTTTTTCTTTTTCATGCCAACCACAGTCTCCATTCTCCCCCTTTTTGTCATCAACAAAAGGTGTATGAGAAATGGACATTCCTTCATAACATATATTCATAACATATGAGAAACATTGATTCAATTATAACATTAATTCAAGTGAATATGTATCAAGACAAGTGAAATATATATATATGAAATAAGCTAGTACATAGCATATGTGATACTTTACAAATATGCCACGGCATAATAAAAATAGTATCACATAACCAAAATACAACAACATCAAGTCTCAAAAGATAAAACCTAAACATCAGAATGAGGTGCTAGGATCACTTTCAGGTTCTTCCTCATCAGAGGAGGAACCAACCTCTAGAATACCTGGACTAGGTTTGAAACTGGGGAACCTAGGGTAGAGACCCCTAATCCTAGTCCTAGTAGGTGTAGAAGTCCTAGTTATTTTAGATTTAGGTTTAGATTTGGTTTTTGATTATGATGAAATAAAGATAGGTGTAGGTCTGGCAGTAGGTGGATCAAGAGATAGGGCCAAAGTGCTGGTGGATGAAAGCATCTAAGTAGCAGGAGTCACTCTAACATCAGCAGATCCAGCAGCCTCTATACTATCCTCAGGCTCATCAACAGCAAGTGTGGAATGATAAGGTGTATCAGTGTAATGTGTCTCCTGTCCCTGCTCAGCATGAGTGCCAGTACCAGTCTCAGTGCCTGTGCTAGTCGCTGAGCCAGTCGCTGTGGAAGTAGAAGGTGCATGCTGGCTGGCTGCAGATAGCTGCCTCAATATAGCCATAATATCATAAAAGCCCTGCTGTATCTCGAACTGTAGAGAACTAATCCTCTTGTCATTATCAGTCCTGAGACAAGAAATCTCCTCTAAAACTCTGTGAAGTCTATCATCAGTATCTTGTCTGGCAGTAGTAGGAGCCTGACTGGTGAATGTGGTGAAGTAGGAGCTGGCTCGGATGGTCCAGCCTCATCAGTCTATCCCTCAATCTGCTCACCATGTCCCTGTGCAGCCTGTACATCATCATCTGAGTCCTTTGAGTGTGCTACAAGAACTCCTGAAGTCTTTCTGATCCAATTTCCATCAACTTTGATAAATCCCATTCTAGTCAGGGATTTCACTAGTACCTGTCGGTGTGCAGCAACAAATGACAGTCCTCTCCAGTGAGATCAATATCAGCATCCTGGAACAACAAAGTAAACACCATCCCGTAGGGCAAACAGGCTCGTGCCCTACGTACAGCCTCTCTCATATGAGAAATCATAATAAATGGAAGGTTGAGGGGCTCCCCCTCAATCAGTCACCTCATGAATGTAAGATCTCTCTCGCTAACCCAGTCGAATCTGCCTGTCCTTGGTAGGAAAATCTGGCTAATAATGTTGTGCAACAACCTCATTTCTAATGAGAGTTGATTTGCACTCACATGAATAATTCCTTTCACATTTGATCTTCCCAAGATGAGTCTAAGAGTCTTCACTCTTTCCTTCATAACCAAATAGCATTCCCCTTCTTTAGGTATATTCAACAACCTTGAAAGTTTTTGCTCATTTACCTCTATCAATTTTCCTTTTACTATTCCTTCAATGTGAAAAGCTCCTAGTGACATGTTCTCAAAGAATTATCAAACCAGATTTGGGTAAGTTGGAACATTTAATCAACAAAAATCCTTCCAACCCTGTCTTTCAAGCCACATACCAATATTCAACTGTTCTTGTTCTAGAAAATTGAAATCGATGCACCTACCAGGGGTCACTTATCGATTTTCCATTGGAATGACTTGTCGGGGTGCTGGAGCAACTTCCTCTTGCTCAATCTGCTGTTCCTCTTGTGGAATCGAAGTATCCAGTCGCCTCTTGCTCTTTCTTTCCTCAGCTACAGTCTGAACAACTCTTGTTGCTTCCTTTGCCACTGCCTTGTGAGGCACCATTCTCCAAAGATTAAAGGTTTGAGAAGGTTTGAGAGGGTTTTTGGAGAGTTTTCTAGTGTGGAGTGAGGAGTCGGCTAAGATAAAAAGGTTAAAATCCAAAAAATACAATGAATAGGGAAAGTGGAAACCCTACTTAAAAAGCTTCGGCCCGACCTGCGATTCGGCTCGCCCAGAGCTTTGAGAACTCGAGTCAGCTCGAGTAAAAATCTATTCTAAAAATCAAAATGGGTCAAACTCAGTTTCTAAGGGTTTATAGAGTTTAAATTAGGTTGCCCTATGCTCTAAATAGAATTTTTAAATTTCTAAATAATCTTTCCTTAATTTTCAAAAATTAGGTTAAATAGATTTAAAATGGATCACATAACCCTAATTCTCCTTTAATTTTTTCAAATCTATCTATACTTAATGGTTTAGTGAAAATGTCCGCTAGTTGGTCTTCAGTAGGTACAAATTCAAGTCCACAACATTGTTTAAAACATGATCATGAATAAAATGATGTCGAATTTTAATGTGCTTAGTTCATGAGTGCTGAATTGGATTTTTTGATAAATTAATAGCACTAGTATTGTCACATTTAATAGAAATTTTAGATTGGACAACACCATAATCTTCTAGTTGTTGCTTGATCCATAACACTTGAGCACAACAGCTCCCAGTAGCTATATATTCTACCTTAGTAGTAGATAAAGCTACAGAGTTCTGTTTGCGACAATGCCAAGAGATCAAGTTAACACCTAGAAATTGACAGGTGCCACTTGTGCTCTTTCTATCAATTTTACATCCTCTATAATCAGCATCAGAATAACTAATTAATTTTAGTGATGTGTGTTTAGAATACCACAAACCTATATTACAGGTGCCTTTCAGGTATTTAATAATTCTCTTAACAACTGTGATGTGTGATTCTTTAGGATTAGATTGAAAACGTTCACACATACAAACACTAAATAATATATCAGGTCTACTAGATGTTAAATAAAGTAATGATCCAATCATACCTCAGTATAGCTTTTGATTAACATTTGTGCCATTCTCATCTTTGTCAAGTCTACATGCAGAACTCATTGGTATTCCAATTACCTTGCTTGATTCCATGCCACACTTCTTGATTATTCCTTTAATGTACTTGGCTTGGTTGATTAGAATACCTTCTTTAGTTTATTTAATTTGAAGGCTAAGAAAGTAACTTAATTCATCCATCAAGCTCATTTCGAATTCTCCTTGCATTAGCTTAGCAAAGTCTTGACACAAGGATTCATCATTAGATCCAAAGATAATGTCATCAACATATATTTAAACAACTAAAATATTATTTTTCTTTCTTTGAATAAATAGTGTGGTGTCAACACTACCTCTTACAAATTCATTTGCAATTTAAAATTTGCTTAGTCTATCATACCAGGCTCTAGGTGCCTGTTTCAGACCATATAAAGCTTTATTCAGTTTAAAAACATGATTTGGAAAAGTATGATCGATAAAACCGGGAGGTTGCTCAACAAAAACTTTTTCAGATAAAAATCCATTTAAAAAAGCACTCTTTACATCCATTTGAAATAACTTGAAATTCATAAAACATGCATAAGCTAGTAGCAATCTAATGGCTTCTAATCTAGCTACAGGTGCATAAGTTTCATCAAAATCTATTCCTTCTTCTTGATTATATCTTTGTGAAACCAATCTAGCCTTATTTCTAATTACATTTCCATCTTCATCTAGTTTATTTTTGTAAACCCACTTAGTGCCTATAACAGGATGATCATTGGGTCTTTCAACTAGGGTCCAGACATTATTTCTTCTAAATTGGTTTAATTCATCATGCATTGCTAACATCCAATTAGGATCAGTTTCGGCTTCTTCTATATTATGAGGTTCTACATGAGAAACAAAAGCAATTAAATCATGTGCATCTCTATGTGCAGATCTAGTTTTAACACCTTGAGATGGGTCTCCTATAATTAATTCTTTAGGGTGTGATTGTACATACCTCTATTCTTTAGGTATATCATCATGCTTTTTACTTACCTCTTCTTCTGTGGTTAACCTGATCGTGTGTCTTTGAGGGTCAAGTCTTTCATTCCATGCTCTAGTGTACCTGCATCATCATCAGCAAAATCTTCCTTTCTCGAAGATGTAATGTCAGATTCATTGAAAACAACATAAACATATTCTTCAACAGTCAAAGTTCTTTTATTGAAAACTCGATAGGCTTTACTATTTAAAAAATATACAAGGAAAATAGCCTCATCGAATTTTGCATCAAATTTACCAAGATTGTCTTTTTCATTATTAAGAACAAAACATTTGCATCCAAAACATAAAAATATTTGATATTTGGTTTTCTACTGTTCCAAAGCTCATAGGGAGTTTTTCTGATAATGGGTCTAATCAAAACTCTATTTAAAATACAGCATGCGGTATTAACAGCTTCTGTCCAAAAGTATTTTGAAAGATTTCCTTCACAAAGCATTGTTCTGGACATCTCTTCCAAAGTATGATTCTTTCTTTCTATAACACCATTTTGCTGTGGTGTTCTAGGTGCAAAAAGTTATGATCAATACCGTGCTGTGCAAAAATGATCAAAATACTGGTTTTCAAATTCGGTGCCATGATCACTACGAATTGAAATAATAGACAAGTTTTTCAAATTTGTAACTCTTTTATAAAACTTTTTGAATACATAAAAAGTATCATCCTTATGTGCAATAAACAAAATCTATATGTATCTTGAAAAATCATCTACAATAACAGGTCCATATTTCATACCACCTAGGCTGGTAGTCCTAGTAGGTCCAAATAGGTCCATGTAAAGTAGTTCTAAGGGTCTAGAAGTTGAAACTATATTTTTAGATTTAAAACTCCCCCTCACTTGTTTTCCTAACTGACATGCATCACAAACATAATCAAAATTAACTTTAAACTTCGGCAAACCATTGACTAAGTTCTTTGAAATCAATTTAGCTATTGTTACCATACTAGCATGACCAAGTCGCCTATGCTATAGTAAACTTGATTCCTTGCTCTTGTCATTCATTGCTACAAGACTTGTATTACTTGACATAGCTAGATCATTAAGATCTACCACATAAATGTTACCAAGTCTATGTCCAATGAACTTAGTACTAGAGTCAAGTGGATCAACTACTATACACATTGATGACTTCAAGAATACATTATAACCAATGTCACATAGCTGACTAATACTCAAAAGATTATGCTTTAATTTTTCTACTAGTAATACATTTTCAATAAATGCAGAAGGAGTAATTTTGATTTTACCAATTCCGATTATCCTTCCTTTCTATTGTCACCCAATGTTACCATTCCACCATCTTTCTGTTCTAGGATGAAGAATTGATCAGCATCACCCGTCATGTGTCTTGAACAGCCGCTATCTAAATACCATCTTTTCTTTATGCTTGTGGCTGCAAGACATCCTTGCAAAACAATCATTTAATAGATTTAGGTATTCAAGCTCTCTTGGGTCCTTGCAAATTAGTGGAAAAGGTTCCTTTTGGAACCCAAACTTTCTTAATTTTTTTTTGTCATTGTGTTTCAAATGACATTCAAAAGCTTTATGACCAATGTTATTACATGCATAGCATACAATCCTTGAATTTGAATAATAACTACGAGATGATGCAAATTTAGGTCTAACATGTTTAGAACTAATAAATTTAGGAGCATATGAAGTAGAAGTAGAAAATGTGTTTGAAATGGAGCCTCTATAACCAATTCCAAATCTATTATTTGTTTCTTTTTGATCTTTTAAGATTAACTCAAGTTTGTTAGAACTTAGGGTTAATTTTTCAACTAATAGTTTTAATTTTTGAACTTCTTTCTTTAGATCATCATTTTCATTTTTCAAATTCTTATTTTTCTGAAAAAGCTCTTCTTTTTCAATTTGAACAATCTTAAGTCTTTCACAAACCAAATTTAGTTCTCTTTGTAAGATTTTGTTTCTTTCACAAGATTCATTTTTGTTATTTTCAAATACATCACATTTATTTTTTAAATCTCTCAATTTTAAACCAGCTTTTTTATATTCTATCAATAATTCACAAAAGCATTATGCAATTCATCATAAGTGAATTCTAAATTAGGTTCAGAAGTACTTACCTCATCCTCCAAACCCATAAGACAGATTTGTGCAATTTTTGTTGCCTCTTCATCTTCTTCAGTAGACGTAGTTTCATCACTGTCACTCCAAGCAGCTAGCATTACCTTCTTCTTCTTTCTAGGAAATATCTTTTTCTTTCCTTCTGGGCAATCAGGGTGGATGTGTCCTGGTTTCTTGCATCCATAGCAGATAGGTACTTGATCTTTATCTTTCTCTTTATCTTTTTCTTTATCTCTCTTCTTTTCTTTTCCAAAGTCACCTTTTTTGTAATGCTTTCTCCATCTGTTCATTTTTCTTCTGCCCATAAACCTTTTGAATTTCCTCATGACTAAGGCAATTTCGTCACTTCCAAGATCATCATCATCTGATGAATCAGATTCTTCATTCTTATCTTTCTCAGTAGCTTTAAATACAATGGCTTTCTTTCTTTTTGTATCTTCTTCAGTCCTTTGTTGCATAGCCAATTCATGAGTGATTAAGGATCCAAGTAGTTCATCCAGTGGTAGTGTATTTAGGTCCTTTGCTTCTTGAATTGCTGTCACTTTGGCTTCCCACTTATCTGGCAAAGATCTTAAGATTTTTTGGACAAGATCAGCATTAGAATAAGTTTTACCCAAACTCTTGAGACCATTTATAATATCAGTAAAATGAGTATACATGGTAGATATAGTCTCACTAGGATCCATCTTAAATAACCCATAATTATGTATAAGTAGATTGATTTTTGATGTCTTAACTTGAGAAGTGCCTTTGTGTGTGATTTCTAATTTGTCCCAAATTTCTTTAGCAGAATTGCAAGTTGAAATTCTGTTAAACTCGTTTGGATCCAAAGCACAATACAATAGGTTCATTGCTTTGGCATTCAATTCAGCTAATTTCATATCATTCTCGTCCCAATGCTCTTCTGGTTTGGGAACCTCTACATCATTAACTTTAATTGTGGATGTGTGAGGTCCTTTTATGTTGATTTTCCATAGGTGAAAGTCTATGGCTTGAATGTATATCTTCATTCTTGCCTTCCAATAAGTGTAATTAATTCCGATAAAAAGTGGTGGTCTATTTGTGGATTGACCTTCGACCAATGAAGTGCTCATGGGATGTGCCATATGTCTTTACTCTAAGTAACTTTCAGAGACTGCTCTTATACCACTTGTTGCCCAGGTGGCTTTCCAAGAGGGGGGTGAATTGGGATTAAAAACTTTTGCAAGTATGTGCACTTTGAAATTCTTTTAGTGTAGAAGTGAAGTGTGCAAAGCGAAAGTAAATAAATTAAAGCAATCAAGCAATGAAAGCATAATTACAAACACCAAAAAATAGAGTGGTTCGGAGCAACCGGCTCCTACATCCACTACCCAAGGACCACTTGGGATTTTCACTATATCTCCAAAACTGGAATACAGTCGGATTATTTTATTAGGCTCACAATCCAAATCTATACACTTTGGTTTTACCAAGATCACCAAAGAAATCCTAACTCCCTTTGATTTTACATGGGATCACCAAAGAAAACCCAAACACTTGATTTTAAATCGGGAAAACCAAGAACCCAAACTTAGATTTTACAAGGTTCACCTAAAAACCTTTAACTCTCTTTCTTAAGATACAGCCCCTTGCTGTTCTTAGAGAATAAACAAAGATAAAGAATGTATAACTAGCAACTACAACAAACCAAGTTTGTTTTGATGTTGCCGATGTAGATCAAGATGAAGTCAAGCCTTGAGTGCTCTTCAATGCTCTTTAATGCTACTTCTTTCTTTCTTCACTGAGTGGATTCAATGATAGAGTAAAGTTGGTGAAGCTTTGAATCCCACTTGAATGCTCTTTGAGGTAGGTAGAGGATTAAATTGAAAGCTCTTTGTTTTCTCAAGAAAATTTAGCAATAAATCTCAATTAATTGTTTAATCCTTCAAAAATAGTCTCCTTTATAGTTTTCCATGAGATATGACCGTTGTAGAGCCTTGGGATTCATGAAATGGCTGTTGGAGATGAATTGGAGTTCAAATTTCAATTTGAGCAACTAGTCATTGAAGTGCAGACAACGGCTCCACGAGCCGGCTCGAGCTCCAGGAGTCAGCTCAAAGTCTTAGTCAGGCCAAAACAAACTTCTATAGGAGCCGGCTCTTGGACTAGGAGTTGGCTCTTATCTTCAAGCTTTCAGTCATGACAAACATACATACCTAGAGTCAGCTTTTGAACTGGGAGTCGGCTCTAGTTCTCAGAACTTCAAAAACTAAATTTCTGGAAGAGTCGGCTCTTGAACTGGGAGTCGGCTCTTAGTTCTGAAACTTTGAATCTTCCTCCGTGCCATGCTACTTTGAGTCGACTCTTACAAATCTCTCAAAAATATGCTTCAAGCTTCCTAAAAACTTCAACATTGAATCAACTAGAAGCTAATCTACATACTTTATCAAAATATTTACAATTTTTAAGTCCATTTTTCATGATTACATCATTCATAAGTTAGGGCTTTTACAAAATCAATTGAATTATCCTTAAGTGAATTTGAAAACTATTTTAAATAAAGGTAACCAATTCCTGCAAAACTTCTTAAACAATTTGTAAAGGGTTAGTATCAAATACATGCTCCAATATTTTGTGATCATCAAAATCATTCCAGGGGTCAACATTAGGTGATCTAGGATGCTGCCGCCAAGGTGGCCCAAATGCAAGATTAGCTTTCATATGCTTATGGAGAAATCTCAGGTTTGAAATTGCTGCTTGCATCAAGGAGCTCTTGTTGCGTGATGCTGCCCGGTCGGCTGAGCTTCAAGATGAACTTCACTGGGCTAGAGGGCAGATTTCCAGCCTCGAACAATCTTCAAAGGTTAAAGGTGTAGTGATCAAGCTAGGGATTGGGGGCCCATCTTTGGTCATTGTCCCTATATCAGTCAGGCCACCTTTGATAAAGTCACATCCATCACCTGGTGGTCAGCCATCTGTGGGTATTCCCAAAGTTAAGTTAAGGAGACCCATCATAGCACCATGTCGATCCGATCAACCACCCCGAGAGAGGGCACACCATATGTTAGGAGTTAGTATGGTAGTAGGCTCTAGGGCCGGGTCGAGGTGACAGTCGATAGCAGCTCACCGATCTGATTAGCGATCCCAATCATGTAGTCATCATCGGCAAGCTATCGATCTCAGTTATGAAGCCATTACCCATCTAGCCATCGGTCCCACTCAAGGGAGAACATCGCGTAGCTGGGGTTTAGGAATCACAAGGAGTGGGACCATGGGAGAGCTAATATTTGATCGAGGCCACCTAGTAGGGTACAACAATTGTAAGTCCCTGATACGGGTCCTCTACTTGAACATTGATCTTCATTGCTTACCTCCTTTGGGTATGGATGTAGGTAAATTTTTCATGGAGCTTATGGTGAATCTGAGTCCACCCCAGGAGGAAAGGTTTGGTGTTTCTCATCGAGGAGCACTACTTCAATTAGGGGATGGTCTAGGGGGCTTGAGAATTGTTAACCCCTTGAGTGATTTTGATGATAACAAAATATTGGAGCATGCACATATATTACTAACAACTCTCAAGTGTTTCACAAGTTTTGTAGGATGATTCTTATTGATTATCAATTGCTCCTACTTTATTCTGTTGAGTGTGTTAAGTAATATTGTATGAGTGTTATGTAAAAAGAACCCCTTGAAAAACCTTTTAAAATCATGAAGCTGGGTTACTTCTATGAGTGTTGTGCTCTAGATTTAATTAGAGTTGGTTTGTATCAAATGTTTGAGAGTTTTGGTGAGAGTGTTCTCAAGTCTATTTATTTTAACTCACTCGAGCTGACCCAACCAAAAGAAGAGTCGACTCTATCTCATGGCATACACTGAGGATTCTGGCACGCAGTAATCTGAACTGACTTGAGGGAATCCAAGCCGACTTGAGTAAATCCAAGCCAACTCAAGTAAATTCGAGCCGACTCATCCAGAGTCCAGTTATGAAGTTTTCTGAGAACAAGCCAGGCAAGTCATCCCCTACAAGAATGAGGCAACTCTGCCAGAATAAATTTTGAAGACCTGTGAAAGCGAGCCGACCTGAACTAAACGAGCCGACTTCTCCAAAGTGAAGAATTCTGATTCTAAGAGTTCGAGTTGACCCAAGTAGAAGTGAGCCGACTCCTCCAGTATAATGATTTCAACGATGAGAGTTCGAGTTGACCCGAATGGACATGAGTCGACTTGTCTAGAGTGTGGTTTTTGCACCCTTAGACAAAGAGCCGACCTAGCTGAAGAAGTGGTGACTTGACCATTTGACTTGAAGGTTCCGAGCCGACTCGAAGGATCCGAGTTGACTCCAGTGTCGATTCTAGGTACACAATGGCTAGTTTCAGAATTCTTTTTTGAATGCAAAAAGGTGCTCCAATAGCTAGTTTTCGAATCCCAACGAACTACAATGGCTATATCCTTCAGAGATAAGTACAAGAGACCATATAAAGGGATTTAAAAACATTGATTAAACAGAGGATGCTTAATTGAATACAAAAAAAGAGTTTGTGAGCATAAGTGAGCATTTAAGATAGTCTTCATTCTTCACCAACTCCCATATGAAGATTGAAGCATTCATTGAAGAAAGAAAGGAAGCCTCTCAAGTGCATTAAAGAAAAGTTAAAGAAGGCTTCATCAGCGCAACAGCGGCAACTATCCGACAAAGAGAGTTTGTCATTTATTGTTGTAATTACTTTCAACTACTTTGTGAGTTGTTTGGATTATTGGTGAGCCCAATTTAAAACCAAATAGGTTCTTGGTGATCCTGTGTTAAAACCAAGAGTTGGGTTATTGGTGAGCCCAATTTAAAACCAAATAGGTTCTTGGTGATCCTGCGTTAAAACCAAGAGTTGGGTTTCTTTGGTGCTCTCATTTTAAAACCAAAGGGACTTGGATTCTAGGTGATCCTGTTCAAAACCTAGTGTAGGTTTGGATTGTGAGCCTGTAAAACAATCCTACTATATTCGAGTGTGAATATAGTGAAAATCTCAAGTAATATCTTGGGTAGTGGACGTAGGAGCAGGTTTGCTCCGAACCACTATAAACTTTGGTATTTGTATTGCTGCCTTTCTCTTTCCTTTTAGCTTGTGCTTTACATTCATAATCACAGCACCTTTCACTAAGAGAAGTTAAATTCTAAAAGTACATATCTACAGCAGTAATTATTTTTTAAAATTCCAATTCACCTCCCTCTTGGGTAGCCACTGGGCAACAACTGGTATCAGAGCAGAGTCTCTGAATACACTAGAGTAAAGTTTGATGGCTCATCCAATGAGTACGTCCTTGGCCGAAGGCCAATCAACCAATAGACCTCCAGTCTTCATAGGCACCAATTATGCATACTGGAAATCTAGGATTAAAATTTATATTCAAGTAGTTAATTTTTAGTTGTGGAAGGTCATTCTGAAGGGTCCACATATCTCCATGGTTAAAATTGATGGAGTAGACATTCCAAAACTTGAAGAGGATTGGGATGAACATGATATGAAAATGGTTGAGTTAAATGCCAAAGCAATGAATTTGCTATATTGTGCTTTGGACAGCAATGAGTTTAATCAAATTTTCATTTGCTCTTCTACAAAGGAAATTTAGGATAAACTTGAGGTGACCCACGATGGAACTTCCTAAGTGAAGTCCTTAAAAATTAATTTTCTTGTACATAGTTACGAATTATTTAAAATGGAACCTAATGAAACAATCTCTGCCATATTTTCATGCTTCACTGATAATATTAATGGCTTAAAAAGTCTCAGCAGGGTATATTCCAATGCTGACCTTGTACAGAAGGTTTTAAGATCTCTTTCGGACAAATGGGATCTAAAAGTGACCACCATCCAGGAAACGAAAGACCCGAATACTTTACTGCTGAATGAACTACTAGGATCTCTCATCACTCACGAATTGACCATGCAGCACAGAATGAGGATGATCAAAAGAAGAAAAAATCTATTGCCTTCAAAGCTGCAGTGGATTCAAGAAAGGATGATGATGAATCGGAAGAAGATTGCTCCTCCATTGAAAATGACATGGAAGATGAAGATGTTGCTTTGGTCGTTAGGAGGTTCAAAAGGTTCCTAGGAAGAAGGAAAGGAAGAAACTATAGGAAATTCTACAAGAACAAAGAATACAGCAAGGAAAGGGACAAGAAAAAAGACAAGGAAAAAGAAGTGCCCGTCTGCTACAAATACAAAAAACTAGGGCACATTCGACCAGACTGTCCTTTGCTGAAAAGAGCATCAAGAAAAAGAAAAAGAGAGCTATGGTAGCAATGTGGAGCAACAGCGAAGTGTCCACATCTACTGAAGAAGAAGAGACCACAAAAATCACAAACTTCTGTTTAATGGGTCTTGAGAATGAGGTATCATCTCCTAAACTTCAAACTGAATTTACTTATGATGAATTGAATTATGCTTTTCATGATTTGCTTGCTGAATTCAAGAAAGCTGGGGTTAAAATTAAATCCTTGAAGAAATAAAATGATTTATTGCTAAAAGACAAGGATGATATTTTAGAAAAGAGTAATATTTTGCAAAAAGAACTAAATGTTTTTTCTGATAATGTTACATCTTTGAAAACTGAGAAGAATGTTTTAATTGAGACAAACAAAGCTTTAGTTGCCGAAAATAATGATTTAAAAAAGGAGGTTGAAAAGCTTAAGCCTCTCGTAGAAAAACTTACTTTTAGTTCTAATAAGCTTGAGCTAATTCTAAAAGAACAAAGAGATTCAAAAAGCAAAGCTGGAATTGGATTTAATGCTTCAAATGCCAAAGAAATTTCAGCAACAAAATTTGTATCTTCAAAAGCTTCAGCTTCAAACATTAAATCTCAAAAAGCTTTTGGTTCATTTACTTCAAATTCTGTATCAAAAGGCTTAAAGTACATTCCTAAGATTTCTGTTCAAAAATCTTTCAAGCCAAACATATCCATTTCTGCATTTGTTAAAGCTTCAAAGCATGCGTCGTTCAAAAATGACAAAATTGTTTGCCATGTATGTCACAGATTTGGGCATAAATTTCACCAATGTAATTCTTTAAAAAATTCTAAGATTGGTGCAATAAAATTCAGAACTATTTGGATTTCAAAAGGAACCAATTTTGCTAACCCGAAAGGACCCAAGTTAGCTTGGGTACCTAAAACCACTCCTTGATTATTTTGCAAGATTGTCTTGCAGTGCTGAATGCTAAGAGACAATGGTATCTAGACAGTGGCTATTCAAGACATATGACCGGTGATAAAGACCAGTTCATAACCTTACAAATGAAAGAAGGATGATTGGTTACTTTTGGTGATATTGGCAAGAAAAAAATAATCAAAATTGATAAGATTAAGATAACCCCTTGTACTTTTATTGAAGATGTATTGCTAGTAGACAAATTGAAGCATAATCTGTTAGGTATTAGTCAACTTTGTGATAAAGGCTTCAAGGTTGTCTTTGAATATGCTCTAGCATTTGGACTCTTGCTTCTTTAGGGCTTGGGCTTCTTTAGGGCTTGGGCTTGGCACTTGAACTTGATTTCTTTGGGCTAGGATGTAGAGAGACCTCTGGAATCATGGATGCTCTGGTTTGGGAATATGCTCTAGCATTTGGACTGGAATCTGGGCATCTGGAGGGCATCTAGAAGGAATCAGGATTTTTGGAAGCATCTTGGATCCTAGTTGTTACACAAAATCTACTGGGCTGATGTAGTGGCCTCTGAATCCTGGATGTGGCTTGGTGGAACTTCAAAATAGGGTAACCTCCTCTCTTGTACAAAAATTGGGCTCATACTGGACTCATAACTGATGTACAGGATTCAAAATACTAACTAGGTTGAGGATTGAGACAAATCAACTAACCTCAACTTATTACAGGACTCAATCTTAATTGATTACAAAATTTGATACATGGCTAGGTAAACCAAATAGGGCCCAGTAATCTGTGTCTGATCCTAGTACCCCCACCAATTCTCCTGGGATGGGAGGAACTCGATCCCGTCGAGTGTGGGATAACTTGGCTCTCATAGTGCTCAAGTAGGTCTGGGTTGAGGTGCTGCAGATCCTCATGGGTGATCCACGAGTCCTCAGATTCTGGTCGACCTTGCCACAGGACCAAGTGCCTCTGATAGCCATGATTTCGGGTACATATGGCTTGATCGTCTAGGATTCTCTCAATCTTTTCCTCACTATTTGGCCAATTTGTTGGTAGACACTCTAGGATGGGTTCTCTCTCAAAGAGAGGGATAAGCTCAAGATGCTCGCTTGGTATCATTGCTGGCTCCCTAGACTCTATAAGATCTGAGATGATGAAGATGGATCTAATACTTAAATCAGGTAGTATCTCATGCACATAGGCATTGGGTCCACAGATATTTATTATCTTGGATGGACCAGCTTTGCGAGCAGAAAATTCTTTACAACTACAAAATTCCCTACAAAATTCTTTATCTCTCTTTTGAGAATTAGCCAAGTTGTTAGTTAGTTTATTAGTTATGTTCAGCTTTTGACTAATTTCCATATGCTTATGCTGTGCAAAGGGTAGTGCAGGTGTAGACATGTAACATAAGTTATGCATTTATTGGACTCAACTAATACCTAATAGACTAGACTAGACATCCCTATCAAAAGACATTTTATTAGACTCAAGGAACAAAACCTAATAGATTATAGACTCTTTAGGTTTGACCCTAGCATGGCATGCACATGAGAATTTACTATGTACTCCTACTAGGTTCCATATGGTTCTCCTAAAGTAAGATTCAAACATGACATGAATAATGAATTAATGTAACATGCAAACTCCTATAAAATGCAACCTAATGGTAAAGAAAATAGAAGAAGTTTTCAGAAATGGTAGAAATTAAGAGGTGGGTTCAAGGTTAGTCTGATTGGGTGGAAAGTAAGAAAAGGGTTCGGGGTTAATTGGATAGAATAGGATATAAGAAGGGGTGTCAGGGATTAATCCTAAACTAATAAGGTTGACCTTAAAGGGTTGGTGTCTATCTACTAGGTCTGCCTTATGGAAGAATGGATCACTAATTTCAGGGAAAAGATCTTCGATTGGGATCGAAGAAGTAACTTCATCTTGAGGATACTGGGTGAGATAAGCCAAGTCCTCAATAAACTCTTTTGGCTCAGGAAATTCAGGACTAGGCTCTACAATTGTATCCTCTTCTAAAGTCTCCTTTAATTGCTCTTCCATTGTAGCTTGGGTGTGATATGGGTTATCCAACTCTGGGTCGGCCACTAACTGATTATGGTCAAGGTTAGCTAAATCTAGATTGGCTACTACTTGAATTTGGTCAGGGTCAACTAATTCTAAGGTGGCTTCCACCTAGGTCTCTATTGATTCAACTAACACTGGATTGGTTTCTACTGGATCAACTAATCCTGGGTCTTCTATAGGGTACTCTTCTAGATCTTCAATAGACTCATACTCCTCTACTAGACTTAGGTCAGCCTCATATATTTCTTCTTCTAAGTCATCTTGGTGAACCAATGGGGTGGTAAGAGGGGTTTGGCTAATGGAAAATTGACTAGGGTCTGGGGTAACAGGGGTGGGTAAACTAAGGGTTATGGGTTCAAAGGTTATGGGTTTAAAGGTTATGGGTTCAAAGGTTATGGGTTCAAATCTAGGGATATCAATCCTATAGGGTTCTGGTTGACTGAGGGATAGTGGGTTACTACTGGGTTCATATCTAGGGACTATGGGTTCCTGGAGTTCAGCTTTATGGGTCTTGCCTAGGGTTCTTACTTGGTTGAATCTTTGGTTCATTTGGTCAAGTTGGTTTATTCGGGCGGCCAATTAGGCATTCAGTTGGGCTAACTGATTTTGGGTTTGCGTGTTGGACTGGTTTATTTGGGTAAGCTATGCTAGGATGGCCTCCAAAGTGGGATTCATGGTTGGGCTGGGGTGGGGTTTGGACTTTTGATATTGGGTTCCTAATCTAGTGGTCATGCAACAAATTAAACAATCAAAATGAAATGATGCAACCAAGCATACAAAAAAGAAAGAAAAGGCTAGTATAATCTAGGATTTCCTAGACCTAAAGCCAGAAACTGGGTGGGTCAGCTCAACTTACACCTAGCCTAATAGCTAATCCTTCTACTGGCTAGGTAGGGGGTGGGAGTGTGGGAGGCCCCCCTTCTTTCGCAGGGACCCAATTAAAAACCACAGCACCACTTATGTTGTTTAACTCTGGACCCCCAACCTTAGACACCAGCTTTCAGTAATAGCTAAAAGGTTAAATGCACTAGTTGGCCCACACAGCTCGGACCTGACCTGTTGATGTCTCCTAGCCCACTAGGGAAAATTAGGTCAATTGATTTTAATTAGGCTTGGGTTAGTATGATGATGGTGGTTTTGGGCCCAGGACAGGTGATAAAATCCTGGCTTGATATGAGATAGAGAGTTGCCCTTAAGATTAGGTTAAGAATGATGACAATCGATAGCCCTAATACAATATAAAACAATAAGAAAATAAAATATTTTTTTAATTATTTATGATGTGTTAAGTTAGGTTTAAGTTAACTGGGGTTATCAGACAAAGTTTGGCTTGAGATTGGGGGTTTGGAAGTTGATTAGGTTAGGTTGAGTTAAGAATGCAGAAATAGCAGAAATTAGAAAAATTATGGTTCAGATGATGCAAAATTTGACATACATCCTGATGCAAAAAAAAAATAAAAAAAAATATGTAACAGAGGATGGACGATGTTGATGAAACCATATCAAATTTCATGCAGAAAAAAAATCATATGATGATGTAAACCTAGGGTTCTCTAGACTACTGCAGAAGTTATCAGGATTCTGTTAGGGTTTCTATTATGTCAAATTTTAGAGACTTAGGAGTTTATTAAAATCAATTAAAAATTATGATAATTATTAGGACAGAATAGAGGACATTCATTGCAAATTTTATAAAAAAATAAAATATTTAAGATGCTGAAATCAGATAAAACCTAGACACCTAATGCAGTGGATAGAATGCAGAATTAGGGTTTATGAATGCAAGCAGATAAAAAACTATCCTAAACCTGCTTTGATACCAAACTAATGCAGGATGACTCTAAGAATGCTAAATATGCAGAAAAAAATAGTAAACAATTTTTTTTTGTGATTTTTATAATTTATGTTTTAGGCTAAATTCCAAAAGTAAAGTAAAGACTAGCAGGTAATCAACAATTCTAATAATCATCATGATCGCAAAGAACTCATGCAAGATAATAAGTAGCCAGGACCCGAGAATTGAGAAACTTCCAGTTTAAGTTAGTTTATCTTCATTAAATCAGAAAATGAGAGTTGGGAAGGTTTCTTACCAGTCAGAGATTAAAATTTAGTAGCAGCAGGGATCACTCACAACTCTGATCGGAGCCTGGATGAAGAAGCCTCGTTTCCCTTGAATCTGAAGGCTGATCTGGGCGGTCCAGGCAGCAAAGAAGGCCTCCTCAGGAGAGGGGAAGCACCTCAGGGATCCTACAAGCATCAGGGTTAATCAAAACAGTAATTAAAAAATAAGAAAAAGAATTATGGGTTGAAAGAAATCAGGATTAGGATTAGAAGATGGCTGTTTGAAGCTTGTTGAAGATCTCCTTGCTTGGCGACCTACGGCACTCCTTCTTGGATGTGTGAAGGCTTAGGTGGTAGTGAGTTAGGGTGTGGAAGGAAGCTAGGATAGCAAGGAATTCATCCAAGCACAAAACACCAACCAAAGAACCAAAACAAAACACCAATACAAGGCAATAACTCAAAATTTCAGCAAGGTTTATTCATAAGAGAAAGATGCTTACAAGAGGGGGAGGGGTGGGATATTTATAGAGTTCCCATGCCCTCACTAACCATGGTTACACTTGGGTTACAAGTCCTCTTCCAAATTGAAATACAAGTCCTTTCCTAGCTAGGTTAGAAATATAAATCCCTATTAGGTTAGGAATTGACCAAGTCTTCTCCTTTTTCCTTCAAGCTTTGACTATTCCACTCAAGGACACCTCTTGGACTTGATCAACACTTCAAGGATGCCTAGGAGGGCATGTTGGGCTTCAAGGGACAGCAAGGGGCCGGCCCAAAGGGGCTTGGGTGCATGGGTTTGGGCCTTTGAAAGTTGGGGTGGCCTGGTAGCCTTGTAGCAGGAATATTCCATGGAATCTTGCTTCTTTAGGGCTTGGGCTTGGCACTTGGACTTGATTTCTTTGAGCTAGGATGTAGAGGAACCTCTGGAATCATGGATGCTCTGGTTTGGAAATATGCTCTAGCATCTGGACTGGAATCTGGGCATCTGGAAGGAATCAGGGTTTTTGGAAGCATTTTGAATCCTGGGTTGTTACACAAAATCCACTGGGCTGATGTAGTGGCATCTGAGTTCTGGATGTGGTCTAGTGGAACTCCAAAATAGGGTAACCTCCTCTCTTGTATAAAAATTAGGCTCATACTGGGCTCATAACTGATGTACAGGACTCAAAATACTGACTAGGTTGAGGGTTGAGACAAATCAACTAACCTCAACTTATTACAGGACTCAATCTTAATTGATTATAAAATTTGAAACATGGCTAGGTAAACCAAATAGGGCCTAGTAATCTGTGCCTGATCATGTTGCCCCCACCATTTTTGGACAGAAGCAGTGAACACTGCTTGTTACATATTGAACCATATTTTAATACGCCTAATTTCAAAGAAAACCCCTTATAAGCTTTGGAATGGAAGAAAACCTAATATTAACTATTTTCATGTTTTTGGATGTAAATGCATTGTGTTGAATAATAGTAAAGATAACCTAGAAAAATTTGATACAAAATCTGATGAATCCATATTCATTGGTTATTCACTGCACAGCAAAGCATATAGAGTATTTAATAAGAGGACTCTTACTGTAGAAGAGTCAATTCATGTTATTTTTGATGAAGCTAACCCCTCACCATCTAGAAAAGATGAGTGTGTAGATAATGATGCAGGTACACTCCAAAAGGAGATGGAAGATCTAAGCATACAAGACAAGCCAACACAAGATGGAAATGAAGTGGTAAGTAAGGATCATACTGATTTTCCAAAGGAATGGAGGTATGTAACTTCACATCCTAAAGATCTAATTATTGGTGATCCTTCTCATGGTGTTAGGACTAGGTCTGTACATAGAGATGCACATGACTACCTAGCCTTTGTTTCACAAATTAAACCACATAGTTTAGAAGAAGCTGAAACTGACCCAAACTGGATGATGGCCATGCATGAAGAATTAAACCAGTTTGAAAGGAATAATATTTGGACTCCTGTTAGTAGACCTCTAGACCATCCTATCATAGGAACCAAATGGGTCTATAGGAACAAATTAGATGAGAATGGTAAGGTTATGAGAAATAAAGCAAGGTTGGTAGCTAAAGGTTACAACCAGGAAGAGGGAATAGATTTTGATGAAACTTATGCACCTGTGGCAAGCCTTGAGGTCATTATATTACTTCTTGCATTTGCTTGCTACATGAATTTTAAACTATTCCAAATGGATGTCAAAAGTGCTTTTCTAAATGGATTCATTTTTGAATAAGTCTTTGTAGAACAGCCACCAGGTTTCAAAAATCATGCTTTTCCAAATCATGTGTTTAAACTAAATAAAGCATTTTATGGTTTGAAACAAGCACCTAGGGCCTGGTATGATAGACTTAGCAAATTTTTCTTATAAATGATTTCAAGAGAGGAAATGTTGACAAAACTCATTTCATTAAGGAAAAAGGGAATGACATGTTAGTTGTACATATTTATGTTGATGATTCATATTTGGTGCAACTAATGAAAACCTTTGTGGAGAATTTGCTGAGTTGATGCAGGGCGAGTTTGAAATGAGCCTTATGGGTGAACTCAACTACTTCCTTGGATTACAAGTAAAACAGACAAAGGAAGGGATCTTTATAAACCAAGCAAAGTATATCAACAAAATAATCAAGAAGTTTAGCATGGAGACAAGCAAAGAGGCTAGTACACCCATGAGCTCAACCTGCAGACTAAACAAAGATGAAGATGGTTGCAACATCGATCAAAAGCTCTATCGAGGTATGATTGGATCGTTGTTATATCCTACTGCCAGTAGACCTGATCTCTTGTATAGTGTATGTGTGTGTGCTTGTTTTCAATCAAATCCTAAGGAATCACACATGCTTGCTATTAAAAGAATTATCAAATATCTAAGAGGTACAAGTAATTTAGGTCTTTGGTATTCTAAATAATCTTCGTTAAATTTAATTGATTTTTCAGATGCTGACTATGCTGGATGTACAATTGATAGAAAGAGCACTAGTGGAACATGCAAATTTCTAGGGTTGAATTTAATTTTATGGCACTGTAAGAAGCAAAACTCCATAGTATTGTCCACTACTGAGGTAGAGTATGTTGCTACTGGTAGTTGTTGTGCTCAAGTGCTTTGGATTAAACAACAGCTAGAAGATTTTGATGTTATACAATCTAAAATTTCAATCAAATGTGATAACACAAGCACTATAAATTTAACCAAGAATCCTGTTCAGCATTCAAGAACTAAGCAGATTGAAATTAGGCATCATTTTATAAGAGATCATGTTTTGAACAATGATATTGTTCTTGAATTTGTGCCAACTGAAAATCAACTTGCTGATATTTTTACTAAACCTTTAAATTATGATAGGTTTGCAATGATCAGATGTGAACTAGGTTTGTGTGACCCTCTTTAGAAACCTCAACCTGATTTTTCTCAAATTTAAAGAAACATTATCTAGATAACCTCCATATTCTATTTCTATCTATGATTTTTTCTATGTAAAAAGTTTTGAGTAAGGCTTCAATTTATTTTTTTTGTGCTCCCTCTGCTCGAGCCGACTCGAGCAGAAGTCATGTTGGTCGAGCCGGCTTGGATGTCGGGCCGACTCTTTCTTAAGTCAAGTCGTAGGGTTTTTTCATTGCATTTCTTTCTTCGGCTCCTCGTCCCTTCCCTCCGAAATCTCTTTTCCAAAAACCCTTCCCCTCCAAATAATCTCGGATCACTGTGTCTTTGTAGGAATGGCTCCACGAAAAGCTGTTGGGAAGAGACCTCGTTGAGAATCTGAGCAAGCTCCGCTAGAAAGGTGCTCCAAGTTTCGTGAAGATAGCTCATCATGAATTCTAGCTCAACCTGTTGAAGTTGAGCTCCCCTTCTCCTTGACAGCAAATATCCTTGGGAATGAGACCTGTCACGACAGGGAGACAGATTCTATTTGGATTTCTCAAAGAAATAGGGCTGATTGCCAGAGATTTGATTGAAAACCAAGGTTGGCATTATATGTGTTCCTTAAATATTCTCACTTATCCAAACTTGGTCAAGGTATTTTATAAAAAATTGAGAATTGGAGAGTAGCATAATGAATCTGTTGTGAAAGGAAAAAAGGATTATAATTTCTGAAAAAATTCTTGGCAACATGTTGGAAATGACTTTTGAAGGGACTGGACACTTAGTTGTAAAAGACAGGGCAAAGGCACTACAAACAGTGTTGGAACAGGCTGAAGTGAATGAAATTGGCATTTTAAAGGCTAGCTCCTTATCAGTGGAAATGCGACTCCTTCAAGTTTCATCAATCAAATTTTCTTACCTAGAACGGGATGGTTTGACTGGGTTAGTGAGAGGGATTTATGTTTTATGGAGCTTTTGATTCATGGAGACAAGATAAATCTTCCGGCAATCATGTTATCTTAAATGAAGGAAGCAATCAGAAAGGTAAAAGCTTGTTTCCATATGGCATGATACTGACATTGTTCTTCCAAGATGCAAATGTAGATTTATCTGATGAAGATAGCATATCACTTCTTCATACTGATACATACACCGCTAAAACTCTACAAAGAATGGGATATCTGCTCTCTAAAGGCACCTGGAGGAAGAAATTTGATGCTCCAGCTGATATTAAAGAACAAGAATAGGAAGGTGAGATGCAGGCTAGTGAGGACACTTCAGTTCCTATTCCTGAGCCACAGCCAGACTCACCTGTTCAACCATCTTCTGATGCTCTTATACCTGACTTTGCTCCTACTGCTACTCTTGCACCCGCTATTGTTCATCACATTAACATCTCAGAGCAGCTCAATAAGTTTTCAGAAGAATTATTATGTTCTTTTGGGTCTATGATAAGTGATCTTAAATCTAAAGTGGACCAAGGACTTAATGAGTTTAGAGATGAATTAAATCAAGTAAAAATGAGAATGGGAGCTGTTGAGAAAAGATTGAAGAGAGAAGACAATTATACCGAAGACTTGGGCATACTAAGAGAACTTGGAAGGCTGAGAGGCTCAGCAGAAGCTTATGCAAATGTTCAAGCTTTAGAAGTACTTTCATTACAAAAGGAGGTTGGGGAGATCAAGGCCATAATGCAAAAGTTGACTTCTTCCAAGGATACAAAAAAGGTGGAAAGTGAGTTGAAGACCATCAACAATTTCCTGTGAAAGTTATTGACTAAGGTTGAAGAGCTTCAGGTAGCTCATTGTGCACCTACTGCAGGACCTTTTGATCCAACTCCCATTTCTTCTATTCCACCCAAAAAACCTCCTCCTTACATGCAAACTAGTTCTAGGAAACCTACAAAAGCTAAGGGAAAGTCAACTGATGTTATCTCTTCTAATTCTAGTGGTAGTGACTAGAATCTTTCTTTCTAAACTATGCATGTTTTAATATCATCTTAATGTACTGAACTTTGATGAAGGAAATGAATATCTTAATTTTGGGTACTTATGTACTAGACTTGTTATTTTTACTTTGATTGATTCTAATGCTATTTTTTTTAATAGAATATCTTCATAATTTTGAGAAGGTTAAATTATCTCAAACAAATCTTAAAAACTTTCTCAATCTCTTTCAAAAATGAGCTTTACTGGCTTCACCTTTTTGATTTATGACAAAAAGGGGGAGAAATTTATGTACTTGCATGAAAAGGATAAAATCTATATGCTTTGATACATAATATGCTCTATTGATATGCTAGATACATGAACATTAATCTTTCAGGATATGCTCTGATACATGAACATCAATTTTCTCCTGAAAATCTTCTTGATATATGCTCTGATACATAAAAATTTTCTCATGCTCTGATACATGAAAATTTTCTTGAAATACTTGAGAAATATACTTTATTAGTTATGTTCTATTACATTTTCTTGCATGGAAAGTTTGTTAAAGCATGGAGTATCTTATTAAGGGGGAGATTATTTCTCACTGCCTGATTCTTTATCTCTCTCGTTACCACTAACATGCTCTAATTTTCCTTCCATGATCTGACATTAATGATAGTTGAGCATGTCATAAAAATGTATTGTTCAAGATTAGAGTCAATTCTTTCTATACTTATTTATACCTTCTTGCAAATATAATTATACAAGTAAATGTAAAGTTTTATCTTATCTTTTCATGCCCGATGTTTTGTCATCATCAAAAAGGAGGAGATTGATAACCCCTTGAGTGATTTTTATGATAACAAAATATTGGAGCATGCACATATATTACTAACAACTCTCAAGTGTTTCACAAGTTTTGTAGGATGATTCTTATTGATTATCAATTACTCCTACTTTATTCTGTTGAGTGTGTTAAGTAATATTGTATGAGTGTTATGTAAAGAAGAACCCTTTGAAAAACCTTTTAAATCATGAAGCTGGGTTACTTCTATGAGTGTTGTGCTCTAGATTTAATTAGAGTTGGTTTGTATCGAATGTTTGAGAGTTTTGGTGAGAGTGTTCTTAAGTCTAATTGTAAAATTCCTAAAGAACTCACTCGAGCTGACCCAACCAAAAGAAGAGTCGACTCTATCTCGTGGCATGCACTAAGGATTCTGGCACGTAGCAATCTGAGCCGACTCGAGGGAATCAAGATGACTCGAGTAAATCCAAGCCGACTCAAGTAAATCCGAGCTGACTCATCCAGAGTCTAGTTATGAAGTTTTCTGAGAACAAGCCAAGCGAGTCGTCCCCAACAAGAATGAGCCGACTCTGCCAGAACACATTTTGAATACCTATGAAAGCGAGCCGACCCAAACTACAACGAGCCGACTCCTTTAGGGTGAAGAATTCTGATTCTAAGAGTTTGAGTCGACCCAAGTAGAAGCGAGCTGACTCCTCCAGTATAATGATTCCAATGATGTGAGTTCAAGCCAACCCGAATGGAAATGAGCTGACTCATCTAGAGTGTGGTTTTTGTACCCTGAGACAAAGAGCCGACCTAACTGAAGAAGTGGTGACTCAACCATTCGACTCGAAGGTTCCGAGCCGACTCGAAGGATCTGAGTCAACTCGAGTGTCGATTCCAGGTACACAACAACTAGTTTCAGAATTTTTTTTTGAATGCAGAAAGGTACTCCAACGGCTAGTTTTCGAATTCTAATGAACTACAATGGCTATATCCTTCAAAGATAAGTACAAGAGACCATATAAAGGGATTTAAAAATAGTGATTAAAAAGAGGATGCTTAATTGAATACAAAAAAAAGAGTTTGTGAGCACAAGTGAGCATTCAAGACAATCTTCATTCTTCACCAACTCCCATCTGAAGATTGAAGCATTCATTGAAGAAAGAAAGGAAGCCTCTCAAGTGCATTAAAGAAAAGTTAAAGAAGGCTTCATCAGCATAACAGCGGCAACTATCCGACAACAAGAGTTTATCATTTATTGTTGTAATTACTTTCAACTACTTTGTAAGTTGTTTGGGTTATTGGTGACCCGATTTAAAACCAAATAGGTTCTTGGTGATCCTCTGTTAAAACCAAGAGTTGGGTTATTGGTGAGCCCGATTTAAAACCAAATAGGTTCTTGGTAATCCTGTGTTAAAACCAAGAGTTGGGTTTCATTGGTGCTCCCATTTTAAAACCAAAGGGACTTGGATTCTAGGTGATCCTGTTCAAAACCTAGTGTAGGTTTGGATTATGAGCCTGTAAAACAATCCTACTGTATTCGGATGTGAATATAGTGAAAGTCTCAAGTGGTATCTTGGGTAGTGGACATAGGAGCAGGTTTGCTTCGAACCACTATAAACTTTGGTATTTGTATTACCGTATTTCTCTTTCCTTTTAGCTTGTACTTTACATTCATAATCACAGCACCTTTCACTAAGAGAAGTTAAATTCTAAAAGCACATATCTGCAGCAGTAATTATTTTTTAAAATTCTAATTCACCCCCCTCTTGGGTAGCCACCTAGGCAACAAGAATCGTGGAAGATCCATCTCCCATCATGATGGGGCCCGCATAATTGAAGAATGATCAGGGCTAGTCATTGAGGTGGGGTCTTGGAGTGATGATGATTAGCCACCATCTAAATTGGGCACCCCAAATCTCAAGACTAGTAAGGGTTAGTTATGTTTTGTTTCTTTTCAATTCATGTAATTGTCCTCCTATAGCCCTTGGATATTTTATTTAAAAAGTGATGAAATTTTTCTTTATCTCTCTGTATGTCTTCATTTGAGCTTGAATGTTTGACAAGCAATCATTCTCCTTGAATTGATCATAAATTCCCTTGGAATAATCGGGGCAGCATTTGCCAATCACTTTAGGTTATGATCACCCAAGATTTGATCACTCATCACTGGTACCCAAATGTTCCTGTGCTCTAATTGATCGTTTATTTGTTGTTTTAAAATTGGTAGGTGTTGATTGCTTGAGGGCTCTGACCAAATGCTACTCGGTCATGTAGAGCCGATGGGTGTTGATCACCTAAGGGCTCTGATGAAGTGCTAACCGTTCACTTGGAACTAGTTGGCATTGATCGCTTAGGGGCTCTAACTGAGTTCTACCCGATCACTTAGAGCTAGTGGATATTGATCGCCTAAGAGCTCTGACTGAGTGCTACTTGGTCACTTGAAGCCAATGGGCATTGATCACATGAGGTCTTTAATCGAGTGTTACCCGATCACTTAGAGCTAGTAGGGATTGATTTGTTAAGGCTCGATCGAGCGCTTCTGGTTACTTGGAGCCAGTGGACATTGATCTCCTGAGGGCTTTAATCAAGAGCTATCTGATCACTTGGACCCAATAAGCATTAATCACTTGAGGGCTTTGATTGAGCGCTACTCAATGTTGACTCCATTATTGATTTTGATGATAAACAAAATGCTTAAGCATAAGTTGAGTACTAACTATTTCTTTGAAGTATGTTTTTACAGAAAAAAGTTGCTCATCAATTCAACAAAATTTGATTGATTGGTAAATAATGAAAAAGTCCTAACTATGGATGAAAGATCAGTTTAAAGTGGACTTTGGTAGTTGAAGAATGCTTGAAAGGACACAAGAGTTCAACACAATTTGGTTTCAGCAGAAGTTCAGTTGTTTTTGAAGAAATCTTAATCAAGTGTCGACTCACAACCCAAGTGTCGACTCATGACAGTGGAAGTGTAGATTCAAGCCGGTACACAGAAATAGTTTTAGATGACATGGCGAAGTGTCGACTCATGCCAGTCAAGTGTCGACTCAAGATGTCGACTCAAGGATCGGCTCATCACCTGAGACTTTTTTGTTACAGAACTTACTGAAGTTAAAGACTTGCCTGAAGTATCGACACATGGATGTCAAGTGTCGACTCACCAGTGGAAGTGTCGACTCATCTGAGAATTCCAGAGAGCTTCATTGAAGATATTTGAACTAGGTGTCGACTCATGGAATGCAAGTGTCGACCCTAAGTGTCGACTCATAGCTTGAAGTGTTGACACTTGGAGTTCTGGGAACAGTAACGGCTAGTTTTTCAAACACAGAACTCGCCTCTCTTAGCTCCCAACAGCTAGTTTTTGGTTCCTAACGGTTATAAACTGATTTTGAGACCTTGGGAAGGTATTTAAATGATTCAAATCAAATCTAGAGGATTAAGAGAGGAACACCAAGAGAAAGAAAAAGCAAGTGCATTCACTCTTATTCATTGAGAGCAACTACCTTCAAGCAAAAAGAAGTCTCCAAGTATTCAAGAGCCTTCAAGAGCATTCAAGTTCAACCTTCTTAAGCATTTATTGAAGCTTCATCAAGTTGAAGGAAGCACTACAACAAAGCTTCAAAGAGATATCCGCTTTTATTAGAATGCTTTCATTGTTTCTTTACTTTAAACTTATTCTTGTTGTAAAGGTTTTTGGTTAGCCTATTGAAAAACCAAGGAGGTTGTTGGTTAGCCTTGAAAACTAATTAGGTTCTTGGTTAGCCCGCAAAACCAAGGAAGGTTGTTGGTGAGCCTTAAAACCAATTAGGTTCTTGGTAAGCCCAGAAAATCAAGTGAGGTTTTGACTTGTGAGCCTTGTGAAAATAAGTCAGGTTTGATTAGTAAGCCTAGAAAACTAATCGACTGTAATCAGTTGAGATTATAGTAAATTTCCAAGTGGGCCTTGGGGAGTAGATATAGGTATATTGGAAAGCACCGAACCACTATACTTGCTTTGTGTTTGTGATTGCTTATCTCTTTCATTTGCTCTTATTCTTATTGCTTTTATATTTCCACTACATACTCAATAAGAGTACTTTACACTTGCATTCATTATACTTAGGTTGATTATTGGATTGGTTCACACACTTGCATTTTATTTAAATTTTTTAGAGACCCAATTCACCCCCCTCTTGGGTTGCTTACTGGGCAACAAGTGGTATCAGAGCCCTGTTATCAGTGTATAGGTCTAACCATCTTGAGTAAAGATCTATGGCAGCCCCTATTGGTACTAGTGTAGTTGAGAGACAAGTCTCAAATAGACCTCCATATTTCAATAGAACAAATTATACTTATTGAAAAACTAGAATGAGAATTTGCATGCATTCAATTGATTATAATTTATGGAAGGTTATTGATAAGGGTCCTTATGTTCCTTTGATTGTTGTCAATGGTGTTTCCATCCCAAAGCTCGAAGAGGATTGGGATGAAAATGATATTAAATAATCCGAGATCAATGCAAAAGCAATGAATCTCCTCTATTGTGCATTAGATCCTAGTGAGTTTAATAGGATTTCTATATGCACATCTGCCAAGGAAATATGAGACACACTTGAAGTTACCCATGAGAGTACTGATCAAATGAAAAATATAAAAGTAAACATGTTAGTGCATACTTATGAGATGTTCCGAATTGAACCAAATGAATCTATCACCAACATGTACACTAGATTCACCAACATTATAAATGGCATGAAAAGTTTAGGAAAAATTATGTTTAATGCTGATCATATCAACAAAATTCTCAGGTCATTTCCAACTTCATGGAATCCAAAGGTGACCGCTATACAAGAAGCTAAAGATGTTGACAAATTACCATTGGAGCAATTGGTGGGATCGCTCATGACTTATGAGCTGAATTTAAAGCAAAAATCTATGGATATGGATAAAAAGAAAAAGGGGATAGTCTTCAAGTTTACTATTCAAGAAGAATCCTCAAATGATGAATCGGAAGAAGAAGAAGAAGATGAAAGTGAGGAAGCACTTCTAGTAAGAAAGTTTAGAAGGTTCATGAAAAGAAAGAAATTTTCTTATAAAAAAAGTTCCAAACAATCAAAGAGAAGGGAAAAGAAAAGGAGAAAGACAAAGAAAAGGAGAAGGAGATACCTACATGCTTCGAGTGCAAGAAGCTTGGACACTACAAATTTGATTGCCCTCTCATAAAGAAATCAAGAAAGAAGCTTAGGAAGAAACTTATGATGACAACTTGGAGTGATAGTGAGGACTCCAGCTCAGAGGAAGAACAAGCTAAAATTGGAAATCTATGTCTCATAGCACATCAAGAACAAGAAGAGGTAATTTCTGATACAGAAGTAGATTTTACTTTTGTTGAATTGAAAAATGCTTTTGATGAATTAGTGCATGATTACAAACTGATTTTATTTGAAAATAAAAAATTGAAAAAGCATGCAAATAGTTTTTCACATGAAAACAATTCTTTGTTAAATGAAGTTGGTGAATTGAAAAATAAACTTGATGTTTTATAAAAGAAAAATAAGGCTTTAACAATGAAAAATGATATTTTGAAAAGACCTAAAACTATCATTTCAAACGGTGATCTTTTAAAGAAAAACAAAGATTTAGAAATAGAAAATAAAAACTATAAAAATGAACTTGATAAAATAAAACTCTTTGTTGAAAAGTTTACTTATAGTTCTGAAAAACTAAATCTTCTTTTAAACAACCAAAGAGCTATTTTTAACAAAGCAGGATTAGGATACAAACCTCAAAAACAGCAAAAGTATTTGAAAAACTTTTTTGTACCTGCATCATCTAGTATTACATATTTTTCATGCAAAAAATAAGGTCACAAAGCTTTTCAAAGTAACATGAGAAAAATCAATACATTTGGAAAGGTTTGGGTTCCAAAAGGAACCGATTTATGTACTAACCCTAAAGGATCCAAGTTGGCTTGGATACGTAAAAACAAAACTTGATTTGTTTTACAGGTGTGTCTTGCAACCAAGGAAAACAAAAAACTATGGTATCTTGATAGTGGTTGTTCAAGGCACATGACAAGATATGTGAAGCAATTCATTTCTCTTGAAGTAATAATTGGAGGGAGTGTGACCTTCGATGATAATGGTAAAGAAAAAATCATTGGTGTTGCTAAGGTTCACATTTCACCTTCTACTTGTATTAGTAATGTACTCTTAGTTAAAGGTTTAAAGCATAATCTTTTAAGTTTTAGTCAATTTTGTGATAAAGGTTTTCAAGTTATTTTTTAATCATCTTATTGCATGATTGCTAGTCCTGATAAAAATAGAGTAAAATTCATTTAAAAAAGGCATGGTAATATTTATTTGGTAGATTTAGATAATCTATCCTTGCCTAATGGAGAATGCCTAGTTGCAATGAATTCTACTAAAGATGAGACTAGTTGGCTTTGGCATAGAAGACTAGGACATGCTAGTATGTACTTACTTTCAAAACTTTGCAAAAAGGATTTAGTAAGAGATTTGCCGAAACTCAATTTTGAAAAGATAGAGTTTGTCAAGCTTGCCAATTTGGAAAATAAGTTAAAACATCTTTCAAACCTAAAGGTTTTGTTACTACTAATAGGCCATTAGAACTACTCCATATGAATCTCTTTGGATCAACTAGAACATCCAGTCTAGGAGGCAAGAGATATGGATTTGTTATAGTAGATGATTTTTCAAGGTTTACATGGGTATTCTTTCTTGCTCATAAAGATGAATCTTTTTTAGTATTTGTGAAGTTTTATCAAAAAACTTCTAATGAAAAAAGTACTTCAGTTATTTGCATACATAATGATTATGGTTTTGAATTTGAAAATCAAGATTTCAAAAATTTTTGTAATGAGAAAGGTATTGAACATAATTTTTCTGCACCTAGAATACCTAAGCAAAATGGGATGGTAGAAAGAAAAAATCGTACTTTAAAAGAAATGGCATGCACTATGCTTTGCGAAAATGATTTGCCAAGATATTTTTGGGCTGAAGCAATTAACATTGCTTGTTATATTTTAAATCATATTTTAATCCATCCTATTTTAAAGAAAACTTCTTATGAATTTTGGAATCAAAGAAAATCAACTTTAAAATATTTTTGAGTTTTTGGTTGTCAATGTTTCATTTTGAATAATGGTAAAGACAATCTTGGAAAATTTGATGCCAAGTTTGATGAAGGTATCTTTCTAGGATATTCTATATCAAGCAGGGCATACAGAATTTTTAACAAAAGAATCTTAGTTGCAGAGAAATTTGTTCATATAATTTTTGAAGAGTCTACTAACAAATCCTCCAGAAAAGGGGATACTTCTGATGCATGTGTATGTGCTCATAAGTTACAAAAGCTAACATTGGATGATCAACCCTCTCAACAAAGTGAAGAAGATCAAGACAAAAATGAAAAAGAAGAAGCCATACAATCCATACCAAAGCATCAAGATCTACCTAAGGAGTAAAGGTATGCTCATGGACATCCTAAGGAATTAATCCTAGGTGATCCATCTAAAGAGGTAAGAACTCGATCCTCAATTAGAAATAAATGTGATTATATTGTTTTTGTTTTTCAAGTAGAGCCTAAATATTTTGAAGATGCTGAAAAAGACCCTAACTGGATAAATGCTATGCAAGAAGAACTAATTCAGTTTGATAGAAATAATGTTTGGACATTAATAGAAAGACCATCAAATATTTCTATTATTTGGTACAAAATGGGTGTTTAGGATAAATTAGATGAAAATGGAATTATAACTAGAAATAAAGCTAGGCTAGTTGCCAAAGGCTACAATCAGGAGAAAGAAATTGATTTTGATGAAACCGTTGCTCCTGTTGCTAGACTTGAGGTAATTAGACTATTATTAGCATTTGCCTATTTTATGAATTTCAAACTTTTTCAAATGGATGTTAAAAGTGCTTTTCTAAATGGTTATATAGCAGAAGAAGTTTTTGTAGAACAACCACCTGGTTTTGAAAATCATGCACATCCTAATTATGTTTATAAATTGTACAAAGCATTTTATGATTTAAAGCAAGTACTCCGAGCATGGCATGAAAGACTCAACAAGTTTTTGATTGAAAATGAATTCTCTAGAGACCATGTTGATACTACCTTATTTTTAAAGAAGAAAAATAATGACTTATTAGTAGTACAAATCTATGTTGATGATATTTTTTTCAGTACTACTAATGAAATCCTTTGTCAAGAGTTTGCTAAGCTTATGCAGGGTGAGTTCGAAATGAACATGATGGAAGAACTCACATTCTTTCTCATACTCCAAATTAAGCAAACCAAAGATGGAATCTTCATCAACCAAGCTAAGTATACAAGAGAAATCTTAAAGAAGTTTGGGATGGAGACTACTAAGTCAATAGGTACACCTATGAGCCCCTCTTATAAACTTGATAAAGATGAGCATGGTAAATCTATTGATCAAAAATTATATAGAGGTATGATTGGCTCTTTATTATACTTGACTACTAGTAGACCAGATATAATGTTCAGTATATGCATGTGTGCTAAATATCAGTCTAATCCTAAAGAGTCTCATTTGTTGGCTGTTAAGCGCATTATTAGATACTTATCTGGTATAGTTGATATTGGTTTGTGATATTCTAGAGACTCATCTACTGATTTAATTAGATTTTATGATGCTAATTTTGCTGGGTGTAAACTTGATAGAAAAAGTACTAGTGGAACTTGCCAATTTCTTGGAGTTAACTTAATTTTTTTGTTTAGCAAGAAACAAACTTCAGTTGCATTATCCACAGTTGAGGCTGAGTATATTGCAGCAGGAAGTTGTTGTGCTCAAATCTTATGGATTAAGCAACAACTTGAAGATTTTGGAATTAAACTAACTAAGACACCCATAAAATGTGATAATACTAGTGCAATTTGCTTAACTAAAAATCATGTTCAGGATTCTAGAAGCAAGTATATTGAAATTAGGCATCATTTTATTAGAAATCATGTTGAAAATAATGATGTTATGCTTGAATTTATTTTTACTGAATTGCAATTAGCTGATATATTGACTAAGCCTCTCCAAGAAGATTGGTTCAATATGATTAGAAGAGAGCTTGGGGTCATCAATCCTTTTGATTCAAAAATTCTATTCTTTGACCTATGAAAGATCAATTTTGATATCAATCATATTTAATTTCTTTGAATTTCACTGCAAGTTTATTGATTCTGATCATTTCTTCATTTTCTATTTTCTTCGGTTTTAAGTCGAAGTGTGGACACTTGTAAGTGTCGACACCTTGGCCCTGTGTCATGAGTTGACACTTGAACGGTGATAGACTGAGATAAAATCCCAAAATGAGGTATTTTTTTGTGATCTTTTCTCTCCCAAGTCGAGCCAACACCTGCCCTAACACCATTCTATCCTCTTCTTCCCTCCAATTTTCAACTCCAACCCTCTTAAATTCATGTTTGGGATAGTTTTTGATTTGGTCTTTGGCATTTTCCCTCTTCCATTTTATTTTTGGACCGTTAAAACCCTAGATTTAGCTCTCCTCTTGTACTTCAATCCTTGATTTTCTGAAATGGGGCCTAGGAAGCAAGTTGTCCGTTATCCTCGGCTATCCAATCAAGAAGAAGAAAGAAGAACAAAGGCCAGACATGAAGCTAGTGCACCGGATGCCCCTGCTTGACCTCTTTTTTCTGCGATTAGTCAGATGGGTACGAAGACCGTCGTCGGAGGATGCCGTGTGGACTTCGCGTTCATCGACCAGCAACATTTTTGAATAGGCTAGTGGCTCAGGGATGCTAGTTTGGTTCCATTCTACTCTTTGACAGAGAGATTTTACCCAGGCTTGATACGAGAGTTCTATGGATCTTTAGCCCGAAGCAGTGATGAATGGGTCGCATAGGTCCATGGCAGAGATATCCCAGTGATAGCAGAGATTCTGAACAGAGAATGTGACATACCCATGGTCTCTGATGTATTTTCGAGTCAGATGACGAGGTCGTCGTGTTCCATCCAGACCGACCAGGACTCGTCTTCTTGATCTTCAATCTATGTGGCCTCGATCTTGTGCTTTTATTGATACCGGACCAATCGAGATTGGATCCTTAGATGATGAAGATGATGCTTAGGATAGTTTCAATATTTAGGTGGTTTACATTTCTGTACTTGTTGTATGTTTCTTTTGATGTTTATTTATTCTTATGTATCAATCTTATTTCAAATGAATGAAACATTTTCTCTTACTTCATGAATGAGTGAATGACTTACATTTATGTTCGAGTTTATTACTTTCTTCCTTCCTTTTTAACTATAACAAAAAGGGAGAGAAATAAGTATAAATGTGAGGTGAATGAGAAATAAGGATAAATAAGTAAGTAAAATGAAAGATAAGTTCTTTTTTTTGCAAACTGCTTTGAAAAATGCTTAAAATCAAAAATTTTGCAAAATGCTTTGAAAAATGCTTAAAATCTAAAAAATTTCTGTTCATTATGTGAAGGGGAGTAATCCCTCCTTTAAATTGGAAAATCTATTTTGCTAAGATTTTCATGTCCAATTCTTACTTTTAAATGCTTAAATTTTAGCTTATTGTCATTAAAAGATCTTCAAAAATCAATTTTACAGATCATCTCTTCAGGGAGAGTATTTATACTCTTCACAGTGTTCTATTGCTGAATTTATTACTTTTGAGCATGTTTTCTTTAGAGTATCATGATACATGAATTTATTTCTTATATATATGTTCAAGCTCTGATACTCTTAGCTCAAATTAGTTTCAAAAGAGAATTTTAAAATCTATAATGAACATCTCTTTCCGTATTTCAATATCTATTGTAATAAGCTCTATGTACATTGAAAATTTTATTTTAAAAGCTTATTATGGAATTTATACTTAAAGGTTTCATCATCATCAAAAAGGAAGAGATTGTTGACTTCGTTATTGATTTTGATGATAAACAAAATGCTTAATATAAGTTGAGTACTAACTATTTCTTTGAAGTGTGTTTTTATAAAAAAAGGTGCACATCAATTCAACAAAATCTGATTGATTGTCAAACAATGAAAAGTCTTAACTATGGATGAAAGATCAGTTTAAAGTGGACTTTGGTAGTTGAAGAATGCTTGAAAGGATATAAGAGTTCAAGACAATTTGGTTTCAGCAGAAGTTTAGTTGCTTTTGAAGAAATCTCAGTCAAGTATCGACTCAAAGTATCGACTCATAACCCAAGTGTCGACTCATGATAGTCGAAGTATCGACTCAATCCGGTACACAGAAAGAGTTTCAGATGGCATGGCTGAAGTGTCGACTCATGCTAGTCATGTGTCGACTCAAGAATCGGCTCATTGCCTGAGACTTTTTTGTTACAGAACTTGCTGAAGTTGAAACTTGCCTGAAGTGTCGACTCACCATGGAAGTGTCGACTCATCTAAGAATTCCAGAGAGCTTCGTTGAAGATATTTGAACTAGGTGTCGACTCATGGAATGCAAGTGTTGACCGACCCTAAGTGTCGACTCATAGCTTGAAGTGTCGACACTTGGAGTTCTGGAAACAGTAACTGCTAGTTTTTCAAACACAGAACTCGCCCTTCTTGGCTCCCAATGGATAGTTTTTGGTGCCTAACGGCTATAAACTAACTTTGAGACCTTGGGAAGGTATTTAAATGATTCAAATCAAATTTTAACACAAGTAGAATCAAGAGGATTAAGAGAGGAACACCAAGAGAAAGAAAAAGCAAGTGCATTCACTCCTATTCATTGAGAGCAACTACCTTCAAGCAAAAAGAAGTCTCCAAGTTTTCAAGAGACTTTAAGAGCATTCAGGTTTAACCTTCTTGAGCATTTTTTCAAGCTTTATCAAGTTGAAGGCAGCACTACAACAAAGCTTCAAAGAGATATTTGCTTTTATTAGAAAGCTTTCATTGTTTCTTTACTTCAAACTTATTCTTGTTGTAAAGGTTTTTGGTTAGCCTATTGAAAACCAAGGAGATTGTTGGTTAGCCTTGAAAACCAATTAGGTTTTTGGTTAGCCCCCAAAACCATGGGAGGTTGTTAGTGAGCCTTAAATCCAATTAGGTTCTTGGTAAGCCCGAAAAATCAAGTGAAGTTTTGACTTGTGAGCTTTGTGTAAACAAGTTGGGTTTGATTAGTGAGCTCGAAAAACTAATCGGCTGTAATCGGTTGAGATTATAATAAATTTTCAAGTGAGCCTTGGGGAGTGGATGTAGGCATTGGAAAGCACCGAACAACTATACTTGCTTTGTGTTTGTGATTGCTTGTTTTTTTTATTTGCTCTTATTCTTATTACTTTTATATTTCTGCTGCATACTCACTAAGAGCACTTTACACTTGCATTCATTGTACTTAGGTTGATTTTTGGATTGGTTCACACACTTGCATTTCATTTAAGTTTTTTAGAGACCCAATTCACCACCCCTCTTGGATTGCTTACTAGGCAACACTTGGTCACTTGGAGCTAGTGGGCGCTAATGCCTGAGAGCTTTGACCAAGTGCCACCCAGTCATTTGGAGCTAGTGGGAGTTGATTGCCTGATTGCTCTGACCGAGCACTACCCTATCACTTGGAGCCAGTGGGCATTGATCACCTGAGGGCTCTGATCGACCACTACTGAATCACTTGAAGGCATTGAACGTTGATCACATGAGGGCTCTAACCGAGTTCTTAGAGCTAGTGGGCATTGATCGCCTGAGTGCTTTGATTGAGTGCTATTCGATCACTTGGGGTCAGTGAGCATTGATTGCTTGAGAGCTCTAACTAAGCACTACTTGGTCACTTAGAGCGAGTGGGCATTGATCGCTTAAGGGTTCTGATTGAGTGCTACCCGTCACTTGGAGCAAGTGGATATTGATCACTAAAGGGCTCTGACCGAGTACTAGTCGGTCACTTGGAGCCAGTAGGCATTTATCGCCTAGGGCTCTGACTAAGTACTACCCAGTCACTTAGAGCCAATAGGCATTGATCACCTGAGAGCTTTGATTGAGTACTACTCGATCTCTTGGAGCCAGTGGACGTTGATCACCTGAGGGCCTTGACCAAGTGCTACTTGTTCACTTGGAGCCAGTGAGCATTGATCACCTGAGCAGTGCATCAATTTCTCCAACCTTCGAGAACCCTCCTTCACTGAGAAGCACCACTTGGCATGATAATTGTTTTCAAGGAGCTTTGAACGATCATGCTTCAATCAGGATGGATTTTCAAGGCACAATTCACAAGGAGATGAGGATAGGAGAACCACTATTACTCATCATTCTTTCTCGATGATACCTATTTTCTGAGAGAGCGATGTTTGCTAGACTTTGGTTAGGCATGCAAGCGGTGGGCTTCCCATAAAGCTTACTATAAAAGGAATAGTCGGGGGGTGTTAGACCTATACAACCTTTTCCCGCCACCATGTTGCTGAAAACCTTCAAGGGGTTGTTGCAGTCGGCCTTCGAAGGAGGTGCCAGAATTGCAGGACTGCTCTTTTTGAAGTAGAGGTTCTTGCTGGGAGGAGGATTTCATGAGTATCTGGCACCGTTGCTGGACCACCATCATTACAGTCGGCTAGCGAACTTAATAGTCAGCTATCAACCTACATCACAATAGCTATAGCCAACTAATAGACATAACATGAGTCGAAGGGCTCAAGCTTTGCACCGCTTCATCCAAGCTTCCTCAAGGGCTACTCTATTTCACTATAAAGGCAGATTGGGAGCTCTCACTAGAGGTTATGGGTGGCAACAATAGTCCAAGGATGAATCGGGGATAGTTTCCTAATTTCTTGGTTTGTCCTCATCCCACTCATAAGCTTTCTTCTTCTGATAGTGAGCTGCTTCATGGAATGCTGTCTCCCGTCTTGCTTTAACCCCATCCTCCTCGTTGGGGTTGGCAGGTGTGCTCTTTGTCACACTAGCTTTTTTCATGGAGGAGGGTGATGTGCTTGTGCCCTCAGTCACTCCCTATCCTTTTGGTTATCCTGTCGAGGGCCATGATGCACTTGACTACTCAAAAGGCGATCCCAGCTCTATGGAAGAGCTCGAGATTCTAGGAGACATCTAGTCCTTCAATGGGCACTGCTATTTTTTCTATACTTTAGAAGCTTAGGGAATAATATTATCACTCGAGAGGCTCTAACCCATGTAATCTGGCCACAAAGCTACACGTGTGTAATCCAGTTTTATCAATGGAAAACTTATGACATTTCTGTATCTTTTGTTACATCTATCGACTATTTCTTGGATTGCTTATTTACTTCATGCTGTGTGATCACATCTCGAGTTGTATCTGGGCAAATGGTGGAGGCTCAAGTGATTGATCGTAGTACCCCCGATCATGATCTTTCCAATCTTATTAAGCTATGAAAATCTGATCATAATATTTTTGATCACTGGAGCCCAATATTTTCCAATCATAATTTTTTTGATTGCTAGAGCCTATGGGCATTCAATCATAATTTTTTTGATCGCTTGGAGCCTATTGGCTTCCGATCATAATTTTTTCGATCGCTAGAGCCTATGGGCTTCTGATCATAATTTTCTTGATTACTGGAGCCAATGGGCTTTCGATAATAATTTTCTCGATCGCTAGAGCCTATGGGCTTCTAATCATAATTTTGTCGATTACTGGAGCCATGGGATTTCGATAATAATTTTCTCTATCGCTAGAGCTTATAGTATTTCAATCATAATTTTTTTGGTTGTTGGAGCCTATGGACTTTTGATCATAATTTTTTCGATCGCTGGATCCTACGGGCTTTTGATCATAATTTTCACGATCGCTAGAGCCTTTGGGCTTCCGATTGTAATATTTTTGATTGTTGGAGCCCTTGGACTTTCGATCATAATTTTAAATAAATTAAGAGCCCGTGTTGATCCTTTAGTAGGGAATTTCTTAGGCCAATGGACTCCTAAGCCCCTCAGTATGGGGTCTCAACCCTGCGGGTGGCTTAGTTATAAATTATTCCAAATGAATTTTTTGGGTCTCATTTGGCCTGACTAACTCTCACTTAGGGGAGCTTTCATCAAAGAAAACCTTCACTATAAATATAGATAGAAAAAGAACTTCTATTTAGTAGAAAAAGGGGGACATTAGTGATGATAGATCCATAAATTTGTAGAGTTCCATAGTCGGAGCAAAAGGGTTCCATCTAATTGCCTTAGTTGATAGGTTTCAGGCATGTTGATTTTTTCTACTTGGTAGGGCACCTCCTAGTTTGGTGAGAGCTTGTCCCTTTGGCCAGGTTGAAAAATTTTTGCTTGATGTAGTACCAAATCGCCGATCCTAAACATGTTATTTTGAACCTTAGTGTTGAAGTAATGAGCGACCTTGTGTCGGTATCCTACTCTTTTGATGTGTGCTTTCTCTCGGACCTCATCTATCAAGTCTAGGTCTATGAGTCATCTTTCTGAGTTGGTTTGCTCATTATAGTGTATGACCAATGCCAAGGGTATTTCAATCTCAATAAATTCATTGCTTTAGTTCCAAAAGTTAGGCTGAAGGGTGTTTCTCCTGTTAGAACCCTCGATGTTATTCGGTATGCCTAAAGTACATGATAGAGCTCATCGATTCAGGATCCTTTAGATTTGCTAAGCCTCTTTTTAATTTCTTGGAGAATGGCTTAATTTGTAAGCTTTGCTTCTTTGTTAGCTTGGGAATGCACCACTAAAGTGAGGTGGTATAAAATTTCCTAGTTTTCATAAAATTCTTCGAATTGAGTACCAACAAATTATCATCCATTGTCAGTGATCACTACTTGGAGGATGCCAAAGTGGTAGATGATATCTCTCCACATGAAATCTATTGCTTTCAACTTGATGATGCAGGCTAACGACTAGACCTCTACCCATCTCTTAAAGTAGTCGATAGTAACTATTAGAAACTTGCATTGCCCTAAAGCTGAAGGAAATGGACCAAGGATATCCATCTCCCATTGTGTGAATGATTATGGAGTGCATATAGGAGTGATTGATGGTCGGGAGATGCTAAATGCTTGCATTTCTTTGACAAGCATTACATTTCATGATGAATCTCTCTACGTCCTGCTGCTTGGTTGGCCAATAATAACCTTGTCGTAGTAACTTATAGGCTAATGCTCTTTTTTTAATTCAGTCTTCATAGATCCCTTCATGAACCTCTCTCAGCATGAATTCCATCTCAGAGGGCCATAAACATCTAAGAAGGGGTGAAGAGAAAGATTGTTTGTAGTCTTTCCTCATGCATCAAGTATTTGGAGGATTTATACTTGATCTTGTGGGCTTCTTTCTGATATGCAGGGAGTCAACTATTCTTTAGGAAGTTGGTTAGCAGGTTGCTTAGCATGGTTCATCATTGAGCTGATAACATGGTTCATCATCAAGCTACATGACCTCTGATGATTCTTCGATGGTCAACTTTTCGATTTGTTAGAAGTAGGCCCCTCGGGGAAGCGCCATAGGAATAGTGGTACAGCTTTATCCAGAAAGTTCACTTGAGAGTTATCTTCTCTCAAAATCTGTTGAATTTCAAAGATGTGGAGGTTACTGATTAGTTCCTTGACTCTTTGGAGGTGTTTGATCAAATTTCTCTCCTTAGCTTCGGAGTTGCCCTTGATATTGCCGACAACAAGTTGAGAGTTACTATAGACTCTCAAATCTTACACTTACAATTTTTTGGTGATACCAAACCCTACTATCAGAGCCTCGTATTTTGTCTTATTATTAGTCATGGGGAATTCAAGACATAGACCTGCTCAGCTATGATTCCTTTTGAGCAAATGATGACCACTTCTGCGCTTAATCCTTTGGGATTGGATGACCCATCCATATATATCTTCCAAGCATCATTTAGGCTTAGAGTGGTTTCCAATGTTAGCTCTGATGGTTCCATCACTTTTTGTTTGACCGGCTCATTAGAAATAGTACATTTGATCAGGAAATTGGCTAGTATCTAGGCCTTAATCAATGATCAGGGCTAATATTAGATATCAAACTCCAATAGCTCAATTGCCCATTTGGCGATATGTCTAGACATATCAAGTTGATGGAGAATATTTTTCATAAACTGATTGGTTAGCAAGATGATAGTGTGAGCTTGAAAGTATGGGCGATGCCTCCGATCAGCAATAAGGAGAGTATGTACTAGCTTCTTTAGCTTGGAAAACAAGGTCTCCTCATCTCTCAAGATTTTGTTGATATAGTAGATGGATTTCTGAACCCTGTCCTTCCTTTGGATTAGCACTACACTCATTGCCAAGATAGAGATTGCTAAATATAGGAATAACTCTTCACTAAGATCTGGCCTCCCCAATAGTGGTGGGGTGTCGAGGTAATTATTAAGATCATTGAAAGTTTTTTGGTAATCTTTTATCCACCAAAAACTCTTTTGGCATTTTAAAGTTTAGAAAAATGGAAGGCATAACTCGATTAATTTGGAGACAAATCTGTTGAGGGTCATAATCCTTCCAATGAGATGCTGGATACTTTAACTATCTTTGGCAGGTTTATATCGTAGACAGTCTTGATTTTCTCTAGATTAGCTTCCACCTCCCTGTTGGAAATCATGAAATCCAAGAATTTGTCTAAGGCTACTTCGATGGTACATTTGGTGGGGTTTAAATTTATTTGGTATTTCTGGAGGGTGTTAAAAATCTCCTGGAGGTCTTTGACATGAGTTCTGATAAATTTGCTTTTGACAAGCATGTCATCCACATACACCTCTATATTCTGCCCAATCTGATCTTTAAAGACTTCATTTACCAGGCATTGGTAAGTAGCACTTTCTATCTTGAGTCCGAATGGCATAACCCTATAATAAAAAAGGCTTTAATCAATAATAAAAGTAATTTTTTCTTCATCTTCTGGGGCCATCCGAATTTAGTTATATCTAGAGAAGGTGTCCATAAAGCTAAGAAGATCATGGCCTGAAGTTGCATCGACCATCTGATCGATTTATGGTAGCGGATAGCCATCTTCCGGGCATGCTCTATTGAGATCCATGAAGTCTATGCAAATTTACCACTTGCCATTTACCTTTTTTACCTTTACAGGGTTGGCAACCCAATCTAGATAGGTGGTTTCTTGGATGAGGCAGCATCAAGCAACTTGTTGACCTTCTCGGTGATATCTTTTTGGTGCTCAGGCATGAAGCTTTGTTTATTTTATTTGATGGGTCAGTTCTTGGGATCCACCTTCAACTAGTGTATCATTACCAAGGGATTGATATCCAGCATATCCACGGGTGCCCAAGCAAAGACATTGGCATTCCTCTACAAAAATGAGGTTAGCTGATCTCTAGTGATCTGATCCAATTTGGAGCTAATCCTAATTGTGTGCTCTGGGTTTCCATCGGCCAAAGATATGATGATGAGGTCCTCAGCCAGCTCTCCTCACTATTTGGTTAGGTCATTCTGAGCATCAAGACCTTCAACTAGATAGGTTCAGCTGCTCTTTTTCCTTGAAGCTCAATATGGTAGTAGTGTGTGCTAGGTTCTAATCTTCATGGATCTCTCTGACCTCATATATTGTTGAAAATTTTACTTTTATGTGGTAAGTGGAGACAACAGCTCAGAGGCATTAAGATTTGGTTGTTCGAGAATGGCATTGCAAGCTAAGGGTATCCAAATGACCATGAAGTCTATCTGACTAGATCATGTCTTCTATAAATCCCATTAGAGGAGAATTTACTCGAACCAGTGATTCGAATGATATTCTCATTTTTAAAAGTGCTTTGTAATACAACACATCTGTCAAACTTCCATTATCAATAAGGATGCAGTCTATATCATAATTTTTCACATTCAAAGTTACCACCACTGCATCATTATGTAGAAGCTGAATGCCATCATCATTTTTCTCAGAAAAAACTATCAGTGTTGCCCATTTTTTAGCTGATTACTTGGGGTGACTGTACCCCCTAGTTATCATTCCTATGTTTTTCGATTATGGGGGATCACCTCCCTCTGGAGGTGGAAGTGGTTATGGTTGTTCAATTTGTCATGGTGATCTTCGCCATTCTCTTGGCCCTCTCCATTGTCGAATGGATTGATCGTGATGACCTTGCCTAATCAGCTCCTAAATCTCATCCCATAGCTAGATGCACTCCTTAGTATCATGGTCGTGGTCTTGATGGTATATGCAAAATTTATTTTGATTCCTCCTTACCAATGATGTTTGCATCTTTCAAGGTTCTGGAATGTACTTTCTGATCTCCATCAGTACCTTTTTTCTTTATGTGTTTAGAAGAGTATAGGTGTAGAACTTTCTTGGTGGCGGTGCTTGAGGGGCATTCCTGGGCCGGCAATCTTTGAAGAATCGGTTCCTTGAAAGAATCATCTGACGATCTTCGAGATACATACATGTTTTTAAAACAAATTAATTAATTAAAATTAATGCATAGTAGAATAAAAAATTACTCTAAGTATACATAGAAGAAACTAATCATGAACATGTAATATAGATTTGCAAATAAAAACAAAACTATTAAATCTACTTATCTATTATGCTACATCTTTATCGAACTGGATCTAGAAAAAAATCTGGGGTTCCATTGGAGCCGCGCATGAACCTGGCCTCTGTTGGTAGCCACACGGAGATTTCCTAATCGAAGCCCCAAGGCCACCAGAGTGCTAGCACCTTGTAGGCCTCACTTCAGTTGTTGGATCATATCTCCTTTTCTTCTTTTCTTTTGCTCTAATTAAAAATCCAAAAATGAAGATAGATCTCTTCTCAAGAAATCAAGGCAAAATATTTTTTCTTCTTGAACTGAACCCTTTCATTCAAGATCGAGAGGAGGAGGATCATAAAGGGTGATCAATTTTTCTCTCTATTATTTTTATGTAGTTGAGAATATCAAGAAGGCTATGATGATAGGATGTGAGAGCACATCTCACGTTAAAACTACTCCAAGAAACTCCACTCACTCACAATATATGCACTATAATATCCTTCTTTTCTCATGCCATATCATAACTTCTTTGCCTAGAGTTCCTTCTCAACTAGAATTTGGACAATATATTTAAATCAAATTCAAATCCCTAGATTGATTAGGATAAGTAGGGAGAGAGACACCCAGGGGTGCCAAACACCTTTGTGCACCCATAAATTCCATTCCCATTATGTCTTCACACGAAGAAGGGTATATCCCTTCTTTTTTACACACCAAAGAGAGAAATAGCATGGGGAGGGAGAGAGAAAATTAGTTAGTTAGGAATTAGTTCAACTAACTAACTCCTTGTTCTAACCTTTTTAGGATTCTAACTTAACTAATCCTAATAGATTTAGGTTTAAATCCATAACTAATTAGGCATTAGTTAGGCCAACTAACTAATTCTAATCAAGTAGGAAACTAACTAACCAAATTCTTAACCAATTGAGATTTAGGTTTAAATCTATAATTAATTAAGAATTAGATTCTAATCTAATTAGGATCAATAAATCCAAATATAATAGATCAAACCTAACTGAATTAAATTAGATTTAATTCAACCTAAGATTAGGCAACCAATTAGGTTAAACTGAATTGGCTTGCAACAATTGTAATTAGATTAGTCCAAAATCTAATTGGACCATAGCATCATCCAAACTCAATCAAATTGAATCCAATTCAATTTGTATCGAGCCTAATCATAATTAAACGATCAAATCATTTAATTAAATTACAACTCTTGTAATAAAGTCCTCATTGTTAAAATTAGTAGGTTCCAAATTTGTAACCCTTATAAATTTAGAGTTTCTAAATATGTAACTCTTGCATATTTCGATCCAACTATTTGATCAGGTCAAGCTACTATTGTGTATGACCTCTCAGATTCCATTCTATTTGGTAGTAAGATATACTATGATCTCCATCATAGTATCATCGAACTCTTTCGATGGACCAGAATAATTTCAACTCATCCCATCAAGGATTATTGATATGAAATGATCCTATTAGGTTTTCACAATCCATCAATGATGCATAGTAGCATGTAATGGTAACCCAGTAGAATAGAAGAAAGAATCCCAGGTGTAGTTACCATGTAATTGAGTTCTTCTATCGAGAGTCCTGATAAGATGCAGGTCATGGAGTCTCGTCAAATCCTAAGCATCCATCATATGCATGATTCAATTAGTTCAAGTCTAAATTATGAAAGCTCATGAAAGCTCTTTTCCATTATTCATATTGTCTTAGGTATGGTCTTAAGGACTTAGATTCTTAAATCATATAGGACTATATCTTAACTATTAAGATCAATAGATCCCCTACAAATGCACTCCCAACTGCTACAGTGAACCTACTATAGCCAACGAAAAACCCAAGGGCCTGAATGGCTAGGACAAATATTTTATATTGTCAAGCTACCAGAACCCCACTATAAGTGGCCGAGCCACTATAGGTTAAAGAATCACTCATACAACTACACTATCAAAAAAGTCTCTGATGAGTAAGTAGACATCTATGTGACTTCTCGTGTTGGTCATGCTTAGTATCATCATTCTTTAATGACCACCCATACTCTTGCTCCAGTATCTTTATACTATAGTCTCAAAACTCGTCTATCCTAAAAGAAAATGAATTGTGCACCGATCAAACCGGATCAATTACCATCTTCGTAATATCCTATGACCAGGAACATTTAGGAATTAATCTATAATGACATATGTCTCAAATTTTTAACTCTTAAGAACACGTGTCACTATCCATTAATTCCTTGGATGATACATGGACACATATTGAACATGTATGGATAAAATTATCTAAATTAGAATATAAATATAATTTTATTTTTTAAAAATAAAATATGTAAGCTAGATTGGCTTCTATGATATACATCTAATAATCACTCACTTGATCTAAAGCCAATCAATCATAAACTTCAGTCCCATCTCATGTGTTTCAGTTTTAGCTGGCTAAAGCTTACTAAGCTTGTTGGCTTTGGCTCCTTAATTTTGATGATTAACAAAAGGTTGAGTATATGTTTGGACTAATGTTTCATTTCAAGATAAAGTTTCATGACTTAGGTTATTCAAAAAGAGTATCAAGAGTATAATGATGAAACCAAGCTTGCTTGATTTGGGAAAGAGCTCTTCTACTTTGAACAAGATCAAATTTCTTATATTGGACCTTATTAATTAAGAAGCAATTGACAAAAGAAATAAAGGCTTAGAGAAACTCAAGCATGGCACGCACCTCTCCAAAGTTTCAGAAAATTTCAGACCAAAGGTCGACCCCCAGAGGTCGACACCTTGCCAAAGGTCGACCACCAGAGGTTGACTCATGAAGAAAAGAAAAGTTCAGCTAGGCCGGCACGGCAAAATTTCAGTGGCACGCTCTAGAGGTCGACCACCAGAGGTCGACACCTGTCCAGAGGTCGACACCAGAGGTCGACTCATCGCCTGAGAATTCAAACTGGGCAGAACTATGGTTTTCTAGATTTTTGCCTAAGATAAACTGAAGGTCGACTCATGAGGTCGACACTTGTCCAGAGGTCGACTCATGAGGTCGACTCATGGCATAACGACTAGTTTTTCTGAACTTTTGATTTGATTTCTAACAGCCATAAATGGCCATATTTTTGATTCTAACGATCTTGTGGAGTTGTTTCAGCTTGAATGAAGTATTTAACCTCCACCTAACTTCAAAAAAGTCAAGGAGACAAAGTGAAAAAGAAGAGAGTGAAAATACAAAGCCTTCAATCAATTCTAAGCCAAAAAGAGTGAGAAAACCAAGAGATTCCTTAGCCAAAAGCTTTCCATCTTTGAGGAATCCAACTTTCATGTCTTTGGCATTTAGTGAGGTCCAAGATTCCAAGAGAAAGGCTTGAAGAGTCTCCAATAAGAGCTACATCGAATTACTTTTGCTCAAAAAGGAGTTTGTCTTGTTTTTATTCATTGTATTCATATTCTATTTGTGGTAGCCTAGTTTCAAGGGAATTTGAAACTAGTGTGAGGTTTGTTGGTGAGCCAATTGTTAAAACCAACCAGGGTTGCTTGTAAGCCCGAAGCCAAAACAAGTGTGTGAGGTTTGTTGGTGAGCCAATTATTAAAACCAACTAGGGTTGCTTGTAAGCTCGAAGCCAAAACAAGTGTGTAAGGTTTTGACTTGTGAGCCTTGTAAAACAAGTCGGCTGTAATCTAGAGAAGATTATAGTGGAAATTCCCAAGTGGAGCTTGGGGAGTGGATGTAGGTGCTAGGTGCACCGAACCACTATACTTCTTGTGTGTTTGCATTGCTTTACTCTTCTTTTGCTCTTTAATTGTTGTTATCTTTCATTGCTTCCGTTGCACAATTACTTGAGCACTATCACTCTTCACTTTTGAACTTGATAGCACATATATTGCTTTAATTTTTAAAATACCCAATTCACCCCCCTCTTGGGCACCATATCTGGGCAACAAGTGGTATCAGAGCACCGGTACTCTATTGTAGGTCCAACGATCTTGAGTGAAAGATCATGGCCGCCCCAATTGGAATGGGTGTAGTTGAAGGACAAGCATCAAATCGCCCTCCTTTCTTTAATGGCACAAACTACACATACTGGAAAACTCGTATGCGTATTTATTTACAAGCTGTAGATTATCATATATGGAGAGTAATTACTAAAGGGCCTCATCAGCCCACTCACTTGGTTAATGGCATTATCACCCCAAAATCTGAAGAAGAATGGGATGCCAATGACATCAAACAAGCTGAGTTAAATGCTAAGGCGATGAATTTGCTATTATGTGCACTTGACCCTAGTGAATTTAACAGAATATCAAATTATATTTCCGCCAAAGAAATTTGGGATACACTTGAGGTTACCCATGAGGGTACACACTAAGTGAAAACTACAAAGGTGAACATGCTCATTCATATGTATGAGATGTTCAGGATGGAACCAACTGAAAGTATAAGTGAAACGTATACTAGATTTACCAATATAGTAAATGGTATGAGGAGTTTGGAAAAATTATATCTAATGGTGAACTGGTTAACAAACTTCTCAGGTCTCTTCAGCTTCATGGGATGCCAAAGTAACAGCCATAGAAGAAGCCAAGGATGTCAATACTCTACCTCTTGAGCAGCTTCTTGGATCACTGATGACTTACGAGCTTTCACTAAAGCAGAAGACTGTGGACAATGACAAGAAAAAGAAAGCCATAGCCTTCAAGTCCACTACAAAGGAAGAGTCAAGTGATGAATCAGAAGAAGAAGCTGATGATGATGAGACAGCCCTCATTACAAGAAAATTCAAAAGATTCATGAAAAAGTAGAAAGGCTTCTACAAGAAAAGGCCATAAAAAGGTGATCACAATAAAGATAAAGAGAGAAAAAGAAAGGGATCCACCCATCTGCTTCGAGTGCAAGAAGCCTGGACATTATAAAACGGATTGCCCCTTGCTTAAAAAGAGTCGAAGGATGTTGAGAAAGAAAGCCATGATGGCTACCTGGAGTGAGAGTGAGGACTCCAGCAGTGATGAAGAGCAGCAGGTAGTCGCCAACCTGTGTTTCATGGCTAATGAAGATGATGAGGTAAATTCTGAACCTGAAATTGAATTTACTTTTAATGAACTACATGATGCTTTTGATGATTTAGTTATGGAATATGAAAAATTAAAACTGAAAATAAGAAATTAAGAAAGCTAAATCATGAGCTTACAAAAAATTCAGATAAGTTTTCAACTGAAATTGAAGATTTAATTCAAGAAAACAAGAAATTAACTAAACATGTAAAGACCTTGAAAAATGATAAGGACAATCTTTTAAAAGAAAAGGATTCTTTGAAAAGCAATAGAAGTTTTGAAACTAATGAGAAAATTGAAAAACAAAACAAAGAACTGTTGCTTCAAAACAAGAATTACAAAGAAGAGTTAGAAAAAGTAAAACCTTTTGTAGAAAAGTTTACTTATAGTTCAGAAAAATTAAGTATGCTTTTAAACAGTCAACATGCAGTTTTTAACAAAGCTGGACTTGGATTTAAGCCACAGAATCAGCAAAAACTTTACAAAAACTTTTTCATACCTGCATCTTCTAATATTACCTGCTATGCATGTGGTAAGTTAGGACATAAATCATATATTTGTAATAGAAGAAAATTAAATACCTTTGGAAAGATTTGGGTTCCAAAAGGAACCAATTTGACTAACCCTAAAGGACCCAAGATGACTTGGGTACCTAAAGTTTCAACTTGATCAATTTCTGCAGGTGTGTCTTGCAACCAAAAATAAAAGAAGAATGTGGTGTCTGGATAGTGGTTGCTCAAGGCACATGACTAGGGATGTGAGGCAATTCTCATCACTAGTAGCTATAGATGGTGGAAACGTTACTTTTGGTGATAATGGAAAGGGCAAAATCGTCGGAATTGGTAAAATCCATATCACCCCTAATGCTTATGTAGATAATGTATTATTTGTTGATGGCTTGAAGCATAATCTTTTTAGCATTAGTCAGTTTTGTGATAAGGGTTTTAAAGTAATTTTTGAATCGTCTTTGTGCATGGTATCTAGTCTAGATGTCAATGGCATCAAGTTCACTGGTCATAGGCATGGAAACATTTACATGGTTGATCTTGATGATCTAGCCATGGAAAGTGGTCAATGCCTAGTGGCTAGGAAAGCCAAGGCAAGTGAAACTAGTTGGCTTTGGCATCGTAGGCTAGGGCATGCTAGTATGCAGTTGATTTCAAAATTAAGCAAAAAGAATCTTGTAAAAGAATTGCCAAAACTCACATTTGAAAAAGATAAGATTTGTGCTGCATGTCAATTTGGAAAACAAACTAAATCTACTTTCAAACCTAAAGGAGTAGTATCTACTACTAGACCCCTTGAATTATTGCATATGGACCTCTTTGGACCAACCAGAACAACTAGTTTGGGAGGTAAGAAATATGGGCTAGTAATTGTAGATGATTACTCATGATTTACTTGGGTAATGTTTTTAGGTCATAAAGATGAAACGTTTTCAGCTTTTGTTAAATTTCATAAAAGGGTTTCAAACGAAAAAGATCTCACTATTGTTTCTTTGCATAGTGATCATGGAACTGAATTTGACAATCATGATTTTGAAGCTTTTTGTAATGAAAATGGCATTAGTCATAATTTTTCTGCACCTAGGACACCTCAACAAAATGGGGTGGTAGAAAGAAAGAACAGACTCTTGAAGAAATGGCATGCACAATGCTTTGCGAAAACGATTTACCTAGATATTTTTGGGCAGAAGCCATTAATACTTCCTGTTACATTTTAAATCGTGTTTTAATTCGACCTATTTTGAAGAAAACACCATATGAGCTTTGGAAAAATCGAAAACCTAATCTTAAGTATTTTCGTGTATTTGGTTGCCGCTGTTTTATATTAAACAATGGCAAAGACAATATCAGTAAATTTGATGCCAAGTCAGATGAGGGTATCTTCTTAGGATACTCTACTTCTAGCAAGGCATACAGGGTCTTCAACAGAAGAACTCTTCTGGTTGAAGAATCAATACATGTAGTGTTTGATGAATCTAACGAAAAATCTTCTAGAAAAGAAGATTCTATTGATGATGAAATAGGTACAAAGAAGCTTGAACAATTGACAATCAATGAAGATGAGCCCAAAGGAGATGATGATCAAGAAAATGAAGATCAAACTCAAGAGATTAATGCAACTTCACCAAAACCTTTACCTAAAGAGTGGAGGTATGCACATGGACACCCTAAAGAGCTAATAATTGGTGATCCATCAAAGGGAGTAAGTACACGCTCTTTTATTAGAAATGTTTGTGATTATTTAGCTTTTGTATCTCAGATAGAGCCTAAGTCAATTGAAGAAGCTGAAAAAGATTGTAACTGGATTAATCTATGCAAGATGAACTAAATCAATTTAAAAGAAATAACGTTTGGACTTTAACTGAAAGATCCCCTAATGTTTCTGTAATTGGCACAAAATGGGTTTTTAGAAATAAACTTGATGAACATGGTATTGTAACTAGAAACAAAGCTAGACTTGTTGCTAAAGGCTACAACCAGGAAGAAGGGATTGACTTTGATGAAACCTTTGCTCCTGTTGCTAGGCTAAAAGCAATTAGACTTTTACTTGCTTTTGCTTGTTTTATGGATTTCAAGTTATTTCAAATGGATGTTAAAAGTGCTTTTTTAAATGGATTTATTGAAGAGGAAGTTTATGTTGAACAACCTCCTGGTTTTGAAAATCATGAATTTCCTAACCATGTTTTTAAATTGCATAAAGCATTGTATGGTTTAAAGCAAGCTCCTAGAGCTTGGTATGATAGATTAAGTTCTTTTTTGATGAAGAATGATTTTTCTAGAGGTAATGTAGATAATACATTGTTTTTGAAAAAGAAAAATGATGATCTCTTAGTAGTACAAATCTATGTAGATGATATTATTTTTGGTGCTACTAACGAATGTCTTTGTCAAGAATTTGCAAAGTTAATGCAGAGTGAGTTCGAGATGAGCATGATGGGAGAACTCAATTTCTTCCTCGAACTCCAAATTAAGCAAACCAAAGAGGAGATCTCCATCAACCAAGCCAAGTACACAAGGAAAATATTGAAAAAGTTTGGGATGGAGACTACCAAACCAATAGGTACCCCTATGAGATCTTCATGTAAATTAGACAAAGATGAATGTGGTAAATCAATAGACCAAAAATTATATAGAGGCATGATTGGTTCATTGCTATATCTAACTGCCAGTAGACCAGATATAATGTTCAGTGTTTGTATGTGTGCACGTTTTCAGTCTGCTCCTAAAGAATCACATCTCTTAGTTGTAAAACATATATTTAGATACTTATCTGGGTCAATTGAAATTGGTCTTTGGTACTCTAGAGAGTCATCATATGAATTGATTGCATACTCTGATGCTGATTTTGCTGGGTGTAAACTTGATCGTAAAAGTACTAGTGGAACTTGTCAATTCCTAGGAGTTAATTTGATTTCATGGAGCAGCAAGAAACAGAATTCGGTTGCTCTATCTACGGCGGAAGCTGAATATATAGCAGCTGGAAGCTGTTGTGCTCAGATTCTATGGATCAAACAACAACTCGAGGACTTTGGCATCAAACTAACTAAGACACCCATAAGATGTGATAATACTAGTGCAATCAATTTAACGAAAAATCCTGTACAACATTCAAGAAGCAAACATATTGAAATAAGATATCATTTCATAAGAGATCATGTTCAAAACTCTAATGTGTTGTTAAAGTTCATTTGTACTGATTATCAATTGGCTGATATATTTACAAAAAAACCATTGAATGAAGATAGATTTTGCATGATCAGAAGAGAACTGGGAGTCATTGATCCTTTTGCTTGAAACTCTTCAATTTTCATCAAAATTCCTCAAAAATGATTTATAAATTTTCAAATATGTTTAAAGCTTATTTTTCTAAATTTTATCAATTTTTTAAATTTTACCGAATTTTATTTTGGCTAATTTATTTTTGGAGGTCGACACTTAAGTTTTCGGAGGTCGACACTTGGGGTCGACCCCTGAAATTTTTAAGAGGTCGACACTTGGACGGAAAACGTCTTTTTTAAAACCCATCCGCAAGCCTCTTTTTTTTCATTTCTTTCCATTTCTCCTTCATGTGGTCCCCCTCCAACTTCCCTAAAGCTCTAAACAGTGGATTTCCAACCCTCTCCTTCCTCTTTTTGGGTAATCTTCTCCTCTCCTCTTGTTTTCTTTTGAACCAAACCATTTTTGACCATGTTCTTTGTTTTTGGACAACCGAAAGCTTTTGCCTCTATCTACCCTCAAATATCGGTTGTTTTTCAATTGAAATCACTTATTTCTTTCCTCCGTTTCTTGCATTTCCTCCATTTACTCTCGATTTTCTCCATTTTCACAAACCCTATCTTACCATTTCACCATTTCTTCTTTTGCTCAACCCGTGAACCTCTCTTCCCCTATCTTTTCTTGGTTCCTTCCCTCTTAGCTCTGCATTACCCTACTTCTCCCTAATTTACCCCTCTTCCATCCATATGGGTCCAAGAAAGCACTTGGCAGTAATAAAAAGGAGAATGGAACAAGGCCAAAGTAGCACTGAGCGACGAAGAAAGGTCAGACATGAGCATGAGCCATCCCAGAGCCACCTGCACCAGTGCCAGCCAGCTTAGTACGGAAGAGCATTGCAAGTGGGAGACGTGTAGATATACCTTTCTGGGATCAGCATCACTTTTTTATAGGAGATGTGCTGAGAGATGCAGGTCTGGTTCACTTCTGCATGATGACTGAGAGATTCTACCTATACCTCATCAGGGAGTTCTATGCATCCATGGCCACTGATGGCATTGGATGGTCAGCTACTGTTCATGGGATCAAGATTCCAGTGACACCGGAGGTCATCAGTCGTGTTTTGAGGATTCCACTTCATGGCACAGCTGCCACTTCTATCAGCGACAGAGAGCACGCCTTCAGATGTATCTTAAAGCGCGAGGATGTTAGCGGCATTTCCACAGTAGCCGCTAACCAGCTTTCACTAGAGATGAGAGTGCTGCATCATATCATCGCCCGCATCTTGATTCCAAAAAGCGGGAGATTCGACTTTATTACTGAGCGTGAGTTGGTGTTGATGGTGTCCCTGAGACAGCGGACTCCCATCAACCTTCCCAGGATCATGCTTCAGCAGATGGGTGAGGCAGCATCTCACAGGAGACTAGTTCAGCCATATGGTATGGGGCTGACACAATTATTTAGAGAGTATGGAGTTTCATTTGATGGTATGCCTTTCAGTCAGCTGTAGCATACTGATACATATGGAGAGAAATCCCTGCATAGGATGGGATTTTGACTGATTGGTGACCGTTGGGTGCGACGAGAGTCTGGCCAGGAGCCAGATGAGGAGGAGGAGATTCGAGCAGCTGAGGCAGGGCCTTCAGAGCCTACTGATCATGGTACACCTCCTCGCCCAGCACCAGAGTCAGAGACTGCAGAGCCTGAGCCATTCACGCCACCACCCTCATCAGCTCCAGCACCTATTGCTACTGCTACACCATGGAGGACTACAGCGAGCATATCGGACTTTGAGCAGAGAGTGACTGATCACATTTCAGAGGTTCGGATAGAGATTGCTGGTGTACGACAGGAGCTACATGATCTGCGGATCCATACAGATATGCGCATTGGAGTTCTGTCAGCTAGTGTAGATGCAGGATTCCGACAGATCCTTAGCCTACTGAGATTAGCATTGCCACCAGGGACTGTAGATCCGACAGTATCTCCTCCATATTCTGATGATGATGATGATGATGATGACTCCAGTGGATACAGTGACAGTGATGGAGATTAGCCTAGAGTAGGTAGCTCTGATGTTCCACCTGCCGATCCGATTCCAGAGATTCCCCCTTCTGCAGATCCTCCTTCTACTGATCTTCTCAGTACAGATCCTCCAGCTGCAGATATGCCAGTCAATACTAAGATTACTGAGTCACTCTTTGAGACTATTACAGGCATTCCAGATGATAGAGTGGAGCATACAGAGACTGATATTGATGATCCCACTGCTTATGAGCTTGTCAGCAGGCACACTCCAGCTCAGTCTACTCAGCATACTGATCCATCTACTCCTACTGCTACTACTTCTGTTAGGACACCATCGGAGTCTTTTCCACGGACCTATAGATCTCGTAGGACTACCCCTAGGTCTGGTCCCTCTCTGAGGACTCGGAGTCTCACTCATAGGACTCCAAAATCCTCATCTAGGATCTCGGCTCCTATCTCTTTTGATATACCTTCTGATGAGGAGTAGCCTCATAGATTTGCTTGATGTATGATGTACTAATTTACTTTGTATGATCTGATGTATCAGTGTTTTGTGCTTACTATGTAAGCAATTTTGTAACTGAATACACTCATTTATATACTTATCTACATTGTGATATTTTACTGTCTGATACCAGCTCTTAGCATTTATCCTTTTAAACCCTCAAGTTAGCATGTTTTTGTTATATCGAATGCATAAATTGAGGGGGAGCATGTATCTCATGCAACTAAGTACTTCATTGTAATGGAACATAATTTTCTTTAATATATCTTTTACTACAAAGAATGCACTTTTTGATTCTTGACAAAAAGGGGGAGTATGGTAAAGTTTGTAAAGTATATATGGTAAAGTATAGTAAAGCTATTATGGTTCTTATCTTTTTGACTCATGAGAATGTTTTCACAAAAAGAAAGAAGTAGATGAAAAATGGTAAAGTATAGTATATATGGTTCTTATGACTCTTTCATAGAGTAGAGTAAAGCTAGTATGGTTCTTATCTTTTTGACTCATGAGAATGTTTTCACAAAAAGAAAGAAGTAGATGAAAAGTAAAATTTTTATGATATACTCATATATGTGAGGTTTCTTTGAAAATTATTTAATGCTAGATTTTGCTTTTGGACTTAATTGCATATATACTCAAGGTTTTGTCATCATCAAAAAGGGGGAGATTGTTGGCTTTGGCTCCTTAATTTTGATGATTAACAAAAGGTTGAGTATATGTTTGGACTAATGTTTCATTTCAAGATAAAGTTTCAGGACTTAGGTTATTCAAAAAGAGTATCAAGAGTACAATGATGAAACCAAGCTTGCTTGATTTGGAAAAGAGCTCTTCTACTTTGAACAAGATCAAATTTCTTATATTGGACCTTATTAATTAAGAAGCAATTGACAAAAGAAACAAAGGCTTAGAGAAACTCAAGCATGGCACGCACCTCTCCAGAGTTTCAGAAAATTTCAGACTAGAGGTCGACCCCCAGAGGTCGACACCTTGCCAAAGGTTGACCACCAGAGGTCGACTCATGAAGAAAAGAAAAGTTCAGCTAGGCCGGCACGGCAAAATTTCAGTGGCACGCTCCAGAGGTCATACCTGTCCAGAGGTCGACACCAGAGGTCGACTCATCGCCTGAGAATTCAAACTGGGCAAAACTATGGTTTTCTGGATTTTTGCCTAAGATAAACTGGAGGTCGACTCATGAGGTCGACACTTGATCCAGAGGTCGACTCATGAGGTCGACTCATGGCATAACGGCTAGTTTTTCTGAACTTTTGATTGGATTTCTAACGGCCATAAACGACCATATTTTTGATTCTAACAGTCTTGTGGAGTTGTTTCAGCTTGAATGAAGTATTTAACCTCCACCTAACTTCAAAAAAGTCAAGGAGACAAAGTGAAAAAGAAGAAAGTGAAAGTACAAAGTCTTCAATCAATTCTAAGCCAAAAAGAGTGAGAAAACCAAGAGATTCCTTAGCCAAAAGCTTTCCATCTTTGAGGAATCCAACTTTCAAGTCTTTGGCATTTAGTGAGGTCCAAGATTCCAAGAGCAATGCTTGAAGAGTCTCCAACAAGAGCTACATCGAATTACTTTTGCTCAAAAAGGAGTTTGTCTTGTTTTTATTCATTGTATTCATATTCTATTTGTGGTAGCCTAGTTTCAAGGGAATTTGAAACTAGTGTGAGGTTTGTTGGTGAGCCAATTGTTAAAACCAATCAGGGTTGCTTGTAAGCCCGAAGCCAAAACAAGTGTGTGAGGTTTGTTGGTGAGCCAATTATTAAAACCAACTAGGGTTGCTTGTAAGCCCGAAGCCAAAACAAGTGTGTAAGGTTTTGACTTGTGAGCCTTGTAAAACAAGTCGGCTGTAATCTAGAGAAGATTATAGTGGAAATTTCCAAGTGGAGCTTGGAGAGTGGATGTAAGTGCTAGGTGCACCGAACCACTATACTTCTTGTGTGTTTGCATTGCTTTACTTTTCTTTTGCTCTTTAATTGTTGTTATCTTTCATTGCTTCCGTTGCACAATTACTTGAGCACTATCACTCTTCACTTTTGAACTTGATAGCACATATATTGCTTTAATTTTTAAAATACCCAATTCACCCCCCCTCTTGGGCACCATATCTGGGCAACAAAGCTAGTGGATCCATCACAACTCATGTGGAGTTTACTCTCTACATCTTATTAAGGTAGTCATAAATTAAATCATCGCTCTATATGTTCGGACTTCTGGTGAGACCTTAGTTCCTTAGCTAGAGCTATAGCACCATTGTTGCTATGATAGTGTTATGTCATCTTATAATCTCTCACTCATTTTTGTAATAATTTGTTAAACCGGAATATATCCTAGTATCTTTAGAAGTGGCAATGTAGTTAGCCTCATTGGTCAAACCTACAATGATCAATTCCAAACCATCATTGTTTAAAAACACATCATGTATATCCTTATTTCTGAATTCTCCTCCTCTAAGATCTAAAATATATGTTTAATACTTCTTAAATCTTACAAAATGTTATCATAATTATCCAATACTCATAGCTTGGATTTTATTGATATTTGTTCATGACATTCATAGCAAAAATTAGATTATGTACTTAGCATAATTTATATAAGGTTCCTTATGGCCAAAGCTCAAAAGGATCTTGTCCTTATTAAAAATCTTTTCAAATATGTTAGGGCACATTCAAAGATTAGCTCCATGCCTAAGAAGTCAAATCCTCTATTGGATTTTTAGGCTGAACTTCTTTAACATTTCCTTAAGTACAACTTCTATGATAGATATAACATCCTCCTTGGTCTATCTCATAGACTTACATTCCAAATGTAGCATGCCTTCCAATAGGTCTTCATTGAAGAATTACCTAGATAATCATAACCTAATCTAGGTTAGCACAGGAATCACATTCCTAATAGGAGAATATTATATGCATACAGTGCATAGAATTATATACTTGACCTTTTATAAATATGTGGTTCCTCTTCTCGTTCTTGGTAGAATCAAACTATTTGATTATGTCATAGAAATAATGATTCCAATTCCAAGCTATTTGCTTTAGCCTATTTACATAGATCCTTTATAGCTCAGACCTTGTGAACTTATCACTATCCATCAACTTGATCTTATCATGGTTAACTGTAATAGCAACTAGTATGGATTTTAGCACGGTCACAGGTAAAAAGGTTTTTATAGTTAATGCTGACTATAACCTTTCACCTAAACCTTGCCTTATAGATCTTTATCTATATTCCTTTATAGATCCATTGCATCCATTAGGTACTATATCTTTTAGTGGATCTATTAAGATCTATACTAGGTTGAAGCACATCGAGTCTAACTTCATGGGATTCAACCAATTCTCAAAATCAATATTTGACATCATCTCTTTGTAGATTTCTGAGATTATCTTTATGTTCCTTTTTCCCATAAGGAAAACTTCCTCTGAACCCTCTATAAGCATACCTCTATACCTTTTGGAGGATGGCAGATCCTACTAGACTTACAACGTGGAAGAGGAACTAATATACTAGCTCTGTTCAAATGGGTTCTATAAGTTCGGTGACCCTTTGCTCTTCTGACACTATCTCTTTGAGCTTAATTATCCTCTCACTACTATATTTAGGTTAAACTATTTAATCATTAATATATACATTGGGTCACAACAACTTGTGATCCATTAAGAAGAAGTATTCTAACATCTCTTTAGGACAGAGGCCATTAGTGATCTAATCTCTAACTCATCCACCTATATCTCATATAAGCATGATAAAAAGATTTAAAGTGAATCCAATTAAATAGATTGATTGAGTTATGTAATCAGATCCTTAAAGGTAATAGTGATTCTCATAATGGATCGAACCATATCCAATAAAGTTCAATTTCTCTACTTAGACACCTCATTGAGCTTGAGATATAAGAAGAGTCTATTGTTAGGTTATGCCAAATAACTTGAGATTATTCTAGAATTCTCCTTAAAGATATTTACTTCCTCAATCTAATTGAAAAACCTTAAGGAGCCTTTCCTAGTTTGCATGTTGACTGTGCTATACATATTAATGTGTATCTGGGCTATCATATCATCTTATAAGATCTCTCAGCACTCACTAATAGCTCAGTAGATGCATCATATATATGTAGAGACTAACATTTCAAAATCATTTGAATCTAATTCATTTCTAAAATAAATGGTTTAATGACTTTTATGCTTAATAGAAATCAAATTTTTGAAATCAGTAAATAAAAGTCTCTTTGAAGTATATCATCTTATAAGATCTCTTAGATCTCTCGACACTCACTAATAGCTCAGTAGATGCATCATATGTATGTAGAGACTAAAATTTAAAAATCATTTGAATCCAATTCATTTCTAAACTAAATGGTTTAATGATTTCTATGCTAAATAGAAATCAAAATTTTGAAATTAGTAAATAAAAGTCTCTTTGAATAGCTGGCATACCTTCCAAAGGTATGTCATATTTATTCTTCAAGGATTCTAGGTACAAGGATGATTTCTATGGTTATTGAGCTTGAATTAGAAGCACATTTCCATTGTTAATGGCCATCTCCTTGAAAGATCCTGATCTCTTACTTTTTCACAAGCCTCTTCTTCCAATTAGACTATCGTTTGAGGAGAAGATCTACTTTGCATCGAGAAGCATGTCCATTGAACCTTTCAATGTTCCTTTATTTGTCACCAATTTATTAACCTAATTGTCTTAATCTTATTCAAATGGTGGTTTACAATAAGCTATCCATATGAATTAGACAAAGATGGTTAAATCAAATCCATTTGTACTCCTTATGTATCAATATGCTTGAGTTTCTCAAGCTCCTAATCCTTAATCATTATCAAGTAATGATCATGGATCGATTATAGTTAGGTTAGCTTGAATGGCTTGGAAATATTGGGTGGTCCTAATCTATTACCCTATCTAATTAATTTTTAATTTGAGCCAATCTTTATAATGAGTTATGGTTAATCAATTTGTCTAAAAATTAAGAAGGTTCGAAGCTAACTTTTAATCCACGGAGAGTGAAGATTCAAGTTAGATAATTATATTTAATTTTAAATTTATTTAAGAAAATTTAAGCAACAAATTAGACTTTCACTATTTTTACGAATCTCTCACACTTCTCAGTGGAGATGTAGAAATCCCTACATGACTAGCATCCCTAATGGGTACTGCGATCCCACTAATTTTGTGTACCTCATCTAATGGTTATTGGTAACACATAAACCAATAAGTGAACAACTCTTATCCAATGCTTCTCGAGCATGTTGTAGTAACTTAGTCTCTAAATCATGTAGGATCATCTAACAGTTATTATCCACACTTTCTAGTTAAGCCAAACCCACCATTCAATTTGAAATGAAGCTATCATTGGGTCCCTCACCTAAAAATTATTTGACCCAACCCTATCTTTACCTCACAACATCTTATGATATAGAGTGGTTGCGCCACCCCGATATAACTGAACCACTATATCCAACCAAGAATAATCAATACTTGAGAGATGCTTATAGCTCTATAATGCTAGAAGACTAAGACTTAATATTGACGAGGAGGTTTGGGTTGGGTATCTACTTAATTAGTCAGCATAATCTCATGTTTGACTAACCTTTTGACTAAACTAATTTAGGTCAGTTCAATATAAAAATATTTTTGTTGTTCTTTTCATGAGTTAAATCACATCGACAGCCCTATAAGTCATAAGAGAACCCCACTAAATAGGAAGAGAGGGCCATTAAACCCTACTTGCTCTTATGACTAGACGATCATGGTAATGCAATCAATCGAAGTACTAGGCTAAAGGATCATATCATATATGAAATAAGGTTTATATCAGCATATCTTATATCTGATTAACTTTGTTTGGGTTAGCACATCCATTATCTGATTAACCTAGTTTAGGTCAGCATATCTCATGTATGACTAACCTAGTTCATGTTAGCATATCTCATGTCTGACTAGTTTAGATCCGCATATTTCATGTCTAAGTGACCTAGTCTAGCTCACATCTTAATTAGTCAGCCCATCTTATATCTAACTACAAAGATGGCATGGATGAATTCGAACAAATAAGCAACCTTATTCAAAACATAATTGATCAAATTGGCCAGGTAAGTAAGATCAATGGGAAGGTTTCACTATTTAACCTCTTTTCTAGATACCAACTGAGTTGGCTAGGTAAAAGTTGTTGGGAATTATGTCCCAAAGCCAATCGCCTAGGTTGTAGGCAGTTGAATTGAGTATTTTACTCTTTGTATGAGTTAATAAATATTATTTTGGCAGCTCATCACATTCTTACTTTTCCCTGTAATGAACTCTTTTCATCTGATGAAGTCCTTAGGACTACATTGACTCGTTATAGAGAGGATATATCGAGTGGTCCTTAAACCAGGTTCACGACCAAAGGATACATTGTACTGGACGTCAATGTATTAAGTGTAGGTTGTTGTGGTTCACATCGTTTGGTTGTCCTCTTGACCAAAGGAGTGTGGTGACACTGATGTGATCTGCAAGTGGGATATATGATATCTCATTGAATGTGACTCTGTGTAGCCCTTTTCTATCAAAGGGATACTCACGATTGGATATGGGTATATGTGTCCCTCCGACCTGAGGTCATCATGATAGCTTGCAAGCAACTCCATGTGCTTTGGTGCCGGACTACCTAGATTTCTAATCTGGTGACAGAAGGTTTCTGGGTACAGGCAATACTTGTGGAGTAGTGGTGGACCAAGATGGAATTGACCTGTCCAAATAGTTTGGATTGAATGTCTCGCAGTGTCTCAATTTAGCAAATCCTCGGCCAGGATAGTCCTAGTGAGGAGTCACTAGACTTGCAAGGTTGAGACATGTTGTGGATTGACTCAGCTAGGGTTGGCAGTCTAATCCTAGGTCATCCTGAGCAAGGTTTAGCACATACCTTTTTCTCATTAGCCATGAAACAAAGATGGGCAACTTCATCATCCGTACTTGAATCTTCGCTATCGCTCCAAGTTGCCATCATTGCCTTGAATTTCTTTTTGGCCTTGAGAGCTATTATTTTCTTTTCTGTATCAGCTTCCACTATCCTTTGCCATAAGTTCAACTCATAGGTCATGAGTGAATCGATAAGCTCCTCCAAAGGTAAGATTTCTACATCTTTAGCTTCTTGGATCGCCGTCACCTTTGGATCCCATGATTTTGGCAAGGATCTAAGAATTTTGTTCACCAAATCAGCATTAGTATAGATTTTGCCAAGACTTTTTAAATCATTAATAATAGTCATAAATCTTGAAAACATATCAGATATAGATTCATAATGCATCATTTCAAAAGTTTCAAAAGAATGTATAAGCAAATTAATTTTAGTGTTCTTCACTTGAAGAGTACCCTCATGAGTAACTTCAAGTGTGTCCCATATTTCCTTCGCTGATGTGCATGTAGAAACTCTATTAAATTCATTTAAGTCCAATGCACAATAAAGCAAGTTCATTGCTTTAGCATTGAGTTCAATTTGTTTAATGTCATATTCATTCCAATCCTCTTCAAGCTTTGGAATGGAAATGCCATTAACCAAAATGGAAGGAATATGAGGACCACTAATAATGGTTTTCCAAAGATGATAACTAATAGATTGAATATGGATGCGCATACGAGTTTTCCAAAATATGTAATTTATGCCATTGAAAAAAGGTGGTCTAACACTAATACCTACAAGGGTTACCATAATCTTTAGCTCAAAATCGTTAGATTTTCAATCAGAGCACCGAGCTCTGATACCACTTGTTGCCCAGATATGGTGCCCAAGAGGGGGGGTGAATTGGGTATTTAAAAAATTAAAGCAATATATGTGCTATCAAGTTTTAAGGTGAAGAGTGATAGTGCTCAAATAATTGTGCAACGGAAGCAATGAAATAAATCAACAATTAAAGAGCAAAAGAAGAGCAATGCAAACACACAAGAAGTATAGTGGTTCGGTGCACCTAGCACCTACATCCACTCCCCAAGCTCCACTTGGGAATTTCCACTATAATCTTTAGATTACAGCCGACTTGTTTTACCAGGCTCACAAGTCAAAACCTTACACACTTGTTTTGGCTTCGGGCTTACAAGCAACCCTAGTTGGTTTTATCAATTGGCTCACCAACAAACCTCACTCACTTGTTTTGGCTTCGGGCTTACAAGGAACCCTAGTTGGTTTTATCAATTGGCTCACCAACAAACCTCACACTAGTTTCAAATTTCCTTGAAACTAGCCAAAGACAAAAGAATATGAATACAATGAATTAAAACAATACAAACTCCTTTTGAGCAATAAGAAATTCGTTGAAGCTCTTGATGGAGACTCTTCAAGCCTTTTCCCTTGGAATCTTTGACCTCACTCAATGCCAAACTCTTGAAAGTTGGATTCCTCAAAGATGAAAGCTTTTGGCTAAGGAATCTCTTGGATTTCTCACTCTTTTTGGCTTGGAATTGCTTGAAGGCTTTTTACTTTCACTCTAATCCTTTTCACCTTGTCTCCATGTCTTTTTTGAAGTTTGGTGGAGGTTAAATACCTCATTCATGCTGAAACAAATCCACAAGACCGTTAGAATCAAAAATATGGCCGTTTATGGCCGTTAGAAATCAAATCAGAAGTTCAGAAAAACTAACCGTTATGCCATGAGTCGACCTCTGGATCAAGTGTCGACCTCATGAGTCGACCTCCAGTTTATCTTAGGCAAAAATCCAGAAAACCATAGTTCTGCCCAGTTTGAATTCTCAGGCTATGAGTCGACCTCTGGTGTCGACCTCTGGACAGGTGTTGACCTCAGGTGTCGACCTCTGGACAGGTGTCGACCTTTGAAGCGTGCCACTGAAATTTTGCCGTGCCGGCTTTGCTGAACCATCTTCAAATCCTTTCATATAAATTCCAAAGTCCATATATTTGATTTTCCATTAATTTAAGGACTTTTTCAACTGAAATACAAGCATTTCTTCATTCAACATGGTTGAGTACTAAGATCTAAGAAATACACTTAAAACACAAATAGTACTCATATATACTTAAACATTTTGTCAATCATCAAAATCAAGACTAGAGTCAACACTTTCAATCGGAGATTTTTAGCCTGATTTTAGTTGAGAGATTGGGAGAGAATAAAATCATTGATTCCCTATTTTTGAGGTGCTCAATCAGTGGGAAGAAAATCTATTTTGGAGAAAACAATTTCTGAACAGAGCATTCTGTTCTTCTTCTTCCCTCTCATCGTTTCAAAGTTTTCCGGCAACTAGCATCGTGCGAGAAGCCAGATCAAAGGAGGCCTAGGCGTGTCCCCCCTCTAGAGGGTGTTCCCTTGAGCACCTAAGAAGAGACCAAAGGATTCCCATTTTTGGTTTGGGCTTTGCTGCTTTTGGAGAAGACGTGAAGAACTTTTCAAAAGGTTGCTGGAAGAAGAAGACAGGAATAAAGTTATTCCTGATATTCCAGCTATTCCAGTGTTATCCTTGTTTTATTCCAAGCAGGAATAAGGTAAAATTTCTGGTTTTAATTTTCATGCATGCTTAGATCTAGGTTTATAAAATTGTTTATAAATATTACATGCCAATTTTATGCCTTGTTATGCCTGTACATACATCTTGAATGTGTTAGATCCTGTGCGGAGTAGGTTATTTTCGCTATTATTTTAAAATTATTTTAAAATACTTACCTACTCCCTGTGCTGTTGCATGCTTAATGTAGGCACTCACAACCTATTTTTCTTTCAAAAGTTAGCCTCAATTAAAAATCATGATCAAAACTCATCTTAGTCACCAATTGATCTATCAGTTTTGAAATGGTCAGCTTAAACGATTCTGGCTCGACCACTATGCCAAATCAAGTCTTTAGGTCAATTAATTGATGTCAATCGTATCAACCAGCTCAGACCATTAACATGATCTTGGGCACTCTTGACCTAATCCTGATTAACTCTTGATTTGGTTAGATCAAAAGTTCAATCGATTATGTTTGACCTAATCGAAGACTAGATGCAATCCAATTGCATGACTTAATCGATTCAACCCATACTCCATCCCTCATGTTTTATGATTTGGATTTAGATCTTAAATTCTAAATCTCAAATATATTAATCTTAGTTTCATATCATAAATAATTGATTTACTTCTTGATTTTTTTTTTTTAAACTAGGTCATTCTTGTGCTAGGACAACCTTATACTATAAGGGATTAACCTTATAGTAGGTAACCTTATATCAGATCGAACTTAACCAATTTTAATTTTAGATCTTTAATAAGGTACATTATAAACATGAGTGTTGAGTCTAGATATTGAAATTAATTTTAGATCTAAACTTTTAGGTTTAATTATCTTATGAAAAACTTAGAGACATGAAAATTTCAGACCTAGAAATTTTAGCACTCGTAAATTCAAAACTTTATAATATTAAATTAAAAAATTATTTTTAAGATCTACAAAATGAATATGAACCATGACTTCTAATATAAATTTTAGATCTAAAAATCAAATTTTTTAGATCTGATTTTTAGATCAATCTAACTGAAATTTTAGATCTAATGTAGATCTAGACCGCAGAAATTTCAGATATGAAATTTTAGTTTTCAACCAAAACTTTTGATATGAATTTCTAGATATAAAATTCTTAATTTCTAAATCTAATCTCAGATCTAAAATTACTTTCAATATCGAAATTCTTAGATCAAAAATTAAAATTTTTAGATCTAACTTCAGATCTATACATGATCAAGAATCGTGGCTCTGATACCACTTAAATGAATCATTTGAGATCCCTGGGTTGCATGTAAGTTTTTTAAAAAAATTAATAATTAAAATGAATGCACAGTGGAATAAAAACCTATTCTAAGCATGCATAGTAGAAACTAATTATGAACATATAATATAGATATGCAAATAAAAATAAAATTATTAAATTCATTTGTTGCGCTACTCTATCTTCATCAGATTAGATCTAGAAAAAAACTTCGGGGTTTTGCTAGAGCCGTGCATGCACCCATCATCTACTAGTATCTACACGGAGATTGCTTGATCGAAGCCCAGAGGCCACCAGAGTGTTAGCACGTTGCAGGCCTCACTTTGATTGTTGGATCATATCTCCCTTCTTTTTTTTTCTCTACACTAGAAACCCAAGAATGAAGATAGATCTCTTCTCAAAAAATCAAGGAAGAATATTTTTCTCTTCTTGAATTGAACCCTTTCATTCAAGATTGAGAGGAGGAGGAGGAACATAGAGGGTGATCAATCTTTCTCTTTATTATTTTTATGCAGTTGAGAATTTAGAGAAGGCTATGGCAGTAGGACGTGAGAGCACATCTCATTTTAAAACTACTACAAGAAACTCCATGCACTCATAATATGTGCACTCTAATATCCTTCTTTTGTCATGCCATATCATAACTTCTCTCCGTAGATTTCCTTTTTGACTAGAATTAGGAAATAGATTTAAATCAAATTCAAATACCTAAATGGATTAGGATAAGTAGGGAGTAAGGCACCTAGGGGTGCCAAACACCTTTGTGCACCCATAAATTCCATTCCCATTATGTCTTCACATGAAGAAGGATATATCCCTTCTTTCTTACATGCCAAAGAGAATAATAGCATGGGGAGGGAGAAAAAAATTAGTTAGTTAGGAATTAGTTCAACTAACTAACTCCTTGTCTTAACCCTTTTAGGATTTTAACTAATCTAGTTAATCCTGATAGGTTTAGATTTAAAACCATAACTAATTAGGAATTAGTTAGTTAGTAATTAGTTCAACTAACTAACTCCTTGTCCTAACCCTTTTAGAGTTTTAACTAATCTAATTAATCCTAATAGGTTTAGGTTTAAATCCATAACTAATTAAGAATTAGATAGGAATTAGTCAGGCTAACTAACTAACTAATTCTAACTAACTAGAAAACTAACTAACATAATTCCTAACCAGTTTAGATTTAGGTTTAAATCTATAACTAATTAGGATTTAATTCCTAATCAAATTAGAACAACTAAACCTAAAGAGAATAGATCAAATCTAACTAAATTAAATTAGATTTAATTTATCTAGAATTATGTAACCAATTAGGTCACACCGAATTAGCTTGAATAATTGCAATTAGGTTATTCCAAAACCTAATTGGATTATAGCATCATCCAAACTCAACCAAATCGAATCAAATTCAAATTATATTGAGCCTAATCATAATTAAATAATTAAATTATCTAATTAAATTATAATTCTTGTAATAAAGTCCTCCTTGCTAAAATTAATAGGTGCCAAAATTAGCAGGTACCAAAATTAGCAGGTTCTGAATTTGTGGCCCTTATAAATTTAAAGTTTCTAAATATGTAACTGTTATATATTTCAATCCAACTGTATGATCAGGTCAAGCTCCTATTATGTGTGATCCCTTAGGTTTCATTCTATCTAGTAGTGAGACATACCATGATCTCCATCATAGTGCATTGAACTCTTTCGATGGATCAAAATAATTTCAGCTCACCCTACAAGGATCGTTGATCCAAAATGATCATAGTGAATTCTTACAATCTATCAATGTTGCCTAGCAACATGTAGTGGCAACCCGACAAAATAAAAAAAAGAACTTCTAGGTATAGTTACCATGTGATTGAATTTTTCTATAGAGAATCTCGATAGTATGCAGGTCATAGAGTCTCGTTAAACCCTAAGCATCCGCCATATGCATGATTCAATTAGCTCATGTCCAAATTATGAAAGGTCATGAAAACTCTTTTTCATTATTTACATTTCCATGGCTATGATCTTAAGGACTCAGTTTCTTAAATTGTATAGGACTATACCTTAATTACTAAGATCGATAGATCCCTTATAAGTGCACTCTCAATTCTTATAGTAAACCTACTGCAGCTAATGAATACCATAAAGGCCTTAATGGCGAGGGCCAATATTTTGTAATGTCAAACTACAGTTCCATTATGAGTGGCCAAGGCACCTAGGTCAAAAAATCACTCATATAACTACAATATCAAGAAAGTCACTAACAAGTAAGTAGACATCTATATGACTTATCATGTTGGTCATGCTTAGTACCATCATTTTCTAATGACCACCTGTACTCTTGCTCCAATATCCTCATATAGTAGACTCAATGGTGGGGACACCAAGACCAAGACCAAGCCTCAAGAACCCATCTGGATCATGGAACAAGAAGAATAGGATCTGCATCTTGATCGTCAAGCCAACTCAAGACATGGCCGAACCAAATCCCAGGTGTTAGGAAAATTCCAGAATTTTTGCTTAATTTTTTGCAAATAAAAAAAAATAGAGGAAAATCCCATGAAATCCCGTCGCTGTAACAAACTCTAACATCCACGTTCTCCAATTAGTTGAATCTTGTTACTAATCCTCAGATTAGTTAGCCTTAAATCCATTGTTTAGAGCCTTCTGGAACCCGGTTGTAAGCTTATATTAAGGCTCGTTTTGTACGAAGAAAAAAATGAAAACAATCAATGAAAATAACCACTGTCTTCTTCACCGATGCCTTTATTACTATCATAGCATAAATGGGTGCGAAGCCCTGTCCGAAGCCTTCGTTGCTATAGCAACGACGAGGAGCGCGAGGCTCTGTCGCTGCCTTCATCGTAACCGTGACGTCGAGAGGTGCGAGGCCTCCATCGTCCCACTATGTCTTCGTTCATCCCATCCTCCGTCAACCACTCCATTTCCTCCATTAGTCCGCTGCATCTACATGCTCGACCGTCTCCATTAACCTCTCCCTCCCTTCACTGTCTTCCCCGAAGCTTAGATCCAAGCCCATCGCCAGACCTCCCTCCTCCATCTCCCATCGCCAGATCTCCTTAAAGGAGTCCAAGATAGCCTAGGCGACCTCATCCTTAAAGGCCCGGGATTCCATGAACTTAGGGATGGCCTCCACCGCCTCCCCCTTGGCCATCTCCACCAGCACAGCAGCCGTCGCCACCCTCTCAACTATCATCACGGCCCGAGCCTTCTCCTTCTTTAGTTGAGCCTGGAGGGTCTGCACCCTCTTTTCAAACGAGCCACCTCCTCGACCCAAAAGAAGTCAGTGTCGCCCTCCCGGACCTTCGCACTGGGCTCCCCCTCGGGCTCTTTGATAGCAGCCCTCTTTCAAGACATCTCCCAGAGATCCTTGAGGCTGAACTTCATCCCTACAATATGAAGAAGAAAGAAGGGAGGGAGCCTAGCTTTTCAGGACCTCACCCAAGGCAAAGGGGAAGAGTAGCTCTGGAGCAAAAATCTTGTCTTTTCACCACCTGAAGAGTCTTCGGGGACCAAGAAGATGGGTCCTATTTAACAGCTTGGAGCCCTATCACTTTGCCCGTAGAAGACATGTGCCATGTCTCGCGCCAAGCCAACCGAGAGATGCCATGTATCGAAGTGATGCTTCAAACCCGGAGCAGTTCCCTTGAAGCAATGCGGCATTAATAACTGTCTTTGAGGAGAGAAGATGTGGCGACACCCAGATGGCATGGAAGCATGTATGCCTGGATGCCATCGCATCTGGTATTAGTGACAAAAGGGATGCACCCCCTCCATGCCAGTGCAATCATTACTCCCTTTGCCCTGAGCGGACGCTTCGTTCTCCGGGCTCGGGAGTGGGGGGCAGTTGATATGGCGACATCCATTGACGTGGAGCCCACGGACTGACATGGTGACATCCATTGATGTGGAGCCTGTGGACGGCCATGATAGTAAGAGACCCACTACCTAGGCAAGGCTACATGATGAAGAACCGAGGTAAACCGCCCTGTCGAGGTCAGCTCCCAGTCAAGGCTGGGCTTATTGGGCAAGCCCCCCATCTGAGGTCAGCTCCTGATCGAGGTTGAGTCCATGCTTCCAAAATGGACCACCCTGCCGAGGTTAGCTCCCAATCGAGGCTGGGCTTATTAGGCAAGCCCCCCATCTGAGGTCAGCTCCCAGTTGAGGTTGAGTCCATGATTCCAGAATGGACCACCCTGTCGAGGTCAGCTCCCAGTCGAGGATGGGCTTATTGGGCAAGCCCCCCATCTAATGTTAGCTCCCGGTCGAGGTTGAGACCACCCCTCTGAAGTGGACCCTCCTACCAGTAGGAGCATGGATTCCCGCCAAAGGCATAAGGCACCCAGAATTCTAAATGAAGATGAGAGAGTACTTGATCACGTAGAGCCTCCGAGAGATGGCGCATGCCCTGCCATAGGCATAGGCTCCCCTATGGCATGCCGTGCACATAATCTGCACGATCTGGATGACACCAGGCTCCCAGCCCTGTAGTGTACCGACATGTCAATGATCACACAACTGGGAGACTGCAACCTCTATGACAAGATGCCGGACCCTAGGGTCCTAGCCCCTGTGGTACCTGGGTGACCTCCTTCAAAATGGAAACATCCCATTATGGCTCGAGACTCAAGCATAGAATCGGCCCGACAAAGAGGTGATAGCAGGCAACAGAAAGTCTTCTTCGAAGGAGAGAACCTGGAAGCCAACAAAAAGCCACTCGCCTATATAAGACCCATGCAAAAAGGTAAGTAAAGATAAGAAGAAGCAAAAAAGCAAGAAGAGACTCTTTCATTTTTAAGCATTATCTTCTCTCTTATCACCCTCTCGATGCAAAGAGTTCCCCAAGCTCTCTGCTAGAGAGGTTTCTGTTCTCCTCAATCATCTCATTGACTTGATCATCAGAGGGTCTTCTCCGGAATCCTCAGCACAACGTTTCCTTTATTTTGCAGGATCCTCGAAGTCGAGCAAGCGAGCTGATCGCGACGTGGGGAGCTGAGCACCCGATGGGAACCCGACGCATCAGAGCTACAGGCCACGACGATCTTGATGGCAACAAGATGAAAATAAAGTACAAATTAAAAATTATGAAGTTTTTAAGAGTGATCATTTTGAGTATTTATGATCTATAATTTTAATGTATGGAGAATTGAAGAGAATGTTATAGAATAAAAGTAGATTTGATGAAATGGAGAATGTGATTGTTGGTGTCAAAATTTGTCAAGCATCAGAGGAAGAGCTGGAGGTGGTGCTAGATTAAGCAGTGCAGGCGGCAGTCTAGGAAGAAATACCTGCAAAAAAGTCTACTGGGGTACTCCGTATTGGAAAATACCTAGGATTTCATGTATATTTTTTTTATAATTTACAATAGAAGTATATCTATTTTAAAACTATTTTAAATAAAAAATATGTATTTAGAATAATTCTAATAAATTTTAAGCAAATTGTAACATGATATATAGTATAAAAAATAAAATCAGCATGCATCAATCTACCCGGTGCATACTGTAGAACTAATCTACAAATAATATAAAATCTAATTTCATACCGATCATGGGTTGATAATCACTACTATTGATGGTACATGGTAAGGGCTCTCCACATCACTTCACAACTACACAGGATGTTTGGTCTCTATGAATCATCCACATGAAACCCCGATGCAACCAACCTCCCGGACTGCTAGATTTGGGCGAAGGCTATTAAATGGCTAAATAAAAAATTTTCTTAGACTTTCTTGAGCCTTCTAAGAAATATAAAAGAAGATGAAGAGGTTTAGATCAGGGAGGAAGAAAACAAAAAATAAGAAACCCTTTTCTACTATTTTTTTCTTATTTCTCTCCCCCTTCAACCCTTTCTCCCAAAAGAACCTCTCATGCCCATCCATAATTCATGCCCCCTTTTCCTCTAATTTTTATGATAATTTTACTTCAGATTTTTCATGATAACTGGTCTCTTAATGTTGCATATATAATAAAAATTTGAAGTAAAGTTTCATTGATTAGAGGAGGGTTTAGATTAGGATAACGTGATGCTATTTGAATAGGAAGGGGTGTTCAATTCCTAATATAATCCTAATTAAATTCAAACAAATCTAAATTTAATTCAAACCAATTCTAATCTAAATGGAAATGAGGAAGGGTGAAAAAAGTTGAAAGACATGGAGAATCTTTAGGAAAGAAAATAAGTTGGACTAGGTTAGGGTTTGACCAAGTTTTGACCAAAATTAGTTAGAAACCAAAACTAATTTAATTATAACTAATTTAACCAACTTGAATCCAATCTAATTAGGTTCTGATTAGGCTTGATTAAATCCTAATTAAATGTGGAATTAACTGAGCCCAAGTCTAAATCAAACTATAATTAGAATCCTTAGCAATTCGATTATCAAATAACCTAATCGATGAAATTCAGTTAAACCAAATTCAATTAGACTTGATCTAAATCTCTTTGCTCAATTAAATTGAGCCAAATAGCAATCAACTTACTAATTAATCCTCTTTTAATTAATTAATAATTAATTATAATATTTGTGTAGGGTTAATTATTTATCATATTTATAATTATATCACTGAATGATTCTTAATCGTTAATCAACCATCATGATTGGTCAGAAACTTCTATTATGTGTAACCTTTTAGATTCGAATACTAAGCTGATAGCCAAGAAACTAATTTCTAAACTAATCGAAATGACCATCTAACAATGATGCCCGATATCCAGATAGGTCGAATGTTCATGAAGCAACACTCAAAAACTCAGGCATATGGTTTCTATATAATTCATCAATTTGACCCTAATGCTCAGAATAATCTTAAAGTTTACTGCCAACTCCAAATAATACATCCAAATATGTTTCAACCTTATAAATTCTATGATTTCTTACAAGGATTGTCCTAGCCAAGATCTTATTAAATTGGAATATGATAGAGCATTTTTTTAAAGATCTTGGAGTGGTCAATCCCTTCTTGACTCATCACTGACTTAACAAGTACTTGACTGTACCCACTAACTAGTATATTTTAAATTTAAACTGCAAGTGCACGGTGTGCAGGGTAGCATGTCCAGTGAGTATGTGTAGAAATTAAACTAGCCTAATTACAAAAATTAAATTATAGAAATTAAATTGCAAGAATTTAAACTATCCTAATGCTAAAATTAAAAATTACAAGAAAATAATTGAAATAAAAAGAATAAAATTTTATTTCTAAAAAAACTTAATTACAAAAATATGTAACTCCTAAGCCATTAACAGGACTTGGAGTTAAAAGAATAAAAAGATTTTTAGAACCTGATAGAGGCTCTTTTTTCCTCAACTCACTCTCCTTCTTGTATGTCAGAAGGCTGGAAGAAAGTGGGAAGTGCCTTTTCCATGAAGTATACAAGCCCTTTTATAGATATCAGGGGAGAAGGATTATTTATATTCTTTTGGTGTGGGACTAAAAAAATGAAAAAATTAAATTCTAGATAAATCTAGCCATAATTCTCTTCCTAATTCATTGATAAATCTAATCGTAAATCTTTTTAAAATTCATTGACGAATATGGTCCCAAATCTCCTTCAAGTTCATTGGTGGTCCGCATGAAGGCTTCTTTTGGACCAAGTTGCTGGTCCATTGTGGACCGATAGGATGTGGGCTTTTTTGGACCATCTTTAAGATGGATGTTGGGCTCCAATTGTTCACTATTTGGACTTTAATTTGTATCATTTAGGTCTGTAGATCGGGCTCTTTGTTATGGTGCACCTCTTTTCTGTAAAATACAAAAAAAATATCAATTCTAAAAATAAAGATAGTTTGGTTTATAAATTAATGCTTTTATGACTAGATTTATGTACTTGTCAGTAACCTTCCATCATTGGATTAGAAATCCAAGTAGTCCAGCACCTAAGTACAATGAATTGCTTGCAAGTTACCGTGGTGATTTCGGGTTTGGAAGGATACTTAAACCCATATCCTTCTATAAGATACTCTAGATAATAAAGTACTTAACAAAATTGGTCATGTTCAGTGCAATATACTCCTACACTCACTTGCATGCATACCGGTGTCTCCATACTCTTTGGTTATGAGAATAGCTAACCCATATTGCATACATCAACCTATGCTCGATAAATGTTGTTGCCCTAGGTAACAATATATCATTTAGTCATGAACATGCATAAGAACTACTCTATAAATCCTCCTTTATCGAATTGAAGTAGTTCTAAGAACATCATCTCAAAAGAGTTCAAAGGAAGATACAAAAAGAGATGAACTACTCTATAAATCCTCCCTTATCAAATTGAAATAGTTCTAAGAACATCATCTCAAAAGAGTTCAAAGGAAGATACAAAAGAGATGAACTACCAAAAATAACTTTTATTTCATTAATAATTCATGTATAAATTATAAAGAGCTTAACCATTTACAATCCAAATGATTGGCTATTGATAATTATATTATATACACATATAAAAGCATTAATTCAATAATTAAACTATCTTTATTTATATCAAATTGATATTTTTATATATTATTTATAGGAAAGAAGATTGTCATTGAGAAGAACTCGATTTTTAAAGTCCAACAACATAAATTTCAAACAAATTGGATCTGAAATGGGCCTAAAATCAAAATTTGAAGATTTAATTCAAGAATTGCGTGGTTATTGAAGTAGCCGGTCCACTATGGACTAGCTGAATGGTCTACAGGAGGCCTGGTGGTCCATAGCTGCCATGGCTGTCGGTCCATGATGTTGACCCATGGACCATGAGTGGATTCCAGCCTCAAAATGCTGCTTACCACTACCGACTACCCTCCTCACTACCATCTCCATGAGAGCCATCACTACTGCCCCTCCTCATGGCCACCACCTTATTTAGCCTCTCCTACACCGTCGATCAACATCTTCTTCCTGATCTGTTGCTCCCTCTTCCATCTCCTGAATCCTCATCATCCACCTTTTCTTCCATCATCGCCTATTGATAGTTATTAAAATTATGATAATTAACTCAACTTTATTTAATTAAATTTGATACTTTTATAAGGTATTTTGTAGAAATTGACTTCATGAATATGTAGAATTTGATTATGGAGTCCAATGGTGCAAACCGGATCCAAATCGGAGTTCATATGGGCCTAAAATCAATTTTAGAAGGAATTTAGCACAGATTTCAAAGCAGCATGACTTTTGGAACATCGTTTTAATAGTTTACAACCGGTCCACCATGGACCGGATGAATGGTCCACCGCATGCCCAAGGGTCTACGGCTTCCATGGCCAATGGTCCATGGAGTAGAGCCATGGACCACAGTGCTCGGATTGCACCGTAATTCATCGGAGAGATGCCCTTGCCACCCAAGCTCCCGATGCCTTCACCGCCGATCGGAGAGGCCCCCTTTGGTTGGAAAATGGCTGGAAACCGACTAGCTTTTTTCTTTCCCTTCTTCACCACCATCCCGCCACCGGAGAAATCACCTATGTCACCTCCTCTGCCCGGAAAACCACCAAAATGCTGCCGCCAAATAATCTCTCCATGATTTTCACCCAGTTCTTCCTGGAAAATCCAATGTTCATGAGCCCAGGTAGCTGAGAAGGTCGCCTCTTGTTCATCATCTTCATCCCTCCCTGAGATGCCTCGAAATCGGCCAACGGTTTACCTTCTTCCCCATCACTGCCGGGACCACCTGCACAGCCTCTTCTGGTCGGAGAAGCCATCAAGCCACCGCCCTTTGTTGATCCACCGAACTGCCCTCAACCATCAATCACCACCTCCTTTTTCATCGACCGGAGAAGCTCCCCTATCGCTGTTTGAACCACCTGCACAGCCTCTTCGGCCGGTCTCCGCCATTCATCACAAAGTCTTCGGTCTTTTGTTGGAAGCAAGAAGTTCATGGTCGGACGATGCTGGTGGACACGGAGGTAGTTCGTGCGATGAAGCGAAAGATTGGTTGGATAGGTGCAACGAAGTGATCGAGCGAGCGCGAGGCTATTGGGAAGATTGCGACGGGTGTGGGATAAGATCATTGAATAGAGATGGGTACGAGGCTGTTGAGCGGATAGCATTAAGAAACTCACGCGGTTCTCACACGAGGCCAATGCATCGCTCTCAATCTATAAATTCTCGACAAGGAAATTTTTACTTCGATTCTACTTCTATCTTCGCTCCACTCTATTACCATTTTCCCATCTAATTTCTGTATTCAGACTTTACATCTCCACCTCCATCTCATTCGATTGCCCTTCTAACATCGCTCCTATTCTCCATTCCACTGCCATTCTCTCCATACCATCCATCTTTATTTTCCTGGCCTCTGATCTATTGCTGCGGTGCTGCCGAGTTTCTGTCGCTTCCACCACTCCAGAAAGCGTGCTACTCAGAAATTAGAAGAGGGAAAGAGGGATCTTTATTCCCGTAACTGTTTCTTTTATTTCTATTGATGTATTTCAGATTTTATGAAATAAAAGAAAGTTGTTTATTTTATATTGATCTATGTTTTTATTCAATTTTTATTCTTATTGAAGCAGCAGCCTAAACTCTAGGATAATTTGGGATCAAGGTACACAAGTCAAGCTTATGAGGTGTTATTCCTTATCGGTTCACCGTCAGACTAGACCGGTTCCTCTTTGTGGTCCGATTGGGCCGCTCTTCCAAAGCTCCGACAGCCACACCACTCGGAAGTCTGACCCACTGGAGCAAAGGTCCGAACGACCCACTCCTGATAGGATCCGGCCCATTGCTCTCTTTTAGAAGTCCGACCCACCGAAGTAGAGGTCCGAATGACCCACTTTTGTTGGGATCCAACCCATTGCTCTCTTTCAAAGTCCGACCCACCAGAGTAGAGGTCTGAACGACCCACTCCTGCTGGGATCCGGCCCATTGCTCTCTTTCAAAAGTCTGACCCATTGGAGCAGAGGTCCGAACGACCCACTCCTGCCAGGATCCGGTCCATTGCTCTCTTTTGGGAGTCTGACCTCCTGTCTGAGCGACTGGCCTTCTCGGTCGGCCTCCGACAGATATGCTTCAGGACCCAGAGGATTCTAGAAGCTCCCTTCTATTACAATGGAATCCTGCCATACCAGTAGTCCTGCTTCACTACTTCCATGGTGTTGCCTTGTCTGGGCACCACGTGGCCACTCTCCAGATTCTCCTAGGGGTAGATTAGTCTTTTTTTGCCTCTCCCCTAACAGATTTTGGACTATTTCGCGCCTATATAAGGTAACCGAGGGACCCCATTCAAAGTAAGGACTCTCTTCCCTCTCCATACGCTATCTCCTTGACTCCTCCATTATGTTGCCTTCAAGCTCCTACTAACTTAGACATCGGAGGGTTCCCTGCTAGAACACCACCGACGCCTTGAGGACTTTGTTGCAGGTCAACCGGGAGAGGAGTGCTCCAGCACAGTCGACCGAGCCCGGTCCAGGAGAAGTCACCGCAACAGATTGGCGCTAGAAGAAGGGCTGCATTCTCCACCCTTCTCTAAAAGGAGGAATCCATCTGCCCAGCCAAGGATGGCTAAGGGAAGAGCTCCAAATGCCACTGCTAGAAGGGGTCTTTCCCCATCCAGGTCCGGGGAACCCTCCAGGGAAAATGATGCCACCGCTGTTATCGCTGAGCCTACCATTACTCTGGGACTACAGCAGTTCCAGATGTTAATGAACCACATTGAAATGCTAACCACCGCGGTTCAGCATTTCCAGGAGATGGCTGATAACCGCCAGCAACCGCCAGCTGCTTCCTGCACTAATCCTCCGACTGCTGCTGAGGGAAGCGGACAGCTGGAGGTCCCCCAGCATTATTATCGTGCCATCGCGGAGCCCCGAAGATCCTTGGGTGCTCGCACCGATAGCAAGAGGGCAAGATCTACTTTGCCATCCTTTGTCGAATCCGTCCTTGCTGGCGTTCGGCCTACCACCGAACTCCCGAGAGACTACACCAGTAAGATTTTGCGCATGGAGGAGCGCATTGCAGAAATTGCTCATCGATAAAAGGCCGAAGGAGGGTAGGTATACGATTCCCGTCCCCCATTCTTCGATGAGATTCTAGCGGAGATGATTTCCCGCCACTTCAAAATCCCTCAGGTGGATCCTTACGACAGTACCACCGACCCGCTGGACCATCTGGGCACCTACAAGGCCCACATGATGGTACAGGGTACCTTCGATGCCCTCCACTGTATCACATTCCCAGCAACCCTGAAGAAGGCCGCTCGGATGTGGTTTAATGCCATCTGACCAGGTACAATCGACTCTTTCCCTCAGCTTGAAAATCTTTCTCTTTCCCATTTCAGGACCTGCAGTCGGACCCCGAGGAACATTGACTGCCTCTTCCTTGTACAGCAAAAGGAGGGAGAGACTCTCCGGGATTTCATGGCCCGTTTCAACTCTGTGGCCATGGAGATCTCGAATCTAAATGAAGATGTAGCTATGTCAGCCTTCAAGCGAGGGCTCCACTCGTCCAGGCTTACTTTCTTCCTGGACAAGAGATTTTCAAAAAGCTATAGTGAACTCTTGACCAGGGCATAGAAATACACCTTGGCAGAAGAACAAGCGGCCAGCCGGTGCCAGGCAGAGGGGAGGCCGGCCCCCAAGAAGCGGAGCGACAAGGCTCCTAAAGTTCGACCTTTGAATGATAGCAACCGGTCAGCCCAGCACCGAAGTCCGAAGTCGAAGGACTTCCCCAGGAGGTTTGAGATCTACGCACCCCTCTACCTTCCATGGAAAAAAATCCTCCTGGAGATTGGGAACGAGACCTTCCTTCAAAGGCCTCGACTGATGAGGGGCCCCCTTGCATACAGAAACAGAGATAAATTCTTTCGGTTCCACAAGGACCATGGGCACAGCACTGAGGAATGCCTGCAGCTGAAGGATGCCATTGAAGACCTCATCCAGAGGGGGTACCTGCACAAATATGTCTGACCCCATCGGGATCGGACCGAAATCTCAAACACTAGAAACCCTCCAGAGGAAGCGGAGCTTTCCAACCAACGACCGACCGGTGGAGATGTCGGCATGCTGCATCGGCGATCCGAGTGGAGCTATGAAGATGGTCTGGACATTGTCAAGAGGCCCAGGGGCTCCAATGCAATTACCTTCTCCGACGAAGACCTCCTGGAGTTTCATTTTTTTGAAAATGATCCTGTAGTCGTATTGGCAGTAATTGCAAACTACGATGTAAGAAGGATACTTATTGATAATGGAAGCTCCACGGACGTATTACTATATGATGCTTTTGTGAGAATGAACTTATCTAGGTCCATGCTGCAAGAATTTTCCGTGCCGCTGATGGATTTCAGAGGTAATTCCATCGGAGTTGAAGGGGAAAAAGTTCTCCCTGTGATGATCGGGACGGAGCCCTTCTAGAAAACTCTTCCCATAAACTTTGTGGTCATCTGGATGACCTCGGCTTATAATGCCATTTTGGATCGACCGTCCCTCAATAAGTTCCGAGCCATCGTGTCCACTTATCATCTGTTGGCGAAGTTTCCAACCAGAAACAGGGTCAGAGTTATGAGGGGAGATCGTCAGATGGCCAGGTAGTATTTAACTATTTTAAACCAGCAGTCGAAAGGCCATCCTACTCTAGAGCAGCTCGACCCGAGGGCTGACACCGATGGCCGTGGTCAGTTGGATGAAAAAATCCTATTTGTCCTCCTTAGGGAGGATGACCCCACCAAAGTTCTCCAGATCGGAAGCTCCCTCAGTGAAGACCTCAAGTTAGAGCTGATCGGCTTCCTCAAAAGTAACATCGATGTCTTTGCTTAGTCGACGTCGGACATGCCAGGCATACCGTCAGATGTCGTTACTCACCAGCTCAAGGTGGATCCGACCTACAGGCCCGTTCGATAGAAGAAGAGGAGCTTTGCCGCTGAAAGGCAGAGAGCCATTGACAAAGAAGTAAAGAAGCTGTTTGATGTTGGCTTCATCAAGGAAGCCCACTATCCTAAATGGCTAGCAAATGTTGTTATGGTGAAAAAGGCTAACGGGAAGTGGAGGATCTGTGTGGATTACACCGACCTCAACAAGGCTTGTCTAAAGGACAGTTTCTCCCTGGCAAAGATTGATCAGCTGGTGGATGCTACGGCCAGCCACCAGCTCCGTAGCTTTATGGATCCTTCTCTGGCTATAACCAAGTCAGGATGCACCCGGAGGATGAAGAGAAGACTGCCTTTGTCACCGACAAAGGCTTGTACTATTATAGGATAATGCCCTTCGGCTTGAAGAATGCTGGTGCCACCTTCCAAAGACTGATCAACTGAGTGTTCGAAGGGTAGCTAGGCAGAAATATGGAGACTTACGTAGAAGATATGATAGTAAAGAGCCTCCACAAAGCCAACCACATCAAAGATTTGCAGGAATCCTTTGACGCACTCAGACATCATCGAATGAAGCTGAATCCCATGAAGTGTACTTTGGGGTAACTTCTGGCAAATTCCTCGGCTTCTTGGTCATATAGAGAGGAATTGAAGTGAACCCCGACAAGATAAGGGCCGTCATTGAGATGGCACATCCGACCAACAAGAAGCAGGTGCAAGAGCTTACAGGCCGAATTGCCTCCCTCAGTCGTTTCATCTCCCGTTCGGCTGAAAAGTCCCTGCCATTCTTCAAGAACCTGCGTCGGTCAGAAAATTTCGTTTGGACTGATGAATGTCGGTCAGCTTTTGAAGCACTAAACGAATATTTGAAGAATCCCCCATTACTGGCCAAACCGATGGAGGGGGAGCCTTTATATCTCTACCTGTCGGCATCTGATGAGGCGGTCGGTGCCGTCCTCGTGCGGATCGGAGAAGATGGTTAGAAGAAGCCTATCTATTATATTAGTAGGGTCCTCCATGACACCAAAATAAGGTACCCTAAGATGCAAAAATTGGTTTATTCTTTGGTTATATCTGCCAAGCGGCTCCGACCATACTTCCAGGCGCATCCGATTGTGGTGATGATCGATCAACCTCTTAAAGCAATCCTTCGGAGTCCGGACATATTCGGTTGGCTCGCTAAATGGGCCATCAAACTTGGCAAATTTGATATCTCTTTTTAGTCACAGTCTGCTTTGAAGGCCCAGGTAATTGCTGACTTCATTGCAGAATGCACATGGAAGCAAGAGGCATCCCCTCAAACAACCAAAGCACCTGAAGCTGACGCCATCTACGAAGTCGAACGAGCTTGGACCCTCCATGTGGATGGAGCGTCCAACCTTGCAGGCTGTGGGGTCGGCCTGATCTTAGCTGACCCAAATGGAGAAAGCCTGGAGTATGCATTGCATTTTTTATTTCAGGTGTCAAACAATCAGGTGGAGTACGAAGCCCTCCTCGCAGAATTGTGAATCGCCAATGAACTAGGCATCAGCCGGGTGAGAGCCTTCTTCGACTCCTAGCTGGTGGTCAATCAAGTGAAGGGTGAATTTGAAGCAAGGGACCCGACCCTGGCCAAATACTTAAGCAAGGTACAAAACTTCATCTCTCGGCTCAAATTCTTCGAAATCCTCCATATACCCAAACTGCAGAACTCTCGGGCGGACGCTCTGTCACTGTTGGCTATGGCCGCCACCAGTACCTCTGACCGAACCATCGTGGAGCATCTGCAGCACCCAGGTGTTATAGAAGAGCCGACCGAGGTCCACCAAGTGGAATAAGAAGCTTCTTGGATGGATCCAATTCTTGCTTTTCTGGTCAAAGGGACTCTTCCGGAAGATCCAGCTGAGGCCAAGCGAGTGCACTGGACGGCCTCCAAGTACGTCATCCTTGATGGCATACTATATAAGTGGTCATCCTCACAGCCACTGCTGAAGTGTTTGGGGCCGACCGATGCAGATTATGCACTTAGAGAAGTCCATGAAGGCATCTGCAGTGACCACCTTGGAGGAAGGTCCCTGGCCTACAAGATCATCCGACAGGGGTACTATTAGCCTACCATTCAAAAAGACATGTCGGACTTCATCCGAAGGTGCGACGCGTGTCAAAGATACTCAATTATCCAAAGGAAACCTGCCAGCCAGCTGACTCCGATTACTGCACCATGGCCATTCGCACAGTGGGGGATGGATATCCTAGGGCCTTTTCCCCCGGCGTCCGGGCAACGAAAATTTCTACTTGTGGCCATTGACTACTTTACCAAATGGATGGAGGCTGAACCACTGGTACAAATAACAGAGGCCAAAGTGGAGAGCTTCATCCAAAATGGTATTATCTTCTGGTTCGGCATTCCATAGACAATCATTACCGATAATGGAAGATAGTTTGACAACTCTAAGTTCCGGGACTTCTGTCAGCAATATCATATCTCCCATCGGCTTATGTCAGTCGATCATCCTCAGTCCAATGGAGAAGCTGAGGTCACCAATCGGATGATCCTGCATGGGTTGAAGACCTGACTAGACGAAGCCAAAGGGCTTCGGGCAGAAGAACTCCACTCAGTGCTATGGACATGTCGGATGACCGCCCGAACGGCGACCGGGGGGACTCCATTCAACCTTACTTACGGAAGTGAAGCCATCATCCCCATTGAGATCTCTCTGCAATCCCGACGGATTGACCACTGTGCCAAATCGGCTAACTCTGAGCAGTGAAGGGCTAACCTAGACCTACTTGAAGAAACTAGACTCTGAACAAGCCTGAAGATGGTGACCTACTATCAAAAAATGGTGAAATATTATAACTCACTGGTCAAGCCACGAGTTTTCCGGGTCGGAGATCTAGTCTTGCGGAGGTCGGAGATTTCGAGACCGATCGAGCAAGGAAAGCTTTCCCCAAATTGGGAAGGACCTTATCGAGTCGTTGAAGTGATCTGGGCCGGAACCTACCAACTCGAGCATTTGGATGGATGGCAGATAGCACGCTTGTGGAATGTAGACAACCTTCGTAAGTATTATCAATAAAGTCCACAACTCTTCTTTATGGACCACTTCTGAAAGTCTGACTCCGGTCGGTAAAGGCTCTAGGGCAGCCCACTTCCGAAAGTTCGACTCTGGTCGGCAAAGGCTCTAGGGCAGCCCACTTCCGAAAGTCCGACTCCGGTCGGCAAAGGCTCTAGGGTAGCCCACTTTCGAAAGTCTGACTCTGATCGGCAAAGGCTCTAGGGCAGTCCACTTCCGAAAGTCTGACTCCAGTCGGCAAAGGCTCTAGGATAGCCCACTTTCGAAAGTCTGACTTCGGTCGGCAAAGGCTCTAGGGCAGCCTACCTCCGAAAGTCCAACTTCAGTCAGCAAAGGCTCTAGGACAGCCCACTCTCAAAAAGTCTGATTCTAGTCGGCACTATCTCTGGGTTCGGACAAGCCGACAAACCAATACTTAGGATAAAAATCCTAGAGTAGCTTGGTTCAGCCTGAGCTACGGTCCTTCACCCACCTGCACTCTTTTTGAGTCCAGACTAGTCGACGGACCAACACTTAGGGTAAAAATCCTAGAGTAGCTTGGTCCGGCCTGAGCTACTACTTGACGTCTCTTTCGGAGGTCTGACCGTCTGCTCAAACTAGTTGACGGGCGAACACTTAGAAAATTTTTCAGAAGAAAGTGACGTTGGCCAGTCATATCAGTCGGCAACACAAGTATGCGAAAGAAACGATATAAAGAAATTTTATTAAATCAAAAGTTCTTTACAAAAGGGGAGGGTCAGACCTTTACAAACGCCTAGGTCTGACCCTCGGGAAGTATCGACACAACATCAACTTCGGCTTCCTCAATGCCTCCCGAAGCTTCGATGAGAATGGCTGCTGCTCCCACATTAGCTTCTACCTTGACTTTGGCTTCGGTGGGGGCCTCGGCTGCATTGGTGGTCGGATCTGCCACCTCGGTGCTCTCCTCTTCTGCTAGCTTCGGTGGCTGAAGGAAGGAGAGATCGAGTTCTGGAAAGGCGGTGCCAACCTTTTCCAGACACTCTTTGTACCCAAAATTGAAGCCGACTGTTCTGGCCTCGTTCATCTCTTCCATAAAGTCTTCGGAGACTTTGTATTCTGTAGCGGTCTTTTCAGTAGCCATCTTTAGCAATTCTTGGGTCGTCTTCAGTAGACCCTTGTATCGCTCTGCCACTGCCTGGTGGCCCCTTGAACGTGCCTCGGCTTCGACCAGGCACCCCTCCTCCTCTGCCAGCCGACGGGTCAGGGTTTTGACCTTCCGCCTCTTATCTTTCAGCCTCACCTCTCGATCAGCCTCCCAGGCCAGCGAGTCCTCGAGCTGTTTCCTTTGGGCCTCCGACTCGGCCCGTAGGGTGGACACTTCTCCTTCGACGGCTCGTAGATAGGTCAGCTTCGCCCTGGAGGCTGTCAGCACCACCCAGGTAGTGTCTCTTGCCACCTCTGCCGCCTCTGCCCTTTTGGTCAGGTTATCCTTTAGATGGAGCTACTCGCCCAGGCCATCATCTATGAGCAGACTGTCTCGGAGGAGCTGCCAACAGAAACAATGTTAGAAGATTGTAAGTAATAATGTTACAGCAAAAGGCTGGGATTTGAAACTTATCCCCAAGAGATAATTGAGAGAGCTCCTGATGGCCTCGTTCACTGACTGTCCGTTGACACCGTCAATAGCCCTCTAGAGCTGCTCTTTGACTTGTTCGGCATCATGGATATCTTGCCACTTTTGGCGGTCATCATCATTGCCAACATCGTTGGCCCTCCCCTGGGAAGCCGTCGGCCCTTTAGCCACATGGTCCCCCTGGACTGTCAGAGAAGCCCCCTCCATCATATCTAATGGTGGAGAGGATGGAGTCGCCTCTACTCCAGTCGGCACCGGACGTTCCTCCTCCGCTCGGGCGGCTGACTGCCCAACCGAAGAAGACCACTCCGATGCCATCACCTTTCGGCGATCTGCCAATGGTATGTCATCTTCCGACTCCATCGACACTACCGTGGTTGATGGCTCCTCCGTTCATCACTTCTTCGACCTCTCGGGCACCGACTTTGCCGCCCTCTGCCTCTTCGATTCCCGAGGAGTGGGCTCAGAAATATGGACGACCCTCCTCTGTGCTGACCATGCTGAAAGGGTCGCCCGATCTGGTTTCATTTTGCTGCCTGCCAACAAACAAGACTAGAGTCAGTAACAGAACTAATAAAAGAAAGGACAGTAGGTCCCTCTCAATGGCCTCCGTCCTATCCAGCGCTCGGTGTTGGCTGATCCCAGCCTAATGGAGGCTCCCCTCATGGAGCATGAAGCCGATAAACTTCGGGTCCTTGCCGTTCAGCTTATGAAAGTCAGCCTCATCGGCCCTTGATACCTTCCTTCCATTTAGGGCATTCGGCCTCGGCCCCCTCTATGCCATCTCAAAGCCCCACGGCTCTAGACTATCAACAAAGAAATATCGGGACTTCCATTCATGAATGGCAGAAGGAAGCCCCCGTAGAATTTTTCGACCGGGACGGGGACTAAACATCCACCACTCCTGACTCCAGAAGTTTTGCTTCAACAGAAAAAAGTTTGAGAACAGCGACGTCCTTGGTTCGATATTGGCTTCTCGATAGAGGACCATAAAACCACAAATCACTCGAATACTATTCGGGGTCAGTTGAGAAGGGGTGATTCTATATAGGTTGAAATTCTGAACAAAAAAGTTATGGAGTGAAAATTGGAGGCCAGCTTTCAGGTGATCCTCGTATATAGGAAGGGCTCCTAAATTTAGGGGACCATTCACCCTACCCTCGTGACTGGGGATGGTCAAGTGCAAAGTTGAGGGGATGCTGTACACAACTCTAAGACTCTCAACCCTCTCTCGGGTCATGGTTGAAGGGATATCATATGGGCCGAGTTCCCTATTCCCATGAGCCAAACTCCGACTCCCAGATGCCATCCTAGTGGAGTTACAGAAAAGGAGGAAGACGGTTGCGAGACTAACCTGGACTTTCGATTTCCTAAAGGAGCTAGAGCAACGAGAGGAGGAAGCTTTCTCTTCGAACCCGGGTGCGATGGAAAACTCCCTTTACGTGCTGGTTCCTTCCTTTTATAAGCACTGGGGGGCAGTTTCCCAATGCCCCCCAACATGCTACGACCCGACGGCAAGCAATGCGTCTCTCAGGTTTAGTGAGAATCCGATGGGACGTGCCGGATGGTATCCGGTTGTGATCCGCATGACCATCAAAGAAATGGTGGATGGATCGCTTCATACACCACATCGACTGCTCAGATGAGGCCACATAGCCCACGTTGCATCGGGGGCTCAGCGGGCATGCATTTCCAGACTGGCACCCCTCATCATGCACCGTACCAGCAATGACTGCCTCTCCTGCCACCACCAATCTAATACTAACACCTGTCCAAGAGTGAAAATCAAAGTAGAAGATGGCCAGTTGAAGCATGCTGAATCAGATTTGCCATCATCTTGAGGACTGGTGCATTAATTATCAAGTAATGCCCTCATCCTTCGAGCCTGCAGGCCTGCCCGAAGGCCAAGGGCAAGGGGGCAACTATTATACCCTATCGGTTCATCATCAGATTGGACCAGTCCCTCTTTGCGGTCCGATCGGGCCGCTCTTCCAAAGCTCCAATGGCCACACCACTCGAAAGTCTGACCCACCGAAGTAGAGGTCCGAACAACCCACTCCTGTTGGGATCCGGTCCATTGCTCTCTTTCAGAAGTCCGACCAACCGGAGCAGAGGTCCGAATGACCCACTCCTGTTGGGATCCGGCCCATTGCTCTCTTTCAGAAGTCTGACCCATCGGAGCAAAGGTCCGAACGACCCACTCCTGCTGGGATTCGGCCCATTGCTCTCTTTCAGAAGTCCGACCCATCGAAGCAGAGGTCCGAACGACCCACTCCTACTGGGATCCGGCCTATTGCTCTCTTTTGGGAGTCCGACCTCCTGTATGAGCGACTGGCCTTCTCGGTCGGCCTCCGACAGACATGCTTCAGGACCCGGAGGATTCCAGAAGCTCCCTTCTGTTACAACGGAATCTTGCCTACCAATAGTCCTGCTCCACTACTTCCACGATGTTGCCCTGTCTGGGCACTATGTGGCCACTCTCTAGATTCTCCTAGGGGCAGATCGATCTTTTTTGGCCCCTCCCCTAATGGATTTTGGACTGTTCCGTTCTTATATAAGGTAACCGCGGGATCCCGTTCAAAGTAAGGACTCTCTTCCCTCTCCATACGCTATCTCCTTGACTCCTCCATTCTGTTGCCTTCAAGCTCCTGCTACTTAGGCATCGGAGGGTCCCCTGCCGGAACACCACCGGTGCCTTGGGAACTTTATTGTAGGTCGACCGGGAGAGGAGCGCTCCAGCACAACCGACCGAGCCCGGTCCAGGAGAAGTCGCCACAACATGAGGTAAGTTTTCTTCTCTTTAAGTGAAGATAACTTGACTGATCTATACTTAAGGGATGGGCTGTAATCTACGAGTATAGGCAAGATAGATCATATCTTGATTTTCTTCACAGATTTCCATTCTACTTTTCTTTTGCAATTAAAACAAATAACCTAAAAGTCCCTGTGAATTCGAACTGACTTGCACTATCTACATAGTAGTAAGTTAGTGATTTAATTTTGGTGCGTAGCGACATGCACCAGATTTTGGTACCATCACCGGAAACTTTTGGTATTATTTAAAAAAAATCAAAAAAAAAATCAAAAATCAATTTTTTTTTCAAATTTCAAAAATTCAAATTTTAAAAATTTAAATTTCAAAATTCAAAATTTAAAAACTCAAAAAAAATTAAATTAAAAAAATAGTAGTTCGTATTTGTCAATCTTGAGTGCCTTGAGATAAGGTTGTAATTGGAAAGTTATGTTGAATGGTTGTCCTAGGGTACAAAAAGGTTGAGTAAAATAAATTGTGCTATTTGCTTTCAATTTTTAGATTGACTTAGGTAAATTTACTTTTCTGTAAAATCAAAAAAAAAATTTACCCTGACATTTCATAATTTATTAGGATTAGAGACTTAATCACCAAACTTAAAACTTAAAAAATTAATTAAGTTTACTTGTCTATAACTTTAAATTTTGGACATCTTACTTATTGCATTTTATCATTCCATAATTCACTTTAAGGGCATAACCCAATTAATTAGATAAGGTTGGGAGTTCAATATCCTTCCTTAGCCCATAAACCACCACCCAACATTTGCATTGACCTAAGCTTTTAACTCTAAAATTAATTAGATGCCAGCCTTAGGAATTTCGAGCTCAATAGGACAAGGGAGTCCTAGAGTTGGACCGAGTTCAGGTCAGTTGGTTGCTCGGTGTCTAAGGAAAGTGGTTCAGGGACAAGAGCTCGAAGGAAGGTGATTCTTAATTGGTTCCGTTCGCTTACCTGGCCAATTTCAATTGGTGTCTAAGGCAAGCAACGGGGGGACCCCACCAACCTTACACTTACCTGGTCGAGTCAGTTAGTTGATCTTGGGCTTGGAGTGCTCGAAGGTAACCTTGGATCAGTTAGGAGCTGTTTAGATCCAGGTTAACCTTAGGATAGTGATTTTGATTATGTGACTTTTCTGAAAAAAATATAAAAAAATTAATCAAAATAACCTTTTCTTCTCTTTAGTCTAGGACCTTCTTAGGAGTTTGTCTTTAGACCTTCTCTCTCTCTTCCATTTTTTTTTAAAAAAAAACTGAATTGCTATTTGCTTTAGAGTTCTATTGTAGGGTGTATGCTAGGTCGTCAGTCACTAGAACCTGAACTCATACCCCTAGACCCGGAAATAGAAAGAACCTGTAGAGCAAACATACCAGGTACTATGGATCCTAACCAAGAAAATCAAGAAATCGATCCCCCAAGACAATTGAAGGAGTACTTCACTCCTTCAAAATACACCTATTCACCTTGTATCCAAGTATCCCCTGTAAAGGCCATCCAGTATGAAATCAAGTCCAATGTAATACAAATATTACCCTCCTTCTTTGGACTTGCAAATGAAGATCCATACAAACACTTAGACAAGTTCCTGGAAATCTGTTCTTCTCTGATGATGCTCTAAGGCTTAAGTTATTCCCTTTTTCCTTGAAAGACAATGATAAATAATGGTTGAGTTCCCTAGATACTGTAACTATTTCAACCTGGGATCAACTTCAGAGGGAATTCCTTAAGAAATACTTCCCAATATGAAAGACAAACCAAATTAGAAAAGCCATTACCAGTTTCTTCCAATCAGACGGAGAAATGTTTCATGAAACTTGGGAGAGATTGAAAGAGTTGATTAGAAAATGTCTCCATCATACCATACCAAAATGGCAATTAGTCTAGTGCTTCTATGACGGCCTGTCAGAAAGGCATCGACAAATGGTGGATGCCTCATGTGGAGGAATGTTCATGCTAAAAAATGAACATGAGGCATGGCACTGTTTGAAACCCTAAGTGAAAACTCCTTGCAAGCATCATATGTCTGTTACCCATAGAGATCCTCCCATAGGATCCATAGGACCCAAGAGAGGGGGAATGTATGAAGTTGGTCATGCTATAGACATCTATAGCAAAGTAGATGAGCTATCTCAGAAGCTTGACTGAATATTGCAAGCTAGAAATACTTCCTCCTCATCTCATCACAATCATGATGTCTATATTATCTACTCGAGTCCCACCCACCTGATAGGTGTTTGTCCAGCCACTTACCAATTTCCTGAGTTGCTTCAAGAGCAAGCCCATCAAGCCCAAACCTGAATGGCTCCTAGACCAGGAAACGACCCATATTCAAATACATACAATCCTGGCTGGTGCAATTACCCAAATTTCTCTTAGAAACCCCAACCTGGAATCAATTCATCTATTAGGCCCAACTATCAGGAGACCAACTTTATAAGCATGCCATTTATGCAGTACCAAAGTGCTCCATAACCTCCACAACCTCCACTAAATAATCATGACCCTTCATTTGAAGAGAAGGTACTTTAAGCTTTGAAGGGGCTGGAAATGAACACCAAACTCCTCCACTCCCACACACAATCCATTGCTAAGCTAGAGACCCATATAGGTCAGCTAGCTACAGCTTTCAATCGGAGGGAGGAAGGTAAGTTACCTAGTCAGCCCATTAGCAATCCTAAAGGTCAATACATGGCTGAAAGCTCCTCCACTAGACCTAAAAATTCATGAACATGCTAAATTAGTCATAACTTTAAGAAGTGGAAAAATATTGAACCAGCCTGACCTAACCCAAAAGCTAGAAGAGGCTAAGCCAGAGAAGAAGAATGAAGAGGAGAAGGAATCTATTGGTCAAGCACCTGCACCTAAGGCTCCATTCCCTAGTACTTTAGAATCACACCTACCATTGGATAAAAAGAATCTGAAAATGAATGAATGCTTGAACTATTCAAGCAAGTCCAAATAAACTTACCTCTCCTCGATGCCATCAAGCAAGTTTTGGCTTATACCAAATTTCTTAAGGATATGTGCACACAGAAACAAAAATCCAAGGCACACATACATAAGAAAATCCAGTTAACTAAGCAAGCCAGCTCAGTTTTTCAGCAGATAGCCCCACCCAAACTCAAAGATCCTGGTACCCCAATTATATCTTATGTCATAGTGGAATTCACAATCAAGAAAGCCTTGTTAGATTTGGGTGCGAGTGTAAACCTTCTCCCAAGCTCAGTGTATAATTTATTCGGATTTGGAGAACTGAAACCCATAATGATTACTTTATAATTAGCAGATCGATTAGCCAAGGTACCCGTGGAATGTTAGAGGATGTGTTGGTGAAAGTAGTTGATTTTCTTGTTTTGGATATGGAATCTAGCGGTAACCCTAGTCAGATATCCATCATTCTTGGAAGATCTTTCTTAGCTACCGCTAACACTTGCATAAATTGTAGAAAGGGAGTAATGGATGTATCTTTTAGAAATAAAAAGATGAGATTGAACATTTTTAATGCATCCTAAGGACCACCTGTGTATGATTATAATGAAGTGAACATGATACAAGAAGCTATAAATAGGAAACTCCCTATATTTCTTGATTCGGACCCTCTGCAAGTATGTTTGACACATTTTGGAATGCACGATTTTGATGTTGATGAATATACAAATGAGGTGAATGCTTTGTTAGAGCCACCCAAGTTTAGCACTACTCCTCCCTGGACTGTAAAATATGAATCATTACCGACTCAATCAAGCTCTTTAGTACCATCCTTGGAAGCACCACCCAAATTAGAATTGAAGCCTCTTCCTGAAAAGTTGAAATATTCTTTTCTTGGATCTAATGATACCCTTCCAGTAATCATTGCATCTACCTTGACCTCTGATCAGGAAGATAAATTTGTGGATGTACTAAAACAACATAGAGAAGCAATAGGATGGACGATAGCTGATCTCAAGGGAATTGATCCTTCTGTTTGCATGCATCATATTCACTATGAAGCTGAATCCAAACCATATAGGGACATGCAATGGAGGCTAAATCTGAACATGCAGGAAGTTGTTAAGAAAGAAGTGGTAAAATGGCTGGATGCCGGCATTATTTACCTAATTTTGAATAGCCAATGGGTCAGTCTAACCCAGGTAGTACCTAAAAAGTTAGGTATTACTGTCATAAAAAATGAAAAGGGTGAGTCAATTCCCACCCAAGCAACCACTAGTTGGAGAGTGTGTGTAGATTACCAAAAACTGAATGCCGTTACTAGGAAAGATCACTTTTCTCTGCCTTTTACTGACCAAATTTTAGAACGGCTAGCAGGACAAAGTTTCTTTTGTTTCCTGGATGGATATTCAGGATACAACTAGCTCCTAGTATTTCCTGCAAACCAAGAAAAGACCACCTTCACCTGCCCCTTTGGAACATTTGCCTTTAGACAAACGCCATTTGGTCTCTGTAATGTACCAGCCACCTTTCAACGATATATGTTGGCCTTATTTTTTGACATAGTTGGTCAGTTTCTTGAAGTATTCATGGACGATTTTTCTATTTTTGGATCTTCATTTGAGGACTATCTCCATAATTTGACTAAGGTATTGAAATGATGTATAGTTCGTAAGGGAATCATGCTCGGACACATTATTTATGAGCAAGGGATTGAGGTTGACAAAGCTAAGGTTGAACTAATCTCAAAATTGCCTCCTCCGACCTTGGTTAGACAAGTATGATCCTTTCTTGGCCATGCTGGTTTTTATAGATGCTTCATCAAGGATTTCAGCAAAATTTCTCAACCATTATGTAATTTACTTACCAAAGACAATTCTTTTGATTTTAGTAAAGAATGTCTGGTCGCTTATAACATTCTTCAAACTGCTTTGACCACTACACCAATCATCAAGCCTCCATATTGGACCTTACCTTTTGAAATTATGTGTGATGCCTCTAATTATGCTGTAGGAGCAGTTTCAGGATAGAGGCTTAACAGGGAACCCCATGTAATTTACTATGCTAGTAAAACTCTTTCAGATGCACAAATGAACTATACTACTACTGAAAAAGAGTTACTAGCATTTGTATTTGTCCTAGAAAAAGTTTGATCATATTTATTAGGGTCTAAGGTCCTAGTTTATTTCAATCATGTAGCATTAAGACATCTGCTATCCAAAAAGGATACAAAGCCTAGACTAATTCGATGGATCCTTTTGTTACAAGAATTTGACCTAGAAATTTTGGATAAGAAAGGTTCCAAAAATATGGTAGCATATCATATTTCTAGGATCTTAGTAGAATACAACAAGGAAATAATTAGAGATAGGTTCCCTCATGAGCAACTATTCTCAAGTTCTTCTAACAGCAGTCTTCCCTGGTTTGCCCATATTGTGAATTATCTGGTAACAGGGCAAGTTCCTCCCTACTGGTCAAAACAAGAAAAAGATAGGTTCTTTTCACAAATCAAATATTATTTTTGGGAGGAACCTGAATTGTTTAAATACTATTTAGATCAGGTGATTAGATGATGTGTCCCTGAGAGTGAATTCAAAAGCATACTCAATTTTTGTCATTCTCTCCCTTGTGGGGGACACTTTAGTGGGAGGAAAATCGTAGTAAAAGTGTTGCAGAGTGGATTTTACTGGCCAACTCTTTTCAAAGATGCACACGAATTTGGCCGCAATTATCTTAGATATCAACAAATGGGGAATATTTCATGGATAGATATGATGCCCCTAATCCCCATTTTAGTTGTTGAGATTTTTGATGTTTGGGGTATTGACTTCATGGGACCATTTCCTCCTTCCTTTGGATTTGAGTACATTTTTGTAGCAGTGGATTATGTATCGAAATGGATTAAAGCTGTGGCAACTCGAACCAATGATCACAAAGTTGTAATCAAGTTCATTCAGCATAACATCCTTAGTTGGTTTGGGTGCCCAAGGGCCATTATTAGTGATGGGGGTGCGCATTTCATGAATAAGAACTTTGAAGGACTGATGAAAAAGTATGGAATTACCCATAAAGTAGCCACACCATATCACCCCCAGACTAGTAGCCAGGTTGAAGTTTTGAACAGAGAGATCAAGCACATTCTTGAGAAAACGATCAGACCTGATAGGAAAGATTAGTCAGAATGTTTGGATGATGCATTATGGACTTACCGAACTGCTTTCAAAATCCCTCTAGGAATGTCTCTATACCGGTTAGTATTTGGAAATGCTTGTCATTTACCTGTGGAATTGGAACACCGTGCATTTTGGGTGATCAAGTGATTTAATTTTGACATGAAGAATGCGGGTTCCAATAGAAAACTTCAATTAAGTGAGTTGGAAGAGTTACAAAATGAGGCTTATGAGAGTTCAAAAATTTACAAGGCTCGAACAAAGTCATATCATGACAAATTCATTTGAGCCTAATAAAAAAGCGTGGCTCTACAACTCTAGGTTACGCCTCTTCCCTGGAAAACTCTGCTCACGATGGGATGGACCTTTTGTAGTAACTCAGGTATTTTCCCATAGAGCTGTTGAACTTAGGGATCCCAAGCAGGGAAATGTTTTTAAGGTGAATGGCCAGCATCTGAAATCGTATATTGAAGGTGTCAGTGATAGAGAAGTTGTTGAAACTCTTGACCTTGTAAACCCAGTGTTGCTATGACAATCAGTTTAGTCTGGCTGAAAACTATAAACTTAGCGCTCCTAAGAGGCAACCCAGTTCATGCTTTTAGTTTTAACCATGTGTTCTTTGTTTTTAGAATAAACCAAAAGGAATAATAAAAAAAGTTAGTGAAGAATATGGCAACAAAAGGACATCCAATTTTCAAATACCCTATCAGGTTATATCCTTTCATGCCATTACATTATTAGTATCATCTTCTATTGGGGATAATAAAAATTAAGTTGGGGGGATAATTAAATTAATTTAATCCTTGAGTAAAACTTTAATCAGTTTTTGTGTACCGAGCTTTGTCTCGATTTGAAAATAATCAAGCTTCCTAAAAGAGGAATGATTAACGGTTCAGATAATTTTAGAGATACTGAGAGATGATTATCAAAGAAACCCAATAAATGGTAGAGTTTAGACTAGAAGTTTTTCTTGAGTATTTCTAGACCCTTCTGCCTATTGATCTTGATAAAGAATCATCTTATAATGGCATAGGTGAAAATATCAGGAAAAAAAAGTTTTCAAGTCTAATAAAAAGGTTTTTAGCATTTCTCACTGAGTAACCGGGTCCTTTCACCTAAGTAAGCATTGTTGTTCGCGTCAAAAGGTGGGGATGTAAAAAAATCCTTAGTAGAGATAGTCTTAATGCGTAGCCTTTTTGACTCGAGTTAGTAAGCCTGAAGGGTGTTTTACACCTAATGCCCTAAAGCCAACTGGTTTGGGAGTCATTGGCCTAAAGCTCACTATAAGGGTCATCTAGAAAGAAAGTTGTTAAGACATTGCACTGACTCTATAGTATATAAATAATTTAAAAAAAGAAAAGAGAGAAAAAGAGGGGAGACTAATAAACTGATGCTGCACCAAAATGAAAGTAAGCTGGAGGATTTAGATAGTGAGGTAGAAAGTTGGGAAAAGAACTCTTGAAAACTTCTTTGGACTTCACTCGGCCACTAAATGGATGGAATTGGTAGTCCAATGACATACCTCTTCAATGATCTAATTGAGTATCCTCTAATTTTAGAATCAGTAAGATGATTTTCACTTCATGGATAAAGTTAGTACACATGACTAATTCATTTTCTTTACTCGAGGACGAGCAAAGTTTAAGTTGGGGGGTGTGATAGTTATTAAAATTATGATAATTAATCCAACTTTATTTAGTTAAAACTGATACTTTTATATGGTATTTTGCAGAAATTGACTTCAAAAATATGTAGAGTTCGATTTATGGAGTCCAACGGTACAAACCGGACCCAAATTGGAGTTTATATAGGCCTGAAATCAATTTTAGAAGGAATTTAGCATGGATTTCAAAGCAGCACGACTTTTGAAACATCATTTAAATAGCTTATAGCCAGTCCATCATGGACCGGCTGAATGGTCCACTGCACGCCCAAGGGTCCACGGCTGCCATGGCCAGTGGTCCATGGAGCAGAGCTGTGGACCATAGTGCTCGGATTGCACCAAAATTCATCGGAGAGATGCCCTCGCTGCCGCCTAAGCTCCCGACGCCTTCACCGCTGGTCGGAGAGGCCCCCTTTGGCTAGAAAATGGTCGAAAACTAACTAGCTCTTCTCTTTCCCTTCTTCACCATCGTCCCGCCACTGGAGAAATCACCTGCATCGCCTCCTCTGCCCGAAAAACCACCAAAATGTTGCCGCCGGACAATTTCTCCATGATTTTCACCCCGTTCTTGTTGGAAAATCCCATGTTCATGAGCCCAGGTAGCTGAGAAGGTCACCTCTTGTTCATCATCTTCGTCCCTCCCTGAGGTGCCTCGGAATCGGTCGATGGTCCACCTTCTTCCCCGTCACTGCCAGGACCACCTGCACAGCCTCTTCTGGTCGGAGAAGCCGCCAAGCCACCACCCATTGTTGATCCACCGAACTGCCCTCTGCCATCAGTGGCCACCTCCTTTTTCACCGACCGGAGAAGCTCCCTTGCCATTGTCCGAACCACCTGCACAGCCTCTTCAGCTGGTCTTTGCCATTCCTGCAAAGTCTTCGATCTTTTGTCGGAAGGAAGAAGTTCTTGGTCGAACGATGCTAGGTGGATGCGGAGGCAGTTGTGGGATGCGGAGGCAATTCATGCGACAACACTCTACCCATCGAGCAACTATTAGGCTCATTAATGACTTATGAGCTTTCTTTAAGACAAAAGAACATGGATGTTGACAATAAGAAGAAAGTAATTGCTTTCAAATCCACCGCAAGAGAAGAGTCTAGCGATGAATCCAAAGAAGAAGATGAAGAAGATGAGATGGCTCTCATGGCAAGAAAATTTAGAAGGTTCATGAGAAATAATAAATACGACTTCAAGAAGAAACCTCTAAAACGTGAGCCGAGCAAAGAAAAGGAGAAAGAGAAAGAGAAGGAGCATCCCACATGCTTCGAATGCAAAAAATTGGGCCACTTCAAGATGGACTGCCTCTTACTTAAGAAGAGTAGAAGAAAACTAAGAAAGAAGGCCATGATGGCAACCTGGAATGATAGCGAGGACTCCAGCTCTGAAGAAAAATAGCAAGAAGTTGCAAACTTCTGTTTGATGGCGGATCATGATGAGGTACTATCTGAAACTGAAAATGAGTTTACATTTGATGAACTGCATGAAGTTTTTGATGAATTGGTTATAGAATTTCAAAAACTGAAATCAAAACATAAAGATTTGAAAATGCAAAATTTGGATTTAGTCAAAGCTAATGATAAGTTTTCAAATAAAAATGATTGCCTACTTCTTCAAAACAAAAAGTTAAATGATAGGATTTCTATTCTTGAAAAAGAAAAAGAAACTTTGAAAAAGAAAAACTTTTCTGTATCAAATGAAAACTCTTTAAAACAGAACAAAGAGATTTTGGAAGAAAACAAAAATATAAAGAAGAAATTGAAAAGTTAAAACCTTTTGTTGATAAATTTATATATAGTTCTGAAAAATTAAATATGTTTTTAAATAATCAAAGAGCTATTCTTGATAAAACCGGTTTAGGTTTTAGAACTCAGAAGAAACAAAAATTTTTCAAAAATTTCTTTGTGCCTACATCTTCATCCATTACTTGTTATGCTTGTGGTACTGTAGGGCATAAATCTTACTTGTGCAATAAGATAAAATTGAGTAATGTTAAGAAAATCTAGATTCCAAAAGGAACCATTGCTACTAACCTAAGAGGATCCAAGATGACTTGGGTACCTAAAATCTCCACTTGATTTTTATCATAGGTATGCCTTGCAACCAAAAAAAGAAGAATGTGGTACCTCGATAGCGATTTCTTAAGGCATATGATCGGAGATGTGGAGTAGTTCTCATCACTCGAATATCAAAATGATGGTAATGTAACATTTGGTGATAATGGAAAGGGCAAGATTGTCGGAATTGGTAAAGTCCATATCACCCCTTCTACTTACATTGAAAATGTATTATATGTTGATGGTTTGAAGCAAAATTTGCTTAGCATTAGTCAATTTTGTGACAAGGATTTCAAAGTTGTTTTCGAATCTTCTATGTATATTGTTTCTAGTTTAGATGACAATGGCATCAAGTTTATTGGTCATAGGCATGGCAATATTTATATGGTTGATCTTGATGATCTTCCTATTCAAAATGGTCAATGCCTAGTGGCAATGAAAGCCAAGATCAATGAAACTAGTTGGCTTTGGCATCGTAGACTAGGATATACTAGTATGCATTTGATTTCAAAACTTAGCAAAAAGAATTTGATAAAAGATTTACCAAAACTTTGTTTTGAAAAGACAAGATTTGTAGTACTTGCCAACTTGCAAAACAAACCAAATCATCTTTTAAACCAAAAAGAGTAATTTCTACATCTAGACCCTTAGAGTTGCTTCATATGGACCTCTTTGGGCCAACTAGAACATCTAGTTTGGGAGGTAAGAAGTACGGTCTAGTTATTGTAGATGATTTCTCATGTTTTACATGGATCATATTTTTAGCACACAAAGATGAAATATTTTCTGAATTCATTAGATTTCATAAAGAATTTCAAATGAAAAAGGTTTTTCAATTATATCCTTGAGAAGTGACTATGAAACTAAATTTAAAAATTTTAATTTTGACAAATTTTGTATTGAAAATGGCATTCATCATAATTTTTCAGTACCTAGGACACCTCAACAAAATGGGATGGTAGAAAGGAAAAATAGAACTCTTAAAGAAATGGCACGTACCATGCTTTGTGAAAATTACCTACCTCGATATTTTTGGACGGAAGCCATAAACACTGCATGTTATATTTTGAATCATGTTTTAATTCGATCGATTTTAAAGAAAACTTCATATGAGCTTTGGAAGGATAGAAAACCTTCAATTCGATATTTTCATATTTTTGGATGTCGTTGTTTCATCTTAAACAATGGTAAAGACAATTTGAGCAAATTTGATGCCAAGTCAGATGAGGGTGTCTTTCTAGGCTACTCTACATCTAGCAAGGCATACAGGATCTTCAACAGAAGAACACTTGTTGTTGAAGAATCCAAACATGTTGTGTTTGTTGAAACTGACTAGAAATCTTCTAGAAAAGAAGATGTGGTTTGTGATGAAACCGGTACCAAAAGAACTGAAGAGGTGAATGACAATGAAAAGCCTACAAAGGAACAAGAAGTTGATCAAAATAATGAAGGAGATTAAGCACAAGGTGATGAAAACACATATACTATTGATCCTCTACCCAAAGAATGGAGGTATGCTCATGGATACCCCAAGGAACTTATCATTGGTGATCCTTCTAAAGGTGTAAGTACTCGATCATCCCTTAGGAATGTTTGTGATTACTTAGCATTTGTTTCTTAGAGTGAACCTAAAACTATTGAAGAAGCTGAAAATGATTGTAATTGGATTAATGCCATGCAAGACGAACTTAACCAATTTAAAAGAAATAATGTTTAGACTTTAGTAGATAGGCCTTCAAATATTTCAATTATTGGCACAAAACGGGTTTTTAGAAACAAACTTGATGAAAATGAAATTGTTACAAGAAATAAGGCTAGACTAGTTGTCAAAGGTTACAATCAGGAGGAAGGGATCGATTTTGATGAAACCTTTACTCATGTGGCTAGACTTGAGGCAATTAGGCTATTGTTGGCTTTTGCTTATTTTATGGATTTTAAATTATTTCAAATGGATGTTAAAAGTATCTTTTTAAATGGTTTTATCGAAGAAGAAGTTTATGTTGAACAACCACCTGGTTTTGAAAATTATAAATTTTTAAACCATGTTTTCAAACTTCATAAAGCTTTGTATAGTTTGAAACAAGCTCCTAGAGCTTGGTATGATCGTTTAAATTTTTTCTTGCTCAAAAATGATTTTACTAGAAGTAATGTTGACAAAACTTTATTTTTGAAGAAAAAGAATGATGATCTCTTAGTAGTACAAATATTTGTAGATGATATCATATTCGGTGCTACTAACGGATCTTTTTGTCAAGAGTCTGCAAAGTTAATGCAGGGTGAGTTCGAGATGAGCATGATGGGAGAACTTAACTTCTTCCTCGGACTCTAGATAAAGCAAACCAAAGAGGGGATCTTTATGAACCAAGCTAAGTATATAAAAGAAATACTAAAGAAGTTTGGGATGGAGAATATCAAGCCATTAGGTATGCCTATGAGCTCCTCTTGTAGACTTGACAAAGATGAATCAGGTAAATCTGTTGACCAAAAATTATATCGTGGCATGATTGGTTCATTATATTTAACTGCCAGTAGGCCAGATATCATGTTTAGTGTTTGTATGTGTGCTAGATATCAATCTAATCATAAAGAGTCTCATCTTTTGGCTGTTAAATGCATACTTAGATATCTATCTGGCTCAATTGAAATTAGTCTTTGGTACTCTAGAGATTCTTCATTTGAATTGATTGCTTATTCTGATGCTAACTTTGCTGGGTGTAAACTTGATCGTAAAAGTACTAGTAAAACTTGTTAGTTTCTTGGAGTAAATTTGATCTCATGGAGTAGCAAGAAACTGAATTCAGTTGCTCTATCCACGGCGGAAGCCGAATATATAGCAGCTGGAAGCTGTTGTGCTCAAATCCTATGGATCAAACAACAACTCGAAGATTTTGGTATTAAACTAATTAAGACACCCATAAGATGTGACAATACTAGTGCAATCAATCTAACTAAGAATCCTGTGCAACATTCAAGAAGTAAACACATTGAAATAAGACATCATTTCATAAGAGATCATGTACAAAACTTTAATGTGGTACTTGAATTTGTGTGTACTGATGATCAATTAGCTGATGTGTTTACCAAACCCTTGAATGAAGAGAGATTTTGTATGATTAGAATAGAATTAGGTATCATTGATCCATTCACCTAGGACTCTCTCAAATTCCATCTTACCCAAGTTGCTTTTACTCAAAAATCACTCTTATTAAGTCCCAAAAGCTTTTAAAACTTTCCTTGAATTTTTGAAATTTTTTCTGGTTTTTTGGGAATTTCTTGGCCAAGTGTCGACACTTGGATTTTTCGAAGTGTCGACACCTAACCAAGTGTCGACACTTGAGAAATTCCAAGTGTCAACACTCGTGAAAAATTCTGACTTTTTTAGGGCAAATCGAGCTTTTGTATGTTACTTTCTCCCATTTTTTCTCGAGCTCATGTGGTCCCCAAAAGTCCTCTACCTTCCAAATCCTCACTTTCCCTCATTGCCCCACCGAAATCAAGTAATCCCCTTCTCTCTTTTTCATTTTGAAATCGTGTACTCTAGGTTCCTTATTTTCTGTCCATTTTAATGTATTTAACTCAGATTCTTCAGAGTTTTGAATCATTTTTAAGTCTCCATTTGGTGGAAATCATGTTTAAATGCATTTATCTTGGACTTCCCTTAGATTTTGATTGATTCTTCACTCAATCTGTCCAATTTTGTTGATTTCATTGTTGCATTGGGTTTTTTGGCCGAAATGTCCAAGGTTTTCACTCTAAATTCAGATTTCTTAGCTATTTGTTAGTTTTTCATTCATGTGGAAGGGGTATTTGTGTTGATTTCATGGTATTTTACTCCTCTTTCCACTATTTTGTTGCTTGATTACTTGTTTTTGACCTAAAACCCAAATGTGCTTTGTTTTTAACCCTAATCCCATGGGTTTATTTCATATGTTTCAACTTGTCCTAGTTTACTAATTTTATAAACTTGTAAAATGTATTTTATAACCCAAATATATTTTATATGTTGGGATAAATTTTGTGACCCAAATGTGTTGGGATAAGTTTCCCTCTTTTCAAACTGTTAAAATTATTTTTAACCTTCGATTTCATGTTTTTGAGAAAATCATTTTGATCCCAGCTTTCAAAACAAACTCTAGCTTCTCTTAAAACCAGTATCATTCTTTTAGGAAAACTTAGTCTCCTTTAGCCTAACCTGTAGCCGATCTGTAGTTCTCAACCTGATTGAAACTTGTCCCCCCTTTAGTTTGTTTACCTTCTTGCTTTCCCTTCTTGCTTAGCTTGTTGTGATGGGTCGGAGGAAGAGACTAGCAGTTAGGAGGAGATCTGGACAGGGTTCTGAGAGGAGGATAAAGGCCAGACACGATGCTGGATAGGCTAGTAGTTTCGCAGCTCCAGGTTCCCCCTGCAGAGAGGATGGCAGGGAGACGGATCAATTTGGAATTTTTTGATCAGCAGCACTTCCAGATTCGACATACACTCTTAGATACCATATTAGTACCTTTTTGCACCATGCAGGAGAGGTACTATCCTCATCTGGTGAGAGAGTTCTACGGTGTATTGGACTGTCGACGATTACTGTGGAGCACCACTGTCAAGGGAGTGCAAATTTCATTGACTGAGGAGCTATTGAGTAGATTTTGGGAGATTCCTCATCGAGGCATATGTACCTTCTCAGTAGAGGATAGGGAGGCAGCATTTAGATGCATTATGAAGAGAGAGGACGTTCGTGGTGTGACAGTGGTCACCGTGAACTAGTTGTTAGTGGAGATGCGCCTTTTACATCACATCACTGCCCATGTCCTACTTCCGAAGACTGGATGATTTGACTTCATCACAGAGAGGGAGTTGATGTTGATGGTCAGTCTGACCCAGAGGAGATTGATTGATCTACCCTCACTGATGCTGATTCAGATGCGTGATGCGGCGACATAGAGGCAACATTATCTACCATATGGGATGGCGCTGACCCGTCTGTTTCGTGCTTGTAGAGTTCCTTTGGAGGGGGAGATCCCCAAGGAGATTCTACACATCGATGTATATGACGAGTGGTCGCTACACCAGATGGGCTATCGTTTAGTCGCAGGGCTCTGGGTTAGCAGAGAGTCTGGTTAGGAGCTAGACGAGGAGGATGAGATTAGAGAGGCTGAGGCCGGGCCATCAGGGCCAGTCAGTACACCTCCTCATGTTGCTCCAGCATCAGAGGCAGAGACTGTGACTCATACTGCTACACCTTTGGCTCCTCCCTCATCGAATACTGAGATTTCTTTTGAGGAGCACTCCCGGCAGCAGTTTGCTGAGGTACAGAGTGAGTTAGTTGGTTTTGGAGTGTGGATGACTCAGTTGAGGATTGAGATAGAGGGCCTTAGAGACCATACAGCTGCAGAGCATTCTAAGTTACATCACACTATGGAGGCAGGAATCGCTCGTATCGAGGATTTACTCAGATCATTCCTTTCTCAGTTGCTCTTGCTGTCCACTTGCTGCTGATGATGATGACCACCCAGATGGACATGATGACACTGATGAGGGTAGTGCTGATGATGGTGATGGTGCTGGTGATGGAGATGGTGATGATGATTCCAGTGTTGGGAGTTCAGATGGCAGTGTTGATCATGCTGGTCGATATCAGATGCTCAGTAGAGACGATCCTCTAGCTACACCTGCAGTTCCTCCTCTAGCTGATATAGTTGATTTCACACCAGAACTCATTACTCCAGCTTACTTTCCCCTCCTTCCACTAGATCTTCCAGGGTTGTACCCTTACTAGGACCTTTTGGCCGTACTAGGAGTCATAGGGCATTACCCCATGGACCTCCTAAGGCATTAGTTCCTAGATCCAGGATTAGTGCCCCATTTACTCTTGAGCTTCCATCTGATGAGGATTAGCCTCACAGATGTTGTATGTTGTTTATGATTTATGTCTCATAATGTATCTTGATTGTTTCAGTGTTGCTGATGAGTCAGCAAATTTTGTACTGAAAACCTAACTTGATATATATATATATACATTTCACTTTGATGTTTTACATGGTATCTTGATTGTTTCACTTGAATTCACTATGATTGATTTTGACATTGATAATCTTGAAATTGATACTCTATTTTTACTTTTTGGCTCTGATACCTGTTAACTCTTGAAAAATTGTTTCTTATATCAACTCTGATATGCTACTACTTTTTGTCTCCTTGCACGTTCTGAGGGGGAGCTTACTCCCTTTTTCTAATGATTGACAAAAAGGGGGAGTAGAATTATATAATTTTGATTTATCTAAATTTCAAATTTGATATTGCATACTGTTCCTCAAAACTTGTTCTGATTAGAATTGTCTCACTAAGGGGGAGATTCATCCCTCTTAACTATGCAAGTTGTGCATGTATGAGCTTGAAATCATATTTATGAAAAATCATATCTGAAATTTGAAATTAAATGTTTATACATTCAAGATTTTGTCATCATCAAAAAGGGGAAGATTGTTGGCTCTACCTAATGATTTTGATGAATAACAAAACATTGAGTACATATTATGTACTAATGTCTATTTCTAGTTGTGAGTTTTTAGGAAACAAGCACCTCAAATTTTCAAAATTAAAGTATCATGGCACGCTATGGCATGAAGCATCTTTCATGATTTGAGGAGTCTTTTCCATGCAAAAAGGGGTTAAACGAGTTTAATTATCGCTTATTTATGTTGTATTTAAGTTTCATAATTGATGCTTGTGTTTTTGGCTTGATTCAGACTTAATTGTGAATTTTGCAGAACCAAGTGTCGACACCTGGAAGGCTAAGTATCGATACTTTAGCATTTGGCATGTAGAAAAACTCCTTGGCACACCAAGTGTCGACACCCAGAATTCAAGTGTCGACACCTGAAACTCAAGTGTCGACACTTAAGTTTCCAAGTGTCGACTCAAGGCCTGAGATTTTTTGAAAATCCAGAACTTGGCTAATAGAGAGTTTTTGTGTCAAGTATCGACACCTGTAAATCAAGTGTCGACACTTGAAAGTTCAAGTGTCAACTCCTGGAAGTCAAGTGTCGATACCTGACAGCCAAGTGTCGACACCTGACAAACCAAGTGTCGACACTTGGGTTCTGACAGCCCTAACGGATCTATTTTTTTGAAGTACAGAAATGTCTTTCCAAGCTCCAAACGGCTAGATTCGAAGCTCTAATGGTCACAAACCATTTTTTGGAAGTTTTTGAAGTATTTAAGCTTCACCAAACTCATTCTTGAAGCATTGAAGTCCATTGAAAGCTCAAAAACAAATATTCCCTCAAGAACTTCACTTCAAAAGCCATTAAAAGATAGATTCCTTGAAAAAGCTTACAAGCCTATCCTTTCAACATTCCAAAAAGAGAGCTTGAAGAATATTTCAAGGAGAAGACAAGACAAGCATCAATTAGAGCCTCAAAGCTTCCTTTCTACTCTTGAAGAGAGTTTGTTTTATTTATTTAAATTGTATCTCTGAATTTTTCTTGTGATTTGACCTAGCTTTCAAGGGTTTCTTGAAAGTAGGTTGTTATGGTTGTTGGTGAGCCAAAGGGACAAAACCAACTAGGGTTGACTTGTGAGCCCGAAGACAAAACAAGTGTAAAGGTTTGTTGGTGAGCCTAGATGATAAAACCAACATAGATTTTGACTTGTGAGCCTTTGGAAAAATAAGTCGGCTGTAATCTTAAAGAGATTATAGTGGAATTCCCAAGGATGGCTTGGGGAGTGGATGTAGGTGCTAGGTTTGCAGGAACCACTATAAACCTTGTGTTTGTGTGTGATTATCTCTTCTATCTCTTGCTCTTTACTTCTTGTACTCTAATTATTGCTTTCCGCTGCATATAATCTAGTGCATCAATTTCATTACTCACAATCACCACAAGGCCTGCACATTATTGCTTTAAATTTTTTAAAAGATCCAATTCACCCCCCCTCTTGGGCTTCATTTCTGGGCAACAGAGTCAAGCTTATGAGGTAAGTTTCCTTCTCTTCAAGTAAAGATAACTTGACTGATCTATACTTAAGGGACGGGCCGTAATCTACGGGTATGGGCTGTACTCTTAAGATAGATCATATCTTGATTTTCTTCATAGATTTTCATTCTACTTTTTTTTTGCAATTAAAACAAATAACCTAAAAGTTCCTGTGGATTCGAACCTGACTTGCACTATTTACATAGTAGTAAGTTAGTGATTTAATTCTGGTGCGTAGCGATGCGCTCCACCTACCTTCCCTAATCCATGCTGTGCACTACTGTTCTCACCCAGCACCGCCCCCATTCCCTTGTTCCACTACCGAGTCACCTCCCACATCTACCATTGCTCCCCCTATTCCAAGATCTTGAGCCTTCATCCATCCATCCATTACCTCCTAATCCAATGGCTAATGAGTTTGATACAGAGGAGCTCTAAGCATGTTCCAAGTACGATCCATGGCCACTAACACCAACAAATCTTAGTCATCAAATGCAGCCAATCCGACGGTCACAAGTGAAGGAGTCTATCTAGTCTTCTCTATTTAAAATCCATGGGCTAGAAGAAAAAGATATCCTGGAGAGAGGGTATGGTACAGGATAGAGGGCATAGCTTTGGGTTGCATGTTGGCCTCTAAGAGTGAGGTTTCTTAGAGAAGAGTTATGCCCCTACACCATCTTCAAGCCTACTCCATCTCCAAGATCAAGATCCAAGGAGGAAGAAGTAGAGAAAGCCAGTTTACTCCGAGGAGTACGAAAGAAGAAGGAAGTTTGTCAATCATCTTCCCGATGAAGTTGTGCCGATCTACTTCCAGTTTTTGTTACTATTTTTCTTAGTTTGTTTAGTTGTTATTTTCAATTCCTTGTAATCAGATTTTCTTATGTAATTTAAATTTCTATTATTTATTCTTCTTGCAAGTAGATGCTAAGATCCGACTAGCAAATCGAACGTACTGAGTTTCAATTCTTTGTTGCACTTTGAACATCTTTTTTTTCCTGACTTCAAATTTTTTTTTTCCTTTTCCTATTAAAATCAAAGATTTTAATTTCTTTTATGCACTACCTTCTCTGTAGATTTGACCCGACTCACCCTTTCTACATATTCTTAATTTAATTTAGAAGTTGGTTAATTAAACTGATAGCCGCTGTGTCTTAACGACAACATCACGGCCTATCAAGTTATTGGCACCATTACCGAGAAGGCATGAATGTTAAAATTTTTGATCTCTTTGATTTTTTTTATAAATTCAATTTACTAATTTTTTTCTTTTTTTTTGTAGATCCAAAAAAAGTCCAAAAAAATAAAAAAGGAAAAAAAAGAGGAGAAGGAAATTTTTGCAATTTTGGTGAGATCAATCCTAACCCCAAAATAATTTTCTTTTTAGTTACTTCTAATTAATTTTTGCCTTTTCATATTAACCAATTTTTTTTTCTTTTTTTGTTTCCTTTAATTAGTATCCTTTTTTAAAAAAAAACCTATTTATTTATTTTAGATTTGTTTCCTTTTTTTTAATCGCTATCATCCTTTTCAAATTACATAAAAGAAAAAAAATCCCTTTTTTTGGTGTCTTCCTTTTAGTTAGTTTCTCTCTTTTCAAACTAACCAAAAATAAATTATTTTTAGTTTCTTCCTTTTTAAAAATTAACCTAAACAATTTACTTAACTTTTTAATTAACTACCTTAAATACTGATTTGATTTCTTACCTTAATCTATAGTTTCTTTATTTGCTTAGCCTAATTTTAGTCTTTTTTACATTTAATTAACCAAGATTAAAAGCTATTTTTTTCTATCTTGCTTGAAATAACATAACATAAAAAGAAAACAAATACACCGTATAATATTTAACTAAAATAGAGCAACTAACTAAAACTTAAAATATTATTACTTGTTTGGGACATCTTTCTTTTTTGCATGGCATATTTTCATAAAATATCTTAAGGGCATTAACCCATAACAACATAAGGTGGGGAGTTGATAACCCTTCCTTGGTCCACAAACCATCACCCTGCATCTTGCATTAACCTAAGCCTATTAATTAAAATCAATTAGACTCTAGCCTCTAAGAAAGTCGAGCTAAAAAGGACAAGGCATCTAAAAGAGTTGGACCGAGCCAGGATTAGCTGATTAACTGGTGTCTAGGAAAGGGGTTCAAGGATGATGTAGCCCTGAAGAAAGGTGATTTTTAATTGATTCCTTTGACTGATCTGGCCAATCTAATTGGTATCTAAGGAAAGCAACGGGGGCATCCCTACTTATCTTATCCTTACCTGGCTAGTTGATTAGTTGTTTTTGACTTGGAGGGCTCTGATGTTGATTTGGCAGTTAGGAGCTATCTAGATTTAGGACAACCCTAGGATAGAGAGTCCATGTATGCTAACTTGTTTGTAAATAATACCAAACCTTAACAATTCTTCCTCTCTCTTAACTCTAGGACTCCTTAAGCCTTTTTCTTTAGAACTCTTCTCCTTCATCTCACCACTCCTCTTAAAAAAATAGTAATAATAATAATAAATAAATACATGAATAAATAAGGATTGCTCTGATCTAAATCTTTGATTGCATATTCAAATGATCAGAATAATCTGATAGATTGAATCAATGCTAGGAGAATGAATCCTTATAGTAGAGTACTCTTTCTCTTGGCACACCAAGTCTATTCGAGTCCCACTCACTTTAAGAGTGAGTTCCCAATCATGTACCAACTTCTTGAGCCTATGTATGACCAAGTTTATCAAGATCGAACCCAAATGGCCTACAGCTCATGGGATAACCTATACCTTAATGCCTATAATTCAGGTTGGGGAGTTCAACTAGATTTTTTGTGGCAACCATACCCAGTAGTTACCCTGGCAATCCAAGGATCCATGTTCGTAGAGACATCATATTATGATCAACCCTATCTCCATTATCAACCTTCTCTAATTAATTATAGCCCATCATTTGATGAGAAGGTTCAGCAAGCACCATACCTACCTCCCCTACAGACCAATCTAGATGTCGATAGGTTTGATCAATTTCAACAACTGATTATAGCTCAACAGCAATCTATCAATAAACTAATAGATCAAACTGATCAATGATTGATTGAGCTTAAAAAGAAGAGGGAGGTGAATTGCCTAGTCAACTCGAGAGTAACCTAGAGGGACTATACCTAGCTTAAGACTTTAATAACCCTCAAGCTTTTCCTGAACAATCAACTCTGGCTCCCGGGAATAAAATGGTCTTAAAATAACTCTGCATAACTATAAGAACCAATATAGACAATTTGGCTAAGACAGAAAATATATGGAGACATTAAACTTGTGGGACGAACCAATTTCATTATTACCCCACTCATCTATGGCCCCATTCCCTAGTGCCCTAGAATCATCTATGCCTTTTAATGAGATGGAAAAATAAATTGTTGCAATGATGGAATTGGTAGAGACTTCCCAAGAACCACAAATGCATGACTCAATAGAGGAAGACCCCATATAATTCCTTTCTAGGATTTGTTAGATCCTTATCCAGCTCAATTAAGGATAGATGATTTTAATGTAGATGGATATAGTACTGAAGTGAGTAACCCAATATAAATATCCTACTTTGAAACCATCCAACATTTGCTTGATGAACAACAAGAGCCATCACCTAGCCTACTAATAGCCCCTTTGTTAGAATTACCACCTAATTTAGAACTGAAGCCACTTCCTAATGCACCCATTGAAACTTTTCTGGTGAACCTTACCTAGGAAGCCCAACTCAGTGGTATTCTAAAAGCACATAAAGAAACTATTGAATGGGAATTACTGAAATGAGGGATCATGATCTTAGAAATTTTATAATTGATTTCTCTGTATTCAGTGTCAATTTTGAGAACTGCCTCCAAAACCTTTCCATGATATTAAACTAATATATAGAGACAGGGTTAGTATTAGTCTGAAAGAGGTGCCTACCTTCAAAATGGGAAGGGATATTGACTAAGCACATCATGCCCGAGAAGGGGAGTAGGATAAACCAACCCATAATTGAAAAAAAATTTAAACTACCACCTCCAATCTCGGTCCAACAAGCACAATCCCTTCCTAGTTATCATATAAATTATAATAATATTTTAAATCCTAGAATAACATGTTTGCCTAGTATACTTTTTGATTTGGGCTAATCATCATAGAGTACTCTATGAACATTTTTTTGCCATGATGACAAGGCCTCCTGATTGGCTCTATCATTTTGATGTTATGAGTGATACATAAAACTTAATTATCTATTGGACTACCTCATAATATTTGGCTGAAGACATTAAACTTAGTACTGGTTGAAAGGTAACCCAACAATCTTATTTTTTTTAGTATATTATAGGAACTTAGATAGAAGTATAAGAGCCCGCTACTTCACGAAGCCTTCTTCAACTTCTAAAGCATATTCACTTCAGGTGTACTCTTTTCTATTCCTTTTTATATATTACACCCTTTATTTTCCTTTTTCATTGAGGACAATATCGATTAAGTTGGACGAGTAGAATAACTAGTCTAATTAAGTCCTCAAGTATGACCATTAGTAATTAGTTTTGTATCCAAATTTTATCTCGATTTGAAGTTAATTAGGTACCTTAATCAATGATTAATTAACAATCTAGATAGTTTTAGAGATACTAAGGGATAAATCACTAAGAAAATCCAACAAATGGTAGGGTGTTGACCAAGTTAAATTTTGGGAGTGATTCCAGAACTTTGTCCCTTCTCATCTAAATAAAGAATCTGCTTATTGAGAGTAGGGGTGGAAATGTTGGGATATACAAAAAGTTCTTTAAAAAAAATTAAAATTAGAGAGTCAATATGACCTCACAGCTTTTCTTAAACTTTTATTGAGTAATCGAGTCCCTTCGCCTAAGTAAGCATTGTGATTCATGTCAAAAGGTGAGAAGGTCAATAGATCTATTAAGCAATGGCACCCTATTGAGTAACCAGGCCCCTTCGCCTAAGTAAGCTTTGTGGTTTGCATCAAAAGATGAGGATGTTAATACTTAAGACATCAAGACATTGTACTAGACTTCTTTAAAAAAGAAATAAAAGGACTAAAGTGTAAAAAGGCAACAAACTCAACTCAAACTAAGTTAGAAGATTTAAAAAGTAAGTTAGGAAGATAGTAAGGAAGACCTCTAAAGATTTCTATGGTCAATACTCAACCACTAATTTGGTTAACTCAATGATCCAATGAAATACCTCTTTAATGGTCTGGTCGGGTATCAGCTACTTTTAGGACTGTCTAAGTCAATTTTCAATTCAAGGATGAGTTTGTATACATAGCTAATTCATCTGCTTTACTCGAGAATGAGCAAAGTTCAAGTTGGGGGATGTGATAATTATATTATATACACATATAAAAGCATTAATTCAATAATTCAACTATCTTTATTTATATCAAATTAATATTTTTATATATCATTTGTAGGAAACAAGATCATCATTACGAAAAGCTCAATTTTTGTAGTCCAACGGCATAATTGGCAAGCGAATTAGATCTGAAATGGGTCCAAAATCGATTTTTGAAGACTTAATTCAAGAATTGCATGGTTATTGAAGTAGCTGGTCCATCATGGACCGACTGAATGGTCAACAGGAGGCCTGGCGGTCCATAACTACCATGGCTATTAGTCCATGGTGTAGACCCGTGGACCATGAGTGGATTCCAGCCCCGAAATGCTGCTTAGCGTCACTCGTCGATGCCAACCACCCTCCTCACTGCCAGGGGACCTCTTCCACGGCCTTCTCTTCCACTTTCTGGCTGACCTCCATTCCAACAAGCCACCAAAATGCCATCCACCACCATCTTTCCCCTTTTCCACCGCCCATTGCCTGAAATCACCATCCGTTGCCCAAACTGCCATCTACCCCCTCGTGCTTGCTAGAGGAGTGGCCACCGCTCCTCCCTACTTTGCCTACAGCCTCCCGCTCATCCTCCACCTGAATTGCCATCCATCTATGCTCATCGCCATCTTCTCCCTGAGAGCCATCGCTGCTGCCCCTCTTCATGGCCGCCACCTTCTCCAGCCTCTCCAACACTACCGGTCAACATCTTCTTCCTCGATCTGTTGCTCCCTCTCCCATCGCCCAAGTCCTCGTCATCTTCCTTTTTTTCCATCACTGCTTGCCTTCCCTGATCCATGCCGAGCATTGTCGTTCTTGCCCAGCACCGCCCTCGTTCCCCTATGCCACTGTCGAGTCACCTCCCACATTCACCGCTACTCCTCCCTGTCCCAAGATCTTGAGCCTTCATCCATCCATCCATTACCTCCTAATCCAATGGTGATGAGTCTAATGCAGTGGAGCCATAGGCACATTCCAAGTGCGATCCATGGCCACTAACACTAACAAATCTTAACCGTCTAATGTAGCCAATCCGACGGTCACAAGTGAAGGAGTCCATCTAGTCTTCTCTATTTAAGGACCCTTGGGCTACAAGAAAAAGACATCTTGGAGAGAGGGTACGTCACAGGGTAGAGGGCATAGCTTTGGGCAATGGGTTGGTCTCTAAGAGTGAGTTTCTTAAAGGAGAGTTTTGCTCCCTATACCATCTTTAAGCCTACTCCATTTCCATGATCAAGATCCAAGGAGGTAGAAGTAAAGAAAGCCAATTTGGTCCGAGGAGTACGAAGGAAGAAGGGAGTTCGTCAACCATCTTCTCGATGATGCTGCACCGATCTATTTCCAATCTTTGTTACTATTTTTCTTAGTTTATTTAGTTATTATTTTAAATTCTTTATAATCAAATTTTTTTTATATAATTTAAATTTCTATTATTTATTCTTCTTGCAAGTAAATGCTAAGATCTGACTAGCGGATCGAATAAACCAAGTTTCAACTCTTTGTTGCACTTTGAACATCTTTTTTTCCCGACTTCAAATTAATTTTTTTCTTTTCCTATTAAAATCAAAGATTTTAATTTCTTTTATGCACTGCCTTCTCTATGGATTCGACCGGACTCACCCTTTCTATGTGTTCTTAATTTAATTTAAAAGTAGGTTAATTAAACTGATAACCATGGTATCTTAACAACAACATCACGACCTATCAGCTATAGGACACATTTCCTAACAACTTCTACTTGGACAAGAGCCAATCAGAAAAGTATCGAATACCCATCTTCCACTTGTGATCATCTAACTCTTTGATTCTGAGGGCTAAATGGATCAGCGAAGTTCTCCTTTCCATCGATCTTTTGAAGATTAATGTCACCTCAATCCACTATTTCCCATACAAGGTGGAAGCGATGCAGAATGTGCTTGGTATTGACTAAGTTATTGATTTTGATGATAAGCAAAATATTTAAGTATAAGTTGAGTACTAACATCTTCCTTGAAGTATGTTTAATAGAAAAAGGTACTCATCAAAATAGCTAAATTGGATTCCTTGTCAAATGATGAAGAAACTATTTCTATGGATCAAAGATTAGTTATAAATGTGAAAGGAAAACCAGTGCACCGGACGCCTACCCTAAACATGCTGCACTAGGGAGTAGGTATTGCATAATTAAAATTTTAAACATGCATATAAAAAAATTTACTCACGCACAGGATATAACATAAACATGATACATGAAATAGATACAGAGACATGTAAAGGTAAGTGCAATAATTATAAACAACATGATAGTTTCTAGATCTAGGCATGCATGATAACAAAAGTAAATAATATACCTGATCGAAGCAGGAAGAAGCCGACTCCCTCAGTCTTCAGAACATATCAGCAGCAAATCAAAGCAGCCGGTTGAACAGCAAATCAGATCTGCAACTGCAAGAAAAAGAGATGATCGGCCCAATCTCTCGAGGTATCCAAATGTCCACCCTCTAGAGTATTCATGCACGGGCTCTTGCTGATCCAACTCTCGGAAGGATGTTAGTCCTCTGAAAATCAATGAAGAGATCACGGACAGGTGGAGCAGCAAAAACCAAACAAGTCCCCACGGATGGCCTTCTCCAGGACCGCCCAAACTCCACGAAGAGCACACAATAAGGAAAAACTAAAAACCAGGGAAGAATATCACAGGATGCTCCATGCCCTGTTTTCCTTCTCTCTTATTTTTCCTTCTCCCGTGCGTTGTTTCTTCCCCCACACCATCTTATGGCCTGTAACTCCTCTCTCTATCTCACCACAAGCAACCAAGAAATATCAGGGGGGTGAAAACTCGTGAAGGCTTGGACCAAGAGAAAACGAAGACGTGCTCTGTTCTTCCCCTCGCTCAGAAGCCACTATTCTTCTCTCTCTTGATGAATAACCGGTGAGAAATCCCGATGTAAAACCAACGAAGAAAAGGAAGATGCGAGAGGGAGTCCAGATCAAATCAAAAACTCTACAGGATAGGCTCTCGTTCGGTTTTAAATGCTGGAAACCGTGGGCAATGACACCGTGAAAACCAGGAAATCAACGTGAAAACAACAACCGAGAGAGAGGGAATTCGCATTGGAAAGACCACCAAAAAAGAGAGCTTTCTAGATCGCTGTGCAAATGATATAATTAGATAATCCAAGCAATAACCGATCACCTTGATGTTTCTTATCCCATGCGGTGGTGAAACAGAGCAACGAAAACAGCAAGGGAAAAATACCGTGTAAAATAAACCATGTAATAAACCCGGTTTAACAAATCCAAAACTGGTCATAAAAAACCCTTGGTCCGACCAAACCCGAACAGAAAGAAAAATAGGTCCAATCCTGATCTACCAGAAATAGTTCCTGGTTAACCCAAACTAATCCTGATCGATTCAAATCAGACCAGGTAGACCAGAAAAAATCCAATGTGTGCTCAATCATACCGTTTGACCTTAATACCGAAATGATTCCCAATCGTTGATCGGTTCCCGGATCAGAAAGAAATTCTCTATGGCATGTGACCTCATAGGTTCGAACCTAAATAGTAGCACTGGAACACTTCCAGTACCAGCACAAGATACCATCTAGCAATGGGTCCCGGCGTCTAGATAGGCCGAAGATGCGAGAGCAATCTATCGAACCTCTGGCATATGGTTACTATATAATTCATCCCTTTGACCTCCAATGCTTAAGATGACCTGGGGTTAGACTGCCAACCCTAACTGAGTCAATCCACAACATGTCTCAACCTCGCAAGTCTAGTGACTCCTCACTAGGACTACTTCGGTCGAGGATTTGCTAAATTGAGGCACTGCGAGACATTCAATCCAAACAATTTGGACATGTCAATTCCATCTTGGTCCACCAATGCTCCACAAGTACTTGCTTGTACTCAGAAACCTTCCATCATCGGATTAGAAATCTGGATTGTCCGGTACCAAAGCATAAGGAGTTGCTTGCAAGCTACCATGGTGACCTCAGGTCGGAGGGACACATATACCCATATCCAATCACAAGCAAACCTTTGGTAGAAAGGAGCTCCACGGAGTCACATTCAATGAGATGTCACACATCTCACTTGTAGATCATATCAGTATCACCACACTCCTTTGGTCAATAGGACAACCAAACGATGTGAACCACAACAACCTACACTTGATACATTGCTGTCCTATACAATGCTTTGGTTGTGAACCTTTTAAAGGACCACTCGATATATTCTCTCTATATCAAAGTCAGTACAGTCCTAAGGACTTCATCACATAAATAGAGTTCATTACAGGGAAATGTATAATGTGATGAGCTGCCAAAATAAAATTTTATTAATTCATATATAATTTACAATACTGAGCACAACCGCCTATAGCCTAGGCGATTGGCTTTGGGACATAATTTCCAATAACTCCCTCTTGTACTAAAGTCAATCAGAATAGTATCTAATACCTATTTCCCTTTTATAATAGTCAAACTCTTTGATTCCGAGGGCTTTAGTGAAGGGGTCGACCAGATTCTCCTTTCCATCGATCTTCATAAGATTGATATTGCCTCGTTCCACGATCTCTCGCACGAGGTGATAGCGCCACAGAATATGCTTAGTATGATGATGAGACTTTGGCTCCTTAGCTTGAGCAATGGCTCATGTGCTATCACAATACACTGGAACAGGACCATCTAGAAAGGTGCCACCCCTAGCTCTCCAAGGAACTTCCGTAACCACACGGCTTCCTTTGCTGCATCTGATGCTACAATGTACGCTGCTTCACATACCGAGTCTTCAATTGTTACCTGCTTGGAACTCTTCTAGAAAATCACGCGTCCATTCAGGGTAAACACAAACCCTAACAGACTCTTACTATCATCTCTGTCTGACTGGAAACTAGAGTTAGTATACCCCACAAGTTTCAAGTCAGGTTCTCCATAAATCAGCCATTGGTCCTTAGTATTTTTCAAATACCCCAGGATGGTCTTAACCACATTCTAATGCGCCTCACCTGGGTCAGACTGGTATCTGCTCACCACTTCTAGTGAGTATGCCACGTTTGGTCTAATACATGTCATAGCATACCTGATAGAACCCACTGCAGAAGCATAAGGAGCTCTACTCATGCGCTCTCTTTCCTCAGGAGTTGTCGCACAATCCTTCTTGGAAAGAGTAATTCCAGAACCTATCAGGAGATAACCTTTCTTGGAATTTTTCATGCTGAATTGTTTCAGCACGGTATCAATGTACGTAGACTGGGACAATCCCAGAAGCCTCTTAGATCTAACTCTATAGATCTTCATACCCAGTATGTAAGAAGCTTCACCCAAGTCCTTCATGGAGAACTGAGATAACAACCAGACCTTTATTCCTTGCAATGCTGCGATGTCATTCCCGATTAAGAGAATGTCATCAACATATAGTACCAGGAATACAATCACATAACCATTAACCCACTTATAGATGCAGTGTTCCTCTCCATTCCTAACGAAGTCATATGATTTGATACATCTATCAAATCGCATGTTCCAACTTCGAGATGCTTGCTTGAGTCCATAAATGGACCTCTACAATTTGCACACTTTTGACTCCTCTGTGGATGTGAACCCTTCAGGCTGTATCATATACACATCCTTATCCAGCTCACCATTCAGGAAAGTGGTTCGGACATCCATCTGCCAGATCTCATAGTCAAAATGTGCTGCCAAAGCAAGCATGGTCCGAATGGACTTGAGCATTATCACAGGGAAGAACGTCTCGTCATAATTGATACCATATCGCTGGCGATACCCCTTGGCAACCAGATGGGCTTTATATGTCTCACCTTCCCATCTGCATCCCTTTTTCTCTTGAAAATCCACTTGCACCTAATGGGTTTTATCCCTTCAGGTGGATCAACCAATATCCATACATTGTTGATCGCCATGGACTCCATCTTGGATTGCATGGCTCCAAGCCATGTCTCAGAGTCAGATATCTGAAGTGCATCCATATAAGTGATCGGATCCTGATCATTCTCATCGAGCTCAATGGGATCACCATCCCAGACCATGAAACCGTAGTATCTGTCCGACTGACGCGGTACTCTACCGGATCTCCTGATAATGGGTTTCGGGTGTGATTCAATCATAGCCAGTTCTATGATGTCCTTAGAGTGTGTAGGTTCTTCCACTGGTTGAACTTCACCAAGTTTAATCTTAGAGACTACAATTCCTTCTCCAAGAAACTCCTTTTTCAAAAAGATAGCTCTAAGAGCAACGAACACTTTCCGTTCGTCCTCCAAATAGAAGAAATACCCTTTTGTTTTCTTAGGGTACCCAATAAACAGGCACCGATCAAACCTAGGACCAAGTTTATCTGAGTCTAAATGCTTTACACAAGCCGGACAACTCCAGACCCGGAGGTGTGAAATTGAGGGCTTATGTCCAGTCCATAACTCATATGGAGTGGAGACAATAGACTTACTCAGAACATTATTCAGTAAGTAACAAGCTATCTCAAGTGCATATCCCCAAAAGGACAGCGGCAGAGTTGCAAAGCCCGTCATGGATCGAACCATGTCTAATAGGGTTCGATTCCTCCTTTCGGACACACTATTCAACTGGGGTGTTCCTGGAGGAGTCCACTAAGAGAGAATCCCATTCTTCTCAAGATATGTCATGAACTCACCGGATAGGTATTCACTGCCCCAATCAGATCAAAGGGTTTTAATACTCTTTCTAGTTTATTTCTCCACTTCATTATGATATCGTTTGAACATTTCAAACGATTCAGATTTATGTCTCATCAAGAAGACATAACCATACCTGGAAAGGTCGTTTGTAAATGTAATGAAATATCTGTATCCACTTCTAGCACTAACTATTATGGGTCCGCATACATCAGTATGTATAAGACTCAGAAGTTCTGTAGCTCGTTCACCTTTTCCAGTAAAAGGTGACTTGGTCATTTTACCAAGCAAACAGGATTCACGAGTGGACAGTGAGTCAGAATCACTAACCTCGAGGAGGCCTTCTCCTCGCAACTTGTTTATCCTATTTTGATTAACATGACCTAGCCTACAGTGCCATAGATACAAGTCACTGATATTTTCTAGCCTTGGGCATTTGCTAGATATGTACATTACCTTAACAGGCCGTGACAAAACATAAATGCCATTATTTAACTTAGCTTTCATTATCACAGAGTTATTTATAATAACTTGGCAAAAATCTCCTTTTATTGAAAGTTCATAACCATAATTGGCCAATAGGCCTACAGAGATAATGCTCATAATAAAACTAGGACAATAATGATAGTCGACTAATTCGATAGTACTAGACTCAAAACAAGACTCATAACTCCGACCGCCAGCACTGGAACATAATTTCCATTTTTGACGCTCAGGAACTGCTCCCTATCTTCGAATGTCTTGCTAATCTGCAGTCCCTGCAATGAATTGCAAATATGAATGGGACTACCAGTATCCAATACCCAGTTAGCAGTGTCACAAATAGAGAAATTATAAGGTTTTATCATATAAATACCTTGTCCAGCACCCTGCTGCTTTCCCTTCCTTGGCCTGTTCGGGTCTAAGGATGCCTGATAAAGAGGACAGTTCCTCTTCCAGTGTCCCTGCTTCTTATAATAGAAGCACTATGCACTAGTTTGATCAGCTTTCACTTTCTTGGTCTGACTTGGGCCAGGAGCACTCTGCACCTTCTTTCCCTTACCTTTCTTCTTTCCTTTCTTAAAGGGACGACGACCTCTAAAACCTCCCACTAAATTCACCACCCCCTTATTCAGTTGGTGGTCCTTCTCGTAAGTCTGCAACAACCTCATCAAACCATGGTAATTGACTGCAGGCTTATTCATTCTATAATGATCGAGAAAGTCAAGATAGGAGGAGGGTAGAGAATTCATGATCGCATTCTTGCCGAGTTGCTCGGGCAAGGGACATCCGAGCTTGCCCAATCATTCGATCATCTCGATCATGTACAATACATGATCAGTGATCGAACCGCCATTACATATTTTGGCATTATAGATGGCACAAGATACTTTATACTACTCCACATCATCTGGCGTGCCGAAAGATTCCTTCAACTTTTGAAGGATCTCGTCTGGCTAGACCTCCTCGAATTTGTGACTGAACTCGTCGTTCATCACCGCTAATATTATGCATCGGACAGTAGTTCGATCAGAAACCCACTTCAAATAAGTGTCCCTGATCGAACTCCGAGCATTGGCAGGAGGGATTTCGGGTGCTGGATTCGTTATCACATAAAGAATCCGCTCGTGCTCCAGGACTATCCTCAATTTTTGATACTAACTATCGAAATTGGGATCCTTTAACTTCTCGCTATCGAGAAGTGACCGGAGCGAAAGGTTTGAAGACATCTGAAAGGAAAATTAAGACCAAATAAGTATATGAATTAATTAATTAAACCAAAAGACTTGGACTTTAGTCTAAAGGTCCCTTCCACTAATTTTTCAGATTGGGAGCCTCTAACTCTAATCCATGAAATCATCATTTCAAAGTGGATACTGAAATCCAATAGACCACGTATGAGCCTGACTATGGTCGGCTCACCCGTACGCGCCTAAAGGTAGGTTCTCTAACCAATTGCTTCTCTAAGCAACTTCCAGTAATAAATTTTTGCCCTATAGAACCCCCAATCAACCTAGGGGCCTCCTATTGCGGGTCTTTGGTTAGGTCCAATCATTAATATGATAAATCCAATGCTTTCAGCTAACGACTGACCAAGCCTGACTATGACCAGCCACCTGATCACTGTTAAGAAGGTTGTATAGAACCATCATCTATGGGAGAGTAATCCGAGTAACCGGATGCACACTCGTTCTATGGAACTGCCGATGTACACCAAGCTAAAGGACTCATTACTAACCCACTTAATGGGAGGCTAAGATACCATCAACTCATTGACTTAGTCTTTTTCAGGACCTAATAATTTTAGAGGATTTTTATTAAATTGTGACAGAATAATAGAGAGAAGAACATGGATCAACCTCCTACTGATCAAATCAATTCTCAGGAGGGTTGAATTTAATTCAACAAGTTGGTCCATGGGCACCTAAAGATCAGACAGGCTGATCAACTTGGGTGACATGGGTTACCTCGAATCAATAAGCTTTTCTAATCAATTCTAGTTGATTGAATTGGCCAGGTAGGTGAGATCATGGGTGAGTATCCACCATTAACCATCTTTCCTAGACACCAAAAAAAGTTGGCCAGGAAAGAGTTAGCCTCATGCAGCCATGATCAAAACTGCCAAACCTGCCTAGACACTAATCGATTTACCAGACTCAATTAGATCAGCCTAAGAACTCGAGCTTACCACAGAGCCACTAATTAAATCCATTTTAGAAGAATGGACTAACCCATCTAACTATTAGATAGATACTAAAGAGAAGGTCCTTAATCAACATTTGATTAGTTCTCTTAAGTCCAATTCAACTAACCTTAGGTCTAACCCAATAAATGAACCCAATCAGATAGCTAACCCAATTAACCCGGATGGCTTATTCAAATGATATTAGGTTTCATAAACCCTAATCTGGCTTGTCATTTAATTAATCTTTCAATTCATAATTGTTAGATTATAAGCCAACTTTTAATTAAAATATTTTTAATTAAATTAATGTAAAACTCTTTTACATCTTTAATGCATCATATCTAGTTCTATCATATCATTTATAATATTGCAAGCCTATGCCAATATATAATTATGTATCAGGATTAAAACATTTTTAATACCATAGGTTTCTTTAAAGGATCCTTCTGAAAAGGCCAACACAGACGAACCATCTCGTGCTATAGATAATTAGGGATTTTAAATCTTGATTAATCTCTACGGACATATAACCATGGTGAAGGTTTCAACTAGGTTCCTAAAAGTAATCCCTAATCTAGATACATATCCAAAATCATGCAATCATGATATGCTATATAGGAACCGTGCTCTGATACCACTGAAAGAAAAACCAGTGCACCGAACGCCTATCCTAGACATGCTACACTAGGGATTAGGTATTGCATAATTAAAATTTTAAACATGCATACGGAAAAACCTACTCATGCACAGGATCTAACATAAACATGATGCATAAAATAGATACAGAGGCATGTAAAGGCAAGTGCAATAATTATAAACAACATGATAATTTCTAGATCTAGGCATGCATGATAACAAAAGTAAATAATATACCTGATCGAAGCAGGAAGAAGCCGACTCCCTCAGTCTTCAGAACAGATCAGCAGCAAATCAAAGCAGCCGGTTGAACAGCAAATCATATCTTCAACTGTAAGAAGAAGAGATGATCGGTCCAATCTTCCGAGGTATCCAAATGTCCACCCTCTAGAGTATCCATGCACGGGCTCATGCTGATCCAACTCTAGGAAGGATGCTAATCCTCCGGGAATCAATAAAGAAGTCACGAAGAGGTAGAAAAGGAAAAACCAAACAAGTCCCATGGATGGTCTTCTCCAAGACCACCCAAACTCTACGAAGAATACACAATAAGAAAAAACTAAAAACCAGGGAAGAATATCACAGGATGCTCCATGCCCTGTTTTCCTTCTCTCTTATTTTTCCTTCTCCCGTGCACTGTTTCTTCCCCCACACCATCTCACGGCCTGCAACTCCTCTCTCTATCTCACCGCAAGCAACCAAGAAATATCAGAGGGGTGAAAACCCATGAAGGCTTGGACCGAGAGAAATCGAAGACGTGCTTGTTCTTCCCCTCGCTCGCAAGCCACTATTCCTCTCTCTCTCTTGATGAATAACTGGTGAGAAATCCCGATGTAAAACCAGCGGAGAAAAGGAAGACGCGAGAGAGAGTCCAGATCAAATCAAAAACTCCACAGGATAGGCTGTTGTTCGATTTTAAATGCTGGAAACCGTGGGTAATGACACCGTGAAAACCGGGAAATCAACGTGAAAACAGCAACCGAGAGAGAGGGAATTCGCGTGGGAAAGACCACCAAAAAAGAGAGCTTTCCAGATCGCTGTGCAAATGATATAATCAGGTAATCCAAGCAACAGCTGATCACCTTGATGTTCTTATCCCATGCGGTGGTAAAACAGAGCAACAAAAACAGCATGGGAAAAATACCGTGTAAAATAAACCATGTAATAAACCCGGTTTAACAAAATGAAAACCGGTTCATAAAAAACCCTTGGTCCGACCAAACCCAAACAGAAAGAAAAATGGGTCCAATCCTGGTCTACCAGGAACAGTTCCTGGTTAACCCAAACCAATCCTGGTCGATCCAAATCAGACCAGGTAGACCAGAAAAAATCTAATGTGTGCTCAATCAGACCGTTTGACTTTAATCGAAACGATTTCCAATCGTTGATCAGTTCCCGGATTAGAAATAAATCCTCTAGAGCATGTGACCTCATAGGTTCGAACCTAAACTATAGCACTGGAACACTTCCAGTACCAGTACAAGATACCATCTAGCAATGGGTCTCGACGTCCGGATAGGTCGAAGATGCGAGAGCAATCTATCGAACCTCTGGTATATGATTACCGTATAATTCATTCATTTGACCTCCAATGCTCAAGATAACCTAGGGTTAGACTGCCAACCCTAACTGAGTTAATCCACAACATGTCTCAACCTCGCAAGTCTAGTGACTCCTCACTAGGACTATTCCGGTCGAGGATTTACTAAATTGAGACACTACGAGACATTCAATCCAAATAATTTGGACAGGTCAATTCCATCTTTGTCCACCACTGCTCCACAAGTACTTGCCTATACCAAAAAACCTTCCATCACCGGATTAGAAATCTGGGTAGTCCGGCACCAAAGCACAGGGAGTTGCTTGCAAGCTACTATGGTGACCTCAGGTCTGAGGGATACATATACCCATATCCAATCACGAGCAATCCTTTGGCAGAAATGAGCTCCACGGAGTCACGTTCAATAAGATGTCATATATCCTACTTGCAGATCACATCAGTGTCACTACACTCCTTTGATCAAGAGGACAACCAAACGATGTGAACCACAACAACCTACACTTGATACATTACCGTCCTGTACAATATATCCTTTGATTGTGAACCTTTTAAAGGACCACTTGATATATCCTCTCAATATTGAAGTTAGTGCAGTCCTAAGGACTTCATCACATAAATAGAGTTCATTATAGGAAATGTATAATGTGATGAGCTGCCAAAATAAAATTTTATTAATTCATATATATATTACAATACCAAGCACAACTGCCTACAGCCTAGGCGATTGACTTTGGGATACAATTTCCAACAAAATACACTTAAGTACTTGAGAAATGCTTGAAAGGACTTAAAGAGTTCAGCACAATAAGGTTTCAGCAGAGTTTCAGTGATTTTTGAAGAAATCTCAGCAAGTGTTGACTCACAGTTCAAGTATCACTCATGATAGTGCAAGTATCAACTCAAGCCGGCATGCAGAAAGAGTTTCAGATGGCATGGCTGAAGTATCGACTCATGCCACTCAAGTGTCGACTCAAGGTATTGATTCAAGGATCGACTCAAAGCATGAGAAAAATTTCTTATAGAACATGCTGAAGTTGAAGACTTACCTGATGTGTGACTCATGGATGTCAAGTGTCGACTCACTTGAGAATTCCAGAGAGCTTCAATGAAGAATTTTGAACTAGGTATTGACTCATGGAACTTAATTGTCGATCCTAAATATCGACTCATAACTTGAAGTGTCGACACTTGGAGTTATGGGAACAGTAACGGCTAATTTTTCAAATGCAGAACTCGGCCATCTTGGCTCCCAATGGCTAGTTTTTTGTGTCTAACGGTCATAAACCATCTTTAAGGCCTTGGGATAGTATTTAAGTGATTGAATTCAAGAAAATAAAAACAAGAAATAAAAGAAAAAAGTGGACAAGAGAAAACAAAAGAAAAGAAGAGAAAAGCAATTGCATTCACTTCCATTCATTGAGAGCAACTACCTTCAAGCAAAAAGAAGTCTCCAAGCATTCAAAGCTATCAAGAAGCATTCAAGTCTAACACTTTTAAGCATTGATTGAGGTTCCATCAAGTTCAAGATAAGCAACTTCTCAAAGCTTCAAAGAGATATCAGCTTTACATTAAAAAGCATTTCTTGTTGCTTTACTTTATATCATATCTTTGTTGTAAAGGTTTTTGGTGAGCCTAAGAACAAAACCAAGGAGGTTTTTGGTTAGCCTACTTGAAAACCAAGGAGGTTTTTGATAAGCCTAGTTGAAAACCAAGGAGATTATCGGTTAGCCTTTGAAAATCAAGAGGTTTCTTTTGGTGAGCCTTGTAAAAATCAAAAGGGATTTTGATTAGTGAGCTCGGAAAACTAATCAACTGTAATTATAGGAGATTATAGTGAATTTCCAAGTGGACCTTGGGGAGTGGATGTAGGTGCATTGAAAAGCATCGAACTACTATACTTGGCTAGTGTTTGTGATTGTCTATTGCTATCTTTACTTGCTCTTATATTTGTTGCATTTATATTTTCGCTGCATACTCTTCGAGAGTATGCACTTACATCTCACACTAGCACTTGATTAAATATTTGAATTGGCACACTTTCTTGAAAGTAATTTTTTAGAAATTCAATTCATCCCCCCTCTTGGATTGCTTACTGAGCAACAAGTGGTATCAGAGCCACGTTCTCAGTATATAGGTCTAACTGCCTTGAGTAAAGATCTATGGCAACCCCCTTGGTACTAGTCTAATTGATGGACAAGCCTTAAACAGACCTCCATACTTTAATAGAACAAATTATACTTATTAAAAAACTAAAATAAGAATTTACATGCATTCTATAGATTATAATTTATGAAAAGTAGTTGATAAAGGTTCTCATATTCTTTTGGTTATAGTTAATGGTGTTTCCATCCCAAAGCTTGAAGAGGATTGTGATGAAAATGATATTAAACAATCCGAGATCAATGCGAAAGCAATGAATCTCATTTATTATGCATTGAATCCTAGTGAGTTCAATAGGATTTCTACATGCACATCAGCCAAAGAAATATGAGATACACTTGAGGTTACCCATGAGGGTACTGATCAAGTAAAGAATACTAAATTTAACATGTTAGTGCATACTTATGAGATGTTCCGCATGGACCTAAATGAATTTATCACTGACTTTTTCTTGCTTGAAGATAGTTGCTTTCAATGAATATTAATGAATGCTCTTACTTTCTCTCTTTTTGTTATTCTCTTTTCATTTTCTTATGTTTTAATTTGATTTGAATCACTTAAATACCATCCCAAGGTCTTAAAATTAGTTTATGACCGTTAAACATGAAAAACGAGTCATTGGGAGCCAAGAGGGCCGAGTTCTACACTTGAAAAACTAATCATTACTGTTCCCAGAACTCTAAGTGTTGATACTTTAAGCTGTGAGTCGACACTTAGGGTCAATACTTAAGTCCCATGAGTCGACACTTAGTTCAAAATTCTGCATTGAGGCTCTTTGAAAATCTCAGGTGAGTCGACACTTCTTCAGGTGAGTCGACACTTGAGTCGACACCTCAGGCAAGTCTTCAACTTTAGCATGTTCTGTAAGAGATTTTTCTTAGATGATGAGTCGATCCTCGAGTCAACACATGAGTCGACATTTGTAGGCCATGAGTCGACACTTCAGTCGTGCCATCTAAAACTTTTTCTGCGTGTTGGCTTGAGTTGACACTTGCACTGCCATGAGTCGATACTTGATTAGTGAGTCGACACTTTGAGTCGACACTTACTGAGAATTCTTCAAAAATCACTGAAGCTCTGCTGAAGCCTTTTTATGTTGAACTCTTTATGTCCTTTCAAGCAATCTTCAAGTACTTAAGTCCTTTTATAAATGATCTTTCATTCAAAGAAGGGGCTTCTTCATCATTTGATAGGCATTCCATTTTTGTTGAATTGAAGAGTACCTTTTTCTATTTAACACACTTCATGGAATAGTTAGTACTTAACTTATACTTAAGTATTTTGTTTATCATCAAAATCAATAACGGAGTCAACAATCTCCTCCTTTTTGATGATGACAAAAACTTTAAGTATAATTCATATAATAAGCTCTTAAAAAAATTCTCAATTGATATAAAGCTTATTGCCATTTGTATTAGAGTAAAAGAAAGATAGACATTTAAGACTAAATGTGTACCAGAGTTATGAGGAATATGAGATTTAAAAATTTTATGAAATAAGATGCTTCAAATGTAAATTAGAGATTAAACATGCTTCAAGAAAAAAAAATTCAGCATATAACATATAGAGAATGTAATTAAAAAAGGAATCTTTGAATAATAGATTGAAGAGTATAGATACTTCCCTCAAAAGGTGATTCAAAAAATTGATTTTCAAAGATCTTTCATAAGCAAAAAGCTGAATTTAAAGATTTTTCAAGAAAAATTTATCAAAGGATTACTCCCCCTCACTCATTGCTCTTTTCTTTTTACTCTCATTTTTGTCTAACAACCACAAACCAATTTTCATTTTATTCTTATACTTATCTCTTTTATCTTCTTCACTCAAACTTATCTCTTACATAGTTATCTCCTCCTTTATCTTTTACTTATCTCTCCCCCTTTTGTCATCATTAAAAAGAGAGAGGAAGGAAGGGAAATAATAAAACATTTCAAACATGTCAATTATTCATTCAGAAGAGATAATATTTAAAGATATAACATTGAAGTGAAGTTTCATTCATTCATGAAAATTTACATTTCATACAGGAAACAAGTTTGATACAAGAAAAAGCAAATAACCAGAAAAAGGCATACAAGTGCTGAAATCTAAACTATCTAAATATAAAGACTGTCCTAAGTAGATTCCTCATCATCCGAGGATCCAATCTTAATCGGTGTGGTATTAGTAAAAGAGCGAGATCGAGGCCACATAGGTTGAAGATCAGATAGTCGAGTCCTAGTCGGTCTCGATACATCATGATGACCTCATCCTCTGTGTCTGAAATAGGCTCTACCTCTAGCTAGTGCAGAAGAGGTAGAAGCTACATTAGTAATAGGAGAAGAACAGATCGGAGTGGCTGTATCAAAAACAGTAGGAAAGGGAGTATGATCAAAGATAGGACCAGAGTCAAGTCGATGAAAACCAAGGGTATAAAATCCTAGTTTCCTGATAAGGGAAGATGTATGCAATGGGAGAGAATGAATGATAGGTATATCATAAGCTGAAGGTATGACAGGAGTAGGTCTAGGAATGGAAGTGTGATCATCAGGTCTGGAGAGAGTAGGTAGAATAGGAGTCTGGAAAGATGAACTAGATGGATTAGGAATGGGACTCCTAGGAAGGTTAGCTACAGTCTCTAGCACTGGCTTTGTTATCAGATCTGCCATGTCAAACTGTCCAGAGTCAGACTGATCAATTATCTCATCATCATCCAAATCCAGTCCTGGAGCTGAAGGTGCTGGAGGTGAATCAGCTAAAGCAAAAAGAGCAGGTGCTCTACCTAAAGAAGGTCTAGCCAAGGCAGATAAAATGGCAGAGATCCCATCACTCAGTCCTCGATGGCTCTTCCTCATCTCCATATGAATCCTGTCAACTCGTTGACAAATGATCATCACCTTAATCTCAATGCGAGCGACCTTGTCCTCTAGACTCTATGAAACTCTAGGGATATCTGTATGTGCTGGCTCAGGCTGAGGAGCTGGCCCTAGTTGCGTTGAAGGCTCGGGTAATGTCTCAGATGTCTCTTTGTGAACCTCAGATTGCCCTGCCATTCTAGAAAAAATGCGCTCCTCCTTTGCTACATCATCATCTCTGTCAGTGACACTTCCAGATATGCATCGTCTCTACTGGCCTCTGACAAGCTGGACCCCATCCGGTGAAAAGATCTGATGTCATAAACATCAGTGCGTAGTAGCTACCAGTAGGGCTCATCATCCATGACTACTCCATAAGCTCTAAACTATAGAGTCAACCCCATCCCATAGGGTAAACATAATCTCTGGCTGATCGATGCCTCGTTAGTTGATGTACCATAAGTACTGAAAGGCATAATGGCATGTGTTGTACGAGAGAAACCATCACTAAAAGCTCTCGCTCTGTGATGAAGTCGAAATGGCCAATCTTCGGTAGAAGAATCCGGGCTACTATATAATGTAGCAACCTCATCTCAGGCATCAGCCTTGAAGCTACAATAGCGGCTCCGTCAGGAAGATCATCTATCTTGAAAATGCATCGTGTTACCCAGGTGGCTACCCAAGAGGGGGGTGAATTGGGATTTAAAAATTACTACTGCAGATATGTGCTTTAGGAAATTAACTTCTATTGGTGAAAGGTGCTGTGATAAAGAATGTAAACCACAAGCTAAAAATAAAAACAAAGGCAGCAATACAAACACCAAAGATTATAGTGGTTCGGAGCAAACCCGCTCCTACGTCCATTACCTAAGATACCACTTGGGATTTTCACTATATTCACACCCAAATATAGTAGGATTGTTTTATAGGCTCACAATCCAAAACCTTTGCACTTTGGTTTTACCGGGATCACCAAAGAAACCCAATACCCTTTGGTTTTAAAATGGGAGCACCAAAGAAACCCAACTTAGTTTTAACACAAGATCACCAAGAACCTAACACTTGGTTTTCAGCTAAGGCTCACCAAGAACCTACTTGGTTTTTCAAGCGGGCTCACCAATAACCCAAGTAATTCACAAAGAAGTTGAAAGTAATTGCAACAATAAATGACAAACTCTTATTGTCGGATAGCTGCTGCTTTTGTGCTGATGAAGCCTTCTTTTATTCTTCTTTAATGCACTTGAGAGGCTTCCTTTCTTTCTTCAATGAATGCTTCAATCTTCAGATGGGAGTTGGTGAAGAGTGAAGTCTGCTTTGAATGCTCACTTGTGCTCACTTGCTTCTTGGTTGGTGGATATTCAATAAAACTCTTATCTCTTTTTCAAAAGCTCTTCAAATCTTCTCTCAACTTCTCTTTTAAATGATCAAATCCCTCAAATATATAGTCTTGTACCTTTCTCTGAAGGTTATGGCCATTGAAGACCGTTGAGATTCGAAAACTAGCCATTGGAGCACTTTCTAGCATTCAGAAAAGAATTCTGGAACTAGCAGTTGAGTACCTAGAAACGATATTCGAGTCAGCTCGGAACCTTCGAGTTGAATGGTCGAGTCACCATTTCTTCAATAGGGTCGGCTCTTTGTCTCAGGGTGCAAAATCTTCACTCTGGACGAGTCGGCTCATGACCATTCGGGTCGGCTCGAACTTCCATCGTTGAAATCATTGAACTCGAGGAGTTAGCTCGCTTCTACTTGGGTCGACTCTTTGTCTCTGAATCAGAAATCTTTACTCTAGAGGTGTCGGCTCGTTGTAGATCGGGTCAGCTCACTTTCTCAGGTCTTCAAAATTTGTTCTGGCAGAGTCAGCTCATTTTTGTTGGGGTCGACTCGCCTGGCTTGTTCTCAGAAAATATTAGGATTGGACTTTAGACGAGTCGGCTCGGTTCTACTCGAGTCGGCTTGGATTGTTGCATGCCAGAATCCTTTGTGCATGCCATGAGATAGAGTCGGCTCTTCTTCTGGCTGGGTCAGCTCGAGTGACTTCTTTAGGAAATTTACAATTAGTCTCAAGAACACTCTCACCAACACTCTCCAACATTCAATATAAACCAACTCAAATTAAATCTAGAGCACAATACTCATAGAAGTAACCCATCTTCATGATTTTACAAAGGTTTTTCAAGGGATTCTTCTTTACATCACACTCATACAATATTACTTAACACACTCAACAAAATGAAGTAGGAGTAGTTGATAAACAATAAGAATCATCCTACAAAACTTGTGAAATACTTTTGAGTAGTTAGTAATATATGTGCATGCTCCAATGTTTTGTTATCATCAAAATCACTCAAGGGGTCAACAATCTCCCCCTTTTTGAAGATGACAAAATACCGGGCATGAAAAAATAAGATAAAACTTTACATTTACTTGTATAATGTATTTGCAAGAATATATAAACAAGTAGAAAGAATTGACTCTAATTTTGAGCAATATATTTTTATGACATGCTCAACTATCATTAATGTCAAACCATGGAAGGGGAATTAGAGCAGTTAGAGGTAATCTCTCCCTAAATAAGATACTCCATGTTTTAACAAACCTTCCATGCAAGACAATGTTTTTCTCAAGCATTTCAAAAAATTTCATTGTTCAGAGCCCATGTATCAAGGTTTATAAGAAAACTTTATGTATCAGAGCTTAAAAAGAACTTTATGTATCAAAACATATGTGCTAAAGAAATTTTCAAGTATTAGAGCATATCTTTCATAAATTAGATCATATTTTGAGAGATTAATGTTTAGATTTTTGAACATATCAATAAAGCATATTATGTTTCATGTATCATAGCATAAGAAAATTGAAGCATAAGATTTTATCCTTTTCATTCAAGAACATAAATTTTTTCCCCTTTTGTCATAAATTAAAAAGGTGAAGCCAGTTAAGCGCATTTTGAAATAGAGTGAGAAAGATTTTAATATTTGTTTGAGATAATCTCACTTTCTTAATTTCATTTGGATATTCTATTTAAAACTCAGACATTGCATAAGCATAAAGAATAATTCGTGAGAAGTCTCGTAAACATCAAAAGAGTTTTCATTTCATTTGAAAATTTTCAATACAAGGTGCAAAATATGAAAGAGAGTACATTCAATCACTATCTAGATCTACTCTAGTGTTGGTGGAATGACTAGGAATTTGAATGACAGGAGGCATAGAAGCTATGGGGTCTGGATCTAATACATCAGAAGGTGTAGGAGCAGAATGAGATCCCTGAGGCCTAAGGTGTGGAGCTGGATATCTGGGATGGACAGATTGACCAACAAAGGTTAAAGGCTGTGGCCTAGGTCTAGATTGAGGAACTGCAAATGCAACAATCACTCGGCTAGATAGCTGGTCTATCTTGAATTGTACAGAGTCCACTTCTTCATCCAATTTCTTAAGTTCTTTGTGTAGTTGGACTAATTCAGATGCTTGTTCATTTGCAAATGCCTCTGCAGATCCCCTTAATCTTCCAAATTCAGCTCTCAATATTCCAATCCCCTTGGTATAATCTTCTTCCATTCTTCTTCCTTCTTCTACCGAACCCATTTTAAATCTCAGATTATCCATTTTAGTTTTGAATGCTTCAAGTGTAGTATTAACATAGCTTTTAATGGATTCAGAATTGGATGAAATCAATTCAAGTATGGGTTGAAGGTCTGGCTGAGTTGCATTGGTTGCACTTTTGGAGGCTTCAAGAACATTTACTTTGCTGCGTAGATCATTAATTTGTCCTCCAAACTGATCTAGTTTTATCTCAACTGACTAGAGAAACTCGCTAAACATGTTAGTCATTGTGCAAGTGAGTGAGTCAGTTAGAGTACCCAATTGTTGTGAAATAAAGTCCTACAAAGCTGATGTATCAATAGTAGGTGCAGGAGCAGCAGTGCTAGGTAAAAGAATATCAGAAGCTCTCTGAACAGAAGCGGTGCAGTAGGAGTCAAGTCAAGTACAGAAACATCATGTACAGGAACATCAAAACCTGTCAGAATAGGAGAGTCTAGCTGTGGCTGTGGCTCAGGAATAGGCATTGAAATGTCCTCACCAGCCTGCATCTCACCTTCTTCTTCATGTTCTTCAATGTTAGTAGGAGTATCAGACTTCTTCTTCCAGATACCTTCAGAAAACAAATATCCCATTCTTTGTAATGTTTTGGCTGTGTATGTATTAGTGTGTAGAAGAGGTATGCTGTCTTCATCAGATAAGTCCACATGTGTAGCTTGGAAGAATAATGCCAAAATCATTCCATATGGTAGACAAGTTTTACTTTTCTAATAGCTTCCTTCATTTGGGATAACATTATTGCAGGAAGGTTAATCTTGTCTCCATATATCACCAGCTCCATAAAACACAAATCTCTTTCATTAACCCAATCGAACCATCCTGTTCTAGGTAGGAAAATTCAACTGATAAAGCTATGAAGGAGTCTCATTTCCATAGATAGGGAGCTAGCTTTTAGAGTGCCAATCTCATTCATATTTTCTTGTTCCAAAACTGTTTAAAGTGCCTTTGTTCTATCCTTTAGAATTAAGTGTTCAATTCCTTCAAAAGGCATTTCTAACATACTGCCCAGACTTTCTTCAGAAATTATGATTCTTTTCCCTTTTACAACTAATTCAATGTGATGCTCCCCAAGTCTTAAATTCTCATAAAATATTCTAACTAGGTTGGGATAAGTAAAAATATTCTAACTAGGTTGGGATAAGTAAAAATATTCAAAGAGCACATAAAATTCCAATTCTAGTTCTCAATTAAATCTCCGATAATTAACCCTATTTCCTTGAGAAACTCAAATAGGATCCGTCTACCTATTGTGATGGGTCTAATTGCCAAAGAAATTTGCTGACCAGGAGAAGGAAGACTTGGTTCTTCAACTGGTTGAGCCAGAATTCGTGAGGAGCTTTCTTTTCAAAATTTGGAGTGCCTCTCCTGCGGGGCTTGCTCAATTTCTTGACGAGGTCTCTTTCCAACTGCCTTTCTTGGAGCCATTCCTACAAAATACAGTGATCCAAATGATTTGGAGGGGAAGGATTTTTTGGAAAAGATGTTTTAGAGGTAAAGAACGAAGAGTCGAAGAATAAATTATAAAGAAATAACCCTACAGCTCGACTTAAGAATGAGTCGGCCCGACATTCAAGTCGACTCGACCAACAAGTCTTCTGCTCGAGTCGGCTCGAGCAAAGGGAGCACAAAAATGAATTGAAGCCTTTACTCAAAACCTTTTTTACAAAAAAAAAGGGATGTGGAGGTTATCTAGATAATGTTTCCTTAAGTTTGAAGGAATATCAGTTACTTTCCTATAGACCCATTTAGTTCCTATGATGGGATGGTCTAAAGGTCTACAAACAAGAGTCCAAACATTATTCCTTTCAAACTGGTTTAATTCTTCATGCATGGCCAACATCCAGTTTGGATCAATTTCAGCTTCTTCTAAACTATGTAGTTCAATTTGTGAAACAAAGGCTAGGTAGTCATGTGCATTTCTATGTGCAGACCTAATCCTAACCCCATGGGAAGGATCATCAATAATTAGATCTTTAGGATGTGAAGTTACATACTTCCATTTCTTTGGTAAATTAGTATGATCCTTACTTATCACTTCATTTCCATCTTGTGTTGGCTTGTCTTGTATGCTTAGATCTTTCATCTCCTTTTGTAGTGTACCTGCATCGTTGTCTACACACTCATCTTTTCTAGATGGTGAGGGGTTAGCTTCATAAAAAATAACATGAATTGACTCTTCAACAGTAAGTCCTCTTATTAAATATTCTATATGCTTTGCTATGCAGTGAATAACCAAGGAATATAGATTCATCAGATTTTGCATCAAATTTTTCTAGGTTATCATTACCATTATTCAACACAAAGTATTTACACCCAAAAATACGAAAATAGTTAATATTAGGTTTTCTTCCATTCCAAAGCTCATAAGGGGTTTTCTTTGAAATTGGGCATATTAAAACATGGTTCAATATGTAACATGCAGTGTCACTGCTTCTGCCCAAAAGTACCTTGGAAGATTGCCTTCACACAACATGGTTCAGGCTATTTCTTCCAAAGTCCTATTCTTTCTCTTTACAACACCATTTTGTCGTGGTGTTCTAGGAGCAGAGAAGTTGTGATCAATGCTGTGCTCAGTGCAATATTCATCAAAAAATTAATTTTGAAACTCAGTCCCGTGATCATTTCTTATAGAAATAATAGAAAGATTTTTCTTATTTGAAACCTTTTTATGAAATTTTTGAAATACATCAAAGGTTTCAGCTTTATTTGTGATAAATAATATCCATGTGAATCTAAAGTCATCTATAATCACAAAGCCATATTTCATACCACCTAGGCTTGTGGTCCTGGTTGATCCAAATAAATCCATGTGAAGTAGCTTAAGGGGTTTAGTAGTTGAAATGATATTTTTCGATTTAAAACTTTCCTAGTTTGTTTGCCTAATTGACAAGCATCACATACATAATCAAGATCAACTTTAAAATGTGGCAAACCTCTAACTAGATTCTTTGAAATTAATTTGGCAATTGTATGCATGCTAGCATGACCTAATCGTCTATGCCATAGTAAACAAGACTCCTTGGTCTTAGCATTCATTGCTACTAGACTGGAACTACTAGTCATGGCTAGATCATTTAGATCTACCACATAGATATTTTCAAGTCTATGACCAATGAATTTGAAACTAGAGTCAAGATAGTTAGTTACTATATACATAGATGATTCAAAGATAACCTTGAAGCCTTTATCACAAAGTTGACTAAAACTTAATAAATTATGCTTCAATTTATCTACCAGTAGCACATCTTCAATAAAAGTACAGGGGATTATCTTGATCTTACAAATTCTGATTATTTTTGCCTTGCCATTATCACCGAAAGCAACTGATATTCCTTCTTTCATTTGTAGGGTGATAAACTATTCTTTATCACCAGTCATATGCCTTGAATAGCTGCTGTCTAGATACCATCATTTCTTAGTATTTAACACTGCAAGACAATCCTGCAAAACAATCAAGGAGTGGTTTTAGGTATCCAAGCTAACTTGGATCCTTTCGGGTTAGCAAAATTGGTTCCTTTTGGAACCCAAATAGTTCTATATTTCAATGCACCAATCTTGGAATTTTTCAAAGAATTGCATTGATGAAATTTGTGCCCAAATCTATGACATGCATAGCAAATAATTTTATCATATTTGAACGATGCATTCTTTGAAGCTTTAACAGATGCAGAAATGGATATGTTTGGTTTGAAAGATTTTTGAATAGAAATCTTAGGAATGTACTTTAACCCTTTTGAAACAGAATTTGATGGAAAAGCTTTTTGAGATTTAGTATTTGAAGCTGAAGCTTTTGAAGAGACAAATTTTGTTGCTGAAATTCTTTTAGTATTTAAGTCGACACCTCAGGAAAGTCTTCAACTTCAGCATGTTCAGTAAAAAATTTTTCTCAAGCGATGAGTCGATCCTTGACTCGACACATGAGTCGACACTTGTAGGCCATGAGTCGACACTTTAGTCGTGCCATTTGAAACTTTTTCTATGTGCCAGCTTGAGTCGACACTTGCACTGTCATGAGTTGACACTTGATTAATGAGTCGACACTTTGAGTTGATACTTACTGAGAATTCTTCAAAAATCACTGAAGCTCTGCTGAAGCCTTTTTGTGCTAAACTCTTTATATCCTTTCAAGCAATCTTCAAGTACTTAAGTCCTTTTATAACTGATCTTTCATTCAAAGAAGGGGCTTCTTCATCATTTGACAGGCATTCTATTTTTGTTGAATTGAAGAGTACCTTTTTCTATTTAACACACTTCAAGGAATAGTTAGTACTCAACTTATACTTAAGTATTTTATTTATCATCAAAATCAATAACGGAGTCAACAGTTTCAATTAAGCAAAGAAAATGGAAAAGAAAAGAAGAAAGAAAAAGAAAAGGAGAAGGAACTACCTATCTGCTTCGAATGCAAGAAGCCTGTATACTACAAGTATGACTGCCCTCTCCTAAAGAAATCAAGAAAGAAGCTTTGAAAGTAGGCAATGATGACAACTTGGAGTGACAGTGAGGACTCCAGTTTAGATGAAGAACCAATTAAAGTCGCCAATTTATATTTCATGGCACTACAACATAAAGAAGAAGAGGTAAATTCTGATCTTGAAGTAGACTATACTTTTGATGAATTAAGAATTGCATTTTATGAATTGATGCATGACCATAAGGTGATGATTTCTGAAAATAAAAAGTTGAAAAAGCATACAAACACTTTTTCACATGAAAACACTACTCTTTTAAATGAAGTCAATGATTTGAAAAATAGAATTGATGTTTTAGAAAAGAAAAAAAAGCTTTATCTATGGAAAATGAAGTTTTAAAAAGACCTAAAGCAATTATTTCAAATAATAAACTTTTGAAAAAAAGTAAAGATCTTGAAATAGAAAATAAGCAATATAAAGATGAGCTTGATAAAATAAAATCTTTTATTAAAAAATTTACATATAGTTCTGAAAAGTTAAATCTTCTTTTAAACAATCAAAGAGCTATTTTTAATAAAGCCGGATTAGGTTATAGACCTCAAAAATAGCAAAAATATTTCAAAAATCTCTTTGTACATGCATCATTTGGCATTATATGCTTTTCTTGCAAAAGAGTAGGTCATAAAGCTTTTCAATATAATTTAAGAAAAATTAATGATTTCTAGAAAGATTTGGATTCCAAAAGGATCTATTTTTAATACTAACCCTAAAGGATCCAAGTTGGCTTGGGTACCTAAAAACAAAACTTAATTTGTTTTGCAGGTATGTCTTGCAACCAATGAAAACAAAAGATTATGGTTTCTCAATAGTGGTTGCTCAAGAACATGACAGGAGATGTGAAGCAATTGACCTCTCTTGAAGTAATAAATGGAGAGAGTATAATCTTTGGTGATAATGGTAAATGAAAAATCATTAGTATTGGTAAGGTTCATATCTCCCCTTTTACTTGGATTGATAATGTTCTTTTAGTTAAAGGCTTAAAGCATAATCTTCTTAGAATTAGCCAATTTTACGATAAAGTGTTTTCAAGTTATTTTTGAATCAGCTTTTTGCATGATTACCAGTCTTGATAAAATAGGAGTGAAATATATTGGAAAAAGGCATGGTAATATCTATCTTATTGATTTGGATAATCTATCTTTGCCTAATGAAGAGTGCTTGGTTGCAATGAATTATACTATTACGAGACTAGTTGGCTTTGGCATCGTAGATTAGGTCATGTAAGCATGTATTTACTATCAAAACTTTGCAAAAAGGATTTAGTAAGAGACTTACCGAAACTTAGTTTTGAGAAAGATAAAATTTATGAAGCATGCCAATTTGGAAAACAAGTATAAATATCTTTCAAACCTAAAGGTTTTGTTACAACTACTAGGCCATTAGAACTACTCCATATGGATCTCTTTGGATCAACTAGAACATCTAGCCCTAGAGGTAAGAGATATGGATTAGTTATAGTGGATAATTTTTCACGGTTTACACGGGTTTTATTTGTTGCTTACAAAGATGAATCATTTTTAGCATTTATGAAGTTTTACCGAAAAATTTCTAATGAAAAAGGTACTTCAGTTATTTACATTCGTAGTAATCATGGTTATGAATTTAAAAATCAAGATTTTGAAAACTTTTGCAATGAAAAAAGAATTGAACATAATTTTTCTGTACCTAGGACACCTCAACAGAATGGGGTTGTAGAGAAGAAAAATTATACTTTAAAAGAAATGGCATGCACTATGCTTTGTGAAAATGATTTGCCAAGATATTTTTGGGTCGAAGCAATTAATACCGCTTGTTATATTTTAAATCATGTTTTAATTCATCCAATTTTAAAGAAAACTTCATGTGAGCTTTGGAAACAAAGAAAACCAACTTTAAAATATTTTTGTGTTTTTGGTTGTAAATGTTTTATCATGAATAATGGTAAAGATAATTTAGAAAAATTTGATGCCAAGTCTGATGAAGGTATCTTCTTAGGATACTCTACATCAAGCAGGGCATACAGATTTTTTAACAAGAGAACTTTAGTAGTAGAGGAGTCTATATATGTAGTCTTTGAAAAATCTGCTAACAAATCCTCTAGAAAAGAGGATACTTTTGATGCATGTGCAGGTACTATAAAGTTAAAGAAGCTGACATTGGATGATCAACACTCTCAACAAAATGAAGAAGATCAAGACAAGAATAAAAGAAAAGAAGCCATACAATTTGTTGCCCAGTAAGCAACCCAAGAGGGGGGGTGAATTGGGTCTCTAAAAAATATTTACTTGATGCAATGTAATGTTATGCAATCTAATTCAATAATTAATTAAGCAAGGTACTATGAATACAAATATAAAGCTCTTAAATAAAAGTGCAGCGGAAATAAAGAGTAATAAAAGTAAAGTTCAATCAACCACAAAGACCAAGAAATATGTGGTTCGGTGCTATCCAATGCACATACATCCACTCCCCAAGATCTCCTTGGGAATTCACTATAATCACATCGATTACAGTTGATTAGCTTTGTGGGCTCACTAATCAAAAACCGAACTTATTTTCACAAGGCCAACAAGTCAAAACCTCACTTGGTTTTATGGGCTAACCAAGAACCTAAATAGTTTTATGGGCTAACCACCAACCTCCCTTGCTTTTCTGGGCTAACCAAGAACCTAATTGATTTTCAAAGGCTCACCAATAACCTTCCTTGATTTACAATAGGCTAACCAAGAACCCTTACAATAAATAAAGTTTTAGAAATAGAGAAACAATATAAGCTATCTAAAATAAAGCGGGTATCTCTTTGAAGCTCGATGTAGAGATGCTTTGAACTTGTTGAAGCCTCTTGAATGCTCAAGAATAGATGATCTTCAATGCTCTTGAAGGCTTTTGAATGCTTGGAGGCTTGCTTTTGATTGAGAGTGGTTGAAACTTCAATGCATAGGAGTTAAAGCTTTCTTTTCTTCTCTCTTGAATGCTCTTATTTCATTCTCATCAACTACTATGAAATATTCTGATTAGTTACCCTTTTAATTTGATTTGGAACATATAAATACCTCCCCAAGGCCTCAAAATAGGTTTCTAGCCGTTAGACTTGAAAAACTAGCCGTTCGAGGGCAAAAGGGTTGAGTTCTGTGTTTGAAAAACTAGCTGTTAATGTTCCCAGAACTCCATGTATCGATACTTCAGGTTATGAGTCGACACTTCCTGTCAATACTTGAACTTCTTGAATCGACACCTAGTTTAAAAATCTTTAATCCGGTTCTCTGAAAATCTCAGATGTGTCGACACTTCCTCCGGTGAGTTAATACTTTGAGTCGATACTTAGCTTCCATGTGTCGACACTTCTGCAGTTCTTCATTTTCAGCAAGTTCCATGGCTTGAAAATCTAAGGCAATGAGCTGATCCATGTGTCAACACTTCAGGTCCATGTGTTGACACTTCAGCCATGCTATCTGAAATATTCTTGTATACTGGCCTGAGTTGACACTTCACTTCCATGTGTCGATACTTGGTATCATGTGTCAACACTTTGAGTCGACACCTTACTGAAATCTTCATAGAAAAGTCTGAACTTGAGCTAAAACATATTTCTACTTAACTCAATTGTCCATTCAAGCAATCTTTGACATTCTAAGTCCTCTTTGAGCTATTCTTTTCATATAAACTTGGCTTCTTTAATCAAACAAGTTTCTTCAAAATTATGAGCACCTTTTTCAACAAAAACATATTTCAAGGAAACCATTAGTACTCAACTTATACTTAATCATTTTGCTTATCATCAAAATTAATAACGGAGTCAATAATCTCCCCCTTTTTTATGATAACAAAACCTTTAAGTATAAATTGCATAAAAAGCTTTTAAAAGAATTTATCAAGGTGCATAAAATAAAATGCAATAGTTGTATCAAAGTGATTTTCAATATCGATAAGATATATTAGAATAAGAATGATATAATGATTTAAGATTATCAGGGCAAATTATAATGATTAAGAGTACCAGAGCTTTGGGATATATATGAAACATAATCACATGTATCGTGATACTCTACATGAGAATTCAGCAATAAGTAAAGCTCCCCCTGAATTGATGATTCATAAAATAATTTGTAAATGTCTTTTCAAAAACTTAAAGAGGGGTTTTAAAATGAAATTCACTTTAAAAAGGATTTTCAATGAAAACAAGGTATAGCTCCCCCTTTCTTAAAGAATTTGTAAATAATTTCAATTCAAGTTTTCAAAATATTTTCAAATTTTGTTTACCCCTTATACATCACAAATATAAATCACATTTATACTTAAATCTTACCATATTACTCCCCCTTTTTTTATCATTAAAAAAGGTAGGAAGACAAATAGGCTTATCATTTAAGATATAGCATTGATGTGTAATGTATGAACTTCATTCCAATTCATAAGGACAATGAAATAACGAAGAAATTTAAATCATTCATTTATTTAAGATCACAAACATGAAGTACAACATGATATCTCATTTCAAGTCATAGTTTGTACAACAAAAGATAAAGATGCATAAAAGTAAACTATCTAAAAAATACATAGATATCCTAATCCTCATCCATATCATCATCAGAAGAAGAAGACGATCCGATCTCAATCGGTCCTGTATCAATAAAAGATCAAGCTCGAGGCCACATCGATATGAGATCTCGGAGTCGGGTCCTGGTCGGCCGTGGAGGGGCACGATGACCACATCCTCTGCATCGAGCATATGTCTGACCTCTGGCTGGAGTAGTAGAGGTAGAAGCAATGTCCTCCACAGGAATAGAACTAATCGGTTTGACAGTCTCAGCGACTGCTGGAAGTGGTGTGCAATCAAAAGAGGGACCGGAGTCAAGATACTGAAAGCCATGTGTATAAAAACCAAGCTCTCGGATAAGTGAGGATGTGTGAATGATAGGAGTATCAATAATGGGTGTGTCAAAAACTGGTGTATCAGCTGATGATACGATAGGTGTATTAGGGAAAGATGTATCAGCTATAGAATGAACTAGTAAGTCTGTAATCGGTGTATCAATGATAGGAGTGTCAATAATAAATGTATGAACAACCGGTGAATCAATAATAGGTGAATGAATAATAGGAGTATCAATAACTATAAAATCAATAACTGGTGAAAGTATAGGAATCGGAACATGATCAACTGATCTGGAATGAGAGGATGGGACTGTAGTCTGGGTAAGTGAACTAGAAGAATCAAGAGTAAGACTCCTGGGCAAGTCTGTCGTGACCTCTGCCGCTGGCTCTATAGTCAAATCCAGAAAATCGAATCCACCAGAGTCAATCTCCTCATCGTCTCCATCAATATCATCACCATCAACATCATCTCCATCAACAACAGGTGCAGGAGCAAGTGAAGCTGTATCAGCAACTAGAGTACTCACTGAAAGTCTGGACAGTACAGTCAGTATAGCTGAGATGCCATCACTCAGTCCACTGTGGCTCTCTCTGGTCTTAGCTATGAAGCAGTCAAGATGCTGTCTAACAATCAAAAGCTCAATCTTAATGCATCTGATTCTGTCCAATAAGCTATCAGAAACACCCTGAGTTTCCATCTGAGCTGGCTGAGGCTGTGCTGAAGTAGTAGGATCAGACTGAGATGCAACCTCTGGCTGTGCTGCTGTCTCAGGCTAACTCTCGGTAGGTCCTACCTCATCGGAGAGGATGTGCTCCTCCTTTGTAGCATCATCATCAGCTCTGTCATTGGCCTGACCAGATATCCTCCATCTCCATTGGCCTCAAAACAAATTATAACCCATCCGATGTAATGACCTGATGTCATACACATCAGTATGAAGAGCATGTGGAAGGGCTTGTCCTCAAAGCTAACGTCGTACTCTTTGAACAAAATAGTCAACCCCATCCCATAGGGTAGGCAGAGTCGCTGGCTTGTCGACCCCTCCATCATCTGGTGAATTATAAGCACTGGAAGTTTGGAAGGCAGACAAGCATGCACTAAACCAATAAGACCATCACTAGCAACTCCCACTTAGTGATGTAATCGAAGTGTCCGGTCTTCAGCAAAAGTATCCGGGTGACAATGTGGTGCAGTAATCTCATCTCTGCTGATAGTCGGGGTGAGAGTACGGTGGCTCCCTCAAGCAATATATCAGACTTAAAGATATACTGGAGTCCATTCACTCTGTCCATCAGGCTGTCAACCACTGAACCAATCATCGGAATGTCCCATACTCTGCTCAAAACCTTTGATGAAATTGGGATATCCTAGCCTCTCACCTGTGCCATCCATCCATCAGTCCCACGGGCGAGTGATCCATAAAACTCTCGAATAAGCCCGGGATAAAATCTCTCGCTGAGTGAGCAAAAAGAAGTCAAACCAGCCTGTCGATCCACTATCATATCCTAAAATGCTGCTAGTCGACAAAAGTGAAATCCACTCGTCATCCCCCAACGATGGTCTTCGAGCTCATATGGCTAGAAGCTACAAAAAGTGGTTGTGCAGGCGGATAAGGAGCTCTAGCCTCGTGTCTAGCCTTCGTTCTTCGTTCTTCTTCCTGATTTGACTGACGAGGTCGATCGACTACTTGCTTTCGGGGTCCTATTGCTCGGAATAAAGATTTGGGCAAGAATTGGGTGGAAACCTAGGGTTTCTAAGGCTCAAATCCCAAATGGGAGGCAAAATCTAGCAAAATCCAAACTACCAAGTGCTGCAAACGAAGAATCAACAGGTTTAAATCATGAAATAGAGGGAAGGAATAGTGAGGAGTACCTTAGATCATGTGTCAACACGAGAGAGAAAAAGAAATGGGGAGAAAAGCCATTCAGAAATCCCTTATTCTCGATCTGCTACCGTTCAAGTGTCGACTCACAAATGTGTTGACACATTCAGGTGTTGACACATCAATGTGTCGACATATCGACTTAAAAATTGAAAAATAGGAGAAATAAGGGTTTATCAAAATCACTGGAAATATGATTAAATTCAATGAAAATTAACAATGATTGAGTAAGATTGATGTCAAATTCATCTAATCTGAGTCAAAGATAGGAAAAATTTAATCAAAAGGATTAATGATCCCGAGCTCTCTTCTAATCATACAAAACCGATCTTCCAGAAGAGGTTTAATTAATATATCAGCTAATTGAAATTCAATACTAATAAACTCAAGCATAACATCGTTATTTTCAACATGATCTCTAATAAAATAATGTCTAATTTCAATATGTTTACTCCTAGAATGTTGAACAGGATTTTTAGTCAAGCAAATAGCATTGGTATTATCACATTTAATAAGTGCACTAGTCAACTTGATTCCAAAATCTTCAAGTTGTTGCTTAATCCACAATATTTGAGCACAACAACTTCCTGCTGCAATATACTCAACCTCAGCTATGGATAGTGCAACTGAAGTTTGTTTCTTGCTAAACCATGAGATTAGGTTAACTCCAAGAAATTGGCAACTACCACTAATACTCTTTCCATCCAATTTACAACCAGCAAAATCAGCATCAGAATATCCAATTAATTCAGCAGATAAATTTCTAGAATACCATAAACCAATATCAATAGTACCAGATAGATATCTAATAATGCGCTTAATAGCCATCAGATGTGATTCTTTAGGTTCAGACTGATATCTAGTACACATGCATACACTGAACATTATATCTGGTATACTAGCATTTAAGTACAGTAAAGAGCCAATCATACCTCTGTATAACTTTTGATCTACTGATTTACAATATTCATCTTTATCAAATCTACAAGAGGGGCTCATAGACGTACCTATTGCTTTAGTAGTCTCCATCCCAAACTTCTTTATAATTTCTCTTGTATACTTAGCTTGGTTGATAAAGATTTCATCTGTAGTTTGCTTGATCTGGAGTCCGAGAAAGAAATTGAGTTCTCCCATCATGCTCATTTCGAACTCACCCTGTATTAGCTTAGCAAACTCTTGACAAAGAATTTCATTACCAGCATCGAAAATGATATCATCAACATATATTTGTACTACTAATAAATCACTATCTTTCATTTTCAAATAGAGTGTTTTATCAACATTGCCTCTAGAAAATTCATTTTCAATTAAAAATTTGCTGAGTCTTTCATACCAGGCTCGAGGTGCTTGCTTTAATCCATAAAGTGCTTTGTATAATTTAAAAACATGATCAGGATGTGCATGATTTTCAAATCCAGGTAGTTGTTCAACAAAAATTTTTTCTATTATAAAACCATTTAAGAAAGCACTCTTAACATCCATTTGAAATAGTTTAAAGTTTATAAAATAAGCAAATGCTAATAATAGTCTAATTGCTTCAAGTCTAGCAACAGGAGCAAAAGTTTCATCAAAATCAATCCCTTCCTCCTGGTTGTAGCCTTTAGCAACTAGCCTATCTTTATTCCTAACAATAATTCCATTTTCATCTAATTTATTTTTAAATACCCATTTAGTGCCAATAATAGAAACATTAGATGGTCTTTCTATTAATGTCCATACATTATTTCTATCAAACTGAATTAGTTCTTCTTGTATGGCATTAATCCAGTTAGGGTCTTTTTCAGCTTCTTCATAATATTTAGGCTCTACTTGTGATACAAAAACTATATAATCGTATTCATTTTTAATTAAGGCTCGAGTTCTTACCCCTTTAGATGGATCACCCAGGATTAATTTCATAGGATGTCCATGAGCATACCTCCAATCCTTAGGTAGATCTTGATGCTTTGGAGTGTCTTCTCCTTTCTTATTCTTGTCTTGATCTTCTTCATTCGGCTGAGGACGTTGATCATTCAATGTCAACTTTTGAAGCTTGTCAGTACCTGCACATCTCCCGTCATGTACCTTAAGCAACCACTATCAAGATACCAAAGTCTTTTGTTCTCCTTGGTTGCAAGACACACTAGCAATAAAATCAAGCTTTGTTTTTAGGTACCCAAGCCAACTTGGGTCCTTTAGGGTTAGCATTCAAAATGGTTCCTTTTGGAACCCACACTTTACTAAAAGAATTAATTTTCTTTAAATTGCATTGAAAAGATTTATGACCTAGTTTTTTACATGAAAATAAGTAATGCTAAATGATGCAGGTACAAAAAATTTTGAAATACTTTTGTTACTTTTGTGGTCTATAACATAATCTTGCTTTATTAAAAATGGCACTTTGGCTATTCAAAAGTAGGTTTAATTTTTCTGAACTGTAGGTAAATTTTTCAACAAAAGGCTTTATCTTTTCAAGTTCATTTTTGTACTTAATAATTTTCAATTCTAAATCTTTATTTTCTTTAAAAGATCACCATTTGAAATAACATTTTTGGATATTTTCAAAACATCATTCTCCATTGACAAAGCATTGTTTTTCTTTTCTAAAACATCCAATTTAGATTTCAAATTACTAACATCATTTAGCAAAGAATTGTTTTCAAGAAAAAAACTATTTGTATGCTTTTTCAACTTTTTATTTTCAGATAAAATCATTTTATAATAATGCATAAGTTCATCAAAAGCATTTCTAAGCTCATCAAGTGTAAAATCTATTTCAGTATCGGAATTTACCTCATCATTTCTTGATATGCCATTAAGCAGAGATTTGCAACTTCTGTCTGCTCTTCTTCAGAACTGGAGTCTTCACTGTCACTCCAGGTGGCCATCATTGCTTTTTTTCTTAATTTCTTCCTTGACTTCTTAAGGAGAGGGCAATCGAACTTATAATGTCCCGGCTTCTTGCACTCGAAGCATGTAGGTATTTCCTTCTCCTTTTCCTTTTCTTTTTCCTTCCTTTTTATTTTCCTTTTTCTTTTGATTGAAATTTCTTCTTGTAAGGAAACTTCCTCCTCTTCATGAATCTTCTAAATTTCCATGCAATGAGGGCTTCTTCACCTTCATCTTCTTCATCATCTTTGGACTCATCTATTGAGGATTCTTTTTTATGTTTGATTTGAAAGCAATCCCCTTCTTTTTATCCATGTCCATTATTTTTTGTTTCAAATTAGCTCATAAGTCATTAGCGATCCAACCAGCTGCTCTAGAGATAGTTTGACAACGTCCTTGGCTTCTTGAATTGCGGTCACCTTCGGATCCCATGATGATGGAAGTGACCTGAGATTTTATTTATAAGATCAGTGTTAGACATTACCTTTCCAAGACTTCTCATTCCATTAACAATATTTATGAATCTTGTATATATATATCAGTGATAGATTCATTAGGTTCCATTCGGAACATCTCATATGTGTATACTAACATGTTCACTTTAGCATTTTTCACTTGATTAGTACCCTCATGGGTAACTTCAAATATGTCCCATATTTCTTTAGCAGAGGTGCATGTAGATATCCTATTGAATTCACTAGGATCTAATGCACCATAAAGGAGATTCATTGCCTTGGCATTGATCTCGGATTGCTTAATATCATTTTCATCCCAATCCTCTTCGAGCTTTGGGATGAAAACACCATTAACCACTACTGAAGAAATATGAGGACCTTTATCTACAACTCTCCACAAGTTATAATCAATAGAATGCATATAAATCCTCATCCTAATTTTCTAATATATGTAATTTGATCCATTAAAAAATGGAGGTCTATTTGAGGCTTGACCCTCCACTATGCTAGTACCAATTAGGGCTGTCATAGATCTTTACTTAAGGCGGTAAAGCCTATATACTGAGAACAGGACTCTGATACCACTTGTTGCCCAGTAAGCAATCCAAGAGATGGGATGAATTGGATCTCTAAAAAATGTTTACTTGATGCAATGCAATGCTATGTAATCCAATACAACAATTAATTAAGCAAGGTACTATGAATACAAATATAAAGCTCTTAAATAAAAGTGCAGCGAAAATAAAGAGCAATAAAAGTAAAGCAAGTAGAGAGATCAGTCAACCATAAAGACCAAAAAATATAGTGGTTCGGTGCTATCCAATGCACCTACATCCACTCCCCAAGATTCCTTTGGAAATTCACTATAATTACATCGATTACAGTTGATTAGTTTTGCAGGCTCACTAATTAAAAACCCAACTTGTTTTCACAAGACCAACAAGTCAAAACCTCATTTGGTTTTATGGGCTAACCAAGAACCTAAATGGTTTTACGGGCTAACCACCAACCTTCCTTGGTTTTCTGGACTAACCAAGAACCTAATTTATTTTCAAAGGCTCACCAATAACTTTCCTTGGTTTTATAATAGGCTAACCAAGAACCCTTATAACAAATAAAGTTTTAGAAGTAGAGAAACAATATAAGCTTTCTAAAATAAAGTGGGTATCTCTTTGAAGCTCGATGTAGAGATGCTTTGAACTTGTTGAAGCCTCTTAAATGCTCAAGAATAGATGATCTTCAATGCTCTTGAAGGCTTTTAAATGCTTGGAGGCTTACTTTTGCTTGAGAGTGGTTGAAACTTCAATGAATAGGAGTTAAAGCTCTCTTTTCTTCTCTCTTGAATGCTCTTATTTCATTCTCATCAACTACAATGAAATATTCTGATTAGTTACCCTTTAGATTTGATTTGGAGCATATAAATACCTTTCCAAGGCCTCAAAATAGGTTTCTACCTGTTAGACTTGAAAAACTAGCCGTTGGAGGGCAAAAGGGTCGAGTTCTCCATTTGAAAAACTAGCCATTACTATTCCCAGAACTTCATGTGTCGACACTTTAGGCTATGAGTTGACACTTCTTGTCGACACTTAAACTTCTTGAGTCAACACCCAATTCAAAAATTTTCAATCTGGTTCTCTGGAAATCTTAGATGTATCGACACTTCCTTAGGTGAGTCGATATTTAGCTTCCATGTATTGACACTTCTGCAATTCTTCATTTTCAGCAAGTTCCGTGGCTTGAAAATCTCAGGCGATGAGCTGATCTATGTGTCGATACTTTGAGTCGATATTTCAAGTCCATGTGTTGACACTTCAGTCGTGCCATCTGAAACATTCTTGCATACCGGCCTGAGTCGATACTTCACTTCCATGTATCGACACTTGGTATCATGTGTCGACACTTTGAGTCGACATCTTACTGAAATCTTCACAGAAAAGTCTGAACTTGAGCTGAAACAGATTTCTACTTAACTCAATTGTCCATTCAAGCAATCTTTGACATTCCAAGTCCTCTTTGAGCAATTCTTTTCATGTAAACTTGGCTTCTTCAATCAAACAAGCTTTTTCAAATTTGTGAGCACCTTTTTTAACAAAAACACACTTCAAGGAAACCATTAGTACTCAACTTATACTTAACCGTTTTGTTTATCATCAAAATTAATAACGGAGTCAACACAATCCATACCAAAGCATCAAGATCTATCCAAGGAGTGGAGGTATGCTCATGGACATCATAAGGAATTAATCCTAGGTGATCCATCAAAAGGGATAAGAACAAGATCTTCAATTAGAAATGAATGTAACTATGTTGCTTTTGTTTCTTAAGTTGAACCAAAATATTTTGAAGATGCTGAAAAAGATCCTAATTGGATTAATGCAATGCAAGAAGAATTAAATCAGTTTGAAAGAAACAATGTTTGGATACTAATAGAAAGTCTATCTAATATTTCAATTATTGGCACAAAATGGATATTTAGAAATAAATTGGATGAAAATGGCATTGTAACTAGAAATAAAGCTAGGCTAGTTGCCAAAAGCTACAGTCAGGAAGAAGGGATTGATTTTGATAAAACCTTTGCTCCTGTTGCTAGACTTGAGGCAATTATATTACTTTTGGCATTTGCATGTTTTATGAACTTCAAATTATTTTAAAAGGATGTTAAAAGTATATTTTTAAATGGTTTTATTATCGAAGAATTATTTGTTGAACAACCACCTGGATTTGAAAATCATGCACATCCTGATCATGTTTTAAACTACACAAAGTACATTATGATTTAAAACAAGCACCCCGAGCATGGTATGAAAGACTTAGCAAGTTTTTAATTGAAAATGATTTCTCTAGAGGCCACGTTGACACTACACTATTTCTAAAGAAAAAAATGATGATTTATTAGTAGTACAAATTTATGTTGATGATATTATATTCAGTGCTACTAATGAACTTCTTTGTCAAGAGTTTGCCAAGCTTATGCAGGGAGAGTTCGAAATGAGCATGATGGGAGAACTCAACTTTTTTCTCAGACTCCAAATCAAGTAAATCAAAGATGGGGTTTTCATCAACCAAGCTAAGTATACAAGAGAAATCTTAAAGAAGTTTGGGATGGAGACTACCAGATCAATAGGTACACCTATGAGCCCCTCTTGTAAACTTGATAAAGATGAACATGGTAAATCAATTGATCAGAAATTATATAAAAGAATGATTGGCTCTTTATTATATTTGACTACTAGTAGACCAGATAATATGTTTAGTGTTTGTATATGTGCTAGATATCAGTCTGATCCTAAAGAATCTCATCTATTGGCTGTTAAGCATATATTTAAATACTTATCTGGTATAATTGATATTAGTTTATGGTATTCTAAAGATTCATCTATTGATTTAATTCGATATTCTGATGCTGATTTTGCTGGGTGTAAATTAGATAAAAAAAGCACAAGTGGAACTTGCCAATTTCTTGGAGTTAACTTAATCTTCTAGTTTAGCAAAAAACAAACTTCAGTTGCACTATCTACAGTTGAGGTTGAGTATATTATAGCAGGAAGTTGTTGTGTTCAAATCTTGTGGATTAAGCAATAACTTGAAGATTTTGGAATCAAACTAATTAAGACACCCATAAGATGTGATAACACTAGTTCTATAAACTTAATTAAAAATCCTATTCAGCACTCTAGAAGTAAGCATATTGAAATTAGGCATCATTTTATTAGAAATCATGTTGAAAATAATGATATTATGCTTGAATTTGTTAGTACTGAAATACAACTAGCTGACATACTAACTAAGCCTCTCCAAGAAGATAGGTTCAGTATGATTAGAAGGGAACTTGGGGTCATCAACCCTTATAACTGAAATTTCTATCTTTTCATAATCATGGACTCTTGATTGATCAAAGTTGCTTGATAATCATGCTTAATCCTTCTGAATTCCTTGAAATTCTATTCCTTTTAATCAATGGTTGGTTTTCCTTTCTTTTCAATTTTAAGTCGAAGTGTCGACACTTGGATGTGTCGACACCTAGAAGTATCGACACTTGACCCTGTGTACGTGAGTCGACACTTGAACGGTGATAGACTGAGATAAAATAGGAAAATGAAGTATTTTCTTCATTGTTTTCATTCCAAATTGAGCCGACTCATCCCCAAACTATGTTCCAACGTCTTCTTCCCTTTAAATTTCAACTCCAAATAGCTCAAATCTTCGATTGGGATGGTTTCTTTTCTGGTTTCTACTACTCTTCAACCTGTTTTCACTGTTCTGCACCATAGAAACCCTAGTTTCTCCTTTTTTTGCTTTTCTTCCTTGATTCACTGCAATGGGGCCTAAGAAACAAGTTGTTCAGCATCCAAGACCATCCATTCAAGAAAAAGAAAGAAGAACTAAAACAAGGCATGAGGCCAGTGCAGCGGTTGAGCATGATATCCCTGCTAGACCCCCAGTTTCTGTAGCAAACAGAATGGGATCGAAGACTATCATCGATGGTCGTCGAGTGGACTTCGATTTCATAGACCAGCAGTACTTCAGGATAGGCCAGTGGCTGAGGGATGCAGGTTTGGCATCATTCTGGTCATTATTAGAGAGATTTTACCCGGGACTGATTAGAGAGTTTTATGGATCGCTTGCCCGAGGTAGTGATGGCTGGACTGCTCAGGTCCGAGATAGAGATGTTCCTGTATCAGCAAAGATTCTGAGCAGAGTATGGGACATTCCCTTGAGAGGATCTATTATAGATGCTCTAGTTGACAGATTCAGTAGTCTCCAATGCATTTTTGAGATAGATGATCTACCTGAGGGAGCCATTGTAGTAGCTTCAAGGTTATCACCTGAGATAAGGTTGCTGCACCATATCGTTGCCCAAATCCTTCTACCGAAAACCAGTTAATTCAACTTTATCACAGAGCATGAGCTTCTAGTCATGGTTTCTCTGGTACAGCGCACTCTAGTATGCCTCCTGGTGCTCATGGTACATCAGTTGACGAGGCATCGATTAGCTAGAGACTGTCTACCTTATGGGACGGGATTGACATTATTGTTCAGAGCTTACGGAGTGATCGTAGACGATGAGCCCCACATGTAGCTATTTCACACAGATATCTATGATATCATATCACTTCACCGGTTAGGGTATTAGTTTATCAGAGGCTAGTGAAGATGACACATATCTGGCCAGGTCACTGATAGAGATGATGATATGATAGAGGATGAGCATATCTTTTCAGGTGAGTTAGGGCCCTCGGAGCCACCAGTGATATTCCTGAGGTTCAGCCTGAGCCTTCGATATAGCTAGAGCCCACTCCTCAGCTTGAGCTAGCATAGACATATATCTCTGGTGTTACAGATAGTCTAGAGGACAGGGTGCTCGCATTGAGATTGAGGTGATGATCATTTGTCAGTGAGTTGACAGGATTCATATGGAGATGAGGGAGAGCCATCGAGGACTAACTGATGGCATCTTGCTATTTTGTCTGCATTGGATAGACCTTCATCAGGCAGAGCTCCTGCACCTTCAGCTCCAGTTGATTCACCTCCAGCACCACCTGCTCCAGGACCTGATTTGGATGATGATGGAACTAACTCTGCTAAGTTTGAGATTGATGATCTAATGACAGAGCCAATGCTAGAGGCAGCAGCTAACCTTCCTAGGAGTCCTATTCCTAATCCATCTAGATCATCCTTTCAGACTCCAATCCTATCATCCTCACCTTCCAGATCTGATCCACATCCTACTTCCATTCCTGCACCTACTCCTGTCATTCCATCATCCTTTGATACACATATCTTACATTCTCCATCTTTGAATACATCCTCTCTTATCAGGAAACTAGGATTCTACACTCCTGGTTTTCACCGTCTTGACTCAGGACCTATCTTTGATCATACCCCCTTTTATACTGATTTTGAACTGCCACTCTGGTCAGTGCTATTCCTGCTGCTAACATAGCTTTTACCTCTTTCACACCAACAGAGGCAGGACTTATGTTAGACGTAGAGGACGAGGACGTCGTGGCATATCGAGACTGACCAGGACCCGTCTTGCTGATCTTCAACCCATGTGGCCTCGATCCCGTTCTTTTACTGATATAGGATCGATTGAGATTGGATCCTCTGATGAGGAGCACTCTTCTTAGGATAGTCTTTATGTTTAGATAGTTTATATTTCAGCACTCTTGTATGCATTTATGTTTGTTTAATATTCTTTATCTTTACTTGTATTAATGTATAAAGTGTACTTCAATGAATGAAATCCTTTTTTATCAATGTTTTATCCTTGGAAATGTATTGCTAAATTTTTGTGATGTTTTCATCCTTCCCTCTCCTCTAACCTTTTTTTAATGATGACAAAAAGGGGGAGAATTAAGTGAAAAATAAGGGAGAGAGATAAAAATAGAGAGATAAATAGGAGAGATAAGTAAAAGAGATATGTATTAGAGTTAACAATGAGATTAAAATGAAAAGCAGTTTGTGTGTGAAAGTAAAAGAAAAGAGCAATGAGTGATGGGGAGTAATCCTTCCTTTGCTGAATTGTATAATTAGTTTGTTATAATTTCTTGCAAAATCTTTAAATTTAGCTTTTCGGTTTATGAAAACTCATTGAAAATCAATTTTTTGAATCACCTTTTAAGGGGGAGTATTTATACTCTTCAATCTTTTATTCAATTTTTTTTTTTGATTACATTCACTATTACTCTATGATGAATTTCTTATCTTAAAGCATGTTTTATCTCTGATACTTATTTAGAGTATCATGGTACATGAAATTGTTCTTAGCTCTGATACTCTTATAGTTCTAATTCAATTCAAATGAGCTTTTAGACTTTATCTCTTACCTTTCTTTATTGTAATACAAAATGTAATAAGCCTTATACAAATTGAAAATTCTTTTAAGAGCATATTATATGAATTATACTTAAAGGTTTTGTCATCATCAAAAAGGAGGAGATTGTTGACTCCATTATTGATTTTGATGATAAGCAAAATACTTAAATATAAGTTGAGTACTAATATTTTCCTTGAAGTGTGTTTAATAGAAAAAGGTACTCATCAAAATAGCTAAATTGGATTGCTTGTCAAATGATGAAGAAACCATTTCTATGGATAAAAGATCAGTTATAAATGGACTTAAGTACTTAAAAAATGCTTAAAAGGACTTAAAGAGTTTAGCACAAAAAGGTTTTAGCAGAGTTTCAGTAATTTTTGAAAGAATCTCAGCAAGTGTCGACTCAAAGTGTTGACTCATAGTTCAAGTGTCGACTTATGGCAGTGCAGGTGTCGACTTAAGCCAGCATGCAGAAAGAGTTTCAGATAGCATGGCTGAAGTATCGACTCATGCCACTCAAGTGTCGACTCAAGGTGTGGACTCAAGGATCGACTCAAGGCATGAGAAAAACTTCTTACAGAACATGCTGAAGTTGAAGACTTGCCTAAAGTGTCGACTCATGGATGTCAAGTATCGACTTACCTGAAGAAGTGTCGACTCACCTAAGAATTCTAGAGAGCTTCAATGAAGAATTTTGAACTAGATGTCGATTCATGGAACTTAAGTGTCGACCCTAAGTATCGACTCACAGCTTGAAGTGTCGACACTTGGAGTTCTAACGGCTAGTTTTTCAAATACAAAACTCGGCCCTCTTAGCTCCCAACGGCTAGTTTTTCGTATCTAACGGTTATAAACTATCTTTAAGGCCTTGGGATGGTATTTAAGTGATTTGAATTCAAGAAAATAAAAACAAGAAATAAAAGAAAGAAGTGAACAAGAGAAAACAAAAGAAAAGAAGAGAAAAGCAAGTGCATTCACTCCCATTCATTGAGAGCAACTACCTTCAAGCAACAAGAAGTCTCCAAGCATTCAAAGCTATCAAGAAGCATTCAAGTCCAACACTTTTGAGCATTGATTAAGGCTTCATCAAGTTCAAGACAAGCAACTTCTCCAAGCTTCAAAGAGATATCAGCTTTACATTAGAAAGCTTTTCTTGTTGCTTTACTTTATCTCATATCTTTGTTGTAAAGGTTTTTGGTAAGCCTAAGAACAAAACCAATGAGGTTTTTGGTTAGCCTACCTGAAAACCAAGAAAATTTTTGGCAAGCCTAGTTGAAAACCAAGGAGGTTATTGGTTAGCCTTTGAAAACCAAGAGATTTCTTTTGGTGAGCCTTGTAAAAACCAAAAGGGGTTTTGATTAGTGACCCCGAAAAACTAATCGACTATAATCATAGGAGATTATAGTGAATTTCCAAGTAGACCTTGGAGAGTGAATGTAGGTGCAATGGAAAGCACCGAACCACTATACATGGCTTGTGTTTGTGATTATCTATTGCTCTCTTTACTTGCTCTTATATTTATTGTATTTATATTTCCACTGCATACTCTTTAAGAGCATACACTTACATCTCACACTAGCACTTGATTAGATATTTGAATTGGCATACTTTCTTGCAAGTAATTTTTTAAAAACCTAATTCATCCCCCCTCTTGGGTTGCTTACTGGGCAACACTTGGTTTTCTGATGAGTCTTTGGTTCCTTCACTTGAGTTATGGCCCCAATACTATCATAATATAAGGAAATTGGGCCATCAATGAAGGGTGCCACTCCAAGCTCGGTGATGAACTTCTACAACCAAATAGCTTCCTTTGCAACATTGGATGCCATAATATACCCTACCTCGCATACAGAATTGGCCATAGTATGCTGCTTGAAATTTTTCTAGCAGATAGCTCCTCCATTCAGGATATAAATATAACCCGATACACTCTTGCTGTCATCCTTATCTGACTAAAAATATGAGTCAGTATAACCGACAATTTCAAGTTAAGATCTTCATAAATGTACCATTGGTCCTTAGTATTTCTCAAATACTTAAGGATGGTTTTTATCACCTTTCAATGGTTCTCACCTAGATCAGATTGGTATCTACTCATTACTCCTAGTGAGTATTCCATATCCGGTCTCGTACATGTCATAGCATATATAATAGATCCCACTACTGAGGCATAAGGAATCCTACTCATACACTCTCTATCTTTAGGACTTGTTGGATAATTCTTCTTAGAGAGATTAATTCTATGGTCTATTGAAAGATAGCATTTCTTAGAATTCACCATGCTGAATTGCTTCAGCATGGTCTCAATGTACATGGACTGGGTTAATCCTAGCATCTTTTTAGACCTATCCCAATAGATCTTCATCCTAAGGATGTAAGATGCTCTCCTAAGTCCTTCTTGAAGAATTGAGAAGACAGCCATACTTTTATTCCTTGTAATGCAGGATTATCATTCCTGATTAAGAGAATGTATCCATATACAAAACAAGAAATACTATAATTGAATCATTAGTCTATTTATATATGCAGGGCTCTTCTTTATTCCTAATGAAGAAATACATTTTGATTACCTTATCAAAATGCATGTTTCAACTCCAAGATGCCTGCTTCAATCCATAAATGAATCTCTAATGCTTACACCCTTTATTTCACCTGTGGATGTGAACTCTTCAGGCTGTATCATATATATTCTTCTTCTAGCTCTCCATTTAGAAAAGTTATTTTCATATCTATTTTCCAGATTTCAAAATCAAGATATTCACAAGCATGATCCGAATGGATTTGATCATTACAGGTGAAAACATCTCATCATAGTCAATACCATAATGCTAACGATATCCTATGGCAACCTGATGAGCTTTATAGATCTCCACCTTCCTATTTGCACCCCTTTTTCTTTTAAAAATCCATTTACACCCTATGGATTTTTTTTTGAAAACCCATCTGCACCCCTTTAAGTAGATCAACAAGTATCCATACATCATTGACTTTCATGGACTCCATTTCAAAATTCATGGCTTCTAGCCATTTATTAGAGTTGGCTCTTTGCATCGCATTTATATAGGTGATCAAATCCTCATTATTTTTATCAAGTTCAATAGGATCACCATCCTGGACTAAGAAACCATTGTATCTATCCAGCTGATGTGGTACTCTACTAGATCTCCTTAATGGTACTTCTACAATGGGCTCTAGGTTTGATTCAATCAAATCTGGTTCTTTGGTTCAGTCAATGGTGTCGGTTCTTCTACATGTCGAACCTCTCCAAGTTTAACCTTAGAGGCATTAGCTTCTTTCTTCAAGGAACTCCTTTTCTAAAAAGACTACTCTATTACCGATGAACACCTTTTGTTCACCAGTATGGTAGAAATAATAATCTTTATCTTTTTTGGGTATCATATTAAAATATACTTGTCAGACCTAGGTCCAAGTTTATTTATTTTTAAATGTTTGGCATAAGCCGGGCTCCCCCAAACTCTTAGATATGAGAGCATTAACTTATGCCCTGTCCATCTCTCATATGGTGTTTTGTCAATAAACTTTCTCATAACCTTATTTAATAAGCAACAAGCTATCTCAAGAGCATATCTCCAAAAGGAGATCATAGACTAGCAAAGCCTATCATGGATTGAACCATGTCTAACAAAGTCTGATTCCTTTCTTTAGACACTCCATTTAATTAAGGTATCCCTAGAGGGTCCATTGAGAGAAAATCACATTTTTCTCTAAATAAGTTAGAAACCATTGGTAAGATATTCTCCTCCTCGATCTAATCAAAGGGTTTTAACACACTTTCTAGTTTATTTCTCTACCTCATTAAGATATCATCTAAATATTTCAAATGATTTAGATTTATGTCTTATAAGATAGATATAACTAAACCTTAAAAGGTCATCTGTAAATATAATGAAATAGAAATATCCATCCCTAGCACTAACATTCATTGGTCTGCATACATCAGTATATACTAGACTCGGAATCTCAGTGGATCTTTCACTTTTTCCAATAAAAGGTGACTTGGTCATCTTTCCAAGAAGGCAAGATTCTTCATAAGTTAGTAATGATTCACAATCATTGACTTCAAGGGGACCTTCTTGTCTCATCCTGCTTATCCTATTCTTATTAAAATGACCTAGCGTACAGTTCCAAATATAAGTATCACTGACATTATCTATCCTAAGGCATTTGTTCAAAGTGTACACTACATTAACAGGTTGTGATAAAATATAAATATCATTTTTCAATTATCCATGCATTACTGTAATATTATTCAAAATGATATCATAATAATTACCTTTTATTGATAAATAAAAATTGCACGTGGTCAAAAAGCCTATAGAAATAACATTCATCATAAACTAGGATAATAATAACAATTATCTAAAACAATGATATTTTCTTTGAATAGAAGCTTAATAATTCTTAAGGTTAGAACCAGAACTACTCTTCCATCTCTAACATTCAGGAATTTCTCACCATCTTTAAATTTTCTACTAACCTAAAGTCCCTACAACAAATTATAAATATTTATAGGGCTTCTGGTATCCAATACCTAGGTAGTAGTATTACAAATAAAAAATTACAAGGTGTTATCATATAAGTACCTTGTCCAGCAACTACTTGCCGGTTCTTATTTTTCTTAGACTGTTCGAGTATAGCGAGGTAATGTAAAAAGGATAATTCCTCTTTTAGTGTCCTTGCTTCTTATAAAAAAACACTCTATTTGACTTTGGGCAGACTTGTTTTTCTTGGTCTGGCTAAGCTGAGCATGTTACACCTTCCTTTTCTTGGCATTGAATATGGTACAAGATATTTTGTACCTTTCAACATCATTAGGAATGCCAAGAGATTCTTTCAATACTTGAAGTATATCCTCTGGATGAGTATCATCGATAAGGCTGGAACTAGGCTAGGCCAGCCCGAAACTCATCGGGCTAGCTCGAAATTGGGCTGGACTTAGGGCCTTATATTAGAGACCATTTAATTTTCAGGATGGGCTCGGGCACCCATTTGGTCTGGCCCGAACCTGGCCTAAACCAAGCCTAACTCGAACAGGCCCAGTCTGGTTCTCTTTTTTTTCTCTTCCCGTCTGGCATCTTCCTGACTCTTCTATTCTCTCTCTCATTTCCCAATCCACCATGGATCACCAGTCTGCTTGATGGCACTCGATGGTGAGTCAACAACGCTACCCCCAACTCCAATCTTCCTCCCCTGATCAGTGCTTGCACGGTCACACGGTGATGCTGCCCCCTCGGCTCCAATCTTGCTCCTTTGACTCTGATCTTCATTTCCCAATCCTGATGCTCACACCTAACACCCTCACCCCCCCTATGTGACCTCATGGCCCCCCTCCAACTCCGATCTCCCTCCTTTGACCCTAGCATGCACACCCGATGGCCCCGCCCCCCTATGATCCTGCGGCCCCTCTCGGGCTCCAATCTCCCTCTCAGCCTACCCTGCCCTTGCACCCCACCTAACCCCCTACTCCTCATGTGACTTCGCGGCCCCCCCTCCTTGGCTTTGATCTCACTCCTCCCGTTCCGGTGCCCTTAGGCTCTCATGCTCCGGTGAAGCAAATTATTTTTTTGTCATTTAGGTTTTATTCAGGCCAACCCAATCGAGCTTGAGCCTGATGCTTTGAAAAAATTTTGGGCTTAAGTTTGGCTTAAAGCTCGAAATATTTTTTCACGCCAGTCTTGGGTAGGGGTGTGGCCTAGTACGACTTGATACACTTCTAGCCTTAATCCTCGAATATGCAACTAAACTCGTCATTCATGGATGCCTGCATTATACATTGAACTATGGTTTGATCATAGAGCCACTTCTGGTAAGTGTCTCTGACCAGACATGGTGCATTCAGAGTAGGCTCCTTAGGTACCGGATCTATCAGCACATACAAGATCCGTTCATGCTCTAAGGTTATTTTCAGCTTTCAATATCAATTATCAAAATTGGATTCTGTCAACTTTTCATTATCTAACAGTGAATGGAGCGATAATGTATTGACCATGTTAAACACTGAAGAACAAGACCTATTAGTATATGAATCATTTAATCTTAAAGACTTGGACTTTTGTCTAAAGGTCCTCCCATTATTTTGTTCAAATTGATAGCCTCTACCTCCAATCCCAGGAATTACATTAATTTCTTAGTGGGACTAGAATCCTATAGACTACATATGAGCCTGAGTATGGCTCGGCCTATCCATGTGGATCTAAAGGTAGGTTCTCAACCAATTGTTTCTCCAAACAACTTCAAGTATTCAATTTTGCCCCAGGCTCCTCTTCAGCAAGTGTGTGGTGCCTCCACTAAAAATCTTGGTTAGGTCTAACCATTAACATGACTCAGTGCTTCTAACCAACAAATAACCAAGCCCAAGTATGGCTCAACCCACCTAATCACCGTTAAGATAGTCATGACTGAATCATCATAATATGTATGATAATTTCAATAGCTAGATGAGCACCAGGTCTTTGGACCTCAAATGATCATCTTAACTATTGAACCTATTACCATCCTCTTAGTGGGAGGATATGACTCGATTATCCCTATAACTTTTATCATTTTATGGACCTAATAGTTTTAGAGATTTTATTAAGAATTCAAAAAAGAAGAAAACATGGACCAATTCTTCCATCGACTTCACCAAGTTTGTGATAAGGTCAAAGCTATAATTGGTCCAAGGACACCTAGATCAGTCAATCTGATCATCCTTACTGGCATGGGTTAACTCGAATTAATGAGCTTTCTGATCAAATTCTGATTGACCACTTTGACCAGGTAAGTGAGATCAATAAGAAGGTTCCTCCATTAACCTCTTTCCTTAGACACCAAATAAGTTGACCAAGCAAGAGGTAGCCCTAATTAATGATCATGATTGAAATGTTATACTTATCTTAGATACCAATTGGTTTATCAGATTCAATTAGACTAGCCTAAGAACTTGACTCTGACCGCTGAGCCATAATCAGGTCCATATTTTATAATATAAACTTGATCAAACTATCACTATAGATTTGATCTAGAGAAAAACTTGATCTAATCCTACTCAACTTTTGGTTAGATTAAATCCAATTCTCTATTAGGTCCATATTATTATAAATTCTAACCTTAGGTCTAATCCAGTTATTTGACCTGATTCAAGCTAACTTAAAGCCCATGATTTATAAAATATGATTAGATCTTTAATTTATAATTCTAAATCTAATTTTAGATCTCTTAATTTTAGTAATTAATCAAGATTAATTTTATTAAATTATAGATTTAAATAATTTACATGCATCACATATATATTAAATATTTTTAGATCTCAACTATATAATATAGTCTTTGCTGAAATTAATTTTATGTTTCATGTTCTAAACATAAAAACAAACCATAATACATTAATTTCAGATCAAAAATAGAAAATTAATGAAGATTAAATAGCTGAAAAATAGATCTAATTATTTCAATAATTTTAATGATTGTTTTTCACCTTATTTATTCAAGAGATATAACCACAAGTGGCACCCCTACATGTCATAGGAGACCCCATTGAATAGAAAGAGAGGGCTTTTAAAACCTACTTTTCTCTTATGATTAGATGGCCATGATGATCAACCCAATCTGAAGTAGTTACTCATATTAAAATTATATCTAATATGTAAAGTTATACATCTACATATCATATTATGAAAACTGATCGCTTTGATACCACTATTGAAAAATGCCTAGGATTTCATGCATGATTTTTTTATAATTTACAGCAAAAGTATATCTATTTTAACATTATTTTAAATATAAAATTTATATTTAAAATAATTTTAATAAATTCTAAGCAAGATAGTAATATGATGTGTAGTATAGAAAACAAGATTAGCTTGCATCGATCTACCTTATGCATGCTATAGATCTAATCTACAAACAATATGAAATCTAATTTCATACTTAATCATAGGTCGTTGATTGCTAATATTGATGGCATGTTGTAAGAACTCTCCATGTCACTTCGCAACCGCATAGGGTATCCGGCCTCTACGAATCGTTCATACAAAGCCCCGATGCGATCAACCTTCCAGACTGCTAGATCCATGCGAAGGCCACTAGATGGCTAAATAAAAATATTTCTTAGACTTTTTTGAGCCTTCCAAGAAATCCAAGAAGAGGATGAAGAGGTCTGTATTAAGGAGAAAGAAAACAAAAAAAATAAGAAACCCTTTTCTACTATTTTTATCTTATTTTCTCTCTCCTTCAACCCTTACTCCCAAACGAACATCTCACACCCATCTAGAATTCACACCCCCTTTTTCTCTTAATTTCATGGTAATTTCACTTTAAATTTTTCAGGTAATTGGTCTCTTAATGTTTCATATATAACAAAAATCTAAAGTAAAATCTTGTTGATTAGAGGAGGGTTTAGATTAGGATAAGGTGATGCTGTTTGAATAGGACTGGGTGTTCTATTCCTAATAGAACTTCTCTAATTAAATTCAAACAAATCCAAATTTAACTCAAACCAATCCTAATCTAAATGAAAATAAGGGAGGATGAAACAAATTATTTTTTTATAAAAATTCATGAAAAACTTCTATGAAGGCATGGAGAATTTTTAGGAAAGAAAACAAGTTAGACTTGGTTAGGGTTTGATCAAGTTTTGACCAAAATTAGTTAGAAACCAAAACTAATTTGGTTATAACTAATTTAACCAGCTTGAATACAATCCAATTAGGTCCCAATTAGGTTTTATTAAATCCTAATTAAATCTAAAATTAACTGAGCCCAGGTCTAAATCAAACCATAATTAGAAATCCTTAGCAATTAGGTCATCGAATAATCTAATCGGGTAAAACCCAATTGAACCAAATTCAATTAGATTTGACCTAAACCTGTTTACTCTATCAAATTGAGATAATTAGCAATTAAACTACTAATTAATTCTCTTATAATTAATTAATAACTAATTAATTATTAATTTATAATACTTAGCTGAATTAATTATTCATCATATTTATAATTATGCCACTAAATGATTCTTAATCGTTAATCAGCCATCATGATCGATCAGAAACTTCTATTATGTGTGATCCCATAGGTTCGAATACTAAGCTGGTAGTCCAAAAACTAATTTCTGAACTAATTGATGTGACCATTTAACAATGGTGCCCGATGTCTGGATAGGTTGAATGTTCATGAAGTAACATTCAAGAACCCAGGCATATGATTTCCATATAATTCATCTCTTTGACCCTAATGCTTAGAATGATTTTAGAGTTAACTGCCAACTTAGAATAATGCATCCAAATATGTCTTAACCTACTAAATCCAATGACTTCTTCAAGAATTGCCTTGGCCAAGGTCTTGCTAAATTGAAATATAATAGAGCATTTTCTCCAAAACCTTGGAGTGATCAATCCTATCTTGATTCATCATTGACTTAATAAGTATTTGATTGCACCCAGTAACTTTCTATCATTAGATTAGAAATCCAGGTAGTCCAGCATCTAAGTTTATAAGTTGCTTGCAAGTCACCATGGTGATCTCAGGTCAAAGAGATACTTATATCCATATTCTTTTATGAGATACTCTAGATAGTAGAGTACTCAACAGAGTTGGTCACGTTTAGTGCAATGTACACCTACACTCACCTGCATGCCATACCAATATCTCTACACTCCTTGGTTATGAGGATAACTAACCCATATGGAATACAATGACCAATGCTCGATAAACATTGTAGTCCTAGGTAACAGTGTATCACTTGATCGCAAACATTTTTAAAAATAATCGATAAATCATCCTTTATCGAATTGAAGTAGTTCTAAGGACTTCATCTCAAAAGAGTCCAAAGGAAGATGCAAAAAGAGATGAACTGCTAAAAATAATGTTGCCCAGTTGGCCTACCTAAGAAGGGGGTGAATTGGGTATAAAAACTTTTTCACAAATACGTGCCCTTGTAAAATCTTAGTGTGGTGAGTGAGTGAGTTAGGTGTTAAATGCAGAAGCAAGTAAATGAGCACAAACACAAGCAAGCACAAACACCACAAATTTTATAGTGGTTAGGAGCAACTTAGCTCATATGTCCACTATCCAAGACACCACTTGGGATTTCTACTATATTCTCATAAGAATACACCCAGTTTGTTTTACACTGGGCTCACAAACCAAAACCCAATCTTGGTTTTACACTGAGATCACCAAGAATCCAATCCAATGTTAGTCTTTTCAGGCTCACTAACAACCCAAACTTGGTTTTAAAGGCTTACCAAAAACCTTAAACAATATCCAAGCTATAGCCCCTACTGTACTTAAAACAATTCAAAACAAAGTTACAAATGAAGCAACACTAAAGACAAACCAAACTTTGTCAAATGGTTGCAGTTGAAGCTCTTTGAGAAGCCTTCTTGATTACTCCTTTAATACTCTTTAAGGCTTTCAAACTTCTTCAGTAAATGACTCAAGAAATTGATAGGAGTTTGGTGAAGTCTTGAGTTCTAGCTTGAATGCTCCTTTGAATATTCAATGCTCTAATGAAAAATCCTTTAAAACTTATTCAAATTTATCATTTATAGTCCTTCGAACTGATCCCAAGTGAAAAAGATCGTTGGAATGCCTTGGGAGTCAAAATCTAGCTGTTGGAGTACTTTTTGGATTCAAAAACTTTAATCTGGAACTAGTCATTAAACTTCAGAAATTAGGATTCGAGTTGGCTCGATTGGGTTGAGTCGGCTCAGTTGGATCTAGTCGGCTCAGATTCTCAGACATGCAAAAACTGAACTCTGATCGAGCCGGCTCTTCTCAATCGAGTTGACTCACCTGACTAGCTTTCCTAGAACTAAAATTCACTCACTTTGGAGGAGTCGGCTCGGTTGCTCATCGGGTTAGCTCGGATGACTGATTTCAGAAAACTAAACTTCAGCTATTCTGGACAAGTCGGCTCTAATATCATCGAGTCAGCTCGGTTCACAGAGTATCAAAAAAGCTTGTACCGTGCCAGAACAATGAGTTGGCTCAAGTGATCATTGTTCAAAAGACTCCAAACTTCTTCAAACAACTTCAAAAGACTTTCAAACTTCTTCTAAATCTAAGTTAAGTAATTTAAACTTAAAAAATATATAAAATGGGTCTTTTTTCATGAATACATAAATAAATTATCTTTGGGCTCTTCATTTCATGGTATATCTTTGGGCTCTTTATTTCATGATATTTTTTTAAAAGAAACTTGATTATTACAATAATTTCAGAATTGTAGGTAGAATGATTGTTCATTTGAAACATCTTACAAAAACTTCTTAAACACTTGAAAAGAGTTAGTATCAAATCCATGCTCCAATATTTTGTTATCATCAAAATCATTCCAGGAGTCAACAAATAACTTTTATTTCATTAATGATTCATGTACAAATTATAAAGAGCTTAATCATCTACAATCCAAATGATTAGCTATAGGATACATTTTCTAACACTCCCGGTTATGGCACTATGATACTCAAGTCAATATCAATACCAATAATATGGAGAGTGTAAGCGAAAGAGCTCTCATGTACTATTGGGAACTCATAGGGTGTTTCCTTTATAGATAGAAATTCAAGGGCATTTTAGGTATGACTAAGATCCTGTCGGATCTGGTGAAGGGTGGTGAAACTTTTCACATGTTGCTTGAGCTTTCTTGTTGGCAAGGAATGTCTTGTCTCCTTAAATGTATCCCTATTGCTAGCTTAAGATATGCCATGCTTCATTAAATGGTGGCCTGGATTATGGAGAGTCCAAGCATGCCTCCCCAATTTGTTGAGATCTAGCAATGATTTAAAAATTTTGGGATGTGATGGGAAGTCCAACCATATGGTTGAAGTTATGGTAGTGAGCATCAGAGTACTATGCCTTAATTTGTTGAGATCTAGCATAGTGATTTAAAAATTTTGGGATGTGATGGGAAGTCCAACTCATATGGTTGAAGTTATGGTAGTGAGCATCAGAGTACGCCTTAGGAGTTTTAAGATAGTGCATGCCTAAGGTCCTATTGGCTATAGTGCTCTCATAGTGTCTAAGGCCTAGCCGGACCATGTGGCTCGTGGTTAAATGCCTTACAAATGGTAGGCATGGGCCACAGATACTTTTCAAGTACAGTAGTAGGCCACTATTGGTACTCACTCAAGGGCTTGTGGTCGAGCACCTCTTGAATGGTCGACATAGGCTCACTGATACCTTAGGTATAGGAGCTAGCCATTGCCTCCATTCAAGGGCTTGTGGTTGAGTGCCTTACAAATGGTTGGTGGAAGCTCATTGATACCTTTTAGGTAGAGCCGGCCACTATCGATACCCGCTTGAGGGCTTGTGATCGAGTGCCTCATGAATGGTTGGCATAGGCTTGCTAATATCTCATGTATAGGAGCTGGCCATTGCCGATACCCACTCGAGGGCTTGTAGCTGACCACCTTGCAAACGATCGGTAAAGGCTCGCTGATACCTTCCAGGAGTAGCTGGCCATAGTCGATACCCACTCGAGGGCTTATGATCGAGCACTCATGAACAGTCGACACGGACTCACGAATACCTCAGGTAAAGGAGTTAGCCATAGCCAATACCCACTTAAGGGCTTATGACTGAGTACCTTGCAAAGGTCAGTGGGGGCTCACTGATACCTTCCAAGTGGAGCTGGCTGCTGTCGATACCCACTCGAGGGCTTGTGGCTGAGCACCTTGCAAATGATCGACGGGAGCTCACTGATATCTTTTAGGTGGAACAGGCTGTTATTGATACCTGCTCGAGAGCTTGTGGTCAAGTGCCTTACAAATAGTTGGTGGGGGCTTGCTGAATACTATCCCACTTGGTTAGGAGGTGCTATGTCTGGCCTTTGAATTTAGCCAACTTGGCCCTTGCATCTTCGATTAGTGGCCATGTTGCCTGGCCGATGGAAGCACATCATGGTGGGGACACCTGAGGCACCAGAATAAGATAGAGACTTTTTCAACCCTCTATAAATTGATCAATAATTTATGAGTCCATCTATAATAAGAGCTTAGCTCATCTGAGTCTATTTTAGTTTTTATTTGAGTATTTTTAGTTATTATTTCAGTTCTGTACTAGTCAGCTCATGTTGAGCTAGTTCAGTCCAATGCTAGTCAGCTCATGTTGAGCTAATTTTATTTTTTTGAGTCCTGTCCAAGCATACTGAAGACTCAAGACTATATCATACAAGTGAAGACCAAGTCCAACTAGATTGAAGACATGGAAGTATAGCCCAAGTCTAACCCAGCTTGAAGATTTGAAGACCCTAGGAGGAAAATTCAGAAAACCCTGATTTCTTGCAGATGCCCTCCAGATGTCCAGATTCCCTTCCAGATGCCAAAATATATTCATATACCAAGGCATCCATGATTTTAGAGGTCCATCTACATCCTAGCCCAAAGAAATCAAGCCCAGGTGCCAAGCCCAAGCCCTAAGAAGCAAGATACCAGGGAATATTCCTGCAACCTGGCTACCAGGTCACCCCAGCTTCCAGAGGCCCAAACCCATGCACCCGGGCCCCTTTGGGCCGGCCCCTTGCTGCTCCTAGAAGCCCAACACGCCCCCCTAGGCATCCTTGGAGTGTTGACCAAGTCAAGAGAATTTTTAGGGATTTTTCTACCTAATATTTCCTTATTTTCTAGCTAGGGTTTGAGAGGGAAAAGGATTCTTATGTAAAGACTTATGTACCCTTACTTGGAGCCCAAGGTTAAGGGTCTATTTAAGGGACCCTAGCCTCTTGTATGAGGGGAATTTTTAATGAATGAAAACCTTGAGTTCTTCTATTGAGTGGTGTGATACCCTGCTGTGTGCATAAAGGGGTTTGTGAGAATTCTTCTTCCCGGTGTTTGCAATCATCTTCCTGCTGCCAACAAACCCTCCAGATCCCTGGATGCCCACTCCAAAAGAAGCCTTTCCTTGCTGTTTTTACTTTGTTTTCTTGTTCCTTTGTGAACTTTCTAACCCCTGACAGGTCGTTTGCAGGTCCCTGAGTTCCTAAGAATCCAACGACTCCAGCCAATCCTCAATCGGATCACCGAGCAGAAAGCCGGGTATCTGCGGGTCTTTGGCTCGGTTTTCCAAGCCGCATCCATCGAGAAACGAGAGACCCCTTCGCTGCGATCTTCACAGACGTTGTCAGGTACACCCCTCTACCTCCAGTAGTTTTATTGTAGGAGAACTTGCCCTAACCGAGGCTTCTCAGCCCCGGCGGTCCTTCTTTGCTACTTTTCTAGGTCCTAATCTGCATGCTAAGCTTCAAAAATTCATACAAAATCCCTACAAATAATTTTGATCTGAAATTTGGAATTAATCACCTAACTCAACATGTAAAACATACAAAAAAAATGGCATGCATATTAGTTCCCCATCATTTGGTATCAGAGCTTAGATTAGGGCTTGTTTTCTGTAATTTTTTAGTCCGTATATACTCTGTTATTTTAATTATTTCTCTCTGTTAAAAGCTCAAAAATTCTGAAATTTATTTTCCTAGATTTATCATAATTCACAATAATTTTAAAAATTTTTACATATTTTATTATGGCCTGTGAATTTTCTGCAAGCCGAAATAGGGCCTACAAATTTCGGCTCTTTTTTTTAGCAAGACAAGTTTGGAAGTTTTAGGGTTTTGTTTAGGAGTTTTTGCATATTTCTTAATTTTAGTATATTTCCAGTATATTAGGCCATGATTTGCAAGTTTTCTTCTATTTAAAAAATACCAAAAAAAATATACATACTTTCCAAAAATACCAAAAAAAAATATCTAAACCCTAATTTGCATCCTCATCTGCCTGCCATCATTGCATAATTTACTTTTAAGGGCACTCTTGCTATATCAGATGGGGGGAGGATTTGATCACCTCTCCTTAGCCCAAAACCACATCCCTTGCATTCAGTCCCAAGCCTTAACCTGAAATTAATTAGACTTAATTTGCCCTAGTGGGCTAGGGACACCAACTGGTCGGGTCCGGGCTAGTGTTAGATCACTGTGTCAAGTTAACCTGTATGTGCCTTGTGCTCAGTGTCTAGAACGGTGATTTAGGGATTCAATCCCGAAGGGCTTGTGTGCTGGTCCACCTACCTGGCCAATCTCTGATTGGTGTCTAGGATTGGCAATCAGGGACCTAACACTCCCCTTACACCTGCCTGGCTGAGTACAGGGTTACTATAGGCTAGTTTGCTACCCTGATTGAGCATCTAGTTTGGACTCTAGGTCTAGTCAGCTATAGTCGGTCTGATCGAGTCTTGCATGAGCACTAGATCAGGAGTTTCATATCACCCACTTCCTTCACAAATGTCTGAACCCATGGAAAATTTACAAGCCCAAATAAAAGCCCTAGTTGATCAAATGGCCCAGATGGCTACCCAGTTAACTCAGTCTCGTATTCAAACCAATGATAGAATTGACCATCTTGCCAATAGGTTTGATCAGTTAAAAGTCCGGGTAGGGACCCCAGAAAAAAACCATGGGTCACAGTCTGAGCCAGATCTTAATTCCCTCAACCTAGGAGGACCCCAAACCCTAATCCATACCCTGAGGTCGACCCTAGGAGAGCTCCTCATCCTGACCCATACTATAACCCTCAGCCTAGGAGGACCCCAGACCCTGACCCATACCAAGAGGTCGAACCTAGGAGAGCCCATCATCTTGACCCAATCCCTAAGGTTAGTCCTAGAAGACCCAATCAGGATTTTGTAGACCAGGAAGATCATCCTATTTATCCACATCCTCTAAGCCTAGTATACCCACAACCTATAGATCTTATGACTCCAAATCCTATGAACCTAGAACCTATGAATCCAGAACCTATGAACCTAGATCCTATGACTCTAGATCCCATGATCATAAATCCTATGCACCCACGCCCTATAAGCCTAGTAGACCCAACACCCAATATTCTGACCCATATAGGGAGTCCAACCCTAGGAGAACCCAATATTCTGACCCATATAGGGAGTCCAACCCTAAGAGAACCCAGAATTCTGACCCATATAGGGAGTCCAACCCTAGGAGGACCCAATATCCTGACCCATATAGAGAGCCCAACCTTAAGAGGACTCCATACCATGATCCATCCTTAGAACCTGACCATAGAACTGACCCAAATTCCTATGACCCCAGATCCTATAATCCCATGACCCATAGATCTGCACCCTTGTCCTATGAGCCCAGAGAACCCATAACCCCTAAGTATTAGCCTAGTACTAGTCAGGTTTCCCTTAGTCAATTTGAACCCCATAGGATTAGCACCCCTAAATATGAGCCCAGTAGTGAGCCACTACCCCTTAGGCAACCTGAACCTACTAGGATTAGTGTCCATAATCAGAAACCTGGACCTAGCCAATTTTTCCCTAGCCGACCTTCTCCAACCATTCCTGAGATTGACAAGGCTTACATTAACGCGGAAGTGTATGAAGCTGATGTGAGCCTAGTGGATGAGTATGAGGGAGAAGAGGAGACACCTTTAGTAGACCTAGAATTAGCTGACCCAGTAGATACCCAGGTAGAAACCAACCCAGAGCTAGTTGACCTTGACCATATCCAACCTAAAGCTATAATGGAAGAACAAATAGAGGAAGAGAACCTAGGTACTGCTACTAGAGCCTTACCTGAGGAAACCATAGAGGAGAGCCAAATTATAGAGTCTAGTCCAAAAATACAAGAACCAGAAGAATTTATTAAGGACCTGATCTCTTTGAATCAGTACCCTCAGGATGAGTCTCCTCCTATAGTTCCCATTAAGGACCTCTTTCCTGAGATTAATAACCCATCCTTCCATTATACAAACCCCGTAGATATATCGCAACCCCATAAGGTTAACCTCATTAGTCTAGGATTAGTCCCTGACATGCCTTCTTTGATTCTACTTTATCCAACTAACCTAGAACCTTTTTCTCCACCCTACCAGAGTAATTCTGAACCCACTTCCTATTTTCTACCCTTTCCTGAGTTTTCTCATGTGTCTAGAACTATTAGGTTACATTTTGTTGAGGTTACTAGGTTGCAAGGATCCATAGAGCCCATCCCATTTGCTACCTACTTTTGGCAGACCCTCTGGCACTTATTAGGAGTTACTAGCAAATTTTCTTCTGCATGTCATCCATCAACCACGACTCATGCCCCCATGCCCAAGTGGTAGTTAAGACCTAATAAACCTCTTTAGTCGAGTCTGCTAGGTGTAGGTTTGAGTCCTTTGCATCATCTTGTTAGGAGTCTGCATGTGCCTAGCATGTTCACCACCCGCACTAATGTTAAAACAACTGGCTAATTCCCGAAGATGGATCAAAAAAATTTGATGTAGTGGATTTTATCTTGGTTAGGCTTAGGCCTAAAAGAAGCTTCATGCTCGCAGAGCCGGACCTTTTAAAGTGATAGAGAAGGTTGGATCAAATGCCTAGGTGTTAGACTTGCCTTCGAATTTGGGCATTAGTTCTACCTTCAATATTACAGACCTGGTTGAGTATAGGGAACCGGCAGCGCTACCTAGTGAGGCCTTTGGACCTATTCCTTTTCATTGTGAGTGACCCTAACCTAGAGTGTCCACAAACAAATTTGGCCTGAGAGAGGAGAATGGATCGAGCGTATCCTGGACAATCAAGCCATCACGACCCAGGGCCATGACTATCAACGCTTCCTGGTCCGATGGCAAGGCCGGCCAGAGTCGGACGATTCGTGGATTTCTCTAGAGGACTTGCAACGCCTCAACCCAGACCTTCTCGAGAGATATGTGAGCCAGTCTGACCGTCACTCGACAGGGTCGAGTTCCTCCCACCACGGGAGAATTGGTGGGGACACCTGAGGCACCAGAATAAGACAGAGACTTTTTCAACCCTCTATAAATTGATCAATAATTTATGAGTCCATCTATAATAAGAGCTTAGCTCATCTGAGTCTATTTTAGTTTTTATTTGAGTATTTTTAGTTGTTATTTCAGTTCTGTACTAGTCAGCTCATGTTGAGCTAGTTCAGTCCAATGCTAGTCAGCTCATGTTGAGCTAATTTTATTTTTTGAGTCCTGTCCAAGCATACTGAAGACTCAAGACTATATCATACAAGTGAAGACCAAGTCCAACTAGATTGAAGACATGGAAGTATAGCCCAAGTCTAACCCAGCTTGAAGATTTGAAGACCTAGGAGGAAAATTCAGAAAACCCTGATTTCTTGCAGATGCCCTCCAGATGCCCAGATTCCCTTCCAGATGCCAAAATATATTCATATACCAAGGCATCCATGATTTTAGAGGTCCATCTACATCCTAGCCCAAAGAAATCAAGCCCAGGTGCCAAGCCCAAGCCCCTAAGAAGCAAGATACCAGGGAATATTCCTGCTACCTGGCTACCAGGCCACCCCAGCTTCCAGAGGCCCAAACCCATGCACCCGGGCCCCTTTGGGCCGGCCCCTTGCTGCTCCTGGAAGCCCAACACGCCCCCTAGGCGTCCTTGGAATGTTGACCAAGTCAAGAGAATTTTTAGGGATTTTTCTACCTAATATTTCCTTATTTTCTAGCTAGGGTTTGAGAGGGAAAAGGATTCTTATGTAAAGACTTATGTACCCTTACTTGGAGCCCAAGGTTAAGGGTCTATTTAAGGGACCCTAGCCTCTTGTATGAGGGGAATTTTTGATGAATGAAAATCTTGAGTTCTTCTATTGAGTGATGTGATACCCTGCTGTGTGCATAAAGGGGTTTGTGAGAGTTCTTCTTCCCGGTGTTTGCAATCATCTTCCTGCTGCCAACAAACCCTCCAGATCCCTGGATGCCCACTCCAAAAGAAGCCTTCCCTTGCTGTTTTTACTTTGTTTTCTTTCCTTTGTGAGCTTTCTAACCCCTGACAGGTCGTTTGCAGGTCCCTGAGTTCCTACGAATCCAACGACTCCAGCCAAGCCTCAATCGGATCACCGAGCAGAAAGCCGGGTATCCGCGGGTCTTTGGCTCGATTTTCCAGGCCGCATCCGTCGAGGAACGAGAGATCCCTTCGCTGCGATCTTCACAGATGTTGTCAGGTACATCCCTCTACCTCCAGTAGTTTTATTGTAGGAGAACTTGTCCTAACCGAGGCTTCTCAGCCCCGGCGGTCCTTCTTTGCTACTTTTTAGGTCCTAATCTGCATGCTGATCTTCAAAATTCATACAAAATTCCTACAAATAATTTTGATCTGAAATTTGGAAATTAATCACCTAACTCAACATGTAAAACATACAAAAAAAATGGCATGCATATTAGTCCCCCATCACATCACTATAGGTCCCATATCTCTGCTCGATCATATTTTTCACCAACATATACCCTCCCACTTTTTGATCCAGGATTTGGTCAAATCATGAAAGTACTTAGAAGAGGGTCAGGGACACGAGGGCTCCTTTCCATGTTCGAGTGCACTACCTTCAAAACGGATTTGAATGGATAGAGGCAATGATGAGTTTTGATCCATAGCTCCTGGTGATGATTCGATGGACATGCTGCATTTACTTTAGGTGATGGATGGCCATAGATTGCCAACAATGGATGCCATATGGTGCCTATCGATGGGCTTCAGATGATTTTAGGGGTGCATGCCTTATTTGAAAAGATCACAGAGTTTGCCGTTCCACCCTTTCCTATGCTTTCATGTCGGATAGCTTCATCTTCTCCTTAGGGTACCTTCCACTGTCTTCTACTCTAGCTGTTTGTACTCCATTCTCTTTTGTGTGCTTCTTCTCCTTCGAGGTCCCCTTCAAAGAGTCCACCACCTTTGACTTCTTGCTTTACCCTATCTCTGGGGTAGCTTTCTTTCCTTCCTTTCTAGCTTGTTCTTCCTTTTAGAGTTTGATAGATGGCGGGGTCTAAGAAGGAAAGAAAGTCGAAGGGGAGTATTCAAAGGGAGGGGTCAAAAGACCCCTCCATTCCACTTAGAGAGCATGCAACACCAAAAACTGAGGGCTTGGAGAGGTTTCAATCCATAATGAATCAGGAGGACCTATCCCTCGTTCGGCTAGTGTATTGCATCCCTAGGGATTTTGAATTGGAGTTTTCCGGGGCTAATTCCCAAATAGATAATCCCCCTCTTGGTAGACTTGGAGTATACAAGAAGGCCCTCGAGTCAGGTCTTAGGTTTCCTATTTCTTCCATCATCCTAGAGTTTCTTAGAACTTATGGGGTCCTCTTATGTGTCCAAACTCTGAACTTCATTAGACTTCTTATAGGATTTTTGTCATTTGCTTCTTGGTTGAGATTCAACCCTCTCTTTCTCTATTTTGTTCTTTTTACACTACCCAAAAATATCCTTACACCAAAGTCTGGTGGTATCTTACGCTCTAGAAAGGGGTAGATCCCTTGATTAAGGGTGCTCCCTCCACTATTAAGGAGGGGAAGAGCAATTTTTGTTTGTGTCTTCTCCTTCCATGAGTGATTGGGGGCTATTAAATTGGGATCAGCTTATGCTTCCATGCTAAGTGCCAAGGAAGAGGCAGATTTCAAAGTCATTAGGGACTTTAAAGTCCTTGATCCAGAGGAGCTTCTTTCGAAGGAGACTTTGTGTAGCACAGGGCTCAACCAACTCCCTGTGAGTGAGTTCTAGATCTTAGTCTCGCCCCCTTCCATTATTTATCTTTGTTATGACCGAATGACAACTTGCAGAGATGAAACCCGAGCAACTAGAGGCACTAAGGAAGATCCTAGCCTAGAAGAAAAGAAGGGCTAAGGCCTCCTCCTCCTCTTCAAAGAAGGTCAGACTCACTGAACCCGAGGTGGTGGAGGTCCCTTTTGAGTCAGCTCCCACTATGACTGAGGTCACTTTTGAGGCCACCGCAATCCTACCTCCATTTGCCTTGCCCCTAACTATTTCAATCCCTCGGTTACTTCCTCCCAATATTTCAATTGAGACTGCCCCTAAGGCTATGCCTTATTCTTAGCCCTCGATAGGGGGTCTAGAAGATGGAAGGATGTTTGAGCCACTTTCAAGAGATCTCTGATCCTAGGGGGAGTGGAGAGGGTTCATGCCATGGACCTTCAAGATCTAAAGCACTGATTTTTTATAACTATCCAGTAGGTATTTCCAACATCGATCTTCACTTCCTTTTCTTTTCTTTTCACTTCCTAACATTTGGTCTTGCAGTTGACTCATTTTTCTATGGATCTGCTAAACCATATCCAAGAGGGCAAAAGTCCCTCAAGCTATAAGGGGAGTTCAAGAAAACCACCACCAAGGCTTGTGGGAAGGCCGAGGTAGCCAAGGCTATGGCCAAGTGCCTAAGGAAGGTGCTCGTTAAAGTAGAAACCAACTTGGTCACGATGAGAAATGATTTGACCACAATGAGAGCCGATATGGATATGGCAAGGGCTGAGCTAGCCTTGGAGAAGAAAAAGAGAGAGGTAGAAGCAAGGATGACTGGGAAGAAGTTGGCCAAAGTGAAGAGAGAGGCGAAGGCCATTGTAAAGAGATATAAGGCCTTTCTGGACTTCATAGCTAAAATGGCTCATGTGATATCAGCCTTCTGGGCATCAAAGGATTTTTATGAAGCTTGCATTGCCTTCGGCCATGAGACCTTTGAGAAAGGCCATGAGCTGGGAAGGCTCGAGTACCAGGACCAAGTCACCGATTACTACCAAGGGCTGGACCTCATATTCTTAGATGGAGAGTCCAAAGGGAAACCTTCCTATCATGATGGGGATACCGTTTTGCCCATCCCAACCGAGGCTCCTTCGAACATGCCAGCTATAGTGTTTGAGGTCGTTCCCACCAAGTTTGTTACTAGTGATCTTTCCGTCATTTGTGAGCCTACTTTGACTGATCCTACTAGGGTCGAACCCTCTTCTGTTACTATTGATCCCAATAAGGAGGTCAAGAATTGAACTCTATAATTTTTGCTTTTTCTTTTTAAATTATTGTAGACTTTGGATTATCTTTGTAAAAAGGACCTTCTAATTTGATGGAATAAAACTTTCCTTTCAATCTTGTATCATTTATTAGTTAATTGTGACTGCACCTAGGATGTTGGACTATCATCGAAAGTGCTCGTGCCTGCCAAACGTCTATGTAAGGCCGTTAACATTAGGGCCTATTTTTTGGAACAGGAGGCTAAGGCTAAGGCCATGAAAAAAAAAGCCACCAACTAAAAGAGGAGATTGTTGAAGGTGTACGAGGCACTTAAAAAAATGTATGAAAAAATTGAACATTTCCATTTGAAATGTATTGTACATATCTTCGAGAAGACCGAGTTCAAAAAGGTATTGAAGAAGTTATCGAAGAAGATCTTCCAAGTGACATGGGATGCAATTACTAAGGTGGCTCAAGTGCGGAGTCAGCTCTCATCAACTCGTGGAGAAATATCTAGTTTAGAGTTGCTGCTCGCATTTAGAGAGGCACGATGGGAAAATGACACTCGGTCTGCAGAATTTCAAAATGAACTATGCCAAGTCCAAGAAAAAATTACTAAGCTCGAGTGGTCGGTAAGAGGCAAAGAAGTTCTATTTGGCCTAGAGATTGGGGACTATCAATGGTTATTGTCCCTCTATTAGTCAGACCATCTCAAATGAACCTACACCGATCACTGGGTGGTTAGCTATCGATGATCATCATCGAAGCTAAGTCAGGATAGCTTATTATTGTATCGTATTAGCTAGACAAGCTACCTTGATGGGAGACACATCATGTACTAGGTGCGAGTGTTATGGATGGTCCTAAGACTGGGTCGAGGCAATGGTTATCAATTGCATACCTATCCAGCTGATGGTCCTGCTTGCAGAGCCATCATTGATCAAGCTGACGGCCTCGATCATGAAGCCATCATTGCATGACAAAGGCATGAGAGATAAGTCCCCACGAGGGCTAAGTTATATGTTTGATCAGGGCCACCTTGTGGGATACTCCAACTGTAGAGATTTGGTGTGGATCATTTATCCAGACCTTGATCTCAGTCGCTTATCTCCTTTAGACATGGAAGTAGCCAAATTTGTGCACCGGCTCTAAATGCATATCGACCCCACCATGGAGTATCATCTCGGTTGAAGGATTCTCTAGAAGGTTCCAGGACTGTAAAAGATCAGTTGCCTGCCATAAAGGAGTCCGTAGAGTCAAAGAACAAGGGAGGTCAATTATCCAAGATGGGATCTTGGAGAGAGTCTGATGATTAGCAACCACCCGGGACAATCATCACAAACTCTAGGGCCAAGAAGGATTAGTCTTTTGCAAAAAATTTACTTTGCTTCCTTTTGGTTTTTGCAACTACCATCTTATAGCCCTCAAGCATTCTATTAAAAAGTAATGGAACTTTTATTCTTATTTTTCTATGCTATGTCTTTGCTCGAGTTTGAATGACCAGATAACCCTTTTTTTTATGGACCAACAAAAGGCCCTTAGGATTTTGTTTGACCAAAAATTCCTAGGTCCCGGTCATTCGGAAATAGCCGAGGCCATGGACATCGATCACCTTTTGGACTCTAACTAATCGTGGGTCGATTACTTGAAGCCATGGATATTGATTGCTTTTGGGCTTTGACTGATCGGTGTCGGTCACTTGGAGCCAGTGGATGCTGATCGCCTTTTGAGGCTTGACTGATCTCAAGTCAATTACTTGGAGCCAGTGGATGCTGATCATCTTTTAGGGTTTGACCGATTATGGGTTGGTCACTTGGAACCAGTAGACACTGATCATCTTTTAGGGCTTTAACCGATCATGCATTGATTACTTGGAGCTAGCGGGTGCTGATCACCTTGGGTATGACTAATTACATATTGATCACTTGGAGTCAGTGGGCGTTGATCATCTTTTGGGCTCTGATCGATCATGAATCGATCACTTGGAGCCATGGATGCTGATTGCCTTTTAGGGCTCTAATCGATTGTAGGTTGGTCACTTGGAGTCGGTGGGTGTTGATCATCTTAGACTCTAATTGATCATGAATTGGTCACTCGGATCTAGTAGATGTTGATCACCTTTCGGGGCTCTAATCGATCGCAGGTCAGTCACTTGGAGCTATAGCTGGAAATGGGCCGACCCAAACCCATTGGGATGACCCAAAGACTATATTTTAAAAATTTTTGGACCGAATCCGGACATCCCTTTGGCCCAAAAATTAAATGGACTCTATTTTACAACCCGAAGACTAGTCCGATATGCTTAAAATTTGGTCCGAAGCCTGAACCAATTTCAGGCCGGCCTGAAGTTTATTGAGCTGGCCCAGTCCAGTTCCAGACAATGGACTTTTGGGCCGGCCCAATTCTAACCCTACTTGGAGCTAGTGAGAGATAATCATCTTGGGCTCTAACTAATCATGAATCGATCACTTAGAGCCAATGGGCACTGATTGCCTTGGGCTCTAATTGATCGTAAATCAGTCACTTAGAGCCAATGGAAGTTGATCGTCTTGAGCTCTGATCAATCATGAATCGATCACTTGGAGCCAGTGGGCACTGATCTCCTTGGACTTTGACTGATCATGGGTCGATCACTTGGAGCCATGGGTGCCAATCACCTTTTAGGCTCTATTGATCGAGGGTCGATCACTTGAAGCCAGTGGACACTGATCACCTTTTGGGGCTCTAGCCATTCGCGAATTGGTCACTTAGAGCCAGTGGGCATTGATCACCTTAGGCTTTGATCGATCGTGAATTAGTTACTTGGAGTCAATGGATGCTGATCTTCTTGGGTTCTGACAAATCGTGGATCAATCTCTTGGAGCCATGGATGCTAATCACCTTTTGGGCTCTAATCGATCATGGATCGGTCACTTGAAGCCAATGGGTACTGATCACCTTTTGGAGCTCTAACCGATCGTGAATCGATCACTTGAAGCTAATGGGCACTAATCACCTTTTGGGACTCTGACCAATCATGGGTCAGTCACTTAGAGGTAGTGAGCACTGATCATATTTTGGAGCTCTAACCAATCACGAATCAATCACTTAAAGACGGTGGGTGCTGATCGCCCTTTGGAGCTCTAACCAATTGCAGGTTGGTCACTTAGAAGCAGTGAGCGCTGATCATCTTTTAGAACTTGACCGATCACAGGTCAGTCACTTGGAGATAGTGGGTGCTAATCACCTTTTGGAGCTCTGATCGATCACGAGTCGGTCACTTGGAGCCAGTGGGCATTGATCACCTTTTAGGCTTTAACCGATCATGAACTGGTCACTTGGAGCTAATGGATGTTGATTACCTTTTGGGACTCTGATCGATTATGGGTCGTCACTTGGAGCCATGGTTGCTGATCACCTTTGGGGCTCTAACCAATCATGGATCGATCACTTAGAGCCAGTGGGCACTGATCATCTTGGGCTCTGATCAATCGTGAACCAGTCACTTGGAGCCAGTGGGTGCTAATCTTCATGAGCTCTAACTGATCGTGAATCGGTCACTTGGAGTCAGTAGGTGCTGATCATCCTTTGGGACTCGAATCGATCATAAATAGGTCACTTAGAGCTAGAGGGCACTAATTGCCTTGGACTCTAACCGATCACAGGTCGGTCACTTGGAGTTAGTGGATGCTGATTACCTTTTTGGCTCTGACCGATCGTGGGTCGATCACTTGGAGCCATGGATGCTAATTTCCTTTTACTGGGTGCCTCTTCTCCAAGGGGATGCCACCCCCCATAATCAATCTTACTTGTCCTAATGGAGGCAGATCACCCCATTCTGGTGATGGAGGTAACTGTGGATGCTCAGCCTATCGGGGTAACCTTGGATGTTCCCTCTACTCCCTCTACCATCGGATGAAGTGATCGGGGTAGCCTCACCTGATTAGCTCCTTGATCTCATCTCGGAGCTGAATGCACTCTTCTGTATCATAGACATGATCTTGATGATATAAACAAATTTTTCTTGGATTTCTCCTTGTCGATGGTGTTCATAGCTTCTGAGGCTTTGGGATCTTCTTCCTGATCTCCATCAACACCTTTTTCCTTAGAGCATTCAACAAAGTATATGTATAGAACCTTTTTGGTGGCAACACTTATCGGGCTTCTTTAGATTGGTGGTCTTTGAAGAATCTGCTTTTCTTTTGCGGGGACCTAGAGCACGGTCAGACTCTTTCTTCATGCTTCGAGGAGAACTTCTGATCTCCTTGCATTCTCTTACCACCCCTCAATGTGGAAGCAGAGGGGACTTCTTCTAGCATGAAGGCTTCTTCCATCCGAGCATATTTTTCTGCCCAGGCTAGCATTCCTACAAAATCCTTGGGGTAGGTTTTAGTTAATGACTTTTTAAGGTTATTTTTATGCAACTTGCTCATTAAAGTTGACAAGGTAGTTGACTGATCCAAGTTGCAGACCTCCCGAGTATCCACATTGACTCACAAAGGCTCAGATCATTTCTCCTTCTTTCTGTTTGATAATATGAAGGTTGTCCAACCACCTCAATTATCTTTGATTGCTAGTGAAATAGTCGATGAATGCTCTGCTTAGCTATTCAAAGGACTGCACTGATCCCAACTTCATGCTCGAGTACCAATATTGAGCCACTTCCTTTAAGGTAGAGGGGAGGGCTCGGTAAAGGATGGGATCGGGAGCTTTGTGAAGGAGCATCATCACTTGGAAGTTTGATAAATGGTCACGAGGATCGATGGTTCCATTGTAGCTCTCAAGCTGCAAGATTTTAAAGTGTTAAGAAAGTGATGCTTGCATAATCTTGTTATCAAATAGTGGCTCATTACTGAGCCCATCGTTCGATTTCGAAGAGAGATTGCAAATTATCTCAATTCGCTAGTCCAGCTCCTTGAGTTTTTATTATCTTAAGGTCTCAATCGGTCAAGGCCTCCAATCGTTGCAGGGATTGGTAGTCCAGAATAAAATCATGTTCTGATTGGGGGCTCTAAAGGCACTGTCCCATTAGCCCCAGGCTTTTAAGATGGTGGCGATGATGGCGAGCGGTTGCTTTGAGGTCCTTTGGAGAGACTAGTGATTGTTCTAGTGGCAAAGGTGCTGCTCCAACTACAAGGCACTATGCTGCAAGAGGCAACACAAGCGTAGGTTGCACCGCAGGTTGAGAAGTTGTAGGTGGTGTTGCTCCCTGAAGTTGGGCTGCCAGAGGTAGTGCAAGGGTGGCCTGGATAGCTTGGATAGCTACTACCAAGCCCCAAACTTGTGTATTAAGTTGAATTGGTCTATACCAACCACCACCATTTGTGGTGATGGCGAAGCTTCTGCTAGCACGGGCTGGGGTGGATTGTTCGCTTTTCTACTACACTTTCCACCAGCCAGGAGGCGGCAGTGTTGGTTAGTGAGAGGCATTCTTTTTATGTGGCATAGCTTTTCCGCTTTGTGGATTGCACCCCTACAAATATATGGACCTTCCTCTAATTTGTTGGTATCGAAATTTGTCAAGTACTAGAGGAAGAGCTAGAGGTGGTGCTGGAGTGAGCAGTGCATGTGGTAGTCTAAGAGACAGTACCTTTAAAAAAGCCCTACTAGAGGTGTTCCTGGTGATGGCACTCCGATAATCAAGTTAGTATCCATACTAATAGTGTGGAAAGTATAAGCAAGAGAGCTCGCGTATACCTTTAGGAACTCACAGGGTTCCCTTTATAGGTGAAAATTTAGAGGCATTTATGCATGACCGAGATCTTGTTGGATCTGGTGAAGGGTGGCGGAACCTTTCACATGTCACCTGGGACTTTTTTGTTAGCATGGAATGCCTTGTCTTAAATGCATCATTGTCGCTAGCTCAAGATATGCCATGCTTCATTAATTGGTGGACCGAATTATGGAGAGTCCAAGGATGCCTTCCTCATTTGTTAAGATCTATCAATGATTTGGAGAGTTTGGGACATGATGGGGAGTCCAGCCACATGGTTGAAGTCGTGGTAGCGGGCGTCAGAGTACTGTGCCTTGGAGGCTTTAAGATCGGTGCATGATGGGGAGTCCAGCCACATGATGGGGCGTCAGAGTTTGGGACATGATGGGGAGTCCAGCCACATGGTTGAAGTCGTGGTAGCGGGCGTCAGAGTACTGTGCCTTGGAGGCTTTAAGATCGGTGCATTGCCCAAGATCCTATCGGTTATAGTACTTTCAGGGTGTCTAAGGCCTGGCTAGACCATGGGGCTCATGGTTGATCATCTTACAGACGGTCAGCATGGGCTCGTTGATATTTTTCAAGAATAAAAGTTGGTCACTACCAGCACCTACTCGAGGACTTATAATCGAGTATCTCACAAACGGTCGACATGGGCTCGCTGATACTTTAAGTGTAGGAGTTGGCTGCTACAAATATCCATTCAAGGGCTTATGGTCGAGCACCTTACAAATGGTCAGTCGGAGCTCGCTAATACCTTCCAGGTGGAGCTGGCCACTATCAATACCCATTCGAGGACTTGTGGCCAAGTGCCTCGTCGGCGAGGGCTTACTGATATCTCATGTATAGGAGTTGGCCGCTGTCGATACCCGCTCAAGGATTTATGATCGAGCAACTTATGAATGGTCTGCGAGAACTTGCTGATGCCTTCTAAGTGAAGCTGGCCACTGTCAATACCCGCTCGAGAGCTTGTGATTGAGCGCCTCGCAAATGGTCGATGTAGGCTCATTGATACCTCAGGTTTAGGAGCTGGCTACTGCTAATACCCACTCGATGGCTTGTGCCGAGTGCCTTGTGAATGATTAATGAAGGCTTGCTGATACCTTCCAGGTAGAGCTAGCTGCTATTGATACCCGCTCGAGGGCTTATGACTAAGTACCTAGCAAATGATCGATGAGAGCTCGTTGATACCTTCCAAGTGGAGCTGGTCGCTGCCGATACCTGCTTAAGGACTTATAGTCCATCGCCTTATGAACGATCAGCAAGGACTTGCTGGACACTATCCCCCCGCTCGATCATGAGGTGCTATGTCGAGCCTTTGATTTCAACCAACTTGAACCTTGCATCTTCAATCAATGATTATATTATGCTGCTTAGCCAATGAACTGCTTACATCATAATGGATCCCATATCCTTAGTCTAATCATCTTTTCCACTAACAACGATTATTTGATACTATGACTAAGGATACGAATAAGACAACTCATAAGCTACTCGAGATGATTTTAAGCTCGACCAAACTTTACTATTACCGAGTTTGAGTCAAGCTCAAATAGCTCAAATAATTTTTTAAATTAAACTCAAGTAACAAAATATTTGACTTAAATATTCTATATATTTTTAATAATAATAATAATATTTTTTAATTATGATCGAGATTCAAATTTGAGCTCAAATATGATTTAATTAATATTTAAATCCAGTAAGTTGTATCTTTAATTATGACCAGAAGATACCGATCAAGTTAGAAAAAATTATAAAATAATTATATGACCAGCTATACTTTATATATAAAATGTTAGACCATTAGAAAATAACATATATATATATATAATAAATATGACCAAAAAAAGAATGATGTGACATAGACATGATAATATAAAATAATTAATTAAAATAAAAAATTTAACTTATTTGTATAAAAAAAAAGGTTGAAGATTGCATTAATTGAGAATAAATTAAAAAATCAATGATTTAGATGATTTGATCATGTACCATTCAAATTGAATGAAGCCACGGTATAAATGAATGATTTTTGCATACAAAAGTGATGAAGAGGTATAAAAGTAGATTGAAAACAATATAGTATGATGTAATAGGTTAAAATTTTATATCTCAAAATTATTTAGAAAGTATGGACTCCAACCAAGCAAAATGGAGAAATAATATAATATGCAAGCAACTAGTTAGAGATTAAACTAAGCTAAATTGGACATTTGTCAAATTTGGACATAAATCACGCCCTTCAATGGAGGAAAGGATATGGCAAGCAGGTGACGACAATATTTGGATTGGAACGTGCCACGTAGACAATATTGGGATTGGCACGTGCCATGGCAAGAAACTCAGATGCCACCTATATAATGGTTTGGCGTGACACAGCTTGATCTTCTCGTGTGCGAGGCATGGAAGGCAAAATCAGTCATACATATAACTGATGCCCTTGAAAATGCTTCTTCAAAGCTGCCTAATAACAGAGGTATGGAAGAAGAAAACCACCACTCCCAAGCACAAGAATCATATAGCATAAATTGCATTCAAAACATACTACACTTAATATCTGACCGATAACAGACATCGTCATGCAATAAAGATGAACAGTCTTTCAACGAAATTTAAGAGCTACCCATAAACAAATGCCTGGAAAGCATCTACATAGATACTGAAGATCGAAATAGCAACCAGCACAGCCAAAAGCCTCTTGTTTCAATCAAATCTGCCACTTACCAGCCGCTTGTCTTATCAACAAAAGAAATTCGGGGAGCTAATCCAACATGCATGTGTGGTAAAGCTGATGACTGAAATGTAGTACCATTGACATCTCTTCTATGAAGTATGCTGCAGTTGCTGAATTATCTAATGAAAACTGCCAACAAAGTAGCGCAATCCTGACACAGCAGAAGAATGCTGGGCCCAAAGTTTGATTTTTCACAACCCAGCTGCATTTACCACCGTGTTGTGGCACCTCAGTAATTCAACCTAGATACAAGAATCTGAAAGTTTCTTATATTCAGTAAATCCAACAAACATGTGAACACATGATGTTTTAATTCCAGAACCCATTGCAGTGAATGCTGAACAATGTGCTTCCTTAGGATACATCACTTCTGCAAAGCATACCTGCTGTTGCATCAAATGATCTACCAAAACCAGGGACAAAAACCAGTCACCAACAATGATGGCTTCAATTAATCGATGGTCTACCAATGATAATATTATGAGAAGCGAAAGAAAGCAAGCATGGGTGATGATATCCAAAGCATTCCATAACTTTCAGCCATGCATAGAAACCACCTGACATTCATGGCCATGACCAGAAGTTTCCGGTACGCTTATACGTTGTCCATCTCCAAATAGAACAACTTTATATGATACGGCAGCATCACCTGAGCCTGCAAGCTATATGGCCCACACACAGGCCCTGTAAACATGAGAACTACCTTCAGGAGATCTCATGCTACCACTTTCTTTGAAAACATTCCTCCCTTCAAAGTCTTTCCACTCAAATACCACCAATTATCACCGAGTGGAATATAGAAGTAATCTAGTTCAATGGTATGACACTTCAACTATAGGACTAGAGCTATCTTGGCCTCATATTTACTAAATGTAACATCCTACTGTGAGAAATTAAAAGGATCCCTACTCAAGTTTTTCCACTCTAAAGCTAAGCTTCAAATCATCACCTATCCAATATCAAGGATTGGTACTGGCAGTGCCATCTGCATTTGTATCCGAAACAGATACATTAAAAGACAAAGGTTGCCAACCTGAAGAATGAGGTACGACCCATTTCCTTACAGTGATTATGATATGCAAGATCTGAAGAATATCACCCAAAACAAGATGTTTCAAGCATCGTTGCTTAAGTATAGTTGCAGCTTGATACCTGTATACAATAGGCAAGCAGCTTTAACAATGGGAAAATACTAAATGGAACATCACAACAATCAGCTTAATAATACTACTTACCTGCATTGTGAGGACCTCAGAGCAGAGCGTCCATTTTTTGAAGAAAGGAACTTTTGAACTGCATCCCATGTATCTCTTGGATGCTTAGCATTACCATCCATAACATTCACACATTTCCATAATGCATCGTTTTTTCCAATAAAGAATGGCAAGTTACCTCCTAACTTGTGCATTACAACAAGCTGATACTGGACAGCATAGTCAAGAGCCATCTGAACATTAAAATTTTGCATATTCATCTCCCCATACTGCATGCAATCTGCTATATTAGCTTCTGTTGGGGCCATTTTTTCAGTTTTCAATATATGCAAGGCACGTAGAATGTTCCCCGCGAGACCCTGGACTTCAATTGGTGGTGCAGCACATCCTGGGATACCCCAGTGCACATTATTGAATGCATTGTTGTTCATGGCAGGTATGGGTGGTCTGTGCATATAGTCAGGATAGAAAGGTTGTCCTTGGTGTGGAGCATTAGGATGCTCCATTACACAAGTCATACTTGGTTCTGCGATTTGCTGACGAGATGGAGTAATATGGTGAACGCTACTAGAATAATCTGACATATTAAGCCCATTAATATCTGGCAGATTCCCTGAAGGTCCTGAAGCATAGGGCAAACCACTTGGCCAGGTTTGTGATGAAGTAGAGGGTGGGCTGCTAGTCCAGCTTGGTGGTGGATAACAGCTGTGCCTTTGTGAATTTGGTGCAGACAAATTCCCGGATGTAATATTAGTTTGTGTTTGTGAATGCAGTAAATCACTAGGCCTTAATGGCTGAGGATAATGGGTTTGAAGATTGTTTGGGAAATATTTCCCATTGTTCATGGGGAATTCAGGACCTGGTGTACTGTAATCTGGTGTAGGTGCACCTGATGTGTTGGGCTTTTTAGCTCCAAAGAACTCATAAGGATTTACCTTAACCTTAACTGTCCCCGACTGATGAGAATACCCAGATTCAGTCGATGGCTTTTGAAGTGAAGACTGTAGGATAGAACTAGTTCCTGGATGGTTCAGCTGAGCACCTTCCTTGACTTCAAAACTTGATGTCATGGAAGTGGAAGCTTGATTTGGTTGCCTCTTAGACCATTTTGGAATACCATTAGTGGGTACTCCATTCATGAGACTTTCAGTTCCAGATTGATGCTGCTTATTCTCACTGCTAGATGTTCTTGGATTATTACTACATGCTTGACTTGCACTTGCATTCTTTCTAACTTGCTTCCCCTTGTATCGGTTATCAGCCTTTCCATTTCCACAATTCCGTTGATTTCCCAAGTGTGAGCTAGCAGCAGGAGGATCAATAGGCTGTGTTGTCTGCACAGCATTTGGGATATTGTTTTTTGATGTCTCTGTACCTGATAAATTGTCATTCAATGCATTACTTGGGTAAGGGGACTCTGACAATGGTGGCCCTCCTGCCAGAAGATTTTTCCAGAGCCACACACTCTTTGCAGCAGCTACAAGTGCTTGGGATACATTTGGAGGCTGTGCTAGAAGAATATTATATCTCCTCATTCTTAATTGATGGAGGGCATTGGAAAAGTCACGATCACCAGAAATAAGCAAATAGTTTGCAGGAGGAGGATTATCTACTGCCCAGAATAACATGTCAACTAGAATTTTTTTATCACTTGCATCTTTGACGCCTGCATTATGTTAACAACCCTATCAGAACAAAGTGAAAGAAAAACTCAAGAGGGAAGGGCATATGATATCTTATGAAGCCCTAGTAGACAGAATGCCAGAAAACTACAATAGGATCAAAGAAATATACACTTTGGAAGGTGGTAAGATTCAATAGAATGATCCAGAACTGTATCTGATAATAGTGACTGCTATAATGCAATCAAGGGGATGATAAATATAATGCAGTTAAAATGGGTATAGAATAAGAAATATATAATCAGAATTTCAAGTAATCCATGGGAACGGAACATATAGAAAGAAAAATATAAGATTTAAAAGCAAGGACTCAAGCACCATGCTGTACCAGTCAATACTAGCCATACTATACTGGTGACAAACCAGTAGCCAGGAAACCCCTACATACCATGACATACCAACACATGCTACAGTGTTATCACTTTTGCTGTGCCAACACTTGGTACAGTATGCATCGGTATTATACCTACCAGCAACCAAATAGGTAATGGTACCAAGACTTTAAACCTTGATCTAGAAGAATGGACCGTTTTGTTTCTTAAAATGAAACTCAATTACATGAACAAACTGTAAAAAAGAGATGCAGAAATTTCTGCAATGGGGTCTAACCCATCAAGGATCAGGGTTGAAATCAGATGGAGATGCATTGGATATTAGTATATCCATATCCATATTTGTTTTAAATAGATATAGATACAAATCAGATATTGAAAGTATGAACATAAATATGTGTAAATTAAATAATTAAACATTATGACCACAAATCAATGATATTACTAAATAGATGATAAATCAAGTAAATAGCATGTTAATATAACCATTTATTTTCAAAGTTCATGTGTTATGTAAAATTAAATAAGGTTATAAATGGAATTGGATATTTAGATGTGGAATAGATTTGTCTATCCACATCCATATTCGCTTTTCTTTGATAGATATGGATAAAATATGGATATTATTAGTTAGATACTCAAATTTCTATCCATATCCAGATAGATTAGGATATGAAAACGATCTGTACAGATATTATCCAATCTCAATTTCATCCCTTATAGGGGTTGAATTGAAGTTCCTTACATCATATATATGTTCCAAATAGACACTAGCATGTGCCATATAACCACAGACCATAGAGAAATAGCATTCTAGGAAAACAAAGTGATCGTGAACACAACGTATTCCAATGGTCACCCTTAATTCTGTAGCAATGCAACAAAGCAAAAGTCTGGGGGGTTCTTCAATGAAATCACACCAATAAATGGATCATAAACAACAAAATTTCATACCTAGATTATTCATATAGCTAAGGATGCCATTATGTGAAAGAAACAAACAAATGCTTATAAAAAGATGGAATGTGATCAAAATAATCCTTGTTGGAGCCTGGAATTAAAAAACGGAATCATAGTTCACTGAAAATAAGCAATATACATGATTTCATGCATGGTATCAATTTCCCGTTAAATGTCTCAACCATTGGCGAGACAAGCAAGCAAGCTAATTCTACAAAGATGATGTCAACTAGAGGAACATAGGTGTGCACTGACCAACCATTTCTTAGATAACATAGATGATAGTTGAGGAAAATCAACATCGTTGTTTAACAAGGAGAAAGGGAAAAAGAAAAAACAAAACACCCTGAATATCAAGCAGGGGCGGACCGCCGGGGGGGCAAGGGGGGCCTTGCCCCCCCCCCTCTCTATTTTTAGTAATCTTCCAATCTTCCATGATTTTTTTTTTATATTTTTTAATTTTTTTTAAAAATTTTTAGATATTCGGCCCCTCTAAAATTCTTCTCTTCATCTCAAAAAAATTCAAAAAAAATGATAAAAAAATTTCAAAAAAAAAATCGAAACCCATCAATTTTATAAAAAAAATCAGTTCCAAAGAGTCTTTAAAAAAAAAATCGATGAAGAACTCACCTGCAGCGAGAACTCACCTGCAGCGACCCAATCCCAAACCCCATTCACCGTGCCCCTGCACTGAAGCCTTCCCTAATCCCCAAACCTCACCCGTCGGCCGCTGCAGACTGACTCCTCTCTTTCCCAACCGCCAACCCCTTCACGCAGTCTTCTTCACCTCTCTTCCTCGCCGAGTCACCGACTCCTCCTCTCTTTCCCAACCGGCAACCGTTGCGACGCTGCCCCCAATAGGCCACCCGCCACCGATGGCCAACCCTACCCGCCGTTTCCTTTGCGGCTTCGTCTCTCTTACAGTCAACTCCTCTCTTCCCCAACCAGCAACCTCTGCTCCTATCCGGCTACCCGCCGTCGGCCGCCGACTCCTCTGTCCAGAACTCCTACCCACGACCCAATGCTAGAGCTCCACGTCTTCACTTGTTTTATCTATATTTGGCTTAGTAGGTATTTTGGTATGTTTCCTAACTTTCTATGATATAATATCATATTTTTTGGCCCCCCTTAGAAAATTTGGTGTGGTTCGCCCCTGATATCAGGGCTGATTTGAGCTCTACATTACATACTAAAAAGTCTCAAAACTGATCCATGAAATATTTTAAGATAGAACACAACTAAAGGGCCTGCACTAGTTACAAAGATAAACATTCATAATGGACTTCCTGAACAATTGAAATTAGCTACAATTTAAAGAGGCAGGAAAACAAAAGGCTATTCTTAAAAAAAAAAAAAAAGGAGAGAGAGAAAAATGCAAGCTAGTTGACCATTTGAGAAAATTAGCTTATAGTCTATCAAGAAAATAAAAAGACAAGGAGATAACAAGAACATATATATATGGAGAAGTACAGATTATAGAATATTTTTGTATTGACAAGATAGTGATTATGTCCTGATGTTGAAAAAACTTAGGTAGAGAAGATCATCCACCTTCCAAGAGAAGTGGCATTCTTCTAGAAAACTCATCCTTCTTAAGCCCATCATTCAGCAGGAAAAACTATCGAACACAATATCTAGCCTCACTAAGTAAATCCCATTTTTAACTGAACGTCTGAGATAGATGATACCCAGCTTAAATGCAACATCTCTAACTCCAATCAATAAAGAAAAGCTCCTAAAAAGGTGTGTGCTACCTTACAAGCACTTAATAAACTTCTTAGAATCACTAATCACAACAGTATATTGATTAAATTAAGTGTCTAGTAATAGGGGAATTATTCATACCAGCTGCAAGCTTTTTGTACAATAGATGATCCTCCTCTGCCAGAACCAAATATTCAAGTAACCAAATTTTGCTTTAAATAGCAAACTTTACCCTGTGGCACCCCTTCATTCTCTGAAGGAAAGAAATCTCCTATCAAAACTTTGTTAATATTGTTAAGTACATAATCTGCAGCACAATCATGGGAATCATCACCCTGCATCTTTTCTCTTGCAAATCCTTTGTATTTATCCATGCATGTGACACCAAAGGCGCCTCTGGAGTATAACATTTAATACTCTTCATAAAATGTAGCCAGTTTTTACTTATAGCCCCTCTATCTTTATTCATCATTATCTCTACTCAACTCCTTGCAAATATCTTTCCCCAGATATTTTGCTCCCCGAATCATTGCTAATATCAAGAAGATTTCAGGTACCCCAATATTTTTAAAATCCCCAATTTACATTCATAAATGAACTTCATGAATATAATTAGCCACATCACATTCTTTTCACCTTTTAAAATTGTATTCTTCACATCCTCTCACCATTTTACCTACTAAATTCCAATCATACCTGAATACAAGCATGAAATAATGATATTTGTAGTCCAATGAAATCTTAAAAGGAGCATATGTTAGCTACTTTCATAATTAATATGCTCTGTTTAACCGGTGCTCCAAAGGTAAACCATGGAATTCTGCTCCAACAAAGTTGGATATCAACTAGGGTTATCAAACTAGTCGAATCAAAATAACAACAATTTCATATGAAACACATTCTAAACTGCAATTAGCACGATGATGATATTGAATAGATAGATAGATTGTTTCATTATAAAATTCTATTAGCACGATGACAATTCGCACGATGATGAAATAGAATAGATAGATAGACATATATTACCGACATACTAGAAATAGAAGGTGGAGGCCTGTTTGTCCCATGCAATCCAAACATAATGAATTACCATGGAAATTTAGCAACAAGAAAATTGCAACCAAAAAAAATAAAGAAATAGATTGCAGTTTCTAAGAAAGCATGAAAACTGCAAGAACTAGATTGTTTTTATGAAAAAAAAATCTTCAAAATACATTTTAGCCAAAGTTCGCTGTCTCAGTACTGAATCCTATACAGATACCATCCTATTACAATGTTGGTACATGGTATGGTATAAAATGGCAAGGTATACCAAATGTCAGTACAGTACAAGACTGCGTACCGGTTTGGTACAAGACTGCATACATGTTCGATCCTAATACAGTATAGTACCCCTGATACGATACGGTACTAACCAGTATAGGCTGTATAGCAAACCTTGATTTTAGTACAAAGTTAAATTAGCTCCAGATGGTAATCATATATAGATTTAATGTGCAGAAATTGGGATTTGCATAAAAAACATTAATGTCCACGCATATAATTGTGAGCTAAAGCTGCAATTAGCACAATGATGATATAGAATAGATAGATTGTTTCATTCTAAAATGCAATTAGCATGATGATAGTTCGCATGATTATGAAAGAGAATAGATAGACAGATAGATAGATGCTACTGAGATACCAGCAATAAAAGGTCGAGGCTTGTTTGTCCCATGTCATCCAAACATAATGCATTACCATAGAAAATTAGCAACAAAGAAATTGCCCAAAAAAAAAAAAAACTGAAATAGCATGCAGTTTCAAAGAAAGCATCAAAACTACGAGAACTAGATTGTTTTAATGAAAAAACTAATCTTTAAAATACATTTTAGCCAAGGTTCATTATCTTGATATTAGATCTCATACTGGTACCATCATATTACATTATTGGCATGCAGTATGATATAAGATGGCGAGGTGTACCAAATGTTAGTATGGTACAAGACTGCGTATAGGTTTGGTATGAGAATTCAGTATGAGATTGCATACTGGTCTGGTACCAATACAATATAGTACGCTCGATGTGGTATAATATTGATGGATACAGCAAGCCTTGATTTTAGTACAAAATTAAATTAGCTTTGGATGATAATCATATATTAGATCTAATGTGTAGAAATTGCGATTTGCATAAAAAGCATTGATGTCCTCACAAAAAAAAGTGAACTAAAACTATGAACAACCGACATCTTTTCATGAACAATAACATAAAAGGATTGGCAACAAATGGTTATGAATCACAGGTAAATCAAGTGGACGAATCTAGAAAACATGCAATGCATGAAAAATACCATATTTGCTCCAAAAAGAAAGTTCAACACCCTCGCCTACAGCTTTGAGCAAAAGAAAGCATAAGGAGACAAAAGTTTCACACACAAGGCAAAAAATTCAAACAAAACATCAAAAGAACTTCACATCCATATGTAAAATAATGGTAGGTTCACCCATGATTGTGTTCTCTAGCAGCCAATGTTAAATGGACCTAGAACAAGATTCGGATTCGGACATGTACCCAAGTGTTTGCATACATGGAAACACAATAAAAAAATAAATCAATTAAATTATATATTTTTAAAATATTGTATACAAGAAAATTTTAGAAGATATCTTAATGTGTTTCACCATACATGTTTCTCAAACTTCTTTATCTGCTGAGGGATACAAGAAAAAAGATATTTTGCAAAATTATTTCAATATTTATTTCCATGACCAATAAAAGGAAAAGGTCATTACCAACATTATGATGGTGGGTTGAACTCATAATGGAGGAGCCAATTATCCACCTATCTATAAAAGCAAAAAAGAAAAGGTAAGTATCGAATTGTTTGATACTTATCTGATTCAAATACCTATCCAAGACATGTTATCGGAGCTGGACACCTGTGTCCATGTAACACAGGTAACAGCCTATGTCTCCTACATCCCTTGTTAAATAATACAAATGTTCCCTAATCAACTACACAGCAGATTAACATCATGCTTCCAGTAGTGGAATCAAAATCAGTTCAACAGAATAACATATATGCACATACCTATCAAGCTAGAACAAAAGAGAAACACATTACTAATGTAAATGAACAACGAAAATATGTTTAAATAACAGAGGTCACGGAATACGAATACTGTAATCTAACAGCAGACCAATGTTGCAGCCACTGGGACTTGTGAGGGCTCACTTGCAGATAGAAGCATGTTCACTAACATGATGCAATACTATATTCACCTAAGACAGGATTTAGTGTAGCACACACAACTGCTTAACATCTTGGAAAAAAAGAAAGGAGGGAGACACAATTACATCAATCATAAAACAGAAGCAATAAAGTATAAAAATCAGAGTAATTTCTCCTCAGATCAAAGCATTTGAACCCCCAAAATCTAGAAATCCAACCACCGACCCAAAATGGAAGAAAAAACACACAGATCATAACCCAATAATATCATCCAAATCAGAAAACCTTAGACTTCTTAGCAGCAATATCCACTAGATTCTGATGTCAACGAGAGAAAAAAGGGGGAAATCAAAAGATAATAGAGAATAAAGACAAACAGATCAAAGCATTCATGACAACTCTATAAATTCCAGCTGTGTAATGTAATGAAGAAAGAAATAAAGTAACAAGCTGATCAAAACCGTAAAAACTCGCAAAATTTGGATAGATGAAGACAACAATCAAACAAATAACGTCCGAACGAAAGCAAAGATATACGATGAGTCATTAGAATTAGGGTTCAAATAATCGATCTTTTACCGGCAGGGACGTGATTGAGGGAGATCCCGGTGCTGGAGAGCGCCTGCTGGACGATCTGCGATATCTTGCTGGTGTCGCCGTAGGCGGAGATGGAGACGGCCCCGCGATAATCCATCCCCTCCAGCGCCAATCTGATGTTCTGGGCGATCAGATGAGGGTCGCAGGCCCTCGGGACCTGGCAGTTCTCGATGTCCCACCACACCGACGTCTTCGCCATCGAGTACTGCCCCTCCGCCTTCCCTCCCCCTTCCCCACCACCTCCTCCGCCGGCGCTCATCGTCCGCCCGTTCAATTCACCAAGATCTCCTGGAACTAGTTACCTCCTCGCTTCCGATCGTCGCTCCGACGACCGATCTCGTGTTTATACGGAGGCGGAGGATGTAGGGTTTTAGGGAAGGACGCGGCAGCGGAGATGGCTGAGGTCGCGGAGGCGGAGGCGGCGGTGGAGAACTCCGACAGCAAGCGCGTGCTCGGCCGGCGACGCCATGGTTGGGGAACGAGGAGAACTCGGACGGCAGCTTCGCTTCTATCGGCGTTGAGAGGGGTTTATATAGGCGGCGGAGTAACGCCGGTTTTGACGGGGTCGTTGACGCAGGGAATCAGCGAACGGTAGATCAACGGGGCCGGCTGCTCGTTGCCGTATTTAATCAGCGAAGAGCAGCAATTTCTTTGGAACAGGAAACAAATCACTTTCCACAAGGGCCTACCAGAGTGATAGGGCAATCGCCGTTTCATAGGTGGTGAAGGCTGTTTGGTGTTTGCAACAGGAATCGGACGCGCTTTCACTGCTTGCATCTACCGTAGTGGAGTGGGATGGAAAGATTTCTTCTTGGCGAAGATACCGGTTTGTATGGGTATCGGTGCCGACGCATGCTGTATACATCAACTTTACAACGCTAGAGTGATATATCAGCCGGTATTTTCTAATCTTTGTGGACTCGTTTGGACGGTGGGGGTTCTTTTTCTTTTTAACTTTGAAATAACTTCTAAATTATATTTTAACATATTTAATTAATTATAAAAAATAAATTTATTTTAGTACCACATATTTGGTTAGACATTTATTTTCTCAAAGAGACTGTAAAATACATATTATACACTTAATAAATATAAAACCATATATTTTTACTCTCAAACATTATATAAATAATAATATTATATTTAGAGTAGTATAAATATAACATAAATATATTATAATATACTATTAGATCATACTAATTTATTATATTAATATAATACTAATATTTTAATATAATATATTTATTAATTATATATAAATATAACATTATGTTGATATAAAGATTAATATATTAATATAAGTACTATATTAATATTACTAAAAATATTATATTAGTATAAATATATGATCTTGGCATATATCATTATTCAAATATTAAAATATTATTGGTGCCAAAAATTGTTGAGCATTGGAGATGCTAGAGTTAGTGCTAGAGTAGGTGATGCAGATAGATCTCTAGGAGTGGTACCTATAAAAAAAAGTCCTGCCAAGGTTGACCCAGCAAAGGTACTTCGATGCTCAAGTTAATATTCAAGCCAACAGTATTGAGGAGCGCAAGTAGAAAGAGTTTTGCATACCTTAGAAGCTCTCAGAGAATCCCGTTTTGTAGAGGTAAAAGACAAGGGCATTATTATTATGATGTAGATCTCAGTGGATCCGGTGACAAGTACAGGCTTGTCACGTGGACTATCAGGAGCTTTCCATATGTAAGAGATGTCCACTCATTAAATGAAGATTTTATCATTTTGTGGAGTTATTCTATGTTTCTTTGTGGCATGAATTGCTATTATGCTCCTAAATGCAAAAATTTAATAGTGAGATGTGATGACTTATCTAGCCATTTGGCTATGGAGATGAGCATTAGTTAACCCTTAAGTTGACTAAGGGAGTATTTCCTAAAGAGGCTTGATCGGTCTAAAAGGCTTGGTCAGATGGCTTGAAGAGCTATGGTCAGATTGGTTGCATGCCTTAGCCTGCATGGAGTGCTTTGGTCGGCTTGAAGAGGCTAGCTTGGATTGATTGCATGCTTTAGTCATTTTTGCATGAATGAGTCAGCCAAAAGAGCAAGGGTTGGATTGATTGCATGCCTTAGCCATTTTTGCATAACTGGGTTGATTAGAAGAGGCTGGGTCAGCCTTGATGACCCTCGATCGGCCTGGATGAGTCTTGGTCAGCTTAGATGACCCTCGGTCGACCTGGATGAACCTTGGTTGGCTTAAATGAGCCTTGGTCAGCCTGGATAACCCTTGGTTAGCCTGAATGACCATAGGTCATCTTGGATGAGCCTTGGCTCGTAAGTGTAGTGATGTTGGAATTGAAAAAAAATGTCGGTAAATCAATGACTTCATCTGATGATTGGAGGGCATGCAACGAGGACAGACTGGACTTGTTATCTTGGCTTCATATCTTTGGTCCAAGCAAAATTATCTTTGTTGCCGCCTAAACCGTCGTGGCCTGTAATTGAAGTTGAACTCGGATCGTGCCCTTGCTGCTTCGAACCTGCTTGCATACCTGGACCTGCAAAACAGAAGAGATCCGGGCTGGGGATCCCAGCGGGGGCACTCCAACGCTCAAGTCAGTGATGATCTAGGGGAACAGATCCTCCTGGTTGAGCCCCGTAGATGGACTCCATGCTAGGAGGAGAAAATGATATGCAGGGAGAATATAAATGAGTTGTTAGTGGAGCGGGAGAAGTGGTGATGGAGGAGAGTTTGGGCAGGAAGGCTGTGTCCATCGAGACCCTCCCGGTGGGTCTCCGGTAGCCATGGATTCTTGGCCTCTCGGTTGCCCTCCTGTGTGCCACCCTTCTTGCCCATTAGTTTTCTTGGTTTGCTTAGTTTGCATACCTCTCTCTTGGAACCTTGGAGAGCCCCTTATAAGCCAGGATGGCTGCCAGAGGCCTACCTTGGGATTCTCCCCTCGCTTGCAGGCACGTGCGGCGATGTTTCGTGCTGTGGACGGGATGCCTTTCCTTGTTTGCAATATTGGAACCTACCGTTCGTTCTGACATTCTTGCTAGTCGCTCTATTTCAGAAAGCCTGGCAGAGCCTCGATCGGGGGGCAGGGGGTTCGATCGGGGGGCAGCCACCCCCTGGATTTGAATCTTCCGGGTTGACTTTCTCTTCTGGGTGGTGCAGATGGTTGGTAGGGAGTGCAGTGCCTCGATCGAAGGATCCCTTCCTTTTCGATGTAAGTGGTAGCTGGGGCCATTATTGCGGCCTGGCAAGCGCCTCTCCATGGTCCTTGGATGGCAGACCGCCATCCAAGGAGAGCGGCGACGTCCTTCGGTTGCTGGTCCCTTCGTCCGAGGTGGAGCTGATCCAGAGAGACGGAGCTAATTTTGGCCATGGTGTCTCGACCCCGAGGGAGCCACCTGGCGAAGGAGTCCAGAGAGGCGAAGATCGACTTTGGCCATAATGTCTCGACCCCAAGGTAGCCGCCTGGCAAAGGAGTTTGGAGAGACGGGGCTTGACTTCGGCCACGGCGTCTCGACCCCGAGGGAGCCGCATGGCGAAGGAGTCCGGAGAGGCGGAGCTCGACTTCAGCCATGACATCTCGACCCCGTGGGAGCCACCTGGCGAAGGAGTTCGGAGAGGCGGGGCTCGACTTCGGCCACGACGTCTCGACCCTGAGGGAGCCACCTGGCAAAGGAGTCCGGAGAGGCGGAGCTCGACTTCGGCCACGGCATTTCAACCTTGAGGGAGCCACATGGAGAAGGAGTCAGAGAGGTGGAGCTCGACCTTGGCCATGATGTCTCGACCTTGAGGGGAGCCACCTGGCGAGGGGGTTCGAAGAAAAAATCTAACATGGCAGCTTCCTTTGGCGTGGCATCTAACTAGGTCTGAATTGGTTATACGTCAGCGATCCTGCCATATCATTTTCCCCCCACTCCCAAGTCCTGTTGGTGCACGGCGCTTGGGGCAAAGGTAGTAAATGTAGTGCTGACGTGGAAAGACCAAAATCCTGCACCATAATTGCCATGATTGCCAGTACCTCACGGGGCGGACCTTCGAGCCAATGAAGCGGTGACACGTGGAGCCATTCGAGGAGGCATTATTGCCGATGCAGAATTCGAAGCGGTCATGGGCGGAACGGAGTGTTGCCTTTGTCGATTGCTGACACATGGAGCAAATCCAACGGCGATGATGGGATGGTTACGATCCGGTCACTTTGAAAGGAAAGACAGTTTCTCTTTCAAAAAATTTTCATGCCCGCTAGCAAAACGGAGAGCCTCCTTCTTGCCCCTAGTCATCCTTTTCCTCCAGAGGCAACAAGGTTCGTTCATTCTCCACTCTTCTTTCTTTGCAGGTTGGGTAGAATCTCTTCTTAGGGTTAGGATCTCCTTGGACCTCATACGTTCCTTTCTTCTTCATCTTCTTCTTCTCCTTCTTTCCGAAATGTCTCGTTGGGGTTGGAACTTCTGTCACTCAACTAACCCCAACAAGGCTGGGCCTTCTAGGCTGAGGAAGCCTTCTTCTTCTTCTGATGACGAGGAAGAGGTGCGCTTCGAGTTTTCGAGAAGGGCTCGCCTCACAGGGATAGTCATCAGGTCGCCCAGGGTCTGTCCCCCGCCTCCTCCTTCTGAACATTCTCCAGAACCTCCACGGTCAACCGATCCCGGCGATATCGCTTTGATGATAACCGGCGAGGATCTTGCGACCATCTAGGATACCTATGGTATTCCAGACTCTGTCCGACTCTCGATTCCATGATCAGGGGAATGGGTCACCGCCAGTGGCCTGAGCTGGATAGCTTTGTATGAGGAGACCCTTGCGGGGGGCCTTCGATTTTCTTTCCACCCTTTCTTCCTTTTTGTCCTCAGCCACTACCATTTGGTTCCAGCACAGCTGGTTCCAAATGCAGTCTGAACCATTTTTTGCTTCATCATCTTATGTCATTTCCACGGAATTGTTGCCTGTTTTTCTCTCTTCAGGATCTTCTTCACCCTGAAGCACCACCCGTTTGAGGATGGGTGGTGCTTCATCTCTCCTCGCCCTAAGGGCATAAAATTTGAGCTCCCCTCTTCCATCAAAGGAAGGAAGAGCAAGTACTTTTTTGCTTCGGTTGAGGGAGTTGACTAGGTTTGGAGCCACCCGGATCGGACCCCAAACCCGAAATGCCATTATCAAGGCGATTGATCGGGAGGTGTACGACCAGATCTGCACCGACCAGATTCCTTCTCTTGAGGTTCCACTGACAGAGCAAAATCTCTACGAAGCTGGAGTCGGCCCAATGGGTGAGTTCAGCACGGCCTTCACTTATTTTTGTTTCCTCTATCTTCTTGACTTTAGAGTTAACCATGTCTTTTCTGTGTATAGGCATGAAGTACTCTGTGGAAGACCTTCTCGCCTTCTCCAGGAGGAGGGGTCTGGTGGCGGGGATCGAAGAGTCCCCATTGAAGAGGACTCGGGAGGAGGAGAACACAAGGGTTGCATCTGCCGTGCCGGTAGAAGAGCCGAGAAGGGGAGGGGTTGAGCCCATCCCCGAGCCACCGAGGCAGCAGGCCCCGCCCTCAGTTCAGGAGCCAGAGGTGGTGGTCCGAGCCAGGGCTGCTGCTGTTGCTACCGCTGCAGCCATGCATCCTCCACCACCAAGGTCATCGAGGTGGAGTCCGAAGAGGAGTAGGAGAGGGTGGAGCGACCATCATCGGTGCCGTCCGGAGTAGCGTCGAGCCCCCACCGTGCCTCCAACGCCTCCTCGGCTGGAGGAGAGGGCTATGCCGTGTCTATGGTGACGAGGAAGGGGAAGGATCCCCATAGGTTGACATTCAAAGTGGCACCGAATTCTTGGCACGGTTCGAGACCCAGAGCTCACTGAGCGCATGATCGACTTTGCTGTCCAGTCACGCGACCGGCGGGAGAAGGCGGGGAAGCTCCTAGGTGATGCCATTTGTTGTACATTTTCCCAGCTGTTCTTGGTAAGCATTCCTCTCCTCTCGCCCCTTCTCCTCTTTTTCTTATTTGCTTCCCTTCATTTTTGTGGCTGATATCTTCTTTGGAACAGCTCGGTGCTGACCTCCTACTGATCCAGGACTGCTGCAGGCACTGGGCAAAGAGGGACCAACAGAGGACTTCCTAGCTTGAGTCCTTGTCAGCCGAGGTCAAGCTACAGATGGAAGCCACCTGGGAGTTCGAATGAAAGAATAAGGAGTTGAGGGGTGAGAACGCAAACACCGAAAGGCACATTAAAGAGGTGGAGGAGTCCTTGGACCGAGAGAGGAGTCGGTCTAAAAGCTGAGTTGAGGAGCTCCAGGCCAAGGAGGCCAGGGCAGAGGAGCTCAGGGCTGAGGCGGCCTGGGAGAGGGAGCTGGCCCAATCGCTTCGAGGATAGCTGGAGGCAGCGAAGGAACGGGCCACAGCCATTGAGAAGAACACAGTGGCGGCTGAAGAGAGCTGCTACCGCCCAAAAGGAGACTGCGGCGGCCGTGGAACAGGAAGAGGCCACGAAGAAGGAGGTCATCGAGGCAGTCTCCAAGTACAAGGCCTCGAAGGAGTTTGATGCCGAGTTTCACGAACTCGCCGTGAACTCCTTCCTCAAGGGGTTCATGTACTGCCAGTCGAAGGTGGAAGGTCTTGTCACAGACAAGAACTTCAGTAGGCTTGCCTTCCCGACTACCCCGCTTGAGAGCCCAATACCAGGCTTGGCCGAGGTGGAGGACCAGCAGCTACCGCCGACGAAGCTCCATTGGAGGAGGTCCCCGAGGATAATGCCCCGCCTGTGAGCCGGCCCGGGAAGGAGCCGAACAAGTAGCTTAGGGGTCTCCTATGTTTTCTTTCTTTTCTTTTCATTTCTTCGGGTTGCCTGGCCTATCGGGGCCCAGAGAAAATGTAAAGACTTCAATTTCCATGAATAAAATTTTCTTCTTCCATTGACTTGTGCATTTAATTTTGTATTATTGACTATTTAGCAATCTTCTTTCCTTTGCTTCTCCACTACCCGTGTGCATGTCTTCTGCCGAAGCATCTCACATTTAGGCTCTGAGTCCCCGGGCTCTTTCTTGCCGAGCTCCGGGTACGCGAGGCAGTTAGAAGGCAAGTCTTTTGACCTGCTGAGTCGTTCCCACCTCGCGGGTGAAGTGATATACTGCTTCGGAAGAAGTGTATTTGACCTTGGATGGGATCACCTCCAAGTGAGCACGGTGCAAAGGGGCCTGGATGCTGTGGTTGGAGGGACTACCGAGTGATTATGAGGTGCCGGGCTTTGAAAGTTTCCAGGCTTGAGTGCTGGGCTTCGGGAGTTTCCGGGCTTGAGTGCTGGGCTTCGAGAGTTTCCGGGATTGAGTGCTGGGCTTCGAGAGTTTCCGGGTTTGAGTGCCGGGCTTCAAGAGTTTCCGAGCTTAAGTGCCGGGCTTCAGGAGTTTCCAAGCTTGAGTGCCAGACCTGGGGTCAGACAGCGAGATCCCTGCAAGGCAAAGGTGATTTGCACAAAAAGGATCTTTATCATTAATGGGGGAAGGCCTTACATCATTGATAATACATTCTCAAATTGTTGGCATTCCAAGTGCATGGGAATCTGGCACTGTCCAGCTCCGCTAGGTAGTAGGCTCGCTGGGGAGAGCTTCGACCACCTTGTACGGGCCCTCCCAGTTCGGGGAGAGCTTGCAACACACTCGGGGTTGCGAGGCTTCAGCTCAGCATAGCACCGGATTGCCTAGGAGGAAGATCTTTGGCCTCACCCATGTATTGTAGTATCGAGCTACGCACTGCTGGTAGGCCACCATCCAAAGTCGAGCCTTGTCTCTGGTTTTCTCGAGGAGGTCCAAGTTGAGAAGAAGGCGGGCTGGATTTTCTGCTTCATCATGCTGCTCTACCCGCAGCGTGGGGACACCGAGTTCGACAGGGACAATGGCTTCCATGCCGAAGACGAGACTGAAGGGTGTCTTATTCGTGGCCATCCTAGGAGTTGTGTGGTAGGCCCAAAGAATGCTAGGGAGTTCTTCAGCCCATCTTCCCTTAGCCTGGTCCAACCTAGTCTGGAGTCCCTGGAGGATTGTTTGGTTGGTCACCTCAGCTTCTCCGTTAGTTTAGGGGTGAGCCACCGAGGTGAAGCAATGTTGAATGCCGAGATCGGTGGAGAAGTCCTCAAACTCGTGGTTGTCGAACTGCCATCCGTTGTCGGTGATAATACTGTGTGGGAGCCCAAAATAGTAGATGATCGACTTCTAGAAGAATTGGTGGACCTTGACTTCAGTGATCTGTGCTAGCTGCTCCGCCTCCACCCATTTGGTGAAATAGTCGATAGCTACTATCAAAAACTTGCACTATCCAGGAGCAGGAGGGAATGGACCGAGGATGTCCATTCTCCACTCGGCGAATGGCCAAGGTGCGGAGAGTTGGGAGAGTGGCACCGCGGGTTGACGTTGTGTGTGAGTGTGGCACTGGCAGCGGTCGCATTTCTTCACGAAGTCGACGGCGTCCTCCCTCATAGTCTCCCGGTAGTATCCTTGATGGAGGGCTTTGTACATCAGTATCCTCCCTCTAACATGATTTTTGCAGAGGCCCTCATGTATTTCTTGGAGCACAAAGGCTGCTTCTACAGGCCTGTGGCATTTCAGGAGCGGATAGGAGTAGGACCTGCGGTAGAGCTATTCGTCCATCAGGGCAAACCACGCGGTCTTCTTCTTGACGAGGCCGGCTTCAGTCCGATCTTCCGATAAGGTGCCGTCGGTGATGTATCTGATGTACCGGTCTATCCAACTAGGCTTTGGGGTGATCTGTTGGACTTCTTCGGGGACTTCATAGCTTGGATTTTCCAAGTACTCAATATGGGCACGCTCCGGTGACGAGTTTGGTAGGGTCGCGAGTCTTGACAGGGCATTGACGCATGCATTCTCCCTGTGAGGGATGTGGAAGATGCTGAAGCACCGAAAACCCATTACGCTCGAATGGACCCGCTCAAGGTACTTCATCATCTGGGGATCTCGGGCTTTATACTCTCCCGAGACTTGCCTCACCACCAGCTGGGAATCGGTGAAGACCTTCAGTTTGGTACACCTAGCTCGCGGGAGACTATGAACCCCACGAGGAGTGCCTCATACTCCGCCTGATTGTTGGTCGCTGCGAACCAGAAATGAAGCACACATTCGGCCATGATCCCATACCTGTTGATGAGGATGAGCCCCGCTCCGCTCCCTCTTGAGTTGGATGCGCCATCCACATAGAGGACCCAGGTCTCCTCCTCGATAACGGGCTCTAGCTAGGGTGTTGAGGTCGAGGTGGTCTCCTCGATCTCCTCGCTCATGCCAGCGCACTCGACCAGGAAGTAAGCCAGCACTTGGGCTTTCTAGGACAGCCTTGGCTAGTTGAGATGTCAAACTCGCTCAGCATTAGAGACCATTTAGCCAAATGCCCGGATGTTTCAGGGTGGCTGAGTATGGCCCTTAGCAGCTGGTCTATCGTAACCGTAATAGGATGTACTTGAAAGTACGGCCTGAGGTACTAGACATACATTATTAGAGCAAAAATTAACTTTTCTGAGCGGGTGTACCTGATCTCCGCATTCCGGAGGATTTTGCTGGTATAGTATATCGGCTTCTGGGATCCGTCCTCATCTATGTGGACAAGGACCGAGCTAATGGCCCCTGCGGTGACTGCCAGATATAGTAGGAGTTCTTCTCCTTCCTCTAGCCTGGAGAGTAGCGACGGGGATGCCAGGAACTTCTTCAACTCCTCGAAGGATGCCTTGCATTCTTCGGTCTAGGCGAAGTCATGCACCTTGCATAGTGCCTTAAAGAAGGGTAAGCAGCGGTCAGCCGACCTCGAGATGAACCTACTTAGGGCTGTAATCCAATCGGTCAGGCGCTAAACCTGTTTCCTCGAGGTGGGATGCTCCATGTCGACGATTGCTTGGACCTTCTCCGAATTTGCCTCGATGCCCCTTTGGGTGACCATGAACCCAAGGAACTTCCCTGCTGCTACGCCAAAGGCGCACTCTATCGGGTTTAGCTTCATCTTTCACATCCGGAGGTTATGGAAGGCCTTTGCCAGGTCTACGACGTGATCCGACTACGGCTAGCTCATGACGAGCATGTCATCCATGTACACTTGCATGTTTCTTCCAATCTGGTCCTTGAAGACCTAGTTGACTAGCCACTGGTATGTGGCACCAGTGTTCTTTAGGCCAAAAGGCATCATCTGGTAGCAATACATCCCTTGGTTGGTGATGAAGGCAGTGTGCTCCTCGTCCTCCGGATGCATCCGGATCTGATTGTATCTGGAGAATGCATCCATAAAGGAGAGCAAGCGGTGCCCTAAGGTGGCATCTACCAGTTTGTCGATCTTTGGTAGAGGGAAGCTATCCTTCGGACAGGCTCGGTTGAGGTTGGTGTAGTCCATGCAAATCCTCCATTTCCCATTGCCTTTTTTGATCATGACTACATTTGCCAGCCAGCTAGGGTACTGTACCTCAGATAAAGCTGGCTACGAGGAGCTTATCCACCTCCTCGTTGATCACCCATTTGCACTCAAGGGTGAAGCTTCACTTCTTCTGTCGGACCGGAGGTACCTCGGGTCGATGCTCAACTTATGGGTGATGACATCAGGGAGAATCCCTGGCATATCGGCCGCCATCCAAATGAACACATCAGTGTTCGCTCGAAGAAACTCCAACAGGTGGGCCCGCTCCTCCTCTTGCAATTGGGCCCCAATCTACATCGTCTTCGTAGGGTTAGCTCCGAGCGGGTACGATAGCAGGCGTTCGACCGGGCCACCCCTGGGGTCTTCCACCCTTTGGTCGAGGTCATCGGCACTGGGATCCTCCTCGAAGCTGCTGGCCCCAGGGATGGCTTGGAGATAATGTTGGATCGGTTAAGGTGCCCCCCTCATTTCTCCAACACCGTAAGGAGTAGGAAACTGCATAGTAGCCTTTTGGTGGAGATGACCGTGTCGAGCAGATTGAGCTTGGGGCAGCCAAGGATCATGTTGTAGGCCGAAGGAAGCCTAACAATAGTGAAGGTCATCATGACGGTACTCTACCGAGGTGGTACCCGGTAGTAACAGGAAGGGTGATTTCTCCTTCGACTCCCACAGAATCTCCTGTGAAACCGATAAGGGGAGTGTGCACAAGCTTAAGTTGAGTAGAGGATAGGTTCATCCTAGAGAAAGCATCATAGAAAAAGATATCAGTCAAACTTTCACTATCGATCATAATCCACTTTATAGGATGCTTCGCAATCATCATCTCGACAACCATGGCATCATTATTTATATTTTTGACCCCAGATCCCCTCTCCCTCATGAAGGGGAGCACATTTTCAAAACCCTCTCCTCCTCGGGCCCTCTTGGGGGCGTGCTCGACCCCCAGCAGATCATTCCCACAAGCTTCTTGGGGGGCCGGTTGTCGACTTCAGGGACCGGAGGGAGAGCTGCGAGCACCTGAGGTTCAGCCAGGGTCTTGCCCCCCACGAACCTTCCAAGGTAGCCCCTCCTTATGAGGTCTTTAATCTCTCTCTTGAGGTGGCGGCATTCTTCGGTGTCATGGTCATGGTCACGATGGGATTGGCAGTACTTTATCTTGTCGCGACCATTAGATGGCCTCAGAGGGGGTGGGCGATGCAGGTAGCACTCGCCCTCAATCTCCATGAGGATCTTCATCCTCGGAGCAAGGAGAGGTGTGTATCTTTCTTCTGGGATGGGGTTGCTCTTCGACTTCGACCTCGACCTCTGGCGGAAACTTGGTGTGGTTGGTCTAGGCTTCCGCACCCCGGATGTCTCCCTAGGAGCTGGCTTCTTCAGAGGCTTCATGTCCAGCTCCCTTCTCATGCGATCTGCCTCCTCGAGTGGATGTACTTTTGAACATGGAGGAGGAGTTTGGAGTACATCTCGGGGGTTTCTTTTCCAGGGAGTAGGTCAGGTGGGAGGTCCTGAGCTCTCTCTTCAGCGCCAGCATAGCAACTGGCTCATCCAAATTGTAAATCTCCAGTGCGGCAACCTTGAAGCGGGCCATGTAGTCCTGCAGGAGCTCGTGGTCCTGTTGAATGATGGAGAAGAGGCTGTCTGACTCGCGTGGCACTTTGCGCAGGCATCAAAGTGGGCCACGAACTTTCGCTCCAGCTGAGCAAAAGAGCTGATGCTTTCTGGCTCGAGGCGGGTAAACCATACTCGAGCTGCCTTCTAGAGGATGGCTGGAAAGATGACGTAAAGGAGAGCGTCAATCGCCACCTGAACTCTCATGAGGGCCTTGTAGCTCTCTAGGTGATCCAGGGGGCCGGTGGTCCCGTCGTAGGGATCCACCTGCGACATGCAGAACCGGCTCGAAATCGGTTCCTCTTGGATCTCTCGGGAGAAAGGGGGATGGGCGTCGTAGCTCGCAGGCTCGTTGGAGGAGCCCTGCAGATTTGCAAACTAACAGGATAGCTCTACCAGCTTGCGCTCCTGTTTTTCCAAGCACCTTTCTGCCATGCACTTGATGGCCTCGTCAGTAGATCCTTCCATTGAGGCTGATGGTGGAGGAGAAGATTGCATTTGAGGGGGGTCATGACGGGGGGCCTTGCCTCTACAACCTCGGTGGTGCTTGGCAGTAGCCTGCTCAAAGGAGGAGATTGGCTCTCCCGGTTGGTAGACCCGATCCATTGTCTCTTCGCCGGGGTCCTGTGGCTTCCCAGTGGTCTATTGTGGCCCACGGCTGTGATGGCCTTCCTTGGAAGGATTGCAGGCTGTCACCGGGAGCGGCGACTTGGGCCACGGAGGTCCATAGTTGCTGGTGGGTGCCCAGGGATCGGTGCTGATGTTGCAACTGGCACATTACCATAATTGGATGCTGCATTTGCTGGGCGAGCGCGGCCAGCTGGACGTCCATTAGAGATGGTTGCGGTGGAGTGGGGAGCTCCCTTTCTGGACTATGCGGGTCCCCATGGGAAGGGGGATCTCCCGAACGGCTGGTGGAGACCTCCCTCGCACAGGTCATTACCATGCCTCCAGTGGTTTTCTTGCAAGGGGATTAGCTTGGATCAAATTGTGTCCTGCCCCCCTTCCTAGCGCGCTAATCTATTACCGCCTAAACTGTCGTGGCCTGTAGCCAAAGTCGAACTCGGATCGTGCCCTTATCGCTCCGGACCTGCCTGCACACCCGGCCCTGCAAAATAGAAGAGACACGGGCTGGTGATCTCGGTGGGGGCACTCCGATGCTCAACTCAGTAATGATCTAGGGGAACATATCCTCCTAGTCAAGCCCCATAGATGGACTCCACGCTAGGAGGAGAAAATGATATGTAGGGAGAATATAAATGAGTTGTTAGTGGAGCGGGAGAAGTGGTGATGGAGAAGAGTTTGGGCAGGAAGGCTGTGTCCGTCGAGACCCTCCCGGTGGGTCTCCGGTAGCCTTGGATGCTTGGCCTCTTGGTTGCCCTCCTGTGTGCCACCCTTCTCGCCCATTAGTTTTCTTGGTTTGCTTAGTATGCCTACCTCTCTCTTGGAACCTTGGAGAGCCCCTTATAAGCCAGGGTGGTTGCCAGATGCCTACCTTGGGATCCCCTCCTCGCTGCAGGCACGTGTAGTGATATTTCATACCGTGGACGGGATGCCTTTCCTCGTTTGTGATATTGGAACCTACCATTCATTCTGACATTCTTTCTGGTTGCTCCATTTTGGAAAGCCTGGCAGAGCCTCGATCGGGGGGTAGCTATCTCCTGGATTTGAATCTTTTGGGTTGACTTTCTCTTTTGGATGGTGCAGACGGTTGGTAGAGAGTACAGTGCCTCGATCGGGGGATCCCTTCTTTTTCGGTGTAAGCAGTAGCTGGGGCCATTATTGCGGCCTGGCAGGTGCCTCTCCATGGTCCTTGGGTGGTGGACTGCCACCCAAAGAGAGCAGGATGTCCTTTGGTTGCTGATCCCTTCGTCCGAGGTGGAGCCAATCCAGAGAGGCAGAGCTCAACTTCGGCCATGGCATCTCAACCCTGAGGGAGCCGCCTAGCAAAGGAGTTCAGAGAGGCGGAGCTTGACTTCGGCCATGATATCTCGACCCTGATGGAGCCGCCAGGTGAAGGAGTCTAGAGAGGCGGAGCTCGACTTCGGCCATGGCATCTCAACACTAAGGGAGCCGCCTAGCGAAGGAGTCCGGAGAGGCAGAGCTCGACTTCGACCAAGGCATCTCGACATCGAGGGGGCCGCCTGGCGAAGGAGTTCGGAGAGGCGGGGCTCAACTTCGGCCATGGCATCTCGACCCTGAGGGAGTCGCCTGGCAAAAGAGTTCGAAGAGGTGGGGCTCGACTTCAGCCACGATCAGCCACGATGTCTCGACCCTGAGGGAGCCGCCTGGCGAAGGAGTCCAGAGAGGCGGAGCTTGATCTCAACCACGGCATCTTGACCCTGATGGGAGCCACCTGGCGAGGGGGTCCGAAGAAAAAATCTGACGTAGCAACTTCCTTTGGCATGGCGTCTGACTGGGTCTGAATTGGTTACACGTCAGCGATCCCGCCACATCAACCTCCAATAAATACCCCCTACTCCTTAGTCCGAGCTTTGGTCGAGCTATGGAAGTATGCACTTAGGAGATACCAAGGATGTGAAGCCATGGTTGATTAAAGACTCCTTCAACGGGCCGATCAGAGGTTGTTTGAAGTTATGGGTGCTGAGTGGCCTTCCATTTTGTGGGTTGCTAAAGGGGACATCGAGGCTTCAACCGATCATGAGTTGGTCCTTTAGAGCCATGGGCACTGATCTCCTTGGGGCTTTGACTGATCCGGGGTTGGCCATTTGGAGCTAGAGACGTTGAGGCACTTTAAGGGCCCGATGATAGCAAGTCAATCCTTTGAAACTAGGGGCATTAAGGTAGCTTAAGGACTCGACTGATAGTGAACCGGTCATTTAGAGCTGGGCGTGTTGAGGCACCTTGAGGGCGTTGAGATGCCTTAAGGGCTTGACAGATAGCGAGTCAGTCATTTAAAGTTGAGGGCATTGAGATGCCATAAGGGCTTGACAGATAGCGAGTCAATCATATGGAGCTAGGGGCATTTAGGTTCCTTAAGGTTTTGAATGATAGCAAGTTGGTCCTTTGGAGCTTAGGGTGTTGAGGTACCTTATGGGCTCGGCTAATAGCAAGTCGATGATTTAGAGCCAGCAGCATTGAAGCACCTTAAGGTCTCAACCGATAGTTAGTCAATCATTTGGAGTCCGGGGCGTTGAGGTGCCTTAAGGACTTGATCGATAGCGAGTCGGTCATTTGGAGCCAAGGGTGTTGAGGTACCTTAAGGGCTCGACCAATATTGAGTCGGTCATCTAGAGCTAGGGGCATTAAGGTACCTTAAGGGCTTGACCAATAGCGAGTCGATCATTTGGAGCCAGGGACATTGAGGTGCTTTAATGGCTTAATCAATAGCGAGTCAGTCCTTTGGAGTTAAGGTCGTTGAGGTGCTTTAAGGGATTGATTGATAGCGAGTCGGTCCTTTGGAGCCAAGGATGTTGAGTCACCTTCCATTCATAGGTCGTTAAAGGACCATTGAGGCTCTAGACTGATCACGAGTCATTTGGAGCTATGGGCACTATGGCCTTGGAGCTTTGAAGCTTCTTTAGATTCTAATGGATGAAAGGAATCCCATGGTTTGGATAGTGGAGTCCCATCAAGCTTCGGGATTCTTGGTCGATGTTGGCTCCACCTAGTGATTTTGATGACTAACAAAACATTGAGTGCATATTGTATACTAATGTGTATTTCAAGCTATGAGTTTTCAGGAAGAAAAGCACCTCAAAATATCAAAAGCTTATGTATCATGGCATGCCGTGGACGGAGCATTTTTCGCAATTCTGGACATCCTCTTCATGAAAAAAGGGCTTTTATATGTTCAATTGTTATTTGTTTATGTTCCATTTAAGTTTCAAAATCAATATTTGTGTTTTTGGCTCAAATTGTACTTGATTATGAATTTTTCAGTATCAAGTGTCGACACCTGGGAAGTCAAGTGTCGACACTTCAGCATTTGGCATGCAAAAAAATCCTTGGCATGCCAAGTATCGACACCCACAACTCAAGTGTCGACACATGCATTTCAAGTATCGACACTTAGGTTTCCAAGTGTCGACTCAAGGCCTGAGATTTTTGAAAATATAGAACTTTGCCAATGGAGGGTTTTTGTGTCAAGTGTCGACACCTGTGCATCAAGTATCGATACTTGAAAGTTCAAGTGTCGACACCTAGAAATCAAGTGTCGACACCTGACAGCCAAGTGTCTACACCTGACAGCCAAGTGTCGACACTTGAAGCCTGACAGCCCTAACGGATCTATTTTTCTGACTTGCAGAACTCACTTTTCAAGCTCCAAATGGCTAGATTCGAGGCTCCAACGGTTACAAACCATTTTTTGGAAGTTTCTTGTTGTATTTAACCTCCACCAACTTCATTCTAAAGGCATTGAAGTGTATTGAAGTCCATTGAAAGCCAAAAAGCCAATATTCTCTCAAGAACTTCACATCAAGAGCCATTTATAGTTTGATTCCCTGAAAAAGCTTACAAGCTCATCCTTACATCATTTCAAAAGAGGAGTTTGAGGGATATTCTAAGGAGGAGACAAGACAAAGCATCAACTTGAGCTTCAAAGCTTCCATTCTACTCTTGAAGAGAGTTTGTCTTATTTTTTGAAATTGTATATCTGATTTTGTCTTGTGATTTGACCTTGCTTTCAAGAGTGTCTTGAAAGAAGGTTGTTGTGGTTTGTTGGTAAGCCAAAGGGATAAAACCAACTAGGGTTAACTTGTGAGCTCGAAGACAAAACAAGTGTAAAAGGTTGTTGGTGAGCCTAGGTGACAAAACCAACATAGGTTTTGACTTGTGAGCCTTTTGAAAAACAAGTCAGCTATAATCTTGATTGGATTATAGTGGAATTCCCAAGGGTGACTTAGGGAGTGGATATAGGTGTTAGGTTTGCACCGAACCACTATAAACATTGTGTTTGCGTGTGTGATTGCCTTCTTTCCTTCTTGCTCTTTGTTTATTGCACTTCATTTACTGCTTTCTACTACATTTAATCTTGAGCATTGAATTTATTACTCACAAACATCACTAGACCTTCACATTACTGTTTTAAAATTTAAAAGACCCAATTCACCCCCCTTCTCGGGCTTCATTTCTGGGCAACAAGTGGTATTAGAGCATCGGTACTCTCTTGTAGGTCCAAGGATCTTGAGTAAAAGATCATGGCAGCCCCATTATGAATGGGTGTAGTTGAAGGTCAAGCTTCAAATCGTCCTCCACTCTTTAATGGCATAAATTACATGTATTGGAAAACACGCATGCTCATTTTTATTCAAGCTATTGATTATAATTTGTGGAGAACAATTGTAAAAGGTCATCATCAGCCTACTATGTTGGTTAATTGCATTCTCACTCCAAAAATGGAAGATGATTGGGATGAGAATGACATTAAACAAATAGAGCTTAATACTAAGGTTATAAATTTGTTATTTTGCTCTCTTGATCCAAGTGAATTTAATAGAATATCTAATTGTCTCTCCGCCAAGAAGATTTGGGATATACTTGAGGTTATCCATGAGGGTACACACCAAGTGAAAACAACTAAGGTCAACATGCTCATTCATACTTATAAAATGTTTAGAATGGAACCTACTGAATCTATTAGTGAGATGTACACTAGGTTCACAAATATTATGAATGGCATGAGAAGCCTAGAAAAAGTTGTTTCTAATGGTGAACTTGTGAACAAACTCATCAGGTCTCTACCGGCTTCTTGGGATGCAAAGGTAACAGCTATTGAAGAAGCCAAGGATATCAATACTCTTCCACTTGAACAACTGCTGGGCTCACTAATGACTTATGAGCTCTCCCTCAAGCAAAAGAATGTGGAAGTCGACAAAAAAAAGAAAGTGATCACTTTCAAACCCACTACTAGAGAAGAATCAAGTGATGACTCTGAAGAAGATGATGAAGAAGATGAGACGGCTCTAATGACGAGAAAATTCAGAAGGTTTATGAGGATGAAAAAATTCAACTTTAAGAGAAACTCCTGAAAGGTGAGCCAAGTAAAGAGAAGGACAAGGAGAAAGAGAAGGAGCAACCCACTTGTTTTGAATGCAAGAAACCAGGTCATTTTAAGGTGGACTTCCCCTTGCTCAAGAAAAGTAGAAGAAAATTGAGAAAGAAAGCCATGATGGTAACCTGGAGTGACAGTGAGGACTCCAGCTCTGAAGAAGAATAGCAGGAAGTGGCAAACTTCTGTCTGATGACGAATCATGATGAGGTATAATCTGAAACAGAGAATGAATTTATATTTGATGAACTTCATGAAGTTTTTGATGAATTAGTTATAGAATTTCAAAAACTAAAGTCAAAACATAAATATTTGAAAAAGCAAAATCTGGAATTAGCTAAAGCAAATAATAAGTTTTCAAATGAAAATGACTGCCTTCTTCTTCAAAATAAAAAATTAAATGATAAGATTCTTATTCTTGAAAAAGAAAAAGAGGTTTTGAAAAAGAAAAGTCCTTCAGTTTCAAATAAAAATATTTCAAAACAAAACAAAGAAATTTTAAATGAAAAAAAAATATAAAGAAGAACTTGAAAAGTTAATACCTTTTATAGATAAATTTACTTACAGTTCTAAAAAACTAAACTTGCTTTTGAATAATCAAAGGACTGTTTTTGATAGAGTAGGTTTAGGGTTTAGAACTCATAAAAAACAAAAACTTTTCAAAAATTTTTTTGTGCCTGCATCTTCATCCATTACTTATTATGCATGTGGTACTATAGGGCATAAATCTTATATGTGCAACAAAAAAAGATTAAGCAACATTAAGAAAGTTTGGGTTCCAAAAGGAACCAATGCCACTAACCAAAAGGACCCAAGATGACTTGGGTACCTAAAGTCTCCACTTGATCTTTATTACAGGTATGCCTTGCAACCAATAAGAAAAGAATGTGATACCTTGATAGCGATTGCTCAAGGCATATGATAAGAGATGTGGAGCAGTTTTCATCACTTGAATATCAAAATAGTGGCAATGTGACTTTTGGTGATAATGGAAAGGGCAAAATTGTTGGTATTGGTAAAGTCCATATCACCCCCTCTTCTTACATTGATAATGTTTTATATGTTGATGGTTTGAAACATAACTTGCTTAGTATTAGTCAGTTTTGCGACAAGGATTTTAAAGTTGTTTTTGAATCTTCTATGTGCATTGTTTCTAGTTTAGATGATAATAGCATCAAGTTCATTAGTCATAGGCATGGCAATATTTATATGGTTGATCTTGATGATCTTCCGATTCAAAATGGTCAATGCCTAGTGGCAATGGAAGCCAAGATCAATGAAACTAGTTAGCTTTGGCATCGTAGACTAGGACATGCTAGTATGCATTTGATTTCAAAACTTAGCAAAAAGAATTTGATAAAGGATTTGCCTAAACTCAGTTTTGAAAAAGATAAGATTTGTAGTTCATGTCAACTTGGAAAACAAACCAAATCTTCTTTCAAACCAAAAGGAGTAATCTCTATATCTAGACCCTTAGAGTTACTTCACATGGACCTTTTTGGGCCGACTAGAACATCTAGCTTGGGAGATAAGAAGTACGGTCTAGTTATTGTAGATGATTTCTTATGATTTACATGGGTCATGTTTTTAGCACATAATGATGAAATGTTTTCTGAATTCATTAGATTTTATAAACGAGTTTCAAATGAAAAAGGTGTTTCAATCGTATCTTTGAGAAGTGATCATGGAACCGAATTTGAAAATGCTAATTTTGATAAATTTTGTATTGAAAATGGCATTCATCATAATTTTTCTGCACCTAGGACACCTCAACAAAATGGGATGGTAGAAAGGAAAAATAGAACTCTTGAAGAAATGGGACGCACCATGCTTTGTGAAATTGACTTACCTAGATATTTTTGGGCAGAAGCCATAAATACTGTATGTTATGTTTTAAATCGAGTTTTGATCTGACCGATTTTAAAGAAAATACCTTATGAGCTTTGGAAGGGTAGAAAACCCTCAATTCGTTATTTTTGTATTTTTGGATGCCGTTGTTTCATTTTAAACAATGGTAAGGATAATTTGAGCAAATTTGATGCCAAATCAGATGAGGAAGTCTTTCTAGGCTACTCCACATCTAGTAAGGCATACAGGGTCTTTAACAGAAGAACACTTGTTGTTGAAGAATCCATACATATGGTATTTGATGAATCTGACCACAAATCTTCGAGAAAAGAAGATATGCTTTCTGATGAAACAGGTGCCAAGAAAACTGAAAGTGTAAACAACAACGAAGAGCCTACCAAGGAACAAGAAGATGATCAAAACACTGAAGGAGATCAAGCACAAGGTGATGAAAACACATCTACAGTTGATCCACTACCGAAAGAATGGAGGTATGCTTATGAACACCCAAAAGAACTAATTATTGGTGATCCATCTAAAGGTGTAAGTACTCAATCATCCCTTAAAAATATCTGTGATTATTTAGCTTTTGTTTCTCAAATTAAACCTAAAACTATTGAGGAAGCTGAATGTGATAGTAATTGGATAAATGCTATGCAAGATGAACTTAACCAATTCAAAAGAAACAAGTTTGGATATTAGTAGATAAGCCTTCAAATACTTCAATTATTGGCACAAAATGGGTTTTCCAAAACAAACTTAATGAAAATGGTGTTGTTACTAGAAATAAGGCTAGACTAGTTGCCAAAGGATACAATCAGGAGGAAGGGATAGATTTTGATGAAACCTTTGCTCCTGTGGCTAGACTTGAGGCAATTAGGCTATTGTTGTCTTTTGCTTGCTTTATGAATTTTAAATTATTTCAAATGGATGTTAAAAGTGCATTTTTAAATGGTCTTATTGAAGAAGAGGTTTATGTTGAACAACCTCCTAGTTTTGAAAATTCTGAATTTCCAAATCATGTTTACAAACTTCATAAATCTTTGTATGGTTTGAAACAAGCTCCTAGAGCTTGGTATGATCGTTTAAGTTCCTTTTGCTCAAAAATAATTTTACTAGAGGTAATGTAGACAAAACTTTGTTTTTGAAGAAAAAGAATGATGATCTCTTAGTAGTACAAATCTATGTAGATGATATCATATTTGGTGCTACTAACGAATCTCTTTGTCAAGAATTTGCAAAGTTAATGCAGGGTGAGTTCGAGATGAGCATGATGGGAGAACTAAATTTCTTCCTCGGACTCTAAATAAAGCAAACCAAAGAGGGGATCTTCATCAACCAAGCGAAGTACACAAAAGAAATACTCAAGAAGTTTGGGATAGAGAACACCAAGCCATTAGGTACCCCTATGAGCTTTACTTGTAGACTTGACAAGGATGAATCAGGTAAATCTATTGACCAAAAATTATATCGTGGCATGATCGGTTCATTACTATATCTTACTGTCAGTAGGCCAGATATCATGTTTAGTGTTTGTATATGTGCTAGATATCGGTCTAATCCTAAAGAGTCTCATCTTTTGGCTATTAAACACATACTTAGATATCTATCTGGCATAATTGAAATTGGTTTGTGGTACTCTAGAGATTCTTCATTTGAATTGATTGCTTATTCTGATGCTAACTTTGTTGGATGTAAACTTGATCATAAAAGTACTAGTGGAACTTGTCAGTTTCTTGGAGTAAATTTGATCTCTTGGAGTAGCAAGAAACAGAATTCAGTTGCTCTATCCATGACAGAAGCCGAATATATAGTAGCTGGAAGCTGTTGTACTCAAATCCTTTGGATCAAACAATAACTCGAAGATTTTGGTATTAAACTAATTAAGACATCCATAAGATGTGACAATACTAGTGTAATCAATCTAACTAAGATTCCTGTGCAACATTCAAGAAGTAAACACATTGAAATAAGACATCATTTCATAAGAGATCATATATAAAACTCTAATGTTATACTTGAATTTGTGTGTACTGATGATCAATTAGCTGATGTGTTTACCAAACCATTGAGTGAAGAAAGATTCTGTCTGATTAGAATAGAGTTAGGTGTTATTGACCCATTCTCCTAGAACTCTTATAAACTTCATCTTAACCAATGTATCTTACTGAAAAAATACTTGCTTTTAATCCCAAAAGCTTTTAAATACTTTCTTAAATTTTTGAAGATTTTTTTGATTTTTTCTGGGATTTTCTTGGCCAAGTGTCGACACTTGGATTTTGTCAAGTGTCGACACCTGACCAAGTGTCGACACTTGACAAATCCTAAGTGTCGACACTTGCGAGAAAAATCTATTTTTAAAATAGCGGACCGAGGGTTTTGTTTTTGTTTTCCCCCCATCTCTTTCAAAGCAACAGTGGTCCCTTACTTTCCAAATCCTCCTTTTTCCTTTTTACCCCATCTCATATCAGGTAATTCCTCCTTTAATTTCATTTTATTTCCATTTTATTTCTCTTATTTTCATTTTCTTTTTGTTACCGTCAAACCGTGTAACCTAGAATAAGGCTTTTCCGACTATTTTTGGGGATTTTAACCAGATTTTCATGAGTTTTGATGGATTTCTAAAACTCTATTTGGGGGAATGGTGGTTTAACGGCATTTTTCTTGGATTTCCCATGGTTTTTTTGGCCGTTTTCATGCTTATTCCATTCGTTTTTCAGAAAAACAGTGTTTGATTGATTTTGGCCAAAAAAAAATTGGGTTTTCATCTAAAATCTAGTGTTCTAAATTCATTTATTGTTGTTTTGAAAAATTATTCATGATGTTTTTGCGACATTTTCACCACTTTGCTAAAACCCTAATTGATTTAAACCCAAATTCCATGTGTTTTGGTATTTTGGCCTTACAAAATGTATTTTACAAAAGTTCAAATATATTTTAACAACCAAAAATATTTTCTATATTTATTTATATGGGGAATGTCATTTAATCAAAATATAGTTTGTAAAATTCCCACTTTCAAACTGTTGGTAGATTTTCTAAAATTTTTTTAAGGGTATTTTACAACCCAAAATTGTGTTAATTATAGTTTTCAAAACTTGTCTTAGCACCTCTTAAGAAATGAAATTCTCCTTAGCTCAACTTATAGCCAGTCCTATTGTTTTAAGTCTGATTGAACCTGTCTTCCTTCTTTCCTATTCAGCTAGTTTGACATGGGTCCAAGAAAAAGATTAGCAGTTAGGAGACCTAGTCAAAGATCTGAGAGGAGGATGAAGACTAGACATGACACTAGTGAGTTGAGTAGCTCAGTTGCGCTTGGTTCCCCTGCAGAGAGGATGGCAGGGAAGGCTGTTGCATCTGGTCGATGAGTGGACCTAGAGTTTTTCGACAGGCAGCACTTTCAGATCCGTCAGATCCTTACCGATGCGGGATTGGTGCCTTTCTGCACTATGCAGGAAAGGTATTACCCCCACATGGTATGGGAGTTTTATGGAGCTTTCGGCTGCCGGCGTTTGACATGGAGGACTTCTGTGCGGGGTGTGGAGATTCTTCTGACCGAGGAGCTCTTGAGTAGAGTTTGGGAGATTCCACACCGAGGGATTAGCATTTTCTCTGTGGAGGACAGGGAGGTCGCCTTTCGATGTATTCTAGAGCGCGAGGATGTTCGCGGTGTGACAGTAGTCACCGCGAATCAGCTGTCTGTGGAGATGCGGCTCCTTCATCATATCACGACTCGGATTCTACTACCGAAGACGGGGCGCTTTGATTTTATCACAGAGAGGGAGCTGATGCTCATGGTTTGCTTGACACAGAGGACCCAGGTGGACATTCCTTCTATGATGTTGATACATATGAGAGATGCAGCGAGCCAGCAGCGATATTGTCTACCTTATGGTATGGGGATGACCTGGATTTTCAGAGCATGTGGAGTTTCTCTAGAGGAGGAGATCCCCAAGGAGATCTTGCACACAGATGTATATGATGAGAGGTCGCTCCATCATATGGGGTACAGATTGGTTGGAGGCAGATAGGTCCGGAGGGAGTCTGGCCAGGAGCCAGATGAGGAGGACGAGCTTCGTGAGGCAAAGGCAAGGACATCAGGGCCGGTCAGTCCTATTGCTCAGGCAGCTCATGCATCCGAGACTGAGCCTACGACACCTTCGGCCACTCCTTCTGCAACTCCTCCAGCATCTACTGCTTTACATTCTGAGGAGTTCTCTCATGAGCAGTTTGCAGAGATTAGAGGTGAGCTCATTAGTCTTGGAGCTCGGACAACTCAGCTACGGATTGAGATAGAGAGCCTCAGAGCTCATACAACTTCAGAGCATGCTGAGATTCGTCAGACTATGGAGGCATGATTTGCTCGCATTGAGGGTTTGATTAGATCCCTGCTTCCTCCTGTTGCTCCTGCTGATCCTCTTGCTGGTGATGATGATGATGGCGACGACCACCATGATGACCCTGATGATACTATGGAGGGTGGTGATCGCACTGATGGGATGGAGGATAGAGCTACAGATGTTCTTGATGACAGTAGTGATAGTGATGATGGTGCTGATGGTTATGAGGTCGTCAGCCGAGAGCTGCATTCCCCTGATGTTCCTCCTACTGATGCTACTGGCACCCCAGCTACCATTGATCCAGTCTTTGTTACCCCCACCGAGACTCTACTCCCTCCCTCTTCTAGAGCCTCTAGAGTTGCACCTCGTTTTGGACCATCCACTAGGACTAAGAGTCATGGTATCTTAAAGACTCCTAGTGGTCTAGCCCGTAGGACTAGGATTTCAGGTCCTATTTCCTTTGACATTCCACCTGATGAGGATTAGCCTCACAGATGTTTATTCTGTTGTATGCTCTTTATGTTACTTCTGTTGTATGACTCTTGATATATTTTGTATGTTTCAGTTTTGCTGATGAGTCAGCAAATTTTGTACTAAAAACTCCAGATATATATATATCTATATATATTAGTTTGATTGTGATTCACTATGATTGCTTGATTGGTTACATTTACTTTCTTTGGCTCTGATACTCTATTTGGATCTTTTTGGCTCTGATACCTGTCAAATCTGATACTCCACCACTTTTTGTCTCCATGCTCATTTTGAGGGGGAGGTTATTCCCCTTTCTAATGGTTGACAAAAAGGGGGAGTATGGTATAGATTGTATGGGAATATGATTGTTTGGGAGTATGGTATTGTTTGTGTTTGAAAATTTTTGGTATTGTTTGTATTTAAAAATTTTCAAATTTTATCTAATTTGATCTGATTTGATACCCTAAAAAAATATATTGGTTGTTCTAATTAGAATTATCTAATTGAGGGGGAGATTGATTCTTCCTAACTATGAAAATTATGGCTCATATGAACTTACAATCATATTCATGAATTATCATAGTCAAAATTTGAAAATTAATGCTGTTTACTCAAGGTTTTGTCATCATCAAAAAGGGGGAGATTGTTGGCTCCACCCAGTGATTTTGATGACTAACAAAACATTGAGTGCATATTGTATACTAATGTGTATTTCAAGTTATGAGATTTCAGGAATAAAAGCACCTCAAAATCTCAAAAGCTTATGTATCATGGCACGCCATGGCACAGAGCATTTTTCACAATTCTGAACATCCTCTTCATGGAAAAAGGGCTTTTACACGTTCAATTGTTATTTGTTTATGTTCCATTTAAGTTTCAAAATCAATATTTGTGTTTTTGGCTCAAATTGCACTTGATTATGAATTTTTCAGTATCAAGTGTCGACACCTGGGAAGTCAAGTGTCGACACTTTAGCATTTGGCATGCAGAAAAACTCTTAGCATGCCAAGTGTCGACACCCAGAACTCAAGTGTCGACACCTGCATTTCAAGTGTCGACACTTAGGTTTCCAAGTGTCGACTCAAGACCTGAGATTTTTGAAAATACAGAACTTTACCAATGGAGGGTTTTTGTGTCAAGTGTCGATACCTGTGCATTAAGTGTCGACACCTAAAAATCAAGTGTCGACATCTGATAGCCAAGTGTCGATACCTGATGAGCCAAGTATCGACACTTGAAGCCTGACAGCCATAACGGATCTATTTTTCTGACTTGCAAAACTCACATTTCAAGCTCCAAACGGCTAAATTCGAGGCTCCAACGGTCACAAACCATTTTTTGGAAGTTTATTGTTGTATTTAACCTCCACCAACTTCTTTCTAAAGGCATTGAAGTCCATTGAAAGCCAAAAAACCAATATTCTCTCAAAAACTTCACATCAAGAGCCATTTATAGTTTGATTCCCTGAAAAAGCCTACAAGCTCATCCTTACATCATTCCAAAAGAGGAGTTTGAGGGATATTCCAAGGAGGAGACAAGACAAAGCATCAACTTGAGCTTCAAAGCTTCTATTCTACTCTTGAAGAAAGTTTGTCTTATTTTTTGAAATTATATATCTGATTTTGTCTTGTGATTTGACCTTGCTTTCAAGGGTATCTTGAAAGAAGGTTGTTGTGGTTTATTGGTAAGCCAAAGGGATAAAACCAACTAGGGTTAACTTGTGAGCCCGAAGACAAAATAAGTGTAAAAGGTTGTTGGTGAGCCTAGGTGACAAAACCAACATAGGTTTTGACTTGTGAGCCTTTTGGAAAACAAGTCAGCTATAATCTTGATTGGATTATAGTGGAATTCCCAAGGGTGGCTTGGGGAGTGGATGTAGGTGTTAGGTTTGCACCGAACCACTATAAACATTGTGTTTGTGTGTGTGATTGCTTTCTTTCCTTCTTGCTCTTTGTTTATTGCACTTCATTTACTGCTTTCCGTTGCATTTAATCTTGAGCATTGAATTTATTACTCACAAACACCACTAGACCTTCACATTACTGTTTTAAATTTTAAAAGATCCAATTCACCCCCCCTCTTGGGCTCCATTTCTGGGTAACAGTCGAATTGTTTCTCAGTGAAGACTTTTGCCATCTTGGCTAAGATCAGTTTTTCATAACTTTTTGTAGGCTTGCAAACTTGAAAGAAGAACAGGGTGACAGAATGATAGGGGGGCTTTAATGCCCCTTACCACAAAACCAAGGAGAGCTTGGTTTCTTTGGAGCCAAGGCTCCTTGGATTCTTAGCTTTTGGATGATCTACTTCAGGAGATTGGTCTCCACCCCGACTTTCACCTTAGCTTTGACCTCGAAGGCGCAGCCTTGATAGCTTGGCTTCGACAAATACATGTGCAATGGCTAGAGCTAGTCTTCGAATGATGGGTTGTGCATCGGCCTATTGTGAAGGATTGTCGAGAGGGTCAAAAATGGATGGGAGTCACCATCTGGGACATCAACTTAAACTAGTGCCAACAACAGCTCAGCACCTCATGGTGCATGGAATATTTATAATCACTGGTGGTGATTACCATGAATTCCAGTGCTTTTTATCCCATGGTTTTGACATGGTTGATATTGCTGGCTTATACAACATGGGTCCCACCTCCACTTCACCACCCTCTTGAATAATCTAGCTTCTTCCCTCCATTTCATTTTTTTCTTTGTTTTTTGACCAACCAAAATTAAGGCAAAGGGAAGGTCAAGGCGGTTGCCAATCAGGCCAGAGGAGTGGTTGAGGTGGTCATCGATCCAACTTTAGGAGAGCCAAGGGGCCCTTGTAGTCGCTAATCGAACAAAACTGAGTTAGAGGAGGGACATTTTCATGGGTGCCGATCAAAGCAAAGGAGAGCCGAGAGGTGATCTTCATGATGACGGATGCTAATTGGAGCCTTGGAGCCAAGACAGTCCTCCCTGCAAGTGCTGATTGGAGTGGAGGAGCTGAGGTGGGCCTCTCTGTAGATCCTGATCGGAGTGGTGCCGAGGTCGATTCCTTTTGGTCATTGACACGACCATAGCTAGGCTTGAGGTGGATCTTCTGGTGATCGCCTCTAGAGGAGTGGCTGACAGGGTCAGATTGAAGGGACCGAGGTGGTCTTCTAGTTGCTGACCTAGCCATAGCTGGGCCTGGGCAAGATTCTAAGGATGCCGATCTGAGAGGTGGTTGGCTTCTTGTAGGCACCAATCTAACTGGAGGAGAGGCGGTTGAAGGGACCTTGTGCTTGCCAATCTAAGCAAAGAAGATTTCAAGGTCAATAGACTTGTCACATTCGTTGATCCAGAGTCGAGAAGAGGTTGAGTTCGTTGTTCTGCATCCATGGATCAAAGGGTGTAGCACTGATGGGGCATTATCGTGGCCAAGGAGGGTTGATGATTACTTTGACAAGGGTAAAGGAACCCATCGAAGTTTTGGCAAGAGTCAGCTTTTGAAGGAGTTGCTTGGCCAGACTTTGGAGATTTTGAGAAACCTACCAGGTGCCACCCGAGCTCTCATCCAAAGTGGCATGGGGTTCTAAAGATCTCTCCCCTTGCCACCTTCACCGCCATATTCCCTATGATTTGCCGATGGCAAGGTTAAAGTCACTGAGGCTCTCATGACTGAGGGGTTCACAGCCGAGACTTTCATTGCTAAGGTGCTCGACTTAGCACTCATGGCAAAGGTGCTCGGCGACTCCAATGGGCTTCGACAGAAAGAGATGGCAATGAGGACCTTCAATGGCTTCCCCCGGGGAAGAAATAGATAAGGAGTACCCCATTAGCCCAAAGGAGGTCGATGGGCTTCCCTTAGACAAGGGAGGATAGCAACAAGGAGGAAGTATGGATTTCTCCAGGAAGGAGCACCTTGAAACATCCAACACCATGAGAAGAGGAAGCTCCTCTTTTGGTTTCTAACTGGAGCACCTGGTGCATCACTATGTGGCCATGCCAAATCCCATGGTGGATAACATGCTACATTATTTTTTGTGTGTTGCCAATTCTTAGTTGCATGTTATCTACTGGGCATATACTATATGATTTTCCCTAATGCATTTGATCATGATCCATGCAATAATTTCTCCACCCCATGGTAGGGATTTTTTTCCTCTCATAGAGGATATTGCCCTTGGATGAAGATAAAAAATTGATGAAATAAAATTCAATGCTTGTGTTCACCGGTGATGTTGCCAAGCCTTAGCATTGAATTGTTTGGACAGTGGTCAGGTCTAAATCGACCCCTTAGTTGAGTAGTAAGGTTGTCAAAGGTGGATGGAGATGGAGGTGGAGGACCTCCAAAGCTTCTAGAAATTCTTCTTATGAAGAGGAGATAGAGATGTCTCCTTGCCATTATTCCATCGATGAGAAACTTCCAGAGATTTAGTTTTAATTTGGTACTTGGAGTGATAGGGAGTTAGAGATGCTGCCTCCTTGCTTTTTCTTTCTTCCTTCTCTTCTTATTCTTCTTCTTCCCTTTTTATTTTTTATTTTTTATTTTTGTGGCATTGCTCATCTCTGGCAATAACTATTTTGTCGCCCTTGGACACTTTCGATAAAAATAAAAAAACTTTTACTTGCATACTCTTTGTTTTTGGTGGTATGAAAATATGAGCCTCCAATGGGGAGCTAAAGAAGAAATTCTTTCCATGGGGAGGAGATAGCTGTGAGGGCACTGTAGGCACTATTCAAAGAGGTAGATGGAGACTGAGGGGAAGAAGTCTCTAGAACTTTTATTTCAAGAAAATTCTAGAAGTGACAAGGAAATGCCACTTTTCCTTTCTTCTCCTTTTTTTTATGCAAAAGATACTTATTAGAAGTGATGAAAAGGCAGATGCTACTTCTTTCTTTCTTTTCCTCCTCCTCCTCCTCCTCTTCTTGCTCTTCCCTTTTCATTTTTTTTATGCATGGTTGCTCGCCTTTGGCAATGACCATATTATAGCCCTTAGGCACTCCTGATAAAAATAAGAATTCCCTTTCCATTTATGCATGGGTACCATGTATGATTGGAGGGGCCCTTCCCCTAGTATCATTCTTTGCTTAGTGCCAGGTCTCCTTTGTGGCACCCCCCAGTGATGGCATTTATAGTTCTAGCTTGAGCCTGTGATTGTTTTGGTAATGGTGGCGGCGCCTGCGGTTCCAAGTCAAGCCATAGTGCCATAAGAGAAGGTTGCACTACAAGTAGTGCGGGGGTAGCTTGAATAGTTTGAATGGCCACCACAAAGTTCAAAGCCCACTGGAGTAGGTTGAATGTCTCCATGCTAACTCTCACCGATTGTAAAGGTTTCTGTCAATGGTGATAGGACCAGGTTATTGGCCTAATTCTCTACCAATCGAGATGTGGTGGTGTTGGTGCGGCGAGATGCAACATTCCATCTTTATTTTGCATTTCTCAATATTATTCATGCCCTTCATCTTTTCTATTGGTGCCAAAAACTATTGAGCATAGGGGATGCTCGAGCTGGTACCTGCAAAAAAATACCATTGGGGGTGGCCCCGGGAAGTGATGGGGAACATAGGGTATGCAAGTGATCATCATAAAGAAGAAAGCAATTTCAAAATAATTATGAGTAAGATTTTAGGGTTTATGATGCTTTTATTCTCGAAAATGAGTTAAGGAACATGCAAGGTTAACCTATGATGATCAAAGTCACAATCCCCCCTTAAAGTTTAACCCTCAAAGAAGAAAAAGAAAGTAGGATCGCAAGGATTAAGAAACCCTAACTAGAACATGCTCGATCCACTCTTCAACAAAACAGATCTAGGAGAAGGGAAGGGTTTGGAATACCTGGCAATGAATATCCTCTCTCTTAAAACAACGGGATCACAGAATCTCTCAAAGGATGCGCTTGGATGTAAAGGCTAGGATTTCCCTAAACTCTTAGCTTCTGGTTGGCAGTTCAGTTGTCAAAGAAGACCTCCTCTGTAGGGCGTGGTACCTGAAGGATCCTGCAAGCACCAAGGGAAGAAGGACCCTTTGATTAGAGATAGCAATGATGCATAACAAAATCAATGAAAGATAAGAGGGAAGATGGGGAAGGCTTGAAGATTAAGCCACGGCTTAATGTAGATCCTAGAGTGCCTGAGGATGCCTGGATTCCTGGCTGGAAGGAGGATGCTCATATTTTCTTGGACTTTAGGAGGATCCCTGGCGGCAAGATATTGGAGGACCTAGCGGCCTAGGGTTTTGGAGGAAGGGGTGTTGGTGTTAAGTTGGAGGATGGATGGGATGGCTAGGGCTTGGAAGATGGGTGGGCGGCTAAGGTTGGAAGATGGAAGATTGTTAGTTGGTTGGGCCTCTCACCCTCTTCCTCACGGAGTGTCAATGCACAAAGCACAGGAATTGAAGAAGACCTTCAAAATTTTCATTCATTAAACTCCATGATTTTACAAGGAGGAGGGGTATTTATAATTCACCTAGACCTCTTAGACTTCCTTTCAAAGTTAAACTGTATACATGGATTAAGGGAGAAAAGAGGGGGTGCCATAAAATTTCCTTCTTTGTTAGTTATACATGGAAACAAGGAGAGAAGAAAATCAGGGGCGCCTACATGCTTTCTTCCTTTGCTTGGAGCAGTTTGCATGAAACAAGGAGGGGGTTGCTCGGGCACCAGTTATCTTCCAATTTTGCTTGGAGTGGTTGCATAAAACAGGGAGGGGGACCACTTCAATGCTTGGGTGCTCATTACTTTCCTTCTTGGCTTGCATGAAATAGGGATGGCTACAACTTTCCATCTGGGGAGGATGTGGGGCGCCATCGTGCTTGAGTGGGGACAACTATGGGTGGCGCATGAAATCTTCCACATGTGCTTGAGTGGGGACCAGTGGAGGTGGCGCAAGGAAGGTGGTGCTTCAACCTCTTGTCTAGGTCTTCAACTTCTTGATTACAGACTCTGACTTAATTCAATTGAACTATGGACTCTGACTTAACTCAATTGAATTACAGACTCTGACTTAACTTCAGTACATGACTCAAATTGACAGGACTAAGATAACAGCTAATTAAACTCAAATAAAGAAAAAAGGTGACAGACTCCTAATTAATCAGAGATCCAAATGGAGCCCTGCAATCTTTGTTTGATCCAGGTACCCTCACCAATTCTCCCGGGATGGAAAGTACTTGATCTTGTCGAGAAAAGGTCAATCTAGCTCTGGTCTTCTCTAATAGGTCCAGATCAATGCGCTGCAGATCCTATCTCGGGTGATCCACGAGTTCTTAGATTCTGGTCGACCTTGCCAATGAACCAGGTATTGCTGTAACCTTTGTTCTGGATAGTAATAGCCTGGTCATCCAGAATATGCTCGATCCTTTCTCCTCTCTCAGGTCAATTTATTGGTGGATACTCTAGGATGGGTTCACTCTCAAGAATGGGGTTAGGTCCAAATGGCTTACTAGGTATTATTGTCGGCTCCCTATACTCAACTAGGTCTGAGATGTTGAAGGTCGAGCTAATGCCTAATTCGGGTGGTAACTCGAGCACATAGGCATTGGGTCCAACTTTGTTAATCACCTTAAAGGGTCTAGCTCCATGGGCATATAACTTTTTGACGGTCCCCGGGGGAAACCCTTAGTTCTAAGCCTAATCATCACAAAATCTCCCTCAATGAACTCTTTGACTCTTTTTTGGGAATTAGCCATTTTATTATAAGTATCATTGCTCACATTAATCTTATTACTAATTTTCTTAGGCAGATCTCTAACATGCTGTGCAAATGATTCAGTTGACTTAGAGACTCGTGCATATATGGGCAAAGGGATTAGGTCAATGGATTTCTTAGGCTTATAATCATGGACAATTTTAAATGAACTATTGCCTATGGACCTATTAACTGAACTGTTGTAAGCGAATTTGGCTCTAGGTAACAAAAGGTCTCAATTTTCAGTGTTTTCATCTACAATATATCTCAACAAGTGTCTAAGGCTTCGGTTCACTACTTTAGTCTGGCCATCGGTTTAAGGGTGGTAAAAGGTAGAAAATTGAAGCTTGGTTCCTAACATATGCCAGAGGGTCTTCCAAAAGTAACTCGTGAATCGGACATTCTTATTAGACACAATGGTTTTAGGAAGGCCATGTAACCTAACCACGTTATCAAGAAAAAGTTTGGCTACCTTGGAGGCATCAAAAGTTTGTGAACAGGGTATGAAGTGTGCCATCTTAGAAAACCTATCGACCAAAATATAAATAGAATCATGTCTCCTTAAGGTCTGGGCAATCCTAATACAAAATCCATACTAAGGTCCTGCCAAGGATAGTCAGGTACAGGTAAAGGGGTATACAAGCCAGTGTTTTGCATTTGCTATTTGGCAATAGCACAAATTCGCAACCTAGCCACAATTTGGGCAACATCCCTTTTTAGACTTGGCCAATAGAACTAGTCTTCAATAGCTAGAATGGTTTTGTTCCTACCAAAGTGACCAGCTAGACCTCCTGCATGGGTCTCCCAAACTAGAAATTCTCTAAGGGAAGTCTTGGGAATACATAACTTATTATCCTTGAAGAGGTAGCCATCTTGTAGGGTATACTCACTATGCAAACTATATGGTCCTTGTTTGACAGATTGATAGGTCTCACTAAAGTCGGGACAAGTTTCATATTCATCCTTCAGTTTGTTAAATCCTACTACTTCGGTACTAACAGAGTTTTGGAGCATGGATCGATGGCTAAGGGCATCAGCAACCTTATTTTTAGTACCAGCATGATATTTCAATACAATGGTATAGGCTTGAATGTACTCTACCCACTTAGCATGCCAAGAGTTTAACTTCTTTTGGGAACTAAAAAATCGGAGTGCCTCATGATCCGAGTATAAAATAAATTCCTGTGGCAGCAGATAATGACTCCAATATCTCAGGGTGTGCATTACCGCATAAAACTCCTTATCATAGGTTAAGTACCTAAGTTTAGCCTCATTTAATTTTTCACTAAAGAAGGCTACAGGGTGACTCTCTTGACTTAGTACTCCTCCTATACCAACTCCAGAAACATCACAAGAAACCTCAAAAACTTTAGAGAAATCAGGTAACCTCAAAATGGGTGCTTGGATCATCTTTTCTTTAATATCTCAGAAGGCTTTATCCACAGTTTTGGTCCACTTAAAGGTTCCCTTCCTAATGCAATCAGTGATGGGTGCAACTAGTGAGCTAAATCCCTAAATAAATCGCCTATAGAAGGTAGCTAGGCCATGAAAGCTACGTACAGCATGAACACTAGTAGGTATAGGCCACTCAACTATGGACTTAATCTTTTTCGTATCAGCAAATACTCCTTCGAGGGTTACTACAAAACCTAGGAAGATAATTCTATGGGTCAAGAAGTCACATTTCTTCAAATTGACATAGAGGCTGTCTTTCCTAAGGGCTTGACAGACTTATCAGTATGGCTTAGGTGGTTTTCTTTAGTCCTACTGTAGATCAAAATATCATCAAAATAAACCATACCAAAATTTTCAATGAACACTCTTAGGACTTGGATCATGATCCTCATGAAGGTACTAGGTATGTTACATAACCCAAAAGGCATCACTATCCACTCATAAAGACCATCCTTAGTCTTAAAGGCTATTTTCCATTCATCCTCAGGTTTGATCCTAACCTGGTGATAGCCACTCTTAAGGTCAATCTTAGAAAAAATGGTTGCTTTGGCCATCATGTCTAGCATGTCATCCAAACAAAAAATGGGGAATCTATACTTAACCGTTATCTTGTTTATGGAATGACTATCAACATGCATTCTCCAAGTGTCATCCTTCTTAGGTGTTAAAAGGGTAAGTACTGCACATGGACTTAGACTCTCCCTAATAAATTCTTTTCTTAGGAGTTCTCTAACCTGTTTCTGTAATTCTAAGTGCTCAGTAGGATTCATCCTTTAATTTGGAAGATTAGGCAAGGTGGCTCCTGGGACTAGATTTATAGCATGTTATATGTCCCTTAAAGGTGGTAATTGATCAGCAGATCTTTAGAAAATACATCTTGGAATTCTGTCAAAAACTCCATAACCTCCTAGGGGTGCTCTCTCTGGGTTTGATCATGAATTTTCTTAGCAGTTAACATCTAAATTATCGAGCCCTCAGTAATCTCACATTCTAGTTCCTTAGCATTGATCAGATTTATTCCTGATTTCTTCTCTTTCAGGTGGCTAGATCCCCTCTTGATATTATCCTTAGGTGGGGTTGGGTTTATCACAATCGTCTTTCCATTGTAGTTAAAAGAATAGGAATTGGATCGGCCATACAAGGTAGCATCATGGTCATATAGCCAAGGTCTGCCTAAGATAATACTACTAACTCCCATAGGAAGGACATCACACCACACCCTTTCTTGATAGGATTGAAGTTGGATCATGACTTGGCATCTAAGTTTGATAGAAATGGAAGTTGAGTCTACCAGGATACCTTATAGGGATTGGGATGGAGAACAGGGGATAAGCCTAGGGTTTTGATAGCATTGGTTGAGATGGCATTCACATAGCTCCCATATCTATGATGATCTTACATACCTTTTTTCCTAATTTGACAAAGAGGTCTGTAGGATGTTGGTCCTACGCCAATCCTCTTGTTCCTTAGTTTGGATTAAGATACACCTAACAACTCTCAATAGATCAGATGACTCAAATATTTTCTCATCTCCTTCATATTCATCCACTAAGTTCACCCCAGCTTCATACACTTCTTCATTGTACTCATCAGTGGGTTCATGATCTTCTTTCTCTAGTGATGGGGGACAAATTTGATAAAATGGGTGTGTAGAGATGTGATCTACTTACCTAGCAACAACATATCAGCATTAGATCTCCAGATATGGCTGGATTCATGGATAAAAGGATGAAGAATTTAGAGCTAGGAACTAGGTGAGCAGAAAATTTGACACCCTTGTGCAAGCTTCCTTTCAAAAAAATAAAAGAGAGGATCTAAGAGCATGGAAACCCTCAAACTAGGCTAAGCTACCTTTAAGAACCTTAGATCTAAGGATCAAGAGAGTCTTTTCCTAATAATGAAGAGAAATCAAAGCTCAAATGGAAGGGAAGTACTCACTACTCAAAAATTGAAGGCTAAAGACAAGATCTACACTCCCTTCTTGGATTCACCATTGGAGCTTTGATCCTTGGTATGGAGCCTTCATCTTCATCTTCAAATCACCAAGAAAAACCTGCAAAGAGTTAAGGTAAGTCAAAATTCAAAGAAATTGAGGGAAAAAAGGAAGGAATGAACAAAAGAAGTGAAGAGAGTTGCTCGAATTTTTGGGTAGCACTTCCTCTTCTTCTTGGACTACTTGGATCTTATGTAGACAAACTTGAAAATGAAACTTTGGCCCCCCAAACTTAAGGCACTCACTCAAATTCAAGATCAAACTCATCACTCCAACTCAAACTTAAAGGAAAACACTCAAAATTCTAAGAAGAACTAAAGAACATAGCAAAGTGGAAGAGAACACAAACAAGTAAGCTTTCATTCAACTCAAGTCATTCATTGCTTTACAAGAGGAGGCCTTGGTCCTATTTATAGGCCAAGGACAGCCATAATGGACAGCAAAAAGGTGGATTAAGAAGCCAACTAATTCAAATTTAGTTGGTAACTAATTATATTGAGAAGCTTCTAGGTAACTAATCCTAACAATAGAAGAAACTAGAATCTCCATGTGGCGCCATCCTATTTCGCCAAGTGTCCTTATCAAAAGCCTTCTATGTGTCTTTTAAGATTTAGTCTTCAAATATGCTTCAAATTAGGTGAATCAAATTATAGATTGGCTGGCCCAAATGGATTGCTTGGAATTTTGGAAAGACAGATCTTCATTAGTTAAATTTCTTTGGCTTGCTTGTCTCAAATGGAAATGGTCTTGACTTGCTTCATGCAATAGGGCTCTTCTTCTTAAATGGGTGGAACTAGGAGCCTTCGAGATACTTTATGAGGTTGGCAAAGTGGAAGAGAATACAAACAAGTAAGCTTTCATTCAACTCAAGTCATTCATTGCTTTACAAGAGGAGGCCTTGGTCCTATTTATAGGCCAAGGGCAGCCATAATGGGTAGCAAAAAGATGGATTAAGAAGCCAACTAATTCAGATTTAGTTGGTAACTAATTACATTGAGAAGCTTCTAGGTAATTAATCCTAATAATAGAAGAAACTAGAATCTCCATGTGGTGCCATCCTATTTCGCCAAGTGTCCTCATCAAAAGCCTTCCATGTGTCTTCTAAGATTTAGTCTTCAAATATGCTTTAAATTAGGTGAATTAAATCATAGGTTGGCCGGCCCAAATAGATTGCTTGGAATTTTGGAAAGACATGTCTTCATTAGTTGAATTTCTTTGGCTTGCTTGTCTCAAATAGAAATGGTCTTGACTTGCTTCATACAATAGGGCTCTTCTTCTTAAATGGGTAGAACTAGGAGCCTTCAAGATGCTTCATGAGGTTGGGCTTCATCTCCATAATTTTAAGTGGAACCTAAAAAAAACTGGACTAGCTACAAAACCAGAGATTGTTAGCTTGCAACTTCTTCCTCTTGCCAATGTCCCCATTAATTCTCTCCAGGTGAAAAGAACTCGGCCCTGACGAGTATGGATCATTTTGGCTTTGGTAGTATTCAAGTAGATCTAGATTGATCCTTTGTAATTCTTCTTGAATGATCCATGAATCTTCAGAATCAGGTCTACCTTGCCAATAGACCAAGTATCGTTGGTAATCTTTATTCGGGTAGTGACAATCTTGTCATATATGACCCTTTCAATTCTTTCTCCTCACTTTGGTAGTGTGGCTGGTGGACACTCTAGGGTTGGTTCACTGTCAAGGGATGGATCAGGTTCTAGGAACTCACTGGAAATCATTGTGGGCTTCTTGTATCCTACCAGATCTAAGATATTAAAAGTAGAGCTAATGCCAAAGTCAGAAGGTAGGTCCAGCATATAAGCATTAGGTCCTATTCTTTTTATTATTTTGAAAGGACCTGCACCATGGGCGTGGAGTTTCTTTATAGTTCCCGGTAGAAACTGTTTAGGTTTTAGCTTGATCATCACAAAGTCCCTTACTTGAAATTCTTTGACCCTTCTATGAAGATCAGCTATATGCTTGTAGCTCTCATTGCTTATTTGGATTTTCTTGCTAACCCCTTTGTGCAAATCCCTAAGATGTTGTGCATATGATTCGGTAGACTTATGCATGGATGACACCAAACGACAAAACAAACTCAAATGATACCAAAACAAAAGACAAGCTCAAATGGATTTTATTATCTAAGGACTGAATTTTATTATTAAGCTAGGAAACAAAAGCTCCTAATTTCTAATATTCCTCTTAAAGGCTTCTAAGACTCTTGCACATATCTTCAGGTAAGTGACAATAAATCTTAATTTGGCTCCCAACATATGTCATAGAGTCTTAAAAAAGTAACTATTGAATATGACTAAGAACAGATCAATGGTATGGTGGATGTCCCAGCCGGATGGAATAGAAGAGTGAATGAAACGTAATGGTGGATTGGGATGGTGGATGTTTAGAAATGGGAAATCAGGGATAGAAAAATTATTAGAAAAAGTATTTTGCAGGGTTTTTAAGGGCTCTACAGCTTCTTGGAGCTGATCCATAGGGTTTTGTTCTTTGACGGTCAATACCCTAATATGTGATTCTTCATCGATCTCTAGATCTAAACCTTCAACATCAATTAATTCCAGATCTTCAATATTATCCTCATATTGATCTCCATGGTTTTGTCCTTGGATTTTATTTTGATCACCCCCGTTGTTGATTTCTTTAGGCTGGGTAATTATTTTATCTTCAAGAATTGCTCTTGATCATATTCATCCATAAGGTTAGACCCAGCTTCATAAACTTCTTCCTTAAGTTCTTCAATGGGTTTAGGATTTTCTCTTTCTAGGCTTTCATTTGGACAAGATTTTGATTCTCTTTCATCTTTTAATTCTTCAATAGGTTTAGGAGATCTTTCCTCTAAATTCTCATTGGGTTCAGTCTCTTCTTCATCTCCCTCATACTTATTGAATTTAGCAATATATTTAAATACAGTTTCATCATCTTGTCTCAATTTGTACCATTGGGTTGGAAGATTTTTCTTATAAGATTTATCTAGGTACTTTTCCCTCAGCTTACTTTTCATATCTCTCAAAGTAATTATTTTATCCCCACTATAATAATTTTTATGCTCAACATGTTTCCAATATGACTTAGCATATCGGATTAGCTTTAATTTGGCAAATTGACACTTCCTTTCTTCTGACATTTCATCAAACTCAAAGTACTGATCCATTTCCTTCTCCCAATCGACATATAGCTCAGGATTTCCATCAAAAGTGGGTGCATAGGGTTGATTGCTCCTAAAGACTCTCTCCTCCTGATATACAAAGCCTTGACAAGGGTATCTAAGTTTATACTCAAGGGTGAGATCATGACAATGGACTCTTGGATTAATAGGAGGTGATTTAGGATTAGTACGGGTTAAGCAGTTTTTTTCAATGTTCCCGATTTGATTATTCACTTGCCCTAACTCTTTGTTCATTTATCTTAATTGTTTAGTCAGGGTATCAAATTTTTCAGTCAAGGTCCTCATAAAGAATTCAAGATTGGGGTCCATGGGTAAACTAGACTGAGGGTGAAACTTTGATATAGGACACAGTACAAGTATAAGAAATACAATGGACAAGCAAACAAGCTCTAATTCTAGGGTTCCTAGACCTAAAAGTTCAAAATACAAGACTTAACTAGGTACTACATAAGTATGTAATTACCCTATCCACTGGCCAGATAAGAGGTGAGGTTGCGGGAGGCTCCCCTCGCTTTCGCGAGATCCTAATTAAAATTCACAAGTCCGCTTAAGGCGTTTGCCATTTGACCTCTTGCCTTAGACACCAATTTCAAGGAATAAGTACAAACTCAAATAATACTTTATCTTACCTTGCACTTGAACCTGACTCATGGGTGTCCCTAGTTTAGGTTCCTACTTGATTTTAGTTAGGGTTTAGGTCAATGAAAATGTGGGTGATTGTTTTGGGCTAAAGAAAAGGTAATGACCTCCTTCCCTTATGTAATATTAATTGCCCTTAGTATATTTTAAAAATGGATGCAAACAATTTTAGCAAAACAATGAGCACAATCACAAATACATGAATTTTTAACCCAATTTTGAAATTTCAAATAATGAAAATTAAATTGGTTAATTCAAATCTTGAAGTCCAAAATCACAGTAACCAAATTTAAAAATTTTAATTTCAAAATTTGATTAGAAAATTCATCCTTGAAAGCAAAGTGGTTAAAATATAAATTTCATCTTCCAACTAACCTCTAGCTAACCTGAATTGAAAATTCAAAATTTAAAATTTTAAAAGTCCAAAGAATTCAAAATAAAACTGACTTGGTTAGCTCTCAGATATAGAATCTCAGATTTTAAATTTTGACTTTAAATTAATTTGAATCTTAGTTGAGAAGGTAGTTTGAAAATAGTTGCTACAAGATTCCAGCAGTTCAGCTAACTCTTAACTTGAATTCAAATTTTGAATTCTAAGCTATAAACCTCTCTAAAATTCAGAATTTTGGTGGGAAATAAAAAAACTCAAGGTATGGATTTCAGATCTAAAGTTCAAAAATTAAAAAAAATATATATTTTTGTATTTTTTTGAAAATTAAAGGAAATAGAAGGCAGAAACAGAATTATGGACAGAACTGTAGAAATGACCTAAAAACTTATATTTTTAAATCCAAAAATAAAGGGAAATATTTTTTTTGAATTTCATATTTCGAATTATAACACACAAAGGTACTGGAAAAATACTTTTTTAGATTTTTCTGATTAACTTGAAAAATATGAAAAATCACTAAATCTTGGAAGACAGTGAGATAGAATTTCAGTAGCTTGCAAAGCTTAACCTAGAACCAAAGCTCTGATACCAAAGAATTGATGGGGGACGAATTTGATAAAATGGATGTGTGGAGATATGATCTACTTACCTAGCAACAATATATCAGCATTAGAGCTCCAGATATGACCGAATTCATGGGTAGAAGGGATGAAGAATTTCGAGCTAGGAACTAGGTGAGCAGAAAATCTGACACCCTTATGCAAGCTTCCTTTCAAAAAAATAAAAGAGAGGATCTAAGGGCATAGAAACCATCATACTAGGCTAAGCTACCTTTAAGAACCTCAGATCTAAGGATCAAGAGGGTCTTTTTCCAACAATGAAGAGAAATCAAAGCTCAAATGGAAGGGAAGCACTCACTACTCAAAAATTGAAGGTTAGAGACAAGATCTATACTCCCTTCTTGGACTCACCATTGGAGCTTTGATCTTTGGCATGGAGCCTTCATCTTCATCTTCAAATCACCAAGAAAAACCTGCAAAGAGTCAAGGTAAGTCAAAATTCAAAGAAATTGAGGAAAAAATGAAGGAATCAACACAAGAAGTGAAGAGAGTTGCTGGAATTTTTGGGCAGCACTTCCTCTTCTTCTTGGACTACTTGGATCTTATATAGACAAACTTGGAAATAGAACTTTGACCCTCCAAACTCAAGGCACTCACTCAAATTCAAGATCAAACTCATCACTCCAACTCAAACTTAAAGGAAAACACTCAAAATTCTAAGAAGAACTAAAGAACTTGGCAAAGTAGAAGAGAACACAAACAACTAAGCTTTCATTCAACTCAAGTCATTCATTGCTTTATAAGAGGAGGCCTTGGTCCTATTTATAAGCCAAGGGCAGCTATAATGGGTAGCAAAAAGGTGGATTAAGAAGCCAACTAATTTAGATTTAGTTGATAACTAATTACATTGAAAGCTTCTAGGTAACTAATCCTAACATTAGAAGAAACTAGAATCTCCATGTGGCACCATCCTATTTCGCCAAATGTCCTCATCAAAAGCCTTCCATGTATCTTCTAAGATTTAGTCTTTAAATATGCTTCAAATTAGGTGAATCAAATCATAGGTTGGCCGGCCCAAATGGATTGCTTGAAATTTTGGAAAGACTGGTCTTCATTAGTTGAATTTCTTTGGCTTTCTTGTCTCAAATGGAAATGGTCTTGACTTACTTCATGCAATAGGGCTCTTCTTCTTAAATGGATGGAATTATGAGCCTTCAAGATGCTTCATGAGGTTGGGCTTCATCTCCATAATTTTGAGTGGAATCTTAAAAAAAATTGGACTAGCTACAAAACCAGAGATTGTTAGCTTGCAACTTCTTCCTCTTGCCAATGTCCCCATTATCAAGTTCTCGAATATGGAGGGATCTGGCGAGGCATTGACTGGCATAGTGTCTCAATTTATGACATCTAAAATAGGGAGCATTGGAATTAAGATTTCTTTGAACTTCAGGTGCCTTACCCTTATATACTTATGGGTTAATGGGGTGCTAGGATTGGGCCGGCTTGGGTGTACTTGGCTAGATCCTAGTTTTTGATTAGGGGTACTAATCCTAGTGGGTTCAGGTCGATGGATTATGGGTCCCCTTTAGAATCTCTCATAGTCTCTAGCTATCTGATAAGCTTGCTCAAGATCATGGACCTCTCTCAAAAATAATTCTCTCTGAATGTCCTCACATAGTCCAGCCTTAAACCTAAATAGGGTCACAGCTTCAGATTCATTTATAATACACCTCATTACAAATTCATCAAATTTGGCTATGTACTTGGATATAGTATTATTTCCTTGACTTAGCCTCTGCCATTGATCTAGAAGTCTCTGATGATAGGATACAGGAAGGTACTTCTATCTAAGCTTAAGCTTTTTGGCTTTCAAGGTGGCTATGGGTATGTCTCCTTTTTATCTAATTATGCATTCAACATTCTCCTAATATAGCTTAGCCTGGCGGACTAACCTAAGTTTGGCAAACTTACACTTTCTTTCTTCAGTCATCTCATACCACTCGAAGTATTGGTCCATATCTCCCTCCCAGTCAATGTAAATCTTAGGATCAGGACTGCCATCAAATGTAGGTGCCTCTAACCTAATGTTCCTAATGTCCCTCTCTTCCTGATCCACAAAGTCATGGTATGGTCACCTCTGGTCATGTTCCAAGGTAGGTTCATGGTGTTGGACTCTTCTAGGATTGACGGGTGCTGGTAGGGGAGTATCAAGTTCAAGTTCAGCATGGGTCTCTCGAGTCTGCTCTAGGTTTCCAACACATTCCTCCATTTGATTAAACCTATTGTTCATCTAGGCGTTCAATTGGGCAAATTGTTTAGTCATGGTCCTCAGTAAGTTGCAAAGTTAAACTCCATGGTCAGACTGGATTGGGTTTGAGACTGCTGGTATTGGACTCCTAATCTAGTGGTCATGCAACAAGCACACAAATCATTCTAGGGTTTTGCTAGACCTGGCATCTCACGTAGAATGAGTCCGCTCAACTTACAACCAAGTCGACGGTTATCCTTTCCACTGGGCAGGTAAGAGATGGGAGTGCGAGAGGCTCCCCCAACTCTCATAGGGTCCTAATTAAGTAACCACAACTCTGCTTAGGGTGTTTGCCTCTAGACCCCTAGCCTAGACACCAATTTCAAGAAATAAGTGATGAATTGAGTGCACTAGCTTTCTCACGATACCATGAACTGGACCTATTGGGATCCCTAGTTCAATTAGGTTGCTACTCAATTTTAATTAGGCTTGGGTTCATTGCAGGGTGGTTGTTTATGGGCCAAGGAAAGGTGATGAAGTCCTCTTATCTTAGAGAGTGTTGCCCTTAAGTACTTTCCAAGTATGCATAAACACACAAGACATATGCAACATGAAACTAAAACCAAAAATATGCAGAATTTTTTTTTGTGTGCAAATGGAAGATTTAACAAAGACTAATAACAAGTTAATTTAATGCAAGGAACAACTAAGTTTTGAAGGGTTCACTATAAACAAAATTCATCCCTAATCTAGTTATGCAGAAATTTCAGTAATGCAAATTTCTAGGGTTTTATGCACAAACATGTTCTAACTTGCTCTGATACCAAAGATGATGGGGAACATAGGGCATGCAAGTGATCATCATAAAGAAGAAAATAATTTCAGATTAATTATGAGTAAGATTTCAAGGTTTATGATGCTTTTATTCTCGAAAATGAGTTAAGGAACATGCAAGGTTAACCTATAATGATCAAAGTCACAATCCTCCCTTAAAGTTTAACCCTCAAAGAAGAAAAAGAAAGTAGGATCGCAAGGATTAAGAAACTCTAACTAGAACATGTTCGATTCACTCTTCAACAAAACAGATCTAGGAGAAGGGAAGGGTTTGAAATACCTGGCAATGAATATCCTTGATGGAAATTCTTCCAGGGTGCCAGGAATCATGCAACATGCGGAAGTGAATTTCAAAATAAAAATTCAAAGCATGAAACCCTAATTGGCTAGAAAACCCTAATTCCCAGGAACCCCTTATGCAATACCAATTAATGAAACATAAATGGAGTCAGAAAAACATACCTGGATCGTTAGAATCCAATCCTTTCTATGAGGCTCACAAGTGCAAGCCCTCCAATGGTGATCCACACAGGAATCAAACCTAGGAACCTCTCCCTTGTAGGTTGCTTGATCAAATGGAACTCTTCTGATGGACTTTCTTCCTTCGGCAGCCTCTCCTTCCTTGCTTAGACCTTTGCCCTCCAGTAGAGCACTCTAAGCCCTCTCCAAAATCTCTCTTCTCTCTTTCTATCACTTCCTAATTCTTTTCCTAAACCCTTATCTTAAAATGGCGGACTTATCTTTAAGGAAGACCTATGTCCTAACAAGGGAAGGAAGAGACAAGGTGGATATATGTAAGAGTGTAAGAAAGAAACCAAAATATGATACCATCGGAACAAATACCGATGGCTATTTATAGGAGAGGGGGAGGTGCCAGATAAGCCTTCTCATCAGCCTTTGATCTGTCCAAACACAGATCAAATAAGACCCTTCACTAAGAAGGAGTCTTATCTTGAAACACCATGTCCCTTTATGCGCCAACCGCCTAATTCAAGTCCCTTCAATTTTTATCCGACTTCTCCCTTTGCCTCTTGGCATTACCTGTTAAAATGAATCCAAGGGACGTGACTTATAAATGAGAAGCATCGGTGATTCAAAAGAACTTAAAGCAGAAGGACTCTGCTTACTTGAATTGGCGCCAAAGTGAAGAGACGCGACTCTTCACTTTGTGCCAACTTCTCCATGCCATATGACACCTTTGACCTAGTGAAAGTATAAGCAATATGGGTATCATATGAAAGGGCATTAAGTTTACTTTCTAACCATATAATTTGTTTTTAGATTGGAGGTCAATTGGTCCTTGTGCATCCTTTTGAATGCAGAGGTGTTACCTAGGCGCCAAGAGTCCCATGCCTTTTGGACTCTTTATATATGGTGCATAAAATGTCCAAAAAAATATCAGATAAAATCTGATAAATTCGTTCCACTTAGGACTCAACCCAATCTATGTCTCCCATAAATTCGTTAGTTCATTTAGCAACATTTCAGACCCAATTCAATTGGGTCAGGAGATTAGGTCAGCCTACACATGCTAGTGTGCAATCTAGCTAACCAATTAGGATCCCTTGACCCTAATTAAATGTCAATTGAGTTCCTAGGCCAACTCCCTAATGTATATGACCCATTGGGTTTCACATCTAGCTAGCAGTAGATTTAGGTTTGAGCCGATTCAATCCGATCAAACCCAATTGACCTAATTAGGTTAAATTGGCTCACCTAATTGTCCAATTCAAATCACACATCGAATTGACTCATGAAACCAAATCAATTGGTTCATGAAAACCTACAAGACAAGATTGATATCTAGCAATGTATCATGCCTACCCGAAAGATGAGGAATTTGGTAGAAATTATCAAAGTATCATTCAATAGTAAGTTACCATGCAATTCAATCTTTCGATCTCCCATTATCTCGATTAAGTAATAGGTATAGATATATGTCAAACCCTAACACTTAATCATATCAAATCTTATCTCGATCATGAGGACTCAGCCATTGACTGATTAGAAACTAATTTTAATCTCATCCTGCTTTGATCAAAGACTCCTTGAGTCACTCATCGAAGAGATTATATAGGATAACAATTCCTCTTACTAGGAAAGATCGATTCCTTGTTGGTCCACTCATATCCTTCATACACCTTCCACCATACCCAGAACACCCCGTACATCTCGCAATGGCATGAATGAGTATGAACCAAAGTATGGCTTAGTGTGCACAAGGAACCATGGTGACCTCAGGTCTAAAGATCACATGCATAACTTCTACTCTGGGATATATCTTTTGACAAGTAGTAAGACTTCCATAAGATAGTCCCGGTGTGGATCAGTCCAGTGTACTCATACCCTGATGAGCATCCTTATCCTTGTATTAGTGTCTCTACACAAGTGGTTGTGAGATCAACTACCTTCATCAACTAAGCATACATAGGATAAGCTAGTCTTTCCAGATTCATCGATCCCCGAATCGATGGTCCAATGACTAAGAACATTCTAGATTAGGGTTTATAGGAATTAGGTATCACTATTATTTTATCATAACCCTAGTTCCATTGTCCTACTCTATGGTATTCATCATAATCAACAAAAACATGACACAACAGTATATGATGAATTAAATGCCTTTATTAATATGTCATACATGAGCTGGAAGTTTGTAAAAAGGCCCTCATAAACATTGGCTCTTAGGGCACTTTTCTATCAAACTCTCACTTGCACTAAAGCCAATCGCCCTTGTATTTTATGCCCATACAATCTAAGTGACGATCTAACTACTGCTTGGTTAATGCTTTAGTGAATGGGTCTGCTATATTGTTCTTTGTGTCAACTCGTTCGATGCTAACATCTTATCTTTCAATGATCTCTCGAACGAGGTGGAACCGTCTTAAAATGTGCTTGGACTTGTGATGAGACCTTGGTTCCATAGCTTGTGCAACAGCCCCAATTTTATCACAGTATAATGGCACTGGCTATTGTACATCAGAAACCACGCCCAATTCCATGATGAATTTCTTCATCCAGATAGCTTCCTTCGTGGCTTCACTAGCAGCTATGTACTCTGCCTCAGTGACCGAGTCAGCTATTGTTAGCTGCTTTGTACTTTTCCAACTCACTGAACCACCATTCAGGGTGAAGACATATCCCGATATGGATTTGCTATCATCTAGATCTGATTAAAAACTATAATCTGTATAACCTTTTAGTTTTAACTCAGATCCTCCACATACTAGAAAAATATCTTTAGTCCTTCTCAGATACTTAAGAATATTTTTCATAGTTTTCCAATGATCCTCTCCTGGATCTACTTGAAACCTACTCACTATGCCCAAGGCATAAGAGACATCAGGCCTGGTACATAACATGGAATACATTATTGATCCTACAGCCGAAGCATAAGGAATCATAGCCATCCTCTCTCTTTCTTCTGGTGTCTTAGGAGACATTTTCTTAGAGAGATGTATGCCTTGACTTAGAGGCAAGTAGCCTTTCTTACTTCCATCCATGTTGAATCTCTTCAACACTAAGTTAATGTACCTGGATTGGGATAAGCCCATCATCCTTTTGGATCTATCTCTATAGATCCTTATACCTAGTATATAGGATGCCTCTCCCAAATCCTTCATGAAAAACTTTGATGATAGCCAAGTTTTAACCGACTGCAACATTGGGATATCATTCCTAATGATCAGTATGTCGTCCACATACAAAACCAAGAAAACAAGTGCACTCCCACTTGTCTTCTTGTACACACATGGTTCATCCACATTTTTGACAAAACCAAATCCTTTGATTGTTTCATCAAAATGGATGTTCCAACTCTTCGATGCTTGCTTAAGTCCATAAATGGACTTCTTTAATTTGCATACCTGATTTGGTCTCCCACTTGAAACAAAACCCTCTAGTTGTGATATATAGACTTTTTCCTCAAGGTTTTCATTGGGGAAAGCAGTCTTTACATCCATCTGCTAGATCTCATAGTCATGGTATGCTGCTATGGTAAGCAGTATCCGAATGGACTTGAGCATGGTTACTGGAGAAAAGGTTTCATCATAGTCTATACCATATTTTTGTCTGAAACCTTTTGCTACCAGTCTAGCCTTGTAGGTCTCAACTTGACCATCTGCTCCAATCTTCTTCTTGAAGACCCATTTACACCCTATTAGGTTAATTCCTTCAGGTGGATCTACCAAAGTCCAAACCTGATTGGAAACATGGAGTCCATTTCAGATTTCATGGTGCCAAGCTACTTGTCAGAGTCTCTACTCTTGATAGCTTTCGAATAGGTCACAGGATCAAAATCTTGTATGATACTGGCTTCATTGTCATCCTCGATGATAAAACCATATCTGAGAGGTGCTCCCCGCACCCTCTCTGACCTTCGGAGAGGAAGTGTGTATTATGGTTGTTCTTGATCCACAAGATCCTCTAGTTGAGAAACTTCTCTTAAAGGCTCACTAGTTTATTGGTTCAATTCTTCACATAACTCAAGTAAAGAATCACTACATCCTTCTTGGATAAACTCTTGTTCTAAGAATGTAGCATGCCTACTAATAATTATTTTTTGTTCAGCAGCATTATAAAAGAGGTATACAACACCCTATTTTGAATAACCAATAAACCTGTATTTATCAACCCTTGCACTTAGCTTATGTCCAAAGGTATTCATGACATAAGCATGGCAACCCCAAATCTTCAAATACTCAAGATTTAGTCTTTTGCCATTCCATAATTCATATGGAGTGCTATTCACTGATTTAGATGGAACCCTATTTAATATGTATGCAGCAGTATCTAGGGCATGTCCCCAGAAGGAAGTAGAAAGATCTGTGAAGCTCATCATCGACCTCACCATGTCTAACAAGGTGCGATTTCTCCTTTCTACCACTCCATTTAACTGGGGTGTATGAGGAGGGGTTCATTTAGATATAATTCTTTGTCCTTGAGATGGTTCTGAAACTCACCAGATAGGTATTCACCTCCTCGATCAAACCAAAGAGCTTTAATACTAAATCCAGCTTATTTTTGAACCATACTCTGATATTCTTTAAACTTATCAAAGGCTTCGGACTTGTGTCTTAAAAGATACGCATGACCGAACCTTGATAAATCATCAATAAAAGTGATGAAATAAGAATATCCTCCTCTGGCCTGAGTTGACATAGGTCCACATACATCAGTATGCATTAGACCTAACAATTCAGTTGCCCTCTCTCCATGTCCAGTGAATGGAGACTTGGTCATTTTTCCTTTGAGACAAAATTCACAAGTTCTTAATGATTGGAAATCATCATAGTCAAAGTATTTATCTTTGACTAACTTGTTTATCCTTGAATCACTAATATGACCCAATCGGTAGTGCCAGAGATATGTGACATTGTCATTATCTCTTTTCCTTTTCTTATCATCAATAAGAAAAACTTTTTCATTGAGTTGCAAAGTTAGAAGACCATTTATAGAATATCCATGTCCAAATACTTTATTATTTTGAAGAATAGAGCAGCCACTACTCTTTACATTTATTTCATATCCCTGTTATAATAACAAGGGTATGGAAATAATGTTTTTAATAATATCTGGTACATAGAAGCATTCTTCTAGCTTTATCACATTACCCAAATATAATAATAGAAGATAGGTACCCATAACTTCAGCATGTATGGCTTCACCACTAGCCCAATGCAGCTTGAAGTCACCCCTCTTCAGGCTTCTAATTCTATGGAGTCCTTACAATGAATTGTATATGTGAGATCCACATATTGTATCTAATACCCATGAATTAAAATGGAAGCACTCAATGATAAATTAGTTTGTATCATGTATAAACCTTTAGATACACCACTTGCATCTTGCTTCACATTTGCAAGGTAAACCTTGCAGTTCTTCTTCCAATGCCTAGTCTTGCCGCAATGGAAACAGGCTTTATTAGCCTTCTTAACTTTCTTGTTCTTCTTCTGGATGCTCTTCTTAGGGTTGAATTTTCTCTTCATACCCTTCTTCATTGCTTGCTTTTTTCTATCAACAAGAAGCACCTGAGCCTTATCTCCTTTAGAGTGGCTCTCAGCTGTCTTAAGCAGGTTAAGTAGCTCTGGCAATAAAGTATTCAGTTTGTTCATATCGTAGTTAAGAACAAATTCAGAGAAGGAATCTGGGGTTGACTGCAGGATCAAGTCCTGATTGAGTTTACCGTCCATAACAAACCCTAATTGACCCAATCGAGTGATCAAGTCAATCATTTTCAGCACATAGGTTTGCATAGGTGAACCCTCACTCATCCATGCTCGGAATAACTGCTTCGATATCTTGTATCGAGCAGCCTACTTTGCTCTCCATAAAGCTCCTTTAGATTAAGCAATATGGATTGAGGTTCCATACCTTCATGTTGCCTTTGGAGCTCGTTACTCATCAAGGCCAACATGATGCACCTGATAGTTGTACTATTATTTTTCCATATTCTGCATGTGGCAATTTGCTCTTCTGATGCATCCTCTCCGATCACCACTGGATCCAGAGAATCAAGTATATATGAAAGCTTCTCCTGAGTTAAAACAATCCTCAGGTTCCTCAGCCAGTCCACATAATTTGGATCGGTTAACTTGTTGTCATCCAAGATGCCCCTCAGTGATGAGTTTGAAGCCATTAAAATAAATATCTTATATTTAATTAAAGAACAATATTAGTAGACCACTCATTGATGACATTCATAACTAGATAAGGACTTTATATCTAATTATGTCTCCCACTATTTTATTCGATTACCATAACCCTCAACTATGGTAAGCGAGAAACCTTCCTGGTTTCCTTAGTGGGGTTGAGATCCTGATCCCTCATTAGTGTCTTGTGTCACACAACAAACACTAATGAGTTCAAAGGTAGGACAACCTTTCCAATTGCAACCCATGCAATTCTCAACAATTATCTTTGCCTCTAAGATACTTATAGCCTTATGTCACACAACAAACTATAATGTCTTAGTTTAGTCAAACCCTTCATTTCTATATAGCCATGATTGAACATTGTTGCCCTTGTGTCACACAACAAAGCAACAACTCCAATCATGCCATAAAGCACTAAGTGCACCAAGACAAATTTCATATCAAACCCTATAGTAGACCTTGTGTCACACAACAAACCTACTATGATCTTGACATGAATCTCTGTCTTAGCATGAAGGAAGGCATATTATAGCTTACTTAACCAATCAGCATTACCAAAATAGGATTTAGATGTGACCAAATTGGCCAGGTGAGTGGGAGGGGTGAGGGGGTCCCCCCGTTGCTTTCCTTAGACACTAATTAAAATGACCTGGTCAGACAACAAAACCAATTAAAAACATCATTCCCTTTACCTTCCCAGAACCACTTGCCTAGACACCAATTGGTTGATCAAACCCTAATTGGTTTTGCATCATGACTAAGTTTTTTGCTATGACTAAATATAATTTTGATGAGAGCTTTTGATGGTCTCAAAACACATTTTAAATTATCATGATTACTATGCTTATAATATATATAAACATGCAACATATCATCATAACATAACATCATAACATAACATGTTATGTTAAACAAGCATATTATAGCTAATATGCATATCAAGGCATGATAGATACATAAAAATACCTTTCACCTTACTTTTTCATGGGATATGGCCACAGCGACACCCCTACAAACCATAGGAGACCCATTGAATGGGAGGAAAGGGCCTTTAAATCCTACTTGGCTCCTATGACCGGACGGCCATGGTGACTAACCAATCCAAATAAGTTACTTGGTTCAATCAATATGCATAATTTCATACTTGACATAATATCATGCATTTCATAAAAACTGAAATTAAACATATTACCCTAATATGCAAAACTTCATACAATTGCATTATCATGTCATTTCATAAAGAAACCATAAATCATGCATATGAATTTGGTCGGGCCAACTCGATAGGATTCGGGTCGGCTCGGATAGTGGAATTTCATAAAACTCCAAAAATGGTTCATAACTGGTATGCCACAAGGATGGCTCTGATACCACTGATGGGAATTCTCCCAGGGTGTCGGAAATCATGCAGCATGCAGAAGTAAATTTTAAAATAAAAATTCAAAGTATGAAATCCTAATTGGCTAGAAAACCCTAATTCTCAGGAACCCCTTATGCAATACCAATTAATGAAACATAAATGGAGTCAGAAAAATATACCTAGATCGCTGAAATCTAATTCTTTCCATGAGAGTCACAAGTGCAAGCCCTCCAATGGTGATCCACAAAGGAATCAAACCTAGGAACCTCTCCGTTGTAGATTGCTTGATCAATTGGGACTCTTCCGATGGACTTTCTTCCTTCGGCAGCCTCTCCTTCCTTGCTTAGACCTTTGCCCTCCAGTAGAGCACTCTAAGCCCTCTCCAAAATCTCTCTTATCTCTTTCTATCACTTTCTAATTCTCTTCCTAAACCCTTGTCTTAAAATGGTGGACTTATCTTAAAGGAAGACCTATGTCCTAACAAGGAAAGGAAGAGACAAGGTGGATAGATGTAAGAGTGTAAGAAAGAAACCAAAATATGATACCATCGGAACAAATACTGATGGCTATTTATAGGAGAGGGGGAGGTGCCAGATAAGCCTTCTCATCAGCCTTTGATCTGTCCAAACACAGATCAAATAAGACCCTTCACTAAGGAATCTTATCTTGAAACACCATGTCCCTTTGTGCGCCAACCGCCTAATTCAAGTCCCTTCAAGTTTTATCTGACTTCTCCCTTTGCTACTTGGCATTACCAATTAAAATGAAGCCAAGGGACATGACTTATGAATGAGAAGCATCGGTGATTCAAAAGGACTTAAAGCATCTGCTTACTTGAATTAGCACCAAAGTGAAGAGACGCGACTCTTCACTTTGCACCAACTTATCCATGCCATATGACAGCTTTGACCTAGTCAAAGTATATGTAATATGGGTGTCATATCAAAGGGCATTAATTCTACTTTCCAACCGTATATTTTCAGATTGGAGGTCAATTGGTCCTTGTGCGCCCTTTTGAATGCAAAGGTGTCACATAGGCACCAAGAGTCCCATGCCTTTTGGACTCTTCATATATGGTGCATAAAATATCCAAAAAATATCAGATAAAATCTAATAAATCCATCCCACTTAGGACTCAACCCAATCTAGGTCTCCCATAAATTGGTTAGTCCATTTAGCAACCTTTCAGACTCAATTCAATTAGGTCAGGAGATTAGGTCAGCTTACACATGCTAGTATGCAATCTAGCTAATCAATTAGGATCCCTTGACTCTAATTAAATGTCAATTGAGTTTCTAGGCTGACTCCCTAATATGTGTGATCCATTGGATTCCACATCTAGCTAGCAGTAGGTTTAGGTTTGAGCCGATTTGATCCGATTGAACCCGATTGACCTAATTAGGTCAAATTGGCTCACCTAATTGTCCAATTCGAATCACACATCGAATTGACTCATGAAACCAAATCAATTGGTTCATGAAAACCTACAAGACAAGATTGACGTCTAGCAATGTGTTATGCCTACCTGAAAGATGATAAATTTGGTTGAAATTACCAAAGTACCCTTCAGTAGTAAGTTATCATGAAATTCAATCTTTCGATCTTCCATTATCCCGATTAAGTGATAGGTATGGATATATATCAAACCCTAATACTTAATCATATTGAATCTCATCTTGATCATGAGGACTCATCTAATGACGATTATAAACCAATTCTAATATCATCCTGCTTTGATCAAAGGCTCCTTGAGTCACTCATCGAAGAGATTGCATAGGATAACAATTCCTCTTACTAGGAAAGATCGATTCCTTGTTGGTCCACTCACATCCTTCAACACCTTCCACCATACCCAGAACACCCCGTACATGTCACAATAGCATGAATGAGTATGAACCAAAGTATGGCTTAATGTGCACAAGGAACCATGGTAACCTCAGGTCTGAAGATCACATGCATAACTTCTACTATGGGATCTATCTTTTGACAAATAGTAGACTTCCATAAGATAGTCCTGGTGCAGATCAGTCCAGTGTACTCATACCCTAATGAGCACCCTTTTTCTTATATTAGTGTCTCTACACAAGTGGTTGTGAGATCAACCACCCTCATCAACTGAGCATACATAGGATAAGCTAGTCTTTTCGGATTCATCAATCCCTGAATCGATGGTCCAATGACTAGCAACATTCTAGATTAGGGTTTATAGGAATTAGGTCTCACTATTATTTTATCATAACCCTAATTTCATTGCCCTACTCTATGGGGTTCATCATAATCAACAAAAACATGACACAGTAGTATATGATGAATCAAATACCTTTATTAATATGTCATACATAAGCTGGAAGTTTACTAAAAGGCCCTCATAAAGATTGGCTCTTAGGGCACTTTTCTATCAATCCTCTCTCTTAAAGCAACGGGATCATACAATCTCTCGAAGGATGTGCTTGGATGAAAAGGCTAGGTTTTTCCTGAACTCTTGACTTCTGGGTGGCTGTTCAGTTATCGAAGAAGACCTCCTCTGTAGGGCATAGTACCTGAGGAATCCTGCAAGCACCAAGGGAAAAAGGATCCTTTGATTAGAGATAGCAATGATGCACAACAAAATCAATGGAAAGGAGGGAAGATGGGGAAGGCTTGTAGATTAAGCCATAGCTCGATGTAGATCCTGGAGTGCCTGAGGATGCCTGGATTCCTGGCTGGACGAAGGATGCTCGTATTTTCTTGGACTTAAGGAGGACACCTGACAGCAAGATCTTAGAGGAGGACCTAGCGGCCTAGGGTTTTGGAGGAAGGGGTGTTGGCAGTTAAGTTGGAAGATGGATGGGATGGCTAGGGCTTGGAAGATGGGTGGGTGGCTAGGGTTGGAAGATGGAAGATTGTTGGTTGGTTGGGCCTCTCACTCATGGAGTGTCAATGCACAAAGCATAGGAATTGAAGAAAAAGACCTTCAAAATTTTCATTCATCAAACTTCATGATTTTACAAGAGGGATGAGGTGTATTTATAATTCACCTAGACCTCTTAGACTCCCTTTCAAAGTTAAACTGTATACATGGAATAAGAGACAAAAGAGGGGGCGTCACAAAATTTCCTTCTTTGTTGGTCATACATGGAAATAAGAAGAGAAGAAAATCAGGGGCACCTACATGCTTTCTTCCTTTTCTTGGGGCAGTTTGCATGTAACATGGAGGGGGTTGCTTGGGCACCACTTATCTTCCAATTTTTCCTGGAGTGGTTGAATGAAACAGGGAGGGGGACCACTTCAATGCTTGGGCGCCCATTACTTTCCTTCCTGGCTTGCATGAAACAGGGGCAATTACAACTTTCCATTTAGGAAGGATGTGGGGTGCCATCTTGCTTGAGTGGGGACCACAATGGGTGGTGCATGAAATCTTCCACATGTGCTTAAGTGGGGACTAGTGTAGGTGGTGCAAGGAAGGTGGTGCTTCAACCTCTTGTCTAGGTCTTCAACTTCTTGATTACAAACTCTGACTTAACTCAATTAAACTATATACTCTGACTTAACTCAATTGAATTACAGACTCTGACCTAACTTTAGTACATGACTCAAATTGACAGGACTGAGATAATAGTTAACTGGACTCAAATGAAGAAAAAAGGTGGCAGATTCCTAATTAATTAGAGATCCAAATGGAGCCCTGCAATTTTGTCTAATCCTGGTGTCCTCACCAACAAGGCACTCTGATGCTTAAGTTAATATTCAAGCCAACAGCATTAAGGAGCGCAGGCAAAAGTAGTTTTGCATACCTTAGGGGCTCTTAGGAAGTCCCTTTTTGTAGAGATAAAAGACGGGCATTATCAGTATAATGCAAATCTCAATAGATCTGGTAAGAAGTGATAGGCTTGTCATGCAGGCTGTCATGAGCTTTCCATCTATAGGAGATGTGCACTCCTTATTAAATGGAGACTTTGTTATTTTATGGTGTCTGCCATGTCTCCTTGTGGCATGGATTGCTATTGTCCTTCTCTTAAATGCAAAGATTTGGTAGTGATGTGATGTGACTTGTCAGACCATTTTAAGTATAGAGATGAGTGCTAGTTAGTCCTTAGTTGACTAAGGAAGTGTTGCCTGAAGAGGGTTGGTTGGCCTGAAGAGGTCTGGTTGGATAACTTGAAGAGACATATCAAATTGATTCCATGCCTTAGCCTTCATGGAGTGCCTGGGATGACCTAAAGAGGCTTGGTCAATCTGAAGAGGCTGGTTAGGATTGACTGTATGCTTTAGTCATGACTAGATCAGCTAGAAGAGCAAGGGTTAGATTGATTGCATCCTCAGCCATTTCCACATGACTAGTTCGGCCAAAAGAACCTGGATTGATCTAGATGACCCTTGGTAGGCCTAGATGAGCCTTGGTCAGCCTAGATGAGCCTTGGTCAGCCTAGATGATCCTTGATTGGCTTGGATGAGCCTTGGTCGGCCTAGATGACCCTCGATCAGCCTGGATGAGCCTTGGCTCATAAGTGTAGCAATGTTGGAACTGAAAAAATTGTTGATGAATTAATGACCCTGTCTGATGATTGGAGAGCATGCAACGAGGACCAATTAGACTTGTTATCTTGGCTTCATAACCTTGATCCAAGCAAAATGAGCCCTAACAAATATAATATTATAAAATATTATATTAATGTAAATATATTAAAATATTATATGATCTTAGCATATATCATTATTTTCTATTTCATTATAATCATCCATCTATATTTTGTAAAATCTTAGTTATTGATCTTAAAAGGATATTTTTGAAAATAAAAAAGTATCACCAATTTCTATCCCTTAGAAAGTTCTAAAACCCATCTCTTTCATAGAATTCCACTTCCTATAAAATATGGAAAGTATCTTTTTATGAAAAGACCTTTTTTCATTTTATCTCTTCTTAAAACTCCAACCAAACAAGAGGCTTCCTCTCCACTTTCTAGGAATTGCTACTTTCCCCTTCCACTTTCCATGAACCACTCGAGTCCTATATGTTTGTTTAACAATGGGTAATTTTGGTTGTAAAGGAAACTTGGTGGGACTAGGGCTTAATGGAAAAAGAGAGAAAAAAAGCAAACTTCAAAGAATTTTAGTACTTGAAATCGGTGAACAATTCTTAGTTTACTACACTATCCCGTATCTTGAAATTTTGGCCAAATATATTATAATATATCTATTATTATAATATATGAAAAACATGTATGTTTTTATTTAATTTGAAATTATTTGAAAAGTAATTTTTGTGGTTTGCGTGGGCAGAATATTTTGGTGTGATAAATAATTAAAAAATTAAAATAAAACAAAGATTGGAAGCCTAGCCTAGGAGGTGGATAAAATTATTGACCTAAAGGAGATTTAGCCTCTCTTCTCATGAAAAAAATGATTGGACTTCTTACTCTCCTCCAAAGTATAACCCAGAAGCCAATGCTCCAATGCTTGTCGATGACACGATCTCGAACAAATACCAAACAGACTGGTTTTTAGTCCAAAATATAAAAATTTGAGAAATTATAAAAGGGAGAGCTTTAGAAACTTTGGGAGAGTGGAAAAGAAAGTTTAAGAATTTTTGGATGGGTTGTAGGGCTATGGGTAGAGGCCTATTTATAGGCTAGAAATTTCAAAGAAAATCTCAAAAACACCCCTACTAGCCATTAATGCATTAAAAAAAAAAATAAAATAGTCATTTAATCATTTCAACATTTAAAAGAAATAATCAATTTGAAAAAAATAAAAAGAAAAATGAATGACCGAATAGCCATGCGCGAAGCATGCGCTTGTGCTCGTGTGGGCATTTGATCATGGGGTCACAAAGAGTTTTGAAACTCCTAGAAAAAGCCAATAATCCTCCATAAGTTTCAAAACTCATAAAATATTTAAATTCAATAAATAATTTAAATAATAAAACTTTTAGACTTTTATTATGCTTAGTGCAAGTACCTTCTAGGTTTGAACTTGTATTTAGTATACAATACATAGTATGAGGATGAACTAATCATAATGCAAGGTACTGTTATTTAGGCCATGCACTTATCTTGATTTTTATGAGAATTACTAGGGATTCACTCTGGTCCCATAGTCGCGATCTCATGAGTACTCTCACTAAGATAGATTTTTCAAAGGTATGTGCAACGAAATCATATCTTGCTAAACACATAGCCTTGGATTTATTAAGAGCTATGCTCACCTAACTATCATAATAGAGCATCATACTATAGCGATAGAGTGGAGACATATTCCACACTAGTGCTCCCAAATGTTATCTAGAGGTCATTTTTCTTTAAACCTTAACCATGGGATTACTATAACAGTAGGGATCCACTCTGATGACTAACATATGGGCTTAAGCCCCATTCCCTTCGATGTTTCAAATACAACAGCCTTAGAAAGGCTTTTGGTCAAAACATCTGCCATGTTATTTTTTGATTTTATAAATTATAATGATATCATTTATTTTATTTTATTTCTTATAGCATTATACCTAATCAAGATATGATTTTTCATTTTTTTATTAGTTTTTGTTGATTTAATAGATCAACTAAAGCTCTACAATCATAATTTAAAGAAATTTTTTAAATTTTTGGTGAAATAATTTTTAGATCATTTATTAATTTTTTAGCCATTATGCTTCAGTACATCTAGTAACAAGAATAGTTAATTCAGATTCTAGTGTACTTCTAGTAATTATTATTTATTTACAAGAGCCTCAAGATATTGTAGCTTCTCCTAGCAAGAAGAGATACCAAGTAGTAGATTTAACATCTAAGTTATTTGTTACCTAATTAGCATCACTATAATCTTCAAGTATTTTTGGATAACTGATAAGTCTATAAATTATCCCAATTCAATCATTAAAATAAATATTAATTAATTAGTATTTATTAAAAATTAATATTTTTTATTAGAGTTTTGTAGCAAATGAGTTTATGAACAAAAAGAGCTTGATTTTTGGAGTCCAACGATATAAATGACATTCAAATTGGAGTTTAAACATGCCCGAAATCGAAATTTGAAATCTATTAAAAAATTATATGTATTTTAAAGTAGCTGGTCCATTGGACCGTCTGCTGGGTCTATGATGCCACGACTACTGTTCGTGGACCATCTCCCCTCTCGAGCATCATCTTCACCCGCCGTCACTGTCCATGGCTGGAAAAGGTGCCATGAGCCACCCCTTATCAGAAAAAGCCCCCGGAAGATCCCATTTTCGTGTTAGCCACCATCTTCATCATCTTTTCTTCCTCCTTTGATCGTCGCCTCCCGCCACCATCACTGCCCGTCCACAGCCGTTCCACCACCACTAGCTTCGTCCCATTGCCATTCTTGCCAGCATTGCCATCTTCTCCACCCAATGTCGGTCGTGCTGCCTACTTTCGCCTCCTCCTTCCTCGCTGCTCTTCCCCACACCATTGACCCCTCCTTTGCCAATCTGCCATGTGTCTCCCACCATCGATCATGCCAAAATCTGGCAACCACCTTCCCTCCATCATTTCTTCTGGTTATGCTGCTGAGTCTATAGCAAGCCACCCATTTCCTGTTGACCGGCCTCTCAATCCCCCTCACCAACTGACACCGCCCTTGCCACCGTCCTTCACACCACCACCACCTCATGCCAGCCACCATCTTCTGCTCTGTCATGCCACCACACTAGATCGAGAGAGGAGAGTCCAAGTCCCAATTAAGGGAGGAGATGGATTCCAGGATTCTACGAGAGTCCGATTCGGACTCTATGTGCCCGAGAAGGAAGGAACACTAAGATGGATCCATCATGCAATAAATCAATGGCCGAGATTTTTTTTTGTGATATTTGATCGATCTGGATCCCAATTGAGTCCAAATTTGATTAAGAGGAAGCCCTATACGAGCTCTATTTAAAGGACCCTTGGATTACAGAAGAAAGCACTTAGAGAGAGGGTACAGACAGGGTAGAGGGTATAAATTTAAGTTACAGGTTGGCCTCTAAGAGAGATTTCTTAGAGGAGAGTTCTACCCCTACACCATCTTTAAGCCTATTCCATCTCCAAGATCATGACCCAAAGAGGAAGAAGAAAAGGAAGCTTAGTTCGCTCTATGGAGTATGAAAAAAGAAGGGGACGTGACATCAATCGACTTCCCAATGAGACTACACCAATCAACTTCAAATTCTTTGTTATTGCTTTTCATAGTTTATTTAATTATTATTTTTAATTTATAGTAATTAGATTTCAATTAATGCAAAGTTTATTTTTATACCATTTAAATTTTTGTTATTTATTTTTATTGCAAGTAGATGCTAAGATCTGACTAGCAGATCAAATGTACCAAGTTTTCATTCTTTGTTGCACTTTAATTCTCCATTTTACCAACTTCAAACTATTTTTCTTTATTTTATAAAAATCAAAGATTTCAAACTATCCTAAGCACTGCCTTCTCTGTGAATTCAACCCGACTCATTCTTTCTATGTATTTTCAATTTTTTTTAAAAGTCGGTTAATTAAACTGATGGCCATGATGTCTTAATGGCAACATCATGATCCTATCAAGTTTTTGGAATCATTATCGGGGAAGGCATGAATGCTAACATTTTTTATCTCTTTAATTTCTTGTAAATTCAGTTTACTAATTTTTTCTTATTTTTTTTTGTAGATCAAAAAAACCAAAAAATAAAAAGAAAAAAAAGAGGAGAAGAAAGTTTTTACAATTTTGGTGAGATCAGTCCTAACCATAGATTAATTTTCTTTTTTTGTTGCTTCTAATTAATTTTTACCTTTCCCTATTAACCGAAAAAAATCCTTTTTCTATTTCCTTTTTTTAGATTTGTTTCCTTTTTTTATTGCTTTCCTCCTTTTCAAATTGACATAAAAAGAAGAAAATCTTCTTTAGCTTTTTCTTTTTAATTAGTTTCCTTCTTTACAAATAGGGATGGCAATGGGCCGGGTTCGGGCCAAGTGCATAACTACCCAAACCCAAACCCAAATATTCAATACACTATCCAAACCCGGTCCAAACACTATCGGGACTGGATTTTTTTTATCCAAACTCATCTCAATTGGGTATCGAGTAATTGGGTTTACCCGGCCCGAATCCAACTGAATCATATTAAATATTTTTTCATTTTTATCAACTTTAAAATCATCAACAATTTTATAAATTATACATATATTAAACAAATAAAATTTAACTATATTTTTAGTTCAACAGTAGTTAATTTCATATTCAATCAAAATTTATAATATAAAATTGATAAACAATTAATTATGATCTTGTTTTAAATTCACCCTAAACAGAATAAGATGAAAAAAAAATTTCAATATATATATATATATAATGATTGGGGTATAAGGTTCAAGTATTTTAAAATTTAATAACTAATAATTATAATTAATAAAATATATATTGATTATATATATATTTAAATATTAAAATAATTCGGGCCGGGTTTGGGTCGGGTGTATATCTACCCTGTCCCAGCCCAAATCCAAAGTTAAGCATTCGGGTTTTACCCAAACCCGGCCCAAACCCAGTCAAAGCATTGATTACCCAGCCTAATCGGGTCAGGTCGGGTCGGGTACCCATGGGTTTGGGTTTTATTGCCATCCCTATTTACAAACTAACCTAATTTTTTTTTTCTTTTTTAGTTTCTTCCTTTTTTAAAATTAATCTAAAAAATTTTACTTAACTTTTTAATTAACTGCCCTAAATACTGCTATGATTTCTTGCCTTAATTATAAGATCCATAGTTTCTTTATTTGCTTAGCTTAATTTTAGTTTTATTTTTCACATATCTAATTAACCAAGATTAAAAGCTACCTTTTACCTCTCTTGCTTGAAATAACATAATATAAAAAAAAACAAAAACATCATATAATACTTAACTAAAATAGTGTAACTAACTAGAACTTAAAAGCTTATTACTCGTTTGGGATATTTTCCTATTTTTGCATTGTATACTTTCATAAAATATCTTAAGGGCATTAACCCATAAACGATATAAGATGAAGAGTTGATAACCCTTCCTTAGCCCACAAACTACCACCCTGTATCTTGCATTGACCCAAGCCTATTAATTAAAATCAATTAGATGTCAACCCCTAAGAAACTCGAGCTCAATAGGACAAGGCATCCAAAGAGTTGGACTGAGTCAGGATTGGCTAATCAACTGGTATCTAGAAAAGGGATTCAAGGATGATGTAGCCCTGAAGAAAGGTGGTTTTTAATTTATTTCATTGACTAACCTAGCTAATCTAATTGGTATCTAAGGAAAGCAACGGGGGGAGTCCCACCGATCTTATCCTTATTTGCCCAATTGATTAGTTAGTTTCTGACTTGGAGGGCTATGAGGTTGCCTTGGCAGTTAGGAGCTGTCTAGATTTAGCATAACCCTAGGATAGAGAGTCCATGTTATACTAACTTATTTGTAAATAACATCAAACCCTAACTAATTCTCCTTCTCTCTCTCTTAGCTCTAGGACTCCTTAGGTCCTTTTCTTTAGAACTCTTTTCCTTCTTCATCTCACTACTTCTCTTTAAAAAAAATAATAAATAAATAATACTAAATAAATAAATATATAAATAAATAAGGATTACTTTATTCTAAAATTTTGATTGTATACCCAAATAATTAGAACAATCCAATAAACTTGATCAGTCTAGGAGCATGAATCCTTACAATAGAGTACCCTTTCTCCTGGCACACCAACCTTATTCGAGCCCCACTTATTTTGAGAGTGAATATCCAACTGTGTACCAACCTTTTAAGTCTATGTATGACCAAATTTATTAAGATTAAACCCAAACATCCTATAACTTAAGAGATATCTATACTTTAATGCTTATAATTCAGGTTGGGGAGCTCAACTAGACTTTTCATGGCAACCATATCCAATGGTTACCTCGATAACCCAAGGATCCATGTTCATAGATACACCATATTATGATCAGCTCTATCCCCATTATCAACATTCTCCAATTAATTATAGTCCATCATTTGAAGAGAAGGTTCAGTAAGCATCATACCCACCTCCTCTACAAACAAACCTAGATGTCGATAGGATTGCTCAATTTCAACAAATACTTATGGTCCAACAACAATCTATCGATAAGCTAATATATCAAACTAACCAATGATTAATTGAACTTAATAGAGAAGAGAGAGGTGAACTACCTAGCCAACCCGAGAGTAGCCTAGAGAGACCACACCTAGCTTAAAACTTTAATGACCCTCTATCTTTTTCTGAACAATCAACTCTAACTCCTGAGAATGAACTGGTCTTAGAACAACTCTACACAACCATAAATACCAATATAGATAATTTGGCTAAGGCAAAAAAATAAATGGAGAAATTAAACATGCGGGATGAACCAATTTCATCATTATGGCCCCAGTCTCTAGTACCCTAGAATTGCCCATGCCTTTTAATAGAATGGGAGAATAAATAGATGCAATGATGGAATTAGTAGAGCCTTCCCAAGAACTATAAATGCATAACATAATAGAGGATGCCACTCCCATAATTCTTTCCCAGGATTTGTTAGATCCCTGCCTGGCTCAGCTCAAGGTAAATAATTTTAACATAGATAGGTATACCTCACAAGTAAATAACTCAATACAATACCCTACTATGAAACTACCCCACTAGCAATTGATGAACAACAAGAGCTATCATCGAGCTCACTAATAGCTCCCTTGTTAGAATCACCACTTGATCTAGAGCTGAAATCACTTCCTGATGCACTCATTGAAACTTTCTTAGTGAACCTTACCCAAAAAGCCCAACTTAGTGGTAATCTAAAAGTACATAAAGAAGCTATCGCGTGGGATAGTATTGAAATAAGGGATCATGATCTTAGAAATTTTATAATTATTTTTTTCATATTTAGCACCAATTTTGAGAACTGCCTCCAAAATTTTTTCATAATATTAAAATAATATATGGAGATAGGGTTAATATTGATCTGGAAAAGGTGTCTAAATTTAAAATGGGGATTGACCAAACACATCATGCTCGAGAAGGGGAGTAGGGTAGACTAACCTATAATTGAAGAAATTTTTAAACTATCACCTCCAATCTCGGCCTAACAAATACAATCCCTTCCTAAGTATTATATAAACTATAATAATATTTTTAAATCCTGGAATAACATGCTTGCCTGGTGTACCTATTGATTCGGGCTAATCATCATAGAGTACTCTATGAATCATTTTCTACCATGATGACAAGGCCTCCTAATTGGCCTTGTCCTTTTGATGTTATGAGTGATACATTAAAGTTAAATATTTATTGGATTCCCTCATAATGTCCGACTGAAGATATTAAACTTGATACTTGTTGGGAGGCAACCCAATATTTATTTTTTTATACCCTTACAAATAAAATAATAATAAAATTTCAATCCAAGTTGACTATTGCAGTCTTTATCTTATTGATAAGCTCCTCTTCTCAGGTAGCCTTTATTCTTATATATTTTCTTTTGTCTTTATGGTTTAAATTTATTTCTTGAACTTGTTTATACCATTAGGAACAATGGAATTTAAGTTGAGGGGTAGGGACAAACTTGTTAAACTTTAAAAACTGTTAAACTTTATAATTTTTGAAAAATTCTTGAAATTTTTTGAATTTTTTTTGAAAATCTTAAAAATAGAAAAAAATTATCTTTTATAAATTATGTGCCATGAAAGATATTCTTGAGCTAAATAGACTAGAAAAAGAATAAAAAAGTTAGAAAGCATTTACTAATGACTGTAACGAGTCAAGAAGTAGACTAGCTGGTCAGACTTTTAACAGCCTATTTAGGTCACCTAAAGGCTATTAGCACTTCCATCGGACATGCACACTGATGAAGTAAAGTAGGTATTAGTTGTAAGATCAATTAAAGATTCAATTATTACTGAAATAATTGGTAATTGATATACACCTCTCCATTTAACTCGAATTTGAGGAAAGAGCTACCTGCCTGAAAAGAAAGAACAGAAAAAAAAGAGAAGCAAGTTCTAAATATTGGTTTTCTATCGAGTAACCAGGCACCTTTGCCTAAGTAAGTGTTGTTGTTCATGTCAAAAAGTGGGTAGTGTTAAGACATCGCTAATCAAAAAAAGGAGAGAAAAAAGAAAAAAATAAAAAAAATTCAGGTGGTATGAAAGCTATCTCAATTCATGTGCTTAATTTGAGGGGTGTATAGAAAATTGACCAAAAGTAGGTGATAAGTAAAGATATAATTGTCCTTTACAATCTAGCATTGAAATACTAAGTCAGCATCATAAACACAAGTGCTATAGACCTTTGGATGAATTCTAAGGAAGTTTCTAATAATTTCGACTGCGAACTTTACTTCGAAAACTCAATACCTAGTTAATGATGCTGGCTAACTCCTTTTGACCTTAAGCCTAAATCCAAAGGAGAATCTTAATGATACATGATTATAAAATTAATACTTATATCTTAACTGCATTGCTATGGGATAAGCAACGACTAAGTTAAGGGGTGTGATAAGTCTATCAATTATCCCAATTAACCATTAAAATAAATATTAATTAATTGATATTTATTAAGAATTGATATTTTTATTAGAGTTTTATAGAAAAGGAGTCTATGAATGGAAAGAGCTTAACTTTTGAAGTCCAACGATGTAAACAACACTCTAATCGGAGTTAAAACGGACCTGAAATTGAAGTTTGAAATCTATTAAAGAAGTTGCACATATTTTAAAGAAGCCAGTCCACCATGGACCGGTCGTTGGGTCTATGATACAAAGGCTAGTCCATGGCAGCCATGGCTACCGGTCTACGAATCCTGTCCATGGACCATCTCCTCTCTCAAGTATCATCTTCATCCACCGTCACTGCCCATGGCTGGAAAAGGTGTTGAGAGCCGCCCCTAATCGAAAAAAGCCCCTGGAAGACCCCTTTTTCATGCCAGCCACCATCTTCATCATCTTTTCTTCCTCCTTTGATCACTTCCTCCCACCATCGTCGCTGTCCGTCCACAGCCGTTCCACCACCACCAATTTCATCCCACTACTGTTCTTGCTAGCATTACCATCTTCTCCACCCATCACCAGCTATGCTGCCTGCTTCCTCATTATTCTTCCCTGCATCATCAACCCCTCCTCTGCTAATCTGCCCCATGTCTCCCACCATCGATCATGCTAAAATCTGGCTGCCACCTTCCCTCCATCATTTCTTCTGATCATGCCATCGAGTCCATAGCAAGCCACCCATCCCCTATTGATCGACCTCTCAATCCCCCTTACCAATGGACATCGCCCTTGCCGCCATCCTTCACACCACCACCGCCTCACACCGGCCACCGTCTTCCACTCCATCACGCCACTGCACTGGATCAAGAAAGGAGAGTCCAAGTCCTAATCGAGGAAGGAGATGGATTCAGGGATTCTACGAGAGTCCAGTTCAGACTCTATGTACCCAAGAAGGAAGGAATGCTACGATGGATCCATCACATAACAGATCAATGGCTGAGATTTCTCTTTATGATATTTAACCAATCTGGAGCCCGATTGAGTCCAAATTTGACCGGAAGGAAATCCTAGACGAGCTCTATTTAAAGGATCCCTTGGTTATGAAAGAAAGCATCCTAGAGAGAGGGTACAAAATAGGGTAAAGGGCATAGCTTTGGATTACGGGTTGGTCTCTAAGAGTGAGATTTTTTAAAGAAGAGTTCTGCCCCTACACCATCTTCAAGCATATTCCATCTTCAAGATCAAGACCTAAAGAGAAATAAGAAGAGGAAGCCTAGTTCACTCCATGGAGTACGATGGAAGAAGGGGATGTGACATCAACCGACTTTCCGGTGAGACTACACCAATCAACTTCAGATTCTTTGTTATTACTTTTCTATGTTTATTTAATTATTATTTTTAATTTATTATAATTAGATTTTAATTAATATAAAGTTTATTTTTATGCCATTTAAATTTTTGTTATATATTTTTATTGCTAGTAGATGCTAAGATCTGACTAGCAGATCGAACGTACCAAGTTTCATTCTCTATTGCACTTTAATTCTCCATTTTACTGACTTCGAACTATTCTTGTTTATTTTATAAAAATCAAAGATTTCAAACTATCCTAAGCACTACCTTCTCTATGAATTTAATCCGACTCATCCTTTCTACATATTTTTATTTTTATTAAAAATTTAGTTAATTAAACTAATAGCCATGGTGTCTTAACAATAACATCATGATCTTATCAATAACCTGAATATACTAGAGAGTAATCAAGATTACCATAAAATATCTAAAAAAATTTTCTAGAGCTTTTCATTATTCTTTACTGGGATTACTAGTATACCTACTCAGTCTACCTATTGCATAAGCTATATCTAGATAAGTTCTATTTAAAATATATAATATGGATCTTATCCTTTGGAAATATTTTAATTGATTAACATATTCTCCTAAATTTTTAATTAAGTGAGAACTATGATTATAAGGGATAGAGATAGAATTTAAATCCAAATATTCAAACTTTTTAAGCATTTTGTTTATTGAGTGTGCTAGGCTTAATACTATTCTACTATCTACTCTTTTAAGCTTTATTCCTAAAATTACATCAACTTCTCTTAAATTTTTCATATCAAAATTATTTGATAAATACTTTTAGTTTTTTGAATTACTTTCTTTGATATTCCAAATAATAATATATTATCACATACAAGCATAGTATTATGAAGTATGCATTCTAACTTTTATAATATACATGTTTATTATATTCATTTATTTTAAAATTATTTTCTAAGATAATTTTATCAAACTTAATATGCCATTGTCTAGGATTTTGTTTTAAACATTAAAGTGATTTAATTAGTCTACATACTTTATATTCTTGTCTTTTACTTCAAATACTTGAGATTGGTTTATGTAGATTTCTTCTTCTAATTCTTTAATTAAGAATGTAGTTTTACATCTATTTAATGGATTATTAATTTTATGAATTAAGACCAAAGCTGCTAAAATTCTTAGGATAGTTATCCTAGCTACAGGAGCATAGGTATCAAAGTAATCTATATCTTTCCTTTGATTAAACTTTTTTACTACTAACCTAGTTTTATATCTTTCTATCATTCCATCTAACCTTAATTTCTTTTTAAAAATCAATTTTGTTCCTATAAGTTTATTTCCTGGAGGTAAATCAGTTAAAATCCAAGTTTTATTTTATAGGATTGATTAAATTTTACTATCTATGGCTTCCTTCCAATATGATGATTCTAATGATGACATTGCCTTATCATACGTAGAAGGTTCATCCTCTGCTAAGAATATGAAAAAGTCTTTTGCAAAGTCTTTTTCAACTCTTTTTCTTTTACTTATTCTTAATTCAAGTTTAGTTTCTAATTCTAATTCTACAGTTCTAGAAAAAGATAGTTCACATTCTAGGGATCTAAAAATTCTAGTCTTAAAAATATATATATACTCGAAAAAAGAAGCATCTCTAGCTTCTAAGATTGAGTTACTACTATATCACTAATCTTTGATTTTATTACTAAGAATTTGTAGGCATTGCTATTTTGGGCATAGCTTATAAATACATTATCTATAGTCTTAGATCCTAGTATTCGCTTTTTGAATTTAGGGATATTAACCTTGGCTAGGCACTCCCATATTTTGAGCAAATCTAGATTAGAAATCATCCTTGTTCAAAATTCATAAGGAGTCTTGCCACTATCCTTAATAGGTATCCTATTTAGGATGAAACAAAAAGATAAAAGAGCTTATCTTCATAAGTTATCAAGTAATTTGGAACTGATAAGCATAGTATTTATCATATCCATGAGAGTATGGTTTTTATGCCCAGCTACATTATAGACTGTGGAGAGTAAGGAGTAGTCACTTGATGAATCATACCATGTTTTTGATAGTACTGAAATAATTCATTCAAGATATACCCCCCTCCTTTATCAAATCTAAGAGTTTTAATCTTCTTTTCTTATTGATTTTTTATTTCACTCTTATAAATTTTAAACTTATTGAAAGTTTCATTTTTAGATTTAACAAGGTAATAATAGTAGTATTGAATCATTCGACCCTAGCATCATCAAGGCCATACTCAAACTCTAGGATATCCCATAATTCTTTGCACTCTTAGTTGACAGGTAAATATTATATAGAGAGTCTGAAAGGGCATTAAGGATTCTACCTTTATACAGGTAATCCTCTTCTAGGATAGTAGGTGTGGTTGAATTAGAGAAACTAGTAAACTAGTCGATCATTGACCATAGTTATAAGATGGTTAGCCAAAACTTCATTTGGCTTTGCTGCCTTCTAAAATAGGATCCATACATTTTTTTTTTGATTTTAGGCTAATGATGTTATCCTTAAATATTTCCATTAAATCTAGATCAGGTTCATAGAAGGTCTAAAAATTAAAATAATTTTATCAAAAAATTATTTAAATAATTTAAATAATAATAATAATAATTATTATTATTATATTATATATATTTATATATCTATTACTTTATTTATTTTATTTAATATTCTTATTTATTTTATTTTTCTTGTATATATTTCTAAAAATTTTTCCTAATTTGATGCGGTATGCAAGCATGCTGAGATGCGGGATGAACATGCAAAAATTGCAGATTGAAGAGAGCAATGAATTTCAGATTTTTGATGGTTTGATTCCCAAAAAAGGACTAAAAGTAAGTTAGGATTTTCATGTAAGGACTAAGTTTTACCCGCATACTAAGAACTATCAAAGAGATAAAGAAAAGAAGGATCCTAGGTTTAAGAAACCACTATAGGACATGCTCAGTTTTCAACAAATCAGAAGTAGAGAAAAGGGATTTGGGGTTGCATACCTGGCAATGATGATCAGCCTCTGAAATGAAGGGGTCACACAACTCTAGATTCGCGCCTAGATGAAGAAGCCAATTTTCCACAGATCTGCCGGCTTTTTATTAGCTGATTTCGTAGGCAAGGAAGACCTCCTCCAAGATTCATGGCATTGGAAGGATCCTGCAAACACTAATAGTTAGGGTTCCAGGAGTTAGGAAAAATACAAAATTGGAATTTGGAAAAGAAGAGAAGGCAGGAGGATGGTGGGCGACCTGGCTGATGAAGATGCCTGGACTCTGGAGGGTGGCCTGGAGACTTGATGATGGTAGCCTGGCTTGATGTTCAGGGCTAGCAACCTAGGGTTTGGTAGTGGGATGGGTGACCTAGGGTTAGAAGTGGGATGGGTGGCCTAGGGTTTGATGGTGGTGACCTAATGAAGATGAAGGTGGGATGGGGCATCCTAGGTTGGAAGATGGAAGCTAGGGTTTGAAGATAGAAGATGGTTGGGTTGCACCTCACGTGCCCTCCTTGCGGAGTGAAAATGGGCCTCTCACACTCTCCCTCACGGAGCGTTAATGCTAACAAGCACGAAAAATAAAGAAGAACTCTCATTCATTTAATCATTCATCATTTTTACAAGAGAGAGGAGGGGTGGGGTATTTATAGATTTACCCAGGCCTCTCCCTGTCAAAGTTGGAGTACAAATCTTTGTCAAAGTGGGAGTACAAATTTTTATCAAAGTGGGAGTTCAAAGTTGATTGAAATAAGAAGACTAGAGTCCTTGTAGAACTTGGATGTTGAACTCTTTGTAGAACTTGGAAACTTAACTCCTCTTAGGCTTGGACTACTTGACTCCTTGCTGGGCCGGGGCATGAATTCCTTGTGGGCCTGGGATGGGGCACTAATGCTGGTGGGCTTGGACTGGGCTGGGGTGCCAACTTCATGGGGCATGGTTGATGGGGATATCAATAATAAGAATATATACTTTAATTAACTAATTTTGTTTTTGTAGTTATAGTTAATAAAATCTTGAGCTATGAAACAAGTCCCAAATTTTCTTGAAGCATACTCATGAGTCAACACATGGAAGAAGACTATTTTTCATGAGTCGACTCAAGCTCAAAGCATGATGGAAAGCCACCTCTTCAAAGCCCAATTCAAGCCAATTAAGCCCAATTCAAGTCAAGACTTGAAGCCAAAATTTTTACATGGGGGGACACCTCATCAAGAAACCTTGGGAGAGAAGAAATTACACTACATCAAGACTTTTATGGGGAACATAAAGATACCTTCCAACAAGTGACATGTGGGGTGCCACCTCTAATGACACCTAGGCCTCCACATCAGCATTTGACAACCACATGAAGACCTTGCCACATGTCAAGTGGTTGTAACATTCTACCAATAATTTATTTTTAGTTAAAATCACTTACCTAAAAAGTTGGAGCCAACTAAGCCATCCTTATCCTCTCCTCTCCATCCTTGGATGAAATTCCTAGAATTGGAGCCTATAAATAGGGCCCTTTGGCTCTCATTGTATTCATTCTATGCTATTATTTGAATTAAAGAAAGGATTGTTTCCTTGTGTTCTAGTTTTCTTGAGTTCTTATTTGGAGTGAAAGTTTTCTAGCTAGTTTGAGTGTGTAGATCCTTTTTCAAGGAGAGAATAAAAGTTTTCTAAGTTTAAGTTTGAGAGTGAAGAGTGCTTTTGCAAGGAGTAAAGGATGGGACGCTCATTGATGGATCTATGATCAAGCTCCAAGTCCCAAGCCGCCAGCCACTTTCTTCTTCTTCCTTTTTTCTTTATTTCCATTTCAACTCCAATTCTTCTTCCATGTCTAATCCCAAATTTCTTTGCAGGTTTTCTCAGGTTCCTAGGTCAAGGATGAAGGTCTCTACACCATGGATCAAGGACAAGTGAGTCTCAAAGTAGAGAGTGTCAATCTTGACTTCTAGGCCTCAATCCTTGAGTGATGAGAGCTCCTTCTTCCACCAAATAATTAGCCATCATGTTGGTAGGAAAACTCTTCCTAAGCTTCATTAGATCTGATCATTTGAAGGTGAACTTGCCCTAGTAGTGATGGTTTGCTTGCCATGAAGATCCTAATCCTTATTTTGAACTAGATCTACATTGCAGGTCTTAAAAATTAGATCAACTAGTCTTCTTATGAAAATTCTTTTCTTGGATTAATTTAGCTCATTTATTTGATAATTAATTACTCAATTTTGCTTGCTGGTTAGCTTAAACTCTCCATTCATCATTTTATTTTCGTCCCCCATCAATGGTGGACTGGGCCACCAAGTTTGCTGTGCTGGGGGGTGCCACTTCTTCATGGGCTTGGGACTTGGGGGCACCATCTATTATGGGCCTGAGAGGGGGTGCCAGTTTATGGACCTGGGAGGGGCTTGGGCGGCCTGAGTGGGGACCAGGGGAATGGTGCATGAAGTCTTCATACCCTGGGCTTTAGTGGGGGCCTGGTGACTCTCTTCTTGGATTTAATTTGAATGAAAGAACTCAACTTACAGGACTCAAATGAATAAATGGACTCAATTGACTCCATTGGCCCACTTTATCACAGGACTCAATTTTTATTACAAGACTCAATCCTTATTACAGGACTCAATGGACTCTGGACTCAACTAGAAAAAAAATGATTGACTTCCTAATACATTAATCAGAGATCCAATTTGGGGTCCTGTAATCTGGGTCTGATCCTGGTATCCTCATCATTTCTCACGGGGTGGGAGGAACTCGACCCTATCGAGTAAGGGTCAATCTGGCTCTGGTACTTCTTTAATAGATCTGGGTTGAGGCATTGCAGATCCTCTCAAGTGATCCATGAATTCTTAGCTTCTGGTCGACCTTGCCAACAAACCAAGTAACGTTGGTAATCTTTGTTCCGGGTACTAAGGGCTTGGTCGTCCAGGATATGCTCAATCCCTTCCTCTCTCAAGCCAATTTGTTGGTGGACAATCAGGGATGGGTTCACTTTCAAAGAAAGTGTCAGGTCCAAAAGGCTCATTGGGTATCATTGCTGGCTCTTTATACTCAACTAAGTCTGAGATATTAAAGGTTGAGCTAATACCAAATTCGGGTGGTACCTCGAGCACATAGGCATTAGGTCCAACTTTCTTTATCACTTTGAAGGGTCCAACTCCATGGGCATGTAATTTCACGGTCCCCTAGGGGAAATTGCTTAGGACCTATGCCTAATCATTACATAATTTCTCTCAGAAAACTCTTTAACTCTTTTCAGAAATTAACCATGTTTTTATAAATATCATTGCTCGCATTAATCTTATGGCTGATTTCCTGATGCAGATCTCTAACATGTAGGGTAAATGACTCATACCAACACCTAAGGGTTGACTATGCATTCCTATTGAAGGAAATTTATTAAGTCTTCAACTACAACTCTGTGCTTGACCTTTGGTGGGTGGATGACATGCAGATAAATATTTTGCATGGATCCTAACAAATGCCATAAGGTTTTCCAGAAGTAGGTAGCAAATCTAACATGCTTTAAAAATTGATGCAACCTACTAATCTCAACAAAATGTAACATGATAGTCCTAGAAACATTGGAAGCCTCAAGAAAGGATAGGAAATAGGAAGAGGGTTCGTCGAACAGTTTTGGCTCAATGGGGTTGACCTTAAGGTTTGGACATTAATTTACAAGCAACAAAAGGTCCACCTTATAGAAGGATGAGTCAGAGCTTTCTGACAAGGGATCTGTGACCAGGACTAAAGGAATGAATTCCTCCTGAGGGTATTGAATTGAAGAGACCAAGTCCTTACTAATTTTCTCTGGTTCTTGAATTTCAGGACTAGGCTCAATAATCCGATTCTCTTCTAGGGTTTCCTTCGGTAAGGTCATCGTGGTAGCAAGGTTACACTCCTTATGGTTCTCCTCTCTTGATTGGGTTTCCAATACAAGCTCAGTCTGAATACTTTCCTGGTCAACTAATTCTAGGTCGGCCCTACAGACTTCTGCTTCAATGTCAGTCTTGTGAACTAATGGGATAGCAGGGATGGGTTGGCTAAGCGAAACTTGACTAGTACTTGGGTTATGTCTAGGGGTACTAATCCTATTGGATTCGGGTCGATGGTTTATGGGTTCCTTAGGCTCATAGGACATGGGTTCAGATTGATGGGTTAGGGGTCTCTTGGGCTCATAGGACATGGGTTTAGATTGAGGGGTTAAGGGTTCCTTGGGCTCATAGGACATGGGTTCGGATCGATGTGTTATGGGTCTCTTGGGCTCATAGAACATGGGTTCAGATCGATGGGTTATGGGTCCACTGGGCTCATAAGACATGGGTAGGGATCGATGGGTTATGGGTCCACTGGGCTCATAGGACATGGGTAGGGATCGATGGGTTATGGGTCCACTGGGCTCATAGGACATGGGTAGGTACCTTTCCCTAAGTTTGCTCTTCATGGCCCTCTAGATAGCTATGGGCATGTCTCCTCTTTGTCTAATCATTCTTTCAACATTCCTCCAATATAGTCTAGCCTGGCGAACTAGCTTGAGTTTAGCAAACTTAAATTTTTTTTCTTTGGTCATCTCATCTTGTTCAAAGTACCAGTCCATACCTCTTTCCTAATCAAGGTAACCCTTAGGATCAATATCGCCACCAAAAGTAGGTGCTTCTAACCTACTATTCCTAATGGCTCTCTTATCTTGGTCCATGAACATAGTTGGGTCTCCTTGGATTAAGGTCCCGGATTGGGATATGGTGTGGGGCTCTCCTAGGGTTGGGAGGTGTGAGACATGGTGTCTCAAGTTTAGGCTTGGCATGGGTCCTTCTGGTCCTTTCTATGTCTCCAATACGTGTCTCCATTTGGTCAAACCTATGGCATAGTTGGGCGTTCATTTGGGTAAACTGTTCAGTAATGGTCCTAAGATAGGTTTCATAGTTAGGTTCCACAGTCAGACTGGGTTGGGGTTGGTGGGGTTAGACTCTGATCTAGGGGTCATACAACAAGCACACATATTATTCTAGGGTTAGCTAGACCTAGCAGCTCAAATAGAATGAGTCAACTCAACTTACAACCAATTCAATAATTATCCTTTCCACTGGCCAGGTAAGAGGTGGGAGTGTGGGAGGCTCCCCCTACTCCCGCAGGATCCTAATTAAGTAACTACAGCTCTGCTTAGGATGTTTGCCACTGGATCTCTAGCCTAGATACCAGATTCGAGAGATAATTGGAGGATTGAGTGCACTAGCCTTCTCACAATACCATGAACTGGACCTGTTGGTGTCCCTAGCTCAATTAGGTTGCTACTCAGTTTTAATTAAAGCTTGGGTTTGAATGTAGGGTGGTTGTTTTGGACCAAGGAAAGGTGATGAAATCCTTCCCTTATCTGATAGAGTAGAAGTGCCCTTAAGATGAGTTAATTATTCATGCACACATATGAAACCCTAATGCAACATGAAACTAAAATCAGAAAATTATGCAGAAAATAAGGTTTTGTTTTTTTATGTTTTTTGGTTGCTAATGGCAGATCTAATGAAGATTAATGTCAGTTAATTAAGTGTAAAGAAAGCTAGGTTTTGATGGTTCCAATGCAAGCAAATTTCAGCCCTAAACTAGGTGTGCATAAATTTTAGCAAGGTATACTCTAGGTTTTCATGCAGATTTTATTTTGTTTTCAGATCTGAAAATTAAAATAAAATTTTAGAGAATAAGAAGACTAATTAAGGGATTGATTGATGCAAATATTGGTGAAAAACAGCAAAGTTTTATTGAAAAACTAACCCAAAGTCTAGACTTCTAATGTGCAGAATTCAGCATGCAGAAATTTTTTTGGCGTTTTTATTTAAAGAAGTATGCATGAACATGCCCTATCCTAAGCTCTGATAACAAAATTGATGCGATATATAATCATGCTAGAGATGCGGGATGAACATGCGAAAATTGCAGATTAAAGAGAGCAATGAATTCCAGATTTTTGATGGTTTTATTCCCAAAAAAAGACTAAGAGTAAGTTAGGGTTTTCATGTAAGGACTAAGTTCTACCCACATACTAAGAACTATCAAACAGATAAAGAAAAGAAGGATCCTAGGTTTAAGAAACCACTATAGGACATGCTCAGTTTTCAACAAATCATAAGTAAAGAGAAGGGATTTGGGGTTGTGTACCTGGCAATGATGATCAGCCTCTGAAACGAAGGGTTTGCACAACTCTAGATTCATTCCTGGACGAAGAAGCCAATTTCCCATGGATCTATCGACTTTTTATCAGCTAATTTGGGGGGCAAGGAAGACCTCCTCCAAGGTTCATGGCACTGGACGGATCCTACAAACACTAATAGTTAGGGTTCCAGAATTTAGGAAAAATACGAAACTGGAATTTGGAAAAGAAGAGAAGGCAGGAGGATGGCGGGTGGCCTGGTTGATGAAGATGCATGGACTCTGGAGGGTGGCCTAGAGACTTGATGATGGTGGCCTAGCTTGATGGTCAAGGATGGCAGCCTAGGGTTTGGTAGTGGGATGGGCGACCTAGGGTTAGAAGTGGGATGGGCGACCTAGGGTTTGATGGTGGCGGCCTGATGAAGATGAAGGTAGGATGGGGTGTCCTAGGTTGGAAGATGGAAGCTAGGGTTTGAAGATAGAAGATGGTTGGGTTGCACCTCACGTGCCCTCCTTGTGGAGTGAAAACGAGCCTCTCACCCTCTCCCTCACAGAGCGTCAATGCTAACAAGCACGGAAAATAAAGAAGAACTCTCATTCATTTAATCATTCATCATTCTTACAAGAGGGAGGAGGGATGGGGTATTTTAAAAATTAATCTAAAAAAATTATTACTTAACTTTTTAACTAACTACCTTAAATACTGACTTGATTTCTTGTCTTAATTATAAGATCTATAGTTTCTTTATTTGTTTAACCAAGTTTTAGTATTTTTTTCTCACATCTAATTAACCAAGATTAAAAGCTACCTTTTATCTCTCATGCTTAAAATAATATAATATAAAAAATAAAAATACTGCATAATACTTAACTAAATTAGAATAACTAATCAAAACTTAAAAGCTTATTACTTGTTTTAGACATATTTCTTTTTGCATTGCATATTTTCATAAAATATTTTAAGGGCATTAACCCATAAGCAACATAAGGTGGGGAGTTGATGACCCTTTCTTGGCCCACAAACCATCACCCTGCATTGATCCAAGCCTATTAATTAAAATTAATTAATGTCAGCCCCTAAGGAACTCGAGCTTAATAGGACAAGGCACCCAAAAGACTTGGATCGAGCTAGGATTGGCTAATTAACTGGTGTCTAAGAAAGGGGTTCAAGGATGATGTAGCCCTAAAGAAATGTAGTTTTTAATTGGTTCCATTGACTGACTTGGCCAATCTAATTAGTGTCTAAGAAAAGCAACAGGAGGACTCCCATCAATCTTACCCTTACCTGGCCAGTTGATTAGTCAGTTTTTGACTTAGAGGGTTCTAAGGTTGTCTTGGCAGTTAGGAGCTATCTAGATTTAGGATAATCCTAGGATAGAGAGTCCATGTTATGCTAACTTATTATAAATAACACTAATCCCTAACTAATTCTTCTTCTCTCTTTTGGCTTTAGGACTCCTTAGGCCCTTTTCTTTAGAACTCTTTTCCTTCATCTCACCACTCCTCTTAAAAAAAATATATAGTAATAATAATACTAAATATATAAATATATAAATAAATAAAGATTGCTCTAATCTAAAATCTTGATTGCATATATGAATAATTAGAAGAATTCGATGAACTAAATTAGTACCAGGAGCATGAATCCTTATAGTAGAGTACCCTTTCTCCCAGCACACCAGGTTTATTCAAGCCCTACTCACTTTGAGAGTTAATTCCCAACCATGTACCAACCTCTTGAGTCTATATATAACCAAGTTTATCAAGATCAAATCCAAACAACCTATAACTCAAGAGATAATCTATACTTTAATGCTTATAATTTAGATTGGAAGGCTCAACCAGATTTTTCATGGCAACCACACCCAGTGGTTATCTCGACAACCCAAGGATCCATGTGTTTAGTCTTAGGTGGTGCATCTAAGGCTCAGGGGGCCAAGGTTTAGGTCTTGGTCTAGTTAGTCATGGTCACATATGATGTATCTAAGGCTAGGAGTAAATCCAGGACAAGTCCTAAGTGATAGGCTGAGTTTTGTCGGTCTGAACTTTAGAGTTGACTCATTATCTAAGAGTCGACTCGTTGGTTGGCACAGCATGGAACAGTTGTGAAGTGTTTCTGTGAGAGTCAGCTCACTTAGGGTGGAGTTGGCTCGTGTGTGCAGACAAAAACATGATGTTTTGAACGAGCTGACTCACAGTCTGAGAGTTGACTCGTCCAGTAGACTATTTCTAGCTATGAGTCAACTCGCAGGAGGTGAGCCGACTCGCAGGAGGCGAGCCGACTCAGATATTGAGATTTCAGAATCTCATGATGCCAGCCTGGAGAGTTTTTTTGGGGGACTAGGTCTTATGTGACCTAGGTATATATATATGTATGTTTTGTCTTGTATTGGAACAAAAAGCACCTGAATACAATATAGTGGAATCCCCCTTTTCTTCTTCTTCTTCCTCTCTTCTCTACTAATCCAAAGAATCCATCAACCTTCGTAAAACTTGTATCCTATCGTATCCATCTCGGATTGCTGGTAGAAAGTTGTCCATGCACTTGAATCGCTTTCGCTGCACTGCTCGTTTCCACCCCACTTCATTTGGTATCAGAGTAAGGTTGCATGGAGGAAGGAAGGTCTCTACATCCAAAGGTTTTTGCTATACCAGGTTATTTTAATCTTTTATCCGTTTGCCTTTCGAAGAAATCTCTAGATTTAGGTGGAGGGAATTTTCTTTTTCTTGTGGAAGGACTGGAAGGAAAAAGTTGGAAGGAAAGTTCTTTGCTGGTATTGGTTGTAGAAATTTTATTTTTTGGATATGATTTTACTTGATCGTGGAAATGGAATCAAGTAGTTTCAAGGTAGATTTTGAGAAGTATGATGGCAAAGGAAACTTTACCCTATGGCAGCAAAGGATAAAGAATTTGCTGGTTCAACAGAGGATCTACAAGGTCTTGGTTAAAGAGAGATCAGAAAAGATCAGTGTTAAGGATTGGGAAGAGTTAGAAGAGATTGCATTCAGCACTATCAGGATGTGTTGGGTGGATCAGGTTTTGCCTGAGGTATGTACAAGACTATGACAAAGGGCCTTTGGCTGAGACTAGAAAACACATACATGGAGAAGAATATGACAAATAAGCTATGGTTGAAGAAGCAGCTGTATAGTCTGAAGATGCCTGAATGATGTGGGATGAACATGGAAATTTAACATAAAGAGAGTAAGCAATTGAACTAAATAAAACTTCTAAACATATGATCAAGATTTAGTCATAATGGAGTAATGAAATGCACTAAAGAAGACTAATGTAGAGGGAGTTGGTATCCCGTAGTGCAACTTAGATTTAAGTAAAGAAAGAAAGGACCTTTATGATTAAGAAACCATCTGATTAGGACAAATTCTATTCCAAATGTCAGACCTTAGAGGGAAGGAAAGGTTATGTACCAATAATGAGTTTCCACTAAACCTTGTATGGGATCACTCTTCAACTCTCAAGATCGGCGACTAGATGAACAAATTATTCCACCCCTGGAAGTAGAAGCTCCTCACTACTGATTTGAATGCAAGGAAGATGCCACCGTAGACTGGAATCACCTAGGGATCCTGCAAGGAGAATCATTAGGGCGTGGACGAGATGGAAACCAACAATGAGAACAATGGAGGGAGGAAAGTTTGATGGAGGGATGGCTTCCTTGGATGTTGGTGATGGCATCCTTGGATGTAGTGGGATGGCCTACTTTGGTTGGATAAGGGTTATTTGGTAGTTAGGTTGAGCCTCACACTCGCTCTCTCATGGAGGTCATTTGCAAACACACAAATAGAGAAGAAAGGAACTTTATAATTTTCATTCATTCAAGCATGATAATGATTACAAGGGGTTTGGAGAGGTATTTTAAGACCTCCTAAAGCTTTTAAAATTTTGAATTACATGGAGGAAAATGAGGGAAGTTGTAACTTAAGCAAGATACATGGAGAGGTTGTAACCATGAAGAGAGTGGGGAGTTGCAACCATGCTTGATCCATGGAGAGAATAGTGGGCACCCATTGGAATTTGAATTCATCTCTCCCTCCTAATCTAGGTGGTGTAGAAGGTGATGTGGCATGCTTAGTTGGCATGGGATGAGGTGGCATGCTTGGTTGGCATGGAGATGAGGTGGCAGTAGGGTCCTTCTCTCTTGGATGAGGTGCCTTGACGATGTGGCTTGATCTTGACTTTACTCCATCTAATGGTCCATATGAATTGTTCCTTTGACTTGACTTGGAAGACTTACAATCCATATGAATTGCTCCTTTGACTTGACTTTTATTACAAGACTTGGAAGACTTATGAACTTAAACTCAACTTGACTCTAATTAAGATTGACTTAACAAGACTCATAAAATTGAAAATGACTTGACTTTAATTATAGGAATCATGACTTGAAACTTAATTTAACAATTCTAAGGTTTAGTCTGACTTATTTATCAGCAATCCATAAGGAGCTGGTGCTGACCTAGTTTAATTAAATCCTCTTTCTAATCCTGGTGCCCGCACCACTCTCCCGAGGTGGGAAGAACTCAACCCTATCCAGTATGGGTATGCTTGATTCTGGTAATATTCTAGTAAGTCTGGGTTGATTCTTTGCAGATCATCTTGAGTGATCCACGAGTCTTCAGATTCTGGTCGACCTTGCCAACAAATCAAGTAGCGCTGATAACCTTTATTCCGGGTAGTGATAGTCTGGTCATCCAGAATATGCTCAAACTTATCTCGCTATTCTGGTAAAGTTGCTGGTGGACACTCAGGGATAGGCTCACTCTAAAAAATAGGCTTAGATCTAAAAAGCTCACTAGGTATCATTATTGGCTCCTTATACTCTACTAGGTCTGAAATATTGAAAGTCGAGCTAATACCTAAATCAGATAATAATTCTAGCACATACGCATTAGGTCCAATTTTCTTTATAATTTTAAATGGACCTACACTTTGGGCATGCAACTTTTTCATGGTTCCTGGTGGGAACCGTTCAGGTCTAAGCCTTATCATGATAGAGTCTCCTTCGGTGAACTCTTTGACTCTCTTATGTGAATTTGCTATAAGCCTATAAGTTTCATTACTCAATTGAATTTTCTTACTGATTTCTTTATGTATATCCTTAATATGTTGTGCATATGACTCAGCAGATTTAGAAACTCGTTGATGCATGGGTAGAGGAATAAGGTCTATGGGTTTCTTGGGTTTGTATCCATGGACAATCTCAAATGGGCTCTTCCTATAGTGGACCTATTGACTGGGCTGTTATAAGCAAATTCGCACGAGATAATAGTAGATCCCAATTTCTCATATTATCACCAACTAGGCATCTTAACAGGTTTCCTAGACTTCTATTGACAACTTTAGTCTGGCCGTCAGTTTGAGGATGGTAGGCAGTAAAGAATTTGAGTTTTGTTTTTAGCATATGCCAAAGGGTCTTCCAAAAATAGCTAATGAACCTAACATCTCTATCTGACACAATGGTTTTGGATAAACCATGCAGCCTAACCACTTCATTTAGGAAAAGCTTAGCTACTCTCGAAGCATTGTAAGTCTGGAAACAAGGTATGAAGTGTGCCATCTTAGAGAATCGATCAACCACAACATAGATAGAATCATGTCTCCTCATGGTCTTTAGTAACCCTAATACAAAGTCCATACAAAGATCATGCCATGGGCAATCAGGGACTGGTAAAGGGCTGTATAGGCTAGTGTTCTACTTTTGCTGTTTGGCAACAGCACATGTTCGACATTGGGCCACAACTTGAGCTACATTTCTTTTAAGACTAGGCCAAAATAATTGGTCTTCCATAGCTAAAACGATCTTGTTTCTGCCCAAATGGCCAACTAAACCTCTAGCATGAAGTTCCCATACTAAGAATTCTCTAATGGATGTTTGGGAATGCATAATTTATTTTCTTTGAAAACGAATCCATCATGAAGGGTATAGTCACTATATACACTACATGGTCCTTGGCGAACAGACTCAAAGATTTTACGAGAGTCAAGATAATTTTCATACTCCTCTTTTAATCGATCAAATCCTAAGAATTTAGTATTTACAAAGGTCAAGAGTATGGAACGATGGCTCAACGCATCAACAACCCTATTTTCAGTGCCAGCACGGTGTCTTAAAATAAAGGTATAGGCTTGAATGTACTCTATCCATTTGCCGTGCCTAGGATTCAGTTTCTTTTGGGAATTGAGAAACTGGAGTGCTTCATGGTCAGAATAAAAAAATAAACTCCTGCGATAATAGGTAGTGTCTCCAATACCTTAAAGCTTGAACTACCGTATACAATTCCTTATCACAAGTTGAATATCTCAATCTTGCTTCATTCAACTTCTCACTAAAAAATGTCACTGGGTTATTTTCCTGACTCAAGACTCCTCCAATTCCTACTCCAAAGGCATCACAAGCAACCTTAAATATCTTTGAAAAGTCTGGTAGTCTCAAAATAGGTGCTTGGGTCATTTTTTCTTTGATTTCTAGGAAGGCTCTATCGACGGCTTTGGTCCATTCAAAGGTTCCCTTCCTAATGCAATTGATAATAGGTGCAATGATCGTACTAAATCTTCGAATGAATCTTCTATAGAAGGTGGCAATGTAGGGTTCGGTGGCAAGGCGGAATCATAGATTTCAAAAATTTTTATCTTTATGAAATCTTCACCAAACCTTCAACCCAAAATCTCCTTAAAAGAATTAAAACATATAAGATGTTTATATAAGATTTTAATCTCAAATTAAGATACTAACCTGTATCGCAAAATCCAAACTCTGAATCTCCACCAGGTGCCCAAATGTTCACCCTCCAATGGTGATCCACACAGAAAAACAATGAAGACAACAAATTCTATTTCTTGGTTCCTCTTCTTGAATTCTTTTTCAAGAATTCAATTCTTGGACCTTTAGGCTGAAATTTTCTTTTTCTTCCTTCTTTCCTCT